>CM033322.1:22600467-25100467 GCA_019359835.1 Pharus latifolius
TAACACAACAAAACCTATCTAAGGACCGAGGGGGACTCATACTTGCCCGTCTTTGTCCCCTCCTCCCCCCCCAGCGGGGGGACCTCTACCGTCGTCGCTGCCCCCTGCGTTGGACACGCACCCTCCGGCTCCATCACCCTGGTGACCCGGTAGAAGAGGGTCCCGGCTAAGTCCTCGAGCCCCTCTTGCTGGGCCTCGAAATAGCCGGGAAAACTTCGGGGGAGCAGCTCCCCGATGACCTGGGCGCCTGCCCCACAGTGCTCTACCAGAGCGGCCGCCAAGGCGATGGCCGGGACGGCGAGGCCCCGGTCCCAGACGTCCGCCACTACTGGGATCAGGGAGACCTGGGCATCACGAAAATACGTGGCCTCCCTAATCGAAGACGGAGCCAGCCTGGAGTCACCCTCTGGCCCAAGCTCAACCCCAAGCTCCTCTAGGGCGGAGCGGATCATCCTCTCCCCAGAGACGGCCGCAAGGGCGCCTGAGGCGTTTGCCTCCCAGACGACGCCTCGCTCCGCCTACAACTCCTTCTGGAGTCGGAAGGCGGTGTACTCGGCGGCTGTGAGTCGGGCTCGGATCGCGGCTAGCTCCTCGAGCGTCCTCTCCTTCTCGGAGCGCTCGGAGGCCACAGCCTCCTCAGCGGCGGCTAAGTCCCCGAGCGCCTTCTCCCTCCTGGAGCGCTCGAAGGCTATCTCCTCCTCGGTGGCCCGGAGACGCGCGGTGAACCGACCACGAAGGCCCCTGGCCAGCGTCACCATCTGGAGAAAACAATCATAAGAAATGCGAAATGACACAAAAGAGGGGAGCCTCTGCGAGTAGCACTCACTTGGAGTCCGGAGGAGATCATCTCCTCGTAGCCCTCCTCAACGTCCTCCGGATGGCTCCACTTGGAGACCTCTTCGCCTGCCAAGGCTCCGTCCTCTGGGGTCCCACCGTCCGAAGAGCCGGACAACAAGTCCATAAGCGGGGCTGGGACACCAGGACGGATGAAGAAGCCTTTTCCCTTCCCAGGCGGAGGGGGGACTGACGCCACCGGGGGGTTCACCGATGAGCCTGTCTCTGGGGCTAGAAACGAGGCCATCAGAAGAGTCCCTGGCGTCTTGAACCGGACCGAGATCGGGCCTCGTGGCGGCTGCAGCCAGGCCTCCGAAGGAGAGGGTGTCAAAGAAAGGCTCGGGGCGTACATCTCCAAGTTAGAGCCCTGACTCTCCCCGACCATCCCGCCCTCGGGGCGGCCCAACTCGTCCGAAGTGGCGGGCCGGGTCGTTGGTTCCGGCGGCCCTCCAGAGAGCCCAGAGATACCCGCCTCCAAGGGCGTACCCCCTCTATAGGCAGAGACCGGCAGCCTCGCCGGGGCGACAGCTGGCGCTTTCACCAGCGTAACATCAAAAGCCCCCACGGATGAAATCGGGGGCTGTGCGCAGGCTTTAGTGGGGCTCTTCTGCACCCGGGCCTTCATGGGGCTCTTCTGCACTCGGGCGCGCTTTGAAGATCCCTCGACTACCTCTTTCCCCCTCTTCTGCGACCCGGGGGTAGGGAGAGGCACCCGGGTGGAAAGCTTCAACCCGAACGCCTCCGCCACGATGTTCCGGGGAGGGCCCTCCCCGATGACGCGCACGACCAGCTCATGCTAGTCTCCATAATATCTCCTGAGGAGATTGACCGCCATCTCCCGGGAGCGGTTGTAGGACTGGACTGCAAAAGAAAAAAAAAGAGGATAGAAAAGGCCCCCTCCCCTCCCTGGGATTGGGTCCGGGAGCTTACCCTTTGCCACCATCATTTGGGGGGGTGATGCGCCACACTCACCCCGAGCCCCGGGCGCATGCTGAAGGGCACAATTCAGAGGAGCGCCATCTCCGCAAGATCCCTAATGGATCTCCGGAGTCGGGCCTCCGCCATCTGGGTGAGGAGCTCCATCTCCCTCTCGGTCCACTCGGGGGGCCACGGGACCGGTTGATCAGTAGTAGGACGAGGGCTCCGGGGAGTAGGTCATCCCCGGGTCGCCTACCCAGAGGTAGAACCACTTTCAGAGCCAATCCCCCCAGTGACCCCGGGAGGCTTGGACCGAGTATTCGTCGGTGTGGCCAAGCATCAGCTGGATCATGACAAAACCAAAGGCCGACTTCGGCCTACACTTGATGACCAGTGAGCCCCTCGCCGAAGGCTCGTAGAAGTAGCGGAGCAGCCGGAGAGTGGGCTTCTCCCCGATCGCTGTCTCACAGCCACATGAACAACCCCATCTATTCGAGGGTGTTCGAGGTGAGGTGGTTGAGCGAGATCCGGTACTCCCGCAAAAACTCCCTGAGCAGTGGGTTTGATGAGGACATCACTCCATTGGATACATGTACCACTGACAATCCTCCAGTCGCGGAAATAATACATGGTCCTATGACCAGAGTTCGTGTACGTAAATTAAATCATGAGGTGAGCTCTTTTCTTGCTGTTTATAATAATGTTATTGAGGAAGGGATGCTACTGAATAATTGTGATGTTTTACTACTTAGGAACATGGGAGAACCACCACCAAAATAGCCACCAGTGCATCTCAACTTGTTGGCGCAAACCAGATTGGCGCCAAGTTGAACCGGCCACCTCTACACCAAGTTGACACACTTTCCGAAGGACACTGTCACCTCTACACGATCACATTTCCACCTGGATGCCAGACCTTCCACGCCAAGTCAAGCCGGACTTCAAGTCGACCATAATTTGGGCTCAGAGTTCAGTTCGGAGTCAGCAGATAGCACAACATTAAAATAGTCATAACTCCTTCATACGGAGTCCAATGGAGGAGTTTTTGTACTCATTGGACTTGAGAACGACAAGCCCTTTCCAATGGGTTTGGTCCCAGTCCTAGATTCGTTGTGGATCAGTCAGAATCATCAAAACAAGGTGCTGCATCATCGTTTTGGGCTGTTTTGGGCCTTGTAGTTGTGTTGGGGGTCCAAGCCCAGGTTGTGTGCACCTCCCCTGGCCTCACACAACCCTAGCTTGACCCCCTCACGCTCCTCTCTTTCATATACTCAGCAGCCGCCACCTTAGACACTGGGGGTTTTGCTTAGATTATACTGCTTAGACAGTTTTCGCCGTTCATCAGTTTGTGGAACCCCAATTTGTGTTCTTCATTAGTTATTAGCAATATTCAGATTGCATATACCATGTTCTTGCTTGTGTTCTCGATTCGCATTCAGGAATAAGCCTTATTGGCGGGGTCAACCGTGTCCTGGCGTGGTTGATAACCAATGGAGCCGTGGTGTCGCGATTGCAGGGGTTCGAATCAGTTCTGATTGGAAGTCAGATCGTCAACAATCGAGTTCTCCATCGATTGATTTACCACTACCTGTCGGAAGATCGGGGAACCGTTCACATCAGGGTGCACCGAGATCTGGAGGCCCGCTTCGACGAAGGCCTCGAAGGTGATCACCTCCCCCTCCCAGGGGCTGGGCGTCAGCTGTTACATCTAGGCCTTCATGCCTAACCCTAATTTTAGTGATTAATGAAAACAAAGTGTTTCAAACTAATTGTGCTTTTGAGATTATTTGATACAGAGTTATATCGGGAAGAAATACAAGATGAACATGACGTACCTGATGCAAAATAAAAAGCACAAGTCGCAAAGAGCAAGGACGAGACGTAAAAATCATGAATATGCGACAGACCTAAGGTATTATGAGTTTCTATTTTTTACCGATCTCGGCGTTTGGAGTTGATCGGTTAGGAAAATTGTTTTTAGTTTTGACCGTACTATAAAGAGGGGTGGCAAAAGTTCTCTCTTTATCTCCAACATAAATCGAGAAACTTAGGTCATTGCATTGCATCATTTTGGTTGGATTTGATTTGAACTTGATTTGAGAAATTTGGATTTTCAGTTCAGTTTTTGACAGCAAAAGAGTTTTTCGATTTTCTAGAAAGATCTAGGCAGATCTGGTTTTTGCTTTTGTTGACAAAAATGTAGTCCATACTAACTGTCAGTTGGGGATTCGACCACAGTGTTTTTAACTGAGTTTCTATTTGATTTTGGTCGAGTCTGTGGTCAAACTGACTGTCAGTTTGCATAACTGACTGTCAGTTGTAGGTTTCAAGTTTACATAATCGACCACGAACGGCTAGCAAATTTTTATCCGTAAATTTTGTCGGCCGTTATACACTAAACTGACTGTCAGTTTTAGTTGCTGATTTTCAGCCCTAACTCCAACGGTTCATTTGATTCTTGAGACTATAAATAGGGGCTTTGGGCATGAGTTTTATACAACAAATAGCCTTCTCTCATATTCTCTCTTGAGCTTTAGTTTCTTATACAAAATCTTGATCTTTTGATCAAGTCGAGAGCTTTTTCGATCCACTGAGTATTTTTGTTTTAGTGCATTTGCATCCTATTAGTTTCTCGGTGCGTGTTTGGAGGTCTTGAGAAGACCTTTGCTGCCTGTTACTCTTGGTGAGCGCCCTCACCTAGACGGTTTGGTGGCGTGGCCGTTGACCTCGTCCGCTTGGAGATTGTCGGAGAGACTTGGCAAGTTTGTACAAGGCATCGGTGCTCGCCTTTCCGGAGTGGACAAGGAGCAACCAATAGTTGATAATACTCTTCGTGAGTATTGAGGCAAAACTCAAGTGACTTGAGTGCTTCAACGAGGATTAGTGGAGATTGGGCGAGTCTCCGATACCTCGGTAAAAACTGCTGTGTTCGTTCTCTTCTTCTCTCGCTTATATTATTTGTTCTTGATTTGTAATTATTTTTTTAAACTTAAAATTTTTTAAAAGCCTCCTATTCACCCCCCCTCTAGTTGGCATCCTTAATCCAACATCAGCTCCTCCGGCCCAGGGAGATAGATGTCCCCGGCCGCGAAGGACTTCCGGTCCAGGAGGACCTCGAGGTCCCGGGAGGAAAACTCGGTGGATCCCAAGAAATCGGGGCATTGCGCGGTAATCTTGTCCCAGAACCCGAGGCGTCGCCCCGGGGATGAGTTGACACATCCCCTCCGGGGCCACATCGTGTCCCCGAGGGCCTGGGGGCTGCTGTTGGGGGAAATACCCGGTGGCTACATTAGTCTCCCCGGACGTCTACTGTGGAAAGCCACGGACGTCTCCCATGGAAAGCCACAGACGCCTCCTGTGAAAGTCCCAGACATCTCCCGTGGAAATCCCCGGACGTCAGAGCCACGAACGTCTCCCGTGGAAAGTCACGGAGGCCAACCGTGGGAATCCACGGACGTCTCCCGTGGAAAGCCATGAACAGCCCCCATAGTGAAGTCTCCTGTCGATACCCCAGGTGTGACTTGAGCATCTGGATCCGGTTCGCCAAGACTCAAGCGCTCGGGGCCAACCCCTCGGACCTGGAGGCCCAAGAGACGGGTGACGTCAAGGATACCTCGAGAACTAGCGAGGATATATGTCAAGCATCCAAGTCATTCACCTGTGAAAGGACAACGGTGCCCCCCGATCCAGCAGTCGCAGTTAGGGCATTTTAGTCATTTTGCATCTTTTGGGGCCTATATATATACCCCCTTGTATCTCATTTGTAAGGGGACTCAATTCATTTTACACACTCAAAGCAACAGGAATCCCTTGGAGACCTCTCTCCCCAAGAGAGAACCTCCCCAGCAGACTCGTGTCTGGGGGGGGGGGGGTGCCGATAGGAGATAAGACTAGGGTCCCCATCGAGACCCGAATCTGTATAAAATCTCCATGTCAATCTATGTGCTTGTCCGACGGGAGGTGACCAGTCGCACGGTCAGCTCGCGTCGCTGTACACGTGTTATGCACGTCTGGAAAACCTACCGGGGTATTTGCAATACCACGACATTTCTCTTATATATATTTCGTCAATTAAACACTCAATCGAAAAACAGAGGTAATAATTTCATTAACTTGTTATTTGTTGGCAGTGGTGGATGTACCTTGCGTGAGTAGTGATTGGGTTTAAAATTTTCATTAGTTATAGAAGTTTATAGTTATTGTTTAAAGTTAATAGAGGCGTTTTGATATGTACTACCTCCGTTTTTGACTAATTGTTATTTTGGACAAAAAAATTTTTGTTCACACATAGTTATCATTTTGCATTTCCTAAATGTATCTCTCCTATATTTCATACTCTCAAAAAAAATGTAGATACCAGTTAATTGACTTGTTATTTGTTGGTTAGGATGGATGAGTTTTTTGTGAGTAGTTCTTGCTTAAAGTTCATAAGAGTATTTTTGATATATAATACCAAAATTATGATTGTCTTATTTATTGGAATTTAAAGAAAAGATAACTATTCGACAATAGAGGTAATAATACAAAGGTATAATTGTTTTGGCTTCTAGAATTAAAAAAAAATTATTCAAGAATTGAGGAATAATTGTATAAGAAGAAAACTACTCAACTATTTATTATAAGCTATGGAAAAGTAGTATTTTATGTGAAAAATGACATTTTTGGCAAATTTTCCATTAAAAACTTATTATTTCCATATGTGGGGGAAAGAAAACTCTCAACAGCCAACTCTAGCCAAAAAGTTTTTTTTTTCACCTAATTTAAACTCAAAAGTTAGCAACCAACTCTAGGTAATAACCAATCACCTCAGCTGAGAACATTTGTGACTGCAATTTTGTGTAGTGTAATACTACAAAGTACATTTAAGCAAAAATCAAGATGGGCCACCACTTGGTGTTAAAAGGGCAACCGAGAAATATTTATAAAAGTAAATTGGCTCTATATCACTGCAAATAACGGTATTTGTTATAAATTATAGTAAAGAATTGTTGCATTTAAAAAAGATATTACTACCATTTTCTATTATAAACTATTAATTTCAAATTTAGAGGAGAGAAAACTCTCAACAACTATCTCGAGTTAGCTAGCATGCAATCATGGGCCAACTAACCCTCAACAGTTAGCAATTAACCATCTCTAAGTTTTAAAAACCAATCACTTCAACCAAGCATTTTTCCTTCTAGTCTCCATCTGGGAGTGCAGTTTTGTATTATGTAATATTATGGGGATAAAACAGTTGTAAAAAATATTTGGAGTTTTTTATTAATAATCCACATAAAATAATCATTTACAAAAATAACCCACAGTTCAAAAATTTTACAGAAAGAGACCGCCACATCAGCCTGTCGAGTGCTGGGCACTCAATAAGCTACCTGTCACGTGGAAAGAGCTTGTCGAGTGCCCAGGACTCGACAAATTTCTTATCGAGTGCCCAGTACTCGACAAGTTCCTTGTTATTACTATGTGCAGTGCCAATAGGTTAGCAAACGGCTCCTAATTCAACTGACTAAGACACCCCTCTCTCACCCTCTGTCCTGAGTTCAAATCCTGTTGGCCATAATTAAAATTATTTTTTGAGATCTTGTTAAGTGTGGGACACTCGACATGCTTGCCCAGACCGGGGATTGAGAGAAGGGTGTCTTTGTCAGTTAGGCTAGAAGCCGTTTGCTAATTTATTAGCACTGCACAAGATAATAACAAGCAACTTGTACCAGCACTCGAGAAGCTCATGGTCGTCAAGCTTGTCGAGCCCTGAGCAATTGACAAGCTCTTTCCACACGACAGGTAATTTGTCGAGTGCCCAACACTCGACAGGCTGACGCGGCAGTCCATTTCTGTATAATTTTTCGAACCGTGGGTTATTTTTGTAAATGATTATTTTATATGGGTTATTAATAAAAAAACTCAAATATTTGTGTAGTTCTATACAATTTTAATTTATTTACTAAACCAAATTACACTTGAAAAGTCAATAAAGTTGTACATATTTGTTTTTTTTTTGTTTTGACCTGCACAATTTTGTTAGGCCAGAAATACCAACTAAAACCTTTGGTGTATGGTGTAGATCAAAGGATGCCGACTAGAGGGAGGTGAATAGCCAGGTTCTCAAATTTTAGTCTTGTTTGGCAAACTCAAGTCCTAATTTGTAATATTAATACACAATTAATCTAGATGATGACACAAAGCAAATTTTGCATTCCTAGGATGACAATTCACAATCCAAGAATTTTTTGGAATGAAAAGCAAGTAATAGAAATAACCAAGAGCGATCGAATTTTTAGCACAGTTGGTTCTGAGGTCAAAACCAACTGTGATAGTCAAGCAGACGGTTTTTTAGCACAGAATTGTCTGTGATATTCTACTTATCACAGACCGTTCTCAGTTCAAAACCGTCTATGATAGTTCTGGAATATCACAGACGGTTATAAATTGAGAACCGTCTGGGATAAGTAAAATATCACAGACGGTTCCGTAGTTAAAACAGTCTGTGACTATCATAGTCGGTTCTGAACTCAACACCGTCTGTAATAATATGGTATTATAGACGGCGTTGTGTTCAGAATCGACGGTGATAGTCCTCTGGCACCTCGAATTCTCAACTGCGTGTTCGCTCGGCATCCTAGGCTGGGAACATGAAGCGTCGCATTGAAAATTCTATAAGTAGCTCGGCAGTGGAATTGCCAACTACTTTGCAAGTTTTTCTAATTCTCAAACTCTTCGACTCCTTAGCTTCTCTGCGCCAATGGCATCCTCACGTGCATCCTCAGCCTTGCCCTCCTTGGTAAGAACTCTCAATCTTTTAGACTTACCCTGTATTGTTAATCCCTGTTCAGTACATTCTCGAACTGTTAATTTGCACAGGGAAGGGGAGATGGGGAGGACTTGGGCAAGGTGAAGGCCAAATGAGGGCCCTCTAGGACCAACACATGCTCCTTATGGAGAAGCACACTCAGCTAAGGCTAAACGTGGACAATCTCATCTAGCGCATTAAGCGATTGAGGACGGATGGTGAGAAGGCTAGGGAGAGGACGAGGTGTCTTCTCGATGAGAAGAAAGCCGTGGATATAACCATCGCTAGCTGCGGTTTCACTATCATGGATACCTTCGCGAAGTTGAAGGCAGTCGCATGCCTTCTCGACACATACGTAGTTGATCTTAAGAAGGACAACTTGTCACTGGAGGAGTCCAGCGTCCTGGCTGTAAGTCAAACTGACTTTATTGTAGATGCAGTCAAGGATAAGACCGCTCCGTAACCTAGCCTTTTGTATTTTTACTTTTTTGTTTTTGTAAGTGATGCAAAACAATTAATGAAAAATGTGTTCTTATGTCAATTTTTCAATTTTCCGGCACGTACATTCTTGGACAGCTATCTTCTCTCTTAGTCTCTTTCATTAGGTTTTGTGCAATCACATAACAACTATCGCAATCATATAACGATTATCGCGGGGTTATTAACTGCGAACGTGACAATCTTTGGCGGGGGGGGGGGGAGAACAGTAATCACAGCCGGTTTTGAGGTAAAAAACGTCAGTTATCACAGTCGGGTCTGACATCAAAACCATCTGTGACAGTTATCACAATCGGTTCTAAGATCAAAACTGTCTGTGATAGTGGTATGGTATTACAGACGGCGTTGAGTTCAGAACCGACTGTGATAGCCCTCTGGTGCTTCTTATTCTCAATTGTGTGTTCGCGCGGCACCCTAGGCTGGGAACATGAAGCGTCGCCTTAAAAACTCTATAAGTAGCTCAGCAGTGGAATTGCCAAATACTTTACATGTTTTTCTAATTCTCAAACTCTTCGACTCCTTAGCTTCTCTTTGACAATGGCATTCTCAATGGCATCATCAGTCTCACCCTCCCCGATAAGAGCTCTCAACCTTTTGGACTTACCCCTGTATTGTTAATCCCTGTTCAGTACATTCTTGACCTGTTGATTTGCACAAGGAAAGGGAGCCGTGGAAGACTCGGGCAAGGTGAAGGCCGAGCTGAGGGCCCTCCAGGAGGAGCACAAGCTCCTTACGGAGAAGCACACTCAGCTACGGCTTGACTTGGACGATCTCTTCCAGCGCATTCAGTGCATGAAGACGGATGGTGACAATGCTAGGGTGAGGACAAGGCGTCTTCGTGAGGAGAAGCAAACCGCGGATATTACCATCGCTGGCTGCGGTTTGACTATGAAGGATACCATAGCGAAGCTGAGAGAGGTCACAGGCCTTCTCGACTCGTACGTAGTTGATCCTAAGAAGGACAACTTGTCTCTAGAGGAGTCTTGTGTCCTGGCTGCAAGTCAAACCGACTTTATTCTAGATGCAGCCAGGGCTAAGACCACTTCCTGACCTAGCATATTGTATCTTTACTTTTTTTTGTAAGTGATGAAAAACAATTAATGAAAAATTTGTTCTTATATCAATTTTTCAATTTTCCAGCACATTCTTGGACTGCTAGCTATCTTCCCTCTTTCTATAGCTTTCAAGCACGGTTTAGATCTCCCAACATTCTAGTATTACAGACTATTTTAATGTCAGGACCGACTGTGATAGTCACAACAGTGTCTGATGCTTCGAATTTTCCAGCACGTTGGAATATCACAGAAGGTTCTGAGAACTGTCTATGATAGTTATATTACAGACGGTTTTGAAGTAAAAACCGTCTGTTATATCACCGTTTGTCAGACAATTTTGATTTAAAAACTGTCTCTGATATTTCTGCGATAGTTCTACACAAATAAACCAGTTCGCACATTCAAGTACATGTCTGAAACAACAATACAAATACACAAATATACACCAATACAAATACACAAATACACCAATTCAGACATTCAAGAAAATATCCCAAATAGCAATACAAATACACAAATATACACCAATTCACACATTCGATGTATTACAAAAGTCACATCTGAAAGAAAACCTTTGCAATCAAACAACAAATGTAACTACCGACTATAAGTTAGACCTGATACATCACAAATCAATTCATCTGAAATAGCAAATGTATAAACCACATTTGACTTAACCATAGGAATTCAGTTCAGAGACGCCTGAGGAGCTGGAACTGGCGTTGAGTTTCATTTGTCTTGGTGATCTCTTGTGGCTCAAACTCAACTCATCAATGCGTTGAGTTGAGTTGAGTTGAGAAAGCCCGAGGAAATAACCAAGACAAATGTAAGATGCTTTCTATAGGTCCTGATTTGAGAAACACGCCGAGCTTCAGGATCTTCTTGACCGAACCAACTAAGATCTCGCCCTTCACATCCTTCCAGCTCTCGACGGTGATCTTCACCTTTTCTTTCGCCAACAAGCTAACATAGGCAGTGTACTACGATGACGAACTGTGAACTACGTTGCCCCTCATGAACATCGTCCAAGGACCTGCATAGAATCATATTGAAAAGAAGAAATATAAAAATGAAAGATACAGGGATCGCAGGATAATTGCCATCATAGGACTAGGATAATCCAACAATGCTGAAATTTAACTTGCCTTTGCTTGCAATGCCGAAATCTAGCCGAGGGAGTTGAAGCTACGATCGAGGCCCTCGATGGAGGTGCAGCAGCCATCAATGGAAGTTACGGGTTAGGGCTTGTCGTGCACAAGGAGAAAACGAAATGGAACAATTCGACTGGAAGCAAAACTCCAGGGAGGGAATAAGTATTTGTAGAAGTCGAATAGTTCGACTACAAGCAAAATTTCAGGTATATTACAGATGGTTCGGACCTCAGAACCATCTGTGATAGTAGAGAAGAGGGTTGACATTCTAATTATCTCAGACGGTTCCGAAATCAAAACCAACTATTATAGTGAAACGGACGGTTTTGACCTCGGAACCGTCTGTGATATTGTAATTATCATCGACGGTTCATATCTCAAAACCGTCTGTGATATTTAATATTACCGACAGTTTTAAAGTGAAAACCGTCAATGATAGTTTGTTATTATAGACCGTTATGATGCTAGAACTATTTGTATTGAGCCTGGTAAAACAGGTCTTTTAGTTCTGCACAAATGCACCGATATTACTGACGATTTTAAAGTGAAAACCGTCAGTAATAGTTTGTTATTACAGTCGGTATGATGCTAGAACCATCTGTATTGAACTTGATATAAAAGGTCTTTCAACGGATGTTTCGAGCTAGTCGTACACTCTTGCTCTAGTTGGAAGTGATATGGGGCAAGTAAGAGCAATATCTCAAAAGGGGAGCATTAGGAGACAACAATTTGAAAATCCAAGATTGGAACTTGCTCGTAAGGCATACACATTACTTAATTTCATCATCAATATTGATCTCCATTGATTGATCAAATTAGAGGGAGAGGGAGGGGATGCTAGAGTAGCAAATCCTGGTTGTAACTCTCATTTTTTGACATGTAGCTATTTAATTGCTTTATGATGTGTGTTATCCACGCCCCCAATTAGTTACTAACTAATTGCTTGCAGTTCAAGTAGTAGTTAATTAGTTATACCGCAAACTCCACAAACACTAGCTAGCTAGATTTATAATTTATTGCGTGTGGACCGTACAGTATTACTTAGCATGTGTATGAATTTAATTGCAGATGGTCCATCGAAACTGGATGTATAATGACAACCGAGTGAGTGAAGAATACATGAAAGGAGTTTCAGATTTCCAAACAGTTGCTAAGCAAGACATGGAGAAGAAGAGTTTATAATATATGTAATGTCCTTGCGTAGACTGCTAGAATCTTAAGATGTTCACCAACTCATCTCAAATTGTCGCCTACTTGATCCGACGTGGTTTCAAAAAGGGGTACACGTGTTGGGTCCACCATGGCGAAGAGCAAACTGCAGAAACAAGTGCCACTCAAGTTGAGGAACAGGACATGTCGAATCCCAACAATGATTTCGATGAGGATATGCTAGAGGATGACAATTTAGATGAAATGTTCCGTGATGTGGAAGAAAATTACAGTGAAAGAGAGTTTGGAAAATTTAAGTGCCTGATTGAGGACTCAGAAAAACCATTGTTTCTTGGTTGCAAGTCGAAGTACACAAAGTTGGCCTCCGTGCTTGAACTGTTAAAATTGAAGGCAAGTAACAGCTGGACCGACAAGAGTTTCACGGCACTGTTGGATCTTTTAGCGGATATGCTTCTGGAAGGAAACGAGTTGCCAAAAAACACCTACCAAGTGAAAAAGTTGTTGTGTCCGTTGGGAATGGAAGTAGAAAGGATACACGCATGCCCTAATGATAGCATCCTTTACTATAACGACTACAAGGATATACATGTTTGTCCGGTGTGTGGCGCATCCCGCTATAAGTGTAAGGACCAAATCGACGATGGCGACTGCGCTGAGATAAAGTAAGGACCTCCTGCTAAGGTGTTGTGGTATTTGTCCGTCATTCCCCACTTGAGGCGTTTGTTTGCAAACCATAAAGAGGCAAAATTATTGCGTTGGCACTCGGAAGACCGCAAGAAGGATGGAAAGCTAAGACACCCGCTGATTCTTCGAAGTGGAGAAACATCGACAAGGAATTTGTTAACTTCGGAGCGGAATTGAGGAATATAAGATTTGGGTTGAGTACCAATGGAATTAATCCTTTTTGTAACATGAGCAGTCGGCATAGCACTTGGCCGGTTCTTTTGTGTATCTACAATCTTCCTCCTTGGTTATCTATGAAGCGCAAGTACATCATGATGTCTCAACTTATCTCAGGACCAAAACAACCCAGAAACGATATTGATGTGTACCTAGCATCCTTGATAGAGTGTAGCTTCTAGGCCCCTATAGAGTGTTTTACTAATTAATGACAACTACAAATGCTATACTAACGTTACCTGCCTAGTTGTGTCAAGAAGATACTTAAAAGACAGGTTAATGAAAGGCAAAAAAAGAGCATCATGATGAAGAAAGGGCATTGATCAAAAGGGCAAAGGTACGAAATAGGATCTTTTCCATTTTTACCGGTCTAAGGTGATTAGAGAAGAATTTTGACCGGATTTTAGGATAGTTGCCGTACTATTAAGAGGAGCATGTGGTGTATCACAAAATATTTCATCTATGTGCCACAAATCATAAAATCAACTTGCATTGCATACTAGAAGGTCACATCCTTTGAGAATGCTTATTTCAGCTCATTTCTGTCTCAGTCGGTCTGACCGTTTGTTAGACCGGTCTGACCGAGAAATCGGTCTGACCGAGTTGTAAACTACAGTCTGACCGATTGGCCGGTCTGTCCGTAGTAGAGACCAAGGTCAGACTCCTGGAACCTCTTGTTTTATCCCTCTGGTATTTTCAGCTATTACGGTCTGACCGTTTGTTAGACCGGTCTGTCCGCAAAATCGGTCTGACCGTGTTTTTGAACTGCGGTCTGACCATTTGGCCGGTCTGTCCGTATATATCGGCCTGACCGTATAAGGTGTCCAGAAACTATGTCGTCTCTGGACAGTTTCACGGTCTGACCAAAATATACTCCGGTCTGACCGTATGTGTGCCTGACAAGGGCAGTTGAGCATTTATTGTACCTGTTTAATGCCGTTGCAATTGCGGCGGTCTGACCGAACTTGTGCCTGCGGTCTAACCGCCAGGTGATCTTTTTCTCCCAACGGCCTGTAACGGCTATATTAATTGTGGGGGGTATATATACTCCCATGCACGGCCCTGTTCAGGACTTTTGGCATAATCTTGAGCATTGTCATCATCCTTGAGAGCCTAAGCTAGTTTCATACACTCTAGGGTTCAAATTCTCAAATTTGTGAGAGTGTGCATTTGAGATCTTCTAGTGCATTGCATTTAGATCATTGAATCAATCGTGTGGCACTAGCAGAAGACAAAGTGATCATCACCGGCTTGTTACTCTTGGAGTTTGCCGGCTCCTAGACGGCTAGGAGAAAGGTTTTGAAGAGCTCTTCAAGGAAGATTGTGAAGAAGCCTCAAAACGTCTTGTGAAAGGTTTGAGCACGCCTTGCCGGAGCGGTAAAGTGCATCCTTAGTGAAATCGAGGTTTGGATAACTCATCACACTAATCCGGCTCAAGATCTAGATCACTTCTTGAGAGAAGGTTGACTAGATAGAGGAGCGGTTAGAGATTTGAGTTTGCCTCAACGTGGATTAGGGGTGATCGGCAAATCACCGAGACCACGGGATATATCCTTGTGTTGGAATTGTGCTTTATTCATATTGTGTCATTTATTTGCTCTCATTATCCTTAAATTGTTTGATTATTTGCTAAATTGTTAAAATCGCCTATTCACCCCCCTCTAGTCGATATTCTAGATCCCTTTCATAGAGGATCTGCTAACAATGTGAAACGAAGGGGTGCAAGTATCGGATGCATACAAACGAGAGACCTTCATCCTACGTGCTATGATATTCTGCACCATCAAAGATTTCCTTGACCTTGAAAATTTGTCGGGCCATAGTACGAAAGGAACCAAAGCTTGTCCACACTGCGAAGATGAGACTACAAGCATGTGGCTAAAGAATTACAGGAAAATAGTGTACATGCGTCACCGTAGGTTTCTTCCGAAGAATGACGCGTATCGTAAGAGGAAGAAGGAATTTGACGGCCACAAGGAAGATGGTTCAGCCCCGAAGCCTATGAGTGGGAAAGAAATTTACTCACGGGTGAAGGACATAGACGTTGTGTTTGGAAAGGGTTGTAAATTGAAACCCCGCATGAAGAACACTTGGAAGAAGAGATCGATATTTTGGGACTTACCGTATTAGAAGTATTTAGAGATTCGTCATTGCATTGATGTCATGCATGTAGAGAAGAATATTTGCGACAGTTTAATCGGCCTATTACTGAACATTTCGGGGAAGACAAAGGATGGCGTCAATGTGCGGCGTGACATGATCGAAATGAAAATCAGGCCCGAGCTAGCACCAAGAGAGGACGAGAAAAGCCGTACATATTTCCCCCCTGCATGCTACACTTTGTGTAAGGCTGAGAGGACAGAACTCTGTAAGTGTTTCTATGGTGTTAAAGTTCCATCGGGTTACTCCGCAAATATGAAAAAGCTTGTGTCCATGAGCGATTTGAAATTGCTTGGTATGAAGTCTCACGATTGTCACGTATTGATGACACAAATGCTTCCTGTTGCCAACCGGAGTATTATGCCACATAAGGTCAGAGAGACGATCATGAGGCTGTGTTATTTCTTCAATGCAATTTCTTGCAAGGTCATTGATCCCGAGGGACTAGATTCTCTACAGAGCGAGGTGGTTCAAACTCTCTGTCAGCTTGAGATGTATTTTCCTCTGTCGTTTTTTGATATCATGGTCCATCTCACTGTCCACCTTGTTAGAAAAATCAAGGCATGTGGACCTGTGTTCGTACGTTATATGTATCCATTCGAGAGGTACATGGGTGTAATTAAGGCCAACGTAAGGAATCGCTCTCGGCCCGAGGGTAGTATTGTCGAAGGTTATGCAGCGGAAGACGTTGTTGAGTTCTGCATCGATTACATGGCCGAGGTAGAAGCAATAGGAGTTTCTGTGTCTCGTCATGAGGGGAGGCCTAATGGCGTTGGAACTATTGGACGGAGAGCAATCAGTCCTGATTTCGATATGTACTCCAAAGCACATTTTTGGGTCTTGCAACACATGACGGAGGTGTCTCCGTACATCAACGAGCACAAGGAGATGCTACGACAAGACAATCCTCGCCGATCCGTGGTTTGGCTCATGAGAGAACATAACAGTTGATTCAACGCGTGGATGAAAGTGCGAATCACCGAGGAGTCTGCAAGTGAGAATCTTAAATGGTTGGCAAAAGGCCAACATTTACTGTACAGACATGGCATGGATACGACATCAATGTGTACACATTTTACACGAAAGCTCAAGATCAAAAGAGCACTGTGCAAAATAGTGGAGTGAGCGTAGAAACTTTTCATGAGAAGTTCAGCGAGACAGGCCCAACAAGGGTAGTATGTGGATTAAACTCGTACTACGGGTTCATAGAAGAAATTTGGGAGTTCGATTACGTATTGTTCAAGATTCCCCTATTTCAATGTCGATGGGTCCAAATCCCACAGGGTGGTGAAGGTTGACAGTTACGATTTCACTTTTGTGGATCTCGATCGAGTTGCTTAAAAAGATGAGACATTCATACTTGCAAATCAAGCCATTCAAGTCATTTATGTCACTGACCCGGCAAATAAGAAGTGGGATGCCATCCTTCGTGGCAAGAGAAGGATTGTTGGAGTTGAAAATGTCGTAAATGAGGAAGAATAAAATCAATTTGATGCGATGCCTCCATTTGGAGATGGCGTACAGGCCGATACTGAAGACATTGAAGAAACCGGTTACATGCGTATGGATCACCAGGAAGGGTTATACTTTAAAGATAATCAATCGTCCGTATCACTTTGTTTCCATCGGTATAACTTATCCTCTAATTTTCTCCTTTGCAGGGCTGTGGCAAGTGGAAAGTTGAGGATAACCTGGGTGTGTACATACGTATGTGCAAATTGTCGGTCAAAGTCCTCATTTGTATATAACATTTATTTGAACATGCTCCACATTGTATGTTAAATTTATTTGAGTATTCTCCACATTGTAACCTATTCTCGGAGCATTTGGACTCCATTTAAAATATCTGAGTGTTTCTTGAGGTTTCATTTAAAACAAGTTTTCGAGCATTTGAACATCATTTGCATAGATTTGAGGCTTTGTGGATATTGAAATTTCAGTATTTAGAGTTACAGAGTATCTGATTGTAAAGCACTACATCATTGCGTAGAGGAGGGCAACTATCACAGACGGTTCAGAGTTCACAACCGTCTCAGACGGTTCTGAGATCAAAACCGTCCGTGATGGTAATATATCACAGACGGTTGTGAACTCTGAACCGTCTGTGATAATCTCTCTACATGGTACATAGTTCAAGGTGGGTTTTCGCCCACTCATTTCCACACTTCGCGACTCTTCACTTCACATACGCCCTTGCATCCTCCGGCGTGACCACCTCCATCGCCTCCCCACCGTCAGGTGCAATCACCTCCATCGCCTTAGCTCCCACCTTCTGGTGCTATCACCTCCGTCGCCTCCCCACCGTATCTACCATTCTTGGTCAATTATAAGTATATGGGTTTAGTTATAGAATTATTTGTTTCAGATTTACTTACACTGTTTTCTCTTTTACTTATGTTAGGAACTGATATGTTCGGTGACAAAATGAACCGGTCGAGGAGTCAGAGTGACCTCTCTGGCAATGAGACGCCTGGGCTGGAGGTCGCCCCGTCCACCGTGATCCAGTCGCAGAAGAGAAAGGGGCGAGGCCGAAAGACATGCGCGTGTCTCGACAAACGGGAAAAGCAGCACGTACAGTTCGATGACAATGGTGTGCCGAAAGCTCCGGACAAACTTATCAGTCAGTATCGCTCACTATGCGGCAAAGTGGCAAGGGAGCGGGTGCCCATCACCACCTCCGAGTGGGGTCAAGTGTCCCGAGAGTGCAAGGATGCGCTATGGGAAGAAGTGCAGGCGGCGTTTCACATTC
The DNA here is from genome assembly GCA_019359835.1 of Pharus latifolius. NCBI lineage: Eukaryota > Viridiplantae > Streptophyta > Magnoliopsida > Poales > Poaceae > Pharus > Pharus latifolius. Next base: position 22,618,693 of record CM033322.1, read on the forward strand.
CCGAGAATCGCCAGTTCACCATCCACTGGATGACACTGATGTCAATAAACAAGGCGTGGAGGAACTTCAAGAGCCATCTTGTCAGGCACTATGTGAAGGAGTCAAAGACCCCTTTCAATGACTACCCTTTCGTGACTCCCGAGGCATGGCAACAGTTCGTGGAGATGAAGGGCACGCTTGAGTTCTAGGAGCTTAGTGCAAAGGGCAAGGCTAACCAGGCCAAGAATACCCACTCACACAGACTAGGCACCGGTGGGTATGTGGGGAAGAAGGGGTTGAGGAGGAAGCAAGACGAGGAGGCTTCCCAATCTTCGGCTGCCACTCCTTATGCGGGCATAACGGACATGCGCGCTCACAATTGGTGCCAAGTAAGATCGATGATGACCTCCTCCAGAAGCGTCTCTATGAATAACTATGCGGACAGGGAAGTAATCGACCGGCTGATAAGATCTCTAACTTTGTAGGATCACTTACTATCCTCGTAACATGCATGCAATGGGTTGTATTGCTAAGTTCTCCTGTTGCAGGCGACGCTGAGTGCGCAGGCAGCATCCGGAGAGTTCAACCCAAGGAGGGACAGGGATATCCTCACGACGACACTAAGGAGCATTCAGGCCACGTGCGCGGCCTCGGTGCCACTGTGCCTTGGAGGGATGGTTTCCCTGATGATGAGGAAGCGGCTAAGAGGAGAAAGAAATCCCCAAAAGCCCGCGACGAACGGCTCAAGAAGGAGATGTGATTGGAGTTTGCTGCTCGGGACAAAGCACTCATGTAGGAGTTGTCGGAGATGCAGGCCATGTATCAAGAGCTAAAACAGGCGAACCAGGGCACCCCCCTTGCAACAGCGGAACTACCGAGCCCCATTCTTGACCACTGTAGCAGCTGCGCGCCTGCGCGTCCACGCTGGGGTCTTCGCAGCCGGAGCCCTCTCAACCGAAGCCCTCTCGTCAGTATCCGATGGACTTTCTGTAGGTAATGACTGCTTTTCTATGTTAATTCATTCGAAAGTGAAAAATGGTGAAATTCAATATGTTAATGCGCACTGTCTGTAGGAACCCGCCTCCTGCAAGTTTATGGTGCTGACCGGTCTCTTCCCGATCAAGGCTGGCTGTGGGATGGCGCAACCATGCACGGCGGGGGCCACAATCCACGATGTGCCTCTATCTGAGGGTTTTGCACGGGTCCAGGTGAATAGTGTCTTCGACCATTGCAAGGGATTTCCGTTGGACAAGCCGCCGAACGACAAGATTACCACTCTCGAGGATGCGGTACACACATTCGTGTAATGGCCCAAGAATGACATCATCCAGGATGAGGTAATTCTCTCACCAGTTTCATAATTCGTACTGTAATAATTGCCCTCGAAGTTAGTGACCACTACTATACGTAGGTTCTTACATCACAGACGGACACCGACACTCGACCTACTAGCCAGTCGACCCCTCCGACAAGCCAACCAATGAGTCGGATGACGAAGCTGACTCCAACTAGGAGGCAACCAATCAAGAAGCTGCCTAGTAGGGGAAAAGCAAAGAAGAGCACGGCGAAGGAGAGTGAGAAGAGCGCGCCATCAGCTCTCATGCCGTTCGCTCTAGGGATACCCATGGCCTCCGATGCCGCGATTTGTAGCATGGGTTTAGCATGCCAGAGTCTGCATGCATGGTACATGCGGAAGACAAACAAGACCAGGACGCAGCGTCCGACGCACGTCATGGTCAAGTACACTGTGGCAGAGTTCAAACACGACGGGAGCTATCCGGTGAACTTCGAAGACCTACACAATTTACTCAATAAAGACGCGCTCGACGTGTCAATCCTACGGTCTTGGGTGCTGTAAGTATCCTACTATCCTATGCATGTTCGTGCATATACGGATATATGTCATTTATTAATTGATTAGTTTCGTGCAGCTGCATTACCGGATATGCCAAAGCTAAGCGCGAACCTGTCGGTTTCTTCGACCCCCAGATGGTCGCCGAGGTGATATTTAGGACCGACGCGGACTTCGTTGTCAACTACACCAAAGTGGGTTGCTTGCTCAGGTCGACAAGGATTACATACTTGTACCCTACAACCAGAGGTAAGTGCTTTCATCAGTACTTCAGCCGTAGATTAATGTCTCCATATGCACACTCCCGACTTAGATTAAATTATTAATTCTTTACGGGTAACATGTAGCTACCACTAGATCCTGCTAGTGCTTATTCCGAAAAGGAACAAGATGTTCTACCTTGTTTCATTGCAGAGGAAAGGGTATGAGTATTGCGGCGCACGCGATGTATTTTAAAGGTTAACATGTTTTATGATATTCATGTGGACCTGTCTTGCATCTAGATTTACTATCCTCAAATTGTCAATTTTGACTATCTACAGGGCTTTCACAAACTACTTTGCCGAGGGAGGGCGACAGCACGAGCGGCGAGCCGATAAGTTTCAGTGGTTACAATTTTCGATACAAATTTCAATTTACATCTGTTTTACTTTATAACGTGTCCCCAACTAACTCTCGGTCTGTACATTGGTAGTGCCATCAGCAGCCGGACGACAACACATGTGGGTTCTACGTGATGCACCACATGTACGACCTCATCACCACTCACCAGCCAGATTTCCCTGAGGTATACAACTGCTGCCCTTTGTATCGATTTGGCAGAATTTATAGCTGCATTGAGCTAATTTTTCGGTATCAACTCTTGCTGCAAAGGGTCGACTTCCCTTCAGAAAGCTTTGACCCTTAGCAGATTGGTATAGTCCGAGGGATGCTCGCTGAGTTTTTCCTTACGGAGGTCATATCAACCAAGGGAAAGTTTAGGGACCCGCAAGGTTCGTATTAGTGCGGCCTTACTAACTGAGACTATCTGCAGGGCATCTAACTGAGAAATATGTACATATAGTATAGTAATAAACATCTAACATACTGACTTTAATTGTCGATTACATTTATTTGTTCAATCTCAATTGTATATATTTCTGAAATGTTGCATGAAACTTACAATTTGATCGATTTTGAGCTGTATATATGAAATGCATACTATTGTACATGTTTCTAAATTCTGTGCATGTATGAGATGAATTATATATATTTCTGAGTACTGTGCATGTATGAAATGAACTGTATGTATGAAATATTATTGTACAGAGGGCATGGCTAGCATGATTCCTGAGGCTAGCCACAAAAAAAAGAAAATTATTTTAAAAAATATTAATATACACAGACAGTTTTGAGATAAAAAACGTCTGTGATAAATCTATCTATGTATGTATCACAGAGTATTACAGATGGTTATAAACTCAACACCCTCTGTGATACTCATACTACCACGGACGGTTATAATCCCAGAACTGTCTGTAATAGTATGATTATCACTGACGGTTCTCAGATTATAATCGTCTCCGATAATGACACTATCCCAGATGGTTTTGATCTCAAAATTGTCTGTGATACTCATACTATCACTGACGGTTCTCAGATTACAACCATCTCTGATAATGACACTATCCCAGATAGTTTTGACCTCAAAATTGTATGTGATAAGGACACTATCACAGGCGGTTCTGAGCTTATAACCATCTGTGATAAGGACACTATCGTAGATGGTTCGGATATTATAATCATCTGTGATATTCTACTTATCACAGACAGTTATAAGATCAACACCGTCTGGGATAGAATTAGTAGCACAGACGGTTTTGATCTTATAACAATCTGTGTAGTATGAGCATCATAGACGGTTTTGATCTTATAACAGTCTGTGTGGTATGAATATCACAGACGGTTCAGAACCGTCAGTGATAGTACTCGATTATCAGTGACTCGAATATCACTGATGGTTCAGAACCGTCTGTCATGACTGTTTTGACCCGACTGTGATAATGTATTCTATAGTAGTGTCTACACAAAAGTATCGCCTCGATTCCACTAAGGATAGCTCTTCTCCTCTTCGAATAGGCGAGCTCCGAGCCTTTACACTCGACCGCGATGCCTCTCCGACACACACCGTCGATGGAGAGTCGCCGGACCTTCCAGGTCATCTAGGTGACGGCAATCACTAAGAGTGACAAGTCTAGCACTTCACTTGATCAAACACAAAGCTTGAAAACACAATGATGCAAGTGCAGATGACTCAATTACTTCTTTTGTCAAAAACTCTCAAGAATTTGACTCAAATCTTAGCTCTAGATGCAAGAGAGTGATTGCAAGAGACTTGACTAGCTTTTACAAGGGATTTCTGAGTTGTTAGACATCTAAAATGCTGCAAACGTGTCAGTTACACACAGCTGCAAACGTGTCAGTTACTGTTCAACTATTTTTGTTAAGGCCGGACAAATCATCTCTTGTCCGGACAAAAGTCCCGGACAAATGACAATGTCTCTGGTTCACTTTTAAAATTTTAGCCCAAGACAGGATTTGTACATGGCGAACAATGTCCGCTCAACTCCGGACAGGTATAGCCAAACGAATCCATTTGTATATGGTTTCATTTTGCACAAAGCTTAACAAGTTTTGTACTGGTCGGACAATATCCTCTCATCACAGACAATGTTCGGCCTATGCAAAACAAAATCAGGACTTAGAAATTTTCACTAAAAATCAATTTTAGGTTATATGCAATTGTAATTTTGGTTTCAAAACAATATGTTTGATCACGATACTGTACTAATACCCCTCTTAATAGTACGACCATCTAAAAACTAGAAAATATCGAGAAGAAGAAGTGTGCGTACTACTCCAAGTTTTTTGTTTTGCCCTCATTCCGAGTTTCATCGTCATCCACGCTTCAAGAGATTTGACGGTCTTCATTTTTCGCTTTTGTACCATTTGCACCACGTCTTGAACTAAATCTCATTAGAAGGATTAGTCGCGTATATTTCGTATGTCATAGATCACCAAAATCCTAATTAGGGCTCAAGATTCAACAAATACGACTTAAAATGCTTTGCAAAGCAAGATTTTTTGGCCCTGATAAGGTACATGGTTGGGAAAAAGACAAATATATGCTGTACTTTAAACATAAAATAGCAAAATTTTCCATAAGAAAGAATTTAATCTGGCAGGTGGTCTGATAAATTTTTTAATGCCCCTTTACTTATCAACAGCCTACCATTGCGTCAGTATCCACAACAAGGTGACAATATAGATGCTACAATAAACCTTGATGAAATGTCATGCTAAGCTGCTTAGGACTCTTAATCTATTTTAAAAGACAAATACATGATCTATTATACAGATCCATCTGTCTTGACATGCTTGTCTCAAGTTCTAACAACAATTGCACCAAATGTGATGATTCTATAGTACATAAATCATGTAATAGGTCATATGGTTAAAACCATCTTATATCTTATATATAATAAGAGCAAATGATATTTAAGACACCACATTCTCTAAAAGAGCTAGAAAATCCAATATTGACCATAAAATTAGAAAAAGGAGAAAATTTTTATCATTCATTAGTTGGTAGAACTAAGTTATAATTGTGTAAATTAATCTTATAAATTTTAGAAATCCATATAGAAACAACTCCAAGTCCATTTCATATTATATATAGTTATACAATCTTTTTAGAAAGTTATAGTCTACATTGGATACAATTCTGAGTAGATTGATAAGATGATTTTTTGGACTAAAAATGTGTACAATTCTGATTTTATACATAGAGAAATTAATTTTAAAAGGTCGCAATATCAATGTTATTATACATTTGTAAATTTAAATGTTTATAAAATCACCACATACTTGCACGGTCTTTCAACTAGTTTGTGATAATGTGAGATTATAAGTTCGTACTCATGGGTGGTTGGTTTTATTCATTTTTAACACATAACATGCATAGTGTTGCTGATAATGTGGAGTCTTGTTTTATTTTAAAGATAAGATCTATTATTTTAGGTAGGTCATATTATCATTTATATATGTTGATCTCAACTAAAGATCAAGGGAATTACACACTTTGGAAACAACACTGTAATTGCTTTTTTAACCAATCCTTGTAATTGTTATGCAAGAGGTTACATACTTATAAATATGCAAATAGATTTCATATGGCACTATATGAATTGCATATCAATACTTTTACATGTCAAGTTGGACAATTGGGAATTGTTTCATCTATAGTGGTAAATTGAGTTTGAGGCATGATGAAGTAACAAAGATTGATGCTCTTGATGGCGCAACAAATTGTGAGAGAATACGAAAATGATGTTTGGTTCTAAGTTCTATATTTTGTGATGTTGAAACCCATATCGTCCTATTTTCTGATGTCTTCTTTTTTCCTCCTCCGTCACGGACACACCAGTGCTCCCATCACCAGCGAATGTCTCCTTCCCCTTCACTCCTTACTACACCTCTCTCACCGAGCCACCGTCTGCCTCAACTTCTCCAACCTCACAACCATAGTCAAATTTTTGGACATGCCACAACCTATGGCATTGTATATAAGTGAGGGTGTGAACCTGTGGGATAAGCATCTATAACACCATGAAAATCACATATCTGTTTTGTTTATATCTTCAAAAAAAACAATCTGAATTAGGAAACTTCGGTTTCATATGAACTTGAGAATACATATATATGATCATTGAGATTAAATAGTGATATATCTGTACTTGGATTCCAAGATCATTCAACACAACAAATAAGAATATCAAGAATAAGAATCTCAAGCTGCACTGAGTTGAAGGCATCTTTTTCATGATTAATTAGTAGGTGATAGTAGGTTTGCTGCCTAAGTTTTACTTTAAAAGTTTAAAACGTTTGTTGCTCCAAAAACTATAAGCTCATAAACAATTGGTTTAATTTATATGTTTCATCAACAATTTTTTTTCTTTGGAAAATGTAGGTTATGGTTTTTGATTTCCTGAAAAAATTATTTTACAAGAGATATATCTATTATATTCTGCTCACTTTCTCTCTTTCTTGCAACCCTCAGTAACCCCTCCATCCTGTTTCCTCTACCCAACCTGCTTGCACTAACTTACTAGGAATCTGGTACCATATTTTTTAAACAAATATCTTAAAATAAAAAAAAAGTTCAAAGACTCATTATGAAACAACAAAACTTACATCCCTAACTTATAACTTCCTAGTTTCTTAAATGAGTGGATCGTCAGATCCTTATTATGAAATAACTTCACCAGCACAAGTATGGTATATACTGGCCTGTGCAAATCCCAAGATAAGTCAGACCACCAAATATCCAAGTTTCATTTGGGTCGGATTTGCTCTACCAAGTCCAATTCTATGAACATGCAAGTCAAGCGCATATTGGATCAAGTCAGTCTTGGATCAAGTCAGTCCGGTGCAATTTACACTATTTTTATCAACCAAATCAAAACTAATTGAACTAATTTTGGACACATCTAATCTATATTCAATAGTCAATAGGCACCAACACAAGCATTTAGCTCAATTATATTTTCCATTTTTCTCACCATACATGTACATGATTGATTTCTTAGTTGTCCATAAGTTATTAAAACACCAGTTTTATGTTTCTTTGAAAGAAAAACATTTACCTTTTTAAGGAGAGGAAAAAACATTTAGACACAAGAATTTTGCAACAATATTAATTAGAGAAAGAAACACATTAAGAGAGTTAACAAAAAAAATTCTTTAAAATTTATATATTCCAAACAAAATTTAAACAACTTTCTTTTCTAGCCTTTTTTTATAAATAACCCACATAAATAAATAATTGCAAAAATAACCCACAGTTCCAAAATTTTGTAGAAATAGCCTGTCACATCAGTCTGTTGAGTTCTGAGAACTCGACAAGCTATTGGAAGGACTTGTCGAGTGCCCAGGACTCGACAGACTGGTGCTCGTGTCCCTGGTGATCGTTAGAGGCTAGTCGCTGTCGAGGCGAGATTTGTCGACAAGCAGTTTGTCGAGTTCTCAGGACTCGACAGGCTGATGTGACAGTTATTTCTGTAAAATTTTAGACCTGTGGGTTATTTTTGTAATTAATTATTTTTTGTGAGTTATTTATAAAAAAATCTCCTTTTCCCCTTTATTTTAAGTTTTTGTCAGGTCGGGAATCGATCTAGAACTTTACTCCATTTGGTCAAGTCTTGTGATAACAAAAAGACAATGCGTGGCAGTGTACCATCATTGTGGCTGCAAATTGACAAACTACACATTTTCACATGGATTATCTATTGATTTTCATTAGCTCATCACATGCAATGTTCATCCATCAGATCCGAATCCCTCAACTTTCAAGTCAAGACATGGAAAATATATAGTCATCTGGTTATAAAACAACTGTTTTGATGAAAATATAGAAGATTTTTAAAATATTAGAATTTTGTATGATATGTTTGAACTTCTCACATGTCTTAATTGTACCTCTCAATTTTACGGATCCAAATGCTCATCAAAATATATTTTATTGGGATCATTGATGTAAATTACAAATAATTAAATTATATAAAGTACATTTGCAAACAATGTAACATCTGATTCGAAGTTCTTGCCATCACTTGAGTTTATATAATGTAGATGTTTTTCTATTTCCACTTGTTTTCTTAATGAGGAATCAAGAACTTCTTGGCCTGCTCCATGACAAATTTCTTAAGAAAAAAACAGCAATAGTACAATGGCAAATATTCACCCTCTGAATATTCAAACACTTTTTTATATGTTTTACAATTTGTTCAAATGGTGTGTTTTGGATCGTTCTAGAATAGAAAATATTATATTCACAAGTTCATGAGTATCAGCATAAGATAATAAGAAGTTATTGTTTTGCTGAACTTGATTCCTTTTGTGAGCACAAAATTTGGTCAGATTACGGTACATGCTAACCTCTATTTCCTTTCTCTCCATATTTTTTTAAAATTTTCCCGGTATGCTTCATAACTCTACTTTATAGCAGACACCAACCCTCACTTTATTTGCTTGTATAGGATGACGAAGCAGTCATCTTTCTCTACTCACACACAAAATTGCTTTTCTAATTATCTATTATTCCATATTTCTGTCGCACTTTTTCAATATACAACTGTTAAACCACTATGTAAATAAATTTAGTAAAAAAAAGGTTCTTTACTTTTGCCGCGAATTATCTTTTACCGAAAGGAGCATTAGTTTTACATGTTTCCTTGTCCTACATTTTTCATTTTTAACTGAGTGCTCAGAGCATCTTTTTAACATTATTCCTTTAGTACTATCCATCCCCACATTACTATTCAGTAAACTTCCTGGAAACCGCCTTTGATGGCAATCTACCATCTCTCCACTTTGGAAAGCAGACAAAAGGTGTCTTTCATACAAGAATATAATGCCACACCCATCTAACAGTCAAATCCATTTACAAATAAAACTCTTTTAATACGTCACATCAATCAAATAATCTATTTCTCATAATCAAATCAATGTTCGTATCTTCGTCATGATAAAAAAAATTTATTATTTTTTTCCTATTATTCCGACATCCTTGATGGTGTTAATTCATTAGACTTGACACAAAAAAAAAAAAAAAAAAAAAAAGAAACGATCGACTATCTTGAGGTGACAAGTAGAAATAAAATATCTCCTTTGTTGAAAATAATAGAGAGTTGTAGAGAAATTGCTTTTGTGTTTATTCTTATTAAGACCAAGAGAAACTCCTCATTGATAAAAAGAAGAGGAAATTGTGTTGATTCACCTATACCTTTCAAGAATTATATATTTTTGTATATGATTCTAATTTTGATAATTTTCTGTCAGTACTTTTTGAAACCTAAAATGGTTAGTTGAGGGCTTGCTTAATTGGCTAATTTATATGCTACATACCACTAGTTTAAAATAGATATCATTTTGACTAAAATAACATAAACCAAGACAATTATTATTGTACAAACACATGAAATCTTTACCCTCACGTTAAATAACATTCTTTAGAATTTTCATTCCAAATCTTATTTGCTAAAATGATATTTATTTTGTATTACAAATAGTATGAAAGAAAGATAGTGGGGCTTGAAATGTCCAATATATATTGGATCATACAAATCAAAACTTTATCATAAATTCTGGATTTTTTGCATAACAGAATGTAAAAAAAATATACTTATGTCGTAATTTAATTAAGTATTTTTAGTTATAACTTGTTTGTATGTGACAACGTTAGTTACAATTAATAGACAAAAATTATGTACAAAACTTTTTATATATAAGAAGATCTCCAAAACTATCTATTAGATTTCATATAAACAATTTCAAATATATAAAATAAAATACATCAAAAAAATCATCCGTACAACATCCAGAAACTGCAAAACCTTCCTACACTCAACAACCTTCCAGCAAAATTTTCCTCCATGCCGAGCCGCAAAGCCAAAAAAGACGTCGCTTTCGCTGACGTTCGCAAGTGGATGACTCACATCAAATTAGATCCTTCCATTGGCCCACACTCCAAAGTATATAATCCTGTGGGTCTTTGATCAATTCATGCCCTTTGTTTGAGAACCTTTTTAATTGTATCATTTTATTTCGATCTGTAATAAAAATAATAATAAAATAATAAATAATAGATTTATGGACCCAAATGATATAATTAAACAAATTTAAAACTTACAATATGATATATTAGGTCATTTTTTGTTATTTGACTAACATATGGAATTGAGTGATACAATCAAGAAAATTTAGAAATCTACCAAACTAATTAAATTTTAAGACCTAAACAATAGAACTAGGCAAGTTGAAAGACCTCTCATGCAATTTACTCCCTTAAGAAATATAATGCATACAAAGCCTTAATATTTCTCTCTACTCATGTCCTTTGTCTTTAGAAACAAAAAACACGTGTCTTTACTCCGTTTAGACGTTGAAATCAGAAACTACCCTTTTACATTAAGATAGACAAAAAGTTTATTCCAACATCGTGTTAACTCATTAAATTGAAAAAAAAAAGAAACGATCAATTAATTTAAGGTGACAAATAGAAATAAAATACCGCATGTGTTGAAAATAATAGAGAGTTGCAGAGAAATTTACTTTTGTGTTTGTTCTTATTAAGACTAAGAGAAACTCCTTATTTATAAAAAGAAGAGGAAATTGTGCTGATTCACCTATACCTTTCAAGAATTATATATTTTTGTATATGATTCTAATTTTGATAATTTTCCGTCAGTACTTTTTGAAACCTAAAATGGTTAGTTGAGAGCTTGCTTGATTGGCTAATTTATATGCTACATACCACTTGTTTAAAACAGATATCATTTTGACTAAAATAACATAAACCAATGCAATTATTATTGTACAAACACATGACATCTTTACCCTCACGTTAAATAACATGCTTTAGAATTTTCATTCCAAATCTTATTTGTCAAAATGATATTTATTTTGTACTACAAATAGCATAAAAAAAAGATAGTGGGGCTGAAATGTCCAATATATGTTGGGACATACAAATAAAAACTTTGCTCATAAATTCCAGGTTTTTGTTTTTGCCTAACAGAATGTAAAAAAATATACGCCGTAGTTTAATTAAGTATTTTTAGCTTGTGACAATGTTAGCCACAACCAACAAACAAAAATTATGTATGAAATTTTTTATAAATAAGAGGACCTTCAAAACTATTAGAATTTATATAAATATATATATATATATATATATATATAATAAGATACATCAAAAATTATTTATACAAGAGCCAAAAATTCTAAAATCTTCCTACTCTCAACCACCTTCCTACAAAATTTTCCACCACGCCGAGCCGCAAAGCCAAAAAAGACGTCGCTTTCGCTGACATTTGCAAGTGGATGGCACACCTCAAATTATTTCCTTCCATAGGCCCAAACTCCAAAGTATATAACCCTGTGGGCTTCTCATCAATTCATGCCCCTTTCGCACATTGTTTCACATCAACTTTTAGTTTAATGGGTTCGAGAACTTTTTTAATCGTATCATTTATCTCGATCAGTCATTAAAATAATAGAAAGATGATAAATAATAGATTTTATGGACCTAAATAATTTGATCAAACACATTTAAAATTTATAATATGATATACTACGTCATATTTTATTATTTAACTAATATATGAGTCTGAGTGGTACAATCACGAAAGTTTAGAAACCTGTCAAACTAATTAAATTTTAAGACCTAAACAGTTGTATAAGTTGAAAAACCTCTCATGTAATTTACTTTCTTAAAAAATGTAATACATATAAAGTTTTAGCATTTCTCCTTACTCATGTGCTTTGTCTTTAGAAACAAAAAACAACATGCTTTTACTCTGTTTGGGTGGTGGGATCAGAAACTAATATTTTAAATCAAAGTAGATGAGAAGTTTAATATATTTTTGAGATGATTAACTATCTCAGTTTCAATTCCACACTAATATAAATCATTGGAATTCAAATCAAACGATGGAGATGCTAGAAAATCCTATCTCTGTGAACAAAAAGGCAATATCCCATTCCCACCTCGACATGCCCTGGAAGTCAAGAAGTTTGAGTTCTAGTAAAAGCCTCTAGCAGTCTAGCTAAGCTGGAGTCACTAATTCAAAGAACTTCTGGAGAAGCTGAATGACATTGAAATGTACACACACCCTTGAACAAAAATTTTGAGCAAATCCTTCTAGAAAAGATCCAGCTGCACGCATGCACATAATGTTGGTGATGTGCCTAATGAGTGGTACTACTTAATGATATGTAATGTCGACTTTGATCAACGTAGTCACAGGGTTTGTGTCCATAATGGAGATTCAAAGGAATGGACCAAAACTTGTCAAAAGAGAGCAGCTTCGTGTGCATACTTGTCTACATTATTGTTGATCAATGTACATGCACAATATTTGTAGGTTCAAAATGACGATAAAATTTGACCGGTGTGGTTTGTACACAAACAACTATGAATCCATTTTAACCAAGTCTATGTGACTCACGTGTGTCTAGATATGGTTAGGTCCGTCTTGTTCCAGACGTGAGTGCAATAAAGGAGCCAAGCCCGTGCAACTCACGTGCCTTCAGCTTTACTTCAGTCCATTCCAAATGTGTGCACGCCCACTTACAAATCAGAAAACGCTACACATAACTCAGATTCCCACGACAGCCAAATCCTGAAATGATCAGCACATCAGAGGAACTTAAACCAAATCTTATCTGCACTCTCTCTCTCTTTCATTGTGAACCGATTATGTACATATTCTTTTTTTGTGTACAAAAAGGATCGCTCCACATAAATGATGTGTTACGTGTAGTTAACGGAGCGTTCAAAATTTAGATTCTCTAAATTTGCCCTCGCTTCTCATGGTTTTTTCTTTTTCTAAGAAGGAAAGAATGAATGATTGAAGGAATTTGCCATACTACTTTTTTTTTTACTTTAGATGTGCGATTTTTTTTACAATTTTTACATTTGAAAATTGGAGGATCTTCACATAAATTATATATTTTGAAGAAAATCTCAGTCTAATTAAAATAGTTATTTGATTTTTTTTCGAAAATTCATTTGAAAATTCTCCGACCACCAATCCGAGCAGGCTTTAAGCCAACAGCAGAAACCGAAGAGGCAAGACCAAAATAAAACCAGTCTGACTTGAAACAAAAAATTTTAAATCAACGTTTCACACTTTACGATTCGTGCCAACGTCCACGTGTCGAGCAGCAGAGCCCTCCCTACACGATGTGCCGATATAATTTTTTTAAAATTTTCCGCGTCTAAGGACAAGGCGGTCGAGTTGGCGTTTTCAGTGGAGTTTTGAGACGATTAGGCCCGTGTGTCCATTTTTTCGCTCCTGGGCCCACTTGTCAGTGGAAGCCGGGATGGATCTCTGGGCTGTGCGGTGGTGAGGTCTGAAGCGTGAAACTGGAGGCCCAAGTGTGGTGTGAATGTGTCATGGGCAGCCCAAGATCCAGAAACACGAATGAATAAAAAGGAAATGTTGAGAGTGGGATTTGAACCCACGCCCTTTCGGACCAGAACCTTAATCTGGCGCCTTAGACCAACTCGGCCATCTCAACTTCTTTTCATGTTTTTTTATAATTTATACTTTATAAATAAGTAGAACTATCAGGTAAATCATCTCGTCACACATCTCTCATGGGCTCCACCTCGAATCCAACCCCAACACCCGTATCGTGTGCGCGCTAAAACAAGTCCAACAAGCCATGCCAACGCTCCCAAGCTAAGATAACATCCATTATGGTTGTATAACAATTATACATACATATAAATCATATTTTTAATTAACTACAGTGAAAAAATGGAGGATCAATTTTTTTTTTATTTTGGATAGTATTTGGCTTAGTTTCATGTTTAATTTATAAGTTTGTAAACAGAAATCGGAGTTAAACATATTTCTATATTCAATTTTTTAACTATATCTTACAATTAATTATAATCACTTATTGACTAATAATTTTGATATGCTTCTTACAATACAATGAACATTGTTCCAAGATACAAGGGTCATATTAATTCCGAAGAGGTTTCATTTAAAATTACTGGAAGCTTAAACCTCCTAAGTAGTGTGAAAACTAAAATGACTTTTTATGTAAATTGAAACCCTTTTTTACTAAGAAATTGAAGCCTATCTCTCAAGTTCTCCATAAAAATGTTTATGTAAGAAACTAAGATCTCCCAAAAGATCATGAGTAAGAGCTCCATGCACAAAAGATTGTCCTTTCAAAAAAAAACAAAAAACAAAAATTTTGAATGGGGGATAGGGGAGAGAGGGAAAATGATTTTCAACTTGATGCATGCTCTTCATATTATGAAGATTTAGTACCAAGGGAAGAATAGAATAATTGACATAAAATTTGAGAAATTATCTTACTTTAATTCTAGAACAATCTATAATTTACTAAGTAATGATATGGACTCTTGTCTATTTTTATAAAAGCAGCTGAATGCTATCAAGAGTAGATGTTTTAGAATCTGTGCAATACTCTATTTAATATATGGTGTTCATTTCTAGTCTGTAGGAGGGCTGATATAGTGATATGTATGTACTCGCATTTGCAGCACCTGACTTAAAACATTTCGGAGGAACAACACCTTCACACTTCTCTTGCTAGTTCATACGCTCCATGCTTCCTTGTACCGTCTGCAAAAACGTACTAAACCGTATATACATGCAGAGTTGTCACCATTCATTCACGAACCAAAACATCACTCCAAAATTATTATCGCGCCAGCTATCCATGGCAATGGGAACCACAGGTCACCGGAATAACTTGAGGCTCGCCGCCGCGGCCGCCGTTCTCCTCGCCATCTTTGCCATCGCCGGCTGTGATCAAGACGTCAACGTCGGCCACGGCAGTGACGCCAGGGCGGACGACGCGCCGGCCGGCCATTCCACCGTGCGGGGATGCTTCACGGCGGCGATGAGGTGCTACGTGGCGTGCTCGTCGAAGGGGAAGGAGATGGCGCCGTGCTTCGTGGACTGCACCTGGGAGATGTTCCAGTGCATGATGATGCCTTCGGCGCCACTTGTAGCCGTAGTGTGATACAGGAGCTTGGAAGGGTCTTTGCTCACTAGTCACTACTAATCTGACTTAAAGACCCGTTGCACTACCGTCGGATCAATGTGGAAAGACGTTGATGTAATATCTGTGATCGAAATACTTACCATTACCGGAAACCCGTAAGGCAAAACTGCACCATGATTGAAGAAAAAAGTTGCATACTGTAATGAAATGATGTCCTCTTCGTTCATACGCTGCAGCCTGCAAATATTGACTCAAAACATGCAGCAAGGCACAGAAATGTAGGTAAACTTTCTTATGCAGAGACTAAAGAAAAATTATAGATTATAGGGTACTGACGATGTGACAGTAAAGCAGATTAATTACTTGGTGTTTATACGGAATATCTCTTACACCAACTAAGGTACACGCTAACACTTCCAGGTTTCTTTAAAAAGCCGACATTGTTAGGATTATAAGTAGTATCATATTATAAAATTGGTTTGACCGATATAATTTGTTTTTATGATGATTAGATGGTTTACATTTTGAGTTCACATTTTTTTTTTAAAAAGTTCTCACTAGATATAACTTTATTTGTATAATATCAACTAAGAACATATCTTATGGGAACTATTAAAAATAATAGAATATGAATTTATGATATGCGATATACATCCAACTAATATGAAAACGAATCATATTTCTTAAATATATTTTGTAAGACACAATCAATGGCACTTTCTCAAAAAAAAAACTGAAAATATATTAGCCTCCCATAATCAAATTAATAACAATATTCTTTCTGTATAATCATGGGTCAACTCAAATACTGAGTTCTGGTTCTTATATTTTAAGATGTCAGTTGCCCTTACGCAAATGCAACAGCATTTCTTCACTTGTGATGCTTACACTGTCGCACACTCCACGCTTTCCTACACCATCCTTTCGGTGTGTGCAATTGGGCAACGGTGCATGCTAGCTTGCCAGAACAAAGATCTACACATACGTACGTCATGCCTGCATATAAAATTAAACGGCACGCACAAAACCAGGATTAACTGACCTGCCGCGAGAAATTAATGCACATGATACCATGATGGCCGGCCGGCGACGCCGAGCGGCGGCCTCGCTGGTCTTAATCCTCGCGCTGTTGGTCACTCTGGCCACCGGGAGCTTTGACCGGCCGCGGCGAGAGAAGCGCGTCGGCGAGGAGACGGAGGAGAGCGTGCGCGGGTGCTTAAGGGAGCTGCTGAAATGCGCGGTGAGGTGCTACGTCAACCGGGTGCTGGTGCAGGTGTGCCTCCTCCGCTGTGCCGCCAAGAACTTCCAGTGCATGATGTCGCCGCCGCCGCATTTACTGCCGGTGGTGGCCCTGCCTCCGCAGCCGCCGCTCCGACATGTGGCCGCGCGTTAGTTAAACTGTCGTACCTCCTTATTTGAGACTTACATGTAGACAGGGTGTGCTGATTATTGTCTGAAAAGGATGCACCAATTATCAATTTTTTTTTTCTGATTTTCCTGTTTCAATATGATGTTTCTATTTCTACTTCCAAAATTTAAGAAGAACACAACTGAAGGGAAATTTTAGAATAAAACCAATCGAGTGTTATTTTATTTAATCCAACAAACATGGTTAAATATTATCTCCTACAAGACAATAAGTCACCATAACCTTTCAAAAGATAAAGGTGTCATTGCACCTCATTTCCATTATTAATTAAGTAAGTAAATTAAGAATATAATGATTTTATATGTAAGGAATTTGCTATAGTTCATACATACCTTATTTATGTCGATCAAGACTTTCCTTTCATATTCAACCAACAATAAATAATTGTTCGTCTAGATTGGACTTTGGAACACGAAAATGAATGTGCCATTTAAGTTTGAATTTGATTTTAGTTTGATATTTGAATTTCAAATTGTGATTTTCATATTAAATCTCAAATTTAAATCTAAAAATTTTGAATTTAAAATTTGAATTAAGAATTCAAATTCAAATTTTTAAAGTTAAATTTGAAATAAAAAGTGGAATTCAAAAAAAATTGAAATTGGAATTGGAATTGAAATCTGAATCTGAATTATGTGTTTAAATTTTGAATTTTAAATTAAAAATACAGTTAGCATTAATTTTACATTAAACATTTATTTCAAATTTATAATTTTTATTTTTAAAGATCCAAACTTTCTTTATTTGATATATGATCGGTGACCTGCAATAGCAGGTAATCCATATATAACATCTAAAATATTCTTAGATATTATATAGAACTAGTGCAAAAACTAAATAGAACCTAAAGTCCATGGGACGTTATTTTTCTTTCTCTTAACTAATGAATGGGTGTAAGTGGTACAGTTGAACAAGTTTAAAAATTTGTTACACTAAAATTCAAGTTAAAAGATCTACGTGGCACACTTAAATAAATTTAAGAATCTCTGATCATACATGCATACTTGTTAGCAGGATGCCTTGTCGAAAGACACCAGATTGATAATGGAATACCTAATATAACAAAAGTTTCATATTTATTTGTGCATTTAGATGGTCAAAATGTTTGTCCATATAAAGAGAGGTTGTAGATTTGAGTCTTGATCATCTCTATTTTTATATGTATGTTTGTTAGAGTATTATATTGGGGTGTGTGTTGAGGCGGGTAAGGGGTGGGTGGGGTGATAAGGAAGAAGTCCGATTAATTGTGCAACTTTATTTTTCAGACAATTAACTGAGGATGGAAATATTTACCACTTTCCTAATGGCGTCTCTCTCAAATGATCTCTCTTTATAGAAGTATAGCTTAGACTTCACTCTTCAACTGATCCTGCAACACAATCAGAAAGATCACTTTGCTCCTGATCCCAAGTTCTTCCAACTAGTTCAGTTCATCAGGTTGGAATGTCCTCTGCAGTAGAAGCAGGTGATTGTGCTATTCTATACTACTCTATACTATCTTCGTTGTTTTTACTTATTTTAAAAGAAAAAAATTATACTTAAAAGAATAATACACTGAAATATAACTCTATCTTCCTAAATACTCTTATAGTCGTTACTTCACTAAACAATTAATTATATAGATGTAAATACACCTATCACATTAATCATAGACATTACAGTATACCTATAATCATATATCATTTTTTAAAAGACTATGTAGGAAACTAGAATGGTAAAAAAAAAAAAAGAACAAAGAGAATAATGTAAGAGTTATGATATTATAAATGTTTTTCTTTTTGAGGCATTCTAATTCAAGCAATCTCATCCATTGACTTAAACAATCTAAAGGCTAATATTTTAAATTGTTCTTGCTTCCCCTTCCCTTATTATCCTTGAGCCATTTTAGAAATCGATTCACACAGCATAACTCACAGTTTTTAGTGCCCCTCACTTGTTATCTTTTGTGTCTATTTTTTATGATCCTTTCTATCTTTTATAGTGTTCAACTGTTTAACTAATGAATATCTTTTATAGTTATGCTTATATTCAGGATACAATAAATGAATATCTTTCCCGAGCATCTGATTGTGGGGGCATCTGGGCATTTTGTCTTGGTATTTGCAATCCTTTATGTTCGAAAGAGTTCACAAAGAAACAAAGTAAGTTGCTGTGAACTATACTCCTATCCAGTATTAAATTTACTATTCACAGTTAATGAAATATTTAATCATTTTCAATGGTGTTAGTTGAAATGTAGTATTTTTTAGTGTCCCGGATTTTTCATGCACACTTGCAGTTATTTAATTCTACACAGGTGTATTTAGTTGTCTGGTTCTGAGCTCAGTCTGGCTCGCAGATACAATTCTTGAGTGTTTGGTTGTCTGTATTGGTCTCTCCAGTCTGACTCGCGTGGTGCAAATCTTCTCCCATAGCCTGGCCCGCAGGTACGTTCAATTCGGGTATTTCTCGCAGCTTGGTTCTCAAATATGTGTATCCCTGGCTCCCTTCATGCGTCCTCCTTGTGTCCACCTCCGTTGCCGCCTCCGTCACACTGTCTCCGGCTCTTCCCCGACAACACTACCTCCGTCTCCGCCCGACTCCGCCTCACATCCGCCTGAATCTCGTCGCCGTCTCCGCCTCTGTCGTTGCCTCCACCTCCGCCTCGCATCTACCTGAACCTCGTCGTCGTCTCCACCTCCGTCGCCGCCTCGTGTCCGCCCGAACCTCGTCGTCGTCTCTGCCTCCACCTTCGCCTCACGTCAGCTCGAACCTCGTCGTCATCTCTACCTCCGTCGCCGCCTCCCCCTCCGCCCAAATCTCGTCATCATCTCCGCCTCCGCCGCCGCCTCCTCCTCGCGTCCACCCAAATCTCATCGTCGTCTCCGCCTCCGTCGCCGCCTCCACGTTCACCCGAACCTCGTCGCCACCTCCGCCTCTCCTCCATCCATCCATCAGAACCAACTTCTAATACAGCCAACCAAACAAACTCAATATTCATCCAGGATTCAGAAATTCAACCAACCAAACAACATCTCTACTACATCTCACAGCCTGTTTCATCCAGCCTGTCCACTGATACAGGCCAGCCTCTCCTCATGCAGGCAACCAAACACACCCTACGTGTCTGTGTTTGCGTGTGTGCGCCTATGTTTGAGTCTCTCTCTGACATCCAACTTTATATTACTTTTTTCCTGAGTAGGCAGGGAAATTCTACAAATTGTAGAGACTAAATGGGAGAGATGGTTGGCTCCGCGATTGTTGGGAGGCAGTTAACAAGATCTCATCCTTCCTTGTAGGTAAGCATGAGGAGAAATCAGCTGCAGGAGACAACGTCGAGAGGCTGGAGATGACACATATCAAAATGGAGGTTGTACTCGAGATGTCTAATAAATGGCAGACGACAGATGTGTTGTTGTTGTGTTGGCAAAAATGTTGAAGCGTGCTGCCGAGGAGTGTGACGATGTGCTGCACAACAAACAGGTGGCATGGGAGGCAACACAATCCTCGTTTCCTAAACGTATTGCTCATGCTCCCAAGTCATTCATCTCCACCTTTCTTAATCACAACAATGTTCACGCAAGCAACTCCCCACTGTTCAGAGGTTTGAAGAGTATGCAGATGGTGTTGGCGAGTTTTTTAGATTTGTGGAGTTGAGCGGCACACCATGGAAGCCCTTAAAGGACATCTTTTTGCAGAGAAAGGTCCATGGCGTGAAATATCAGAGGGAGGCCAATACCATTTATTTATGTTGCGTGAATGAGTTTCGTTGAGCGTGGATTAGAGGTTGCTGCACAATTCTTCCATGAAGATCGCAAGGCACCAGAGAAAAATTTCGTGCTAATGTCAAAAATGTGTCTTTTGGAATGTACATATGTAATTAGGACTGCAATGAAGTGCTTGTGTCCGTCTATGTCTCACTTCAAATCTATAGTTGAAGTGGTTAAGGAAGAGCTCAGTCAACTACTATCTACTCAGGATTTCCTTATGTTCCATTTGTTGCTTCTATCCACATGCAGGTATGGAACTCCCACAATACTTCAAATCAATTCTACAAAGCCGCCGGCTGCTAAGGTTACTGACCACTGAACCTGGTAAAAATCAAGCACAAGATGCTTTGGAATTATCTATTCATTTGCTTGGAATTTTTTTTTGAATAACCCATAAAAAATATTTCAAAAATAATCCAAAACTTTTAAAAATTTCACAAATGGTCTTCAGTTGCGATCGGATGGACACGACAGATCTTCAGTCGCCATCTGGGATCGCGACTGAAACTCCGAAAAAATATTTAATATTGCCGTGACCGGGATTCGAACCCGGGTCACGCGCATGGGGGCTCAGCACGTAGCTTGCTAGGCTATGTTGGGTTTCTATTATATGTTAACTTTGTAGATACTAATACTTTTCATTATTGCGGTCGAAAATTGGAAAAAATGTTTGATATTGCCATGACTGTGGTTCGAACACGGGTCACGCGCATGGGAGGCTCAATCCGTTACCAACTAGGCTAAGTTGGATTCCTATTATATGTGTCATACTAATACTTTAAAAAATGTGGTTCGCGAGCAACATTGGTAAAAAAAAGGAAGTTGAATCCGTGATCCACCGAAGCAAACTCGCGTTCGAACAAACCCTAAGCCCTTGCCGCCGCCGTCCTCACAGCTCGCCGCCGCTCCCTCCTCGCCCCTCGCCGCCGCTCCCTCCTGGCATCTCGCCGCCGTCCTCTTTTGCCGCTCCCTATCGTCGCCTTCAGCCCAAAGAGCAGCAGCAAAGGAAGAGGAAGGAAAAAAGGAAAAAGAAGAAAAAGAAGGGGGAGAAGGAAGAGGGAAAGAAAAAAGAAAAAAAAGGAAAAAGGAAAATAGAAAAAAGAAAGAAGAGAAAGAAAAAACCAACAAAAGGAGAAAAAAAGAAGACAGAAGAGAAGAAGAGGAAGAAAAATCTGTCGTGTGCATCACCTTAAGAAGAAGAAGAGAAGAAGATGAAGATGAAGAAAAATATATTCCGGATTTCAACATATTCAGAATTTTGACAATTATTGAGGTGCATGTTCGGTAACTCGTAGCTAATATTCAAATTGAGTAATTTACATTGTTATACATAATCAGAAATTTAAAGTCTGCATCACCTTAAGATCTAGATAGGTAAAAACTTAATTTGTCGCTTCACTGGAGGATTAGCAAAAATGAAAAGTTATTTTTTTCACTTCACTGTAGGATCTAGGACATGTGAAAACTTAAATTCTGCATCACCTTAGGATGTAGGACAAATAGTAACACAAGGAACGATCTTAAGATCATTTTCATCACAGTAGTTTTTGTGAAATATTGCATTGCTTGGACTGTCAATTTAATTTTTGTAAAACTCCAGTATGTTCCGCTGCACCCCTAGGGTTTAGATTAAATTTAGGCACACCCTAGGATTTGCGCTTCACCGGAGGATTAGCACAGATAAAACTTATTTTTTTCACTTCACCGTAGGATCTAGGACATGTGAAAACTTAAATTCTACTTCACCCTAGGATGAGGACAGATGGTAACATAGAGAACGATCTTAATATCATTTTCGTCACAATAGTTTTTGTGAAATATTGCATTGCTTGGACTGTCAATTTAATTTTTTTAGAACCCCAGTATGTTCCGTTGCACCCTAGGGTTTAGATTAAATTCAGGCTCACCCTAGGATTTGCGCTTCACCATGTTGAAAAATTGTGTGGTTTGAGGTAGAAAAAGTATATTGTCCAATTTTAACCTAACACTGAAAGTAAATCTAATTAGGTTATGGAGCACCCCAATACGGTTTCCGTTTATTACAGTGATGGTTTAATTCGTAATGGAGCAGACGGTGATGATCTGAGTGCGTGTTTCTATGTATATGGTGAAATGTCACAGCCACAATTAATGTGTTTCAATGACTTGGAGGTTTGGTCAATCAGTTTGTTACAACTGAATCCTGCAACCGATAGTGTAAAGGTTGAGGGCCTGCTGCCGGAGAGAAACAAATGGGTACTTAAGAGACTGAAAGGCGACAAATCGTGGGGTTCATTTGTACGATTGGTGACAAATCCAGACTATGGTATCACAGTTTTCATACTTTACGTTAAAATTGTACGTGTACATAGTTCGGAAGGTTGTCATTCCATCGCAGGATCAAGTTACACTGGTAATCTCAGTACTGCCGGTGGCAGTGCCAGTGCCAGTGCAGCTATGCCAACTACAAGAGGCACGCCGACAAATCTGTTTGGTGACCATGTAGTGGATGCAGCTGATAAACTGCCCGAAATAAAGGAGAATTTCAACGAGGAGGAGTACATTGATCTGTCAGTTATGTATGAGTCTCCCGAGGAACTTAGAGGACAGCAGGATCCTATAAATGAATGGACTGATCCATCATCTTTGATGTTAGCTATGGTCCCTGGAGATCTAAATTCGCAATGGTCTTTCAATGAAGCAACTGTCCAGCTTGGACAGTTGTTTCAGACGAAAAAAGATGCGAAAAAAGTCATCACTACATGGCCTGTTGCGCTAAATAGGCCATTCCGGGTTGTGAAATCAAATCCGAGCTTATGGACTATGAAGTGGTATGTACGTGTGACATGGCCACAACATGAGCCTTTCTTTAAGGTGACTAGAGTTGCGAACCACAGATGTCTGGTGGAGGATATGTTGCAGCAGTATAGAAATATAACCTCTGGTTTTGTTGCCAGCCTGATACTATCCATATAAAGGAAAATACGGGAATAGCAACGAAAGTGATTATTACACACGTACCCGAAAAGTACGGCTACAAGATCAATTACGGAAAGGCATGGAGGGTGAAACAAAAGGCGCTGGAAGAGCATTTTGGGAGATATGTCGAGGCATATAACTTCATACCGAGGATCTTTCGGCGTATATGTCAAGAAAATCCAGGCACAATTACCGAAATTGTTGATATGCCAACTATCAGCTCAGATGGTATTGTGATACCAGAGTGCATGGTCTTACGGAGATTTTTCTGCGCATTCCAGCTGTGTGTTGCATCTTTTACGTACATGAGGCTCGTTCTTTGCATCAACGGAACAGTTTTGACTGGGAAGTATCAGGGGACATTGCTGACTGCCATGGGAACTTCCCGGTCGAGCAACCATTGGTGCTGTGGGATCAGTTTGAGTTTGGCCATGATATTCGGGACGGCCCGGTGATGGGATGGAGGTGGGCTAGGCTAGGTTTGCGCTGAGCCACGGATCAAGCACACCTCTGCTATGCTTCATACGCCACGAGCTTTGAGTTTCTACTCGATGATAGCGTGATTTGGCGTCAGTGGACACAACAGCACATCTAGGACATCGTTTCAGCAGGCCTTTCATCTCTATGCACGCAGGATGCTGCTTATTGGCGTACCCAGGTGCTTCTTGTCTTCTCACACATGGTTGAGGGGTACTCGCCTGAGCGAGTTATGTGCCAGTTCGGCCTACGACAGCATATTCCTGTGCCGCCTCCACGACAGGTCAGACACAGTGTTCACGAGTACGTACATGCCACTTATGTATTATTTTTTTATATAACTTAGACATCTATTCTGATCAATAATTTCTTTTATCCATAGGCAATCGAGGAAGGGTCAACATAGGGACGATTTCATCGTTAGGCAGCGGCCTTATGTGTAGGAGTGGATGGATCAAGCCGACACTCGGACGATTGATGAGGATAGACCTTACTGCCATGACATTCACTCTGTGTACCTAGCGTGGTACCGATCTCTCACGTTGTATAGACTGACTGGCGGTCTACCAGTGGCGAGTGAGGAGGCCATCCGTCCTTCGACCATCCACAAGCGCTTGGACCGACGTCTTGCACCACGGATTCACTCCTCTGTTAGTACTTGACCTCCCCATAACTTAAACACTTTCGCAATTATCGTCATTCTATAATTTCATATTCATCGTGTATCTAGCTCGACACCATCAGAGCCATCTCCGCCGAGGTAGGTGACATGGAGGTTCGATTGCACGACGGTCAGGATGTGACCAGAGCTGAGATGCAGGAATTTTGTGCCAATGTCCGACGGCGGACGGATCAGATTCTTACCAATTTTAGAGTGCTGCTGCGGCCTCCACCATCACCGTTGGCACCTCGTCCCTCTGCCTCGCATATGCCACCGGTGGATCACCCTTCTTCGTCACGCCCTCCACCTCCACAACCGCGTGTCAGTCCTGATGAAGACTCTTGGGACGAAGAGTTCGATATTACTGCGCACGTGGTTGCGTTGGACCATGGGTTGGCTCAGGACTTGGCAGCGGACGAGGGACAAGGTGCGATGCAGCATGAGATCATGGCTCGAATACGGGTGCCAACTCCTGTGTGGCACATTCCTACTATCCAATCACAATATCATCCTACACAGCCTTCGCACTATACTGATGCTCCACCTCCTACGCAACTGACACAGCCTTCGCAGGCTCCGCCATCCGCACAGACACCGCCGGTGCAGATACGATACATTAAGGATCGTCATGCCCCCTCTCGCTACACACCATCCGAGTATCAGTACCAGTCAAAAAGGGGGAGGAGGCGGTAGTTTCATGTGGCATTTTGTTAGATTTTGGAATTGCATGTTCGAACGCAGCGGACGGATTTGGTTTTTTCTAGGGTTATGGTTTCAAACAAAGAGGCGTTTTGCACTTTTAAAACATATTTTATACTAGGACAAAAAATTCTACAAGTCTTACTCCAAACAGAAAATGAAAGACCTATTTGTCGTTCACTAGATTGTACAAATGAGTGTTCCAATTTGAATTTTTTTTAAACGTAACCCAACGAAACAAAATAATTATAAAAATAATCCAAAACTTTTAAAAACAGCAGAAATATAATTCTGGTGTGTGCAATGTTAACCCAACAGAACAAAACTCCTGCACTACACAAAACCGCACTTCTTAAAGTACTAGTATAAGAAATGTTATTATATAACAGGAACCCAACGTTGTCTAGTTGGTAACTGTTTGAGCCTCCCACATGCATGACTTGGGTTCAAATCTCGGTCATGGCTATATCAAACATTTTTTTTCATTTTCGGCCGCAATTATGAAAAGTATTAGTACATGCAAAGTTAACATCTAGCAAAAACCTAACATAGCCTAGTAGGCTACGTGTTGAGCCCCCAACACGCATGACCCGGGTTTGAATCCCAGTCACGACAATATTAATTATTTTTTCGGAGTTTCATTTGCGATCTGGGATAGCACCATGCCACGCGTTCAATTGCGTCCATCCGATCGCGACTGAAGGCCATTTGTGTCGCGCCCCGACCTGGGGACTACAACTAAGTATATTTGCATTGCAGCAGAAAACTTACAAAATATTTAAGCAGTATTGCCTGCTGGCCTTAATACAACATAAAGATGTTACAGTTCCTTCACGGCATACATGGTCTAGCAAAATAATAACTACACAACAGAAGATAGGTGACCCTCTCACAGCGAGAAGTTGACGGTACAACAGCGGAACTGACGCTTCTCCTTCTGGATCCAAGAAGTTCTCCACGCTTTCATCTTGATCATGGAACGCTCCATCTACTGGATTGTAGGTTGCAAGGGTGAATACTTACATACTCAGCAAGTCATAGGTAAGAGTAGATACATATAGTAGAGATGATATGAACCTATGTTAATAAAGAAGTGTGGATGTTTGTAAAATAGTCTTTTCCTTTATGTCACATCTCATGGTAACACTTTTCATAGCATAGCATCACTATTCATGTTCCACTATTTATAGTACTACCGCGACACGTCGACACATGACAGCCCACGGCAGCACCCCTTATCATGACAACACATGTCATTTGGGTAATCTTGACTTATCAAATTTTATTTAGAAAACATACTTGTGCCACACACCGTGGATTTAATCCACCGCAGCAGACTCTTGTAAACCCGGGAGCTCAGAGTATTCGAATACGTTTTTATCTCTGCAGAGAGGTACCAATTTACCCGCAAGATATTCCATTTTCATGCCCATCCTATCAAGATGATTAGACCCTTCCTCACAACCATGTGCGAGTGGCAAGGTGGAGATAACAAGAACTTTTGCCATATTTCACACACAATTCACCCCAGACCCTGCGATTCCACTCAGAAACCACAGTTGTGGCGGGGTTACACAACCCCCACTAAATTGGCATCTTCCCACTCAAGGTCAGCGTGTAATTACATCCTGTGATATGTGTTGGAGCCGCACTTCGTGTAAATCGTGAATATGTCATATAGGGGCTTCATGTGTGATCCACATACTACTTGTTCAGGCCTGTCCCATATTAGGCTTGCGATTAGCACGTTTTTCATGCCACTAGAAGCACAACACAAGGTTCTTACAAGTGACCAGATCATACCACAACCCATGCACATCCAGTGCTACCATCATTCCATACCAAAAACCTGGTCACGGCTAAGGGTTTTATTTCATGAATATAAATATATATACATATATATTAGTTTATGGCTCATTACTTGTTCATTTCACATTTCACATCTGAATAGGCATCCAGCCTAGTACTACTAATTCATATCCCAATCATTCTTTCACATGCAATACTATTTATATTCAAGGTTATGTTATAGCAACTCTTAAAATATAGGTTCAAGATGTTCAAGAATATGACTTGCCTTCTGCATTGTAAAAATCAGCAGTTGATGTCAGGTCAACAGCGAAGTCCTCGAACTCAGCTTCTGGATCTGCTCGGCGACAAACAAACACACAATGATTACTAACTATATTAAAAAATTTTATAATCTATATGCAGATATGCTTAGAAGAATAACTGAACGATACTGAAGATGATTGGGATTGCAAGATGAACTGAGTCGAGATTCTAGGGTTTCAAGGAATCTGGGCTAAGATTGAGTGCTGGAGGGTACTAGAGTCTCAAGGTATCAATATTAACATTGAGTTCGCGGCTGGTTTGCTCAAAAAAGGCAAATGTCGACAGATCAACATTCGGCTCAAGGCTCTGACATAGTTTCAAGGAAAACTAGAGAGCTTATCTCAAAGTGTGATAGAAGAAGAAAATGTAGATCATAACTCTACAGATTCAATGGACAAAGTGGTTTTTGATTTGCACAACTAGAAGTGGTTGAATAGGCCCAATGCCACTGGCTGGCATAGACTGACAAGGGCTGACATTGTCAAAGAATGGCATTGGCATGGTTCTGAGGATTTTCAGTGGACAAAACAGGTTTGGATCAAGGCATTAGGTGCACAAGGACATAAGACAGCTATTTGACAAAGTGGGTTTTCACAGAAAGGTACAGGAGTTCAAAGATTTGCAAAAAAGTCCATAGACACAGTGAAATGGGTGTCCTGGTACTGTCAAAAACTAGGGCTTTGATGCTTTATAGATTTAGGACTTGCTGGCTTCGCCAATTATTTCTAGGAGGTAGGCGAAGATGATAGGAACACAATGGTGGTGATTTCAAGAACTAAGACGGCCGAACGGCGATGAACGGCTGTGAGGAAAGACGATGGCGATATGGCAAGACAATAGCACTGGACAGAAACTTTGGCATAGTTATATCTTGTGATCTGGGCAGTTTCAGAGGTCGGGCTAGAAGAGAAAAGTGCTCAGGAGGTCAAGGAGAAGATACTAGACAAGGTGGTTTCGACAGCGGCGGCCAGAAACAGATTCCGGTAAACGGCACCGGAGAAGACGACACTGAAATTGGGCGTTTCTGCTACAAAGGTTGATAGGTCAATTCCTTGCTGTGAGAGTGGAAGGGAGGTGTAAGAAAGCTACTGGCATAGTCAATTTGGCTGGAGGATCGCCGGTGTGGGCTGGCGACTTGAGCCAGTTACTGGTGGCGCTAGAATTTGGGGAAAGCTTCGATTAGTGATGGAATTCAAAATCTGAGTTTACAGGCTTGCTAAGATTAGTTTACTGATCATTTTGTTCTATTATAACGAAAGAAAATTTGGGCTAATTTAGATGGCATTGCTGGAACAGGGAATTAGAGGACTCCGGTGATCGCCGGTGTTAGAGGTCACCGAAGCTCGATTGGATGCTATCACACGATAAGGGAGAAGGGAGATGCTTACTGGTGGTTTCAATTTGAGGATTGATGGAGTAATTGGAGTTGGCACCGTGCTCCCTCTTTTGAGCTCACCGGAGAAGAAGACAAAGGCGAAGAAATTTGGGACTTAGTCAAATTCTGGTGAAGTAGAGATGATACAGGGTACTGGGTTGCTTAAATAGGCCGGGGGCGAAGCTTGCGAGGAGGGGGCAGCAAGGGAATTGGTGCCGATGACGAGACTGGCTGGGCGCAGAAGCAACAGCGGCGACAACGCGATGCGATGGCGACAACGGCTCTGCAATTGTGTTTGGTCAAAGCATTGGAACTTGGCGCTGGCCAGTTCAAGCGGTGGCGACTATTGCTGGCACGACAAGGCGACGTGGTGCGAAACCTGTGACAAAAGGGTTGCTGCTGGTCGTGCGCACGCCCGGTTGCTGGTCGCTGGCGCTGCCACGGCGACGGCTGAGGCGCGGACACGTGAGCACATGCAAACATAAACAAGAACGGGCACAAGTACAGGCGAAGCTCCACCGGCGACGAAGAACGTTGTGCGGCGCAGCAGGTCGCGGTCGAAAACGGCGAGGTCGAACGAAGTTGCTCCTGGTCGAAACAACAAGCTGGACTGAAATGCAATTTGCTGAACTGATTTAACAGATTTGCATAACTTTATTCCACAAACATTTTGGCAAGGGCAGAAGATAAAATTCAGATCATTTGAATAGATTTTGGATAAAAATAGGGTATTACAAATCTGAGTTTTGTCGAATCTGAAATTCGGGGGTTTAGAGTGGGATTTTGATGTTCTGACAGAAGGATAATTTGTATTGAATAGCATTTGGGAGGTGTTCCCTGAATCAGATTGAGATTTGGAGATGATTTGTGGCTTTTAGCTTTTTCAGGTTCTGGGAAAACAGAAAAGGACTAACTTGCGATACAATCTGGACTGATTTGCGAAAAGGATCTAGATGATAGAATCTGGCTGTCAACTTTTTGGATTAAGGTATTGGCATACCCTTGATCATAATCCTGATATAATTCGGTCTGAACTTGGCCAAGATTGTGATTAAATCTGAATTTCTGAAACTTAGGGTATTTGGGGTAATATAATATATTTCTGTTTTCGAAAATAGAAAGGAGTTGATAAATCTGAGAGTTAGAGATGGAATTGAATCTGGCTTCTGAATGCTTTATACTCAGGATAGATAGTAGGTCATATCTGGAAAGTCAGATCTTGATTTGGGTCTACAGGATAGATTTTAAGATTTTGGGTTTAGAATAGAATAAAGCTGGGCTGATTTGGCTGATCTAGAAGAGACATATGCATGCATGACTTTTTAAGAAAAGAATTTTCACCCCAAACCCAGGGTGTTACAATTTGTGAAATTTTTAAAAGTTTTAGATAGTTTTTGAAATTATTTTTTTTATGGATTATTCAAAAAAAAGATTCTTGATAAATGGTGCCCGTCTGGAATATTAGCGTGTGCTGCTGACCATCTGAAAAGATATTCCAACCACCATTATTTTGTTTTCTGATTCTTACTTCTCGCACATCGGCTCGAGACATTTTCTCTGACCTTACGTGTTTTTCCACCAAGATTTCTCTCGTGCGACGAAGTCCTATTAGCAAAACACGATTGTAAAATAATATTATTCTGATTACCTTCTATGTTTCAACATGATGCTCCTTTTCCTATTTCTAAAAATTACAACCGAACAAGATCTCATAGTACGCATCCAAATTGTCCCTCGTGCCAACAAAAATTCACGTCGGATTTCTAATATGTTATTAGGGCCTTATTTCATCCTATATAAAAAGAATGCGACTAAGATATTTACAATATTTATATATAAAAATATTTAAATGTGTTAAAGTATTCACAACCCTATATATATAAAAGAGTTACCAAAATATTCACAACTCTTATAATATAGAAATACAGTAAAAATATTTATACCATAATCATTCTAATATAATAAACTTAAGATTTTCTCAGGTTCACTTGATTGCCACTTTACTCTCCACTCAACAAAATTTACCCGTGCAATCCCTTGGACTAATCGGCTAGTAAAAACAAGTATAATGGGAGATATCATGTTCATCCTGAGATCTAGAAATTATTATATTAATTAATAAAAAGATTCATATTGTATATTTGGAAGGCTGAATTATAATGCTTAAATTGATAAAGTTTGATTCTACATATATAGCGAGATTTTTATAAAAATTTACCGTATTAATGTTTCTTATATTTTTTGTAATTTTAGTATATAATTATTTGGGAATTTCGACCAGATATAGTGTTTTATATGGAGTTTCTTGCTCCTTTCCAATCTCACACTAATATTTGATACCTGAACCAACCTTTTGGTCTCATCAAAACCCACACCTTGCCTAGATCAATGCAACAACTTTTGATGGTAAATAAGATAAAAATTTAATAGAAAGTTTTTTATGAAAAGAGTATATAAGATCGATGATAATGAATAGATTAGATCTATATAATTCATTCACACAACTCAAAAATATATGTTTAAATTTATCTGTATTGACGAATTAAGATTGGACATCTTTTTGAAAACTTCCCGGTATATTTTTATCCAACATATCCACGTCCTTTTAAGAAAAATATGTTTGAGCAATATCCTATTCGCATGTCGCGTCAATTGCAGTTCTTTTTGCTAGTAAATTCAATTCTCATGACTTTGACAAGACTTATTAATATCTTCCCGTTTTGGAGTATTTTTCATGGAGTTGATCCTTTAAAATAAAATAGTTATTATAAAGAAGATATTACATTTTTAGGTCGTCTGATGAATAACTCAGATTGAGTAGACAAAAAAGTTGGAAATCACAAAAATAATTAATTTATTATAAATATCATTTTGCACTAAATTAATGTCCCTGTGAATTATTTTTGTTCTCCTTGTCTTAATGCCATTAAGTTTAGTTTAAACTGAACCAAACACGTTATAGTGAGATTGCCTCGTTGTCAAAAGACAGCAGGTTGATTCACTGAGACAGGTGTCTGTTTGATTTATTGACTTGAAAGAGACTGCCGGTTCAGCAAGTCTTCACCACTTTCCTGACGACGTAGATCACCACTTTCCTGACGACGTCTCTCTCAAGTTATCTCTCTTTATAGAAGTATAACTTGTACTTCATTCTTCAATTGATCCTGCAACACAATCAGAAAGATCACTTTGCTCCTGATCCCAAGTTCTTCCAACTAGTTCAGTTCATCAGGTTGGAATTTCCTCTGCAGTAGAAGCAGGTGATGTGTCTCTGTATCTACATCTTTCTGTGTTGTGTCTATATCTCTCTCATCCATGTTTGTATCACCTAAATCCTTGAGTAGGCAGGGGAATTCTACAAATTGTCGGGACTTGATGGGGGATAAGGTTGGTGCCGCGGTTGTTGGGGAGGCAGTTAACAAGATCGCGTCCTTCCTTGTCGTCAAGCATGAGGAGAAATCGGCTACAGGAGACAACATCGAGAGATTGGAGATGGCACATATCAAAATGGAGGCTGCACTTGAGATATCCAACAAATGGCAGATAACAGATGTGCCGTTGTTGCGTTGGCGGAAGATGTTGAAGCGTGCCGCCGACGAGTGCGACGATGTGCTACACAGGTGCAAGCAACGTGCTGTGCATCACACAGAGGTGCAACAAGAGGCAACACCGTCCTCGTTTCCTAAACGTATTGCTCATGCCACCATGTCATTCATGTCCATTTTTGTTAATCGCAACGGTGATGAGACAAGCAGCTCCGTTGTTCGGAGGTTTGAAACGTTTGCGAATGGCGCTGATGAGTTTCTGAGATTCCTGGAGTTGGGCGGCACACCCCGGAAGTACATGTTTTTTGACCCCCTCATCGGACATCTTTTTGCAGGCAAGGGTCTATGGCATGAAATGTCACAGGGAGGCCAATACCATTTATTTTATGCAGCTCCAATGAATTTCGTTGGCCGTGGTTTAGAGGTTCCAGCACTCTTCTACCATGAAGATCACAACGCACCAGAGAAAACTTTTGTGCTCCTCTGGAAAATGCGCCTTACGGAAAGTACAGACCTAATTGGGACTACAATTAAGTGCTTACGGTCGTTTACGCCTCACTTCAAATCTACAGTTGATGTAGCCATGAAAGAACTCAGTCAACTACCTACGCAAGATTTTTCCTACGTGCCATTTTGTGCTTCTATTGACACACAGCTATTCAACTTCCACAACGGTTTAAATCAATGGTTTCGACCAAACCCACTGTGCTGCAAAGAGTTTGATCACATTCCTCGTGGTAGCAACACAAGTTCATTAAGATTATCAGACATGCTTCCTGAAGAAATCACTGAAGTGTTTTTGCAGTGCCACACCTCAATATTTGAGTACAAATTTCCAATGTCAACTGCTGGGGATGATAGAAATTGTCTGAAAGATTTGCCTCCTTTGAAACTAGGAGTTCTCTTCACGCCCCATGTTTCTCCAAAAGATTTACAGTCTACAGCTGAAAGTTCTGCATTAGAAATAATTGATGGAGAAGAACAACATTGCATACATACAAATAATAGTCTGCACCAGTTAGACAATATGTTGCTATCAAAGGCAATAAATAATCTATACAACAAGGTTGAAGCAAAGACATATGAAATTTTTTGGAAATCTAAACATGGTACTGCACGTATTCGTGTGGAAAAGACAAGCACACATATTCCAAGTGCAAGCAAAAACAACCGCAGGCTCGACAAGTCATCTGGTTGGTGTCCTCGTGATGGTGCAATTTTGCCTCACTGTTGCCTCAGCATTGGAAGCTTTTTGCCTAGTGAGATTTTCGTCGAATTTGAGGGTTTGTTTAATTTGACCCCAAGCAGCGGGAGATAGGGTGCACAAGTGTTGATACCATGCTTGTCTAGCGTAATAATAAGGGAAATTTTGTATATGCAGCTAAAAAGTATGTTTATTTTGAATTTCCACCGAACTTTTGACATTTTGTGTACACCATTCAATATTGTACTTTCAACTCTTATATATCATTATATGGTCATTTTTTTCACAATGACCCAAGTACCCCTCTTGTATTTGAAAATTTTAGAGTTTTCATGATTTGGCTATTTTAGTTATTTAAAACGTTTAAATTAAATATTTTGAGCTTATAAACACAGAATTTGAAAATATGGAAACTATAAATTCAAATTGAATTGTATATTAAAACAATTCAATTTTTGAATTTCAAAATTTTGAAATTTAATGTTTGAATTTATGAAATTTTGAATTTTGTAATTGTAAAGATGTAATGTTTGAACTTTTTAATTTCATAAATTTAAAGTTTGAATTCATATAATTCCATTTTAATTTTTAAAATTTTAAATACCAAATTTTATGGAATTTTAAAACTTAAAATTTCAAATTTTAAAATTCAAAATTAGAAATTTAAACACTAGTTGAAAATTTTCCATTATCATAAATTTTAAATTTTGAATTCTAGATTTAAAATCATAAAGTTTAGAATATAAAAGCTCAAAATTTTAATTTTTGCAGCTTTTCAATACTCCAAAATAAACTAAATAAGAAAAAGTTTAAAACTTTAAAATCTGATAGGGCTACTTTGGTCATTATGTAAAAATAAAGTGTGATCAATGGTTGATAGTGGCACGTAGGAGTTGAATAGATTATTATATACAAAAGTATTAAAAGTTTGATGACAGATCCAAAATAAATATATTTTTTAGTGATATATACGAAGTCTCCCTAATAATAATGATTAATTTTAGATGGGACAAAGAAACTTGCCTCATGGGAGGGATCACCAAACGGATATAGGGTTAGATATTGCCATATTGGCAATTTGTGTTATGCTAGCTTGAATTAAATCAAATGCAATCAGCTTTCTGTGCCCATGTCACACGATTTCATAGGCAATGATTTTGCATTTGTGTTAGATGAGCGGTTCTTGTGCTTTGCTGACCTAATTAATGGTTGATATGGCCTTACTGAATTTAATTAGAAGAAAATTTGAATGAGGGAATTCAAAATCTAAAATTTGTTCTTCATACAGTAGTAGAAAATTTTGACCGCTCACCAATTTCTCCTATTCCTCGTCAAAGCCTAGTCTACCTTCTCTAATAGAAGTCTAGTCCACTTTTCGTATGACTAGACAAACTTAATTCCTATTCAGTTTTCACTATGTATGGTATTATCATATATTTCTCTTTGAATGCGATGTCTTAAGAGTATATTTTACACTAAGTCTCTTTTTGATTTGATATTTTCTCTTTGGTGCATGTAGGTGTAACCGTGTAGAGACCACTTGGCTATGTTGGACCATGGAAGTGACCTAGTTTTTATGTGATGCTAATAATTTAATAACTATCCTTGTAGCTTTAAAATTTTTCAATTTATGTTTCAATTTATTGTTTGAATATATCAAGAGATGACAAAAAGATGGATTGTCAAAAACATAAAAAAAGATAGGATGGATAGTTAGTCAAATCTACTATAGATTGTATATAAACGATAGTGGGAGTCAACAGCTCTCCTAGGTTTCTCATATGAGATACTTGTGGAAGAAGATTAAGTTGGCTCTTTTGAATAACTTAATGCATCCTCAACCAGTGCAATGAGATGCGGTTATTTATCTATCTCTTGACTCAAAATGAGAATAAAATAAATTTTAAAAAAAATCTTAGAGTGTTTAGGATTAGTACAGGAGGGTTTCTTACCGCCTTCATTTTTCTGTCATCGGAGTTATTTCCTTGAGTCGTCATGGGTTGTGAACCTCATGAACTCTGGCCGCTTAAGTCCTTAACTGAACATGCGGTGCACTTTGCAATGCCCATGTTGCATAAATATCAATGTAATTAAAATCGAATCAATTATGTAGTTTCAGCAGGATGAATGAAGTACTAAACACAATATGAATGCGTTCACTTGAAAGTAGATGGAACAAATTACACACTACTTGATGTAATTGCTTAAGTGAAAAAAGTAGGAAAGCAACATAACACAAGTAAACTTCATTAACACACTGCAAACCAAAAAAAATCAAAGCAATCTTATTCACCGAATTTGGGTTTTGCAACTCAAAATTCTGAACAAAAGATGGATCAATTATGATTCTAGTGGCCAGTGACAAATGGTGCAGTACAAAACAAGTGTACTTATAAGTACATTATTGCAATACGACCTATACTCGAATTTGATGATCTATAATCTGAGTTGTGCATGCATATTAATTGAGTAAATGGTGTCATATGAATAATTCCAACAGTTGAAACAAAGGTTTGTCACAGTAAGTCATTGCACTCTCAACATGATATTATAGAGCAGTCATATCTTGCATTGGTCATTTATGTTTACAATTTTGCTGGCTAGCTATAAAATAGCAAATAACAATCGGTTTTGCATGATTGATCAAGCAAACTTGCTCAGCCAAGATTGTAATCTATCTCTTTCTGATCATGGGAATGTTCGAGGATTTGATGATTGGATGAGACATCAAAATTGCATGCTTAATACAATCAGTAATACTATAAAAAGTCAACAGCTTGTAAAACTAACCAAACAAAGAGCATGTTCGGCAAAAAATATAGGAATTCCACCATATAGTTGTTATAAGAGCAACAGTGCATACATTGTGAGATTAAATTAAATGATCGGTTTACTGATATTCTAAAACTAGATATATTTAGAAAATAAAGAACACATCCTGGACTTGCTGATTTTCAAAACCACAGTATTTTTTAGTTTTTACAAAAATCATGATTTGTATCATAGTACTTAGAAGTAGTAATTTCAATGCATGCATGAAGCGTGCCGGCCATGCAAGACAAAAAATAATGTTTTCCGTGTGTTTAGGAAATGGAGAAGTTACTTCGATGGAAGGCATAAGAATATTCTGATGCAAATAACTCGGAGCCATATAATAGCAAGACAAAAATTGCTAAACCCAACGTGAATAGCATACTCTAGCCATTAGATCAAAGAGCCTAGAATACGGCACATGCTCATCATCGCATAAAAAACATAAACTAAACCACAATATTCAGAAAAATATTCTGACAGGTTATAAGATAACATATGAATTAACACATAACTATAAACAACAAAAGTAATAGAAATAATAGCAACAGAAGACAGATCTGTAAGCAACATTTTATGCATATTAAATAAGCTAAACAGAACACATCCATAAGCCTTCAAACAGTTTTCTCACACATCCAAACATCCAAACAGAGGAGGAAAAATATAAAAAACTGAACTAAATATAATAGACAATTTAGCAGAAACCATCAGATATTAATATACAAAAAAATCAACAGATGGCTACAATTGTCAATTGTTAGAACTTAGAACAAAAAAAGAACTGCAGAAGCAAAAGTAATACATGAGTAAATAGATAACTGTTAGCTTAAATTATGAAAATTTTTCTTACCTCAAGCATGAATGGGATTTCCCCTTGCTGAACATCTAATCATCAGACGAGACCTCGTTTAGTCACTTCGAATCTTGACCATAGAAAAAATTATCAAGAAGAACAACAAAGAGATTTTATAGTAAATGAATGCCACAGATGGCAGAGATGGAGACCTCGTCAAATGATTGGTGGAGGCAACATAGTGCAATTTTTATATCACCAAAAAAACTAAATTCATCAGCATATTGGAAGAAACAATATCAAAATCATCAGTAGTTTTGCTTGGCAATTCTTCCATCAAACTCACAAAAACACAATAGGCCTTTTTTGGTACTGATTTGAAGGATCTTCAAAGGCAACATAAACAGCTATTGATTGCTTTTGCCCTCCTTCTGCATCTTTCAGCTTGTTGCTACAGGCTACAGGTTGAAAATTGTGTACATTATTAGGCTTTAAGGAAGAACACACAATTGAGGGCATGCTAATTTAATAGTGATACTGATTTAACTTTGAACTTACTTTCAGTTTAGTTGACAGTCTAGTGACATATGGATGGAATGCAAGATGACAGTTTGCCAAAAACGACCAATTAAAATATGATTTTGCAGGAAATCATATTCACAAAGCATTGTTAATCCAATCACTATAGGGATGAATAGCATTTGCACAATACAAAATTCGACCTCAATCTCATTCTCTCTTCCTGTAAATTTTCCTCTAAATGTTGCTATTTTTGTGGAAAAAAGCCTAAAACAGTCCAATAGAAAACACACAATTAAACCAAATTTCTTTATCAGAAAAAAAGCAGAGAATCCACCTACTTGAGAATCAAGAAAATAGAATAAATATAAGGAAACATACTTCCAACTCTAGGACTAAACATCAAGCACACATGCAAAATTAAAAAGACTGCATATTCCTAGCTATCAAGTATGGGAAGATGGTAATTGGCACTAAATTAAAACTGGTGTTAGTATAATATAGAAGCAGAACACCAAACACAACTTTAACAGTTAGGAAGCTACATAAGCTTGAAGGTTGCAATTACAGTTAAAAAGCAAATTACAGCCCATAAAGACAACGTTAACCATATCTCATTCTTATACAATGACAACTACTCAAATGAGTAGTCAAAAGGAAAAGGGAATAACCCCTACTCACGTTGAAACAACAATTCATAGATCTGAAAAGATATGAACTATGGTCAAGAAGCATTGAAATGGTATATATCATAGATCTACAAAGCATCAAAACAAATGGCTTATATTCATTGAAGAAAGAAAAGCAACGCTGCACCAGAGATGGTGAGGACAGAGTACCCATGATCTCCTAAGGTAGTCGATTCAATCTCTAGCTCAAATGGACTTGCCAATCCAAACAAGAAAAAAAGAAACTTAAGAAAAAAAATTGTTGCCACACTAAGAAGAAATATTTTACTTTTGCACGTCTATAACATCAATTCATCTTGCATATCTTCTTGCTGAAAACAGTAAATCCCAAAAAGGAAAGAAAGAAAAGATATGAAGGTGGTGGAAATGAATCGGAGATGGTCTGCCCGTTGGCGGCGGCACCCTGATTATCTCACCTGGTGAGGTAAGGTGAGGAGTTCAGGGCAATGGTGGGTTGCTGCCGATGACGCAGGGGACAACTCTAGGCAGCGGCGCTTCGGTTGCGTGGTTGCTGAGGCCATTACACGGGGAGCGGGGCAAGGGGACGGGAAGGGAGACAAAGGAGGAAGAAGCTTCGCCGCACCGAATGGTGGTGGTGCTGGAGGGAACCGACGAAGGCTAGTGTAGGCGCATGTTTGGGGGAGGTGGGAATGGGGCTCGAGGAGGACCACTGCGCCAGCCGCCCAGATTGCATCGATTGGCAGTGACGACCGGAAGGAAGCTAAGCCGGTGAGATCGATGGCATGGTAGCCAAAAGTAGCGAGGACGTGGCATTGGCGGCAGATGGCAGGGGCGGCCGCGTAGGCCGGAGGGCGGCGGTTGGCGACGGCTGATGAGGAGGCCTCCGAGTAGAGAGGTTCAGGTTTTTGGGGAGGAGGCAGGGTTGAGGCGGCTGAGAATTTTGTGCGTCTGTTATTTTCGGTGGGTGGGGAACTCAACCATCCAGATCGAATCAGATGGATCGTGGAGATCGGGTGACGTGGCGTAGTGCAGAGTGAGCACGCCAGCCAAACGCAGGAGAAGGCAACATTTCCACATGGGTTGAAGGTTTTGTTTATTTTGTCAATTGCTTCCATCATTCTATCTGGTTAGATTCTATAAATAGGTTGATTGAAATGCAGTTATTATCTATATTATATAGTTATGTTAATATTTTAATAATCATATAATTTAATAGTTAATAAATGAGTCTTATATAATTTCATGAGATCAGACTTATACAATTCTTCTCTAACTAATTAATGATTGTCGCTCCTTGAGACTATCTCTATAACCACAATGATTTTATTATAAAAAACATGATTTGATGTGGAATAATATTGCAATTTATCATGTGTGAATCAAGATTAGCTCCTCCTATTTCAATTGAAAAGGAAGACAAATATTTGATAGAGTTGAGGTGATAACACCACAACGTCTAGCATTAGACAAGTACCTACTAATATCTAATGATATAGTATAAGGTATTACTCAATTGTTTGTACTAATACAAGATATTTTTTCTAAACAAAGTGATACTTGACAATGTTCAGTGGAAAAATGATTGTGTAGGATGGTAATATCATTGCTTCAGCATTGACTCCATTGGAATTGATGATGTTGGGTATTTGACCGATGCGTGTGCGGTGTGCATTATCAATCAACTCAAATAATATGTAAGTCCTATGTGGTGGGATTTAAAGATCTATCACCATGAATCAAAGTATTATATGTGACACTTTAGTATCTTAGCTATGACATTTTAAAATGGATCTCTTTGGTGGAATTGAATTGCTCATACATATATTAGTAAAACTTATTAATTTTTTTAATAAGGACAAAATAGGACCTAATTAAGTAATTTCAATATACTTTTGGTGTTGTTAAGTAACGGTTCGCCTGGGTATTGCAAGTACATGAAATAGAAATCAAAAGTATTTGTTTCCTCAATTTTCAAATCTTATATATGTCTTTACAAAAAATTGAAATTATAAGAGTGTCTTGTATGATTTACTCTCTTAAAACTTACTACTAGAAGAGTTTAATGCAATAATAGATTAATAATACATAGCATTAACTCTAGCACTCCTAGTGTTAGCAAGTGTTAGTCTCTTCTAATCTATTTTTGTCAAAGTGGATAATTTACAATCTTGTGGGGTTGGAGTTTGAGAGTTAGCATCACCTGAACAATTTCAACATTTCGAATTATGGTGTTACTGTTAATTATCTGATCAATTATGTGTAAATTTTAATATTCATTTAAAAGTATTATTTAATAAAATAATTTCTGATGTAAACGTGATAATTTTTTTTGTCTACACACAAATTTACGTCTTCAATTGTCGTTCGCAGAAGCTAACCATTCACAATAGCAGGGAGTCTACCAAATAACTACTTTCCTGAACAAAAAAACCTAAAGAAAATTTTAGCTCTATGCCATTAGAAATCTCGTATTTCAAAAAATGCTATAAAAAATCAGTCAATTTATTATATATCACTAGAATTAAAAAAATGATTGTGAATATATCAACACAGTCTTATTATACTAATATTTTCATAGGAAATTTTATTCCAAATAAGCCACTACTATCCTATCAAAACGATATTTTTAAGCAAAAAAACTATTTCTCGGTGCCATATACCAAATCTGCTTTTTTACATTTGTTTTAGATTTTTTATGGTCCCTCAAATACAATTTTTATCATTATTTTTGTATAATTATATACAAATAAATATTATAAAATAATAATAATGTGGAAGTAAATTTGATAACAAATCTATTGATATTATTTTTATATGATATGATAGTGTTGATATTTTTTTATATTGATGATCAAAATTTCAAAAAACTGATTTACATGTGTATCAAACCATAAGTAAAAAAAAAACAATTAATTACTCATGTTTTGCCTAATTTATCATAGTTTTAGTTTCTCATATAAATTTAAGTGGAGCAAAACATGTGCTTAAATTTTCAGATTATTTTTTAAACTGAAATTCCCTTTAAATTACAAGTTTCAGATAAATTTAAAGTCTTTCTAACGAGTTTAATGGGCTTATAAATTTAAATTTGTTTATAAACTTAAACTTAGATAAGTAAAACGGTTGCTTAATTAGCCGATCTTGAATGACACCTCAGTTTCTTCCTCCCGACCAATCCCAGTTCGAACTGACTGCTCCAAACAGCCCAACCATGAAGGATCCGGCGCCGATCGCCTCCGCCTCCTCCACCGCCGCCGCCGCCACCGGCGGAGACTTCCCGGAGCTCCTTGGCTTCTGCGCCCGCGCCGAGGCTCTCATCGCCGAGCTGCTTCTGCTCTCCGACCGCCCCCCGCCGGAGTTTGCCGACCGCCGCTTCGACCCCGTCCTCTTCGACTTCCGGTCGCCATCTCTCTCCCTTTGCCTATTTCCTTCTCGCATTTCTATGGACTATAGGCTTTACTTCTCCATCCATTGCCATCAACGCAACGCAAAAAGCATCACATTGCAAGTGTCCGTTTTGATTCGTAGATTCAAATCCTAGCACATTTCTTCTTCGATTCGATGCAAGATTCTTGGAACTAACACAATTTTGTTTCTACAGATACTTCGATTCCTCCAGCGATTTTGAGTCGAGGGTGCAATGCAGCATCGACCTGGAAGTTCTGGAAGATCAACTCCGGGAATCTTGCGGCTCCTACATGCAGAGATTCTTTTGTTTGCTAAATGGGGCTGTCACTTACCATGAAGAACTCTGTGGTTACTTAAATGACCTGCAGGTTAATTTGCTCTACACTATATGTGTTCCAAATTTCCAACATATTGCTTTCTAATTAGATGGTAGTTACCATGAACTTTAATCTTTGATATCCTTCTTGTCAGGTACCTTGCCTAACAATGTATTTTTCAAATTAAAAAGCTTTAATTTTTGTTGTGTAGGAAGGACTGTATGTGCATTACTCATTGGATGGTGTGTTGGAGAGCAACTGTGGCTGCCAGTTGCTTACAGAGTCAATTACTTTGTTTGGATGTATGGTTTTACTAATGGATCATAGAATTGGTGGATTTCTGCGTGAGAGGCTTCTTGTGGCGTATCTGCGGTATGAACGGTGTTTTAACTTCCCTAATTTGGAGCGGATATGCGAACTTTGCCGTCGACACACACCTGCACTGGGTTCGTCGGGTAGTCCTGGTTCATCACTGTTTGTCTCAGATATTGTGTCTGTACAGAAGCCTGGAGAACTACTTGGAAGATTTCCGTTTCCTGAATCAATTGTAGATGCTGTCATAAGTTGTTTGAGAAATGGTGATTTATACAATAATATCCACTTCTATCCTGATCCACAGCACCGGACTACAGCTTTGTCCTTGCAAGGTGGACATCTGTGTGTGTTGTTGTTTTATTCTCGTGAGCATCTGCACAATGGTTTGGTTATGCGGGAGATTGTTGATCGCTTCTTTAAAGATAACTGGGTGGTTCCTATATTTTTGCATTTCTCGGTGGATCTATTTATCTCATGGGATGCATACAAAGAAGCGAAACTATCGTTGATTTCCTGTCTTTCTCCAACCTTCATATGTGATCACAGTCTGCACCATTATACAAAGGTCAGTATAGCAAAACATTTTGTTTTAGTATTTTGGAAGATTTGAGTGTTTCTGATGTTAATTATCAAGTAGAGCTCAGTAATCAGCTTGTGCTTGAGTTGTCAAATGCAGAAAAATAGTTGAACCTGGGACTGTGCTCTATTACATTTATGATTGATATTCCCCCAGTCTGATTGTTGCTTCATTTTTATTTTTTCATTCTCTATGCTTTTGACTGTTTCAGGTCCCTCATCTTTTATCTGACTTGGATATTCATATTCATGCATTAAACAAGGACTATGTGCTAGATAACTCTCTGAGTCTTCTTTCTGCTGTCAGAGAATGCAATTCTACACTGCGTTGGCTCTTGCTTCATCGCATGGTATTCCCTCAAAGTAAACTATCTTCTTCCATTAGGTCATCATTAATCATTATTGAAGTTGTAGATCTTGTAAGGCATTGAACCAAAGGTATACATGTGTTTCTGTCATTTCACATTATGTCTACATTGTCTATTTTATT
Source organism: Pharus latifolius (assembly GCA_019359835.1). Lineage (NCBI taxonomy): Eukaryota > Viridiplantae > Streptophyta > Magnoliopsida > Poales > Poaceae > Pharus > Pharus latifolius. Next base: position 22,662,211 of record CM033322.1, read on the forward strand.
ATCATGCTTACCAAGGATAATATAATACTTAACAGAGCAATGATAAGAAGGCAAGAGACCTGGTGATATCTGTAGGGTCATCACAGCAAGCAGATGAAGAAAATTTGTTACAACTTCTGATGAAGACTGCTAAAGTGACGACTCTCTCTGTGGAATTTAAATCTATTAGATTTGAATAATCTTATTCGGATTCAATATTCATTATTTCTGTTTTGTGTAATACAGCTTGAATTTGAGGTGAAGCAACTGCATGTTGAACTACTGGAAACAAGGGAAGCTATGTGGTACAAAAAGAGGCTTGATGCTTCAGAATGTATAAAGGACTTGTCTCAGAACTATTTTGGAACTTGGGTATGTTCTAATATATAAAGATCCATTTATAGATGCTAGTTTGTCACTTTTTCTCATAGAGGGTGGTGCAATTTGTTGGTAGTTATAGTTGATAATTTCTGGTGGATACCTGTTCAAGGTTTCAAATATTCAGGTCGGTGACTTGTTAACCACAGAATCTTAGTCCACCCCAACCACCCCCCCCACCCCCCCCCCCCCCCCCCCCCCCCAACCCATTTACGACTTGCTATAATAGTCATTTTAATTGAAAAAGTAGCTTATCTTGTTGGGTTCTCAAGTGTTTATTTATTTTCTGTCTGCCTTAAAAAAAAATTCTTACCTATTACTCTAAGATACAAAGTGAGTTTTTCTCTTTTTAGTATACTTCTCATCATGGGTAGGTCCTAATTTCTTTATTTGTAAGAAAAATTGGATTGTGAAAACAAAATGTTTTAAGGTTTCTTCGGAAACATCTGTTCCCTTTTGGCCAGACATTCTTTGTTCCCAGTTAAAATAAAATTGTGCTATTAGGACTGCTTATATTTTGATGCCATGCGTTTTTGGTCAATGCTGGCTCAGATAATGGACCTTTTATTGGTTTCTCTGATTTGCTAACAAACCAGGGAGGTTTCTCAATTAGTTCTGCTATCTTGTACAGACTCGCAGCACTGCTCCCTTATAATGCACTGATCTATGTCATGTAATGTGTAGTTACAAGGCACTTGCCCATTACTTTGATGGGCAGAAGCCTTTCTTTCTTTTATGTTATTCAATTAAAGATACTGAATTTCCTTATCAAGAAGCAAGGTGTCTAAAATATTTATGAGGAAATAGCGTCAGACCCACATTACCTACCTGTGCTTTTGAGCTTTTTCAGATTTCCACCTATACTTTAAATGTTGACAATTTACTATGTGTACTTTCCAAATTCCACGTGCCCACATAAGATATGGGAGTGAGGTGGAAAATTCTAATTCATGTTTGCAGTTTCAGAAGTGCATGTGGTGAATTATCAATTTTCAATGTAGAGAGGAGGGGTTGCGGTTGGGGGGGTTGTGTGTGTGTTGGGGGGGGGGGGGGGGTGTGTGGGTGTATTGGTAGCTTTTTACCTCATAATTTACATTCTTGTTGCCTGATCTAAATTTAATTCTGGGTCTGTATATGATTTCATGCTACAAACTTCATAAGCTTCGTAAGTACGACGGAATACCTTAAGCATGATAAATTGTCTTCTATTTGAATAGGCTGCGTCATGCAAATTCAGGAACAAGAGCCTGAAAGATTGGTTGGAGCACCTGTCATCAGAGGTCAATCATGGCTGTTAATTTGCTCTTTACCTGTAGTTATGGAAGATTCTGACAGTTCTGTTTGTAAGCACCGGCAGTTTCTATTCTGAAGTTTATTGAGTCTTGTTCATTATTTTCTCGGACAGGTTAACTCCCTAAATTATACTGCAATTGGAAGCTCTGGCAGGATAATTCATCGCGTGCTATCTATGCTAAAAGATACTGAGAAGCTCCCCCAAGTAAGAAGCCTCCTGATACCTATGACATTAATTATCAGAACTTGGTAGAATTTGTCTGTGGCATACATAGTTTGCTTGTTCATTGTTGCATACTTAGTTTGCTTCTTTATGTCCAATTATATATGCAAAACCTTAGAGATGACACACCATTTTGGTTGTTTTCACGAGAGAATAAATATGGACTTCTGTTTGTATTCTTATATTTTATTGCTTCTGACTTGCAACCAGGGTTGTAAATTCAAGTGTTTAGTGGGACCAAAACATGGTCAGGATTCCAGCAAAAATAAATAAAAGAAAAGAAAAGAAAGTTCCAAAGCTCTATTCAACACTAAAAAACATTGATGTATTAGAAAAATAATAAGACTTTTGTCTTGATAGTTCTGTTAGAAGTGAAATAGGTGACTAGCTCCTTTCACTTTTTAAGGTTTGTTTTGAATTAGCCTTCACATATCAACACTTATTCTTTCCTTGTTTATTAACTTTGTTGACCAAATAATGCAGATCAAAGAGAACTTACAGATAAAGCATGGCCTCTCCAAAATACAGAAGAATCTTCATGACATGATAAAAGTCCTTAACCTAAACCAAGATGCCATGAGTATTTTCTCAGTGGTAAGTGCTTTTGTTTGTGGCTGAAGACAATATAGCAAATGCATTTATCATATTGCTACTATGTCTAGCATTGGCTTTTTGTTGAAAGAGTTGGTGGGATCCTTATAAAATTGTTATATTCCTGTTAATTTATAAAAATTGAGCTGTGTCAACTATGCCCATTATGTTCTCTTTTTTGTTTCTTTAGATTACTGATGCTAAGTATGCATGGGGTTATCTTAGAAAATTTGAGGAACTTCTTAAAAAGAAGATCAGTCAAGACCCATTGGAAACTTTATTTTTGCATACAGTATTTCTTAAATTTCAAGCATTGATGAATGGACCGTTGCGAAGGATCAAGCAATGTGAAAGGTTTATCTCTTGATCTTATGCCTACATGTTCATCACAGTTCAGAGCTAATCTGATAATAATCAGTATTGTCCTTGTTAGGATGGTATTCTTCTCTATGTTATGATTTACTTATATTTAAAACTTCTAATCACCAGTTCACAACATTAGTAAACAAACTATTGCTATGACAGCTGATTTCAATTCTTGCTGTAATGAATGTATTCAACTTGTTTTCTAGAGTTATTGTAGAAAGGAGCATATACTAAACAGAGTTGCTCAGAAGCATTATGCAAATTGTTCTGAAGTTTGCACAAAGACATCAAGAGTGTCATGATATGAATTCGGCTCCTCTGCTCCTTCAAAATGCACAATCTTTCTAGTGCTTAATTCTCCTCTATTAAAAATTTCCTTTTTCCTCTAGAATTACATATATGCTCCGTTGCTTATCAGACATGTTGATCTTTGCTGTTCTGTTGAACCCACATTGTTGGAATACGTAAATCTTACTTCTTGAATTTCACTATAAAAAATTTTACAGCCCAGATCTTCGCTGTGTCTCAACATATTACTCTTTGAAGTATGCGGCTAGGATATTTGCTGTTTTAGATGTTATCCCGGTAAGTTTTTTGCTGTAAAGTGCTAGCTTGTAAAAGATAACTGTTTGTTATCTCTGGCCACTTAATAGTGTTAGCAAAGGTGAACACTTTTTTTTTTATTTGTAAGAAAGGTCTAAGATTTTTATTTTGCCATGTCTTAGTTATCTGTAGACCATGTTGCTTTACTTCTCCTCAAATCTTAATTGTAGATTTTTTCTAGATCGATCCATTTTTGTGCTAAATTGCATCAACAAGAAGTATTGGAGGTACTTATGCTGATTTCTTTTAACACATGCAGATTGTATTGCTTAACATTTCCATTACTGTGGATTACATGAATTCTGAACACTCTGTTCTTCTAGTAAATCACATCAACAAGGAAGCATTGGAAGAACTTATGCAGGTTTTAATATATATTTTCTACCTTACTCTACTTGCCAGTTCTTGGTATTATCCTTAAGGTGCTAAGTTAGCTAGTGTGCAGAAAATAGATGCGAATTATCTGGTTTATTGTTTTAGATGTTCTTATCATGAAAACCTTTACACTCAAGTGTAGCTTTTCCCCTGTATATCTATTCTTTTGACATGTCCCAGACATGTATATTGAATATAAAAATATCACTTTTTCTTCTGTCCAGATATTCCAATACACATTATCTTGATCGCTTGACTAGATTACCTATAGTTTTATGTAGCATGCTATGTTCACTTGCTGTGTTCAGATCGCTTGACTAGAAAAATGACTTGTCACGTTAAGGTGCAACCGGTGGCTGGTTCGTGATAATTCGACTCAAGTGATGAGTAAAGCGATTGCAAGGGTCGGTTCGACGTGACCTGAGATTAGTTTGGTAGAGTTTGGTAGGATATGTATTTGGTAGCAAAGAGAAACAATTAGTTAATCTCAGAAATTGCACAGAATTGAATTTTTGTTCGTATCTAGCACTTAGTCTAACTTGCTGATCAACCAAGAGTGGGTGATAGTCTAAGGCAAGTGTATAGCAGTGGATACAGGTGGTAGACACGAGATAACTCAATGATATGCAATTTGGAACTTGAAAGCACAAAGAGCAGACCTATTTTGGAAACTGCTGATTTCTGTCCATGTGACACCAAGTCGGTATTTTGACAGTATCTTTTTGTCAGGTGCTTCTTTTGCAATGATTTTTTTCACTGTTTCCTGACGGCTTTTTCTACAAACTATTCTTTTGGCCCACTTTCTGAAAACTGACAGAAAAATTAGCACAAAAATCACAAGTGTGCACTATTGCAGATTTTCGAACAGAAACTAGGTCATACTCCCGACCACAACTTTTTACTGCCTTGATGGATCGATGTGAAAATTTATAGGCAGATAGGAAATTGAATTGTGAATCTACTGGTTTTGGTTTCACTCAAAAAGGATCAAGGAATCAAAAGTTATGGCACTTTTGGTGGCGGCTGCAAAAAAGGGATTTTTCTGGCGGAGATTGGAAATTAGGGTTTGAGTTGTTGGATGGGTTGTTGGCATGGGGATTTTTTTCTTATAAAAGGATCAAAGCTATGACCAGCAACTAGACAAAGCTAAAACGGACGCAAATTCAATTTAGCAAATCAAAATTAACAAATTGCAAGGCACAAACGGGGTTTGGACAATGGAAACACAAATCTTTTTGTAGGGCAAATTTTCTAGACTATAGGAAAACGAAACCAATCTACTAAACTAATATACAGAAATTCTCACCAAACAACCTTGGCTCTGATACCAACTGATGTAAGATTGGCCCGATCTTTCGATGAGAACGATAACTTCGATTTGATGGTTGATGACTTTGACGATGCGGCTACCAACCAATCACGACGGGACGCCAAACAATCGCTAAACCACTACACCGAGTTGTTATCAACCGTGCCAAGAACGCGGTTGACCAAATCAAGAAGATCAATTCCTGCAGGTAACCGAAGAACAAGCAAGAACAAGACAAAACAATCTGAAATTGCACTCGAAATTTGAGGTTTTGTAACTCGATTCAATTGTTCAACCGACACAAGCGAAATCGAGATAGTTTCACACACAGGAAAACTAAACTAAACAAAACCTAAGGAAGCAACAAGAAGTTTGGGTAAATATATAAGAAGGGGCGGCAGCCAGGGGTGGCATGCAACCCCAAAACACGCTACATGGGCCTTGGGCCCAAAGTGGAGGCGATGCAGCACCTAAGAGTCCAAGAGAGGTTCTGTCTGCCGACTTGTTTTGATGATTGCGGCTGACTTAGAAGAAAAATTGGAGATGGGACTGGATCCGTTGGAAAGAGGTCGAAGTAAACTTTCCAGTGCTTGCACATCCCAAACGGACTCCGTATGCAACTTGTATGCTCGTTTGAAGGCGGATTGCTCTTGGCTTGACTTGGTGAAGAATTGCTTCCTTGCAGATCCATGTCATGGTTCCTAAGTACAAGAACATCATTAAATAGCAATCTATCCTCCAAAGCGTAATGATACAACCCGAGAAACGAATTCACCTGATAATTTAATTGTCGCGCACGTGCTAGTGTAATTGTCCCAAGTCCTTGCATAGGAGGCGATGGTGGTGAAGTGGTGCGTGTATCCGTAGTAGTGATGTCTTCATCAGAATACTCATGTACTTCATTGTGAACTATTCAACCATTAATAAGAAGAGCCATTTACAATTCATGTTTCCTTATCTAGGGGTGCACCAACAGGTGTAGGATATCTTCTTGGGATCTGAACCTGTGTGAATCTCTTGTGTCAACTCTTCTCTAATAGAAGTTAGCCCATCAAATGGTTGGCTTATACCTTATTTTTATTGCATGCTTCATTTTTTGTGACGAAGTTAGAGCCTTTTGGTGACAACTTTGACTCATGCTGTGAAAATTCATTCTACAACAATCACTAAACCCTAAAACTTTTCACACATGACTTCATTAGATTTCAGAAATATTCTCCCTGCAGCAGTTATGTCTGGGCCAGTCCATAGTTCATTTTCAGCTTCCTGAGTAGTTCATTATGAAATTAAATGAAAAGTAGCTGTGCTTTCTGTTTATGCAGGATCCATTTTTGCCAAGATAAAAATAACCAGGATTTAATCTATTGCAAAAGTTAATTGCAACAAATTCTAGACATTCAATGGCATTGTTTGTATTCCTCGTCATGGGCAATTATTTTATTTTTGTAAATGACATCAATAGTTCTCTGTAGCAGAATAGATATTGGATTGTTACACATTCGTGGTGTTTATGGATTGAAATTTTTTGTTGATATCAGATGAAACATAAGGACAGTTCTTTCATGATTGGTTGGTACAATAATATGTCAATATGGAGTAAAGTTGTTTACTTGTTGTCAATCTGTTGACATTATTTTGATGGCCTAATGATGCTCTCCTTGCAACAGTTGGATCAACAATTATGTGAAACTAAGCAGGCTGCCAAACTGTGCATTATTTCAGAGGTAACTCAGTTATTGTTTTGTTCTTGAACCAAGGTGCCACTCATTACTATGTGCTTTATTTGTTAGAAAAGCATCCTTTGTCTACATTAATAAAGAAGCAACAATCTGAGAAGCAGTAGAATTAGATGGAGCAATGGACTTAGCATGGAAACTATCTCACATCTCTTTGTTTATAGTTCTTACCCAATAGACCCTTCAGATTTATGCGAGTCTGGTTGCATTTCTTGTGAATTGACTTGGAGGAATTTAAGCTGTCAATATATGAAAGACTAATGCATTTTCATGGTGGAAGTATGCTTGAACAATTGAAGACACGAATTTTTGCTTTTATATTTTTCTTGGTAGCTTTTCGTTTCTTCAATTATGTCATGCCACAATTTCCTCGATGGTTCTATGCTTCTTTTATTGATTTCTTAACCATTATTCATGTATCATTCAGTTAGTCAAGTGCAAATTTTTAACATTACTGAATCATGATATTTTCTATGCTTGATTTGTTTCATATCAATATTGATGTGTTCATGTGTTTAATTTTGTTGACATGTAAAGATTGGGATATTTTGTGAATAATGCAGGGCCTAATGAACATGTCAAGAAATTTCAATGGTCTTATTGATCTGGTGTGTGCTTCTCTTTTCTTTTACTATCATGAATCATGTGCTGTTAAATTGAACATACAGTAGTGTCAAGGAGTTGAAGCCCCTGGGTGATACCATGGTTTTGATATTTTTTATATTCATAGTATCATATACTAAAATTGTTTTATTGTTCAAACCTTTGATCTTTATGATATGGGGCTGTCTCTATTCTGGCACATGAAGTATAAAGGAAGAGGACTTTCTTTGTTTAGAGTGTTGAGTTAACAAGGGCTTGTTTGGTTGGTTACGATAAGTTACTATACATTGGCTTAGAAACGTGCTATATCCATGGCACAATCACACTCTACGGTAAATTAAGGTTGTTTGGTTTATAACCTCTCATAAGATAAGTGGCAAAGTGTACTTAATAATATGGCACTTATTTTGGGTGCCACACGTGTGGCAAAGATATCAAAAGTTGTCTAACAAATCTGTCATATCTAACTATAATAGAACCCAATAGTAGCCTCATTAAGTGTGGTATGACTAGCTTAAAGTGTTGCAATTCGTTGACACGAACCAAACAGACCCTAAATCTGTTCCATATGTACTTGGGGGATGCCAAGTAGACCGGTCATGCTGAAATATCATGAGCATACTTAGTTATGATTTAAGACTAAGAAAGCAAATTTGGGTTTGTCACTGTTGTGCAAGATGAGCTTTAGTTCAATTTTGTGGTTCTCTTCTTTTCTTTCTTTTGCCTTTTCACTGCTAGTGCTTATATGCATCCTGTTTTATATGAAGAATTTAGGGGGATGGCTCAAGAAGAGGATAAAAAGGGAACTAACTATTCAGCTAGAAAGAAAGCTGCAATGTTTATCATTACCAACTTATGGTATGAGATTAACTTTGCATTTGTCATAAATATGAAAAATTATTCTACGTCATCTCATACTATATGGCAACAATAGGTGCAGGTAAGCCAACTAATCATTAATCACAAAGTGGCAATGGATATTTACTTAACTTTTATACTGAGACTGATTATGCTTATATTAGTAGGTGATAAATGGATCTCAACTTAGAAAGTTTTTTCTTAACATAGTAAGATATACCATTCTGTAGGAACTAGTTAGTCTTACAGAGTTTTGTGTTCATTATTTTGCTTCAGATTAAGTGGTTTAGTCTGTCTGTTTTTTCACTTCACTGCCGTGCAGGTGATGTTGAAGGCAATCTTAGCTCATTGTCAAGTTATATGTTTTCCCAGACAAAGAGGATGGAATTTCTTCAGGTGGTTATTAATGAAGTTTATTTTGAGGTCTTGTAGAAATTTTATCCATTAATATACAAGCTTCTTACATTTCACATTTCTTTTCAGTTAAGACAAGACAATATAACTGTAAAAGTTTGGTGATTCTACATTTCATTTATTTTGGTTGAAGATGCACATGCATGAGTTTCAAGTTTTTGCTCATGGATCTTGATGTCTGTAGTGCATATTTTGTCACATTTTGTGCCTTGTCTGACCAGAAATCAGATATTTTTTTTTTCCATGCCCATGAATTTTAACTGTCTGCATATGAACTTCATATTTTACATACCATTCAGCCAAATAAACTTCAATTCTGTTGATCTTGTGGTGATCAACGAATGAGTTTTTGTTAATGATTGTGGTCAATCATAAGGTATGGGTTAGGTCAGTGGGGATATTAGTTTTCTATTTGTAATCAGTATATGTCAACAATTCTTTTTGAAATTTTGGTATACAAACAGTTGCTTTCTTGGTTAGGTCACAACCAAATTCTTACTCAAGAATTGCTAACTTGATATATGAGGTGGTCAATGTTAGCTCTGTTAATGTCATCAAATTGGGCCTCATGTATAAAGAATGTTTTTGTCTTTCTTTGCGTTGTCATTGTCAATCATGAATGATGAATCCATGCATTATGGTACAAGTATTTCTATCCAAAAAAATCAGAGGATCTTTACTAATTTCCCAACTACATTAAGATACTGTTCACCAGATTCTTTATTAAACTCAATTGAGTTTGACTATCAGAGACTGCATCCTATCACAGTAGAGAAACATATATCAACTGTGATCTTATCACAGTTGACTTGTGTTTCCTTAAGACATTGCCATTTTCTTATTGAGTTGAGCACTATTTCATTGAAGCAGCAAGCAATGAAAAGCTATTTCAAAAAAATCCTCTCTTCCTCAAAAGTTCAGCAGCATACCGGGGAACAACCATCCCATGCCCTTGCTTCTCAGTGTTTATGAGCTACCAAAACTGACATTTCTTTTGTATAATGTGTCACTTACAGCATATACTTCATATGAATGGAAGCTCAATCTGGGAAGAAACTTTCACTACTGTGTTGGAACAATGTGCTAAAAGAGTATGCCAGGATCACCCCCGACGATCCTTATAACTTCCCTATATGTTCAGACTTCAGATTAGTCATCATGTACTTATGCTTTCTTTTCTTTGTCTTTTGCTTCTATTACAGGAGGTACTGGACCTTATGGAATGTATGCGGAAGAAAATGAATGTGGTGAAACAATTGAACAAAGCAACCAAGCCCAGTACCTTTTTTGGTATTATTTCAATTCTATCAAGAAGTTAGATTAGCATGTTCCTTGAAACTGCCATAAGTTTCACTAGAGACATATGTAGGTAATATCTTAAAAACAAAGACAATACATGAACTTCACTAGTTAGAGTTTTATGTTTTGACCAGTTTACTCCAAAACTTAAGTTGTTGAAGAAAAACAAACAATCTACTCATATATTTAACACTTCCCCTCATTTCTAGGCTGACTGGGCTTACAACATAGACTCGATTTGGGTCCACCTCTGGTATTCCCTTGGTCTCACCATAAGACTATTCAAGTATCATTATTATTTTTTTCATAAATGAGCCAGTAAGATATTATAACCTAGGACTTTTGGCTCTTATACAATACAGTTCCATGCACTGACCAATTCACCTAAATTCTTAAACTGTTGGGGAAACATACAGTCTACTTGTATACTTAATTAATCAAGAGTGTCGCGGGAATGGCCTAGACCCCTACCCAAGTAGAGTTCACTTCATAGGCCATGTTAAGTGAAGATGTTAGGGAGAATGTTGAAGACTTGAAGTATATAGAGTAGATTGTCTACCTTTTCCTAACAACTTAGGTGTTGTTTGATTCGGAACCGTAATTGTAATCGTGATGGGTTTTAAAATATATTAGAGTTGGGAGTGAAATGAGTAAATATAAAGTATATTTGATTCAAGTGAGAAATGAAATGAGTTGGGATGTTTTTGGAATACATCCAAGTAGGATGTATTTGGAGGATGTATTGGAATATATTTTGAATATGTATTTTATGATTACAGAGTGATTTATCCAAACAACAAGTAACGTATTCTCATTACACGTAATTAGCATACGAAGCAAAATTCATAAACTAAACGCTACCTTAAATTTTTGAGTGAATTGGTCGATGCATGAAACCCTACATGGTATCAGAACCAAAAGTTCTGAGTTTGAAACCCAACTAGCGCATTTATGAGAAAAATAATGATGGTAGTTGGAGAGTCCGGTGATGAGATTTAAGAGGTCCTAGGGTGGATCTAAACCCCAGGCTAAGTTGAGTCCATATCGTAGGATTGGTTGAACCTAGATGTAAGGAGGAGTGTTGGGTGAACTAGTCGACGCATGAAACTCTACAACTAGTTGGTGTCTAGAGGCTTCTTGTAAAAACAAGTTGATTGGTAATGGTGTTTTTTCCTTTTTGGTGACACCTAGTTAAGGATTATTTTCCAGCCAACAACACCCCACCAGTCATTTCTTGCTAAAACAAAAAGTGTTAGGAACATAAATGCTACCCTCAATAATCTTACAGTAAAGTCATGTTAACTTCTGTAAAGAGAAGTGCCATATTGTAACTGTGTGAAGTTACAGATATATTGCTAGATCAGGTTGATAGGCTAGCCTTTTCCTATTCCCAAACATGTTATCTGAGCTGGAGTATCGCATGTTATAATTTTATACACCTGTTGGCTGCCACCACCATAGATAGCCTTTTCTAATTCTCGGCATGATCGTAGAGCTAGCGTATGCCATGCCCTAATTACATATACCTTCTGCTCTCCGCTTTTTGATCTTGGGCATTGTGGCCTGCTGTTTTTGGTCATTGCTTCTCCTCACCTATAACATTGTCTTGACCACTGCCGCCAGCTTGATGTCTATTCATGGCCACTTGAACTAAATCACCATTGCTTGCTGTCGATCAGATAGTATCATTCATCACTGATAACAGCTCCTGTCACACATCTATCTTTGGTAATGTCTGCTGCTCATCAATTCGATCGGTACTGTCATGGATGCTGACCATTTTACCATATGCAATTTTCTGCCCCTTACCTTATCCAGACATTTGCTTTATTGCACATCCAAATTCAGATAAGGCCTATATTTCATTTCAGTCTCAGGCAAGTTTTGCGCTCTTTGGATCCCAAAATATCAGTTGTGTCAGTTAGTGCTCCCTGTGTGGGAATGTACAGCTCCATCATACTTATTAGTCTGGTTAGGATGAATGGACAGAGAAACTATTTAGTGTGATCTTGTTGATGCAAAGTTCACTTTGTGCACAGGACTTGAGTAATTCTCAAGTGCCAGGAACAGACCAAAGATCTCAATCCATGGTTATGGATGGTGGGAGTTGTCTTACTCTTTGATCATGTCTTGGCAATTTAGGTCCATGGGACCCACACTGGTGTGTAATACTATATGGTGCAGTTGCAAAATATTGAGAGCTATCAAGCAGATCTATTCTTAGAGAAACAACTATGCAATGATATTCATTTTCATAGAAGGGTATACAATCTCAAACGAGTGAACCTCAGTATGACAGTGTCAGAGACTCTGAACAGTCTTATGTCAAAAGGACAAAAGCTGATTTCTATGATCATTCTATTTCGAGTGCCTTGTGAGGTTTTTGCGAAGCATCAAAGATTATACTAATTTTGAGCTGGTTTATCACCAAACTTTGATATGTTAGAGTGAATTCACATTGATTGAATAGACTTGTTCCAATTCCCAACATATCTTTCAGAATTCAAAATTTTTTCGAAAACCCAGGTGCTAATGTGAACAGGAAGACTAAAGGAGATACTGGACTATTTGTACTTCAAATATATTATGTTTTCCTTTTTGTTCAGCTTACAACCATATTCATGTTTCAGGAATTTTTCTGTGTTCAAGTTAACAGTCTTCTATTCTTTTGAATTGCCCTCATATTGCAGGATCTTTGTTGCAACATATAATTCATTTGACAGATCCATCACAGTCAATGTTTATAGAGGCAATGATGGGTTGGTAAGTCTTGTTTCTTTGTCAGGGAGTACTGTTTCTGTAATTTCAAGTTCCATAACAGTGACATTTTTCCTGTACATTTTATAATGGGTGTGGTTAAGATATTTACAATTCTTACGTATAAAAAAATTTGGGTATGACTAGTACTCATAACTCTTACATACAAAATAATGAAAATACAATAAAAATATTTGTACCATAACTATTCCGTTTTGTAATTTCTGAATATGTGTCAAACTGCATACTTATAGCACCATCAAGGAATAATTGAATGCCTATGAATTTACATGAAATGATTCTTTTTTGGTAATTGTGCATAAATTTATTGGTTTTAGGCCCTGATTGGAGTATTAAGAAAATGAAAACTATAGTATTGAAAAACTAGAGCTCTCCAAAAATGCTGAATCTTCCTAATGTTCGTTCCTCATTCTTATGACCTCATGGTTTGACTTTCTTCTTTAATTACGTGATAGTTTTGGTTACTTGTTGATTTATGATATTCGACCTCAGGTTCGATGCAGGTGGACATGAATTGCTTGGTGTGCGCTTTTTTAATCTACTGGAATCATGGTAATGTCTTATCTTTTTTGCTTGTTATCAATTGAACTAAAACATGGGATAATTACAGCAGTAACGAATGAATTCACTTTTGTCCTGGAGCACATATAGACTGTTGTTTGCACACACATTCTAGGGTGCTTTAATCTGGACATCAGCAATGGCCTTCTTATATTTGGTGTGCTTGTTTGTTGCTCAGTTGAGGTTTTTGCAGTTTCATTGTGTGCCAGACGCTGTCTAAAATAACATTACTAGTTCTTTGCATTGAAGATCCTGATGCTTACATGTGCTTATTCTTCAGTGTTGGACAGGTTGGATTGGCTTGCTTGGATTCCCTAATGCACATCCTTGTAAAGGATAGCGTGGAGCATACCATGAAAGATTTACATACTTCGGTGAGTTTTGAGTCGGATTGTCTGTTTCCTTGATTCAATCAGCATCATTTCTTTTCATCTATAGTAACATCTACAGAATGATACCTACAGTTCTTTTGGAATTATAAATTCATTGGAAAGAATTATCCAGAAAACAATGTCGAGTTTCCTATTAGTAGCATCCATTTATTGACCACAGGATGGAGATGCTTAGCAGAGACAACATCATGCTAAGATCATAGTATTTTCTAGATATAATGTAAAAAATTCTTCTGCTACATTTTGCTTATTATTCTGAAGTTTTGGTCATTGTTCAATAATATCCATGATGGCATTTTTGCTTCAGCTCGATACTAAATGTCAAGAGGAACTAAGCAAGCTGGATGAACTTCTGGGGCCTCCCATGTCCATCCCTCTGATGGGCTGGTCATCATATAAGCAAATGGTATGCATGCAAATTGACTACTCAATTTATATTTTTCTTATTAGTTACTGCACAGATTTGGATTGAACTCATAGTCATATATCTATCTGCTATTTTTTTGCTTATATTGTATAACATGATAATGTTGAATCCTAAATAAATTGAGAAAAATGCACCATAACCACTGGTACTTTCAAGAAATTGCAGATTCTCACCTGTATTTTTGTTTTGCCAATTCCCTCCCATACTATCAAATTGTTGCAGCTACCACTTCATCTCTGTTTTACTTGACAATATATGTGAAATGACCTTTTTACCCCCATATATAAATTTGAGCACTTAAGATCCTCTTGGGGGCAAAAAGTCATTTCAAACACCAATTAGATGAGGTGGTACTTTGTAACAATTTAATGGTACATGCAAGAATTTGTCCAAAATAAAAATGCATGTATGAATTTGCAATTTCTTGAAGTAAAGGTTGGAGTGGTGCAATTTTCTCTATAAATTATGCAGTGAAACTATCCTGTGGATGAATCTTGCCCTATATGATTGACTTATGAGATTTTTCTATTTCCTTATTATTAGTGTGGAATCATTTTAGAATGCCTACTTGTGTATGTTGTATATAATAATTTGCTGTCACTTCTACCATTGTGTAGGTGAAGATGTTTCATGCATCATGGGGACCATTGGTTGAGAATTTGGCAACAATCGGACAATTGCAATTGGTTCGGTTTCTTATATCCTTTAAATTGAGAGCTGCATGCAAGGTAATTTATCTAGAAAGGCCAACCATTTATTATACCATAGCTTAAACATGGTTTATGGGTCTTATCACGGCATATGTTAGTTCTCCAGGTGTTGTCTGCAGTTCAAATATTGAATTTAAATTATATAGGCAATTGTGAATTAGGACTTTCACTCTGTGCTGCATGATTGTCCTTACAAGAGGCATCCACTTCCTTGTTGATCCTTGGATTTATCTTATTATGTGATACTCTTTTGTTAAAATATCCATAATGGTCTTACCTCCCTCTAAACCATGTCTACTTGTGTGATGTCTGGCAGATCACAGCAAACGCTGTAACTTCGGCTGTTGAGGTTTTGTCTTCTTCGGTTTATTTGCAGGAACGAAAGTTTGAGGTCAGTTACAATGGCAATCAATTTAGCCATTTCATTTTAGGTGTGAAATCTGTTGGACTTGATTCAGTAGTACGATCTTGTGCACAGAGAGAAGAGGACCAAACTGTCGGATTGTTCCTTCATAATTTAAAGGAGCAGCAAAAACATTGCGGTTTACTTTCTCCTCTTCAAGCTGCCTATGTCTCACAAGACCCTCCAATATTCTTGGGCAGATTTCTGTCCCTCTTTTCAGTATCTCAGGTTTCTTTTTTAAACTGTCTTAAGGATAATTGTGGCTCATATATCATTGAATAAACCATCAAAACTAAAATTCTTTTGGTCTGAATGCAGTTGTCAAGATATGTACTTGATGTTCACTTGGGCAGTTTAACAAGTCCATCAAAGAAGTCCATAACTGATTTCTCTTCTGTGGTATGCAACTTTCTGGGCCTTTGTAACTCCACAAGTCATAATTCATTTTGTTGTAAGGAAATCTCATTTTGTTTCTTTACCAGATCGTAGGGCTCGGTACAGTCCTGTGGCAATTCGATTCTTTCTATATGACCCAGTACATTCAGGTATTCTTATTGTGCTGCCTTGTTCCTTTCTTTGACACGCTAAGGAATGAAATTTCATCTATCTGGGTTTCAGTTCATGGTTCAATACATAAGGACGGCAGAAGCAGCATTTGATGCCATTAACAATACACACAAGGGATCTACTCATTCTTCTGAGGTTTTATCTGTCTCAGAGTGTTGCTATCTTATTAAAAGTATTTACTGATTTCTAGTTGAGCCAGCCTTCATATCATATATCTCTTATCACTCAACATTGCATGCCATCATTAAGTACTTTTTAGATTTAAGTAGTACTAAAGCAGGCACATTTAATTGATTTTATTATTCTAATTCATTGAAATGTGCCACATGTGCTTGCCCTTTGACTGTATTCTTTTTTTCAACTTACCATATTTCAGAACAGTGTGTTAATTGTCTGCGATAACCTTGTTTGTCAGGCACCAAAGGCGGTATTCTGGCTGATGTCCTTCTGCAAGTATATGGATATCTCAAAGGATTTAGTAGAATCATACTTGCCTTCCTCTGCTCTTGCTATCCTCCAATCCTGAAACTTGTGTGTGTGTTGGGGAGAGGGCAATCCTGGAACTTCTGTTGTTGTACATATCTTTAGAAATTGGGCCAGTGATAACTGTGTGTGCTTGAGCTTCTCTCCTATAGTTCTTTTCACTTTATTATATATTTTTTTTAGTAAATTAATGTGCAGCTTACCTGGAATAAGATGAATAAGTTGGAGGGAAGTGCTTCACTATTTTTCAAAGAAGTGAACTATATTATTTTTAAAGCAAATTAAGAGTATTTGTAATTATCCACTACTTTAGTATTATATACTATCTCTGGTCACAAAAAAAAAAAATGATGTTTTGGATATTGACACGATCTTTAATATTTAACTTTGACTATCAATTTTTACTGTAATATATTTGTAAAACTTAATAAAATTATAAAAATATTTTCAAAATAAATCTACTAATCATTTTCATTTGATCAATTTAAACGTTCACAAAAAAAAATATTGATCAAAATTAAAATTGTTTGATCACGTATTTTAAGATGTCACTTTTTTCTAACCGGAGTGGGTATATTGCTAATGGTTTTGGTCGGATCAATGAGTGGCGTGAAATGTACTTTCACACAAACAACAATGTAAGTAAATAATGTGATAGTTCAAGCAGTTAACATCAGTCATAAGTACCCAGATGTGCAGTTCTACATTCTTGCCTGATTGCCCCCTATTCTTGATAACAGCACAGACATTCTGCAAACTTACCAACCAACATCAAAGATAGATCAAACTTCAGGTTCTAACAAAAAAACTATCATTTAATTTCTTTCAACAATTACAGAGTTATAAAAATTATGCTAGGATTAAATACGGCGAAGCAGAACATCGCACTGTTAGCATTACATTTGATGTCATTATACATCTCATCTGAGGAAGTAGGAACTAATTCTATAGAACACAACAACACAAAAAAAAAATTCCATTTTGCAGTTAAGGATGATAATAGAAGGCTGTGTTTTGCAAAGAAGCTTGTAGGCTACCAAGGTTTCAGATCTCCGACGGGTCCGGCGGTCCAGTTGAGACGCTTCACACCAGGTTCCAAGTATACACTCTCGGGGTGTGGGAGCTTGCGAACGAGGCCATTCAGGATCTGATGGAATGCGTCCCTAGGTTGCACTGGCTGTGGGAACAGCATGGCCTGCTTCATGGATGGATTCGCGAGCAATCTTTGCTTCCTTAGAATATCATCAATTGGTATTGATGTGAGGATGGTGTCTAACTTGGGTACATCCTTCTCGTCAACGAACACGCCGATCTCCTCCCATGGGATTGCATCAGCAAATGGCAGCACAATGTCGTTGGCAATGATGACTGGAATGCAGCCGAAAACCACAGCCTCCACCAACCTTGGGCTCCATGGCGCCCAGCCCAAGGGGCACAGGCAGAAGACGGCGCGCTGCATGTCTTCGTAGTAAGTGGCGGGGTGATCCGTGGAAATGTCGAATAGAGGATTGTTCTTGAAGTTCTCCCATAGCGAAGCTCGGGCACCTCTGCACAACGGCACCAGTAGAGTCGGTAATTAGGACCAAGCCACTGGGGGACACTTGAGATCTGTCAAAACCTCAGACCGCATCCTTACCTTGCATAGTACCCACCCTCCGGGTCATTCCCTGTGTCATAGAACAATCCCCTAAAGTAGATAAAGATTGAACGGGGAGTATCCGGAGGAATCAAGTGAGCCTGCATCTTCTGCGGAGGAGCGTAGGGTGGTATGGTGATAGAACCCTCCTTCAAGCACACATGATTCTCCTGTCCAAAAGTTTGAACCAGCGTAGCATGTCGCAACAACGGGAGAATTCCACGCTCAATAGCCTTTTCTTCCTGCAAATATCGATGCGAATACGAATCATTACACATACAAGGCATGATCAATCCCTAATTCCCTATCCCTGTGAGAAATTATGCCTAAAACCAAACTGAAATCTTAACAACATCATGGATAAAAGTCATCACCTGATAGTGAAAGCATGCTCCAAAATCATGAGGAACAACAAAGAAGTGATCTGCTCCATCAGTTCTATTCCAGAAGGGCCATCTCTTTGAAACATACTGGATTGCACTCCTCATCATCCGTGGCGACTTGAACGGCAATGGCAGCCCAGCAGAAGTCAGGTCACAGGTAGTGTAAACTGGTGTGTAGAACCAGTCAGCCTCCTTGGGATTGAGCGTGCGCACGGCGCTAGAGAGCAAGAACCGATGCATGAATATCTCCGCAGCAAACATGTGATCGAGGCATCGCGGATCCTTGGTGATGATCTTCTTGTTATATTTTCTGGGCAAATCATAGACGAAAACCTTCAACCTTCCCACAGGGTTGTCTTCCAGCACATCACCAGCGCTCCCTACAGGTAAAGGATCATGCTTTTAGTATAAATGTAGCTGGTAAATTAAATTTTAGAGGAAAGCAATTATGTGGTTGTATGAAACTGCTTGTGGAATTGAGCCCCAATATCATGTCAGGGATAACAGTGCTAGAGGATGAGTTTGCAAACATACAACTAAAAATTAGAAACTGATAGTAAAGGGGCAATTTGCTCCATACCACTGCTAAGATTCAGTATTTTGTTAAATATCACTAGTGACTCACTGAAATATTGGTACTGATTCACTTGTTAGCCTTGTAGTCACTGGTATTTAGAAAAAGACAATTTTGCAGTTATAGCTAATTTTTCCTGTAGTAAATGTTCATGATAGTATCCATAATTTTCACAAGCATAGGTTGATTTTGAACCTAACAACAACATTCAAGTCTATTGTGTGGGTAAGATTTTATCTAAATTTAATTATGGTAAGTATAACACCAGGATGTTTTTATGGTGGAGATTAGGAGTCTGTATTTTTTACATAACAATTTTTACCTTCAAGTAAAGTTTCTGTTCCAAGAAACCATCCGAATTAACAATGAAGAACTGCAGGAGATGTCCTAACATCAAGTATACCAACCTTACAAAATCACTCCAAAGCAATGATTTACATACAAACTTAAGACAAAAATGAGGAAAAGATAAAAAAAAAATTTCCAATTCAAGAACTTACCCTCAAAGAAAGTGTCATAATTAACTCCTAATACGTTCTTGACAACTAAAAATGATAAATTTTGCAACAAAAGAAAAAAAAAGGCTAGACATAAGGAGCAAGAAGAGGGCACCTGAGATGCGCTCGGTGTGCCGCTGAGCCGCCGCCGGCCGCGGTAAGAAGAGGGAGGAGAGGGAGACGGCCACAAGGAGGCTCACAGGGAGCCACCCTGTTCTTGATTCCACCATGGCCGCCACCACACACCACCTTCTCCACCTCCCAAAGCTAGAGAGAGATAGGAGCAAGGAGAAGAGCTCCAAGGGATCACACAACACAAAGAAGCTTTTGAAGTGATGAGAAAGAGAGCGATGGAGATGGTTTTCATAGGACAAATGTTGGAAATGGGAAGAAAGGGTGCACTTTCTTTGACTATTAATATAGGATGGCAAGTAATTATTATTATTTTTTTAAAAAGAGTAATTAGTCATTGTTATTATGTTGGATTTGCCTAATTTATTTTGGTGCTAACAATGTTACTACATCACGGTTTTTTTTTCACGAGAAAAAGAAAGATTGTAATATTAAATTGTCGATTAAGTGGTTGTAATCTCGTGATTAAACAACAAAGGAAAGTTTTAGTTGCACACATAAAGAAAGTATTAACCCTAATAATATCCTCATACACAAGGATGTATTCTTAATTTGCTCTATCAAATGATAGAATTAGACATTTTTATTCTTTTGAAAGTCATGATAATCTGTTCTCTTCTATGAGGTAATAAGTCACTAGATTCGTTGTATTAAAGACAAACAATTATTGGTATGGTTTTATTGTAAAACTTCTCTAATAAAGTTAAGCTCTTTTCCAAAAGTTTTCATCGCTCATGTGAGCAAATGAGATGAAAGCATAAAAAATTTAAGAATTTCAAAATAGTTAAAAAGGCACGCAGCGTTTTTTTTTTTCCCAAGACCTAGCCCAATCTTATTATAAACGTACAAATAACTTCTTAAATAACTACATAATATATTCCTACTTGAACAATTGCATAATTCATACACACACAAGAAAAAAAAAATTGGCAAAACGCAACTAATATCAGGACTGGTTATCCACGGAGATAGTTGTGTATTACGTGTATATGTGCTTTTTGTATACACTTTGTTGTATATTTGTAGGCTGTTGCAATATACCAAGTCTAATGGTGGATTTTTCTTTTCTTTTTTTTTAAAAAAAAAGAATTTATGGTGAATCTTTCTTGGTAACAGCAAAGCAGAGATCATGCACGACCTATGTGGTGTTTGAAGGAAGGCGGTTAGAATAACATGAAGCAAATCCCAATAAATAAACTGACGATTGCTTTTAGTGCCTGCCTCTGTTCTCTCGAATACCCGCCTATCCACAGAAATTTGTCATATAATAATGTATAGTTAAATTTATTTAATTTTGATCACTCATATATTTATAAATATTTAGATTAGTCACATAAAAATTATATAATTATATTCGTCGACTTTCATAATATTATATTTATAATTTTTACTACATATTATAATAAAAATCAATGATCAAAATTGTTTATTGAAGAGAGTGAAAAATCAAATATGATAAGGTTTTGTGGATGGAGGTAGTATTTGTATTTTTAGATAACAAATTTTGTTCATAAATAATTATCATTTTATATTTTATAGGTGTCTTTTTCTCATACTATTCATATTTATACTTTTCTAAAAAATCCATGTAGCAATTTCATTGGCTTGTTATTTATTGGTGGAGATGGGTAAATCTTTTATGAGCAATTATTGCTCAGAGTTAATAGAGACATTTTTGATATTTAGTATTAAAATTATGATTATTTTGATTATGAGAACTAAAAAAATGATAACTATTCAAAAATGAAAATAATAGAAACTTAACATATACAGCGACACGAGGGCAGTAGTATCACTCCCCCTTGGAATCTCTTCCTCTCTTAAGAGTTGTGCAAATAAAGCAATATTTTCTGGATATCTCGTCTCATATGTATAACATGATTCTTGTTTGGCAAAAAAAGTCACGTAAATTTTTTTTTAAAAAAATTTCACTTTACGGGATTTAGATAAATTTCTCTTCACTTGCTCCCTATTAAATGTCTCTCGTCTATTGGATATGATTAAATTTTTTTTCAAATGAGTTATTAAATTAATGAGAGAATTTAATGGTATTTTATTATCACATCTTACTAAAAAGTATTCTTGTGTGACACTCTTCGCCGTCCAACGGAGACAGCACTATATATTTTGTGTTTTTTTAGGTGAGTCGCGTACGCGGGCGAGGATCATTCATGTGAATGGTGTGCACGTCGAGAATTATAATTGTTCATAAAAATACAGGGCGGCAGCAATTGCAAGGTGGTTGAAAATAGCTAGTTAACAAGGGAACTATGCATTCCAATACATATACACACACCGAGATTCTCACTCCTAAAGGAACTTGACAATAGTATTACTGAGGTCGATACACAACTCACAAAAAATATAAGTTGACTAGGTGGATTAGTCCGAGTGTAGAGAAAAAAGTTATGGAACTCAAAATCTTTTCTGAAGATATTCCTTTTCACGAGGAGTCGATAATTAGGTGATAGTTTGATACCACCAGAAAGAGAAAAAAAAAAAGATTCTACGGAATTAGAAAAAAGAAAAAATTGGATCTATGTTCAACAAAAAAAATTCTTAAGTACAAGAAAAAATATTTCGTTTATGTTCGATCTGCAGTCATATATCAAATGGGCGAAAAAAAAAATTTAGCAATACTTTTCCCACAAGATCTCTTGCTGGAAAAATCTCCAACTTTGAGTTGTCAATTTTATTTCTCATGAATATATATATATATATATATATATATATATATATATATATATATATATATATATATATATATATAAACACAAATTCTTCTATGAAAATAGCAGCTGTTTTGCTCAGTCATTAGTATTTACAAGTCAGATGCGTTGCTGTTGACAAAAATTAGAAGGGGGAGGATTGAAGTTTTGAGTAAAGAACAGGGACCGCGGTAAAATTGAAGACTTTGGAAAGTATTATGGCTGTACCTAGTGTCAAGGTATACTCGATGCTAGAACCTGTAAAAATGAACCATAAACACCAGCTTTGCAACTTGCCTGTGGCTAGTGAAAGCATCGACGCGTATGTACCCATTCAGTACATGTGGGCCTGGAAACACAGCCCCAACACCATTGAACCCCGTTTAGAATATAGGAATTTCGTAGAAATTTTGAAAAGAAAATATCTATTCTAACTAGATAAAAGATTTACTTCAAAATTTCTAAGTTCTAAACGGGCCCTGACAGTATGAACCATAAATTGTATCGTTATTCTACAGGGCTTGTTAGAGCGACACTTCAGTTAAGTGGATGTCCATTGGGAGCCATCTGATCGAAAACAAATGCTAGAGTGTTACGATAAGAAATTGAAATGTCAATTTTGATGCTCCCACCTCAGAATGTGATCCTACGGATTCTGAGATCCCACGCATACCTCCGAGCATGAATACCTTGGTACATTGATATTATCATATGAAAAAGATAAAGACAAAAACCCTAAAGTTGTGAAACTCACATCCAAACTTCTAACAGTTTTTAACAATAGATACATATACGCCGAAAAGAGAAAAAGAACGGTGATAGATATGCTGCATCACATGAACAAAGGACTCACTCATGGTGCCAGATGAGGTATTCCAAGGTCATTCCTGTTGTATCCAAGAAAACTAATGTCTAAACAACTTACAACTTACAATTAATAGTAGTAGCCCAGTAGCAAATTATTTTGCACTCCCAAGTGCAAGAAAGTGCACTCTGGCGGATAACAGTCCATGTGCATGCATACTCGAGGAACAATAATTCTAAGCGTCAAAACCAGAACAAAATAACAGCACGATAGGGATTAACCCTATGAAGGTAGATCGGTGTTGTTTAACCTATAAGCAGCTTGTTCTCATCCATGAAAGAGTATGTTGGGACCTCCAAGTTGAATGGGGCAGGGCCCTTGCGGATTCTACCTGAGATATCATAGTGAGAGCCGTGGCATGGGCAGAACCAGCCGCCAAAGTCTCCAGCATTGGGGAGAGGAATGCATCCGAGATGAGTGCAGACACCAACAACCACCAGCCATTCAGGGTCCTTCACACGCTCTGCATCCTGCTCCGGGTGGCGGAGGGATGCAACATCCACACTGTTAGCTAGTTTGATGTCATCCTCTGTCCGGCGCCGGATGAAGACTGGCTTTCCACGCCACTTCACAGTCACTGTGGTGCCAGGTTCAATACTGGAGAGGTCAACCTCAAGGGAAGCAAGGGCAAGAACATCCTTACTTGCTGACATGCTCAAGACAAACTTCAAGATGAGCAGACGCAGCAATGATGCATAGATGAATCTCCCACCAGTCAGAACAAAATAAGCAAATGCACGCTTGCTGGGATCACCAGGGGGGTAGCGCTCATGGTTGTACTCATCATACACAATTTTTGAGTTGGGATTCTTCACAGCTGCCACAGTTGCTGGGAGTTCAGCCAAGCCAACATCCTGGCTCCTTGGAACAAGAGTTTCAGACGAAAAGCCTGCAGGAGAAAGCTATAATAAGGTCCATCTTCAAATATGAAAAAAAAGAAAAATAATATCATAAATAATAATTGTATGATAGAAAGCAAAGCATCAGTGCAGTACATCAAGAATTATAGTGTGTTCAAAATCAACATAAGACCAAAGTCAGCATTGCAGCCAATGAACATAAGACAGAATACAAGCATAAAACAAACAAGCAACAAGTGGTAATGGAATGAGAATTCAACAAGTGAATGTCGCATTAAAATAAACTAAACAATTAACTTGACCAAAAGAACTACATGCTATAATAATAGATTGGCTCAAAATACTAAGTACTATACATACTTCCAAAAGATGTTCTACACAAAAATCAAGTAATGGTAAAAGAAGCTAATGATTCCATATTATTTTTGGGATAAAAGGTACATCATTGAAATATCCCTCTAGTTGCATGCTTCACTGAACCTAGCAAACTATAATGTCATGGTGATAATCCATATTCTCAGCACACAAAAAACAGCAAAGGCACATTGACTCCCAGGAGGCGTTGGGGTTGAAAGATGAATGCTGAATATTTACAAGATACAAGGATTGTGTGAAGCATAAGGTTGTACCTTGAGAGCAGATGCATACCAAATGTTACACTATGCCACGTATAAGATGCTAAACAATAGTATGCATGTACTGGAACCTCGCTAGGCAAAATTAAGTTTGAAAACCATATAGCACAGAAACCATATACACCAAACATTATTTCATTTGACCAGAACTGAACATGGGGAATGAGCAAATTTTTTATTGTTCTAGCATGTTCAAGATGAAAAGCATACAAAAAATGGACATAAAATTTGGACAGTGATGTATTTCAATCATAATTTCGACTAAAAGGGTTAATCATTAAGCATGATGAGCCATACTACAATAGAAAGATTACAACCACCAGGTCAGGAAAGAAGGGGTCCATCATGTGAAAAAGGGTTAAGAGGAAAAGTATGCACATATCACAGAAAAGTTAAGTAGCGTCTCCGGCACATATAACGAGCTCAACTGCTCAAATGAACTGCAGGGAATCCTTTCCTATCCTACCATGGTAACATCAAACAAGATAACATAAACATAACGTAAACCAAATAACACAGTTACACACATGCAGTAGGAAATACTTATCACAGCTTAGACAGATCCAACCACAAACATTAAATGTAAACACCATCACCGGTTTATAAGATGGTCACAACCAAAGAGTGTAGCTCGCATCAAATTTGCAACACAACAACACCAATCCACGTTAAAATGATCACTAATTAACTACAGCAACCGAGATAGCTACGGCCAGGAGGCAGGAAACCCAATAACGGCAGTATTAAAAAGCTAACGAACAAAATTTCCAGTGCCTAAACATCTTCCCCCAGACGGGATCAAACAGCAACTAGATCATTCACACCACAGATCAGGGCGAGGCTCCCAAACCCTAGGATCCCACCCAAATCTCTCTAAAGAGCACAGATCAGCGTGTACCTCTCGCAGCAGCGAAAAAAGGGGACTCGATGGCGAACCGTGGCTCGCGGCGGCGCGAGGAGTCGTCGTCGTCGCGGCCGGGGGGCGCGGCGCCGGCGATGGGTCCCCTCGCCCCGGCAGCGGCAGCGGGGCGCCACGGGAGGGAGGAGAGCCTTCTCCCCGCGACCCTAAGCATGGTGGCCTCCGCGTCCGAGTGATTGGGCGAGTCCAAGGGTTTGCTTCGGGGGAGAGCGAGAGCGAGCGAGAGAGAGAGAGAGAGAGAGACGCCACGAGAGGTGGAGGAAATAATAATATTAAAACGCTTCGTCTCTCTTCCCGAGACGAGGGTGGAGTAGGAGGAGGCCTATTGGGCTCAATGCTTTTGTGGGCTTTGATATCTTTAGGCCCAATGGTTGTATAGACAGCTATCTAGCTCCTGCCTAGGAGAGTTCCATTCTCAAAGCTATTGGTTAGGATTTATTATCTGTTTGCTCTGATTGCGGCTTCAATTTTTGGCATAAAAAAGTGAAAATTAATGATAAACATGTGGCTTCTAGCAGAATTCTAGTTTCAACTCAAAGCCACTAGATCTGATTGATTCAGCTTCAATTTCAGTTTTTGACATAAAGAAGCAAAAGTCAAGGTTAGATGTGTGACTTTCCCTGAAGCTAAAGCCGTCCAAAGAAAAACTAAAGCCAACATAGAGTAGTTTCCAATTTCTCACTCCCATGCACCCCCAACATCACTCACAAAATTATAAGTCAAATTTTTTAGCAAATAACTTCATAAGCATATCATATAAATCAATTTTTTTAGACTTCTCCATTATAAATCTCAAAATTAGTTTATTAAAAAAATTGTAGCTAGCCAAATAGATGCTAAAACCCTCCAAAATACTAGGGCGCAATCAAAAGACTTCAGGGTAAGTTGAAACCCTTCTGTATTAAGAAACTAAACTCACTCTCTTCCAGCTCCTCTAAGAAACCAGCTTTCTAGAAGAAACTAATCCCTAATGATCTACAGTGGCCAACAGCGTGCTTCTTCCAAAAGCTAGCTTCTCATAAGAAAAATGGTGGAAGGGACTTCAACTATAAGTACAGATATAGCTTAAGCTTAACTAAGAAACCACTCCAACATCACCACCATATTTGGGAGGACTCGAGCTTACTAGTTGGTTTAAGCTGAAACTAAACTCTTCCTAAACAAAAACTTAGTCAGCCCAACAAACATCCTGCAACATCTTTTGCAATTGTGGAAAGGTACACTTCGGTGCGAGACAAATGTCCAGTTGAGATTAAATTGTAGTGAAGATAATGCTATCAGAATAGAAAATCATGAAGAGATACAAAATGGCATCACCTGACCAAATTTCTTGGAGAACACCACCTAGGATGACACCATGCAAGATAGACTTATCCAAGCAACCAACCAGTCCCAATGAAGTTCCTACTCTATAGCTCTACACACAGAAAAATTCACCTGAAGAATATAGCCTGATAGACAAAGATGTTCTAAGATCACACTAGATAAACAAACAGCAAACTAAAAAGAAAATAACAACATTACTAACAATAATAATAAAAGATGCAGCACCGCAAATACAGATGAAATAATATCAGTGAATGTGTGAATGAAGCAAGCTATTGTAGGTTTACAAGACAAAATGCTGCAGTGGCATTTTGTTAAAACGTCATCTATCAAAAGGAAGAACAGATTATACTCTTCAGATTTCCTCTTCCTCTTCAGCAGCGGAGGCCGTATGTGTTGGGTACCTCCACATGATGTCGGCCCAGGTGCTTTGACCGTCCGTCACTTCCTTCACCACTGAGGCCACCTCATCAACATCGACACGGATCTGCTCCTTGCTGTCCCGATCACGCAGCGTCACACTTGTGGTGGAATCGACAGTGATTGCAAGGGGGACACCAATTTCATCTGTTCTCGCATAACGCTTACCTATGGAAGTACCTGCCACAAGCATCAATGATAGAAATAAGCAGCAGGAAAAATTAGTAAGATACAGTAAAAGAGCTCATATATATATCTCAATATGCTCTTCACTAGGCTAACATGTGTGCTAAGAGTACACCATATCAAAGACTTGCAAAGATTAACCATTTGACGGACAGATGAAGGCAAAAAAAATCTAGTTGGAACAGAAAAGTAAACCAACTCCACTTAGTTCAGTCATTTACCTGTAATATCAATAATATGAGATATGCCAGCTATTGTCAAGGCTTTTGAAATTTTCTTGGCAACAATATCAAGTTTCTCAATCTTCACCAGTGGAAAGACAGTACATTTGATTGGAGCGACAAGAGGGGGGAAACCAAATACATTCAACTGCTCATCCTCTGTCTTGCCAGGCCTTTGATAGAAGCAATGCTCAAAGAGGCAATAGATTATCCGGCCAATGCCAAAGGATGGCTCAATAACAGAAGGCGTAAATTTCCTTTGATGCTCCTTTTTCTTCTCCATGTTAATTGAAACCATGTTTTTCTTTATGGTGACATCCTTACCAATGGTGCACACCTTAAACTCAACCTCCCCTTTGGACTCTAAAGCAGCTTTCATTTCCAAAGCTTCGGTTTCACTCATCGCCTGTGAGCGGAAAAATCAACACAAAAACAATGTAGCATAACTAACTAATGTGCAAAGTGAAACTTACTTCCAATGCTTCAAGAACCATCTTTTGGTTCCCTTTGAATGCAAGGCCAAGATCCTTCTTTGATGGGGTTATAACCAACTTCTGAAAGTACCGAATCAGACTTGTTATAAGCAAAGCAGATACACTTCGAGGACTTGGTGACAACATTACAGCAGTGCAAGAGCACAATATAATAATTTAATACTCAAATGAGAAATTGATAACAAAAATAAAAATAGGAAAATTGATTCTATACCCACTAAACTTTGGTGCTTAATACAATATACCATAGATTTTTTGACATTTTCTTCTATGACACTAGATTTTATTTTTTAATTTTATATGTTATTTTGATCGATCAACAAGGAAAAATGACCAAAATATCCCTATTAGTTTATATTTAATTATGATTTTAAATAAATAGAAAGACTGAAACGCAAAATTTCTAATTTTTGAAAACCCTAACACAAAATTTCAAATTTTGTGTTCCAAGCTTCCAGTCTTTCTATTTATTTAAAATCATGATTAAATCTCAACTGACAAGATATTTTAGTCATTTTTTGAGTTGACCGGTCAAAAATGATATATAACATTAGACAATAAAAATCCAATGAAATATAAGAACAAGTCCAAAAATCAGTGACATATTGTATTAGGAACCAAAGTTTAGTAGTATAGAATTAATTTACCCAAAAGTGAATCTCACCTCCACTTCTTTGGGTTCTGCGAACTTTTCCTGTGCTTCAAGTGGAACACCACTTTTATCCTGTTTAAGATTCACATTAGTATAGAAATAGTTTTATTATGATTGTTACGTTCAGAATAGACATCATGGGCATTTTACATAGTCAAGACATGTTGAAGCATGTGTCAACACTACTTAATTCTTCAGAATAGAATGAACAGTATAAATAAAGATGGAGCATTTCATTAAATTCATAGGTTTTTATAAACTCTGATGATAACAGCAGTTGAGATACTAAAATACACACATATCACCAACAAATCCAAATCCATTTCAACACACAACTAAACCCACCCCACCCCCCTACCCCCAGGAAAAAAAAAAGAAAGGAAAAAAAACTCTAGTTGAAAGAGACAAATGCCATGAAGTACTGTTTCACAGGGAGAAATTGGTGTACAGGAGGGGTCACAACATGAAGTATTGATGTATAATAAACAATATTCTGAAGAATTGAACACATACTGAGTGAGCACGCAGGTCATAAGCAGACCTATCAGCAATTCCAACACACTCAATCCAGCCATAAGAGCACTCAATCTCTGCATCCCAACAATCAGCAGCATAATGAGCCATTTCATTTGGCAGGTGCTGTCGGAAACGCAGATGATCTTTGTCAATCCCAAGCTGTGTCAAGAATAGATAGACCCTTCCAATAAAGTAGCCAAGGGTCTCATTGTTCACAGTGCCCTGCCAGTTACAGCAAAGTTCCAGTAGATTACTCACAGACAGTCAACACAACTAATAGTTAAGAGATCAGTACCAGGATTAGCAAAAGAAGAGATTAAAGCAGATGTTGCTATAAGATCTATAACAGGGGGAAAAAATCCAATATAATACCTTTGATACAGCTACTCCAAGCTTAATTTTTGTGGCTGATTTTCCTGCCAGTTGTTGTTCTCTTGGAAACATCAAGAATTCTAGATCAGCAACATCACCAAATCTTGGGTGGGATTTGTCCTCAGGGTCCACAAAGTGCTCAATCTCTGCTAAAGTAAACTCACGGACTCTCAAAAGGCCTTGACGAGGAGAAATCTGAGGACAAGAGTTCACTTCAGAGCACAGAGGTAAACTAGTTAAATAATACCACAAAGTTATTACTGGACTTACTGGTCAGTGGTCAGTGCGCTGGTTCTACCACTGTTATAGTTTATTGTGATAGTAACTAAACCCTAAACCAACAAATTGACAATTTTTTTGTATGATCACATTTGCATGAGTAGTGCCACCATACATGATGCCTATTAAACAACTTTGAATATCACGTGGTAGTTAGCAAAAAATCTAATGAGTAGTGGTAGAGGAAAATGGATGGGGAAAAAAGGCATGCCTCATTTCGGAAGGCCTGACCAATCTGGGCTGCTGCGAAGGGTAGCTTGTTGCCATTGTAGTAATACAAGTCCTTGAAGTTCACAAAGATACCCTGTGCTGTCTCTGGCCTCATATACCTGCAAAACCATGAAAACAAATAAGATCAAACTATACTGAATAGAGAAGAATATACAAAGTTGTTCATGACCTCACCCTGGGCTCAAACCTGACGGTCCAATGGAAGTCTGAAACATGAGATTAAAGGGGTAAGGGTCTGATAGTGGGTTCTTGGTATCAGGAGCAACAATTCCATACTCCTTAATCTTAGCACCCAATTGCTCTGCAGATAGATCATCCAACACCGCAAGAACATGATTGAACTCCTCTGCCTTTTCCAGTGGCAATGTGCTGTCCTTCTCAAGCTTATCCTTGCAGAAGTCCTTGAGCAAATGATCAGCACGATAGCAGTTCCCTGTCTTTTCATCTTTAACCATTAGATCTGTAAATTTGTCCACATGTCCAGAGGCCTTCAAGACAACCTCCGGTGTCACACAAGGACAGTCCACCTCAAGCATCCCCTCCTCCAATACAAAATGCTAAGGAAGAAAAGCACATAATTAGATAGCAAGTCTATAATATTAATGTGTAAATTTACATAAGTTTTCAGAATGTTTTTAAAACATTATACTTAATTTCTATTAGGCTAAACTATTTCTTAGAAAGGTGCTTTTCACACACGTTGAGATTTGCGTCCAGGCAATAGTTATAAACAAATATATTCTTCCTGTTACTGCCAATGCTGATAATGACAACATTTTACCCATTCTACTCAACAACAAACGGTGGCAACCATTCTCCATTAACTTTAATAAATAAAGTATTTTTCATTTATTTGTTACTGCTACAGCATGTAATATACTGCATAGATTTCAAAACTAATCTTGAAGCACATTTTAAGTCTTACAATTGCAAAGTCTCACTTACGAGTCTCCAACAATCTAAAAAATATGCACATTGTGAGATCAACACATGTTTAACTTAAATTAAGATATTCAGCACAAAATGTTACTGCTGTAACAGAAGTCCATATTAGTTCCATATGGTAACTCAATTTCTAACAAATAACATGGTTGTTGTGTTAAACTCAAAAGAGCATGTTGGAGCTTGTCAAGATCTATAGAAAGAAAGAAACATCCAAAGGGTCAACTAGCTAAATAAGTAGAAGTACACTTAAAACTATATAAACAAAAAGGTGGACCAGATATGAGATTTCACCAACAATCCTAAGCTGTCAATGGAATATGGATTATATTGGACAATACAATCCCTTTGCATAACCAAGCATGAAGTTTAACACAAATAATACAAGAGTAACTTACTACACAGATTAATAACAAGAATGGAAGTTAAGGCGGGAACCAATCTACAACCACATATTATACAGGTACAGCAATAAATGGTCACACTAAAACAGTATCATGCAAGCAAAGGCAATACATCAATGCTGAACTGAGTGCTTCCAATACTACAGCATGATGAAGCTTTGTGCAAAAGATCAAGTTTATCAAGAACGGCGGTAGAATAGGAAAGGACCTAACCTACTAGGCTGTACTTGAAGCAAGGCAGGAGCCATTAAAAACTTGCTTACAACTGTAATTGATAAATAATTAATGTGTCATCTACAAAATTACACACAGAGAAGCAAATTTAGCTCTAAGTATCCAGTTGCTTCATTTCATGAAGAAGTTAAACAACTTCAGCACATACTATACCAGGTAAACAATAAATCCGAGACATCACATCACCGGACTACACTAAACCTTAGCTCAAACCATACTCAGTAAAAACTAAAACTGAGCATCCAATAGCTGCATTCGCAACCTCATATGCCGCAATTTACAAACCAACAAGAAAAACGAGACCAGCTTAACGTCAAATCTGCACCAATACTTCTCCCAATCTACAAACTGGCGAAATCAGACTGAATCCATCGAAATTTACACTTATTGAAGCAAATTGAGCTCCAGTAGCTACTAAGTCTCACGCACTACACCAAATCTTGCAATTTACAAACAAAGAACCGACCTTAGCTCAAACCACAACCAGAACACACAAAATTAAGGATCCAGTAGCTACAATTGCAACCTCATTTACCCCAATTTACAACCAAACAGCCAAAAGGAACCGCCCTCACCTCAAACTCCCCCAAGATCTCCCCAAATCTACAAATTCCAGAGGAAGCCTACCACCCACCTGGCGCCAGAAGGCGAGGACATTGGCCTTGACGGCGCAGCCGGGAGGCCCGTAGTCGTAGAGGCCCGCGACGCCGCCGTAGATCTTGAAGGACGGTACGTAGAACAGCCTCCGCTCCAGCGTGTTCGTCACCGCCGCGCGGAGCGCCTCCCTCCCCGCCGCCGCGGCCGCCATGGCTGCCGAACCTGGCTGCTGCTGCGCTAGGGTTTTGGAGTGGAGGCGGAAGTGGTGGGGTTTTGGGAGAGCGCGAGAAGGTGAGAGGAGGCTGCGGGCGAGGAGCATGAGATGGGGGGAGGAGATGGGTTGAGCGTGAGGCCGACGTGTGGGGACCACATGTCAGTCAGTGTGGAGACTAACGGAGTGGTATTCCGTTGACTGTGTTCGCGTTTCAGTACGCGCTTGTGGGCAAACTGAGCCATCTTGTTTACTTCGCCGTGTGGACTGTTGTAATTTTCGCACTAGTGTGGAGTGTTAAATATTCTGATATTATTTCAATTTTTTGTTTTTGTTATTCATTCCACAACAAAAAATTTACACAAAAAACATATTATGAAGAAAAAATAAACCTCATTTTTAATAGAATTGTCAACAACAGATCTGACAGATTGAAAAACATTACTAAACAATGGACATTCAATTTTGTTCACTGTGATCTTGTAAGGTGCCATCGAGAGGTTCTTGACCAACGAAACAAATAAAAGTAAAAAAAATTATACTAAGGAAAAAATAAAAATAAATTAAAGCATAATTCATTAAAAAATAATTATCACTGATTTCTTTCCGAAATGATGGTCATCAAATTTATCAAGTTTTTTAAAAAAATTTGATCATATTATCCTTCCAAATATTAATACGAGGGATGTTTTTTTTTGGACATCACGCATTCCAAAATCAAGAAAATCAAGATAATAAACCTACAAAAAAAGTATGATTATATACATAAATATTAGATAGACAGTTCAAAAAACAATACATAAATAAACAAAGAAAATGAATGATAATTTTTGTAATAATAGAACAGTAACTTATAGTAAGAAAAATGCACAACCCCGAAGAGTATTTGATGATTTCTTAATCTCTTTATTCACCATGTTAAATTTCTTAACACTGTCCAGCAGTCATCTCAACACAAAGAAGACCAATCCCAAGATTTTATTATAGTCAAATCCTCAAGTGGACTAAGATATTTCGGGTTTGGATATGTACTTGAATTTGGACAAAGGAAAGTTGAAAGAGCAACAATCATAAAGCATCTAAAAAATATCTCATCAATTAGTTTTAGCTTTAGTTTGTCCCCAAAAAATTTGAATTTTGGAATACTACTCAAGCTAAATTCTCTAAATATAAATATCTTTCCATTGTCATCATCACAAGAAATCTTGTTGTCGCCAATTGGTAATCCAACAACCTTGTGAATAGACTCACTACTTAATGAAATCAACTCTCTCTCTTACTGTCGGCTGTGATGGCACAGGTGTACACATCAATTCTACTAGAAATCCATTGCACTAGATTTAAATGAATAGATGAATTATTGAAGTTCAACAAACTGTCAAACCCATAAGATCTCACAACATCTTTTTGATGATTAGATAATCAATCTAGAATTTTCAGGAAATATGACTTAGAGAAAATCTACTAAATTCCTTGTTCTTAGGAGAGTCAACTTTCTCCTATAAAAAAAAATCTGAACTTGTTCCAGGTTCAGTTATTCTAATGATCTTTTCAGATTTCTTCCGACGTACACGATGTTTCATCTCATTTTCTGAACTTGATGAATTATCTCCAAACATGGACATCTCTGAAAATCAAAAAATTTAATTCGCATGAATGCACAAAACATATATACAAAAATAAAAAAAAATGTGCAATACATGATGAAATCCACACTGAATGATTAGGCATAGATAGTGGAAAAATACAGACAAACTGTCATAGTGTATTATCTAACAAGTCTGAACACCAAAATTAGATCAATTAAAAAAATTAAAATGCTTCTCCATCTTAAAAAAAAATGCAAATTCCAGTTGCATAAAGACAAATTAAAATACATTAAAAATTCAAATAAAAAATAAGGAGAAAACTTAATTTCGTGAGACGTGCATATCAACAAGCAAACATTGAAAACTTAAAGACCAGACCTAAAAATTTAGATACAAAAACTTAATAAGACATTTTAATTGCATTTTAAGTCTTAACATCAAAAAAACATATAACTGTAGCTACTTAACCTAATTGTTTTGATATAGCTGTAGTTACTAAACCTAATTATTCTTATATTATTTCGATCTATGGCAAAAATACATGCATGCATTAGAAACAAAAATCACCATCTCAGTTCATATTAAACCGTAAACAACATGTCTGCATGATAACTGAAATTAAAAAACACACCAGAGAATTAGAAGTACTGATCCTAATCCTTCTCACATTTTTTCAATCTACAAGAACCAAATCCATCAAGAAATTTTTTTTAAAATAATCACATTATAGCTCTGAAACAAAAACATTGCGACTTTACTTTGGTTCAATTCCACATTACAGTAAAAGCTGTGCATGTCAATTTACAAGAAAATTTACAAGAAATAATTACAAGAAATTTTAAATAATTTACATGTTTTGCATTTATGTAAAAGCTGTACATGTCAATTGTAATTTTCAAAAAAAAAAAGATGAATTGAGAATTGAGAACACAAACTGCACCTAAAACATACAAAAAATCGATCAAAAAAGAAGCCAATAAATTCTTAATCTATTGGTTTTGAAAAACTGAAATAATCAATTCAGTTCCAATTAAAATCTAAAAACAAAAAAAGGACACGTGACAGAGAACGCAAGGTCCTGAGCACCTTCTAATTACTTCAAATCTCCATATTTTGGCAGAGTTCCAATAATTTATGATAATTTTGGAATGCTTATGACAAAAAAGACTACCCCCAGCTTCGTGGCCAGAGTAATAAAAAAACTCTAAGACCCTGCTTTGAGGAGTTTAGGAGAAGCAATTTACTCACAGAGCCCCAAAAGCTATTTTGCAAATCATTGTGGTTTATAAAATTTGAAATGTAGTTGTTTGTTTCTATTTTCATCGTAATCCATGATCATTTTACATCATAAGAGCAACTGCACACCTAGCACAATGCGCATAAGAATCTTATTAAGAAAGATTTATTTGTAAGGTTACTGTACTGGTATCTTTAAACTAATAGTACAGAATAAATCTTGAAAGTTTGTACAGTGAGTATAGGAGCTATAGGAAAACAACCCATTAAGTAACATTGGAATCACAAGTTCGGTCTCAAGTTGTATGGCGAAATTAAATCATTGTTATGATGTATTTAACAGTTTTCTTCCTATTGTAGTACAAAATTCAGTAATACAAAAACAAGTATTGCATTAATCAAATTTCTATTCAGAAATCCATGCACTACATCCCAATAACACCAAAACAATTGGAAAAAAAAAACATTTCACATCGAAGTAACCATAACAAACAAAGTTTAGATGGGAAAAACAAACATATCAGACCACATCAATAGGAAACCCTACATTCTTTCAACCTATTTCGAAGTATCACAAGCAAAATCGATCAAAAATATTTATTGAAATCACTAATTCGGCTCCAACTAAAACCTAAAAACACAAAAAAAGAAGAAGAAAAAACACACATACCAGAGATAAACTCGAGGTCTTGACGATGATCCTTCTCTCCTTTGATCTATCAGAAGCAAATGGATCAAAACACAAACAAAATCTGTACAAAAATAAAAAAGAGAAGGTCACTCACAGCAAAGATCTCAGCCCTTGTGAGTGTGATAACTCTCGTATTTGTGCTCATTTTCTAGATATCTTTCCCCTCATTCATGCGCATTTTAGTCATAAAAATCATCAAATACTTAAATATAGTTGTATTTACTGTTGTTCGACCTCGATTGTGCGTTTTGTTCATTTTAAATGCAAGTTGACACAATTTGAGTGATTTTTGGCTAAATGGACAAATTTCATCGACTAGATCTAGGCAATAAATGATTCCGTACAGAAGTACGTGTCGACTGCATCGAAATCGGAGTCTAAGAGGCCAAAACCCTAGAAACCAAACAGCCAATGGCCTAATACAATTTCCTAAAAACTCGAGCACCAAGATGCAAACTAGCCAAGACTCAAAAAATATTGCGCTAGACACCAGAACCTAATTGTAATTTCCTAAAAATTAGAGTGCTAATATGAAAAATCGCCAAAACATAAAAATCCCTAGCCACCACCTTGTTCGATTCGGCCTGGCACACACCTCTTCTCAGCCTCCCTTTTCCCTCTCCCCCGGCACCATCTTACCGCCGACGGTGAGCCGCCATTTTCTCCTTAGCCCCACTTTGCTTTTCTTCTATCTCAGCCCCCATTGCTTAGATTCGCTCGAACCACAGCTAGTTCCATCTTCTTCATTGACGAGCTTCCGATCGACAACCAATAGCGATCTCTCACCTCTAACCTCCTGCTTCTGTCTCAATCCCCATTTCTTCTGTCTTAGCCCCCATTGTTGCCTCACCATGGGTTGCCGTGAGGAGAAACCAACGATGCCACCATCAAACCACTATGCACCACCACTGGATCTCCACCGCCCTCGCCGTTGACTGCCTCCCACACCGCCGCCACAACCGGATCCGCCCGGATCTACTTCACAGTGCTTGATCCGCCGAATCTAAGCCCACCTAAATAGCTTCGCCCTCGCGCCGACGACCACATGACCAGTCCAACGCCTTCAACCATGACCTATGACCACTTTTTCCATGGCAGTAGCTCTTTGGCCACCATGACCTACGACCACTTCCCCCGCGCCTCGACCATGACCACATCCCCCTCCTCGACCACAACGCCTCGACCACGACCACTTCCTTCCTTCGACCATGATTGCAATTGCTCCAGCAAGCATAATTGGTGATCAATCTGTTCCCCTCTCGTCTGTTTTATGATTGCTATGAGCTGATGAACTGACAAACACTGTGATGTATGAGATGCAAAGATTGTTTGTAAGAATAAAAAGTGAGACATATTCTCAATTCCAATTGAAGGTCTAATACGAATCATGACTACTTCATCTTATCACATGTCTAAATTGTGATCTTGAATTAGTGCCTTCCTCTACTTGATTATATGGTTTTTAATCTATTAGAATAGATCTTTGTCGTTGCTGATTGGCCTTTTAACTCGGTTGTGAATTGTTTTGCAATTCTGAGGTGATATCTGTATCTATTCTGTGAACAATTGATCTTGGAGGTCAATTCCAATGAGTCAATTTGATGTTTATGCACTGAAGTGTGAGACACTGGAGGCTAAATTCCAACTGTTTCATGCTTCAGTTCAAATTTTGAAGTGTGCTTTTGATTGTGCTGAGGTGAATTGAAGTTGAGCTAATTTTCATTGGAATTTAGCGCTGTATTTTGTCTCATCAAACTCAACTTCAGTTGGTAATCCTTAATGTTGTATCTTTTGGTGTATATGATGAATGTTGAATCTTGAGTCCTGATTAGGGTTTCGGTGATTTATGACATCCGAAATATATGCGACTAACTTATGTATTTGAGACTCAGGTTAAAAAGAGGTGGAAGCATAATAAAAGTGCAAATCAAGATTATCGAGACCTCATGAAACAAGAATGACGAAAAATTCTGACAAAAATACAAGTATCTAAACCTAGCATTTTTATTTTTGAAAATTTTCTAGTTTAGATGGTCATACTATTAAGAGGGGTTTTAGCACAAGTCATTTGATCAATCTTGAAATCTTTGGAAACATATTTGCATATGCATCTAATTCATAATTGAGATTGAGTAAAAATCTGAAATTCTATTTTCGTTTTGAACTGGCCGGACAATGTCCGGCCTGTTGGATCTAGGTAGATCTTAGTATCTAGGTTTTGATGATTAATGACGTTTTGGATAAATCCATGATGATTAAAGTTAATATGCAAATATCAGATTTGATGATTAAATGACAATTTATATAAATCCTGATTTAGCACAAGTAAATTGAATTGATTATCGGTAAACCCTGAATTGGATGTTTTCCTCGATTGCGGGTTTGATATTGATGCATATGTAGAGGATAAGCTCGGTGGTTGCATCAAGCTTGTGCTAATTGATTGATCAAGATGTTATATGTTAAATCTTGAGGTTGATGACTTCAGTTGTGGATTTGATATCGATGCACATGTTGAGGGAGAGCTCAGGATGATTAGTTATCCATGTCTGTGCAAAAGGTTGATGACTCCGTGTTCTGGATTTGATATCTCTATGTATGATTGAGAGAGAGCTCATGATGTTAGTCATCCATATTGATTGATATCATAACTTGAGTAGTATGGATCGTGTGCGCATTTCTTGTATCATATATGGATCTATATGATTGTGAGATTCATCCATTACTCATTTGTTGTTCAATTGAAATTGGTTTTGTCATTTCACCGAAGAAAGAAATTGTTGAGTGAACTCCTGTGTGGAGTGATTTATCTGGTGGTGATTAATGACGAACTGCAAATGAGACTAACGTTTGCGCATTGAGTGTATATGTTCTAGTCTCAGTTTGATTGCAGGATAAAAGCGAGCAAGGGTGTGAAGAGGATGAAGTCGATATGAGACATCTCGAGCTTCGCGAGGTCAAGCATAGCGAGGTCGAGCCTTGCGGGGACAAGCGTCGAGCGGTCGAACTTCACGAGGTCGAACTTCACCTAAGGTAAAATCCAAGATTAAGAATTGTTTTCTTAGGATTTTACCGGTCTCGGTGTTTGGAGACAGACCGGGTTGATAGGTTTCTTTTTACTAGTTTGACCGTACTATTAAGAGGGGTCGGAAACTAGTAGCTTGAATCTATCTAGTGCGGAAGCTCAGATGCATTCATATCATCTTGCACTAGTGTCTTGCATTGTTAGTGAGTCTAAGTGTAGTTCATGTGTATTAGATTAAATGTTTTGAAAACTGCACTTAGTCGTGATCGCCAGCTGTTTAAATTGGTTTATTTATCTAGAGCTGGTCGTGGTCGTATTTGCATGTTCTGATCGTATCAGTGTTGATACGTGGTCGTGGTCGTATCGCTTGTTTGGCGGCTTTCTGTTTAGGGTTTGGGCGTGATCGTAGGAGTTCGGACTGGTCGTACCAGTCTTCGACTCGCTTGCGTACGCTCGACCAAACCCTATCGACCACCTGTTTTCGATCGGATGTCAAGACCTGTGTGGTCGTGGTCGTTGCTAAGTGACACAAATCACATCCGTGAGAAAACGGCAAATCCGTATGTGCAAATACTTTAAAATTGCATTTGAGATGATTTTGGCTTGAACATTTTGACAGCAGGAAAGTTTCTAAGATTTCTAGAAGTTTCTAGACCTTTCTAGGTCTTGCTCCTGTTGACAAAATTGTAGAGCTCTGAGTTATCTTTCCAACAAGCCAAAAATCACCTCAATCGGATCTCTGGATCAAAAGTTATGCTTGTTTTACTGTCAGTCAGTGTGCACTGGCCGGACAAATGCATCCGTCCGGAGCTATTTGTCCGAAGTGGCCGGACAGTGTCTGAAGTGACCGGACATTGTCCGGCCAGTACAAATTTTTTTGAGCCGAAAAATGAAACGGACAAATGCATCCGTCCGGAGCTATTTGTCCGAAGTGGCCGGACAGTGTCTGAAGTGACCGGACAATGTCCGGCCTGTACAAGTCTTTTTGAGCCGAGAGTTAACAGAGACATATCCATTTGTCCGGACGTTTTGTCCGGACAAATGGTATCCGTCCGGCCTTCACAAATTTCGCCCAACGGTCACTGACACGTTTGCAACGGCTGAAATTTTTGTACTGGCCGGACAGTGTCTGAAGTGACCGGACAATGTCCGGCCTGTACAACTTTTGGCCCGGTTTCTTGCAAACGGCTAGTTTTTCGTTGAGGCTATAAATACTTCGTGTTTGGCTTCAGTTTTGGGTGCTCAAAGACTTCATTCTTCAGCTGAAAACCTAGCCAATTGAGTTGCATATGTGTTATAACATTTAGAGGCTAGAATTGAGCCCAAATCTTGAGTAGATTTGAGAGAGAGCTTGAGAGAGATTGTGTGAGTGTTTAGTGCACTTCATCTCCATTAGATTGCTAGTGCTAGAGTGTTGAGCATCTCATTTGCATCATTGAGCTTCTAGCACTTGGTTGATTCAAGTGAAAGCGCATCCGGCTTGTTACTCTTGGCGATCGCCTTCGCCTAGACGGTGCCGGAGGAGAGCCGAGATCTCTCCAATTGAAGTTTGTCGGAGAGGCCGGCAAAAGATTGTGAAAGGTGTGGTGCTCGCCTATCCGGTGTGGAGAAGGAGCAACCCTAGTGAGATATCCTTCGTGGATATAGAAGCGAGGCTCCGAGAGAGCGCTTCAACGAGGAGTAGGGGAGACCGGGCGAGTCTCCGAGACCTCGGTAAAAATATTGTGTCAATTGCATAATTCTTATTTGCTTTATATTCATCTTGACACAATTGCTTATATCACTATTGTTGCATGTATTGTTAAATATTTCATATGGTTGAATGCAACTAGTTGATTGAATTGTTTTAAGCCTCATTGTATAATTTAGGTCTCTCAATTATTCTTTAAAATTGCTTAATTGAAAATAAATTTTAAAAGCCTCCTAATCACCCCCCCTCTAGTCGGCATCCTTGATCCTACACGGCCAATACAAACTTCCTCTGAAAATTGTAAAACGAAACCAGAGACAAATAGACTTGTCTGGAGCAACTGTCCGATATAGGCCGGACATTTCATGTGGCAAGTTTCGTTGCAAACACCAGAAACAAATGAATCCGTCCGGGGGCTTTTGTCTGGGACGTGCCCCAATGTGGCCGGACAATGTCTGGCCTATATATTTTCAGTGAGATGTTAAGGTGAGTGTCAACAGAGACATATCCATTTGTCCGGACTTTTTGTCCGGACAAATCCCTCTCGTCCGACCTGTATATGTTTTTGTGAGCTGTTAAACGTGAGTGTTAACAGAGACATATCCATTTGTTCGGACTTTTTGTCCAGACAAATCCCTTTCGTCCGGCCTTCACAAAATGTTTTAAACGGCTACTGACAATCGAAAAAAACGTGAGTAACGGTCATTTTTTTTGTACTGACCGGACAATGTCCGGCCAGTACAACTTTCGCCCAGTTTTCTTGAAAACGACTGTTTTTCTGAAACTATATATACCTCTACTGTTTGAGGAGCTATATACACGATTTTCATCTCCAAAACTCAGTGCAACAGCTTGGAAAGCCTCTCATACACATCTTCTTGCATTTGAAGGAAATCCTTTAGCAAAGTATTGAGAGCTAGTTGAAAGAGTTTGAAATTGAGCCATTTGCATTTGCATACTTGTTTTTCAAGCCTTGAGGTTGATCAAGCAAAGTGCTAGGCTTATTACTCTTGGTGATTGCCGTCACCTAGACGATCCGGGAGGTCCGGCGATCTCTCCATCGACGGTGTGTGTCAGAGAGGCCCGGCGGTTGGGTGTAAAGGCTCGGAGCTCGCCTATCCGGAGAGAAAAATGGCTACCCCTAGTGGAATCGAAGCAAAAATTCTAGTGAAGAGTGCTTCAACGAGGATTAGTGGAAATCGGCAAATTTCCGAGACCTCGGGAAAAAATTCGATCTCTTTCAATTACTTCTATTACTTACTTCATACTTCTAGAAATCGAATTATTGTTCTTGTCTCTTTAGTATTGCAAAACTTACTTTGTGTTATCATCTATATCATTTGTGTATTGATATTACAATTTAGGTTGTAAACTACTCAATCAAAATTAAAATTAGAAAACCGTCTATTCACTCCCCCTCTAGTCGGCATCCTTCGATCAACACGTGGTATCAGAGCTCTAGGTCTCTCATTTTAGGACTTAACCGTCTGGAGAGAGGATGTCGTCGATCAAAGAAAACTATAATGGAAATGTCTCTTTCTTTAAGGGTGAAAATTATTGCTATTGAAAAATTAGGATGGCGGTTTATCTTGAGTCCATCAGTCTTGATGTTTGGAGGGTCACTAAAGACGGATTTAGAGCTCACATTGATTTAGAGAATCTTACACCTCTAGAAACAAAAAATCTCCAAGCAAATGCTCAAGCAAAAAATACTATATTTAATGGACTAGATTTAAGTGAGTTCAACCGCATTAGTAATCTTAACACATCATATGAAATGTGGAAAATCTTAGAAGTAATTCATGAAGGTACCTCTAAGGTCAAAGAAGCTAAGCTAATTAAATTAACTAGAGAATACAACTCTTTCTTCATGCTTGAAACTGAAAACGTGAGTGACATGTTCACTCGACTTAACCTTTTAATTAATGATCTTAAAGGCTTAGGTACAAAATTTGAAGACATTGACATCGTGCGTAAAATGCTTATGATTTTACCAACGAGCTTTGACACAATTGTGACAGTGCTTATTAATGGTGATCTCACATCTACAACTCCAATCGAGCTTTTGGGTACTCTCATTACCAATGAAATGCAAAAAGTGGAGAAGAAAGGAATTGCGGAAGCCTCCGGATCAAAGAAGAAAAATTTGGCTTTTAAAGCAAATGTCGAGGAGGCCAAGGAGGATAGCTCGAATGAGGGCTCCGATAATGATCTAGCTCTCCTTGTGAGAAAGACCCGAAAGCTCCTAAATAAAATCAACAAGAAAGGGTTTAATTTTGACAAAAGGCGAGGACCGTACAAGAAAACCGGATTTAAAAACATTACATGCTATGAGTGTCATGAGAAGGGACATTTTGCTTCAACTCCCAAGAAGATGAATGGTACTCCGGATCGGAGGAATGGTACTCCGGATCGGATCGGAGGAATCCGACTCGGAGGAATCTACAACATAGAAGCAAGGGCCAATCTTATATCGATGAATGGTACTCCGGATCGGAGGAATCCGACTCGGATGATGAAGTTCCATCAACTCCCAAGAAGATGGCGGGAATTGCTATTGGAAAAGCCTCTTCTCTCAAAAATGAGTCATCATTTTGTCTTATGGCAAGTGATGATGCAAAGGTATCGGATACCGAACTTCTTACGAGGAACTTGTTGATATGGCTATGGAATTAGATGAGGCCCTAGGTAGGTTGACTAAGGAAAATAAAATGCTTAAAAAAGAATATTCAACACTTAGTGATTTATATGCTGAACTAAATGACTCGCATGAGGCACTTCTAGTTAAGGAAATTATTGATTCCAAACAAACTAGTGATATAGGAATTACTTGTGATATTCTAGATGAATCACCTCATATTGTTTCTTATTCAAAATCAGCCACTTGTAATGATTTAGAAATTAATCATGAAAATGCTTGTGAGGAAATTGTTGGTAATGATTCAAATTTAATTTTAAAAAATTTAGAACTCAAAACACAGGTGGAAAAGTTAAATCTAGGATTAGCTAAATGCTTTAAAGGAAAAGAAATCCTAGACAAACTTCTTAATGAGCAACGATGTTCATTTAAGAAAGAAGGTTTAGGATATGAACCAAACAAAA
Source organism: Pharus latifolius (assembly GCA_019359835.1). Lineage (NCBI taxonomy): Eukaryota > Viridiplantae > Streptophyta > Magnoliopsida > Poales > Poaceae > Pharus > Pharus latifolius. The sequence goes on from CM033322.1 coordinate 22,706,186, forward strand.
GAAATAAGTTGTGTACTAAAATGATTTTTGTTAAGGCTACTAACATGTTTTGTCACAAATGCCATAATGTAGATCATTTATCAAATAATTGTCCCTCAACTTCTAGAGCTAAAGAAAATAAGTCTCACTCCCATTACATGCTTAAGAAAAATAAGTATAGAAAAGTTATTGCTAAATTTATTGGTATACCTTACCTAAATAAACATAAAAGGAGGATTTGAGTTCCAAAAACCCTTGTTGCTAACTTCCAAGGACTCAAACAAGTTTGGGTACCTAAAGGGCCTAAACTTTGTTTTAGGTGAACTACAAGACTGGTGGGAGGCATTGGGTGCTTGATAGCGGGTGCACTCTGTTGGATCAAGGATGCCGACTAGAGGGGGGGTGAATAGGAGGCTTTAAAAACTTTAAAACTTAAAGCAAATAAAGAACAAATAATGTAAGCAAGGGAAAGAAAACGAACACAATGGTTTTTACCGAGGTATCGGAGACTCGCCCAGTCTCCACTAATCCTCGTTGAAGCACTCAAATCACTTGAGTCTTGCCTCAATACTCACGAAGAGTATTATCAACTAAGGTTGCTCCTTGTCCACTCCGGAAAGGTGAGCACCGATGCCTTGTACACACTCGCCGAGCCTCTCCAACAATCTCCGAATGGAGAGATCAACGGCCACGCCTCCGAACCGTCTAGGTGAGGGCGCTCACCAAGAGTAACAGGCAGCGAGGTCTTCTCTAGACCTCCAAACACGCACCGAGAAGCTAAGTATATGCAAATGCAAAAGAACTGAAACTCTCGGTGGATCGGAAAGCACTCGACTTGATCAAAAGATCAAGATTTTATATAAGAAACTAATTCTCAAGAGTGTATATGAAATGCTGTTACTTGTTCTAAAAAACATATGCCCAAAACCCCTATTTATAGCCTCAAGAAGCAAATGAACCGTTGGAGCTAGGGCTGAAAATCAGCAACCCAAACTGACAGTCAGTTTGCCTAACTGACAGTCAGTTTAGTGCACAACGGCCGACAAAATTTACGGACGAAAACTTTGCTAGCCGTTCGTGGTCGAAAAAGGAAAGCTGGAACCCACAACTGACAGTCAGTTACACAAACTGACAGTCAGTTCGACCACTAACTCGACCAAAAACAAATAGAAACTCAATTAAAAACTCTCTGGTCGAAACCCCAACTGACAGTCAGTATGGTCAAACTGACAGTCAGTTTAGTACAAAAATTTTGAGCACAAAAAACACCCTCTCTGGACAATTGTCAGTTATACTAAATTGACATTCAAACTGACAGTCAGTTATGCAAACTGACAGTCAGTATGAACAAAAACAGCTATAACTTTAAATCCAGAAATCCAAAAGAGGTGTTTAATAGCTCGTTGGAAAGATAATTTCAAGGGCTACAATTTTGTCAACAGAAGCAAAAGCCAGATCTGCCTAGATCTTTCTAAAAAAATACAAATACTCTTCTGCTGTCAAAAGCAGAATTGAAAAACCAGATTTTTCAAATAAGACCAAAAGCCAAATCCATCCAGAAATGATGCAATGCAATGACCTAGTTTTCTCGGTTTGTGCTGGAGATAAAAAGAGGACTTTCGCTACCCCTCTTTATAGTACGGTTAAAACTATAAAAGAATTTTCCTAACCGATCATCTCCACACGCCAAGATCGGTAAAAATAAAACTCTCAATACCTGAGGTCTTTCGCATCTTCAAGAGTTGCGTCCCGTCTCTTGTTCTTCTGCGTCTTGTGCTTCACTTTGAGTTAGGTTCATCTTGATCTTCTTGTGTTTCTTCCCAACTGATCCTGTATCAATCAATCTCAAAAACACGATTAGTCCAGAACACTTTGTTTTCATTAATCATCAAAATCAGGGTTAGGCATGAAGGCCTAGATGCAACACACTCAACACATGACCGGTGATGGAAATCGTTTCTCCTCTTTTGAGAATGGTTGCAATGACATAGACAAAATCACGTTTGGTGATAATAGCAAAGGAAAGGTAATTGGGTTAGGTAAAGTTGCGCTAACAATCTTTCCATCTCAAATGTATTATTTGTTGAATCCTTAAACTTCAATTTGCTTTCAGTTGCAAAAATTTGTGATTTGGGTCTTCGATGCATTTTTGAACCAAATGGAGTTACCATTGAAAGCTTAGAAGACAAATCTCTAGTGTTCAAAGGTTTTCGATATAGAGATTTGTATTTGGTGGATTTTGGTTCAAAAGATTCTTGCATTTCAACTTCCTTGGTTGCCAAAAATTCTTTGGGATGGCTTTGGCATCGTCGTTTGGCTCATGTTGGGATGCATCAATTGAACAAGCTTTTAAAAAGAGATTTGGTCTTGGGAATGAAAAATGTAAAGTTTGAAAAGAATAAACTTTGTAGTACTTGTCAAGCGGGAAAACAAGTTGCTAGTACTCATCCTGCTAAAAATGTGTTATCAACATCTAGACCACTTGAGCTTTTGCATATGGATTTGTTTGGTCCATCTGAAACTCAAAGTATTGCTGGTAGCAATTATTGCTTTGTCATTGTTGATGATTTCTCTCGATTTACTTGGATTTTCTTTTGAAATCATAAGTCCGATGTTCCAAGTGTTTTTAAAAGATTTGCAAAACGTATTGAAAATGAATTTGAATTATTCATTAAGAAACTTCGAAGTGATCATGGTGGAGAGTTTCAAAATTCGGAATTTATTGAGCTTTGTGATGAATCTGGAATTAAACACGAATTTTTCGTGCCATATACTCCTCAACAAAACGGTGTTGTGGAAAGGAAAAATGAAACATTAATCAAAATGGCTCAAACTTTGTTGGATGAATATAAAACCCCTACTAGGTTTTGGGCCGAGGCCGTCAATACTGCTTGTTATGCTATAAACCGGCTTTACACTCATCTACTGTTAAACAAAACTCCTTACGACCTAATTATTGGAAGAAAATCAAATATTTCATATTTTCGAGTTTTTGGTTGCAAATATTACATTCTTAAAAAATGCATGCATCTTGAAAAATTTCAAAGACGTGTTGATGAGGGTTTTCTTGTTGGATATTCATCAACTAGCAAGACTTATCGTGTTTTTAACACTATAACCGAATGCATTGAGGAAACTTGTAATGTTGAGTTTGATGAAACTAATGGCTTTCAAGAAGAGTATGAAAATTTTGAGAATGTAGGAAATGAGGAACTACGAGAAGATATGAAGAACATGACGATTGGAGACATCAAGCCTAAATATGAAGATTCAAAGTCACCCGGTCAAGAAAATGAAGTAGCTTCTATGGTTCCGAAGACGGCTACTCAAGTTGATCTTAATCCGGAGACGAAAGAAAATGAAGATCAAGCATTGCAAAATCTAAGACTTCATCAAACCATCACTAAGGATCACCCCGTAAACTAAATAATAGGTGATGTTGGTAAAGGTGTTCAAACTCGCTCTAGAGTCGCATCTTTTTGTGAGCACGCATCATTCATATCTAGTCTTGAGCCCAAATGCATTGATGAAGCTCTAGCGGACCTGGATTGGATAAATGCCATGCATGAGGAATTGAACAACTTTACTAGAAACAATGTTTGGAAACTTGTAGAAAAACCTCTTGATCACAATATAATTGGTACAAAATGGGTCTTCCGAAATAAGCAAGATGAAAATGGCATAATTGTAAGGAATAAAGCTAGATTGGTAGCACAAGGTTATTCTCAAATTGAAAGATTAGATTTTGATGAAACCTTTGCTCCCGTAGCTAGACTGGAAGCCATTCGTATATTACTTGCATTTGCATCAAGTTTTGAAATCAAACTATTTCAAAAGATGTTAAAAGTGCCTTCTTAAATGGTGAAATTTCGGAACTTGTATTTGTAAAGCAACCACCGGGCTTTGAAGATCCAAAATATCCTAATCATGTCTATAAGCTTTCAAAAGCCCTTTATGGTCCTAAGCAAACTCCTAGGGCTTGGTATGAATGATTGCGAAATTTTCTAATTTCACAAGGTTTTAAGGTCGGAAAAATTGATACAACTCTCTTTACCAAAATCATAAACGATGACTTCTTTGTTTGCCAAATCTATGTCGATGATATAATTTTTGGTTCCACTAATGAATCCCTTTGTCAAACTTTTGGTGAAACCATGTCAAAAGAATTTGAGATGTCTATGATAGGTGAATTAAGTTTTTTTCTCGGACTTCAAATTAAGCAAATCAAAGAAGGAATATTCGTGAGTCAAAGCAAATACGTGAAGGATTTGCTCAAGAGATTTGGCATGGATGATGCAAAGCTAATCAAGACTCCCATGGCTACAAATGGTCATTTGGACATGGACGAATGAGGTAAACCGGTGGAACTTAAACTATATCGTTCCATGATTGGTAGCTTATTGTACCTTACTGCCTCTAGACCAGATATTATGTTTAGTGTATGCATGTGTGTTAGATTTCAAGCTGCTCCTAGAGAATGTCAGTTGACTACAGTAAAAAGAGTATTTAGATACTTAAAACATACACCAAACATAGGCCTTTGGTACCCTAAGAATGCTAGTTTTGATCTTCTTGGATATTCGGATTCTAATTATGCCGGTTGTAAAATCGATAGAAAAAGTACTTCCGGTGGATGTCAACTTCTAGGAAGATCATTAGTCTTATGGACTTCTAAGAAACAAAATTCAGTTGCACTCTCAACCGCCGAGGTGGAATATGTTTCGGCCGGTAGTTGTTGTGCACAACTATTATGGATGAAGCAAACTTTGCTAGATTATGGCATAAAAGTCAATTGTGTTCCACTTTTATGTGATAATGAGAGTGCCGTTAAAATTGCTAACAATCCCATTCAACACTCTCAAACTAAGCACATTGACATTAGACACCACTTCCTAAGGGATCATGTATCAAAGAGGGATATAGTGATTACTCATGTTTCAACTGACAATCAATTAGTGAACTTATTCACTAAACCCTTAGATGAGTTAAGATTTAGCAAGTTAAGAAATGAATTGAATGTTATTGACATTTCAAATATTATTTGATCTCTTGCTTGTTTTGGAATGGTCCTTAGTATGATCTTATCTAGCACGTATACTAATACTTATATATATATATATATATATATATACAAGCAATGTAGGCATCTATGCCAATCACTTCCTATTTTGAAGAAAAAGACCAAAAGATCACCTCTTTATCTCTTTTCAACAAAACTTGGATGACACATTAAGGGGGAGCAACTTCAAACTCATTGAATACTTGTATACCCCTAAAATTGTGTACAAAAATGAAAATTATGCATGTCTTTTATTAAAAAGAATCATTTTCAAATCAAAAAGGTGAAAAAGTGCTCAAAATTTTTAAAATGTGTAAAATTAACACAAAACCTTCAAAAATACCTTTCAAATATGTTCTCAAAAGTTTTGAAAGTGAAAAAAAAGGATTTCGAGCTAAAATGTAGAATTTTGACAAAATTGAAGATTTCGGGATCTTGTTTTGGCCTAAAATGACTTATTTCCAAAAACTAAGATTGGTTGAGTTTTGACAAAAACTTTCTACATGAAACACTTAGAGCTCAATCATTCGAAGATAGTTCATGTTGAATTTTTTCTCAAAAGACCTATGGTTTTCAAGTTATCACATTTTTTAGGTCACCCGAAAACAACCTTTGACACGAAAATCCCCAAAATGTGCATCTTGTGAATTTAGCTGGTTGAGCCAAAATCTCTTCCATGTTTTGGCTTAAAATAGTATTTCAATTTCATACAAGTCCAAACATTTCAGAAAAATCCAAGTTTCATTGAGATTTGAAGAATTGGTGAAAATCCGTTTGTTTTACTCGTTTTACCCGAAGATCTCTTTTGGAGGCTCATATCAAGATCTTCTTGTCTCTTATCCATCTAAATGCTATCTATCTCTATTCCTAACATGGTATTTGAGCTCATTCTGAAATTAAACTCCTTTTTGAAACAAAATTGCAAAAATCTCAAAATTTCAGAAGATTCAGCAGATTATCTGAACCGTCCGGACTCTGTCCAGCCTTATCGGACTCTGTCCAGCTCCAGCGGAGTCTGTGCGACCCGTGTATATCTGTGCAGTTACTTAACTTCACGCCCCTCTCTTCTTCCCAAATCGACTGATTTCTTTTTTCCCACTTCTGTTTCCTCTCTCACCTTTAGTTCACTCCCCTCACCTGACGCAAGGATCCGTCCGACCTCCTCTCGTCCGGCTTCAGATTTGGGCTCCTGTGCCTCTCCTCCTTCCCTAGTCTTGGTTAGTTTTTCTTCTCCTCTCCTCTAATTCCTGCATTTCATCACATTTCATTCTAGGGTTTTGAATTTTTGTAGCATCCTTGCATGTCTAAATTGATAAAAAATTCATGAAATTGGCTTCTAGGATTGGTCTAATCTCAAATTGGCTTTGACAAATTTAGATCATTTCGTAGACATGCATGCCATGAGTATCAAGATGTTTTCTAGGGTTAAAATATTTTACACAATCTAGTATAGTTATTATGCAAATAAACCTGTTAAACTAACTGATGTAACTCACATTCTCATCACATTTTTGCAAATTCATTCTAGTGTTATGTCATGCATAAAATGAGTATATAGAGGTTGATTATTTTGACTTGCATTAGATATTCAACATGAATCAAACTTTGAAACAAATAGATTTGCAAATTACAACTAAATTTCAGCAAGTTATAATATATATAAGCCCTTGTTAGTGAATGCATGGATGTGGTATAGTTCAAATCGAGTTAAATGAGCTTTCATACATACATGAAGAAATTATTGACAATCATGGTTTTAACCTTCATAAGCATGATAGATAATGAGGTCATTAACATATCCTGCTTAAGAACTGTAAAATGGATCTTTAGGAAAACTCCTGATATTTCCTCTTCAAGATCTTTCAAAATTCTTAAAAAGCCATTTTAAAATTGCAATTGAAGATCATGCATGTCATTGCACTTTCTTGGTACCTTATCAGATCATCTCTTTATCAAATTCTATATCAAATTCTCTCTTCCAGAGTCAACATGCCAGGTCGAGTCAAGCAGACCAGTCGTCGCCATGGCCCTGGATCCTCTCAACAGGCGCAGCCCATCGATTGGGACGCGTTAACTGTGGATGAGGATGATGCTATTCCAGCATCTCCCGAAGGCTCCCCTGTTGCGAACTCAGACTCAGATGACAGTAGCAGCAGCAGCGGTGATCAGCAACCCAGGGGCATTCAGACGTTCACTGCTAGTGCGATTCGGCGACTTCGTCGAAAGAATCCTTATGAGCACCCGAGGACTTGCACTGAACGGAATTTCTGGAATGCTTTTCAAATGTCCCAATATCACACCGGTTTCTCCTCTGCCAAAGTCTTCGAGCATCAAACAATCGACTGGAATTTGATTGAGAGCAAAGTGAATTATCCACTGAAGGGAAAATTCTTGGCTATCAATATGTGCTCGTTCACCGAGATGCAGGAAGACTGAAAATGGAATGTGGACATCATACGATCCTTCTTTGCATCTCTTAATGTTGCCTCGGATCGCTCACACATAGTCTTCATGAACAACAACTCAAAGAAAACACTCACGAAGGCACAGATCGAAGAAGCTCTACAGATTGAGCATGTTGATAACAGTCTTTTTGCCTTCGATGAAGTTCGAGTCGAAGATGTCGTCCATCTCTTTGACAATCCAGATCCTAACATCGGCAAAGTCTCTCAGCTGATCCCTCTGGTTGCAACCCTTGAAAAGCTCAACCATATGACTATTTTGCCCAAAACCGGAGATCGCGGGGCCGTCACTTCTACTATGTTGCGTCTGCTGAAGGCTCAAGTTGACGAGACCCCATTTGACATTGTTGAGTTCTTGTTCCACGAGATGCAGGAAGTTCAGATGGACTCGAAGAGGCTGTTGCCCTTCGCACCCTTCATAGCTCACACTTTGACATTCTTTGGTCTGCATCGAGCATCTCGTCCCTCTTCGATGGATTTCTACCGAATGAAGAGCTTGGGGATTCTTATTCGCTACGAAAACCAAGTAGGATCACTAGCTGATGAAGATGAGCACATGGCAGATTTTTCTCCAGTAGCGGGAGCTCCTTCTCCTCTCCAATCTTATTCCATATCTCCTAGCCCTGATGTTTCGGCTCCATACATAATGATCATGGAGCGTCTCGATCAGATGTCCATGCGTTTCGAGACCCGTTTTGATGAGGTTGACTCCAGACTGAACTCTATCGATCATCGCCTCAATGTTATCGAGCCCCGTATAGATTCTATGAGTCAAGACATATCCGAGCTGCGGGGGCGTTTTGATGCAGGACAGTATCAGCGTCGTCGTCGCGGCGATTCTTCCTCCTGTTGGATCTAGGTAGATTTTAGTATATAACTTTTGATGATTAATGACGATTTAGATAAATCCATTGTGATTAAAGTTAATCTGAAGATGTCAGTTTTGATGGTCAAATGACAAATAAGATAAATCCTGATTTAGCACAAGTGAATTGAATTGATTATCGATAAACCTTGAATTGGATGTTTCCTCAGTTGTGGGTTTGATATTGATGCATATGTAGAGGAGGAGCTTGGTGGTTACATCAAGCTTGTGCTGATTGATTGATCAAAATGTAATACGTTAAATCTGAGACTGATGACTCCAGTTGTGGATTTTATATCGATGCACATGTTGAGGGGGAGCTCATCACTTTGGTCATCTAGGTTGATTGATATCATGATATGAGTAGTATAGATCGTGTGCGTATGTGTTTATCATCTACGATCTATATGATTGTATTTTATTTTATACTCATTTGTTACTCGTTGAATATAGTTTGTCATGTCATTTGAAAGAGAAACCGTTGAGCTAACTCCTGTGTGGAGTAGCTTCTCTGGAGGTGATTAATGACGACTTATATATGAGACTAATGTTGTGCATTGAGTGTACGTATTGTAGTCTCAGTTTGATTGTAGGATAAAAGCGAGCAAGGGTGTGAAGAGGATGAAGTCGATATGAGACATCTCGAGCGAGGTCGAGCTTAGCAAGGTCGAGCTTTGCGAGGACAAGTGTCAAGCGGTCGAGCTTCGCGAGGTCAAGCTTAGCGAGGTCGAGCCTTGCGGGGACAAGCGTCGAGCGGTCGAACTTCACGAGGTCGAACTTCACCTAAGGTAAAATCCAAGATTAAGGATTGTTTTCTTAGGATTTTACCGGTCTCGGTGTTGGAAACAGACCGGGTTGATAGGTTTGTTTTTATTAGTTTGACCGTACTATTAAGAAGGGTCGAAAACTAGTAGCTTGAATCTATCTAGTGCGGAAGCTCAGATGCATTTATATCATCTTGCACTAGTGTCTTGCATTACTAGTGAGTCTAAGTGTAGTTCATGTGCATTAGATTAAATGTTTTGAAAACTGCACTTAGTCGTGATCTCCAGCTGTTTAAATTGGTTTATTTGTCTAGAGCTGGTCGTGGTCGTATTTGCATATTCTGATCGTATCAGTGTTGATACGTGGTCGTGGTCGTATCGCTTGTTTGGCGGCTTTCTGTTTAAGGTTTGGGCGTGGTCGTAGGAGTTCGGACTGATCGTACCAGTCTTCGACTCGCTTGCGTACGCTCGACCAAACCCTATCGACCACCTGTTTTCGATCGGATTTCAAGACCTGTGTGGTCGTGGTCGTTGCTAAGTGACACAAATCACATCCACGAGAAAACGGCAAATCCGTATGTGCAAATACTCTAAAATTGCATTTGAGATGATTTTTGGATTAAACATTTTGACAGTAGGAAAGTTTCTGAATTTTCTAGAAGTTTCTAGACCTTTCTAGATCTTTCTCCTGTTGACAAAATTGTAGAGCTCTGAGTTATCTTTCTAACAAACCAAAAATCACCTCAATCGGATCGCTGGATCAAAAGTTATGCTTGTTTTACTGTCAGTGTGCAGTGGCCGGACAAATGCATCCGTCCGAAGCTATCTGTCCGAAGTGGCCGGACAGTGTCTGAAGTGACCAGACAATGTCCGGCCAGTACAAATTTTTTGAGCCGAAAAATGAAACGGACAAATGCATTCGTCCGGAGCTATTTGTTCGAAGTGGCTGGACAGTGTCTGAAGTGACCGGACAATGTCCGGCTTGTGCAAGTTTTTTGAGCCGAGAGTTAACAGAGACATATCCATTTGTTCGGACGTTTTGTCCGGACAAATAGTATCCGTCCGGCCTTCACAAATTTTGCCCAACGGTTACTGACACGTTTGCAACGGTTGAAATTTTTGTACTGGCCGGACAATGTCCGGCCTGTACAACTTTTGGCCCGGTTTCTTGCAAACGGCTAGTTTTTCGTTGAGGCTATAAATACTTCGTGTTTGGCTTCATTTTTGGGTGCTCAAAGACTTCATTCTTCAGCTGAAAACCTATCCAATTGAGTTGCATATGTGTTATTGCATTTAGAGGCTAGAATTGAGCCCAAATCTTGAGTAGATTTGAGAGAGAGCTTGAGGGAGATTGTGTGAGTGTTTAGTGCACTTCATCTCTATTAGATTGCTAGTGCTAGAGTGTTGAACATCTCATTTGCATCATTGAGCTTCTAGCACGTGGTTGATTCAAGTGAAAGTGTATCCGGCTTGTTACTTTTGGCGATCGCCTTCGCCTAGACGGTGCCGGAGGAGAGCCGAGATCTCTCCAATTGAAGTTTGTCGGAGAGGCTGGCAAAAGATTGTGAAAGGTGTGGTGCTCGCCTATCCGGTGTGGAGAAGGAGCAACCCTAGTGAGATATCCTTCATGGATATAGAAGCGAGGCTCCGAGCGAGCGCTTCAACGAGGAGTAGGGGAGACCGGGCGAGTCTCCGAGACCTCGGTAAAAATATTGTGTCAATTGCGTAATTCTTATTTGCTTTATATTCATCTTGACACAATTGCTTATACCACTATTGTTGCATGTATTGTTAAATATTTCATATGGTTGAATGCAACTAGTTGATTGAATTGTTTTAAGCCTTATTGTATAATCTAACTCAAACAATTATCTTGTTGAAATAGCTTAGGGGGGAAGAAAATTTAAAAGCCTCCTAATCACCCCCCCCTCTAGTCGGCATTCTTGATCCTACACCTCCGATCATCCTCTGCAGCCTAGATCTCCTTGATTATTTGACTTGTCTATATATATATATCACTATGGGGTGTATGCTACTTCTGTATGTTTTTCACCCTTTATGGTTGTTTGATGATAAAGGGGAAGAGTTATTTAGTTCTTCTAAGTTGTGTTTGGATATGTTGTTATGTGTATGGATATGCTGATATATTGCTAACTGGTTTTGCATATATTGGTTTGCATACTTGGTTATGTGCTTGACTAGAAGACTATTTTTGATTGATTTGCATATGGATATAATACCATGGTCTCATACGCGTGCCTTGTTTATAGCATGTACACGCATGATTCAGGGGGAGCACGAACTTTGTATACTCATCTTTATTTTTTAACCATGTGTTTTATGTATAACAGTTGTCATCAATCACCAAAAAGGGGGAGATTGTTGAATCTTGAGCCCTAATTAGGGTTTCGGTGATTAATGACATCCGAAATATATGCGACTAACCTATGTATTTGAGACTCAGGTTAAAAAGAGGTGGAAGCATCACAAAAGTGCAAATCAAGATTATTGAGACCTCATGAAACAAGAATGACGAAAAATTCCGACAAAAGTACAAGTATCTAAATCTAGCGTTTTTATTTTTGAAAATTTTCTAGTTTAGATGATCGTACTATTAAGAGGGGTTTTAGCACAAGTCATTTGATCAATCTTGAAATCTTTGGAAACATATTTGCATATGCATCTAGTTCATAATTGAGATTGAGTACAAATCTGAAATTCTGTTTTCGTTTTGAACTAGCCGGACATTGTCTGTGATGGCCGAACAATGTCCGGCCAATACAAACTTCCTCTGAAAATTACAAAACGAAACCAGAGACAAATAGACTTGTCCGGAGCAACTGTCCGATATAGGCCGGATATTGTCCGAAATGGCCGAACAGTGTCCGGCCAGTACATTTCCTGTGGCAAGTTTCGTTGCAAACATGAGAGACAAATGAATCTGTTCGGGGGCTTTTGTCTGGGATGTGCCGGACATTGTTCGATGTGGCCGGACAATGTCCGGCCTATATATTTTCAGTGAGATGTTAAGGTGCGTGTCAACAGAGACATATCCATTTGTCCGGACTTTTTGTCTGGACAAATCCCTCTCGTCCGGCCTGTATATGTTTTTGTGAGCTGTTAAACGTGAGTGTTAACAGAGACATATCCATTTGTCCAGACAAATCCCTTTCGTCCGGCCTTCACAAAATGTTTTAAACGGCTACTAACAATCGAAAAACACGTGAGTAACGGTCATTTTTTTGTACTGATCGGACAATATCGGACATTGTCCGATATGGCCGGACAATGTCCGGCCAGTACAACTTTCGTCTAGTTTTCTTGAAAACGACTATTTTCTGAAACTATATATACCTGTACTGTTTGAGGAGCTATATACACAATTTTCATCTCCAAAACTCAATGCAACAGCTTGCAAAGCCTCTCATACACATCTTCTTGCATTTGAAGCAAATCCTTTAGCAAAGTATTAAGAGCTAGTTGAAAGAGTTTGAAATTAAGCCATTTGCATTTGCATACTTGTTTTTCAAGCCTTGAGGTTGATCAAGCAAAGTGCTAGGCTTATTACTCTTGGTGATTGCCGTCACCTAGACGATCCGGGAGGTCCGGCGATCTCTCCATCGACGGTGTGTGTCGGAGAGGCCGGGCGGTTGGGTGTAAAGACTCGGAGCTCGCCTATTCGGAGAGGAGAAGGGCTACCCCTAGTGGAATCGAAGCAAAAGCTCTAGAGAAGAGTGTTTCAACGAGAATTAGTGGAAATCGGTAAATTTCTGAGACCTCGGGAAAAAATTCGATCTCTTTCAGTTACTTCTATTACTTACTTCATACTTCTCGAAATCGAATGATTGTTCTTGTCTCTTTAGTATTGCAAAACTTACTTTGTGTCATCATCTATATCATTTGTGTATTGATATTGCAATTTAGGTTGTAAACTACTCAATCAAAATTAAAATTAGAAAAATCGCCTATTCACCCCCCTCTAATCGGCATCCTTCGATCAACAATGAACAGAGGAGAATTTGATTGCAAACTATTATTTAATTTCTTCTTTGTGCTAGTAGTGTGTTGATTGGAATCAGTTTGAGGTTGGTTTTGCCCTTTGAATCCAACACAGTCCTGTTAGTTTTATGGGTGTGATTGTGTGTAACCATTGAGTTATATGGTTTGGGAATTCAATCCCAACAGAGGGAGTCGTTCAACTTGAGTCACTACTTTTCATGCTGGTAGTTTGGAGTGTCATGTTTTTTGCGCTCGTTGAGAACATGGTTGAGAGGAATTGTAGAAAAATTAGTGTTTGTTCTGTACTCGTCGATCCTTGATGTTTGCCATAGATTGCATTCAATGTTAGTTATCTGCATCGCCTAACGCGCGATCACTACATGACCTCTCTATTGCTTGTAATTTCGAAACACACGTACGTACAGACCTAGTACTAATCATTTGTTGCCTGGTCGACCACTTCTATCCTTCTCCTGTCTGATTTATTTTCACTTGCTATTGATTTAGTTTAGTTTTACGCGTTTCACTTCTCTAGTCCTTGTGGAAAGAATGACAGAATATTCGTCATATTACTACGATCTCATCCTCTTACAAGACGGTTTAGACTGGTACCAAAGTGCGATACAACAACAGAAAGCAAATGGATCAAAAACACAAACAAAATCTAAACGAAAATGAAAAAAGAGAAAGGTCATTCAACGAAGGACATCTCCGCCCCTGTGAGTGTAGGAGGAAGATGAGCCGCAAAGAGATCTCCGCCCCTGTGGAGTGTAGGAGGAAGATGATAGCATGACACCCAACACGTGGACCTCAAAATTCCAAACAAATTGGAGTGTTTTGGTTCATCTCCTTCAAATGGGTTGCGAAGGCGTAAAGGTGACCCGTTAAGTACATTACGGACCCGAAATCAATGGGGGAATCTCGAATGCAATCCTACGGCTGAAAACAGGTGAGAGGAAGATTAAATAATATGCCACCTGCCCCTTAGCCATTCCATAAGAATATTACTTGACTTATACGTCTAATATGTTTCTCATGTAATGCAAAGTATTTCCAGTATTTCAGATTGCCCATAATCCAACTGTTTCAAAAATTTGTAATAATAATAGATTAGGTACCACCACTTTTTAGAGATCCTCTACGACCTTCTCAAACATATCCATTGTGTTTAATGCATTTCAAACAACATGAACCACCACACAATAAATTAAGAATAGATGAGCTCTATTTTTTATAATGGAGAGACGAGTATACTAGAAAATATAATATTGTTACATTATTAGTATTACAAAATTTTCTCATACTCCCACGCCTTGATAACTACTGCTTTCTATTTGAGAGAGCCTTCCTACTACTACTAATAGTGCTTTCTTGATTTGTTTTTATCTTGCTTTGCTTGTATCCAAATGAGGGATGGCTCCCTATTTATGGTGGTGGAGGGTGTGATGGGTGGTTACAAAAATACTTCTACATCTTTCTATTACAACCATGTATTTGCAAAACCACATGCCACCAATAGATTTGAGAAGCATACCATAGAATGAGAAGTCTCTAGGGTTCTATCTATTTTTATAGTTGCTGATGTCATTTTTAACACCTTTTTCTTGCAGAACTCATAGATTTCATCTTCTACCTATTCTCTCCTCGACAAATTTGCTATGATCAATATTATGACAAGATTAAGTATCAAAAGGAAAATCTTAATCTTTAGGTTCTGTTGGGATATTAGAAAAAATTTCTGAAGTAAAAGAGATTCCATCGAGATTTTATATTATCAAATTTCCTAATAACAGGACAACAACTACTCAACCAGAAAAAAAGACCCTTAGCCCTTGCTGTCTTAGGTTGTCTCCAATACTAACTTCTCCTCGAGAAATTCTCTAAGAGAATATTCCCCGCCACATCAGTAAAGAGCCTCCTCAAAGAGTCTCTTGGTCTCCAATGCAAAGACTCTTCGAGAGACTCTTCGTGGGGTCCACACATGAAGAGCCTCTCCAACAGCCTCCATCTCTAATGCAAGCTCTTTGCTGGTCCTTGCCGTCTCATCCTCATCCCCCGTCCGCCCTATCCCCGCCGACGCCTCGTCCCTGCCTCCTTCCCCGTCCCCCGCCTCCCCACCACTGCCTCTTCCCCCATCCGCCGCCTCCTCCCACCTCCCCGCTGCCTCCACACCACCTCCATGCCACCCCTGTCCCTGACCTATCCTTGCCGCCTCCTCCCTCGCAGCCTCCTTCCGCATCCCCGCCGCCTTCACGCCGCCCCTGTCCCCGCCGCCGCCTCGTTCCCACCCTGCACATCCCCATCTGTCGCCTCCACACCACCTCCACGGCCCCCCCGTCCCCTGTTCACCCCGTCCCATCCGTCGCCTCATCCCCACCCCGTCCATCCCCGTCCGCCACCTCCATGCCGCCCCTGTCCCCGACCTGTCCACGCCGCCTCCTCCCCCGTCCCCCGCTGATGAATACCACAGGAGATGGAGATTATTCTGGTGGTGTAGGATGTATGTTTTGCCCCTGAAGTGGAGCTTCCGGGTTTACGACCACAACTCAGAGTTGCTGCAGTTCATCAATGACAGAATCAAACTGTCCCTTGACAAATGTTCGGAAAGCAGCATGTTCAACTCAAGTGACATTAGTTTTTGGATTGATTGATGAAGTGGATGATCCGTTTCCTGCCATCGGTTAATGTAGAAAAAGACAAAATATGTGGAATAGAAAATATATGTGGAATCATTCAATCTCACCTACTCTTACCAATCCAAAGTTCTTATGCTTTCCTGGGGAAAGCTTAGCACGTTCCAGGAATAACCAGTGGGGCTTATCAGAGACTGATGTGGTGAATCACAATGAGATCTTTATGTTAACAAGTGGATTTATCTGTGAAGCTAGGTTAGGTAACAGACGATATAATCTATAACTTAGCAATGCAAAATCGAATAACAATCCAATGGTATGGCAATCCTAAGTTGCTGATCGCAAGAGAGATGGTATGCCAAAGAGTAAATCAACAATTGTACTACTTAGAGAATTTTTTTGATATTAGATGATATTTGACTCAAAGGATGGTCAATGATGGTCAGGATATATATATATCTTCTTTTTTTTTTGTTTGTTTTTCTTATTTTGTTTTTTTACTCTTCAAACACTAAACGAAAAGTTTAGACTTGAGCACCAAGACTGACTCAACCAGCAACAAGAACTAAACCACGGATTAAAAACTTGATAAAGGAAACTAAATTAACAGATTAAAATATGAAGCTTGGTGATATTTTTTGTTGGCAATTTTCTGGATTCTAAGACTGAAAAACCTAAACTACTAATCAACAGAAATAAAGATTCTACTGTGGAAACTGAAACTCTGATACCAACTGATATGAACACGCCGGTGAAGGACGCATTCACGGAGGGTGGCCCGATCTTCACGACGTAAAACCTGAATAACTAGTATCTAAAGATACTTGGATAACTAGTATGACCTAACGAAACAAGATAGCCAACCACTTGCAGAGCAAGGACCTGCGTATCAATGAATTCGTGCAACCACACTCTGAATTACCTATCCACACAGCCACACACCGAGTTGGCGCACAGATAGGGTGATCACGAAGATTGTTCAAGCAATTTCGAGGGAAATTACAAGAACAAAGGATGAAGAGATTCAACTCTCAACTAAAACTAAGATTTCAATCTGAAATTTCAATATCAATGTTTTGTATCTTGTATATCAAAAATTATGATCATACCTCTCTTTTATAGAGGTTGGTATGTACAAAAGATAGAAAAATTGAACTAGAATTCTAATCTGAATCTAATTCAAAATGGAATAAAAATCCTAACAAACTATAAAAGATAAAAGAAGTCCGAAATAAATCTTCTCGGAGTTGGATTTGGATTCGGATTCGGACTAGACTTTTTTCTTCTGTGCATTTGTTACTCTTTTGGTTCTCCTGGTTGCATACGATGTCGGAATTTAATGATTCTTGATGCGTTGGATAGCTCTTTTGAATACCTTTCCAACAAATACTCACACAATCAAATTGAACATTTTCATTGAGAATGGTGCTTAGTCGAAGTTGGACTGTCACTTGGTCGATAGATAGCATGCCGAACAAAATTCTTTTGGTTGTAGCGGTTGCAATCCTTGACGGAATTGAGTGATCTTGGGCATGTTGGAAAGCTTAGAAAATCCTCTTTCTACTCAGTAGATGTACGTCTAGATTCAATAAATTTATTTGGCCTATACATGGCTATGTCCTTTCTGTTATACTCTCCCTCTCTATTCCTGATCAATATTAAATAAGAGTTATTAGGTAGCAGTATGTTCTCATCATACTTTAATTCTTTAAGGAACAAAGTCACCTATTGATGTAGTTGTCTGACCTTCGCTCAAGTGATTGGTCCTTTAGATTGCTCGGGTCGAGCTCTAGTCTACTTGTGCTAAGGATGTCCTCATCACCTGCCTCCCCATCGCCGCCTCCTCGCGCATCCCCACCACCTCTACGCTGCCCCGTCCCCGCCACCGCCTCGTCCCTGCCATGTCCGTCCCTGCCATGTCCATCCCCGCCGCCGCGTCCTCGCCACCACCGCTTCCCCGAATTTTGGTTTGTGAACTGTCGACTTGATCTCGAAATGGCGGGCCTTACAAAACGCGTACGCCGTCACCGCCGCGCACCTTCGGCCACCTCCAACACGGACGCTTTGACCGCCGCGCGCTCGGTGGGGCCCACCATTTTGAGGGCGCACAGCGACCGCGTGGTCGAGTAGCTCACCCCACGTTCGAGCGCCGCTTGCGCCTGCGTGCCCGTGGCTTCGACCGCCGCGCGCCTGGTCGAAGTCCCGCTTTGGAGACTGTCTTAGTGATTACTTGAGGTTCCAAATTTTAGATAGGATCCACATTACTTTTTTTGTGTCTAAATAATTCATATCCAATCTTGTGGTGTATTCTCCTTTGATAACATCTTTCCATTTCATCATATCCTTACCTCCTGAGATCTCTCCCTCATTTAATAGACCTAGTAGAGCTGGCATCTCCTTGTTGTGATGTTTAGCATAATGTCAGATACACACACACCCACCACATATTGTTTGCAGTGTTGCCATCCTTTTCGCCTATTTCAAATAGATCTTATTTTAACCCCATTCAACAGTTATATTAAAATACTATTCAATCTCATCTCCAACTTCAAAATCTTATTTATCTCTATTGTTCACTCCCAAGTCCCAATAATAACACAATAATGTGTGCACATAACCATTATATTACTCTCTCAAACAATCTTGATCTTCCAATCATATACTTCTTTCCACACATGCTTTGCATTAAATCCACTATTTAAACTCCACTCCAAACAATCCATCATTAAGATCAGTTTTATTTTTACTAAGAACTCCACTTCAAACAATCAAATATTGAAATCTTTTTAATTTCTCCCAAGATCACAATGTTTTTGAACAATAGTAATATCTAAGACAATATCTTCTATTATTTGTCCTACATCAATGAATTTTTGTCAATACAGCACTCCAACACAGAATTCTGAATCTCCTCATCTTTTGGGAACATCAAGTATATTCACCTGAGCCCCAATTAACTAGGTGATATCTTCTCTTATCTATAGCCTCATCCCAGAAGCTACATCTCTTTTGTTCAATCTGTCCAAGGACATCCTTGGGGGCTTTGTAGGAAGGAAGACATCATGTGGAGCAGTGCACCACATCCTAATAATATAGTTGAATAGTCTATAAATGTTGATAAATAATGTGGCAATGGAACTTGAACCTAGTAATTTTCATGAGTAGTAAGTGCACACGTTGAATCTAGATCAAAATAAAACTTTGTTTTGCGGTTTATTAAATAATGATGCAGCATAAATAATTACAGAAAAAATGTTATTATCCATTGACGTAAGACATCTATAGTTGTTGCACATGTGTTTTCATTAGGGTAATTAATTGTGTGATGTTTCAATAGCTGAATTTCAATATAATTAAGGTAGAAACAATTTTGAATATTGACTATTAGATATCTTAAATCAGTGAATCAAACAGCCATTAAAAAAAATTTATGGCAATTCAAAATGCAAACATTATATAGTGTACAGAATTACTACATAGCCGAAACTAATTGGGCTGTTCATTTTTTGGTGTAAGGAGAAACAAATTTTTCATCTGTGAAATTAATGAAAAATTTATCAAGTTTCACAATGGGCTGGATCGAGGCCCATTACCAAAAAATAGGGCCATGTACCAACGTGAAAGATAAGTCCAATCTCTTATCTGTTTTAAGTTTTTAAAAAGGCAAGATTTGTGTTCTTCCAATTTGTTCATCGTCCAAATAGTATGGTATCAACTTCACCAACCTCTAATATAAAAAAAAAATCAAGAAAATGTCAATTTAATTAATAGTGTATCACTTGTTCTCTGTGCCATTAATTTAAGAAATAATGCATTCTGTAGTATGCCATGCACGAGAGCCCATATATACATATACTTCATAAGTATGTATACGGTATACTGCTTTCTTTTTCTTCAAAAGAAATGGTATTAAATGATGGGAAAGGCTAGAAAATGGGATGGTGTTGGCAAATGATGTGTCGAGACAGTAAGGGCGACGTTTTTAAACTCGTACAATGGGAGGGAGACCTTAGATGATGATAGCAATAGGTGATAAGATGTCAGTGGTGCTGGTGGTTGCGAGTGACGGTGGCAAAGACGGGAAAAGAGAGGATGACAGTGCTCGCATCGGAGGCATGCGAAAGCAGCGCTGAGAAAGACATGCGGTGTCAGCAGTTCGATTTGCCCGGCATAGAATTCGTTAATCTAGTTATAATTTGTGTCCCTAATTAAAGTTCTTGTAAATTTAACCGTGCTTAATTGCTCCATACTTCCATGCAATGCTTATGCCTCACTAATTAATGTCTTTCTGTCATACCATTATTTTTTTTTCTTTGGAAAGACATGTAGAAGAACCGCGCATTTCCTTTGATGGGAAGAATCTACAAACTGGGCATAGCAGTCCTAAATAGTTCCGACAAAAATAAGGATAGGTAGTTCGTGTTAGTTGTCTAATCATAAAGACAGATGATTAGCATGCATCGACTAAACCCACACCTAAATCTATTTCAGAACAGCAAGTTTCACATAATATGTTCATTCGAATAGTTTTAAAGTATTTTTTTTACAAGAAATGTGCCTCTGTAGTCATTACTAGCAAGCGTGTCACGCATATTCCACTTTAGCACTAAATAGTTGTAAATAGTTTAGATAAAAATAAGAGATAAAACTCTTTACATGAAAAATAGACAGGAAAATTATTTTAGTCAAACAAATCTCGAAAATAAATGATTAAGACTAAATCTCTATCTATATATGTCCATATCAGTCCGGACGATTGAACTAACCTTTTTATCTTTTAAGATAGATAGAAAGGTCATAGTAATATTAGCCGTTCCATCATTAAAAAAAAAACATACCATTAGAGTCGATTAAACGTGCCGTGCATATAACATCAAAGGCAGGTGTGTGCTTTTTATACGTGCAAACTGTGCTTAAAGTAGGGACACTGTTATTCTGATGTGCATTAAACCTCCACTAAATTATACTCCTATTGGAGAGTGTGTGTAGTATGTACTAGCTTAGATGAGACATGCATGCATGAACCAATCTAAGCAAAAGGTTTAGATTCTGTCATGGTAATGGTGCCTGCATGGATGCATAATATTATTATTAGTTAATATGTGATGTCAACTAATACGACAAAGAGTTGCGTCTAATCAGCAGTACTAGTAGTAGTACCTACCTAATTAAAGGGCAAAAGAATCCAAGAATCTGGCCGAAATTAAACACTTTATTTTTCTTCCTTCTTTTGGATCTATTTTAAATGCTTGTCTTGTAGCTTCAAAAGTCACACTAACAAGATGGAGATGTATATATGCTCACCAAAAAGCAAAAGGCAAAATTTATAAAAAGATACTCTCAATTTTGTGTACTTTTAAAATTCATACCCTCAACTCTCGAGGGGATACATACAAATATACGGGCTCTGGCATCGATGAAAACACTCCAAAATATAAAAAGCATAAATGTTTGAATTTTTTTCTTTTGTAAAATACACTTTGAGCCCTTATTTTAAAATAATTCAAATTGATCTTTTTATTTTCAAAATAGATCTTTTAGTCTCTAAATAGTTTTGTGGTAATGTGACATTATATAGATGATGTGGTGATTCTTGTCCACGTAAACACATTAGTAACATGAAGCTATCTTATTTACTTCGTACTTTAATAAGTTGATAAAACAAAACATCAATATGAATATTGTCCTGGATGTTGCGAAAGACGCCTTAGTAATTGTGTCGATCTTAGGGTTTTCTTAGAATCTTAATGAACTTATCATATTCTTTCAAACAAAGAAATATATATTAATCCACATTATCAAAACAATTTCAGACTAAAAAATATGCAGTTTTGAAAATAGACGAACTAATGTGGGTTATTTTTAAGAAGATCATGATGAGGCTCAAGAGAAGAGAGAGATAGACAAAAGTGCATTCTACACTTTTTTTCACTTCCGCAAAGACATATCAGTTGGTGCATATAATTTCAAAATGCAAATTTAGCACATATAGCAATGCTCCGTGTACTAAATATGACTGTCATATCCACTAATACTCTTGCAACCAAAATGATGGTAACATGGCGACTTTATGTACTTACATTATTTTTTGAGATGGGAAATTTTGCAAACAGGAAATTTATGTAAGGGAAATTTTGCAAGATTTGCATAACATGGCAAAGCCGCATTTAACAATTATACTAGGAGCATATGCATTCGATCTTTTCCTAAACTGAAAAGTGTCAATTTGTAGTTAAGATGCCACCATGGATCATAATTAACTTTATGCCGTTCTACTAATTATTTCTTAAGCAAAGATATATGTGACATAAAGCTAGCTTTCATCTTTTCTTTTTCTTTGTGAAACATAAAGCTAGCTTTTTGGTATATTTGCATTGTGTTCGTCCAATTATTTTAAAATGAGAAAAAGAAAAAGAGTACATACGCACTCATCTTAACTTTGAGAGAAGCTCCAAGGATAACTTAAGAGCCGCGCCAAGAGGAGAGAAAGAATGGCCAACTCGGAGAGAGAAACAAAGTGAGAGAAAAACCTTCAGGGCTAGTGATGTGCTGTGAGGAACTGGTGCAAACAATTAAACAATAGTTTTCTGAGGGCCAAACAGCATTTCTGGTGTTTAAGCACAAGAGGGAGAATGCTAAGGTCCTACTACTTGTGCACGTTCCGACTTCGACTTTTATTCTATAGTCATTGGAGTCACGAAGTTTTAGTTTTTTATAATCAATAATTTAGAATCAAATCTGTGAGTTTGAGAATTATTATATGGTTTTAACTTTCTTATTTTAAAATTGTTTAATCTCATATATACTGTAGTATTTACTACTAATGGCATTGCCATTCCAATTAATTTATAGCAATTATACGAGAAAACTCACATCTCTATCTTTTATATCCAGTGGAGCCACTCAAGAGGTGCTCCCAAATTTGTATTAAAACGGGCTCCAAACCTACTTGGACTTGAGTGGAGGTGTACATTTGGCCGAGTAACTTTAACTCTGTACTAGAAACTAGAAGTCAAGAGTATGACCAAAAAGGGCCTTAATATTTATTTGTTTATGTGCCGTTGTCTCACTCCTAAGCAACCATGGATAAGTGCTCTGTACTAAGAGTGGCAATTTACCTATTTATCTATGGGCATTTACACAAATAGAAGTAGATATATTCTAATTTTTACAACTGTGAACATGTTTATAGTAAAAAATTAAACTCAAGATAATTAATAGGCAAAAACATATCTCACCATCATTTGTGCTTATTTATCCATTGGATATGTTATGATTTAAAGATAAATATATATAGTTAAAAGGATATACTATATAAATTAACTCTAACTAGTCAAAATTAGTATATTTTTCTTATTAATGCAATAAAAAATATTATTTATTTTTTATTATTATTATGTGTCTCAGTTATTTTCTTTAATTACTTTTCTCTTTTTTTAATCGGGTACACGATGAGTAGTGAGCATGAGTGAATTCTTAGTTAATGATAGACGATAGACAAAAACATCCAGTGAGTGACGAGTATGTTCTAGCACCCGTATCCAGGACACCCGATTCCCATCCATAGATGCCTTAGCGCTGGATTGCAAACTACCATGCGCTAGCCTTCAATGGAACTGAAAGCTTAAAGTAGTACTACTCCTACTTCCTTTCAGTAAAAGAACTGAAAAATTTATGTACTTCACAAGCGGCTAATCCGGCAAGACAATGACAAACATGGACTAAATTAATACCTCAAATTGCAAAGATTAACACTAGTGGACCAAGGAATTGATCAATGGGACAGGACGTAACACGCTAGCACATCCACTTCATAATAATACTTAAGGTTTTTGTTTTTATTTCGTCTAAAAAAATTAACTCAGTTAGTATAACTAATTCTTTCAAATTTATATATAATGCTATTCGAACTTGAACTATCAAAACAAGACAAAATCCACGCCTTTTAGGCCTGAATTAGGCAGTCTATAATGTCTATTACACGAGAATAATCCCAAAAGTAGTTAAGTAAAGTTTATGCTAATTAATGGAACAAACTTTTAAAAGTTTGATGTAGAATTGAGTAATATCTTTTCTATGTAACATTGCACTTGAAGTTGGTAAAGTGAAAGTAGTATTCTTTTTGTCGATTCCTTTAGTTGCATTACCAATTTGAGGCCCTCTCATGGTAAGGAAAAGCTTGGAAGTATAAAAACATCTTGATTAATTAGTTATTTAGAGCGTACTAAGCGGAGTTTTCACTTGAGTTTATGTATTTATAAGTTAAAGTTAAGTCAAATACAAAATTTATTAAATAATTTAGTCCATAAATTTGAATCTCTTCAACTAGAAACTCTCTAATAAATTTAAGAAAGTGTGATCAACCTTCAACTTAAATTTATTGGCAAAATAATTTAAAATCATGGTCAAACATATTACTTATTCAAGTGACATGCTTAAGAAGCTGCTTCAGCCTCATAATAACCAATAATACTTCAAATGCCACCACTAAACTGGGGGAAAGAGACGTGCCAGTGAAGTTTAAGATTGGCTAATCACACCTTTAGTGGCTAGCTGGATATTGCTAAGTTTGAGCAAGAAGGTAGCTTAAATTAGTGCTTAAAAAGGTGATAAAGATTAGAATCGACAAGGCGAGGGCCGAATGTCAAAAGAGATATTTTAGAAATCTAATGTTTGGTATAAACCCTGAACTAAATGTTTTGTTATCTCATCATTAGTGTCCTTTAATTTGACGTCAACTCAATCTAATTAACTGGAGTACTTTAAGACAAAGTTATATTCTTACTTTCCCATCCAAGATTAAAGAAAAGGATTTTATTATTTTGCTCATCTATTCATTGTAACCAACCTAAGCTTTTGAGTTTGAGTGACAAGTTTAACTAAATTTGTATGTTTTAGAGAACAAAGTTGTGTTTTCGTTCCAATAGTTCCAAGTTTCTTAAACAAATTGAAACTAGACTTGTTCAAGTTATAATTCACACGGGAGGGAGTACAAATTGAAACCAAACCTTTTATATTTTGTATAAACTAGGTTATGTGTACCAGAAGTATTGTTTAAAAAATGGTGTAAGTAATTACTTAAGTGACCGCTGTCTATATACCTTTTATATAAGTGGTTTTAACATTCAAGTAGGTTGTTTAAGCAACTAAACACCAGCTTAATTATTTAAGAGGCCAAAGTAGTGGCAAATGTATATTAAATTTTTTATTTCTTTATTGTTTAAATAAAATCAAAACACTTTTAACAATATTTTTTTGTAGT
This sequence comes from Pharus latifolius, assembly GCA_019359835.1. Classification (NCBI taxonomy): domain Eukaryota; kingdom Viridiplantae; phylum Streptophyta; class Magnoliopsida; order Poales; family Poaceae; genus Pharus; species Pharus latifolius. The sequence continues at coordinate 22,731,209 of CM033322.1, forward strand.
ATGGTTCTTTTATTTCTTGATTTACATGATGAATTATTTACAATATGATGGATACATTTTACCGCATAATTATTTGATTATGATAGGGTGACCATCGGTTTACTAGTTACTTTTTAAACAGTGGGGGATAGTGTGTAACACATTTTGAGGTTGTTCTACAATGTGCATAAATGCATGGATGACTGAGTCTGAGTAGGAAACAGTGGTAGGGCACGAGTGAATGAATGTGATGTCGTATGAAACCTTTGACGCCGCAAACCTTGAAAACCTACCTACTAGGCACGCCACAGCACAAAAGCCGGAAACTTTGAACCCCAAATTTAAACACTCCTGCAGCTCGGTGCATGCAAAAGCCGTCCTCCGGCCGTAAACTTTGAAAGCCAAAAACTGTACCCAACAGCTACCACCCCGGTCAATCTGACCTCCATCTTGCCACTTGTCTGGTCTATTTCACAATGGGACAAACCTTCTACAGGAAACTTCCTGCCCACCGGGGGAGATACGTAAGAATGTTGTCGGAATTGTTCATCCAGCAACGAGCGGCTGGCATTGATTATTGCATTTTAGGAACATCTTTTACTAGAAAATTATATATGTAACATATTGTGTACACTTAGAACTGGGGTCAAACTCATCTGCTCTTTCTTCACATATACAATTGATCTAATGATCTGTTATCTTAAATTAAATAGTGTCTGCGACATTTGTATTAGTAGTTAAAAAAAATATTTTTTAAATAATTTGACTATTAATGAATAGCAATTGATCTGAACTGAGTGAGACATCTTTGAATCATTTCCAACTACTTCCATGTTGACGAGGGAACTTCTATTTAACGATGACAATTTCAACGGCATACGAATATGCAAGTAGTACTAGTATTATTGTGGGTCGAATTGAAACCTAGGAAAGAAAGGTCGTTTCGGGGTACGGTCAGGTCCAGGAAATCGGCACGCGTCCGGTTAACTTTTTTGGAGCATAAATAAAAAGAGACGTCCGAATTGATAGGATAAAAAGCGACTGTGACTGTCCATGAATTGACGCATCCTTATCTTTCTCCATGAATATAGTGTCGTCTACTCTCTCTCTCTCTCTCTATACACACATGTAAACTCGAGTTTCAATAGGAGTATTATTAGAGTCAGAAGTATGAAAATTTTGAATGGATTCCTATATGGAATGACACCTCTCATTAATGCACTACTTTAGATAAGCCCATAGTGCTTGCTAAGGTACCAGTCATAGCTTTGGTTGGAGTTCAAATACTAAAACTTGTGTAGATTGTGAGTAAAAGTTTTGCATTGTAGATATATAAATTATTATATTATTATTTTTATAGATTAAGAAAATTAGGCAATTATACCCGTTTTACCGTGCTTGACCAATGTCTAATATTTGTTAGCCACCTGTCATGTTAAGAGACTGATATGTCTCTCTATGCTTTTCCTGCTATATATATGATTACGTAATTAGTACTTTTGTGGAATTCTTCCTTGGATCATGTATAAATATTCTATTAAAATGTGCATTTAGAATAATTTAGGAGATGTTTGATTTGATTTATTCTGTCTTTAATTCCTAAGATAAGTTGACGTTGAATTGAACACATGACTTCTATCTCTGGTTATCCAAGAGGTTTTGATTTATAAAGACATAAGTTGAAACAGCTTTATCATAACTTATTTGGCTTATTTCCCTGCATCTCCTCTCACATTTGAAAGCAAAAGATGTTACCAAATAACCAAACAACCATTTTTCTCTTTTATATAAGCCAAAAGTTGAAACTTGCAAACTATAAACCAAAAAATATTCACTTGTTTGAAAAACCAAGTTAGGCGAACTAAACTATCAACACTACCGATTGAACCAGAGACAAATTGAGGTCAATTCAACTATAGTCCATATTACTATTGAAATTTGTATCAATATAGGCCTCTATATTCACGATACTTCCCCTCGATATATTTACCTTAATCTATACAATTAGTTTCAACTATTTATATATTGCAAGGAATGAACACTATTTCTTTACCACATCTATAAAATTTTTTTAGATATGTTTAGACACTGCTTACCGCTCTTTAGTCTATCTTTTAGTAACATCACAATTTCGCGTCACAATCATTAAACTATTATCGTAAGATCATATGAATAACCAACGAAACAATCGCACAAATTTACGGTCCGGCCAATGTCATTAGGTCCCACGTCCGACGTGGAGCACATGAGCAATGCAGGGGTTCACATGTCATCCGGGCCCCACCTGGAAGAGAAATAGAGGGTTCTGGAGACATGCCAGCTGGGCGTGCCACGCACGTGTGGGCGCCATGGCAAAGACATGCATGGTGGGACTACCCCTCCGGAACAATGCATTTGGCCTTAATATGCATTCGTGTATGTAGTATCCATCACCACTTCACTATAAGCTCTGATTAAAAACTAGCATTTGACCCACGCCGCATGTTAACTCCAATCCATACACACACATGCACAGGTATGTACATGCCGTGTACTATATAGAGAATAATAATTCCGAGCAAGTCAATAAGAATTATTGGATGTGAATGTGTCATCTGTTTCATTCAATCATTTGTGTGCTCGGTCTTTACACTGTAGCTAGACTTTATATATGGATTGGTATATACTGCCAATATTAGAATTATGATGCACAATGTTACAAAGTGTAGAGACAGAATTCAAAAAAAAAAAATGAAAAATTATAACAGGTTATACAGTTTGACATATTCCACCGTTTGATCATATTTTGTTATCTAGAACATTCTAAGATAATAGATAAAAGAAAAACCAAATAGTAACTTTTTATTATGCTATACTAGGAATTCTCGCAGAATTTGTCTTTCCTATATCATATTATAGAATAATTTAAAATACAAAATTTGGTAAAATGGTAAAGCATGTCAAAACTCTATCTTTGGTATTATTATAATTTAAATTTTTTATAATACTTTGCACAATTTTATATTGTGTTTTGCTTCACACCAGATACTAGCCCTTTGTATATTTCCTTGCAAGGTTGCACTGATTGTGAAGAGACGTAGGAGTGTGCAACACTCCGGTGCAAACGTTCACGTCTCAGGCATCCAGGAGCAATAGATCACTCACTGTAATTGAACCATAATTAATTTATTAATTAACTAATTGTGCGTTCACAAGTAAGATCATGTGCAACAAGTTAACACTTATAAAATATGTGTAAAGGAAAAGATTTGTCAAGAAGTTTCAAAAAGAAAAAGAAGGCACTAATTAATAATCTGAAAATGAACACACAGAAAAAAGAACTCATTAGAGCCGGAGACCGTGACAAATAGTCGCTCAGCTTCACAACATAGACCTATCTTTTATATACATTGATTAATTAAGATATGTAGTATAGAATCAAGAAAAGAAAAGGCAAAATAAACTATACTATCCCTATTAAACAAGAGAGGATTAATATCGTAATATTACTTTGCATATATCTATTAATAGAAGAATTTTTTGAAATATATTATGAAGAATAGAGTTAGAAAAATTTATTAAATGTTGTATTAGTGTTGTAAAGGCCAGACAATAATGAAAAGTAGGTTTGTACATATTGTGAAACCAATAGAGCACAACATAATAAAAAGTAAAAAAGATGGGAAAGGAGAATAAGATTCTTGTTAACATTCAATGGACTTTGCCCCATGCATATTCTGTAACAAAAAAGCAAGGAAAAGATTGATATATGTGTATATTTGTGCTCCCTCAAATGATAGGGACATCAAAAAAATATTTTTTTGGTTCATATTTCCTTTCATATTCAGGAGAGAAATATCTGTGTCGTCAATTTCTTCCAAACCAATATATCATTATAACAACATAAATTTTCTAACTACCAAACCATAACTTTCATCATTAATTAGTTAGAGATCATATGTATAATATTGTTGAGTATTTTTAATGCAAAAATTAATGTCACTATAAATTTTCTAAAACTTGCACAATTACAATCCACTCTATTTAAAATTGAATAAATAGTGTCAACCGCCGAGCTATATCATGATTGCCATATTCCCCATGTACATGAAAACAAAATGGTCATTCAATTCTAGTGTTGCTAACTAAGTACATTATGCATTCTTTTGAAAAAAAATTAAACATGCATTAATTCTTGAAGGAAACATGTGAAGAATATGTTAGGCACTCAGCCATAATTAGTTAGACAGATGAAATGATCATAAAGTTTTTATTTTATTTGTCTTGTTCTTTTAATTTGAAGGACGATTGAGTTAGGTGTTTGACAAATACTTATGTGGATAACCCTCTCAACTTAAGTACTCTATCATATAGCGCGCATAAAAAAGCTTAGGCTTCTTAATTTGCTGCTGCGTGTGTGATGTGTTCAAGTGAGCACATGCATGAGACATGCCTAACTCAAAAGCTAGTCTTTTTGTGATGCCAAGCAGGTATAGATAGCACAACAAAAAAACACTTGTGCGTGTCAAATTTTGATACTTGTGCTCATCATGAAAGCAAAGGAAAAGGAAGAACACAACACATGCTATCCATAGCTAGCAAAAGGAATGAGAAAGGAAAACAAAAAGCTAATGGAAGATGAATCAAAAGGAAAAATTAGTTGTAGATGACTATAAAATTTTGTGTTTTACTAAATATCATTGGTCGTGAGATTGACAAATAATATCAGGCTAAACTCAAATTTTAGTGATACAACAATATTGTTTAGCAGAACACTAAACTTTTGCAATGGTTTGAAAATATAACAACTAATGTTTTATTTGAAACACGGGAATTTTGGAGGAGATTTTTTTATTAACTCTCGCTAAATGTTTCATTTCCTAAAAATTTCAAGTAAAAGAACAACCTAGTATAACTTGCAAATTAAGATGTGATGCCGTGCAATTCTAAATGAAAGGGACAAAACTATTAAAGCACACTGTTTAGTTTGATACCGATTGAAATTGACCATCATCACTAATTGAACCTAATTATGATTGCTTTTTCTTTTGAGACTACCACTTATGATTGTTTCAAACATTTTGCATGTGATATTTGGAACAACATGAGATCATTCTTGGAATCTATCTAACATAACTCCATTGCACAGGATTGTGCATTAATGAGCATAAACAAAAACACCATGTTGCCATCAAATGATTAATCATGATCAATGTAGAAGAAATTATTAATATCAAGAAAATAGAGGGAATATTTATGATATTAACAATGAGAAAAGGATACATATACAAGTAAAAGAAACACACAAGAATACAAAAAAATAATAATTTGAAGAATGGTAACAATACACCAGGCTAGTTATGAATTTTTTATATAATAATCTTTTAAAAAAGAAAATTACAAATATGACTCAGTGTTTCAAAAATGTGCAAAAATAATCTTTTTTTAGAAATGCGGTTGAATCTGGACGTAACACGTAGCAGCAAAAGTGTACCAAATACTAGGAGACTTACAAATCTGCACAAAAAAAAGTCTGCTGCACTCCCAAAGTGTGGTAGGGACAACTTTTTTTTTATTAACTCAAAACTTAGTTTTGTACAAGAAAATTTCAATTCTTCCGGCATTGAAATATTTTGATCTATTATTTGGATTGACAATTCATTTGAACCAGTGTAATCGTGAAGCCAAAAAAATCAAATCAATACAAACAAATTATCAACCGAAACTATATATCATAGTATATCATATACTGTTATATCTTGAGATATAAAAGTCTGGTTGATGATCGATTTATGTCAATCTGATTGTTTTGGAATCACCATTACACTTATTCAAATGGATTGTCAATCCAAATTATAGATCAAAAGATATTAATTCTAGAAGAATAAAAATTTCAGCATAATTTAATGTCAAAGAGATTAAATTATACTGAAACCAATGTAAAGTGAGGCCAAAACAATCAGATCGATAGAAACCGGTATCAACCGGACTTATATATCTCAAAATATAACAATATATAATATCTTGTAGTATATAGTTCGATTAATAATCTGTTTGTGTCGATCTGATCATTTTGCCTTCACGATTACACTGGTTCAAACGGATTATCAATCCATATTATAGGTCAAAAGATATCAGTGCCAATTCTGTACAAAACTTTGAGTTTTAAGTTAATAAAAACAATGCGAGTGGTCCTGAAGTGGGAGTGCAACAAACTCTTTTTTGTGCAGATTTGTCTTTGTTGCACACTGGTTGTGCGGTAGAGTGTCCTCAATATTTGCCGCACTTCTACTGTCATATGTCACGTATAGATTCAACCGCACTTTTAAAAAGGGTTATTTTTGTAAATTTTTGAAACATTGGATCAGATTTATAATTTTATTTTTTAAAGGTTATTTATGTAAAATATTCGCCTAGTTATAGTTTCATAAATTGCAAAAAAGAATGAAAGAAAAATAAAGAATAAAAGGGAAGTTTAAACTTCTCATGGTATATACATAAGTAGTAGATTGATTGATGCCACAAGGTACATAAAAACATATAATTCATAAACAATAGAGATATTAAAGCATTTCTTGTTAGATCAAAATTCTCTAAGTGATTTTATTTTTGGTCCTAGTTGGTTAGACACTTGTTAGATCAAAATTCTACAAGCCAGTTGTTTTGGTTTGACATTTATTTAAGTGTCAAACATTTTTTTTCTAGATGCATGGATGATGCTAGCTTCTTCATACTAGTATCATCACATGTCGGGAAATTGATGGAACAAAGCTCAAAACATGAGTTCTGATCACAATTATTTGTTTAATCTACTTAATTAGGCTCTATTTGGAATATAAAAAATTTATAAAAGAAGAAACATCTAGTAAAAGATAATGAAAACATTCCTTCAAAATTTTTATTTTCCAACAGGATCTTAATCAAAGCGATTAACAATGTCGAGAGACAGCAGTAATTAACAAGCATGCACATGAATATGAGATGCATTGTGCTTTGAGGTGAGAATATATGCAAGAATATTGCAGCCTTTAGTTAATAATTTTGATCTTTTCATATCATTGGAGCAACTAATCAACAAAATAAAAATAAAATTGAATGACATCAACTAAATATCTGTCTTAGCCAAACAACTTTTTAATATTATCCTTAGATTTCTATTTGTAGTTGCACCTTTTCTTTTAAAAAATTAATTATGATCGGAGTTTGAAAAAAAAAATGCTATATGCGTTTAAGACACGTAAGAACAATATAACACATGTTTAAATTATAATTAAGACGTGATCACAAAGAGGAAATAATAAACTTGGAGAACATATGCCAAAATGCAACAGCACATGAATGAATGGTTTAGACAAACAAAGTCAAAAGCTTTTAAAATCAAAGAGCATATATAATCAGGAAGATTCTTTTCTTTTTGCTAAAGATGTCAATGTTAATAGAATCAATGTTTTCAACATAATATTCCACCATTCATCTAATCTATGTTTGTAACATTGATTTGGTTTAGTTTGTACAATCCAATGTAAGCAAGGGAGATTAAATTAGGAAGCTTCCAATCCAAAAGATATGAACAAAGAAGTGAATATTTGAGAAAACGAGGCCTCTCCTCTTGTTTTGGACTAATTATTTTGTTCAATTAGTTCGCACTTATAACAAAAGACTCAAACAACAAAACGAACAAAGCTAGGAATTCCTCCAACAAACCAAGAATAAACCAAAATTAACAAAAGATCATTAATTTAGAAACTAATTAAACAAAATGCTCATATAATTAACCAACAAAAATAATCACTTACCCCCATATTGCATGCCCAATAAGAACAAACACATTCCTCTAGAGAGCCTTAGCTAAATTCCTTCTCTTCACATTGCATCGATGCATCTCATCGCGTCTCTTTATTCTTGTGATGCTCCCGGTACGGCCATGCACTGGCCGACGACGCCGTGGACATCGACGACGACGTCGAAGCCGACGCCGCCGTGCTCGACAATGCCATTGCGGGCGACGGCGAGCCCTGGATGAACCGCTGCCTCGAGAAGTCCAGTATCTGCGCCGACGACGACGAGGACGGTGTGGGCAGCGACGGCGACACAGCGAACGGCACGTTGTACCCGCCGGCCTGCAGTGCCATCCTGGACATCAGCTCCTCGTCCCGGCCGCTCTGCAGCAGCTGCGCGTACTGCATGAGGTCCGGGTATGGCTGCCCTGGCATTGCCATGGGTGGCGGCATTGTGATTGGTGGCGGCGCCGGCGGGTGGCGGTGGTCGGGGATGCCGGGGGAGAGGAGGAAGGCGCCGTGGTGGGTGCGGCCCTGGACGCGCTCCGGGAAGTTGAGCTTGGCCTTGGTGCCCTTGAACCGGAGAGCGGCATCGTCGTAGGCGATAGCGGCGTCCTCCGCCGTGTCGAACGTGCCCAGCCACACCCTCGCCGCCTTCTTCGGGTCCCGGATCTCCGCAGCCCACTTTCCCCACGGCCGCTGCCTCACCCCTCTATAGTGCCTCCTTCCTACACACATATATACATGTGTACACATATAACACACATGTTTATATATAACACGCATAAAATATTATTCGTCACAAAATTAATTAGCACCGCGTCTTGCTCCATGGATTTGGCAATTTCTTGTACTTACTTGAAAATATATTATATATTAACCTTTCTTCTCATATCACAATATTAGCTTATATAATTTCAAAGATGGTGCAATTAAGCATATGAATATAACACTTGGTACAGATAACAAAGAACGGACACGCAAAAAAGAGAGAGACTAGCGTTGTAGAGCATATGTTGTTACCTTGATCCTCGACTGCGGTAGCCGTGACGGCGGGGCCAGAGGCAGTGGCGGGGTAGAAGGTGGCCAGCGGCGGCGGATGCGGCTGGTCGGGGGAGGAGCGAATGACGTGGGCTAGCGCGGAGACCATGGCGGAGGCGTCCTGGTCGGCGCGCGCCGAGTAGTAGTACTGCGCGTACGTGGTAGTCTCTGCAGGTAGGCCCGCCTGGTGCGGCTCAGCTGTAGCAGTAGTGGTGATGGTGGTAGATCCGTCGTGTTCTTGCCCTTGCTGTCTTTCTTCTTCTTCTTCCTCCTCCGGCGTCTCGGGGGGTAGGGGTCTCTTCCCATGCCTCCGGGAATCCACCTTACTCTTATTACCCTCTTCTTGACCTTACGTTGATCTATTATTTCTACTTCTTTAATTGTGTACTTGTTGCTTGGCTTGGGACTTGGGAGAGCTGTGGCCTTGGCCCTTGGAGGTAGCTGATAAGAACTTAGAGAGAGATGGGGATGGATTGAGACGGAAGCTTTAGTTGTAGCCAAGGAGTAAGAAAAGTCTATGTACACTTCTCTTTATATCTGCTTGGAAGGAGTAAAAATGAGCAGAAAGAAAGTGTGTTATCGGTCATATTGGTGAATACTGTATTGACTGACGGGTTTATCTGTTGATCACTAGTTGTAAATATTATATAACTGTGTTAGAAAAAGAAAAAAGGGAAAAAAAAAAGAGAGTATGTGTGAACAGTGCAAAATAGTATCTTAGCTATCGGGTTTGTCAATTGCAACTGTTTCTAAAAATAACACAGTGGTGGTACGAAAAAGAAAAAAGAAAAACAAGGTAGTGTGGCTAGCAAGTGATCCTCTTGGATATTTCCTCCGCTATCGGGTCTATTTGTTGGCCGGTGTTTATAAAAATTAAACGGCGGTGTTAGGAAAAAGCAAAGGGTTGTTTTTTTTTTCTTTCCTACAGCAGCAAATAAGTTATATTTCAGCTGGTAATATCAAAGACAGAGAAAGTATAGATATTGAATTGATAATACACTTCTATGCTATATTTATAAGTTCATTACACACTTAGTTCTGAAAAAACTGGGGTCTGAATTCAAAAGGCCAGGGCATGCTACCATAAACCATGCACTCCAATGTTTGAAAGCTGAAAAATTTTATCAAGTATTATCTCCATTTTGAATAATTTCCATGTTTGATTTTTTTAAGTGATTTTGACCATAAATTTTATCATAATATATTAGTAAAATTTATGAAAAATAACATTATAAAATAACTTTTTACGACAAATGTACTCTCGCCATTTTCTTGTTGTTAATGTAGATCAATTAATATTTATAAATATATTAATGATCAAAATTGTACATATAAAAGTCAATACAACAATTAACTAGAAATAGTGATAGTAGTTGCCACTACAAAGAGGAATTGCAAAGAATACCACAAAGTGTGAACAAGTAATTGCCGTAAGATGTTAGATTTTTATACATAACCATTGCTATGTTAAGTAATTAACATATATTCAAATTGTCCGACCTAGTTAGTACGTTAGTCTCTCTTCTAGATTCAACTACAAGTTTCACATACCACAATTTCTGCCATATATAATACTACAAATACCATTTTGGATCTAGTCCTCAGTAATTGCAAGAAATGTCGAATACCACACTTTATTCCTTGCCTTAAGCTCAAGAGTTAATTTTCAATTTGAACAGCTCCCGGAAGAAAAGACATATATCCATATGTCGTACGTCACAATATTAAATACTACTTGTAAATAGGTTTTTTAGCTATATTTTTCTCCTTCTATAGAGTTCTTTTAGGGGTTACTTGCATCAAGATTCTGTGTACAAGAAGTCAAATAATAATGTTGATCTTCAAAAAAAATTTCAGATCATATTGTATCAGAAGAATTAATTTATTAACATTCTCTAATAATTTTTCCTTAACATAGGGAATTATTTAGTCCCTACCACTATTAACTTAAGCATATATAGGTTCCTTAGAACTTAAGGAAATAAGGTGGTTTTCCCTTTTCTTTGTTATGTTTCCTAATTAATTTTTTTAATTTATCGTCGAAACTCTATAAATTACAGAAGTGACATTTTTATTTTACAATTCTTTCATTTATTTTTCCCATCTTTAAACCTTTGATATTTTACCACCAAGCTCTACATATTTCTACCTTAATTTAGTATCATACTATACCACAATATTGTATTAATTATATTTATATTTCAAAAAATCTGTATAATAATTAATACAACTCAAGATGAATTATATCTCGTGTGAAATGACTAATAATTATTCGGCTACATATGAGGTAGTTCAAGTGGGACACTCCAACCCTCCAACCATCGAAATTAATATCATATATAACGACTCAAATTCTACACTATTTTTTGCACCTGTAATTTAATGCTTTTAGCATCATTTTGGACTCAATGGCCCTATTTCCATCAAGAAAGTTTTGAATGAAATTTTCCGCTAATTCTCAATAATATGTATTTTTCTTACAAACTTTTTGAAATTTTTTTGGTGGATATTACGTACAAATCACTTTTTTTAGCAGCCAAATTTTTTGAATGCATGGTTATTTTACCTTAAATGCTCATTAAAAATGTAGAAAAAAATTGACATATTTTTTAATAAAAAAACAGTACTTCTACATGCCTCGAGTATTTGTCCTAAATCTGCATATACCAGCTAAAATTTTTTTATTAATCAGAGAAAAAATATCCAACAGTATACTTTCATATTTCGAAGACTGGTCTCAGTGAATGCAACAACATGTGCAAGTTTGATACTTGGATTCAAGATTTATATGTTTTATAAGATATTAGGCGGACAATTTGCACTATAATATTATAATTTTTAGAAATTTTTTGTAGAACACGGATGCCTCGCTGCTATGTGAGTTTTGATCGCATATGTTAATCTCATAATCAATAATTTATAAAATTTCACAATGCTCTCTAACTAATTTTTTGTTTTTTAATCCACTAATAAGTATTTTAAGTTTGTTTGGACATCTTGTGTTCCAGGATCACATTTGACAGTGACACCTACCTGGTGTGCATTGTAACAACCCAGTAAAGTATATATGTAGGACAATAATATTGATAGTCCCCTTGTTTTTGTTTTTGGTTCATATGCGGTTTTTTCAAAACTGGGAGGACGGAATAGCCGAGATCCATTTTAATTAATTAATTTGCCCTTAAATTAAGGTTTGTCCACGTACCCAAAAAAATCCGACCTCTATTTTGGCATATACGTTCCAAAATTAATGCTACGGCTGCCAAGAAAACGTACCTTAGCACGTAAGACTGGTATATGAAGATTCCAATAATGTCCAGATTTCAAAGTTTGATTTAAATCCCGCAATCTAAATAAGTGAGTTGTTATAATTATTAAAGATTAAGGTGGTAATATTAGGACTTCATCTCGTAATGTTTTAGTCACCTTCTCCCACCCTTACAAAAATACTGTAAGCAATGTATACACGCATTCGTATGCCTTTGCATTGGAAGAACGTACATGACTTTTATATATACCCTTTTTGATATTTCTCTTTGTATCTCTGTCTTTTTCTATAATGTGTATATTAGAACATTAGATGTAAATCATATAGACCCATACCACCCATCTTTCATAGAGAAAAGACAAAGAAGAAGAGTAGAAAACAAAAAGAAAAAGAGCATGTAAGCTTCAGAAGCACTGGAATCCTCTTGAGAGTCAAGAAACATAAGAGAACTATTAGAAAAGGTATAATGTGCAATTGTACAAAAGTATCGGCGAGTTGAAAGAACACTATTTATCGATTTTGTGTGTGTGTGTTTTTTTTTTCTGTAATATATAATTTGGAATATTTTAAATCTGTCATAAAGATATAAAGATAAAGATATAAGGAGAGAAGATACAATGAGAATATACAAGGCAGCGGGGAGTCAAATTAAGGAGGCAAGCTGACAGGGCACGTCACAATCAAATAATGTTGAGGTCAAGCGCATCGCAAATGCGATTGAAAATGTGGTTGAGTCGTTGGGTGGATGTGGACCGCAGGATCTCCATCGTCTCAAGTCGTCCCAGCCATGTACGCCTATATCCTTGAAAATTTCCATTGTTCAACGAAAGCGATATGCGTACGTACCGACTGGAACCGGATCCGCTACTGTTGTAGCTAAATTGTATTATGTCTGCTTGCTATTTGATTAGAGATGTATAAAAATTTACCCACCCAAAGTAATCGGGTCAAATTGATCTGCCTTAATCGAAAATTTTTCCTTAAATTTGCTATTCGGTATTTAATTTGGTTTCCGTTTTCAAAAAAACCGAAATTTATAAAAATCTGAAATAATCAAATTTATCGAATTATCTTTCATCGCCATCAATAAACTATATATTATTTTAGTTAGTATTCTATTTGAAATAAAAATACAATTTTATTGAATAAATGTTGAACTGTGAGAGTATAATACAAAACTTGGTTAAACGAAAAATTGTCTATTTCTAGTTCAAGGTGCATCTCGATTGTTGACTTTTTATCTCAGCAGTGTAATAAGGCTGTCTCTAACCCTAACTCCTTTCTGACAGACTCTCCAGGAGAATATTCTCCACCACATCAGTCAAGAGTCTGCATCAAAAATTTCTCGCCCTCCAATGCATAGACTCTTTTGAAAGGCTGCAGCCTCCCCTCCCTCTCCAATGCAAAGCCTCTTCCAGAGGCTCTTCGCTATCCCACCGCCGCCGCCGCCGCCTCGTCCATCCCCATCGTCGCCGCGGCCACCTCATCCATCCGCTGTTCACCTCGTCGGCGTCGCCGCCTCGTCCATCCCCGTCCCCGCCGCCGTCGCCAGCCGCCGCCTCATCCATCCCCTATTCACCTCGTTGGCATCGCCGCGTCGTCCTTGCCCCGGTCCGCTGCCGCCTCGTCTATCCCCGTCGCCGCCGCCGCCTCATCCATCCCCTGTTCACCTCGTCGGCGTCGCCGCGTCGTCCCCACCACGGTCCGCCGCCGCCTCGTCCATCCCCGTCCCCGCCACCGTCGCCGCCGCCTCATCCATCCCCTGTTCACCCCTTCGATGCCGCCGCCTCGTCCCTGCCCCGGTCCGCCGTCGCCTCGTCCATCCCCGTCGCTAGCTACTGTTCCACGCGACCACGACCGCCTCCAACGTGTCCGTTTGACTGGCGCGCGCGCGGTGGGGCCTGCCACTTCACGACTGCGCCATGACCGCCTAGTCAAGTGGCTCGTCACTGTTCCGCGCGTCGCTCGCGCGAGCTCGACCGCGGCTTCAACTGGCGCGCACCCCGTCGTGGTCGTGCGTTGGAGAGAGCCTAAGTATGCACTTTGGTTGATATGCTAAGTTTGTAGGAGCATATGTTGTAGTGTGTGGTAAAATATAAGGATTTCCCATTTGTGTAAAATCAGTTTGCAAATGCATGGTACACTCAATTGCCAAGCTGTTATATCTGTCGTTCAAGTCAAAGGATACAAGTTAGCATGTTCAACAAAGTTGGTTGGCGAATTGGAAATATTTTGCAACAGTGACTTTGTTATGAAGATATAGAAACACATGTGCACAGTGGAACAAGGGAATAATGCATGATGCATAAGCAAGTTTAGGGAATTATTTGCTAACAGCTAGAGATGTTGGAATTAGGGGTAAGCTAAATTGAATCATGAACTTTCATGCCAATCCATAGATGTATAATCATCAAAGGAAGATTTAGGTTATGCTTTGTTTGTAGTTAAAATTTATCAAACCATCTGCACAAAAATTTTGACCAATATGACCATATTTGATTGTTATTTGATAATATTCTATTCACACTACTAAATTTGACTATCACAATCTCAACAAGTTGTAATGCACCACTCATATAGTGTCTCCTCAACACCAGCCCATTAAACAAGCCGTCCTCATTCCTCCAGCTCACAGGTCACGCCTAGGAGTGTGCAAATATTGACTGAATTAAAATATCCGAACTTACTAGTGTCATCGTTTGGCTTACTTTTTATTTAGAAAAACCAAACTAAGTGTTATTAGGTTAAAAAAAAGTTAAAGTTGTTAAGTATAATATGTATATGTATTGGATTTGAATTCATGTGTCAGTGTTGGACTCGAATTTATTTATTCTTATTAGATTTGGACTCGTTTAGTCTTATACATTTTTAGATAGTACCTATATATATTGTGTTTTAGACTCTAATATAATTTTTGGTTTCAATCTAACATGGTATCAGAGTTAAGATCTCCAAAACTCTAAAGTTAGCCACCCACCATCAATTCACCACTCCCGGGAAGCAAAGGCAGACACGAAACTCCTGGGGCGGTACCTAAGAAAGTTCTTTCTTTTCTCTTTGCTTTGCGTCTATCTCTGCTTGTCTCCGCAGCCGGCCATTGTCGTGGCCGTGGTTGTTCCTTGGGTTTGTTGCACGCGCATCCATGCGCTCATCTCTCTGGTGTTGCCTTATGTTGATGTGTTTGGTTTCAAGTTGTTTGTTTCTTCTCGCTGTCGTTTGGCGATCAGGATGGTGTTTAGTGGGAGTTCTTGATCCTAGAAGAGCCGCGTATACGCGGGCTTTCGCGTGGATTGTGGTGGTGCTTTTGTACTCTCTGGGTTCCACCATGGCGGTCAGCTCGCATGGCGGTCAGCTTGCATGGCCATCGCCACGTGCGCGAGCGCTTGCTTCTCCTTGGTCAACGATCTTGGTTGAGCTCATCAGGGTCTATTTGGGCTCGTTTGGCCCTAATTTAGCTCTAATTTGACCAGTTTTGATTTTTTCCTGTTTTGAGCTCGTGGCTCATTTAGCCTTGATTTGGCGCTGGTTAGACTAGTTTTGGTTTTGATCTGTTTGAGTTCATTTGGCCTTGATTTGACCAAAACCTGTTCTTTTGATCATGGCTATTGGTTATTGACTAGTTTTTAGTTGTCTCAACTGAGTCTTCTTGCTATTTTGAATTGGGGGAGTGTACCATTATTGGCTCGTCATTTGCAGGTCATTATTGGCTCATCATCTACAGTTTCATTTATTACTTGTTGTGTTGCTCGGAGCAACTTTTAATGTTCTTCTCTATGAGCAAAAGAGATCAGCAAGAAAGTAGTGAAAGCTTCAGGGGAGAAATTTTGCTCACGTTTGGAGAGATAGAACGCTGCCCTGAGTATCTCCCCTTTTATGAAGTAATACTTTAACCATAGCATTTAGTATACGAGAGTCTGCAGCACAGCTATTATTCTCCAAGCTCCATATGTGTGATCCGCCTAGTTTAAAGGGGTGTTTAGTATAGTATGTACATAATTTTTTTTACGAATAACCCAATAAAAAAAGAAAATCAAAAACTAACCCAAAACTTTTAAAAATTTCAAAACTGACCTTCAGTTGCAAGCTGGGCCTCGCAATTGATCTTCAGTCGGTAGTTGGGTTGACGACTAAAGAAGTGGCATGGCCCAATGCACCACTGGCCCAACTGGCGAATGATTAAGTAAAGTATTACTCTGTGCAATGGTAATAACTTTCAAAAATGTGTCATAGGCTAACTAGTTAGGAAACTGGTCTCTCACCCGAGAGACCAGGGTTTGAATTCCACTCACAGCCATACCAAATATTTATGTGTGTGTGTGTATAGCTTTTAGTCGCTAGTCTGGCTAGCGACTGAAAACTGACGTGGCACGGTTCTGGGCTGTGCCACGTCTTTAGTCGTCAGCTGGCCAGCCCAGCTGGCGACTGAAGATCAGTCACGAGGCCCAACTCGCTACTGAAGGTCAGTTTTGAAATTTTTAAAAGTTTTGGATTAGTTTTGGATTTTCTTTTTTTATTGGGTTATTCTTAAAAAAAATTTGTATATATATATATATATATATATTGGATTTTGACTCATGTGCTAGTGTTGAACTCGAACTCGTTTAGTTTTGTTGAACTTGGACTCGTTTAGTTTTGTATATCTTTAAGTCATACCTATATATATTGGGTTTTGACTCTAATATAATGTATGGTTTTAATCTAACAAAAGTCTGTAATTGGGAGGACTAGTTTTTAGAGATTTTATGTTTTGTATTTTATACTAGTTCATTTAGAAATTCATTCAAGCTGCTACTCTCAATCATTGTCCATGTTGAAGTTATTCAAAATCGAACATGCGAAAACCAAAGACAATTCAAAGTCTCTGTAATATCCACTACTTCAAACAATAACTCACATGTGATCCTTAAGTATTCCAAATCATAATCAAATTTTAGCTTGATATAGCTAATAACTAATATGTTTGATCAATGGTTGTTCATATATAAATTCTTGAAAATAAGAGTTATCTATATCTAACTCTTGAAAATGTATTTTCACTCTTGTGACACACAATTCCTATTTCTCCACCAAACAAACATGATTTATACATTTCTATTCCTCTCCTAAACCAATTTGCCCTTTACTGGGATCCCTGCTTTTTCAAGTCATAAAGCACAAATGTGCCTTTTGGGCCATTCAATAAACGTTCAGACAACTAAACTGAAGTATAGAGAAAAGTCCGATTGTCTCCCAAGAATTTTAGGTATCTCAAAATCTTACAAATATGTTTTTATGCTTTTTGACTCAAAAAAGTAATGATTTGAACTCTTTTTTTTTAAAAAAATTATCTTACAAATGATAATATCTGTTATATTAACAACACACAACTTAACTCATCACATCTCCTACCCTCTATCCTCTAAGCATACACCAACACTAGATTAAATCAAATATACACATGAAAATAGAGGAGATCGAAAATCAAATATATAACTAATTTTTTTTGTGTAAATATATGTTATAACTGTTTTGATGTACATGTGATTGTTGGGTGATTTGAATTCTAATACAAAAGAAACAATACATAGGAGTCAAAATAAAATCTAGAAAACGGCCTTCTTTCAGTCAACTAAGGGGAAATCAAAGCGGGAAGAGAGATGGTCTTCATCCAAAACCGACCAAGAGCCGCTAACGTGATCCGGCCGGTCAAACACGTTCGGATCACTTGTCGACGTCTTTTGAGCCACGGCCTCGAATCCGTGGCATGCCGCACAACACCCAAGTAGTAATAACTGTTGTGTTATCACACAGCATTTATCAGCGGTAGAGGTAACAGTTAAAACACAAGAGTTCAATTATTTATCTAGTTTGGCGTAGTGATACAATGATTTACTACTTGGAGGTATAATAAGGCGCGTCTAATCAGTACTAATACTAAATTTTTACCGACCGTCAATAATCTAGTTATTATGGTTGATTCTACTGCTATAGATTCACATCATATATAATACTTCCTTATACTATATTTCCAATATACGACTAAGTTCATGGCCTCGTACGCTAGTGCTTGCTGACTTAAACTAGACTCGGATGTTACATACGAGTGTAAATCCCTATTTGGATGTTAATATACTAATCATGTCGGTTAGATCACCTAATTATCACAAAAAAACCTCAAAATTTTGTGTAAATACTGCTTAGAGTAATTTAGTATTTTGTAAAATTTTAAGAAAGAAATAGAAAAGAAAACTTTGATATGAATACTAATTTTTTTCTCTTTTTTCTTTTCAGTTTTATTTCTTATATATCAGAAATTTCTCTTTTGTTTCTCATGACACCGATTAAATTTCAATTTGAAATTTTATAATATGATAGATGAATTATAGGACTATCTTCACAATTATTTTAAGAATTTTTTGTAATGATTTAGTAGTCTAATTGATTAATGTGATTAACGTTTTAGCACAGAATGGAAGATTTGCACTATATATCTCTTCTACATATAATATGTATATCTTTGTTACCTTTCTATATTAATAAAGGTCTTCAGCTCGTTGTGAACAAGTATCTATTTTCAAGGTAGTTTTTTTTCTTAAGCTAGGAATTTTGGAGTCGAACTCGGTCAAAATTTGTGTAGAAACTGGTCAATTTTAGGGAAATACCATTGGAAAAAAAAAGTTATTTATATTAGAAGGGAAAATTATCTTTATGCCATTATAAATTTTTACATTGTTGTTTATGATGTTGGATGCATCACTAATATTTGGATCTCGTCTCACCTTTCCAGCTTTACAATATAAAATTTCAAAAGCTTTTAAGTGATACGAAACAAATTTTCTCTTTCTAAAATAACAACTATAAACCGGTCGAAATCAGATTGAATTATTTGGCCATAAATCAAAGTAAGTTGGTGTAACAGCTGGATATGGATTCTTGGTCAGTCAAACTCGTGATTACTAATCTTTTTTTGTCCCGACACATAATTACTTTTAAGTTTGTATATTTGCTTAAAAATAAATGAAGAAATGGGTATTTATGTGTTGATAAGACATGGCATGCAATTGTCAAAAGAGATGACTAATTAAACTTACGGCAAAAGCTTATTGACTATCGACCACTTGTGTGCTGAAATTTTGTACTAGATTTTTTTTTTTTTAACTTGGAAGCAGGAACGAGATCTATAATTTTGATAGTTAGTTCAGATTTGAGTAATGCAGATTAAAACTAATAGACATAGTAGTTGAATGTTTCATAAGGTGTTTTGGAATATATTAGTGGCTTTTAGTGACTGAATACATTCACTTGATCCAACGGTTAAATGATTAGTTGTTGATTTTCAAGGATGATTTCTAACCGATACATGGGCAGGGTTGTGCCGTACAATTTGGAAGGAATAAAATAGAAACTCAGCAAATTTTTGACTGACGATGCATTACATTAGAACAAGGGATGGAAATTAGACTATTATGGTCAGCAAAAGAAGCTGTCGACTTAGTCACCTGATGAGTAAGGCAATTGTGAGTTGTCTTGATGCCTCTTGACTCAATATTTCAGGCTGAAAGGAAAATGTTCTACATCCTCGAGTCTTTATCTCCAATAAGTAGCATTGCAACTGTAGCTTGTATCTTAAATTAATTATATATGGTGCCAAGCAACCTGTATTATTAAAAAGAATCTATTGCGTTTTTCTAGTTGGAAGCTCGGAGTGTCAAGTTATAAGCCCTGGATTTCATTTATCTAACCACGGACAACCCTTGCATAATCATTGGTCTTCTAAAGAAACTATGGAGTATTTTTTAAAAACCATGGGGTATATCGTAACACCCTAGAACACATTCGGAAATTTAGGTTTTTATTCTTGTTTCTTCTAAAAAGGTTAATCTGGTTGATATGACTAATTCTTTCAACACTCTAATGTGTGTAACTATAACACTCTAATCCAATTTATTCTATTTAAAATGCAACCTGAGAAACACTGTATATAATCTCGAGAGAATTAACCATACCAACCAAGTTAATATTTTTAGATGAAACGAGGATGAAAACCTAAATGTCCATTCGTGTTCTAGGGTGTTACAATATGTGTGTACAAACACTATTCTACATCTACTCATAGAGTAATTATCTTATAATCAGTTTGAGAGTTATCCGATCTAACTTGAACGAATTATATCCGTTGGAAAGATACAGCAGTTACAGTCATAATAACCATCAACACCATCAGTCAAACCGTTTTTCAAGTATTTTTCAAATAATTGAATCATATCCGTGCCAACAGTTTGCAATATTCTCCCCTGTTACTCATACCCAGTGTCTCTTCATCTTCCAATGTATCTTTGTCCTCCTATGTTCCATTATTCGCCAGACCATCGTGATTTTGGAACCCTATCCTAGATTTCATAGGAGAATATTGCAAACTGTTGGTTTTGTCACTATTGATGGAACCATCTGTACCTTGCACCGTCATCGGAGCCGTGCCGCCATTCGAAGCCCAGTCGTTACCATTGCCAGAGCCATTTGCACATTTGCCCCAAACCGTCACGTTGTTCCCGAAGTCATTGACAAGGAATTTCATTCACCGACATTGCAACCTTCAATCTAGGAGCAAATTTTTTAATTTTTCAATTATTTTGTTTACTGTCCAAGTATATTTGCCTTAAAATGTATATTTACAGTCTATATACTTTTATATTAATGCTTTAATTTCTCAATTATTTTTGTCCATTGTTCAAGTATTACTGTCTTACAATGCATATTTACAGTCTATATACTTTTATATTATTACCGCAACAATATGTATTTTATTAGCCAATCGATGTAAAATTACAACCACACCAACTGAAAATTACTACCATTACAATGTATGCTTTTTATATAAGATTATACACATAAATCCAAGCAACATTGCACTAACAGTGTAAATTACTGCAACATCAATACAATATTATTTTTCTAACAATGAAAAATTACTACTCTAACAATATAACATTACTGCTCTAACAATACAAAATTATTGCCTTTACAATATATTTGTAGTGCCCCTACAATGTAAAATTACTGTAACAACAATATAACATTACTGTCATGACAATGCAAAATTACTTCCATGAAAATTTGTATATTTTTTATTACTTTTCTTACATCGATAAATCTTATATTATAAGATAATATTTTTTTTCATCCTGACAATGTGCAATTATTTTCCATATAATTTTACATAGCAATGTAAAATTGCTTCCTTAACAATGTATATGTACTATACATCTACCTTTGTAGTACTGCCTCAACACTATACATTTAGTGCCCTCACAATCTAAAATTACTACCACAACAATATAATATTCTTTCCCTAACAATGAAAAATTACTACCCTAACAATATAATATTACTATCCTAACAATGCAAAATTACTGTCCTGACAATATATTTGTAGTGCCCCTACAGTGTAAATTACTG
This sequence comes from Pharus latifolius, assembly GCA_019359835.1. Taxonomy (NCBI): domain Eukaryota; kingdom Viridiplantae; phylum Streptophyta; class Magnoliopsida; order Poales; family Poaceae; genus Pharus; species Pharus latifolius. The sequence goes on from CM033322.1 coordinate 22,752,689, forward strand.
CCACAATAAGATACATTACTATCCTAACAATGCAAAATTACTGTCATGTGTATATTTTTAGTTACTTCTCATGATCCGTTTGAGACCTAGCCTTGGTTTTCGTACTAGGCTCGCCCAGATTCTAATATGCGGAATAACGGGATCTTACTCGGAAATACCGAAACCCAAAGTAATTGCACAACTCTTTATTTCAAAGAGGGCTTTACACGTCGAACGTTAGGCACACTTGCCTACGTCGAAGGAACTATAAGTGTCTAAAACTCAAATAAGTTCTATGATTCTTCGATTGAATTCGATGATCTAAACTAGACCTATTACAAGGTATTTATAGTCCAATCGTATGAGTACGTATCAGACTTAGTAACCTGAACGTATTAGACTCATATAACTAACTTAACTAATCCTAAACAGATAAGCTTAGTTATATATATAGGATTACAATTCCGAACAGGGAACAAATTCCTTTTCCTGGTCGCGGACCAATCCATGGTCGTGAATCCTTTCCGAACACGGTTAAGGTCGCAAAGCCGTATGCGATCAGGATTTGGTCGCGAAGCCGCATGCGATCAGGACTTGGTCGCGAAGCCACATGCGATTAGGACTTGGAGATCCTCCCGGATCATGACTCCCTTGTTGAGAAGGAGCCAACCCCTGTTGCGACCTCACGATCAAACTGGAGATGTGGAAATTGGGCTTGTCCATCTTCTTTGGTGTACCACTTTGCCGCACGTGCTCGTTGATCTTTCCGACCGATTCAAAAAGTCTCCTTGGTGCCACTGCGGGTGGTAGTCACCTTCTTTTCCAGAATCACATCTTCACGTAGAGGTTTGTCTCGTTGATAGACCAAGTCTTCAACAGATGGTACTATAGTATCTGGCTCATCATCCAGCATTGAAGGCTCGAAGACTTTGAATCCTTCCCAAGGTCGCAAACCTTTCCAATGTCGCAAACCTTTCCAATGTCGCAAACCTTTTCGTGGTCGCAAATCCGTTGCGAACGCGACCTGAGATCCTCCCGGATCATGACTCCCCTGTTGAGAAGGAGCCAACACCCGTTGGTGACCAACCGTGATGACGTAGAGAACGACTGGGAGTTTTGGAACGAACACACGATGAGCAATGCTACAATCGTCGGATCGAATGTATGGATAGGCACTCATGGAGCTTAGCACCTCCGTCATGGATTGTGGCCTTGGCCACTCGCGGATAGCCTTCTCCTTGTCGAGGTTAATACTATCACCGATCCCAAAGTTAGGATTGCAAAGTTTGAATAGTGGCGCCGTAGAGACAAGTTGAATGTCGTTTTCGACTAGTCGTTGTGGTGATCGACTATATACCTCTGCGAATAGCGCGTTGTTTTCTTTCGGCAAGCTTGCTAAACAACCACCACTTTCCATACTCGATGCAACACAATCCTCTTAGCTAATTGGACCCATCACGCTCAGCACACACTTTGAGCATGCATTGACAATCCGTTTCGCCTGATTTGCTATCATCAAGTTCTTGGTGTCGACGTCGTCATTTTTGCTGATGATAAATTTTGTCCCATCCTTTGTGAGGTCGTATTCTTGAGCTCTTCGGTGGTAATGGGCGTCACGATCGTACAAGAACGGACTTCCAAAAATCACTTGGCAAATATCGATGGGGATGACATCGCATTGAACCTCGTCGATGTAACGAGCAGATATTGCAAACTTTAGAGTACATTGACTCTTGATCTGCTGATTCACGTCAGAAGTGAACCATCCCAGAGGATACGGTCGAGGATGTTGAGTCGTCTGCAAACCAAGTCGTCGAACCAGCCCGGAGGAGACCAAATTCTTTTGGCTTCCGGGGTCGAAGATGGCTGCGACCACCTCGTGCTTCACCTGTATGTTAACAGTGAACAATTCCTCTGTCGGGTTGTGGTCAATTGATGAACCCGAACCTTTCTCCTTCGGCATTGCCATTAGAGACAAGGTCGTGTCCGCCTTTTCAACCGAATCCAACTGGATAATTTCCTCTGCGAGCGGAATAGAAGTAACCATAGCTGTTCGTGTGCTTGGTTCATCCCTCCTTTTTCTTTCTGGTCGCAGTTCAGGATGAAGTTTATAGCACTTCTCTTTTGTGTGCCCAGTAACATGACAATGCTTACAAGTGTTACCCGTATCGTGGGTACCCTCTCCGGATTTTGTCGTGGTTGAAATCTCCCTCAAGTTCTTATCGTTGCGGGTCTTATTCTTCTTCTCAATCGCCAAAGCAGTCGTACTCGCGGTCGAGATGTCTTGAACTCTGAACAGACTTAGCTCAGTACTGATCGATTTCTGAAGTCCAGATGTGTACTTCTGAAATACTTGAGGATCGGACAGTGAGATGCCGATGACCATTGCTTGTCGCCGAAACTCCGTCGTATAGTCTTGGACAGTCTGGTCGCGCCGTTGATACAATCTGTGCCAACGTTCCCATCTCTCCTCAAGGTAACCCATTGGATAAAATTCTTGTCGCATAAGTCGTTTGAATTGACCCCACGCAAGATCGTCAGCTTCACCACTGGTGACAAGGGCCTTCCACCATATCTTGGCGTGGTCCTTCATCTTCAAAGGTGCAAATTTGACCTTTTGAGCGCTACTGAACCCTTTCAGGTCAAAGTAGGTCTCAAGATGGTCGATCCAAGAATCCAGCTTCTCGGCATCGATCACCCCATCATATATGGGTATATCAATCTTAGCGTCGACTTTAAAAGATCCGACAGCTAAGGAGGTGTTGGCGAGGTCGTCGGTCTTGTGGTTGCCTTCGTCTTCATCTTCGTCTGTCCTGCGCAAGTCTTCACCAGTCTTCGCACCCATACCCTTCCCTACTTCAGGATGTACAATCATGGCCTGCTGCTTAATCCAAGCAAGCACGGTTTCCATGTCGGTGGAGAATTTAGCCACTTGTTCGGCTAGGTTAGCTTGAACGGAGGTATCGTCAGACATTGTCGGAGACGCGGCTATAAGAACCGTCAATTGATCGCCTGGAGTTTCGCCGGAGGTTTTGTAACCCTGGCGAGTCTTCACCATCCACAGGATAGGAAAGTTTCTTTGATACCAACTGTGGGCCCCTCGTTAGAGGGAACCTAATACAAATGCCCAGGTAATTTGTGCACAGGAGTTGAAACTTCAGAACATCCAACGGCATTTACATACATACAATAACATAGCGTAAGGGGTCGTTCAGACCCATATTACAATAACCGACGTGTGCGGAACCACGTCGAGAAAGAGTAGCAAGATAACAAGGCAGAGGGGAAACATCTCCCTCAAACAACAAAGCGTGCAGCAGGGCGAAACCCACATCGCTCTCACTGAGGTCGGATGACCCTTCAGGTGCTTGGATCTCCTGGAACTGTGTCGGGGTCTTCTTGTGCCGGCTCGATTCCATAGTCTATGAAATCAGTTGCTTCCTCCTCTGTGCTTATTGAATCGGCAAGGGTGAGCGTACAAAGCTCAACAAGTTCCCGTATAAGGAAGTATAGTATGCAGTTATTGACAACAACAAGCCATATGGTTCCATACTTAATGAAATTTTGTTGGAAACAGAGGTATCTTAGTATTTTGGAAAATCTCCCTGAATCTGGGGTTTTATTTCTCAAAGTAATTTGTCAATACTGTACATGTGTATATTTTTCGCAAGTCAGGCTAAACTCCCATGAGTTGCCATGGTTTGATCTCATTTTAAAGAATTTAGCAATACTAATCATGCTGCAACGACGCGGGTTCACCCCACGACGACCAGGCTCCAGAAAACCCGGGAGCACGGAGTATTCGAATACCTTTTTACACTCTGCAGAGGTGTACCACTGTACCCACCACGAAAACTCAACTTAAATGTCGGATCAGCTCCCTGCGACTTATACGCAGGTGACCAGGCTGAGCTTACACAACAGTTTACTGACCTATTGTTAATAATTTCCTGCCCGATACATAGACAATACCGGCCCCATTATCAAGGTAGGTACTCCCTACAACATGATACATGGCAAGCACGCGTAAGGTCCTCATTATCGTTGTGGGTCCTCCCCACTGCCTTTTCTTCTAGCCTTGGGTCCATGAAGTCCTCCTCTAGACGCATGGAAATCCCACTTCCGGGTTCGGTCGCGCACGACTCGAGAGCCAGGCTAGGGCGACTTCCTTCTTACACCTTATCCTCTCTACCCCTCACACCACTCGTGGCCCTCTGTGGCCCACCAATTTCCACTCGGGAAACCGGATCGACAACCATTGCAGGAAACGATTAACTCTAGGTGAGTCATGACATTGTGCCTGTCCCATACCAGGCGGGTGGTTAGCACGTTTTCAGGCCGCTTGAAGCACAGCACGACAATCCCGTCCTTATGGACCCTTAGCGAGGCTTTCACAAACCCACCGCGCACACAGCGCCAACCATCCAAACCAACCCTCGCTAATAGTCCCTATTTCTTTTACATAAAATGACCTTTTAGAAATAGTTTGCTCATGCATCTGCCTTTCTCTTTTCCTTTACACATTTATTAGTATAGACATGTATTTCCATTCTACATTTTCTTACTCCTAAGGTGACAAGGTAAAGTAATTTGTTATGAAACAAGGGGGGGTCTGCAAAGTAGGACTATCTACTCACATCGTTTCTCAACATATACTTTTATCAAAACTATCTATGCATACATGTGTAGGTACCAAATTCCAAATAATTATATGCATGAAAATAATAGGCGCAGTATGTTCAAAGGGGGGGAAACTTGCCTTGCCAAGCAGTAGCGTCGTAGTCTGCGGGTTCTTCTGTTTCCTCTTCCACGTAGTCGAAGTCTTGATCTTCAAATACAGGCATACACACAAGGTATTACAATCAACTTACAAAATACGACAACTTATGCTCACATAAAATAATAAGGCGCTATACTGGAACGGCTTCTGATTTCTGAACTGGACTAGGGTTTGGTCTTTGGATTTCCAAGGGTTGAATTGTGCTAGTTTAGGATGGACAAGAAGAGTAGTAAGTAAGACTCTTAGGGTCGACGAACATTGGATGTCAAAAGGGCGACGTTCGGGTCACGTCCGAACTTAACCTAAAAGCCGAAAAGTGAGTTAAAGGGTCTAGGTAGCTCTGAATGAGATGAAAATTGGACAGTATGTGTATTAGACTAAGGCAAGGTTATTTGACAAAGTGGGACAAGCAGAAAAGGCTTAGGTTTTCCAGAATTTACAAAAAGGTCCAGGACACAGCAATTTCTATGCCATTGTACTGCTGAAATTAGGGCTTGTGTGTCCTGAGCAATTGGCTCATGCATTTGAGGGCAAACTATGTCAAACATGTAGGCTTAAATGTCAGGAGGTGGCTGGTTGAAGGGTTTGGCCGGGGATGGTCGGAGTTGGCCGGAATTTGAATGCCAAGGTGGCTGTTTTGAACAGGAACTAGGGCAGAGCAATTGGAGCACCTAGAGTTGATCAATTTCAAAACAAATTACATATTCTTGCTCCTGGGAGTGTAGAGGTCACTGCTGGATCATTGGATTGCCTGGAGGTGGCGGTTGGAGGCTCGCCGGAGTTAACTGCTGGAGTTCACGGCCGGGGGATTTGGGGGTTTTTGATTGGCTGATTGAAAACCAAAATTAACTGGCTGGGGCAATAGAGCGTACTCTAAGGAGTATTTCTTCCTACTAGCACGAGTTCTAAAGCTCACTGGTTCAAGTTGAATTTTGTAAAACAGAGAGAGATAGAAAACCGGTGATAGCCGGAGTTGGAGAAGAAATGAGCTCAATTCCTTGCTCGTGGACCATCTAGAGGCTAAGAGGAGTATGCTGGTGGCTTTATTTTGGAGAAAAACTCACCGCAGCGAGCTGTCACCGTGAAGGCCGAAGATGGGGACGCGAGGAAGACGATGAACAGTGGTTCTGTAGTGTTTGCTGTGTGTGTGTGATGAAGAGGTAATGGGCCATGGCTTTTATAGCCTCTGGAAGCTTTGGGGGAGGTATTGGCTGAGGGAGGGCGCATCTGGGCGCGGTTGCGACGGTAGCCGGTGGCGAGGACGGTGGCGATGGGACGGTGAACCGGCGTGAAGGTCGAAAAGCATGGCTACAGCTCGGGCAAAGGACGGCGATGGCACTCTCACCCAATGCTGGCACTGGGCGTGGCCGAGGAGCACAGGAGCGGCGACTTTTGCGCGCGGTCAGGTGGAGTGGCGTTCGGTGGCGATGCGACGGGACGATCGCGGCGACCTGGGGGTTCCCGAGGCGCTGCCGTGGCTTCGACAGGTGGCTCAGCACACGGGGCACGCGAGGCGCACATGGGGCGGTGCCGGCGGCGAAGGGACGCGGTGGCGCGGCCGGTGGCGCACGGGCGGCACGCAGCGCGCGCGCACGGCACGGCAACGACAACAGCACAGTGCACATTACTGTACTGTCCTGTTTTCGGCCGAGGGCAAAATTGGAATTTCCAAGATTTAGGGATCTAATTGCAATTCTGATTTTTCCATAGGCTAGATAAAATTAGTACAGACTTATTCCAATTGAGTTTGCGCGAAAACGCGGAGATTTGACAGGGTTTCGGACAAAATGAAAACAGAGTCGGATAAAACTGGTATTTTCGTTTTCAAATTTTTCGAACGGTTGAAACTCTGGTTTTTGTCGCGAATTCAGAGATGTTTCTAAAGGATGATATGTATCAAATAGCGATATGAACCTATAGGAGAAGGCAGATCTCAATTCGGACTTCAAACGGAGATTTCGGACTTTTTAGGGCTTTCTAGAAGCGGTCGTTTTCGATATTGAGATGGAATCGGCCGACTTGAGATGTTCTGACACGAGAGGATCTTAGAGCACATTGCGTTTGTATTGGTTATGGTTTGGGTCCTTTCAGAGTTAGGTGATGCAAGGTGATGTTCAGAGAATGAAAATATAGGGCGAAATTAGGGATGTTACACCAACTTGATCCGTTTGAGACCTAGCCTTGGTTTTCGCACTAGGCTCGCCCAGATTCTAATATGCGGAATAACGGGATCTTACTCGGAAATACCGAAACCCAAAGTAATTGCACAACTCTTTATTTCAAAGAGGGCTTTACACGTCGAACGTTAGGCACACTTGCCTACGTCGAAGGAACTATAAGTGTCTAAAACTCAAATAAGTTCTATGATTCTTCGATTGAATTCGATGAACTAAACTAGACCTATTACAAGGTATTTATAGTCCAATCGTATGAGTACGTATCAGACTTAGTAACCTAAACGTATTAGACTCATATAACTAACTTAACTAATTCTAAACATATAAGCTTAGTTATATATACAGGATTACAATTCCGAACAGGGAACAAATTCCTTTTCCTGGTCGCGGACCAATCCATGGTCGCGAATCCTTTCCGAACACGGTTAAGGTCGCAAAGCCGTATGCGATCAGGATTTGGTCGCGAAGCCGCATGCGATCAGGACTTGGTCGCGAAGCCACATGCGATCAGGACTTGGAGATCCTCCCGGATCATCTCACCGACAAATTAGATTATAAAGATTGTTTTTTGATTTGTAAACATAAGTCCAAGTTGCATTGTTTGTAAGACAATATATTTTTACAATCATAATAATGTGCTTTTATTTTCTATATACTTTTGCACAACAATGTAAAATTACTTTTTTAACAATGTATATGTATTGTACATATACCTTTGTAATACTACCTCAAGACTATATATTTAATACCCTAACAAGCTAAACTTACTGGTCTAACAATGAAAAATTATTATCCTAGCAACATAACACTACTACCTTAACAATGCAAAATTACTGTCCTGACAATGTACATATCTTTTTTAATTATATCTCTTACACTAATAAATTAAATTTCCATAGCAATACATATACAAATCCAGATCACATTAAACTGACTGATTTACATGAAGTACAAGGCGTGAAGTTATCATAATTTTATTCGTGCATTCTGATTCCCCATGCATGTTCTTGAATTTTGGACATATTGTCTACATATCCTACATCTTTTTTTTTTACTAGTATAACTTTGATTGGAGCCTTAAATCGTTGCTACCTTTTCCTCCCTTTGTTTGAAGATAATGGTGACTCTTTATATCTAACATCATTATCATATCCATCACCAATATCAACCTCTTCTTCATCTTTTATTTTATCTTATAGGTCTTGTAATTGTGATGCCAAATTTTTTTATTGTTTTTACTGTAATGTCAAATAATTTAGAGCTTTTTCACATCCTCCTTATTATTGACATTGTCTATTTTAGAAGGATCGTATGATGGTATAGTTGCGAATTTTTGTTTAGGATAAGTGGTCTAATGTCTTGACTATCAAATTTTTTTGCATCCTTAGCACATATTGTGTATATTGAAAATATATCCTTTCGGTATCCTTTCAACTTGTAAATGAGTCATTGCCCGTAGAATAGTTCTGCATAACAATCAATAACAACATTAAAAGTGGCTATATAAAATTACTACACTAACAATGCAGAATTATTGCATTGACAATATATTTTTTGATCACACTTGTGTGTTCCCATGTCTTGCAACCACAACTGTACTATTTAGTGCATATATCTACTCTAACAATGAATCGATGTTGATTCCAAGGAACCCTTGATGTACTTGTCCTATGACTTACTGTATATGTGTTCTCTTGCGTTGATATCTCCTTTATTACAAACAATAATCATGTTCTTGTTAGTGGATAGTATTTAAGTAGTAAATTGTCATTGATTTGATGGTTGTTTATGTTATATTGATAGTAACAATATAGTAAAATAAAAGTAATGGTGTAGTAAGATAGTAGTTTTAATACAGCAAATTTATGCATTGTATTGTTGTTATTAGGGTTTAGAATGTAATATGGATTAATATATACAAATCAAGAAATAGGGTTTGCCATTTAATGTAATTTGGATTAAAGTAATTTGCCAGAAAGTAATTTTATATTATTATAACAGTAAATATATTATTTTTGGATAGTAAATATACATTATTAGGGTAGTAATTTTACTTTGTTTGTTTAGTAATTTTTGTTGTTAATAACAATATAAAATGTTTAGACAATAAATATACGATGTTTGGACAATAATTTTATATTGTTTGAGTAGTAAATTTTTTGTTGTTAGGACAATAAAATTTTTATTATTGGGACAATAATTTTGTACTATTGGGGCAATAAATACCCATTATAGAAATAGTAATTTTACATTATTGGATAGTAAAAATACAATATGTTGATTCAGTAATACAAATCTATATGGGTAATAAATATACATTATTGAGTAGTAATTTCACTGAAAATGCTTCAAATATAAATTACAATATAGTAAGGTTGATTTTGGGCACAAATAATACAACTATATACAAAAAGAACTTAAAAATTGAAACATCAATTGGCAAGACAATAGACATACATGTGTATGTTCATGTGGTTCGGCATCATCTTAGAATGATTCTTCTATTGGATGTGGAGGTGTTATTTCATATAAATGAAGAAAGGGATCACAGTTATTACTAGAAGGATTAAAAAGTATCTCAAATATAACTATTGTAGGAAACAAAACCCTGTATGTTTCTTGGTGTTCTCGATGGGGACGATGATGTATTCACACTGAAATAGTAATTTACGCTATCATGAATTAAATGATTGTGTTAGAGAGAATGCTGAGAAAGTATGAAATTGGTCATAGTACATCAGACAGTAGTTCTCAGTATATCGACAATAATTTATCTTATACATAATAGTAATTTTACCGAATTACTGCTGGCCCCTTAAAATATTATTGCCAATGTTGGGGTCGATTTCGTCTTGTCAATTCAGATCAAATTCATTAGGTTTTGATCTCTGATAGTGGGAGGGATGAATGCGACTAATGGTAGCAATTTACAACAAACTGAGATATCTATCCAGTTGGTTTCTATTTTTGTGGGATGTTCGTTGCGATTATAACAAAACACAATACCGTCCAATGTATGACAATTATTGCCGTGAAAACCACCCCTTCCATTAGTTTAGGGACAATAATTTTACCATGTAAGAACAGTTAATATAAAATTTTCTATCAGTAAATTTTCATTGTTATGATAGTAAATTTATATGTACGAGGCAGTAAGTTGTATATTGTTGGGACAGTAAATATACATTATTAGGACAGTAAATTAACATTGTTAGGACAGTAATTTCTATAATGTTGGGACAATTTTTTTTATAGTCTTGAGATAGTAAATAAGCATTATATATTAGTGTGGTAATTTTACTATCCATATAACACATTCCAAACATAATAAGATGTTCATTGTTAATCTATCCATATACAAAAGTATATGAAAACATAACATCAGTTAACATAATATTACTTAATTATATGTTTGGGGTAGTAATGTGTGTATTGTTGGGACGCTAACTATGAATTGATAGGGTAGTAATTTTACTCTTGTAAGAACAGTTAATGTAGAATTTTCATGCAAAATTTTTTATTGTTATAACAAAATAATTTGTATACTATTGGGATAATAAATACACACTGATAGGGCAATAAATTAACATTGTTAATGTAGTAATTTTTATATTATTGAGGTAGATTTTTTGACAATCTTGGGACAATAAATAAGCATTATCAATGCAGTAATTTTTTCTTGCTTCGGCAAAAATATAAAATTTAGAGGCAGAAGGAAAAAAAGTATATGGGGCAGTACATATACAGTAATACAATAGTATTAAAATATCAATGGGCAAAATAATAGATATACATGTGTATTTGATCCTTCTATTGTATATGGATGTGTTAATTCATATGAGGAAGAAGTAGATCACTCCGATTAGTAGAAAGATCAAGAAATTCTACAGATGTAACTGTTGTAAGAAACAAAACTTTGTATGGTCCTTATTGTTTTCAATGGGGTGATGATGTATTCATGTTGAAATAGTAATTTATCTTGTAATGATTTAAAATATAATGTGAAGAATCATGATGAAAAAGCATGAAATTGATTGCAATAATTCTTAGTCCACAGAACAGTAAATCTTAGTACATCAGGCAATGATTTACCTTAATATGGCAATAATGTTCATGAATTATTGCTATTCCCTTCAAAAATTACTGCCAATTGTTGGTCACAATCTCTCCTAGGCGTTTCTCACATAATTCTGTAGGTTTTGATCTCTGATAATACGAGGCATGAAAGTAATTTTTTTAACAAAATGACACAATTTTACAACAAACAAAGATATTTATGCATTCAGTTCCTATTTTTAGAGATGTTTGGGATAGTTATAACAAATCATGTTACCATGAACTAAAAAGGAAGTTACTGTCGTACAAAAACCACTTTTGACTGTTAATTATTACTGTTAGTAAAATACAGATCCCTATATATTTTCTAACACTACACAAAGTGAATATATATTAAAAAAGATCTTACTATTACATATTGTATATAATATGATGATACTATTCTACAATCATCCATAGAATAACTACACACTCGCAAAATCTATGATCCAAACAGGGCAGTTGAGGCTAGGGACTAAGGATGACACCAGAACAGATAAGAGTCATTCTGACATTTCAATACCCTAACCAACGTTTATCCCAAACAAAGAATACCAATACCACTAAATGCGAATAAGAATCATTAATAATTTGGACCATAAGAATATATCAAGTGGTGTTTAAAATGCTTTCACTATTTTTATTTTTTCTTCTGCTTTTTGGTCCTTACAATCTTTATTTTTGAATAGTTGAAAACAAATATAGTAGTAAACTGGACGAAATACCTTTGTATCACCTCCACATTGGAGTTGATTAATGTAGCAACAGTTGCAAGCATAGAAGGACCTCAAACAAAAGATATCCATAAAATGAGCCAAAAGACATATCATACGTAAAAACACAAGCATGTATTAGTAAGAGTAAGAGTAAATTTCAAATATTTAACCATAACATACTGATACTAAGGATAAGGATTGATCTGTGAGTTATTCAAGACCAAAACCCCAAAGGCCAAAAGAGAGACATTTTCTTGTCATTTTATCTGTTATTTGTCAGATATCAATTAGATGTCGATACAGAAATGGATAACACTGTTCCTTGGCCGAACCTATCCGGCAAAGATAGGAATATTGACCAGGTTTTAAAATAGCAAGCCATTCGTGGATGCAAAACCAAACTGAAAAAATAGTCTTCGTCTTATTTTTATCGCTATCTGAGACATTCTTAAATTACAAATGATGTATCCATGGTCCATGTATGAAAGCAAAATTGTCATATATGTGCATGGTGAGACTACTTGTGGATGGATAGCGTCAGATAGATATATGCAGCGGTTGACGTGTTCGACCAGGTGTTTGAGTAATTCCCAATTTGGACTTAATTCGTTGAATGCTCATTTGGACTCGAAAACTTTTAAGTTGCCGAATCAGAAAAACTAGTTCATATGCAATACGGCTCATGCAAGGTTAAGTGTGTGTGGGGGGTTGGGTTGGCCGTGGCGGTGGCGGTTATGAATATGACATTTCAGTATTGACTAATTAGTATCTTGGAGGAGTAGCACAATATATGGTTTTGGATAATTGATTGCTTAGTCTTACTAGCTAGGTGATTATATTAATTTATCACTTTAGCTGTTGTAGAAAGATTTGCATCCCCTATATTGTAATACAAAAAAACTAGTGGTGGTGTACAGTAGAAAAAAGCATGAGTATTGTATTTGGGGCTCTATGATATTATCATATCAAACATACTAGTATGATCATTATAGTTGTTGAACCAGATTATCATAACATTGATTTATTGATCGAACAATTAGAATTACACTGAGCATTCTATGTACTTCTCTTTATTGTGTAAAATGAGTAGGACCCTTATCTTTATTGCAAGTTACTACACTACAAAAGACTTTCTTAATCCACACCCTTAACTTTCTATATTTGTGCAATTTGGCGTAAGCAAAATCTAAAAAAATTGAAACCTCTATCTGATTGGACAAGTAGACATTGTAGGATAGATCATTGATCAGCTCAAAGTTAATCCAAGTAAGTTTGGAAGGATTATTTTAACTGTCTCAGTTGACTGATCACCACTCAAGTAATTATTTACAATTCTTGGCATTATAAGATACTAGTCATGCATAATTAATTGGTAGATTTCATCTCTTATCTTTGGAGTTCATGCCTATCCAAACACCTTTGTTTTTGAGCTTTTAAAGAAACTTTTAGTTAGGTTTTTTTTAGCTTGTTGCCGTGGCGTAGCAAAGAATGCCATGGAACTGTCTTGCCGTGTCTCACTTTGTTGCTTTAGTGAGGACTTCGTTGTGTGTTGGTCTCTCCTTTTAATTTTGCACTTTTGAGTTTTTGTTATTTTTCTTCTCTAGCTCACCATTTGCAGGCTGGGATCCTTGTCTTAAGAAAATTGATGGTATTTCTTAATGCCTTAAATATCTCATTAGAATTTCTATATTAATATGGAAGAGAAATTAAGAATTGTTAATGTTTTTAATTTAAGGGTCTAAATAGAGAGAAAAATATGTATCCTTTATTTTCTAAGACAGATGATACAAATCTTCAACATTGCAGGAGTGTCTTTCAACTACCATGATAATGCAGGATCTAAATCTAAGTCAAAAAATATAGCATGTCTTGTAGAATATATGAACCATTTAACCAAGATTTGGACATGATATTGATATGTACAGAAGTCCAAATGCTCTGAAAGAAATTTCAAACATCTTGAAATCTTATACATCATCCAAATGGTTGGTTTATGATAGAACAACTCTTCTTAACATATCTTTGATATCTTTCGAACCGAAAAATTAGAGGATTTGAATCCAATAAGCAACTCTACCCTGTTGAAAGACCCAATAATTTTTTTTGATGTATTCTATCTTAGATATTAATTGTTTGTTTATTGTTCATCCATTTGACAATGACAATAAAGAAATATCAGATTACTTTGTTCCTTGTGTAACATATAAAAAAAATACTTTTTTGTCTTGGTCTCCCCTGACAGAACCGGGGAAGATCTCAGGTTTTATAATGCACTTAGCCATGAAAAGTACACAACACCAAACTGACCTTACCCTCTAAATAATATAACTTCAATCAACTGTATCTCAAGATTTGGTCAGACAAATATTTTGGAGACATATTTTTCTTACACTAGCGCCATCCAAGAGTTCAGAGACCAATTGGTCAATGACAGATTGCACAAAAAACAATTACTTATGTGGTTGTAATTATCTTAGTAGTTGAGAACTATCAAGACATGAATATATATCTTGTAGCAAATTAGGACCTAATGAATAATTTAAGTAGGCAAGAAGAGAACCTGATGAGGAATGAGAATCTTTGAATGGTCAAAACTCCATTTTATGATGAATATGTTTCAATAATTTTTTATACTCAATCTAGTAAATAGAAATATATTAATAATTAAAGTTAAAAAAGTTTAATCCTGTGTATACTGAAACAAAAATCTTTTTGATTGGGGGAGTAGTGTTTCTATGACTGGCCAATTAATTAGGTCGCCCGCATCATGTTTCAAGAACGGCAAGCAAGATGTCAGTTTGGCTACCTAACCTTGATCAAACTTTTGCATAGGTGGAGCTCTTCTGATCTCCAGCTACAACAGGTGCCTGGTATAGATGCATGTTTGATTTGTGGGAAAAGTTTGTTCCATTCACTGAAAGTTGTGATGTTTTAGATATATTTAGTTCACTGTCAGAATTAACTAAACTAATATGTGATCATGAGTCATGATCAATTGCGTAGGACAACAAAAAAATGACTATAAAAATTGGTTTGTAGCCAGTTCCTATAATGGTCAAAGTTAATTTTAATGACTAAAGTATGACAGATAAATCATCTATCATTTATTTGACTCTAGATAACATATAAAAGTAGTCAAAACTTGATCAAATCAAATTAACTTGTCAAATATGAGTCACGAAACAAACGAGAATCAAATCCTGTTGCATTACCAAGATTTAGTTTGATAAAAACTGGTTACCAATCAAACACACCCAAATTTGTATCTACCATTTGAAAGGTTGACATCAAGTATCAATTCTACCAATTTAATATCCGAAAAATGTAGCCCACACATCTGCAAGACATAGAGATATAAACTCTGATATACACCACCAAAGATTCCAAGTATCTTACTGAGTTATAATTGGTTGGGATGAATGTTTTATAATATGCTGTTAAATTGTTCATGAGCTATCTCAGTAGGTTTGGCCAGCTACACAATGGAAATGCGTGAGTACTTTGGATTGCTTGCAAAAGTGAGAAAGAATAAGCAATAGCTCATGTGAAAATGTATCTACACAATAAGTCACATGTTTGATTTCTAGTTTTCTTTTGCAAAAAAAAAACAACAAAAACAAAAAAAAGCTGAGAGCTGTAGTAATGGGAACATGCAAAATTAAATTTATCTTTATCTTTTGGCCTGTTTAGATGACTATTCTTTGGTCATTTTTAGGAGTTTTATGTGTATAATAGTTTAATTAATATAAAATCTTAATAATATTCTCTTGTCTGTGAAAAATTTTCCTTTTAACCAAACAGACCTTAAAGTTTGCTTCTACTTCTCACATTGCTTGCTTAATGGAGAGTGATTTATGCTTGCAAGTTGCAACTTGGAAAAATTCCAAGCCAAGCCAATGGAGTGGACTTGAAAAGTGCTCCAAAGAAGAAAGTTATTCATGGGCTTTGCTGTGATGAAAGCCACTCTTGCTACAAGCAACTGCAAGCAATATTTTCTTGTAAATAACTTTAATGAGAAGTGGAGCTTGATATGTTTCTCTTTTAACTTTTTTAAGTCATCAGGAGAATGGCAAGTCCCCCTTTCGATTTGCATCTCTTCACTTATTTGTCGAGCTATCAATTTGCATGTGGTGATCATTTGCATATTTCTTGTTTTCTGTTGAGATTAAATTTTTTATAGGACAAAAACTAAACAACGGGATGCCGTTACACCCTTTTCCGACGAGATAGGCGGCCACATAACAATGATAGAACACTTAGGGGGTCCTCAACTTGAACATATAGGGTAGGAGATCGCCAACAATGACCAATATCAACATTAGGCAGCGACAAGGGCAAGAAAGTGCAAGAGAGGGGGGTGGTCCGAGGAACCAACACTTGCACTAGAGACACGAGTGAGCAGGGCGGCTCAGGGCAAGCGGCCACAAATGTTTTTGTCCGACAGCAGAGGGTAGTGTCCTATCTCAATAAGGACAATATCTCACATCTCCTAAACATCTCTTTCCATACTTAGACATAAAATAAATTGTTGTAAAAAACATTCACAATCTAAACTCTACATGCATAGGCTTACAAACATACATGCTCTCTGTTTCTAAATAGATATCATTCTGAGCAGGGCGGCGGGAGGGGCAAGCGGCCACAAACGTCCTTGTCCAAGAGTAGAATGTAGTGTTCTATCCCAATAAGGACAAGATCCCACATCTCCTAGACATCTCTTTCCATACTTAGACATAATATAAACTGTTGTCACAAACATTCACATTCACTCTATCTAAACCCTACATACATAGGCTTACAAACATATATGCACTTCGTTTCCAAATAGATATCATTCTAATTTTCTAATTTTATTTTCAAATAAATATCATCATACAAATTTGAGACATATTTCAATAACTTTTTTCATGTACACCCTTGCTTTAATAATAGTAATTTACTTTCCCAAAAATTTGTCTATCAAAAATTTGTCTATCAGTATTAAGATATACATATATTCATGCGTAAATAAACCTTTAATAAAATGGATTAATTAAAACTATTTATCATTTTCTTTTAAACATTGTTTCTAATACTATATACCAAAACGATGTCTATTTAAAAATAGATGGAGTAAATCATAGAACCCACATGTAATTCACAGGATGGCTATACAACAGAGAACAAAACCTCATACTATATATCAAGATGTACATATGGGCATAAGATTGAGACACCATACTCTGAAGACAACCCGCACAAAATCGAGCTCCTCAGGACACAATGTCGGCTGGCTCGGCTGTATAACCATCCTGTGACGAGACGAGTATGAGTGAACTTGCCTGACTCGGCTCAAGCTAGTTTAGCTTATCGAACCGAGCCAATTCGGCTCGATTTGGGCACCAAACTGAGCAGCCAACTCAAAATTGGCCCAATCTAAGTCAGTTGTTTTAGACTCAAACTTGGTTCAAACTCGGCTCAAAAGCAGCACACAAGAAGTAAAACGGTACACATGCATTATAAACTAATTATAAGAGAACCCAGGTAATTCAACTAGCAAATAAATATGTAGTAGAACAGAAATTTTTCTCTGAACATAATTATACATTGATAGTACCAACTCAGAAGCACAAAATTTGGTACAATACTTAAACAAGCAACATAAGTTAGACTCATGATAAGTTGACAGAGGAATCTACCAGACTACAACAGCCACAGGATTCAATACATAAAATAAGAGAAACAATTTCCACATGATAAGTTGGCACCAATTGATTAATATTCTTCCAAAACATGTTAATGTCTTTAGAAATAAATTGTTAGTGTTCTTCCAGAACATGTTACCCCCTGTTTCCATGCTTCTTTCCCTTGCTAGTCCCCCTTGAGGTGTAGTTACAAATCGAAACAGCATAAACCACTCTTGATGTCTTAAATCTGAAACAGAAAGAACTTTCAGATTGGTAGACTTGACGGCCACACAGACTAAATAGGCTAGGCAAATTGAACTACAGAGAATAGAATCAAATGATACAGAGAACAAAGACTGGCATAATTTAAGTCTCAAAACACAAATATAAACACATTGTTAGTTAGCACAAACCAAACAAGGTACATTGTTACTTTCTACACGAAAGTAACGAAAGACCAAACCGTGTAAACATCACTGCATATTTTGAGAATTACAAAGATTAGAACTCATTCTATATATGCTAGTAAAAAAAATAATTGTACAGGTGCTAACAAGTAGAAAAAATTGAAGTAGCAAAGTCAGTTAAGTAACAATGTTTACTACCCAGAATCTGCAGGAAGATTTACTTAAGGCAACAGACTTCACTTGCTGTGCAAACAAAGGGATCTGATTAGCTAGTGTTAGAGCTACAGGGAACATAATCTTTCAGCACATTAGAGTTAGAAAATCAAAAGGTAGTCACCAAAGTCTTTTTAAGAAACAAAATAACACATAAACATTAGAACGAAAATTGCTTCCCACTATGCTAACTAAAGAAATGCTTTCGACATCCATGTCATTGTCTTCCTCCTCTAAATGAACAAAACAAAAGAAATATACTAAAGTTTAGATCACAAATACCAAAGTCAAAAACAGTAAAAAAATTTATAAAAACTACATACCATGGGACTCTTCATATTACGGTGAGCACCTTTTATCCAACTAAATGTGCATATCAAACCTTCAACCATAGATGGCTCCAAAGAACTTTGGCAATAATCCAATATTCGACCTCTAGCAGTCTCAGAAGATACAGAACTAACCAGTATAGTCAAGATATCTTTCTCCATCTTTGACACTATCGGGTATAGCAACAAATTCACTTTCCACCAATCAAGTAGATTAAATGATGTGTGACCACAATCAACATTATCATCATCTAAACAAATAATCAAATCCGACGATGGTCGGCGAAGCTAGGCGATGGAAGTGCCAACGAAGGGGTTTGGAAAACCTAGATCTATGGAGTGATTTAGAGAAGAGAAGCGGGGGGAGCTATGTGGTATGGTCAATGGAATGAGAAGTGGGCAAGTCCAACTGGCCAACAAGCCAAGTAGTTCTATGTATCGAGCCTGGCAAGGTCTGGCTCAAGCTTACTCGTTTTTTGACCGAACTGTGAGGCCGACTCAAACTTAAGACTTATTTTTTCATCAAGACGAGCTTGAGTAGCTCGCAAGCCACGGGATAAAGTTCAACCCCTAATGAAGTCTAGCTGACCTCATGCAACAACACTAAATCAAAGTACTACCTCCATTCTAAAAGAATATCGTGTTAACTCCACATACAGTTTTTAAGAAATAAAGTAAAATAACATTTCTACTCTTAGTACTTGTAATTAATGTGATAAAAATATTATTTATATATAAACAATTAATGATTAAGTAGAATAATGATTATGAGAGTATTTTTAAAAAATGATATCACACTTCACCTCGAGAACATAGGATGACATTTTTTTTTTTATAAATTTTTCTCTCTAAAATGACATTCTTTTGAGAACAGAAAGAGTATATTTTCTTGGTTTGGTTCTACCCTCTCTCATTACATGCAAGAAGCTTCAAGCGGTGCTTGCAAAAAGGCTGCTTTGGTTAGTGCTTCAAGCGGTGGTTGGGGCCATTTGGCACTATTAGAGGTGTAAGCCAAGGCAACTTATCTCAATAAGAGCCACAAGCTAGAGAAAAGGCATCAAGACAATCGAGAAGCTGAGCTACTCACGAGCCAGTGGATTACAATAATTACAAATAGTAGTTTAGAGGATGGAGGTGTGTTAGTGGGTCAAGATGGAGCAAAGAGATGTGGCTGGGAGGCAACAAGGTTGGAGTGGTAGGCTGGTGGCCTGATGTCCTGATCGACGTAGTTATAGTTTGGATGGCGATATAACTAAATAATTATAAAATAATCAAGGTCTTTGTAAACGAGCCAAAATGAGAAGAGCCTGAGCAAGCGAGCTCACTTTGGCTCGACTCAACTCGACTCAACTCATTAAGTCTAACAAGAAGAGGCTCAACTTGGCTCGTTATCCTCTTCAAGTCAAGACGGATCTAGAGGCAAAACTAAGTCGAACCTAAGTTGTTCATGAGTTTCGAGCTTTTTGTTCCAAACCTAGTCACCGTTGCCATTACTTCTATTGGAGTTTGGAGAATTGCCCCTGCTAGATGGAGTCGTACTGTTAGCAGAGATTGATGGATGTTATGGTGGTTTTCTTTACTGCTTGAAGTTTGCTCTCCTTGACCTGGATCGAATATTTGTCCCCCGTAGGGCAGGGTTCTTGAAATAGAGAATCAAAATTAGAACATAAAAAAGGAAATTTCATCCGGTGCGATATACTATATCTGCCACTACAAAATCAAGTAGTGCACTAGCGTTTTGTAATTACGATCACCTTAGATCAACCACTAGTCAACGAAACAAATAACATTTGTATCCATGTCAAGTGACATTCTTCTCCCCATCAATAGAGCAAATATACGAGATTTTTTCACCTGACGGGCAAAAATGTCATTTAGTCCGTTGACTACTAGTTAACCTAACAACGATGGTAAATATCAACTAGTGCACTTTTCAATGGTAGACACAAACACTCAATTTTGCAGTGCAAAATACAAAATACCACACATTTCTAGTGATACGAATGAAATTTTTCAAAAAAAAAAATCACGTGCTTAGCACCATTGAACACTCAGCAGAACTAGAGTATACTTGATCTGCAGAATTTTAGAGCTGCTTTCCCTTGGATTCTAGCATATGCAAGTAAGGCCACCTTCTCACTATTAAATTTTCCCACCTTTCCCCATCAAAGGCTTACAAAAGATGTTCACCAATCAGCATGTTGTTCTTATATCACTTACACCATTGGAAGGAAGCAACCAAAAATGCTTAAGATCTCACATTCAGATACACTGAAGTTGCAACCAGGGTTCGAGTTCCTGGCGGGTACCAATCATCCCAGCTTGGACCCAAAGATTTAATACCATTAGGAAATATGTGTGATAGAGTATTATGTTAGAATATTGTATAAACTAGTGATTATACAAGATTAGAGAAATATAAGAAGTTGATAAAATGCAAAGAAAAACTGAAAAAGAAAAATAAGAGCAGGATGAAACCACTGGATCTAGCCAATTCCAGGCCTCCCGACCAAGTCTAGGAATCAGCCCCAAAACGGTCTTGCAACTAGGCAAGTTGTATCTAAGAGCCAAAAGTAGCTTTATCTACTAACATCACAAGATATCTCACCTGGTAAAATGGAATGATATGCTAAGGATTAATCATATTGATGAAAGCATAGCCCACATTGAATTTATTCTGAAAAGAAAAAAAAAACACAGAATGATAAAGTTAGTAGGATGAATATGGAAGTAACATATAAATAAGTAACAGGCATATCTAATAGGAACTAGTTTTAAAATAGGAGAATGAAAACTGCAATATTGGCCATCGGATCAAATTTAAAAGGTACAGATCAAAGAAGATAACCCATACTATTATAAGGTGAAAGTATAAAAATTAAATGTCAAGCAAGCAAAAGCTTCCAGCTAGAGGCTACTGCATCAGATAATTCAGGTCTTTTACATAGGCCAGTAAGATTCTAAGGCACTTTTGGATCCCTAAACAACTTAATCTGAAAGAAACTTTCTAAACAAAAGTTATAGATGACTTTGAGACCTACATTTTGAGCATATGCAAGGCCAAAATAGAGCTCTATAGAAAAAGTTGTTAATAGTCTATATCAAAGCTTGGGGGTGTTATAATCTATATCTGAGCTGACCCTTGGTTTGATCTTGTCACGATCATGCCTCACGCGTCGGAGAGGTAGGCAGATCACCAGAGGAGACCGTTCTTGGTCATCTGCCCCCTACAGTGGTATATGTTTGGATAGACTAGCATAGCCGACGAGGGCATTGAGTCCTTTGGGGGTAAATATAACACTCTGGCCCAATAGGCCTAGTAGTGCATGGATTATTCTCATATTGTCTGTTTAAATTGAGAAAATATTATATAAAACCTTGGAGAACCAATCATACTATCCAGGTTAACCCTTTCAAGTGAAGCAAGGCGAAAGCTAACATGTTAGCATGGGTGAACACACCTAGGGTGTTACAAATGGCATCGAAGCACATATTTTAAAATCCTATGATCTAAATATGAAAACATAGACTTAAGGAATAATTATTGGGTTACAAGGAGCATAAGCATATGCATACATACGCATTGCATACCTAAATTCTTGCATTTGTCATGATTTGTGTGCTTAAAATTCCATTTTTATTTTTGTTGCGATTAGTGGATTTTGTACAAATTTACCTTGCTACTTCCATATCGTCTGTAACCATATGATGGTAGTTATGCTGCCAGCTGCACTAAACCTTTCAATAATTGTCGTTGCGCCCCACAACGTATTCATGGTATAGTTTCCAAACAGATATTTCAAAGTGATTCTATCGTTGAGCCAAGTTAAAGGAGAGTGCAGCTATGATGCCCTAAAATTTTGACTAAGAATCCAAATCTTAACCTTAGATCAAATTGGGCCCTAATTGAACTCAATTGGATTTGATTGAATTCAGACTCAAACACAACTAAATCAATCCAAATTAGGAAAAAATAAATTTGGAATGAGATCCAAATTTGGAAGAAATGAAGGAAATTTGGAAGAAAAATGATCACGTTTGTATAAAAACTAAGAATTGGAATGTGATTCGATAAGATTGATCCCATGAAGCTACAAATAAGAGTGATTTCGAGAATTGAGAACAGAAGCAAGAAATTCGGGACCAACCGAGTGAGAGGAAGAGAAGTAGTCATCCGCTGGAGTTGAGCCAAGCAACCGCCACCTCTTCTCCTTCCTGAAG
Source organism: Pharus latifolius (assembly GCA_019359835.1). Lineage (NCBI taxonomy): Eukaryota > Viridiplantae > Streptophyta > Magnoliopsida > Poales > Poaceae > Pharus > Pharus latifolius. The sequence continues at coordinate 22,775,272 of CM033322.1, forward strand.
GTGTGTGTTGTGTTTTACTCCGTTGAGAAAGATGAGAGTTAGATTAGTTTTAAGGGCAAAAGATCTTTTTGTAATTATTTTATTTGTAATTTAGTTCCTAGAGTGGTTTCTTATTAGTTTCTAAGCTTTAGATCTGTAAATTGAAATACAGATCTGAAATGTAGATCCCTAGCAATTCTTGAAACCTTAGATTGAAGCCTTACGTAATTTTATTTAATTATTTAGTTATTTATTTGTTTTTGTCCGAAATCATCAGATCTGTCACCGGACATTGGATGCCGGAGCAGCTTTTGAGGAAGAATTTTCGGATTCAACAACCAATCAAGACAAACTGTGTACACCATCCTTGATGCATTTTTTACCTATTATGCATTATATATTTTGATTATAATCTATTATTATACATTAAAATTGCATGTTTCATATGAAAAATAATTGAAAACATGTATATGTTGATTTAGTAGTATTTACATGAGTAGTGATTTGAATCTGTGGTTAAGATCTGTTGTTGAGATCCGTAGTCAAGATTTGTAATTGAGATCTATTGATGCAAGTTGATTTGTGGTCGTTGATGTTGTAGAAGATTATAAAATTGTTTAAGTTAATAACTTGGTGAGTGTCCAATGTTTGTTCCGTAACCGTCATAGTTCTAGGATGGGGCTGACTGAGTTCAGTTACCCTATAAGAAATATAACCTGTATGGTTCTCTGGTAGTTTTGGTGGAAGTTGAAGTAGTGAGCTGCGGCTCACAACAACGACTTGTCCGTAGTCAGTGTGTGCGCACATGCCCAGGCGAACTCTATATTCCCCTATACAGCTAAAGGCTTTGTTTTCTTAGTGCCAATCATGTGTTGAAAGAAACACAGAAGGGCGCATATGGCGTTGATTGTTGTGCCTGAGGGATCCTATGGTATGGAAACCTTTGCAGAGTAATAGTTTTTAGATTACTGTTTTACAAAATTCATGTGCATCTTCAGTGATGGAAACTTGATTCTTTATTGCATTGACTGGTTCATGAGTTGTTCCGTATTCATAATTATAAATAAGTAAATATATCTTATCTTGCTGACTCTCAAAAACTCAGCTATAGTTGCACGGTAGTGTATACAAACACTTCAGAAACATACCAAGTGGTGGGACCAGATGGCGACAGTCTTCAAACCACGAAGATCTTTTCTCAGAGAATGCTTAGCATGAAGAGTATCGACGCTTAGTGTTTGGAATTTTATTTCCTTAAATCTTATTTTAATAATTTTTGTAAGAATTTTAAATTTTGAATAAAGATTTTCTTTATTCGCTATGCCAATGCATATGTGCTTCCACTCTGTATCAGAATGCGTACGAGCATGACTCGAACGTGTTCAGAAGATGTTCAAATCTCCCAGACCATGGTTCGGGGAGTCACAACAGCCTTACATCACAGTTGGATGTAGACTTAGCCAACCAATGCCATGAACATGACTAGAGAGCATGCATTAACCTCTCCCAGAGACATTGGACATTACCGCCCTCCACCTCCACCCCATCCAACCTCACCCCGTACTTACCCTCTCCATCACGATCTTTGTCACCTTTGCTCGCACCCAGTCCCCCATTGTTGCAGGAGAATCCCATACCAAACTTAAACTAAGCTCGATAAGGTACTAAAGATGATGATCACAAAGATCCAAAGAAGTTTATTCCTAAGAAAGGGTGACAATGAAGACATCCCGTGAGAACACGAGCATGAGATCATAGACATTAGTGATTATGAAGAATTACCATATTATCCACTAATTAGATAAAATTCAAAGCCTACTCGAGGGGAATTGTTTAGTTAGAGAGTCGTTCATACCCTAAATTGTTGGAAATAGCAAAGGAACATAGTATAATATTAGTTTTACAATGTTTACTAAATATAATACATAGGATAATGCAGTAAATACTAAATAGCAATACATGCAATCATGCATTCAACCGTTGCACACAACTTTCATAGAAAAGAACTGATTTATTTGTAATGCAAATCATGTAGGCCCATTACCAAAAGTTGGTAAAATTAATGTTATACTCTCTTCCTTTGTGATCTCCAATAAATTAGGGTATGAACGACTCCATCTAACTAAGCAATTTGCCTCGAGTAGCCTCCTTTTAACTTTATCTAACTAGTGGATAACATGGGGATCAGTCATCGTCACTACCTTTGTTTCTATGATCTCATGCTCATTTCCCCACAGGGTGTCTTCATTCTTATCCCCTTCCCTAGAAAGCACATCCTCCAAATCTTATTCTCCATCATCCCCTTCACCACCTTCTGGAGCTTGGTTTAGGTTTGGTACGAGTTTTGGATGCAATAGCAGGGACTAAGGTACCATCACAATCTCTGTCACCTTCATCAGCACCCAATCCCCGCTGTTGCATGCGAATCCCATAGAAAGCCTAAACTAAGCTCGACAAGGTACTAAAAACGATGATCGAGAAGTAGATCCAAAGAAGCCCATTCCTAAGAAAGGGGGAGAATGAAGACATCTCGTGGGAACACAGGCACAAGATCATTGACATAAGTGATGATGAATGATTACCATATTATCCACTAATTATATAAAGTTAAAAACAGCCTACTCTGAAGCCAATTCTTTGGTTAGAGAGCCGTTCGTACGCTAATTTGTTGGAAATTGCAAAGGAAAATAGTATAATATTAGTTTTACAATGTTTATTAAATATAGTAAGTACGATCAATGTAGTAAATAGCATTACATGCATTCAACCGTGCGCACAACTTTAATAGAAAAGAAATGATTTATTTGTAATGCAAATCATGAAGACTCATTACCACAAGTTGGTAATATTAATGTTATACCGTCTTCCTTTGCGATCTCCAATAAATTAGGGTATGAACGACTCCATCTAACTAAGCAATTTGCCTCGAGTAGCCTCCTTTTAACTTTATCTAACTAGTGGATGACATGGGGATCAATCATCATCACTACCTTTGTTTCTATGATCTCATGCTCATTTCCCCACAGGGTGTCTTCATTCTCATCCCCTTCCCTAGAAAGCACATCCTCAAAATCTTCTTCTCCATCATCCCCTTCACCACCTTCTGGAGCTTGGTTTAGGTTTGGTACGAGTTTTGGATGCAGTAGCTGGGACTGAGGTACCATCACAATCTCTGTCACCTTCATCAGCACCCAATCCCCGCTGTTGCATGCGAATCCCATAGAAAACCTAAACTAAGCTCGACAAGGTACTGAAAACGATGATCGAGAAGTAGATCCAAAGAAGCCCATTCCTAAGAAAGGGGGAGAATGAAGACATCTCGTGGGAACACATGCACAAGATCATCGACATAAGTGATGAATGATTACCATATTATACACTAATTATATAAAGTTAAAAACAGCCTACTCTGAAGCCAATTCTTTGGTTAGAGAGCTGTTCGTACGCTAATTTGTTGGAAATTGCAAAGGAACATACTATAATAATAGTTTTACAATGTTTACTAAATATAGTAAGTAGGATCAATGTAGTAAATAGCGTTACATGCATTCAACCGTGCGCACAACTTTAATAGAAAAGAAATGATTTATTTGTAATGCAAATCATGAAGACTCATTACCAAAAGTTGGTAATATTAATGTTATACTGTCTTGCTTTGCGATCTCCAATAAATTAGGGTATGAACGACTCCATCTAAATAAGCAATTTGCCTCGAGTAGCCTCCTTTTAACTTTATCTAACTAGTGGATGACATGGGGATCAGTCATCGCCACTACCTTTGTTTCTATTATCTCATGCTCATTTCCCCACAGGGTGTCTTCATTCTCATCCCCTTCCCTAGAAAGCACATCCTCAAAATCTTCTTCTCCATCATCCCCTTCACCACCTTTCTGGAGCTTGGTTTAGGTTTGGTACGAGTTTTGGATGCAGTAGCAAGGACTGAGGTACCATCACAATCTCTGACTCCCTCATCAGCACCCAATCCCCGTTGTTGCATGCGAATCCCATAGAAAACCTAAAACTAAGCTCGACAAGGTACTGAAAACGATGATCGAGAAGTAAATCCAAAGAAGCCCATTCCTAAGAAAGGGGGAGAATGAAGACATGTCGTGGGAACACAGGCACAAGATCAACGACATAAGTGATGATGAATGATTAACATATTATCCACTAATTATATAAAGTTAAAAACAGCCTACTCTGAAGCCAATTCTTTGGTTAGAGAGCCGTTCGTACGCTAATTTGTTGGAAATTGCAAAGGAACATAGTATAATATTAGTTTTACAATGTTTACTAAATATAGTAAGTACGATCAATGTAGTAAATAGCGTTACATGCATTCAACCGTGCGCACAACTTTAATAGAAAAGAAATGATTTATTTGTAATGCAAATCATGAAAACTCATTACCAAAAGTTGGTAATATTAATGTTATACTATCTTCCTTTGCGATCTCCAATAAATTAGGGTATGAACGACTCCATCTAACTAAGCAATTTGCCTCGAGTAGCCTCCTTTTAACTTTATCTAACTAGTGGATGGCATGGGGATCAATCATCGTCACTACCTTTGTTTCTATGATCTCATGCTCATTTCCCCACAGGGTGTCTTCATTCTTATCCCCTTCCCTAGAAAGCACATCCTCAAAATCTTCTTCTCCATCATCCCCTTCACCACCTTCTGGAGCTTGGTTTAGGTTTGGTACGAGTTTTGGATGCAGTAGCTGGGACTGAGGTACCATCACAATCTCTGTCACCTTCATCAGCACCCAATCCCCGCTGTTGCATGCGAATCCCATAGAAAACCTAAACTAAGCTCGACAAGGTACTGAAAACGATGATCGAGAAGTAGATCCAAAGAAGCCCATTCCTAAGAAAGGGGGAGAATGAAGACATCTCGTGGGAACACATGCACAAGATCATCGACATAAGTGATGAATGATTACCATATTATACACTAATTATATAAAGTTAAAAACAGCCTACTCTGAAGCCAATTCTTTGGTTAGAGAGCTGTTCGTACGCTAATTTGTTGGAAATTGCAAAGGAACATACTATAATAATAGTTTTACAATGTTTACTAAATATAGTAAGTAGGATCAATGTAGTAAATAGCGTTACATGCATTCAACCGTGCGCACAACTTTAATAGAAAAGAAATGATTTATTTGTAATGCAAATCATGAAGACTCATTACCAAAAGTTGGTAATATTAATGTTATACTGTCTTGCTTTGCGATCTCCAATAAATTAGGGTATGAACGACTCCATCTAAATAAGCAATTTGCCTCGAGTAGCCTCCTTTTAACTTTATCTAACTAGTGGATGACATGGGGATCAGTCATCGCCACTACCTTTGTTTCTATTATCTCATGCTCATTTCCCCACAGGGTGTCTTCATTCTCATCCCCTTCCCTAGAAAGCACATCCTCAAAATCTTCTTCTCCATCATCCCCTTCACCACCTTTCTGGAGCTTGGTTTAGGTTTGGTACGAGTTTTGGATGCAGTAGCAAGGACTGAGGTACCATCACAATCTCTGACTCCCTCATCAGCACCCAATCCCCGTTGTTGCATGCGAATCCCATAGAAAACCTAAAACTAAGCTCGACAAGGTACTGAAAACGATGATCGAGAAGTAAATCCAAAGAAGCCCATTCCTAAGAAAGGGGGAGAATGAAGACATGTCGTGGGAACACAGGCACAAGATCAACGACATAAGTGATGATGAATGATTAACATATTATCCACTAATTATATAAAGTTAAAAACAGCCTACTCTGAAGCCAATTCTTTGGTTAGAGAGCCGTTCGTACGCTAATTTGTTGGAAATTGCAAAGGAACATAGTATAATATTAGTTTTACAATGTTTACTAAATATAGTAAGTACGATCAATGTAGTAAATAGCGTTACATGCATTCAACCGTGCGCACAACTTTAATAGAAAAGAAATGATTTATTTGTAATGCAAATCATGAAAACTCATTACCAAAAGTTGGTAATATTAATGTTATACTATCTTCCTTTGCGATCTCCAATAAATTAGGGTATGAACGACTCCATCTAACTAAGCAATTTGCCTCGAGTAGCCTCCTTTTAACTTTATCTAACTAGTGGATGGCATGGGGATCAATCATCGTCACTACCTTTGTTTCTATGATCTCATGCTCATTTCCCCACAGGGTGTCTTCATTCTTATCCCCTTCCCTAGAAAGCACATCCTCAAAATCTTCTTCTCCATCATCCCCTTCACCACCTTCTGGAGCTTGGTTTAGGTTTGGTACGAGTTTTGGATGCAATAGCAGGGACTAAGGTACCATCACAATCTCTGTCACCTTCATCAGCACCCAATCCCCGCTGTTGCATGCGAATCCCATAGAAAACCTAAACTAAGCTCGACAAGGTACTGAAAACGGTGATCGAGAAGTAGATCCAAAGAAGCCCATTCCTAAGAAAGGGGGAGAATGAAGACATCTCGTGGGAACACAGGCACAAGATCATCAACATAAGGTGTACATCAGCACAAGATCAATGTCTCTCAAATAAGTTAATACAAGCTCTATGGCCATGTACATGGCACTTGCTTGCCTAGGTCCCCATCCAAATATGGCCCAAAGGTGTACTTCTCCGTGAACTTAACACAACAACAAAACCACTCTGTATTTGCTATTGAGATGGTGTTCACCGACTGGAAACTACACCATGAATACTATGTGGTATACAACAAAGGGTAATAGGAAAATAGCAAGCGAAATTTGTATAAAATCTAATAATCACAAGGAAAAAAATCAGAAATTTCAGTAAGCAAATCATGACAGAAATGTAAGAATTTAGATAAGCAATGTGTATCTATGCATATGGTTATGCTCCCCATAACCCAAGAATAATGCTTAATTCTATGTTCTCATATTTTAGGTCCTAGGGTTTTAAAACCTAGGCTCTAATACTAGCAGTAACACCCTAGGTACCCATATCAACACATAGGAATTTTTTGTCATCGCTTTATCTAAAAAGGTTAAATCGGTTGGTATGGTTAGTTTTCATATGCTTTCTCAAGGTAAACTATTGATATGACTAATCCATGCAGTACTAAGTCGTTTGGACTGAACTGGACCAAAGTGTTATTATTTGCTTTTTTGTTATAACAAAAGTAAGGTGTAGTAATATGCCGTTTGAATATTTGAATATGACAAAAGTAACAAAAACATGAGGAACATTTGAATATGACTCTGAGATATGTAGAAAATAACGCAAAACTATCAGAAATGGTAAAATGAGCAAATCATGGTCAAGTGATAAACGTCTAGTTCCACCTGGGTGGCTCGGCTCCAATTTGATTTTCTCGCCTGCAACATCACTCCTGTTTAAAGCATGAAGTGCAGCTTCAGCTGCTCTGACATCATAAAACTCTATGAACTTGTGATGGCACTTATGTGGAGTCTCCCAAATAAAAGATCATGAGTAATGTGTTCCGGCTGAAACAAGATCTAGTTAATGTAAGGTCTTACCTCCTTGATTTCACCATAGCCACCTAATATCTGATGAAGATCATCATTTGTTACAGATGGGTAAAGGTTAAATACTACAAGAGTTCCTTGGTTAATATCATTCTCTGAAGGATTGTCCTAATGGAAAGAAGTCGCCATTAGCAAATGTAATTTGTGCTCATGTGTGCAAGTCTGCACATATTTCCAATATAATTCAATAAAATGCAATCCCTATGATAAAAGCGTCTTGGATAACAAACAAGAAACACAAAACACCATGTTTTTTAACACCATAGTATTTAATGCCACATGTATGTTGCATAATGCAATCAAGTAAGAGAAGACATGAAGCAATGAATTTGGACTAAATGACATTATATATAGAATGAATACCTTTGGAATGGAGTAATGTATATCAAGTTTCCTGTGCCTAAGAGTTGCTTGTTTTGAAATGCCTTCATGGCATTTCGGGCTGATCTTACATCATAGCAAGAGATCATCACAAACCACAATGTTTGCAGGCAGTGTATAGTGTACGGATGTCTCCATATTGCTGAAAAAAGAAAAAGAAAATAACGCATTTGAGAAATCAAATCTGTTGCAACAAGATAATAAGCTGAGCGGGACGATGAAAAGAGGCATATCTCAAATAGGAGCTTCAATTCAGAGTCCTCAACATTACTATTAATGTTTATAACAAAAAGGGTTCTCGATGGGTGTTCCCCATTCAGATGCTCAGCACTCAAATGTGCCATTTAAAGATCTAATCTGACCATTATTGGCTCCACCATTAAGTTCCGACAATTGGTTATATTCATCAATTTCCAATGCCATCCCACCTCCAGTACAGAATATATCATCATCAATATCATCTCCATTATTTGCACGGTCAGTATACCTGGCTTCATCAAGAACACCTGCTAATAAGTCATCGTCATCAAGGAGCAGGTTTCCAATTATTTGGGCCTATTTCCTCAGTCAACTCAAAGGGCTCATCATATACATGGTTGGTGTCAACCTTTTCAATAGGCTGACCAACTAGGCAATTCTTTGATGTTAATCTCACTGCACAATAACAAATGAAAATCAGTTTAACAAACAAAGAATACCAAAATACATTGCACTAAAAATATAATCTTGATTAAACCAGGTTGTCTCATTCTTCGCTTGGGGACAGTGGCTAACCAGGCTGCATAGGCATGGACACGAGACATTACACAATATGAACTCGGCGACACGGCATTTCTCCAAAATTAAGGAGACGAGTACACGGCTATACAACTACTTGATTTCATACGCTACCACAGTTGAACAAAATAACAACTTGTTGGGCTTGCCTATTGGGCCTATACTGCTTTTTTGGGCTTGTAGTCCCCGAGCAGCTCCACCCCCACACCCCACCCCTAGGCCCTAGCCATGTCAAAAATGTACCTGACCATGTCTAGATATAATGAAATCATTGTACACTTCACAATCATGTGTGTCTGAGGCGTGTTTGTGCCCAAACACTGGTACGCTGCCTTGACGGAGCGTCCATGCAACCTAGATGGCTAGAAAGGGATAGAGTTCACTAAAGCAAGTAGATTCTTTGGCCAATGGAAAGAAAAAGAAGATAAAGGAAGCAAGATTCTCACGAACAAGAAAAGAAAAGCCCGTTTTCCATTTTTAATTTTTTTATATTCTTCCCTATTCATCTCCATCCACTCCCTTCCCTTCCCATATATTTTCTTTCCTGGCATGTAACCACTAAAGATAGATGTGCCATGCAATGATATAATTCAGCACATCTGATGGAAAAGAAATATTTCTTTGATGGTCACAGTTCATTGTTCAGTAGTACCAGGTACTCCAATAAAGCAAAAGTCAAGTGATAATGAACAAAGGCTCACATTTCTTGTCAAAAATGCCTGGAAGAGAGCTTGAGAAAAGTCCATTCTCATAGTAGGCCCCATTAAAATTTGCCCTTCTCCCATCAGAAAATAATACCCACTGGCTTGGAAAATGAATTAGCTTGGCAGCAACGGTCTCGATCAGTTCTCCAGGGAGTTTATGACAGTTTCACATGCCTCGCTTGGCCCAACAACTTGTGCTCAAGGCCAAATGAAATTTTCTAGTCCATTGGCTTATACCATTGTAAAAGCTCCACCCAATCACACAGCCTTCGAGACAATAGGCTGGGCCTTTCCAAGCGGAGGAGATACGACCAACTTGCTTCCCGACATTAATGAAAATCTATATGTTGAAATGAATCAAGCATCATGTCAATCAATACCCAACACCAAGCAAAATAAAATAAAACTAGCAAAATTTAATGGCACCAGAGTGTGGGCAATCCGCAAACCGCATTTGTTGAGACTCCTTGTCCAACATGTGCCTTGCACAGTAGTGCCTACTAAATCAACTGCTTGACCTAAATATGGAAAGAAAGCTACTTTCACCAATGAGAAAAATTTACACATCCTCAGATTTTGCACAATTAATTTCACCAATGCAAAACCATTGGTGCCCCACACATCCCAATTAATATGCAAGAAGCCAAGAACAGTTTCCTACTAGTAGACATTCTAATTGAAAAAGGGAAATTACACCAACATAAAACAAATACAACCATGACTGAATCAAACTCTTCACACTCACCGACATGATCAGGCAAGGACTCAGGCTTCCAAAATCCAACTTTCCTCTACAATAGAGAGAAAAAATTATGAAAAGCGTTAGTTCAGGCCATTACTGTGCATCATAACCCAGTCATCAAGAAAAGGACAGTGAATAATTATTATTTCATCCAAAAGGATGCACACAGTTCATCATCAACCATCATTTAACCAAAACAGCATACATTTGTGGGGAGAAAATCTTCTTAATGCAAGAATTGCGGCAGTTATTCAGAAAAGTAAGGTTGGATTACCTCGGCAGGGAGGCGAAACACGTCAAAGAAGGGCAAATCGGCCTCAGCAGGAAGGCTGAACTGGGATACGTGGTGCCTCTGATCCATGACTCTGGATGGCATGCTGCGGGTGCCACAGCATAGAACTTGTCAGATACACAAAGGGACCAAGTTTTTAACATTACAGGGAGCTCAATTCAGTGGCATCACAGCAGAAAAGTTGAAACTTTACTGAAATTATGCAGTTTCTGGGAACAAATTTGACCAATCAGGAATATTTAACGTGCAGAATTTGAAGTCTCGAATGATTGGGTAATGTAACATCGGGAAAATGTGAAATTTAAAGTTTGTAGGCTTCAAAGATCACAATTTTGGATCAAAAGTCACCAAATTTGACCGACCAAAAAGAAGAATCCTACAAACTTCCACGAGAAGGTTTGAATTCCCCAGGATATCCACAGGACAGAGCAAAAGATGGGGAATTTAATGCACCTCGGCTTCGTCGATAAGCTCAAAGAGCACAAGCATCCTGTGATCAAAACAAAAGCCGAAATAAAACCAAAACACTGACATACCAAATCAAACTAGGCTCCGAAACCGGGCTCAACTCACCCAAAGCAACCAAAAATTCACCAAAAAAAAAAACGAAACCTCCCGCAATTCAAACATCAGAAAAACAAAACCACACAAAGAAAAAATCGCGAAAACCCACCAAAAATCGAAGAAAAAAACCGAAAGCACCAACCTCACCAGATCGGCACCTGAGAACCCCTCCTCGTCAGGACCCGAAGCCTCCTCCAAACTCGCAAGCCAAAGCCACCCGCGGAGGAGGAGACGCTCCCATAACCCACAACTCACCACTCCCCGAACTCGAAGAAGGCGAGATCACGAAGCTCACCGCAAATGCCCGACCGGAGGAGACAAACCCAGCAAGCAAACGAGCTGCACCAACCTAACCCTAGCAAGCTGCAACAACGACGACGACCTCCGCCCCCACCACTGCTCCCCATTCCAGCACCTCCGCCACCGCGAGAGCACGCAGGAAAGCAACTCCGGCGAGTTGGTGGTGGTGGCGGCGAGACGAAGCAGAGACGAAGACCAAAAAATTTTCTAAAAAAATCCAAAACATCAATTAAATAATTAGCTAAATAGCGAAAGGCAAAACCGGAGGGTCCCCTTATAGAGTCCTCGGAGGGGGGAGGTCACGCGCGGAGCAGCACACCGGGCGCACCGGATAGCGACTACACCCGCTTGATTGTTCCACCGGCCAGTGAGAGAGGAAGAGGAGGTGGGAAAGTGAGTCCGCGGTGTCAGGGAGAGGCGGGTAACGGCGTTCTGAAGCGATGGGGGTGGGGGGTTGGGAACTGAGGCGAGCCGAGGTGACGTCAGCTTTTGGCAGGATAAGCGCTGTGGGCCGATTTGCTTGTGCCGGGGACTGAATGTTGATGGCTTGCACGTTGAGTAAAAGTAGGTTATAGTAGTGGCGGCGGTAGCGAGTAATGACAAGGGTAGCTACGCGGAGAATATGGAGGGCAGGCGGCGTCACGTGTTGGTGACACCCTCGATGACATAGGTAGTGACAAGTACGCCTGTGGCAACGATCCACAGGGCAAGCGGTGGAGAGGTGAAGTATTCTGTTGAATGTAAGCCCATAAGCGAGCCCACCCTTTTTGTTTTAGAACAATAGTTACGCGTTGTTGTAAAATTATGTATTTTACTAGAGTGGCTGGGTGGTGTAGTAAGGAGGAGAGCGAGGGGCCTCAAGTGTTAGTGGTATTGTCAAAGACGTAGGAAGCGACGAGTAAGGTCTATCCTCTCGACTTTAAGTTATCACAAAAAGATTGTTAGTAGTGGATAGTAACGGTTGCAGCGACTAGCAATGTTAAGGGTGGTTGGGTGGGAATAAGGAGAAGGCAAGGGGTATTAAGATGTTAGTGATATTGTAAAATAAAGTCGTGATAGTGAGAGCATCTAGAACGAGGGGTAAGGTGCCGAAGGGTTATTCTATTGAACAGATCTCATTAACTATCCGCTCATTTTATTTTAAAAAATAGATTCATATTATTGTAATTATGTATTCATTAAATACACTAATACAAAACAAAGAAAGTGTTGACCTGTTGCTATGGAAAGTAGAAACCTATTTTATGCTATCTATTTGGTGGATATATTGGTCGAATATTACTTATTATATTGACACAAATAAAACACAATCCATATTTTGCATTGACATCTATAATTTTTTGTATTTGTAGTGCCGCATGCTAGTTTGTGGTGCCATGATCCACATTTTGGATGTTATACAGTGGCATGCCAGTGATTTAGTTGTTTTGTAGTACATTTCTAGGATTGCAAAAATTTCATAATGGTGTGGGTCAAATTGCCCTTTTTATTGTTAGTAGTTAGTAAGCGAGTACGTGGAATATGTTACAATAATTTATATAAATATAGCAATATTTGAAATATAAAATTCAAATTCAACAAATAGATCATAAACTTATAATGCAACTAACCTTTGAAAATTAAAAACAAAAAATAACCTGAGTGTTGAGGTCTAATGAAATATGGGTAAAGGGGAAGAATATGCGTCGCCTGTGCAACGCATGAAACTTAGATCAATTTGAGTATGGCGTAATTAGTGACAACATTTCTATTAGCTATATTATTTTTTTCTTTTTTATCATTGTTTATCGGTAGAAGGTCATAAACATCTTTTAAAAAAATCATCTACGATACCACATTATTCATTAATAAGAGAACATAAATGATAAGTCTTTTAATGAGAGTTATGAGTGAAGGTAAGACCAACTTCAAATAATAGTCATTTGATATCTCGAAACAATGCACAATATTATCGGATCAGACAGTCGTAAAAAGCAAAAATATTTGAAAATTCAAAACTTATGCATTATATGGTAGTATAGATAACTATGATTTTTAAAATTTGCTGTTGTTCTTTTGTAATTTTTTTTATTACAGAATTTAAGTGTTTTTTAGAGGAGGATTTGAGTTTATTGGTAGAGTATTAATGGTGAAATACCTATTTAGGTGCTCATTTAGTTTTTGCTGTTGCAGCAGTATTAACTTCTATTCTTGCTTGCTAAGATATACATAACTTTATTAGATGATATTGTTAGTATACAATTACATCTATCATGCATGTATGCAACCCAAATCCTTAAATCCATAGCATTTAGGGAGAATAAATTATCAGATTTTTATAGAATTATTCTTTGCCAGTTGTCCTGCTAGGTGTTCAGCAACGATCAAGTGCCAAAATGAGAAAGATTAAATTGAAATTAGTTAAAAATTAAGAAAACAGATAGAGTTATATTTAGGGAAAAAAAATCTCTTTAGGTGCTAGATGCATGTAGTTTTTCAAAAGAATCCACACAAATACACGATGCTATGTCACCGTATCAAAAAACAAGATAAGTATGAGAAGATCAACTCAATACAATTTTCTTCCCTATTGCCAGTGACCTCCACCTTCTCATTCCCGTTCCTCTCTAATCAAACATGTAGGGATTCACTTGTCTTCTCAATCTTAACTCACGCTGAGAGAATCACCAGAATGAGTAATGGAATAAAGATGACAATGCAGTGGAGAAGAACGCAACCGAGGGTGTTGAGGTGCCAGCAGCACTGTCGAAGACGCAAATAACAACACGTGAAGACGGCATCATCCATGTCCCGGAGGGATGGGGATGGAGCAAAGGGTTTATCACTGTCGAACATGATCCTATTAGCGAGTGCCACCTTTTTATTTTAGAAAAAAAAAATAGTTACAAATTGTTGCAAAGGTGTATTCATAAATATGCTATCACAAAACAGATAATTGTTAGTATGTAGTTGCAAAAAGTGAAAACCTATTGTTATGCCATCTTTTTGTGGATATTGTGGGCCCCTCATTAGAGGGAACCTACTACAAATGCCCAGGTGATTTGTGCACAGGAGTTAAAACTTCAGAACATCCAACTATATTTACATGCATACATTAGCAAAGCGTAAGGGGTCATTCAGACCTATATTACAGTAATTGACGTGTGCGGAACCACGTCAAAATATAAGTAGCAAAATCAGTTAGGGGCTGAACCCAAAACAGGGTTCGAGCCAAAAAGCAATCATCCAAAGTAGTACAACACAACAGTGAGGAACATCCTCCTCATCCAGCAAAGCGTGAAGCAGGGCGCAATCCACATCGCTCTCGTTGAGGTTTGGTGACCCTTCAGGCGCTTGGATCTCCGGGAACGTTGTCGGGGTCTTCTTGTGCTGAGTCGATTCCATAGTCTATGAAATCGACTGATTCATCCTCTGTACTTATTGGATCAGCAAGGGTGAGCATACAAAGCTCAACAAGTTCCCGCATAGGGAGATGTTATATGTGGTAAATGTCAACAACAAGCTCTATGGTTCTCATACTTAGGGTAATTTTATTGAAAACAGAGATATTTTAATACTTTAGAAAGTCTCCCAGAATCTGGGGTTTTGTTTATCAAAGTAATTTATCAGACTGTACATGTGTATACTTTTCACAGAGTCAGGCTAAGCTCCCATGAGCCGCCATGGTTTGATCACATTTTAAAGAATTTATCAAAACTAATCATGCTGCATCGACGAGGGACCACCCCACTACGACCAGGCTCCAGAAAACCCGGGAGCACGGAGTATTCGAATACCTTTTTACACTCTGCAGAGGTGTACCACTGTACCCACCACGAAAACTCAACTTAAATGTCGGATCAGCTCCCTGCGACTTATACGCAGGTGACCAGGCTGAGCTTACACAACAGTTTACTGACCCATTGTTAATAATTTCCTGCCCGATACATAGACAATACCGGCCCCATTATCAAGGTAGGTACTCCCTACAACATGATACATGGCAAGCACGCGTAAGGTCCTCATTATCGTTGTGGGTCCTCCCCACTGCCTTTTCTTCTAGCCTTGGGTCCATGAAGTCCTCCTCTGGACGCATGGAAATCCCACTTCCGGGTTCGGTCGCGCACGACTCGAGAGCCAGGCTAGGGCGACTTCCTTCTTACACCTTATCCTCTCTACCCCTCACACCACTCGTGGCCCTCTGTGGCCCACCAATTTCCACTCGGGAAACCGGATCGACAACCATTGCAGGAAATGATTAACTTTAGGTGAGTCATGACATTGTGCCTGTCCCATACCAGGCGGGTGGTTAGCACGTTTTCAGGCCGCTTAGAAGCACAGCACGACGATCCCGTTCTTATGGACCCTTAGCGAGGCTTTCACAAACCCACCGCGCACACAGCGCCAACCATCCAAACCAATCCTCGCTACTAGTCCCTATTTCTTTTATATAAAATGATCTTTTAGAAATAGTTTGCTCATGCTTCTGCCTTCCTCTCTTCTTTTACACATTTATTAGTGTTGACATATACTTCTATGAGTGCATATCTCTTTTAAAGTAATACTTTTTCTCCTAAGGTGACAAGGTAAAGTAAATTGTCATGAAAACAAGGGGGGGTCCACAAAATGGGACTATCTACCCACATTATTTCTCAACATACGCTTTTATCACAACTATCTTATGTATACTTGTGTAGATATCAAACTCTAAATAATTAAATGCATATAAAATAATAGGCGCAATATGTTCAAAGGAGGGAAACTTGCCTTGCCAAGCAGTAGTGTCGTAGTCTGCGGGTTCTTCTGCTTCCTCTTCCGCGTAGTCGAAGTCTTGATCTTCAAATACAGGCATACACACAAGGTATTACAATCAACTTACAAAATACGACAACTTATGCTCACATAAAATAATAGGGCGCTATACTGGAACGGCTTTTGATTTCTGAACTGGGCTAGGGTTTGGGCTTTGGATTTCTAAGGGTTGAATTGTGCTAGTTTAGGATGGACAAGAAGAGTAGTAAATAAGACTCTTAGGGTCGACGGACATTAGACGTCAAAAGGGCGACGTTCGGGTCACGTCCGAACTTAACCTAAAAGCCGAAAAGTGAGTTAAGGGGTCTAGGTGATTCTAAATGAGATGAAAATTGGACAGCATGTGTAATAGACTAAGGCAAGGTTATTTGACAAAGTGGGACAAGCAGAAAAGGCTTAGGTTTTCCAGAATTTACAAAAAGGTCCAGGACACAGCAATTTCCATGCCATTGTACTGCTGAAATTAGGGTTTGTGTGTCCTGAGCAATTGGCTCATGCATTTGAGGGCAAACTATGTCAAACATGTAGGCTTAAGTGTCAGGAGGTGGCTGGTTGAAGGGTTTGGCCGGGGATGGCCGGAGTTGGCCGGAATTTGAATGCCAAGGTGGCTGTTTTGAACAGAAATTAGGGCAGAGCAATTGGAGCACCTAGAGTTGATCAATTTCAAAACAAATTACATATTCTTGCTCCTGGGAGTGTAGAGGTCACTGCTGGATCATTGGATTGCCTGGAGGTGGCGGTTGGAGGCTCGCCGGAGTTAACTGCTGGAGTTCACGGCCGGGGGATTTGGGGATTTTTGATTGGCTGAATGAAAACCAAAATTGACTAGCTGGGGCAATAGAGCGTACTCTAAGGAGTGTTTCTTTCTACTAGCACGAGTTCTAAATCCTTTTGGATCGGTTTGAATTTTGCTGAACAGAGGAAATAGAAAATCCGGTGATAGCCGGAGTTAGAAGAGAAGTGGGTTCAATTCTTTGCTCGTGAACTATCTAGGGACTAAGAGGAGTATGCTGGTAGCTTTAGTTTGAAGAATGCATTACTGGAAAAGCTTGTCGTCGAGAGAGCTCACCTGCGGCGCGCTGGAGAAGAAGAACAGTGAAGGGGGAGCTCTCTGCTGCTAATGGCGTGTACGTGTGGTGAAGATAACACGATGCCCTGGCTTTTATAGCCTCCAGGTGGCTTAGGGGAGGCTCTGGCCGAGGGAGGGCGCAACTGGGCGCAGTTTACCGGAGACGAGGACGGTGGCGATGGGACGGCGAACTGTGAGGGGGTCATGAGGTATGGCTACAGTTCGGCAGAGGACGGCGACGATGGCACAAGGCGGGTGGTTGCGGGCAACGAGGTCTCGGGGCACGGGACGACGACTTTGCGCGCGGCCAGGCGAAGTGGTGTTCGGTGGCGGACGCGACGGGACGATCCCGGCGACCTGGGGGTTCCCGAGGCGTCGTCGTGGCTTCGACAAGTGGCGTAGCTCACGGGGCACGCGAGGCGCACGTGGGGCGGTGCCGGCGGCGAAGGGACGCGGTGGCGCGGCGTGGAGGCGCACGGGCGGCACGCAGGGCGCGCGCACGGCACGGCAACGGCACAGGCACAGGCACAGGCACAGTACAGTGCCGTGTACTGTACACCGTGTTTGGCTTAGGGGCATTTTGGGCATTTCTGAGATTTAGGGATCCAAATGCAATTCTGATTTTTCTGAGGATTAGATAAAAATGCTATATACTTATTCCAATTGAGTTTGCGCGAAATCGCTAAGATTTGGCAGGGTTTTGGACAAAATGAAAACAGAGCCGGGTAAAATAGTACTTTTGTTTTCGGATTCTTCCAACAGCTGAAACTCTGGTCTTCGTCGCAAATCTGGAGATGTTTCTAAAGGACGATATGTATCAAATAGCGATACGGACATGTAGGAGAAGACGAATCTCGATTCGGACTTCGAACGGAGGTTTTGGACTTTTTGGGGCTTCGCGAAGCGGGCGTTTTCGGAAAAGAGAAAGACTTAGCCAATTTGGGACTTCTCGATACGGGGGGATCCTAGGGCACATTATGCACATATTGGTTATGGTCTTGGGTCCTTTCAGAGTTAGGTGATGCGAGATGCATGTATCTGGGCGATGCTCAGAGAATGCAAGTAAGGCGAAAATAGGGATGTTACAGATCTGACCCTAAAAATAGCTAATTGTAGTGGCACAAATAAAAAACACTCCATATTTTGTAATGACATACGTATAATTTTCCAAACAAATTTTTTTATAACCCAATAAAAAAAAAATTTCAAATCTAACCCAAAACTTTTAAAAATTTCAAAACTAATTTTCAGTCGCGAAGAAATCCGGCGACTAAACTTCAGTCATTAATTGGGCTAGCGACTGAAGACGTGGTACGGCCCAAATACACCGCCGGCCCAGCTCACAAATGATTAAGTGAAATATTACTTTATGTAATGACAATACTTTTCAGAAGTGTTTCTTAGCCTAATTGGTTGTGACACAGAACTCTAACCCCAAAGACTCGGGTTTGAATCCCACTCGCAATTTTTTACCAAATAGAGATAAACCCGGGTCTCTCGGGTGGGAGTGCCAGATACACTAGAACTAACTTATATAATTTGTTGCGGTAGCATAACTTTTATACTTCTTTTCGTGGCACAGTTCTAGGCCGATGGATGCATATGGGCCGTGCCACGTCTTCAGTAGCAAGCTGACTGGCGACTGAAGATCAGTCGCGCGGTACACTTCGCAACTGAGGGCCATTTTTGAAAAAATTTAAAGGTCCGGGCTAGTTTTCGAATTTGTTTTTTTTTTGTGGGTTATTAGGCAAAAAAAAATCTAATTTTCCATATTTTGCAGTGATGTGTACTATTTTTTTTTTGCACATTATGGTTTGCAGTAACGTAATTAATATTTTGCATGTTTTATGGTGGCATGTGAGTGATCCAGCTATTTTGTATTAGTACTTTTACAATTGCAAACTTTTATAGTAACATGATCAACTTACCATTTCTATTGTTGATAACTATGGTTTTATAATTTTGGTTATCTTTTTAGTGTTATTTTTATCAGAGGATTTAAATTTATTGGTAGAGTATCAATGATGAAATGCCTATTTCGGTGGCCATTTAATTTTTATTGTTGACACTGTATTAACTTCTATTCTTGCTTGCTAAGATATGCATAACGTTATTAGATGATATTGTTAGGATACAATGACATCTATCATGCATGTATGCAATACAAATCCTTAAATCCATAGCATTTAGTGAGAATTAAATTATCAGATTTTTATAGGGTTTTTCTTTCCCAGTTATCCTGCTAGGTGCTAAGCAACGATCAACTGCCAAAAATAGAAAGATTTAATTGTAATCGGTTAAAACTTACAAAACAGATTGAGTTATATTTAGTAAAAAAAATGTCTATTGGTGCTAGATATTTGTAGTTTTCTAAGCATGCACATGGTGTTATGTCCACATATCAAACAACAAGATAAGAATGAGAAAATCTGTTCGATACAATTTTCTTCTTTATTTGTCAACAACCCCCACCTCCCCATTTGAGCCCCCCTTCCATTGCCTCGAATGGCCCCATATGTGGTAGTGGCACCGTTAATAGCCACTGCGACATCTTTGTTCACCTGCAGACGCCTACTTGTTATATGCGCTTAGGTCTACTTGAGCCATTTTGCGGCTACTTAAGTTTTTAAGTAGATGTTTAACTGCTTAAGTGACCCACTTAAAAGCTAAAACCATTTATTCCAACAACTTATATAAAAAATACGCGAAGGGGATGTTTACATCTTAAGCAAACAAATGGATCGTTTTTTTTTGACATTTTTATAGTGTTATAGAGCTAATTATTTCAATTTAGTAAAAGATACTATATGTCAATTACAGTTGAAATTTGTGTTTTAAGTTTTTTTTTCTTTTCTATTTTTGAGAAAGTTTTTCTTTCGTCAACAAAGAAATCTAACCAAACACACACATAAAAATAGAGATGATTGAGAGTTAAACACATAACCTCTCTTTGTATGAATACTTATTCTAATTGTCAAATTACACATGTGAGTGCATTTTCACACTATAATGAAACTGGGATTGCTTAGTATTGTATGAATGCTTCTTAACCTCCCCCCTCCTTAAAAAAAATCAAGATGGCTTCATGGATACCAAGTGATGTGTATGGGTTTTGGGAATGCTAGAATACCTGTTCATACCCAACAAAGAAATTATCTGATTGGTCTGATTATAGCTCCAAGCTTCTAGCAGGGATTGAAAGCTATGGGGGCGAAATCACTCACCAGGAACAATTTAGAGTTGGAATCACTTCTGTATAGAAAAGTTGGAGCACGGAGGGGCCTACACACCAGGTGTAAGAAATTTGTTCCTAAAAGGTTCAAAAGAACTTACAATATTTTTACCACTTGATTCAAATTATATGATCATAAATGTTAATAACCAATTTCAAGGAAAAAAAAGCTAAAGCTACCATCAAAACATCATATAGCTCGAACTCTATGATTTCACCTTCTTACTTGAGTTTTACCACAGGGACAATTTTAAGCTACATGATCAGTTCGGCTCTCACATAACTTTCGGTTGGGCCTCTTGAAGTTTGCTCTCAGTCAGATGGGCTGTAGCCAAAGCCATTAGTTTCCCCTGCACCATCATCCAACCTAAGAAATTCTCACCACCCTCAGCAAAAGTAAAAAAGGAAATTTCTTACAGTTCAAAAATTACGGTTTGCAAGATTAATATGATAAGACTGAACCCACATGTCAGTGTTACAAGTACAAAATATTGAAACCCTTTGTTTTCTTTGTTAAGAATCAATGACATTTATCTCAAACTTTTGTCAGAAACCAATCGCCGGAGGTCATTTGCATGAAACACTTCTGGAATCTCGGAAGAATTTTGAGTTATATTTCTTTTCTGAATGGACTGGTGCCCCTGTAGCAAGAACTCATCAAAAGGAGCAATCCAGACATGACTTCATACGAACCGAAGCATTCAAGAGAATCGACAGATTAGCTTCATAATTATGATTAAAATGTGAAGAGAATATCTAAAAACAAAGTAGCATGTATGCCACCTCCATATGTGTCAAGCACAGGATTAGTAGGAAGCTTGAGTGCTTGTACTCTCCAATGTTCCAAGAGGGGACAAGATTTGGCACATATCAGGACTCAGATATCTGTCGCCTTTTCATCCTTCTTTGAAGATTTCTTTCTCTTCCTCTCAGTGCAAGGTTCTTTTCCTTTCAATTCTTGAGAAAATGCCCGCAATAGCCCCATAAGATGCTCATTTCTATGCGCTGGAACCACATTACAATCATCACAGTAAAAAAAAACTTCAATTGAGAATAGGAAATAATTTAAGTACCATGGGCAATTATCTACTCATCTTATTTACTGTTCAACATGTATAAGAATTAAGGATATAGATTGTGCAAGTATTTCAACGAGGCCAAACATGATATTCGGATTTTTTTTTTCATCTCTTGGAGGTGGTTAGCAGAACATGATATGCTGAAGTACCTGTGAGTATAACATCTTCTATCTTGACAGATTTACGACCAGCATGCTGTGCAAACAACTCTACGTCTTTGGCCAGCTGCTCTGCACATCTTGTAGAAGATTGTGATTAATAACACTCGTACAGTTTTTTTTTTTTTTCAAAAAATCCGTTACCCAGCAAGGTGCCAGATAATTGGGATGGTAAATTCAATACTTAAGAGAGTTAAAATTACATAAGTGCCCAGTAACCCTCTAACGAGGGAAACTGAACAGTGATTAATAACACTCATACAGTCCGAATGCTATTTGTACCCAACTCAGCAGGCATTCTTCTTCTTCTTGCTTCAACTGGTTTCCCTAGGACGGCAAGGTTTCCTTAGTTTAGCATCTTCCAGATTTACAGCGATGCTTCTTTTGTCTCACGATTAGCTCATTGCATAAATTCCAGATGCTCCACGGGCTTGCAATGACGACTGTTCTCCAAATTTTTCAGCTAGGTAGCGTCATCATTTGCACTTCACAGAGGTCTTTCAATGTTTGAAGTGAGGATATCTCATTCACTCTTAAACCAATCTCTGTCCAGCAGTCTTTAGCAAATTGGAGGTTTAGAAACAAGTGTGCAGCAAATCAGACAGTTAGTTGTGGGCAATTCCATTCCTATATTTCTGAGTTTTCCATAGTATTGAGCTTATTTTCCAGAAGAAGCCAGACGAAGATCTTACATTTGATTGTTGCTCCATCCTTCCCAATGGTAGTGATTGTTGCTCCGTTCTTACACTTCTACAGTTTCCAGAAATATTAATCTAACAAAATCCAGAACTGTGTTGATTCTACAGAACTACTGTCATTTTTTTAAATCCACTTTCTCCTTGATCCTGCATAAATATCTACTTTACTATCATATTCATTTTCTGATATTACATGCAAATCTCCTAACTTGTAACTCCTGGTGGGAAGTGACATCTGATTTAAAGAAATCACAATGTCAGTTACAAGAACATTATGACAAGGTATGAAAAAAGTGGCAGTTTAATTGATTGGCCAGTTTGGCTGGTGGAATGAGATAGTACTGATACACAAAGTATAGGAAATCTAAATACAAGGGATTAAACACAATAGGTCATCCATCTTTTCCCTTCGACAAAGTAAATCTAGTTTAGCTAGGACATAGCTAATGTCTCTCATTCAAGGCTTTGACTTGCACCAAAACTAACATATAAACTTTTGTGGCTGAGCTGCCCATGTGTTTGTCGAAGAACTAGGGATTCAATGTACAAATCAGTATACTTACCTACATGAAAGAAGATAAATTTTTTTTTGAAGAACATCATGATTTTAATCACATAGAGCTGATTCTACAATCATGTTGTGGAATTTATGGTAGATAAAGCATGTCTCTGGGATCGGGATATTTTTTTATTATAGCTGAATGTTGTGGACCCCACGAAACCAGCTTGTGTTTTAATGCAAGCAAATTTCGAAGCCAACAAAGTAGTTTACAAGCTAATC
Source organism: Pharus latifolius (assembly GCA_019359835.1). Classification (NCBI taxonomy): domain Eukaryota; kingdom Viridiplantae; phylum Streptophyta; class Magnoliopsida; order Poales; family Poaceae; genus Pharus; species Pharus latifolius. Next base: position 22,798,334 of record CM033322.1, read on the forward strand.
GCTTCAGTACAGTGGTGGAGCTGGCTTCAGAAAGGGAGGAGAAGGAGAGGTTGTTGAGGGCTGCTGATTGTCTACGGGCAAGCAGGACATGCCTGGAAGAGGCGTGGAAGAGGCAACGATGGTTGCTGGGAGAAGGATAAATAATTGTTGACTAGATAGTGCTTTGATGAACTTTTATTTTGTGTGTTGTCTTACCAGTTGATGTAATCAGTGATGCTACTAGCCTGGGATATTGTACTCTCTTTTTTCTGTTTTCTGTATCTCTGTAACAGACTTTGTTTTCGCAACAAAACAGAGGACGTGCTCCCTTTTTCTCAAAAAAAAAAAAACTTTGATTATAGCTCACCAGAAATCAGAATACCAATCATGAGCACATTTAGAAACCCTTTAGGAATGACATTGACCACTATGTTGTTGAGAGCCAATGAGTGAGGTCTGTCTTTATAAGGGTAAGACAATAATCATGTGTGAGCGAGTTTTTCCAACCTCAAAGATTGTTGTGGAATTTTCCACAGGAAACTAGCAGAAACATGTAGGAGTTATTTTATATAGAAGACCGGATATCTCACATATTTGGATCACTGAGGTATGGACAAAGCAGAAATTAATCAGATTTCCCTAATCCTCCCTTCTTCGTATAAGACACAGGAATACTTATGCAATAGTTTGCTTATCAGCTTCTGGTAATAAGACATTAATGAACTCTAGGTTTATGTCAACTAGGAGTTTCTAGAATATGTGCAGATGTAGTAATGATCTCTCAGGGCTTGTGAACTTCCAAAGTCAGTGACTTTCTCACAGATGATCATATCATCAGCAATTCAGCAAATAATAAGCACAGGACAATGGAAGCCTTGCCTCAGCACATTGTCGGTTCAGCAGTTAGTCCCATTTCTGTGCACCATGAAAGTGGAGGTTCTGATCAAGCACTAAGCAATGTGCAGGGAACATTTGACGAGCCTGAACATGTGGATGATCTCATGCATAAGAAGAGAATCAGATGACCTGGTGCAACAGCATGTTGCATATCAATGAACAATACCAAGGAGATATGTTTGAGCTTCAGAGCAAGAGTTTTGGCAAAAACTTGTTATATGACATTGCAGAGGTTCAAGGGCCTGCAGTGAGCCAGGTTAGTGTGGTTTGCGAATCGCAAAACTTCGGGTAAGAACCACGGCAGTACAGTTCAGATCAGGAGGGAGACCCCCAATGATATAGAATGTTTTGATTAATTGAAGGACATCATTGTCGACAGTGCACAATGCTGCTTTGGAGAAAACCATATCAAGGTTATACTGATTTCATACTATAAATGTTGCCTAACTTTCTTTACTTCCCAGTTGCATGAAGCAATTGTCAATTAATGAACAATTGATGAACTGAAGCAAATATAAAACAATGTGCGCCCAAATTAAGGAAATAAGACGAGCAAAGGTAGGGATTTGGGGGACCTGCGCCCTTGAAGGCCAAATCGGCGACGCAGGAGACGACGGGGTTGGCGATCTCCATGCCCGCCTTCTTAGCTGCACGAATCACACACAAAGACGCAAACATTTTTTTGATCCCCAATTCCAACTCCAATTCAAAGAACAAGAAGTGATCAAGGAAATAGGAAGTGAGGAGAGGAAGGGGTGGGCGTCGAACCTTCGGAGGTGGCGATGGAGATGACGGCAAGGCGGAGGCGGTCGCGGAGGAGCTCCGCCTCCGCCTCGTACCTCTCACCTCCGCCGCTGCAACTGCTGCCGGCGGCGGCGATGGTAGCGTCGTCGTCGGCGAGGGTTTCCATGGGGATTTTTGTGTTTTTTCTGTGCGTTTAGGTCCTTGGATTTTGTTCGTTTTTTGTTTTTGGGGTTTGGGTTTTTGAACTTTTGGGTTAGTTTTTATCAGTTGATTGGCTGTAGATTTGGCGCGCAAATGCAGAGGGAAGTTTGTGTGGATTTTGTTGAGAGTGACACGTGGCAGTGTATTTATTTTTCAAATAATGAGTTAAGAGTGATATTTTAACAAAATACCACTAACTAATATCAATATGATATTAATTAGTATTTTGCTAAATTCATGACTTTGCCAACAGTATGGAGCTAATTGTCCCTAATTTTTTTTCAATTTGTGTTGACTTTTTTAATGATTTAGCCGAATGGCACCACAAAATTAGTTATTTAATAAAGTACCATAAGTATCTTATTGATATTTAAGTATAGACGTTATATATCAATCTTACAACTAGTAACTAGTGATATTTCGGTTGTTAAAATATCACTTTTGTAATAGAGAAAATTACTTATGTATAGTTGTGTTATGATGGCATTTTCTTTTTATTATTATAAAATCGTGGTTTTGCTAAACACCACTACATTTAGAGGTTTATTTGTTGCATACTAGTTATCTAATAAAATAATAATATTTTGAGATTTGGAGAGAGTTTTTTTAAATGACCAAACCATGTCATGCCTGTACTTTTTCTAAGTTTCACGAGTTACTATGGTCGCATGAGCCCACCTACTGCCATTACTCGAGCCCAACTATCACATGAGCCTAGCCACAAAGTATATTTTAAGATTTGGAGAGAGTTTTTTAAATGACCAAATCATGTCATGCATGTACTTTTGTTAAGTTTCACGAGTTACCATGGTCGCATGAGCCCACTCATTGCCATCACTCGAGCCCAACTATCACATGAGTCTAACCACAAAAGTATAGGTATTAGATTGTTTGATCTATTTCTTAAAAATTATTATTTTATTAGAGCAATAGTATACAAGAAATAACATATAAACACAACAGTATTCAATAAAGTAAAATTTTTCATAATGATATATAGCAAATATTATCATAATATAATGATATATATAGCTAATTTTCCCTTTGTAATATTATGAAGATATTTGTTTTCCAATAAATAATATCTTATTTAGTTTTGACTTGTAGTGTTGTTTTTTTTACCCTATTGAAGGATTTTTCATAGGCTCATATATCAATGGTTATTTTTACCTCATTTTGCCATTCAAGTCATATCTCTCTCTCTTTTTTTTTACCCCTGTTTAAATTGTATCTAAAAAGAACATTAGTGTAGTTGACCATGAGGTGACAATTTATTCAATAAAATATAAGCTAAAGTTGTGGGGTCAAATTAAGTAGAAAAGACATTATTTTTTTTATTCTACTTCAAAAGAACACCAAAAACTTGTGGAGTCGACAAACTCCACATATCACCATTTCCATCCACCATCCTACAAAATGCTTCCTCAAATAACCGGAATTTGGTAGTAGTGAATGTCCATTCAGCTTTTAATTTTTCTATTTTCTCAAAATCTAATTCAATTTACAATAAGCAAAGTAATCAGAATTTTTTTGATACTGCTAAATCAATTTAGTGAATTTGTTTGTATTGTTAAAAAGATAAAAATTGTGTATAAACCAATGAAAGAAAGAGAAAGAATAACAGAAAAATAGCATTATCAGCCAAAGAAATGGTCATTAGTCAAAGAAAATTATGTTGGTAGGGACTAACTTCAAATTTTTTTATTACTTAATCATCGTAATATTAACAATCTATAAATGGTGAGCCAAGAAAGAACTACTTCGAAGAATCTACAAGAGAAGAAAAAAGCAGTCCACTATAAGTATTGTTCCTTTGAAGACTTCAACTGTATGCCACGAGTATACCCATCATCATCACCACCATCATTTGGGTTAATTTATTTTCCTTAACCATCGATAGCAGTAACAATTTACCCACTGGTCAGTATCATTCATGGTTATGTGAAAAAAATATAAGTTTGATTCACACTAAAAATAGGTTGAATTCAAGAATTTTCCAGAAAGAATTAACTCTAATTGTGTAGTTTAAAATTTCAAAATAATAATAATAATAATAACAACCTTACCACTAGTCATTACCATCAGCAAGTCATCATCCTTACATAATACTAGTATCATCATCATTATGTCAACCAAAAATACCACATGAGACCACTACAGTCCTAGTCGGTATAGTGCCCTTTATTTTAAGCACACTAATGCAAATGGATGGGGTTCTTCCTACCATGAAAGTGAGGCAACTATTGTGAGAGAGAGAGAGAGAGAGGACAAAGGAATAATTTATTCGATAACTCTCCTATGTTGCCTATTCTTCCAAATCTTTCAATCATTAGAATAAAAAACATGTGAATAAGAAAATTATACTGAAAGTTTGCCATTGTTGTGTAATGGATGGTGCTAATCCATTCAATGTGATAGTTTTTTCTACCTAGTGCACACAATCCCTTAAGCACTTGCATATATTGTCCAAAGAGTGATGACACAAGTATAGAAAACTTCTTATAAAATTCTTACAAAATCTGATTGGATGGTGCAAACCACGGATAAGTGGGTGTAGATCGACTGGTTGTGAGTAGTTTTAGAGCGAGTGTATAAGATTTTATGAGAAGTTTGAATGAAAAAAACTTGTGTATGGAGTATTTCCATTGTTGATATATGGGTGAGCAAGAGAATAAAATGCTTCTGTAGTGACTCCACATTGCACCAACTAATATGCCTCCAAGTATCATTTTTTATTCCTACATAGGTGGAGGGGAAAAGTGTGTTTTGGGACAATGGACGCATGATTACTTGTCTAATTGGCCTAATCGATTGCGAGGGTAAATGAGTGATGCAATGGGCATGAATAATCTATCTGTATCTCCTAAATCATCACAAAATATCCTATTTTTATTGCATAATATAAGATTTATTTCTCTAATTCTTACGGTATCCTTATTTACTTCTCATATTTTATTTATGACTAATTTCTCACACTAACATTCTCTCTCATTTTAATATATTTATAAACGAGGATAATTTACTCAATTTTCCTTAATGTCTTATTAACTTAGAACCTTCTTAATCTATATGCACATTGAAATACGCTTTATATTTGGTGGAGTGTTAGTCAGCGTGTATCATTTTACAAGTATGATATAGATAATCTAGAAAAATTATGCATAAAAATCTTTGCCGCAAAAGATAATCCTGCAACAAAAGGAGTATATGGTTAAATTTTACAAATTTAAAGTCAAGCTTGGATTTAATGAAATAGGTCAAGTTCAAGTTCAATCTTGGGCTATTTACTTGACCAGCTCGCTATGACTCAATTTATTTTTTTCAATCATGATTTTTTTATGTGGGAGGTTTAGCAATTTCTATCTAATTGAAAATAAATGGAGCTGAAAGCACGAACATTTTACAAGTCACAAATTCAGCACCAAATAAACACTATTTGATGAGTAAGTTGAAAAATATAGAAAACCTTTAGTCCTACCAAAAGTCACTTGTCAACTTTAGGTGACATTAACCCACCAAAGGAAGTGCACCTATCAACAACCTGTCCTCCCAAAATTTTAACTCTCATCAACACCATCCGAAAAATATTAATATCTAGCAAATTATGATCATTCATACAATAAGTATGACAATCAATTACCAGATCATTTGATATGGCACCCGATTTATCTATACCTCTCATGAACATATTGTTGCATACTCTCATTACTGTCTAAAGAATGTCCATGCCATGTGAGTTGTATTCTCTTCTAGTGGCTGAAAGGGCAGTGGCCTCTTTGATCACACAAAATGAGTATTAAGGGTCCCAAAGGGGAGGTTGACATGAAAGTTACATCACAACAAACAACAAATTGGAGGAGGCAACCTTCCCCAAAGTCATACCTCTCATAGCGATCTATCATATTATTAGTATTCTTTTGTAATTTATAATCTCTCTTTTTATAGTAGTTGTTAAAATTTTCTCATTTTTTCTAGATGTTATTATATATGTATCAGTTCTGTAGTTTTTTTAGTATTAATTTGCAAACACCATCAATCATCTTCTAATTGTAGGTTTCATCATAAAGGACGTTTAAGAATCCAAGAGAAGAGAAGTAGTCAATATAGTATTGATCTAGGAATTCTAAATACCTAGGCACTAGAAAGTTGAACACAAACTATAGCTACAAAGATGATCATAAACCATCTCACCAATTACCAAAACAAAGAATAGTTATGTTGTAAAGTTGAGTGTTTTATTAAATGTCACTAATTTTGAGGCTAAGAAGTGAGGTCATGGATCACATTTCAGTGAGACATTAATAATATTTAATAAAATACTCAATTTTTTGTAGTGATACAGATCAAATTCCTATTACCAAATACCCAAAGAGAATAGACTTTGTTGAAAGATTGGAGGATAATGGAGCCTTCCTTAATACTAGACTGGGTCTTGTAAAAGAATGTGGGACCCACTCCTTGATGTAGGATCACATGATTAGCATTCGTATTGAGGAGGAGTGCATGACATGAAATTTAGATACATCTTAATCACAATATTTAAACCGATAAAAAAGTCATATATTTCTTATTTTAAGACCAGATATCAGAGAATTTGCTTCTGAGATTCACTAGGGGGAAATGGACATTTCTCTCCTCACATATCCTTATTAAATCCTTGATAGAAAGATACATAGGTGCTCCTTCACACAATCCTTCCTACAAAGATGGGGAGCCTGGCTGGGGATTCGATGGCACAAAATCGAAATAACAGCTCAAGATACTTTTTTTTTATTTTGGAAAGGAACATATATAAAAGAAAGCATCGCGTCCAAATCCGAATGATATGCTCTCTCATCATGGAATGATGTTTAGCTTTGTGTAGTTTGTGGGTATGGGATAACATTAGAAGCGGCATTAAGCATTAACACCTAGTTAAATATAAAATTAAGAATTTTTCCTCGTACACATACAAACTATTGAGCAAACCAATTGTAGTTTCATTGACAAAACATCCGACTGGTCCGGTGGAGATTAGATGGTCTAAAATGTGTATGATTCCTTTTATGTAGTGGTTCCTAGTCTTTTCTATCAAATTTTCTTTTTAAGAAGAATAAGTTTCTAAAACTTAGCAACAGAAATTATTCAATCACAATGGTGTACCCTCTGGGAGCCATGGCATTAAGCTTTTAAATTCTATTTGGGATTCTGGTGTAGTGGGATATAATAATTATATAGTATATTGTTATATTTGGGAGGTATTTTGGTCTAGTTCTCACTCTGTCTTTTATCTCCAAACAATTAAAGTTAAAAAATTCTAATTTTTTGGAGCCTAAAAGTTAAAGTCAGAGGAGAGTTTTAGATATAGCTTCAAGCTTTTTTACTTGATGTTTTTAACCCTCTAATAAAATACAGTATTAGTTGTTTAATCAATGATAAATCATGTGATTTTTTATAGTTGTGTGGGTCATTATGACATTTTGGACTTCTAGACCCAGAGAAGCCACAAAAATAACTTTATAAATTCTATAAAAATCAATTTTGGCTTCTCTCATACTCTAAAGAAACTCAAACTTGAAACTAGAATGTTTGGACCGATAGATCTAGCATATGCCTAAAAATTAAAAACTGGAATTCGGCTAAATACTCCTAATAAAGATAGAACAATTATATGATCAATAAACAAATAGCCACGTCAAAAAAATATATTAAATATGTATTAAAGAGAGTTTTCTATAACACATCACAATACCAATTACAATCTTAAGGACCTTTCTTAGTCATACAATAAATTAATTAACATCGTTCTTTGAAACACCAGCTCTCCATGCGCGCCCACAAATCGCCCAAAGCTCTCCTTTTCCAAAATGTTACATCAAGAAAAATAAGGGAAATCATGAGCAATCGGTATTCAACAGTACAAATTCCTTTTCTTTTAGGCTCCAACCAGTAAGAGCTTTCAAATGGATATTGCAGATATGATTCGATTCGACCAGTATCCTAGTTCAGATAAAATCATAAATTCAATATCTGAAAGGAATTTGTATATAGATATCGTAACGTCTAGAACAAAATATATTTTTTTTATCATCTTTATTTTTATTTTTTATATCAACCAATAAATTTGATCTAATAGTCATAATTTGATCAAATAGATTTTTAGGTGTCACTTTTTTTAGGATTTCGCATTTTCTTATATTAGGTTGTTGTATTTTCTGGTTGTCACATTTTCTTATTTTAGGTTGTCGCAATTTTTTTAGATTTGTTACATTTTCTTATTTTAAGTCATTCAATTTTTTTAAATTGTATATATATATATATATATATATATATATATATATATATATATATATTGGAATAGTTTAGTATCCAAATAATATTTACATATAAATCTAAATTTCTATTAGACATATATTTCAGTGCAACATTTCATTATTGAGTCAACGATATAGGGATTTTCTTAAAAAAAACATAATCCAAAGAATAATAAAGATTACATAAATAACCCAAAAAGCCACTTTTTTTTTTTTCAAAAATTAGTCTAGTTACAATGTGACATTAGCTTATCATGGTACCGTGGCACGATCTAAGAGTTTGTCGAATCTGTCACTTAACAATAATATTGTTGTAGTAGTACTATAGGTATATCTACGACACTATACTAGTTTTACTATAGTTGCATAGTACCACGATTGAGCCAACGACCTCTCAATTGTATTGCAATATTGCTATAGGTCCCTGTCACGTAACAGCTATGTCATTTCTGTAAAATCAGTGGCATTTAGGTTATTTGTGTAATTTTTCTTTTAAAACATGGATATGATGAGAGATAAATATATTAACTGGATTGTTAAGAGATCTATTTAAGATTTATTTCTTATATGTATTTTTTTTTTGCATATAATACGGTCTCAATTTGAATTTTACTCTCTACTGTGAAATTTTTAATACAGTATTTATCCTGTGCCTAAATCCAAAACTAGAACTAATAATTTTGTAAAACCGATTCGACTAACAAAATGCTCACCATTATTTATACTGGCTTCTCAATTGCAACAATGTCCTCCTCCTAGGATGGTCTTCAAAATATCAAGTTATAAAAATGAAAAATTTCACAATAGGTTATTTTTGTTTCTAAGAGGGTTTGTGTTAGTTACCCCGAACACCCTTTACTAAATTCCTTAACTAAAAGCACCATTGAATCCAAAATCCACACAAATACTGCCTGAAATTATCACATCAAAAAAGGGGCAAGGGTAGGATAGAGTAGACCCTACCTAATACTGTTATTGGCCCTAATCCCCCATTGTCACTTTCCTAATTTGGACTACCCCCTTTATGCCACCTCTTTCCCCTTTAACCTCCCCAAACTCCTCCAACCATTTATCCTAATTTGCAATGATCACATTCACACCATCTTTTTTTTCTCCCTCTTTGGAAGAGTCATCTTTCACCCTACCATTAAGCCCTCATTTTAACTTATTTTTGTTAATGCATAATAAAACCCTTCTCCCCCTCAGTACTAATCCCAATCCTCACATTGAAAGATCGTATTACATGTCTTATAGAACATAAAAAAATATATCTTTCTTTATATTTGAATTTTTAGATGAGAAATTAGTAATCAAGATCAACCGTAGGTGTGAAATTTACAATTTCTTATAAAACAAACAATCATCTCAATCTCTCTTTTATATCAATTTATATCATCAAAATATTAATTAGACAGTTGAGATGATAAGAAAAACATTCTCTATTTTTATTCTTTTAAAACATAAGATATAGATCTCACCTTTAAGTAAGACACACACATAGAAAAATAACTTCTTATTTGAGAGCTCTTCGTTTATGCAACTCAATTGAACAGTATCTTAAGGGTAGAGATTCTCAAATAAAATATTTTCTCCTCCTCTCTGGTTATATGTGCTAATGTCTAATAAAACCCTTACTCTCTCTGATCCATGCCTTAAATACACTTATATAAAAATTCGCTCATTTATGAAACTCAAATTATATATATACATCACAATCAAATTATTCTTGACTTGTGTCTTGATTTAAAGACAAATCATATATTATCGATCATAATTAAATTGTTACCGATTATCATCTTGCTTTAGAGATGCTCACCTAAGTTATTTCCCACGAGCTTCTATCCTTTCTGTAAATGCATAATTAAGGCCCCTCTCCTTCCTAATCCCCTTTTTAAGAGTTATTAAGAGTTAAGGACACACACCCCTTCGTTATACCGCCACCTCACGCCGTCACAGCCACACTTCTTGCACCCAGCACGCGCATGTCTAACGGCGGCGACCTCGCCGGCGTCAGCTCCCCCTCCGGGCGCGTGCCGCGGCTGCCGCGGTGGACGCGGCAGGAGATACTGGTTCTCATCGAGGGCAAGCGCGTGGTGGAAGGCAGGGGGCGCGGGCGCGGGCGGAGCAGGGGCGGTGGCGGCGCCGCGGCGGCTGGCGCGGGGACGGGGGTGGAGCCGACGAAGTGGGCGGCGGTGGCGGATTACTGCCGGCGGCACGGTGTGGAGCGCGGGCCCGTGCAGTGCCGCAAGCGGTGGAGCAACCTCGCCGGCGACTACAAGAAGATCAGGGAGTGGGAGCGCTCGGCGTCGGCGTCGACGTCGTTCTGGGCCATGCGCAACGACGCCCGCCGGGAGAGGCGGCTCCCGGGGTTCTTTGACCGGGAGGTGTATGACATACTCGACGGCCGTGGCGGTGGCCGTGGGGCTAATGCCGGAGAGGAAGCTGTGCGCATGGAGGTGGAGGAGGAACGGAAGGAGAAGGAGGAGGCCGTGTTCGACAGTGGCCGCGCTGCCGGGGAGGACGGGTTGTTCTCCTCGGACGAGGAAGAGGACGACGAGGAGGAGACCCCGGCTCCGCCGCCGCCGCCGCCGGCGGCGGTAGCCGTGCCGATATCCGGTGAGCCCGCTGTTCTTAACCATTGATGGTAAAGATGCAAGCTTTTTTATTCACAAAGATGACTTCTTTGCTGTTTCTTGGCAGTAAAAGTGTCACTTTTATGGCATAATGCAAGATTTTTTATATGATAAGAGTTTAGATCGTGCTGTTTATGTGAAATTTGAGTTTGCTAATTTCCTATTTATGACTCTTATGATCTGCCTTTTAGATTACTCTGTTTACAAATTGTTGCTTAAATGGAAAAAATGATAGCTTTGCATTTGATTTGGTGGGTTTGAAATTTGGAATTAGAAACAAGGCAAAATACATATTTTTTTTCCTGATGAGCAATATATGTTATGCTTTGCTCTTCTTTCAGTTTTCTGTTAATGTCACTGCGATTTGCGAATGCGATTCTTGAGAGGTTTTTGACTTTGGCATCGTTTGTTTAATTGATGAGTTGGCTGATTCAGTTTTGTGTCTTGCGGTTCGAATCTTTCGATACAGAGAAGTCGGAGGCACCCAGGCAAGAGAGCTCAGAGCAAGGTAATTGGGTTTTATTTATTTTCTCATTGATATCTTCTTCCCTCGATAAAATGGCGCCCTCTTCAGCTTCCATTGTTTGTCTGATCTTGAATGGCATATTTTCAGATTTGTAAGCATGTTTGGCAGATTTGTTTACTGTTCTATTAGTTGGATCCGCCAAAACGTACAAGAACTGAATTTTTTTTAAAAAATATGTCGTTTCATACTGTTATAAATGGGCACCCGTTGGCTGTGATCATGGAAGCTGTAGTGATCTACCGTCCGATTCCTGTCGTGGGCTTCGAGTTTATCAGCAATGCTACAGTGAAAAAAGAGAATCATAGATTATTGCATCATTAAGTGTTCATCCCAAGATTAAATGTTCTTAAACACTGTCTAGTATTCTTTTGTTGTTCATATCTATGAACTGATATGTCATACAGGGCTCTTCCCTTACTAGAAACAGATTTGAAACTTTCTAAAAACTTTACTAGCATTGACAGTTTTGGGATCAAACTTTCTAAAACCCTAATGATTTTGAAATTTTGGTGATTATTCCATTCTGCACGGCATCAAATTCTTTCCAAGTTTGAGATGTTCAAAGAAATGTTTCAGTATCAGGTAGTGCTGATTCAGAGCCAATGCTCAAAATGTAAAACATGTTGACTTGCTTCCTTCGTTAGCTCACAATACCCAAGAACTGTTGCTATCAATGGCAGATAATAAAGTGCCTTTTTCTATATCATTCCCTTGGTACGGAGAAGAAATTTTTTCCATGAAATTAGAAAAGGCGCTTAGTGAGGTGGACTTTTTAATGGAAAAATAAGGAAAAGTCCTATCTTTATCTTGACATATTATCATATGATATGTAACCGTAAATATTCTCTGTTTGCAAGTACATTATCTTGTGTAGAACCATATACTATTGCAAGTAAATCATGCACTTTATCATGATTGTACTATTATCCTTTTTGTCTTTTTGATATGTTTACACCTAAATAAGAAAACGGTACGAGAGCATCAGACTGTACAGGGTTAAAGCGCTAGAAAGTTGAAAAACTTTCTGAGGAGAAACTAAAGGGCACTCTAGATTCTTTTCTAGAAAAAATGGGTTTATACTTATCTGAGTTGAAAAACTCCTTTTACCGAAAATCACGCAATGTACAGCATACATTGAAGCATGCATGATATGCAAGTGATCTAAGGCAAACAGGGGTGATGCCTAACCAGCCGCATTTCTGAGAAGCAGGCACATCGAAAGGCAAGCAACCAGGGCAAAACACCGAAGACCCACTGACAATAGGAGGGCAGAAGAGGCGGCGCAGTGATGATGGCTCTGGAGAAGCCACAGACCTGCAGAGCCAGCTGATCGAGATCATAGACCGCAACAGCCAGATGATGGCAGCGCAGCTGGAGGTGCAGAACATCAACTGCCAGCTGGACAGAGAGCAGAGGAAGGATCAAGCCAACAGCTTGCTTGGTGTGCTTAGCAGGCTGGCTGATGCCCTCAGCAGGATTGCTGATAAGTTATAGTAGCCACTGCAAGTGTGTTATTCAACACGAGCAGTAGTAATAACAGCATAAAAAGAGAATTAAAAAATATGCCATTTTGTAACAATGTACAGATTGATATAGGGTTCTTGTCCTTCAGATTTCTTTTGTTTCTTCTTTGGTACTGATTCTGAAATTTGATCAAAAACATGAAATGGTATTCCCATTTTCTGTAGGTGGATCTAGGAGTTTAAAAGCATTCAAATGATATGTATCTGAATTATTCAAGCTTGTTGTTATTCTGAGGAATGTGACTGTATATCAATACACTTCTTACAGAAAGTAGTATTAAACTGTAAAATGCAGGTATTGAAGATAAATCAAATGGCTGCTTGGAAGCATCTGACCACGATCAAATTTTTATGCAATTTATGCATGCACGTTACTATGTTCAGCAGCCAACTAGAATTAACCAAAAACTGACACAACATGGTAGCATCCATACGATCTATAAACAGCATGCTTCACATGAAAGCGAAAATTATTAGCTATAGCATAGCGTAAAAAACATATTCTACTGGCATTTCTGACATCAACACCCAGTGACTGCTTCAAATATACGAACATTATAACATTAGCAAGGAAATAGTGATAACTAACAACAGCTGGTTAGCTTGGATCATAAGACCAAAGCACAAGTACATCAACAAACAGTGCCAACACATGGTAGCAACTACATTACTAGAGGAGGATCTTAAGCTCCTGAGATTTTCTTAAAATATGCATTGATGAAAAGATCACGTTTAATCATCGGTTTTACTCAACCTGTAATGACATGGAATCATCAGTTTTGCTCGACCTGTAACGACGGGAGTTCATCTTTGAGTTGGTCTGGACCTGCGGCAGTGATGCTTTGGGGTCATCCTCATCCATCTCACATTGATCAGCTTCATCAGAGGCTCCTGCTGCCAGACCAACAAAAGATGAGTTTTCAGAACTCGATTTGGGACCCTCATCCACTGCCATGGCATCAACAGACTTTTTCCGAGGGATGAATGTAACTGAAGCTGGAAGCTCAACCCCCGTCTCAGCCTGCAGCTTGCCAGGGTCTGATCTCCTTAAAAGATCATGTAAGTCTGCAAGAGCACTCCTGTTAGAATCATCGTTGCACTCTGGTGCATCTAGTGTGTAACGCGTATACTTTGAAGGATTCCTAACATAGTCAGGAACACCAGGAGGCTCCGATGATATGGACAGGTTATCCTTTTCTGTGACCACATCCATGGATTGAGGAACCATAGGAGAATCCTCATCATGTTCAGAAAGCTCTGTCGGCTGATCTTTAACACTGGAATCGAACCTAACACGCTTCCTTGGCTTTGAATTGTCATGCTCCTCCTTCCTCTTCAGTATAGGTTTCGAGTTGATATCATCCTCAGGTTTCCTCGCTTGCAATCCAACAGGAAACTCCTTGGGTCGAGTCGGAGATCGCGGAGCCCCTTTAACAGAATCGTGTTCTCTGATCCTTTCAGATGCTGCTCTGTGATCTGCACGAGGATCCCTGGAGAAGGGATAGGCCTCCACGATGGAATCATCGAGCAAGTCAGGAACTACAGTATGGATGCTCATGTTAAGGCCATCACCCATGACTTCATTCATGTACACACGGTCAGCGGCATCTTCTCTACCCAGTGCTTCTCTGTCATACTTGTCCTCCTCTTCCTGCAACATATAAAGCCCGTTAGATAACCAGCAAAAATAAAATGTAACAGGAACCAAATAAAAACATGGGAGAAAAGCCAGATCGTCATGCAAAACATGTAAGCATTAAGCAGTAATAGCAATGACAATAAACAAGAACATGCTTTGAAGCTGTCCTGGTGTTTCATCAAGGCTTGTGGCATATCAAAGATACACTATATGATTACAACACCTCGATGCCTAAATGTTTGCCTCCTTGTTCACTGCATAACTGAAAACAAGTGGTTTTCTACGAAAAGTTTCCCCAGACTTGTGCATGAACTTTGAATTAACAATTGATATGCATACCTCAGGCGTTTCCCTTAACACAAAGCTGATTTACCCAAAGTCAGGAGACCAACAAATCCTAAAGAGAAGTGACCACTTCTTTTTCTAATCCATGCCCTAATTTAGCAACAAACAAAGCAGCAATTCCTAAATTACAGGGCGTTAGAACTAACTACCACATAAATCATATGAAATCGTAAGAACAAATTATACTAGATTGCTAGATCAAATCCAATGGGGAAATTTTTAGAGATGGAAACACTCACCTCCCGATCCAGCGTGGGGTCGAGCCCGATCGAACCCCTAACCACTTCCGCCTCGTCCTCCTGCCCCTTATCCCCCTCCTCCTCGCCCTCCTCCTCGTCGTCGTCGAAGTCGTCGAGGTCGTCCTCGAAGTTCTGCTTGGACCGCCGCCGCCGGCTCCGGAGGCATCCGTTGGCGTCGTAGAACGCGGAGGCGCAGGGCGTGTCGGCGCGGGCGGCGGCTGCAGCCTCCTTCTCCTCGTCGCGGGCCTCGGAGGGGCGCGCCCAGCGTTGGCGCTCGACGTCCCCGGCAGCGACGGACCAGGAGGCGGTGGGGAAGGAGGAGCCCGGCACGGCGTCGAAGAGGCGCGAGCCGAACAGCCGCTTGACCCGGGCCTCGAAGCCCTCGTCGGACGCCATGGCTACCGCTGCGTCTAGAAGCTTCTCGAAGGTTCGGATTAGGGTAGTCTCTGCGCGTGTGTGTGGGAGAGCGTGAGAGGGAGGAGACCGGGGGAGATGTGGGGAAATTTATAGTGGTTTGGACACCTCCGGTGAGTTATTAACTAGGGTCGGGTATGGTTTCGTTCATCTTGAAAGGGAGTTCGAGTCGGTTTTGGTCTTTGTTGAACTACTGCCTAGGTCGGACCAAGGTTGGGCTAAGTTTGGGTCTGGGTTTGACCCAAGGAAGAGCCCAATTTGAAAGCCTGGCTTGCTAGAAGGCAGTTTTTTTTTTTTTTTAATTAGGAATAGCTCGCTCGGCTTGTTTACCACTAGATTCTCTTGATTAGCTCTCATCGGTCCTAGCGAAAGAAATATTCTATATATATCCCGGCCGCAGGTGACGTACCGTTGCCGCCTCTTATCTCCTCTCCTCCCTCCGCATCCTTCCTTCACCAAGCTTCCCCCACTCTCTCTCACCACCAACCCCCCACCCACCCCCCCCCCCCCCCAGGGGAGGGTTTGCTTTGCTCGCCTCGTCACGAAGGTGAGATGCCCCAATCCACTCGCTTTTATCTCTTTCGATTTCGTTTCGTAATCTGTTGCTTGTTGGATGGTGAATCCTTCTGCATTTTCCTGAATTTTTCCGGATTTTTTTGGATGGGCTTTGGTGATAGCTCCGGCTTGCTGCTCGCGGCCCGTGCGCATTAGATTGGTGCTTGTGAGGCCTGGGTGGGCATGTGATTTGAGTGGTTTGCAGGCCAAATCTTGTTAATTTGGGGTGCCGTTTTGGGGGGAAATTTAGATAATGCCTTGTTGTTTGTAGTGGTATGTGGACTAGTTAAGCTTAGTCAATTTGACATGTGATTGTAAGGTAGAATCCTTTTGTATTACGGAACAAATCGGTAAATCGATTGGAGAGACTAATTGTTTTCTCCTTTGGATGCGAGGTTTGTATCACGGTTTAGTTTGCTCTTGTGCAGGTGGAATTCCTATCAAATTCAATGGTTGTGAATTCTTCTTACCTTGCATTTTTGTTGCAAATGTGTTCTGCTGTGGAATTAGTTGGCTTAGCTACATTGCTGACCATTGTATGATTTTTATCGTTTTGGTAATTGCAGGTGCTGATACTTGATAGTTGGATTGGGATTTTCTTCAGTTAGTTAAATATGGAGGGGACTCTGGTTCAGTCTGCAGTTGTTCCTACCATATATAGTAGCTCTACTCGCTTCCGTGGGCGTGCCAGGGCCACAATGGTGCGCAGTATGCCAACACAAACTCTCACTCTTGGAGGTTTCCAAGGATTGCGGAAAACAAATTTTTTGGACACAAGGTCTGTGATTAGGCGTGACTTTTGCTCTATTGTAGCAAGTCAGATTTCACGTCCGCGTGGTTCAGCATCAAGAGGCGTTGTTCGGGCCATGTTTGAGCGGTTCACAGAAAAGGCAATCAAGGTGATTATGCTCGCGCAGGAGGAAGCAAGACGTCTAGGCCACAATTTTGTTGGGACAGAGCAGATTTTGCTGGGCCTTATTGGTGAGGGCACTGGCATTGCAGCGAAAGTTCTGAAGTCTATGGGCATCAATCTTAAGGATGCACGAGTGGAAGTTGAGAAGATCATTGGACGAGGTAGTGGGTTTGTGGCTGTTGAGATCCCATTCACACCTCGTGCAAAGCGTGTATTGGAACTGTCACTGGAAGAAGCCCGCCAGCTAGGTATTACCTTCAGTTATCCACAAACTCTTCTAATTTCATGTTGTATTACCGTGCCATACAGTTTGATAAGTTATGTTATAGTTCTTGCTATACATCTTCATATATAATTGTGTGAAATACCTAATAATGTTCATGGAGCTTGTTGATGTACCTCTAATTTTTTACCAATCAGCTTAAACTGTAGTTTAGTAAGGGTACTATGTTGTTATGACTTACTCGTCAACATAAAGAATGCAAAATACTAGTGTTAAATTGCTGAGAATGATGCATGTAGTGGATTGAACTAAACTTGTGCAAATAGGTAGGAAGCTCTGCCTAAGGACTCATTGAAGGATACTTTGAAGAAAAAGTAACTATGTGACCCTGTAGGAATTTGAACAGAAAGCAGGCACTATCATTACAGATTTATTAATTCCACATAGTAATTCTCTTATTGTATGTTATATTGGGGAAAGTTGTCAAATGGCATTGGTATTCTGAAGCTGATGTGAAATTCATTGTCTTTTGTGCTCATGTCAAAATACCATATCACATCAAAATTTGAAGCTTTTTCTACTCAAAACAAGGTATTACTGGTATTGTGCTGTCATAAACTTTGGACCTCATGTTGCTTTGTGATAATAGTGATTCATGGTAAAACTGTGTAGGTAAGTATCTATTTGACTAATGCTCGTCAATATACAGGACATAACTACATAGGATCTGAGCACTTACTCCTAGGACTACTTCGTGAGGGTGAAGGTGTGGCTGCCCGGGTGCTCGAAAGTCTTGGTGCTGACCCTAACAACATCCGTACCCAGGCAATTCTCTTACCTGTTATCTTTCTTAGTCAATTTATTTTGAGTTATAACTGTGCAGGGAATGACATTTGACTTGATGTGCAGGTCATACGAATGGTTGGTGAAAGCACAGAAGTTGTTGGTGCTGGAGTTGGTGGGGGAAGCAGTGGTCAGAAGATGCCTACACTTGAGGAATATGGCACTAATTTGACAAAGCTGGCTGAAGAGGTATTTCCTCTCTCCTCTTTTGTCTTGCTCTACTTCATCAAGTAAGAGTTTTTTTCATGATGTTTTTTTCCTGTAGGGTAAACTGGATCCAGTTGTTGGCAGACAGGATCAGATAGAACGAGTGACTCAAATATTGGGCAGGCGGACAAAGAACAACCCCTGTCTAATTGGAGAACCTGGTGTTGGCAAGACTGCTATTGCGGAGGGACTTGCACAGCGTATTGCCAATGGGGATGTTCCAGAAACCATTGAAGGCAAGAAGGTTAGCTCACACCATCCTGCCACCTGTGGAGTGTGGTTGTTTCTGATATATGCATGTATATGAGTAGCATCACTCTGCCACTTTTGTGAAGCTAACTTTTTTTGTCACTGATATATGCACATCATATTGCAGTATGGCGTCAGTACAAACAATGATAGAAATACTATTTTTACTAGTTAGCTACTTTTTGTGATGCAACGTGTCCATACTTCTTTCATAAATTTACCTTCTCTGTACTGATGCCACACTTTAACAGGTAGGATTGATCTCAAATTCTTAGAGATTAAGAATTTTTGTGGGTTTAGATTTAAAGGAACAAAATTTACAAATAGATTGTTTATAATTTTTACATCGGGTAAAGCATGTCTTCCTATTTTCCTTGCAACTCAACCTTGTGCTGCTTGAGGAAATTGATCGGTATTTCTTTGAGTCAGGTTATTACTCTTGACATGGGACTCCTTGTTGCTGGTACCAAGTACCGTGGAGAGTTTGAAGAAAGACTGAAGAAGCTTATGGAGGAAATTAAACAAAATGATGACATTATACTTTTCATTGATGAGGTGCACACATTGATTGGAGCAGGTGCTGCTGAAGGTGCAATTGATGCTGCTAACATCTTGAAACCAGCTCTCGCAAGAGGAGAACTGCAGGTATAGGCACCTTATTATGATTATCTTAATTTTGAAATCCATTGCTGCCATTTTTTTGTTGTTTGTCTCAGCTCATGTCTGGTTGTGCCTTGAAAAACTACCAGAAGGCCTTTTCTAGGCTGACTCTGGGAAGCAGTTTCTTCCATCTTTTACAAACCACGTTGCTGACAGATATATCAGCACCACATATTTGTCCCTAACTTTAGGACATTGCTGATGTTGTTCTCTCTTTAGTGCATTGGTGCCACAACACTGGATGAATACAGGAAGCATGTCGAGAAAGATCCTGCACTGGAGAGAAGATTTCAACCAGTCAGGGTTCCAGAGCCAACTGTTGATGAAACAATACAGATTCTAAGAGGACTTCGTGAGAGATATGAACTTCACCATAAGCTGCGATACACAGATGATGCTTTGGTTGCTGCAGCACAGTTGTCATATCAGTATATCAGGTTTGCAATGCATCCCACTTTAATGAATGCATTTGATTGATCCTGAGAATTTTTTTTGGCACTTATCAATATCATGTCTGTACAGATTCACACCAATTGTATAGTAGCCATGTTAGTAGATGTTGGCTGTAATTATTGACCTGTTTATGCGATTCAATTTCACTTGGGTATGTTGACAGGTAGTCTGATTATTGGGTGGTTTCCTCTTAAAAGTTTTACATATTCATAAAATTACAGTTTGTTACTTTTTATTGATAAGTTTTTGAAAATGAAGAATAAAGATCTGCAGTGAGCAGAAGTCATGGAACACTTTTAGCAGGAGATAGAGTTAATACTTCCTGTAGGCTAAACTTCCTTTCTTTTTTTTTTTTTTTAATTTTGCATTCAGCCAATCATATGCCCATGTGTTGTGCCATGAAATTTGTGTGGAGTTCTTAGTTCCTTTGGTTGAAACGTACACTATTTTATCGGTTTGAACTATAAACAGTTGCAGTATCCATGTGTTTGGAATCTACTGGCATGTTAATGAACTTCTGTTATTGTTTTTGGTCTTCAGTGATCGCTTCCTGCCTGACAAAGCTATTGACTTGATTGACGAAGCTGGATCTCGGGTTAGGCTCAGGCATGCACAGGTACTAACACCTCATTTTAGTAGAGCCCAATCAATGTGCTGCATTGCAGTGTTCCTGTCTAAGCATGATCGCTTGCACTACAGGTCCCTGATGAAGCCAAAGAGCTGGACAAAGAGCTTCGCCAGACTACAAAGGAGAAGAATGAGGCTGTACGTGGCCAAGATTTTGAGAAGGTTTGTGTCTACAACTTGGAAATATGGTCTGAGTTTTTATATGAGGATTCCTAAATGGTCGTCCTTATTATGGTATTGATATTGTCTTAGTTACAAACTAACAATTTCATTTTATCATTTTCATTTTGCATTGTAAAGCAAGTTGCCAACTTCCATATCACAGTCTACTACTTTATTTTTCTGTTTGTGCAAATATAACTTTTACGGATCCTGATCCTACGTTACTGCCTTCGAGATATCTTTTCTTGCCATCTTACCATTATTATTATTGACAGGCTGGGGAATTAAGGGACAAGGAGATGGAGCTGAAGGCCCAGATTACAGCCATCATTGACAAGAGCAAGGAAATGGTTAAAGCGGAGACTGAATCTGGTGAAGTCGGTCCTCTTGTCACAGAGGCAGATATTCAACATATTGTCTCCTCGTGGACCGGAATACCTGTGGAGAAAGTGTCATCTGATGAATCTGACCGTCTCCTGAAGATGGAGGAGACACTCCATATGCGTATCATTGGCCAGGATGAGGCTGTCAAAGCTATCAGCCGTGCCATCCGCCGGGCCCGTGTTGGCCTCAAGAATCCGAACCGACCCATTGCTAGCTTCATATTCTCTGGACCAACTGGTGTTGGTAAATCAGAATTGGCAAAGGCTTTGGCGGCCTACTATTTTGGCTCAGAGGAAGCCATGATCAGACTTGACATGAGTGAGTTCATGGAAAGACATACAGTCTCCAAACTCATCGGATCACCACCAGGTTATGTTGGCTACACTGAGGGAGGTCAACTGACTGAAGCAGTTCGACGTCGCCCCTATACAGTTGTTCTCTTTGACGAGATTGAGAAGGCACATCCAGATGTCTTCAACATGATGCTTCAGATCTTAGAAGATGGAAGACTAACTGACAGCAAGGGACGAACAGTTGATTTCAAGAACACGCTACTGATCATGACATCGAATGTTGGAAGCAGTGTCATTGAGAAGGGAGGCCGCAAGATTGGATTTGACCTTGACTATGACGAGAAAGACACCAGCTACAATAGGATCAAGAGCCTGGTGACCGAGGAGCTGAAGCAGTACTTCCGGCCAGAGTTTTTGAACAGATTGGATGAGATGATTGTGTTCCGGCAGCTGACAAAGTTGGAGGTAAAAGAGATTGCTGACATTATGCTCAAAGAAGTGTTTGACAGGCTGAAGGCGAAAGATATTGACCTCCAAGTGACGGAGAGGTTCCGAGATAGGGTTGTTGATGAAGGTTACAATCCGAGCTACGGTGCCAGGCCACTCCGACGTGCTATCATGAGGCTTTTGGAAGACAGCCTTGCAGAAAAGATACTGGCTGGTGAGGTCAAAGAAGGTGACTCGGCTATTGTTGATGTTGATTCAGAAGGCAAGGTGATGGTTCTGAATGGCGGGACTGGCATAGCTGAGCCACTGACACCTGCTCTCAGTGCCTAATCATTCCAGACTCTTAGTTACCACTCTGCTGGGTTCGTGTTCATTGTAAACTAGGCTGACAGCCTGACATTGCTCCCCTTCCATTTGGTGCTGTTTCTTTTGCGGAAGTTTTTGAAGTGAGGCAGTAGAAAAAATTGCGTCGATGAATCGATAGAAGTACGCGTTTACCGAACACAAACTGTACTGTAGGCTTTTTGAAAGAAATTTGCTAGCTTCATTTCTCATGCAAGTGTTGTATTCCAGATTGAATTACTTGCAGCAATACATGGAGATATTGCTGCATTGTTGCATGTGGTTGGCAACATTCCGGCTTGTTTAAAGGAAATTTTTGTACGGATATACCAGAGTAAAAAAATAATTTTAAAAATAACGTTTAATAAAAAAAAATTGTAAAAATGACTTCAGTCGTCATCCCAGATGGTTACTTATGACATTTGGGCTTCAGTCGCCATCCTGATTGGCGACTGAAGGCCACATCATCAGTCGCCAACCAAGATGGCGACTGAAGGGTTTGGTTCAAAAAAATGTGTTTTTTTTAGAAAATAGTATTCATAATTGTGTTTCTTTTAAAAATAACATTAAAAATTGTATTATTTTTTTAAAAAAACATTCAAAATTGTGGTTTTTTTGAAAATAACATTCAAATTTGTGTTTTTTTAAAAATTAACATTCAAATTTGTGTTCTGTTTAAAAATAACATTAAAATTTGTGCTTTGTTTAAAATAACTTTCAAATTTGTGTTTTGTTTAAAATTAACATTCAAATTTGTGTTTTTTTAAAAATTAACATTCAAATTTGTGTTCTGTTTAAAAATAACATTAAAATTTGTGTTTCGTTTAAAATAACTTTCAAATTTGTGTTTTGTTTAAAATTAACATTCAAATTTGTGTTATATTTAAAATTAACATTCAAAATTTGTGTTTTTTTAAAATTAACAGTCAAATTTGTGTTTTTTTTAAAATAACTTTCAAATTTGTGTTCTGTTTAAAAATAACATTCAAATTTGTGTTTTGTTTAAAATTAACAGTCAAATTTGTGTTTTTTTTAAAATAACTTTCAAATTTGTGTTCTGTTTAAAAATAACATTCAAATTTGTGTTTTGTTTAAAATTAACATTCAAATTTGTGTTTTGTTTAAAATTAACATTCGAATTTGTGTTTTATTTAAAATTAACATTGAAATTTGTGTTTTTTTAAAAATAACTTTCAAATTTGTGTTTTTTTTTTAAATTAACATTGAAATTTGTGTATTTTTTAAAATGAACGTTCCGTAGTCGACTGGCTGACAAACTAAAGAGGAAAAGACCCATGGTTGGCCACGTTGATTGATCAGTATATTTCGTGGTTGGTTCAATCTGTCAAGTATGATGTTCGCAAAAACCAAAATGAACATAAAAAAGTAGTGAAAACATGAGAATACTAATATAATCTAAAATAATACAACCATGGATATCATGTTCCATAAAGGGAGAACATAAAAAAAAACTACTGTCGGCCCCTCTTCGGACGATGCGTCCGGTCGCGCTGAAACGGCGATGGCGAATAGGTACTGCGCGGATGCACTGTCCTCTGCGAGGGCTGTCGACCGGGAGGCTGAGCACTCGGCTGACCGAGGCCTGTATCAGGAGCGTCCATCGGGTCCTGCGATGGTGGAGGTGCCTCACCAAGCTGCGAAGATGCCAACTGATGTTGGCTCTGATCGGCGTCGTCTCTCATCTGCAACATATCGGCATACTGAGCATACGATGGGTCGCGGACCACCTGGGGGTCGGCACGGACCGACTGACGAGGAATGTATGGTGGGTGCCTAGCAGGAGACCGAAGCGGACCAGCCGACGAGATAGGCACCGTCTGCTCAGACATAGTGATGTACTCGTCGTCTGAGTCGAACGTGACGTCGAAGCCCAAACCAGAATCGGAAGTGTGTGCGGAAGGCGGCGCTCGGGGACCCTCAGAGATCCGTACACCACCACGCGATGAGAAGTCGATGTGAGGTGCAACACCTGTACGGTACGAGCGAGCCGGGGGCACACCGAGATAAATGGGTGCGGCGACGGCCGTACCTGAAGGGCCGGCTGTGTCGGGATGACGAGCGGCTGAGTGCAACGGCGTATGACTGGGTCGAGCCCGTGGACGTGGAGGTGCAACAAAAGTCGACGAAGTGGCTGCACTCTCAATGGTCAGCTGCGAGGCGAGTCGGTCGACGTAGGCGACGGCCTTCTCGTACTCGTCGGGCGTGATAGGCAGACCTGCTTGCCTCCGCTGGACTAGTGGCCGTGTCACGGAACTGATCGCACGGATGCCGTCAGCCTGCAAGACGGTAAGACAATAGTAGGCAGAAATAAAAATAACAAGTATGTCATGGGCTGGCGGCATGTACCTGACGGTATACCCGAGATGCGTGATGTCGGTCGTATGTCTGATGCACGCTCGGAGCAGGCACGTCTGCAAGCGCCGGAGGTGGCGAGGCAATGCGAGCTGCGGTGCGAGGGAGATACCGTCGAAGGTAGTTGCCGTATGTCGTGGAATCGTACGCCCTCTCCTCACGCACGACATCTATCGCTGCTGTCTGCTCCCAGCGACGAGTGTAAGGAGATTGTCGGTCCTGCCAACTGACAACCTTATTGCCCTTGCGACTCTGCCTGCAAAAAAAACAAAGGTGTTCAGTTATTTCACAGAGCCAAAACACTATGCGCGGAGATAATCAAAAACTTACTCGTGTTGGTCATGCGACAAACGATGCGGGGCATCTGGAGGAGGGATCGTCTGGAATAAGCCAAACTGGCGCATCACCCTCCATGGAGCATACACCTCCAACATATGGCTGAAGACAAGAATATAGCGAGTGAGTCGTAAATCCCGGTCCTCTGTACACACCACAGAGATCGCGCCGCTGGCTGTGCTCTCGATATAGCTTGTCGTCCAAACCCTCCATATAACACGCGCCGGATGCAACAACTCCAACTCGCCACTGTACGCACTGTAGCATGCATGCACCTGAACTGTGGCCCACTGCAGCTCATGTTGCAACCAGCGATCCCCCATGGTAGGGCGATCGATCTCATCCTCTGCATCCCTAGGCGGGTGCCCCTCCGGAAGTGCAATGGGCGTGTCGGTGATGAGCGGTCGTCCGACAGGTATGTGCTCATACGACCAAAGCAAAAGAAGTAGAGGAGATCCGGCCATGTTCGCCGCCCGGGCACGCCGAACGCAGGCGTTGCACAACCCTCGATACGTCGCACAGAGAACTGCTGACCCCCAGCTGATGCGCGGGATCTGATCGATCGGCGTGTCCGCGAGCATCTGCGCCAGTGGAACAAGCCAACGATCCACTGTGTCGCCGTGAGTGCCTGTAGAAAAGCAAAAAAATAGGAATTAAATTCAACAAGAGAATGGAAATAGCTGTGCCTATAACATGTTTAAGCATACCAGTGAACATGAAGCCCCCGAACAAGTGCAGCAAATACGCCTCAAAGTGTCGGCTCACAGTCCACTCATCTGCATCTGCTGGGCACGTCCTGAAGTGAACAAGCCAAGTCGCAGGAATTCCGACGTCGTGGTGGAAGGGCTCCTGGCCCAGAGGTAGTGGATGAAACCTCTCGGCGAGCATCCCGTCCCATCCGGCAGGAGTGGGTGGTGGTACCCAGGCCTGCCCGCGAATCGGGAGTCCGAACAACATGGCCACATCCTCCAGGGTATTGGTCATCTCCCCCACCGGAAGTGAAATGTGTGCGTCTCGGGTCTCCACCTGTCCACCAGAGCAGAGACGAGTGATCGGTCGTGCTTGAAAGTCTCCAGTCTGGTCATCTCCCCCACCGGAAGTGAAATGTGTACGTCTCGGGTCTCCACCTGTCCACCAGAGCAGAGACGAGTGATCGGTCGTGCGATGTATCTCCCGTTGAGAGGCCAAGACGTGCCGGACGATCGCAGGCGGAATGGCTGAAGCTCCTCTCCGGATCGCACCGCTCGAGACAGATGACGATCGTCGTAGTAGTGATCGAGTAACTCAGGAAACTGTGGACGAGGGTGAGCCATGCCTGCAAACAAGAACATTAGGTGAGTACATCATCAAATACACAACAGGAACGAATAAGTGTTGCACAACATTACTGAGTCATGTTCGATTAGGTCCGGATGCATTAGGACATGTCCTCCTCGTGTGGCCAGGCTGTCGGCAAACGGCACACTTTCGTAGCTCATCGCGTTCTGCATTATCCATGTCATTGCCAATTCGCATTTTCCGCCGTCGTCCAGGGCCTTTCCGCTCCAAGTGCGGTGGTGGAACATATCGAATCTCGCCTGCCCTACACGACCGATCTCTGTAGTGCTGCTGAGTCCCCCAAATCTCAAAGTCTGCAGTCCATGTCTCGACAAGGTACCGTGAACCATAGTAAACTGAGAGGTACATCTCGCTCGACTTGTTGTCGTGCCCACACGCGGCCATCACATGAGAGCACGGTTTATGCAATAGAGTTGGCTTGTTACAAGTGCACTTGACACCGTCTTCAAATGTCACTCCTTGCCTCTTGATTTGTCGCATGTATCCACCCCCACGTTTTTACTGCGCAGATAAACGACCCAACTTTGCCTTCTGCTGTTAGGAATGCACTCGACTGAGTGTTTCTGAGCGGCCGCGGCTTTCATTTCTAAGTACCTTTGTACTTCATGAGGAAATTTTGGTGGTGTGACCCGAAGCAATGCTCTTGCAGCTGTACCTCTCTCGTAGAAGTATTTGGCCGTGCGATGCCATGTAAATTCCACAATTCCAGTGAACGGCAAACCTCGCACCCCCCTCAACACAAAATTGTATACCTCCGCCATGTTAGTTGTCATTACGCCATATCTGGCACCTCCCTCATCGTACAATAGAGACCACTTCTCAGGGGTTTTGTCACTGATCCATTCACTAAATTTCTTTGGCCTTGATCTTTGGGTGCGTCGTCTCGGCACATCTGTAGTTTCCACGACATTTTCTTCATCTTCTGAATGTTGTGAACTGCTTGCCTCTGACCTTTGGGATTTACCTAGATCTGAAGTTTCTTGTTCTAACTCGTCCCAAAGTTTTTGGAACTTATGGGTTTGGTTCTGATCGCACAACCGCTTGAACTTCTTCATAAGCCGTGCGCTCTTGTAGTGTGTGAAGAAATTCGCCGCAAGGTGTCGTTTATACCACCGACTGATCAAGTCATTCCAGCTGTACTGCGGGTTCTCAGTGGACAACATGAACTCAATGGCACTTAATAGACCCTTATGTCTATCATGAATTATACATACATTCCGTCTGTCTTTCACGACTGTTTGTTTTAGGTTTGCAAGGAACCATACCCAGCTGTCTGTACTCTCTCCTTCCACTAAGGCGTACGCCATGGGAAGTAGCTGGTTGTTTGCATCTGCAGCAACTGCTGTCATCAGAGTTCCCTTGTACTTCTCAGTTAGAAATGTGCCATCCACGCAAAGTATTGGCCACATGTACTTGAACACAGAGATTACTTGACCAAATGACCAGAATATACGCTCCATGTACTCAGCTCCAGGAACTATCTCACCATTTCTGCCGACAACTGGGCTATGGACCATATCCATCACAGTGCCAGGGTTGGTGTCAACAATTTGTTGGATCAATCTGGGCACATAGTTATATGAATCATAGAAAGATCCAAATAACATCTTAAGACCAAGTTGTTTGGCTCTCCATGCCTTCCCATATTGAATGATGTACCCAAATGTGTCATTGATCTGGCTAACAATTTGTTTTGGTGGCATATCAAGATTTGCATGAAGGTTCGACAAAATTACACGTGCCACAAATGCGGAGGACATATTCCTATGACTCTGTGATACTTCTGTCACCGAACAGTCATGTTCGGTGATCCTGGAAACAATGAAGTGTTCATTGTCCCTGTACCGAGCAATACGAACATAAAATCGACATCCTTCCACCTTGCACTTCACTGCGTACAGTCGCGGATTTGTTCTGTCAACCTTGAAAGACCGACGCAATGTCACGGACCACATCGCCACGGCTTGCTTAGCCTCCTCCTTGCTTCGAAAATGTTGTCCCAATGTTAATCTGTGCTCACTCCTTGCCCACTCCGAACTGCGATCGTCGTGGATTCGCGCATGCTCAAATCCACTAGGATCTAGCCATTGTTGTGGAGGTCTCATTCCACGATAGTTTTCTTCACTAGAGGAATCCGCATAGTCTGCGTCCACCTCCGACCCTTCGCTGCCTGAAACTTCCAGACCCTCGTCTTCACCTTCGTCGGCGTAAGCCTCATCCCCAGGCCAGAAATACCCGTCCATGAATTCTGCGTTGGGCATATCCGCAGAATTATGGGTCATGGTTGGATCAATGTTAGTATGTTGTCCTCCAATTACTGGTTCGGGTACAAGTTATGCTGCCGGTTCTGGTACATTGTCTAGCTTTGTCACATACAGTATGCAGTCATCTGGCCCATGATTGGGATTTATCACCCTCCTAACAAGAGAGCCCCATGATCTATCGCTTCTAAGTTTACACAATTTCCAACATGATGTCAAACCAATAGGCACCAGCGCTTCTATGACAATTTTGTGTAAACATGGGTCAATATTTAGGATGTCCATGACTCGGGTCTTAAGGTCTTCAAAATTAAGAACACTAAGATCATTCAATTCCATGTCTACACGGTGACAGCCACTTAGGTCATCTCCAGATGGTCCATTTCTAATGATTTGTTCCCCGTGGAAAATATAGACTACTCTTGTTTCCGACATTGTCTACAACATAAGTATTACAAACATCAGCTATCATATCTCCAATATATTTTACACATTACTCTATACTCATCCTTAAGACATGTGCGACTTATTTTTTAACATCTCAACTAATCGGAATACACTGCATTAATGACATTGCATCACATCTAATCTACAATTCCTATATTATCATCTCACATATCAAATATATGTGACAAAGCTATATTCAAATGTTACTGTCTTCAAACTTATACATACATGCCGAAAATATTTAAGTACGGCACAAATCAAATATATATTTCTGCACATTTTCTACGAATAAACCGTAACAGATCTACACATTTCTAAAACAGATCTACACATTTTTAAAACATATCTACAAATTTCTAAAACAGATCTACAAATACAACAGATCTACAAATACAACACATCTACATAACAGATCTACACATTTTTAAAACATATCTACAAATAAAACACATCTACATAACAGATCTACACATTTCTAAAACAGATCTACACATTTTTAAAGCAGATATAAAAATTTCTAAAACAGATCTACAAATTTCTAAAACAAATCTACAAATTCCTAAAACAGATCTACAAATTCCTAAAATAAATCTATAAACCCTTAAAACATATCTACATTCTAAACTAATTATCACAAAAATTTACCTTTCTTCTTCTTCTCCTCTCTTCTTCTCCTCTCTTCTTCTTCTTCTTCTCCTTCTCCTCCTCCCCCTCCTCTTCTCCTTTTCTTCTTTTCCTCTTCTTTTTCCCCTCTCCTTCTCCCCTCTCCTCTCTTTTTCCTCTCTGCCGAGATCTGAACGAATTTTTTTTTGCATTTACAACTCCAATCGCCACGGCCGCGCTATATAGCCCCCATCAGTCGCCATCCCAGATGGCGACTGATGGTAATCCCGCAGTCGCCATACGGGATGGCGACTGATGTCCCCTCCGTTGCCTTTTTTCGGTAAGTCGCCATCCTGGATGGCGACTGAAGTCATTTTTACAATTATTTTTTAATACACGTTATTTTTTTTTAAAAAATTTTATTCTAGGATATCCGTACAAAAAAATCTGTTTAAAGAGATGCATGATTTCTTGAACCCTCAAAATAACAATGGTTACTAGCAACAACAGCATTATGTTGTATTGCATCAAAACAATGGTTTAAATTCAGGAAATGTTTAGTGTCCTTTGTTTCTCGTGTAATTCAGATGCGATTTGTTTCACAAATTTGTGCAGTGGAAGTGCTTTGCAATGTATACCGATTCATGGCACCAAGGGGTGGAAACAGAGCTTGGAAATAGAGTTGAGTGTGAGAGTTGACTCTCGCTCAGTTCGGTTTAGTTGTCTTAACGGGTCATCGTGATTTAGAAAAGAGATTTGACTTGTTAAGACAATCCAGTCAAGTTTGAGTTGTTCTTGAGCTAATAGATTGTAATAATTATAAATAGTAATTTGATGGGTGACAGTGTGTTGGAATGAAACAATGACAAGAAAAAATATGATTTGGAAACGATGTAATTAATAGTGGTGGGTAAGTGGTTTAGTGGAATGATGATATAATTAAATAATTATAAAATGATCAAATGTTTAATTATAAACAAATTAAAGTCTGAACGTACTAGCTTGAATTTGACTCAACTTGTTAACTCCTTTTAACTCTCATGAGCTGTACAAGAGACTTGGCTTGGCTCATTGTTCTCAGTCGAGCCGAATCCGACCTAAAACCAAATCGAACCTAAGTTGTGCACGAGCTTAAAGCTTGACAGACGCAGCATTTCCTGTGCACTTCCATTTCTGAAAACTTGCATCTTCTAAGAGTCTGATTACACTTGGCAGAAATCAGAGATTGGATTGCAACTTCAAAGCCCAGATGCATGCAACTGCATCCACAAGTACCACCACCATCACCACCACTAAACACACACACAAAAACAACACACACCCTTCCCTCAAAAATTGGGCATTTCTGCACAAGAACTCATCACTGAAATGTTTCAGGCAATGGCCGGCCGCCGAGGAATGCCCTGAAGAGCACAAGAGACCTCTCGGGCTGTGAGAATGGCGCCTCATGGGAGGCTCCTCTGATGGTTGCAAAGGAGAGCACATTGCCAAACACCTGTGTCCATCCACCAACCTGCAGAATTCACTCTCTCAAAGCCTCAGGAAATGTTTCATCACCATCCTGATTGATGAACTGAAATTAAGTTCAGAACTCACCTGCTTCCCTTCGAACCAGACTCGGTAAGGGACCGTCGTGTTGAGGCGGAGCCTGTTCGCGAGCCTGTGCACCAGTGTTCTGCTGCCTGTCAGAGGGATGACTGAATCCTGATCTCCACTACAGAGAGGAGAGGATAAAAAGATTGCATCCATAAGGTGTTCCCACATTTGCTGAACTCATTGTTGCAAAGCTGCTTATTGTTTACCTGTAAACCAGCACTGGAATGCCGGATTTCACGAGCGCACCGACAATATTGATAGTTGGGATCTGTATGTCTCTTTGCTTGTACTCAAGAACACTGAAATGAACCAGATTTACAACAACAAGCATCTCCAAGCAATGCAGAATGGAAATGAAGAATAAGAGAGGAATTGCATATGTATCAGAGGGCACACCTGCTACAAACTGTCCACTTGGTCCCATTGAGGCTTGCATGCATGGCGTCTTGTACGTCTTTCCTGTTGAGATAGTTCATTGTTTCGTCCTCGACGCATACATCGAGCTGCTTGTCTGCTTGCTGCATTAACACATCCAAATCTATCAAGCACATAATATTCCTTCAGAATGAGTTTAACAATGCTGTATAATCTTTACCTGTGGGCTGAGGATTTTGGACTGCATTAACACTGAAGATATGCAAACGTCGAGGGTGACATCGTACTTGTCAACAAATCTGCTGGTCTCTCTGGTCACCTGGCTCATCACCCTATCACAAAGTGTGCTAAGTGAGCCATGGTAGTACTCGCTCACATACCGTGAGTAGTTGCAAACCGAGGTGAACATCTTGTAAGTCGAATCCGAAATCAGCCCATGCGACCAAAAGAACTCGGCTCTCGAGTTGAAATCAGTGGAGAATTCCAAAACAGGATTGCCCAACTATTAAAACACAATCAGGCTAATGAGTAGAACAACAATTGCATGATGTTTCATAAGGTTCTTAAATTGCTTACAGCAATTCCTTTCAGATTGAACAGCCTCTCCTTCCGGTTGAATTCGACCATGAGCTTCGCTAATTGTGGAACATAGTGGCCTGATCAAATACATGATGGTTACAAGATGAGGAAAGAATTTATGAACTGATGCAAGCAACAAGAGCATCCATTATAATTTGTCAATTACCAGCATAGCTCTCCCCTGTAATGTACAAGTCCCTGCCCTTGTACTGTGGGAACTTAGCAAACCAGCCTCGCAAGAATCTCAAATTGTCCCTGGCTTCAGAAATTTAAAATCCCCCCAAATGAATCAGCTTACAAGTTAAATCAAATTTTACAAATTTTGAATTGTAAATTTCTCAAGCATATAATTAAAATTTACCTGT
Source organism: Pharus latifolius (assembly GCA_019359835.1). Lineage (NCBI taxonomy): Eukaryota > Viridiplantae > Streptophyta > Magnoliopsida > Poales > Poaceae > Pharus > Pharus latifolius. Next base: position 22,830,398 of record CM033322.1, read on the forward strand.
CATGCTGTCACCAACACCCTCATAGTAGGAAGGATTAGTGGAGTAGGAGAAGCCCACTCCTGCAGGGCTCTCCAAATACAGCATGTTTGCCTCTGAAACAACAACCAAAAGAAAAGAGCAAAAGAAAATCAAGGTGTGACTTCTGACATTATTTCCTTTCTTTTCTTGCAATCTTTTTGCACTACAAAAAGGAGCAATAAAGGGCAATAAAAGCACACATACACACACACAAGAAAAAAGTTTGCTTTGGTGTTGTTACATTTTACCTTTGTTCCAGCTGTACTCATTCCTCACAAGGACATTACCACTAGGCCTGAATGGACCATTCTCTGAGAATGCTCCCACTCCCACAGAAGAACAGCCAGGCCCTACACACCCATGGTGAATCAACACCACCACCAAAAGAAAAAAAAAGTAAGTAATCTTAATGACAAGTCCTCATGAAATTTAGATTTCTTGTTATTTTTTCTCATAAAGAACTCAAGATGTTACGACCCTTAGTTCTTTCCACAAAGTCATTGTTTGCAAAAAGTTCCATTTCACAAGAATATATCATTAAGTTCTAAAAAATTGATTTTTTTTTGAAAAAATGATCAAATCTCCACTTCATTTCGAGAACTTATCAAACTTCCTCTGAATTTTCAATTTGAAGAACCAGGATTTCATTTTTTTTTTCCAGAACAAAAAAGACCGAAGAAATCAAAAGCTTAATTTGCACAGCTCCATTCACAAAACAAAACATTTCAAGAATTTCTTGAATTCTTCTCTCCCAATGTCTTTTCTTGCTGTTCTTTAGTGTTCTTCTCAAGAAAGCAACCATCTAGTAGTAGTGACTAGTGAGAAGTGATCAGAAGATAGGTTGAATTGGTTACCTCCATTGAGCCAGAGAACAAGGGGCTTAGTGGAAGGATCTAGCTCAGCCTCAGCAAAGTAGTAGAAGAGTGACCTATGCTCCACTGTAATGTAGCCTGAGTACTGGCTGAAGCTCACCTGAGGCTGCCCTGGCAGCCCACTGATCTTGTCCTCCATGGAGAAACACACATTGGTCAGAAGCACCGCTGCGACGACAATGGCTCTCCAAGCCATGTTGTTGTGTCGTCCGGGGGGTGGGGGGTTAGTGGTTATGTGAACTGAAGTGAAGGTGATGAGGTGGTGATGAAGGATGGAAGGCTATAAAATAAATACTAGTGAGAGATGTTTGTGGCCTCGCAGGGAACCGGCTTCTGCAAGCACAGGAGTTGTTTTACAGGCATTGTATGCATTTAAACTTATTACATCTATTAATAGTAGTTATGGTAAATCTTTTGATAAAAAATAATATTTTTTTGTTTTTTAATTTTTAGATATGCACTTATTTTAGACCATCAATTATACAATTGAAAGAACAAAAACATATAGTATCATATGCAATACGTCTTTTATATTTAAAGGAGTTGGTTTTACAGAGAATGATTTTTGTTCTTTAAGTCGACGCACGACTATCATCGATATTATGGTTAATTCGAGTATTTTATTTTTCAAGTCAAAATAAAGAAAAACAATAAAGAGAGTCAAGAAAACAAAGACTAGGGAGATTCTAAGATAATTAAGATATTTTATAAGATTTAAATTTTTTTATTATCTTAATATCAGTGGTTTGAATTTGAATCAACGGTCAGGGTACACTGAAAGACAGGCGGGTCCAAATGCACTACCTCTGCACAGCATGGCGGTGTACTGGTGGAGTGAACTGTCGACAGTGCTAGCTTACGGTCCTTTTGGATCGGAAAGTCTGACTAGTTTAATGCTCCTTTTATCCATTGAATTTGGCTGCTTGACAGTATTCACTCCCTCTTGTCTAAAAAAACAATGATGTTTAAAGTTCATATATCTAGTTACTTTTTTTTTTTTTTGAACTTTCACTACTAATATATAAATAAGCTAATCGTACTCTAGATACTTAAATTTGAACATATATATCACTTACGTTTCTAAATTTCAAATTTAATTGTGGGCCCCAAACTTTTTTAATCATTTCATTTAGATCCATTCATCCTTTAAACTACTAGAAAATAATATAATATTACGTATAAATTGATGTGGAATGCCATATCCATTTTCCTTGTATGGTGTTTGTGCCATATCGCATGCTACGGTAGTCTTTTTATGACATGGTATGCTAAAATGATTAATGATGTGGTAATCAAAGTACCAAAAGAGATGATAAAAAGTTCAAGTGGACAAAATGACCCCACCGACTATTGTAGACGAGTTTAGAGACCAAACTTGCTAAATGAGACAAATTTATAGATCCCACAAAGTTAAATTTAAAGTTTAAGATATAACTGATACAAGTTTAGAGACTTAGAGTATAATATATTCTACATAAAAGTATTAAGATCAGTCACACGAAAGTGATATTATTAGATTTGTCATCTAAAATGCTTTTATGATATTATAATATTTATGATTTTTATTGATATATAATTATAAAAATTATGAAGGGAGTAGTCAAAAATTGGTCATTAATGCAACACCTGGTTGTTGCATGTGTTGATATTGGATTGGAATTCTCTACCTTAGATGAAATAGTAAATAGTGTTTTTTTTATAATCTTAACCACATGACTAGAAATTGATTTTGATTGATATAAAAAAGAAATTTAGGTTGTCAATCATTTGATAAAAAATTGTAAACTTCTCCCGCTCCTTGATTTGAACTATTAATTTTTCTCTAACAATTTAAATAGAGAAAAAGAATACGAATCTTTCTTAGGCAGTAGATAAGAATACATTCATGTCTGTCTTTAGCTCTGTCATTACTTGTTAGATATAGTGGTCTGTATATGAAAGCTAAGTCTGGTTAATGAAATAAAACATACACATAAGGACATAACTAGCATTTCTATTTAAAATACATTTGGTCAAGTTTAATATTTTTTAATAAATTTGCTAAAATAACTGCATGCAGACAGTTGTTTTTTGTAAATATCAAAACCTCACTGGCAAATGGCCCTTGAATTTCACATGTAAATCTAGACCCACATCTCAATTGGTAATATAAAGTTCTGTAATAAAAGTTTGTTGGTACATGTAGGAATATTCTTGCAATGTCAAAGAAAATCAAAACCGACAATTGGGTCAGAATCATGTGAACTTGCCTTGTTTGAATTGAATTGAATTTAATTTAATTTCACTCAAATTGCCACATGCACCTGGCTATGTGCTAGCTCTAGCAATATTTGCCACCTTACAAATTGTGGTCCTAAAATACAACCAAGAAATTGAAGTCAAAACCAACAAAGAAGAACAAATTTATTACAAACGATGATTGATAAGTGGACCCGACATCCAAATAGTATTCAGGGAATCATATGTTAGTCATTGTTTGTAAAATTTTGTATAAGCTACTCAGATACACTGTGTTTCCTACCAACAAAATATATATAACCTTCAATGAATTTATCTGCAAATGTAGTTTACAGCCTACTGTGATTTATCATTTCTAGCTAATTTTTAGTTTGAAATATATTGGCAATTACATATTACCAAAAATTAAAATTAAAGGTGACGATAAGCTAATATAGAATAATATCAGAGGTCATGAACGGCAAAAAAATTTATTAGATCAAGTATTGAATCTCAAAGTCAAGCGGACTAGAAGCATATAATTGTTTTTCTGTAAAAAGAAAACTTATGTCATCTACATTGTATATTTGATACTATAGATCCATCTCCTTTTTCTTTCTCCCGTGCTCTTGATTCTTTTTCTCCTCCCCACCCCCCACCACTACAATCGCTGTTGAAAACCACTCTACCTCACATGCTTTTGTCTTTGGTAGTTGTCGGCCACCACGCCAGTGTTGCATGTCTCTCCTCGCACTCTCTTACGTTCCTCCTCCTCCTCTCCTCTGTCATGGACTATTATCGTCGTGGTTGGCAGTGATAGCACTACCTCACCGCACTGTCGCCCGCCATTTCCATCACCTCTACCATCTCTCGTCTCTCCACACGAGCCACCGCCACTGCCCACCACCGGACTATTACCGTCGATGATGTTAAAGAGGAGTTTAAGTGAATTCTAATTTGCTAGTCTCAAAATACAAAAATGTAATCTAAATCTACTGGCAGGGACCAAATTTTCCCAAGATAATTTGTATATATAGCACCCAAGGGAAAACTCCAAGAGGGACGTGAATATAGATCTGGGTGGATTTCATACATACATAGGTACGGACGGTTGGATTTGACTATTGGAGCCGTGATATAAGGTACGTGCGGCCCCAATTAATTCATATTTATTTTTTTTGGGTTGGTCAAATTGGACGGCTTGATGAGTGAGTACATTCCAAAGTTATTATTGGATCTGGTGTGCCACACACACATGTGAATCACTCTATTCCACCTTTTCTTTTTCTTCTTGTCCTTTTGACTGTAACCAGGCTAGCTAGTAATTGATGGTTCACAAATATTGCTGCACAAGCCTCTTATCTTGTCAGATAAAAAAAGAAAAAAAATAAAGGGGCTTTTATTTCTGAAATCCTCTGCAACTTACAATCATGTACTAGTAGTAGTGTAACAGTATGTGAGTACTGTTCATACAGTATAGTTGGTATGCATTTTGCCGATGATATGAAAGCACTTTTTTTCTTTTTAGCACCTGTTGCCCAGTTGGCAAGGTACCTGGGATCTATGGTGGACATTGATTAGAGTTTAATTTTCATCGCTAACTAGCAGATTATATATGGGTCTAAGTAGCTCTGAGCATTTTTGGTTTCGATTGGATTCACGCTTTGCTAGTGAAAAATTTGGGTCATTTAGGCTAGTTTGAGTTCGGTCAAATCCAACTCAATATATATATCGGACCAATCAAGTTCAGGTGGGGGTTTAGTGGGACTAAACCATTTTAATCACCTCATATTAAAAAAAAATTTGGCCTAAATTAGATTTAAATTAGACTTTTTAAATTTTGGGGGCTCGTAGGGACATATAAGCTTGTCCTAATCTTGGGTTAGACTGGGTTAAACTGCTCAAGTTCAACCAGGTAGTTGGGTCAAACAGGTTGAATTATAGTCAAGTTTAAATTTTAAATATTCTCGTGTTGCAATATTGATTATTATGATTATTTTAAGATATGGATTCAGTGATACCAAGATTGGTCAGCTAGTTATTGGGATATTTATGCTTTTTATTAAGAAAAAATATGTTAATGGCTTTGAGATAAGTAGCCAACCCCTCGTTGGTGAAATGACAAGGGAGGGAGCAATGGTTCGTACAGAGTTCATGGACCTATATGAAGAATAATACGACGTGAATGAATAGAAGTTGTTAGTGCAGAGGTTGTGACATGCACTGACGAGTGGGTATTGTGATCAGATGATATTGTAGGAGCCTGTTTGCAGTAGATGTTACTAAGGTATATATCAATAAATATTGTGAGGTATTTACCGTACTGTTTGGTAGGTATATATGTTAAATGTTTTAGGAGGGAGTGTAATTTAATGCCTTCTTTTGTACTTTACCTACCATGTGAAGCCCGGTTTATCCGATTCGACATAAACATGTCCCGGTTCAAAATAATTGTTTCTTTTTTAGCATTTTTACACTTTTTAAGTAATATTTTTTAAAAAATGTTAAATGTTGGTAGCTATAATTTACTTCTTTAGTGACCTCAAAGAGATAATTATAAGTGGAGGACGGACACGCCATCTATCGGTGCAGTCATCATTTTCTTTTTTTCGATGGGAGGTAGTACATTATTAAGAGTATTATTGGGTTTTTTTTTTTGCCTATGGCTTGGATTGTGCTTTAAGAAATATAATAATTCCTAATGATCGATTATAATAAGAGAGCTGGTTGTTTTGTTAGAGATTATGGTTTAAATTCCAGCACCTATTAATTATATGTTTAAGTCTTGTGTTATAGATGCATGAGTTGTTTTATTGTTAGAGGATTTGATAACATGACTTCTTCACTTGTAAGTTTTAATGTTTTCTGCACTAAAAAATAGAGATGCAAAGTTTCTATTTATCAAACATATAGTGGGTTTCATGTGTGCATCAGATATCTCAAAATTCATATCTCAACACTCCTCTTTATATTAAGGTTCAAACAAACCTCCAACTCAATCTAGAACTCAAAACTTTGTTGAGTCTTGTGCAATAACTAATTCACTTAAAAAAATCAATCAATATACGTATATTTCAAATGTATCTTTACGTCGTGGTTAACCTGTCAGATGGATCCAATGAAGAAACCTGCATATTTGTGGCAAGCCAGAAAGATTTCAGTGATGGTGACGCACATATACATATACATACTTTTATATTGGGATACAGAGGCAAAGTTTATTAGTGTGGCATCATATATCTCGATCGATCTCCTGTGTTGAATCAATCGATGAGTAGCTATATAGCAGAGTTGAATCCGACTTGCCGTTTCTTTCAGTCGTCAGTTAATTCGCTGACAAAAGCTTACATGCCATGCATGACGATTGACTAGATGATGCACTGATATGAGGAGGTGAAGAATATGCATATATATGTATATATGGGCATCCACGGCAAAGGGTTCTTGCATGCTTACGGATGGAATCTCAATGCCATGCAGCATCCTCTCTCTCTCTCTCTCTCTCTCTCTCTCTCTCTCTCTCTCTCTCTCTCTCTCTCTCTCTGTAGTGACATACATATCTGACAAAGCTAGGCTCACGGTATGGGATGGAGATGCATGGTGGGGCAGGCACATCCTGCTTGCATTCTGCTGCTCGTGGGACCATCTGCATGCCTTGTTTCCCTCATCTCTCTCTCTGTCATCTTCAAGGACCATCTGCATGCTTTGGAAAAACAAAAAAAGATGCCATACAGGCACTGGCATGCACACTAGCTAATTAGCTATATAGTTTTTCATTCTTAGCTCACATCATGCGATGGAAGAAAAAATTGCAAGTTCATATGATGAGAGAGAGAGAGCGAGAGAGAGAGAGATTTGCATAGGCTAGCATTTTTTTCTCCTGATGTAGTAAGCTAGTATCAAGGTGGAAACAAATTGGTTAGAACTGTCCATGTGTGAATCCATCTCTCTATTTTTCCATCGGTGCCAAATACAATGATATGAAAGTGAAGAAATCGGTGTAAAATAAGTTGACCTAAAAATAAAGAAACAAGATGAGTTTAAACAAACTTACTAAAACTCGCTCAATACTTTTCTTCTTATGTTTCTTGTAGTATCAACAGAATTCATCAGATTAAAGCCTTTTCCCTTTGTGACATTTGCCATCTTGTCCCATAACGATCCAAGATCTCCTTTTGGAAGTAAACCTTTTCTTGTATCTTTCTTAATAATCCTCCCACCGTTCTTTTTAATTATGTTTAATATAGATACAAGTAAAAAAATTTTAAACTTTGACTATTAATATTCTAAGATATCAAAATTTATCATATAAAAATAATATCAGAATATTGATCATCAATTTTGTTTTCATAATAATAATAATAATAATTATTATAATAATAATAATTATTATTATATAGTTGTAAAATTTAATGATAATTTTAAAGTTTATGAAAATCTAAAATGGTCAGTAAAAAAGAACAGGGAATAGTAAATAGGAAGTAGCTATGGTGCCTGCCTAAGTGTAGATCTATTTGTGCTTGAAGGCTCTCAGCCTTAGCAAATTAATCACAAATCCCTTGTTGCATTAAATACAATATAACTGGCTCCACAGCAAGATAACTGATCCACAGACAGCAAACTACTGTAATATGAAACTTCTATTTAAAGCTTTAGAAAAAAAAAAATTAAAAAATAAACATGGAGATGTTCAAAAGATGTAGTAGAAGTAATAATAATTAGAAAAAATTCGAGAATATTTAGAAACACTTAAAATGTGTTTGATTGTTTAGATCAATTTTTTGGATGAGTGTTGTGTCATAGAATGATTTAAGAGATGTGTTTAATTAGTGTGAAATGAGATGATGTTGGATTTTGTTTGGTTGGTGAGATGAATTGATCCATGATAAAATAGGTGGTAACAAATTAAGATTAATTATCACTAATTAACATTGATTAGTACTGACATAATGCTAATTACCAGTAATCATCACAAACACAACATTAATTTCCATTAACTTAGACACTAATCACCACTAACTACAACTAATCAGTGTTAATTTAGCATTAATTTCTGCTAATCACAACTAACAAACACTAATTACTACTAATCACCACAAATATAACACTAATTACCACGAACTAACACTAATTAACAATTAATCAACACTAACACAACACTAATCACTCTAATTAACAAATGTAGAACGTGTTGGTTCAGTACGAAAATGTGAGATGGGTTGATCTGGCATATTAAGGAAATATTCTTTTTTGATCATCTTATCTAAGATGGATGATCTAAAACAGAGACAATCATATACGTATAGTGAATGGTTCAGAATGTGCAACTAAACACATTCTTAAGTAACAAATGAAATTTTTATGAAAAATGATGAAGTTAGGGAAATGAAAAGTCTAAAATAATTTAAGAGGATGTCTACTATGCAAATACAAGTTTTTTTTTCTTAAAAAACACTATCACCTGCCTCAACTATCTAAAATTAGATCAATTTCAATCATTTCTCTCTCCTTTTTCCTCCCCCTCTTCCTCCCTCTTCCATCCCCCATCTCACAGCCTCCTAACAACTGGTGGCAACATGTGAGCAGAGACATTCATGTTGGCACCGCCAACTTATCACTGTACTTTTATTAGAATTATAGATATCAAGGATGACATCAGTATCAGCTACTCCCCCACAACAGGCCTTCTCATCCCTTACTCTCTCGCCAATCATCACTGCTTGCGCCCTACAATATGTCAATATCACAATTACCATTTACCTCCTCCACTATTACTCATCTCTTCTGTCATGATATCCACAGCCATTGGTAACTCCATCGGTTTACCACCACTTATTATCGACAGTGATACTAATAAGGCTAGGAGAACCCTAGAGAGATATATCTAAAAAAAGTAGTTTTCTTTTGGTCATAGAAAAAAAGTGTATTCAACATTAATATCTTTCCTTTAGAAAAACTTTAAAACTTAATTGTTTGAAAAAAGAATTCAAAAGTAAAAGCGAATAGAAAAGTGAAAAAGATGAATGTATATATACACATATTAGACCTGAGTAGATGTGGGCCTGCATAGGGTCGCCCACTTGGCCTGGCCCAAAGTATAGTGGGTCGGGTTGGCATTTTGGCCAGCCCAATGTGAAAACGAGTGTAATACAAAGTAGGTCAAGGGTTCTCTTTGCAAAATTCCCACCACGACATTTTTTGGCCTCAATTAATCTGGGCCGTGTAAAAGCTTGATCCACCGGCCGTCGCCTGCCGCCGCGGCTCGTCGGCCGGCGAACGCAGCGGCGGACATAGGCCGGGGTAGCCTGAGCGGCCGCCTCCCCTTGGCCGCCGGCTCGCCCCATCCCTTCCAGCTCCGGCCGCCCCCTCTTCGACTCCCTGGTTCGGCGGCGGCGGCGGTTGTGTCGTCCACCTCTCGGAGCTCCCTTGGCCCTCGCGTGACGCGGCCTGCACGCGAAGAGGGAGAGCAATGCCAAGTGCGCGGCCATGAACGAGCTGCACGAGCTTGGGAGCTGTTCCACTTCCAGCTTCCTCTTCTTGGAGGTATATCGTGTTCTTGTTTCTCGAAGAAGTTTTAGTTTTGATGTGTCAAAGGTTGCAGAATTGACATAGGAGCTATGGTTTGTGAATCATATGTACAAATTGTAGGATCTCTAATTTAGTGCAAGTTAATGATTTGCGGTTCTGCACAGGTTTTAGCTATGGAATTTTGGTTTCTCATTCTTGTTTGCCCTTGTTTATGTTATGTGATCGAAGAAGCAGAGAAATATTGGGAGTTTGCATATTCATCTTACATCAAGACAATTGGTAGTTTCCGTGGTAAGCTTGTAGTTACAATGGCTTGAATTGAAGTAAATTTCTAGTTCTTGGCTTGCTCACTAGCTTATGTTCGAGAGTTCGATGTAAGTTTTGAGTTTTCTGATGCTAATTGAAGCTGTACTTCTCAGCTTCTATGGCTCAATAATATTCCGGATTTTGCTTGCTCAAGAACCACTTTATATGTTCTTAGGACATTTAAATTGGTCTATTTCTATAAAGTGCTATCTCAATTGCTAAGTTAAATGCTTTGTTTTTGACTGGCTCAAAATGCATTTGAGGTGGTTCCCAAGATCAAGGAGGCCGTCAATGCTGTGATTTTGATTCTTGTTTTTTGACTAGCAATTGAATTCTTGGTTCCTGGTTTGCAACATTTGTTCTTCCGAATACCAAGTTCATTTGTTAAGACTATGCAATGTTGTTCGATTCAGTTTCTATAACTTAACTAGATGTTAAGATCTTGGTTCTTGGTTTGGAGTGTTCTATTGTTTGGTTGCTTTAGATTGTAAAATGTTGCACATTGCAATTGATATGGCTTTACTAGCTGTTAAATTCTCTGCTCTTGAATTGCTCGCCTAATTAAGTGACTAAATTCTAGCTTCTTGATTCGCACATCCAGTTTGTGATAGAATATTGAAGCAAAGTTGGCACTCTTTCGTAGGAAGATCCGTGCAGCCTACAGAATGGTGCTTTTTTACACTAGTTAAGCCAGTGGCATTTTTCATTGGTTGTTCATTTTAAGTTTTAGCTCAAATAGATGAGTTTAATCTTGTATTATAAGCTATGAACGAGTATGACTAGTTTCTAATCTTCAATGGACAAGGCGCAACAACTTGACATGTCATTTTTTGGGGGTCTTGGCAAACCCAATGTGTTGCAATACATTGGGCCGTAAAGTGTTACAGATAGTATCATCGCACTATTCTTTCTGCACAGATGTGCGGCGGGGTCATGTGTATGGTGGTGCATGCAGGGTTGGCGTGTGTGGGTACTCTAAGCTGATGAGTTTATTCTTATATTGCAAGTTCTAGTGTACTAAGCGGATGAGGTTACTTTTCTATTACATGTTTTGATGAGTGTGGCTAGTATATAACCTTTACTATGGCATGATATATCAGTTTTGGGCCCATGCATCATACATATCAGAAACTCTGACAAAGGCCAAGAAATTTTTTTGGGAATTTGGATCAGCCACCTAGCTCTTGAGAGACGGGTAAAGTTTCTTGCATACTTTTTCTTTCGTTTCTCATTCCTTAGGCTGCATCATTGTCAGTCGTATACCGTTACACATTTTTTACATGAACAGTATAGGTGATCAGAAGCAGTATTTTAATGCATTTCACACTATCTGGTTTCTTATTGGTAACTAATGAAATGCTTCTTTCTGCACACATTCCCTTAAAGTCTATTTAATAAGACACTTAGGGCATTCCAAAAATAAGTTGCATGCCTTGGAATATGCCCTTCCTAAAAGATCAAGCATACCTTCAAATGCAGAGAGGGGTTAATGCAAACTGTTTTGCTTTTTGAAGCATCCAGTTACACTACACAATTTTCCTTGACTAGTGACTTTAGCTCTATATAGAGTCAGCGGAAACCCTTTTCTATGCTGAAGTTACTCAGCCAGTGTTCTCTGTTAATATCCTGGAAGAGGACAGCCTGTTTGACAAGGTGTATGTAGCTTTTATACTTCTTTTGGATTGTAGTTTGCATTAGTGAATGTAATATACAGATGCTTCATCAGATTCCACTAATCTGCATTGTTATATAGTTAAAGAAGGTATCATGTTCTGTTGTACTTCCATTTTTCCCTTTTGGGAATGTAGCTATTGTATCCATACATTGAAATGCTAAAAGCTTTGGTTTTGTATGTGGACTAATTATAACTTCACCAAGACAACATACGACTTGCATTGCAGTATCTCTGAGATGACTTTCCATAGATCAGGGTTTAAATTTTGTTTTCTGGATGACCTTGTTGTATGTTGTAGCTGATGTATTCAATTTCACCCAAACATTGTACAGAAAGCTGATGTCAATATTTAAAGGGTCCTGGTTTATGGGTTTATGGAGGCTTGTACCTTGTGCACAAGCTCAAGACTCTCTCTGAAGGCCCTAAGTGCCAAAACATTTGTGGTATTTTTTTCTTCTGCAATATTAAAGGAATTCAAAATACCAAGAGATACCAGATAGAGGGGGTAAACTCCAAACACTAGAAAAAATAAATGTAAAATGAATGGAGAAAAAATATTAGCACTGCATCGGAACGAGGATGCCTTTTGTGATATCACATGCCAATTGATCTATCAAATGCTAATCCAATCCATAATGGATCACAATTGCCTTCAAATGCTAATCCAATCTATCAAATGCCAATTTATACTTTATAAGTTTTAAAATCTCAAATCTTTATAACCTGGTTTTTAATGGTTGATCATTGATACCATACAACTGTCTACAATGCCCATACACTAAGGTAGTTAGAATCGTGACTCTACTCGTAGAATCGTGTGATTCTACGACTCTGCCAGACCAAATCAATCCAAATCGCACTATGGATCGGAATCAGATAGGATCGGGGTAGTTACGCCATCCAAGCCGTAGAATTGGGTAGAATCGTGACTCGGATCTGATTCTACCCGATCCTAGTTTGCACTAAACTACTAATCTTTCCAACACTATAACTTTTGTACGCGAGCTTGGATTGAGATGATCTATATATCAAAATTGACCACGCCGATGATCTCTACAACTATCAAGTTTGAAGTTTTTCTATTTGAGGTTGTTTGCATTGTGAAATTTTGTTTGGAAATTAGTTTAGTACCTTTTAACTTCTATTTGGTTCCTATTTAACTCCATTTCTAACTTGAACATATTTCATTGTTTTGTCTATATTTGTCTCTATTTCATAGAAAGACTATAAAATAAATGGCCACATAAAAATATCCAATGACTTGAACCATAGGAAATTAGTTATTGTGTGTCTAGCTCAATGACTCACCATATTGTGATGACGCTTCCATATTAACTATGTGGTTTTTTATATAGAGTGTGATCTTTGACTGATAAGACTATTTTGCTTTTTGTGGTTCAAAATTTAATCCTACGAGTAACCATAAAAAATTAGGTAGAAACTATCTAGTAGTAACATTGGAAAATATGAGACTTCTAAAAAGTATGTTATGCAATCGTTAAAAAAACTGCATGTACATGTTATATATAGTGATGTTGTCAAGTGTTCTATCATGTCATATAATGGGTGTTCTACAATTTAAATGTAGTAATGTCAAATATAGACACAAAAAACACGAAGAAATACAATTATATTATAACATGGGTATAAAATATATGTATTTTTAAAATCTAGTAGAATCTATGTTTTAGTTCTGTCAGAGAAAAAAACGATTCTACCTAGTCTTGACTCTGACTACCTTGCCATACAACTCCAATATATTTGGGGATTGCTTCTGTACTAACTGCTTTTCAGAAAAATGAACTCTATCACCATGCATGAGCTGATCAACTTCCAACTCTTACTGCGACAAGAGTTACTACTGCTAACTATGGAATACTCTCAACATTGGTGGATTCATATTGTTTTTAGAAACTTACGTTATGCTTTACTAGAATCTGATATCTATATTTAATCATGCCTTGCAACATATAGATATCATGTTTAGTTTACCACCTCTACCTGATAATGCTTTGGATCACATGGTTAGGTTCATTTTATCAGAACATGAAAAAGAAGTGTTATTCTAATAAATGTTGTGATGACTAGTTTAAAAAATATTATGTCAGCACACACCATCCTAAAGCACACGTATAAATGAAGGATGAAAGATGGTGAGACAACCTTTCTTTTCAAATAAAAGTGTCTATGTTGATACTTTTTCATTTGTTTCATTTCAGATTAATTAGCGGCCTTTGATATGACAAGCCTTTTTCTCTATCTTGTGGCCTAGTTTGGGAATTGAATTCAAGTATGCAAAACATGTATTGACAAGATGTTTTATGTTGTCAATTTCAGCTCTCTATTGTCACCACGAAGGTTGCATGTAGCTTCCCTTCAACAATATAGTTGTTAATCTGTCAAGCTCCGATTGATGGTCTTCCTGTTGCTGCCTTTTCCACTTACCTGTTTAGGTGATTTTGTTTCTAAAAGAAATATTCCTCTACGAAGTTGTATGCATCTTTCAGTTAAATTACAAACATGATGACTCAAGAATATTCTTACGAAAATGTAAATAGCAAATCTGGCATGGATCAAACTGATCTGTCAATTGTGGCAGAGGGCTTCAGGTGGCTGCTGCACTGGAGGTTGGCGGATGCTGTGCTTCTGAACGGTTGGGCATTGGATTGATTTGGGACAGAGAGAGTGCGCAATCAGTCTGATCCAAGAAGAAGAGTAGATTCAGTAATCCCAAAATATGGTCTAAAAACATCATTAAAAACGAATTTAGGCAATTTTGCACCCACTTGTTGTAGAAGAATGTTTCTTACATAGGAGTAGCAATTTAATTATCCTGTATCGTGCCATCTCCGACACCTGAAATCTGTGGTGTGAATGGCCTTGCATTTAGGGGCTGTTTTGTATTGTCTTTCTTTACATGTGCATCTATGTAAGAGGGCAAACATATTTTTCAAGTTCTTCAAACATGGTCAAGTTCAGAAGAGAATGCTAGATACTATATATGGCAAATTCTTTTATATTATGAACTCGAAAGCTTTTTATTTCAACTGTCTTGGAGCAAGTAAATGATGATATATACAGTTAGGATGATCTTCCACAATATGTTCTTTCAGGAGAATATGTAGTTATCCTCGGAAAATTGCATGTGATCCAAGCAAGCTGTTAACTGTTGAATTGTCATCTTGCAATTGTAAATAATTGCACATGTCAAAGAAAATATTTTGTTATATGAAAGTTAATACATTTTTGCTGTTTCTTTAGAATGGCTGCATCATCTAAATTCAGTAGACGCTCAACATGAGCTCAAAAATGCCAGTTTATATTGCTTATTTTGTAGTTTTCATTCTTACTTAATATGTGCTGCCTGCAGCACTGAGTTATATCTTCCACCTAATCCTGCAGAGATAAGTGAAAGAAATCGTTTCGTATTTTCACTTTCATGTCTTCTCGATGTGTTCTGATTCCATGTCAAATCAATGGATGCTCCTGGTTGTAACTTAGTAACTGATGGTCATTGTCTGTGACAATCTGTGTGAAATAATAATATAAGTTGCCCAATGTACATTAGCATTCCTCTTAGCAAGCACATGTCCCACTTAATCTGCATCTTCATCATGTGTTTGTTTTGGGTGTGCAATGCATCTTCCACCATCCAGTGCTAATATGTAATGTGTGTTCTTTTACCTTTTCTTTGGTGTCACATCCTATAGTTAACAGTTAGTTATTTTCTGTAGCTTCATCATGTTGAAGCTGAACTATCACCTGAAGAACAATGGAAATGAACTACCTACCGCAAAATGCTACTTCCAGTAGGTGAAGGAAGGTTGTTTCTTGACTTAAAATCATGGTGCCTATCTTGCAGTGGAGCAACCTACTGGATGTGATGATGTCAATCTCGTCTGGGCTGATGCAAGTCTTGTACAATAAAAGCAAGTTTGCTCTCCATCTTAGGAATGGGATTAAGAATTTAAGACCACTGCAGAGGCATAATGCACAGGTATACTTCGTCTTCAAGTATTTTTTTCTCCATAGTCTTATACATTCTCCTAAAAGTACGTTTTCTTTGATATATATTTCTTTCTGTAGTAGGTGTTGTCACTGAGCACTACAAATTATAAACCGTATAGAAGAAAAGAAATCAACTACTGTCGCCTTTTTATCATTATCCAATTGCAAGGTGATGGTTTAGATATATGGTTGTTAAGGCGCACTTGTCAAGCTATGAACTCGGATTGGTTAATCTTAGTTATCCTGAGTTTGTTTTCTCCTTGCTTATTCTCAGGAAGCTGAAAAAGAGAAGTTTTTATGGTGTTTCTGTCGCACTGTATTTTGGATGATATGATGTATCTGTTCTTTGGAGGTCTTGACACACCTCAGCACTATACTTCTCAATTCTGGTGATTGTGACCTCCTACTGGTTTATGAGTGCCCTTTGTTGGGAGGTATTTGGTGACACATTAATGTCCGATGTGTAGCTTTCCATCCAATTATTTTACCTTAGTGTATTGTGACCTGCTGTATGTTGTTAGTAGTCTACTCCAGGGTTCAGTTCCTGGCAGGGAACAGACATCCCGGCTCAGACCTACCAGTACAAAACTGGCCAGTTGGAATTCATATTTAAATTCAAAATTTTGAGTTCAAATTTTGTTTTCTTTCAAAAATATGGAAGATGCATTGAGAATGACAGTGAATTTTATTATCTTTTACTGAATTAAGGTTCAAAATAGCACAAACAAGTAGAACAAACATATAATTCTCACAAACTTCCAGTTCTCGTTCAGAATTCCTGGTCATCGGTGTGGTTTCCAGTCATGTACAAGTTTGTCTTCCCATTTTGAAATGGCTGTCCCAGCTGGTATTTTTCTGTTCCCACTGGTAACTGGTACCAGCAACCTAGTGGGAACCGGACCCAAAACGGTTTTTTGAACCTGATCTACTCTCACAGCTTGAAACAGAGAATTTTAATACTATCCTTGTGTTCATGGTATGTTCTATTTGTTCTGTTCATGCAAGATGTAATTGCTGTCCTAAATTTGCACACAGGTACGCGTCAGGATGTCGAATAGGATGCAGAAAAAAAATACAGGAGAACAAATATGGTCCACGCAGGGTTATAAACTGTTTCTCACTTTCAATTTATACTAATGTAAAAGTTATACCATACTTGATGAAACTTTTGGTGCTATTCTATGCTAGATGATAGTACTGGTGAACCTTGAATTGTCATCAGAAATCTACATTTGTTTGAAGCTTGTACACTTGTATATTCTCTAGTCAACTGTCATACTGTCAGGAAAAAGGAGGACAGTTAACACACTTGAAATTTGCAAGATGTTAACAATTCGGAAAATTTGAAATTTGCAGAAACTGCTGAACCAAAACCAAGAGCTTCCAGAATCAAGTCATGAACAAATAGAATGTTCAGTAAGATGTCAAGTTTGCTCTTTGAAGATTTGCCTTAGTAAGGGGAACACTGGCTGCTTCCAGCAGAAAGAAGAGAAGCAAGCAGAGAGCAAAATGTAACAGCTCAAGTCTGAAAATTAGTAAACCAGGTGAAGGCCAAAATGGCTTGGAAATGCACTTTGCTGTGAAACCCATCTTTTCATTTTTTTTTTCTCTCTAACCTTGTCAAGCAACTTTTCCAAGCTGTTTTCTCTAACAAATTCATCTGAGAAAACAAGCCTTACAAAATGGGGGCCTAAGAAACAGCCTCTCTGGCAGTCCATGAATTACCGTGTCGGTTGGTTGTCGAAGAAAAATTCAGACCTCTTCTGCGGCTCATCAACGGATCATCAGCATCAGAAACAGCAGCTGCGGGCGAGCTCAGGCGGTTGGGATGATCCTCCGTCACGCCACCTGTCTATACGGTTCCAGCCGTGCCGGCAAATGGTTAAAAGAGGGGGGGAATCTACATCTGTTAAGTATCATCAGAGGGGGGGTGGTGTCTACAGCCTTCTTCGATACTGCAAAACCATGATGTGATTAGCGGTCGACATGTCTGGCGGAACTGACGGCGACATGGCGTCCCTCTGGCACCAGATGCTGTCGCGGACATGCTGCAATGTCAGGAACGGGAGGAGCGGTCGCCCACGGCATGTAATTTCCACCTGTGTTTTTTCAGTTCAGTGTAAGTGAAAAGCCTTTTTTTTCAGACATCAAGAAAAGCATCAAATCCTGTATCAAACCCTTCTCCCTGAAACAATGAATGTACATATGACTCCATCTTGATGCTTGTGATCAAACAAAAACACAAGTGGATTCCAAGGCAAGCAAAGAACATTAATTACTGTGAAATTTGAAGCATTATTTTTGGTGAGATCAAGACAGTGACTGAATGGACTATTTTCTTTCAGCTAGTTGCTCTAATACAAAATGCACACAGTCAAATCCAAGTGCTGTCTGATGCTGATGTTCTATTCCTCTGTCAGTTTGTGATGGCATTTCATTACCTTCTTCCCCGCATGTGAGATTCCCCGACCAACCAAAATTATTATCTAAATCACCAATTGCTTAATTAAGCAACTACTTAATTAATTACGATTGTACTTTCACTCAATTTCTTTAATTTTACCTCAAGCTGAAGTCAAAGAGTGAGGTCTAATCTGAAGATTAATCTTTCTCTTGCTTAACACCTAATATAAAACAAACATTTACACCTCTTGGCATGATACAAGCAAGGGATGCCGATTGGTTCTTCTTTGATCCAAACATATGGTCTTATAAGCATGGCACCGACATCGATCGGTGTATCGACAACGAAAAGAGATCATGTCAGACAACCTAAAATTGACCTCGTGATGCACACTCGACTAAATAATCTTAGCCCTAATCAACTAATTAATCGCGTAATCGGGTTCTAATTAATAATAGATGTACCACAGTGGAGTGAATGAATTGGGGCTTTTGTGGTCACATGTACAGATTGAAGTCTTAACACCTCAACCTCCCCTCTCCATGACAATGCATGTAGCAACCAACACAAGGCAAGTGCCAAGTTGCTTCACTCCAAGGGAAAGTGATCAGCTGATATACTTGTCAATGTCAATATAAGTTTGTCCTCATGGAGATATTCATTTCATTTTCGATTCAAGATAAACTTTAATATACGACCGCATTACTGAAATTCATTTAATCATCAAAGCCCTACCTACTGAAACATAAGCGACAAAATAGACAATTCGAAGGCGTGTCTCTTCTCTATTACAAATTCGGGGGTTAGAATTGATTTCAAATTTAGAAGAGGGAATTCCATAATTAAATGTCTTCACATTCTTATTTCAACATAGAATTCCTTTCATATGCTTTACATATACATCAATAAAGATATAAAAATCTAAATCTAGGACAGTGAGTAATACCGTGATCTTTCTATAAAGATATTGTTCTTTTAGAAAATTCAATTTATTTATCGTATGCGCTCTGTATCGCGCTATTATATAAGCTAGTGGTCCAATACACCAACTATACCTAAAAAAATAAATATGAGAAATAACACATACCTAATATCTCTGGGCAGCCCAACCTACACCCTCAAGATATAAAACACTCACAATCATGTATCTTATCCTGTCAAGAGGATTTGATCATTCAAATCTAGCTATTTGTACAAATTCTGCACAAATTGCACCATGACTTTGAAAATACTTTCTTGATTACCTTCACAAATCTCTTTCAAAATCATTCTAATTTTTTGGTCTCAAGAATGACAACTTAATAGAATTTTGGCACGAAAATGTTCATACGCATAGCCCTGTACATTGTACTAATGCATAACTTTCGATTCTAAACCACTTGAACCTAGCTATGCATGAACAAGCAGATCAGTTTTATCTATTAAATGTTCACCACAACATCACCACAACATCTTTAGTTTTCATTCTCTCATAAAAGTATTGAAATTATGAAAAATTTCTTCCATACCACTGCAAAAGTTTTGAAAATATAATTTATAAAATTGACAAGATAGTGTTGGACTTACGTATCAATGAGATATCTAGTAGTAAATATAAAATATCAAAATTTTGTAGCGGTGTAAAAAAAGGTGCCCCTTACTTTCATGTATGCATAACGTAGTGCCAGTTGTAAGATTGTTCTTGATTTTGCATCAATAATTTGATTCAGTTCTAAATCTGTTGTACGTGTATCATGTTTCTATAAACTGACATATCAGGATAGAAAGCAACATCTTTAGCATCTGAGAAAAAAAAATTTTAAAACCAGAAATTGGAACCCTAAAACTAGGCAATACTTGAGAATCATCAAATAATTCAAGTATTAAAGTGAGAAAAAAATCTGTTTCAATTGTTTGATTTCCACCAGGACTAAGGCAATTATCTAACCTTCATTTTCTATGATTTGTTGAGACAAAAAAAAATGACTAGCACAAAACTCTTTCAAACAAATATTTTCCAAATATTCTTGCCCCTAAAATCTTGCCTCCAAGTACAAACTAGCTATAGGACAAGCAAAATAATATTAAGCCCTAATGCTAGGTCTAACATGATCATGTGGGCATGTATTTCTCTGCATGCATGGAATGCAACCTCTCACCAATCACACAAAGCCAAGATCGAGTATATAAAACCCTAATCATGCACACCACCACCAAGAACAAAAAAAAAAATAATAATAATACAAAATACACGAATCTTTCGACATATCACGCATGACTGTATTAGGAGTGCTGAACACTTAAGCATGAAAAAAAATTCAAAAAAATTATTTAAAGACCGTCAATTTTGAAGCCTATCACCATCATCAACATCATGCCCGTCTCATTTAGCTGTCAAATAGTGTTAATTATTTGCACATATATAATATATGTGTATAATCATCCTACAACAAATGAGCACGACACTAACTAGTCATAAACAATCCCTAATTTGGTGGCTCAATTTGATTCCCAATTAAGTGTAGTACTTTTCTACAGGAGTGCCCTACACTGTCTTGTTATAAAATTTTTCTCCCTTATTTGACTTGTGATCTTGTGGCCCTAAGTTGTGGCTGGCAAGACGTCCAACGTCCCTCCCTTCGTTCCAAATTAAGATCCACACACCTGCAATATCACTGTGACTAGCCAGCTACTAAAAAACATGCATGAGTACGTTTGGTATTGTGGTGCGTTCTAGAAAAATCATGTTTGCTTTAGCAATATCAAAGCAATCTGTCTTTTGTTTGCTTGTCGACAGAAATTTGACGTGCTAATGGGGTTTGGTAAGATTTAATCACTTTTCTATACTATTTATAATCAAATCTGTAATAGATAATCTGTTTCTCATACTTTGACAGTCAAAACTGGTTAGACCACATGTGATTTGACTATATATGAACCAAAATTACCTTCTTAGCCATTTTTTCATGCTATGCAATTATTTATGACCACAAATTTTTTTGGACAAAATTTGACAGTTAATTAAATATAAATAACGACAAATATCTACAACTAGCACACAACAAAATACAACACTGCACCGCACCACACAACAATCCCAAGTGCTGTCGAAAACAAGGAGATGAAGAGAAAATGAGAGGAGACCAAAAACTAGCACATCAGAGTGGTCCCTTCTGTGTTCATGCAGGAATATTGCTAGGAGATTTAACTGGTGATAAGTCCCAACCAATGTGCATTATTATTATTATTATTGTGATGAGAAGGTTACACCGTTCGCGTTTCATTTGGCCCTTTGGCTACATGCATGGATGGACGCGTCACACTTTGCCCTACAGAATATTTTCCAGACAAAACAAGTACCCTCCAACGACCACCTACAACAAAGTACGACGTCTAATTTTATTATTATGGGCTTAATTTGTGCTTAATTAGTCCTTTCGTTAGTTTCCTATGGGAGTACTACTACTTGCGTGTGGTGCATAGTGAATTAGGTGGGCTTAAATATAACTAAGGTTGTTGTTAGTGCCATGTTATTGCTTTAAAAAAAAAATCCCCCCTTCTCATTGACAATTATTAGGTGGTGGATCAAGTGCTTACCGCACTTATAATCTAAATCTAGTCAATGCAATCGGGTCACAACGGTAAGACAAATGCTTGTTATGGTGGAGTTTAGAGTTCAAATCTCCCGCTGCAGATGTGTAAATTATTTGCTGTTAGCGAGTCCTAGTTAAATCCCTCTCCTCAAGAGCATGTAGGTCCCCAAATGCATGAGAAAGAAAGTGGCAACAGAAAGCTTCGAGGAAAGACAGCATTCAGTGCCCATCTCCATAACTCCTTGTTTTGAGGGCTCTAAAGTGCATGCTTACTTTCTAAACCCCACCTAAATAGGCTACTAATCAAATATTTAGTACACAAAATGACACAAAGAGACTAGACCCCATGCATGAGGGAATTGCAAATGCCCTCTGTCTCTCTCTCTCTCTCTCTCCTATAGTTAGTGGTTCCTTAGGCTTTTTGTCCAAATCTATTCCTTGTGATGCCCTCCCTCACACTTCACCAACTTGGCGTTATTCTCTCCCTCTCTAGATTATACACATTTGCATGTCCCCACTCCCATGCACATTTCCCTCACCTGCCTTTCTTTCTCCCTCCCAAAACCAATCATATGGGCATAAACCTAATGTTTTGTTGGAACAATGGCATTGGCTAGCATGCAAGATGGGCCATCATGCATTACATATAAAACAAAAAATATTCCAACACACAAAGTGCACCACTTAAGGTTCTTTGATTTGTCATCTAACCACACAACCCCAGCTATATACTATCTATGAGCTAGATGGCTAAGGTTCTGATGGGAAAGAAAACTTGTCGATACTCCTCTCTTAAGCTTAATTAGCTTGCCTTCCAATTAAAGGGTTCACAAGTGATGTGATGTGAGGTAAGCTTAACGAAAGCATGACGGCTTGTGCGCCATTAAGGTAAATAGGTCTATTAGTTGAGAATTATCAAGGATGGAAGCCCTTTGCTTGCTCCATGCATGATTCATGATGGTTGATTTATAATTGTTGAGTTTCATGTATAAATCTACTTCAACACTCTTCATGTGTAGGCTTAATTAGGTATATGATATGGACATAATTTAGATGTGACTTAATGCACCTTGGTCCTAGTATAGGATTTTCAAATATTATAATCATTTTTCTCATAAATATACGAGCTAAATCTTGAATTTGTAGACTTAGATATTATATTAAATTTCTTGCATCAATTGATTGACCTAAAAATTTAAACTATAGGGAAAAAATAGACAATCCATTCGTACCGACAACAATCATTCTTGCAGCAATATATTCCGCTAGCTACAAGTTTATAACGTTGTTCAAAGAACACTATTTCATCCACTATGACGGTGACACTACGGGGCAAATATTTTAGAGGATTTTGAGGGACTTGCGAGGTACCGATCTCTGACATCCGTCCGATCTAGCAAGATCAACGGCTCCTAGTCTCTTGGACCAATATAAATTTCCATACAAATTAAAAAGGATTAACTAAGAATATTGGTGTGATGTCAACTCGACCACTGGCTTATACCATAGTAGATGCATTGAATTTACACTTGGTTTAACATGATGCATGGAAGAACATCTCACATGTAGCATTGACCTATTAATTCTCAAGAGTATGGTTCTATATACTCAATAGCTATAGCTAGATGCTAGCCACATTAAATGAAAGAGGAAATTTTTTTATGGTACCGTAGAAATTGAATATTTTACATTTATTATTGAACGTGATATTTTACATTTATTATTGAACGTGACACTGATATGTGAGTTTAGTTTCATTTTATTAGTCTTAAAAATCATAATTTAGAATTTTTGCTGAAGAAAATTTCCTTCAATGAAAGACTAGTCAATACATGAATCAAGGAAAAGACAATACATGAATCAAGGAAAAGACCATCAAGCAGCTAGAGACAAAAAAAAAGTCGCATATTAATTCATATATATAAATAGATTAAAGAATGAATTGATGGAATCTTTTGATTAGCAAAGCACTATTATTATTATCCTAATTAAAGTGTGCTCATATTCCATATTCTGCAAAACTCACCATGTTATTTTTTTTCTTTGAGAAGAACATCCATTATTGCTAAAGTTAAGATGTATAATATTTGTTGGTAGAGACGGAGTTGACCTTACAAATGCATGCGTTATATTATTTTGCATGGCATCTTGTAAGAACAATTAAGAAATTATTTTGCATGGCTTGGGTATGGCCTATTCAAGAGAGAATGATGGCTTTAAATCAGAAGCAATAAATATTCCATCCATCAACCATCATGTTCGGCTGATCATCAAGTTGTTGGAATACTATATGCTACCTAGATTAGTTAGCCTAATTGAAATTAATCTTAAAAAAATAACCGGATTGACCTATAGTTTGCTCCATGTAGAACTAAGTAATTAAGAACCGTACATATCATGCATGGTGATAGTTAGCCAATTTAAAGAGAATTGCATGATTATAGTGTCATTGGAATTAAGATTTTGTTTGAGAGGGCTGAGATTTTTTTAGAAGTAGTTGATGAGCGGATTGAGTTTTTTTTATATGGGCAGATTGAGTTTAGATTATAAACTGTTGTAGAAGTCGAATGTTTGAAAGAGTTTAGTCTTAATGTTCGGGATAAACTCAAGTTTACTTTGTTCTTTTTTAAACAAATCTTTTAATATGCTTGTAGTCAAACTTTTCAATTTGGTTAAGATTTTGTTAAAATATTAATTTAACTCATACATATATTCAGGTGGATTGTACTAAATTCATCTTTCCCAGTAGGGTGGGACTAAAAGCTTGCGGCTGAAGAGCTATTCAAGGTCAGCTCAGGAATAAGCTCATATACTCGCCTCACTTTTATTTATGAGACTAGTCAAATCGAACACGAGCTTGTTAACAAAAGGACACCTAAAAGGACAAATTCTCTCCTAAACTAATAACTCCGACTTTCGCAAAATATCCTAATATCTATTCTGATAACTCTACTCCCTCGTCCCCTCTCTTGATAGTTTGCTCATCTATACTAGAATGTCTAATCTAGATTAAAGAACAAAATAAGCTCATCTAGATTCATAGAGAATCGATCCAAGTTTTCAGCAGGTGAATTACAAACTAGTTTGTCTTGCAGCGACTAATATAAATAACATATATATCAATTACATTGATAGATTATGTAAACAAGCTGAGGGCTTAGTTTCTATCTTCTTTAGCTACTTGAAGTTCAATGTGGTCACAAGAATCAAAATAGACTTTTAAAATATGCAATTGTACATGTAAAAACTTTACACAAAAATCCTCTATAATATGCTACTTAATTATATGGCAATGACACCATAAAAAAAATAGAAATGTTTCACAGAAATACCCTACTAATTAATGTGCCACTACTCACAATATGGATTTTTACCGATTACTACCTTAACTTATGTCATACTTGTGACTTAATTTTCGAGGAGAAATGATAAATTTTAAATAATGCATTAAAATTATTTCTAATTAACCTTTGGATTTAAAATCAATTTCCTATATTTAGTACGTACACAATGCGTGGCATACTAACTTAAAGATGTGTGGTTAGCCTGTCAATTCCTATAAATATAAGCTATGACATTATTTTTAATTAGGATATATTCATTTCCTTGGACATCTGCTTTAGGAACAATGTATACGAATTTTGGGAGTTAAAAGATAATTCTAATTCTACCTTATGAATCGGGTCAACTCTTTCGAACAGGTTTAGTCACATGCATGCAAACTGTATATACTATACTTGTTTAGTACATTGTTCTCTAGGTTCAATTGTACTAACCAGGTTAACTCTTTTCGTCGAAAAACTAACAGAAAGTTTAACTTTGAAATGCCAACATTCATTCCACTGAATAAAAACTTCAGAGTCATATTTAAAACTATTCATCCATATATATATAGTTCAATGTGTTTATACGTCTAGGCATCTCTAAAGTAGTTCTTAATGCATGATACGAATAAATGCTTGTTTTGGCAGACCTACACAGATTAGCCTCCTTATGTTCATGTAAAGTTAACCATCCTTTCATCATTGGATCCAACATATAGCCACTGGCGCTATATATATATATCTGTGTGTGTCTGTGTGCACGTATATTAAAGCACTACTCATCTCAGTGGAAAAGTATGCAGAAGACTCTATAACTATGTAGCCATTTTTGCATGAGATCTCTCACACAGCCAAATCACAACACAACAACTTATATAGGTGAAGCAAAGATAGCATATAATGCAATGCATCTAGATAAAAAACTTCACAATTTTGATGGATATATATGTGTATATGTGTATGTATGTAGTTTTGAACAAAAAGAAGCCTATCATTACAGTTACTGAGAAGACATGCAGGCTTGCTAGGTAGGCCTATTGAGTGCAAAAGGAAGCAAGATCTCCAAGTCATTATGAAGAAAAGATCCATCCCAGTGATGGAGCAAGAGATGGCTGTGTTTGTATGTGTGTGTGTGCACTCACACTCACACTCAAAAGCTCTACTTGATGCTTTCATATGCTGAGGATGGTGCATAGCTTTCAGTGATGCATGGTAGGTGGAAAAAGCTTTTTCTAGGGCACCATCTAGGGCACCCAAGACCAAACTTTACATATACACACACTCTCTCTCTCTGCTACATGTATATATGTATGTATGTGTAGTGACTAGTAATGTATCCTATATATGAGAATAGCTAGCCATGTAGTAGATTGGAGTGTGTATGTTCTTCAATGTTCCATTTTGAGGCATGGACTTAAGCTAAAAGAGAGGAGGGGGGCAATGATGAGCCTATGGGTATGTATATAGGAAAAGAAAGAAGAAAAAAGGTGTGAGGAGTCCATGAGACTACTAGTACTCTATGGCACAACATGTACTATCTCAATATGTGGGTGCTTTAACTTTTGTGCACCCATAAAAACTAACAAGAAACAAAAACACCATCACTAGCTAGTGATAACTAACCATCTAACCTCTCCTTCTCCTTTCACTTTCTCTCCCTTCTCTCTTCTCTCTCTAGGGAGAGTTCTTGTCAAATGGTGAGAGGTGATGTGCCATCCAAGACACAGCCCTCTCACCTGCAATATATATATGAGCAAAACGATTACTTGTTATTGTTACACATAGATACTTGTTATAATTATTGTTAATTAATATTATACTAATAGGTCTACATATTTTTGTAGTCCCACATCTGTATGGTAAAAGTAGACCCTTTTCTAGCTCTAATGTTGCTTTCAACATAGATGATGGAAAAGTAATCAAGGCGAGAACAAGAAAGGGAGACAAAGCAAAAACGAAGGAAAAAAAAAGAGAAGCCATTGGAACAAAATTTTTTTTGCAAACATTAAAGAAATGAGATTAGGATGGGTGTATGTTAATTACCTCTGATTCATCTTCCAATCCAAGCTTGTTAACAAGGTACTTGATCAACAGCCTAATTGTCACTCTCCCATCCCTGAAGTTGAAAAATACACAAAAGAAAGATTTTAATAGAAAGCAACAAATATTTGCATGGTTTTAATCAAATGTGATATACCAAAATATGCAGCATTTTTGCAAAAGAAAATATCAGATTTTTTTTTCAGAATCCAAAATGTAGAATAAGAGAAAGAAACAGATTTAGATAAAGAGATGCATGAAATTAATTAGAGATCATAATAGAATAGTACTTTATCCTTAAGTAGCTTCTTGGAATCTGAGGCAAGAATGGCTCCCTCCCTCTGCATAAAAAGAGAAAGAAAAGAATCAAATAAACACATTTTTGAAGCCTACAACCAAAACCATCAAAGCAAATATTAAAAACAAGAAAAACACATTGCCTTTGACACAAATCCACAATGTCCAATCAATTGACATGTAATTATAACCAAATGTAGAGAAGCAATTTGCACATGAAATATTTACGAGAAGTGTTTCAATACTCCGACAAAAGAAAATTGCACAAATTTTAATACACTGATGATTAATAAGGCAATGGTGTAGATCACCATTGCGACTCCGTGGTTGCTTTGGAATTTGTGCAGTTTTCTTTGTAAAGGAAAATAGTTGCATTTCTCAATGCAATTTACCACGTGTACTCACTGGTTTTGCGCGGCCTGGAGCGCGAACCAAATGCCCGCCGCCGCGGCCGCCGCGGCCGCCGCCGGCGGCAGCACGACTCTGATCATCTCGAACCCGGCTGTGCCGGCGCCCTGCGCAAATATCCCACGGGGCGCGAGCTGCAGCATAGGCGGCGGTGGCGGCGCCGCTGCGGCGGTGTGCCACGGCGGAAGCCACGGCGGGCCGGCGCGCGGCACTGGCAGCAGCGGCATGGGCGCAGGAGGAATGCCAGCCACCGCCGGCCGCAGGAACGGCGCGCCCGGCATCTGCAGTGGCTGCGGTGGCGGCGCGTGCTCCGTGAACAGCTCGAGCTCGGCGCCGCCGTCGCCGCCGCCGCTGTGAGACGACGGGCCGAGGCCGAGCCGGAGCCAATCCTTGTGCCCGCCGCTTCCGTTTCCGCTGGTGCCGACTTCTTGCTGGAGCCGGAGCCCTGCCTCCCTCTGCTCTTCTTGCACTTCTTGCCGTTCCTGCTGCGGCGGCGGCTGCTTAGTCGGCTCCTGCTGCTCGTTGAACGGCTCCTGCGCCATCGCGCTTACAGGCGCTGCCGGAAGTGTCGGCAGCGCCGCGACGGCGTCGTCGATGCCGGTGGATGCGCCGCGGCCATGGGCGTCCCGGAGCAGGTTCCGAGCCGGGACCATCCGGGCCCCCGCCTCCTCATGCCATCGCCCTGGCCGATCCGGCCCGGCCCACCGCAACCCCTCCTCCTCCCTCGCTATAACCACGTACGTACGCGCGTGCGTGCAAGAAGCGCGCGAAGAGAGGACACGTCACACGTGTGAGCTACGAGAGAGAGAGAGAGAGAAGAGAGATGCAGGAGGCGTGCGTGTATTAGGTAGGCAAGAACCAAGAAGAGGGTACTAGTAGTAGAAGTATTAGTAGCAATAGTAGCAGCATGAGACAGAGAGAGAGAGAGAGATCAAATAGTTTGGGGAGAGAGAGAAGGGGGTGAGAACTGAGAAGAGGGTTTTTTTTCGTTTAGGTCCCTGTAGAATGGAGGTTTTCACTTCTGAGGGAGGTGATTTGTTATATGGAGAAGAGTGAGGGGGCGGGATGACAAAATGCATGGGTCCGAGTGGGGAAGTGGGGCCCGCAGAGCGGGGGGTGTGTGTTGTGGTGGCGTGGCATGATTACATAGGGAGTGGGACCCACTGAACAGGGGTTGGGGGGGGGGAAGCTTTGAGGTATTTTACCAAACCCGGCCATTATTTGCCGGCACATGTGTAGCCTTCCTACTGTCCTACGTCAAATCTCGTGTATTTTTGTATAAGAAAATATCTGTTCTAAATTTATGCACCAAAATTTTATCAATTAGTAATAATTTTTTTTATGATTGGTAATCATAATATCTAATTTTTTTTGTTTAATTCTATAGAGACACCCCATCTAGATTATACAATTTCGGCACATGTATATGGCAATACTCATCTTTAACCTTGTTTAAACATTTTTAAAGGCTTAGAGCATGGAAAGGTTTGATATAACAAAGGAAAAGTCTCATCTCTCAAGTTAATTTATGGGGTGAAAAGTCTAATAGTAATTGTAAATTGTTTGATGTTTCTACTATTTTCTCAGATTGAGAAGTCTCTCTCACTACGATTATTCTTAATATTCTCTATGCTTCTTTTGATATAACAAGGAAAAGACTCATCTCTCGAGCTAATTTATGGGGTGAAAGGTCTAATAGCAATTGTAAATCGCTCGATGTTTCTGATATCCTCTCAGATTGAGGTCTCTCTCACTACGATTACTGTTAAGTTCCTCTATGTTTCTTTTGATAGTCGTAGTTGAGATTTTCTTTATAACAGGAATATCTCCTAATATGAATCATCACAATCAGTCTTCAAATCTCTTATATTTGTTGTGGGATATTCTTTATGATATGAAAAATTGATCAAAAATATACTTAAAAAACAATAATCATAAGAAAAAATCATAGGATCAAATTCCAACAATAACACCAAGTAACCATGAACATTCATGTGACGGTCCTTAAAACCTAATATTCACTGGAACAACTGGATGGCAAACTAGTTGCACTTCCAGTAAGCAGGATAAATTAGCACTTCCATAAGTATGTTAGTACTAAACAAACTCTAATCGTTGATAATAATAGACCCTAAACTATTCCTTGTTTTTTGTAATATTAATTGCAGATCAACTTACATTGTTTGAGATTGAATTAGCAAAATTGGCCGTAATCATAAAACTTAAAACAAATTGAAGAAAAGATTGATCAAATTAATAAATACTGTGCATTCAAGGACTAAAATTAACAGTGTTGAAAATCTTCCCATTCCCTTATTAAGTTGCACCCACTTTCCATTAGAATTTCTGTACATGATCAATACTATCTCCGTTCTTAATAGTTATCAGTTTTTTTTTATTTCCATGTAAACAACTTTAATCATAATTTTTTATTATAACATATCAGTAAAAAATATTAATAATATAATATTATGAAAATATTTTTAATGACGAATCTAGTTATGTAATTTGTATGTGACTGATGTAAATATTTATGAATATATAGATGATAAAAATTATTAAAATAATTGTCAAATATGACAACTTTTGAAAACAGTAGTAGTATTAATTAGTTAACTAATATAAGCAGCATTTTATTATAGTTAGCATATTTTGGACAACATATTAATTTACTTGTAATTATTTATTTTTATAGCTATCAAAAAAACAGTACAAAGATTAAGAACACCCTCAAACAAGTACAAATGGAAATGCAAAAAAAAGAAGTGTGCATTTGGGCTGGACCACATTATATTATCTGTTGGTGTGTGGGCCAGAAAAGCATGATAACTAGCAAGTTTAGAACAAATGATATGAATTGATAATTAAACTGGATTTTGATCGAATATTATTTGGGGCATCTTTATAAGCAAGAGTTTTTTCAACCAAAACAGGAGAGGTTGAATAAGAGTATGAGTTTTTTTTTTTAGGAATCTGATAATTTTAAAAAAAATTTGTATGCACCTTCTCCGACCATTGTAACAACACCTATCACTTTTAGATCTTGCATCTCTAAGATTCATCCATTCCTCTACCTAGTATTTCAGGTGGTAGTCAATCGATTATAGGGTAGTGAGACAATAACTAAGTACCGACTGTGCAGTAAGATAGCACTAATGGATGGCGGCAGTTGGTGGGAGATAAGCAGCAATGCGGAGGTGGGCTGCGCCCGTGCAAATGTCAGCGATTGCTGGTGTAAGGGAACACTAATGAGGGGAGGGGGTGGCAATACTAAGAAGTTACAATCTGGTCTCTACCAAAGACTACCGATATTTACTAATTGAGATACAATCGGCTGGCACACTACAAGTAGTTCTTATCATGTTATCATGGATCAATATCCTTACTAAACTTTAACACTACAATTAATCCCCTTGATGTAATTTTCAAGGCCCATGTATGTAATCTTGAGAATAACTTTTCGACGGGTATTTTTAATTATGCTGAAGATCATGAAGATGATGATGTTGTTCCAACTGAATCTCAAGCTACTGATGTTCAAAGAAAGGCTTATAAATTAAGATACACACAAATGACCACAACTTAATTTTGAGAGTGACATATTTATTTGCCTACATTATCAGTTGTTGGAGTGCTTAATTAAGTTTTAAGATCATCATTAACGTATAATCCAAGTTGGGTCAAGTTCCTACATACTTGAATCACTTGATGCTGTACTAATTAGTTGGACTTTAATTAATCCTTATGAATGGAGAATCAAATGGTTTCTTTTCAACAAGTCATAGAAAATCTTTATTTTGGAAAGATGGGGGTGGTGCAGGAATTTTGGAAAATAAAGTCATCCTATTGCGCCACATCATCATAAGCTAATATATATTACAAACTATTTGACAATCTATAATATTACATAAAAACTTAAAAGGATAGCTAAAGAATAGTAAAAATATAGCTTTTTAAGAGAAATCACAAGTTATTTGTCTGTGTTTTGCTTCGGGAAATCAAGAAATGTTATCATGACATATTATTTAGTAAAAAGCAAAAACAAAGAAAATAAATATGTCCTCTAAATTGAAAATAAAATAAAAAATTATGTTGAAAATGCACGATGACTTTCCCTAGATTTCCTAGATTCCCTCAACATTCTTTTTTTATCACTTTATATTTTTTTTAAAGGTCTTCTCTTCGGCTGGCGGTGGTGGTCATGATAATTAATATTCGGGAAGGGGTGATAGTTTGCGTTTGATAAGGTGGTTAAAAATGTATTAAGAAAAGCATATCTATCTCAAAAACTATGCATTATAAAGTAATAGAGATCAAAAGAACACTGCCACTCGACAATCCTAAAAATCATCAAATGAAATCAACATTCATCACACTCGATTGATGAGGTGTACATAAGAATCAAATTACTGTTATAGAAATATACTTTACTATCGCACATTTTCTAATGATTTTAAAAATAAAATAGAAAAATTGTAAATAAATTTCTATGTGGCATGATCTCAAACTTCTCCTAACGGTTCGTACATAAACAACCGTTACAAAAATAGATGTACTATCGTTTAGCTAACTGAGAACTTTTACTAACAATTTTTTTTGGAATAACTGTTAGAAAATATCAAAGTTTTATTAACGGTTCTTTGGTAGGAATTGTTAGAAAAAATATATGCACTATTTTTTAACTAACTGAAAACTTTTACTAACGAGTTTTTTTAACAATCGTTAGAAGAAAGTGACCATCTATTTATAATGCCCTAAATCTGTTATTCTTTTTTAATGGTTCTTACGACACAACCGTTAGAAGAAGTGATTGCTTATATATATATACACTTCCCGAGTTTCTTATTTCAATCTATGCTAGATCTATTCTGCTCCATTTAGAGCTCTACCACTAGAGTGCTGCCACACTCCTCTTTTTCCATTCTGGTGCCGTCTACACCGACTCTACCATGAAAAATATGTCTATTATTGTATAGCTATTGGATCTACTATTAAGAATGGTATTTTTTTATATTTTTCTCTTTTAAGTTGTATTTGTTGGTCTTTACTTCGTAGCTTCTAAATCCGCACTTGGGAATGGTGATGGAATCATTTTTTTTTGTTTTGTGTGTGCTTAATGTTAGATTGGTTGACGTGCTTTTGGATCCACGCTTGTAGAATGGTAATGGAAGCTTTTGGATCCACACTAGAAAAAATGATACATCTCAAGACAATGATTATTGTAGAAAGTACTAAATCTACGGAGGATCAATGGAGAAACGTTTTGTGTGCTCTTTGCAAACTCTTTTAGTCTAACTTCTTTTGTCTGTTAGTTGTATATGAAATCTATAATATATCTGTATGAAAGATTTGTTTAAAATTATGTATATACCTGTTTATGTATATATTTGTTCTGTTTATGTGTCTGGTTCTGATTTGAACATATTTCAATAATATATATTATGCTTATATGAATATCTTTCTTGTATATATATATATATATATATATATATATATATATATATATATATATATATATATATATATATATCATATTTTTTCTAACGGTTCTAGTATTAGAAGGGTGACACTTTTTCTTATAGTTGTTGATAAAGAACAGTAAGAAAATGTTAGTTGTTCTCACGGTTGAGAATCATTAAAAGAAACTGTCGATATTTACTATCGTGTTCATCTTTAATGGTATGTTTAATCATTAATAATATTAATATTCAATCGTTAGTAAACTCTATTTCGATAGTAGTGAATCCGTGTACGTGACCACAATTGAGCCATATATAATAGATTTTATTGCAACTCAAACTCGAACTCCAACTGTCAAATACTAGTCGGTATATTCATAATCATTAATATGGTCCCCAAAAGGTTAATGTGCTCATAATAATCAATCAATGGTTAGCTAGAATTCCATTTTCCGAGCATAATGTGCGTCATACAAAAGGAAAATGGTCATCTTTGCTACATCATCGTGATCATGCCAAAATGAGATGTTGATGGATGGATGTAGCCCTTGAAGCTAACCATTCCAATGCAATACCCTGTTCATACATATTATATTACACCAACTGATGTCATGCTTGGTACTATTCTACATGGTCTTGACTATAGTTCAGAAAGCCTGGTCAAACACACCGAGAGTAGGATATCGAATCTGACCGGTTTAATTTCTATGTTAAACTGAATTATGGACGAGCTTGGCGTATTCTAGTCGAATTTGGCTGACTTACGATGATTCTAGCCAGATTTATTCAAATTAGGACCAAGTCATGAGTTCTACTACAAATCTATAAAGTAATAATTCCGATTAATTTTTAGCAGACACTACAAAAAAATATGATATTCTATAATAAAATAGTTATGAACAAGAACTTAAACGTCATTGATAATAATAAATTAATGACAAAATTACTTGTGTTGCCATAAATTAGAGTAGGGGCATAACTTTTCATAATTTCATAATAATACAAATTTTTTATTCATACATTGTTATCGGAGAAACGTCATAAAAAGTCATAGTCCATAGCGAGTGCCGGGATGTCCCAGTTGTGACGAAAATAATTATCAATGTCAAAAATATAATAATCATGGAATATTTTTGTATTTGGTGACGATTTTTTTTCTTCGAAGTATTAAATCCCTCACTGCCCAAGAATAATAACACATCGGTGATGTATGATTGATGAAATTTAACAAAATACCCGTCTGAACCTGTCTTTGCCCTTTAATTTGGAGAACGAAATAGCTACAAGGCGAGGGTTTCTATTTATTTGGATTTGATCTGGATTTTGAATCTCACTCAAAATGATGTTGGCTTTTCTTCCGACTCTTCTTGTGATATGAAGTAACAGGATTTTCAATTGCACTCAAAATCAACAAAATAAGAAATTTCACATACTGATTAGAAGAATCAACAAAAGAGAAGAAATGAGCACAAACCAAAACTATTTACTTCATATGACAAGAAGAGTAGGATCCACGACACTGAAGGTAGAGACGATGATGATAAAAATGGTTTTGAATTTGAGGAAGATGAAACTCATGATAGACTTGGTGATGAAGATGATGGAATTCCATATTCAATTGCCAGAAGACTTGTACACAACTGGAAATCAAAGTCAAGGTTACTCAAACATGTTTGCAAATTTGATGGAGGAAGCCACGCGTGAACTTTACTCAGGATGCACTAGCTTCTCTCGGTTGTCTTTTCTTATTAAGCTACTTTATACCAAGTCTTATTATCGAATTTCCAACTTAGCATTTACTTCACTACTCAAGTTGCTTTTCTTAGCATTCCCAGCTAACAACACACCACCAAAGTCATATACTGAAGCAAACAATCTTCTTTGTGAATTAGGGCTTGGGTATGTCTCAATTCGTGTGTGTAAAAATGATTGTGTTTTGTTCTGGAAGGAATATACTAGTAATGACCATTGTCCAATATGTAGCGAATCAAGATAAAAAGACTCGGAAGGAAGAAAGCAGGTAGCTCAAAAAGTACTAGGTATTTTCTTTTAAAGTCTAGACTTCAAAGATTATTCATTTCAAAGAAAACAGCAGAGGACATGCAATGGCACAAGCCTAGACCACTGGTTTCAAGAATTAGACTAGTTCTAATTTTTGGACACCCGAGCGTGACGCCCAACTGTACAAGGATAGAAGTATTAGATATCTCTCAATACACACTCTTTGTTATTTAAAGAATTCAGAGTACTCTCTATCTCTACCACAAATTAAACCCTACCGTGATCTACACTGGAAATTGCTTTAAATCAAACTTGATCAACATACTCTAGCTTCTAGCACCTAAAAATTACTCATAGCATTTACATAAGAATCTTTATCAAAGCCAACTCGTTTGGCATCTAGGTTGTCTGCTTAAAAACCGGAATTCGATTTCCAACGACTATATGCTGTGTGCGACATTTATAGATTTCCATGATTAGATCCAATGACCTATTTTTGCATACATCTTTAAGATAGCTGCACTAACTAATTGTTCTAATCTCTCAAGAAATATTGGAGGTAACATTCATTATAAGAATTAGAAATTTCCATATTAACTAAATATTAGAGAAAAGAGAAAGATTTGATCATTCATTAGTAGGTGTAATCTAGCTATAATAGTATAGATTAAACTTATAAGTTTTTTAAATCCTTATGGAATACAATTCTAAATCTATTTCGAATTGTATATAGTCATGCAAATTTTTAATATACAAAGTCCTTTGAGAAATTCAATCTCCATAATATATACAACTCTGACTATACATTAGTTTGGAAAAATTATAATATTAATATTTTTATATATTTATAAATTTAAATGCTTTTTACAAAATTGTCATATAATCGCACAAATTTATTGGCTAGTGTTATATAAAAATAGTATTGCTCTAGAAATATGTATACACAAAGCAATATCAAAATGGAAATCTTGGGAGAGATATATGCTTAGAGGGATTTCAAGCTAACCATATGCATACATTCCACGACGTTCTATCGCAAGATTTAGCCATTTTAGGGAAGTTGACACACCCTGCACATCACCTAACGAAATCCAACTCATTAACCTCTAAGATTGATATAGTGCAACCTGCCTCAACCCCTCTCTATTAATTTCATCTCTCACATTTAATTTTTGAATTAATGCCTAATTAAAAAGAGATTTGTTATACAGAAAGTGTGATGATATTGTCTTGGTAGGATATCTAGATCAACTCTCACATCTGAGAAATGTTTTAGTTTAAAGGGTTCTAGAATAGCAAATGCTCTTAGTTGTTGAATTATCACAATATTCTCATCTCGGTATAATTGAGTCGATGGATAATAGAACCTGATGTGAACATAGTCTAGTCTTAGAGTTGGAAACCTGTGTACTTCAATGAAAATTTGCGCATCTTTAGATATCTTCTATTAATGTGTGGGCTTGCCTTTGTGGTGTCTTCAACAATTTAATATTTGTGCCCCCCATGAAAGTTTAGGTCTTTTTGCAACCACATCTTCAACTATGCACCAAACTAGAGAAGGTATGATTTTTTTAGTTGTTCCTTCTTCCCGTCTACTCCCAACACAAATAGAAGCTTTAAACACTGATATTTGAAATTGAGACCGACAACTGACCCTGTCAGGTCTCCATAGTCGTCCTCCCCAACCTAACTAGCGGCTAACGTGATGTCACCTAATATACTTAGCACAACAGGGTTTACATATGGTACACCCAATTATCTATTATCATATATTCATCCCGAGATAATAGAAAAACAAAACTCGATACAAAATCGCAGACTACCTAATTTTCAATGGGCAGCAGGCAATTTTTGATATTTTTTGTTTTAATAGTTGTATTTATACCCTGGGTTGTCACCTTTATCAAATTATTCTTTGAAATACCTCTGAACAAGAATAATTCCAATTCTTTAAGCAAATTGAAGTGGTTCTATTTTTATCAATTTTGAGAAGATGGTGTTGACAGCGACAATGTTCTCCAATGGCTATGTCATAATTTCATATTTTTCTTCTCTCCTTGCATCACTATCAATAGAATCCAAGAAGTCATGGACATATTAATATTAGAAAAATGACAACAGCGAGCCATCAGACATGACGCATTGTTGTTGCCACCATTATTAGCAAGGTTATGCAAGTTAGAGCAGCATGTGGCCACACGTCGTAAAAAAACAAAGCTAATGGTAGGCATATGTGTATATTTGTCTATATCCCCAAACTATCTTTTTAAAATTTATGGTTGGCAATGTTTTACTAATTTGACTTGTGTTTGGATTATAAAAATTGTCATAACTTATGCAAAGAATTGCCAAATTTACGGTTTTTTCCCCCAAAATCTTGTCAAAGTTGAGTTTGAAAATTGTCTGCCCCAATTTTGAGCACCAATTTCTCTACATTCTCTCTATGTCAAGCGGACCGCTAATTTGGCTCACTAAGTTTTGGCACTATTTGATTCATTTACACACAGCTATATATTAACCGAAACATCAAATAGAAAATTGATTGCAAATTTTTGCGCAGGATTTTTTTGCTGATAATATTCTCCGACATCACTTTATGTAGTGAGTACTTTATTCGTGTGTATTAATGACCTTTTTCTGAGCATCTTTTAAAATCTAATAGTGAAACATTCCTCATTACATTTTTTATCAACAACAGTAACAACAACAGCAACATTGCTTCTGGAGCCGTCAACAACACTATAACTGAAGGCAAGATTCTTTCTTTCAATCAAGCCTCCACCTAATTTTTTTTAAATATAGTATAATATTTATTTTATTGGTAATATACATCCCAACCTAATCCAATCTCATTCCACCCAGACCTCACCAACACATACAAACAAAAAACTCAATCAAATACACATATGAAAATTAAAACAATCAAAAATCAAATCAACCATATCTCTTCGCACAATCACATGCTCTAACCTCAGTGTGACCTTTACCTAATATTAGAGCTTTTAAAGTTACACACAATTATGTTACTAATATTGAGATGGTGCAATCAAGTTGTACACCATTTAATTCTCCCGTAGTTCCCATTATTTAATAAAGCACTAATAGGTAGGACTCAATTATCAGGTCTAACATATAGGATTCAACAGCCAATGACCATTAACTTAATAAAATTAATAGAGAAATAAAAAAATAGTGTTGATTAGATCTGAATATTTTCCAACCATCTCGACTAGCTAAACCTGATCAACTTGGTGGGGGTTTAGGGGCGGGTTAGATTTAGCTTGTTAGGTCCGATCACAAGTCGAGTTTAACATGGGCCGAAAAATGGTTAAACTAATCTTGATTGTTTGCACGAATATGAGTAATAAAAAGGTTTACGTGTTCTATTTAAGCAAAGTATAATTATATAAAAGATAATCTTAGAGGGGGGAGAGATGGATATTAAATAATAAAAAGTGAAATAAAATAAAACAGTCACAAATGGGGGCATGGAATGCCAAAATGAAACATAGCATATCCAACCATTCTTTGGATTGAAAATTTCATCGCTACAGAGATATGGTATGTAATTTTGGCAAGATGGACAGAAGGAGAAAGGACAGATGTAGAGAAAAAGTAGAATGGGCACGTGCAAGCACTGTGCGGCACACGTGTGACTGTGTGAGGACTGAAAGCATGCATGTATGCATTGTAGTAGTGTCACCATATATACCATATATGAGACGTACTTTTCGTCTCAATCAGCCATGATACTACAACAAGTCCCTATCTCGCATTTATTTTGTGCCAACTCTTTTTAATTTCCCACGTCACCACCCATCATCATCCACGTCATCAGGGACAGAGAGATGGTGTAAGGAATGTTGGGGTGAAATCGGTGTGCTGTGTTTTTTTAACAAATCTATTTTTTACGATTTATGCTAGAGAAATATAAATAAGTTGATTTTTAAATAAATTTAGGAAATTGTTTGATAAAAAATTGGCTTATGACTTTGTTGGTGTTGGGGATGGTTTGGGGCAGAGAAGACACAACAGAAACTATTCTGTTACTTTGACTTGTTTTTTATAGAGACTTTTAGTGTCCGGAGTAAATTCAATTAAGAACAAGGGTTACTATACACAACTACAATATTATAATGGAGCACCATAGATAATTAAGACTTTCTCCAACAGTAATATCTAAAATCAGATCTCTATATCCACATATGCATACGTCTCAAAAAGATTCTCTCTTTATATTTCTATCCTCTGCAACAATATCTCTAAATCTCAAAACTATATAGGTAGAGGTGAGAGAATATCAAAATTTATCAATTCTCTACAGCAATACTTAAAATAACAATCGAGATAGGACGTCTGTTGGAGCAGTTGAATGAGAGACGAATATATAAATTTTAAGTTATGCATCAGTTTGCACATCCTATTGAAGACGATCTAAACGACTATCCAATGACCTTCACAAGTCCATCTCTATATATGGTGCAGGAGAAAATCTACGAGATGGCTACGACAAGAAGAGGCAAATAGACAATGATGGCTGCAAAACAAGTGCATATACATGTAATGCAATGCATGCATGAGCATGCTGGGATGTGTCTCGTGTCGACCTGAGTGCATGCATCATGAGATTGTCCTTTGAATTTCTTTTAATAATCTTTCAAAAAAAATTTGAAAAGATAAGGTTTGGGATGTCGACTAGACGAGTGCCTTTGATCAAGAGATTGTCGTTTGAATTTTCCAAAGAAAAAATCTTCGAAAAAATTGGGTTGGAAAAAGCTGCTTTCGATAAGTGTTGTTTCATGCAACAATACAATATCATGCTCTATGTGTTGCATGCATGCATAAATATAATTAAATTAGAAGGAAAGTTTTCTAAAGTTACTGTATGACAACGTCATTAACATGCATGCATGGCCTGCTTGTTGCGTGTGTATTTTGTCTTGTTACTTGGAAGAAAAGTGTTAGTATGCAGCTGTTGAAAAAACTTTATTTTGTACTATGAAATTTTCTTAACAACTGATATAAAATAGGGGTGCAGTAGGGGATAATTTTTCTTATAATAGAACAATGTGAATTCTTGATTTAAATTTTCTAATCAATACAGAACAAATTATGTTCTTTAAATCAGCATCTTGGCACACTAGGTTGTCACCTTCAAAAAAAATTAATATTATCAATATCTTATAATCAAACAGATGATAATTTTTTTAAAAATAATTAGATAATTAAGATTTCAAGTTGGCGGTCATTAATCCTTGTCGGACACATCCTCGTATTAGATAGACCAAAATAAAACGTTTTTGTTTCTGGCAATCCCAGTTGGAATTCCAATGCAACCCAAAAAGATAAGAGCGAAATTGTTGGCGAAACAGAATACAAAGATCTCACTGTGATTTACGTGATGGAATAGAGAACTTTTTTTAAATAAACCAACAAAATAAAATTGTGGAAATAATCCACACTGTTTTTGTGTTTTTGCCTGTCACATATCGAGTCTTGACACTCGAGTCAATTGTCACAGTGCAACTAAACAAAATCCACTTGTTGAGTGATAAGCGGTTTGTCGAATCCCTGAACTGCAAGAAGTCATTTGTCGAGTGTCTGAAATTTGACAAGTCAAATCATCTACAACCAACTATAATATCAGGAAGGAATTTAGTTTATACATCAAAACTTCAATTCTTCTAATATCGATATATTTTGATCTATAACTCTGATTGATGAATCGTTCAAACTAGTGGAATCATGACCAAAATGATCATATCGACATAAATAGATTATCAATCGGAATTATATATTACAAAAATATAAAATCTTGTTATATTTGGAGATATTTAAGTTTGGTTGACGATCAGTTTGTATTAATCTGATTATTTTAGCCTCACCTAGTTTAAACGAATTATCAATCGGAGTAATAGATAAAAAAAATATCGGTCCTGCAAGAATTAAAAAAAAAATTAACTCAAACTTTCTGATTAAATTATATTAAAATTTTTTATTCTTACAAGACCGATAATTTTTTATCTATAACTTTGATTTACGATCCATTTGAACAAGTGGAATCTTGAGGCTAAAACAATCATATTAACATGAATGATTCGTCAACTAGATCAAAAAATATCAGTACCAAAAAATCAGGAAAGAATTTAACTCAAACTTTCCAATCAAAGACTTTTTATGCAAATAAACCACTAAAAAAGATAAATAGAAAACTAACCTCTATTTTAAAATTTTATAAAACTAACCCATTAGATGTGCGATAAAAGTACTATTCATGCAATAAGAAAGGGGAGAAGATGCGGTAGCAGCTCCTATTGCACACAGGATATGTGGTGGGTCCTTCTGGCATACTCATACCATGGAACATGCACGTCTCCTCGCCCTTCTGCCACATCTCCTCCTCGTGCCGCATGAACAATGCCCCTACGACACAGTGGGTTAATTTTGCAAATTTCTCAAACAAGAGGTTAGTTTTATATTATTTTGTTTATAGTGAGTTATTTGCAAAAAAAATTCTCTAACTAAATTATATTGAAATTTTTATTCTTTCAAGATTGATATTTTTCATTTATAAGTCTGATTGATAAACCATTTAAACTAGTAGAATCATATACAAAATGATC
This sequence comes from Pharus latifolius, assembly GCA_019359835.1. NCBI lineage: Eukaryota > Viridiplantae > Streptophyta > Magnoliopsida > Poales > Poaceae > Pharus > Pharus latifolius. The sequence continues at coordinate 22,872,149 of CM033322.1, forward strand.
ATATCAACACAAACGGATTATCAATCAAACTTATATATCTCAATATATGATATCTTGTGATATATATATAATTCTCCTTTATGATCTGTTTGTGTTGTATATAAGTCTCATTGATGATCTGTTTATGTTGATCCGATCGGTTTGAGCTTAAGATTCAATTGGTTCAAATGGATCGTCAACGGAGTTATAGATCGATCCCAAAGGAATTGAGAAAAAAATTGTACCCAAACTTTCCGATTAAATTATAATGAAATTTTTGATTCATATGAGACCGATATTTTTTGACATGTTATACCGATTGATGGTTTGTTTGAACTAGTAGAATCGTGAGGCCAAAACAATCAAATCATCAATTCGATTTATATATTCTAATATATAACAAAATTTGATATCTTGTGATATATAAGTCTGGTTGACGATCTCTTTAAATTGATATGATCATTTTTGCATCATGATTCCACTTATTAAAATGTATCACCAATCAGAGTTATAGATAAGAAAATATCCGTCTCAGAACATAAAAAATTTCATTGTAAATTAATTGGAAAGTTTGAGTTCAATTATTTTTCGATTTTTCTGAGATTGATATTTTTTGATCCACAACTCTGATTAATGATCCGTTTGAATTAAGTGAGGCCAAATAATCAGATTGACACAAACTGATCATCAATCGGACTTATATATCTTAAGATATAAAGATATGATATCTTACGATATATAACTTTAGTTAATGATCCGTTTATATTAGTCTAAATGTTTTGGTCTCATGATTTCATTGATTCAAACGGATCATCAATCAGATTTATAGATCAAAATATATCGATATTGAAAGAATAAAAATTTTAATGTATAAACTAAATTCCTTCCTATTGTTGTAGTTGGTCGTAGGCGGGTTGATTTGTCGAGTCTCAGAGATTTTGACAAGTGACTTGTCCACGGCTTCGATACTCGATAAATCATTTGTTACAGTTTCGAGCTTCGATAAGGAGGTTTTATCCAGTCGTGTTGTGACAATTGGCTCTTCGGATGTTGGAGACTCGACATACACACATGACAAGTCAGAAATGCAAAAAAAAAAGTAAGTGTGTATTATTTTCACAATTTTATTTTTTTGAGTTATTAAAAAAAATTCTGAAATGTAACACTTAAACAGACCAAGCATAATAGATACCCCTCTATTCCACAATATTAATCCAAATCCATTATATGCACAAACCAAGAAATTATGAAATTATGTGAAGAAAAATATAAATTAGATCATAATATTCTTAATTAAAGTATAATACAACATTAATATAAACAATTAATTATTATATGGTTAAACAATCCTCTTTTTTAATGAGGTTGTTAGTAGAGTAAAATCAGTTTTACATTAATAATATCGGAAATAAGAAAATATCTATAAAATATTATGAGAATAAAATAAAATTAAAAATAATGAAATATTGTCGTTTAGTTTATATTATGAAACAATAATTTTTTTTAAAAAATGAACTTATACAATAAAATAAAATAGAGGCAGTAACTAGAAGATCATATAATCTCCTCGTATGAATTTCATGGACTACGATTTGCCACATGGATTTCATTGACCAAATAATTGATGAACACGCGATTCAGTGAACAAGCCATTACGTGTCACACCATAATGCTGTAGTAAAGAAGAAAGAAAAGCAACGATATGTACATACACATGCATGACACGCATGCATGCCACTTAAACACGCTTCAAGCTAGAAAACTACTTTTGTATCATACCACAACTTTAATTTGCACTATCTTTTTTAAAATTAGAGTGGGTTTTAGATGTGAAATGTGACAGTGATTCTTTTATTAAAAAATTAGTTTTATAGTAGTATAAAAGTATCAAATTAGTATAATACTATAATATCTAAGAATAGTATGTAAAATTCAAACACATATCATTAAGACATTCAATAATAAAAGTGAAAATAGATTGGACACGATGGCTAACGACTATTCTATATCTTAGCCTATTTTTTTTCTGTCTGATACGGAAATGCAAACATAAACAAATATAGATTGATTTGGATAATTAGAAATTCAGATATGGAATAGATATGAATCAAATCTAAATATAGATCAGATATGATCAGGATATTATTACAAACATGAATAGATTATATAATTTAAGAATTTTCAAATTTGAAGAGTTTATAATATTATTTTATAAATTTCTTCTTTTTCTTTGTAGTTTTCATTGAATAGGGCGAAATGCCTATTGTACAAAAAGAATATTAAACATGTGAAATCCAAATACGTAGATGCAATCTTCTGACAATAAGAATAGGTACGTGGATTATTTGGGCACTAAGACAAAATAGAAATCTATTTTATTAACTTGTCTCTGAAAATAATTATAATGTAGAGCCAAATATAAATATGAATACAGATATAAAAAACGTCCAAATCTTATGAAATCAGATTGAATAGATATCATGGCCCATTTCCCTTTACTCAACTTTTATAGCAGTAATATAGAACAAAATCTCCAATCCTTTTATACACAACCATTGACAGGACATATACATGGAATTGGATCGCAATCAGTCGCAATGTGGTAGCTTCAAGAACAGTAGTGAGATTGACGTAGAGAGCTGTTCCATACGTGGGACGAAACAACTAAAAGTTTTCGCTCACAAAAGTCCGCAAACGCTTAACTACTACAACCCAGGAGATGGGTTCTCTGGTTGCTAGTTGACATGTGTCTACGTACTCGTACGTGTACTCATCTAATTATAATATGTATCTATACAAAATAAAAAAAATCATGAGTTTGACACTCAATCCTTCCTCTCTGTATTTTGTTGGGTATAATGTTAATGTGTGTTGGTTATCATGATTTGAAATGTGTATTATTAATATAACAGATTTTATCACTTAAAATATAACTTTCTTAGAAAAACTAACATTTGTCTATTTTTTTAGAAATACTCATTTTACTTTCTTTTTTATAAGTTGTTGTTAGAAACATGTAATTGTTTATTTCCCATAAAAATCCAATACCATTTAAGTCTTGTGATTTGTAATAATATAGATGCATGCTACTGTCATCCCACTTAGTTATCATATCCATCTATCATCGAAGCACACTACTTTTCCTCAGTCATGTGATGCGCCATGCGGCTCATCAGGCAGCTACCCCCCACACCCCCCCCTCCCCCTCCCACGCACACTACTAGATGGGTGTGTCATGCTGCAGCCAACACTACACTATTGCCATACCACCGTGACTATGGTACTCTACAGCTGCTACTTGCAAGATATGTAGAAAAATATTTACAAGAACAGACACAAGAAATGGTATTTATATGAAAATTTGAAAATTTCAAAAGAGCTCATTTTAACGTAGGTCAAGTCCTTTGACACTCATAGAGTAGCATTTTGGGAGAAATTTTATTTTCCAACAGTATATAATCAATAAAGTTATTTTCAGTGATATTTTTTGAATTTTTATTTTCTTTGATAATAATATGGACCGAAATCCTGGGGCTGACCTCCCCCGTCCAATGATGGAGGCAGATGAATTGGGCTGTACCCAAGCAGGTATTTAGAGCTAGGTCAGACTGGACGTACGTGCCCCGAAAAAACAAGTGAAATTTACTACTCCTATGGTTTTGACTTTGAATAACGTCTCGACCTAGCTAGCCAGTTCAAACTGCAAAGTGAAAACTGAATTTAAGACTGGAAAGACTACAGCATGCATGCAGGAGTGCTTCTTCCGTCCACTTTCACAGCCTATATTATATTAATAATAATACATCTCATTTATCCATCCATCTGACACTCACTCACTCACTCTAGCTAGCTCTTTGTCTTTTGATGGGACATGACCTCACTTTGTTTCTTGTATTTATTTAGGGGTTGTTTGCTTGTCTACCCCAATTTCAATTTACTTTATTACATATAATTTTTTAAAGAGTTGTTTATTTGATTAGTTAGAGTATACGATAAAATTGATATATACAAAAAAGATTAGTTTGAGTCGGACTCCCAGAGTAGCTTGAATTGAACTTGTCACCGGATTTATGAGAGTGATTAGTACATATTAAGAGTTGATGGATTAATTCAAAATTATTAAAATATATTAATAATTATTTAGTGCAATTAAATCAAACTAATAACTCTAATATTTTTTTTATATCACACTTTTTTATATCATTCATGCAACCAATCAAACAAACATCTCATCTCAATCTGTACCAACTCGAGTCCAATTTAATTTGAATTTCTAAGTATGTCCTAGTCAACCTAGTTGGAATCCGATTGGCGAAACATAGTTATTGGTCAACACATATCTAAACTATCACTAATCAACAGTCAGATTTCTTTCCTCGTCGGAAGATATTTAGATTTATCCTGAAGCGACCATAATAAGCACAGTCTATTTGTTTTAATGAATGCAGAGGATCCTCATCCCCTGTGTATTTTCCATGATAGTTTGGCCAGGCCCATCATTTATGATCAGAATCCAACCTAGCTACGTGCAGAGCAACACCTCGGTAAAGAGAGAAAAAAAAAACCTCTTTCTCTCTCTCTCTCTCTGTGCCGCACAATTATTACGTACACTGAAATGAAGAGGGTGTGCAGAAATATTGTCCAATAACCACGTAAAAAATATTCCTCTGCTCTTCTTTTCTTTTGGATGTATCAATATCAATGGCTGGATTTGCTGGAAAGTTGATATATTTTTTTTCTCTCACTGTTGGAGATGGAGTACTTATGTCGGCAGCAGCAACATCATTCTTATATATTCGGTTTGTTTTTCTCCTTTATGTTTTTTTTCTGCTTGAGATTTAGTCATAATTTTGTGTTTCAGAAAAATAAGATTTAGTCATAATTTAATTTCCCTCACTAACTCTTTCCAACTAATTTGTTGAGCATATTCCCACAAAATTTTCATTAAGAATTATTTTTAACCAGATGTCTCTCGGTCTCATTTTTTAACAGTCAGATATCTACCAGTTCTATACTTACTAAAGAATAAATATTGAGAAAATTTTGAGATGTTTTCGTGCATTCCTAAAATATATTCTAATTTATGCTCTCTCTCTCTCTCTCTCTCTATATATATATATATATATATATATATATATATATAAACTTTTAAAAAAAATTCCTTTTAAAAAGAACATGTTACACCGTATATTATTTGGCTTCTTGTAGCAGTGGTCAAATAATTTACTAGTAATCAATTGTAGATTCTATCAACAATTACATAGATTTTCCGAAGTTGTGTAATTATTCTTAATAGATAATACAAGCATTCCTCCAATATATAACCTACCATTCCAAATTAATTACAGTTACTAACATACAGATGGAGTACTCCATGGCGCCCAATCTTGTAAGATTTCCCCCCTGCCCTACACCTCTGTTACTTGGGGTTACTAGGGCTGCACAATTGTATAGGGCTGCATCATTGCTCATAAGACTACAAATATAACATCTAGTAAAAAAAAATGAACAGAAAAAGATGATAATAGACTCATTTAATATATTTTATTAATGTTTCCTTAACTCTTCAAATATTTGTTTTTTTAAAATATTAAATAAATTGAATATAGATAAAGTGATGTATAAATGTGTGTCAAAATCATAGAACGATATGTACATTTAAATAAAACCAGAAAACCAAAATAATATATATTTGAAATCTGAGAAAGTACAATCTATTATCCATACTACGAGCTAGAGCTGTAACTATGCCGATCCAAAGAAGCTAAGCAAGCAATCTACCAACTTTATACGTATATGACCAGCAATGTGTACGTAGTGGATATGCAGCACGGAGGCAGCATGCATGCATGCATATATCCTGTATGTAAAGTAAATTCAAAGGTATAATATATACATATGGTTTCTTCGATCGATCTGGACCTTCATGAATATGCAGTAGCAGAAGCAGTAGTAGTACTGTTGCTTGGCAGCTTGGACTTAAGCAAGGCGTAGCTGAATAAGCTATAGGAAGCTATGTGTGTACGTATATGTACGCACGCACGCACGTACGTACATATGCACCTGGTTGCATGCACGCGCGTGCGACCTAGCTTGTTGCACCAGCTTGCTTGCATTTGACTTGCAATTTGCACAGAATTTTAGGAGATTGATAGCAAGCCACAATTGCTGAAGATGCTTATGGGTGATTAATTGTGTTGTAATGCATGTACTTCACATACTATTTGTCTAGAATTCAATTCATCCGGCCACTCGTGCAAATTTATATTCTTCCTCTGTTTGCAAAATATATGATGTATTTTTATCACACATACAAATTAAAGAAATTCTAAGTTCAATAAAGTATCAAGGGAAAATGATTAAACTACTATTACTAATAAATATCTTGATAATGAGTGAGAATGTTATTATTATGATAGATTAGTCATAAATAGTGGAGACAGTGAAGAAATAAATAAGGATATAATATGAAAGATAACAATAAATTTATATGTAAGCTTTAGAAAATATTGTGTAGAAGGATTGGAGAAATTTTATATTTTATATATTATGCAGAGAAGGGAGTACTTCCTTTCTTCTTGGACAGTTTATCTTTTTTTCTTTTCAAATCACACTAAGCAAAACAGTCATCTTTGAGGAGTTTATAGTTATTATTCACCAAAATTTGTTATTCATTTCTCATAAGTACACTAAGTCTAGAGTTGAATTTTTATAGGATACTTGTCAATCTCAAAACACACATTCTAAAATTTTTTCAAAATTTTTTATAATCATTTATATAGAATTTTAAAGTAGGAAGTGTTGGAGTATAAAAGAGGAAGAATACACAAGATACTTACTCTAAGTTAAAAAAAAATATGATTAATTCAGTTAAAAACTTAAACTAGTTGAAGCTATTGGGATTTTTTTACTGATATTTTGACATTCAATTAGGATTCTTAGCAATGTTTAATATGGAAATTTGCTATGGGTCGAATTTTTATTCCCGTTTAATTATGGTGCTGGACCACAACAATCACATCCAAGCGCTAGCTCACTCTATCTGCAGTTCCAGAACACCCACCAAGGACCATCCATTGATACAATGTGTATGGCTAGTCATCAAACTTTTTGCTCCCTTTTGCAAATCTTTTGGCAGAAAACTTTCCGGCCGGTCTTGACCTCCTTTTTCCATCTCATCCCAACACATGTTCCGAGTAGACATGCACCGGTTTTCTGATGCAAATACTTTGCCTCGCAACTGGTGACATAGGATGCAAAAAAATGAAACATGTGACACCATTGGCGGTTGTGAGAAGTGATTGGTTTGATTCACACTATACTAAGTTAGGTTTGAAGATTTTATAGGCAGATAAAATAGATATTAGGTAGGGTTCAAATGTAATTCTTAGGTATGATTTATGAATATTCTCTGATCTATCTTACTCTCACACCCCCACCTTCTCTTTGGTAGGGCGGGGGCTCCCTCTCTATACCAACAAAATCAATCTAGTTCTCACTTTTTTGTATATGAAATTTTAGGACTTAGTTCGAACCTTCCTATATCTGGTCTGAGATCCCAAAAATTTTAAAAGTCCAATCTAAAATAAACTCAACCCGATTTTTCAAATATGATCTAATTAAATCCAATCGGTCCTACTCGAGCCTGACATGACATGCATATTAAGTTGAATTAGACTAAATCGAGCTTAAGTCGACCGAAAGACTCGAACCTTTTGTCGCCTTGGCCTAAACCCAAAAATACTTAGACCTACCTGTGTCTTCCTACCCAACAACCAGTGTGGATCTAGAAATTATTTTTTGTTGGAAAACTTGTTTTAGTAAAATGTTAATATTTTGAGATCTTGTTTGTAAAATTTATTAATTTGAGTGTAATGAAGTGATGTGAACCATTACAAAATAGGTAGATTCGGCCAGGTTTCAAGCTAGACTAAAAATGAGACAGAAACATAATGGAAACAGGAATTGAAATAACATAGTTGCCGAGCAGGTTCACACAAAAAATTTGTCGATGGCATGGTTCAGGATGGGTCGAATGCAAGTTGCTCGGTGCAAGCTTGGCTTGCTCGATTGAGTCATGATTTGGCTTGGTTTAAATAGAGATGCTTACATCTAATTGTATAATTTTGTTGGGAGATAGAATTGACAAATAATATGAGAGGGAGTCAAAATTGTTGTACGTGGTTTCTTTTGTTTAAATACAATAATTCTTTTTTCTTTTATTAGAATGACTATAAAAAAATATTTTTTTAGTTTATTTGTTTCTATTTTTGATATCAACCAATAGATTTTGATTCAATAACTATCAGTTGATCTAACAAATTTTAGGGTGTCATATTTTTTTAGATTGCCGCATTTTTTCTTTAGGTTGTTGTATTTTTTTAGATTTATCACATTATCTTATTTTACGTTGTATTTTTTTTAGATTGTTATATTTTCTTATTTTAAGTTGTATTATTTTAGGTTGTCGTATTTTTTTAAAATGTAGCAAATTTTTTAGATTGTTGCATTTTTTTTTGGAAAATTTTTTTAGAAAATTTTTTGTATGTAAAAATTGTAAATTCTTTCATTGATACTGTTGTAAGTGTTTTATCTTGTTCCTTTTGCTTTTTCTTGCTTTAAATTTCTCATATTAGTGTAACTAAAATATATGCTTGAGCATTTTCAGACTTAGGCTTGTAAGGTTGAGTCCAATGCATGGACTCCTGGACAAACTTCTCAGGGGAATATTATGTACTACGTATGCAAAATACTACTTGAAACACTTACCACTCCAATGCAAAGGCTCTTCGGAGAGACTCATCGCACGGGTCCACGTGCGAAGCACCTTCTCAAGCGCCAAGCACTCCAATGTATTGGCGCTTGGGTGGCACTTCACGTGGTGCCTGCGTATAAAATATTTATATGTTAATATGTTGTATTATATGATTATTAATGGTTAAAAAATTGTCAAAATTAAATTCGGATAATTCAAATACACCAAAAACAAATTTAAAAATTAAATTATGAATTTTTTTTGCAAATTTTTACTTTTTTTTCCATAGAAAACAATAATTTTTTACCCCAGAAAACAATAATTTTTTGCTCCAACGATAATTTTTTTGAGTCACTGATATGTGAATTCCACGGAATAAATACCTCCAACGGCTAGTTTTAGACATTACACAGTAATGCACGCTGACATATGGGTCTAGTTCAAATTTGGGCCTACTGGCAACCACTCTGCCTTTCAAAACCGAGATGAAAATAAATAATTTCAATTGATCTTTAACGACAATAAAAAAAAAAGATCCAACTCTTGAAAGGATAGGTGGTCTCAAAATCTTTTTGGGCCTATTGACGGGGCAGTTCATTGCACAGTGTGCGCGGCACGCGAGGCGAGCGCACCCATACAACATTCACATGTTTTGTGGGGCCCACTACTGCCACATCGCTTCGCGTGCTATAATCGTTAACCACGCACACCACCACTGACTAGCTAACCCGCAAATTTTTTGGCCCCATCTGTTAATGCGTTTTTCGCGATTGGTTTGCCAGGAATGGTTCGCGAATGATGGGGCTCACAAAACATGTCGTTGGGCATCTTTAAGTCCTCCAACGCTGCCGCTACACATACCTAGGTGCCGGTGGGACCCACCTGTCAGTGCACAAAGTGACACGACCTTAGCATGCGTCACCGTACAACTCGCTCGCCCATGCGGGTTTGACGTGTCAATGGGGCACTGGGTGAAGCTCCTAGAGTGGATATAGCCTAAAAAGCTCCATGCATCAGGATAGCTCAAGCTCGACCCAGTTTAACCCAACTCAATAAGCATGTCAGGCGGCGAAGTTCAGGTTGGACTCAGTTTGGGTCTGAGTGGGTTTGATTGGGCAATGCTTAAAGAATCGAATCGGGTTTAGTTCGAGTTGAGTTTTTTGATTTTTTGGGTGAGGGGTTTTGGGCTAGACATAGTAAGATCCGACCCAACCCTAACCTCAAGCAAGATCAAGCCAAGCCTGTTTGGGCTTAATTAGCTAGATTGGGTGGGCCGAAGTTTGTTTAAGTCTACTAAAATTGTGGCATGATTTTTAATTGAGTGGTTCTTAGACTCTATTTAACAATGTTGAAAAAAAACTCTTAATAGCAATTGAAAATCTAGATATCTTACTATCTACTTGTCTTTTCTGACCAACTAATACCCAACCATTTCGAAAAAAATAACAATAAGGCATATGACCTCACTAAAAATAGGTTATGTTGTTTATGGTTAAATTAAACAAGCAAATCCTATGTCCTCGGAAGCAAAATGTAAAAGAAGAATGTGATGAAATAAAAAAAATTAAAGGTAGCAATTCTATTTGCAGTAATATATGACAAAACATTGAAGAATTATATAAAATTTCGTACGTTTGTTCGTAATAGCTACGTATTTATATAAAATCAAACCAATTGCTTTATAGATTTTCTCTCGATAAAGGGACTGCAAATTCAGTAGGCAAAATTTACCACAGTATAATAGTACATTCACTACATTTCAACTTAATTACGGCCTCTAGATGAAACTGATATCCTCTAATTTAAAAAATAGGATGCCTTCAAACCTGTTAAAGAATAAAACTATTACATAACAAAGATTATATACTGTGAATATGTAATAGGGAGTACCTAAATGTATGAGAAGTTGTGCAAATGCATGATAATATAGTTAATAATCAATTATGTATTTGTAATAGTTAGTCAATATGTAATAGTGTGTGTGGACAAGTATAGCATATTTCTATATTTCAAAGCTATTATCTAGGAGCATGTCTAACGTATATGGAATTAACACCACTCAACAAATATTTTAACACTCTTTCAAGGGATTGTGGGGAATATAGATGGTACGACATATACTACAATAAAGTGTTATATTCATGTTTGTGCGGATATATATGTTTGTCGAACTCAAAATCTACTACTGATATTATATTGAGTTTATGTACCAGTTATCTCACCAAAAAGTTTAAATTATGCGAGAATGATGAGTGATATATTTATTCAACATTTTATTTCTACATTTATGACTTGCTACACCATCCTTTTCAACACGCAAATCCAATCACTCATATCCTCGTTCCACTCTTCCGCACACATTCTCCATATAACAGCATCATAAGCGTCTCTCCACTCACCCTTCTCTCATCCTGTTTGTATTGGAATATTTCTAAAGGAATTTTACAAAAAAAAATCAAACATCCACTTTAATTTGATGTGGGATTTTCTCTAAAATTTCTGAGAGAATCCTTCATTTCAAAGTAATTTGAAATTTGATTCGACCACTATGTTGTGGTCATAGTCATAAACAAATCACTAACCAATTTTCAACAGTAAAAGCTAGCACAAAAGTCTACACTATTTATGCACAGAGAATCCAAAGCTCTTTCTCCATTCCCACTTTTTTCCCAATCCAAGATCAAGTTTTTCCTTGGCCCTTTGATCATGTCAGTGTTTCATGTGGCATCCCACATGAATCATAACATGCCCTAGCTCTAGTCCACCATCCACTCCATGCAAAATTACAGGGCACCAATTTTTTGGAAGCGACAACCAGAAGGAAGGAAAGAAAGCAAGAGAAAGAAAAGAAGAACAACAAGAGTGAGTGGATGCTTTGGGAGATCATTTGATCAGTGCAACTGGTTCAGCTGCAGAGAGAGAGAGAGAGAGAGAGAGAGGATCTAGTGGACCCATGCTGCAAGCTAAGGCCACTCTTCCTCCATAATCCATTCTCACCATCATGCAAACTTCCCTCAAATGGCTCCTTGCTGGAAATTATAGTTTTGTTGGGCCCCTCTTTTGCTTTTCTCATTTATGACCTAGCCTTTTGTTTGCATCCTCAGTTGGGGAGTAGGAACACCTATGTGTGAGTGCCACGACAAGAAGAACATAATATGCTTGCATAGGAGTCATGCCCTTATTCATGGGATTAGGTATCTGTGTTGGAGTGTCATGTCTTGCTGGCCTTTTCAGGCCTGGTTTTGAAACTGCCACTTTGAACAAAAGATCTCAACAAAGCAAACATTTCTTAAGACTAGCTAATGTGCGAGTGGAAAATGCTTCGTATACCCCAATAATACTGAAATTGTATGTATATACAGATCTAAAACAAATAAAGAGTTGAGCAGCTGATCTACAACGGCCTATTAGTGACAACAAGTCCTTTAAGATTAACGCTTTTTTTCCCCTAAAAGTATAGAAATACTCTTCTATATAAGTTCAAGCATTGTTTGCTTTGTATTCTCGTCGAGAGTTGGATGATCAGGAAATTGTTTGAAACTTATTTGGAGGTTGTTCGGTTGGTGTTGTGAAGTATAGTATGTATATGTTTTGGATTTGAACTCATGTGTTAGTGTTGGACTCGAACTCATTTAGTCTTGTATATCTTTAATTTGTACTTATATATATATATATATATATATATATATATATATATATATATATATATATATATATATTAGGTTTTAGATCTTAATATAATGTGTGGTTTAATCTAATATGATATTAAAGTCAAGATCCTCAAAACTCTAAACTTATCCACCCACCATCGATTCATAGCTCCCGGGAGATGGCGACATACACGAAACTCCTGGGGGCGGTGCCTAAACAAGTTTAAGCAGCACGCGGCTCTCAGCCCGCTTTGCTAGCCCTCCGTCATCTTCGAAATCATCGGTGGGATTCTGTTGGACACATTGGCCAACCTCGGCCTGCTATTCTTTCTCTTCCTCGTTGGACTCGAGCTCAACATTTCCTCCATAGGCCACACCGGAAAAAAGGTCCTCACCATTGCTCTCGCCAGCTTATCCATCCCGTTCGCGCTCGGCATTGGCGCGTCATTTGCGATGCGCGCTTTCATCGTCAAGGGTGCTCCAGAGGCACCTTTTCAAGTGTTCATGGGTGTTGTACTCTCGATCACTGCCTTCCCTGTGTCAGCTCACATCCTGGCCGAGCTGAAGATTCTAACCACGAACCTTGGCTGCATGGCCATGTCCGCTACGACTATCAACAATGTCTCTACTTGGATCATGCTAGCCCTTGCCACCTCTTGGGTTCCGGCTCACTGATCATTTCACTCTAGGAAGATTTGCACTACCCTCGCCATTGTCCTCGCAGCACCATCGGTGTCCACACCTTGTTTGGTGCTTTCATCATTGGCATTGTCGTCCCCAAGGACGGCCCTTTCGTCGGCGTGCTCATTGAGGAGGTGGAGAACCTCATCTCTAGTCTATTTAGGCTCGTTTGGCCTTTTTTTGGCTCTGGTTTGACTAGTTTTGATTCTAGTCTGTTTGGGCTCGTTTGGCATTAATCTGATCAAAACTTGTTCTTTTGATCATGGCTGCAAGTCATTATTGGTTCGTTATCTACAATTTATCTTGTCATCTGCAGGTCATTATTGACTCATCTGTAAGCAAAAAAGATCATTAAGAAAGCAGTGGAAGCTTCAAGGGAGAAATTCTGCTCATCTAGTTTGGAGAGATAGAAAGCAAACCTGCGTATCTCTCCTTTATGAAGTAACATTTTAACCATAGCATTTAGCATATGAAAGTCTACAGCACAGCTACTATTCTCTAAACTCCATACGTCTGATCCCCTTGAGTTTGAAGGAGGGTGTTAAGTATAGTATATATATGTATTGGATTTGGACTCATGTGTTAGTGTTAGACTCGAACTCGTTTAGTCTTATATATTTTTAACTTATACCTATATATATTGGGTTTTAGACCCTAATATAATGTGTGGTTTTAATCTAACCGGTGTCTCGATCTTGCTTGGAAAACCAGCGTCCGACGTCTTGTCCAGGCATTCATAGAAGTCCTAAGCATTCAAAATTGATTATCTAATAAAGCCACCCATATTGAGTTAGCTCATCACCAACCAAACAAGCCAATCTTATACTTAGTTGGAAAAGCAAAAATCCTCAAAACTCTAGAAAAATCCTAAAATGTTAGGTATATTTATTAGCATGGAAACCAAACAATCTCTTAGATCCACGACTTTCTCATCATGCATGCATTCCAACTAATGCAAAATAATAATAATAATAATAATAAAATCACAATATTCTTATAGTTACCTGGCTAGACAAAAATTATTAAAATTTTAGACTAGTGTCAAATATATTGAAATATTAGATAAGTACATGAACCAAACAGTTTCTTTGACACACAACTTTCTCTTATTGCATGCATTTCGACTAATGGGAAAAATCAAAGCACAATATTCTCAGCCTATCATTTATAACATGCTTGTGGAAGAATTTGCATGCATGTCTGGCTGCCTACCATATATCTGAGTAATTAAATGAACATGTAATGTGAATTGCATAATGAGTGGGTCAAGTTGGTAGTACAATTTTTACAGGGATGCAGTGCACAGCATATGAGAATGATGGCCCTTGATTTATGCTGCGTGCTCTCTCATGCCACAGACCTGCACCTGCATATACACATATACATGTGGTATGTGCCTGCAAATCCCTGCATGCTCAGCTCTGCAGCACACAACACAAAAACAACACAGCAGGGGATTAGGTTTGCCAGGGGCTCATGGCCTTTAATTTTATATGTAATGTCCCTAGCTAGCCACTGTGCACCATTGATGGCACGGCATACAAAAATTGTTTGGCTGGTGATCTGAGTAATATATCTGGTGTTGAAGTGTCATATATTTGAAAATAATCTTGAAGTATTAATTCAGGATTCTTGCTTAGTGAGGAATGTATGCATGAGATCGGAGGGTATGGTTGGTGTTTCTCGATTTTTAACTGCTTGGGAGTAGATAAGTGAGTAGAGATTGTTTGGTTGGCGATCTAGAAAATATGTTTAGTTGTAAGATTTGTTTGAAAATTATCTAAAGTATTGAGGATTCTTACTTGATGAGACACGAGGTTAGATTTTTTGGTTGGTGTTTTGATTTTCTATGTGCAAGGAGTAGAAAAGTGAGTAGACGTTGTTTGGTTGGCAATCTGGGCAATATATCTGGTTATAAGATATGTCTGAAAATTATCTGAAGTATTGAGAATTCTTGTCTGGCGAGGCATGTATGAGATTGGTCTGTTTGGGTCATGCCTAAAAGTCAACCATTGTACACCATTGATGTAGCGTAGAGACTGTTTGGTTGGTAGTTTGAGTAATATGTCTGGTTGTAAGTGTCATACCTGAAAGTTGACTAGATGATAAAGCATTCTTGTTTGACGAGACATACTTGAGGTTGAAGTGTTTTGTTAGTGTCTCAATTTTCAAAGTGTCAAAGAGTAGATAAATGAGTCACCAAAACATGACTAGAAGTATATGCAAGGAACTGGATTTTGAGAACATAAAAAAGCTAGGCACGCCTGGGTAGGCATGCTGTAGATATCAACAAGAAAACGTTGAAACAAATCTTACGCGGATTCCGGACTAGGCAATTTTGTGCCAAGCCACAAACAAAGCAACCTCATAATAGTACGCTGTCGTCCAAACCAAAATGCCATGCAATGATGGTACTATGTGTGTGTATCTTATCTTTGCTGTCGATGCATGTATGTATGTATGTGCACGCGTGTGTGATATAGATATATAACTTTGCAAACTTGTCATGAGCTGGTAGTACAGTATCTTGAGCTTGAAGAGAAGTGCATGCATGCAAAAAAGATCAATGAGAAGAAAAGAGAGAGGACGAAGAGAACAGTGAAAAGACGTGGCATGGCTAGCTTTGATCAGTCAAGTCTTTTTTCCATCTAACGTACGTACGTACTATATAGCTAGCTAGACACACATATGTGCATGCACGCTTAAGCAAACAAGATATATATGCATGAGTGCCCTAATCATCTCATCAAGTATACCTATATAAAAGCTGGCTCTCTCTCTCTCTCTCTCTCTCTCTCTCTCTCTCTCTATATATATATATATATATATATATATATATATATATATATATATATATATATATATATTCATTCATTCTTTTAACATATTGTGAGCAACACGGCTAGATCTAGTTCTCTCCGGACAACGAGCGGTATTAATCGCTAAAATATCACCTGATTCACCATTCATGTATATAGTTATATCTGTATATCAATGTCATATATAACTACCTAGGCTATATTTGATATTATAATGTTTTCCAAAAATTTTATTTAACATACCTTTTTTATATGTATCTATGTTAACCATTTTCTTTAGGCATGGTATAGATGGAGCTGTGGGTTGGTACATGAGAAGGTAAGGGAGGTACCGGCATATCCATTAAATGTAATTGTTCATTGATTGGGGGTAAACTTGTAAAATAATTTGGTAGAAGACGATAAGAGATGGATGATATTCATGGTAACTATAGTATATCACTATTTTCATGGTGTATAATTATTTAGATATCTGTTTTAGTTAGTATTGATCTATTTTTAGTGGTATCCAGTAGTAACTACCTTCAAGTATTAGTTTATATAGTCCACCAAATCAAGTTTCATACATAAAAGGTTCAGAACAATTTCAAAGACTGAACCATTTGATAGATATCTCCTACAACTATCCTATCTTGCCACACCGGTGTCCCAAATTGAGCCTTAGTTAATATGTTTGACGAAAAAATATTGGTTGTAATTAAATTGTTTATATGACTAGATTCTTGGTAAAAGAAAATGTGGATAATTCTCTCCGGGTCTGATTGGAACGCAGAAATTCTAAAATAATTTTGAAATTTTTTTTACATATAATAAAAATTGATTTTTTTCGTCTAAAATTTTACGAAATTTCTAAATTGCAATCGGTGGCTCAACTAATACGAGAAGAAAAGGCGCCCTTTTTGTTTAATTTACTTGTCTCGGCTAGGTGTTGGTCAATGTGTCATCGATGGACAACACGTAGGTGACATCCAATGGGTGAAAATATTATGAGGGAGCAAGCTGCAGTGGGCAGTGGCATCGAGTGTTCTGATTGAAAGACCAACACCATGTATACATGCATGCATGCACACACACACACTTTTTATAAACGTGTATATGTTCATGTTGGTGTCGGTGGCCCAAAATTCCGCTTTAGAATTGCGGTACATACATTATTTTACAATACTATATTGTAAGATATGATAATTACAAAAAATATTTATCTTATCTAATAAAATATGGTACGATATCAAATAATAAATAAAATCACATAACTTGTTTGTGAGAGTTTAGATTTTTCTAAAAACTGGTTTTCTTGGAGAAACTTGGGGAGGGGGGGGCGCCGGGGGCTTCAACTCCTCATTAAAATAGGGTTTTATCTGAATCACCTAGCTTCTAAAACAAACCACAATACCAAATGGAGCCACCAAAACCTATGTGGCGGCACTTAGTTAATTTCTTCAAGAAATTGATATCACAGAGAGACTAAGGGAGTGGGAGGGCTTTAACCCTTCTTAATATGAAATAGGCTTTTAATATATTTAAGTAGTAGGTAGAGCTCACTCAAATAAGATCTTGATGTAGTGTTTGGCTGAATTTAAAATTATCTAATAAACTAATTTATTAAAACTTTAGTTT
Source organism: Pharus latifolius (assembly GCA_019359835.1). Taxonomy (NCBI): domain Eukaryota; kingdom Viridiplantae; phylum Streptophyta; class Magnoliopsida; order Poales; family Poaceae; genus Pharus; species Pharus latifolius. The sequence continues at coordinate 22,889,650 of CM033322.1, forward strand.
ATTTCACGTGCTTCAATTTATTGGGTTTTTTTAACTTAAAAATGGCTTATACTTATAAAATCAATTCTGAAATAAACTAAATATTGGTCACAAGTCCGCAATTTCAACATATAAACCTATAAATTAAAGTCAAAACTCGACCAAACACCTCTACAACCATCAAAACAACATGGAAGAAAGAAATTGGAAAAATGGTGTTTTTTTTAAAAAAAAAACAATATGGATTTGTAACTTGGTGGTGGGTCCTATGTGGGCCGGGTCCATTGAATACCTGGACTTCGCACGCGCGCTCAGGTGGTGGGTACGGGCCCCAGGCCCTTGGCCCACACCTCGCAAACCCATGCATTTTAGTGGGCCCATACTCTGTGTGAAGGAGAATATTGCATTCTCTCATTCATTCACGTACTCGAAAAGCTCACCACCACCACCACGACTGAAGGATTCCCACCAATCGGAGCCGACCCCATATGCCTGCCCCATACTCCCAGATAATCATGTCATAAGTCTCTGGTTAAGACTGATTAGCGTTGTTGCATAAAAATATTGCATGTTTTATTCCTTTTCATCGACTAGATTTAGTGATATCTTCTTGTTTTAGATTGAGCTTGTGCTGGATGGTCGGGTTTTGACACAAATCAATTTAGTCTAACATGGATATGATAATACCTACCGCCATTAAACAGGCCAAGAAATGACAACACGAACACGATATTATCACATTAATGGATTCAACGCAACACCAATAAATGTGTTTAACTACATCTCCATAAACCACTGAGCTACCGTGTAGTCTTTTTTTTTAGTTTGTTTTAAGATCACCATAGAAACAAATATCACAAAAAAAAATGATAATATTCATTAAATCTTCAATCCACCAAAGAAGCACCGCACCTTTGTACAACTATCTCAATACCTTTCTTCGTTACCGGACAACACGACACAAACACAACATAGTTCTGCCGAAACTAAGCTATAGTGACTGTGTATTTACAATTAAGGTCAGTGGTGGCATTAAAAATTAGGGTTTAGGATTAATTAGTCCTTGAAAGAAGAACCTCATGCTCCCTACTGAATAATTAACAATATGAATATGTAATTAATGTTTTATAAACCCTAGGATTAGCAGCTTTTGTTAGTTTAAGACACACCTTTCAGATTGTGGTTGTGCTACCCACTCTCCTACAAGGTTAATTGCGTCCCGGAAGACGTGTTGCAGCCTTGCAAAGCAAAGGCCAGTACTTGAACTAGTTAAAAAATAAAAAATTCTTTCATGCAAGCAACTTAAACAAAACCAAGCGGCTATGAGCCTATAACTTACATCGTGGTCAATTTTTTAAGAGCGTCCAAACAATTGGTTAGCGAAATTGATTTGAGAGTTATAACAAAAGGAGTTGTGGGATAATCCCACCAACAACATATAACGTACATAATTGCAACATGAGAATTAAACTCAGAATTAACAACTGCTAGGATTTAAACTTTGGTCTCAACTAAGACATTTGGGTGCCCTATTGGTTAGCCTAAAACAATGCAGATATATCATGGTTAATTTAGACTAGTACTATTTAGCACATGTTTTGTTTGTGCTAAATTTTGTTCCATTTTTCGCAACTAAAGTTTGGGGCACTAAACATTCCATGATTATTTTGGGTGTTAATAAATTCAAATGATCATATGAACAAAATTTTGCTAAAATTTTGATCTTCAACATAAACACCAAACACTAGTCAAATCTCGTCAACATGATCAAAATTTTGGTGCATAATATTTGATAACCTTTAGGTATTTAAACTAGATATGCCATGCCAATACATATCTTAAGAATTTGCAGGCAAACACACAAGCTACAAATAATAATCAGTCATGTAGTTTCAGCTATGCAATGTAGATAGGGTGAAAGGTTCATGAGGTGTATGATTTCCTAATCTTGCCTAACAATTACTAGTACTCCACTACTAACAAAATGCTAAGTCCATCATGAATTCATTTTGCCAAGTTCATTGCATAGAAGTTTGTACCATGCATGCAAAGTTACCTTACCATCAACTAAAAAAGGGTTTCACACTTTCACTTTTACCTTGTCTCTCATGGTATTTGTGCATGAATGCATGCATGCATGCATGAGTACTTGTGATTTTCTATAAGCACAAATTTATGCATCTCTTGATCCATGGAAGTTAGTGCACATAACTAGTTCATAACAGGAACAAAAAGGACCATTCATGACTTCCTCTCTTTAGCTGAGAGAGAGAGAGAGAGAGAGAGAGAGAGAGAGAGAGAGGAAGGAGAGGAGGGGGGAGGGACAAGAAGAATAATTGTAAAGGGATTCCAAAGCAAGGGGGCTTAAAAGTGTGGTTAATTATGCAAAAGACATGATGATGAGGGGCAGTAGTGATGGTTTGAGTTAGAAGCATACAGAGAGGAGGATTAAAGGTTGGAGAAAAGGTGATGGAATATTTGGGGGACAGTGGCATTCATGCATGCATGTCTTCAAGTTTTGCTTCACCTCATCTATATTTCTGTGTCACAGCAGATATATATTTATTGGTAAGTGACAAAATTACATGGTACCAGTGCTGACAGCATTGGGGGTGAAAGGAGAGAAAAAAAATTTTAATCAAGTTTTTTTTGTATGCTTTTCATGGGAATGTGTGGGCTTTTGTGTGCATGGTGAAAGCCATGAGTATGGACACAATAGAGCTTTCTATATCTTTGTTTTATGGAGTAAACTTTATGCATTCTATTAGTATAATATAATTGCACATTATTGAGGTACCACATGTTTGTGTTTGTGGTTATATGGTGTAATGGGTTAAAGTTAGTACGTCATTTTAACACCACCACCCCCCCCAAATGTATAGAAATATATTAATTTTCAAAGTTAAAAATTGCTGACTAAAATGTATGAAAATTATGCGAGTATATTTGTCAAAGAAATACTTTCATATATTATAATTTTATAAACTTTTACTATCATATTATGGTAAAAAATAAAGATTAAAGTTGTATTTTGAAAACTATACATAATAAAAAAATCATGAATTTTTTTGGATCAAAGGGAGTAATTTTTTTTCTCAAATTTGAAATTGAGTAAGATTCTAATTGAATTCAAACACGAATTGGGTAACGATATATCTAATTTTGATCATATTTGAAGCACATTGAAATACATGTTTGAACAACATGTATTTCTCTAAAAAAAGAAATATATGCTTCAATATTTCAGTATCATTTTGACTGCAATGTGAACATTTATTCCACCATTTTTCTCAGTCAAAATGGAGGATTCCTAATTTTTCTAAAGAAGAGTACAAAATCAGAATTTTAACAAAAGCATGATTAATTACTTTATAATTTTTATGCACATATTTTCTATACCAGTCCTATTAAATGTGAATCGAATCCCTCGCCCGGATAGAATTAAATCCTCTTTCAAACTTAAACGATATTTTTTTTGTTAAAGCAATTATTAAATAGTCACTTAAATCAGTAAGAAACTTAGAGGTATTTTATCATATATTGATAAGAAAAGCCTATGTCCTGGGTGTCATATTCTTGTACCATAGATTATTGCGCCAAACGGAGATCGTATTAATGCCCTCTGTTGTGGAATCCATATGTAATTGCAAACAAATGTTCAATCATGATGACATGTAAAGTGCACAAAGAAATATTCTACTTACCTAGCTTGAGTAGTACTTTTCACATTAATTTGCTTTTCAATTAGAATTAGAAATCTTTATAGGGGACAACAAACACACGAATAGACATGCATGCAACAAACAAATTTTGTAAAATTTAAAGACCGGCAAGAAGATGGAAATTAAGGTGAAAAAGGCCCATCCCAATAAGGACATGGCTGGCTTTTTCCATATATATTCTCCCATAGCTTTTGATTGGTATGATTTGTTTTCTAACTTTGTCCATGTATACATTTCAAGTGTGTTGGAATGACATGGCATCATCACATCTTTTTCTAGTTCTTCTCATCTTTTTCCACATCTCCCATCCCCTCTTGTTTACTTAGGCCATTAACTAGGATTGTAGTGGAAGACCATACATGATTGACAACAAGAAACCGTCTCTTTATGTTTAATAATGGTCGATCTGAAACATCGATTGTTGATCTAACAACCTGCATGTATATATCACTGCTATAGTACAGATACAACTGATCTAGATCCCCTCCCACACACACACGCACGCGTGCACACACACTGTGTAACTAGGCAGAGTTGCCATGCTATCAAATTTTGCCTATGGGAATGGACGGAGGGGAAAAGATGAGGAAAAGAGAGACATTACACCATCACCCACTATCCCTTCTTGCATCATTGTTCATCACTACATGCATGGAAAAATTGCCTAAAAGTGCATCTCATTTTCATAAGAGACCATGCATCTCTCTCTCTCTCGCTCTCAAGAGAGTGCATGCATGGCCCATGCACACACCACATATTCATATAACACTTATGCACATGAAAGAATTGAAGGCTTTATTATTATCTTGTGTAGATTGAAACAAATGAAATCCTACCCAACGATCTTTATCTCCACCACAAATCCCAGATATCGTGATTTCATCAGAAACAAAATAAAACCAAATTTAGTCTGCGCCCTTTATTTTTGTCATACAAAATTTACACACAGTTTTTATGTGAGAATAGCATCACTATTTGGTTTTGGTTTACATAAAAAAAAAAATACTGCTATAGAAAATTTGTGTTTTTGGAGAATAATACTAGGTGGTTCTTGGCTTGTCTCTTACTTCAAATTAACAAAATTAATGCAATTAACTTCCAATTGGGCATTAAAGCCCAAAGATACAATGGAAAGCCGAGCACCTGAACTAGCAGTAGTGTTCATTGGTTCATTAATTTAAGCCCATGTAGGTGCTCTACAAGTTATTTTCTCCTAGTGAAAACAACCAGCAGGCAAGCTGCTGATGGTTGCTGTACGTATCACATCAAAATGAATGGCTCCTATAAAGACATACCTTTACTTAAATGAAATATTGAAGATTCTTCAACATCTACACATGTGTAAGATTAATTTGATTTGTTGGTGTTCTGACTTTCTAAGTGCCCAAAAGTAGTCACATGAGTTATTAGAGCATGTATGAGCACTAGGCACTCCATTTTGAGTGTACGAGAAAACTTGGCACGCTTGTCAAGAACCAAAGAAGGCATAGTTAGGCAGGTCTTGGACACTGACCAAACAATTACAAACAATTTTGTACGATGGCACGCGAACAAAAGAAACCTCCTTAAGACAACTCCAAGTGGTTAGCAGCATGGATGGTGATACACCGAGGTCACAAGTCCAATTCACACAAAAGCTCGCTGCATCTGTTGAGCTGGAAATTCTAACAAAATAGAAGAAAAAACAAAATTTGGGACACCTCAGCCCGATTGAGCCCAGCCTGGCCCAGAAAGAACGGCCCAATTGCCTAAATATCTAATCTACGCACTGCCACGTGGCATGGCAAGTGGGCCCCACCAATCCAGGAGTAGGAGGAGGCCTCTTGAGCTCCTCTTGGCTAGTCCGCTCGTGGCCGCCACCCCAGGCCCCAAGCGCCGCCGCACCCCCCCCCCCCCCCCCCCAACAGAATGGCGCTCCGCCCGTCGGACCTGCGCCTCGCCGCTGCAACAGCCGCCGGTTTTGGCGCTCTCTCCAGGCCCCGCCGCCCCCCTCCCTACCCGCTCGCTGCCCTCGCGTCGCCCCGCCGCCGCCGCCGCACCTCCTCCGAGCCCGCCACCCCCGACACCGCCACCGTCTCCACCGGTAAGTCTCCCTCCGCCTCTCCACCACCATCACCTTGCGCTACTCGTTAAGCCGCTGCGGATTCACGTGGCTCTGCTGCGCAGGTGGTGCGGGGATGGAGGCGTGGGAGGGGCCGGAGTGGAAGAAGGTGAGCTCGAAGCGGTTTGGGATCAGGGAGTCCATGATCCCCGACGAGGCGTGGAACGTGCTCCATCGCCTCCGCAGCAGAGGTGAGTTGGTTGGTTTGCTCCGTTTCGCTTGCCCTGGATGGCTTTTTCTTCCCTGAGCAAAATAAGTGTTGGACATATGAGCATTTGAATAGCCAATTTTAATTCCATAAAATGTGCGTTTACGTGATGCATTAATAATCATATGACTTGCATGAATGACATATAATGATGTAAATATTCAGGTGTAAAAAGTCACGATACTACTTCATTCAGACTATTGTTATTCAGAGTTAGAGAATCCAACATAGATTATCGTAATGAACGGAGCACTTAAGTGTCCCTAAAACATGATTTATAGCCATGGCAATATCAATGATTTAAACTTTACAACTTACAGTAGGAGGAAGTAGAGTCAGCAATCAAGAGGAAGCACTGCTTGTAGATGACCATTGAGGAAGAGGGACAAATCCCCACACAGTAATGTACAGAACACCGTGAGCAGTGGCACCCATCAAAGGGCTACCCAAAAGCCTTTGTAATTTGCACTTTGTTGTTTATTTTATGTTGAGTTTGGGGGCTTGACATGAGGTTGTCCTGATGAACCTAATGATTCAAGGCCATGGATTTGTTGGTTGTATGTGATGCACTCCAAGAGAGTGGGAAAGTGCATGCTTTAGCAGTGTATTTTTAGTTGTAATTTAAGTAGGTGCTCAACCTCCCAAGTAATTGTCCCCCACACCCCCACCCCCAATTAACTGATGGGTTTAACATTTAACATGACGTTATCTAACATAAGACAACATAATGATTCAAGGGCTGTGGATTTTTTTTTTTCTTGTGTTTGGATGTGATGCACTTCAAGAGACTGGGGAAGTCCATATTTTAGCAGTGAAATGTAGTTTCAAGCAATTTGTGTGAAGATTGAATTATTTGTTCTCTTGATGACTTGTTTCTCCTAGTTTAAGCTTAAGCTTATGGGGTTATAAGCATGCTAGGCTCAAACAGCTGATTATGTTTTACTTTTTTGCTAAAGCTAAGCCCCTCTTTTCATATTGAAGCTTAATTCACCCAAGCATCTTCTTGGCCTTATTCAGTAACTAGCTCATTTATTTGGCTTGTAGCTATGGCTTATAAGCTATAAGCCCAATAACCTGGTTTAAAGAATAAGAGTTAGGGTCCATGTGGTCTAGCTGTGGCGTCTCAGATAAGTAGCTTATTTGAGGCTTAAGATTATAAGCCCCAAGAAGCTGACTTATTTTATATGCCCAAGAAACTATTTGTCAGGACATGCAGCTTATAAGTCCCATTTTCAAGAAAGTATGTTTTGCTAGTTGGAAAACGTAAAATTGGAAAGTGTAAAATTGAAATATGCTTAAGGAATGAATAGTAACTCCAAAAATATTTTAAGATTGGAACAATCCACACTATCGTATCAATCACACACCAAATCAAAGCAATCCATACACCAAACACACACAATTGAAGCGGGCGCAGCATCGAGGTGTTAGGGTAAAGGGCGAAGGGTGTTGTCGGAGCGAAGGGTGGTGGCAAGCGTGGGATCGGGTAGCATCAGGGCATCGGATGGGAGTGTTGAGACTGGGAAGTCGGGAGGTTGAGTGTTTTCATCGAGTGGTAGCCGTTCATGTGGTTGGGCGGTGTTCGGTTGCATCGTCGGGCGGGCACACAAATAGGCGACGCACGTAGAGAGGATAAGTTGCGTGAAGCTACCCTCCTGTAGCTTAAGGGCCTTTTGGGCCTAGCTTAGCTTAAGTTTATAAACCCAATATGTCGGTGGGGAGGGCTTAAACCTATTTGAGGCTTTTAGTTCAAAGAAGGCTTCAGTTTAAAGGATAAGCATGAAATTCAATCCCCCGTTGACCTGACTTTAGCTTATCTGAGAAGCTGAAGTTTCGATAAGTTAAACCATACGGGCCCTAAATCATGATGATAAACCGCCCGAGAAGCTACCTGTTTGGCCCATCTTTGGGTTATCCAAGTAGTTGAAACCTGGTTAGCCAAGCCAAACACGCCCTTAGGGACAATAAGGCCTTGAATATGACGCGTTAGTTAAAGATGCCGAAGTCCTATCAAATAGTTTGCATAATCATTTGATGGTAGATGATACTTAATAGGACCAAGAGGATGCTTGGAAAGCAAATTAATAGAATATTGCTGCATCTATTGAACAATTTCAATTCCACCATGTCTTTTCTGCTGTTAACTTAATGGAAACTTAAGTGTTTTTAGACCAAATGTATTCAATTGAAGCTATTTGTTTTTCAATATGCTAGGGCCACAATGACAAGTGCAAATATTATGTTCTCAGCTGGACTACTCATTTTAAGCTTTACTTTTCAGTCGATGAACTCTTTAAAAAGATTTGACGATGTCTTCTTTTTGTGACAGGATATGATGTGTACCTGGTTGGTGGTTGTGTTCGAGATCTCATAATGAAGAGAATTCCTAAAGATTTTGATATAATAACAACAGCTGATCTTAGGCAGGTTATGACTCAACAAATTACAAGCATGTTATCCTGATGTGGCTAAACGAACCTGTCTACTCAAGTTTGAGGCTTGCATTTCTTACGAGTCAATTTGGTAACAAAATGTGGAGATAAAAAAAAGTACGGTAGAAAAGTGTTGTAAAAATCAACTGTGACAAAGATAAGTCACTGTTCTGTCTGGTAAATTGATATTGTTGAGGAAAAACATAAAAAGTTTTTGATGAATTAAATACATGCAATGGTCATATTTAAAGATATAGATATATTTTAAGCATGTGTTGTTCATTATATATGAAGGACCCACCAAAAAGTTGTTTTGTTAGGATTTTGCTTTGATCTGCTGTTTGAAACAACTTTTTGTCTCCTGTGGGTTGGATTTTTTCTAGTCGTGTTGTAGCAAAAACACATGGCAAAATCTCTCCCAAATGATGTTAATTGCTAAAGTATATTGACTAGACTAGCCTTTTTTTCAACCCACTGCATTACCAAATGCTACCAAATGCACCCCTAGGTGCACTTCGTTTCGTATGCTGTGAAGCTTATACCATAATACTTTCTAGTGTAAACACCAAATATCATTGACTTCGATGCTAGATCTTTTGAGTAATTGAGTTTTTGAATAATTTGTCCTCAGTCTCATCGGTTACAGCTTTTATTGTTTTTGTTATATTTTTTGCATGGTTGTATGGGGTGCAAGGATACTTCTACTCAGTGATGTACCATATCCAACTCATGTCTGATATCCAATGGGTTCAACACATGTTGAAAATTGTTGCCATTTTTTGGTTTGATAACTCCTTTTCTTCAACAAAATGTGCACATCACTCTGACAACTTGTCATTTTGTTAAAGTAAATCATTTTATCCTTATAAACTCTATGTTTTGGTATATAACCTAGCATGTGATTATGTGAAAGTGAATTGTAGAGTTAAAGAGTTCAACCTTTTGAACCCTATGTATTTGGTATGTAAATTCACACATTATAAATCACCATGTCATGAGTATGTGGGTGCAAATAAAGTTGAAAACATGTACTATTTTTTTTTCTATATGTATAGCCATGTCACCATGTTAATATTTTTGGACAAAATGCTGTCTCTTCTTGGCATTGTATTGTACTGGTATCACATGGTGGTGTCGTGCGACCTAAATGGTGGCTTATTTACATACTACTTTTCCAAGTCTTTGAGATTTTTACTTGAGATGACAAAGGAAACTTTGTTGAGGCAGTGTGTTGTGTTTGTTGCATATCAAATTTCTTGCTCAAACTTCATTCTTTTTATGTCAATTAACATTATCATCTCCAACTCCTGCAGGTGAAGGACACATTCTCAGGATCAGCTGTTATAGTAGGGAGGCGTTTCCCCATATGTCATGTCTATGAGAACAATTCAACTGTCGAGGTTAGTATCTTCGTTCAGTTAACAACACTATAGATCTATGTACTTAATGTGTGAGAAATTTTAGTACCCCATGCACATATTTAGTTTTTGGTTGCTTCATTGCAAACCGCTTGATTTGGTTTTTGGCGTTTGTTAAAGTTGATTTTCTTTCACATACCTTGTGTTGCAAGCTGGATATTACTTATGCCTTCTTGCTGACAGGTATCAAGTTTTAATACTTATGCACGGAAGTCAAATGGCAATCAAGTGTACTTTCCAAAGAGTCCCAATTGTAACAAGAATGATTATGTTCGCTGGAAAAATTGCCAAGGGCGAGACTTTACTATAAATGGGTTGACGCTTGTATACTTTGTGAAGATTACTGGTTGCCACATCACAGGTTGTGTCATATTTATTTTTATGTGATATGTGCAGGTTAATGTTCAACCCATATTCAGAAAAAATCTATGACTACCTGGGAGGCATCGAGGATATACGAAAAGCTAAGGTATTGTGTATCCCTTTGTTTTATTGTTGCATCAATTCAACATCTTCCTTTTAATGTGTTCATTCTGCAGCCTGCCTTGTTCCCTTTTGCAGGTTCGCACTGTAATTCCTGCTGGCACTTCATTCCAAGAGGACTGTGGTGGGTGCCTCGAATATTAACTATATTTTGTCTGGACTCTTCTGCTTAAAGTTTTTGTTTTTCTGTGCGAGCTTTTGGCATTAATGTGATCATGTAATTAACAGCTCGTATTCTGCGTGCAATCAGAATTGCAGCTCGTTTAGGGTTCAGTTTTCCTAAAGAAACAGCTTATTATGTGAGAACTCTTGCCTCCTCGGTATCAAGACTTGACAAGGTTTGATATGCACAATGCACTTTCATTTTGTGAATGATTTCTATCTTTATTAATTTGGAGAAAGTAAACTATAGGATACCGTTTTCAAAAAGGATAACGGATAGCCTTCAGGCGTTGATTCAACAGTGATCTAGGCATAGGGAAAACAGGACTGAAAGAAAAGTTTGAGGCCGGTGTTGTGTTGGTCTCTCAGCTGACGGGATGATCCCCTCGCCTAGTCTATTCCTTTACTAATTCGCAATTTTGTAGCTGATATGTTTGTGTGTTAATGATTATTCTCTTACAGGGAAGAATTCTCATGGAGGTTAACTATATGCTTGCCTATGGTTCAGCTGAAGGTTCTTTAAGGTTGCTTTGGAGATTTGGTCTTCTTGAACATTTGTTACCTTTTCAGGTATAATCACGGTCAGACGTTCCTAAGAACTTGAGTATTCATATGCTCTTTTTGTTTTGTTTATGCTTTTGGCTGAATTATTTGATTGAACTATACAGGCAGCATATTTTTTTTCTACTTGCTTCAAGAGGAAGGATGAAGGAACTAACATGCTATTGGTAAGTTTGATTTTGAGCTTTTTGTGTTACTTGTAGTTTTAGAAGGAGACTGTCCATCTCACTTTCTGATTTTGAAACATGTTTTAATCTTTCTCTAGTTTATCATTTTGACTGACAAGAGACTGCTGCAAATGTGCCTTATATTATGATCCGTAAATCAATTTAGATAATATGATCATATTTCATTTGTTATGTGCCTTAGGCTGCCAGATAGGTACCAAGTTATGTCTGATGTAAATGCCATACCATCTGTATTTGCAGAAAAGAATCCAGGTCATTGGATGCTTGTTTGTGTTTGGTGGTGCTTGTTTTGAAAATGTGAGTGAATGAGTGATTCGTTCAGCTGCCGGAGGCAAGAGGGTGTGGCTTTCTTATAGTTGTTATGGAACCCCACACCCCCACCGTGGGCCCCTTTTCCCGCAAACCTGATTGTATAAAAAATTAGTTTAGAAGCTCTGCTGTGAGTCTGGGACACAAATTCTGGTTTCCCTGGGTGTGTGCAGAACTTCTTTCATTAATCAGATAAAAGTTCTGTTATGTGCTGCAATGATTTGAAGTTTTGTTCTTTACTACATTTATGTCCATCTTTAATCCTCCAAGTCTAATCTTTCAGCTGAATACAGCTATGCTTTTTCTATATCTCTTTTTGTTTATGTTATATAATTTGCATTCTCTTTGGGCTCCTGGCAAATTATGCTCAGTTGAAGTTTGCATTTTATTCATATGATCAGTCATGTGTAAATTTTAACCAATGTTTAAGTTTTAATCTTCACTAACTTTGCTAATTTGTGGGGAAGACCATTCATGTTTTCTTGGCGCCCTCCTAATCATAATCTGTACTATGTTATATTTCTTAAATGGGGTATTTGTTGCCACATTTGTGTGTATTGAGTTGAATATTTTATGTATGCAGGGGCTATTTTCTAAGCTGGATAGTTTTCTTGCACCCAACAAGCCATGCCATAATAGTTTATGGTAAGAGTGGATTATTCAACTGATTGTTTGCAAAACAAGTCCAAATTTTATATCTTGTTTGTTCTATTTCTATTGTCATGCTTTTACTGGAAATGGAACTGTTAAAACTAGCCTAAGTGCCTCACTAGAACTCAAATCTCTATCTATGCAAGAAATGCATGTTTTAGACACTGATTCAAGATGAAATTCTCATATCTTATTATTGCTACAGGATAAGCATTTTAGCATTTCATGAAGCATTGGTGCGCCAGCCACGAGATCCTTTGGTGGTAGCTACTTTTGCATTAGCCCTCTACCTTGGAGGTGACATATCGCTAGCAGTGGAAATCGGAAAGTCAATTAATCGTCAACACGATACTAGTTATCCAGAGCTCTTGCAACCTCAAAGCTGGCAAGTTGAGGATTTGGTGGCTGAGATACAAGATCTTGCCACCTCAATGAGGCAAGCATTGACTGAAATGACTGATGAGACTTATGTTGCAACAGCAATGGCAAAAATCCGGCAGGCACCATGCTCAGACCTTGTATGTATAAATTACTCACCTTCGATTTCAGTTTAAATCTTTTGTCATCAGTAATAATATGCATGGTTCAAACTGGATTAATTTTAATATTTTCAATGCCCAGCTCGCCGCCAACAGTTACTCCCAACTGACCGTTGTGCATCTTAATATTTTATATCATATTGCTTTTCAAGTGTTTTGCTCTTATTTTTTTTGCGCAAGCTTGATGTGATGCATTTTTCTTTTTAGGTATTCATCCCACTACAAGCCTACTTGAAGGTTCTCAAATTAATTGACTGTGTTCAAAAGGGAGAAAAGGAATTTGGATATGAGCCATGTGACGGAAAAATCAATTACCACAATCTTTTGTATGGTACACTTGCAGAAATAAGGAATGTCTTTACACTGGTCGTCTTTGACACTATATACCCCCAAGTCTTGGAGGAACAACATCCAGTTAGCTATTCTTGAAGAGCAAATCTAGAAGACATGATTAATGACCGAGAACTATTCAAGGCTTCACAAGGGACTTGTTGCCTGCAACTTCAATTTGCATTGTATGGTGTAGGCTCTCTTTTTGCAGAAGTTGCCTGAAACCTAATTACATGAGTTGTGTCAAGGCAGAACTGCAGTTCTAATTGGGGTCAGATGCTCAAGAGTATGTGCTTAATCTGCATGGGGAAAGTTTCAATGGTTCACAGCATGTGCTATGCAGTAACCTGCCAACTAAGAGCTTAACCTTTCTAATGGAACTGGTTATGTTACACTTATAAAAGCTCGACTTTCTTACTAACCTGTTGAAATAATCAATGAACTTTTGCTCAATTTAATTTTACCAGTGTTTATAAGGAGTGTTTATAAGGAGCACCACCGTGCGATGTGATTTTATTTTATTTTTTTTTAACAAAATTTGTAATGCTCGCTTATGAAGAGGCTCATGGGCGTGGGGTTTGATCGTGAGCAAGCATTACAGTAACAGGATATGTTGTTATAAGATGCAGATGCACATCACTTGCAGTTGTTATGAACTACTTACCTTTTTTTAAGAAGCAGTGTCCATTTTATTTAATTTTTTTCGGTTCACTGCTATGTTCTGTGTTGTACAATTCAAGTTTATTCTTAGGAGCTTGCCAATTACAGTATTTGCAAGTGTTGTAATGTTCATGGCATTTGTATTTTTATCTGCTGAGTAAATTCTTTAAAATGTATAGACTGGCTCTTATTAATTGTTATTGATGAAAAAAAAGAGTGGAATTGTTGGAGCCCTTTGTGAAACTAGGGTTAGATCATTCAAATTATTCTACAAATGTCAATTGATTGTTTCAATACTTGCATTTGGAAGGTTCATCACTTGTGTCCATAGAAAACTAAAAGAAATGAGTTTGTTGGAATCGTCCAATTCCATTTCGTTTGTTTGTTTCATATGGCCACTACGGAAAAGCCTATGTTTGTACCATGTGGCCCATATAAAAAAGGAAAAAGGAATTGAGTTTATGGTGCATGTTTCTGTAAATTAGATCATGTCAATATGATGATCATGAATTGCCTTAAAAAAAGTCTAATGGTCTTGAGGGAGAAAGATTGCTCCGGCAGTGTTTGGATTGAAACCAAACTTATTCCAACCTGTGTCGTATAAAATTGTTCATGTTGGTCAAATTTGATTATAGTTTGGTTTTCCTGATCTGGTTGATCAAATTTGGCTATATTTGATTTGTTACTAAGACTTTCGCATGCTAATTAAAGTTGTCCATGTCTAGTTTATTTTAGGGTTAAGGGTAATTTTGATTTCTCTATTTTGCAAGAAAGTTTATTTAGATTTCTCTATTTTCAAAAGAGTTAAATTGTTTTCTCTATTTTTTAAACTGGCTCAGAATGATCATTTTGAATTTAAACTAGAATTAAATTGAATAAAAAATATTAGAAATAGAAAATCAAATGAAATAATTGTATCAAGGAAACTTTGGAAAAGTATCAGAAATAATTGTAAAAGCAAATTTTAATAACAAAAGAACTATTTGGAGCCAGTTTAGAAAATAGATAGTCCAAGTTAATTCTTTTAAAAATAGCTGAACCAAAATAAGTTTTTGTGTAAAATAAAGGAATAAAAAATATTCTTATTCTTTTATATTTATTACCAAAATTTGATATCGCCAGGACCAAAAAATTGATGGTCAAATTTAGAGCAAACCAAAATTTAATAAGATAAAGTAGGAAAAATTAGGATATAAATCAAACAGGTTGGGTCGTAAGTTTATCAGGCATATTATAGCCATCATTAGATTTTGTAGCTCAATTTGTAGTATCATATATGGTATTTCCTTTGGTTCAAAATGTTTGTCATTCTAGCAAAGAAGATTTTTTATTAAAAAACTACTTTGAATTTTATGTTTTTTAGGCGACATTTTCTTGAATATCATTATTAAATTTTGGTCATTATAAATGTATATTTCTTGACCACACCAATCAAAGGATCATAAAATGAGATCGAACATATAAGTATCAGTATGATTTATTATTATCTTGATCTATGTTATTCTATTTGTAACAAATAAATAATTTGGACTAGAGACCTTGGAACAGCCGGGATTAAGCATACGGCCAGAATTCCAAGTTAGTACCAGTTTTAAGGTGATGGAAGCATTAACATATAATTAAAATTAATGAAAACTCAAAGAAAAAAGAGGAGAAAAAAAAAAAGCAATGCCATGGTCAAACAACGTCGTAGTGTCATTCTCAGTATGTCAAATGGTCAATAATGCACTACAACTGGAAGATTTATATCCATCATTTATTTTGCTATTAAATGTTAAGAAATAAATAAGCTCGTCGACCATGAGCTTTGAAATGATACTATAATACCTGACAATGACCGCAACTAGAAGTTTAAGGATATGACTCATGAGAATCTCTACCGCCATCTGAACTGTCGAACAGATTATCAGACGGCCACCATTTTCCTAAAAGAAAAACTCTCAAGAGTTCAAATTTTCTAGTCATGAAACTTCAAAAGAAATGTGGACTGCTGATCACCTGATAGATGGCCAAGATCCGATGGAGATTATTCAACTCTTAGCAATTTAGTCATTTTCCTTCTTCGTTCCTTTGATTTATTGGATTCGTATGTTGAGCAATGCTCTGGTAAATAAAACAATACAACCTTCCATTGAGCACAATTTTTCATGCATGTTTTTCAAGAGTGATGTGTATATACTACTTGTTTGAACAAATAATAATCTTTGACGAGTCTTTTTATGAATCTCTAAAATTGATATATGAAACCTACATGCCATTGAGCCTTCTGAAAATTTTATATTATGATTTACATTTTCTATTAAATGTTTTCGAGGGAATTATAAGTTTGTCAACTATGAGCTTTGAAATGTTATTATTATACCTTACAATGACGCCAACTCAAAGGTTTGAAGATTCTCTGCAAAGCGGACTTCACAATAGAAAATCTCTCACCATCTCAAATCACCCATAAAATAATCATGATTAAACAGTCACTATATTCTAGAAAAAAATTCAGAGTTAATAGTCAAGGTATTTTTTGAAAAAGACACAGACACTTAATTCATGGCCAACATTTTGGGATGGATTTTTTTTCTCAAAGTTCTAGATGGAGATTATTCAGCTCATAGAATTTAGTCTTGTTTTTTTCTTTGCTTGTTTTCTGGCTTGGATTTAGAAACTGGTCAATTTCTCAAGTAAACAAAAGATTCCAAAATTCAAGCGGGCACAATTGGTGACGCATGTTTTCCAAGAGGAGCATTCTGTGCTGGTGTGCACAACAGCATCTTTTACTAAGACTTGAGAAACACCGATGGATATACAGACACACACTGTTTGCCAAGAATTGTTCCGACACATGCCCATTACGATTATCTCAACATGCAAAATGAGGGTTTGAAAAATCGCTCAGTTGGAATGTTGGTTTGAAATTTTGGGCTAAAAACCTTTTTTCCTACGCATGTATGTCAACAATGATCACGTGGGCAAAATAAATTCTACATCCTCAAGACTTCCCTTAATTGTCCAAGGATTTTTTTTTTTTTGGTTTCTTGGCTTGTTTATTCTGTTTGTGCTTCTTTCTTTGAAATTTTTGTACAGGTAACATTTAATAAAAAAATCAGAAAACAACGCAGAACAAAATTTTTTTGTAGTTCTGGCTTCACTCACCAGCCTGCAAGCCAACTGGACAAAAAAACGCATGTCATTAGTCTGGCTGGCGACTTGTGCCACGTCATCAGTCACCAGCAACAAGTCGTTAGCCAGGCAGTCGACTGATTAGCTACCATTTAAAAATAGCAAGAATAGCCCAAAGAAAGTGTAATTTTTTTTTTCTGAAATAACACATTTTAAAAAATAACTTCAAAAGAAACCTAAAAACTAAAAAAATAACACATTTTAAAAAACTAACTTCAAAAGCAACCCAAAACCTAAAAAAATGAGTGAAGCAGATTTCTTGGACTGAATGTTCAATGTTTTAGTAAACAAAACAATTATGGGTGCTCATACGACTACAACAAAATAAGCATAGGACATCCCGCTATATTCGCTTGTTGGGCACACCTAACGCTGGCATCACACAACACTCTGTAAGTCGTGCAGAGAACCACCAACCCCCACTTGATGCGGGGGATGTGCTCAACCGAGGTGTCAACGATCATCTGCACTAATGGAATTAGTCAACGATCAATAGTGTCACTGTGCGTACCTACGAACAAGTATAAAAGAAATGATTAGATGTAATATTTTGAATAGCAGTAAATAACATATGTTTAAGCATACCAATAAACAAGAAGCCACCGAAGATGTGTAGGAGATACACCTCAAAGTGTTGGCTAACTGTCCACACGTCGGCATCCGTTGGACATATCCTAAAGTGTGTGAGCCAAGCCGCCAGAACTCCAGCATCATGGTGGAAGGGCTCCTAACCCAGATACAGTGGATGAAATCTCTGGATGAACGCCTCATCCCATCTTGCAGCAGTGGACGGTGGTACCCACGCCTATCCATGAATCAGTAGACTGAAAAGCATCGCCACGTCCTTGAGTGTAATGGTCATTTCACCCCCATCGAAAGTGAAATATATGTGTTTCGGGCCTCCATCTATCTACCAGAGCGGAGACCAGTGATCGGTCACGCCTATGAACCTCTGCTCTGATAATCGTCCTGGCAAAGAGAAGCAATCCGGCTGTCCTCAGTCATGCGATGTATCTCCCGTCAAGGAGCCAGGCCGTGCTAAGCGATCATAGTTAGAAGGGTTGCAACTCCTGTCCATCTCTCAATGCTCGAGACCGATGACGATCGTCGTAGTACAACTTGAGTAACTCAGGAATCTGTCTATGATCATGAGCTATGTCCACAAGCAGGAAGAATAAATTAGTACTTCATGTAAAGAAATGTAGAATAAACTGCAAATCAAATACACTACAAGTAAGAGTAAGAATTATACAATATGGAAGTATTAAGTTCCAAGATGTCCAGAATAAAAATTACACAATATGGCAACATGCATTAAGTTCCAAGAAGTCCTAATGCAATTGAACATGTCCTCCTTGTATGGCCAGGCTGTTGATAAACGGTATATTTTCGTAGTTCGGCACATTCTACATTATACATGTCATTGTCAATTTGATGTGTCCGATATGTCCGCTGTTAGTAAGGGCTTTCCGCTCCAAGTGTGGGAGTGTCACATATTGGATCTCACCTGACCTGCACGAAAGATGTCTGTAATGGTGCTGAATCCCCCAGACTCAAATTCTGTAGTTCATGTTTTAGTAAGATACTATGACCCATAGTAAATGGATAAGTACGTCTCGCTTGACTGGTTGTCGTGCGCACACACTGCCATCACATGAGAGCACAATTTATGCAATAAAGTTGGCTTGTTACAGGTTCATTTGCCTCCGTCTTAAAAAATCACACCCTGTTTCTTTAGCTGCAGCATGTATCCACCCTCAACATTTTTACTCTTGAGATAAACAAGTCATGTTTGCCTTCTGCTGTTGGGAATACACTCGGTTGAATAATTTTGGGCGGTCGCGGCTTTCTTTTCTAAGTATCTTTGTACTTCGTAAGGAAATTTTGGTGGTGTTGTACTCAGTACTGTTCTTGCAATCGACACAAAGTACTGGTCCCATGTACTTGAAGATAGAGATTACCTGCCCAAAAGACCAAAATATACGCCCTATGTATTCAGCTCCAATAACATTGTCACCGTTTGCGTACATAAATAACTTATGAATTATGTTCATCACAGTGTCAGGGTTGGTGTCAACGATTTGCTAAAGAAATCTGGGCACATAATTATATGAATCATAAAAAAGATTCAAATAATATCTCAAGACCAAATTGTTTTGTTCTCCATGCATTTTCGTATCGAATGCTATATCCCAATTTGTCATTGATTTAATTGACAATTTCTTTCAGTGGCATTTCAAGATTTGCATTAAGATTGGACAATTACACGTGCAACAAATGTGGAGAACATATTTCTATGGTGCTGTGAGACTTCTGTAACTAAACAGTCATGTTCAGTGATTGTAGAAACAACGAAATACTCACTATCCTTGTAATGGGCAACACAAACATAAAATTGAAATCCCTCCACTAAGCACTTCATTGCATAGAGATTCGGATTTGTTTATTGACCTTGAAAGATCGACGTAGAGACATGACCCACATCACCACAGTTTGTTTGACATCCTCTTTGCTACAAAAATATTGGTCTAATGTTAATATGTGCTCATTGGATGCCCAGTCTAATCCGCCATCATCGGGGATTCATGCGGAATGAAACTCACTTGGATCTAGCCATTGTTAGGGAGGTCCCATCTCATGGTAATCTTCTTCTTCACTTGAAGAATCTGCATAGTTTGGATCGATCTTCGAACCTTCACTGCCTGAGAATTGTAGACTCTTACCTTCACCTTCGTTGACATAAGCTTCATCCCTAGACCAGAAAGGATCACCCATGAATTCTTCGTTTGGAAGCTCCGTATAATTCTATGACATGGTTGCATTAATGTTCATATATTGAACTCCTTCACATGCCTCGACTAACTGCTCTACTACTCCAGTGTTTATATTCGTAGGTGGCATATTATCTTTAACCATCACATACAGTATACATTCATCCGGTACATGATTAGAACTTCTCACCCTTCTAACATAAGAGTTTCATAACCTGTTACCTCTAAGTTTACATAATTTTTAACAACTTCTTCCACCATTAGGCATCAATGTCTCTATATCAACATTGTATAAAGTTAGGTCGACATTGAAGGTGTCTAGGACTCCGGTCTTAAGCTCCTTAAAATTAACAATACTAAAGTTATACAAATATATTTCTATACGGTGACAAGCACTAAGGTCATCCTCGTATGGTCTGTTTGTAATAATTTGTTCCCATGAAAAACGTAAACTATTTTTGTTTCAGATATTGTTTATAATGAACAAGTTTAATATTAAAAATTCTTAATTATCATATCTTCGATATAATTAGTAGATCAGCAATTTCTATCAGAGGAATGAGAGACGTGGAAGCAGAATGGAGGAGACATCGACCGAATGATCATTACTACGGATTTTTTTGGGTGAAGTAGTGAGGTCTATAACCTATATGGCATATTTAAATCCAGATTATTAGATCACATATAAATAATCTAATTATAGTTAAATAGAATTATTTTAAATAGAATTCTTAGATAAATAGAATTTATAGTTACATATTATTAGGTCACAAGAACTAAATTATTTTACGACACATGCAAATTTTCTACGATATATCTAAATTAGATCTACATTTCCTAAATTATCAGTCCACAAACAAATAATCTAATTATTTTTCTAATATTCAAAAATTCACTGCTATGTATTAGATCTATAATTGTATAACAAATCTAAATTATATATATATGAGATCTAAATTTCTCACAACAAATTTAAATTATCCATAAATTTTCTACGTATTTCTACAATAGATCTACATTATCTAAATTATCAATCCACAAATTAATAATCTAATTACTTCTCAAATATTAAAAAATTCACATCTACAAATCAGATCTATAATTATACAACAGATCTAAATTATATACACATCAGATCTACGTTTTCTACAACAGATCTACATTATCCACAAATTCGTTATGCATTTTCTACAACAGATCAATATTTTTTTTTTTACTTAAATAACAATATGTTTAATTAAATTTGGACTACTTATCTGTAGAAGTTTAAAAATTTTGTACCTTGCTTATATTTTTTTCGGAATCTCTTCGCTTTTTTTTCCTTTTCTTCTCTTCCTCTTTTACCATTTCTCCTTCTCTTTTCTTTTTTTCTTCTTTTCCTCTTCTCCTTTTTCTCCTTTTCTTCTCTCCCTCTTCTCATTTTTTTTTGGCTCTGTTTGAGCACCAGTCGCAGCAGGGGAGGGCTCGTGAGTCTTTCTAGTTCACCATCAATCGCCAGTTGTTAATTTACTAATTAAGCTCATAAGTGGAGTTGCGGTAATACCCTCTTTATTGTAAAACATAAACTGGTAGAGAAATTTATTATTATTTTTTGATTATATCTTTATTTAATTATTTTTCCACTCTTTCAAGATCTGAGATGAATACCTCACAGTAAACACAATCTCTTATTTTCAAGACATTTATAAGTTATAATTAGAACTGTTTTAGTCAATTTTTATTGTTCTGTAAAACTTAAAAACTTCTTAATTGGTGTGTAGGATCAAACGCTTATCTATATTTACAAAAGGTGAGTACAGTACAATTGGTGAGCGGTGGTGCTATACTGCTATATGCAGGGGAGAGATTACCTCCTACTGATATAGCAAAGTCCAAATGAGGGAGTAAGTTTTTTATGTTTTAGCTCAGGTTTAGTTCCAAATCTTGGGCTCGTTTTTTTATTTTATTTTTTGAAAATGCAGGAGACCGCATATTTTATGGAGATTAGGAGAAAGAAGAACATGTATACAAGCCTCGGAGAAACCAGGTAATTAAGAAACTACTATCTAACCTAATTCTCGTTTTTTATTTTAACCTTCTATGTTCAACCCGTGCAATACATGGAACAAATAGCCACATGATACAACACATCTTCAGGACTCCAACTCCATTCCTTAATCACAATACATCAATTAATAACACACTTCCTAAAAAATCAACTTTGTTTTTGAGATCCCTAAAAAAATCAATTAATAATTCAATCCACACGGGATATCAAAACGCTATACATACATACATTCATACTCCACCAGTTGATCCATCTACAAAAAGAATAAATTACAATAAAAAAACTATTTATAGAACAATATATGGATACATGTGATCACCATGTAATCATCTCTTACGTTAATTTGATCTGTCGAAGATCAAACATACACTTATGCTTATGAATTTTACTTAATTAAACGCATGCATATATGTAGACCAATACCCCTGTAATGATCAAATCACTAATTATGATAACTACACAATTAATTGATTGATTGATTAATCTAGGAAATTAATTCATTTCCTTCTTCATATCAGAGGCCTCCTTTGTGGCACTGCTCTGGTACGGACCCAAATGCGTCAACCTGCACATTTTACAATCAAGGGATTAACCACGTGATTAATTAAGTTAATTAGGTAATTGATTAGGTCAGCATGTGGCCTAAAGTACTCCCGATCTTTTTGTTTTTTACACGTTGTTTTAGACTTTTCTTGCTCTCCAAAATACAACTAAGATCATATGTTGTTTAATAACTACTTATCTAAAATTTGATGACAAATCTATTAATACTATTTTTATATGATGGATCTTGATTTTTTTATATTAATGATCAAAATTTTAAAAATTTAATTTACACATATATCAAAATTGGAGCGAAAAAAAAACAGAATGTGTATCGAAAACAATTAATACTATCCCTGTTTAGTAAAGAATGCAATATAATAAGAATTTTTTTTTGGCTGGACAAACTAGTGTCATTCCACAAGTTTTAGACAAATTTTTTTTCATAAATTATCCTAGGAAATACCCTCGATTAATTAATAGAGTTAAATCTTCTCTCAAATGAGTCACTGAGTAAGATAAAATTTTAGGAACAGTTTTAACACATCTTATTAAAAATACTCTTATATTAATTATTATATGTTCGTACATGATACTCTTGATCAAAGAGCGAAGATAGTACTTCATGTTAGAGTTAGGGACCAACAACTCCTATCCACCACCAAATCAGATAAATAAGTCAAATAAAATCAAACCAAACCAAATCTTTCTTTATTTTGGTTGGACGATCATATCTTCTGAAGTTGGTAATGGTCTGGTGGTTTGTATGTGAAACTAAATGGCTATCTCAATCTTTATCTCTATCGGCCGCGACTAAAACGTGGTTTAATTAAGTCAAAGTCCTCCAGATTTTTATGGACCCCCCGAGGCTTCTAATTTGCATACTGTTTCTTTCTTTTGTATGGCCACCAACAAGTATTACTTTTATTTTAGAAAAGTATTTTTTTAAGAGAAAATTATGCACACATTTAGTACGAGCATTTTAGAAAAAAAAAAATTCACCTAATAAATATAAAATTACAAGTATTAGCATGTCAAGTCTTGTTTACTATTCCCTCCACTTCATAATATTAATCAAAACTCCTTATATGTATAGACTAAGAAATTATGAAATTGAGCAAAGAGAAATATAAAATAAACAATACTATCTTTAGTTAAAGTATAATATAATATTAATAAAAATAATTAATTGTTCATTTTCTCTCATCGGATATAACAAAAGTGAAGTACCTATGAGATATAATTATGAGGAGTAAAACAAGAATAAATACAATAAAATAATATTTTTCTCACCCACGGAGTGAAACAATAATTTCCAATAAAATGAACCTTTATAACAAAAAGGAGGGAGTAGTAATTAAATCTTTTTAGGCTCTTATATGAGAAACACGGTGTGGTCATCTTATAATCCTATTCATTTCTCAAAGACAATTTGTTGAGGACAAATAAATTATTATTACAACAGTATAAAATTTTTTGAATGGAAATAATGTGATAAATTTTTGTAAAAACATAATAAAAACTTATATTCGCAAACGAAAACAAAAGACTAAGTATATATCGATCTGATGATCAAGATTCAGGAATTGAATTGCATTTACCTTTCTTTCCTCTTCTGGAGGAACCGCTGCAGCGATTTAGTTCTTGCGAGTGGCAAATCTGAAAAAAAAAATTAATAATTGCCACAAAAGAGATGATTAGGCAATATTTTGTATAATTTTACATCAGTTCTGAAGAACAAATACAATCTTTGTAATTAATTTCTACTGATATCACAGAAATACCTTTGGCAAAATTTTCCACGAGCGAATCGCTACGGCTACGCCTTTCTGTTGCTGACACCTCCGTTGCCATCCGCATTATAGCCTCGGCCTGTTAAATTGGCATATATAATAAATAAGAAACATATTAGGTAACTATACTTACATATGTATATCACATAAGCCTACTAGTTTTAAAAAATATATATTATTACAGTAAACAAATTCGGGATACTGTGTTTCTATTACAGCAGTAATTCCATAAAAATCATTATTACAACTCATTTCAAAATATAAGGTGGATTTAGACCATGCACACAAATTAAGTTCTGAGTTTAAGAGAACGAAAATGACTAAATTACTCTCATTTAATTTGTGAAATAGAGACTGCTAGTGCATGTGTGAGATTAGTTATAAATAGCAGAGAGAATGGTGTAGTAAATAAGGATTAAATATTAAATTTTGAAACAAGATTGAAAAAATTTTACCATGTCTATATTACACAATGGAGGTAGTAGCATTTTGTATATAATTATGTACACAATTAATGCTCCTTATGTTTTCAAATACTTACAATTTTGACATCTAGTATAGGAAATAAGACAAAGAAAAAAAGACCGCAATAATCTCATCTAATATATTTTAGTAGTATCCCTCCTAATTTTTTAAATAGTATATTTATCTTTTTAAAATATTAAATAAAAGATATAAATAAAAAATGATATACAAATATATTTTGAAATCTTCGAATGATATATATTTAAAAATAAGATTAGAAGTCTAAAATAACATGTATTTGAAAAACGGTGGGAGTATTAATTAATATGGGTTCGGAAAGTAGTAAAAAGGGTAAAGCTTCTAGCGTCCGAATTAATTAGGAGACGTGCATGTATGAGAGACTTTGTAAAGACCTAAAGGACTCGTGCTTAATTGAAATGTCAACATGCATGGAAACTTGGACTGATTATTCTAAGTTGTTGAGTGTTGTACTACCAGTAAAGAGTTTACAGATCCTCACTAACGGGGAAGCAGCCATTCGAGCACCAATCAAATAATTAACTAGAACTGTTTAATATCCAATGCACAGCAATTAATTAATCTTTAGATCTAATAATTTCATTTGATAAAAAAAAAAGATGGATGGATGGTTTGGGGGGTGACCACAAAAGTAACACGTGTCGTGGCAATGTACGCTTGAGATACGGCTCAATCATGGAAAGAATCCTGCCTACCAGATAAGTCTTAAAGCCAGTATTGCTTGCTACAGATATGAGAAGCATGCCTCGTAAACATGCCTCGCATGCACAGGAAAGGCGGGCTCAAGATAGGCACAGGAAGTGGCGCCCCGTGCGGGGCACGCGCGCGGCTTGGCGCGCCTTATGCCCGGTCGAGACAAAGCATACAGAGAGCTACGGCGACCACCAAACAAGCAGGTGAGACATTTTTTTGATCGGGATGGCATCCGAAGAGGCTCTCATTCATGCTACACATTTTATATATATTACTTGTGATACAACATTACTCGCCCTGTTTTTTACTTTGCTTACAAACGGTTATACACTGGTCTTAAGGTATTAAATATACACTAGTTTGCTTGCTATATAAATTTTTCAAATGATCTATAGCTCCCTTCCTATATTAAATATACACTGTTTTTACTTTACTCGAAAATGTATTTATATTATATAATATAGATTTACTACGAGCCATAATAACTACGACAACAGAGATGGGTTCGGAGGCCTTCAAGTTCTCAAAAAACCTAGAAAAAATAGATGTAGAAATTGTAATATAATGAAAATCTACAAATTTTATGACCACACATATATGTATGTGGAAGAAATAAAAAAGAGAAAATCAAACTTAAAATATATTAATTGGTTATTTGTTTTTATATTCTCCTACATACAATCTATTTGATCTTATTTAATCATAAAATAATATAAAACTAAATAATATACCATTCCCTATGTTCATTAATTTTTTCATAATTTTTAGGTGATCAGAATGAGCAGAACTCTTATAAATCATAACTACTCGCTGTGTATATGAAACGAATAATTTAAGTACCTTATCGTGGGAGACGTCGAAGACAGCCACCGATCCGTTGTAGAACACCGTCAGCGGAGCCTTCTCCGGGGCCGTCGGCGGCGCGGCGATCACGCGCCGCAGCAGCTCCGGATCTATCCTCGCTATCGCGCTCGTCTGAATCCCTACACCACACACATACATATTACATCAACATGCAACATTATATCACTACATGTAAGTACGTGCGTACGTACTAACTAATATAAAGCAAGAGAGACAGAGAGAGATGAGGTACCTCGGATGGATCTCCTCGGCTGCTCATCGCTGGCCGACGTACGCCGTGTGGCCGCAGCCGCGGACGTGCCCAGGCCGAGGAAATCCAGTTCTACCGGCGCTCTGGACGACATGAGGTCGATCTAGCTAGCTCTGGTCCTCTGGAGAGGGAGAAAAAGAAGTAGAGAGAGAAGGGTGTACGTGGTGCAAGGCGTGATTAGGTTTTCTTTCGGGGAGGTTGAGGCGTATAAAAAGAGAGGCTCTCTCTCTCTCCTCTCTCTGGTGGCACGTCAAGTTTGAAAGCAGCTAAACGCGCACGAGGAAAAAAAAAGAGGCAGCAATACCAACAGAAACAACAAAACAAAATTAAATTACTAATTAAACAAGCTAGTGCGTAGAGAGAGAGAAAGCGATGGAAGAGAGAGACGTCTTCCATGAGAAGTGTTAGGAGAGGGAGAGTGTGCGATGGGTGGAAATAGTTAATTAGTAGAGTCAAACATTCCAATATATTTGTGTTTAGAGAGGTTTTTAAGGAGAAATATTTAAAGAAAAAGGTTAACAAAAATATTTGTTTCATATATTTGTTGTTCGGGGAGATTTTTAAGAAGAGAATATAATAAAAAAGATATTTATTTATGTATTTAATGCGGGAGAGAAGTAATTCGTACATATACGGAGGTGACGGCAAGAAGAATAGCGACAACAAAATTAAATTACTAATTAAACAAGATAGTGTGTAGAGGGGGAGAGAGAGCGACAGAAGAGAGAGAGAGACGTCTTCCGTGAGAAGTGTTAGTCCCGCGTTCTCACGAAAAAGTTGGAAAACAACGTACCGTGGCGCGTGTTTGGACCTGGTCCAGATTTAACAAATTAATTAAACACGCACATCCACAAGGTGGCATGACAGAATTAAAACTCGTGGAATGTTAGTTAGGGGTCGTTCGATTATAATCTATTTCTAATCCACATCATAATTAAATAGTTTTCAATTGATTTTATACAAGACACAACTATAAAAAAAAATTACAAAAGTGTTTAGAATTAAAGGGCAAATGATAGTTTTCTCACTAATTATTTTAGCAATATTTGGTGTATAAATATAATTTATTATAGCATAGAGGCACTAGTATTTTCACCAGTAGAGTTGGACAAAAAAATTGAAATTCGAGAACTATTCGGGATTGGCTCAAGTTTTTAATGAGTCGAGCTCGAGTCTGAGATGAAACTCAAGTGAAAATTTGAGTCAAACCTAAGTTTTCCCAAACTCTCTCAAACTCTAACTCGTTAAACTTCAATTAATTATAATGTACATTTTCAAGTCGAGCCTAATCGAATTCGAGTGAGTCCAATCAAACCTCACAAGAAAGACAAATTTGAACTACATCTATTTACTTGTCAAGCCGAACTCTTTTCTTCAAGTTGAATCTGATCCTGATTTTAATCTCGTAAATATTTCGAGCCGACTCAAACCGAATCCAATACATTATTGAGCCCGAATCAAACATGACTAGACTCACTCGAGGTCCGCACGTTTCCAGTCTAACTCACGGGTCACTCTTCCCTCAGTGCATTGCACACAAGAAGGTTATCACATAAGTTATATCAATCGAGGTGTTTATGTATATATAAAGGTAAAATGATCATGGACATGACACTATGATTTGCGACATATCTATATTATGGGCTATAATTTGATGGTTTATAACTAATTTTTATGTACAAGTTGATTTTTCGTACTGGTGTGACGGCACAGATCAACAATAATAATTGGATTAGATTAGTTGCGTGAAGGATGGTATCGACATGTGCCTACGACCTGGCTGCTGCCCGAAATTAGCCGACAGTACGTCACGCGGCTGATGGAGCTGACCGCGGAGTACCTTTCATGCATCTCTCTTAATTATTTTCTCTCTATTTCTTTTAAGCGAGATGGATGGATGAGACATCCATTGAGCTCGTATTTGCTCAGACCCACGGGTGAGCACTACTATGCATGCGCCTGTCGCGAAGCTCGCACGTTACTTCTCGTGCAACTGTGTAACCACAGGCCCTTTCCTTCATCTCCTCCTCATCGTAGAAAGGGGTTTATATTTACATGTTTTGAAATTTATTTAGAATTTTGAGATTTTTTTAATGTGATCGTACCTGCGTACATGAGCATACTTTGTTCAATTGATAATGAGTTGGTCAAGTATGCATGATTAAATTAAACACTCCATTTTAAGTACCTAATATTCTTAGACATGTTTAGACAAATTTTCACTGTGACTCATCCATGAGAACATAACAAAATAGCCTACAGTATTTTTTTTAAACTCTCTCCATTCTTAAAAGAGTGTCGTTTTAATTTCGTGCACAATTTTTAAGAAATGAAGTAAGATTATATATTTATTTTATCTCTAATACTTGTAATTAATGTGATAAATGTGTTGTATGCGTATAAACAATTAATGATAGTGGGATGAGAATAGGAGAGTATTTTGAGAAAATAAGATCATATTTCATCTTAAAATTTTAGAACAATAATTTTTTTACAAAATTTTCTAGCTGAAACAATATTCTTTTTTTAAAGAACAAAGGAGTATCAATTAAATTAAAATGCAGTTATAGATTTACGTAGATTAAATTCCTATTGTAATTAATGGTTCAAGTCATTAATTGCCTTGTACAACAATTAATTGTGCTTCTTGCTTACTCTTGTCTTCATTTTGGCCACACCTTAATTTGTGTGCACAAGTAAACCGGCCATTATTGTTTGAAACAGACAAGGTATTTTTCACCACTCACTGTTGCCACGTGAGAACTCTTCAAAGCTCCTCCACATCCAGCAGTTCAGTCCTTGAGGTACTAGCATCTCCAATTTAATCATTTATTCATAGATTAAAACTGTGCAATAATTTGATTGAGGATAATACAAAATAGAAAATATTCGTGTTTACTGAATCAAATCACTATTTTTATGGTGTCAAATTACATTGACTAGTAAGTGAACATGTGGAACTCATGTTGTAGCAATTTATATGAATATATTGATATTTGAAAAACAAAATTGAAAATAATAAATAGAAAAAGTAAAATAAAATTTATAACTGCAACTAAACTCAGAAAATTCAAAAAAAAAATTAGATAACCTGGGTGTAGAGCCCAGGTCTAATGATAAATACATAAACCAGAAGGATCTACCTGCTTAGCTGCATCAACACATAAATTTTGGATTTTTTTTTAGTCCATCAATTATATTATTTTTTATTTTTGTTTATTAATTAGTAGAACATAATATTCTTTTAAACATATTCCCTAAATATCATGCTATTCATTCATAAAAGAACATAAATGGGAGAAAAATTAAGCGCTTAATGAGGAATTACGTGTTGAGACTGGATCAATTTTAATAATAATCATTTGATATCTCAAATCAAATAAAAAAAATTTTAGAAATTCAAAACTAATATATTATATAATGGTATAGATATCTTTTTAGTTAATACTAGTCTATCTCTAATAATATCAAGTAATCAGGTATCAATCAGATATAGTTCATTAGATCAAGTATTATGTACGGTTAAAAACAATTTCAAGACGGGACTATTTGCAAAAAAGAAAAGAAGAAAGAGAGAGGAAAAAGCATGGTCAAAAAAGATGCAAGCCAAGCATGCATGCGAGAGGGAAGCTTCGAATGAATGGCACAAATAAAAGAGCATGAGAAAAGGCTGTAGGAACAAGGAAGCCGTACACACAAGTACTGGAAGAGCCGGGACGGAAATTGTACAAAAAGTTCTGTCAGAGGTTTTCAAAATCGGATGATTTCAGACATATAGAGGAGGATGTATCACGAATTATTCATACAAAATTTAAAAATTCTGAAGACATTCCTGTCACTTTCTCTCTTATCTCTCTATCTTTCAGACATATATAATTTTGTACATAATTTTTGTCCAGATGATCGCATGGATGGATGCTTCGTCGCATGCAGGTAAGCTTCAATTAATGAAGTAAATTGTCAAGTCCTAGTCGTTATAAACTGTGCTTATGTTTCTGCGTGGACGCCGGTTTAATTCCTGCCATTAATCTCCTCGCCTTTTGCTCGGGCCTCATACCTATTTCCTATTGAGTTGTCTTGCCTGTTCCTACAGGGATTTCCATCTGTTTTCCTCTTTTTGCTTTTCATGTTTTTGTTTGTCTCCTCCCCGCCCTCTTGATCAAATCATAATATGTTTTATTATTTATATTAATTTATCTTATATGAGATAGGATCAGAAAAATAAATTCATTTTGTATAGAATGATCCAAGTAAGTTGTTTTGGTTAGTTATATTCAATGATATAAGATAGTTTTATCGGGATTGTTAATATACTACAAAAATATAATTCTTTAACAAAAATACAAATTTGATACAGATGATCACCACTAATCAACCACCAATTATCCTAATTACTACTTAAAATATCACCACAAATTAGCACTAATCACTAATTATTATCATTAATCATCACTAATTACCACCAATCACTACAACTGATTATCACTAACAATCACTGAGCTATATGTTAATCCTTACTTCTCTCTTAATCTTACTTTCCCATAAGAAAAATAAATTTTGGTGGTAAATCAAAAAGAAATCTTGTATCAAATCATGCAGGATGAGATGAGCTGTAAAATGAACTAAATACCATCCTTGTCGAAGAAATTGTATGAAACCTTACATGGATGAACTCGCTTATCTTAGCAATCAGACAGTCCATAAAAACTCGTGTGTTATGGTGCAAAAATATAGAAAAACACACAAAAGAGAACATGTAAGACTTGGCATGTAAAAATTTTCTTTCTGAGAGAGACTTAGTATATAAATTGGGGAGGTATATATCTAGTAATCAGGTATTAATATGATAGTCACGTTGATTAAATCATAAAAATATCAAAATATTCTCAAAAAAATTTAACAGATAGTCGTCGAGAAAAATCTATTGCCATAAAACTTCAGGTCTAAAATCAATCTGTGCTACTACGAGGAAAAAAAAAGAGAAATTTCTTTAAAAAATGAATGGTAGATTACTCTAGAATGTCTTAAGGTACATTTGCTAGATTGTTTTGTTTAAGGAACATAAGGAATCTTGTTTTAATTTCAAAGGATTCTCACATTTGGCTTAAAAATCATATAATCTAAAACTGTAATATAAAATTATTCTGTAACAAAGATCATGAATATAATAGGTGTGTATTTTTATTATGGGTTTTGCATAATCTTAATATGCAATTATTATCAATTTTATTTTTTTGTTTTGCTCCAAATAACTATAATATACAACAAACTTTGGCAATAGACCTATGTTATACTCCAATATGTGATTTATACATGTTATAATATGCAGATTTTAGCTAGCAAGTAGTGATTACGTAGAATCTTAATATATGATACCAAATTCTCAGTAATAATCTAATAAGATTATCAATTCCATCGAACACAATAATTCTAAAATTTATGTTATGTTACTCTAAAAAAAAGAATACTAAGATTTTTGATATTAGAGGTAATAAAAAACACAATATACCCTAATCAATGAAGTTACAACGTTCACCACCACCCAACACGCACACGCAACAAACCGACGTGCGCACACACAACCCAAAAAAAACACTCCAATATTTCAGATGTAAATGGACGCAGTTTAAGGCCCACTTATTCAAGCCCAATACTTGGGCCTAATAGCCCAAAATTACAGCATTACGGCATAGCCCATCTCTCAACCCCCCCGCCCAAACACACACACACACACACACTCTCTCTCTCCCCTCTAAAACCCTAGTAGCTCTCCTCGCCGTCCGCCATGGCAACCACCGAAGGCGAGACCCAGCCCGCCGCCGCCAACCCCTCCCCCACCGCAGCCAAGCGGAAGCCTGAAGCCGACCACCCTCCCCTCGACCCGCCTTCCAAGGCCGCTCGCCCGGACGCCGACGAGGAGTCCGCCGCCGCCGCCGCCGCGGCCAGGGCGGCGGACAAGGGGAAGGGCAAGATGGTGTTCGAGGAGGAGGAGGAGGAGGAGAGCGACGAGGAGGAGGAGGAGGTGCGAGGAGGGGACGGTGACGGGGGAGACGAGAGCGACGGGTTCTGCGAGGACCCCCTCGCGGAGGTGGACCTGAACAACATCCTCCCCTCAAGGACGCGGCGGCGCGCGCCTACCACGCCCGGGGCCTACCTGGTGCCTCCGGAGGAGGCGGAGGACGACGAGGACGAGGACGAGGACGCTGACGTGGCTCCTGACGAGGTCGAGGGGGACGAGGAGGACGGCGAAGAGAGCGATTAGTGTGGAATAGGTAAAAACTTCGCGTATCAAATGCTAATCCTTTTGCAATGTAGACACACAACTTAGTTAGATGTGTGTGTATGCCTTTAATATCGCGAAGTTGGAGTATCTCCTGTGGTGTTACTGTTGCCTTCATTATCAAATTCTTATCCTTAGATTCTGTACTAATTACTACCTACACTTGTCCTAGATGTGAGCAATTGCTGTTCTTGTGAGAGCTGAGGTTGATGATACTTGTTATCGCTCGTTCAGTATTGGCCTTTGAATCATGGAGATGCTTTTACCTTTGTGTTGACAATACTGACAAGGAAGCCGCACTGGATGTATACCTAGCTAATTTTGATAGTGATTCCCTTTTGTTAGATGAGCAACCTAGAAAGGTGGATGATGAAGATGCATTTTTGGAGGAAATGTTTAATGTGGTTTTGGGATCAAAGGCTTGACATTGTTTGGACCATTCTGTTTCTCTAAGATGATTATTTAATGCGAATGTTCTTTCATTTTTGATCTCATGGTTAAATTGTAATGACTAATGAATGATCTTACTGTGACATTTGTTAAGACTATTGGATGCCATTATTTCTTCCACTTTCCCATGATTAACTAGGTAATGGCCTAAATTCTTTTATACTTGTCCCGCAAAATTGCACTTATTGCTGTAAGAGGCACTTGTAGAACATCTTATGCTGAACACAGCCCAGGCATGTCACAATACTGCTCTGCTTGTTGTGGGATAGAACCTCATCCTGATTCCAGTTCAGTTATCTGCTTTTTATGGCTTATTTCTTTCAACAGACATATGCTTTTAATACATCTTTGAATAATTTTTTTATGGTCATGTTGTGTAGTTCATATTTGAAATATAAACCGAGGTTGTCAAATGAGCTACACTTTAGTGAGATCTTTTGTTTTTTCAGTTTCTCTTAAAGTTTTTATTGCTCTTGTCAAATTATCAATAACCATGGTTGTATCAGATTAGTAATCAAACTTCCTTGCTAAGTTCTGGTTGAAATGTCTTGATCCCTTCCTATGGCAAAGCATACAATGATTATCTTTATAAGTTATGAGATGATAGAGCACTATCTAGTAGTTGTTATATGGCTAAATTTAATGTGACCTGGTCTGAAACTGAAACTATTCCTCCTTACAGTAGTTGATACATGATTATTATAGCTGAGCTGTATGGGTAGTTTTCTCTTTTGTATTGTCGCTTGCCACCATTATATAAAATAGTTAGGTATCTCTGTAGAGAAACACACTCTATTTATCTTGTTTTGCTGTCAGTAGAAAAATGACAAATGACAAATGAAATTGCACTCCAGAATTGTTTAGTAATTCCAGTCAACATACTTAGTGGCCGCCTCATATGAATTATGTCAGGTGTCACTTATTGTGAAATTCAGGTGTTCAACACTCGAGACTAAAAATCTGGTACTTTTAGCCTAGATTTTAAGTAGTCAGCCTGTTACAAAGATATAGGTTGTGATTAAACAATGAAACAGTCAGTCACATATAGTGCAAAATCAATATATATTTATTATTGGATTTGAAAGGCATTGACAGCTTAGTTGGTGTATATTCGTTTTATTCTCTGAGACTTCCCACAGTTCCTATTTTCCAAACAATAGGATGCTGACCTTTCTTTTATTCCTTTTAGAGCATCCACTTATTGTTGGCTTGTGATGATTTGATTTATGCTTAACCTTTGATTGAATTCATCATTCCTACAGTTACATTCTTTGTAGGTGATTTACAGAAGACATACATCACATGTTCATTTCCATGATTTTCTCCTTAGTCCCCACTTTTGCTCAACTAGGGCTAAGGCTTCTTGGTCTCCTTCCAAACACTATATTCTGCTTAGACAATGGTGATCATGCTGCCACGTGCATTGCACATTAGTCAACCCATTTGTGGTCTGTATTGCCCTGCCCATACTAACCTTAGGTGTGTCAGTGAATTATCTCATCACCTAACCATATAGGATTATATCTCTTTTTGTGCGTGCGTGCGTGCGTGCGTGTGTGTGTGTGTGTTTGTGTGTGTGACTTGCTGCATATTTGTCTAATACAAATGTCGTGATTTACATTTTCAGCTACCGTCTAAATCAGTGTTTGACTGCACTTTGTATCAAGGAAATTTTGTTCAAGCCTCTATTGGATTTATTTTTGTTTTCACCTTATTTTTCAATTATTTCATCAACTGATGGTACTGATGGTTCTACATGTTAATTAGTGATATCCATGCACTCATAATGTTGAATTGATGAAATGACTGATGAATAAGGTTAGCAGAATTTGTATAGATACAGATTGCATTTTGTTGTTTAAATCTGCTCAATCTAAATCTAGTTGACTCCTGATCATCTTAGCTTCTTTTTGAAGCCTATGACTGTCTTAGTTTGAGGAAAAAAGGATTATGACATTAGGCAGTGAACATGGTGTTGTTGGTGATTCATAGCGTAGTAATTGGGTCATGATCATCAATAACCAAATTGATGATCAAATGCATCACAGGAATCCTTTTGACAGCCATCTCTTTGTAGTGCAGTGGCCAATCTCTGATCTGAAGTATTTGTTTGATGGCTTCGAAAGGTTTAGACTGGGGCATTTCAGTTATCACATTACTGTGATATTTCATCTTTTTGTTGCAGTAACTTTGCAAATGCTAAAAGAACTGGAGCGGCATAATTGTGTTGACCCTGCCATGTGTTGCTTGCTACTAGTGGCTAATTAGTATATCTCCATGATTGATTCTGCAACACCCCACTCAATAGTTGATGTCCTTCTATCCATATAGTTGATTGCTTAGTAGGGACCATATGAATAAAGGTCTTTCTTGGTGGTCTTTTAAGCCCATGATTGGAACAGGGTCTACAGAATAAATTCACCCATGAAATGCTATTTTCGAAAGATGCGAATTATTCAATTTTAGTCCTTTTAAGCAGAGGACCGATATATCCTGTTAATGTTATGGCTTTTGTCTGCAGGGAATGGTGACTGTTTGGTGCTAGGTATTTTATCTTATCTGCAAAGAATTAGAAGGGTATGCTTCATTTTGGGGTTGCTGGCTGATAACCCAGTTGTCACTCCACTGTCTTGAGAGCTCTGCCACCATGATCTATGGCATCAGCATTGTCATTTAAACTGCTACATGGTCATGCAGCTAGTACTATGCGCTATTAAGAGTTATCGAGGATGGTGCTGTTATCATGGTGGAACAGTTAACTTCCTTTTTGTATGCAGCAGTTCCAGTTCTTCCTGCAAATGAGTGTTCACTGTTTGCCGCCAGCTTCATCATACCTTTCGCTGACATACTGTTCTTTTATGTAGTAAAAACCATCTATTCTAATGGATGTTGATTAGTTCAATTGTACTTGAAGGTGATTGATTGCAACCTGAGTTTCTGTCCATCTCATTTTCCTGATGCTTATAACAAGCTCTTGGAATTCCAGAATGTTGGGACCGCGTTGAAAAGCTCTGTTCCTGAAATATGAAATTTTATTTGTGTTTTCTTTACCACGGTATCAAATATCTTAGGAATGAGCAAATATCGAAGAATTTTTTGCTCGGTTTTTAGAAGATGAAAGTTGCTAGAAATGCTGAGGTATTATGGTATGGTGGTGTCATGGTGAAGAAACGGCTCCATCTGTTTTCTTACATGTTTGTCGATGTCATGTTTCTGCTGGGCCACCCTGAGGGTTAGCCCAAGGTAACTAGAAATTAAACCTCGGGCTATGCTTCCACTCCCACCAAGTCTTAACACATGAATCGGATCTGCTGCAATGTCAATGTAAAGTACGTGTAGGTTGTCAGATAAAAAATTAATATGTTGGATTGGTTATAATAGAAAAATAACAGTATATTGTTTTTTTGTTGGACCCATGATTTGAACCATTGATTTTTTTTTTTTTTTGAGTTTTACTAAGGATCTGGTGTTTGTTTTGTGAAATTCGCATGAACTTTGGCCGTTGTATCAAAACCTTAAACCATTTATCTTGGGTCTTGACCTTCTATGGTTCACTCATCTCATCAAATTTTTTTCAATTATAAGTATCACCATTTTTCACTAGTGGTGACAGGGGCCAACAGGAGAGTGTGGTTGGAGAAGAGCAGCTGATGGGGTGGTGGTATCCCTGCCAATTGTGGATGGTGGCAGTTGTTGAAGTGTGTGTAGAATGGGTGGGTGGGTGTGCTTGAGTGATGGAGGCATTCGGTGCTAGTGTTGAGGGTAGTGTTGTTGGTCACATTGGGAGGAGGTATCCTACAAAGTGGAAGGAGAGGTGATAGTGATAGTATTGGTAGAGTGGGAGAAGGACAAGGATAAGGATGAATTAATAAATTTAAATTTAAGGGTGAAAAATTAACTATCTATATACTGGATACTTCATTTTATTGGATGGTTAAAAATATGTGCACTCTTTCAGTAGATTAAGATTTCCACTCTAACCTCTTATTACATCTTAACGTGGGATCCTATTCATCTCAAGGAGATTGAAAAATTCAATCGCGCCAATCTTCCAACTTTAGCAAGTCTTTACATTAAAAATCTTTTTACTAAGGAGATTGAATATGTTTGATATCGTTGATCTTACTAGGAGATCTACAAGACTTTGATAACTATTTTGATGGCTTAACAATGAAATATATTTTTAGATAAATTTTTACAATCTATCAAGTAGATAAGACAAAGGTCAATCAATTATAGCTTAATTGGTGAGACACCTGAAATCTCTTATAGTGATTAGAGTTAAAATTATAATAGTTGTAAATGATAATTTTAAATCCGGTATTGCAAATACGAAGATTATAATGATATCTGATCTGGTATACCTATGTCTTTCAAAGTGCTCTAGTTAAATTGCACTCTAGAGAGAGGGGGAGACCAGCCTTATCAGAATGGCTCAAAGTGTTCCCTGGTAAATTGTTGGACATTTCAACTCTTACTGAACCTCGGAAT
Organism: Pharus latifolius; assembly: GCA_019359835.1. NCBI lineage: Eukaryota > Viridiplantae > Streptophyta > Magnoliopsida > Poales > Poaceae > Pharus > Pharus latifolius. Next base: position 22,927,253 of record CM033322.1, read on the forward strand.
CAGAAGCTGAGCACAATCATTCTGTACACACTTCAATCAGCTCCTCTTTTGCCAACATATGGGATGTTGACTCTTGCTGCTCTTCCCTTGTCAGCAACCACTAAACCTGTTACTTATGCTAAATCTAAATTATCTATATCCTTTCAAACAATTATGTGCTATAATTAATCATCTGGTAGGGCAATTACAGACATGCTTCTTACTCTTAGACAGTAATGAGCCTAATCTTAACGATCGAATTTGTCATCTCACGTAACATTTAACTGATGAAATATCACATAATACCATCAATGAACAATTAGTTAGTTAATACTCAATAATGTCAATTTTATTGCACAAATCTGCTAGAGCCAAATTTCAGTTGACTCAAGTGTCCCACCCACTTAGTTGTGTGAGAGAAAAAAAAATTGAAGAATCATTACATCATTAGATTGTGAATATGGCCTTAATGTATTCTAGCATTAAAGAATGTATGATTAGGTGAGCATCATCTCTGCATGACCAAAGTGGTTATCAAATGCATGGCTGCTAGCCCTTTACAGCCAGGTCTTTGTCTTAGTGCATTGGTCAATCAAATTTGTGTGTCTTGGCCATCCCCGAGTACCAATCAGTGGCTTCTTAATCTGTAGGCATAACTGTTGCCTTGTGTTCCCGATATTGCCGTCCTTTTCAAAAACAAACTTATATTGGAATGGTCTCATTTGATATCTCGGTCTCAGTTTTCAACCATTGGATCAATATGTTTTATATTGAGTTCACTGTTGGATACCGAGGTCTCTTATAATGAAGATGGTTCATGTCAAAAAGTCGTTCTATCTTTTTGTTGAAGTAGTAATTTTACAGATAGAAAAATATAATAGTAAAGACGGTTCTCATATGAAGATATGATCTAAACCATTTTATCAGAATCTTCGATGTGATCAAATAACTTTAAAATAGTAGATCTGACTTATAAGAACACTTGTAAGGACAGTTCCCACTAAAATTGCTTCTTCTTCCAAATGCTGAAAGGACTGGCTATTTATTCCAATAAATAGACATTATTGTCTAGCTAGGGCCCTGCCATGTGTTGCTAGTTGATATGTTCCTATCCAAAGTTTTATTTTATTTTATTTTTCTTATCCATATTTGATAACTTAGTATGGACCATATAAACAAAGCTTCCTTTCTTGGTGGTCCTTCAAGCACATGATTGGAACTGGGTCTACAGAATAAATTCCTGCCATGACATGCTTGGTTTGAGCCATCAGAGATGCATTTTTGGTCCTCTCTGGTGCAAATTAAATAAAAAAGAGGAAATCTTGATATAAATGCCATCTGTTTTCCAAGATTGCAAGAAGATGATCTGCATGTGCAAGCATTGTGATGATTGATCATCTCACATTATCCATTTGGACTCATGATTTCCTTCATATTGTTAGTGGTGTCTTGATATGCTAATCCTGGGAAAAAAACTTACAAATTTCTTCTTTACACTCTTTATTTTGAACAAAGTTTCAACGAGTCCTAAAAACTTGTTTTTTGTGTCAATCAACCCCATCGACTAAATATTGTTGCAATCAAGTCCATTTGAGATCTAAAAAAAATCTAGTGTTTTATATATATATTATCGTTCATGTCAGTGAAATGTATAAATTATAGTTCATATCATGATATGTATCAGAGTCGTATCGATAATATGATATGTATCAAGATATAGGTATTTCAATATTTTTGTGAAGTATCTTGACAACTTAGAATATGAAATATATTCTCTGATGATATTGATAATGATATGTACTAATAATTATCGATTGTCGGTTTAATTAAACACTAAATATATTTTTAGTCTTCAATAGATTTGATTGCAATAATATTTTAGTTAGCATCGGCTAATTGACAAAAAAAAAGGTTTCGATAATCTGTGAAATTTTTTCTAAAATAGGGGGCGTTCAGTGTAATTTCCTCCGATTTAAATAGTTTGGAGACGCTGGTGCAATAAATAGCTAATTTTTAGAGGAAAAAAACAAGTCACACACCGGTCAGCCATTAACATGTATCTGTCATGTGTCATTAACATTGTAAAATTATCAAAATTAATGGCAATTTAATGGATTGGGGCCAAATTGAAAAATAAATGCAAAAAATTCCCGGATAAACTAAAAGTTTTTCTTGAATAAAGATGTTGTGACAGTGTGACCAAATACTCTGTTTTTCACTCTCAACAAGAACACCTTATTATGCCACATCAATTTTCTATAATTATTAGATTGTTTTCTTACACAATCTTGATATTCTAATCATGCAATTCTCTTCGTATATGTTTCTTTTTATTAATCCACTACTTAAACTGCACTTCAAATTATTGAGATCTTTTTTCTATCAAGGCCAAAATTTTTTTTTTTCCAACTAAAATTGTTAACATTTTTATATTTTCATTTAAAACAATATCTTTCAATTTTTGTCCCATGACAATACACCCAGCAACATGGGAGGACTTATGCTAGTTTTGTCTTTATTATCCGTGCTTACTCTGATGACACGAAGATTTGCGTAGGCATATGCAAAATGGTTCTAAACTATTTTGATTGGTGTGATTGAGTGCTTCTTGCTTAACACCAAATATTCCCTTATTCTTTGGATGTCACAAGTGTCCTATACAAATGTACCTTTTATACTTCATTCTGAGCCTTTTGATGAGCTATGCAATTGATTGTTAAGGTGTGGGCAGAATCTTTTTCTTTTTCATTAACAGAGAAATTTCAAAAAAAAGAAAAAAAACTCTTTGCTTTTAGTCCATCAAATGCCCTAGGTTGCTGTGGATCTTATACTAGTATCTCTTAGGTTAAGATGCTAATGCACCATTATATTATTGTCTAGGGTTGCTCTCCACTTAGCTACCACTTTTAATTTTTTTTCTCTCTTTCTTTTCTCTTTCTTGTTATTTTGTTCTTTGCTGACATGCTTCACATGGCTGCAATATGCAGCCATTGATGGTCCTTAACCATGGTCTTAACCACCCCCAAGAAATAACCAAAAAAAAAAAAAGATTTCGGTCCGTCAGTCTATGCCATGTTACTTCCCATGTTTATTATTTTGAGTATTTTCTCCTACAGTTTGCAGGTAAATATGAGATGAGGAAAAACACATTCAAATATATGCAACAAGGTGATTCTATAGGGACAAGGGAGAAAGGAAGGATAGGGGCATTCTTGGCATTTTTGAAAAAATTAACTGAAAAATCCATTTTAATTTCTAGTGGCATTTAATAATTAGTTGATTCTTGACTATATTTTAGAAATAAAGTATTTTCTAGTTGTATGGAGTGAAATATTAAAAAGGATATATGGTTATATTATCTTCTTTTGTTCTTCATTTGCTTGTTGTCTAATCACTTTTCCTCCTCTTCATAACCCTAATCCTAATCTTAAGCCTCCATCTTTTCTCAAAGAAAGATGACATACAAGTGTGATGTGTTTGGATTTTTCGAAATAACTATTATAAACATTCTCTACATTCGAGAGAACGGCTCAAGTGCATGGCTCTTTACATTAAATCAGGTGCAGGTTCAATTAAAAAAATGTATATAGATAACACAAATAGACACTGAAAAGTTAAAAAAAGAAAAATGAATCTTTTAGAGATAATATAGGTGGCATATCAGAATTGGATCAACATTTAAATGGTATAAATAGCACTACATACACACCTTTTCCTATATTCAAGAGGTGCAAGTAACAATCATGCTCATAAAAAACACATTTGTAAGAACAGAAAAGTGAATCCTTTAGAGATAATGTAGGTGGTATATTAGGATTAGGTCTACACCTGAGTGATATAATCAGTTTTACACATACGCCTTCTCCTATATTTAAAAGGTGCGTGTAACATCTATGCTCATAAAAAAACATTTGTAAGAACATTATTTTTTTTGGGTTATGAATGGTCATATGTGTGGTTGTGCTCAAGACAAAATGTGCTAACAATGAAAAAAGCAACCTTTAGGACCTAACTAGAGGCTCATGATCCTTTCTTACCTACTAATGATTCTCTCTCTCTCTCTCTCTCTCTACAATTCTTCCCCATCAAACAGTGCTGGCATTTGCCCATCCCTGTGCCCTAATCACATGCTCTCTAATCTCCTTTTGGTATTTTAATGTAGTCCAATCCCCCTTTTCCTTTGGCCCCCAATAGATGTCATGCTAAATAATGTTAACTACTGGATTAGGTATCAAAGCCCGATTAAGGCATCAAAACCATCTATCTAGTGTTGGTCAGTCTTGTTAGCTAGCCATGTCACTCTATATAGTATTTTAAGGACTAATTTTCTTGGTAGGTCTATTTTTTCTTTTTGATTTTATCAATTAGGTCCTCTTATTTTTCAATTTCAATTTTTATGCTTTTATTTTATAAAGGTTGCAATCTAGTTCTTCCTCTTTTTCCTTTTTTTTTTTTTAAATTTGTGATTTGGATATCTATATTTTTTTTAAGAAACCATTCCGTGTGATAATGTCAAGTTGGATAGCAAATAGTTGATGTGGAATGACACATGACAAACAAATCAAGAAAATTTTACTAAACATAAGAAAAATAAAATAAATTATGTGTGTTTAAAAACTGGAAAAGTTAAAATATTAAAGTCAAAATTTGAAAAATATTTTTAAAATTTATTAGAGTAATTAATCTTGTCTTTCTTCAATTCAAGAACTCAAAATCAATTGTAATACTTGAGAATCATGAAACTGAGTAATAACAATCTTAATGTGTCGTAGGAAAAGAGAAAGTGTTGGGCATCATACAAGAACTTCACATTTAAAATCTTTAGTTGTTATATAAGAGTTCAGAAATTCGATTCTTATCAGCATAAGTTGTCTTTACAAAGTTTTTGAAAACAGACAATATCTGACTTATTTTTTATTGAAAAAAAGAAATCTTAGAAGCATGGACCAAATCCATTTGAAATCCAACACTAAATAGAGTTTGAGAATCATTTTAAATAAAAATTATCTCATAAAGTAAAAATTTAAATTTAATCTTTAGATCTGAAACTTGTGCGCAAGATCACAACCTGCATCACAAAAAGGATAGAAATTAGCAAGGCTGATGGGATTGAAAAGCAAAGGAGGGAGGAAAGCAAGAGTGAGGGAATGAGGTCATTTTACTTGCCTGTCAATAAGATGCATCTAATCATCAACAATTTATTTATTTATCTTTTGTGCTTGTTTGTGGTATAGGAGTATTAATATTAATAGATAAATAATTTAGATAAATAAATGAAAGAAACCAAAAAGGGAGAAAACCCAATGTGCAAGTAGATGTAGTATTGAAGGTACTACTAGTTGTAGTACTAGCACACCTCCTGTACAAAGAGACAGACACATCTGTGTGCAATTGCACATCACCACAGGCACAAGGATATGACAGGACCATTGCTTTTGCTTTGCAACCACCCCAATTGCTCCAAGAACCCCCAAAAGATACAACATTATCTTCATACGTCTCACCAAATAGTTGCAAAATTGTGTATATAGATTAATATTGTATTTTCTTGAAAAAAATTGTGTGATTTTCAAATTAATGTAAAACTTCTCTAAGTTTTTTTATTAGGTTCAAGAAAGAACTATATTGTGAAATAATTTGTACACCAAGTAGATTTGAACTAATGAGTTGAAAAACTAAGTTAAAATTAAACAAGGTACAATGGGGTGATCATAGTCTTATGATAAATAGTGTGGATAGAAAAAACACTTGATATCTTTTGACCAACCTTGCATAGATGGGGTTGACTTAATCATTAGGATACAACATAGGTTAAGAAAACTTACATAAATTGAGTAAAATAATTTTCTTCACACCAAATAGAACAGCTTTGAAGAACAATATTAATATCAATTTTCATATTTTCTATAAAAAAAATCTTTATCTAATGACATGATACATCTAATGTTATTTTATCTAGTCATGACTAGAACTCAACAAACATATATTACCACAATAATATTAATTATTTTATCTAGCCATAACTAGAACCCAACAAACATGTACTTCTTAGTACAATTTTCACATAAATCACCAAATAAACTATTTTCCATGATTTATCTTTCTATATTTCATAAATTTGGTTCCAACAAATTTTTCTTTTCATTTTAAGAACTATTAATTTTGTTTTTGAAACTCTTGAATGCCTTTCTTATACTTTCTAACAGTATTAAAATATATGAGAAACCCGTCATAAATTAATTTGAATTTTGAAATTATTCTACCAGTAAATTTATACAAAATTATTAATCTTAAACACGGTATTCCAATATTGGAGAGACTAAAAATAATATACATCAATCACAAGTGCAAAGTGCAGGTGCACATAGCAAATGCTGGGCCTTTTCTGACATGCTCACAGCTTATCCGGAACCGGTGGATAGGGACACATGCATCCGGTCCGAACCGTACCGGACCGGACCAGCTCGCTTATTAACCCACCCGGTTTAAGTTCTACTGAAGCATTTGTGAGCTCTTCGTTTTAATTTTTTTTTCTTGGCAGTGCAGCCTCCTCTCCCAGTGTCCCCCTCTCACCGCACCTCCCAATCCCAACTCCGATCCTGCATTTGCTCACCCTTTTTGCCGATTGTTTTGGGGTTTCTTCTGGCCGTGATCTCATCATCACGGGAGTGCCCTTTTCTTGATCTGTGGCCCGGTGTTTTGCCGAATTTTTCGGTTCTTTTTCGGGGGAGTTTGGGGCGAGTTCTTGATTTGGGAGCTGTGAGTTGTGATCTTTGCTGAAGGAGAGATTTTTGGGGGGTTTTGGGTGGGAAAGGTTTGGTTTTGTGTGGTGTATATGGGTTAGATCTGGTGCTTTGGTGCTGTGGATCTAAGTGGTAGGCTGCTTTTTTTTTTTTCTCTTGTGTGTTTGTATGTTTCTTTTTTTCCTTTTTTTTTTTGCAAGTGCTTGTAGCATATCAGAGCTGAGATGTGTTGCTAATCTTGCAGGTTTTGGTGGAGGAATCTGGTCAAAAGGTCGCATCTTTTGCCTCATTTTTTTACTGCTCATTTTGAGTAGTTTGGGTTTCAGATGCCTGAAAAAATATCAGTAATTGTTAGGGTATCTTGAAGAAGTTTTACTTGCAGATCTGAAGGCCATTCAGAGATTTTCATTAGTATCCTGAGGTGAAAGATTGCACCTGTTAATGCTATTTTTTTTGGGTGTTTCTTGAATAAACCTTTCACCTTGGAGAATGGATGAAATCCAAATCCCATCTGTCTAGCTCAAGCAATATAAGGTGGTGTTGGGGCAAAGTACCATGACCTACTTCCCTGAGGAAGTGGTGGAGCACATCTTTAGCTTCTTGCCAGCACATCGTGACCGGAACACTGCGTCGCTCGTATGCAAGGTGTGGTATGAGATTGAGCGGCTGAGTCGTCTTGCCGTCTTTGTGGGGAACTGTTATGCGGTGCGGCCTGAGCGTGTGGCTTTGCGGTTTCCCAATGTGCGGGCGCTGACGGTGAAGGGGAAGCCACACTTTGCAGACTTCAACCTCGTGCCGCCTGACTGGGGTGGTTATGCCGCACCATGGATTGAGGCAGCAGCCCGGGGCTGCCCGGGTCTTGAAGAGTTGCGGATGAAACGAATGGTGGTGACGGATGAGAGCCTTGAGCTGCTAGCGCGCTCATTCCCACGCTTCAAGGCCCTCATCCTTGTCAGCTGTGAGGGGTTCAGCACCGATGGGCTAGCAGCTATTGCCAGCCACTGCAAGTGAGATTTCTTGTACTTTGCTTAAAATTATCAGTTTGGTTTCGAATATCTCGAAGTTTACTGATTTAGCAGTGTAGATGCAACTACTTCATGATACATGATTTGGAATGTTATTCTTCAAATTTGTATTTGTTTGTGATTTCTTTGTTAGCTATGAAGCATCTTTCTTGGCTGCTGCTACTTGGTATCTCTTATGCTTACCTTAAAAATTTCTGCCCATTCTATGTACAATCAGAATAGGAAAGACCAAACTTTTCATACTTTTTATCTACCTATGTATGTAATAATCTTTGTAATCTCTTGGCTTGTGTTTGTAGTCTGGTTTGGTGTTCTTGCATTTGCCCTGAAGGTGATACGTATATAAGAATGGCATCACTTCTGAATCTGTGGTTATTTGGTGGGTTTCTGTGAGAAGTATTAGTAAAAATTGATAGCAGTATGGCCGTTCTACAAGCTACTGGTTACTAGGTCCTTTTTAAGTGATCTAGCCATATATTATTATTGTGATTGCCTTCAATTTAGGACAGTATATGCTTTTTTTTTCCCCTTGTTATATGATATAACATTTTGTTTGGTGATTAATTGCTGACATATTTTCCCCTTATCTGTTTGTAAGGCTCCTTAGGGAGTTAGATTTGCAGGAAAATGAAGTGGAGGATCGCGGGCCTAGGTGGCTCTCATGCTTCCCTGATTCCTGCACTTCGCTTGTCTCCCTGAATTTTGCCTGCATCAAAGGGGAGGTGAATGCTGGTTCATTGGAGCGGCTTGTTGCTAGGTCCCCGAATCTGCGGAGTTTGAGGTTAAATCGACTTGTGTCAGTGGATACACTCTCAAAGATACTAATGCGTACCCCTAACTTGGAGGACTTGGGGACAGGAAGCTTGACAGAAGATTTCCAGACTGAATCTTACTTCAGGCTGACCAGTGCCCTGGATAAATGCAAATCATTGAGAAGTTTGTCAGGATTTTGGGACGCTTCTCCGTCTTGCATTCCATGTATCTATCCCCTTTGTGAGCACCTAACAGGTTTGAACTTGAGTTATGCTCCCACACTTGATGTTTCCCATCTCACTAAAATGATCAGCCTGTGTGTGAAGCTCCAACGCCTTTGGGTGAGTTCTATTCGTACTGCTTCATGCTTGCTGTTTCTCTCCCTGATAGGAGCAAAGCAGTAATATTTTTGGCCTTTGTAGGTACTGGATTGCATTTCAGATAAGGGTTTACAAGTGGTGGCCTCCAGTTGCAAAGAACTACAAGAACTCAGGGTGTTCCCTTCAGATTTTTACGTAGCTGGTTATTCTGCAGTGACGGAAGAGGGGCTTGTGGCAATATCCTCGGGCTGCCCAAAACTGAGCTCCTTGCTGTACTTTTGTCACCAAATGACAAATGCTGCGCTAATTACTGTTGCTAAGAACTGCCCACATTTCACTAGATTCAGACTCTGTATTCTTGAACCAGGGAAGCCAGATGCCATGACAAATGAGCCGTTAGATGAAGGCTTTGGTGCTATTGTTCGTGAATGCACCGACCTAAGGCGATTGTCAATATCAGGTCTTCTCACAGACAAAGTCTTCATGTATATGGGAAAATATGCAAAGCGGCTTGAGATGCTTTCTATAGCATTTGCTGGAGACAGTGACAAGGGAATGAAATATGTTATGAATGGATGCAAGAATCTCAGGAAGCTGGAGATCAGGGATAGCCCATTCGGTGATGTTGCACTCTTGGCGAATGTTGCCAAGTATGAGACAATGCGATCCCTTTGGATGTCATCGTGCGATGTCACATTAAAGGGGTGCCAGGTCCTTGCATCAAAGATGCCCATGCTCAACGTGGAAGTCATAAATGAAAGTGATGAAATGGTGGAAAACCATGGAGATCTCCGCAAGGTGGAGAAACTGTATGTTTACCGCACAACTGCTGGAACGAGGAATGATGCACCAAATTTTGTCAAGATCCTATAGAGCTAGCTGAGTAGCCAGGTATCTTCTTACTCTAAAGGTGTTCTTTTCAGATTCAATTTTTACTTCCGGAACTGTGTTTTCTATTTGAACAGCTGACTGCTGGTAGTAGTTTAGTTCTGTGGTAGTTTGAACTTCTTATGTTTCATGTCTTATCAGCTCTATTTATCAATAGATCCTATTACTTACTGCATCTCCCACTAGATGAAAATTAATCTTTCTAAGCTCATCTAGCTCATATATCAACTGAATTTTGTTAATTCACAATTTTGGAAACCCATTTCCTAATTTGTCTATGCATTAGGATCTTATAACATTTTGATTAAATGATGCTGCATAAAGAAGGTTCTGTTCATCATTGAGCCACACAAACAAGTTAGATTTCTCAAAAGATCAAATGTGGATAGTACTGGAAAATATGATGTGAAAACCAACTTTGCTCTGCCCCCCCTGTCGATTGTGATATCTCTAGCTGCCCTTTTTGTTTCTTCCTCAGCAGATGGTAGCTACTCATAGCGCTAATTTCGCCGCTGTGTTTTATCATTTGATTTTGAATTGAAAGCAGGGGTGTGTCTAATATGCATGAAACCATTCTGACCCTCAGTTCTCTTGCCACTCAATGACTTCTTACAGATGGTCGGTGGAATCCGGCAGGCTGGGGCCGCCATGCTGTGGCAAGTTCTTGAAATGTCACACCTTTTCTGAGTCAGGAAAAAGCCAACATGTGTGCCCTAATCTTGCAGCATCACCCCGAATCCATCATTCCCTGTATTGCGCCTTTTGTGTTTGGTCATATGCCCACTATGGCTTTTCTCTCCTGTGTATTATCAGAGGACCATGCACTTTTCTCTTCTGTATCCATCTTCATTTGCTTTTGACATTTGCCACAGCGGCCTTGTGTTCTTGTTTTTCTTGTTATTGTTCATGTCATGTTGTTGCAATCTGATCGGAACATTTCAGAGATGATAATTTCTTGCTCCTACTGTGAATGCAATGCTTGAAATAATTGTGGTTTATCTGCCACATTGTTTGAGTTTTTTTTTAATCGTCTTCTGCCATTAAGTAGTTTCTTGTGAGTACGATTTGCATTCTAGAACAGGAGCATTGTTGAAGTATTAGTTTAAAATCTCGGGTTTTCCGACATCGTACTGGTCAAAACATACGGGGTTGTGTGATTCTCTGATAAAAAAATGGTTCTAATAAATTGAACAATGGCCTATGTGGTTATACTTGCAACAAATCTACTCACTAGTGGTATGTAGAAAATCATGGACTTTGCCGTGGTTTCTCTACATTCTTTCATTTATTGAGTGGCACGTCATAATTTAATGCTTATTCTCAATGGTATTTTTCGAAGTTTTAACATTTTGAGGGAAACGTAATAATTTCAAGTTTAAGATTTTTTGTGGGACTTCAATAATTTCATGCTTATATTTTCAGTGGTTGTCTTAAAAACTTTCAAAAAATTTTTTGGTGACGATGGGTTCACCACGCAGGCACGCACCACGCACCATATGATGTGATACGGTCCACGTATTCCCTTTACCCTTTTTTCTTTTGCGAACAAAACAAAGGCAAGGCATGGGGCACGACACGAGACACTGCGGGCGGGGCCCCCCCACCAGGCTGTGTCTCTGACAATGCCAGGCGTGCTCACACGTGTGAATTGAATTGACTTTCCAGTCACATACGCGCACACTACTGGTATGTTTGGCTTTCATCCACTTTTTATCTAGTCAAAATTTGAGTGTGTCAATTTGTTTTGTTTTCTATTTACTTGACCACAAATATTTGGCAAGTCAAATAACTTTAGTTAATACTATTTCTGATCATAAAAATGTGATCTCTTAGAATGTATGGTGTAAAATTATTTTAATTTTGATTAACAATTTTATGAATATTTAGATTGACTGTAAAATGATAGGAGAAGATTTGTCTCAAAAATATTTTCAAAATATTATAGTTTTATTATGTTTTATAAATATATTATAACACAATTGATGGTCAAAATTGAATTTTAGAGACGTGTAAATGTCCATAATATCACTTTTTTGTGACAGAAGGTACTATTTAACAATTTTTCTACACCATTCATAATCAGATTTATTATGTTTGATATATTCGCCATACTTTGATATACAATGTTTGTTCATAACCACAATGCGGTTCTCCTACTAACCAAATATATTTTCATAGTTAATTTTATACCACACAATTGGTTATAGTCATACATTGACTTGACAATTTTTGGTAGTCATCTAAACACAACTTATGTAATGTGTCGAGGATTTTGAAAGAAGGCATTATGAGAAATACATGTTTTAAATGTTTCAATGTTTGCATTAGCAGATGAGCCAGAGGATTGTTTGTGATATACCTAAGCAATTCCTAAACTAAGGTGCCGAAAAATCGAGTTGTCAGATCATTTTGGCCCTCTGAACGGTTTGGAAGAAGCGAAACAAGTGTATTTTTTACGGAGGTGCATACCAACAGGGAACTTGATCTCCCATATCAAAGAAGAGTATAGTTCATAGTTTAAGGTATTACTAGTGCAACTGTAATTATCGGGACATAGATAAAAATTGGTCAGGTGTTTAAGACTAGTACTTTTTCCCCCCTGTTGTCAATGGCCTTGTAAAAACAAACTAAACATGCTCTCTCTTTCTTTTATCTACTTAATGCAATGGAAAGTAGATCTGTTTCCCCTTGAAAAAAAAAAAAGAAACAAACCCAGAGGTATCTAGGTTGGCTGGCCTAGGCATAAACCCAGTCCCATTGCTAATGACTAGTAGAGCTAGGTTGTTTGGGTGTATTTCACATTGGAAATACAACAGGCTGTAATATGGGTTAGGCTAAGCTTCATCCTGCCCAGTCAAAAAAATCTTAGAATAATCAATCTTTAATCCGAATTATTTTTGACACAGACTGTTGTTAAATCATAGAATTAACAATAATTGGTTTTAATTAAAAAATATAACTTTATTCACAGTAATTTAGCTTTTCAAAAAATAATTTTTTTAAAGTACTTGATTACCGTGTTTATTACTACCCTGCAATTCTAAATGCGGCAACATATCCTGTGAGTCCAATTTGGCTACTTAAAAAAGAAAAATGCCTTTGACGGGGCCCATCCACCAGGCGGTGTTTCTGACAGTGCCAGACGTGCTCACACGTGTGAATTCAATTGACACTCGGTCCACACGTACACGTACACACACGCACACGCACACGCACGCATTATATAATGTTATGTGCCGACGATTCCAGAAGAAGGCGTGAAATATGTTTGCATTAGCCCGTAAAACTTGGCTAAACTGGCTCATCTGTCAGTAACACAAAACTAATCAGATTTGTGTTTAACTTGCACTCTTAATTTGACTGTTTAAAAAATATAACATTTTACTCTCTCTTTTGCTATGTCAGTACAATCATTTTTTTTAGTAAATTAAATACATTTTGATTTAACCGCTAGGTCCTGCTTATCTTTTTTATGTATCTTTATATGTTTTTTTTTATATCAATAAATCTTTAAGGATGTGTGGTCTGATTAATAAATTATAGATGGACAAGAGATACAATTTTTTTTATGAGAATTCAATCTTTATTATATAGAAAATAATAGTTGAAACTACTAGGTTTTCAAGTAATGATTATCTCTATATAATTTTTTTCAATGGTTGGAGGAGATGGGTTGGGGTCAGGAGAGGAATAGGTAGACTTGAACATAGTGGCTTGACCCAAAGAATGAGCTCGTTCTAGCAAATCTAGTTCCAAATAAAAATCAAGCTATTTAAATCCCAAATTGGACTATTTAAATCTCCTAAACTTGACCCATAATTAGGATTTAAATCAAATTCATCTATCACCTTTCGACCATCCTTCTTAATCCTATCTAGTATCTTTCGCACGACCTAATCATTTAAACCAATTCACTATTCTAGCATTCGACCCCTTGATCATAGATATATGTATTAACAAATATACTAACTATTATTTTTACTTACTTATTGATTGACGTCTAAATAGATACCAAGCGAGACGAGTACGAAAACGTCAATACCCTGGTAGCTCCTTCAACTGAATTTAATGAAAAGCAAGGCAAATATTATTCTTGATCATATCGAACATATTTGGTTATTTTTATGTTGTTATCCCCTATTTGATAATCTATATAGTTTTACCATCTTGTATCAAAAAGAATATTTTATAAAAAGATAAAGGTTGGTCCTGATGAAGGTGTTGTAAATGGATTTGGGTAATCCTGATGAAAATGTTGAGAATGGAAGTTGAATAACTTGATAAAAATGTTATAGATGGAATTGAGTAATCTTGAGGAGAGCCGAAGGAGCGCTCGAATCTTGTATTAAAATATGATTATAAAGTTAAGGACACAACCTACTATCATTTTTACCCAGCGTCGTATTATCTGTATCAACCACAGACCTGGTATGGGACAGACCTAGTCAAGTATTTTATCCAGAAGCTAGTATACCTCCACAATGGGAACGTATTGTATATGTATTTTGATGAAAGAATGACTCGAGGCGGTCTTGGAGCTATAGGCTCAACTGATGGTTGTAGCGGATGTGTCCGACTACAAGGTATGGCGGCACCATACCAATGGAGGGAACTAGTGGAAAGGTTTGAAAAAGACTTTGTTCTCTTGATGATATCACACATTATCAGAAATGCAGAGTACTGTTGAAGAACACCAATATGGAAATCAAGAGATTCTGTGGGTAAAATGATACCCCTCTGCAGAGTAAAACGTGAATATTCACCCCTTACTTCCAGGTTGGAAGTTGTGTCGCGACAGGAAAGGAGACCTACAGGTGGTCTCACCCTGTGGTACAAGTGTTCAGTAGAGTTTGCTTAAAATGGAGTCTTTTACAATCACAAATGAATTTAGAATATAAAACTTATTCTGGTTAATATGATATAATATAATAATATCTTCTTTGACTAGTTAAGGTATGCATGACGCATTTATATTCTCAAATTACTTGCTGAGTGCCTCGGCACTCATCCTTGCTATTTGTATATCCCTGTTAGACTTTAAGTATTCCTTTGGCAATGTGATGTCGACTGGTGCAGCAGAGGAGGTTTATCCAAAAGAAGACAACTGTATTTCGATTCCAAGCTACTTCAGCATTGGCGATGGAGAGTGACTGTTGCGATCATCTCTGAACTATTCCTTTGTTGAATAAGCATATGTATGTATTTGTAACTAAGTATCTTGTTATGTTAAGCCATGTTTAATTAAATCATGTTTCTGTTTCGCTACTTGTAACGAACATTTGTCGGATAATATGACTTTATTCAGAAAATGTTTGAAGATCGGGTATACTACCACGTGGGTGGTATATCATGTCACCGCAGCATCTCAGTCTCATTTGATTTTGCCTAGCCTAACAAACTCCTAATGGTTGGGTTGGATAGATCAACCTAAATTTATTTGACTAATTTTTTTTACATGTACAATCTTTTTCTTATTTGTCATGAGTAAGGGCTCATAGGAGAAACTCCAATGTGTGACCGTGCTGAAAAGTAAAAAAAATAATCTTCTTTCTAACATAGCAGCAAGCTGCGCAACTTGCAGTAGCTACGGGCAACAGGGTGGGGCCACTAGTGGGAAATGGGCGTGCTGTGGCTTGGTGTGGATTCCACGGTTGGCTCCACATAAGTGTAGAGAGAGAGTGCCCCACCTTGAGTCTTTTCTGCCCCTCCACGCATTGAGCTTGCTCTAAGAATTCATACAATTCCACAACCTAGCTGCGGTTACTTCAAGAAGCCAAATTTCAAGGTCTTTGATAGAGAAGTCTAAGAAGTTGGTTTCTTAGATAATCCTGGGAAAATATTTGTTAAGAAATTCAGCTTATAAATTTATAAAGAGGTTTTGGAAAGATGGATGGGGTAAGAAGTAAGAGGGACTACTTCACCTTGGCCTCAACTTCTCTTTAATAGAGGACTTTCTTCTTGTAAGAAAAATTATTATGGTAAATTATCCGTTTGGTCTTAGTTTTGGTTTCTCTTATCTAAACTTTAAATACTTATAAGAGTTCTATTAAGTTTCCATGTGAATAAAATCTCAGGTTCTTCATGGTAGAAATAATTTTTATGAGAGCATTTGTCATTACTCATAAGTGAGTGAGAGGTTATCTAATTGAAAACTGTTCAATCATGATTCAAATTACATATAGGTCACGATCTATAGTTGTTTATTGGACATACACAAATTACAAAGTCTACCATGACTTTGAGGAGCAAACAATATATGTTACATATTAATGCATACATATTAATTACCATAGACACAAAGGAAGGGCCATTTGATGTTTTATCAGTGGCAGCATTGCTCCAATAAGCAGCAGCAGCAGAGCCCAGCCAAACTATAAGGACACCTCACAAGTTAAATTAGAAGAAATGGCACTGATTAGTATCTAGTTACAAGATTAAAAAGGTAAATATTTGGTTGAAATTTGGAAAACTAGTAGTATGAATGTAACACAACTTTGTGTATTTCAATTTCCAAACTGTGATATAAAGAAAAAACAAAATATACATGAAAGTATCTAGATAATAGCATCTTGCTCGCATAGGATAGCCTGTAGCTAATCTCTGCATCCCTCTACCCTCGTGTTCTCTCCCTATCATAGTTACCAGCACTACCATCTAGTCTTCCCAACATTGTTGTCCATGTCTTCAGTGCCTCAACACCCCAAGCCATCCTCCTCCGCTGCCATGTGCTCCTCCCTACTACTAATAGCTGATAGCACCATGCTATAATGTGTTCACTATTGACCACATAACACCCCCCAAACCTCATACTCTCCTCATTGTGCCACCATCGACGCCACAAGCCTCCATCCCCATCCCCACCCCACCCCCACCCAACCTTCACCTCTCCCCTCCTCCGCTCAATGGCAGATTGATATAGAAGTCTATGGGTCAAATGGCTCTACAGGTTTTTGCAAATTTGTCCAATTTTATTGATACTTGCGCAAAAGTCTATTAATCTTTGAGGATTTTAAAAGGATTTCCCCGTGTAATGTATAAATTTTAAAAATACAAGCTTAATAAGTTATTTTGATCCCACATGGTATAAGTTTTGGATTTATCGTTGCCTCCGCTCACATGCTCCTCTCCATTCTCCACCCTTGCTTCCACACACTACCACCATTCGCGGTTGTTGGTTCTATCACCATCTCACTTCTCATCGCTAGACATCCTCCTGTTTGTGCTATAGGTCTAGTGACTGGGTGAATCCATAAAAATACATATATATGCTCAATGTTAAGGTGAGAGAGAGTGGTGGAGCCCGTTGACATCCCTCCCG
The DNA here is from genome assembly GCA_019359835.1 of Pharus latifolius. Classification (NCBI taxonomy): domain Eukaryota; kingdom Viridiplantae; phylum Streptophyta; class Magnoliopsida; order Poales; family Poaceae; genus Pharus; species Pharus latifolius. Next base: position 22,944,279 of record CM033322.1, read on the forward strand.
TCAAAATTAGAAAGATGGGATTCTATTTTTTTTTTGTTTCTTCTCAACTCAAAATCATGAAAGATGAGGAGTACTGAAGACTTGCAACAACAAGAACTAACATAAATACAAGTGCATCACACATACATACATAAATACATGTACACAAATAACATACCATCCTCTTAGGAAGGAGAGGAAATAGCCATCATCTTGGTTGGTGTAGTGGTAATGCCAGGATCGATCTAGTTGTTCTAAAGAACTGTAAGGGTTCTCTTCACCAAAGTAGGTTTGGTATCCTTGTGAATTCTGTGGTGGGTACATCCTTGGCTGAGGGGGGGTATGGACACAAGTATCCTGAAAAAAAAATTGTAAAAAGAATATAACTCAACAAAACTAAAAAATTTGCTAAAAAGAGTAACACCATTTTAGTTAGAAAATACAGCTACTTGCATAGTTGCATGGCTCCAAAACTAAAGAGGAATTTGGTTCATTATTCATAAAGAGAATACATTATTTATTATTTGATTAGATCACTTTATAATCACAATATCCATATTAAAAACACATCCCAATAGAAATTTTAATACATTCAAATTGGATGTATTTTCTAATCAATTTCACTTCCACTTGTAACAAATTATGAAACTCAAGTAGAGTAGATTGAATTTGAATCAAGGTTATATACTTATCAGAGAGAAGGCATGTTAGAAGGAATCATATGATGATATATATGCAAGAAACCCAAGTAGAACATTGTAAACACAAAAATAAAAGAATCATGGAGGGCAGCAAGAAGGTTAAACTTGCCTTGTGATGAGTAGTAGTCCATGCCTTCTCTCTCTCTCTCTCTCTCTCTCTCTCTCTCTCTCTCTCTCTCTCTCATGCCCAACTGAACTTGACTTACTACTAGTACCCAACAAGATCAGGACTCAATGAGAAAGAAAAGAACAAACAAGATGATGAGATGGGAGGGAAGAACAAGACAAATTGGCTAGATAGCCATATATGTATGCTTATCAGAAATGCAGACACAAATAAATATCTGTCAACGGTCAAACTAAACTTTATAGTTACTCAATCTTATTTTTGTGTGTAATTGTTAGAACAACACCATATGTATTTTAACAAAGGACGTGACTAAGATGTCCGTACCTGTTGTTTTGCAAAAAGATCCCTTGTACTATCTTCAGTGTAAATTTAAAATCCTAGATCCCCCACATGGTCGCAAACCACTCCCCCGTCCCTAACCCCATTCCTTGATCTCTACCCTTGGCTACTCATCAGTGTACAATATTGCCTACTTTCCAACACCATCCTTTTTCATCCAGCCACCGATATTGATAGCCTGACACCACTCGCCTTGACCATCTTCATCATCGCCCGTTCCCCTATCGACTACTACCTCACCGCACAGTCGCCTCTGCTGCAATCTCATCTGCCAACCATCTCTCATGACATCGTCAATGAAACTAATGAACATACTCTCTGATGCGCCAACGGATGTCGATCTTCTGGTGAGAGGGTACGTTTGGTTGGGTGGAACGTGACCTAGGTGAAGCGGCTACCAATCCAGACAGGCGTGGATGCTGGCAATCGTCAAATCACGATCACAATTTGTTATCAACTATGTTAAACACTGCTGACCTGACCACGAAGGTCGATTCTTGCAATGCAACCAAAGAAACATAACAAGAACAAGATAAAAGCAACTAAATTTGCTGGAATTAGTTTAAGCTCACACAATTTGGGGTTCCGAGCTCGTTCCTAATGATCTAGCCAATACAAAAGGAATCGAGGAAGTTTCACACGCACAGTGGATAACTAAACAAAACAAAACAAAACCCGAGCAAGAAGAAAGGTAGCGGTGGCCAGAGGAGGGGCGCCGGCCACGATGGTACCCACACACACGCAACCCTAGGAATACATGGGCTTTTGGCCCAAAGAAGAGGTGACGCAGCACCTGGTAGTTTCTGTCATGTGGTGTATTTTGGCGATTCCCATCGTTCCTAGCAAAATCTGGCAGTGGGACTAGAACCATTGGAAAGATTAGGAAATAAGCTTTCCGTGGAGTGGTGGATCGTCGAAAATGGACTTCAGACCCGAAAGTTACGGCCGTTTGAAGTTGAACTGCTCCTGAACTGCCGAAACGGGCTAATCTGCGACTTGGGCTTCGACGGCGACTTGGGCTTGGAGTTGGACCTTCCTTGGGGCGTTGAGGCTTCTGGCATGAGGCTCTGGACTACTGATGAAGGCTTGAAAGGCACGACTTGTGGATTGAGGCCTCCATGCGTCGAAAAAGTAGTAGGGGAAGAAGCGGCGGTTGCAACCGTGTCAGCGATGTCCTTATCACTCCCTCTTTTTTTAATTATCATTTTAGTTATCTGCGCAGTTTTTAAAATTGATTTAAGATTACAATTATACCCTTGGTACTTGTGATAATATATCCAAGTTATTAATGATCAAGTGAAATAATGACTATGAGGGTATTTTAGGAAAATAGAACTATATTTCATCTTTAAAACATAGAATAACATTTTTTTATATACAAATCCTTACTCCTAAAATAACAAGTAAAAAAAAGAATGGAGCTAACTAGCACATCCTTACTTACCATTTTATATTTATCAGTAGCAGCATTGCTCCAACAAGCAGCAACATAGCCTAGTCAAATTGCCAATAGACCTGTTTGATGAATTTTTGTAATAAAAATTCATTAGAAAGTTCCATATAGCCGAATGGGCTAAAATAAAATATATATGCTTGGGCTTAAAAAAAAAATGATGATAAAAACCAGGACAAAATTCTACTGGTCAAAAAAAATGTCAAAACTGGATTGGTCAAACCTGGTCAACGCTGGTCAACGATGGTCAAACGTGGTCAACCTGGTCAATGCTGGTCAAACGTGGTCAACGTTAGTCAAACCGACATGCAGACCGAGTTTGAGTTGGATTTATCTCTAATAACAAAAATATATCTCTTCAAATTAAAAAAAAAGAGATAATCTCTCTCTTTATCCTGTTGTAACAAAATATATCTCTTATTCAAATTTTAAAAAGGAGATAATCCCTCCCTTTATCCTTTTCTTTATTTAAATAACAAAGTATATCTCCTACTCGAATTCAAATCCCCTAAAAATCTCTGGTTGTTGGATGGTTGTAACCAACCTGAAGCCTCTATATATAAATAGAGAGGGGGTGCTAACCTTTTTTCACAGGCAAGGGAGAGGCAAGACAGAGGTAGGGGCGCAAGATGGGCACGTGAGAAAAAAGACAGATATGCGCCAGAGCTGCAGGGGCCATGGGTGAGTTTTATTTATCTGCATAAACATGCATCATGCATATTTTGATCAGAGATCAAGTCCCACCTGATGCGACCGATCAAAGATCTGAAAGTGTTTACTTTCGATCTGATCACACGACATCAGGTCCCGTTGATCCGGTCCAAAAACCTGCATGCATATTTTGATCAGAGATCAAGTCCCACCTGATGCGACCAATCAAAGATCTGAAAGTGCATACTTTCGATCTGATCACACGACATCAGGTCCCGTTGATCCGGTCCAAAAAACCTGCATACCCATATTTTGATCAGAGATCAAGCCCCACCTGATGCGACCGATCAAAGATCTGAAAGTGCATACTTTCGATCTGATCACACGACATCAGGTCCCGTTGATCCGGTCCAAAAACCTGCATGCATATTTTGATCAGAGATCAAGTCCCACCTGATGCGACCGATCAAAGATCTGAAAGTGCATACTTTCGATCTGATCACACGACATCAGGTCCCGTTGATCCGGTCCAAAAAACATGCATACTCATATTTTGATCAGAGATCAAGCCCCACCTGATGCGACCGATCAAAGATCTGAAAGTGTTTACTTTCGATCTGATCACACGACATCAGGTCCCGTTGATCCGGTCCAAAAACCTGCATGCATATTTTGATCAGAGATCAAGTCCCACCTGATGCGACCGATCAAAGATCTGAAAGTGCATACTTTCGATCTGATCACACGACATCAGGTCCCGTTGATCCGGTCCAAAAAACCTGCATACTCATATTTTGATCAGAGATCAAGCCCCACCTGATGCGACCGATCAAAGATCTGAAAGTGCATACTTTCGATCTGATCACACGACATCAGGTCCCGTTGATCCGGTCCAAAAAACCTGCATACCCATATTTTGATCAGAGATCAAGCCCCACCTGATGCGACCGATCAAAGATCTGAAAGTGCATACTTTCGACCTGATCACACGACATCAGGTCCCGTTGATCCGGTCCAAAAACCTGCATGCATATTTTGATCAGAGATCAAGTCCCACTTGATGCGACCGACAAAGATCTGAAAGTGTTTACTTTCGATCTGATCACACGACATCAGGTCCCGTTGATTCGGTCCAAAAACCTGCATGCATATTTTGATCAGAGATCAAGTCCCACCTGATACGACCGATCAAAGATCTGAAAGTGTTTACTTTCGATCTGATCACACGACATCAGGTCCCGTTGATCTGGTCCAAAAACCTGCATGCATATTTTGATCAGAGATCAAGTCCCACCTGATGCGACCGATCAAAGATCTGAAAGTGCATACTTTCGATCTGATCACACGACATCAGGTTCCGTTGATCCGGTCCAAAAAACCTGCATACTCATATTTTGATCAGAGATCAAGCCCCACCTGATGCGACCGATCAAAGATCTGAAAGTGCATACTTTCGATCTGATCACACGACATCAGGTCCCGTTGATCCGGTCCAAAAAAAAACCTGCATACTCATATTTTGATCAGAGATCAAGCCCCACCTGATGCGACCGATCAAAGATCTGAAAGTGTTTACTTTCGATCTGATCACACGACATCAGGTCCCGTTGATCCGGTCCAAAAACCTGCATGCATATTTTTGATCAGAGATCAAGTCCCACCTGATGCGACCGATCAAAGATCTGAAAGTGCATACTTTCGATCTGATCACACGACATCAGGTCCCGTTGATCCGGTCCAAAAACCTGCATGCATATTTTTGATCAGAGATCAAGTCCCACCTGATGCGACCGATCAAAGATCTGAAAGTGCTTACTTTCGATTTGATCACACGACATCAGGTCCCGTTGATCCGGTCCAAAAACCTGCATACTCATATTTTGATCAGAGATCAAGCCCCACCTGATGCGACCGATCAAAGATCTGAAAGTGCTTACTTTCGGTCTGATCACACGACATCAGGTCCCGTTGATCTTGATGCGGAGACTCTATGAGAAACTTCTCCACCAAATTTCATGTCCATCAGAGATCTCTAAGGTCGAATTTGATCAGAAGAGAAACTCTGTCCAGAAGTCGTTTCAGTTTGCCCTCATGGGAGAAGATCGATGATAACTTCTTATCCAAAAGTCCGATCGACCCCAAATTTTTATGGTGAATAGAATATTCTATGAGAAACTTCTCCACCAAATTTCATGTCCATCAGAGATCTCTAAGGTCGAATTTGACCAGAAGAGAAACTCTGTCCAGAAGTCGTTTCAGGTTACCCTAATGGGAGAAGATCGATGATAACTTCTCATCCAGAAGTCCGATCGATCCCAAATTTTTTATGGAGAATAGTCGTTTCATACTGAAATTATTCCTCCAAGTTTCACTTTGATCAGATGTTCAAAATATCACCAAAACCATTGCAAGTAGCTCTGTTTTGCTGGATTTCAGCTTGACATACAAGCAATGAAGATGGTTTCTAATCCGACGGTCTGATCGATCTCAAATTTTGATGAGCAATCGATGATTTGTCCAGAAACTATTCCATCAAGTTTTAAAAGTTATCTAATGGATCCATACCATTCCAATTGGGGCTAACCAAATATATGGTGTAGATCTTTTTTCTTTTGATTAACTTGAGAAATTCTACACCTTAAAATGAATGTTGTCCCTCTAATTTTACATGTTTTATTATATAATAATAATATAATAGATGAGTTCCTACTACCCTAGGATTGATGCTTTGAAGTTGAAATAGGTGAAGGTGATTGATAAATGTTTAGCTTAAAAATGTTACTCAAATAAATCGCACGATTTAACTTCATATCTTTCCAAAAACACACATGCATTAGATAAAAGCCGCCACTAGTGACAGTGGAGTTGTGTCCTCCTGACACTCTCTTGTTCATATGGGTATTTATTGTTAAATCTTCGTCGAATGGCCTATCTCTGGTAATAAAGACTGATTTTAGCACGTTAAAACCAGTTTTAGTCCACAAAAAAAGAGAAACTATTCCATAAAACTGAAACAAACCTTTTAACAAGACTTTGCATCTTATATCATACATATAGAACTCCATATAGGCAACCCATAGCACTTATTCTCTATTCTTGGTCGTCATCGGCCTCCTACCTAGACTAATACCCTATTCCGCCACTTGAAACGGCACGACGACCTCCACCTCGCCTTACGATGGCCCCCACGACGACCTCTAACCACGTCTCCTCGACAACTGCCTCACAGATGGATTTTATATCAAGATTATTGGAAGCCATCTACCAAGATAGAGAAAAATAGACTCAAATTAGTTGAGCAAAAACATCAAACCCGCAAATTCAATGGGAATTTTATATGAAGAGTGAGGATATAACAATAATTATCTAGAAGCTGCAAAATGTTCTGAAAGACCAGGATGGCGAACCGAGAGGGGGGTGAATCGGTTTTACAAAATAAATTCCTAAGAGGCAACAAAAAAAACAAAAGAAGGTATATAGATGCTATGGGTATTTGAATATCTCAAATATAGCTATCCATAATCATAACATCACCTCTCTTGATATCCAAAAATCTCCAAAAAAAAAAGAAAAGGAGAAATAAAAAGAAAACAAGAAACAATCAATTGAAATTATTTAAACAATCAATTTAGAGTATTTAAACAATCAATTGCGAGTATTTAAACAAGCATATACGAAAATTTAAACAATCAAGAAAGAGAGAGAAGATTTAACAATTTATAAAATATTCAAGAACCAAGAAAATGATCAAAAATACAAACGTTTCAAAGGCTAAACACAATAGCCAAAAACTCTCTCTCAAAGGGATAAGTGTTCTCTCTAGCACTCCCCCTTCTTATATAGAGCTAACCTCCACTTAGACTAGTCTTCACAATCAATGTATGACTAAACTAGCAGTTAGTGGAGGTTGGGCCCAAAGCCCAATTCGGCCCAACTCTCAACAATCATTTTTACAATTTTCGGATTTTATAATTTCAGAATTACAGCATTTTCTAAACAGTAGACACTAAAATAGTCATAACTTCATGATCTAAACTCCTACTTTGATGTTCTTGGATCCATTGGAAAGATAACTTCAATCTCTACAACTTTGTTGTTAACATCTTTGTAAGAACAAGTCTAGAATAGTATAGAATTAGCTTGTAAACAGAACCTTTTACATGAGCTTTCACGCCGAGTCCATAGACCATCTTGGTGATTCCTCGGGCATCATGAACACCACTTGTGTTCGCCATAATGCCATCACAAGTCCACCTTGATGTTGAATAGCTCTCCACATGCCAGGAAGTCTCTCCCGTTCCGGACCCCGACCGGCAACCTCCACACTTCGACCGGCTCGAGCTACTTCAACAATCTCGGTGCAATGCCATATCCGGGTGTTGGATTAGTCATGTAGAGCGTTCCCGCAAGTCTCTAATACCTCTGGCATCTCTCGGACCAGTCGAGTCTCTGGCTCCTCTCTGAATACTACTCCGATAGCCCATCCTTGTCGCAAGCGTACTATAACTCCGATATACCTACAACATGCACCAAAATCAAACAAACCCATTACATAGCACTATTCACACATAATGACAACATAAAGCAAACACAAACAATTCAAAACATTGTCAAAACATACATCACTTAAGATTAGACAATCACATGGGATTTACATATTCATGCAAATAGACGGCAATGGCTCGACGGGAAATTCTTTACAACTTTCCAGGAAACAGATTTAAAGAGGGAGGAAGAGAAGGCTTGCCCTGGCTATGCACTATGGGAGTTTGCAACAAAACGAAAAATGAGATGTTGTGTGGACAAATATTTTGCTAAAATTTAATCAGTAGCGGAGCAGATTTTAATGGACCAAGTGTTCCCTCATCCAATAGATGTTTGGCTGCAACATATGAGAACTTCATCGTGACCAGAAAACATGGAATGGAGGTATAGTTTCATCGGCACCACTCAATCTAGTACTCCATCCCATAGTTCACACGATCGGTGCTCTACAAAATTATTTAGACCAAAGTCAGTAGTCACCAACTCTAGCGACATGATGATAATTGAACCATATACGATCACCACTGGAGCTTTTTCAAATTGTTACTCTGTAGTGTGTACTCTGTACTATAGTACGGAGTGTGTATCCTAAAAAATAGTGCCTGACAAAGTATCCCATCTTATGAGGTTTGATCATAGCACGGTCTTTGCTATCAGCTATCATACAGACAACAAGTCTATTCCTTGATACAAAGGTTTCAAGTATCTGACTGGCAATGAATTTGACCATGAGCACAAGAAATAAAAATAGACTTTTTTTCTTCCTGAAGAAATAGACTAATTTACTGATTTGCAGAACACAGCCGTGGTTGTCGTTGAGGTTGAAGAAGTTGTCGCCGACGAAGAAGAGGAGGCTGAGGTCGTTGGAGCAGAAGCCACGACTATAGTCATCGTTGAGCCCGTCAGCACCGTCGTTGATGTAGAGGATGAAGTCTGTGAACTGGTGCCGCAGATCTGGGGATGTAGCATATGAGAGTAATGTTGCAGCTAGAAATTGGACGCAACGGCGCGACCTAGGTGCAAGCACCAGTGGGTTTGGACCAGCGGCGCGGGCAAGAGAGAGGAAAAAGAAAAGCGGTGGCACGGGATTTAGGGTGCCTACAACGCAGATTCAGTGACAAAGTAGAAAATCTAGTGTTTAATGTGGCACAAATCTTGGAGACGTGGCAGGGTCTTCTGTGGCGGATTTGATGGTGAACGGGAGCTCAAGCGATGGCGCGGGTTGGATGGAGGTGGTGTGGCAAAAGCAACTGCGCAAGAGGCAGGCTGCGGCACCAGCGAACCACGAAACGGGATAGCAAACAAAGATCAGCGAGGAGGAAGAAAAGGCAAAAGTTGAGCACAAGCGTTGCAGATCCAATGAAGCCGTGCAAGAAAACACAAAGTGAGTGCGATTACAACAAATAGAGCAACGTTTATTAGCAAACTGAGTGAGCACGCCGAGGCAATGACGGAAGACATCCGGCGTACTGCCATTGGATAGCTCACGGACGGCAGCTAACAATGAAGGCATGATGCGGATGGCGGGGCACGCGTCGAACATCGGCTCGAACCAAACAGGATGCTGGAAACAAACAGCAATGGCTCGACGGGAAGTGGAGTCCACGCGGTGCGACACTATTGGATCACAGCCAACATTGCCGAGTAACAAACAGTAGGCCAGAGAAGACGACGCAGACCAATCAAAAAGCAGTACGTGCAAGTCACCTACCAAGCCACGTGGGCCAATCAAACGGATGGGAAAAAATGGCGTGGCCGTGGCAAGAAGGCTGGATGTGCAAGGCAACAACCATCGACGGGGCACGATCAGAGCGACCAACGAAACAGATCGAACGGGCAAAGGAAAAAGGGCGACGTGGCTCAACCAAGGAGATGATATAATGAACAATAGCAAGTAAGTGGGGATGGAAATGTTATATATGATAGATTTTAAGCTTAAAAATGTTACTCAAATAAGTCACACGATTTAACTTCATATCTTTCCAATAACACACATGCATCATATATAAGCAGCCACTAGTGACGGTGGAGTCGTGTCCTCCTGATACTCTTTTGTTCATATGCGTATTTATTGTTAAATCTTGGTCGAATGGCCTATCTCGGGTAATAAAGACTATCTTTTTTTAGCACATTAAAACCTGTTTTAGCCCACAGAAAAAGAGAAAGTATTCCATAAAACTGAAACAAACCCTTTAACAAGACTTTGCATATAGGCAACCCATAGCACTTCTTCTCTATTCTTGTTGTTGCTCTTGGTTTTTTTTCTTCCTTCTACATGACTACCCCTAACATGGAGATGATTGTGTCATGGCTACACAATTGCTCGCTCGATGGCAATGCGAATGAGGATGCGACCATGAAGCTAAACTCAGAGGTGGCACCACTCTATCACTGGGAACAACATATTGATATCTGGGTATGAATATTTATGGTTTATGGTATAGATTTTGATGCATGATTTGCAATCATTTTGTGACGGTGATAAATAGCATTGGGAGTAGGAGGGCAATGTTGGGTTTTCGTTTGGGTTGCATTGGATCAATCATTTGATCACTAATGGAGAAAGTGCTAATGTAATATTTTTCTTGTTTGATGAGCTTACCTATTTTTTGTTTTCATTCCTTCCTGGTTCTTATTTTAGGAATAAAGATGGTAGATTAAAAAAATTTAGATGTTTTCTTCCATTTTGTGATTTGATTAGTGGTTTACATGGGTGATTTTGATCATAATTCTTTTATTTCTCAGGCTTTATTTGGGTCCTAGAGAGAATTTCCATGAAAAAGGGCTCTTCACCAGGATAGCAAACTTGGAAGATGCCCTTATTTTCCATTTTTCCTTGGATTGGGTTTCTTTGTCGTGGTTTACTTTCCTAATTCTAGTCCACCCAACAACTCTCTAAGTTCAATTAGTATCTCAATCTTGACTCATAAAATTTTATAGGAATGAATCAAAAATTGACACTTATTATTATCATTATTACGAAGTTTGTTGTTATTGTCATTGTCATTATTGTTTGATACTTGTTCTTAAATTTAATCGTCATATCTTCATTTGTCTATAATGAACTATTATGAACTTATATATGAAGTATACATAAATTTACAACAAAATAGTTACTACTCAAATATACATTAACAATTAAGTTTTACAACTGAGTTATATAAACTTATAAATAATAACATTAGGGCCCTTAACCATAAAATAGAAGGTAACCAATCTTACAGGAAAATTGTTTGAACTTGTAAGTAAACTATGTAAATTGTTATGATTGAAGTATATATTGAGAAGAACAATAGCAAAATGCTAGTGCTAAAAACATGAAATCAACTAAATTATAAAAAGATTCACAACAAGAAAAAGAAAACAACCTCTAAATAAACCTATAGATAATTGTGCAAACTTACAACTAACTAAGACATCTATGTATAGCGTGCGTGTGACCTAGCGGTGGATTTAGAATTCCTACCTGTGGGACAAATTATATAATTTATATGTTTATCAGGATCGGTTATTTTAAGATTTTTAGTGTTACAGGTATTTATGTAATATATATATATATATTTGGATTTCTCAAAAACAAAGAAATTAACAAACCACACCCTCTTTTATCTTAATAATCTTCTGAAACTCCCAAAGAGAAAATTACAGTTTGCTCAAAGCAACAAGAATATATGTACTCAAAACTTTTCCTCCATGATTACATGTCAATTATTAACCGTCATTCTCTTAGATTGAATTCTTAATCAGCTTGTAGCCTTGCATACATAGTCATTAGTTTCATGTTTACATGTAACTAACCCCTTTGAAGCAGACTGGTCAAGTTTACTATGTCACCTGGGTGTATGTCACCGGGGAAGCTAATGGTACCGTCACTCCGGCTGTGGGCGCGGTCACCGCGTGGCATTCAGACACCAGCAATAGTATTGGCTACGGCAGTAGCTGCACCGGTGAAGGTGATGAACATGATGAAGAGAGTGACAGTAACAGTGATAGCGACAATATTGGTAGCAGCAATGAATCTGGTACGTTCATGCTCTCGGCATTCCTGCCGACTGATGAGTCGGCCTCAGGCGGCAGTGACACTGGTAGTAGCAATGACAATGCTGGTGATGTGCTCGTCGTGGCCGGGTGTCAGGCATGCTTCATGCACTTCATGGTGCCTAAGCATGCCGACACCTGCCCCAAGTGCGGACGCGTCGGCCTCGTCTACCCCGCCGCCAATGGCCGCGCCTAAGTTGATGTCGGCACTGCCGCGCCCCCAGATTATGCAGTTCACAAATTGTTGGGGTCCGTTTTGCATTTGTGCGAGCTGTCACAGCTCTAGTAGTTTAAACTCCATAAGAGCCATAAAAAAATCAACTTAAGGTCCCTGGGATAAATTAGTGGACATCTTTGTTTCTTTAATTTGTTGGTATCAGTACTTATGCTTGCTTGCAATGGAATTTATGGTTTATGTTCTTGGACTATGTCATGTTCCTAATTATGAGTTGAATGGTGTGCTTTTGGGTTTACTCCTGTTTTCATTATTCTTTTGGTGCTGTGGCAAGGGAAGTGGATCCTCTTTCAGTTTGATAGCCATAGTACTCATATCATTACTACGGTATCACGCTTTTTTTATTGTTCCATTCAGTTGCCTCCTGTGTTTTATATTGCCATTGCTCAAGTAGAGTATCAAGTATTGACTCAAGGTGTGTGTGATGCATTGTAGCTTTGTCAATTGCTGGAAGAACTGGACTTTGCCTCATTAAGGCCCTCCCATATATGATCTATGTAACAATAAAGCAAGTGTTAATATTGCCAACAATCTTGTGCAGAATGAAATGAAGATTGATCCACACTTTGTTACAAAGAAGTTGGTCTCATATGATTTTATGAGAATTATGTTTCATAATTTTTCTTAGTAATTTCTTTTCAATATGTCATGGAGAAACAATTTGTGTGGAGTCTATATTATACATGAGATATAGTTGAGAATCATAGTAGCGAATTAACTCCACTTGTCTTGACATTAGGGGAGTTCAACGGAAGAATTTTTGAAGTTTTGGTGGTAGCTGCAAGGATAATTTTGGTGGAGAAATGAGTCGACAAATATATGAACCAAATTTTATTCTTTTTCTCTCATTCAATTAAAAACTTTTTAGCATTATGTCATTTTTTTTCCTGATTTAATAATTTAGCATATAAAAACTTTGAACAAGAAAGAAGTGCGAGCAATGGGCGCCCACCAAATGATAGATTAGATTTAGATTTATTCCTCAAATATACGTGTGAATTTACTTTATTCTTTTATAATGGGAACATGCTTAATCAAAATTCCACACAATTATTCTGTCTATCATCAAATTTATACCAATTCAATTACAATTTGTTACCGTTGAATCGAGCCAGTTCATGTGATTGCAAAAGTATTTGATTTTATCTGAATTATATCAATTATAAAATTATTTTAACTAATTATATTCTCATTCTTTCAATTAAACACGAATGATAAAGATTAATAATAATTCTATTAAATTGGCCCGTGTGACACACCACAGTTGTCCATACTATTATGCAATATATAAGTTTTGAATTTCCAAAATTATTTTTTTATAGTTGTCTGATTCAAACAGTATTAACCATCGATTTAAGATATATAATGAGAAATATTCTAAGTTTTTCCTACCCCTAACCGTATTAAAACTCAATTATTAAATCATAGGCACAATTAATTACTCTCAATTAAACTCCACTATAGTGGGTAACAAATTTCCCAAATAATTAGACAACAAAATTCATTTTTGTAGCTATTTCTGCTATATTTGTATTTAGTGAGTTATTAAAAAAATTTGGGTTGACATAGATTCTACATATACGCTTACTAGCATAGATCAGTACTAGAATATATAAAGAGAAATATTGAAGCAGCAGCCAATTTTTTTTAATAAAAATCCAGCCTTTATTTAAAACTTCAAGAAAAAAAAGAGATTAGGAAATATATTACACTTTAGAGTGTTTAGGTTGCGTCCAACACCACCGCTTCCACGGTCTGACAAGCGGGACCGACATTAAAAATTAATTTCCTGACCGCGCGAGGAGAGAGAGGACGCCTCACAAGGCTTCAACCAAATTCACTCTATAAGCGGGCCCCACCGACGCCTGGTTGGTTGAAGCGGCAGCGTTAGAGTGGTCGACTACACCCCAGGATGCGTTTTGTGGGGCTTATGTTGCGACCGTCTGTGGATCCCTTTACCGTCTGATATAAAAAACTGATAAATGAAATCAAACGAAACTGCCCACATGTCAAAGAGAGGGTGTGGAGTACATAAGTGTTGTCTAGGAATTTTTTAGTTCTCTTGTTCCTCGATTTTTGTGCGAACGAATTGTATACAATTTTTGTTTCTTGATTTATACATTAATCTAGTTCAAATTAGATCTTGATTATATTGAGAAAGTTGTAGATTTTTTAATTATCTTCATATAGATACCAAACATCATATATATTTGATTCTTGAATTAAAAATTATTGATGTTTTATTAAAATCACCTAAATTCAATAAATATTTAATTTACTCGTGGGCCTGTGCGAGACGCCTTTGCATTGGAGTGGTGCGTGTTTCGAATGTCGTTTCGCACATGTGACACAAAATATACTGAAAATATTCTTTTGAAACGCCGAGACAAACACCTCAACATTGAGCTCAGTCTTATAGTCATGTGTGGCTGCAAAACTAAAGAAAGTTATTATTGTGTCATTCTCAAACACCAACTTGTCAAAATGGATGTATACTAATGCTAAAAATGGGTACATACCTTAGAAGAGATACGGCACACATTTTCTCTGTTCATTCAGGAATCTATTTCTGCATTGTTCATATCTCCTTTTTTTCTGCTCTTGTATTTTCTGTGCGAATCGCGAAGCAAATCAACAGTCAGAGATGGTACATAATTGTTAGCTAAAAAAACTGGTACCTGTTCTTCAGCATTTCTCTGAAAATAATTAGAAACTGTCAGTTCCACAAAGGATGTTGGGACTGTAACCCAATCCACAAATGCAGTGTTGAAGATATCTTTTTGTAAAGAATCCGTATATGATCTTTTTTCTCCAGAGAAAACCCAACATAAAAACCAGACCTGGAAATGTAGGGCACAGCAACTGAAGCACAGAAGGGAACCTGGTGTGATAGGTAATAGTACAAGCATTGCAACATATAGGAGTACTGAAAGAACAACACTAAAGTAGCCACTAAAACGATCAGACTCAAACAGTATATAGTTCTAAGGAATCTGCAAAATGAACAAAATTAACATTGCAGCATTACATAGGTAATTAATGGAATCATCAATGAACGAAAAAAAAAAAAGAAGAAGCTGCTTGATAGTATATCTGACAGAAGAAGAGGCCTCTCATGACTGAGAAGAGCCTCTCAGACTAGCCAAGGAGACTGCCTATGAACTCGGAGGAACCGGCGCAGTCACCGGAGCATCTAAGCGGATATAGGCAAGTCATCCTTGGCTACCAGAGCCTGGCTCTAGTCCTCATGCGAAGCCCCTCTTCTTCGATGCATCCACCGGTGATGATTGGCGATGCATTACCGCCTCTCTTTCGAACTATTTATAGCTGAAAAACAGCAGAGAGAACAAAACCTGATCGCGCCGCAGATGCTGACCCCATCCATAGAATTTTACCTCATCCACAACTTTCCCCGATACCGATCATTTGACGCATATTTCGCAGTACCGGAATATATTCAGCAGCAAGGGTGGGCAGGTCACAAAGCCTGAAACTGTCTCGGGACGTACATTTCACTCGAAAGGCCAGACGCATTCGCAGGATAGCACCAGAAGTCTCCTCCATTTTCTATTTCTGAGGTCAGGAAAATGTCTCGACGATCGAACTTCCCTCCATATGTGCAGTGATTCGCGCAATCCGAGGGAAATCTCAATATTCCTCCAGGACAGTACCATTTGGACAAGAATTCATATCCCCCTGCGCCCTCATGCATCATGCTTTATGAGAAATTATTCCAGCCTTAGGAAGTCAGTGTCATGCACCACTATTTTAAAGTCATTTGTTGCCCCCTAATTGCATTTTGACCTGCTGTAACAATGCTAAGGATTAGGATATTTCAGACAAGTAAATCTACAAGACTTGAAACAAGTCCTGTTTGATCAAAAATTTCCTCGTCTGAACATGAACTGTTCTTGCTTCTATGATGGTTTCTGAATTCTGACCATCCACCTGTTTCGCAATTCTCATAGTTTATTTCAACATTTAGCGAACCGATGCATGAACACTTTGCTTTCGGAAATTCTCTTTTTTACCATTTTGGAAGCGCATCTTCTCCTTCTTGAGTCGGTAAGAGATATAGTTGACTTTGATAAGAATTTTCAGCGCTTTCTTCCTACGTGTCAATCAAGAATTGATCATGTTTTTATTCTTGCAACGTGCATGCGACAGAAACCAGAGTAATTGGATGGGGAATCTTAAGAACTTTTTGATGGAGTGCTTATTTAAGTGATTACTTGTCTCCATGCAATCAAAAGTTGGAGCTTTTTGTGTCTGAAAATTTGAAGAAGTACCATATAATCATCATATGCATCAATAGTCTTTGCAAAAATTTAAAAAAGATACTAATTGAGAGAAATAATAGCATGAGCTAAAATTAGCTGATTTTGTCGTGTTTTTGCGTCTTTTCCTTTTTTAAAAAAATTCTTTGTAGGAATCAAATTGACAAAATCCATATTGCATTTTCAGTTTACATCACCGAGGATGCTACAGATTGAAATCCAATGTATTTTTCCCTTTCATTTTTCCCATAATGGTCCACATATACCTTTGTCTTTTTTATAAAAAAAATGAATAAAAAGGAGATTTATTTTATGCTTTCTCACAACAAAAGTTTATAAATTATAATCAGTTATGGTTACTAATGGTTAGGTCATATGTGCAAATTATGCATAAATTATTTTAGGAATTACACAGTTCTCGTATGAGAAACCATAGAAACACTTCTTATGCAGTCCTAACCAACATCCTCCTCAAGCAAGCTGCATTTTTTTTTCTTTAAAGTTAAATTATCTAATTAAATATGACAAATATTTGATTTAATCTGTAGACCGAAGATATCGCTAGTACAAACATTTCTTTCTTCCTTTTTGTTTTTTTTTATATACAGTTGATTAGATATACAGTGGGATGTATTTGTGCTCCAATTGGGCTCACACATGATCATTTTAAAATTCTACAGCATACTCCACATATATTTGTGAAATTTATTAGACATTTGAAAACCTATAGAGATTTTCTTCGTTTTTTTTTTTGATAGAGAGAAATAGATATTTGCAGGGAATAAAACTCAGTTATTTTTGTGTGACCACTTCATGAGCCTTGGTTAAAAGTTAAAATTCAAGACCAAACTAAGATTATTTAATACTTTGATATTTAAAGGCCCGTATGACCTAACTTATCAGGACGAAGGGTCAAAATAGGGTTTAAATTTTGGTTTTATCTTTAGTTTTAACAATTTGAATTAAAAGGCCTGAATAAACTTAAAATCCTTTTCACTAATTTATTGGGCTTATAAGCCTAAACTGACTTATAAAGTTAAACTAAATTACCAAGTAAGAGACTAGCAAATTCATACGGTTGCTTTTACACATGTGTGCAAATTTGGTGCTCATAGTTCATACTATATCTCTATAGGCCCAACAATGACAGCATCTCATACCTGGCTTGGTAGGGGTTTAGGGCAAGGAATCTTTTTTTGAAATAACCCTTTAAAAAAAAACAATTACAAAACTAACTCCTAACTTTTTAAATTTGCAAAAATAGCCCTCTGTCGCGAACTGGGCCGCGCGCGAGGTGGGATTCGAACCGTGGTCTCTCCGGAGAGAGAGCGTCTTAACCAACTAGACTACAACCAGTTTTTGTAACTTATTGGTATGGCATAGTTTTATATCTTTTCAGTCGCTATCCGGGCTAGCGACTGAAAGCATACGTGGCACGCGAACTAGGCCAGTGGAGCGTTGGGCCGTGCCACGTCATCAGTCGCTATCTGGGATAGCGACTGAAGATCAGTCGCGCGTCCCGGTTCGCGACAGAGTGCTATTTTGGCAAATTTAAAAAGTTAGGAGTTAGTTTTGTAATTGTTTTTTTTTAAAGGGTTATTTCAAAAAAAAATCCTAGGGCAAGGCCAGACTTGGCATATTTGGCCTAGTAGCAAATAAGATTGATTCAGCCTGGCCTAAGCCTGCTATAACCCAAAAATAAATGAGCCTTTTAGGAATTTTTTTAAATAACTCATTATAAAAAATTAACTTCAAAAATAACCTGATAAAAAAATTACAAAATTAGACTTCAGTCGCTAAAACTAATCAGCGACTGAAATCAGTGGATGTCTCAGTTAGTGATTGAAAGTCAATTTTATAAATTTTTTTTGACCGGATTATTTCAAATTGATTTTTTATAATGAATTATTTTAAAAAATTCGCCTTTTAGGGTGGAGGTAGGCGGGGCCCGGGAAATATGGCTAAAAAAACACAATTATGCTCTTTGTGTCTATGCCTCTCCACCTTACAGCTATCGAAAAAATCGCGAGTGGAAAAATAAAAGTCTGTTTGGTTGAATGCCAAACTTTATCTTAACAAAATAGTAATGTGCAAGACCCAACATTTCTTTGGCGATAAAAAAGGGGGCCACACTCACCACACCTTTAAAACGAAAACAAAAAAAAATATGAGCGTGACACGCTGCATTTTTCATGCTATATTTTTTATAGGCATGTGAACAGTGGTCATGGGGGGAGTGGCATGAATTAAACCAAATATGCCCCAAAAATAGGGAAAGAAGCCCAAAAGCCCACAACCAAATTGATCCAGTGAAGGGCGTGGCTGAAGGCTGCAAGCCAAGGAGTCGTCTCCTCTGGCACTTGTTTAGAAAGCTTCTAATATCCAATTACCTATAGGTGGCCATGGCTTGCTGGAAGATGAGAGCTATTTGTAGATGTCATCGTACTTCGAGAGCCTGCTAATATCCAATGATTAATAACCACTGGCTGGTGTGGTTAAATAAAGTGCTCTGGCTGGTCTCAACCCTTGTTCGATGACATTGAATTGTCTGCTTGGTAATTGGAATTATTTGTTAGTTAAAACAAGGTTTTGTTGGTTGAAAAAAAGATGGTGCGTAAGCCGAAGGATTTCTGTGCAAGAAATTGCAACTGTCTATAAGTGTGTGCCCTTTGATAACTCTTAAGGCTAAAAAAATTAATTTTCTTTTGTTAATCGGAGAAAAAGATGCCTCAGGTTCTTGGTTTTTTTTTTTTCGGTCTGATCAAATTATATATAATTTTTATTTTTTGATTTATGTATTAATCTATTTCAAATTAAATATTGATTATATTTAAAAAATTATAGATCTTTGAATTATCAATATCACTTATATTAGATTTTGGAGTTAAAAGTTATTTATATTTTATTAAAATCACCTAAATTCTAAGTAATATTTAATTTACTCGTGAGTCTATGGGATGAGTCTCTTCATACGCTTTTACATTGGAATAGTGAATGTTTTGAGTGATATTTCACATATGTGAGACAGAATATGTCAAAAATATTTATCTGAAAAGTCTGTCTAGATTTATGATGAATTGAACTCAACCTAAATTTGTGCTCTGTGTTTTTAAAAGAAAAACCCAAGTTGTCGAATACTAAGACTAATTATGCTGGTTAGTGTCCGAACTGGCTAATCCGGCATCGATTCC
Organism: Pharus latifolius; assembly: GCA_019359835.1. Taxonomy (NCBI): domain Eukaryota; kingdom Viridiplantae; phylum Streptophyta; class Magnoliopsida; order Poales; family Poaceae; genus Pharus; species Pharus latifolius. Next base: position 22,963,818 of record CM033322.1, read on the forward strand.
CGAGGAAAATCACCTACCAATGAGTACATATGCTATTTTAATTTGATCACGCTATTTTCTAATCAGTAGTATAACTTTGACTTTCTAATCACAGGTTTTTTAGAACTCTAATTCGATTATGACTGATCCTAAAACAGGGGTTCAATCAATTTGCTGACGTCACTAAAACTAGGTCGTTTCAATTAGTTCCAACCTCTTGTTTTTGTTTGTGTTACGATGAATAAGAAGGGAACATAGAAGCACCTTGTACAAAAGAAGTAGCACACTGTTATGACTAGTTCCAAGAATTTAGATATGGAATTATCTAAAAAATAGATACTTATTTTTAAAATAAACTCACACTATCTATATCATATATTCAAAAATTATAGTTAATCTTCGTTCTTCCTTGCCTTCTCCATTCCCTCCCCAATCACCCATTGCTGTTACCGCCACAACCTCATCCACGTGTTTCAAAAATTCTGACTCAATTCTGAAATTCTGTCCAAGGAATATATTTGCTTTAAACAGGGATTGGAAATCTGTCGTAATCCATCAAAATTCTAACACAACAGAGTTTCAGTTAATCTGACAATATACAAAAAAGTATTTGGCATATCATCACGCACTGACATGCAAGCTTATCAGAATTTCACTATAATCATCAGGAAAAAAAAAAGGAAATTATATCATTCTCTTTTGCATCTAATACTCCTTTTTCGTTTTGACAACACAAACAGGTAACAGCTAAGTTCCAAAGCTGTTCCCGGTATAAAAGGTACAAGTAACAGAGTATAATCCAAGAATCAGTTCAGATCAGCAAACCAAGGAACAAAAATCTCACATCAGTGAATGGTAGTAAACTAATGCCGCCATTTTTTCTTCTTTTCCACCAGAATAAAGGCGGCCATGGTAGGGAAGATTATGGAGGTGAACCTAGAATGCACAACTAATTACAATCAAAATTGCCTTATGTTCATGAACAAGTTTGGGCAGCCCACGCATCGCATAAAGCGCATCACAAGGTTTCTGAATTCACGGGAGAGAAGATAGTAAGACAGTTTATCAGAAAATGAGGCAAGATTGGATATATATATATGGATATTAGAAGCTTGACGTGATAGAATGAATCAAACTTTATATTCAAACACATATAACAGGATATGATTGGTACTCAGGATAAATATAACCACATAAATGCATTAAAAAATAAAAACAATGAAATGGATGTAACAATATTGCTATTTTTCTCTTTTTCTAAAGTATTGCTATTCTTTGGAATGCAACCAGACTTTCTAATGTGTGAAGCTCACACCATTACTTGCATTGTTGTTACAAGAAAAGATATAACATAAGGATCATCATTTCCAAGCAAATAGCACAGATAATTCCCTACCCTATAAGCAATAAGAATTAAGAACTGCATATATCAAACAGGTTTATGTCTAAATGCAGAAATTCTACAGCTGAAGTGCAAACATGCTCACAAACTAAGTCGTGATGAAAACTATCATAAAGCAAGTCGCTTACCCTTTCTCCTTGTGTTGTCTGTAGGTGTTTCTGCTGTTGATCGGTGGGAAACATCTGCCAGGGATATAGGTGTTAATGGGGGTGAGGAAACTTCACTGCTCTCCCTGCTATGTCTAGCCTCCAGCAACTTATTCGCTGTAAGAATAGGTGTTCTTTGGCTATTTGAGGGTATAGAATAACTGCGAGCCATGGCGGCAGGTGGCCGTGGAAGTGGTGATGCCATATGTGATGCTGTTGGTGAGACACGGATTGGAACACTAGGCATCTGACGTCTTGATACCAGAGGTCCAGAATATCCAACCAAGCCAGAAGGTCGAAGGGGCTCTACATTGCCCGGAGGCCTAGGCAGCTCATGAAGCTCACTGATTTTAGGGGATATTGTCGCAAGTGGTGAGATCTTCTGGGACTTCCAAGCTGGACCGTGTGATTTTGCTGACGTCAGACGATGATAATCCATGGATGATCCGTGATCAGTAGAGGAAAACAAAGGCTTGCTTAATCCCACTTTGCTCCGAATTGGGCCAGAGAAAGCTTCCCTCTTAATTTTCTTCAAATCTGAAGTGGAGTAGGAATAAACTAGTGGTGCTGTTATCCCCTCAGTGCTTGATGGCATCTTAATAGGGCCACTATGCATAGCACCTGGCTTAAAATCCTTCACTAATGGAGATGAATGCCACAAATTTGTTCTACCATGAGGTTTACTTTCATGTTGATCTAAGTTATGTGATATGTTGGTGCCTGTTGATGTGGAGTTTTTGTCATCATCTGGAGTCGGGAGTTCATAGGAGTGGAATGTTCTGGTTGACGATGGCTTCATTAGCCGAAACCTTTCGGATGGATCAAGCACATTGGCAGCAAATATTGGTGCCGATTGTGTACCAATTTCAGGCTTCACTTGAGGAGGTACAAAATCTGCCTTTATTTGTTTCACATCTTCCTGTATATAAGCAGAACTTTAGGACATGCTCTTAATACAGTACCCAATACTCACAAATGTACAAATATCAAACAAGGTTGAACTGAGCAGAGGAAATAAGGACCAGGTATCAAATCGAGATTTCATGATCAGGAGCATGTTATAATTTTATGTAAACCCTATTTAACAACAAAGTCCAGATTAATGTTTTCAATTAAAAGTTGACATTAAGACAAAACTAGTGGGTTAAGGCTTTATTTGGTTGTGTTGCGCTATGCTATGTAGTTAGATAGTTATGGAGAATATTTGCCAAATGCAGTAAGATATTGACGTTATGATTCTAAAAAAGAATTAAAAAATAAACACTATATCCATAAGTAGCATATTCACCTAAAAGCCAAACGAAACCTGTGTTATTCGTAAACCTAAGCATTTTTATTCAGGCGGGTGGAGAATTTAGGGTTGAGCCAACCTTCGCATATTAGGCCGGGCTGTCCTACCTTTTAGGGCGGGCCAAGCCCAACAAAACTAGGTTGAGTCAACTCAGCAAAATGCTCAAATTTAATTATTGGATAGTCTCAAATAAGTAGGGAGGAAATTAGTATATGCCACTACAAAAATTTAAAATTTAAAAATGCCATTGAAAGTCACATAAATAGCTATGTGCCATTTGAAAACAAAATTTCTTTCGAAAATACCAGTCTAACAAGGTCAAAAGATTTGTCCCAAGTCAAAATGACTATTCTACCCTATTGAAAAAGCCAAATCTTCTACACATGCCGTTGAGATGTTTGCTCAAAAAGCTAAATCTTCTACACATGCCGTTGAGATGTTTGCTCTTCTCAGCATTTTATCAAACATCTTGAGGGAAAACAAAAATCCTTCTTGACGACATGTTCTCTGCCGAGGGAACATCCACAACATCACCAAGTCCAACTGTAATCCAAGCACCTTGTTCGCATCATTCAACCCAAAGCACAAGCACGCCTCGCCACCGTCGCGCATGGAGGAGACAAAGTAAGCAAGCCATGGGACGCCTTCGAGCTCAACCTAGGCCACAGTCATGTAGAAAATAGCATGGCAGAAAAGGAGGCAAATAGGATAGGGGCCAGAAGACGTCAAATGAGTCGCCACCCACATAGGCTATGGAAGTGCAACAAGTCACCTTCATGGTTGACTACCATAGAAGAGCACACAATCACCGAGCAAGGCCACCTACATGCCGTTGAACTGCGCAAGCCATCGCCGTGGTTGCCTAACATGGAAGCATTGTCTCCAGAGTTGTCTATGTGATGTACATCACCGCATGCCATGGTCACCCACACTACCGACATGCCACCCCAACTCGCCATGGCATCCCACTCAGTGTGGAACCAAGGCCGCCTGCATGCTACCCATGCGCAATGGCGGCCACCACTGCTTTCCATGGAAGCTCGTACAAGTCACTAAGGCCGTTGTTGATGCATGTCGTGATCACCTGCAAGTCGTTGGCTACCATTATGCTAACTACCGCTGCTTGCCATAGCAACCCACGACACTATTGCAAGCCGCCATACCAAGGCTAATTCTCCACAAGGACGGGCAGACATAAGCAACAACAACAACAAAAGAACGAGAGGAAAAAATGTGTAAGGGTATTCTTGATATTTTTGAAAAAAATAATTTAATAATGGCATATACAAAATCACTTTTGATTTTTTCTTTAGAAACATCTAACCAAGTAGCTTATTTTCAATGACATTTTTAGAAATCAAATGTTTCTGATGGCGTAGAACAAAATATTCCCAATAGGTAATGACCCACCACACATCACAGGTCATCATATACATCTTCGTTGGACCTAATGACCTCATTAGTGCCCATGTGACACTACCATCCTGTCGCTCACTCAACTTGCACATACCTTATGTTCACACACATGGCCACCACTCACTCATGCAGCAAGAGAAATGCTCTATTATCACTTGTAAGTATGTAACATCCCATAGTTCAAGCTACACCATCACTCTTCATCTTTCTAGTCCAAAAGAGTTAACCTAGTTGATATGAAGTTATATACTAGAATAATATATAAAATGTATAATATCACAACCATGTGTGATTAAACTCCCACCACGTACTCATGGGTATCACATAGATTCATCCATACCCAACCCATAAATTGCCCTACTCAAGACTTGTTTGGAGGGGCTTACATTCTCCAAAAAGCTTCACAACCTAGGGTTCTTTGAGAAACAAATTAGCTTAAACTTATCTAAGTAACTCTAATGGCACCATGTTTAAGAGAGGTAAAGCTTATAGTAACTTATAGCTAAAGCTAAAGCCTTCCCAAATACATGTCATCATGCGTGAGTATAAATCAATTGGTCAGGAAATTGTGAATAACATAAGTAATGTATCGAAGCATTACTTGCTCATGTTCCTTTAGTGCTTTTGGAGTTGTCTGATCTGTCTGATCCAACTGCACGCACAAAAATAAAAATGTTAATTAAAATTAAAGAAAAAGGATAGAGCAATGAGGCAGAAGTTGCATTATTACTGTTAGATTAGAATCTCAAATCATATTAGGGTCTAAAACCCAGTATATATAAGTACAGTCTAAAGATGTATGAGACTAAGCGGGTCCAATCCGTAGAGACACATACATACTTAACACCCCCTCAAACCCAAGGCGGATTAGACGTATGGAGTTTAGAGAGATTGAAGTCATGACGCTCTCTAGTCTGTGGCTTCGTGAAGAAATCTGCAATCCGAAGATCCGATGCAACATACTGAAGAGCAATAATGTCGTGTTCACAATGATAGCGAGTAAATAAGGCATCAACACCAATGCATTTGGTTAACTCATACTTCACTAGATCATATGCAATCTATATGACACTCATGTTGTCACATAGAAGTGACGTAGGAACAGTGCAATCCACACCGAAATCAGTAAGTAAACAACGGAGCCATATGATCTCGGCTGTAGTTGTAGCCAAAGCCCGAAACTCAAGCCTCTGCACTAGAATGAGAAACAGCTGTCTGTTTCTTGAACTTCAAAGCAAGAAGGGAAGTGCCAAGAAATATGCAATATCCAGAGATAGAACACCGATCAGTAGCATCACCCGCCCAAGTAGAGTCAGAGTAAGCATGTAGCTGAAGTTAACTAATCTGTGCATAGAACAGGCTGCGAGAAGAAGTACCTCATAGATAGTGAAATACCCGAAGAAGATGACTATAATGTATTAAGGTGGAGCATTGACAAACTGACTGAGTATACTAACAGTATAGGAAATATTCGGTTTGGTGACTGTCAGGTAAACCAGGCTAACAACAATATGACGATACCTGGAGGGATCCTCAAAAGGAGTGTCATCTATGGGTCGTAACTGCAGATGCAGCTCCATGGGTGTAGCGGCTATCCGAGTATTAGTGAGACCAGAACGATCAAGCAGATCATGAACATATCGCTCTTGAGACAGATAGTAACCATCTATAGTAAAGATAACTTGAATACTTTGAAAGTAGTTCAAAGTACCCAGATCAGACATCAGGAACTGCTCACTGAGACGCTCCTTAACAAAGGCAACATACTGCTTATCATCCCCCGTAATCAACATATCATCAACATAGAGTAATATGAGTGTCTGACCTCGATCAGAAGTGTGAACAAATAGAGTCAGGTCATGACCATTAGCAACAAAACCTGCAGCAAGGAGCACTAAGCTTAAGCAGGCAAACTAAGCACGAGGCGCTTGTTTAAGACCATATAAAGCATGACGAAGACGACAAACATGATCGGCAGGTGCAGAATAACCAGGCGGCGAATGCATGTAGACCTTCTCTTGAAGATCATCGTGAAGAAAAACATTCTTCACATCCATCTGAGAGATAGCCCACTGACATCCTTGCACGTTAAGCAAGAGGAGACGCTCAACCGGATAGCTGACGAAGTGCTTTGCAAAAGTACATACTTCACCTTGACTTCGTCATGCAACCAAGTGAGCAAAGTAGGGTCATTGGTCATTAGCTTTGGTAGCCTGCCATTCACATGCCCTAGTAGGCCAAGTCCATCGAGGAGAGAAGTCATAAGGAGACCACACCTTGTAGTCATTGGTGCCGTTCAGCTTGACATCGCAGAACGACATGGAGAAAACACCCAAAGAAGCCATAACAACAGGTGGAGGAACCGTGAGAGAGGAACTACTACGATCTGAAGTTGTAGAGGACATCAAAAGAACAAGAGCAGCATCGAAAGGAGTTGCTGATTTTTGTTTATCGAAAACACTTAAAAAAATTAAAACCTAAATCTAAATCCCTTGCTTTAAGAGAAAGAGACAGAGAGCAAAGAAGGCCGGCACGGGTGAGCAGAGGAGGCCTCGCTTGGGAAGAGGTGGCGGCAGGCAACGCTGCCGGCAAATCTAGACGCCGCCACAGATTAAGAAGGCGATGCGGGCGGAGGAGGCTATCGCGGGAAAAGGTTGACGCGTGAACGGCGACATGGCTGTGGAAGAGGTGGCGCAGCAGAGGAGCGACCGGAGGAGAGCCGGAACAACGGCACAATGGCAAGGGCCGGGGATGGACGTCGAGGCCGACGGGCAACGACGGGAGGTACTGGTGCTAGGGTTTAGGATGTCGTGACTCTGATACCATGTTAGATTAGAACCTCAAATCGTAATAGAGTCTAAAGTCCAATATATATAAGTACAATCTAAAAATGTACAAAACTAAACGGGTCCAACCCGTAGAGACACATACATACATACTTAACAGTTACATTCTTTAATTAAAACATGAAATAGAAAGATTATTTAAGGTGAACTACAAGAACGGAAAGATTATTTAGCTTGCTGAAATAGTCAACAAAGATATAAAAGGATGCTTTCACAATTATTGCCTTATAATCAAAGCCCTAGAACTAGCTAATTATTTTCGGGCTAATTTGTTCTGTAACACTGAAAAAATTGTGTTTAACTACAGAATATTAGTGCCTCAATGACATATGAGTTTTAGATTTATATGTCAACCTCAAACTGATACCTAGCTCATAGATCAGCACTGACTAACAAGGACAAAAAATGTCAAAACCATTTACATTGTTTCTAATTAGGATTTCATAAAACAAAACAAACCTTCCTCACAAAGTTCTCATTGATACTTCTTAAGCACCTTCTGATGCTATTCGCAATTAGTTTTCTCCTAACATATTGCAAGTAACCTATGCCCCCATTCTTTTCTCCCTGAAAGGAGAATTGAGCCAAACTCTTTCCTTAGACTGGAGAAAGCAAAAATGACTACATTATCATAAATCGTTAAGGATCAACCCAGTTTCAATACTGCTCAATTAATGCTTCTTGATAAGGTGCTTAGATTGGGAGATACTGAATAAAACACAGAAAAGATGTGTTGATGTTTTAGTAATAGATGCACTTCATATGAAAGGCTGCATTACAAAAAGAGGGTATCAATTGGAAATAGAACAACTTACATCCATAGAACTTCTTGAAGCAAGAAAATCTTTATCCCTGTCATTTGTTTCATAGTCAAAGCTCAACTCTCCATCATCACTATGATTATCCTGGTAAGAACTGTAATCATCATTATCGGAGTCATCCTCAAGTTCGCTGAACTGATAGTCAATGTGCTGCTTCTCAGCAACCGCTTTTATATGAGGTTCAAGTGCCTCAAGATACTTGAGTCCTCTCTTGAAAAAATTTAACTGCGAGTCCAAAAAACAAGAAGACGGTTGTAGTATATTAGTATGTCCCATTTTACTTGAGAGTCAGTAGAAGAGTAAAGCTACCTGAGCAGCATGATGGCGAGCAGCCTGTGTCAAAATACTGAGAAATTGCCCTTGCTTCAATGATTTCAAGCGGAATATAAATAATGCAGCATCCTCTTGGTACTCAACAAAAGACGTTTGGAGTTCTTCGGAGGAGAATGATTCGATTTTGGAATGCCTTGATCGCCCTTTTTCTCTATAGGCTGCCCGCATGGTTTCATATTCCTCTCTGAAGAAAAAGTAGCATTTACATGGAGAAGCTTCAACACATAAGATAAACAAGATGAAAGTTAAGGCAAATTTGTACCTTTTCTGATCACATTGCTGCTTCCTTTCCTACATCAGTAGAAATAAAATAGGAAGGACAGCATGTCATGAACTCATTTAAGTAACAAATTTTCATTCAGAATTTATGATGAACAATCATGTAAGAACCAATAGCAAATTAGCAATAACCCCACAATTCTCTACAGTATTAGAAGGTAAGAATTCATAATAGTATAATGTTGAGAGAGGCAAACATTGAGAGACCACACCTCTACAACTTGTAGCTCATTGAGAAGAGACTCTGATGGATTTGTGATCGTATTAATGATATTTGTACGCTGGAAAACCAACAAAAGGCAATTCAGCCTCAAAAGAACAACGGATTCTAACGATATTACAATACATTGAACAAATCTGATGAATTCTCAAAGTATGTGCAGGCTAAAGTTTGAAGTAATAGCAAGAGGAACTTACATAGCTATCCACCAACTTTTGTAGTTTAAACTGGGCCTTACCTAGCATCATCAACACTCTACCTGCAGATAAAATAAACTTAATTTATCCAAGAAGACCAAACACCTCTAGAATTAAATCCTTCTTAATATGAGAAGCTCTAAAAAAACAGCACAAGAATTCAGCTTTCCTTCATTGAAAAATTGACTCACAACTCATCTCAAGATCAAATCTTAAATATTTAATCTGGACAATCCAAAAAAAACATTGTGCACACAGAAATGGTAGCATAAAACTTCCGAAAGTTTTTAATGTAGGGTCTGACAATTTTAGAGCAAGCAAAAGGTTCACATGAAGACTTAGCACAGTGTGCTTTTCATCAAGAAATGCACTTTGCTGGAAATGCACCTAAGAACCATTGCTCTTGCACAAGTTTCACATCGTACGCTCATATCATTGTATGTAATTATAGATATAGACAACTCACTACTATCATCATCGTCATCACTCAATGCAGTCTTTTCAAGCAAGCAAGTTCCCATTTCCTCCAGAGCCTCTGAAAACTCTGCATATAATTATTTTCAATTAATTATGAAGGTATTGCACCAACAAGCTCTCTATTGATAATGATGGAGATTGTTGTGTCATTCCACAAATAATTAAACATTGAAAGTGCTTGACCATCAAGTACCATATACGCCATTTGTTGTAGCAGCTGCAGCTGAAAGCAAGCTATCATAACAATTCCTCATATCTTCGACCTCCTGCAAAGAAGTTAGTCTCATGTTTAAGACTTACAACACAGCACTGCCAAAGGATGGGTTGCAATTATCATATTTTTCTCTAGAGATTGATAATTTGATCCTATGTCAGTCATCAGTGACAATCACTGAGCACCAAAATATTGCATAATATCCTAATCTATAGGAGTTTGACAGGATGTGTCCATTCATAAGATAGGTTTGGCTCACATCACAAAGGGTTCTCAGCATACACAAGCACAACTGCATAATTGAAACAAGCACAAGCAGAAACAGTACACTAGTACATTGTACCATGGTTGTATGGACCATTGCTCACAAGCATCCTTTTTGTTGATAAAGACGCTAACTAGCAACCTAAAACATAGCAAATGCAACAGTAGTTGTAGCAATAAGCAATTGGGAAACCAAAGACAAAACCCTCCTCCATTTTTAATTGCTCCAAGGCTATACTCATTTTCTTAATTATCCCCCACATCCACGGCGACAACTTCTGATTAGTTGTTCAAACATCAAGTTAAAGAATGCACTAAAATCTCATCCAGTGTCCAACTCAATCCGTGAACAAACCATGAAGTCCTCTTATTGGCATCTTAATCATTGGCCCAACTTTAGTACCTAAAAAACTTTGACCCTAGTTCTTCAAAAATATCCATACAGCATGATCAACATTACACGGTAGCTGAAATGGAATATGCCGGTCTATTGACTAAGACCTTCTGAAATACAAAGATATATATTTTGATCTTAATAATGAATATAAGAATCCAGCAGCCTACTCTATGATTAATTCCATACAAATATAAAACAGATCTTCCATTCCAAATTACTTTGAATTGCTGACTCGAAAACAACTTCCTGATAGCAACTTTCTCCAACTCAAGCTTCCTGCCGTAGACTTTGACCAAGAACCAAACTCCCCAAAAGCCAAATGCTTCTAATAACCACAAAAGCAATCAACTTCAACTTTCATGGATTATAACCTACCCAACAACTGTCAGTAACAAAAGAAAGTTTCCATGATTGAATTCACATAAAAGGGCTATTTCTTTTTTTTTTTACATTTGAACTAGAGAATATTGTTAACTCGTTGCTCCTACGGACAACTTTTTGATTGATTTTTTTTTTCAATGAACAAGCAATTGCATGCACAAAGATCCTTTCACGCCTACAAGGAAAAGAAACATCTAGTTGCATTGAAATTTAAAGAAATAAACATCCTTTAATCCCACCTATCCACTATGCTCAAGAACAACTCATGGCACCCAACAAGAACCGATAAAAAAAACAAAAAAGCTGCAAAATCGCAACTTTCCGATCAGGCAACCCTCGTGATCCGATTTTCGCGCCTTCTAATACATCATCAAGAATCACCCCTGATACCAGAAAATCAAAAAAAAAATCCAAAAGAGAAAGAAGAAGCAGACCTGGGCGGCGTAGACGAGCTCATCGAGCTTGGCCGGCGGCGGCTGGTGGCCCCCCTTCTCCCTGTGGTGGTGGAGGCCGAAGCCCCGAAACTTACGCAATGGCGACTTCATCTCCCTCCCAAGAATCCAATACACAAATTGGTATCTTGTTTCCTTTCTCTAATCACTCAATTATTACCATTAATCTGCTCTTGTTGTCATAAGTGATGATATGAAGAAGAAGAGAAGGTAATTTTTTTTTTTTTGAGTTTGGAGACTAAAAAACGGAGGACAGAGATTGGAGAAGTATAAATAAGGTCTTCCTTTATGGTTTCTCTCACTACTTTTTCTTTCAAAAACCAAATTAAATTTGGTCATGTTGGACCAAATTAAACAATTATAAACAAGTGTGACCGGCTTTGGGGAGGGAGAAAAATTAAACATAGAGGTGCTTTCTAAAAAAATTTTGTTATTTTTCTAAATTAATATTGTAGCTTTCAAAGTACTTATCCAAAATGTGTCCATATCGATAACACCAATATATTTATAAATTTTTAAATTGACTATTAGAAAATTATATAAATATATTTTTTGTCAAAAGTATTTTTATATATTACAATTTTATAAATTTTTACTAATATATATATTATAGTAAAACATAATTGTTAAAGCTATATCTTAGACTTTATATAAAAAAATACATTTATTGATGGAATATCTTAATGCTTGGGGTTTGGGTCAGTGTGCTTTAGCACGTCAACATTTTGAAAAGGTACCTATTCAACTTTGGATTCAAACAAAAAATCTTTTATATAAAAATTAGTAAAAAATCGTTCATTGAAACAAGTTTATAAGAAATAGTTAAATTTATAAATATATAATCCCTATTATTATATAACGTATGAGTTTTTAATTTTCAAAAATTCCTTCCTTTTATAGATGTCTGATTAGAACAATATCACATATTGATTTGAGATATCAAATAACTATTATTCAAAGTTAGTCATGGCTCAATTCATAATTCCCATTAAAAATTGAATTTTTTAGTCATTTATGTCCTTATAAATCAATTATATGGTATATAGGAGATATTTTTAAAAGGCTATTATGTTCTTCTACTAATAAACAAACATAAAAACTAATATAGTCGGTAGAAATATTTATACTAACAACGAAAAACTCAAATTGAACCATTATAGTGAAGCATATTCTTTTTCTTTACTCATTTTTCATTATACCACTACACTTCGGTCATTTAATTTTCAAAGGTCAACCATGTTCTAGCCAAATGATTTTATAGAAAAGAAGTTGATATTGGACACATTAAACCCATATAATTGGACTTTTGCTTTACCATTCCCGAATCTCCCTCACTAAAACCATACAAACCAAAACTACACAAATCTTAGTCTACATATTGAAGCATAAATCAGCTAACATTGTCATGAAAGCAATAGCATCATCCAACATTAACTCAAACATCAAAGTAAAAGCGACAAAGAGAGGCATTATAGGCAACAACAAATCCTTATTATTCACTTCTATTAAGAATACTATATTATGTGACATCATTTTTTTTCTATATCCATTAAATTATTCTTTTACACAATCTTGACTTTTCACTCATGAGTTACTCTCCACACATATTTCTTTATTGAATCCATCATTAAAATTTTTTTCAAACAATAAATTATTTAGATCTCTTTTTTATTTCTCCCAAGACCACAATATTCTTTTATCAACTATCTTTGTTCTTTCTTCCTAGACAATAACTTCCAATATGTCTGCCACGGCAATGAGTTTCTGTCAACCATACATACATCAACGCCCAAAGCTTATTCTAGTTAAGAATAGTGTACATAACTACATGAGGATTTTTGTGCTTGATTCTTAGATTGTGAATTTAAATGTGATTTAAGAGAGCGACTTTCCAAGCACTTGTATTGATGCAAAAGCATGCTCCAAGTCAAAGATGAAACATTGAGGGAAAGTTGGAAACTTTATGACCTGAAAATTGCTACCGAAATTGCATTTGGTAGTGACATTTAGCCGGCTTGCAAATGAAATTTTCTACTTTCTTTGGTACGAACCTTCTTTGCTAGCCAACAATAAAACAAACAAAGGATAGATTGTTATCTCCATGTCATGATCCACTAAAAGCCACCAAGATTGTTCAAAAAAACTCCCTAGACTATTCAACATTTACTCTGCTGCACTCCTACTCCCTAATGCATTCAACGGTGTATCTCAATTTGTATCCGAATATAATCCGGCCGCAAGATTATAATTCTTATTTTCGTATTTTAAGTATTGTTCCTATCAGATATATTTTAATGTCTCACGTATGTTTGTTTTGTCTTTTTTTCTCTCTTTCAAACACTATTGGGATGTCAATACGAGACCTTTCTCTCTCTAAATATCAAAATTTTATTAGTTTTCTAATAAAAATATGTATATGAGTCTTTCTTTTTTAGAAAAAATGTACATGAGTGTTGTTTTATAGCTCTTTCAAAGCTGTGATTGTCATGGAGAAATTTCAAATTTTAGCAGTGCCGATTCCCATATATGATGTCTTCACAGTATCAAACAACAAATTTTCTCAAATAAATAAGGGTAGGAAAATCAATAAGTTGAATATACTTCTTATATTTTGAAACAAGACAAGATTGAAAAAATTATATATCATATAAAAACAACATATTGTTGTATTAGAACAAACAACACAACTAGGATCAAAGCAAGAGAGAGTTTTTGAGCATCACACACAAGAAGTCCTCAGCTTTTCAATCCAATCTTGCTTCTTTTTCAACTTTAAAAATTACTTCTATTTCTTTTACGATTATTACCTGCTATTTATCGTAATGAAACTAATCCTTATCGTTAATCCTTAATCCTTAATCGTCAAAAGAGTCAACCCATCTAATGTTCTGGTTGAGCTCCCAGGATGAGCCACGTCACCCCGATTTCGTCAGCCGTCAGATCCGATCTCCCTTGGATCTGGCCCATTTGTTTGCAAACTACAATACATGGCACGGCACTAACAATTGGCTTTAACAAAAATTCATGATGGAATTTTTTTAAAAATCAACAGTTTTTGACACATCAGTTATTATCATTTTTAGCCAAACTACTAGTAATTTACTAATGGAATTTTTTAAAAAAAATTAATTGTCAAATTAAAAAAAATTGGAACTCGTTAAGAAAGAACTGGGGAAATAAATATGAGTAGTCACCAAAAGTTGTAATGAAACTTCAATTTTTTTCCCCCTTTCTGGCATACAAATAGCGGAAACGTTAGATTACGTGCCAACAACTACTAACAGAAAATTATTAGGAGACGTCACGTAATAATCACTGGCAGTTGTTACCAATTAACTAATTAATTAATTAATTTTAGTTTTTCACATAAGCATGCGTTACTTTCGTATTCCCAAATCGTAAACATGCACGTTTGTTTACCAAACGGGTTAGTAATGCTCGACTTATGATTAATTGCACGTTTATCTGTTCAGATCTGTTGTTTTGTTCGAGTGTTTACAAAGTTGCATCATAGAATTCTTTGGAGATCTGATATGTCCCTAATGGACGACTCTATTTATATAATAGGTTATTTAGTCCTATAATACTATAAAAGTTAAAGTTAGTAAAATATTATTGTCTCAAAATAGGTGGATAAATATTTTATATATACCAATCTCACAATTAATAGTATTTTACTAATTATAATTCTTACAATGTTATAAAGTTACTTTTCATCATTTGTATGTACTACTACTATACACAAAGTCATCTCCGATCGTGCCATATAGCGTTATTCTATTTTTTGTAATTTTTACATTGCAAGAGTTGGAGTTAACAAAATATTATTGAGTGTCTCAAAAGACTATTTTGAGTCAGTTCAATAATGTATAGATCAATTTGACTTTTTAAAAATTGAGGTCAAAATAAACTGCCATAATAAAATAGAGAAACAAAAGTGCCCTTATCTCAAAAACAAAAAAAAAACTCTTAAGTTTGGAAACTACTTCAACTTGGTTCAAGCTCACAACAAAATAATAATAATGAATGGGTATAGAGCTACACTTTTGGTAGTTGATCATGTGGCAGATTCTCTGACCCAAATTCCAAATTATCAATATAAAATATCTACATTAGGATTAGCAAACAAGCATGAGAATGAATAAGCCTTACTAACTAAAAGATTTATATGTTCTATTTCCATATTTGGAGAAACAACAAGCATAGAGCTCGGTTCCAATAGCACTACTAGTTTGTAATACATCTCTCATTTTCACATAAGCTGCAAAGAATTGTTTCAACACTACTTCAGACCACTTGTAAGTATGAATCTCTGAAGGGTTAGTCAATGCAGACCAGATATCTTGACATGAATATGCATCTACTAGGTGCAAAAAAAACTCCCCATAACAAAAATAACGAAAGCAATCTTGAAGGCTTCTTGTTTAGCTCCTGACATCGACTCGTCATATTCCTTTGTTATCATCGAATCTGTAGCCTTCTATGTCTTGTTGTCACCTGCCTCTATATATGGAATGTCACAAATATAATCTACTAACTCATTTGGTATATCCTTTGAATTATCAATTAAAAATTTTCCAGCATATATACACTATTCCAAAAACCTTATTTACATCTTGATTTTAAATAGGGATTTCATGCCGTCCATCAATACATATGATCTTGCAGCCTTGTCAACCTTGCTAAGAAGCCACATTGAGAATGACTATTAGTTTTGGTGTGGTTTGGAATACAAAAGAACCACCAAACCTAATCTCCTTCACCGTTCTCTCTTATAAGAAGAAAGACAGGAGACTACATTGTAAAACAGCTTTGGGGATGTCATGATTGAATTCTTGTATCATCAGCCTTCATAAACTCAACCTCAGCCCGTTCTAGCAAATCACCACAATTCATCTGACTATCACTTGATGGACTACTAGGAATATACTCATCATCAGATTCCACAACAAGATTATCCCAATCAATATTGTTAGCATCATCCACTTTTTCAAAATCTAAATCCAAGTGTCTACGTTGAACCCTCGGACTACGCCATACACTTGTATTGTCTACGCTATTCAAATAAAAAACTCATCCCTTCGAATCAACACATACAAACCAGATAAAACAATAAAGACAATTATGCTTAAAGATTGTAGTAATTTGCATTCAACAAATACAACCAAAAAGATCAAGCTGATGCAATTTAGCTAAAAGCATTAAAACTTGCATAAATCAGCTAAATTTCAGTTTACGACTAAAGTCCAAATCACTAGAATCATATTTTCTACGTCCAAATTGCAAAACCAATCAAACTTTTCCAAACCATCCAAGTAGATTATGGTACCAAATAAGTTCATGTTTACAAACCAAACAAAGAAAAGATAAGTGTTCTCAAAATACCATACAAGATCAAAATTCCAAGCCAAACAATATCAAAATGCCAAATCGACTAAAATTCAGATTGCGACACCAAACAAGTCCATACCTCCAAATCAAACAAAAAAAATCAAAACAATCTGTTAAAACCCTAGAAAACTAGACGAGTTCAGATTACTAACCTAGTCTCTTCAATACCACCTATATTTAGATTGGCAGCCTACATAAATTTAGTTATAATGCAAACTTGCAACAGAGCATGGTAGGATCCTAAAAAATTTGCTGCACATAAGAAAGTAGGAACCAAAGTGCCAATGTCTAAAAGAAACTGAACATGCAGTAACCTTCCAAAAAAATGGACATCTAAATACTTAGAGATGAAAAGCCTCAATGCACACTACGTACTACGAGTAACTTGCCTCAATAACTCAACCATGCAGCAAGAAAGTAATCCTTCTTCCGACACCTATTGTACTTTCAATGACATGATGTGACATAACACCCACTACCATCTCTTACATCAAAGACTTGATCTCTTCAGTTATCAGTTTGTTATTTCACTCAATCAGTGGACCAAGCATAGACCAAGAAAAACATTAACAATACAGTTTAAAAGGAAATATTTCGCACAACGAAACATGCATAACAAGTAGTTGCACAATTTGATCATACACAATCATATCCTAGAAAGTGGCAATGTTCATTGGCCACTTTATATTGAACACGTGTACATTTCGCACATATACAAACAAGGAAACCATCTGCAAAAATGTAAAATTGACCAACTTACTTCAAGAGCTAGACCACATAAGACTTCTTACTCCAATAACTCTTAAAACCCAAAAAGTGATCTTAGCAAAATATTTTAGACCATTTCACTTTAAGACCAAGACCACAAAAATACATACAACTAAAACAAATATAGTAAACCTGACCAACTTGATAAACTGCACATTAGATTCGAAACTTCGCCTCGTACTTCAATTCATCAGCAAAAATTTCAACCTTTTCTTCGCACTAACCAACTTTTCTTCCATGTCTTCCATAGCCACCAACATAACTTGCTCTTGCTCCTTTCGAAGAGTCGCAACTTTCCCTACCTGTCCATCAACACTATCATGTGCGTATTCTAGCAAAAAAACTTTCCAAACCGATATATTGCAACATTGATCCTTATCTTAAAAATAAGAAAAAAAATTAGCATATTAGCAATTGTATTACAGACTATTACATTCTGGCCGTTGTAATGTGTGCAGACAATATTTATTAGTAGTAATATACAGATGGATCCAACATATGGATCATAAATGTTGTCAGGAACACAACAAATATATAGCTTAGAAAGTTTATGTGGTTGGCAAAGAACTTGATAGCATGCGAAGTAGTGATGTACAACATGGCTTTCTTTATTGCTTATAAAATCATTGCATCACTCTTACCACATAAAATAAGTAAAAAAAAGAAAAGAAAAAACACATGATCATAAGCTGTAGCTATCTTCAGCTATCAAAAGAACTTGCTAACAGACGAAAAATGAACTTATAATATATAGTTGCTTATCTTCGCTGGCAATTGAAATCATAACTTCATTGTTCTATGCTCTCCTATTGGAAAATTGCAACTCCGAAATCTTTATATGATATATAGCAGCATCACTAGCGATATGTTTGTGATAAGCTCCACATTATTTGATCTTTTTCCTTGAAACTCAAAATTGGCGCCTTGAAAAAACTGAGCTCTTCCTCCTAAAACGAAAGCCCTGAAAGGGCAAACTCGTGTTTTTCTATTCCGTCATTTCAAGAGAATCCAGCAAGTAGTCGATATCAGGGGTTACAACAGCACGCTTGCTAATCTCCCCCAGGCTGCAGCAATGCTTCTCTCTGGTGTTAATTGCGGCGACCTCCTGGACAAAATTGCAATTCGAGCCAGCTGAAACCTGCATGGTGTTTCAATTATAAGCACCGGTTGAAAAACGTATGCATAAAGTTCAGCACTAAGAAGTTTACAGTTTTCGATACTCACATCAAATAGTGCATCTCCGACCTTCATCTTCACCTTACCACTCTTATACACGAGTATCTTCCCCATGAGACCTCCTGGCATGCCCTTAAGTTTAGAGCCGGGGACTGATGATGGCCTCCTTTTCTTGTCAATCTCCATAGAGCTTGCACTTTCTGTTTTAGCATTCCTGGATTTTGTATGTTCCCCTGTGACTGATTCAGGCCACCTTGGTGAAGGAAGAGATGCAGGCAACTGGAAGAAGAGCAATTGCGGTTTGTTCGTCCTATCCTGTCAACACAGCGATCAATATAAGAGGAGCTATTTGTACCCTCCAACAGGTTTAAGCACTCAGAGGCTAGAGTAAACACTAGACTTAAATACGCATTACATTTTTAGTTAGCAAGTGCTTTGCTTTGATGTATACCACCAGAACAAAATCAAGTGTTGGAACCATGTGACAAATCATACATACCATCAGACCAAGTTCTTCTGCTGCGGTTAGTTCACCATCTTGGCCTCTGCTGGTCGAAAACACTCCAAACTCCTCTTCAGCAAGAATCTCTTCAACAGATAAAAAGGTGTGAAATGGGTCGGGTTGAAGACAAAAAGGGCGCATCTCGCCAATTGACAGCTAGAATCAACAAGATTACCTGGATTTGCTGAGTAGGGCCTCCTCAGTGGGAGAGTAACAGAGTAATTGGTATGGGTATAATCCTGTCAGAAACAAAAAGAATATGGTGGATAAGGTGCAAAAGGAAGGAAGATTAGTAAACTTGATGTGTTCACTCACCCATGGCTCAACATATTCTTTTGGTGCCTTTGCAGCAGATAAATCTGAATATGCATGGAAAGAAGGGCGTTAAAAATCAAATACAGCAATCTGTATAGTTGAATAGCTGTCGGATATAAAAAAGTAACACTGCCAATGACAGTCAACACACTACTCAAAAGTGCAAAATCATTTTCTTACAAAATTTTCACTACACAATTTTTATCTTAAATTGATTTGTGAATACTGCAGTTAAACATAAAAGGACTAAAAAGACATTCTTACGCCAATACCTGTTGAATAACTTGGCATAGGAAAAGATCGAGCAACTGAAGAGTTCACTTGTCCAAATGCAACCTGTGCACGGGTTTCTGCCATCGCAATGGAGTGATAGATCATTAACATGACACAAGACACATATATTAGAAACAGAAGATATACTTGAAACATTTGGTAATGGTTACATTCATAAAAATTCAACAACCAAGAGATACTATGCTGATTGTTCAAATCCATCTCTTCCAGTTAAGGGCCAAATTTTAGACAATTCTAAATATCTGTACCATAACAATTTTGCAAGGTACCTCATACGACATGCACTAATTTTAGACAAGGCATACTAATAAAATTTTATCCCGGTGCAGCCTCTGTTCATTGTATTTCCCAAGATTTTCCCGCATATGAAGCACCTACCTAAACATATGCAAGTGGGATTTGAACCAAATCACACAATTGATACTTGGCCAACTAAGAAGTTAGTCAATGGGCACAAATCTTCTTTGAGGATGAGTATATCAGAAGAACTATGTTTTTATGTTGAGATGAGCACAAAATGAGAGAAACATAATCTAGTAAATAAAGATTGTTCATACATGTACAGAATTTGGGTGGCCAGATGTTTTGATAAATTATGTTGAGTGATGAGGTACTAGTTATCCATATTTTTCTCCATAGCCTCCTAGGCCTCTTACATAATGGATACTGCAAATTTGAACTTTACAGAGTGCATCTTTGACAACAATTCAAGTTGACTGACAGATTGATTTCCAATTGGGGGAAAAGAAGGCACTGAGCCCACATAAAGAAAGGGAAGTACACCTTAACAAAATCATCATGAAGTTAATTATGAAGCAAGGATGCAACTGTTAACTACTCTTACCTTTTTTCTCTGTCTTTACTCTTCTCCCAAAGGGATCCATGGTCTGCAACACAAAACAAAAGGTATTATACACACTAAACAGGCATTCAGTCAAGCCTCAAAGGACAAGCTTACGGATCCAAAAAAACTTCCAGACAAATAAATGTACGTATGAGGTCTTAAGTTTCATCAACAATTCCTTGTCAATGGTCTCATCCTTGATCTCCTCAGCTTGCTCCCTGTAGTATTTTAGAATAACTCATCCCACATCAACAAATCTACCAATATATCAGACATCGAATTGAAAAAAAAAAAAATGAAACCATCAGTGAGCACTTGACATTACGTTTTGGGGAGATTTTGGAGCTTTCTTAGGAGGCACTTTGAGTGTAAATCTGAGTCTCCCTACATTGCAACAACAAAAGAGATAAACATCAGATGAAGTCAAACCAACATCAGATATAACTAAAAAACTACTAATCTTGCTAGAAGGGGTGAAAAAGAAGTATCAAGTTCTTTCTTCACACTGTTCTTGTTGTCCATAAGAACAATGGCAAAATCTACAATAATACGGCAACAAATAAATATAACTTATGAACCGTGAGAAGTAGCAACAATATCGGAGGTTAAATATGTTTCAAACTCTGAAGAAATCATATCCACACTATACACTAAAGATTTATTCTGCATAATTAGAGATACAATCTAATAATATAGAAATCACAATCTTCTATTGAAATAATTATCTCTTGACGAGTAGATTCTAATATTATTAGAGAGATGGTCAAGATAAGTTTCTGTAGCAACAATCCCGAGGCAACTTAAATGAGCTGTTTGGATAAAAACAAATAAACCTCTCCCGCTGGAATCCCGGCCAATTCACACGGAAACATAAACCCTCCTCCTCCCAAGAGTTATTTTTCCCGGCCGCTGCCGCCCTCGCGATCTCTCGCTCGCCGCCTCCCACTTTGGCGACAGCGGCTCTCTCCCTCGCCATCTCTCCCACTTCTCGCGATCTCTTCCTCGTGACGGTGGCTCCCCTCCCACTTCGGCGACGGCGGCTCGCAGCGGTGTCTGCTCTTCCTCTTCTTCCTTGCTCGCCTGGTGGCTCGATCTGTTTTTCTCACATATCTGATCCTCCTCTTTTTCTCACAGATTTTGGCCTACGAGGGAGAAGAAGAGGAGCGGAGGACGCCGTCTTTTTCTCACAGATCTTCGCAGGTCCGGTGACAGGGGGCAATTTTGGTTCCAGGTACATAGCAATCTCCAATTCTTCTCTTTATCTCTTCTTTTCTTTTGATCACTACTGGATAATTTCACCAAGCAGCTAGCTATTTTGTTCTTAGATCCATGCTGTGTTTCAGTAGATCTATCTGCATGTTAATTTTTTTTAGGAAACCTGCATATACTAAATATCTTGACTTGATTTCTATCTTGAGCTAGTTAATTTGTAGTGTACTGAAGCCTCATATTCATACAAGTATCTTGAGCTAGTTATCTTTAGGTCACAAGTACACAAGTTCTTGGAAATCTTTACGTAGCAATCTCCAATTCTTCTCTCCATCTCTCTTTTTTTATCACTCCTATTTTGTTCTTAGATCCATGCCTTCCTGTTTTTCCGGTGTCTTATGCTATGTTGTTCCAGCTATTTTGTTCTTCACAGATCCGGTGGCTTATGCTATTATTCTTACCTATGCTTCACTTTTTCTGTTACTGAATGCTTAGCTAGATAAAGTAGAATTATAAAACTTCCCATTTGAACCTTTCTCATAATATTTTCATGGCTAGTGTAAAAAGGGTGTTAATTAAGATTTTATGTTTTCTATATGCCCCCTTTTATCTATTAGCAAAATGGGTTCTAGGAAGAAGTGAGTTATGAGATTTATGATGATGGACGAAGAGGATGATGAATTGTTTTTTGAACTGGTTCCCGTTTTATTTTCATGTTGTAATGTGGAAAAAGGGTTGCTCACATATCAGTTCTGAATGGCCCTAAAAAGGTTAAGGAAATCCTCGAAGGCCATAAGTTGGTGTGGAATTGAGTTTTGGATGGTGCCAAAGATATTTAGGGCTATCTCGAATTTTCTTCGGGGGAGGGTCTACTACGTGACACAAGGGTGTTACAGTTGAGGAGCAGCTCGAGATGGTCATGTACATGATCTCACACAATGCTAGCAATCATGTTCTATAAAAAAGCATTCCAGCATAGCGGTGAAGCAATTCATAGACACATAAGGCAGTTTTTGATATAATTCCTAATCTTACCTACAGATTTGTAAAGTTTCCTAGTCCGAATCAAACTCATTGGAAGATTGCATCGGACCCTCGATTTTGACCATATTTTCATGTAAATGATATAAACTATACTCCTAAACACTCCCAAGCGTTTCTTGTCTTTAACACTAAGCTCATGTACAGAACTGCATTGGTACTATGGATGGCCAAGGTTATCACGTCCTGGCGAGGCGAGTTGCCTCCGGGTCGACTAGATGCCTAGGCGCCTAGGCGCCAATTAGGCGAGCATACATATATTATCACGAGGTGAAGCTTTTTCAGTGATCGCTGCATCGGCTTCAAGGGTCCCTTGCAAGCCTAAAACACCCTATATTATATTATTAAAAGGCTTCAAGACTCATTTGCAACCCTTAGTAGAGGTGTGCCAGCAGTAATCAATCAGCCATCCCAAGAAGATTTGCTTAATATAGTTTGTAAGAGTAAATTATACGTGACCCGTACATATATGTTGATGCTATTGTCAAAAAACCCCTAATTTTAAAAAACATTTCAGTTTACCCCATGTTTTTTGTCAAATGTTTTAGTTCACCCTAGCTTGGTTAACTATCTATCAAAATGATTTTGAAATGTTTGGGCCATATAACATTAATGTAACACCTCTATTGTAGTATTACACTAATGTTGTTTTATCTTGATTTTTATGTATTATTTAGTGTTTTAAAGCTAAACTTTTACTGAATTGTAATATAAGAATGATATGTCAATGCTCCATATGTGTCTCATTGGCACTATAGAGGTGTGACGTGAATGTCTCATGGTCTTGACATTGAAAAATCATCAAAAATAACATGTGGGTAACAAAATCCAGGTTAAATCGAAACGTTTTGGCAAAAGTATCTGGTTTAAATTGAAACTTTTTTAAAAGTCGAGGGTTTTTCTGACAATGGTACCAAAACATAGGAAAAATTGATTCTATGCAACTGAATTTTTGTGTCTAATATGATATGCCACTGAAATTTTAGTTTACACCAAAACATACAAAGATTGGAATATAAAATTTCTAGTTTTTGAAATTTATTAAATTTTGTGTTAAAGAGTTTTCAAAAGTTGAAAATTTTGTGTTCCAGTCATTGTATTTATTTCAACTCATGATTAAGTATTTCGGTTATTTTTCGAAGTTGATCAGTTAAAAATAGCATATAAGATCATATTTTAAAAAAGTAGTGGTACATAGTCAAGAGAAAAAAATTTCAGTGACATATCATATTAGGCACAAAAGTTCAGTCAGATGAAGCCAAAGTGAGAGGCGGCGAGTGAGAGATCGTGAGGGCGGCAGCGGCCAGGAAAAATAACTCTTGGGAGGAGGAGGGTTATGTTTCCGTGCGAATTGGCCGAGATTCCAATGGGAGAGGTTTATTTGTTTTTATCCAAACAGCACATTTAAGTTGCCTCGGGATTGTTGCTACAGAACATTGTTGTGATGATCTCTTAATAATATTGGAATCTACTTGTCGGGAGGTACTTGTTTTAATAGAAGGTTGTGGTTTCTATATTATTATATTGTATTTCTGATCATACAGAATAAATCTTTAGTGCATATTGTGGATATGATTTCTTCAGAGTTTCAAACATGTTTAACCTCCGATATTGTTGCTACTTCTACACGGCTCATAAGTTACATTTATTTGTCGTTGCATTATTGTAGATTTTGCCATTGTTCTTATGGACAACAAGAACAAAGTGAAGAAAGAACTTGATGCCTCCTTTCCACCCCCTTCTCGCAAGGTTAGTAGTTTTTTAGCTATGCCTGATATTGGTTTGGCTTCATGTGATGTTTACCCCTTTTGTTGTTGCAATGTAGGGGGGACTCAGATTTGCACCCAAAGTGCCTCCTAAGAAAGCCCCAAAGATCTTCCCCAAAACGTAATGTGAAGTGGTCAATGATGGTGCTTTTTTATTTTCAATTCAAGATCTGATATATTGGTAGATTTGTACATGTGGGATGAGTTATTCTAATACTACAGGGAGCAAGTTGAGGAGAGCAAGGATGAGACCATTGACAAGGAATTGTTGATGAAACTTAAGACCTCACAGGTACTTGTATCTGTCTGACAGTTTTCTGGATCTGTAAGCTTGTCATTTGAGGCTTGAATGAATGCCTGTTTAGTGTGTATAATACCCTTTGTTTTGTGTTGCAGAGCACGGATCCCTTTGGGAGAAGAGTGAAGACTGAGAAAAAAGGTAAGAGTAGTTAACAGCTGCATCCTTGCTTCATAATCAACTTCATGATGATTTTGTTAAGGTGTACTTCCCTTTCTTTATGTGGGCTCAGTGCCTTCTTTTCCCCAATTGGAAATCAATCTGTCAGTTAACTTGAGTTGTTGTCAAAGATGCACTTTGTAAAGTTAAAATTTGCAGTATCCATTATGTAAGAGGCCTAGGAGGTTATGGAGAAAAACATGGATAACTAGTTCCTCGTCACTCAACATAATTTATCAAAACATCTGGCCACCCAAATTCCGTACATATATGAACAATCTTTGTTTACTAGATTATGTTTCTCTTATTTTGTGCTTATCTCAACATATAAAACATAGTTCTTCTGATATACTCATCCTCAAAGAAGATTTATGCCCATTGACTAACTTAGTTGGCCAAGCATCAGTTGTGTGATTTGGTTCACATCCCACTTACATATGTTTAGGTAGATGCTTCATGTGCGGGAAAATCTTGGGAAATACAATGAACAGAGGCTGCACCGGGATAAAATTTTATTAGTATGCCTTGTCTAAATTTAGTGCATGTCGTATGAGGTACCTTGCAAAATTGTTATGGTATAGATATTTAGAATTGTCTAAAATTTGGCCCTTAACTGGAAGAGATGGATTTGAACAATCAGCATAATATCTCTTGGTTGTTGAATTTTTATGAATGTAACCATTACCAAATGTTTCAAGTATATCTTCTGTTTCTAATATATGTGTCTTGTGATCTATCACTCCATTGCGATGGCAGAAACCCGTGCACAGGTTGCATTTGGACAAGTGAACTCTTCAGTTGCTCGATCTTTTCCTATGCCAAGTTATTCAACAGGTATTGGCATAAGAATGTCTTTTTAGTCCTTTTATGATTAACTGCAGTATTCACAAATCAATTTAAGATAAAAGTTTTGTGAAAATTTTATAAGAAAATGATTTTGCACTTTTGAGTAGTGTGTTGACTGTCATTGGCAGTGTTACTTTTATTATATCCGACAGTTATTCAACTATACAGATTGCTGTATTTGATTTTTAACGCGTTTCTTTCCATGCATATTCAGATTTATCTGCTGCAAAGGCACCAAAAGAATATGTTGAGCCATGGGTGAGTGAACACATCAAGTTTACCAATCTTCCTTCTTTTTGCACCTTATCCACCATATTCTTTTTGTTTTTGACAGGATTATACCCATACCAATCACCCTGTTACTCTCCCACTGAGGAGGCCCTACTCAGGAAATCCAGGTAATCTTGTTGATTCTAGCTGTCAATTGGCGAGATGCCCCCTTTTTGTCTTCAACCCGACCGTTTTCACACCTTTTTATCTATTGCAGAGATTCTTGATGAAGAGGAGTTTGGAGTGTCTTCGACCAGCAGAGGCCAAGATGGTGAACTAACCGCAGCAGAAGAACTTGGTCTGATGGTATGTATGATTTGTCACATGGTTCCAACACTTGATTTTGTTCTGGTGGTATACATCAAAGCAAAGCACTTGCTAACTAAAAATGTAATGCGTATTTAAGTCTAGTGTTTACTCTAGCTTCTGAGTGCTTAAACCTGTTGTAGGGTACATATAGCTCCTCTTATATTGATTGCTGTGTTGACAGGATAGGACGAACAAACCGCAATTGCTCTTCTTCCAGTTGCCTGCATCTCTTCCGTCACCAAGGTGGCCTGAATCAGTCACAGGGGAACATACCAAATCCGGGAATGCTAAAACAGAAAGTGCAAGCTCTATGAAGATTGACATGAAAAGGAGGCCATCATTAGTCCCCGGCTCTAAACTTAAGGACATGCCAGGAGGTCTCATGGGGAAGATACTCGTGTATAAGAGTGGTAAGGTGAAGATGAAGGTCGGAGATGCACTATTTGATGTGAGTATTGAAAACTGTAAACTTCTTAGTGCTGAACTTTATGCTTACGATTTTCAACCGGTGCTTATAATTGAAACACCATGCAGGTTTCAGCTGGCTCGAATTGCAATTTTGTCCAGGAGGTCGCCGCAATTAACACCAGAGAGAAGCATTGCTGCAGCGTGGGGGAGATTAGCAAGCGTGCTGTTGTAACCCCTGATATCGACTACTTGCTGGATTCTCTTGAAATGACGGAATAGCCTTGGCTTATAAATGTGTGCGAGCTGTAGCCACAAGTCAAAGAAATTTTGTTTGTTCTTCAGGCGAAAAAAACAGGAGTTTGCCCTTTCAGGGCTTTTCATTTTAGGAGGAAGAGCTCAGTTTTGTTAAGACGGTAATTTTGAATTTCAAGGAAAAAGATCAAATAATGTGGTGTTTATCACAAATAAATCACTAGTGATGTTGCTATATATCATATAAAGATTTCGGAGTTGCAATTTTCCAATAGGAGAGCACGGAACAATGAAGTTATGATTTCAATTGCGAGCGTAGATAAGCAACTATAAATTATGAAGTTCATTTTTCGTCTGTTAGCAAGTTCTTTTGATAGCTGAAGATGGCTACAGCTTATGATCATGTGGGTTTTTCTTTTCTTTTTTGTACTTATTTTATGTGGTAAGAGTGATGCAATGATTTTATAAGTAATAAAGAAAAGTGATCAATTACTATTTCCTCAACTATACAATAAAGACCCCCTTCTGTTTAAATTTTGTGATCAAATAATATGGATAGGATGTAAATTTTGTGAAGGCATCTTGTTTTTCCACTGCTGTAGTGTATATATAGATTACGGTCATGCTGGAATGCTGTCTCAAATTGCTCTTGTTGAGCCACTAAGAAATATTGCATGCTATATGCATGAACCGGTCATGGTCATAGATTCATGCATGTGAGGTGTCATCTGTTTTCGGCACCACTGCTGGAGCCAGAAATTTTTTCTTGCATTGGTGGGTGGGTTTGAGCATTTCAGGTTTGGCGAAAAGTCTTGGTCTCTCGGCTAACTCAAGTTGGCCCAGCACACTCTAATATGTATGTCGTGGTTGGGGTTGGAGTTGGGCCGGGTGGATTTGATCATGCTAAAAAATCAGGATGTATTGTGTTTGGGTCGAGTTTTTTAAAACTTTTGAGGTCTCGAGTTTGATGTAGGAAAGATTTGAAATCTACCTTAATGTCGATATAAGTTAAGTCAAGTTTCTTTGAGATATGTGGTCCGGATTATATTTAGATTTATTGGTGGTTATCCTAATACAAATATTTATTGGGTCTTCAATCTATATCACAAAAAATTTATTTGGGCTCCTATGCAAGATCATATTAGTACATTACTAAAGGTGTTTTTTAGAAAATCTAATAAGATCCTGTGCCGTGCCGGCCCCTTGGTGTGTTCACCGCTCTGAGTCGAGACAAGTAGCCCATTTGTCTCTTGATCAAATAGACATTTTCCAAAGATAGATACCATATTACTAGACTAGGCTTGAAAAAATAAACTGCCCCCATGTCACCCCGTGTTTCCTCCAAAAGTAAACAATAGTTTGAGAAAATAGTTATGGGGTGATATATCATATGATATGTTTACATGCCAAACTTTTAATGATCTAAATTACTTTCACATTGTAGTTAAATTACAATATTTTTTTTGTATATTATTGTTTTATTTAAATATCTTATAACTATAACAATAATATATATATATATATATATATATATATATAATCCTGACCCGTTTTGTATCATACATTGGCATCGTATTTGGGTCAATTTCAGAGGCAAGTTTGGTTAGTGACAAAACTACAAATTAGGTTCCGAAGGGATAATTTTTCATTCTTTGACCGTGTACAGTCTAAACCCTTGCACCTTCTCTCTCCTTATAAATCTTTTAGAGCAGTGTGGACTTAAACTCACTCACACTAACCCATAAAATTCTTAAAACTCATATGCAATCGAGTAAACATTTAAACCGAATAACTTATGCTAGTGGATTTCAGTTAGGGTCAATCACCTATGCACATCGGCACATTAAAATACAATTGATATTTTCATTGCCCTAATTGATAATTTCTATTTACTACTAAAATCCTTTGCTTTTTTTCACTTTATACTTAAAAAAAATATGTATCATGTTTATAAAAAACTTAATGAAAAATACTTGCTGATCCTTAAAGAAAAACAAAAGGTGTTGATTAACAGGGGACAAAATGGAGATGCTTGTTGGCTACACACTTTAAGTAAACAAAGAGTAGCGCTACAATTTGCATCAGCCTAATATTTTCTTTGCACTTTTTCCTAGGTGCATTGTTTTATGTTATTTTTGGTAGGATAAAAGTTCGTTTAGTGTTTGGTTAAGTTGTGAAGGTCACTTTGATCAATTTATTTTTAGTTTTTACACTAGTTAATCATTTTTAGTTTATGCCTTGGTCAGCCTATAATAATTTTGGTCAGCCTATAATAAAAATACAACAACATCAAATATAAAAACACAAACACAAAAATAGAACAACTCATTTATAACATGAAAATACACCAACATATAAAAGCAAAAATACATCAACATAAAATATAAAAAATTGAACAACCTACAATATTCCAACTTGAAAAATATTAACTCACATAAATTGGATAACAAGGTGAAATATGGAAGTTGTAGCCAAATAGTTCTAACTTATTAATGGAGTGCCAAGAAGTGGTGTTATTTTTATGCAACAACAAATCACATGCCAATTAAAAAAATAGCTATAATAGATTAATTGAATAAAAGGTGACAAATGCGAGTTGGATAAGCTCATTTAATTGAATAACAGCCGAAATATAGATTTATGTAAAAATTGTAGCAGCGTATCTAGCAAATAATAAAAATTGAAGGCATAATATTTCTTGACACGACTATTTTAATTTCTATATATTCATAAACTACAACCCAGTGTTTTTTTAAATAGTGATTATCACGTTATCATGGTGTTGTCCAGAAAAAACTATTGTGGATAGTGGAGGTTATCACAAAAATTATCCTACATCATGATTTTATTTTAAAAAAATTATTTTTTAATATCATTCAAAATACCATGAAATTAATAAAAAATATTGAACAAAAAATAAAGCAATGTCCACATTAGAAATACAAGTTTTTAATACTAACCTCACATAAGCGGCTTAGAATCCAAATTAAAAGATATAAATTAAACATATTTTCTAGCAAAATAATATTTAATATATTAATTATGGTTGACCACAACATTAAAAAAAAGATTACACTTATTGAGCTAACAACTCAACTATAATCTAACCCAAAATAACATATGAGGCGTAACGGCCATTATTTTCTTTATTTGCTATAGCAAACCGCTATTACCACTGTAGTAGTCGTAGTTGTAATAGACGTGATTTTGATCATATGTAGTGTTAGTGTTCCAAAATCACTATAGAGCCGCGATAATCCGCTATTTAGAACACTGCTACAAGCCTACAAATCCTCTTCTTTCTATCCATATAAGACACATAATTTCTTCAATTTTATTGCATAATGTAAGTCTTGCATATAATTTATTGTTATATTCCTGTTCTATCCTTCTCGTTTACTTCTCCATTCTTTTATTATTTATGATTAAATAATCTATTACACTAGCATCCTCTATTTTATTTCCAAAATATTTATGAGTGAGTCTAATTTAATCATTTTTTCTCAATATTTTCTTGAATTCAGAACATTCTTAATTTATATACACATAAAAAAAATATTAGTATACCCTATATTTTGTGGAAGTAAAGACTTATTTTCCATTGTTGATTTTCGACACTAGATCATGCTCCCTCTAGTAAAAAAGATTATCTTTTTTAACTGCACACGGTCTTTAAAATACAATTTTAACTATTATTTTTTTTATTATAACATATTTGCAAAAATTTATAAATTTTTAATATTATGATATTATTCTTACAACAAATATACTAGCATCATATATATATTAGTGGTCAAAATTATAAAAGTTTGACTATGTATAATTAAAAACGACAATCTTCTTTTTTTTATTAAGGGAGTAGATCATAAATGAAAGATGAAAAATGTGTGTTATTTTTAGCACTCATTGGCTTAGGTAGAATAGAAATGGGAAAATTGGCTATGTATTATTATGTTGTGGTGATATTTTGTGAGGACCACGAAACTGGTAAGCTAGCTGGAAGTTACGTTGTTGGCACAGAAGTCACGATGCCGATGAAAATCAAAATCTAGATCTATGCACTGATTATTGTTTTAGAAAAATTGCTGTCAAATTGTGCAATATCTGTCGAGGTATCCTCACAGCCACCTCTTAGCTTGAGTGAGTGCCGCTGTTCGCCCTCTATATTTGCTTGTCATCATCCACATTTGAAAATTTGAGTTGTTTCGGATCAGGTCCGAGCCTTGAAAGGTTTAGAGTAACACAAAACAAAAAAAAACTACTCTTAAGCCTCAGTTGCCAGGCCTTAGGCCCAAAGGTCCATTTACATAGCTTTGCAAATTAGCCCCTAGGAATTTTCTTTTCTCAGCCACACACTGCATTTTTGCACAAAACCCCCTGAGGTTCTCTGAATTTACAATTCAGTCCAACATACACCCAGCATGCTTTGGACATCGCCACCTATTCGCCAGTACAATAAATTTAGCCAACTCAACCCATAGTAAGGCGGTTTACACACAATACACAGGATAAAACCAATCTATACATCACAATCCTCAATTAATTAAGCTTCAGACAAAAGGGTTAAGGTGACGATAATACGATCTGTAGAACAGGAGAAGAGGGAAGAAATAGCAAGCCAGTTCTAGCAATTTTCATTCTTTTCTGCTTTGTTGATTAACAGAAACATTAGCAAGAGAAACACAGGAGCAAGAAGAAGGAATCCAACACCAACAACAAGGTGACAATTGAGCCATAGTCCCTAATTTTTGTTGATCGAAGGATGCCGACTAGAGGGGGGTGAATAGGCGGTTTTTAAATTTTTACTTTTAAACTAGTGATTAACAACCTAAATTGCAATAACGAATCTCTAAAGATATGAATGACAATTCAAGACAAGTTTTGCAATTTCTAAAGGATTAAGAGCAACAATTCAATCTCTAAGAAAATAAAGCAAGTAATAGAAATAACCGAAGAAGTCAAATTTTTCCCGAGGTCTCGAAAATTTGCCGATTTCCACTAATCCTCGTTGAAGGGCTCTTCGCTAGAGCTTATGCTTCGATTTCACTAAGGGTAGCCCTTCTCCTCTCCGGATAGGCGAGTTCCGAGCCTTTACAATCAATCACTGAGCCTCTCCGACACACACCGTCGATGGAGAGATTGCCGGACCTCCCGGGTCGTCTAGGTGACGGCAATCACCAAGAGTAACAAGCCTAGCACCTTGCTTGATCAATCTCAAAGCTTGAAGAACAAATATGCAAATGCAATTTGCTTGAATTCAACTCCTCTCAACTAGCACTCAAAAGTTTGCTAGGGTTTTGACTTGAAATGCAAGAGAATGAGTGTGAAAGGCTTTACAAGTTGCTACACAGGTGTTGAGAGATGAAAATCGTGTGTACCAACATCTACAAACAGTGGGATATATATACTCTCAGCAAAACAGTCGTTTTCAAGAAAATTGGGCGAAAGTTGTATTGGTCGGACATTGTCTGGTCGGTACAAAAAACTTGACCGTTACTCACGTGTATTTCAAGTGTCAGTAGCCGTTTGAGCAAATTTGTGAAGGCCGGACAAATGGATTTGTTCGGACAAAACGTCCGAACAGATGCATTTGTCTCTGTTAACACTCCTGTTCAACAGTACATGTACACACCGGACAAAATGTCCGGACAAATGTATATGTCTCTGTTGACACTTGAATTAAAACAATCCATCAAATGTATAGGCCGGATATATGGGATTTGTCCGGACAAATACATATGTCTCTGTTACCACATGCATTTTCAATTTCTCAGAAAATGTATTGGCCGGACATTGTCCGGTCACTTCGGACAATGTCCGGTACATTTCAGACAAAAGTCTCCGGACAAATACATTTGTCTTAACTTAACTTGCCGTGAAAATTTGTATTGACCGAACATTGTCCGGTCACTTCGGACAATGTCCGGCCTACATCGGACAGATGCACCGGACAAGTTTATTTGTCTTTGTTTAACGTTTTGCAATATTCATAAGTTATTTGTATTGGCTGGACATTGTCCAGTCACTTCAGACACTGTTCAGCCAGTACAAAACAAAAACAGAAATGCTGAATTTTTACTCAATTTTGATTTGAGGATAAATGCATATGTAAATGTGTTTCTAAAGACTTCAAGGTTGATCAAGAGACTTGTGCTAAGACCCCTCTTAATAGTACGGCCATCTAACCTAGAAATTTTCAAAACATAAAAGCGCTAGGTTTAGATATTTGTACTCTTGTCGAGGTTTTAGTCGTTTTTACTTCATGGAGTCTTGATAACCTTGCTTTGCTCTTTCTTGATGCTTTCTCCTCTGATTAACCTGAGTCTCACACACAAAGGTTAGTCGCAAATTTTACGGATGTCATTAATCACAAAAACTCTAATTAAGGCTCAAGATTCAACAATTTTTACTTATTTTTAGTTGCTCTATGAAGAAATTGTGTAAGAAACAGTAAGATTTACATCAAACCCACCCCAACCACCACCAGGAATCATAGACCATCACTACCACATGAGGTTACCACAAGTATCACCATTACATAGCACATAAGAATCATATCGCACAAGATCACACAAATACATTTCACAGAACATACACATACACAACCAAATCAAGACCGAAACCGGTGCCATAGCCACAACCGAGGAATTAGAGGACTTATTTGAGGCACATGCATCAAGATTGGGCAGTCGGCGAGCAGACTGGTGTGGCGTCCACACACGCGGCGCACCACTAGTGCGGCCACGCCACAAGGGCACGGCCAAGCGCAGTCGTGGGCGCAAGAGAGGAGGCAAGGCGGCACGGCCCGGGCTATAACCGGCCACGACGTAAGTGCTGCCGAGAAAAGCACACCATTGGCAAGGGTTAGCGGTGACAAGGCTCGAGAGGAGGCTAGGGTTAGTGCTTATAGTGTAGGTTTAGGGATTTATTTAGTTTTGGATTGGAGAGAAAGCTACAGCAAAACAATTCAAGGTTGGATCATCGCCGGCGAGGCACCGGTGACCAGGGATTCAGGATTGCGAGGCGTGGCGGCGACGTTAGGGTTCGGTGCACATGTGTGTATGCAAATCTTGAGCCGAGAAGCGAGAGAGATGGCGCCTGTTGTAACATCCCTAATTTTGCCCCATTTTTCCATTCTCTGAGCATCGCCTTATCACGCGCATCTTGCATCACCTAACTCCGAAAGAACCCAAACCAAAACCAATACAAACGCAATGTGCTTTAAGATCCCCTCGCATCGGAACATCTCAAATCGGCCGATCCTATCTCAAAACCGAAAACGACCGCTTCTAGGAGACCCAAAAAGCCCAAAATCTCCGTTTGAAGTCCGAATCGAGATCCGTCTTCTCCTACGCGTTCATATCGCTATTTAATACATATCGTCCTTTAGAAACGTTTCCCAATTCACGACGAAAATCAGAGTTTCAGCCGTTAGAAAAATCCGAAAACGAAAGTACCAGTTTTACTCAGCCCCGTTTTCGTTTTATCCGAAACCCTGCCAAATCTTCTCGTTTTCGCGCGTACTCAATTGGAACAAGTATACAATAATTTTATCCAGCCCTCAGGAAAGTCGGATTTGCATTTGGGTCCCTAAATCTTGGAAATGCCCAAAATGCCCCTGATCAAAGCACTGTGTACAGTGCACGGCACTGTACTGTGCCTGTGCCCGTGCCGTGCGCGCGCTCTGCGTGCCGCCCGTGCGCCACTGTGCCGCGCCACCGCGTTTCTTCGCCGCCGGCACCGCCCCATGTGCGCCTCGCGTGCCCCGTGAGCTGAGCCACCTGTCGAAGCCACGGCAGCGCCTCGGGAACCCCCAGATCGCCGTGTTAGTCCCGTCGCGTCCGCCACCGAACGCCACTCCACCTGGCTGCGCGCAAAAGTCGCCGCTCCTGTGCTCCTCAGCCACGTCCAGCACCGGCATTGGGTGGGAGTGCCACCGCTGTCCTTTGCCCGAGCTGTAGCCATGCTTATCGACCCTCACATCGGTTCACCGTCCCATCGCCACCGTCCTCGCCACCGGCTACCGTCGCAACCACACCCAGAAGCGCCCTCCCTCGGCCATTACCTCCCCCAAAGCTTCTAGAGGCTATAAAAGCCAGAACCCACTCCCTCTTCATCACACACACGCAGCAAACGCAATCAAAGCCACTGTTCATCGTCTTCCCCGAGCTCCACCTTCGGCCTCCACGGTGACAGCGCTCTCCGGTGAGTTTCTTTCCAAACTAAAGCCACAAACACACTCCACTTCACCCCTACATGGTTCACGAGCAAGGAATTGAGCTCATTTCTTCCCTAACTCCGGCTATCACCGTTTTTCCTTTTGTCTCTGTTTTACAAATTCAGCCCAATCCAGAGAGAATTAGAACTCGTGCTAGTGAGGAGAATTGCTCCTTAGAGCATGCTTAACCACCCCAGCTAGTTAGTTTCGGTTTTCATGCAGCAAAACAAAAACCCCCAAATCCCCAGCCGTGAGCTACGGCCATCTACTCCGGCGAGCCTCCAAACGCAACAACTGGACAAACCAATGCATCAGCAGTGACCTCCACACTCCCAGGAGCAAGAATATGTGATCAATTTCCAAATTGATCAACCCTAGCTGCTCCAATTGCTCTGCCCTAGTTTCTGTTCAAAACAGCCACCTTGGCATTCAAATTCCGGCCAACTCCGGCCATCCCCGGCCAAACCCCCCGGCCAGACACCTCCTGACACTTAAGCCTACATGTTTGACATAGTTTGCCTTCAAATGCTTGAGCCAATTGCTCAGGACACACAAGCCCTAATTCCAGCAGTACAATGGCATAGAAATTGCTGTGCCCTGGACCTTTTTGTAAATTCTGAAAAACCTAAGCCTTTTCTGCTTGTCCCACTTTGTCAAATAGCTTCGCCTTAGTCTAATGCACCCACTGTCCAATTTTCATCTCATTCAGAGCTACCTAGACCCTTTAACCCACTTTTCGGCTTTTAGGTTAAGTTCGGACGTGACCCGAACGTCGCCCTTTTGACGTCCAATGTCCGTCGACCCTAAGAGTCTTATTTACTACTCTTCTTGTCCATCCTAAACTAGCACAATTCAACCCTTGGAAACCCAAAGCCCAAACCCTAGTCCAGTTCAGAAATCAGAAGCCGTTCCAGTATAGCGCCTTATTATTTTATGTGAGCATAAGTTGTCGTATTTTGTAAGTTGATTGTAATACCTTGTGTGTATGCCTGTATTTGAAGATCAAGACTTCGACTACGTGGAAGAGGAAACAGAAGAACCCGCAGACTACGACACTACTGCTTGGCAAGGCAAGTTTCCCCTCCTTTGAACATATTGCGCCTATTATTTTATATGCAATTAATTATTTAGAATTTGGTACCTACGCATGTATGCATAGATAGTTTTGATAAAAGTATATGTTGAGAAATGATGTGAGTAGATAGTCCTACTTTGCAGACCCCCCCTTGGTTCATAACAAATTACTTTACCTTGTCACCTTAGGAGAAAAAGTGTAGAACATACGTGTGTATTCATATACACACTACCTTAAGAGGAAATATGTACCCATGGAAATATATGTCTATACTAATAAATGTGTAAAAGAAAAGAGGAAGGCAGAAGCATGAGCAAACTATTTCTAAAGATCATTTTATGTAAAAGAAATAGGGACTACTAGCGAGGGTTGGTTTGGATGGTTGGCGCTGTGTGCGCGGTAGGTTTGTGAAAGCCTCGCTAAGGGTTCATAAGGACGGGATCGTCGTGCTGTGCTTCTAGCGACCTGAAAGCGTGCTAACCACCCGCCTGGTATGGGACAGGCACAATGTCACGACTCACCTAAAGTTAATCATTTCCTGCAATGGTTGTCGATCCGGTTTCCCGAGTGGAAATTGGTGGGCCACAGAGGGCCACGAGTGGTGTGAGGGGTAGAGAGGATAAGGTGTAAGAAGGAAGTCGCCCTAGCCTGGCTCTCGAGTCGTGCGCGACCGAACCCGGAAGTGGGAATTTCCATGCGTCCAGAGGAGGACTTCATGGACCCAAGGCTAGAAGAAAAGGCAGTGGGGAGGACCCACAACGATAATGAGGACCTTACGCGTGCTTGCCATGTATCATGTTGTAGGGAGTACCTACCTTGATAATGGGGCCGGTATTGTCTATGTATCGGGCAGGAAATTATTAACAATGGGTCAGTAAACTGTTGTGTAAACTCAGCCTGGTCACCTGCGTATAAGTCGCAGGGAGCTGATCCGACATTTAAGTTGAGTTTTCGTGGTGGGTACAGTGGTACACCTCTGCAGAGTGTAAAAAGGGTATTCGAATACTCCGAGCTCCCGGGTTTTCTGGAGCCTGGTCGTCGTGGGGTGAACCCGCGTCGTTGCAGCATGATTAGTATTGCTAAATTCTTTAAAATGAGATCAAACCGTGGCAACTCATGGGAGTTTAGCCTGACTTTGCGGAAAATATACACATGTACCGTTTTAACAAATTACTTTGAAAAATAAAACCCCAGATTCAGGGAGATTTTCCAAAATACTAAGATACCTCTGTTTCCAATAAAATTTCATTAAGTATGGAACCATAGAGCTTGTCGTTGTCAATAACTGCATACTATATTTCCTTATGCGGGAACTTGTTGAGCTTTGTATGCTCACCCTTGCCGATTCAATAAGCACAGAGGAGGAATCAACTGATTTCATAGACTATGGAATCGAGCCGGCACAAGAAGACCCCAACACAGTTCCAGGAGATTCAAGCGCCTGAAGGGTCATCTAACCTCAGTGAGAGCGATGTGGGTTTCGCCCTGCTGCACGCTTTGTTGATTGAGGGAGATGTTTCCCCTCTGCTTTATTATTTTGCTACTCTTACTCGACGTGGTTCCGCATACGTCGGTTATTGTAATATGGGTCTGAATGACCCCATATGCTATGTTATTGTATGTATGTAAATGCCGTTGGATGTTCTGAAGTTTCAACTCCTGTGCACAAATTACCTGGGCATTTGTATTAGGTTCCCTCTAACGAGGGGCCCACACCTGTAGATGGTGGAGCAACTGCTGCCGGGCGAGATTAGGGTTTAGGGTGGCGCGGCTGTGTGTGTTGTGCGTGTGTGTGTGGAGTGTGAGTGTGTATGCCAATGGCCAGTGGGCCGTGTAAGTGTGTGTGTGCGTGTAGAGAGTGAAGAGGGTGGTTGGACCTTGGCTGACCCAACCAGAATAGAGGGGAGTTGGGCCAGTTCAGGTCCAACCAAAGTTTTTCTTTTTCTTTTTCTATTTCATTTCTATTTTATTTACTAAATTACTATTTGTTTAACTAATGTTCATTTATTTAATTTGTTTAATTCAATAAATTGATTATTAAGTATTTATTATTAACCAATTCACTTTAATTACTCTACTTCCCCGATTCATATATTAATTTATTTAAAGACTTTGTTAACTAAACTATATATTTTAACCTTCCATAAATATGACTTAAATTATTTTTCTAACCTTCTATTTAAATAAAAGAATTTTTTAAAACTATGATTTACTTATTTAAGTTGATTTAATTAACCTGTTTATAAACCTACTTCACTTAATTTAATTATCATAAAACAAATATTTCGATAACTAAGGGTTAGTAAAATTAATATTATATTTTTTTGGAAAACTACCCAACCCATGGTTTTTGAGCAATTCCATTATGCAGTTCAAGTAAAACTAATTTGAATTTTCGTCTTATCTGGGAGGGTAACCTTTTCGATTCTTTGATTACGTTAGAAGACGTTAAGAGCTAGTTCAGGGCTGAGTGTTTGCATCGCAAGAGAGGCGAGAATGTTTAACGCTTAAACGTTGCATCATTGTATTATGATCACCAATGTTCTTATTAAAACTTATATACTTAATTATTTTAATTCTAGAAGCTGATCTAAGCGAGGAGCCCCAGAGAAATTTGCAGATCTTGATCTTGAACTTGTTGACCCAGGCAAGTTTTATACCTTGACCATATTGAGCATGGTTGGTTGAAGTTATTTCATTACCATTTAGTTGATAATCAAGATAATATTATCACATTGCATCAAAAAGAATATCTTATGGAATTAAATGTTGGCTTTAGCGAAGGTGCCGTAGACAATACTTGAGTAATCTTATTAAGAGTCAAGGATGGCTCGTATTCCATGATAAAGAATAAATATGAAGATTTTTACAAAGACAAAGATATAACCAACTGTCATTTTTATGTAGCCCCGTATTACTAGTATCAACCACAGATTTGATATGGGACAGACTTAGTCAAATATCTTATCCAGAAACTAGCGAACCTTCACATGGGAATGTATATATGTGTGTATTAATGGTTGAATAAAAGTCATGATTCGAGGGTAGGTCCCGAGCTATAAGCCCGACTGGTGGTATAGCAAATGAATCTGTCTACAAGAGTATGGCAATGCCATGCTAGTGGAGGTACCTAGTATAAGGATTTGAAAAAGGCTGTATTATCTTGATCGCGTCACAAATTTTTAGAAATGCGAGGTGATGTTGATGAACACCGACATGAAAATCAAGAGTTTTTTAGGTAAAGTGATACCCTTCTATAGAGTAAAATATGAATATTCACTCCTTACTTCTAGGTTGAAAGTTGTGTCGAGGTAGGAAAAGAGGCTTACAGGTGGTCTCACCCTGTGATATAAGTACCCAATAGAGTTTTTATTTAACAAATTGACTCTTACAATCATAAGTAAATTTTGGCAGAAAACTCATCCTTGCTTAATACAATCTAATACTCATTTAACTAGTTAAGGTCTGCATGATGCATTT
This sequence comes from Pharus latifolius, assembly GCA_019359835.1. Taxonomy (NCBI): domain Eukaryota; kingdom Viridiplantae; phylum Streptophyta; class Magnoliopsida; order Poales; family Poaceae; genus Pharus; species Pharus latifolius. The sequence goes on from CM033322.1 coordinate 23,003,554, forward strand.
AAATTTTAATTGCTTTCTAAGTACCTCAGCACTCATTCTTGCTACTTGTATTTCTTGATTAGATCTTGAGTATTCCATCGGCGATACGATGCCAACTAGTGAAGAAGAGGTGGATAACCTGGAGGGCTTTGAAGTGGACATCTGTAATTTTGATCCAACCTACTTCGACATTAGCGATGAAGATTAATCACTCCGATCACCCCAAAACTGTCATGATATTTTGTTGTAATAAACTTATATATGCAAAAGTACTCTGTTATGTTAAACTCTGCATAATTTTTCTGTTTCACTACTCTGTTATGAATATTTGTCAGATAGTCTTTATTTTATTTGGGAAATGTTCAAAAACCAAACATACTTCCAAGTGAGTGGTATGTCATGTCGCTGCATATTTACCATTTATCATTATGAAAATGTAACTTTAATAAATATCATTATATTTAAATGCTTATTTGTTGTATACCATTGATCGATAAAGTAATAATTTTTAAAATTTGAGAAAATTTTCTTTTGAAAATGAGCAAATTACCCCAACCCATACTTTTACTAAGCCATATAAGCTATCATTGTTGCACGAGTCCACTCGCCACATCACCACATGAGCCCACCTCTGTCACGCGAGTCTAACCGTCACATGAGCCTAGCTGCTAAATTATCAGTTGAGGTACATAGTTTGGTCTTTTTTTTAAAAAAAATTATTTGATCAGAATAATAGTATATAACAAATAAACATATGAATATAATGATATTCAGCTAACCTATGTTTTTATAATGACATCTGTTCAATATCTGAATTTGTAACTATCCAGAATTGTATTCATATCATTATCTATATCTATTTTCATATTCGACAAAAAAAAACAATATGGATTAAAATATGATTATGATAATCACTTTTTCAACTGTACATTAAATAAACATCAAAACACAACAAACCTATTCTAAGTTCGAAACACTCCGATCCTAGTCCATTAGAACCCTAGAGCCATAGGGGCCAATAGCCCATTTAACACAGCTTCCTTTCCTATCCCCACCTCCCTCCGACGGCGACCCCCACCTCCCCCTCGCCGCCTCCGCCTCCGCCTCCGCCGCCTTCCGCCGCCGACTGCCAGCTACCCGGAAAGCCACGCGCCGCGGCAGCGAGCTCCTCCTCCTTATCGTACTTGGCGATCCGCTTGTTCTCTTGGTAAGCCGGCAATCCCTAGCCCCTCTCCTTTTCCCCAATCTGATTCCCAAGCAACCCACCCGATTCCGTCCAATTCGCGCGCGCGCGGAAGATTAGATTAGTTGCGGTATTGGTATTACCTGGAGCTCGTACGCGCTTGTGCGGAAAAATGTTTGAGTGGAATCCATCGAGAGAGAGAGAGATTGTGATGCGAAATGGTCTATCGCCATGTGGTTCTGTTATGGTGCGTTGATCATTTGAGGTCGATGGTTTGTTGAGGCTCGTGGCGCTTTTGAGATGTTTTGAGAGAAGGAGTGTGGGATCGGGGACTGTTGATTGTTCGGGTCGACCGACCCGACGGAGCTGTTCGACATGTGGTAGACTGGTGCCTGTTTGATTAGGTGTGCGCTGTTTCTTGATCCGTGGTAGGTGATTGATAGTATGCATTGAGTTTAGTTTTTGCTGCATCAATTAGAGTACCTGTGGAGTGCTAAGTGAAATTGGACTCATTTGATACTTGGTAGTAGCGCTGATTTGACTGCTCCCACAATGTTTTTTGGTTGCGAAGGTGAAACATGTTGAATAGCTTGGTAGTAGCTGCCAATCGGCAATTGCAACTGATAGGTTGAAGATGGCTATTCTTCAATAGTTGGTGGGCAGCATTATTGTCTAGTGAGTACATCGGGTGTTTGTGTATGGACTTTCTTCTCAACGTGTAGACTGTAGAGTTTTCCATTTTCCTCCTATTAGAGGAAAAAGGAACAAGCTCCAATTCATTGACATGCAGTAAATATTGAACCTGTCGCTTAGTTCCAACCTTCCAGGTTGTCGAATAACCATATATCTAACATGATTGTTGTAATGCTTGTAACTCTACTTCCCAAGCAATCAAAGGGTTATAGTCAGTGAACTTACATTACAATGATTACATGGTGGAAATTAAGAATCTAAAAATGCCTCTGGGAAACACTATGAAAGTTATTTTCTTGGTTGCACACAGTTAATCTACATTACAATGATTCCAGCAGGTCCACAATTGTGTTCAAAATATGTACAGTGTTCCATGAAAGTGACCAGTTCCTATGACCATGTTATCTTTCTGTCTACATATTCTTAAAAACAAAATAGGGATGAATGAAATTTTCTTGCGAGCCACATTGCTGTATTGGACTGCACTATGATGATGTGAAAATTGCTTGGCAAGAATGAGCAAAGACATCCATGTGCACTTCCTCGTGTCTTAGGAGGCATGACTATTTTTTTTAATAAAATATACCAGTTAAAATTGAGTAAATACATCAGTTTTAATAGACAGTGTGTAATGCACAGCAAGATCATGAAAATGAAACATCGGTTTGGGGATGCTGCAAAAGATCTGTTGCCCCAACACTTATACTATGCAGCATATCTGCATCCAACATATATTGGCCACACAATGCACAACACAGACTTGACGCGCCTCTGATATGTACCGGAGTAGTTCCAAACTATTTGTGATCTTGAAAATTTTATTTTTTGAGTGTTGGCGTGCCCAGCATAAGACACAACCAAGAAATTAACCGTGTGGAAGTTAGATTTAGAGTGTGGGATATCTTTGTTATAAACTACTGTGTACTTGTTGTCATGCTGCATTAGTTACTTACTTTTTCATTTTTGTGGGAAAGCTGGAAAAGCACAACCATTTAAAAGTTCTAATTTTATGAAAATTTTCAAATCTTTTTATACATCAAGCCTGCTTTGATTTAGTGTTAATTTGTGTTTTAAAGGGAATCAGAGCAATGTGCTATCACTTTTATTATTGTTCCAGCAATATCATTATAAGCCATATCATTAACACCTTGCTACCCCACTCATATGATTTTATGTTTGACCCCCTGCATTGACATTAGGAGTGAATCTTCATGTGGAATGCTACTGGAAGATGATCAAGACAATGCATAAAGCATAGATGCAAAGTTTGCTGCAAACTTGCTAATATTGAAGATGCTCGAAGAATCATCTCCTGCACTGGATACTGATAAAACAAAAGTTTCTTCACCGAAAGAAGAAAATAATTCCACTAACTCTGAACCTGCTACAGATACCGAAGACTTCGAAATTAGTGATGATGATGACGATGATCGTAACCACAAGCATCGGAGGAGGGAAGTTAGACCTCAATCTATTGATGATGATACAGAGGAGCAATCTCTAGGAAGGCCTTTCAAAAAGAGGAATAGAATTTCTGGTAATGGACTGCTTTTTGCTGGAACTGATTCTCATGGAGAAGCACAGAAGGACTACTCTCAGAAATTCAAGAGGCGTCCTGGAGTAGGACCTCACGGTCGGGCACCTAGAGCGAATCAATTTTTCCGTCCTGATTCGTCAGCATCTGTTGTTGTTCGTCCTCCTATGGCACGGGGAAGAGGACGGAATGCTGCACCGTGGACTCAGCATGATCCAAGATTTAACACATTGGACATGATTGATTTTGCATCACAGATGGTTTCACAAGGACCACCTACACATCCTAGCTTATTCATGGGAACAGCATTGCCGAGCAGTACCAGTGCACAAAATGGTTCCTGGGGTCCATATGGATTTATGCCTGGCCTACCTAATGGAATTTTGGATCCAATCCACCCACTTGGACTGCAAGGTCCTATTCAGCCTACAATTTCTCCTTTAATTGATCTTGGCATGCCTCGCCAACGTTGTAGAGACTTTGAGGAGCGTGGATTTTGCTTGAGAGGGGATATGTGCCCCATGGAGCATGGTGTAAATAGAATTGTTGTTGAAGACATGCAGGTCTATTTCCTTTTTGACCTTCATATATTCTTCTGCATTCTATACTGCAAGTTTTGCTGTCATCCTTCTACATTATTGGTAGATTCCACCAGAAGTTTGCATATAGCAAATTCTGTGTGGTTTACACATTCTATGGAGCAGGATTAGTGTAGTGCATCATATGTTCAAGTCATTAGTTGCATGGTGATGTTGTGCCAACATCACTGTGGTCTTAAATGTGCACCCTGTGCTGTTAGCACTGATCTTAGTTGCAATTAACCCTGTTTACAATACTCTGTTCTAAATCAAAACTGAGTTGTATTAGCTTTGATGTAAGTATGCTTTAGATTTTTTTTTTGCAGCATTTTATTTTCTGGTTGTGATTTAAATTGTTAGCTTGTGATTTTTTTACCTCATTACTGCTAATTATGACACGTGAGGCTAAGTTCCTATAGTCAAGCACAGTTAGATAATATTCAATAATATTCTATGCTAATGTCATGACATTGAGGATTAATAGCTCGATTTCTTTTACATTTTTCAGAGTCTTTCTCAGTTCAATCTTCCAGTCTCAGTTCCAAATGCACCAGGGTTGGGAATCCAAAATGAGACAGGAGCTGCTTCTGGTAATTTATCAAGCCTAGGGGGCAGTAAAGGTGTATCTGCAAAAGATACTAAATCTGGTGTGACAAATGATACAATTAAGCTAAATGGAACTTCTTCTTCAGCTGTTCCTGACGCTGATGTATATGATCCTGATCAGCCTCTCTGGAACAATGAACACCCTGACGCATCATGTGCTGGTTTGAGGCTTCCTTCACCAAATACTGATGATGGATTATGGAATGCTGAATCCTCTGGACATGAAGCAGGACGTGAACATGCAAACCAGGGTTTTGATGGTTCACAAAATTTGAAGTATTCTGTTTGGGGGCGAATAACGTCAAAGAGAAAATTAGGGCTCGGTAAGACAGCTAATACTACTTCGACGAGCACCACAGGAAACCAAAGAAGTGAAAATTATGATGAGATGGCTCCCAGCACGGTCCAAGTAAAGCCTTCTTCTACTAAGGAAACCAATGGTCAATCCAATTCGAAAACATTTGGAGATGTGGGCCGGCATAGTAATCGACCTTCTCACAAAGCATCCCGCACACTTTATGTAAATGGCATTCCCCAAGAAAGCAACAGATGGGAGGCCCTTCTTTCGCACTTCCAGAAGTTTGGTCAAGTAATAGATATCTACATTCCATCTAATAGCGAAAAAGCTTTTGTGCAGTTCTCTAAAAGGGAAGAAGCTGAAGCTGCCCTAAAAGCCCCAGATGCTGTGATGGGAAACCGCTTTATAAAGCTATGGTGGGCCAACAGAGATAGGATCCCTGATGAGGGAGAGAGTAGAATCTCCATGAAGTCTTCCCAGTTGTCTACCACGTTGACCAATTCTGTCCCAACTCTGCCATCTTCTCTTAATAGAAGCAAAGAAAATCTTCAATCTCCAACTCCAAAGGCCAGTTCTGGATCTTCTGCTGAAACTTCAGGTCCCAGTATGGGTCCTAAAATGCTGCCACCAAATAGTGTAAAATCAACACCTGCTCCAAAAAGGCAAGAAAGCCTAGAACTCCTGGAAGAACTTCGTAAAAAGCAAGCGATTTTAGCTCAAAAGCGTGATGAGTTCCGCCGCCAGTTAGAGAAACTTGCAAAACAGGTGCTACTCTTTTCCCTGGAGTTATTTCAATTTTTTTATTGATTGCATATTTATTGCTTTTAGCGGAAACAATTTTCCATTAATAGGTGGACATATTTATTGTTGATACTTAACTGTGCTTATAATCATCACATTGTTAGCTGTTGCTGATGTGTTCTAATAAGTGAACATCTGCATTACAGAAAAGTTCAGCAAATTCAGTCAAACAGGCAGAGGCTGGTGGAAAAGAAGTTGCTTCTAATGACGTGGTGAAAGTGACAGATCCAAGGTCAATAAACACTAGGGCAGAAGGCTCACAAGAAGTTTCTGGTGCAGTGCAAAAGAAAATTTCTGGGGAGTTGGCTTCATCTACCCCAAAATCTGCTGCAACATCTGCGCAGAAACCAGGCATAACTACAAAACAGACAGTGCCTCTGTTAGCACCACTGCTGAATAGATTTAAGCTCGACAACCGGACCACATCATTTAGAATCCTTCCACCTTTGCCAGCTGAAATTGCAAATGTAAGTCTCTCACCCAGCCAACCACTCTGTGTTTCCTTCTCTTCGCACACTTACATGTACCAAAAAATGTCGGCATCTTCACGGATATAAATGCAATGCAATGTTTTCCCAGTCAAAGTGAAGTTTGAGTTAAATTGAATTATATAGATGGCTGGGCATCAGAATGTTTATTGCTAAACTGCTGGCATCTGACTATTTTCCACTGTTTATCCCTTGCCTCGCTACCTCACACCGCAGATTTTTTAGTCCATCACATTCACGCATTTACCACCTAGCTTAGATTATATCATCTGGTCTCACTAACACCTTTCGTCTCGAAAGTATTGGTTCAAAATAATTTTTTGTGGGCATGCTATATGGATATGTTCATCAAATTGATGACTTCGATTTCATTCTTATGATCTTTATAAGTTTTTCTAAGTGCAATCGTGGATCTTATAGTATCACTATCACCTCACCTATCATCGTTCTATTCTCTATGTTGTCAATGAAGTTTGAATTACTTGATACTTGAGATTATCATCAATTTGTGACTGAATCTTAGATATATTAACTAGAATTACATAAACCTACTTAATAAGAATAGGAGTAATTAGCTCCGTACCACTGCAAAAGTACCAAGTTAGCAAAATACAACCTGTTGTGAGTATGACATGTGGGACTTAAGCACACATGTCAATAAGATATTTAGTGGTATTTAGCTAAATTTATAACTTTGATAGTGGTGCAGCTAATTGTCTCTTATAACTCCTTTGCCCATGGTATTATATTTGGATTTGCTTGTGATATAGTTCATTGTGAGATGCTTGATATAGTGAAAATAGTGAGTCATATATCTGTAATACTGTTATTCGTTATTTCTGTGAGACATCTGCAAGATCTTAATATAAATCTAGTCTTTACTAGCTGGTGTAGTGGCTTAGTGTGTCACAGCTTAACTTGTGTATGAACTGGTCTGTTTATGTTATGAACGAGCACAACAGTAAACTGGTATTCTATATCTTTAGCACTGTATTTGAATAATTGTTTGCGGCCATGAAAATTGCCACCTTTTGTTATCCCATCGGCTCCAATATTTTTGTTCTCTTCAACTGCACATTTTTATACTCAGCAACTGTTAAACCTATCACAGTTGGCCTGGTTAGATGTTATGGAATATGGGGCAATCATGTTCCTGTGGCAATCTGTTCTAATATGTGGCAATCATGTTCACACTGCAATCTGTCTTAAACAGAATCACCCCATTGATGGTGATTTCTTTTCTTATGTTTAGGTTATTTCTTTTATTTTTTAAAGAACTTCTGCTTAGGTTATAGAATTTGCATACATTTTTGAAATGCCAACCATAATGAGACTGCATTTGCTATGAATGATGGCAAATGGTTTAACAGTACACCTGTATTATCTATGTAATCTGAAATGAGAAGTTGCAGTCTAGAGATTTTACATTTAGTGGCAGGAGCAGCTGACTAGATTTAGTCAGTTAATCTTGCATGTGTGCCAACTGATGTAAGCAAGAAATCAGTACACAGTTTGACTTGTCTTTTCATGCAGTTAACTTGTAAAATTCTTCTTTCTTTCCCTTCTAAGGATTAACTGTTGAATATCCTTCTGTTATTTTGGTTGATGGTTCTTTTTTGTGTTTAGACTGATGCTTGATCACAAGCTGTTTCTATAACTTCTGATATCCTTGACTATGTCCTTTACAGGTATCTGTCTTGACTGATCATTTCTCATCATTTGGTGAGCTTTCATCTGTTGTTCTGGAAGACACTGAAGCCCACAACCATGATTCAACATTAAAACCCTCTCTGAGTTGCTCAGCTTGTGTGACTTACACAACACGGCAATCTGCTGAAAAAGCATTTGTTGGTGGTAAATCCTGTAAAGGACATGCATTACGGTTTATGTGGTTAACAGCCTCTCCTGGCTCCAATAGCCATTCTAGACCTCAGATAACCTCAACACCTGTCAGGGCTTCTAGTATCTCAGGTGAAAATCAAAGTATGGCATCTGAGACACCACACTCTGTTGGAAAAGTCTCATCCACTGGCATATCTGGCATGGCAGCCAATGTTCATAGTGGATCTATACCAACTGCAGAAAGTACAAAGATTTCTCCAATTGAAATTTCCGAGGCTTCATGTTCTAGTTCCTCTATATCATCAAATGTGGAGTGCCTTCCTATTAGTGATGCCACTGGGAATGCTGACTTTAGAGATGCTGACCATGAACAACGAGGTATGTTACTTTTATTTGGAAGTGACTAATGATGCATTACTCTATTTGAAATAAAATTTATTTTTTTATTGCTTATTAGAAAATGAGTTCTAGGTTGTCAGTACTTTTATTATATGCAGGACTCTTGACACAAGGCTATATCATTGGTCTACCTGCCAAACATAGCACTCCACTGGAAGTGATAGATGCCAGCTATACTGGGCAGTGTAGCAGGCAAGATTGAGACTGACATGACTAGTATACAACTGGTCTACTGATAGCAACACTTGTGCTACTAGGAAAAATTGTGGTGTTATATAATTCTCCAAGTTGCTAGCTAGCAGCTAGCAACAAAAGTGTGTTAATTTGTGAAACCAAAGAACGAAGCTCAGTCGGTAGGCACTGTTATCACCAAAAATTTGGTTTTTTGTATTTCTGAATTTTTATGATGTAACTAACAAGGAAAATTACAAATATACATTTTATAAAACTGAGCTGATGGCTGATACTTTAGTCTGTTTTCGGTCATATTTTCTAGCATAGAGGTTGCTAGTAAATCTCAAGCTTGCACCTGCTTTTGTTATTGGAGGTTAGGTTTTCCTGTACTGCTACAGTACTACCTATTGCTGATTTACTGACTGCAATAATGCTTGCTAGTAGCTGATAGATGCTCCTGTAATCCTGTATAGGCTGATAAGTCAGCATGTAATGGCTTCTATGGGAACCTTGTCTGAGAGGAGATGCTGAGCTTGTTAGCGTATTGTGTTTAGCTTGTCCAATAACCTATCCGATCTCATCGTGAGACTCAAGAAATATCTTTATTATGCGCTTAAGTGAAATCCTTCTAATAAACTTTAGTTCAGATTCTTACACAATTCGCATGTGGTTGCACTGTATGGTATGCATTGGTTGCCCTGGTTCCAATTGGAGGTTTAGTCAGATTCGTCGTGGTTAGTAGTCACTTGTCTGGATACAAACAGATTAGAATGAATATCCCAAGACCTAAACTTCTAGTTACCTCAACCACAACATGAAGGTTGTTTGTTGACTAGCCTCTTCAGCTTTCATTTTGCACCTTTGCCAATTTTATGATTGTACTTTTATAATAATTTAAACCTTGTGATTACAGTGATCTTTATTTTATTTCTTCCTTTTAGACTAAGCCCATTTGTTAAATTGTTTCCCTCATAGCTCTTCTAGGTTGCTCCTTTTCCCATTCATGTGCATGTAGATATTACCTCGTTTGTAGTGACATTCAATCTGATATGCGAGAGATACTTTCAACACCAGTCATTTGTGGGCTCAGCCTAAACTATTAGTAATAGTTTTAACTTTTTGTGGAAACAAGTTTTATTTATGTGGTATCATTGGCTGTTGGACCATTAACTGTAGAGCAATACCAACAATCCTTTTTATGAAGTATAGGTAAGAATACTGCTAATAGGTAAAGGCGGGCATTTTCAAGAAAGCAAGCACATGTACCTGACTGGTGTGTTTTCTGGTGATAGCAGAATAGCACTGGGAGTTAAATTGCAGTTTTGTCGCTGTTAGTGTAAATGTTGTGGTGATGCAATTCTGTAAACTGTAGGGTAGTACACTAGTTCTCACTGTATGCATAATTTTTCCAAAAATGAAAGATCATTAACTGTCTAGAGATGCCTTGTGGTACATGTTTCTGTCAGAAAAATGTGTCCGATTTGTTTATTTGATATATTCCAATGTGTTTGCTTTCCTTGAGCTATCCCTCCACCCCTTTCCTGTCCTGTGCAAAGTACTATTGTGTTTGAATAGAATCGTAATCCATCCATTAAAAACTTGTGACATCAACATACTTATTTTCACAGGTGGTACATTGAAGAGTTGATGATGTTCAGAGGCTCCAACTTGATGGTATTCTGAGGCTTCCACTTGATGGCTTGTCTGGTATAAAGCAACTCTGCAGCACGTCAAATCGCCACATACACATAAAAAGTTATCGAAGAAATTATTGAAAATCCTGCAAGTTTATTTTAGAGTGGCATTGGGGAATACCCTTAAAATGAAATGAAAGAGCTTGAACATATACTGGAAATCATCATCTGATCTTATTTCTGAGAAAAAAATGTAATTTGTGTTATAGATCATTTGTACGCCTCATTTTGGAAGAGCATCTTGCTGAAAGCAGTTCATACTATTTCAGGTCTGTATTTTTGTAGCTCTTGCTGAAGGCAGTTCGATGTGCATTCTCTCATAAGCACTCATTGAACTGCTAGCCTCATATCTCCTGTTGCTTCTAGGTTTCCACTTCCAAAACTTTTATTGTGCATATGATACTATAAGGCAATACATAATTCCACCTCTTCAATGCAAATTATCTGACTTACTATGTATATATAGCTTACATCTGGTTGCCATGAGATTAATCTTATTTGCTTCTAATGTTGATTTTTGCTATCTGTTTGTGTGCTACTGGTTCACCTTTTCTTCTTCTTGCAAAATGTGACCATATTCTCATTTTTGCAAAATGATGGATGGGGAAAAAAGGCAATACAAGAATGAGTGAAGTACAAAAAGAAAAAAAAAGAAATGGGGGAAGGGGAATGCTGGAGAAACTTGAAAGATTCAGTGGAACTGGAATGGATTATTAAGTGTAAAAAAAATGGTGTGTGTCTTATCTTCTGTAGAGTAGTACAAAGAAGTGAAAAAAAGACATTCAATGAAAAAGATTGAAAGGAAAAAAAAAGAAGGAAAAAAAGAATGAAAACAAGTCTGTGTGAAGCTATTGATGGAAGCAAATTGCCAAATGAACTCATGTTCATTTTGTGCTATAATTCTCTCTTTTGCATGGTAGTTTACCATGGTGCTATTAATTCTGTGTCAAGAATCTAGATCCTCTCTGATGGTTGAATATCTTTTGATCTAGTTTGCGTTGTCCAGCAAAAAGAGAGCGCTATACTGCAAAATTATGGTGCAAGCTTAATTTGATGGACTCATTGCTGGTAAATATATTTTTGTGTTTAGTTTTCTATGGCTTCTCTCGACAATCTTTTTTGGCTGTCTGGCGTTGTTTCTTCAGCTGTTTATCATCCCATGCCCCCCTTTCAGGCAGAGTATTTTGTGAAGTTCTTGAAAAGTCGATTGGTGATTTTAGCGGATAAGCGAGAGTGACGTGTTCATTGCATCCAGTAATAGGTGTTGGCTTAGAGGTGAAAATGTGTGTGATAGTATTGCCATGGCGCATAGCTGCTTGGCAAAACGTTGTTTTTTCTCTTAAATTTCGAGGGTGATTAGGAAAATCAGTGAGCTAAGATCTCATTTGCAACATCTGAATTTTGAAGGAATTCTGCAGAAAAAGAAATTAGTTTTGTTAATAGACAGGTACCTATTTTTTTTTTTTTATCTTGTATACATTTATTTTCAATTTTAGTTCAACATTTTTTCTCAGATCCAACTCTTTAAAGTTTACCTAGCCATCTCCTTAGTTTTTCCGTTTGTGGAAGGAAGTGAAGCAGCGGTGGCATTGCACAGTGCGAGTGGAGGCGATGAGACGTGGTGGCCACAAGGAGAAGGAGGACGGAAGGACGGTGGTCGTGGCGGTGGTGCGACGAGGTAGCACCGACACCGGCGGTGGATTCGAAGGAGGAGAAGGGAGAAGTGTAGGGGAGATGGGAGAGCGGATATTAAATCTAGATTCGGATGTGTAGTGTAGATGGTACAAGTATTTTAAAATAATAGACATTTGTGTTATCGACAACCCAAAAGAAATATCTAGTGAAAGTTAATGAAACATTTCCTCAAACATTCCTAGATTTTAAATAGGGTCTAAGACGGAGTCCAATGCCACTGCTTCCCTCGATGCTGGAGAGAAAAAAATATTTTTTTATTGCACACTGAAGAAAGGAGCTGCCTGGCAAGGCAGTAGGCTCTCCAGAAATATTTTTTTATCAACTATTTTCTCAATTTACGTGTTGAATCATTCTCTAAGTATTTTTTTCTTCCATAACAATATATTTGTTACTTTCTCTCTTCTCTAATAAGCACCTCCTCGAGAACCAATCTATTGGAGTAATCGGCGTCCCAGGTGGTGTTTTGCATGCGTGACACATAATATTTCATTAGGAGAGTTTTTTAAAACTGTGTGCATTAGACTTAACCTAAAACATTCATTGGCAATAGTTGACTAAAATTAGGAGCCAACTAGATATCAAATTTCTGGAAAGAATATGGTTCTCGAAACTGACCAGAGACTAACAACCAACTAGTTTTTCAAAAAACTCCTACCAACTATTATTTTTTGTTTTTCTTTGTATAATCATTAGCTTGCACATTATTTAAAATAGTACTAAAATCACCTCTAATACCAGATAATTTATTATCTCCCAGTATAAATTAGAATACCCAATTCTTAATAGTTACCGGCCAGTTCCGCTAGGAACTTGAACCCTAGGGCCAACTTCTTGCCTCATGTGTTGATTAAGCAAGAGTTATTACTTGTTGCCATTGTAGACAAATCGGATAAGAAAGGAAGACCATCGGAAGCTCTACTGTAGATCTTCTGGTATGCTTTTTCAATCACAAAAAATGATGTAATTGATGCATTTAGCAGTTCATCCAAAAAAAATCATTTTGTACAATATCATTTATCCACTTAGAAGTTATAAGCGAAAAAAAACCCCTCACCCTTAAACTCAAATGATTTCCCTCGAGAAGCTAATGTCAAGTTTTATATTAAGAAATGTTAGACCCGATTGTTATCTATTAGATCGCATGAATGTGTGGTCTCGATTTGAATAATTGATTGAGATTTTGTGGACCCTATTATCACTAGGAGGGAATGGTGATTGAGATTGAAATTAAATATGATTTAAGAGAATTGACTCTCTTCTAAGTTGTATGTATTTAGAGTTGGGGTAAGGTTTGGGTTGGTTTATTTGACAAAGAAGCCGACTTGACTTGATTAGATTTGCGACCTAGAGAACTAGTTCAAACTTGGTTTGTAGCGAGTCGAAGCTACCTAACTTTGGCTTTCTGAGGTTGTAGATCATATTGATAGCATGACGAAGGCATGTTGGATGATGACCCTAGAGAAGAGATGCATATTAATTAGGAGTGAGGATAGTCTGGAGAGTGGATGTAGCTCCATGGTGATGGTAAGTGGAGACGATGGTGGATAGAGATAAACGATTGATAGATGGTGAGGAGAGAAATAAGTAGTGTGTAGGGATAGAGAGTAGACTTGAGTAAAACCTAACCCGCTTGACTCACCCGAGTTTGAGGATGCTTAATCTAATTCAACGCGAGGTTAGGACCAAACTTAGACCTCTCAGTGTCCAGTACGAGACCCTCAAAATTTAGAAAGTTTGACTCAAACCCAATCCAACATGGCACAATATTTTAGATATGACCCAATTAAACCCATTTGACACAATAGACATACATATTGAGCTGAACTAGATTGTACTCGACCTGAAAGTTCTTTTGCCAACCAGCCCGATCCCGAAAATACTGAAACCTAGTAGAGCTGTAGAGGGCACCAGGAGTTGGCTGTACGTTTATCTATGTATGCACTGGTAAGATTCTATTATGATTTAATCTAATGTATGCTTTTGTCTTTATATAATTGTAGGAACGTGGGGCTTTTCCACAAAGTATCCAAAACAAGCCGAGAGCAAACCAAATATGGATCTTCGATAAACATACATGAAACAATTATCAGATCGAGTCATGCCATATGCATCATTTCCATGAAAAACCAGCCCCAGATGCAACCACACCGAAATTAAACATTTCAGATGATGAACAATTACTGGCAGGGCAGATGGTAACACCAATTGTAGGTAAGGATATTATGTGAAAGAAGCATGATCCATTGCTTTTGCAAGGAAAAATAGAGCTTGTTTAGGTAACCACGTCCCGACATGGAATAGGCTCTGAAAAGGGAAACACATTCTAATGCATGCTCTCTTCAACTATCAGAGATCTCGCGAAATCTGCAACTGAAATTATGTTTTCTCAAAGAAACTGGTTATCAGTCAAAAATTTGCACAGAATTATTTCCAAACAAGCACAAACAGTTGTAAGGCAGTGTTGTTCGTGGAGTTATATGTCAAGGAGCAACCTCCGGGGGTCCTCAACCACATCCTTGATGCGGCGCAAGAAGAAAACAGCCTCTCTGCCGTCAATCAACCTGTGGTCATATGTCAGTGCGAGGTACATCATCGGCCTCGCAAGGATGTTGCCATCCACAACCACAGGGCGTTGCACAATGGAATGCATCCCAAGAATTGCTGACTGCATAAGATGCAAATTGCGTTTCAGAATTATGTGCCATGCAATGAACATAAACGAATTTCGTGAGTACGCAAAAAAAAACAGAACCTGTGGGGGATTGATGATAGGCGTGCTGATAAGGCTTCCATAGACACCACCATTGGAGATGGTGAATGTTCCCCCTGCCATCTCATCGATTGACAGTGCCCCCTCATTCGCCTTCTTTGCAAGGTTATTTATTCCTTTCTCAATGTCAGCAAAGTTCATGGTATCAGTATCTCTGATAACAGGCACCACAAGACCCTAAAAACATACAAATTGAAAATACAGTGAGATGTGATGTCCAAAAAAAAAATGATAGCATACAATTAACATAGAGACAAAAATATGTTCTCCAACTTATACTACCTTGGAAGTGCCAACAGCAACACTGATGTCAACATAGTCTCTGTATATGATGTCATCACCATCGATAACAGCATTGACAATTGGCTGGTTTTGAAGTGCAGAAACAGCGGCCTACAAAAGCAAATGGAATCAGAACAACAGGGTAGAATTGCCAACAAATGGTTAGGAAATTCATCAGATCCATGTACCTTGACAAAGCAGGACATCAGACCCAATTTAACACCATGCTTATTGACAAATTCATCTTTGTAATCAGAACGTAGCTTCATCAAGTTGGTCCTGCATCACAATATCTATTATGAAGGCCCATCTAGCCAAGTCTTTGAGGAAAGATTGATGGTTTAAGCAACAAAAAGATTACTGAGGTTCTATTGTAAAATGATAAAATGATTTCAAAGAAGTATGCACATTATGCCAACTATATAGATGTTCAATAAAGAAGCCTGTACAACATGTAGAATACATAGAAATTCAGTACGCATAGCAAAGAAACTGTTGAAGCACTTACATGTCAACTTCATTAAATGTAGTCAGCATTGCAAAGGTGTTCTGAGAATCCTTCAAACGGTTTGCAATACGCTTCCTGAGCCTTGGCATCGGCACCTGCAATTACCATGGTAACATATGTATATGTACTTCTAAAATATATTCCAAAGTAAGTATCTTCACAAATGATACAACTTAATGTTGTAGGAGAAGATTGGCCTTACGCGTCGCTCTCTTTCCTTTGGAGGAAGTTGAGGTTCTGAAGGGGAGGTTTTTGGCGGCGCGGTAGTCTGTTTAGGTACTTGCACTTTGGGAGCTTCTAGTTTTGGTGACTTCTCCTCAACTTTCTCTTTCCCTGTGGGAGCCGGTGCAGGGGTATCTTTTTGGGTTGCCTCCTCAGATGGAGCAACATGGGTCTCACTTGGAGCAGCAGACTTTGATATGATAGCGATTTTGGTACCAGGAGTAACAGTATCACCTTCACTAGCAATGAACTGGAAAAGCAATGGCAGTCAGCAATATGAAGGTAAACTACAATACTAAAAAAGTGGACGTGGAAAGCACAAAAAGGGGGGAGAATTTACCTTTTCAATAACCCCAGCTTCAGGACTAGCAACATCTATTGTCACCTGGATAGCAGAAAGGAAATCTTTCATTTTTATAACCATTCACGAGTATCCAGTTCTACACAAATTCAAAGCAGAATTAAAGTGAAGCACAGGCACCAGTACCTTATCAGTTTCAATCTGTGCTATGGGCTCATCAGCTTCAACTCTATCACCAGGTTCTGTATTAAAGTGAAGATGTTACAACAGAAATGCATGACCTTCTCCAGCAAATGGTGCATGGCAGATTAACCAATGATCTACACTTCACATATTGATCGATCAATCGATCAATAGAGAGAGAGAGAGAGAGAGCATACTCTTCAAGAAGTTCGCAAGGGTTCCATCAGTTACAGATTCACCCATGAAGGGCACAACAGCTTCGACTTTGTCACCTTTAGGAGGAGGAAAAACAAGAGTTGATAAAGCATCCACCAGGGGGCAAATTTATAGAATATTATCTGTCTCAAACAGCTCATGTAGCTTACCATTCTCTGATGCAAATGATCTACTCCAAAGTTGGTAAGGAGATGCATTTGGCAAGCAGTAATGCTTTCTACAAAATTCAATAAGAAGCCACTGTTCAGTACATGACAAAGATGAGTATTTATTAAAAGGATAAGAAGTGCAACAATGCCTGAACAGACAAGAATAAAATGTCCAAAATGACTGCTTTCTATTTCATAAAATGATAAAGAAGTCTACAGCCTGCTACTTACCTTGTCAGCTTTGAGCATTGGGAACCAACTGGAATGAAAGATGATGAAAACACTCAGATTTTGGAGTTACTAATAGTACTCAAAATTCAGAACAGAATTAGTCAAGCTGACAACCTGAAAGTAGCTGATTACTGCAATGTCTTACATGCCTATAACTGTGTAGAAGACCTAACGCCTGCAAGTAAATTACAGCTCAGAAGGAAAAACCAACCTTAAGCATAAGGAACAAATCAACATAGGGGAACTTTGTATGCATACAGACAGTAGGACTAAGAGTATGTAAGCTGCACAACTACACAGGTGGGGAAAAACTAATATAATTATAAACAGCATGCCATTGTCAAAAAGATTGCTATAAACAGTTCAATGAAGTCTAAACAGGTAAGAGTGGTATGGATACACTGAAAGAGTGGTGAGTTGTGACACTTTTCAAGCTTATATGAAGTATTACCTACATGGGATCACATTTTCATTAAAGAAAAAAAACACCTAACTAGGACTATACAGAGTTGGATGTAATCCAGGTTGTTTTGTCAAACTCCTTTATAGAGCTGAATTTGACAGAGAAGTCAGTCTAGGTTGTGTCAAATGAAACCAAATCAGGCTCCAGAAGGAATCATATAGCATGATAATGTACAAAAGAAATACTTTTGGTTTTGCATATAAATGTATATTTCTCAACAGCTTCTATTTGATCAACATGGTCTGAATAGTGCAACACACATAAGCATGAATGTGGAATAATTGAAAATATAATCATAATCAATCTGAAGTCAAATTCACAAAGATTATCAGTTAGCAAGGTTGTACAAGCACAGAGATGGAAACAGGACACAACACAACACAAGCACAATAACACAGCATTCCTCCAAAAATACTGACAAGAGGACAAGGCTGCACATATCAAATTTTTTTTTAAATCATATATCTTTCTTACTTAAACATAAATAGCACATTCTTAAAGCATAACTTTAGCATCTACAAGGAAGCAGCAAACCGAACTTAAATTTATCAGTTCTTTTCCAAGTTCTAGGGCATGTAATGGGCCATGTCCTAAAAGTGTCTGGATATTTTCTTTTAATAGTAAATTATTGAACACTTTCTTTGCAACCTAGGCTATTTCAATTGGCAACCTAGGCTGTGTTAAATCTCGGTATTTTTGTGTAAGTACACATACATCACTGCATCTACAAATGTCAATAAATGTTTCACTTCAGCTCGCAGAACTAAACTTAGCACATATTCAACTCATCCTCATGCTGTCATGGACAAGACTCATTTTTCATCACTTAAGGTCTGAAACAACAAACTATAGAAGTATTGAAATTCTCCATGAAACAAATGCAGTTTACCAAATATCTAAAGCTGTTCTGGTCCCCCTCACAAGGTATGCCAAAACAGACCATTCTTAAGTTGAGTCACAGCTTCTGATGAAATCATATCAAAAGCTATCTATGCTTCATATAGGAGATCAACCAGCATGATTTAGAACAAAATCTTCATTACGCTTTCATCATGGACTCTATCTTATCAACTTAATAGTCAATTTTTTTAAAAAAAGACACTTACATATTCTGAAAGACTGAAACACTATATTCAAGTAACAAATTTTAGGGCATGCATCGCACTCACGAACATGAGAAAACACATTGAAACACAGGGTTCAACATGTTAAACACATGGACAAAATACCCTTGTCTTTTTTTAAAGAAAAACGAAAGTCAAGCACAGCGTGCACAATGCAGAAGTATCGCACGACAAAAAATACTTTCTTTTTAATCTTGATGTCATACTCCTGAGCTACTAAACAGTTTGCACCCTAATACAGGCATGCATTTCAAAACTAAAGTAGCACGAGAATGCAACTTCCACAGGAACATACGGGCACAAGTAATGAGTGGCCTTAGGTCAAGTTTCAGACACCCCAGTTTCCTAGCAAGAGGACTCTTATAAACCTCTAATTTTTAGGATTCGTGACCGGCGCCAAGTGTAAGAAACCTACTGTATTTTCTCCACTACCGTTTTACAAGACGAGCTCGATAATTCTAGACAACACATGGTAAGTATCAAAGTACCCAATTCGCAACTCTAATTCTGCAACACTGCGCATAAAAACAGCAATCCGAGGACTCTTCAATTCTCATAGCACGTCCGGAGATCCACCCCCCAACCAATCCACTCAACAAAATACGATAAAAAAAAACAATCAGAGACCCTACCCGAGCTCATAGACAAAAGAAAAAGAAAAAAAACCGCAAATCAAATGGGAGCATCACATCGGAGCACCTCCTAAACCCTAAAACCTAGATGCCGTCCCAAATCACAGAGAGAGAGGGGGGGGGGGGGTGAGGTGTTACAGCGGTGGAGCGGCGGAGGAAGAGGCGAGAAGCGAGGCGGGAGGCCATTCGCCGGAGTTATGGCGGCGTCGGCGACGGCCAGAGAGTTGCGCGTGGGTAGGAAGAAAGGGAAATGGTGGCGTGGGGGAGAATTTTGCTTGAATTATTATGAGTTTCTCTTTGGATGTTTCTGACTCGTGCGGGAGGCAGATGAAGCGTTCGGGTGTAATTAATCACATCTATAAACAGAAGGAAGGGAGGCGTCCCTGTCGAATTTTTTTTGTTTGAATAATGCAAGGAAAAAAAAACAAAATTAGTAAAAATAATTCATACTTTTTTTACCTTCCACGTAAACTTATCATGACTTGAATATATGACAAGTAGTAGAAGATGAGAGAAATCACCTATCACAACTTAAATCAAACCTTTCACGACTCCAAACCATCGCCACTGTTGCATACAATTGCAAAATGAAATTATACATGATTTTTTATCATTTTATGATCAATATTTTTTTATTTATAATTTCAATTTACTAGTTGTTTGATCTGATAGACTTGTGAGGTCAAAATGATTGGATAGATATAAATGGATCATTGATTAAAATTATATATCACAAGAATTGATTCCTGTGTTATATAATTTCAATTTATGATTTGTTTATATTGATCTGATCATTATAGCCTCACAATTCTACTTATTTAAAAAATCAACAATCAGAATTATATATCAAAAAATATCAATTTCAAAAGAATGAGAAAATTTAAGTATAATTTAATCAAAAAAATAACTCAAACTTTCTGATTCTTCCAAGATCAATATTTTTTGATTTATAATTTTGATTGATGATCTGTTTAAATCAATAAAATTATATATATATATATATATATATATATATATATATATATATATATATCCAATTAAATATTTGTGTCGATCTGATTGTTTTAGTCTCATAATTCACTTAGTTTAAACAGATCATCAATCGAAATTATAGATAAAAAAATATCGATCATGAAGAATCAAAAAACTTAAGTTTTTGTCCACTCCAAATGACTGAAATGGCACCCCATTGCTACGTAAGACTTGTGCAGGCGAGCAAATTGTACGGCGGTGTGTGGCGAGGCAATTGCCGCTTCGACCACTGATAGGTGGGTCCCGCCGACACCCGAGTAAGCATAGCGGTAGCATTGGACGAATTAAAGGCACTTGATAACGCGCTTTGTGGACCCCTATCATTCGCAAACCGTGCCTAGCGAACTCGCCACGGAAAATGCACTGACAGGTGGGGCTAGAAAAGTTGGGGGTCTACAAGTTAGTGGGTGTGTGTAGTTAACGTGTGCGGCGCACCAAGTGACATGGCAGTAGTGCACCCCACAAAACGTGTGAAGTTACTGTGGGTGTGCTCACCTCGTGTGCCGCACACAATACACAATAAATTGTTCGACGTCACTGACAGGTGGGTCCAAAATAATATTGGGTCGACCTGTTAGTTGAAGAGTTGTTTTTTTTTTTTTGCGGTTAAAAATGAATTGAATTAAAATAATTCGATCTTAGTTTTGCAGGTCAATGGCTGACAGTGGGTCCAAAATTCAATTAGACTCATATGTCAGTGTGTAGTAATGGTGTGATTTGAAACTAACCGTTGAGAGTATTTATTCGATGGGACCCATATGTCAATGATTAAAACAATTATTGTTGCAATATAGTTGTAAAAATAGTCGTTGCAATTATTTTACTATTTTCTGGGGTACAAAAATAGTAAAAAAATTGCAAATAATTCAAAAAAATCAGCGAAAGTTCCAAAAAAATTCTATCATCTCCTCCCTATAAATATGAGCCTAGTTGAGTTCATTTTCTCTCATACTCACTCACAAATATCACACTATTCATTCCCCATCCTTCTTTAATTTTTGACAAAATTGCCTATGAATACACTACGACAGAAACAAACATCCAGGACGGCACATCACAGACGGTTATGAACTTTTCAATAGAAAACCGTTTGTGAAGGCCTGTCGGGAAAAAATGTTAAGTTATCACAGATAGTTTTGAGATCAGAACCGACTGTGATAGTCCGACAGACGGTTTTAACCTTGGAACCGTCTGTGATATTCTTATTATCAAAGACGATTTTGAGCTCAAAACCATCTGTGATAGTGATGGACTATCACAGTCGGTTCTGACCTCAGAACCGTCTATGATAATAATCGCGTCCAATTCTAATCTGTCGCTATCTAATTCATTGTTTTCATCATATATTCTTCATACGAACTCGGATTTTCACATTCTTATACTTGCTGGAAACATCAGATCGTGCTCTACAACTTTTTTGTTGAGGTCGAGGTCATATTCGGCATCTATCTATGAGATATTGGGCCATTAATGTCAACGGCGTACAATTTGAATCTAATATATCTGTTTCGGTATTTTCATCATAATTTTTTCATCCGAATTGGGATTGGGATAAATTTATATTTTCTGGAATCGTTGCGAGAAATCCCACCAAAAGTTTGTTGGGGTAATCTTCAAATTTGGCCATTTTCATCACGCTAAAATTTGGGCAAAGTTAGTTGTGTAATTTTCAAACTCTAGTCCAATTCGGATTCAAATTACTCAATCTGAGACAGTTTCGGTAAAATTGCCATATCTTTTGATTTCCAATACCGTTTTTGACGTTCTTATACTTTTTGGAAAGATAAAAAATCCTCTACAACTTTGGTGTTGACCAGATCCTCTAATTCGGAGTTCTTGGGGTCCAAAATTGCTAATCATTATTAGAGACGGTTTTGAGCTCAGAACCGTCTCTGATAATGATTATCAGACTTTGCGACTTTGCGACTATAAAATTTAAGGCGGGCTTTGTCCCGCTCATTTCCACACTTTGTGACTTTTCACTTCACTTGCCCTAACTCAAAGCGGCACACTTTGCGACACTTCACACCATTTGCAGCGTTCTATACCGCGGCACCACTATAACCCTAGATCCACACCGATCCGAGCTTGACTACGCCACCACCACTCCATTGCCCACCATCATCTCGTTGGCCACGTTTCATGGGCCGATGATGGCTACAAGCAGCTCCCTCAACAATGACCATCTGACGACCACTTCTTCTTCCTCGGCCACGAGACAGCCGACGGTTTCAGCACCTCTTCGGTTGTGGTCGAGCTACGACGGCCTTCTCCAGCAGCTTCCTCAAGTTCTTCTGCGGCTGCGTTCTTCAGCACCATGGCATCATCTCTCCTTCAAGCCTCGGTGACAATTTCCTCTCTTAAACACTCTCTTCCCCTGCTCGTTGTTTCCTAGATGTTGTAAAGTGATTAGTTTGTAGTTGTGTGATGAACAGCTGAATAGAGAAAATTAAAATCTGGTGTGAATTGAATCTTAGTTGATAATTGTTTATGTTGAATCTGTTTGACCCATTCTCTGTTTGAATGCTGCCAATTCTTAGTTGATAATTTTTTATGTTTAATTGAAACTCTTAGTGAATCTGATTGCAAATTTAAAACTCTGTGTTGTCTTTGGTATCTAAAATCTGTGTTTTGGCTATTAACTATGAACAGACTTATGAACTCTAAATTCAGTGTTTATGTGATGATTTAGTGATTTATGTTTGAGCTAAAAACCATCTGTGATAATGATTAGAAATTTCGGGCTCAAGAATTCTGAATTAGAGGATCTGGTCAACACCAAAGTTGTAGAGGATTTTTTATCTTTCCAAAAAGTATAAGAACGTCAAAAACGGTATTCGAAATCAAAAGATATGGCAATTTTACCGAAGCTGTGTCAGATTGAGTAATTTGAATCTGAATTGAACTAGAGTTTGAAAATTACACAACTAACTTTGCCCAAATTTTAGTGTGATGAAAATGGCCTAATTTGAAGATTACCCCAACAAACGTTTTGTGCGATTTCTCACAACGATTCCAGAACGTATAAATTTATCCCAATCCGAGTTCGGATGAAAGAATTATGATGAAAATAGCGAAACAGATCTATTAGATTCAAACTGTACGCCATCGACATTAACGGCCCAATATCTCATAGATGGATGCCGAATCTGACTTCGACGTCAACAGAAAAGTTGTAGAGCATGATCTGATGTTTCCAGCAAGTATAAGAATGTGAAAATCATAGTTCATATGAAGAAGATATGATGAAAACAATGAACTGGACAGCGACAGATTAGAATTAATTGGACGCGATTATCATAGACGGTTCTGAGCTCAGAACCGTCTGTGATAATCATTATCAGAACCGTCTGTGATAATGATTATCAGAGACGGTTTTCAGCTTAGAACCATCTCTGATAATGATTATCAGTGACGGTTCTGAGTTCAGAACCATCAGTGATAATACTCGGACTATCACTGACTCGAATATCATTGACGGTTTAGAACCATCTATGATGACTGTTTTGAACCTACTGTGATGTTGTATTCAGTAGTAGTGATAACACCCCCCCCCCCACACACACAAGTTTTGTTATCCCTTATGTGCACAATCTCCTCCCTATGCACCATCACCTCCGTATGCATAACCCCCTTACGGCTAAATTTTTCATTTGGTCGAAGTGTCAACCAACCCTGCACAATTTTCGCCTCCAAAGTACCTACCAAAAATTCCGCTTCATATCAGTATCAAATAGTAGCACTCCACATATCACACCACATGTTGTCATCGATAACGACGATAGCGGCAATGACGAAGGAACTACTGGAATTCAGCCTAAACGATTATTTTGGTCGCAACAAGACGACATTCAATTTATGAGTGTTAATTTAAATTAAAAATTTTATGCACCTCAAAATTTTTTGGACCAAAAAATTTTCCGGCTTTCACTTCAAATTTGTGAACAATTTATTTTTCCGTTTTCCAGATTAGTGCTTGGTTCAATAACTCCCTCAACCCGATTAACGACAACAACAAAAATTTCAACATATACTGGGGGAAGGTCGCTGCAACATACAACGCGAGCAATCCGAGTAGTCGTAGAAGAGACATGAAGCACTGTAAAGACCATTGGCAAAAAAACTAACAAGAAAATTGTTTAGTTCAATGGTATTTACTATAGATTGAGAGATGTCCATGCTAGTGGTCGTTCGGACAAGCAATTGATGGCACAGGCACGTGAAATGTATAGAAAGAGGTGGGTCATCCCTTCGTCAATGTTCTGGGAGAGTGGTCTCCATATTTCAATGAAAGGAGAGATGCTCTCCTTCGTAAGGGGTTGTCTCCTTTGTAGAAGTGCACTATGGCAATGCGTATGTTGTTGTACGGCTCTCCCACTAATATCGTCGACGAATACGTACATATAGGCAAGTTCATTGCAATCCAGTGCTTGGAATTTTTTATCGAGGGAATCATTAATTGACAGGTTCGCAAGAGTATATCTCCATAAACCTACTATCGATGATATGCAATGTTTAGTCCATCAGGAAGAAGCTTGTGATTTCTCAGGAATGTTGGGAAGCATCGATTGCATGCATTGAGAATGACACAATTGCCCAGTTGCATGGAAGAGACAATTCACCCACAGTGATTACAGAGCTCCTACCATAATACTAAAAGTGGATGCCTCCCAAGACCTATGAATATGACATGCCTTCTTTAGTGTCGTCAGATTCAATAGTGACATCAACGTGCTGAATCAATTCCCTCTTTTCACTGATGTGTTGAGGGGCCAAACTCCTCATGTTTAGTACTCCGTGAATGGGACATAGTATAGTATAGGGTACTACTTGACCAATGGTATTTATCCTGAATGGGCTGTCTTCGTGAAGACCACACCCTTGCTCCAAACGGAGAAAGTCAAGTTTGTTCGCACAACAACAAAAATGTGCAAGAAAAGATGTGGAGCGAGTCTTTGGGGTCTTGCAATCTCGGTTTGCTATGATCCACAGCCCCAATCGATTTTGGCAACGATCAATCCTTGCTAAAATTATACGAGCATGTGTCATCCTCCACAATATAATAATCGATGATGAGTGCGACTCTAATTGCCCACTCACTGCTTCGTATGAGAGTCAAGAGACATCTATAGTAGCATCGCTTGTTTTTCACATTGGTGCTCACCAGTTTTTGCTAATATACTCACTCAAAATGACATGATCTGTGCTCACCCATCACATGTGCAACTCAAACGGAATCTTATCGAGCACATTTGACAGTGTTTCGGAGGCAACAATACTGAGTAATAGTTAAATTAAATTGTAATTAGTATGTTTATGTTGTCGATAATGACCGAATGTATCCGATTTGTATGTTTAATATTATTTTCTATGTGCGATTTAAGTAAGAAAATTTATAATCTTTATCTTAAATGTTTTAATTTGTTTTTGTTGTATTTGAATTATCTAAATTTAATCTTGGCAATTTTTTAACCATTAATAATCATATAATACAACATATTATTATATAAATATTTTATACACGACCCCAAATGAAACACCACCCAAGCGCTAATGCATTGGAGTACTTGGCGCTTGAGAAGACGTTTCACAAGTAGGCCCATGCAAAGAGTCTCCCGAAGAGTCTTTGCATTGGAGTGATAGGTGTTTCAGGTAATGTTTCGCATGTGTGACACAGAATATGCACATAATGTTCCTCTGGGAGCCTACCCAAGAGTCCATTGCATTGGACTCAGCCTAAGTACAATTTAGTCTTAAAAAATTCAATCTTTTTTATTCTTTCGAAGTCAATATCTTTTAATCTATAATTTTGACCTCTCATATCTAGCGGTTCAAATGGATCATAAATCGGAGTTGTCAATCAAAAAATACTAATCTCGAAAAAAATCAAAAAATCATGTACAATTTCATTGGCAAAACTATAGTGGTAGTTACCGCTTGTCGCAGGTTAGAGCCGTGACAAGTGTGAGCTAGCTTGTCGTAGCTTTAAGGTTTTGTTTGGGAGTGTTGAGTTTTTTTTAGAAGTAACTGCGTTTTGAATTTAAAACATAAGTTATTGTGGAAGTCAAGTGTTTGGAGAAGCTCAAATTTAAAGTCGGGATAAATCCATGTTGTGCCCCCCAAACAGGGCCTAAGCCATGATAAATAGCTTTTCTCGTTTATTGTTAGCTTGTCATTGATCTTGGCCGCGATAAACTTATGTGGCGAGTCAAAAAAAACTCAAAAAATAACAAGTATAGGCTATTTTCACAATTATTTTTGGATTATTCAAATAAAAAATTTGGGCAAAGATGACCAGTTTTTGTTAAGTCAAAAGTTAGCAATGCCACTCTTAACTTGACGGCTATTTGGTCTATAGTAAATATATTTAACAAATTCGTTCTCGGTTGTAAAATGTTAA
Organism: Pharus latifolius; assembly: GCA_019359835.1. Taxonomy (NCBI): domain Eukaryota; kingdom Viridiplantae; phylum Streptophyta; class Magnoliopsida; order Poales; family Poaceae; genus Pharus; species Pharus latifolius. The sequence goes on from CM033322.1 coordinate 23,030,031, forward strand.
ATATGTAAATACTACTTACAAATATATAAGTACAAACAATAATATTTTTCCACATAAAACAAGTATCCACTAGAATTGTTGTCTCAGCAGATAACCATGCATACCACTCTCCAATCCAAGTGTTACTATCATGGGATTAAATTGGATTAAGAATGCTTCATTGATCAAGGATCCTTTGTGCAGCGATGCATTGTTGGGTGGCAATCTTACTCTTTAAGTCCTCACAGATAATTATTACAAACGATAGATTTCAGCTGATACAATATATATCACTGTAGGTGCTTTAATTTGTTCTCTTTCTTTTGTCATATATACTCATATGGCTGCAAGCATTTGATAGTCTTGTCAAAATTGTCATTACCAACTTTATATGGAATGTAAAATCTTTAACTTCATAAAACCGATTCATCCGTCCATAAAATAGCAGAAAAATAACAATTTACTTGCCCAGGATAGGCCCAGGACATTTTAGATTAGTTTTATCTTCTTTTAGGCTATTTTGTCGTCCACATAACTCTCTTTGTTTTCTTGGAGGATTCGTTTATTTCAAAAACAGATTTTATGTATTTTTCAGTAAATACATGTGTATTACCATCTTAATTTGAGAGCTTTCTGATCAAGAAACTATAATGAAAATAAACCTCAGATGAGGAATTGAAATTTCTATGTGAGAATTGAAATGCCGATTTCTAGACCTCCTACCTCTTAATGTAATCTAAGGTCTTTATTTGTTTTTTTATCAGACAATTCCTAAGAGATACTAATGTGCACCATGCAATTTGTTAATCAATATAGAAGATCCTCATCCTCCATTTCTCAAGTGGGTCTTATCTGAATTTGCAAGAGGGGGATAATAGCATCCCTATAAGAGGCAATCTTTTAAGCAGACCACATTGATCGTGAGGCCTGCATGTTTCTCTTTATGTCTTTTCCTGATTTTATGTTTTCTTTTCTATAAACAATGAGTCTCAGACTAACCACCATGGACAACATCACATAAGAACTCCAACTTTGCCATAAACAAAAATATTTGTGAATCAGACATTCAGAGCACAATGAACGCTAACAAATATTGAGAGCACACAGTGACACTAATTGTCGTAAACAATAACTGTCTTGAAGTCACTAGATAAGAGAGCTTAAGCACTTAACCGCCTCTGTCTCGTTTGCGTAATCCAAAATTTTATGTGTCCTAGTTTCTATCTGTTTAAGTGCCTCCTACCCTGTGTGCTAGTTACGAACGCACCAAACACTTAATCCAACCGCGTATTCCTAAACCGACTCTTTTAATCCCACTATAAATACTTCATTGGGGAAATGAGGAAAGAACACATCATCTCTACACTACACTTGAGAGCTCTTCTTGATCTGTTGTGTTTCTTCCACCATCCCCAGCACGCAGCCATGGCCGAGCAGGGAGTTCTCCGTCACTGGAAGCGGTTTTACGCCACCTTCCACAAGATCGACGACGCCATCGAGGCCGCCGCGCCGGACTTCCCACTCAAGAAGTTTCGGTCACGGAGGGGCCGCACCGCCTTGGAGATGCTCTGCGACGCGAAGAACGACGACGAGGCGGGGAAGCTCTGTCGGGTGCTCGACCTCGCCATGGTCGAGTCGCTGCACACGCTGCAGTCGGTGCCGATGACACTCGGGATCCTGGAGAGGACCGTGCTTTACCCGGCCATCATCGATCTGGGGACGCACGAGTCGGAGCGTGTCCGCGCCCTCTCGCGCGACGTCTTGATGTCCTGGAATGCTTACTTCGACTCCAGGGACCCGCTAGCCGCCGTCGAAGAAGCCCGCGCCCGTTATCGAAGACGCCTCGAAGGTGATCCCGGAGCCTCCGCCAAGAAGACTGCCCCCGTGGTCGCAGCAGCCGCCGCGAAGGCGATCCCGCAGCCAGTGCCCAAGAAGCCGGTGCCCGTGGTGGCAGCAGCTGCCGGGAAGGCGATCTCGCAGCCAGTTCCCAATAAGACAGCGCCCGTGGTCGCAGCAGCCGCCAGGGAGGCGATCCCGGAGCCAGCGCCCAAGAAAACGGTGCCCAACAGCGATCACAACTCCTCCACGCATGTTGATGCGAAGATGGAGGCCACGAAGCGGAAGCTCCGCGAGGGCTACCAAGAAGTGGAGCACGTGAAGAGGCAGCGCATGATCCAGGTCATCGAGGCGCCGGAGATGACGAAGCAGAGGCTGCTGAAGCATAGGAACCCCATCATGCGGCTGCGGGCTCAAGTCAAATGCTCGAGCTCGGCCGCCGAGAGGCGTTCCCTCATGTCCTCTCTCGTTAAGTTTTAGGGTTCTTGATGCTTTTGATAGTCCCCTTTTTAGGGTTTTTGGCTCTTGATACCTTCAGATTCCTTTGTAAATTCTGGATGTGCAATGTAAAAGTATATGATCAATATAATTGATCTGTGTTCTGTTCTGTACATGATCCAGCATGCAATTTTTGGGCCATGTGAAATTAGTTATTCTTGTTTTTGAGCATCTTGTCCCCATGCATTAGCAACCATCCTGTATGTGATTGCATTGGTGGGATTATAAGTACGCAAAATCTGGTCATCTGTCGGGAACCGGGCCGCGCGACTGAAGACGTGGCATGGCCCAACGCTCCACTGGCCCAGTTCGCGTGGCACGTATGCTTTCAGTCGCTAGCCGGGTTAGCGACTGAAAAGATATAAAAGTATGACATACCAATAAGTTACAAAAACTAGTTGTAGTCTAGTTGGTTAAGACGTTCTCTCTCTCTGGAGAGACCAGCCCCTTCGCGATAGAAAGTCATTTTTGCAAAATTTAAAAGTTAGGGGTTAGTTTTCGAATTTATTTTTTTTTATGGGTTATTTGGAAAAAAAATTCGTCATTTGCCACCGCTTTGCTAGAGGCCGTTTGGTTCATCCAGGGATACGAGTATAAATTATTCCTATTTTATACAAATATTTATTTTAATCTCTCTACTTTAACCAATTTTTTTTAATATGCAGGTGCATATTTCATTCATCAGTAGCAGAGTACAGTCACAGATAATTACAAGTGTTAGTTCTACTTACAATGACTCTTTTTTCTTAAATTACCTAAAAAAATTACAAAAATAACCCACATTTGTTTTTTTGCGTTTTTGACTTGCCACATAGCGGCTCAGACCCGCGACAAGAGAATAATAGGTGAGAGAACCCACCTATCACGGTAGGAACCATGACAATCTGTTGCCACCACTATAATTTTATTGCAATCCAAATTGTAAATGATTTGTATTCTTCCAAAATCAATATCTTTTGATCTATAATTCTGATTGACTATTTGTTTAAACTAGTGGAATTGTGAGACCAAGACGATTAAATTGAGACAAACGGATCATCGATCGGAATTATATATCACAAGAAATATATAACACTGATTGATGACCATTTGTGTCGATAAAATTGTTTTGATCTAACAAGTCTATGTCAGTTCAAACTAATTGTAAATCAGAATTATAAATCAAAAGATATTAATCTCGGCAGAATCAAAAATTCATGTACAATTTGAGTTATAATACAATTACAGTGGTGGCGACAGCTTATCTCAGTTTGGAGCCGTAACAGGTTTGAGCCAATTAGGTGGCTTCTCTCGCTTGTTGCTTGCTAGTCACAAGTCCAAGCCACCATAGAGTATGTGGCAATTTAAAAAAGAAATTTAAGTGTGGGTTATTTTCACAATTTTATTTTTTATGTTATTTAAGAAAAGAAATTTGTGTGTGGTCCAATCGCTTCTCTCTTTCTTTTATTTTTATTTACGGAATGACTGGATACAAATTTTTTTTAGGTATAACTATGATAATAATGTTTTTTTTCTATCAAGTTTGCTTCCGTTTTTTATATCAATTAATAGATATTAATCCAATAGCTACTGTTTGATCCAATAGATTTTAGATTATTATATTGTTATTTTAGGTTGTTGTATTTTTTTTATTTTAGGTTGTCATTTTGTTTAAGTTGTCACCTTATCTTATCTAAAGTTGCCGCATTTTTATTTTATATAGTCTTATTTTATTATTTTAGGTTGTCACATTTTCTTATTTTAAGGTATCACATTTTCTTTGTTAAGATTGTTTCATTTTTATTTTATATTGCTGTATTTTTCTTAGAAAATCTTTTATATGTAAAGTTATCAGCACCTTAGTCATGCCTTTCACTTTTTGTTATCACATTTTCTTATTTTGATTATCTTTTTTCTTATTTAAGTTGTCGCATTTTTTTAGATTGTCGTATTTTTTTAGTTAAGTTTGTCACATTTTCTCATTTTAAGTTGCCACATTTTTTTTAGGTGGTCACATTTTCTTATTTTAACATGTTACATTTTCTTAGAAATTATATATATATAAGAGTTGTGAGCATCTTAATCATGCTTTTACAACAAGAGTACTTCTCTAAACTATATTTTATATACTAATAACCTAAACATCAATTAGATTATTCAAACCTAAACTATTTTACAGAAATTAAAGTAAATATTTATGAAAAAATTAGACACTACCACAGAAACAGACATCCTGGACGGCACATCACAGACGGGTATGAACTGTTCAATGGAAAACCGTCTGTGAAGGCCTGGCGGGAGAATATGTTCAGATATCACAGACGGTTCTGACGTCAAAAACAACTGTGAGAGTAAACCAGACGGTTCTGAACACAAAACCGTCTGTGATAGTATACTTATCACAGACGGCTCTAACCTAAAAACCGACTGTGATATATACAATCGGTTCCCAGCTAAGAACCGTCTGTGATAGTCTAATTATCACAGACGGTTCTAACCTAAAAACCGACTGTGATTTATACAGACGGTTCTGAGTTCCGAACCGTCTGTGATAATTATACTATCACAGACGGTTCGGAACGCAGAACCGACTGTGATTTATACAGTCGGTTGTAAACCACGAAGCGTCTGTGATAGTGTAGTTATCACAGACGGTTCTGATGTATGAACCGACTGGAAAAGTACCGGCGCTTCGAATTCTCAACTGTGATCATTTCTGTCTCCGATCTTCGCGCACGGCGCCTAGGAGAACACGAAGCATCGCTTTGGAAGTTCTATAAATTGACAGTGGAAAAATTGTCATTTACTTTACAAGTTTTTATAGTTCTCAGACTGTTTGACTCCTTAGCTTCTCTGCGCCAATGGCATCCTCGATGGCATCGTCAGCCTCGCCCTCCCCGGTATGAACTCTCAATCTTTTGGACTTACCCCTGTATTGTTAATCCATGTTCAATACATTCTTGACCTGTTAATTTGCACAGGGAAGGGGAGCCGTGGAAGACATTGCCAAAGTCAAGGCCGAGCTGAGGGCCCTCCAGGTGGAGCACAAGCTCCTCACAGAGAAGCACACTCGGCTACGGCTTGACCTTGACGATCTCTTTCAGCGCATGAAGACGGATGGTGACAATGCTAGGGCGAGGACGAGGCGTCTTCGCGAGGAGAAGAAAGCCGCGGATATGACCATCGCTGGCTGCGGTTTGACAATGAAGGATACCATCACGAAGCTGAGGGAGGTCGCAGGCCTTCTCGACGCTGAAGTAGTTGATCCTGAGAAGGACAACTTGTCGCTGGAGGAGTCCTGCGTCCTGGCTGCAAGTCAAACTGACTTTATTCTAGATGCAGCCAGGGCTAAGACCACTCCTTGACCTAGCATTCTGTATTTTTACTTTTTTTTTGTAAGTGATGAAACAAATTATTGAAAACTTTGTTCTTATGTCAACTTTCTAATTTTCCAGCACATTCTTGGACTGCATGCAATCTTCCCTCTTTCTTTATCTTTCGTTGGCTTTTGTCGAACATTCGACCATACAAAGGTATGTACACTGTGTGCGATCAAGGAACGACTATCGCGATCTTTGGCTTGTGATCGGAGCCCTTGAAATAATATAGAAACAATATAGAGGTCGCAGGTCCCATGCAAATAATATAAAAAGAATATAGAAGTTATATATCAACGTGCTTTGAAATATCACAAACGGCTCTGAGGTAAAAAACATCTGTGATAGTCACATTAGAGACGGTTTTTACGTAAGGCCCGACTGTGATGGTCCCAACAGTGTCCTCGAGTCGACTCGAATTCTTAACCTCTATCAATATCACAGACGGTTCTTAACTCCAAACCGTCTGTGATAGTAAACGGACATATTAAAGACGGTTCGGACATCAGAACCGTCTGTAATATTAAAGCAGACGGTTTTGATCTCCCAACCGTCTGTGATAGTCCCAACAGTGCAATTCTCTACATGCAATTGTTGATAACCGCACATAATAACTGAGCAGATGAAGAGACTTAATTATTTACTTCAAATTTAATTTGCATCGAATTATGTAATCTGACTCTTCAACTTCCTCGCCTCGAATTCTCGACCTCTATCAATATCACAGACGGTTTTTAACTCCAAACCGTCTGTGATAGTAAACAGACATATTAAAGACGGTTCGAACATCAGTACCGTCTGTAGTAGTAAAGCAGACGGTTTTGATCTCCCAACCGTCTGTGATAGTCCCAACAGTGCAATTCTCTACATGCAATTGTTGATAACCGCACATAATAACTGAGCAGATGAAGAGACTTAATTATTTACTTCAAATTTAATTTGCATCGAATTATGTAATCTGACTCTTCAACTTCCTCGCCTCGAATTCTCGACCTCTATCAATATCACAGACGGTTTTTAACTCCAAACCGTCTGTGATAGTAAACAGACATATTAAAGACGGTTCGGACATCAGTACCGTCTGTAGTAGTAAAGCAGACGGTTTTGATCTCCCAACCGTCTGTGATAGTCCCAACAGTGCAATTCTCTACATGCAATTGTTGATAACCGCACATAATAACTGAGCAGATGAAGAGACTTAATTATTTACTTCAAATTTATTTTGCATCGAATTATGTAATCTGACTCTTCAACTTCCTTTGCCGTGTTGCAGTTTATCTCCCGAGAAGTTGTATATCATGAATTTATTGGCCTTGAAAACCAGTACTAGTGCGCTTTTTAGAACTCGAGGCACCCGTGCATATGAACCGTCACCTTCTGTTTCTATAAATAGCGAGGCTCCTAAATCCCTGTCTTTATTCCCTCCTCAACTCCCACCTTGATGGCGAGCCGAGATTCCAGTGAGGTTATTGAAATTGAGAGTGATGAGGAAGAGATAAGGAATGAACTCGATCAGGATCTTCAGAAAGTAAGTCCTCTCTGAAACTCTAATGCAGATCTTTCTTTTATGACTTGATTACCTCGAAACAAATGCATTTTGAAATCCACAGGTGCTTGAGGAAATGCTCCCTCCAAAGAAGAGACTTAGAAATGATGAAAGATCATACAGTGGAGCTGCAGCGAAGACTCTAGAGGGTGCTGAGGCCTGTGTTGCCACATTGCCCCTTGCAACCCCTCCAGTTGCATCGACTCCACCTTTGGAGATCCACAATAATCCTTCCAATATCCCCTCTCCAACACCTTTGTATCATCAGCTTTTCTGGGGTAAGGCTCACACTTCCACGTCCAAATCCACTCCGAAGCTTGGCAATCATCTTCACCCTCCCAGCATACGCCCCTAGGAGAAGCTGGAGAAGCATATGTGCAGGAGGAGAAAGCTGCCTTGTGCAGAACTCTCCAAAAAAAAAAAAGAGGCGCTGGAGAAGCATTCTGAGGGGATGTCTTTTGCCATTCTGCACTTGGCAGAGTGCATGCTTTGAGTTGCAGCTTCATCTTCACCTTGGTTGTATCAATTTTAATTTCTTGGATGATCCTACTGATGCCAAATCCACTCCTTTGGTGAGAGATGATGTTGATAGTCTTAGAGCCATTGGTAGTTCTCCTGGGGCGGCCAGTGTAGATCCTACTGATGCCAATACGTCCCTAGGAGAACTTTGTAAATTACTTTCGGAACAGGTCGACACTAATCAATTGGTCGCTTAATTAATAGTATCTCTTATGTATGGAAAGATTGTAAGAAATAAGAAATTTCTTTTCCTTATATATCTGGCTTTCGATTGATTATGTAACTGATAATCACCAAATGATGTTCTGTGTAAAAATGTTAACAAGAAAATACTGCTGCGATCAAGACGGTTTTTAACTCAAAACCGTCTCTGCTTGAAAGATTACAGACGGTTTTAATTTCAGACATATATATAAAACAAATATGAAAAACAAGATAAAATCAAACAGTCTGAACGTTCATTTTTGTAAATACTAACATTGAAATAAGATAGAACCAAATATGAAAAACATGTGGAACAACTGATGACCAGTAGTCGAATGCAAACAAAAAAACCGGGATATTAAAGACGGTTCGGACTTTAAAACCGTCTGTGTTATCACAGACGGTGCTGAGGTAAAAACCGACTGTGATAACAACATACACAGACGGTTCTGAGGTAAAAACCGACTGTGATAATAACGTAGACGGTCGGGTCGGATGTGATAGCACAGACGGTTCAGATGTGAGAACCGACTGTCATAATCAAATACACAGACGGTTCTGATGTAAAGCGGACGGTTTGGAGTTCATAACCGTCTGTGATATTTCTTTTCTTCAATAATGCACCGATATTACCGACGGTATTATATAGAACCGTCTGTACTGAACCTGGTATAAAAGGTCTTTTGGCGGATGTTTTGAGCTAGTCGTACTCTCTTGCTCGACCTACACTGTCCAGTTCGAAGAGATTTGGGGCAAGGAAGAGCGAAATCTCGAAAGGCAGGGGGAGCATTTGGGGGCAAAAATTTGAGGATCGAACCAAGGTTGGTTACTTGCTCCCAAGGCGTACACATTACTTGATTTCATCATCAATATCGATCTCCATTGATTTACTAATTAGCATGTGTATGAATTTGATTTATTGCAGATGGTCCGAGACTGGATGTATAATGACAACCGAGTGGGTGAGGAATACATGAAAGGTGTTTTTGATTTCGAAAAGGTTGCTGTGCAAGACATGGCGAAGAAGGGTTTACCATATATGTACTGTCCTTGTGTAGACTGCCAGAATATTAAGATGTTCACCAACTCATCTCAAATTGTCGCCCACTTGATCCGACGTGGTTTCAAAAAGGGGTACACGTGTTGGGTCCACCATGGAGAAGAGCCAACTGCAGAAACAACTGCCACTCAGGTTGAGGAACAGGACATGCCGGATCCAAACAACGACTTCGACGAGGATATGCCAGAGGATGACCATTTAGATGACATGTTGCGTGATGTGGAAGGAAATTACAGTGAAAGGGGGTTTGGCAAATTCAAGCGCTTGATTGAGGACTCAGAGAGGCCGTTGTTCCCTGATTGCAAGTCGAAATACACAAAGTTGGCCTCTGTGCTTGAACTGTTAAAATTGAAGGCAAGCAACAGCTGGACCGACAAGAGTTTCACAGCACTGTTAGATCTTTTGGTGGACATGCTCCCGGAAGGAAACGAGTTGCCAAAAAACACCTACCAAGCGAAAAAGCTGTTGTGTCCTTTGGGAATGGAAGTAGAAAGGATACACGCATGCCCTAATGATTGCATCCTTTACCGTAACGACTACAAAAATATGCATGTTTGTCCGGTGTGCGGCGCATCCCGCTATAAGCGTACTAAGGACCGAACAGACGACGGCGACTGCACGGAGATAAAGGAAGGACCTCCTGCTAAGGTGTTGTGGTATTTGCCAGTCATTCCCCGCTTGCAGCGTTTGTTTGCAAACCGTAAAGAGGCAAAATTACTGCGTTGGCACTCGGAAGACCGGAAGAAGGATGGAAAGTTGAGACACCCCGCTGATTCTTCGCAGTGGAGAAACATCGACAGGGAATTTGTTAACTTCGGAGCAGAATTGAGGAATATAAGGTTCGGGTTGAGTACCGATGGAATTAATCCTTTTGGTAACATGAGCAGTCGGCATAGCACTTGGCCGGTTCTTTTGTGTATCTACAACCTTCCTCCTTGGTTGTGTATGAAGCGCAAATACATCATGATGTCTCTACTTATCTCAGGACCAAAACAACCCGGAAACGATATTGATGTGTACCTAGCACCATTGATAGAGGATCTCCTAACAATGTGGAACGAAGGGGTGCAGGTATGGGACGCATACAAACGAGAGAACTTCATCCTACGTGCTATGATATTCTGCACCATCAACGATTTCCCAGCCCTTGGAAATTTGTCGGGCCGTACTACGAAAGGAGCCAAAGCCTGCCCCCACTGCGAAGATGACACTGAGAGCGTGTGGCTGAAGAATTGCAGGAAAACAGTGTACATGCGTCACCGTAGGTTTCTTCCGAAGAATGACGCGTACCGTAAGAGGAAGAGGGAATTTGACAGCCACAACGAAGATGGTTCAGCCCCGAAGCTTACGCGCGGGAAAGATGTTTACTCACGGGTGAAGGACATAGACGTTGTGTTTGGAAAGGGTGGTAAATTGAAACCCCGCACGAAGAACACTTGGAAGAAGAGATCGATATTTTGGGACTTACCGTATTGGGAGCATTTAGAGGTTCGTCAGTGCATTGATGTCATGCATGTAGAGAAGAATGTTTGTGACAGTTTAATCGGCCTATTGCTGAACATTCCAGGGAAGACAAAGGATGGCATCAATGTGCGGCGTGACATGATCGAAATGAGAATCAGGCCCGAGCTAGCACCGAGAGAGGACGATAAAGGCCGTATATACCTCCCCCCCGCATGCTACACTTTGTGCAAGGCTGAGAGGACAGAACTCTGTAAGTGTCTTCATGGTGTTAAAGTTCCATCGGGTTACTCCGCAAATATGAAAAAGCTTGTGTCCATGGGCGATTTGAAATTGCTGGGTATGAAGTCTCATGATTGTCACGTGTTGATGACACAAATGCTTCCTGTTGCCATCCGGAGTATTCTGCCGCATAAGGTCAGAGAGACAATCACGAGGCTATGTTTTTTCTTCAATGCAATTTCTTCCAAGGTCATTGATCCCGATGGACTGGATTCTTTGCAGAGCGAGGTGGTTCGAACTCTCTGTCAACTTGAGATGTATTTTCCTCCATCGTTTTTTGATATCATGGTCCATCTCACCGTCCACCTTGTCAGAGAAATCAAGATATGTGGACCCGTGTTCCTACGTTATATGTATCCATTCGAGAGGTACATGGGTGTACTTAAGGCCTACGTGAGGAATCGGTCCCGGCCCGAGGGTAGCATTGCCGAAGGTTATGCAGCGGAAGAGGTTGTTGAGTTCTGCGTCGATTACATGGCCGAGGTAGAAGCAATAGGAGTTCCTGTGTCTCGTCACGAGGGGAGGCTTGATGGTGTTGGCACTATCGGACGGAGAGCCATCACTCCTGATTTCGATATGTACTCGAAAGCTCATTTTTGGGTCTTGCAACACATGACGGAGGTGTCTCCGTACATCGACGAGCACAAGGAGATGCTACGACAAGACAATCCTCGCCGATCCGAGGTTTGGATCACGGGACAACATAACAGTCGATTCAACGCGTGGATGAAGGTGCGAATCACCGGAGAGTCCGCAAGTGAGAACCTTAAATGGTTGGCAAAAGGGCCCACGTTTACTGTACAGACTTGGCAGGGATACGACATCAATGGGTACACATTTTACACGAAAGCTTAAGATCGAAAGAGCACTGTGCAAAATAGTGGAGTGAGCGTAGAAGCTTTCCATGAGGGGTTCACCAAGACAGGCCCAACAAGGGTAGTACGTGGATTGAACTCGTACTACGGGTTCATTGAAGAAATTTGGGAGCTCGATTACGTACTGTTCAAGATTCCCCTGTTTCGATGCCGATGGGTCCAAATCCCACAGGGTGTGAAGGTTGACAGTTACGGTTTCACTTCTGTGGACCTGGATCGCGTTGCTTATAAAGATGAGCCATTCATACTTGCAAATCAAGCCATTCAGGTCATTTATGTCACTGACCCGGCCAATAAGAAGTGGCACATCGTCCTTCATGGCAAGAGAAGGATTGTTGGAGTTGAAAATGTCGTAGACGAGGAGGAATACAATCAATTTGATGAGATTCCTCCATTTGGAGATGGCGTATAGGTCGATACTGAAGACACCGACGAAACCAGTTACGTGCGTATGGATCACCAGGAAGGGTTATACTTTAAAGGTAATCAACTGTACGTCTTATCTCCCTGTTTCCATCGGTATAGCTTATATCTCCTGTAATTCTCGTATTTGCAGGCCCGTGGCAAGTGGAAAGTTGAGGATAACATGGCTGTGTACGTGCAAATTGTCGGTGAAAGTTTCCATTTGTAAATTTAACATACAATATTACGTGGAGCATGCTCAAGTTACAGAGCATTTGGACTACATTGTAACCAATTATCGGATATACGTACATAGTAACCAATTTACAGAGTATTTGGACTACATTTGAAATATCTGAGTGTTCATTTAAAACATGTTTTCGAGCATTCAGAGTTGAAAGCTACAGATCAGTTTCAATTTGTAAAACTAACGTTCAATAGAGAGATTATCAAGGACGGTTTTGACCTAGCACAGACGGTGCACAGTCGGTTCTCAACTCACAACCGTCTGTGATAATCTCTCACTATGTAGATTACCACAGACGGTGTTTATTTGAGAACCGACTGTGATAATATTATCACAGACGGTTATATATATAAAACCGTCTGTGATATTTTCAACAGTGTCCGACTCTTCGAGTTCTTAACATGCACCGTCGGTTCTCAATTCCAAACCGTCTGTGATAATCTCAGGCACAGTCGGCTCTCAACTCAAAACCGTCTGTGATAATCTCTCTGGTGACTACGATTATTATAGACGGTTTCGATGTGAGAACCGACTGTGATATATACTATTATAGACGGTTCAGATGTGAGAACCGACTATGATAATACCGACGCGGTACATAGTTCAAGGCGGGCTTTATCCCGCTCATTCTACTTCGCCCTAGCTCTGTTTGCCCTAGCTCTCTCCGCCCTCGCACCGTCTGTCGCGATCACCTCCATCGCCTCCCACCTTCTCCTCTCCGTCCGTCGCGATCACCTGCATCGCCTTTCCACCGTCAGGCGCGATCACCTCCATCGCCCTCCCGCCTCCGACGCGATCACCTCCATCGCCTCCCCACCGTTTCTGTCATTCTTGTATGGGTTTTGTTATAGAATTATTAGTTGCATATTTACTTAAACTGTTCTCTCTTTCACTTATGTTAGGAACTATGTCTGGTGACGAAATGCACCACTCGGGGACTCAGGGTGACCTCGCTGGCGATGAGACGCCTGGGCCGGAGGTCGCTTCGTCCGCCGTGACCCCGCAGAAGAAGGGAAAGGGGCGAGGCCGGACGACATGCGCGCGTCTGAACAAGGGGGAAAAGCAGCACGTCCAGTTCGACGACAATGGTGTGCCGGAAGCTCCGCCCAAACTTGTCGGTCAGTACCGCTCACTATGCGGCAAAGTGGCAAAGGAGCGGGTGCCCATCACCACCTCCGACTGGGGTCAAGTGCCCCCAGAGTGCAAGGATGCGCTGTGGGAAGAAGTGCAGGCGGCGTTTCACATTCCGGAGGATCGCCACTTCACCGTCCGCCGGAGGACACTTATGTCAATAAACAAGGCGTGGAGGAACTTCAAGAGCGAACTTGTCAGGCACTATGTGAAGGAGTCGACGACCCCCTTCAATGACTACCCTTTCGTGACTCCCGAGGCATGGCAGCAGTTCGTAGAGATGAAGGGCAAGCCTGAGTTCCAGGAGCTTAGTGCGAAGGCCCAGGCTAACCAGGCCAAGAACACCCACCCACACAGACTAGGCACCGGTGGGTATGTGGGGAAGAAGGCGCTGTGGAGGAAGCAGGACGAGGAAGCTTCACAGTCTTCGGCCGGCAGTCCTTATGCGGGCATAACGGACGTGCGCGCCCGCAATTGGTGCCGAGCTAGATCGACGATGGACTCCTCCGGAAGCGTCTCCGTGAATAACCCTGCGGACAGGGAAGTGATCGACCGACTGGTAAGATTGTCCGATCACGTACTATCCTCATAACACGCATGCAATGGGCTGTATTGCTAAGTTGTCCTGTTGCAGGTGACGCTGAGTGCGCAGGCGGCATCCGGAGAGTTCAACCCGAGGAGGGACAGGGATATCCTCACAGCGGCGCTAGAAAACAAGGAGCATCCAGGCCGCGTGCGCGGCCTCGGCGCCACTGTGCCTTGGAGGCATGGTTTCCCCGATGATGAGGAGGCGGCTAAGAGGAGAAAGAGATCCCACCAAGCCCGCGATGAACGGCTGAAGGAGGAGATGCGATCGGAGTTCGCTGTTCGGGACAAAGCACTCCTGCAGCAGTTGTCGGAGATGCGGTCCATGTACGAAGAGCTAAGAAAGGCGACCCAGGGCACCCCTGTTCTAGCAGCTGGCGCAGACCCAGCGGAAGTACCGACCCCCATTGGCCACCGTAGTAGCTGCGCGTCTGCGCCGGGGTCTTCGCAGACGGAGCCCTCTCCTCCAAAGTATCCGGTGGACTCTCTGCAGGTAATGACCGTTAATGCGCACTGTTTGTTTATGTTAATTCATTCGAAAGTGAGAAGCGGTGAAATTCAACATGTTAATGCGCACTGTTTGTAGGAACCCGCCTCCTGCAAGCTTATGGTGCTGGCCGGTGTCTTCCCGATCGAGGCTGCCCGTGGGATGGCGCAACCATGCACGGCCGGGGCCACAATCCATGGTGCCCCTCTATGTGAGGGTTTTGCACGTGTCCAAGTGGACAGTGTCTTTGACCATTGCAAGAGTTTTCCATTGGAGAAGCCGCCGAACGACGAGATTACCACTCTCGGGGATGCGGTGCACACGTTCGTGCAATGGCCCAAGAAAGACATCGTCCTGTATGAGGTAATTCCCCCACCAGTTTCATAATTTGTATTATAATAATAGCCCTCAGAGTTAGTGTCCTAATACGTAGGTTCTTACATCGCAGACATCACAGACCGAGACGCGGCCTACTAGCCAGCATACCCCTTCGACGACGAAGCTGACTCCGAGTAAGAGACAACCATTCAAGAAGCTGGCTATGAGGGGAAAAGCAAAGAAGAGCCTGTCGAAGGAGAGCGAGAAGAGTGCGCCAGCTCTCATGCCGTTCTCTCTGGGGATGCCCATGGCCTCCGATACCGCAATTTCGAGCATGGGGTTAGCATGCCAGAGTCTGCATGCATGGTACATGAGGAGGACAAACCAGACCAGGACGCAGCGTCCGACGCACATCATGGTCAAGTACACCGTGGCAGAGTTCCATCACGACGTTGGGACCTACTCGGTGACCTTCGAAGACCTGCACAATTTGCTAAACAAAGATGCGCTCGACTTGTCAATCCTACGGTCTTGGGTGCTGTAAGTATCCTACTATCCGTGCATATACGGATATATGTCATTTATTAATTGGTTACTTCCGTGCAGCTGCATGGCCAACTATGCCAAATCCAAGGGCATACCTGTTGGTTTTTTGGACCCCCAGATGGTAGCCGAGGTGATGTTTAGGACCGACACAGACTTCGTTGTCGACTACATCAAAAGAGGGTTGCTTGCTCAGGTCGACAAGGAGTATATACTTGTACCCTACAACCAGAGGTGAGTGCTTTCATCAGTACTTCACCCGTAGATTAGTGTCTCCATGTGCACACCCCCAAATTTAGATTAAATTTTTAATTCTCTACGTGTAATATGTAGCTACCACTGGATCCTGCTGCTACTTATTCCGAAAAGCAACAAGGTGTTCTACCTTGACTCATTGCAGAGGAAAGGGTACTCGTATTGCGGCGCACGAGATGTATTCGGAAGGTGATGTGGACCTGTCTTGCATGCATCTAGATTTACTGTCCTCAAATTGTCAATTTCGGCTATCCTCAAACTGTCAATTTTGACTATCTACAGGGCTTTCACGAAGTACTTTGCCGAGGTAGGGAGACAACACGAGCGGCGAGCCGATAAGTTTCAGTGGTTACAATTTTTGGTACAAATTTCAACTGAATCTGTTTTATTTTATAACTTGTCCCCACCTAATTCTCGGTCTGTAAATTGGCAGTGCCATCAGCAGCCGGACGACAATACATGTGGGTTCTACGTGATGCGCCACATGTATGACCTGATCATCACCCCTCACCGGCCCGATTTCCCCGAGGTATTACAACTGCTCCCCTTAATTTGTCTCGATTTGACAGAATTTACAACTTAATTCAGCTAATTTTTTATGTACCAACTCTTGCTGCAGGGGGTCGACTTCCCTTCAGAAAGCCTTGACCCTCGGCAGATTGGTAATGTCCGAGGGATGCTCGCTGAGTTTTTCCTTTCGGATGTCATATCACCCAAGGGGAAGTTTAGGGACCCGCAAGGTTCGTATTAGTGCGGCCTTACATTTATTTGTACATCTAACACACTTTAATTGTCGATTACATTTATTTGTTCAATTGTACATATTTCTGAGTTCTGTGCTGTATATATGAAATGCTATACAGAGAGGGGTGCAAATATATTTGAGTACTGCATGTGCATATGAAACTGTATATATTTGAGTACTGTACAAATATAATTCTGAGTTCAATTGTACAAATATATATGCATGAGACTGTATATATTTGAGTACTATGCATGTATGAAATTCATGAACTGTATATATGAAAATGCAATTTGTACAGAGGACATCTGTGAATGTTATAATCTCAGACGGTTTGTAAGATCAAAACCGTCTGTGCATGCACAGACGGTTTTGATCTTACAAACCGTCTGAGATTATAACAGTCACAGATAATAACACATCGCAGATGGTTTTGACCTCAGATCCGCCTGTGATATCAGACTATCACAGACGGTTCTGAGATAATAACACTATCACAGACGGTTTCAATATTAACACCGTCGCTGATATCGCAGATTGGTTTAACCTCCAAGCCGTCGGTAATAATATGAGTATCACAGACGGTTGTGAGATCAAAGCCGTCTGTGAATTATGACTATCACAGTCTGTTATAACATCAAAGCCGTCTGTGATACTCATACTAACACAGACGGTTCTGATGTCAAAACCGTCTGTATATACTAAAGTATCACAGACGGTTCTGTTCTCACACCCGTCTGTGATAGTACAAGTATCACAGATGGTTCTAATGTCAAAACCGTCTGTGTTATCACAGACGGTTCTGAGAACAGAACCGTCTGTGATAGTGTGACTATCACAGACGGCTCTGACATCAAAGCCGTCTGTGATACTAATACTATCACAGACGGTTCTGATGTCAAAGCCGTCTGTGATACTCATACTATCACAGATGGTTCTGATGTCAAAGCCGTCTGTGATACTCATACTATCACAGACGGCTCTGATGTTAAAACCGTCTGTATATACTAAAGTATCACAGATGGTTCTGATGTCAAAACCGTCTGTGTATACTCAAATATCACAGACGGCTCTGAGAACAGAACCGTCTGTGATAGTCACTATCACAGACGGTTCTTACCTTATAACTGTGTGAAATATGAGTATCACAGACGGTTCTGACCTAATCACAGACGGTTCTGACCTTATATCAGTCTGTGAATGGATATATCACAGACGGTTGAAAACATCAAAAACCGTCTGTGATAGTGCATGATTATCACTGACTCGAATATCACTGACGGGTAAGAACCGTCTGTGATGTCTGTTTTGACCCGACTGTGATGATGAATTCTGTAGTAGTGAGAGTTACATCTTTTTTCGCCTTTTTTTTTCCATTCTTGTTGTTGCTCTTCCTACTCTTCTCTTCATCTTCCTCTTTCTCTTCTCTCTTCTAATTTGTTTTTTTGTTTGCTAATCGATCAATTGTCAGGAGAAGATTGGTGGCCTTTTTGTTGGGGAACGGGCTCGTTACTCTAGTGCAATTTTAAAAATTTTACCCAAAATCCCAAGAAGCTTGCAAATGATAGATCATAGATCAAAAGATTTACCACTAGACACGCAGATGCGACAACGCAGCAGCGGAAGAAGAGTCGATGTCGCAACTCGATCGTAACCAGTAGTGCAGCAATAACAGTCGTACCTCTATGGAAGTCTACACGTCCAGGGAAGGAGCACCGCGTGTTCGTGTGCTAGCACCAGCGCACGCTGCTAGGGTTTTACGAGATCTATCTCGTGGATGGTGTTGACAGACAGAATAGATCAGATAATGGATGCATGTCCACCGCACCTTCTTTTATAGGGCCTTGCAGATAAGTCTTACTCAAATGCGAACCCTAGTTCTAATGATAAACCCATTATTAACAGGCCAGGGGACCCGTTTCTAATCCCATCCGAATTAATACTCCAACCCGTTTAGTGTGTGACCCTGTAGGTTCGTATATATTTGAATGTGACCGGAAACAACTTCCAGAATCACAAGTCATAAACTGTCCCAGCAAGACATTATGACTACCCGCATGTACACGGACATCATATCCGACGAACCTATACAACTTATCATGGATTATCTTTTTGCCTCACGGTATCAGATCGAACTCAAGGTGAAAAATGTGTCATCCTTGAATAGTTCAGTTCTTTCTCGATCTTGTAATGGACTAATCTTTCCATAGTTGACTCTCAACTATATTCGACACGGTCATGCACTTTCTTAGTTCAATTACATTAAGAGACCCAGAAATATCTCTCTCAAGATATGAGAGGGGCTAATTTCATCTCGACCATTCACTTTCAACCATATGGTTCATAACATATTTGTATGTCACCTTTATGACTACTCGGTTAAAAATAGCGGTTGATGACACCAAGTATGCTACTATGTGTTTCATTTAGGCCTTTATGCCTAACCCTAATTTTGATGATTAATGAAAACAAAGTGTTTCAGACTAACTGTGCTTCTGAGATTTTTGATACAAATTAAGCTTGTTCGGGAAGAAATGCAAGATGATCAAGATGAACCCGACATAAAATGAAAAAGCACAAGTCGCAAACAACATGGTCGAGATGCAAATCGAGAAACGCAAAGGACCTAAGGTAATAAGAGTTTTTATTTTCCCCGATCTCGGCATTTGGAGTTAGATTGGTTAATGACTTTGTTGCTTAGATTTAACCGTACTATAAAGAGAGGTTGCAAAGTCCTCGCCACATTTCCAACATGAACCGAGAAACTTAGGTCATTGCATTGCATTCTTTCGGTTGGATTTGATTTGATTTTGGTTTTGAAAGATTTGGTTTTTCAGTTGAGTTTTGACAACAGAAGAGTTTTTCAAATTTCTAGAAAGATCTAGGCAGATATGGCTTTTTCTTCTGTTGACAAAAATGTAGCCTTTAAAATTATATTTCAAACGAGCTATTAAATTCTCAATTTGGACTTGTGGATTTAAAGTTACAATTGTTTTTGTTCATATTGACCGTCAGTTTGCTATACTGACTATCAATTTATGTTAATTGACAATTGTCCAGAGAGTGTTTTTCGGGCCAAAAATTTTTGTGCTAAACTGACTGTCAGTATGCCCATGCTGACTGTCAGTTTGTGTTTCGACCACAGCTATTTTTATTTGAGTTTCTATTTGATCTGGTTGATGTTTTGGTCGAACTGACTATCAGTTTGCCTAACTGACTGTCAGTTTGGGTTTCAGTTTCCAGATACGACCACAAACGGCTGGCTATTTTTTATCTGTAAATTTTGTCGGTCATTGTGTATATAACTGACTGTCAGTTTGAGTTGCTGATTTTCAGTCCTAGCTCCAACGGTTCTTTTGATCCTTGAGTCTATAAATAGAGGCTTTGAGCTCGTATTTTACACAACAAGCAGCCTCCTCTCATACACATTCTTGAGCTTTAGTTTCTTATACAAAATCTTCATCTTTTGATCAAGTCGAGTGCTTTTCAAATCCACCGAGTGTTTTTTTGTTAACATCATTTGCATCCTATTAGTTTCTCGGTGATTGTTTGGAGGTCTAAAGAAGACCTTGCTACCTATTACTCGTGGTGAGCGCCCTCACCTAGACGGTTCGGAGGCGTGGCCGTAGATCTCTCCAAATCAGAGATTGTCGGAGAGACTCGGCTCATTTGTACAAGGCATCGGTGCTCGCCTTTCCGGAGTGGACAAGGAGCAACCATTAATGGATAATATCCTTCGTGGATATTGGAGTAAGACTTGATTTATTTGAGTGATTCAACGAGAATTAGGGGAGACTGGGCGAGTCTCCGAGACCTCGGTAAAAATTACTGTGTCTGTTCTCTCTATCTTCTCTTTTTAATTTATTAAATTGCTTTTGGTTCTTCTCGTTGCAAAAACTTGTTTTTATTTGAAGTTTTTAAAGCCTCATATTCACTCCCTCTAGTCGGCATCCTTGATCTTACACTATGCATGTAGGAAATCATGATGAAGGTCAAAATAAACCAAAATAATTGTTAGAAACAAACTGGCAACACATAAAATCTCAACAATGTCTCAAGATGGGTCAATCCAATTAACATGTTCTCCAACATATATCCACGACATTGACTTGATATCTCATATCCATAATCTGTGAAACTTGACTATCAATCAACGATCATGCTGACTTATTTTGCATTATTATTCCATGAAATACCGAAAGTCAAGGATGTTTAAAATAAATATCACTGATAATACCGACAATTTATATATTATAATAAAGAGTTCCATGAACAAGTCACATACTTGTTTGATTAATAAAAGTGATATTTTATTTAAGAAATGCAATAACATTTTATTCTAACAATTCATAAATATATCATAATACAATCATCCCCATGATTGTCTCTAAGGCATATCTCTATCACTTTTATAGCGATCTATAAGTCACTGTCCAGATTGACAACTGGTAGGAAACAAATCAGTCACTACCCTAGTTGATGACTGAAGACCTGTTTATAGTATATAGCCACCTCGATTGACAACTAATGCCATTTTTGCAATTTCCACCCCTTCTGGTCTATTTTGCGATTTTATTATTTTAGGGTTGTCCATACAAAAATTTCACTTCGATAGGTATTTAGGTTAACTTCCAATGGGGTGGTTCCTCCGCGTTTCGCCATACAAAAGATTTTTTTCCCACCTGAAGCGGAGCAGCCACTATTTCAGTGGGTTGGGAATCGGGCTCACCTTGTTTTCCGTGCAAGCCTTCTCAAACTCCACTTTTCTCTACTTTAATAAATAAACATATAGTTTTTTTGTTGTTGAAACTTAACTCTTGATTTCCACTCTCTCCTCTCAAACACTAAAGTGCATTAGAGATAATCTTAAGAAATGAGATAATGATGAGATGCTTCCACGAGCATCGGTGTTCGCACATTTTTAACTGTTAGTACCTTAGATGACTTAGCAATAAAGAAAATGGGACATAATACTTATGACTCCACTTAAGCATCAAGTGAAGAGTGTTATAGTTGGAGTTAAGAAAGTTTAAAGTATTTTATCCCTTAGAGATCAAGATAGGAATCAAAGTGAGATCCGCTATATTCTCTCTCATCTAACCACTACATGATTGTTTTTATTTTAATTTTTAACACTCATCTTAGATCTCTAAGTTGAGTCCACCACTCTATATTTATTTTATCACTCTTATATTTGAATGTGGAACCATTTTTTTTTTAATTACCTGTGTCCGGGCACTATCCTTTGCGGTCTGTCCAAGTATTTCTCGTATCGCATCATTCCCTCCGATCAATTCGCATCCACACTAGCTACGAGGCCATCTACATCATGTCTAGTTTGGAGGCTGAGATAAAGATGTTTTTATAGAGGTAGTTGATGATATATTTCTAAGTTTTTGATCAAGTAGCTATCTACTAAAATATAATTATTAGAGATACTTAAAAAGAATATAATCAGGTAGATAAAAAAAAATAACATGCAAGTTACAGAAGAGGAAGATAAAAAGAAGACTGGCGCAGAAGGAGCGCCATGAGTAATTCAGATGCGGTCGGGGGCTATGCAAAACAATAAGAAACAAACAAAAAATTACTTGGGACTTTTTCGTGTCTCACCGACACCGTCTTTTTGAGGCAAAGGAGACAAGGTACCCAAGTTGTCTGTTCATCACCAATGTACTCGACCGTCTTTTTCACTCCGAAGAGCCAAATAGCAAAGTTGATTGTTCATCATAAACGTGCCCGACCGTGTACTTCACGTTGGAGCGTCTAGAACTTGTCTAGACATGATTTGACTCATTTGACTGACATGTATAAGATGAAAGTAAAACTTACTCAAAACTTTTTGACTAATTTATCATTAATTAAATCAATCTATCTCATATATATATTTGAGCAGACAAAAATTCTTAAGACTCTAGATAAAGCTCAGATATACCTAAAATTAATCGACTCCAACTCAGATAACTCAAACCACGACCAGTGTTATTGTATATTATAAGTTCATAATGGAACTATGGAAACTAGCACTCTTGGTAGGACTAGTTGAAAAAATAATTAAAAAAAAGTACCAAATAATATCCTCCATGTCCCCTGTAAATAAAGTAACTCTCATGCAAGTCCTATTTTATTTTATCTCTAATCAAATCTCATGTCTTTTCTGAAGACCCAATTTGTTTATTCAACACAAAACTGTTAGGCCTTCTCCAACGCCACTGCTTGGGGCAACGCTTCGAATAAAAAAAAAAAATTTGGCTGGAGAGAGGAGAGAGACGGCGCATGCTGAGGTTGCGCAACGCCGGGAATTTTTTATTTTTATTATCTCGATTTTCGTGCAATCAAATTGTATATACTTTTATTTCTTGATTTATACATTAATCTAGTTCAAATTAGATGTTGATTATATTGAGAAAATTGTAGATCTTTAAATTATCTTCATATAGAGACCAACAATTGCATATATTCGATTTTAAAATTAAAAATTATTGATGTTTTACTAAAACCACATAAATTTAATTTTTGTGGGTCCGTACGAAACGTCTCGCAAAGCGCCTTTGTATTGAAGAAGAGAGGTGTTTCAGGTGGTGTTTCGCACACGTAGCATAGAATATACTGGAGAATATTCTATTGAAACGCCTCGTGAAGCACAGATGGGTTGGAGACAGCCTTAAGGCTGAGTCCAGTCTATCGGTGCTTCGCGAGGCGTTTCAACAGAATATTCTCCAGTATATTCTATGCTACGTGTGCGAAACACCACCTGAAACACCTCTCTTCTTCAATACAAAGGCGCTTTGCGAGGCGCTTCGTACGGCCCACGAATAAATTAAAATTATGTGATTTTAGTAACATCAATAACATTTAATTTAAAAATCTAATATACATGAAATTTGGTCTCCAAATGAAGATAATTTAAAGATATAAAATTTTCTCAATATAATCAATATCTAATTTGAGCTAGATTAATAATAAATTAAGAAACAAAGATTGTATACAATTTACTCACACATAAACCGAGAACTGGGTCCGCATGCAGACTTAAAACAGAGACGCCAGCCGAAGCACCTGCGTTAACATAAATCAATTTTTTTAATTTTTTTCCGTGTGGGACCCGCATACAAAGCGCTGGGGAGCGGTGTTGGACTCAACCTAATTGATACCATGTGGTAATAAATGAAGGTATAAACTTGAAAAGTTTTTTTAAAAAACAAAACATAGGAAATTATATTTAAAAAATAACTTTTAATCCTGTTCAGGATTAAGATAATTAGGTTAGTTTAATCAAATGTAGTTATGTTAATTTAACTCAGATTTTTTGTTTGACAATAAATCTAGTTAGTTTAAAATATTATTTGATTTGATTAATTGAATTAATTAGATTTGATATAATATGGACAGATTTGCCTTTTTATTATAACAATATTTTGTCCTTTTCTAGTGTATAATCTTTTTGTGTAATTTATTATTTTATTTTTTTAATCAATATTTATGAAAAAATAGAACTAGTTTAGATAGGTTAGTTTATCCCACCTCTTATTGGGTTAGGATAATCTCAGTTAAGAAGATTAATTTGTTTTGATTAAACTAATCTCATCTAATACATATATGCTTAAGGGTTAAACCACTAATGCACTTCTTAAGCATGAACCAAATGAGGATTTAGAATTTCACTATCACATTTAACTGCTATATAGTATCCATTATGACACGAATTGACACACGACACAAAATGATAGTGTCATGTCACAAATGGTTGATATCGAGGGGTTTAGTGGATATTTAGTTGGTGTATGTGTTACAATAAATCTAATCTAAAACTAACTTGAAACATGGATAAAAGTTATTTAGTTGATGTGCTCATTAGACTTGCATCAACCATGCCTGGCAGGCGGCGAGCATTCCTGGAAAAGCCCGCCTGGTTCACGCACTCGAAAACTAGTGCCCGGGTCAGGCACGTGTCCTGGATGCTACTCTGCCGACTCCGTTGGTCATGGCTCGTACATCTGCCGCTGTCGCCCATCAGTGTTGCGGGCGTCCGTCCCCATCCATCGCCCGTCCGTGCCACGGCCGCCCAGACATCACTGTCGTGCCAATCCGCTCTTCACCATCGTTGCATTCATTTGTACTGTGGTCGCTCGACCATTTTTGTCGCGCTCGTTCGTGATTTAAATCTATTTGGATCACCGCCATCGTGCTCGTCCAGCCATAGTTGTCGTTGTACTGGTCTGTGCTGCCGGCTGTCCACCGCCGCCTCCGCAAGATACCGTCGAAGCTGCCCCTCGCGAATGTTCGAGAGAGGATGGGAATAAATTTGATAAAAGTAGTTTGCGTCTGAGGAGGTACTATTTATTTCTAAAAAGCCCCCTTTGTTTTTACATTTATGTATTTTTCAAAGTTTATTTCAATTTTAAGTTTTCAATTGAAAGTTGTTCATATCCAACAATCAAATCCTGATGTATGCTTGATCAAACTTAAGTACTCAAATTTTATTATATAATAAATTTTGATGATATTGATACATGCTTGATCAAATAGAATTATTCAAAATCTATTATATAATAAATTATGATGATAATGAAAACATCACATTAATTCTGACACTACATAAAAATATTCAAAATTCTCACATTAATCCTAAAAAAAGAATATTGTTAGAAATTCTTATATTAATTATAAAAAATAAAAATCTATTTTATCATTATATTAATAATAGTATATCTAAAACTAATTTTATCTCTATTATGATATAAATTCATGTAAATCATATCTATTTTTATATTTATTATAATATTAAAAAAGAACATATGTCTCTAAAATATAGATAGAATTTATATAATATAAAAATTAATCATGTAAATGGTGTGATATTTTGATTAATTATAGATAAATCATAGATATAACTAAAAGCTAGGCACGCTGGCGTGGACACCACCGAAAACACTCCATTAGAGAGTAGCAATTTCTGTATACGAAGATCATAGCACCGGAATTAACTCACTTGCCATGGACTTGTGGCTGTGCATTCGTTGCACTGATCACAGTACCGTCGCAAAAACGAAAGCATCCTTAGCAGCAGTAGCAATCCTTCTACTGCGCATGCCAACGTCGTCGTCGTCGTCGTCGTCGGCGCCGCCGCCGCCGTCTGCGACTGACTACAACAATGCCAAGCCCATCCTCACCTTCTGCGCCGGCCAGTCCGCCTACTTCACGTCGTCCCCCGTCGTGACCCAGGGGGAACTCGATAACTTCCTCGAGGCTGTCTCCACCGGCGCCACCGTGGCCGTGCACAGGTCCTCCAACATGTCCTCGTACGTCACAGAGAACCGGACGTTGCATGCCGTCGAGCAGTGCCTCACCGACGTCGCCGTCCCCTACTGCACCGCCTGCCGTTACCTCCAGGATCATCGCCGACTGGTTGTGCGCGGCCTCGGCCGGCTGGTCCGACTTGTGCTTCCTCCGGTACTCCGACCAGGACACCAGAAGCTTGCGCGAAGACGAGCACACCGCCAGCGTGTACAACGCGAGCGGCGGTAGGATCGACCACGGGAAGGCGGTGGTGACCGGCCTTCTTGCCGCCGCCGTGGACACTCTGGTGAACAAGAGTAGTGGTGCATATACGGCGGCGGTGTCGTCCGCAGGGCGGCGAACGGCTCGGCCAGGCAGGTGTACGGGCTGGCGCGGGCGGACTGCGGCAGGTGCCTCCGCTGCGCGCTGGCGGTGGCGGAGAAGAACTTCAACGCCAGCGCAGGCATGCAGGTGCTGCGGCTGAGCTGCACGGCGAGGTACGAGTGCTACCGCTTCGTCGACGGCGACGCTTTCCTCGCGCACCGGACCGCTATTCCTCCGGCCCCGGATGTTCGGCCGGCGGCGGCAACGCCGCACCCAGAGGCAGTGCTTATCCACCTTTCCCCGCGCCAGGTATTGGCTACTACAGTACTACTCTCTCGGAAAAAAAAGATTTTTTTTTCTATGATATGTATACAGTCAGAGTTGTTTAGTTTTCACTACTAATTACCCTTGTAAATATGTAGATTGGAATTTTTTTCTATCCTACCATTCTTCGAGAAAATTCGGATTTGTCGGTGAAAAAGATAAAAATAATATGATTAGATTTCTTCTATGAAATGTTTTTATAATATTTTATTTTTATATTTTACTAATATATTAAATAAAAACTAATGATCAAAATTGTTTGATAAAGACTAAAAAATAAAAAATGACAGATTTTTATAGATGGAGTGACTAGTGCAGTGCTACTCTACTCTATTATACTCTATCTCCCCCTACTGTAATAAAAAAGGTGTTTCATGGTGATCTGGATTGGAATAAGAACCAAAAAAATTACCATAATATAAACAAATGGTATAAGTATTGTTTGTGCCTGTGTCAAACTCCTTTTATTTTGCCCCAGCACAAACAAGACAGGACAAATAGCAGAAAAATATGGATTCTGTTGATCATTCTCAGTGCAATTGGGTATATCCTTGCATTCCTGTGGTGCCATCGCAAACAGAGGAAAAATAGGAGAGATGCAGAAGGTGAGTTTCTAAGTACGATAATGGAGACTAACTGAACAAATAATTATATTAATACTTCGCATTTTTGTCCTCAATTTCCAATCCTTTCTTTAAGATGTCCAAGGAAGTAGTAATCCCTCTGTCTTTATTACTTGTCATTGCACATATATATATTAAAAGTCAAATTTTTTTAAACTTTAATGTACAAGAAAAATTATCAAGATTCACTATATGAATATAATATAATATATTTGTCATGAAATTTATTTCTATATTATTATTGTTATATTGTTTAATTGTATATAATTATATAAATTAATGATCAAAATTATATTTATGAGAATTCTAAACCGCAAGTAAAAAAAAAGAAAGGATGTAGTAAATTTATAGTCATCAATATTTAACAAGAATGTTTCAAAAAAAATTCCTACAAATTGTAAAAACACAAGTATTAATTCGCAAACAAAATTTTCTTTGCTAGAACGACAAGTATATATGCTAGATAGGGGTAATATTTTCACAGAAAGTTTAGTTATATACCACTAAAAAGTTAGATGTTTAATGGGACTATATTCAGTAGGGTTCTAAGTATTTAGCATTATAATTCGAAGCAAATTGCCCCTACTTTCTTTTATGTTGCTTCGTGGTTGATGACATGTTGCTGATGGCATAGCTGAAAATAATTCAAGTGTGTATCATCAAGGGGTGGAGGAGAATAATGCAAGTGCACAAGAGGAGGAAGAATAGATCAGTATAAGCTGCCAAACCTATAGATACCAAGCTTTGGAGGTTTGCAACATGTCACTTCTCTAATAACAAGAAGTTAGGGAGTGGTGGATTTGGAACAGTTTACAGGGTAATTATCCTGGAAAAATCATGTTATTTTTTCTAGTTTATTAAGATAACAGAAAAGGAAATTACAAAAAAAACCATGTAATTTGTCACGTGTGTTACAAAATCCCTCGATTTAAAAATAGTTTTAGTTTACTTCAGGTATTTTAACATTGCGTTTCTATTTGTTTCCGATCCGATATCGTTTCTTTTTTAATTAATTTTGATAGTTTTAGGATATCGATGGTGATTATTGTCAAGTTTTGCACACATAAAGTGGCACAATAGTGCAACATTAGCACGACAAGGATGCCATGTGTAAGTGATGTGGCTAAACCATTAAAATTACTAGAAAGTTAACGGGTTTGGGTAAATTCAAAGGAGGTGTAAAAATACAAGGGTGAATTAAAACTTTTTTCTTAAATCTATGTGATGATTATTAATTATCTGAAATTATTAAGTTGATAAAAGATAAAGACCAATTCTGATTAATAGTTCGCTCGACCATGACCAACTCTGATTGAATAGCGCCCAAAACCCTTTATATGTAGTCGCGATCACGTGTTTGCGATCAGTCACTCACGACCAACTGCTCATGACCAACTACTTGCAAAATTTGTCAAGACAGCCGTAGTCACAATATCATTAGTCAAATACACATGGATGCTCCCACCTTCTCCATGATGAGCAATTAAAGTACGATCTCTAGAAACTGCCAGGATAACCACAAGTAATGAGACAACCAACGATAATTGACTCGGGAAAAAACCAACTCTGTACATCTATAATTAGAGAATTTTTGTAAGAGTAAAGGGAGATTAATTCATCAAATATAAATAATACAAGATGTAGGATTTTTACCTGTTCTATCGAGAGTTTAAACCTATATAAAAATCTTTATGCCCCATTGTTGTCTTGAGAATTTTTTCTCTTATAAATTCAAGAGTAGACTTTCCGATTGTCGACATTGTGGCTTTAGTGCAATTTTCTTATGAAATATGATTTAGTGCAATTAAACTCTTAAATCTGTGACTTCAATGCAATTAAAACTGTAATACATGTGACGAAGTATATGATTTAGTGCACTTTTCTCATGAAAGAATGTCTCTTGTATGTCCAAATAAAATAATTACAAAAATTAATATTGTTTGGCCATATTTTAACTCAATTTATGAATTTATAAGTTGAGGTCGTGGTCAAACACTCAATTTATTTTATAGCTTCGTTCATAAATATAAGTTTCTTTTGAACTAGAATTTTGTAATAAATTGAAACATGTGAAAAGAGACTTCTCATATTTATAAATTAAAGACTCAATAAACTATATTATTGGAGATCAATTTAAGCTTGGTCAAACAGATAATAAATACAACTTAGTGATCAAATGCAGGTTAATGGGAAGGAAATAGCAGCGAAGAAACTGAAGGACCCCAAGAGAAGCTTATTGGAACTTGAAAGGGAGGTTTCCATTGTGGTCAAGCTCCAGCACAAGAACATTGTGAGATTTCTGGGCTATTGCTTTGAAGGTCAATGGAGGCTACTTGACTATGAGAATCTACCTAATAATAGCATTAACAATTTTTGGAACCATGGTAAGCACTTGATTTTTCTAATAATGTTTTCAAAATGAAGTATTTTCACATAATCAATAACAATTCCTTGATCCATTCCTTCTACTAAGGCAGATGCAATTTGTAAGATTATAAGGCTCATTTGATAAACATAAAAAGTATAGTTCTTTGCCAGCGATAAGTCCAAAGTTAGTCTCTCTATTTTGGTTCAAGTCTATTTTTGATTCTGCACTTTGAAATCATCTAAAATCATCTTTCTACCATTAAAATTGTACATTTTTTAACTGTCAACTTGTTTTTTAAGTGGTATTCCATATTCGTAACTTTTTTGAATTTTCTAGACTGCATATATGACAAAAATAAACAATATAAGTGAGAAAGAAGAAATCGTTCCCTTCAAAATATCCCTAACCAACGCAATCACTAACTTTTAGCATGCATTAATTTGTTCTGATTTCTTCTTTCTCACCTTTATCACTTATTATTGCCATATCTACAATCTAAAAAACTAAAATAAATTCTTAAACATGAAATATCACCCACAAAAATTGGGTAACGGATGAAAAATGTATGATTTTGATAATAGAAGGATGATATTTGGACGATTTAAAGTATATGATCAAAAATGGATTCAGACCAAAATAGTGGACCAAACTTGAATTAAAATAAAAAAATTAAAATTTCAATCAAAACCAATTATTTGTTTAACTACTCCCACTTCCTCTAGAAGGAGAGGAGAAAACAGTGCAAACCATATGTTTAACAAGAAATCCATTCAATGGCTAACTAATTGCAGGTGTGTGAGTTATTTGTTGATTAGATTTGAGCATGTGATCTCTTTATAGTGCAAGTCTTAAATTACTTGCTCTAACTAACTGTTTCTACTTAAAAAAACTATTTAATTGATTATAGTAGTTTTCAAATAGTTCCCAATGGGATTTTTTGGTATTAAATATCAGGAAAAAGCCATTTTTTTTATACAACTTAAGAGTTGTGACTATTTTAGATCCTAAACTATTTATGGCTTTCTTAGGCAAAAAAGTTTCAAAATTGAGACAATTAGCTCCATATATGACTAGTGTCTCACTAGCATTTCAACACCATACTATCTTGTCAACTTAAAAAACTATAATTTAAAAATTTTATAGTGGGTTATAACCCAAAAAAAAATCCTCTCAACTTTATGTGTCAATGCATAACAAGACTTGACCCCCAAAAGGGCATTCCACATATTACAAATTTCACTCAAGCTAGTTGTTCTTATCCAGAATCTTGTTATATTTTTGGTATTTTGCAAATTTATAAACAGATTAAATTATTTTAATTCTTTTATTTGCATTTGCATTTGCATTTTCAGGGTCTACTGAATGCCGAAAGATATATTGGGCAACATGGTTCAACATCATCAAAGGAGTTGCTCATGGTCTGTTATTTCTTCATAACCAAGGGATCATTCACAGGGATTTGAAACCACACAATGTTCTTCTTGATGAAAACTTCAACCCTAAAATTGCCGATTTTGATCTTGCCATGGTGTATAACAAAGATAGGACTCATGAAAGCACAGAAAAGTTTGCTCGAACACTGTAAGTTGATGAATTATTAGCAATTTTGGAAGTTCAGTATCTCATCTCAATGGAAAGTGCTTCATTTTAATTTTAGTCGACAAATTGTTAGAATGTGTGTAATTTGGTTTTCTAAAAAGTACGGAAACACTACTCTATTTTAATTTTTTACATGCAAAATAACTATCTCGACAAAAAAAATCTAATTTTGTTAATTTATTTGTTTTGAAGTGGATATATAGCTCCAGAATGCACAAAGGGTAGAAAGTCTCATCCATCCATCAAATCTGATGTGTATAGCTATGGAGTACTAGTGTTAGAGATTATCACTGGACAAAAGATTAACACGTTTGAAGGGCAGAATTCTGAGAGTCTTGTAGAATATGTAAGTATTTTGTTTTAGTTGTGAACCTATGTTTTTAATTGGGTGTATCTAGCAAAACAAATATTTTGGGAAGATGATAAGAACAATCGTGATTCATGATGAGTATTAAATTATCACAAAAAATTTGAAAAATAAAGGGGAAGGTAGGCACCACAGTCATCTACCTTGACTTATAATTTTAGGTCCTAAGTCCTAACTCAATCAACCAAGAAGAAGACAGACAAAAATTGCATTAGAAAACAAAAATTAAAAATAAAGGTACAAGGGATTTTTTTTTGCTTGTGTAGGTCAAGTTTAAGATTAGGTTTAAGCCAACCTCCCCCCTATTTGCTTTTTAGAATTTTCCATAATGATTTGATATGCAATCGAATTTATTCTGGACTGATACATTTCCGTAATTTCAGTCTTTTAGAGTTCTTATGGACCTTTTTGTTGAGTAGGTGTGGCAGCATTGGAATGCCAAGAAAGTTTTAGATGTTGAGAGACTGATCTAGGCCTTGCAAGCCAAGAACAGTCAGAACAACATGCTTTAAGATGTGTGCACTTTGCTCTCCTTTGCGTCCAATCAGACAAATCAAGGAGGCCTACCATGGAGCAGGTCGTTGCCATGCTCACTACTCATGATATGGAGCTGCAAGAACCTTGTTTGCCTGGCTACCTCCATCCAAAGCCTGCATCAGGTGTACTGCATTCCTTGCCATGTTTTCAGTGTAACTTGATAAGTTGAATTCAGTTATTAGTGTAGTTGACAATCGCGAGGAGTAAGTGATAGCTTAAGTGCGACAGGTCGTATGATCGGGTCCTCGCTGGGATGGGTTGGGTTAACTGATTTGTTAGTGAGAGCTAGCCCAAGTTGTCTCGCTCAAAATTCTTTGAAAAAACAAAGTTTAAAGATGGCATTCCTGTTACAAATGGTGGCTGAAGATTATCACATGATAGCTCAGCCGTTATAACTGCTTGTACTTGTATGAGACCTTGTGAGTTCAGTTGGTACTGGAGATTGCATACGGAAAAAATTCTCAAATGATGGTGGATTGAGTGAAACTTGATTATTACTCCCTACTTCATATATGTCAAGTGAAACTTGCTCATACAGGAGAGCATAGAACTCAGACTTATGTTTTATATTGGTACAAAACCATCAGATAATTTCCATTGGACCATCTCATTACAACAGGATACATTAATCCCCTCTTTTCCAGGACAAATAACTAAGGACTAAGAATTCACTTCAAAGTGAACAAGTGACCATGGTTAACCTATACAAACTTCTGAACCTACACAAGCCCTCTCTGTATGTAAAACAGCACAATCAAACACAGTCAGTCAGTACAACTACTGCACAAGCTCAGGTATGAGCCTCAGCAGGAAGGAAATTTCGCGGTGCGAGAAATTTGGTGTCGCAGCTCTCTTCGCCACCGGCATCTCCACATTCCCGACATTGTCTTCGACAGAATTCGATTCCGGGACGATGAAATCCGACATGGCCTCAGTGATCTCCTGCAAAAGATCAACAATCACTCCATTCACCCCCATCAGGCGCTGCATGTACACTGCCTCTGGCACATTGCTGCAGAAAGATTGAAACTTTGAGCATTCAGGCACATACTTAGCTTGCAAAGTTGCAAGTAGTAAAAATGTTCAGTAAACCACTTACTTCAGTGTTCCATAGGTCATCAGGGACAGATTTGACTCTTTGATCTTCGGTATCGCTGTCGGGTGCCTGAATATCGCTCGAACCTCCGACACGATTCCTTGCAGGCCACTGGCAAGGCACAGCTTGATAGCCTCCTCGAGCGAGTTCCTCCTCACATCGTTGTATATTTCCGTTCCTCCGTTTGTCAGGAAGTAAACCTGATTGAACAATGAAAGGTAAACATCAAGAACTGTTCATGGTATGAATAACTTATGACATGATAAATAGATATTAGTACTTACAGGGTATGTATTTTGCAGTTTTCGCATAAGTTGCGCGGCATCAGGCTGGAAGCTGGAGAAGAAAATAGGCCTGTCCTTGGCATACTCAAAAACCACCTGAACATAAGTAACAGCATATGAACAATTGATTAACAGCAAAGTTACAGATGTATCATGCGTCTATCAATCAGAAATTTAGAGTGTTATAGTAAGATGCTTATTCTATACTTGCCTTCTGAATGGATTGGAGGATGCTGGTGAGCTCTTCCTCTTGGTACACAACATTGTCATCAAACTTGAGCTCAATGTTGAATCCTAGACGCGAATCAACATTCTCGAACGCTTCTTGGAGCGTGCAAAGAGCATCGTCTGACTGAACATCCCATTTCAGTATTCTGCCGTCCTTCATTTTCCGAAGCAAGGGCTTCCCAACCTAAATTCGGTAGCAGCAAAAATAAGCTGAAATGCTAATTATCACCATTGTGGCACAATTTCAGATGAGACTAAAATGGTGTTCTCCATACCTTCCCCTGCTCCTTTTGCGGCCCGTAGGAGAGGAACTCTTGCAACCGAAGATCGGTCGTACGCTTCTCCGAGATTTCGCCCTGCGAGTTGATGCTCATGGTGAGTTCTTGCACTAAAATGGTGCTCAAATATGTGATGATAAAATGCCATGACAACTGATGAAGATAAGCTGACATTGAAACTTACATCTTCTTCAGTGTAAATGAAGTCGTCATGGAAGATGATTGGGCAGCCATCTTTGGTAACCTACAAAGTTCATGTTTAAAGTTCTCTGATCAGCATGTTTGCACAAAAATTTAGAAGAGAAATGAGAGAAGGACAAGAAACAAAACTAAACAAATCAGTGTCAGTAAGCTTGACATTTTAAGTACATTACAACTGAAGCACTCAATAGCTAAAATAGCAGGGAAATCAGAATATGACTCTAAGATCTTGAGCAAACTGAGTCAAGAACGAATGATTGAGATTGATACTAACATGTCAATCTCTTATTTGGTTTTTTTTAAGGCAAACATGTCAACTCTTCAATTTGCTGTAAAAATGGGTGAAATAATTGTAAACTTTTAGTTGAGGTAAAAAAAATTGTATTTTGATCCTCTAATTTTAGAACTAAATCCCTTTTAAGATCTCAACTCTAGTTTAATCTTTCAATTTGAAACTCTAATTCAAACAAGTGGTTCATACCCACATATTAGTGGTATAATAATTTTTAAATAAAAGAATTAAAATAGTACATGAACCAAAAATAAGAAATCAAAATAAAATATTCGAAAAGTTCAGACCCTAAAAAGTCTTAATCAAAATTGGAGGATCTCTTAAAAAATAATAAAAAAAACCTCTCCTTTGTTAAGTCTAGTAACACTAACGCATGTAGCATGGTTCATATTTTAATAATATTGAGTTTTTTTTGGCAAAAATTAGTTGAGAATAGTAAAAAATAGAGGTTTATTTGAATATAAGATTATCATGTGTGTTTTGAATCTATATGTCAATCATACAATTAAAAAGTTTTAAATGATTCCAAAACATAAATTAGAGGATAAAGATTTAATTTTTCACTAAAATTTAGAGATCCTTTTGCCTTCTGGATCGGTCATCGAATAACATCTTCTAGAGCAGTCATGGCTTGTGACGCGGCGCCTCCCCCCGTGTACCAAATCCACACACCTCTCGCCCAACCCCTCATAGACCCGGTTCACCACAACGAAAACCAACCCGACCCAAACCACCACCTAGCTCACAAACACCGAGTTCACGGAAACCTCGATGAAAAAAAATACTTAAACCATTAGTTATTAGTTATATATAGTTAGTTATTAACAATTATTACCTGCACGTCGAACTCGACGTAGTCCACGGGGAACCTCGCCGCCGCGTTGAAGGAGAGCACCGAGTTCTCCTTCAACTCGTGCAGCCGCCGGTCCGGCGACGCCAGCGCGTTCATCCCTTTCCCCCGGTGCCCCACCACCGTCATCCTCCCCGCCGCCGCCGCCTTAGCCATCGCCTCCACCCCTATATAAAAAAATAAATTAACACACACGTCACGTAACATCTCTTTCTGCATGTTCCCATGCATGGCACGTCCGCAGATCACAAATTTTGACGTGTAGAAAGGTAACGGGAAGGCCTGAACTGAATCCTTGCATACCGTGGATGCAGGCGGAGGCGAGGTCGAGCTGCGCAGCGATGTCGGGGACGACGGCGGGGACGCCGGCGGCGGCGCGTGCGGCCTTCAGCTGTGCCATGGACGATGGAGCGATGTAGGATGACTTTGGGTCAACAAAGAGGGGGGAAATTGGGTGTATAAATGTATGGATTTTTTGGGTGTAATCTTATATAGAAATGGGAGGGTGGATTAGATTAAATTAAGGCAGTGGAAGTTGGCGATGGGAGGAGAATATTCGCGGGGGTTTATACTTGGGGATATCCGGTGCTTCTCACGCGACAGGAAGGTTCTTTTTTTTTTTTTTTAATTTATTCCAGAAGGATATGGATTAGAATATTCCGTCTTCTGATGGCGATCTGGAATCTGATCTAATAGTACGTTATGACAATGGAAGCCTTTTAACTGTTTATACAGATGGCTTTCAGGCCTCAAACCCGGACTCCTAATCTTAATCTAAAAAGATCTAGAATTTTTTTAAGTAATCCAATTAGAAAATACTTACAAAAATAACTCATGATAAATTTTTTTTGCAAAAATTGAAGTCAATTGTCAATTTGAATGGCAATTTTTTCAAGATCAATATTGTATGATCTATAATTCCCATTAATAATCTATTTGAACTAGTATGTTTGTCATGTCAAAACAATTAAATAAATACAAACAGATCTTCAATCGAAATTATAAATCACGATATATTGTTCTTGAATCTTATAATTCTTTTTGAGATCAATGTCTTATAATATATACTCTAATTAACAATCTTATTGTGCAAGTGATTGCATAGAGAATAATGCATATATTTTTATGTTTCAGATTGTACAATGAATGATTTAGATAGAGTGTTTTAAATAAGTCAAAATTAGAAAATATAGAGAAATATTGATCTTAAAAAAAAATCAATTGCAACTGTTATTATTTAATTTAACAAATAAAAATACATTGAGTGCCTATGATGTTCTCAACTTGGGAAGAGGAGCATAAATATGAGAGAGAGAGAGAGAGAGAGAGAGAGAGAGAGAGAGAGAAAAGAGGCACTTTTATTTAGCTGCATAAAAAACGTATGGTTGATCTATTCTCAATTACTAATTAATAACTCAACTCCGCACCAACAGTAATACAAAGGAATCCTACACAGTGTTAAGCCCAGTGGGAGTTTAATATCACACCCGTGATCTGGTGAAGGTTGGAGAATTCTATATCCATGGCCGAAACCCTAGATCCATTTTGGTGAAGAGAAAAAAGGTCTCTGTGTTCTTTTGTCCCTGAGCTTCTCCATGGTGTCACTCATGATCCAGATTCAGATCTGTTGTGGAGGCTGTTGGAATGGAGCTTGACGCTCCAGATCGACCGTCATGGGAACTGCGCAGTTTTTGGTTTTCCTTAGGCCCTTGATCTAAACCGTTGATTGCTTAATCAGTCAGTCCAAAACGCGTGTAGTAACAATGAGACTGTACCTGATCCTCTTCAAATCCTTTTATGGTGGAAATAAATTGAATTGATAACTGTAATGGAGATCCACAACAGTATTTTCTACAACATTACTAATATAGATTATAGAACACTATTTTAGGCAATTGGGTGACATACTTTCTGAATTCAGGTACCAGTGAACAAGTTTAACAGCAGTGAACAGGTAATCAATCGGAACAAGAGCATGGATGATAATGCAAATTGTTCTTCATTCTCACAAAATTTTTTGAGAATTTACAGGTACAACCAGATTCCAGCATAAAGCACCTCCAATTGCTCTTTCTCTAGAAATGTACATCTAACACTCCCTCCTCTCCTCTTCTTGACACTAGAACAGCAAACACAGTCGAAACAGACCAACACGCCGAGGCCAAACCTTGACCTCACTAATCGTTTTCAGTTGGAGAGTCTGAGCTCCCATGCGCAATGGTGATGGCACGCCTCTTCTCCCGCCAATTCTCACCCCACATCTTTGCCTCGGCCACCATCCGCTCCCTGTCAAAGTCCTTGTTCAAGATCCCTGGAAGCTCCCTGGGGGAGTCATCCCGGTCCTTGCCAGGTGACTTGCGGCCGGAGCTACCTGTGTCGTCACCATTGGAGAGTGCCCTCCCACTGTCACCAACCCTGCTTCGCTGGTCGCCACCTGGCTTTTTTGAAGTGAAGGCTGCATTACGATCGTATCTTTGAGACGCCAGGTAGGAAAGAGCAGTCACAACATCAGCAATAACAGGACGGGATGCAGCCTCTGACTGAATGCACATTGATGCCACTGCAAATGCTTGGTAAAGTGCACGTGAGGGATATCGTCCTTCCAGCTTCGGGTCAACCATTCTCGAGAGCTTTCTTCTGTCATGGAAAAGAGGCCTTGCCTGCCAATTAATGAAGAATACTGTTAAAGTACATGCAATTAATCAGCTCCAATACATCAACAGATCATAAGCACATCAGGGAACAAAAGACTATTATCGCCAACATCTCAAAGTTGTTCTTACAGTCATGTTTTCCCCCAATGTGACTTACATCATATATTGGGCATCCATTGTAGTCCTACATTTACTATATAATTTTCTGTATAAGCCACTTAGCACGGACAACCATTTTATTTACAGCCACTCAAAGCAGACTTAATTATATATGCATTTGCCAAACAGATCTTTTAGAAGAAACTAATATATCAATTCAATAGGTGAAAACAATGGAAGCAATATTCTGACAGATACTACAAGAACATAGCATAGAAATTTAGAATCAGATGGTTTGCTGTTAGATATCCTTTGTACAAATAATATCTCAGGGATGAAATGTGTGAACTGCATTTCCAAATAAGTTGAACACAGCTTACCCATGAGACAAGATTTTGTTCTCCATGTGGCTTGGTGCTGTCGATGGCCTTTCGGCCGGTAATCAACTCAAGCAAGACAACTCCAAAGCTATACACATCTGACTTAACTGTAAGTTGTCCTGTCATAGCATATTCTGGAGCACAATAACCGTATGTTCCCATCACACGAGTGGAGACATGAGACTTGTCACCAACAGGACCTAACTTAGCAAGACCAAAATCTGACAGCTTTGGATGAAAACCCTCATCCAACAGAATGTTTGACGACTTGAAGTCCCTATAAATTACTGGGGGGTTTGCTTTGTCATGAAGGTACTCCAGCCCTCTAGCAGCACCTGCTGCGATTTTCATCCTGGTGTTCCAGTCCAAGGGTTCCTTATCAGGAGGAAGATCTGCATCAAGCATGACACAAAGGTGTTATTTATTCAGCAAATAAAAGTGGCCTCAATGTTGGTAGAATTATTACACATACATATATCTTCTTGAAAAAAAGGTTAAAAACTAAGTATTATACAAATGTATTTTCTTGCAAACTGGTTAGCAAACTACTGATTTGTATTCGCAACATTGACTCATCAATAGAGTACTGGTTCCCATTTGCAACATTGATTAATGAAGAGACAAATTGGAGGAGCGTTGATCTGAAAGAAAAAGTTCCTGGTGGAAAGGACCAAAGCAAGACTAAAAATCAAATGATAAACTTACACGGCGTACTTTTCAGCACACAAGATTGCCTAGAACGCACAAGGTCCACAAAGGAGTCTTGGATAGGGTTACTGTTTTGTCAGCCATCTGTTTTTTCTTTGCCTGGGTTCAATTATTCCCAGGCTTATTCACTAGTAGTGGTTGAATGACCCCAAAAACAATGCCTCAATTAGTGAATGATGTTTATCAATTCCATAATTTACATACTTGTTTGGTTAAAATAATCAAATTAATTTATCTATAATATGAGACGTATCAGCAAATTTTTCTGGGTAGTAATTTCTCAAGAAATTATCTAAAGCACAAGGTGCATTCAAGTGCATATACATAATTTGAAAGAAAATAATTAAATAAAGTGCCCATTGGCAACAGAATAACCTCAATTAGATCAGCTTCAAACAAATTTCATTTTTCAAAATCAATATCTTTTCTAACTGTAAAAAACAATTGCACCCTCCACTATTTCGCCTAATTATATTGCAGATACATAAACAAAAGTACACAACCACATATCAATGAACAAAATTCAAGTGTTGATGGTCAACCTAAAACGCTAGAGCTCAGCAACCTAGGAGACGCAACAATAGCCCATTTACCTAGTTTGCTCTTTTGGTAGACTTCCCAGAGTAGAGTATAGGTGAAGGCATATCTCAAATCAGAGCCAAGAGGTCCAATTACCTCATATGAGTAATCAAAAGAGTCAAATACAAAAACTGAGTAAATTCCTTTTAGGATGAGGTGAATAAGTGGTGGTAGCCAAAATGGGAAAAAGGAGGAAACTGCGATTGATTATATTAGAAAAAACCTATCAGGTACTGAGTGTGCATTATGTACCACCGCACGACACTAAAATACCGTAAGAAAGCAAAATGTCTCACAATGATGGAAAGGAAGAATCATGCACATGGATGAAATGCTATATATAGGCATAAGAATATGGGGACAAAGCGCAACAAATTGATAACATGTACCTAAACAAACAAAGTGAAAAATGGACAAGAACTAGCACAGGCATGCACAGTACCCCCACAGAAACATTAATAGAAAGATTGATAAGAATTATTCATATGCAATGGACCATCATTGAAAACAAAAAGAGAAGTCTTACCATGCAAATGATCTTCCAATGATCCGAGGGGCATATACTCATACACAAGAAGGCGCTGATCACCATCAGCGCAATAACCAATTAAATTAACAAGGTTTTCATGATGCAGCAAACTGAGCATGAGGACTTCCACTAGAAATTCTCGGTTTCCTTGAAGCCCATCCCTATTAAGCTGTTTTATAGCAACAACCTGCAAGAGGCATCAACATTTCAGAAATATAAGTACTATACCTCAGCTCATGTTTTAGACTTTACAAGTACATGTATTCAATTCAAGTAGCAAAGCATCAGCTGTTTCATGGGATCCTTATTCAACTAAGAAAATGGCACAATGCTGAAATCAGCACCAAATAGCTGCATTGAACATGTGCACTTGTGGCCGAAAATAATCTAAATCTGTTATAATTGCGCAGCATGGACATTTTGCATGTGGGCACCCACCACTCATGTGTAAACATTGTTTTTCTTGTATGTCCTGGACAAATCAATGGCACCTATGCTAAAAAAGCAACTTTAGTACCATATCAAACAGCAAGAAGCAAGAAATTAAAAAAGGCAACCTTGCTCATGTTCTCTAGCCGGCCCTTATAGACACGCCCAAACCCTCCCTCCCCAATAAAGCATTCTGGCCTGAAGTTCCTTGTCGCAACTGCCAGCTCCCGGAAGGTGAAAGTTTGCGCAGAGACGGCATTACCATTAGCATCCCTCAGAACTGAATGCTCCTTCCTGATGGCGGCACTGCTTTTCCCCCTCGCCTTCTCAGCTCCTGAACATACTCACACCATCATGTAGATCAAAGCACAGTTATGACAAAGATAACCAACAACATTATTCAAAAAAAAGAATTCCACTCCTAATCCAATAAGCTAACATCACATAAACTTGTTGAATTGCATTAAAGCTCATTTCTTTAACCTTTCTACTTCTCAAAGATCTGCACTAGTTGCTTCAATGGCTCAATCCAATAATCCACGCAGCAACCAAAAATATCACTAATTTTTCCCCTGTTCTTCCTCAATTCCACTTAATCTATTATTACTAAGAAAAAAACAAAAAAAAATTAATAAAGCTTCCATCACACCAACAAATAAGGAACCATAACAATCTCAATCTCTCTCTCCCCGGATCCGATCTTACCAACCGGTGATCAATCCAAGAAACCCACCTGCGGATAGCTTCTCGACGCGGGGCGGCGCCATGGACGGCTCATCGCGGCCGCGCCCGAAGGCTGCGGCGGCGGAAGATGACGACGACAGCGAGCCCCCGCCGCCATTGGCGCCACCCCCATTGGGGTTCAGCTGCTCCTCCGCACGAGAATCGAAGCACGGGAAGCAACCCATCGCCAGCAGCGCCGCCGCACTCCAATCAAGCACACCCCTCATCAAGAACCCAGCATTCCTCCGAAAACGCCGCGAGATTTGGAGCTACTCCGAGGTGGAATCCTGTCGGCGGTGTGGAATAGAGGGTGGGGATCCGAAAAGAGAGATCTTTCGGGGCGAGGGAATCGAGGGTGAGGAGAGGGAGGAGGAAAGGTGCGGCTTTTATTGGGTTCTTGAGAGGAAGAAGACGAGAAGTAGAGTGGTGGACTCTGTGAGCCGCCC
The DNA here is from genome assembly GCA_019359835.1 of Pharus latifolius. NCBI lineage: Eukaryota > Viridiplantae > Streptophyta > Magnoliopsida > Poales > Poaceae > Pharus > Pharus latifolius. Next base: position 23,071,554 of record CM033322.1, read on the forward strand.
AAACCGTCGGCTGGTTTCTTGGCTCGCTGTTTATTGCAAAGTTAACCATGGTGTTTTGGTTGGTAAGAATTGGGTAAGTATGGGAGGTTAGGACTTAATTGTCATTTTAACTTTTTTTTAAGAGGATTATTGTGTTCTTTTTTTAAAAACAGAATATGTTAAGAGTGGTTGTGGTAGAAAAAAGAGGGCATATTTGGTAACGGTACAGTGTTAATTGTCTCACTTTATGATAATATAATTTTTTTTGATATTTTGTATTTATTATTAGATGTCTCATTGACATGTGAGTAAGAATTAGTTTTAGTTAATAAAAATTTGATAGGTATGAGAGGTTAGGACTTAATTTTCATTTTAACCTTCTTTTACGGAGGATTATTGTGTAATCTGTAGTTTTTTTTTTGAAAGTAGAATATTGTGTGATCTTAGGCCACAATAATTTTTGGAACTCTTTTGTTAAGAGTGGTTGTGGTAGAAAAAAAAAGTAAAATTTTTGTATGTCAATACATAATTGTTCCACTAATATATAGATTCAATTCTATTTTGTTGATCTCATAAATTACAATTTTATAATTTTTATGATGATATAGAAGAAATTTTCCAAAAAAAAAAGTGTCATGGGACTTGTTAATTGTTATATGGGTTTAAGATTGTGTTTTGTGGGTATTATGAATTATGAAAAAGTGTATTTTTCATATTATTTTAGATATCAAGTTTGTTTTTTTAAGCTTCTTTTTCACTGGATGTATTTTATAATGTTGATATTGGGTTAGGGTAGCATAAATAGTGGTTTGATTTGGAGGATGAAGTAGATTGATAAATATTTTTTCTTTTCAGTTTTACCTAGGGGTATTGTACAATTAGATTTTTGTTTAATTTTAGTGCATGAAACAGTGGTTCGATTCGGCGGGGGTTGTGTGCGTGTGTCTTACGCTTATACTGGAGGTCCAATGGTATAGATGACTATCAAGATATAAACACCGTGTCATAGTAAGAAAGATGCTAATTCTTGTTTCTATCTTTTGTGCATATAATTAGAAAGGGGAAATGGTGTAATGCTGGCCATTCTGCGCTACATGGAATTGTATTAACATTAACTTTAACAAAAATAAAATTAACTTTAACAAAAATAAAAACATGTGTTTGTTTTTAACCAAATCGACATGCTCTTTTATTGTGAGCCATTCAATTAATGGACTGATTATACAAGTTGGATCGAAGATAGACATTGTTTTACTAGTGTTCGAGTCGTACAGATAACTATTAGGGACGTAAGAAACCATAGAAGCGAGAAAAATGCTATTTTTGTTTCTTTCTTTGCACATATAGTTTAGAAAGGGAAAACAGAATGCTGGTCAGTTTGCACTACGTGGAATTATATTATTATTAAATTTAATAGAAAAAGAAAGAGGTGTTTATTTTTAAGCAAATCGACAGGCTCTTTTATTGTGAGCCGTTCAATTGGTGGATTGATTATACTCGTTGGGTGGAAAGGAGAGGCTACTTTACTGGTGTTTGAGTCGTACAGATAACTATCAAGGATATAAGCACCTATAGAAGCGCGGTTACACTATTTTTGTTTCTATCTTCGCACATATAATTAAAAAGAGAAAACAAAATGCTGGTCGGTCTGCACTATATGGAATTGTATTATTAGTAACTTTAACAGAAATAGAATTATGTGTTTGTTTTTAAGTAAATCAACAGGTTCTTTTATTGTGAGTCATTCAATTAATGGACTAATTATACAATTTGGTGGAAAGTAGTCGTTGCTTTATTGGTGTTCGAGTCGTGCAAATAACTATCAAGGATTTAAACACAATAGAAACAAGAAAAATGCAATTTTTGTTTCTATCTCGGTGCATATAATTAGAAAGGGAAAACATAATGCTAGCCATTGCACTACGTGGAATTGTATTATTATTAACTTTAACAGAAATAGGAAATATGTATTTGTTTTTAAACAAATAGTCATGCTCTTTTATTATGAGCCGTTCAATTAGTGGATTGATTATACATGTTGGGTGGAAATTAGGCGTTGTTTTACTGGTGTTCAAGTCGTATAGATAACTATCAGAGATATAAACACTGCATAGTAGTGAAAATTTTGGTTTTTATCTTCACACATATAATTAGAAAAGGGAACATAATGCTAACCAAGTTGCACTATGTGGAATTGTATTATTATTATTATTATTACTATTATTATTATTATTAACTTTAACAAAAACATGAAATATGTATTTGTTTTTAAGAAAAATCGACATGCTCTTTTATTGTGAGCCGTTCAATTAGTGGACTGATTATACACGTTGGGTGAAAATTAGACACTGCTTTCTCGACGTTTGAGTTGTACAGATAACTGTTAGGGATATAAACACCGCATAGAAGCGAGGAAAACACTATTTTTGCTTCTATCTTCGCACATATATTTGAAAGGGAAAAGAGAATGTTGGTCAGCCTGCACTATAAGGAATTGTATTATTATTAACTTTAATGGATATATGAAATATTTGTTTGTTTTTAAGCAAATTGACAGACTCATTTGTTGTGAGTCATTCAATTAGTGAATTGATTATACACATTGGGTGGAAAGTAGGCGTTGCTTTACTGGTGTTCAAGTTGTGTAGATAGCTATCAAGGATATAAACACCACATAGTTACAAGAAAAACATTGTCTTTGTTATTAGTAATATGTCCTAAAGAAAATCACAAAGATATTTTTTTATCTTTGTTAGGTTTATGTTATGAACATTTGTATAGTATGTTATTTTATTTTTGAATAAATTATTATTTTTGTTCGATCAGCAAATATGTAACTTGTTTGTGAAATTTTTAATTTATTTGATGATATTATTTTATAAAGTTTCTGATCCACTATCATTAAATAGGATATTATTGATTAATGGATTAGCACATGTATTGATTGATGATTATGTTTCATAGATCATGAACATAAGATATCAAATTAATAATGTAAACATATGTTGGATAACACAATATTGGATAAACCCACTTTGAGATACTGTTTGAATTTGTCATATAAATGTTATCAATTGGTTTCAAATAATATTTATAATTGATCCTTAGATTTGAGACCATCATAGTTTCCTACATGTGTAGTAGTATACTTTGATACTTCCAAACACTACTTTTAATGAAGTAATAATAAACACAATATTTGCGTATACTATGAGCCATGCGGAGGAATATGAATAGTTAAGATAGAATTTACATCTCTCATATAATGAGAGATATTTTCGGGGCTCTCAATATGGATGAACTGAGAAATGCATGACCATGCCGGTTTGTGGTTGATTGTCAACTACGAAGAGATCACTTCACTATGAAATCAAGAGAGGATTGAACTGTGTAAGGGTGGCACGGTTCTCGTCTTAGGTTTAATCTAGTATCGTACAGCAAAATACTAAACATAAGTACATCATATATATTCATTGAATATGATCTTCATGCATATTCGGATAGTTGTTATGTTCTGCTATGGGCCATTATCGACTTACAGTTCGGATAAGTGCTCCCGGGTCATAACCAAATATTCATAAATTTACATGATCACACACTTAACGAGTTGGAACAACTCAATTTGGATTGAATCTGTTATGGGGTTTTGTTATCATACTAGGAGACCTAACATAAGGCCTCTCTTACAAATCGGATAGGATTCGTTATGTGATATCGTATCACGTCAAAAAACCTAATGTAGTAGGACTTTGCCTGCAAGACTCTATATAAAGGAAGGTATGATGGGTTTTAAAAGAAATCAAGAAAACTCTAGCCGCCGCCTCTTATAAAGCGTCAACCCCAAGACTCTTGCCATGTATATCAATACTAGCACACCAATGTATGTCGTTTCATCTCGAAACATGTGGATACCAGTAGAGGCGTTGTTACAATTGCTGTGCTAATTAGGACGATCCACTAGCAATTAATTATTGTCACCTATGTGAGTTGATCAAGACGATCCACCAGTGATCGTTGTGTATGTTCAATCGCTTCACCAACTCTCCTTTTGCTGCTAATAACAATATAATGTATGATCTAATACTTGCAGTTTTTGAGTAAAAACTTTTGAAAGCTTATCCAATACTTGTATCTATCTTCACACATATAATTAGAAAGGAAATAGGAAATTTATTTTTGTTTTTGGCAAATTGACATGTTATTTTGTTGTGAGCAGTTGAATTAATGAACTGATTATACATGTTAGGGTAAGTAGGTGTTGCTTTACTAGCATTCTAGTTGTTTACATAAATATCATATATAAGCACCACATGGTAGCAAGAAAAACACTTTTTTGTTTTTATTTTTGTACATATAATTAGAAAGAAAAAACAGAATGCTAAACAGTCTGCACTACATGGAATAGTATTATTATTAACTTAAACCGAAATAGTAAACATACTTTTATTTAATACCCTGTGCAATAAAACATAAAATAGTTGGTTGGTAGGATATAGAGAAAATAAAATTTTTAATGGAAGAAAATACAGTATTATCTTTGATAAACAAAAATGAGTTAAAATGAAAATAAAGAAGAGAGAGAAAGTAAGAAAGGATTAGGGGTTAGTTTAGTTTGCTTCTACACCTAATTTTGCCAAAGTTTGGTCATAATCAAATCATGACATGATCAAAATTTGATAACAATATTGATCAATGTTTAATTTATTATCAAATAGATTGAACAACAACAATATTACCTTTAATTGGCTTGCCAAATTTTGGTGGCCAAATATTTTGCTCTTAAATTGGTGTGTAAAATTAACACAAAATGATAAGACAAAAAAGAATTATACACCTAACTTCAATTATAATCTAAATAACAGCCAAATACTATAGAAATGATCAAAATGTGGTAAAATTAAATAGAGAAACAACCCAAACACATCCTTAATCATAATCATATGCACCTTTTTACTGAATAATTAATTAGATATCCAAAACCATGTGACTCCACATGCATGCAGTTGGTTTTGAGAGGCTGTACATTTCCTAATTAATTAATGACAAATCTTTAATCTTCTCACTGTTTAACACTTTAATTAAAATAGTTTGTTGCTCACTGACAAACACACGTCACATGAGACGGCAGTAAGAATTAATTAAATGGTTTCACAATTGCCACTCATTCTTATGCATATACTATATGCAGGGCACAAACAAATTAAGTTCTCTATTAAATGTATATACCTTATCCACAAACATTGTCCTAGTCATTAGTTGTAGCCAATTGTGAGTAGGACGATGCTTGTACATAAATATATCTATTGAGAAGTTGGTATGGTTTTTAGGGGCAAGTATATGCCATGAAATTTTTGTAAGAAAAGTATGTTCTTGCATGCACACATTCATTCTATTTCATATGTATCGAAGGGAACTGCACTAAACCCAACCAAGATTTTGAAAATGATTAGACTATTATTCATATAACACTACAGTAAATTTGATGTTGCATAAAGAAACATTAATATCATAATAAAGAAAATTTTTGTTATAAATATTTTTCTGTATGATAAGTCCTTCATCACAGTTATCATCATAATATATGCGTCACAAAATATATTTAGTGACAAAAATTTTGTTCATGGTCACAATGCTTGTAGATGGGTTGCTCGCCCAGACTGGCCAATTGATGACGAAATACTATCATCATTGTATTCCATATTATGTGAAAAAATATTTTATCACAAATTATATGTGAATGTCATCCTTTGTACTGTTGTTTGATGCCACATTGACCCATTTGTGACAAAAAAAAATCATCATAAATTGTCTCAATAAAATATCGAGCAGTTTGCTTGAACAAATCATACTATTTATTTAAAGTTCCATTGTATAACATTACAACCATACAAGCATTAAATTGAAAAAATATTAAAACTCATCCATCTAGAGAACAATTGAGCTGCAAATGACATATCAAGATATTGCTTTTCTCCAAACTATTGCTAAATCTTTGAAGTACTACACTTCATTTCTTCAACACCTTCGCAATTGCATCCTCTGTCCTCTAGCACTCCTCCAACTTAGCCATCTACATGTTCTACAAAAAATTTATAACACAAAAGAGAAATTAATAAAAAAATAAAAAGATACATAAAAAAACAAACAAATCGAGGTGGTGGTGACATCTTACCAAAGAAGCGAGAAACAACTCAACATAGATCTAAATGATATGAGGAGTGGGAAGGTAACTCCAACAGGAAGAAGGAAGGAGTTACGAGGTGGTACATTTCATTGGAGTGAGGTGTGTACATGGAGGTGGAATAATAGAATAGTGTATTCTAGTGAGAGAGAGGATGAAGTGGTATGAGGAGGAAATGAAGATTAAATTTAGAAGCAGCACATATCAAACCAAAATTTTGAATAGTTCACCCAAATTTTAGAGGGTGTTATTTCAATTTTATGACGAAAAACAATTGTTATATAATGTACCAAGATTTCATGACAATTTGTATTTTTCACTGATTGTATTTTTATTGCTTATCTTGTTTCCCAATCTTTCTGTAATAATTGTCTTATTACAATCTATGATGATAATTTATAAAATTAAACATCCAACATCCTAAAGTTAAGGTAAGATTGGATTCTTGCTCAAATTAGTGACGATTAACTATTTTTTGTCATAGATACTATATTACGAATGACATTATAATGTTTCGTCGTAATGTTTTTGTCACGTATAATTATATTTGTTGTAGTGTAACTCTATGTACTTTAAAATCGGACAACTTACATATTTCCATCAAAACCAATACAAATCTATTCTTATATAAAATCTGATGAGTAGTTTCGTCATGTGGGTCCCATATTTCAGTGACTACTAAGTCATCACGCCAACATGGTGCAAGTTTCTCTAAAATAGAGGGAACAACGTAGACTTTTTCCTATATTTACCAATTGCATTTTCATAATTTTGTGCATCAAATGTAATTTACCACCTTCTTTAAACATATATGTGTAATTTACCACCTAAGTTATATGTGTAAGGGGGTGGCGAGTTATAGTTAATGTGTACAATTTTAAAAGGATGGGTGGTAAATTGGCAAATTTTATTTAAATGGAAGTTTTATTTTTGTATTAGTATTGTATGCCTTAATAGTCTAAAAGCTTTCAGTTGTGCACCATGTGATAACTTAAGCACTAAGACCGCTAAATTTAATTCATATTAAGTTCGATAAAATTCTAAATTTGGAGATAGCTAGTTGCAATATTGTCTAGCTCAAAATTCAAGAGGATGAGATGGTAAGAGAAAAGGTTTACAAATTGAATTTTTTTGGAGATAGCCTGCTGCAATTCTCTCTCTCACTCTCTAAGATGGAACAAAAATTATCGAATTGGTCCTTTTCTCTCTCAAAGATGGAACAAAAATGTTAAATTGTTTGACATTTTTGGTCCTTTTCTATGCTGGAAAACTTATTTTTAAAAATATCAAATTAGTTTTTCTACTTTGTGAACTGACCAAATCAAAATAGTACGTTCGATTAAAAACCCAATTTAAAAATGCTCATTGGAATGGCACATAGGATGCCACAATTCATCAATGATTGAAATTGCAAAAACTTATTATTGAACCGTTTTATCAAAAATTAGTGGTGGTGCGGGACCCTAAAAGGTTTAAATGTGTCTGTTGTAAGATCTTAATCCACTACATCAGTATATACACATGTCACATCATACTTTTTTAATTGGGTTTCTAATAAAAAGATTATTTTGATTTGATTCACAAAATAAAGGAATTTTTTGACCAATTTGAAAATAGAGTGGTCAAAATGAATTTTTGAGCAAAATAGAGTTCACATAATAGAGTGGCCAATTTGAAAATTGGTCCATAACATTGCAAATTAAGATAAAGCAACCTAAGAAAACAACTTATGCTCAATATCTTAAAAGAGAAAAAGAAAAACTTAAGCTCAATATTGGGCTTACAGGAAACGGGCCGGGGCTATTCTACTGTTCTACCCTGGTCCATGGGCTTGATTAATTTGGTGGGCTTCGTGAAACACTGTTGGAAAGCTAACCCAACCCACCACAACACAAATGCTATACCCTTGCCTTGCCCTCGATATAGGATGTAGCTAGCAAACTGTACGGTAGGTTAACTGATTTAACATCTTATTAATCTAACTAGATACGAGCATTCAAATCCCATCACCAGCAGATTGTGTTATGTATGTTAAACCTCCATTTAGCAATGTGTTCAAACTTCAAAGTACAATTAAATTATTTTGTTTTTACTAATGATGCATTGTACAATGGGAACAAAAGTACAAGATACTATGACATGATAGCCTAGTTTAACTAAAAAAACCTAGTAAAAAGTATTGTATATAAATATAAGAGAACCAACAATAATAAGTGTGTTAATTTTTTTAGTCGAAACAAAAATATATTAAAATCAAAGTGTTATTATATGCAGACATATCTCGGATTTATAAATGCTTCTTTCAATCAAAAAGGGGTGTCACTTTTAATCTGTATTGGTTAATTTTTTTTTAAAATTTGATCACTAATATATAGGATCATATTTGTCAAAAAAATAATTTTATAATTTTTTTGATATATTATAGTAAAAATAATTGTCAAAATTATATTTATTTTAGATTTGAGGGAGTAGGAGGATGTTTGGTTCACATCTTGGATGTCTTTGAGAACTACTCCAAGTGCACCTAACAGCCAAGCAACCAGTTTTGATCCCCTGGCTCCCAAGGACGAGCGGTGCATGTGTTCTAGAGAAACCAAACTGTCATCACTTGGCTCCCATTCGTTATTGTCCACCATCACTGTCGTCAACGGTCAACCTGTTATCATTGTCTGCTGACCAATTGTCTCTACCGCTGATCGTCGCCAGGAGCAAGCGAAGAACCACTACCGTTGTCGTTGTCGTCACTGACCTTCGCCTCCGACTGAGCTATCGCTCCCCGCCACCTCTGCCGCCTCCACCCACCGCCTTCGCCCTGCGGCACCCACTGCCCCACAACTCTACCGCCTGTCGATGGTCTATACGGGCCCACCGTTGTAGCTTGGTTGCTGCCGAGGGCTCTGCCAGTCCGTACAGTTGTCGACAATAAAATATTCCGACAAATTACTATTTATTACTTAAATCATGTTTTCAATTTTTCACTTTGTATATTACTAAAACTACAATAACTTGTCTTTGGTTTACGATTTGTTCCAAGACATCAATCAAATACTCTTAGAAAAACTTGTTTAGCTTGATAAGTTTCAACTCAAGCAAAATATAGTGAAGACACCAATCAAACAGTGCCTATATGAGTAGAAGTAAGCAAACAAGTAACAAAAGTGAAACAAAAAAGATGAAAATTATATAGAAAATTTCTTACGTGTAGAAGGTTTTCAAAGCCGTCAAATCTCATACATGCGATTCTTGATGTATCTTATTTCACATATCTAAAATTATTTATGTGAGATCTAATAATCTAAAAATCTTTGTATGGAACATAATTTCCTTGCCAATGTAAAAAGTTATATCGAACAAAGCATAAAAAGAAACTCATAAATGTATGCAAATAAAGAGCTTGCCATTTTCCACTTAATTAATTAAGCACTGTCGAACAATATTATCAAATCCTACCATGGACTTTTTGCCGGCGGCTTAAAATTTTAAGATTTTATTTGGAATTGCGGTAGGGTAGGACATTAGAAAATGTGTATTTGATAGTTTGACTAAGTCAAAATTTTAGAGTAGTGATATAATTTGGTTTTTATTTAATCCCTGATCATCATTGGTCAACTAGACTTGATTAAGATTTGATTATTTTTTTATATCATCTATAGACAAGTATATAATAGATGATTTATTTGTCATATTTTATCTTTAAATTTAACTTCAACCACTACATGAGTCGATTATGAATCAAACAAATCTTTATAACTAAAACAAATCATATAGGATATTCTCATGTATGACTGAAACAATTGTGAATAGTTAGCCAATCAAAATATTTGGAATGTCTCTTATCTTTATTGTATTAAATTTAAAATTATCAAGAGTTTTACTCAAATTATATTGTATGTTTTTTTAAGTTGAGATTAGAACTAGGAACTATATAAACTCATGAGAAATGACGAGATGGGCTTAGAGGATAAACATCGAGCATAGTTTATGAAGAGTAATCGGGACTAGAAACAAGTATGGTATAAATAGGACAAGAGGGTTTGAATTTTTTTTAAGTAGTTGGTTCTTATAGAAGATGAGAATTAAGGATCTAAAAGATGCATACAAGAGTTATTGATTTTCTTTAGATTGCTTTAAGAATTTGTGATTTTTTTATCAGTTTTTTTCTCTCTTATTATTATTACTACTTCTTCTTCATTATGTAGAATGTTCTATACTAAATTTTCCAATATTTATTAATGTGCGTGTTTTGACCGTGCATGATTGGATCCGGTCCATGATCGGGTTTTCCGGTAGTTCTATCACAAAATAATTAAGAGGAGATGAACACTAGTCTTCAGTTTTGACATCAAGCAGATTAAGCAAATTAACCCCACGCATATATGGACGTACGTGCATGCGTAAGCACGTGCCGACCTATCGGCTTCCACACGCATGCATGCATGCACACGTACAAAAACGGAGGCACTCTGTAGCAGTAAAAAAGCACCGCGACCTCACCGACCTATAACTCTCTGTAGCTGTATTAATCTATCCTACTACTATGAGCCCTTGCCAATGCCAATGGCATGCGTGCGTGCTTAGAGCCAGAGCGCGCCGGCCTCCTTGAGCAGCGGCACGAGGGAGCCGTTGATGTGCGCGGCCATGACGCGGTCCATGGCGCCGACGAGCTTCCCGCCGATGAAGACCACGGGCACGACCGGCGCGGCGGCGCCGCCGAGGAGGCGGGCCAGGGCGCGCTCCAGGTCGCGGCCGCGGGGGTCGAGGTCGAGCTCATGCACCGTGGGGTGCACGCCCATGCCGCAGAAGAGGCGCTTCACGGCGTGGCACATGCAGCACGTGCTCACGCTGAACACCACCACCGCGCTCTCCGACGCCAGCCGCTGGACCCGCTCGGCCGCCGTCTCCGCCGCGGCCGCCACCGCCGGCATCGGCATGTACCACGCCTGCTCCGCCGCTGCACCGTACTGCATTGTCGCGATGGCTAGCTACCTAGGCACGAAGATTAAAGCACCAAGTCTGTGAGAGGTGATAGTTACTCGCTGTGGAGTGAGGAGGGTGAGAGGAAGGGTGTGCATATATAGAGCAGTGCCAGGGGCATTTTGGTAATTTACTAGTGAGATGTACTAAGCTCCGTTCATTTATAAATATATCTTATTTTAGATTTCTCTAATTGTTTATAAATGTAATCTTCAAAAAGAATTTTTCCCATTTTTTTTGCCCTTCTCTTCTATGCTATAATTAATATTTTATCTTTAATAGAATTAGATTGATCATTTCAAAATATATATTAATTTTTGTGCAAACATATCTAAAAACATGTCTAAAATAAGATATATTTATAAATAAAGGGAATACAATTAGAGGTGCTAGGACCGTATTGATAAGTCTTTGAATACTTTCGTTGTTTCGTGATATAAATCTTCTTTTTATCGATCAACTTTGTATAAATCTATTTCCAATGCCAATGCAATTTTCAATGTAGTTTTTTCATGCTCTAGGGCTCTAGGCTCCATAATCTGGTTCATTAATGGCCATACAAAGTTGCTTGCACGATTAATCCTTAAATTTAATACGAGTAGTATGGACGTTTACTGCGTTTTCTTTTTATTTGATTTGTGTCACCTTAATTCCTTATATATAAAAATAGGTATATATTGTGAAACAGAGAGAACATATATAAAAAAATATCAAAAGGAGATAGTTTATGATGGCTTATTAAGTATTAATTTCATGTAGATGTATGCATTCTTCTGGAAAGCTTGCTTATGTATATGTTGCTAAGCATTGAGACAAATATCTGAAGAATTGTGTGTACTTTTGATGGCATTGCTCAAACACACTAAGGGTATTACATCACTATGATGTCCTTTTGTCTCCCCCTTGTTACTGCACACAAGACCCTTTATTTTTTTGGCACAGCTTTTAATTCTTTATCAGCATAAAAGAGAGGCTTTGCTGAAAAATTTTGATGGTTGGAAAAAAAAGACTTAAAAAAATTAGCTTTTTGCCTCCACTTATTCAACATATTAAACTGCATTTTGTTAGTGTGATTAATGTTTAGGCTCCTTGATTTATCGGAGAAAAAATGGTTCCTATGATGTTGTTAATTTCTTTATGTGGTTGCAACATGCTTCTTCTGTACTTTTTAACTTTTCATTATTTTAGATTTTTTGCAATTTTTGAAATACAATTTTGATCATTATTTTTTTTATAAATACGTACTAGTAAAAAATAATAATATGAAAAAAATTGACAACAAATTTACTAATATTATTTTCATATAATAAATCTTGATATTTTTTTTGCATATAGTCAAAATTTTTTAAAAACTTTGACTTGCATGTCTATCAAATATTCAAATGACAAGAAAAAAGAATGGAGAAAATATTTTACATTGGTTTGTACATCGGTTTTCATTTGTGCATGTTGTTTAATCCTGTATATGTATATTTATAGTCACCAATATGTGAATGAAAAAAATTCTTGAAAATGTAAAACAATAGGTTTTGACAAATAATTTTTTTAATAAACTAAGTATTTTTGACAAGATGTAGCAAAAGATTCGAGTAGGATGAAGAAGAGGATTCCAAGCACGAGGCCATTTTCGATCCCCGCTATAGGCCGGACCATGTAAGTTAGTTATTCTAGAGTAAATTAGGTTCTAGCTCTTTAAATGTGTGTTGTTGTGTCATTTAGATATTTAAATTTAAAATTTAGTTTGACATGGTCTCAAACTTACTCGAACGATCATTTTATTTAGGTCCATTCATCGTTCAAAAAATGATAAAATTTTGTGTCATAATATTTCTAAGTTGATGTGACATACCACGTCAATTTTTCTAGTATAATATTACATCACATGGCATACTACACCGGCTTCTTGATGACATAACACACTAAATGAAGACTGAATAAAGCATATGTGGTACTAAAATACAAACTTTGCATTTCATTCTAATTATTAACTGGTTGAGTGGCAAATTTGAGTCCTATTGACAAATTTTTAAGAACCAAATTGATTAAAAGAGATAAATTTAGAAACTTATTAAACTCAATTTCAAATTTAAAGACTTAAATGACATAACAACACAAATTTATGAACCTAAAGTATAATTTACGCTTTATTTTATTTAAAACTATCATGCATTTTCTCTTTATCGAACTGTGATCAAATAACCTATGTACCTGCAGTACACATTAGAACGTATGGCGGGAGTTCAACGTACAACCTATAAGTTTTAAGATTTGAACTCTAATCTTCACCAAAACTACCTGCGGTTTAATCAATATAATTAGTTGGCCCGCGTATGTTCCTTGCCGATAATTGCTGTGTTACACATGAACGAGTGTTTGTTAATAACATCTGTTACAAAAGTTTATAACAAGATTTTATTCTCTAATAACATCTATTACAAAAGTTTATAACAAAAGTTAATAACACTGTGTGTCCTGAATTCGTATATTGAAATGGTACGTAATCTCTAAAGTTGTCCATAGTAGCCCTTCATCAAATGCAAGTATAGTTATCTAATATGTTTTGGTGAATCCTACGAAGACATATCTGATAGTATGTGCAGTTTTAAACAAAGATCGAAAAGTATAGCAGCGGTCTAACATTCTTTGAATATTAAACTGTCATTAATTAATTAATTAATTAAGCTCTCCAAGCTTTTGTGAGCACCACCTTGGTCGGGTTGGGGAGGCTTCGGATCTCGAGGCAGCTTTTCCATAACAGCCATCCGATCGGGTATCTCTGCAGGTGATGGGCAAAAAAGTTGCCGCACGAGAAAAAAGCTTATGTATCATGCGAACGTACCATCCTCTTCCACGGTTCCTCTTTATCTGCATGCATGTAGTGCCCAATCAAATGCTTGAGACTCTCAGAGCAATTTGAGCTTAATTTTGACTCAAACTTTGAGTTTAAGTTTGGATAGGATCATGAGTCGGGCCGTGTTTCTTTTTCAACTCGTGAGATAGTGACAAACCTAGACAAATTGAAACTAACTCGTTTACACTCATGATATTTAGGCTCGTTTGTAATGATGCCCTTAACGTTTTATAATTACAATAAGTATAGTTTAGTTGCATAGACCCCACCTTTCCTCTAAACCGGCCCGAAGCTAAGGTTCAACTCAACTATACAACTATAGTACTTTATACATTCTTTCATTTTTTAAGACAAAGTTGTGTAAAATATTGTTACTCTGTGCATATGCTTCAATTCACTCAAGCAAACTCAATTTAGATCAACTCAACTTGCTCCAACAAATCGTGAAGTCTTTTCAAACATTTAAATCCATTGGTCTAGAATGACTTAGACTCAGACTTGATTTCTCTATCAACCTAACTCAAACCAACCAACCGGCTAGATCATGACTCTTATCAAACTGAGTGAGAGACAGATGGCTTGACCTCATCTCGTTTAGACCTTTACATGCATGCAAGCAATGGCGCCAAGGGCGTGTTAGTTGGACATCGCGTGACTGCATGTTTGTGATCTATCCTTGCAAAACGTATCTCCTGCTTAATTATTTTTAACGCTCTCTCTCTCTCTCTCTCTCTCTCTCTCTCTCTCTCTCGTGGTTGTAGTGTCGTACTTGTTTTGATGCTTTGCATGCATGCATGAGTGCATGCTTTGCAAAGAGCTTTTCCATGGCCATCCCTCGACATAATTGGTAAATGTTGGGACCTCGTAAGCCTCCAAAGGATCACGTACGTCCATGTCCAAGTTGAGAGGTACATCTAGTGTTTTCTTTTGACTCGTTGCTTTTGTGGATGGATTCTCCTGCCTGTCCCATGCACCTCGTCACCTTGATACGTACGTAAGAAAAGTATGGGTCTCTCTTATGTACTTTGCACAAAATTTGTACCATATATGCATCCAAGTAAATTAAGACCCAAAGCAACCTTCGTAATATATTATATTGCTTGAGTTCAGTTCAGTGAAAATTTCAAACCACAGTTAACTCTCATCTAATCATGATCTATATAATAATCCAACAGTTCTCATCTAGATCTTATAGAACTCTCCATAAGGAACTAGCCTTTCAAATAACCAACTTATAAGTTGAATAACTGACTGACTGACTAACAGACAGTAACTAACCAAAGCTCAAAGCACCAGGCATGCATGTCATTGTACAAATTAATTAACATGTTGAGTCCATCCATAAGGACTACTCAAGCACTTCAAGGGTATAATTAAAAATTCAGGGAGAAGGGGATGTGGACGAAGCACGAGGGCGTCAGAGTGTGCTTGTCTGCTGGTCTCCTGCATGCAAGAAAAGCTCACTACAACTAGCTAAAGGCTATCGATCGATCCGCTGGTGCATCGGAGCTTTTGCTATACCACTCCTACGTGATATCGTTGTTGCTACCACTACGTACGTACGATTGAGATACCCAAGAAAAAACAAAGGAGAGATGCATGTAGAACCGGAAAAGAAGAAAAGCTGGTCGCTGGCCATGCACGCTGCCGCCCTCATTTGCCGAGAGAGAGAGAGAGAGAGAGAGATAGAGCATGCAGCGTCCCGAGGCTGACGCTATGCTTCTTGACAGCATGCTGACCTAATTTGCTGCTCCATAACTTTTCTCTCTCTCCCATGCATCTGCATGCTGCATTGCTGCTTCCCTCCACTCTTCATATATTTTACTCCTAAAATAACACCAAATATTGTTACACGAAGATCTGTTTAAGAAGGCTCGTGGCGGGAATGTCTGATGGAGCTTTTCAAATAATCTGATGAAACTTTAGTTTATAAATCTGAGAAATTCTTTTCCACATATTTGAGCTAACTATTAATCCAACATTTAATTAAGACTGCTACAGCTCATGCTTCTCGACATAAGATTTACTATAATTTTTGGGTAACTTTTATATATGACCACAGAGCTAACGAGTTATCCTATCTAATGCCAAAGATTGTGGCATTAGCTATCGGAGCAACTTAACAAAGAAACGTAAGTTTACGCTATGAATCTTCACATTAGATGCAGAATTAGTAGTGTTAATTGAAGTAGGTACACATGGACAAGTATCTAAAGCTAACACTATATGATGACATTAGTTTTACAACTCTAGCACCATTCGCCATGAAATCTGGGTCCTCTTATAAGCTCAAGAGACAAAGTTATTGAGGCGACCGAACGGACATTGCAAAGTCCAACAGTTATGAAAAATCTTGCTTCTCATGCCTATGTTTCGAGATGATACTAACCAGTTAATAATCATAGGAGCATGATGAATGTTTCGAGATCCCAAATCAAATAGTTACCAAATGACGTGGACAGACAACGTAGGTCCCACATGTCTTTGTGCCTATGACATCACTCATACCACAATGGGCGCCTCCACATCATGCTGTGCCCTAGCTAGGGCTTGATCCCTTCACATTTGGGACAAGGTAGGAACCAATCGGCCATATATGCGCATATTGTTGTTTAATTACTTGAGAGCAAGACGAAAGAAAGGCTTTTACAGGGCAAAAAGCACAGGCTTGTTTTCTTGCAAAGACAAGAAGACAATGGGACAACGGCTCCTAGTTTAGGGCCCGAGGAGTTTAGCTTTTTAATTAAACTAGCTATAGATTTGCCCTACAAAAGGAGGATGGGATCATGAGCAAGTGCCTCAATTAAAGGGTTTAATTGCATGGGGTTTCATCTTGTTGCACTAATCATTAATTTCTCTAGAACCTGGCACAAGGGAGAATGATCGCAGCAAAGAGAAATAAAGAAAGGAGAGGGGATGGCAAGAGTTAGGAGTTTTTTTTTATAAATAACCTATATTGAAAAAATAATTGTAAAAGTGATCTACAGTTGTAAAAATTTACAACTCTGGGCCGCCACGTCAGCCTGTCGAGCACCCAGTGCTCGACAAGTTCGTTGTCGCAGTTCTGCAGCTAGTCGCACGGCCAGTGCTCAACAGCAGATGCCATTGACCACGACTAAGTCCTGTCGCACAGCCAAAACTCGACAAGTTTATTCGACCACGACCACAACTCTAGCACTCGACTACAGCTTGTCGCACTCCCAACACTCGACAAGACAAAAATAGTTTTTACCAGCGGGAGCAGGGATTCGAACGGAGGCCACTGGAGTGCAAATCGGTGGTGGGAACCAGTTGGGCTAGGAGATTTTACTGCCCTAATGGTGCTGGAGCTGTATATTAATACACATATAAATGTATATATGTGTATATATGTATATATGTGTATATATGTATATGTATGTATATATATATATGTATATGTATGTATATATATATATATGTATGTATATATATATATATGTATGTATATATATATATATATGTATGTATATATCTATGTATGTATATATGTATGTATATATATATGTATGTATATATATATATGTATGTATATATATATATATATGTATGTATGTATATATCTATGTATGTATATATGTATGTATATATATATGTATGTATATATATATATATATATGTATGTATATATATATATATGTATGTATATATATATATGTATGTATATATGTATGTATATATGTATGTATATATATATGTATGTATGTATATATAAGTATATGTATACATTTATAAGTATATATATGTATAAGTATATGTACATATACATATACATATGCATACATATATACATGTATATGTGTATTAATATACAGCTCCAGCACCATTAGGGCAGTAAAATCTCCTAGCCCAACTGGTTCCCACCGTTGATTTGCACTACAATGGCCTCGGTTCGAATCCCCGCTTCCTCTGTTAAAAACTATTTTTGTCTTATCGAGTGTTGGGAGTGCGACAAGCTGTAGTCGAGTGCTGGAGCTGTGGTCGTGGTTGAATAAACTTGTCGAGCTCTGGCCGTGCGACAGTACCTGGTCGTGGTCGATGGCATCTGCTGTCGAGCACTGGCCGTGCGACTAGCTGCGGAACTGCGACAACGAGCTTGTCGAGTACTGGGTGCTCGACAGACTGACGTGGCGGGTTAGAGTTGTAAATTTTTGTAAGTGTGAGTCACTTTTGCAATAATTTTTTCAATATACCTTATTTATAAAAAAAACTCCAAGAGTTAGAGAAAGTTGTTTGGCTACTGTGGTATCTCCTTTTTCATAATATAAGTCGTTTGCCTTTTACACGGTCTTTGAGATGCTTATTAATATAAATCATATTATATTAGTAATAACTACCCTCCGTTCCTAACAAATGTCCTTTTAACTCTAAGGCCAATTTTTAAAAATTGAAGCAAGATTAGATGTTTATTTTTGGACTCGTAATATTTATAATTAATATAATATATATGTTGTTTGTATGTAATTTATTAATAATTAAGTGAAATAATGACTATAATGATATTTTTAAAAATAATGTCATATTTCACTTAAAAAATGTAGAATGATATTTTTCATTATAAATTTTACTCTTTAAAATGAAATAATTTTAAACACAGAGGCAATATAAAAATATGATATTTTAAAATATTTTTAAAAAAAATCTAATGATATTATTTTTACACGGTCTTCTAGTGATACGAAGCGTCGTGTGTACTCGCACAATTTATACATTGTATTATTAGTACATGTAAATAATTGTATATAGAATATAAACGGTGGATAATCCCTATTAGTATTAATTAAATGGTGCATATAGTGTTAGTTTATTTTTTTGGGTTTTTTTCATTTTATGGATAACCATTCAACATGATTATTATGGTTCTACTTTTACTGAAGTCATGTCAAAAGAGTGCAGATATGATTGGACATATAGTTTAAACATTATGAATATCAAAAGTTTGGAAGATGCAAAGGGATTGTTTTAATGTTGTATGGTTGATTATTAAAATTTGTTAAATCAATTTATAGAGCTAAAGGTGGTCATGATCAACTTTACCCGCCAATAGTGTTAACACATTCCACCATTTTTAGGCAAAACTATTCTTATGTGAAGTAAAGAGAATACGGATAATTATTCATTTTTTCACAGGATTATTATATATTCACTGAAGTAAAAAATTAATCACACTTTTTAGAGGATAATCTATATATTTATAAATATATTAATGATTTAACTCTCTACAATCAAAATACAACAACCTTTTCTTTTCTTTTCTTTTACTAAAAGAAGTAGCATTTATGATTGTAGAATGGTTCAAACATGCCCCACCGAAAGAATTTTTATACAAATAATTTTTTTTTAAAAATTATAAATATGACTCATTGTTTCAAGAATTTGAAAAAATAATTTGTTTTAGAATTACGGTTGATTTGAGTGGTGACATGTGACAACAATTTTTGTGACAGGCCTCTACCATACTTTCAGAGTACAGCAGATTGGGACATAGTCTCTGCCACATGACCAGAGTGCGACAGACACATATTCTGTACGACAGATAAGCTTTTAATTAATTTTAAAACCTCTGTCACATAACCAAAATGAGACAAACACGAGAATTAATAATTCTCCTATGTTGCCTCTTCTGCCGCACAGTGGTTGTGCGGCAGGTCTCCATTGCTAGAAAAAGTGTCACATGTCGCCTTCCAATCAACTGCACCGTTAAAACGGATTATTTTTTCAAATTCTTCAAACTATGGGTTATAATTGTAATTTTTTATTTTTAAAGAGTTATTTATATAAAAAATTCCCCACTGAAATGCTACTTCTTGGTGAGTTTTTTTATAAATAACCCAGATTAAAAAATTAATTACAAAAATAACTCACAGTTACAAAATTTTACAAAAGTAGGCCGCCACGTCATCCTGTTGAGCACTGGGGGCTCGACAAACTAGCTATTGTGTGCGACCAGCGTGTCGAACTCCCAGTGCACGACAACGGCCTCGTCGAGGCCCTCGACCATGACCACAGCTTGTCGAGTGCCCAGCACTCGACAAGTTGCTGGTCCCCATTTCATATCTCTCTGGTCCCCTCCTCCCTTGGTTATTTTGCTGAGTCTCCAGCACAAACAGCACACACACACCTCTCTCTCATTTTCAATCTTCAAGTTTAGATCTAACAAAATCCGTCCAGTAAATTTATTCGGTGTAGAAGAGAAATTTGTAGAGGATTCCGAGCTCTTCGAAAAGAGATATTTTTTTTAAATGCATTTAAGATTCTGTTAAGTATGTTGCTAATGATGTAATTAGGGTTTATGTTTATGTGTATAAAATCACTGGAGTAGGTATTATCTTTTTATGATATATGTTTAGGAAATATGTGCATGTGTATGTATGTTTGGAAATTAGGTTTTTTGAAATGTATGTGTGTATGTTTGGAAATGTATATTTTTTATAAATTAGGTTTTTTTTAAATGTATGTGTGTATGCTTGGAAATGTATGTTTTTTATAAATTAGGCTGTATATTTGTAGAAATTCTGAAATTAGGTTATTTTTAATTATGTGCAACTATGTTTATAAATTAGATTTTTTAAATGTATAATGTGTATGTTTTTATATATTATGAAACTAAGTTATATTTAATTATGTGCAACTATGTTTATAAATTAGGTTTTTTAAATATATAATGTGTATGTTTTTAGAAATTATGAAATTAAGTTATTTTTAATTATGTGCAACTATGTTTAGAAATTAGGTTTTTTAAATGTATATATGTATGTTTTTCGAAACTTTGTGCATGTGTGTATGTTTTTAGAAAATATGAAATTAGTTTATTTTTAATTGTGCACATGCATACTCTATGTCTAAGAATTAGGTTTTGTAAATGTATATGTGTATGTATTTAGAAATTATAAAACTAGGTTATTTTCAATTACATGCATGCATACATGCTCTATGTTTAGAAATTATATTTTTCAAATGTATATGTGTATGGTTTTAGAAACTATGTGCATGTGTGTATGTTTTTAGAAAATATAAAATTAGGTTATTTTTAATTGCACACATGCATGCTCTATGTTTAAGAATTAGGTTTTGTAAATGTATATGTGTATGCATTTAGAAATGGGTACATAGAGTTGTCAGGTATAATGGTGTCATGTTAGTTACGCGTGAGACGAATGTGTGTAGGGAATGGAGACTCCAGATTGGCGCGCACAGATGCACCTCTGATTCGACATCGGTAACTATGGTGGCGAGATCCCGGCATCCAAGCGTGGTGTCCCCCACCGATTTTTGACACGCTACTGTGAGTGCCCCAATGATGCCCCCGCCGATGTAGTTTGACGGCATCTTTTCGCCTACTTGCTGGTGACGCTGCAGTATATCCTATTGCCTTCGACGCACGGTGACACTGTGTACACGTGGTTCATTCCCCTGGTGGAGAGTATCGTCGATGTGGACTCAGGGGCCATGCCACGTTACAACTGGGTGATGGTAGTGTTGTGTGAGACGTACAGGGGGCTTTGCAAGGCATGTTGCAGGACCTCGACTGGATCATGGCTGTCCGCATGCCCTGTACTGCTGCAACTGTGGTCATGAGAGCACTTCCCCGTTGATCGGCCGCGTTTAGAGTGGCCCATCCATCCGTACGATGCGCCAGCAGACTACGAGGATTGGGTTGATCGGCCGACCATGGGAGCCCGTTGGCTGGGAGGTCAGCCGAGGTGGTCATCGTCACAGATTCACCGCTGTTACGTGGCGTACCTGGGGGAGTTTGATCCCCTGCTGGACGCACGCGTCATATGGAGACCATGGAGACCAGAGCACATCTCCCAGGTTGCACTGCACGGCATTTCCTCGTATTGCACCGCGGGCCAGGACTGCTGGTTTACACGCCGGCACATGGTGTTCTCACATGTAGTGTGTTGGATCAAGGATGCTGACTAGAGGGGGGGTGAATAGGAGGCTTTTAAAAACTTAAAAACTTAAAGCAACTTAAATGCAAATCAAGAACAAATAATGTAAGCAAGGGAAAGAGAGAACGAACACAATAATTTTTACCGAGGTATCGGAGACTCGTCCAGTCTCCACTAATCCTTGTTGAACCACTCAAATCACTTGAGTCTTGCCTCAATATCCACAAAGGATATTATCACTAATGGTTGCTCCTTGTCCACTCCAGAAAGGCGAGCACCGATGCCTTGTACACACTTGCCGAGCCTCTCCGACAATCTCCGAACGGAGAGATCAACGGCCACGCCTCCGAACCGTCAAGGTGAGGGCGCTCACCAAGAGTAAAAGGCAGCGAGGTCTTCTCAAGACCTCCAAACACGCACCGAGAAGCTAAGTGAATGCAAAATGCAAAGAACTGAAACTCTCGGTGGATCGGAAAGTCACTCGACTTGATCAAAAGATCAAGATTTTATATAAGAAACTAATGCTCAAGAGTGTATATGAAATGCTGCTGCTTGTTGTTCAAAAAATACATGCCCAAAGCCCCTATTTATAGCCTCAAAAGCAAATGAACTGTTGGAGCTAGGACTGAAAATCAGCAACCCAAACTGACAGTCAGTTCAGTGCACAACAGCCGACAAAATTTACGGAATAAACTTTGCTAGCCGTTCGTGGTCAAAAAAAAGGAAAGCTGAAACCCACAACTGACAGTCAGTTACACAAACTGACAGTCAGTTCGACCACTAACTCGACCAAAATCAAATAGAAACGCAGTTAAAAGCAATGTGGTCGAAACCCCAACTGACAGTCAGTATGGACAAACTGACAGTCAGTTTAGTACAAAAATTTTGAGCCCAAAATACACCGTCTCTGGACAATTGTCAGTTAACACGAACTGACATTCAAACTGACAGTCAGTTCAGCAAACTGACAGTCAGCATGAACAAAAATAGAGATAACTTTAAATCCAGAAATCCAAAAGAGTTGTTTAATAGCTCGTTGGAAAGATAATTTCAAGGGCTACATTTTTGTCAACAGAAGCAAAAGCCAAATATTCCTAGATCTTTCTAGAAAATCGAAAAACTCTTCTACTATCAAAAACTGAACTGAAAAACCAGATTTTCAAATTAAGTTCAAACCAAATCCAACTCAAAATGATGCAATGCAATGTCCTAAGATTCTCGGTTTGTGTTGGAGATAAAGTGAGGACTTTCGCCACCCCTCTTTATAGTACGGTTGAAACTAAAAAAATAATTTTCCTAACCGATCATCTCCAAACGCCGAGATCGGTAAAATAAAAACTCATAATACCTTAGGTCTTTCGCATCTTCATGATTTGCGTCTTGTTGCTGCTTTTTGCGACTTGTGCTTTTATGTTACGTCGGGTTCGTCTTGTATTCCGTGCATATCTTCCCAACGCAACTCTGTATCAAATAAACTCAATAGCACAATTAGTCCAGAACACTTTGTTTTCATTAATCATCAAAATTAGGGTTAGGCATGAAGGCCTAGATGCAACATAGTGGAGCCGTATTTTCTGGAGAGGGTGATGCGCCAATTCAGGCTACACCAGCAGATACCGGCCCCGGAAAGAAATCAACAACGCCTTCTCCCACGGGAGATTCACGTGTATGACTGGAACATTTTCTATATCTCGGTTACGTACTGAACATTTGTTTGTTTCCTTGCTTTATGTGCATCGCGTCACCTTTTGCAGACAAACACGTAAAGGAAAACACTTCGAAAACTGGTAGAGCAAGACTGCCAAATGGGTCGACAAGTGGGAGGACCACGCAGCGACGGATGTTGTTGTCGAGGAGTGGATGTACGACCCTGCGACGTACCAGGTCTATCTTCAGTGGTACGTGTCACTCACCCGCACGTGACTTGCTCGTGCGGCCCCACCTTCACCGACAGAACTATCACATCAAGACAGTCTTCAATTAGGCCTTGATGTTCAGTTCCCAGGCCGGATACATCGCTCGGTATATTCGCCTTGGCTAGATACTTATGTTGGTCTCTTATCTTATCTATTTTTCCAGAGTTCCCATCTGAGTTTCACATGTGCAAGCTGACATAGCGGTGGCCATTGACAAGCAGGCGCACTTCCTGATGTCTGGCCTTTCTACGGGAGGACGACGGTTCAAGACGATGGCACTTGGTGCCCGACATTCCATCCGTATAGGAGCACAGCGGCTCTTCTTCGACCTCACTTGTGGTGAAAGACAGATGAATCGGTTCCACACCAAAGAGGGGCCCGGCCACCTAGCCCCATGTCAGCTCGGCCTAGCCTGAGTGGTGCTCGACAGAGCACTTCGTCGGCACGCCGCAGTCATCGTGGCACATCGTCGACCTGGGGAGCTGACGTACCAGGTACATCTTGGCTTCGTCATTCCTCGTCAATGCACACTGCTCGATGCAGAGATCTGCATATTGGGGGCTCATCGAGACATAGCACTCCTGATTCAGATGACTCCGACGATGAGGGTGACATCCGTCAAGACGAGGAGGATGCAAGTAGGGCGTTGGCAGAACGGCTTGCGGCTGACGAAGATTGAGACCAGGCTCATATTGAGCAGGCGGCCCAGGGACAGGGACACTCAGTTCATTGGAGGTCTACGCAACTGAGCTGAGGAGAGCCCACCCACGACCACATGTATCAACACAGCGATCCTGAGTACTACGCTCCGCCGGGAGGCAAGGCCGATTGGGTAGCACAACAACGAGGCAACGAGGACTGGGTCTCGAGCATGCTAGGGAAGCACGACCATCGTGCGCATCAGTACTACCAATCAGATGAGTTAGCATCGAGCGAGCTCAAAGATCCCCTCCACCGACACAGCCATCTCAAGGTCATGCAGGTACTGAGCGGCATGGTCCTTCTACGGCGGCTGGGCGGCGGTCACATGATCCGTTTGAGACCTAGCCTTGGTTTCGCACTAGGCTCGCCCAGATTCTAATATGCGGAATAACAGGATCTTACTCGGAAATACCGAAACCCAAAGGTTGATCGAAAACACAATTCAAAGTAATTGCACAACTCTTTATTTCAGAGAGGGCTTTACACATCGAACGTTAGACACACTTGTCAACGTCGAAGAAACTATAAATGTCTAAAACTCAAATAAGTTCTATGACTCTTCGATGATCTAAACTAGACCTATTACAAGGTATTTATAGTCCAATTGTATGAGTACGTATCAGACTCAATAACCTAAACGTATTAGACTCATATAACTAACTAATCCTAAACAGATAAGTTTAGTTATATATATTCGGATCGGATTACAATTCTGAACAGAGAACAAATTCCTTTTCATGGTCGCGAACCAATCCATGGTCGCGAAACCTTTCCGAACACGGTTAAGGTCGCAAAGCCGTATGCAATCAGGACTTGGTCGCGAATCCGTATGCGATCAGGATTTGAAGATCCTCTCGGATCATGACTCCCTTGTTGAGAAGGAGCCAACCCCTGTTGCGACCTTTCGATCAAACTGGAGATGTGGAAATTTTGCTTGTCCATGTTCTTTGGTGTACCACTTTGCCGCACGTGCTCGTTGATCTTTCCGACCAATTCGAAAAGTTTCCTTGTGTTACTGCGGGTGGTAGTCACCTTCTTCTCTAGAATCACATCTTCACGTAGAGATTCGTCTCGTTGATAGACCAAGTCTTCAACAGATGGTACTATGGTATCTGGTTCATCATCCAGCATTGAAGGCTCGAAGAGTTTGAGGTGCTCAACATTGACAACAGAGTAAATATCCATGTATGGAGGTAACTCGAGCTGACAAGCATTATTACCCACTTTTCGCAAAATCCGAAAAGGACCATAACGAATGGGTTTGAGTTTCTTACCTTCACCTTTAAGTCTCTCCTTACTTAGATGTAACCATACCATATCACCTTCTTGAAATTGCGCATCAACTCGGTGCCGATCATGTCGCGCCTTGTACTTAAGTTGAGCTTTCAGCAAGTTCTGTTCAACCTCACGATGGAGTCGTTGAATACCTTCCAGGAACTTTTGTGCTCGATCTTGATCAGATGTTTCCTTGCTGTTCTGTGCTGAGGTAGGGATCACAAACTCCATGTCGAATGGACTATGTGGTAGAAATCCTAAACAGACCTCAAACGGTGACTTTCCAGTCGAACCATGCACTGCTCGATTAAAAGCAAACTGCAGGTACGGTATGCTTTCATCCCAGGTCTTCGGGTGCTTCGAGTTATATCCTCTCAAAAGATGAACGATTGTGCGATTTACCACCTCGGTTTGACCATCAGTTTGCAGATGAAAAGCAGTACTCCTCTTTAACTTGGTGTCCATCATCGTCCAAAGCGATCGCCAAAAGTGACTAAGGAACCGGGTATCGCGATCAGACACAATAGAAGTCGGCAGTCCGAAGTGTGTTCGAACGTTTTGAAAGAAAACCCAAGTTGCTTCTTCTCCCGTGATAGTCTTTCGACAAGGTATAAGAACAATCATTTTGGAGAACAGATCAACGACCACGAATAGATAGTCGTTGCCACGTCGGGTCTTAGGCAATCCTCCCAAGAAATCCATGAATATGCTCCCCCATGGTCGCGATGGAACTGGCAAATGAGTGTACAAACCTAAATTTCGGTTTACCGGTTTCGAGATGCTGCAGAGACCACAGCCTCGAACAAAACTAGCCACATCTTGCTGCATACGCGGGCAGAACACATGTCGGTGAAGATTTTGCAACGTCTTTGTAACCCCAAAGTGACCAGTCACCTTCGATGTGTGCGCTTCTCGCATCCATTGAATTCGAGGTGCTCCACGAGGTATGCAAAGTAATTTACCCCTGTACAAGAGTCCTTCGCGACGAGGGAACTCCGTAGGTTTTCCTGTTTCGAGTTCAGCCAGTGCTTTTTGAAAATCAGGGTCTTCACTGTACATATTGGTATAGTCATCATGACATGAGAGCTCGATCTGCATGGATGCTGATAAACAGAGGGTCGTAACTGGTGGACGCAACAACATGTCCGCCAATTTGTTGTGTACGCCCTTCTTATACTTAATCACCAGATTAAACTGCTGCAGATACGACATCTACTTCATGTGCCGAGCTTGCTGTAGCTTGGACTGAGTTTGAGAATATTGCAACGGTTGATGGTCGGTGTGGACAACAGTCTCTTTACCCAAAAGGTAACACCTCCAATGTTTCACGGCCTGATGTAGTGCACACAACTCTTTGTCATAAGTCGGGTAGTTCTTCTGAGCTCCCTGGAATAACTCGGAGTGATATGCCACTGGTCGACCTTCTTGCGTGAGCACTGCGCCCATCGCATAACCTGAGGCATCGGTTTCTAGCTCGAACGGTTTCTGGAGATTCGGCAAAGCTAACACAGGCGCCTCGCTGATCTTCTTTTTCAGCAAGAGAAACGTGTCCTCATGTTTCCCTGTCCACTCGAACTTCTGATCGATCCTGGTTAATGCATGCAATGGAGAAGCCATAATCGAGAAGTGTCGGATAAACTTCCGAAGGTATTGGCATGCTCCCACAAAACTACGCACATTCATAACTGTTCGTGGTCGAGGCCACCCGCGAATCACTTTTACCTTGTCCGGGTCGATTTGCAATGTACCGTTGCCGACTATGAATCCGAGGTAAAGTAGAGTTTGTTAGCCGAACTCGTACTTCTTACGGTTGAGGCGAAGTCGATGTTGTCGAAACTGTTCGAACACCTTTTCGACATGAATAAGGTGCTCATCCCACGAACGACTATAAACCAGTATGTCGTCGAGGTAAACGATCACAAAGTCGTTGATGAACTATCTCAATACGTCATTCATAAGATGCATGAAGATTGCTGGGGCGTTGCAGAGACCAAACGGCATGACCAGCCATTCGAACAGACCTTGTCGTGTTTTGAACGCGGTCTTCCACGTATCCTCCTCTCGGATGCTGACTTGATGATAATCTGACTTAAGATCCAATTTGGAGAAGACAACAGCATACTTCAATTGGTCTAGCAGGTCATCAATACGAGGAAGGGGGTACCGGTTCTTGATGGTGATCTTGTTCAGTGCTCGATAGTCGATTCACATACGCCAAGTCCCATCTTTCTTTGGTACTAACACCACAGGAGATCCACAAGGTGAACTACTCGGTTGAATGACACCATCGTTCAGCAACTCACCAAGTTGTCTCTTGATCTCTTCATTCTCCAATACTGAGTTGCGATACATACTCAGATTGGGTAGT
Organism: Pharus latifolius; assembly: GCA_019359835.1. NCBI lineage: Eukaryota > Viridiplantae > Streptophyta > Magnoliopsida > Poales > Poaceae > Pharus > Pharus latifolius. Next base: position 23,099,713 of record CM033322.1, read on the forward strand.
GTCGCATCGGACACAAGCTGAATTTCGTGCTCGACTGGACGTTTCGGTGGACGACCCTGGGTAGTCTCGAACAGATCACTATATTTTTCCAGCAGTCCCGACAAACGACCAGAATCCTCTCGGCATGCCAACGACAATGCTGGTCGAGTACCCTCACCTTGACCAATGGATCGAATCATGACAAGCACATACTTGTGACATGCATTAACAATTCGTTTGGCTTGATTTGCGGTAATCAAGTTCGAAGTGTTGACGTGGTGTCTCTACTGATTACGAACTTAACTCCGTCTTTGGTGAGGTCATACTCTTGCGCTCGCCGATGGAAGTGAGCGTCTCGATCATATAGATACGGACTCCCAAGGATCACCTGACAGATATCGATAGGGACAACATCGCATTGCACCTCATCGATATATCGTGCAGAGATTGCAAACTTCAACACACACTGAGTCGTAATCTGTTGGTTCACATCGGATGTAAACCAACCCAGTGGATATGGTCGCGGGTGTGTGGTTGTCTTCAAACCAAGTCGTCAAACCAGTCCAGCGGAGACCAGATTCTTCTGACTTCCGGGATCGAATATCGCTGCGACCACTTCGTGCTTCACCTGGATGTTGATGGTGAACAAGTCCACCGTCGGGTGATGGTCGTTTGGTGGATCCGAACCCTTCTCCTTCGGCATTGCCATCAGAGACAAAGTTGTATCCGCCTCATTAACCGAATTCACTCGGACAACTTCTTCGTCGGGTGAAGTCGCAGTAGCCGTGGTTGTTCTTTTCCCTGGTCTATTTTTCTTTGGTCGAAGTTCAGGATGAAGCTTGTAGTATTTGTCCTTCGTATGTCCCGCGACTTGACAATGTTCACAAAAGGCACCTGTCCCCGATTTTGAAGCGTTCTTCTTCGGACTCGGCTTTTTCTTTGTCGAGGTCGCACTTTCCTTCGTGCTTTTGTCGTTGCAGGATTTGTTCTTCTTCTCGATCGCCATAGCAGTTGTGCTCGCGGTCGCGATGTCTTGGATGCCGAACAGACTTAGCTCAATACTGATCGATTTCTGAAGTCCAGATGTGTATTTCCGAAATACCTGAGGGTCGGATAATGAGATGCCAATGACCATTGCTTGTCGCTGAAACTCTATCGTATAGTCTTGGACGGTCTGGTCGCGCCGTTTATACAATCTGTGCCAACGTTCCCATCTCTCCTCAAGGTAACCCATCGGATAGAATTCTTGTCGCAGAAGTCATTTGAATTGACCCCACGCAAGGTCGTCAGCTTCACCACTGGCGACAAGGGCCTTCCACCAAGTCTTAGCGTGCTCTTTCATCTTCAAAGGTGCAAATTTGACCTTTTGAGTGCTACTAAACCCTTTCAGGTCAAAGTAGGTCTCAAGCTAGTTGATCCAAGAATCCAATTTCTCGGCATCGATCACCCCATCATATATGAGTATATCAATCTTAGCGTCGACCTTAAAAGATCCGACAGCTAAAGAGGTGTTGGCGAGGTCGTCGGTCTTGTGGTCGCCTTCGTCTTCATCTTCGTCTGCCCTGCGCAAGTCTTCACCAGTCTTCACACCCATAACCTTCCCTACTTCAGGAGGTATAATCATGGCCTGTTGCTTAATTCAAGTAAGCACGGTTTCCATGTCGGTGGAGAGCTTAGCCACTTGTTCGGCTAGATTAGCTTGAACGGAGGTATCGTCAGACATTGTCGAAGACGCGGCTGTAGGAACCGTCAACTGATCGCCTGGAGTTTCGCCGGAGGTTTTGTAACTCTGGCGAGTCTTCATCATCCAAAGGATAGGAAAGTTGCTCTGATACCAACTTGATCCGTTTGAGACCTAGCCTTGGTTTTCGCACTAGACTCGCCCAGATTCTAATATGCGGAATAACAGGATCTTACTTGGAAATACCGAAACCCAAAGGTTGATTGAAAACACAGTTCAAAGTAATTGCACAACTCTTTATTTCAGAGAGGACTTTACACATCGAACGTTAGACACACTTGTCTACGTCGAAGGAACTATAAGTGTATAAAACTCAAATATGTTCTATGACTCTTCGATGATCTAAACTAGACCTATTACAAGGTATTTATAGTCCAATCGTATAAGTACGTATCAGACTCAACAACCTAAACGTATTAGACTCATATAACTAACTAATCCTAAACAGATAAGCTTAGTTATATATATTCGGATCGGATTACAATTTCGAACAGAGAACAAATTCCTTTTCATGGTCGCGAACCAATCCATGATCGTGAAACCTTTCCGAACACGGTTAATGTCGTGAAGCCGTATGTGATCAGGACTTGATCGCGAATCCGTATGCGATCAGGACATGGTCGCGAATCCGTATGCGATCAGGAATTGATCACGAATCCGTATGAGATCAGGATTTGGTCGCGAATCCGTATGAGATCAGGACTTGAAGATCCTCCCAGATCATCACATGTGCCACCTAATCAGTACTCACCATTGCCTTTTCAGAGAGATAGGTATGGGCATAAGAGGGGTCGTCTGAACCCATAGCGAACATGTACTAACACTTTTATTTTTCAGCGTGTAACAACATCTAAATTTAGTAAATGCATTATTTTTTGGATTAAATTGTGATGTACTCAGTCGTTTTGAGATATATAACTGCAGTTAATTAGGATCCGCCTTACTTTTATCACATCCCACATTAATATCACTAATCATCTTTAATTTATTGAATCCGTTTTACTGTTAACTAATACAAATTCTAAGACTAAATATTAATAAAAATTAAAATTTCAGAATTAAAATGACTAGATTTCTTATATATTATTATTATTATTATTATATATATATACACAGATATACATATGTGTATGTGTATATGTATATATATGTGTGCGTGTATATATGTGTGTATATATGTGTATATGTATATATATGTGTGTGTATGTATGTGTGTATGTGTATGTATGTGTATATGTATATATGTGTGTATATATACATATACACATACATACACATACACACATACATACACATATACATGTATATACATATACATATACAAGTTGCCCAATATTAAAAGCTCCAGTTGTACTAGAGCAGTTAAAAACTCCTAGTCTACTTGGTGAGAACTCCTGGCTCCCACACATTGGCCTGAGTTCAAATCCCCACTCCTGCAAAGGCTGACGTGGCGGTCTACTTTTGTAAAATCTTGCAACTGTGTATTTTTTTATAATTAATTTTTTAATCTGAGTTATTTATAAAAAAAAAAAAGTCATTTCTTGGCACTTGGAATTATTAGACACCCCTAGTTACTTCACTTTGTCCTGCCCGGGTTAAACAAATCCGTTTCATTGAACTATGCATCAGTACAAGAGTGCAAGCGTACTTTATCATCTTGGACACATCCATCTGTGTCAGTTTTAACGGCCCATGCTCCATATATACTATCCTTCCGTGACGGTCTAGTCCAAGAACTTTTTTCTCACAAGTAACCTTAGGTACTCAGCTACCAATTTATATTAACTAGCAAGGTGCCCGCGCGTTGGCGCGGGAAAGGCTCTGGGACAAACGTGAAGAGGATAGCGGGTGTGGGCAGCGAAGCTGATCAATTGAACGACCAAAATCCGTTGTGAGGAGCACCGGATGGTCACGGTCGAAAGCAGTGAGGAGCAGCGCAGAGGCAACAATGGTTGCGATGCAAAGTTGTGGGTGTGGAAGCTCGTCGAAGGATGGTCGTGGTCGAAAAGAGCGGCGACCAACAGGGAGGCAGCAATGGTCGCGGCGCAAAATTGTAGTCGTTGAAACCCGTGGACTCGCTGACCAAAACCCGCTGTGTGGTTGACGGAGCTGTCGTGGCAGTTGTGGTCAACGTAGTTCTTATGGTCGAAGCTACCTTGGATCGAGAGGATGTGGCCGTGGAAGAAGTCGAAGGTCGGGTCGTCGAAGGGAAGCAAAAGCTCAACGATCACCACTGATACGATTTATTATCACATCAAACATGATTGGTTGTTTCTTGTATCTTTTGGATAGAATTAGTACACTAAACAATTACTCTAATTTCTAAAAAGGAAAAAAAAGGTGTACCATCACAACATTGGTATAATCTAACATTTCTTGATTAAATCTCATATATGTGTTAACATCTGAAATTTGGTGAGTCTACTGCGATACCAATTGAATCGAACTACTGATGTAATCATGCGACGATTGTTCTGGCGGCGAGAAATTTTTAAAAGTTGTTTTGATAGCAATTACAGAGTTAGATGATACGATTTATTTACTAGTAACTTTATTTCAGAAAAAGAACCCTTAGTTACACCATATTCATATTTTTGCATAAAAGCCCTCATAAAATCCTAAATTACCTTCGTAAACAGTCAGCAATTTTTTGCACACAAGCCCCTAACAAATAGAGAAATTAAGAATAAGTCCTTAGAGGACTACACGTCTAACATAGCCCTAAACCGACTCTACCAACATGCATGTTCATCCAAAAGACAGACATATGTATACACACACACATCGTCAGTTTTTTCCTTTCTTGCACAACAAATAGCAAATGCACACACATACATCATCAGCTGCCCCTATCCTCCAGTGGCTATAGCAGCAACAACAAAAATGAGGATCCAAGCTTTAGTTTTGCCAACCAGCTCTAGTACAATTACATGCATACACATACATACATTCAAACACACACACACAAACACACAAAAATAGACACACGCATTCATTCACACATGTAACAGTAGTAGCACTAGAAGTGGCAGTACCTGGAGGCTCGGCAAGGTGATGGCCAAGGCCCAACAACGTTGGACACAAGCAAAGGCGTGTAGCCATGGCGAGGCACGTGGCTGTGGCCATATTGAGTGTGCACCAGGACGTAGCCAACACGGCACATACCCTTTTCTGTGTGGCCCATGACAGAAAAATGTAATTTGCTTGTGTGCAGTTGAAATAGTAAGCAAGATTGATCCGAAACAATTTTAATTTTACAGGCACATGACAGCCACATAATCGCCGGTGCATGTTTGCAGTGACATAATATCATGAATATCATACACTACTGTAGGTAAAATGTAAATATGATAAAATAATAACTGGTTGGTGCACATAATTTATGTCAAAAGCCTTTCTGTGTGTATCCTTGACATAGGTGCATTCAGATCAAACCTGAGTGGGGGTATGCCCCAAGAGTTCTTGCAGTGGTCTTGTCTCAGCAAATGGATGCTCTGTGGGGAGATCATACACAATTTGATTTAAGACCTGGGTATCTTAAAAGGGTTATGACAGAAAGACAGTTGAAGCATTTCTTGAAGCATAGTAAAGAAGAAATGCTGGACAAATAGAACAAACAAATCAATGTGATGTTTTCCAATATATGTATGGATTAGACAAACCAAGTTTCATTGTCTCAGGTGTCCAGAAGGTAGAATAGTTTAAATCATGTTGTAGTAGTCCTCACAAAAACTCCAGCTAATGTTTCACTGGTAACATTAATTACTAACATCAAGAACGGTTTGACTGTGAAAGTAACAATGTATATAGATGCTAAATGTGGTTCAGATCCGTCATTAGTTTGCATCAAGTACAGAAAGGTGCATTTGGTTATATCACTGCAATTTAATTTAAAAAATATGATCTCTATTGGTTTTAACTACCTAATGACCAAAGGTTAAACAAATTATATTAACCAATATAGCATGCCATATGTTTCTTGCAACCTACTAGTGTGGAAATCTAAAAATCTTTGTTTTTTTTCCTACTATCACTTACAAGTGCACTTTTTACAAATTATTTGCATTTTAGTGGTGACAAAAATTTGAAGATTTAAAGGTTGTACCTCTGCTTGCTTCTCTGCATGTAGCCTAACGGCAAAAGCATCATACATAACCTGCCAATAATTGCAATAAACCCAGCCTCAGCCAAGTGAATAAAAACAACAATAGTGCATATAAAATGCAGCATTAGGCATTTTCGAACAACAGAACTCAATTTAGCATTTTCTTGAGGAAGCTACAACAGAAGATGCAGGATGGGTGAAAGTTGAAGCATTAGCCTGCAAATAATTGTGTTCATCCGATGCTTAGAAAGAACATTGTGCGTCTGCTTGTTTGATGGAAGAGCTCATTTCAAACACATACATATGTTAGTGAACTTCATGGAGTGCCATGGCTGAAGCATATTTGACAATTCGGGCTAGTGCTGATGTGTTCATGATTTGGCAATTGATATTTTAAAGGCAGAAACAGGCGAATAAGATGAATTGACAACACTTATTTACAGTCAATGGATCATGCAATGATAAGCTAAGTACCGAAGCGAAAGGGCACAAAGTTTGCTGGTTGTTTTCCATGATATATATACAATGTAGTTTTGAAGGAACTGTGGTATTGCTTGTTTTTGGGATCAATCTGGCAAATGCAACAGAAAACGGCAAGCTAGTAATTTATTTAGTTTAAAAAAAAACCTGAAAGGTTGATATATCTCCTCCAGTTTGTACTTAAGGAATGGGATGACATATTATAATTGAAAGGGGAGAAAAGTAAATCGCTTAAAAGATAGGATGGCATTTATATTTCTTAGAAAGAAGCAAGATAGACATGTTGGGCGTATTGAAATATCTAGTAACGAATGGCATATTGAAATGTCGAGTAACAAAGCCATGCTAGTGCAGACTTCTCTTCACAAGAAATAGGGTCAATGTAATTGACTTTTCTTCAAAAGAAATGAGTACATCCACAATATTTAGACACTTTGGACTCATCTCAGATTGAGACCTTGTGCATCTAACATATTTTTTGAGGTATGGAAGCAAGGATTGAGACAATGCTACACAAATATTGAACCTGTAAGCATTAAAACGAAGAGCTACTCATCAATATGGCAAAAATCTACACAAAAGCAAATGAGAAACTTAATGGCTTCTTCTTGACCTGACAATAAGAGGTAAATCGCTAGAACAAAGAAACCTTCTTGAAATTTCAAGAGGTGCGAGCCTCTGCAGGACAAGAATAAAAATATTTTTTATTTGTTGCAATCATAAAGCACCATATGCAAAAAAAAAAAAAAAAAAAAAACATAGCAAACCATGGAACTTTAGGCTAAAATCACATTCATGCTAAGTAACATAACCTCTGCATTTATCCGCCAATCCAATAGAACAAAGTCATCAACCATGATTCACTATGTGTAAATAAGAAAGGTGATAGGCATTATGTATGATTCAAGTTTACAGCCACAATTTTTGTGCCATATGGAAATAAAGTGGATTAATTAGGTAAGCTCTAAAGAAAGGGTAGGCAAGAATATATCAAAGATAACCAATAAAAAGGACACGGTATTCCACTACAACTCAGCAATCTGAATTAACCTTACCAACATCATGTACAACTCGGCAATCTGAATTAGGATTACCGACATCATGTGGGTGGAGATTTGATACTTCCTCATCCTGCACTTTTTTCAGAGAAAGCTCTTTGGTCGAAGTACCAGCCATGATTTTCTTCAAATGCAACCCAGTTCTCACTGCCAGCGATCTCCCTCCGCTTCTCCATCTCCTTGACATGCTCCTCGAATTCCTTCTTGATGGCATTGATCACGCCGTCTCCATGCTGATCACACCATTCCCTGCAAAACCAATAATTTGTAAGGGGACAGATTTTTCCTAGTGGTTTATCTGAATGATGGATGGTAGGTTCTATTCTGTGTACTTTGGGAAGAAGGTCTTGATGTCAGACTTATCCATCGGAAGCCTTGTTGAGATGGTCTCAATTTGATGATCCCTACAACGTCAGGAACAATCTATTGACATTTCAAGCAAGAGTAGAAGATTGATTGAACATTGCCTTTCCAAGAAGAGATAGAGATCTCACGAGAAGTTCAAGTTTCGATTTGTAGATGATAGCTCAGCCTGAATTCTTGAAAGTTCCTTCTTTGTATTCTCCACCAAAACCTTCAAATAAGTTCAAATATGAACTATTCAAACCTACATTGCTACTGCAGTTCCTTAGAACTAAACATGATGCAAAAATCTACAAATGTACAGTACCTTATCATTCAACAAATCCGAGGCAGAGTCATCACCAATAGCTGTATGCAGCTTCTTCTTGGCCCTCTTTGCATCCAGGCCAGCAGCAATCGTGGGGCTAGCTTCAAGCCGGCATTCGCTGTACGACGACCGCGGCGGGGGGCACTCCGACCGATCGCCACCTGCTGCTAAGCAAGGCACTGGGACTGCTTGTTCCTCGTTGCCGCCACCACCACTAGCCTTCTTCCACTTCTTGAGCCCATCAAACCCCCAAGAACTCTTCTTCCTGCCCTTCACCACCTCCTTTTCCTCAATGCTTTCCTCCCCTACAGGCTCCTTGTTCTCACTACCATTGTGGAACAGGGCAGTCATATGCCTCCTCTTCCCCTTCTCTGCCTTCCCGGTCGGCATTGCGGACGACGGCGAGCTCTCGGTCATGAGGACCGATGATTTTGTGGTGTGGTTCTGGTCCACTTGGGCTAATGGCGGCCTCGGTGGGTTGCCTACGTCCTGCTCCCTTTTGCCTTTGCTCTTCCATGGCGAGATGAAGGACTTGGCACAAATAGGTGCCTTGTGCTTCGGCTTGTCGGAGGCCCCTGCTGCCTGAGGCGGGTCCCGGAGGTCGATCTCAGAGGATCAACGGCTCGACGGCGCGAGATCCAGGTCGATCTGTGGAGGAAGATGCACTGGCCGTTGTGATGGTCGAAGCCGGAGAGGAGGTCGCCCAGCTTGCCGGCGTCGGCTCCGGCAGCGAGTGGTGGTGATCGGAGGAGGATCAGCGGCTCGACGGCGCGAGATCCAGGTCGATCTGCGGCGTTGTGGCGGTGTGGCGCCGTGGGGGATCCGTCGAGCACCTGCCGCCGCTGCCGCCGCCGCCGCCGCCACGCACGTGCAGGACGAGGTGCAGCGGCGAGGGTTTTTGGGGACAAACTCGAGCCTGTGTGAAAGCAGCGCGTGACGACCAGTCGAAGCAGTGGAAGCAGCGCCTGATCGATGGTGGAGTAGCGGACGTGGAACGATCAGAGCGGCGAACGGAACCGATCGAACGGCTGAGAAAAAAAAGGTGACGTGGCTGCGCCAGGAGTGAGATATGATGAACAGTAACCCGGTAGTGGGTCTCAAAATGTTAGAAATGAAAGATATGCCGTAATTACATAGGCTTTTAAGCAGCTATCCCACCCTCAGTCTAAAATCCGTAGTTTTTGTATTTTTACTGGTCAAAATTTTCTAATTATAATTATTAATATATTTATAAATTTTTAGACTGACTATAATAAAATTATACAAATATATTTATTATAAAAAATACTTTCATAATATTGTAACTTTATAAACTTTAGCTAATATACTGTACTAAAAAATGTAATGATTGGTGAAAACACTGCAAGACTGTTTTTGGGTTGGGGGAGTTGTTAAGTAAGAAAATAGAGAAAGAAAGGAGGAAGGGAGGAGTAAAGTCTCCCAACAGAAACACTTAAAAGTTTTTTGAGTCTTCAGTTTCGTTGGTTCGTTTGATTGAGTTTTAATTTGACCCTATCAGTTTATAAGCTAAAAATAAACAAACACCGATTTCATTGGGGCTTAGTAGGCTTATAAAAGTTTTAAAATATAATAAATCAATTTATTAGAGAAATTTAAAGTCAGGCAAGTATGTGTACAGGTGGATGCTAAACACTAAGGAAATTTTTTTTATGATATTAAAAAACTTCAAAATTATGATCTGTCAGATTTATAAGGTATGGTTAAACTCACATATCAATGAGACATCCAATAACTGACATAAAAAAATTACTCCTAAGAAAATAAAAGAAGAATAATAATAATACAAGAGAGTACTCAAGCCGGAAAAAAATTCGTTAGGATGTTTCTTGTAAGACATGTAAGAGATCTCTGAGAATTGTCCAGTTGAGACAATAAGGATCTAAATCAATTCAACCCATTCCCAAAAACTCATAAAAAACATGTTTCAACTCGTGTAAGCCTCCAACAAAGATTGCACGTTTCCAACCATCAACCGGCCACTCTCATCTAAAAATCCATTAGCAACACTCTCTCACTGTCCGATCAGAGTTTAACGGTTTGCGCAAACTTTGACATGCCCCCCCAGTATATTCCCCCCTCCTCCGGCCTCGCCGCCACCGCCCTCTCACGCTCGCAGGCCACACACAGAGGTTAGGGTTTCATGTCAACCTGTAATATCTTAAAAATAAAGTCTAAAAATTTTGTTTTACAAAAATCAGATATTGAAAATTTCGTTTTAATATTAACCTTAAAACTATCATGAATAATACTCTTTAGAAATTTTTAACCGAAACCTACATTAATTTTTCTAAAACTTTAGAGATATTTTTCTTAATGTACATATGCAAATGTACATATATATATATATATATATACATGTCTATGTATGCATATGTATTTATTTTATTAAGACACCGCTTCTTAACTCCTTATAAAAGATCATTTATTAAATAATAAAAGAAATTCATAAGCTGTAAATGTAAAAATACCTCTTTTATATTTTAGCTCTAAAAAATTAATAAAACCCTAGTTTGTATCGATTAAATACTAATTATTTTATCCAAATAAGAAAACCCTAATAGTCTAACTACTCCCTACTCTTATTCTTAACTTATCCAAACTTATTAAGGCTTTATTTTAAACACTTACAAATTGGTCCCTCTTTGTATTTTTTCTAATTACCATTCAGTCTTTTCAGCTCAAGAATTAGCTAAATTCCTCCATATAGCTCCGAATTCAAATCAGTCTAAACAGATATGACCTTCCACCTGTCTTATACAAATTTGTCTTCAACATCCAGACCAAATTCAACTCCTAGAACCTAGAAATCATACCCAATTATGTTTTCGAAAATAGATTTCCTAATTACTCTAATTACCTAAACTCAATATTTAATTTTACAAATCCCTGTACAAATTTTATTTGGATTATATTAAAACCCTGAATTGTATTATACTTACATACCAGTCTTAAAACTTCTCAGCCAAACTAATTCATTTGATCACTTTTCGTGATTCAATCCAAACTTCATCGCGAATTAGTCTTTTTCCTGTTTTCAAAAACTAGAAATGACTAGATTTTTCAATTCACCTATAAATTTGAATCCAATTGGAGGAACATGTTCTTTATACTATTTAATACAAGTTCCTGTATTGCGCTAAGTTCAGATTCAGCCCCGTAATTTAGTTATTCGGTTTTTAACCATTTTCGATAAAAATAATATTCACTTTTATCCTAATACTGTTTTGTTTTTGTTTCCGTTTCATACATATGTCGATCCAAATCATCTCTAATCTAATTACTCAGTCAAACCCTGTGTATTGAACTAAGTTCAAATTAACCATCAGATTATGGTTATCTACAATTCAGTCCAATTAAAATTCCAAAATCGCAATTCAATCCTTAATCGAACTCTTGTCATCTTCTCTTTGGTTTCCTTCGGCTCCCATGTATGAATTAGTATCTGTACACAGTGTATACGTATGTGGACATTGAGAGAGACGCACATACATATATGTACAGAGGTGAATACACGTATACAGCATTTTCCAAATCCTTATCTACTATATACAAGTACAACAACCTCTTCTTCTTCTTCTTCCTTTGTGCAGCAGCAGCTGTGACAGTGAAACAACAGCTCTATTGCTACAAGCAACTTGCATGCACAGCCTTGGCATTTCACTGTCTGTCTTTTCTCACAAGCTATCTTCAAATCGTCTCCTCCTACACTCCAGTACAGCACTGCATCACCTCCCCTTCAGACCAGCAGCAGCTTCAAACCTCGTTCTTCTTCCTTTGGCCGCCCGAGGAAGACGAAGCCACAACAAGCCACCGCACCTCCAATCAAGTCCCTAAGGTGACAAATCACTCTCTCTCACTTCCCTCTGCCATCCCAAGCATTCCCGTGAGTTCCGACGAACTGAGGTGCCGGAATTCCAAATTTTTATCGATGCCGACCGCCTCCCCTGTTTTGACCATCGGAGTCATCTCCGGCCCGAATTAGCCGTTGAGCCCTAAGACAAAAACATTATTCTCCTCATTTAGAATAATCCCATTCACGTAAAATTCAAAACCCACCCAGAGACGATACTTCCATGTTCTTCTCGTGCTGTCACTACCGTGCTCTCGTCGCCAGCTCTTCTCGCCGCATCTCCGGTCAAATTTACCATTCCAGTAGCTTTCCAGTAGCTTCATCATACATCCTAGATGCTCCCATGCAAAAGAATTCGACTACATTGCCTCCTCCAAAAATCGCCCAAAGTTTGTCCTCTCCATCTCCGGCTGCCGTGCCACCGAGCCACAAACGGCCACCTCCGTTCAATTCCTCGCTATCTCACCATGTTTCCGACCCCAGGAACTCAACTATGCCGTCAATTTCATGAAAACCCACCCTATCGACCCAGCCACAGTAAAATGCTTATTTTACTTTTTCATTTCGCCACAACACGTCGCTGGCAGTCGTCGTCTCGCCGCCGACCACGACGCCGCTGCTAATAAGTGTATAATAGCCCCAGGGAGCCTCTACACCACTTGGATTCGTTGCCAAAGCATTCCCTTTTCCCGTGAACTGGCGCGCTGCCACCGTATTGCGCCTTCGCCGCCGGCCGAATCCGACGTTGCCACTTTGTCGTCGAGCCACGTAGCACCGGAGCAAACTTATTTCCCTTCAGCGTCAACACTTGGAACCACACAGAATCACGCGCAAAGCCCAATTGAAGTTTCAGCCGGGACAATGAACTGTGTCTTGTCGCCACCTCGGAAACCTCAGATCGAAAATACATCTGAGCGCTGGATCAGGATCTCCTTGTTTTTTTGAGTATGTTCTCGAGCCGATTATCCGTCAATCATACCAATCCTAACCTCTCTTTTTCCATCATGTCTTATAACCTCATATAGTTTTCAACCTAAGTTCTACAAACTGACCTAAAACCTTAGACGTGTCAAAGATCAATTGATCTTAGCAGATAGACCCAACCCTACTCGAAAGCCGTCCTAGCCAACTCCTAACTGAACCTAATGATATCTACTCAAATCCAATCTACACTAAACTGAACCATCATCTCCAACTGCCAATCTTAAGATTTTTCAACACTCTTTATTCCATCTTATCACACAATCTTATCATCCAAGTCTCCACTACTCAGTATCCAATCTCATGAGCACCATAAATCATTCATGCATACACATACCTACGCAACTACTTATACTAACTAATATTTTTTTATTGCTGGCCTTATGTCCAAAATTGTATGCTGTCGCAATTAGGAATCAAGCGGGTCAAGTTTAAGGATCTCAACTCTTCAGCTCCCGTAACTAACTAGTCAGCTCTTGAAGTAAGACAACTCACTATTTTTTGATCATATTGAACCCGTATGTTAAAAAATTTAGGTATGCTGTTTTCGATAAGTACGAGTATGTGCATGTGAATAAACAATTACAAGTAGTTGACCATAAAATGCTTACCAAGTAAACCAGATTTATCACAATGGTAAGGATTTAAGTCATCTTGAGTGAAAATCTTTACCAAGTACATCAAGCTTAGCACATGGTGAATCTAAACCACCTGGACTGAAAATCCATACTGGGCAAACAAAACCCCAAAGTATCTCAACAATGATCTCATTTCAACTCCTGTCTTCATTCAAATTTAGTATGTATTCATGCAAGAAAATTCCTAACTAAATATAATTAACATGTTAATGATTTTTTGAAAAACGAATCATGATTAAGAAAACTAATGAGAGTTGATGGTGAGAATGGTAGGACTGATGGGCGAAAGTTGCCTAAGTGGGATAGTGGTTGGATATCTCATCCTGACACATAAGAACTAAGCAGTTGTGCTATATATCTAGTGGTATGAAAACGTGTCAGCATAAGTCTGGTATGAGATAGGCATGACCTAGTAATCTTGCTAAATAATTAACCCAATTCTACATAGAGGAGTGGAACATTCTGGTGAGTATCTCATTCGACTATATGATTGCCAGTTGGGGAGAAATCTCTTTCGTGCATTGACTCTTACACTATGCCACTACTGGACAAGGAGAAAATCCCTATCGCAAACCAGTACTGGGAAGGGGTTAGGGTGGAGGGTTTAGCTCGCCACTGTAGCTTCTAGGCCTCTAAAGAGTGTTTTAGTATTTAATGACAACTACAAATGCTATACTAACGTTACCTGCCTAGTTGTGTCAAGAAAAAACTTAAAAGACAGGTTAATGAAAGGCAAAGAAAGAGCCTCATGATGAAGAAAGGGTATTGATCAAAAAGGCAAAGGTACGAAATAGAGTCTTTTCCATTTTTATCGGTCTAAGGTGATTAGAGAAGAATTTTGATCGGATTTTAGGATAGTTGCCGTACTATTAAGAGGAGCATGTAGTGTATCACGAAATACTTCATCTATGTACCACAAATCATAAAATCAACTTGCATTGCATACTAGAAGGTCATATTCTTTGAAAATGCTTGTTTCAGCTCATTTCTGCTCAGCACTGTCTCAGTCGGTCTGACCGTTTGTTATACCGGTCTGACCGAACACACGGACTGACCGAATAGGATCTTGGACTGACCGACGTTATGTCTAAGTATAGTTTATTCCTTAAAAAGTCAGTCTGTCCGTAGTTAAGTCCTAGGTCAGTCTCTTGGAACTTCTTGATTTATCTTTCTGTTGTTTTTGAGCTATGACGGTGTGATCGTTTGATTAGACCGGTCTGACCGAGAAATCGGTCTGACCGTGCTTTTGAACTACGGTCTGACCGTATGGCCAGTCTGTCCGTATTTATCGGCCTGATCGTATAAAGTGTCCAGAAACTATGTCGTCTCTGGACAGTTTCACGGTCTGACCGAAATTGGCTCCGGTCTGACCGTATGTGTGCCTGACAAGGGCAGTTGAGTATTTATTGCGCCTGTTTTATGCCGTTGCAATTGCGGCGGTTTGACCGGGCATATACCTGCGGTCTAACCGCCAAGTGATCTTTTTCTCCCAATGGCCTGTAACGGCTATATTTATTGTGGGGGGTATATATACTCCCATGCACAGCCCTGTTCACAACTTTTGGCATAATTTTGAGCATTGTCATCATCCTTGAGAGTTTAAGCTAGTTTCATACACTCTAGGGTTCAAATTCTCGAATTTGTGAGAGTGTGCATTTGATATCTCCTAGTGCATTGCATTTAGATCATTAAATCAATTTTGTGGCACTAGAAGAAGGCTAAGTGATCATCACCGGCTTGTTACTTTTAGAGTTTGCCGGCTCCTAGACGGCTAGGAGAAAGGTTTTGGAGAGCTCTTCAAGGAAGATTGTGAAGAAGCCTCAAAACGTCTTGTGAAAGGGTTGAGCACGCCTTGCCGGAGCGGTAAAGTGCATCCTTAGTGAAATCGAGGTTTGGATAACTCATCACACTAATCCGGCTCAAGATCTAGGTCACTTCTCGAGAGAAGGTTGACTAGATAGAGGAGCGGTTAGAGATTTGAGTTTGCCTCAACGTGGATTAGGGGTGATCGGCAAATCACCGAGACCACGGGATATATCCTTATGTTGAAATTGTTCATTGTTTATCTTGTGTTATTTATTTGCTCACTTTTACTATAAATTGTTTGATTTATTGATAATTTGTTAAAATCGCCTATTCACCCCCCTCTAGTCGATATCTTAGATCCCTTTCAGCCACAACGATATCAAGACTACCAATCCGGTGGTAGACAATATACCGGGTAAAGCCAAGGTTATTATAAGGTAGGGTGAACAGCGTGTTATTCTCAGCTCAGTCGCATGCAAAGCTGTGGTATGTAAATGATTTGACAGTAATAAGTTGAGAAATTTTATGGGTAAAGCGGTACATCTTTACAGAGTTTAAAGAAGTATTCTAGTACTCCGTGTCCCTAGGTTCTTATGGCATACCGCGGTCAATGAGTTCAGATCATGTTGTGTGATACAAATAATGTTGTGAAATTTTGAATAATTATGATGAGTTGAATCATTATTCAACCATAAAAAATATTAATGAACAATTCTATTATGAAACTATTTGTTCAAAGACTCATTTTGAAACTTACTAATGGATTTCATCAATTCATATATGTATATTTGGCATCTCTTAGTTACTATTATAACTTACATATCTACTCCACTAATCAATTCTACATGTATATGAATATGCAATTGTTATATTGTGACTTGCTGATTATTCTGTACTCACTTTTACTAATCGTCTCATCAACGAAAAGAAATTTATGAGAGCTTCAGAAAACCAAGATATCTTGGGATCATGTGCCAAGTCAAATACAACCTGTGAAGGATTTTGGACCGTACTTGTATCTCTCAAAGAAACAAACTAACTTTTTATTTTGGTCCTGTCAGTCTCTTAATTGTAATTATAGTACTATATCCATAACAATAATTGTTACAATTTTTTGTGTTACTATTATTATTGTACTGAAAGTTAAAACTGAAATGTACAAATATGAGAAGAATTATATTCTAGACAATTATGGTGTTAGAGCTTGCCGAATGGGCGGGCCCTCTCTCTCTCTCTCTCTCCCCCCCACCCTGGCGATTAGATCTGAGGTGTTTTTATCGGTGTTCATATTGCTCGATTGGTACTTTATCTTGCCGGATGTTTTGTTCTGAGGCGATTTGGTGCATATACGTGCTCCAATTCGCTTGTCTAACCCAAAAACCCGCGTTTTTTTTTCTCTCTCTTTCTAACCCAGAAGCCCTGTTATTGGGGCAAAGCCCCGTGAAAGCAACATTAACTTCAGTCTGGTTGCCAGTGCAGAAGGAAAGGTACATCGGCTCGGTCCGGGAGTGCGTTGCAACATCTAAATTTTATTTAGCATTCTATTTTTAATAGTAGTTATTTAATGATTATTGAAATAATAATAAAATTTTATTAAAAATAATAAATATTTTCAATAACTATTACATAACTCACAACATAACACAAAATCCCACTATAATTTCAAATACGGACATCATCTCTCTCAATCTAGGCATTCCGTCCATCAACAATGTCAATTAAGTGGGCGTTCTGCTGAAAGAGTGCCATCCCCAGCCAAAGACAGATGATGATGACTATTTGCCCAAGACAGCCAATTAGACTAATGTGTCCAATATCAACACAGCAACCATCACAGGAGTTTAAATCCCCCGTGTAAATTTTTTAAATTTTCTTCTTTGCAGAAGACATAGCCAATTTTTAAAGTTTGTCCAGATATAAAAACAAAACTTGAATTTCTGGCCATGGATAGGCTTTGAGCTCGACACGGGGGCTTAAATCCAGTCCAAAAAATTCTCAACTGACTTTTTTTAGCCTGAAGCTTAGCATTCGTCAACTTTATTTTGACTTCGATGTCCAGCATGTTTGCACTCCATTGTACATACTTTGTGAAACCCTGTCTAGAAAGGTGGCAAAAAAAAAGACGGAAGTGAATATTAAAAATAATATAGGCATGATTATGATACTTATAATTTTTACATACAATTTTTTTAAAAAAATATGATGATATAAAAAAATACGACTACTTAAAATAAAAAATGAGACAACCTAAAAAAATATAGCAACTTAAAATAAGAAAACTGTGACAATCTAAAATAATAAAAAGTGAAAAATATGACAACCTAAAATAATATGAAAACTTAAAATATGAAAATGCAACAACTTAAAATAAAAAAATGCAACAACATAAAAATATGGCAACCTAAATCATATGACAACTTTAAAAAATACAACAACTTAAAACAAGAAAATGCGACAACATAAAAAAAATACGACAACAAAAAAATGTGACAATTGAAAAAAATACGACAACCTAATATAAGAAAATACGACGACCTAAAAAAATAGAACAATTTAAAATCTATTAGATGAAGTAATGACCATTAGATTAAAATCTAGTGGTTGAAATCAAAAGTGAAAACTAAATTACTAAAAAAAATTTCCTTAATCATTCTGAAATAATATTGCAACATTTACTTATCCAAAGGACTCATCTGAACGTAAAAACAGGAGAGATGCTGCAAGTCTTAGCAGAATCTTCTCCATTCGCAGCACCGTTGCCAGCAGCTTCAGTTTCAAACATAGTGACTAACAAGTATGCAACATTCTTAGCGCTCCCAAACACCAAAAACAATGCAAGTGGCAAGAGAGTTATACAATGCAAGACCAAACAAAAAAAGAACATTTTTATATCAGGCTCTAAACCAATTAAACACCAAAAACACACACACACAATGCAAGGTGGTCTAGTTTGGTTATGATAATGGCAACGCAGGAAGCATCAACAAACATTCATTGTCTGACGCTAGCGGGGTCATTAATCTCCTCCTCTTCTGGTTTCAATGGTTCAGGTTTATCTTTCTTTTCATCTTCCTTCTTCTCCTTCAGTGGGAGTTTGGTGAGACGAGCTCAACCTTCTGGCGGGTCTTCTTTTGGACACTCAATATATAATAAGGTCGTGCATATTTTTTTTTGATTATATAGCTGATAAATATTGGTTCAAACCAAGTATTTGCATGCAAAATTTTATTAGATGGGATCAAAAATTAGCATAAAAATCTTCTGCCCACATTTTAATTGGATATTGCGGCTACAAATATATATATATATATATATATTAGTTGTAAGATTTAACTATTCTATTGTAAAATTGTAGAGTTTATTTATTTGTTGTACTAGTATTTTACTTTTTTGTTTTAAGTTTATGTACTATTATATAATTTAAATTAAGTTTTATTTCCATACCAGTCATTATTGTTTTATATTTATCTATATATATTTCTAGTATAAAGATATACAATTTTCTATTACTGTACATAATTAATTTTTATGATAATAATTACAACTTTATAGATTTTACATCTAGTGATAGTTCTAAGCTCATACTTTTTAGTTTTAAATTTGTACTATTTTTTTATAAATATTTGTTGTAAGTCAGTATTAGTACTAACTGTGTGCATTTTAGTTATAAGTTTATATATAATTTGAGTAAAAACTCAGTCAAATTAATTTAGCTCAAATATGTTTTTTATAATAAAGTATGAACTTTTCTTTTAAAATCATATGTTGATAAAGAAAAACAAATTTTAGTTTTAATTTATACAAAAAGGAGAAATTTTAGAAAAATATACGCCAAGTTACTAATTGATACACATACACTATATAGATTCTCCAAAAACACTTTGACAAAATTATTTTCCCCAAATCTAGGCCTTCGAATGGTCTTTACCTGTTGTGACTCTTGCTACAATGAATTTAGTTGATAGGTTCGAATCCATCTAGATTTTGAGCATGACCACATGTGTAATCCTTAACCTAAAGAATTCATAGGATGCTTCATACATTATAATTTAGGACATATATCAATGTTTTGTTCACATGCATAATTCAGCAAGCTTTTAAGCAATCAACTTTTAAAATATAGAGTACTCGTGTGGGTGATTGTCTTTTAATCAATTTTACAGCTAATCAAGAGGTGATTAGCTACATGTATCACGTGACATATTTACATAGAGTCTCTGCTTGGAATTGTAATTTTTGGTTTATTTTTAAGAGATTTTTTTGGATTATGATTGGGATACAAGTTTAATTAATATAAAATCTCGGGATTCTGCTCGTTGCCAAGAAATTTTACCTCTTACCCTAGTTTGGACTTTAGACCTTAGGAGACACAGTATGTGGCAATGTGGTTGCTTTACTTAGTTGTCTTTTCCAGAATATCTCCGATGCTAGTACCAGGTTAAAAGTTAGGGCATCTCTATTGCAGCTAGAGAAGTTAGTGCTAAGAATGAGTCCTGCAACCATATAAGATAGAAGAAGGGGTGAGCACACTTTCAAGAAGCATGAAGGTGTTACAAGAGCAAGGGTGGGACCCACATATGGGAAGTGGGCATACGATGGTTGAGCATGGGTCTTACTGTGGCCCCACATGCTTATTATGGAGGGATGTAAAGAGATAGAATGATCCCATAAGAATAAAGATAGATAGAGAAAGAGGAGAGAGAGAGTGTGGCCACTTTTGCGTCTTGTATGTGTCTTTGCGAGTTGGACATGTTCTTATTGGGGTTGCCATATCAACCGAGAATTTCTAACAAACATTCATATCTTAAATGCAACCATCTTCAGGTGTTTATGTGGGACCCACTTGCAACTATTTTCTCTAAAGAGAGGCATTGAAAATCATTTTTTAATACAAAATATATTTTTTGTAGTTGGGAGCACTCACCTTTTTGCAAACATGGCTGGTGCGAATAAAACATGTGCTAGTGTTGAACGCCTGATGAATTGCTTCCTCGACTTTTCTTTTTCAATAAACTATTTTGTTCCTAAGTGCCTCACACTAGGGGTGAAAACGGATCGGATACGGGCAGATAGTGGCTATCCCGTATCCTGATTCATATTTTTTTGTCAGATACATAAATGAATACGAATCCAGATAGTTATGGATTTAGATATGAAACGGATACGGATCAGATGCAAATAAGGTTCCAAAAATAATCCGAATATTATTAACAATAAGAATATGTATTATAATTTAGAGAATTTAAAATACGAAAAGCTTATATTAATTTACAAATTTCATTTTTTATTTTATAATTACTATTGATAAGTTCAAACACCTATAATAAAACAATAAAGCACGTAAACATACCAGTAATAAGGATATATATTTGCAGTCTTAGAACCAAAAATAATATATGTTTTCTCATTTTTAACAAATATCCATCAGATACAGATACAGAGTCAGATATCTCTCTTCCCGTATTCTAACCCATATATGAAAAAATAAAATTTAGATCGGAATACAGATACGAATATCGTCCGTATCTTAAAATTGCAACCCATGTACTCTTCTAAAGAGAACAACATATACTCCTAATTGCTACCAACATCAATATTCAATCAAGATGTACTATAAGCATTTTGTGCAGACAAATAGACCATGAAGTAAAAAAGATATAGCGAATTCCTTTTTGCACAACTATAATAATAAAAAAAATTGAGCACATAATGCAATTATTTTATTCAGAGGTTCAACTTTAAGAGGGATCAAACATTTATGTAGATGTTTGATTCACATCCTTGCAATTTATTTTATCTCAGCCCTCTCAAAAGGTATGGTTTTTGCATGCTATTAGTGTCACGTGCAATGGACACAAAACAAAAGCCAACCACAAAAGATCCTCCAATGTTCGATAGGTGCAAATCTTGTCAGATCCAACAGTGAGAAGTAGGTCGTTGCTTGAAGATGGTTGACATACAAGTTTTTCTAAACCAGTCTAGCATAAAAGAAATTGTGTTTAGATAGAGTTTTGTTTGAAATTGTAATCTTAATATGTTTTAGAATATGTTAGAATTAGAGGAGGAATGATATAATAAATAATTCTCCTTGAATGTTTTGATTTTGAAATACATCATACCTTAATATCAATAGAGTGGTTATGACAATGTGTTCTCATTACATATAATCAGAACATGAAACAAAATTCATGTATCAAATACATGTATAGAGAAGCTTCATCATTAGTGTATTTAAACATTGTTTCTCTTTTGAGGGAACTAAAATCAGTTATGTTAAAATATCCATTCAAACTTTGTTTTAGCTAAACCTCTCCCTAAAACCACTAATCGAAATGCAAGGTAAACAAGCTTGATATAGAAAGCCGATAAATTCAGAATGGTCATAAAGAGAAATTTAGCGTCTAAGATGCTAAATTACCAACTATGTATCTATTCTCACCAGAGATGATGAGTTCCAGAAGTTTGCGGATTCCCATCGCAAAGTAAAGATCACAAAGTGGTGTCTGAATTAGTGAAGTTGTGGTTTCCACAATTTTCATGAGAAGAGCAATTACTGATTGTATGTGTAGTACTGTGCTGCCCACATCTGATGCTGCCCGACACCAGTGGCAATGATCGCCTCCCCCTTTGTCAGCTCATCCAGTACCTGAATGGCATACTGTGGTGGGATCTCTCTCTTTTGCTGCTCCAATTCTGAGTGCCAATCACCAAAATCAAAATTCTTCTGACCAGCACTACCTTCCAACAGCGCATTCATGCCCTGCAATGCAAGTTTAACATCCGCACAGATTGAGATGTGTGGTTGCTTATTCTTGGCAATCTCTGCTGGATCAATGTCAATGTGCACAATCTTGGCCCTGCTTGTGAAAGCCTCAACATTCCAGGCACACCATCATCAAATGGCACACCAAAGGCAAGCAAGAGGTCCGCCTTATCCACTGCGTAATTTGCTTACACCGTGCCATGCATCCCAAGCATGCGGAGAGTAGCCGTGACTGGGATGCATGGCACGTTAATGTTTGCATAGGGCATGTTAATGTTTTCTGATATATGTGATTCTGACCCAATCTGTTCCTTTGGGTTGTTATGATATATGCTACGGCTTATTATGAGTAGCAGATACCAGTTCGCATATTCAATGCTTCTACTGTTTCTAAGCACAGCAGGATTTTGGGTAATGAATCAGCGGCAGGCATTTACCTAGTGCAATTTTTTGAGTCTACTCTATATGTTGTTTCGGCTTCATATTGTTAGGAAAAATCGAAGTAAGCAAAAAATCAATTCAATAAAAAATATCAAGAGTAGAGGACACAAGAATTTAACAAGAAAAAACTCTCGGGAGGAGAGGGAAAAAATCTCGAGCGACGAACTACAGAATCAATGTGGAAAAAGAATATGAGTACAAGAATGAATATCTCATCCTAAAAATATAATGTAAAAATATAAAAAAAGACTCATAAAACTTTCCTCCAAACATCTATTTATGATTCTAGAGAGAAAGCAAATTGTAGTGGGACACCTCCTTCAGTTAGAATACATCTTTTCAAATGAAACAGATAAAGATTCCAAAATGTATTGGATTTGCATTTAGAGGTGTAACTAACAGTCTCTACCTTGATTTGAAATCCACAAATTGCTCACTGCTAAAAAAAAAATCCTGAGAAGCATTTAGTTACCATGAATACCAATCAAGTCCAAACAATGCTTGAACTTGAAAATTGAAAATTGGAGCATTGATTGCCGATTTACTTGCTAAGGATGTCAGTTATCTAGTTGGGTTGCTCCAAGTAGCACTAGAGAACAAGTAAAAGAGATGGTGCACTGTATAGAATTGTGCTTCACCAGAACATTGTGTTCAAATTGATGGCATTTAGTGGAATACAAGCCATTTTTTTGCACTTGCTCTTCAAAACTTTGAAATACATTATATTAGAATGGCAAATACCACCAGTTCATGCTTAGATAGCACTGGTGTCATTTACAGGGTTGTCTTGTATATGTTCTAGACGGTACTTGGCCATTACATATTTCACTGGTTATTTAGCTTTTAACACATGCTAGCTGTAGATTGTTATGCTCTTGCTTTTTTCTGCAAATAATGTATTAAAGGCTCTATTTTCTTTCTTCATTTTTTTTAAAAAGAAATCATCTAACTGAATCTGAGTTTTGTAGGTTGATGAAATTATCGACATCTCAGATTCTCTTAGGGAAAGATACCATAATGCACATGCAGGACCTAAAAGATGTTTGAAGTTGTCAATGACAGATGGTATCCAACGTGTGTTCGGAATGGAATATAGGCCTATCAAAGAGCTGGAAGTTCTTGCTCCTGCTGCTTTTAAGGTTGACCTGCCCTCTCTTCTCTCTCTCTTAAGAAGTTTTTGTTGTCTTCGAATTTTTTTATTCCTTTACTTAGCTTGTATTGTTAGGTAATGCCTATCTGATGAATGCGTATAAGAATATTGTATTTAGTTTCACTTAGCACATAGCAACACACTTGTGACAAGCTTTGATGCATATTTTTCTTTCCACTGTCATGATATTTATTTCTGAGTTACCATGCTGATCATTTCATTTATTTTCTAGTGTTTCTATTAGATTCACTTAGATAATCTTGTAGTTTGTCGAATTCATTGTGCATCATTGCTTTAATTCTTCTATCCACAAAATAACTTATTTATACAGTGACACACTTCTGACCATCCAATTGGAATTCCCTGTTGTTATGCTGCTGGAGATTGCAGTGTTTTCTCAATTACTTTCTGGTTTAAAGTTCAATTTTATTTCCATATGTACATTCTAAATTTTAAATTATATGCTGTGCTGGAACTTGAACCTTTGCGGCTGGAGCTGTCGATCTGAGAGAGCGCCCATTTAGATATTCAACACACATGGTATAAGCTTATGCCTCTGTTTCCTTCTGGCCAGACTTGTGGCCAATTTCTTTAAGCAGTTCTCTTCAGGAAACATGTTAATTCTCAACGGTCAGTATCTCAAACATTAATTAGTGTTGGCTAAAAATTGACTGTAGTCAAGAAATCCCTAAGCTTTCTCCAGTATATCTTGTAATTTTTGTAGTTGAAATGATGAAATTCCCTGCATTATTTTATACTGCTTTTTCATGTAGAATACGCTTGATCTGTATGAAACATGATGCTGTTTTACTTTGTTTTTCTCTTGTATGCTTTCTTATGTAGTTAGCAAATGATAATATGAATATAGTTTTAGACTGTAGGACACATCTTACTATCCTATGCTAATTTCAGATTAACAGCTCACAACTTTTATCCACATCTTAGATTGTTATAAGAAATATGCATGTAAGGAGGGGCCTTCTTATGCTAGTCCCTGAAGTTTTTGAGCTTCTTGGAGGGGTAGTTGATGAATTGGAAGCAACACGTGACAGACTTGTTTCTGAAGTAAATAAACCATCTAGGGGTAAAAGGTATGTAATTTGCCTTAGTAGAGATAGCAGATATTCATTCATCTACATAAACTACATTTCATTGCAAGGTATATTGCTTTTTTGCTTTTTGTTATTTTAGCACGCCAACTATTTTTGCGAGTATCCTATTAGTTGGATGAAAAGAAAAGTAAATTTGTGAATTTGGTTTATTTTGTACATTGCAAAAAATGTTTTTTTTTCTTTCAGTTCATTCCATATCCTTAGATTATAACTTCCTACTTTAAAATTGAACACCCAACACTCATATGTAGGCAGTCAGCCACACACTGCATATGTGCTGTTCAGTCCATTGATTGCGTACAAAACATTTTTTATGGCCCGTTGATCGTTTTGTTTTTATGCATTTACAACATAGGAAACAAGGTGGGCTACTGTTGTCTCGTAGAGCCACTCAAGCTGCCTGGCCATCTAATGTCAATCTTACAGATGGTGGTGAACAAGGGATCTCAATGCCAGGAACTCTAAACCCCTCTCATCCAACAGTGCTAGGTAATATACAGATTTGCAACAGAACTTGGAGAAATTATTGGTTTCATTGTTTGAAAAGGACAGACAATAATTACTTTACATGCTTATCTACCTACATCATCATTAACAATCATTGTATTTTTTTTCCTGTGTTGTGATTTACTGTCCTTCATCTTCCAAAAAGCGGTGATGTACAGCAGATATGTTTTAGCCTTGTGTGCATCAGCACCTTCATCTTATCACCATTTGTACTTGAAAATAGTGTCCTGGTTTAATGGTTGAAGCTATGCTACGGAAAGATCCTTTGCATTTATATATTCTAACTCTGTTAGTGGTACCGGTGACTGGTTTAGCTTCCTATCTAAGGTGATCCTTCATCATTATCAGACATCGCAGGCTATTTCGTTGTCATTGTTCTTATACTTGAGTTTTCCATGGATTATATGTTGCAGCATCACAATTGTATTAATATGATTCATGTAGTATCATCGTTCATTGATTTGCAGGTAATGTTTCTCAAGTTGATACAACGGCAGAGACAATAGTAGAAGAATGTGCTCACCCTCCTGTTGTAGTAAACAATGTCCAAGAACGAAGCCAGCATGTCCAAGAAATCAACATGCAGGACCTTGTGACTTCTGCTGCTAGGAACAACAGAGAAACTTCTGCATCTATCCCCTCTAGATTTGATTCCCAACATGGCATTGGTGGAACTGGTGCTAATGATCTGGAGGTTGCTCGGTCCTCAAATGTTGATGGCACAGCTGATCAGATGGAACATCCTCCAATTCTAACCGGTGAAAATGAAAAACCTTTTACATACCTGTACTGCATGATAGTAGATTGGGCCACAGAGCAGGACACGAAGCCCTATATTCAAGGAAAAATCAAAGTTCTTTTGCAACTTATTACTCTTAAATTTTTCTTGAAAATTTAGCTAGACTGTCAGCTCTTTTTCGCCAATGTTTTATGACTTAAGACATCTTCAGTTCTAACATTTTTGGTTTTGCTGAAGTCTTTTCTTCTGTTATTTAATAATTTAATCTCGTCACTTATTAACATACGTTGATAACGTGGTTCTGCTGGCAGGAAAAATACTGACAGGATGTTGTAGAAGTGTTGAAACTCTTGTGATAAATTGCTGCATTTCTTTCTTATTTCTTGGACAATGTGTTGCTATATTTCTCTGAAAAGAGTGAATTGAAATTCTTCTCAACATTGGAATCAACCAAGCCTCCACTATGTGTATAGAGCCATGGAAACATAAACACAGCTCTCTAGGAAAGACAGCTTTTTAAAAAATTGTGTATAGATCCGGGCTTCTAGTATGGTGTCTATTTGTTTTAGTTTTAGAAGAATAACTGATAATATAGTTAGATGCATGCATGCATGAAGAAGTAAAATATTTGCAAATGCAGTGGCTGATGAAATTAAAATTCAAATTGGCGTGTCAAAGTTAATATGCAGTTTTCGCATGCTGACTAACTGTTTTGTTGTGGTACTCATCTTGATTGGCCTCTGCTGTCTATATGAACTCTGAAGTGTCTATTCCCTTTCCCTGATATTATGTTTAGTTGGTGAGCATATGAAATTCTGCATGCACATGCCAAGATGTACTGATGTAGTTCACAAAATATGAAACTAAAGCCTTCTGAAATTAGGAACATTGTAACACTTGGGTTCGTACTTTTCTTCATGACTTGTTACCCTTGAATGCAAATATATAGTGCACCCACTGGGGCCATAGTGCTTCTGTGGAACTTCGACGGTTGATCTCTTGACCAATTGTTATGTGTTTCTTGCACTTGTACTTTATGTAACTCCGATGTACTGCCTAATGCATGAAGCTTCTTTTACATGCATGTCTTTTCATTTCAACCATGTTATGGAAAATGGATAAATGCTGAATTGATGACATAACGGCTATAGGGCTTGCTAGTGTCATAAGATTTCAATTCAGACAATGCAGTGAATATGAGCTTCATGTTCATGTTGATGACGGAAGTTTCATTTCAGAGGCCTTTGTTGATCATGATGTAAGTACTTCTCTCTGTAAATTTTCAAACAGTAATCCAATGAAAAAGTTAGTTATAGAATATGCCAAACCATTAAAAATTTGTAAATATAGATCCCAGTTGGCAAGCCATTTGGCGACTGATAGTTGAAATGGCGACAGCCCTGTTAGTCACTAAATGATTTGATGATGCGTGGCATAGCTGCCAGTCCAAGTGCTGACGATTGATTGGCCTAGGCAGTTGGGTCAATTATTGTTCAAGTCATAAAACTCATTTATCTTTTAGCACAACCACCGCTTGGTTTTGAGTGGTTTGCACAGCCTAATAAGCATGTGGTTCTGGATTTAAAATCTACTCCATTGTATTGTACAAAAAATTTTAAAAGTAACCTGAAAAGTATTTGCTAGGATTGGGATTAAACCCAAAACTTGGGGTCAAGACAAGCACAAGATGCTATACATACAAGCACAAAGTTTCTTGTGCTAGATGATCAAAGCGCCACCTTTGAAATGAATAGTGTAGTAAAAAAAAGGACACAGTTCAGTCACCAAATGGCCTTGCTACTAGATTGGTCTCAAGCGCCTCCTATTTAGTTGCTAAGCTAACTGGTGATTGGGAAAATAGTTTTCATTTCAAATTTTCAATAGCTAGTCACAAAATCATGTGGCAACTACGGTTCATTTTGTAATTTTTTTTGTTTTTGGATTGTTTTTAATTACTTGGATTATTTCAATAAATTCTTTATGTGTTAGTGACCAGTCCAAACCTTCTTAGTACTGACATCATCTTACTTTATTAAATAACTTTGCGTACTGTTTGTCTGATAGGTTGTGCATAACAAAATTGGTCATGCACCCCAAGTGGTTATAGCTGCTGCTCTTTCTTCGGGAGACTCACAAGTTGTGTCTGATATGCGAGAAACTCTAAAAAGATTCCAACAGTTCTTGACAGAATTTGAGGTTGCTTCTACTTCAAGTTTCATATACTTGTTTTCTTTCATATCCTAATGCATTTTTAAACTTCCATTTGTTCTTGGGTTATCTAATATGTTATGATTGTATGATCATACTTATTGTTTAAGGTTAGATTGTTTTTGCCTACATATAGGTGCATAACCTGATTTGTATCCGTGATAGTGCCAAAGTATTAAGCCTGGAGATCTCCGGTGGTGGATATAGGAACTGGACACCCTGGGGGCGGCAAGATTACTAACATAATGCACTTTTTGTAAAATTCATTTTGTTGAGTGTAAAACTTTAGTTTTTGTTGTTTTTGTGTCATTGGGAATAACCAAACAGGATATATAGTTCAATGGGACTCAAAAGTTAACTAATTTAACCAAATCTCATATTCATAGAACTCCTTGTCTAAACTCAAGTGCACATTGGAACTATATATCATGTTGGAAACAGTAGTATCCATTTTAAAGTGATACTTTTTTGTGCTTTCTAAGTCTCTTTTAGACAATTTTTTTCCACATAATATTTATGCAAATCTAGACAAATAATTTTTCAATATTTAAAACAGATTTGTCGCCATGGTTGTGATGGTGCTAATGACAATGCATTGTTGGAACTGGTATTTCAATTTTTAAATGATCCCTGTGTAATAGTAAGTTGGCTAATACTTCTTGGGAAGAGCAAAATATTGGACAAAAACAGAGATTGACACAAGCCCTTAGTACTAAAATGTTATGGACAATATGATAACTTATTGTTTGTTGCATATGTTGGATGCTTTACTATTATTCTGGTACATTCCCTGATATTACAGAAATTTTATCAAATCGGAGAACATATGAAAAAAGGAATGTTGTAACTTTCAAAGTTGATCTCCTATATTATAGCTCTTGAATATAATGCAGAGCAAATGTGAAATTAAACACAAATTCTTCATATACTGGTCAGTTGTGAACTATTAAAATGATTTGTTGTTATTTGGATTAATATAAAGCATATTTGGTGGCCATAAATGAACCTTCGCAATACTTTGGAAGATTCAACAAAAATCTCTTCAACATATTGAATTTTAGTTCTTCAATTCATTCTGCATCAGTTTAAAACATGAACGACATATAATTTTTCATTCCCTTGGTTCTATGGTACAATGGTTATCGAGCTCAATAGAAGCTCTTCTCTTCCTGTTATATGCGGTTGTTCAAGTTCTGATGCATGGCTCCTACTTCGGAGGCTGAAGACATTTTTTGCTCAGCATCGCATGCGAAACTGTCTGGATTTTAGGGATACCACCCCATGATTATATTCAGCCTTTCTGTAGTCACTGTTCAAAGCAATCACTTCACGATTTTGGTATGTTAGAATATGTGCAGTTGTGAAGCATTCTACTTCAGCAGCACTTCTCTGTAGGTCTTTTCTTTCTAGGTATTTGATCTTAGCTTCTTTACCTATGCTGTGAGCTATCATCTCTGTTTTGCAATATAAATCTACTTCTTATTCACATGAACACAGAATGAGAGGAAAAAAATTGTAGCAGACCAGTACCCCTATTACACAAAGTTTGGAATAATGTGGAAAGAGTATTAATGGAAGAGTGAGAAAAAATATAAGGGAGAGTGAGGTTGTTAAATGTATAGTAAATAGTGCATTGAGATTATAGATAGGCTTGTGAAATGTCTTAAAATGAAAAGTAGGTTTATAGTAAACGAAGGGAGTATAAGCATACTTTTCTTTTTGAACATTTCATATATTAATCTACTAACAACCTTAGTGCAATATTTATTGAACCTTCACAATTTTATCCTCTCTAATATACTTTCGTGTTCCTCCATTAGTACTCCTTCCACACAAAATTCATTTAATAGGGTACTAAGGTCTACTACAATCTTTTCTCCATTTTGTGCCATCTTAACGTCTATGCATACCGTAACTAGGGTTATATTGTAAAATAGAGGAGTTCTGCTTTAACAGCTTTGGAAATTTTGGGGAAAAAATAATATATCTTGTTGTATATTAGGTCCTAGTGTTTTACCCTGAATATTTGTGATGTATGGAGTAGCTTGCCAATATGATATACTGCACATTCTATTTATTGATGATCTGAAAGCAAGTGAAAAGGATGCTTCTCGCAATAGGATAGCAAAATTTATCAAACTTTGATTACCGAAAACACAAGGCATATGAATGGGTTTCAACAAAAAACTGAAATTTCAACAGTGTGGCAAGTCATGGAAGTAAAAAAATTATTTAAGAGTTAAGACACAGATCTCTTTTTTTTTTGACATGTGGACATGACTACCAGTCATGTAATATTTTCTTTTTACTAACATGTTGGCCCTATTAACATACTATTTCTGTTTTTTTATTGTCATTTGATATATGTGCAAGTCAAACTTTTTAAATTTTGACTACTAATATACAAAAATATCAAGATTCTCCATATGAAATTAATATTAGTAGAATTGTCATCAAATTTACTTTCATATGATAATTGTTTAATAATTTTTTACCGGTATATAGTTTTAGAAATTATTGGTTAAAATTGTACTTTTAAGCAAGTATTGTGCATTCTTAGTTCTGAAGAGGCTATGCATCATATATGTGATGTGTGGGCTGTAAGCAAGTTGACATGCATTCATGTCCAGCATGTGCAGAAACCCAAGGAAAATTAAATAAATAAACTTTCAGATATTTAGATAAGATTGTTGCTTCCGTACTAACTTTGTGTGCAAATATAACAGATTTAACTTGGTGGAAAGATACTCTAGAAATTTGTTGTTGATTTATTGACAAATAGCTGTTCTGGAGAGTGGCTTATAAAACAGTAGTTCTGACTGAGTTCATCTTTGTGCAGACATCTCGTTGCTTCTGATATAGTCAATGTGATGAAGCATCCAAATTGTGTCTAATGGCATGGTTGCTTAAGATTATGTTGTTGTATATTTATTGCTCACTTTTCCTTTATTTTGCACTTGTTCACAGAAATGGTTTTTTGATGTGATTTTCTGTTAAGACAGCCATATGATTCAACTCAATCGAGAAAGGGCTATATGCGAATTCTTCATATATATATATATATTGCAACAGGGTAATATGTTTTCTCCATGACCTTATATACTCGCATTACATTTGGGTATGCTTTAATAAGCATTTATTTGTTTGATCTAATTAACGGCTTCTCATGTCGTTAAGGTAGATGATGTTAGCAGCAGATTTACTCGCTTAAGTTCAGAATTGAAATTTTAGTCTGGTTCTAACCAGTGTGCAAAGCATTTACATTTTGGAGAACTCAAATGGAATGCATATTTATAGGGTACAACCAGCTAATTACTTTTGCCTTCTTATGACTATCATATTATGTTTATAAATGCTCATGGTGCAAACGCATGGGAGATGAAAGTTTGTTAATACTCTTATAATTGTTTTGGTGAATGTACAATTATATTGGTAATCCTCATCAACAAAGCACCTGGACCAAATCCTGGAATTAGCAGCAGCAAGATGATTTAACTGCATAGGTGGAGGCATCATCAGTCTTATTCTACAACCATCTGATCGCATACACACAAAAGCGAACGATAGCTTCCATAACTCGCTTTGCTTTCCAAGTGGTTGAAAATATCAGCTGGACAAAAATAAGACACGCTCCTCTTTTGCATACTGATAAGAAGTATTAGTATCCTCGTGTATGTTTGATCGGACAGTTCACAGCACATCATATGCGGATGTGCCGAGCAGAAACTATTTCTAATGTGTTGTAAATGCTACGAGTATATTATTATAAGCTAATTTAACAAGAATTACATAAGCATACTCATTGTATGTATATGCGCTTGAAAATATATCAGCTGAAGCTGAAACTTTGTCCAGATATCCACAAACAAGAATATGCAATATGCCGACTGGTACTTAACGGCCTTAACCAGTAATGCTTAAGATATCTTGATTGATACAATTTGTTCGAGCTGATGCCTGATATGCTAGTGAATTTGTGATTTTTTTGGTAGTATTTGCAGCCATTAATTCATAATTTCACTTGAATTTAAATTATTAAATCTAGTTTTTATCCTCTCCACTGACTCTGGGCAGATTTACTTGTGAATAAGGCAATTTTGAGTGTGTGGAAACTCTTATGTTCTTCTGGCAGCATTAGGTTTGGCTTCAACATTTTCCCTTTTTCAAGGCCTCAGAAAGAAAAAAAAAAATAATCCGGCATTTGCTGAGATTTAAGTTTCTCCCAAAAATCAATTTTCTTAGGTGACAGTTAGTAATCTTGGATTTTTAACCATAAATCGATTACATGTATTGAATCACCTTATTCAAGTCTTTTGATTTGAGTTACATCTTTTTTTTTCTTTTTGAAGATTATTTTCAATAGATATTAAATAGTCAGAGTGCTGCCACATGTAGGAGCTCATGTAACTATGGGCAGGGTTGCCAAAGCTGTTTTCTGGGCAATTTATTGTTACAGTTGCTAAGTAGGAAATCGGATGGTTTTTTCAATGGTTACTAGTCAATTTTATTTGTGTTTTCTTCACTTTAGATTATATGTTTGTTTGATTCTTAAGAAATATCACAAAACTAACCTGATAAGCAGTCGGTCTCTTTTTTTTTCTTTGGGTGGGGGTTGCCGGTTACTGCGGGAACCTTAACCTGGCTGTGACAAACTGGCTGAGGTCAAACGCACCTTTCAGATGTAATTTAGAAATTCAACAACACCAACAACAAAAGCCACATAGGAAGGTATCTAACAAGATGGACGTTACACAACTTAAACATGCTCTCAACATCACATGGACATCAAAGATCAAACCATTCAAGCGACCACTCTGAATTCATCAAGCTTTTATCTCCGGCGACCACAGTGACAGCTGCTGGGCAACCGATCTCACCCCCGGCGTGTCGAGGAGCCTCTTGCCTACCGTGTCAGCTGTCGACGTGCCGAACGACTTAACCGTCAGAAGCTTTAATGCCATGTACACCCCCATGAACCACTGTGGCTCAAACACGTACCTCGGCCCCTGGCACAACGTCCCTCACCACCGTCCTGGCGAAATTGACGGCACATTCCACCGGCGTCGAGCCAAGAACAGTCTGGCGCAGATAGCGCAAACCAACATGAAT
Organism: Pharus latifolius; assembly: GCA_019359835.1. Classification (NCBI taxonomy): domain Eukaryota; kingdom Viridiplantae; phylum Streptophyta; class Magnoliopsida; order Poales; family Poaceae; genus Pharus; species Pharus latifolius. The sequence continues at coordinate 23,133,071 of CM033322.1, forward strand.
TTGATGAGCAATTACTTGCAGAAGTGAGAGCACCTGAAACAATGTTGTGCTGATACCTCAAGAATAGCATCTTATGTTGGGTATTTGTCCAACATTCTGCTTAAGTTTACGGGATTATAAGCTGAATACTCGGTAAACGACCTATTGAATAAGTTTAAGTTTAGTCAAACATGATCTAAAATAGTAAGTTATGTGGTGCAGATTCAGGTAGTTACCAAGACAACATGTGTGAAATATAATACATATTACACTTTCATCTTGCCGTCCTTGGTGACCATCTTCCCCTTTGTCCATCTTCAAGGTGTCATAGAAACTTAGCACTGCTGCTTAATTTGCTGGTCTGCATGTATGTATGATTCAATTGCATCAGGAAAACATGTACTCCTATTTAGGTGGTCAGGATTTATGTGCATATATACATTGTAGAATACCATGCCTAGTGTTATTGTGTTACGAAAAACACTCGGTAAAGCTGCGGAGTGTGAACTAATTAAACACTAGAAAAAAGGAATACACTCTGCATAGATCAAAATTCTAGTAGTCTGAATTCATTATTCATTGTAAATAGGAGCACAAAATTCAAGCATCCAGCAGATAGATTTGAGTGAACAGATAGAAAGAACTTATTCATTCAGAGTATATATGCATGCAATTTTTTTTTCACAGCAATTTCTGTAAAAATGTAAACATTTTCCAAACATTCAATGCACATTCATCTAGTAATAGAAATTCATGATTTATACAATTGCTCGACCAAATGAAACCATATGTTCTATGGGCAGCACACTCAACTCAACCCTAGATTGACCAATACAAAAACTTGTAAAAAGGCAAAGGAAAAATATAGAACAAATAAATTTGACCGGTAATCATCGAAAAACTAACGAATTACGAACGATCTATCAGCTCGACTGTAAACCATCCAGAAAATGATTTTTGGAACACAAATTGTGTGCTACTAGCTTACTAGCCGTTGTAGGCTTGGGATGGTTCTCAAAAGAACTTTCACTGGCAAGTGAGATTTTTTGGAGGGATAAATGGTTAACTAAAGGCTAATAACTTGAGAACCTCGCCAATAGTGGAGGAGGCACCGATGATGAGGCAAGAAACACTTGGATGAAAGAGTAAGAGACACATAGTAAGAAGCAAAGGGACACTAAAGACGTACATGCAGCCACCACGGTAGAAACAAGTTGAACTTGAGAAAGCTAGTTCTTGCTCAGAGAAACTGGGTTGGCAGGGAGGTCAAGCTTGCTCGGCTTGATTAGAATCATAAGTTGAATGCTAGCTACTCGAACTCGGCTTGATCAAGCTCGTGCCAGCTTGGTTAGATGAGTAGCTAGCTTTAACTCAGGTTTTTTCATCCGAATCAAACCCAAGTAGAACCAGAATCAAGATGTAATAAATGTGCACCAAAATCAAGATATAATAATATATGTGTATCCCAAAATTATACATACTTTCTTATGTGTCTTAATATTTCATTGAAAACTACTATTAATTGATGGTTGTATAGAGAAAATACAGCAAATTCAGAACATAAAACCTTTTTGTTTCTACATATGCATAGTAGATTCCAAATTGAAGTATTAACACAGTACAAATACATTTACTCCAAGAACATTAGCATTATATTCTTCAACTCTTCAAGAACATCATCTAAAGGTGCAGATCAACCTCTGCTGTTTAACTGACTGCACCAGTTTCTACTCCTGTTTGATGTCTGAGCAGTGAAGAGATGAAGGGCCCACTTGGTCCGCATGTGATTCTCCCTGTCACTGGAGGTCTAGCGATAGAACAGTCGCCGGCAGATGTCACACACCTCAGGTACAAACAGCGGTACAGTGACATGACGCTGGATGCGGCAGATGGCATCCACGATGGCCTTGGCACACTGCTCGGCATGAACAAGCCAACTTGAGCCTGCAAAGGTGTTGTGAGATCAGGACCAGTGGAACAGCATCCTGACATAACTAATGTTGAAGGAAGTATATTCTCGAAAATTTTGCTCTATTGTGCGCAAAATTTAAGACCGGATCTATACAAGTAATTGTTAAACAAATATGCGGCAGTTTTTTTAAACAGTATGCATTTTGTTCTTTTTAAGAAGACTTATAACATCAATCTTTGATTTTGCTCATGTTCTTCACATATGCAATAATGCATACAAGTCACAAGTATCAAGTAAAGTAAAGAAAACCTATTATCTTCTTTGGAAAAGAAAATAACACCTGTGATCTTAACCTATAGTTCATTTTTTAGTTCTTGAATTATAGAAATCTTAAAAATTCAAGATATATCTTCCAAATCATTTATAGTTTTGAAAGTGTATATGTGACTTGAGAAAATTTATTAGTTGGATTGCAGAAAGAATTCAGATGCTTGTTTAAAAAAAAACAGCTATTTCTTCCATTATTATGTAATATCTTTCACAATCTCTCGTTTCATCTTGCTAAACTCTTGCTCAGCTTGGAACAAACAGATTATAAAATCGATGTACTCATATCCCTCAGGTTCTGATCTACTTCTATTGTTCCATCTTTGGACAGATGCTTCCCTTTTGTCACCTCCGATTCAATCCACCCAGGAGTCGCAATTGTGATACTGACCTCACCGTGGAGCTCCATCCGCAAAGTCAAGAAGTTCAGGACTGCAGCCTTGCTGGCCTGCAATTTTTTTCATCAAAGTAAACAAAGAACATGGAACTTGCATCAGTCATAATTTGCATACATGTAACTTGCCGACAAAACAAACATAATTGATGTACCCCAGAAGTTCACATCCTGCAGCATGTACACATCAGAGGGAGTTATTGTGCTGCAACCACGCAATTCTTAATGCCAACAGTATGACGCGACCTTAAATCAGAAACACTAATGTTGCACCTTTTACTGAATGTCTGCATATAAATGTGACTGCCATAGAGTATGAATACACCGCTAATTTCTTTGATGGACACATTTCTTGAATACAATCAAGTATATAGAATTTGAAGCCCTAAATTACTGAAAGTGTACTGCTACGGCAACTGGATTTAAACAAGCTAACTTCTTGTATCAACTATGCAATCCTAGCTGCTTCAATTTCTAGGTGACATTAAATAATGAAATATACAACCCTCAATTGGAGAGGCAACTTGACCAATATTGATCGGGATTCTGTTTTAGAAAAACAAAAAAAATGACAAAGAAAGACAGAATAATCTTCGATAACACTCTAAACAATAGAGGAAAATTGATTACCAAAACTTGCTTGAAATCAGCAACATCTCGTATTTCTTCGAACCAGCACACATTGGCTATACCGGAATTGTTCACGAGGTGATCCACTACAAAAAAGAGAAGAAATTAATGATCAAAACAAGCACATGATTTTAATTTTAGCTTTCAAATCCATACAAATCTACAGATCTCTTACTAATGGTACTCTCAACCAACATTGGCCGAAGTGTTCAACTGTGGTCTGGACAAAATTCTGGCAAGTTCCAAAAAAATAATTCTGATGATATAGTATGTAGAACAAATAAATGTTTGATTTCATTTCTATTTCACATATATGGCTAAATGTAAGTTCCAAACAAAAAGTTCTATCAAAACAAACAAGCTACATTTCTAATAATAAGAACATGTGAGCTAACTCCTTAGCACTGTAAACTAAAAGTTGGTTACTTAGCAAAAATAACACCGACTGTTTTGTTAACATTGATGTTTTACTAAATTGGCATGTTTTTAGTTTTATAGAGCTAGTTTCTATGTCAATATCACTGTAAAAGTTGATTATTTAGCAAAAATAGTACAAAGTGTTTTATTGACATGCTAATCTCATATTTAGTGGTATTTGCTAAATTTACACTCTTGTAGTTTTACAGTGTGTCATTTTAGTTGCACTTCAACATAATAGTAATTAGACGGACCTCACCGATGCCGGAGGAGGCGCCGGTTATGAGCACAACCTTCCCAGAGACGTCCTCCGGCAAGACGGAGGCGGTGAGCTTGTAGATGTAGTGGGGGGCAGGAAGACAGCAAGGAGGAGTGACCGCTGCGCCACCCAGTCCATGAAGGAGTTGATGAGGTCCGTCGCCGGCGCCTCGCTCTGCAGGACGGTGTACCCCACCTTCAGCAGGCAAATAGGCTTTTGATGAAACTTGAAACTTCTCAAAGAGCTTTCCTAGTTTTTTATTGTTTCTGCTAATCAGTTTGGTACGCTGAAATGATTATTTTGCAAGTATCACTCTATGTCTTATTTCGAGTATAATTGATAAATCACATCTTTCTGATTTATATATTCAAATGATCTATATTTCCAACACTTAAACAAGACAATTAGGTTCGGATATTATATAGCATTCCAATGTATCAGAGTGATATATGGTAATATAAGCACATAACCACTCTATGTATATGTAAGCACCTTCACGAATGGCATAAGCAACGTCAACAACCTCTATAGAATCCTATCTCTAGCCTATCAATAACATGACAAACTAAAATCAAATAATTATATCTATAGTTGACCAGAATCTGATAAGATTTGCTCACAAAAGAATCAAAGAATGTGCTATTTTATTATATATAAGTAAAAGTTGCACTCATATTTGTAAAAGAATATGCAGTTTATTCTATCATATACAGCTCTTGGTTTACAAACAAATGCTGTTGTAGGTGGCACATTTGTGCTTTATTTGTTGATTTCGTGCTATGCAAAAGTTAGTTTGATCCCAAATCAGGAAGCTGAAGATGATTTAATCTCTAACTATGGTCTAGACACAGCATCAACACCTATGAGGAGAGCTCAGTAGATCAAAAAATAGCTAGAGAGTAATACTGTGGCTAAAATTACTATGTTTTTTCTTATCATCCAGGACACCTTAATGGTCATCAGTGATGGTATAACAGCCAACTCAATGTGTTGTTTCTATTAGCTTTTTTAGAAAACCAACTCTTAGTGTTGACAAGCATGAAACTTTTTTGTTTCCTTTGGATTTCTTGAAGTAATATACTTGTATGCTATCTCAAAGATGAACTGGGCATAACCTAAAGCATCCATGGTTACTAATATTAAAATTTGAATAGACTTTATTTTTTTAAAATAACTTAAGTTTTTTGTGAACTGATCAAAGTATGGAGAAAAGAGAAACCCTATACGGTATGAGATCTAGATGTTCTAAATTCATAATCTGATTGATGCAATTTATGAGAAAAAATAATTATAGTAGTCGAAGGATCCGATGGAAGATCAAGAAGATCCCATGAGATCAATATAGTTCTTTTAGGAGCAAGGTAGTTTTGACTATATATTGTTCAAAAAATGTCGTTTTTGATTATACACGATTTTTAAGATGCAACTTCGAATCAATGTATATGCGCTTGAAAATATATGAGGTGAAGCTGAAACTTGTCCAGATATCCACAAACAAGAATATGCAATATGCCAACTGATACTTACTGGCCTTAACCAGTAATGCTTAAGATATCTTGATTGATACAATTTTTCGAGTTGATGCCTGATATGCTAGTGAATTTGTGATTTTTTTGGTAGTATTTGCAGCCATTAATTCATAATTTCACTTGAATTTAAATTATTAAATCTAGTTTTTACCCCCTCCACTGACTCTGGGCAGATTTACTTGTGAACAAGGCAATTTTGAGCGTGTGTGGAAACTCTTATGTTCTTCTGGCGGCATTAGGTTTGGCTTCAACATTTTCCCTTTGTCAAGGCCTCAAAGGAAAGAAACAAAAAAGGAATCCGGCATTTGCTGAGTATTTACTATGGTGTTTAAGTTTCTCCCAAAAGTCAATTTTCTTAGGTGGCAATTAGTAATCCATCTTATGTTGGGTCTTTGTCTGATATTCAACTTAAGTTTATGGGATTATAAGCTGAATGCCCAATAAAATGAAATATTGGAGAAGTTTAAGCTTGGTCAAACATGGTCTAAAACAATAAATTATATGGTGCAGATGTTGGTAGTATATATACCAAGGCAACAACAAATGTGTGAAAGATAATACATATTACACCTCTTAGGACGTTGCTTATGTCGCTTGTGAAGGTGCTTGCATACACATAGAATGGCTATGTGCCTATGTCGTCGTATATCACTCCGACGTGATCGACCCAAATGAAACAAAGACAGCGATCCAGTGGTCAGAAACATGCCAATGGCATGGGCAAAACAACGGGATCCACGCAGAAGGCGCGGATGAACCGAAACCACTTTTTCGAAAGGCCACAAACGGGGCGTTGATGTGGCGCAGCGTGAGGACGAGTTAGTGTCCGGATTGTATATCTACATATGATGTGCATTGAATATTTGGAAAATGTTTATATTTGTTACAAAAATTTCTGTGCAAACAAAAAAAAAATTGCATGCATATATACTCTGAATGAATAAGTTCTTTCTATCTGTTCACAAGCGGCATAAGATCCCATGAGATCAATGTACCTTTTTAGGAGCAATATAGTTTTGACTATACACGATTCCAAAAATGTAGTTTTTGATTATACGTGATTTTTAAGATACAACTTCGATCATTATATTTTATCATAACAAATTAATAAAAATTCATAATATTGTTAAATTATTTTTTATGACAAATATAATTATATAGTTTTTCTATACCTAATCTAAATATTAATAAATATATTAGTTGTAAAAGTTAAAAAAATTAAATTTTATCCGGTAAAAAAAAGATACTTTTTTTGTTTGATTTTCAGTACCGATAATCGCTCGATTAAGTATGCAAATAGCTCCAAGATTAGATGACATATTTAAATAAAAAATTCATTTAATTTTGTTATGCATAAATTATAATTAACTCAGAACTGGCTGGCAAGCCATGAAATAAGTATACCAAAAAAATAATTAATTTGGTAGTCATCAACTCCATGCATCAATTAATATTGCAAATAAGAGTTCATAACACTAATCAGTTCTTCTGTTACTCTGTACATAAATATGTACTTCCTCTGTTCGGAAATATATATCAATTTTTTCAAATTATGATTATAAAAAAATCATATTTTTAAAAAAGTTATAAAAAATATATGTACAAAATTATTATATCTACTATAATTAATGAGTTTTTACCTATAATTTACACATACACATTGGGGTGAGCAGAAAACCGAAAAACTAAAGTGAACTGACCTAACCATTCGAAAATATTGCTATTTGATCGGTTTTTAAGATTGTTTTTCTGTTTGGTTCAAAAATATGATAAATTCACTTTTCATGGTTTGGTTCGATTGTTTACTCTACAAACCAAATTGACAAAATAAGCTAAATAGTGTCTATGTCCCTCATTCTTTCCTTACTTTGCTTTATAAGTAGTAGAAGTAATATAATACATTAATGTTCATATTGTTCCAATTAATTTTATTATCTTCTACTATTGTTATAATTTTAAGTAGACATTATATTTTCGAATACTTTGTTCTACTATTTGTGAACAAATTCTCTAGTTATTATACCGAATAAACATACTGAATTTTATTTAGTTAATTAGGTTTATTTATAATTTTTATTTTGGTTAATTCTGTGCCCAAAATTTCCGAACCAAAATTTTTAGTTTAGTTAAAAAAATTGTAAAATCGATTGATTGCTTACCCATACATGCGATTAAGGTCTAATTACTCAACTTAATAGAGGTAGTGAGTGACAATTTGCCTATAATTCATAAAATGACTAATATTTGTGGAAAGAATATTTTGTCAAAAAGACATATTTAAGAACTAGAAAATAGCTTTCAATTAAATACAACACATAAGTTGATGACAATGGAAATAGAACTAGCATTGATGGGATGATAATACTTAGCTGTTATATAGGCTCACCATAATTAAAATTCAATCGCGAATCAATCCTCTTTCACTTTTCTAAAGTCAAAAATGATTAAATTCTCTAATTCACCTTCAAATTAGAATTTGATTGAATAGTCATGTTCCTTTCACTATTCAACACTAATTTCCTTTTTGCGACTACTTCAGATTCAATTCCAAAACTCAATTATTTGTATTTTTAGTCATTTTCAGTAAAAATACTATTCACTTCTAGTTTTTGTTTTTGTTTTCGTTCCCAATTATTATCTCTCTCAATCTTATTCATCAGATTCAACCATTATACTAACCTAAGCATAATTTTTTCCCTAGATTTTAAACATTTGCAATTTAGTCCTCTTCTCAACTCAAATTGCAATTCAAACCTCATTCTCAATTTCCTTCAGTTCTGATATTTACCCAATTCAGACTTTTCTTAAATTCCCTCTTCAAACCAACACACCTCCTCTACTACTGCAACACAGACGCAATGCAACCAAGTTTCAGTTCAAAGCCAAACAACACACAGCCATCAAACAACACTTGTCATTCAGGCTACACACACATGCGTGAAGCACATCCCTTCTCCTCCAAGCCTCATACACACAAGCACGTGGACAACAACCAAGTTTTTGTTGTGTGAAGCTGCCAGACTCCTCAGATTTGAGCGTCAAAGCCCCGAGCCCTAAATCAACTTCTGACCGTGTCTCGGCGTGCCGCCGCCTCGTCGCCTCCAACCAAGTCCAATGCCGCCACTTTGTTCAGCCGATGCGCCTCACCAAAGCATATGTGATTCACACCTCATTGCCTCCTGGAACCACACAGAAATGTGACCAAATCACCAGTCAAAATTAGGCCAGAAACAGTGTTGCCGCCGTGTCGCCATCGCCCTTCCTTGCCGCCGTTCAGCTGTTTCCAGCCGCCACAGCCCACGAGACCTTGCCCATTGAGTTCACCTCGCCGATACCTACCAGCTGACGCGAGCGCCGCCTAGATCCGACCACCGGAGCGCATTCGCCGCCGACGAATGCCACGGCAGACCATGCCATGGCATTGCCAATCTGCGCCGTGCACGCACATAGCATGAACCAGACTGCGCCAGAGCAGGCTCCAGCGCATTAGACAATGTCCTGGCATTGTCTCCAGTGCGTCAGTCCACGTCCATAGATTGTCAATCTATGCCAGTCCGCACTCTAGCTGTGTCAAACTATGTCAGGACAATGTCAGACATTGTCAGTCCGCATCCAAGCCTTGTTAGCCTTTGTCCAGACAATGTCAGCCACTGACATTTGCTTCATATAGCCGCATATGTGCACACAATCCAAAACCAACTTGTCCGCTGAGTTTGTAACCACATTTCTCAAGTTTGTTCAACTGCCTCTTCGTGAGAAACCCCTGTCTGAGTCTAGTTATCCTACGTTGCTCCAGACAATAGTCGTTCATCAACATCCATACGTCGCCGTGTCCTTGTCCGATCTAAAAATTGACTTCGTCCTTGTTGGTCAACTACCCTACAAAGGTCCCTTACCACACTTTAGCCCTCTAATAATTTTAGATCACAATCTAGCCTTGTAAGACATCTCCTAGCAATGTCAATCTTCGACTAATATCGCTCTTGTTGACATGACTATGACATTCATAGTCTTAGGAAGTTCAGATTGAAAATCCGTAGGCGTCAACTTATCCGCCTCGGTGTCATCCAAACCCCAAATTAGAATTCCCTTGTTTTTTGAACCAGTTCTTAAGCCAATTGCTCCACCGATCATCCCAACCATAGCCTCATCCTTAACCGTCGTGTCCTATACTTCCATAAAACCTCTGACACAAATTCCATGAGCTAAACTAAAGCCCTAACCGAGCCAAAGCATCAATTCCGCTCCAAACAAGTTAACCTAGCTACATCTGAAATCCGTCTTAACCAATTACGAACTTAATCTAGTTGCATTTGCCAGAGCTCGGCCTAAGCTAAACCTACCCACTACCTTTTAATCATAATCCTTGAGTCCATCCAGGGTCTTTCATATAATCTTGTCATATGAATCTCTCCAGTACTCCAGCATTTGATCCCATGAGCATCATTAAGCATACATGCATGCACATGCGAATATACATACATACATACTAATTATTATTTTCTTATTACTGGACTTACGTCGAAATTGTATATCATCGTAATTAGGTGTTAGACGGGTCAAGTCTAAAGACCTCAACCTTTCGACTCTCGTAATTGACCAGTCAATGGTTCAAACAAGGCAAATCATTGTTCTTTGATCATATTGAATCTACATATTGCAAAAGACTATAGCTTGATATTTATGGTGTATGGAAGTAGGCATGTGAATGAACAATCACAGGTAGTTAGTGATGGGAGAGTAATTTGCATAACATCATCTAACCCACAAAATTAATATAGGCAACCAACATGTCACCTTATACTAATAAGATATTAGTTAGAGCCTCTTAACTGGAATAGATATTCTACTTAATATTTCTTGGTTTTGACAATAGAATGTCTTTGACTCGAGTGGTTTGAATAGTGAAATGGCATTGTTTAGTGTAGGGTATGTGGTTTGTTTCTTGTTTTAGACATATAAGGACTAAAATCTTGTGTTGTGTTTTAAGTGGCATGACTTATGTATTGTTCACAAATCTGATATGGGATGGGTCTAGACCGATAGTATGTTAAATATACATGAACCCCCTATATGGTTGAGTCTCTTTTTCACGTACTCACTTATGTATATTCTTTTAGGAGCTTTGCTCCACACACTACACTCTGACGCAGTAATGGAAATATGATTGTTCGACATAGGGTATATCCCGCTACAACTGTGGTTAGTCTGACCATTGGGCAAGAGCAAATTGTATGAGAAGTATGAATAAAGTCTTTGTTTTCTTAGCCTAGTCGCATGCAAAATGTGCATGAGAATTGTCCTGACAGTATTACGCTAAGAAATATTGTGGGTCAATTGGTACACCTCTATAGAGTTAAAAATATATTCAAATACTCTTTGCTCTTGGGTGTTTAGGAGCCGACTTGTGGTGGGTTAAACCAACATCGATGTGATGCAAATAATGTTTATAATTAAAAATGGGATGGTTATGGTGTAGACATAATAGGAAACTAAAATGTTGATAGCTAGATTTCATGCATCTGTTATTAACTGCAGTTACATTCACTTATGATTAGATGCAAGTGTTCTCGCAAAATGAACTTACCTTATGTTCCTTGAGATGTACTTTGTCATGTGCAGAAGATGTATGGTATGTCAGTTATCAGTGATCTGTTGAGTATGTTGTGAGTACGTTGTACTCACCCTTGGTTAATGATTGAATCCAACTTAGAAGAAACCAGACTTATATGTGACCACTTAAGAGTCTAGATGGTTACTAGCCACACTCGAACCTCAATTGTTGATAGGTTATAGATGTCTGTTGTTTTTTTTTTGTTGAAAACCACTTCATTTAAAACTCTAAGTATTTGACCATGCCGGCCCTTATATCTTTTGTTACGTATCTGGCCTAGCCGCCTTATGCAATACCTCTTAAAATACATTCAAATTATGCGATTGGATTCTGTCTATGATATTCAGTCTTGTGAGTGTGTGTGGTTGTATCCTGTGCAGCCGAGGTATATGCACGCACGGGTCCCATCCGCAATGAGCAAGCAGGTTACCCCCACAACAGTAATCTATTATATAACAAATTCTGGTGATATTGGAAATATCACATTAATTCTAGTATTACATAAAAAAATTCAAAATTTCTACATTAATCCCTAAAAAAGAAAAATTACTAGAAATTTTCATATTAATCGGAAAAAGAAAATATCTATATCATTCATTATATTTATAATGGTATAGATTCACCATCTGAAAAATTATATTCAAAATTAGCCCTATCTTTATTATGATACAAATTCATGTGAAAAATCGTATCCAAAACGAACTTTATCTCTTTTATATTATTAGTAAAAGATGTCCTTGACTATCACTTGTGATTCCTTCAAGTCCGTCTCTGCAGATTGCACTCCTGCATAATTTCAACTATGCAAGTAAACATTCTTCTTATTTTGAGACCAACCTAATGCCATTTGAAGCAAATTAGACAACAATTTTTTACTTTCGAGGCAAACAAGCAGGTAAGGAGCGAATCTTATATCAGCCAAAATCTCGTTCTTAAGATGCCAATTAAGATAATGGAGCATTTTTCCATACTTCTACTCTTCTAGTAGTTTGCAACATATTTCCATGAACATATTGTGATTAGCCGCACAATTGCACAAGATTTTATTAAATTGTCTCCAAGTAGCAGACCATGGAAGGATACTAAGGTTTGTCACATCTGCTGCTGCACTGGTGTATGGGGTATACTTAAATGCCATCTCTGAAGTTTTTACAGGTACATATAAGGCTGGCCACAGATGAAGTTCAGAATATATCAAGAGCAATCTGAAAACCATTTACAAAATCATGCATATCTGATGGCTCCATTGAATCCACCATGTATTGAAATCACAACTCAAATCAAACAAGTTCAAATATTCAAACCAAGAAGAAGTTGAGGGCAGATTTTTCAACAGTTGCAGTCTCTACGGTGAAAACAGGGAAACCGACAAATCTCAAGTTTTCGTATGATAAGATACAAACTTAGCATCCCAGAATTGTTACTTGCTAGACAACAAAGGTATTTAGAGAAGGATATGCTTTTGGTATAGAAGAAACCAACCAAAAAGAGCACCACATATCAATTTGGTTTATTTCTATATTACCTTTGATTAGGACTTTACCTGTTGGTCTATATATGTAGACTTAAGTCTAATAAAGCATATCCATGTTTCTTCCAATTCCTAACACTTTCTACATTTGAAGTCATCTTTCATTCTTCATGCTACATCTTTGTTTCAAGATATGTGATGCATTCTTTCAGGTGTTAATACATGGTCTACAAAATCTTAAAATGGGATGGTATCCCTTTGGTTGTTTAATAGACAATAAAAAGACATTAAGTACCAATTCCTCAACATGTACTTAAAAAATATCAATGTAAATAACCATAGAAACAAAACCTGAAATTGGCTTGGAATTATAATTCAAATTTTCATTTTTGCATGTCAGCAATACACGAGAGTCGGAATTCCAAAGCAATTCCAGCGAATTTTAATTCAGAATGAGAATGGAATTTCAGTTCCATAGGCCAATTCCAATTCGTAGGATCCAAACATACCCTTAATTGAAAACTGAAAGTCCATGTTCACATGAAAAAAAATATATAAAAAGGAATACTGGATACACACTACGGTAAGTATATCAGTATTAGGTCAGACCAAATAAATAGCACCATATCAACTAACAAAGGTAGGATCTAGCAACGATAGTAAAACAGCAATTAGTGCACCTAAACTAATATTTTTTGGGTATTGAAAGAATCTAAAAGTTCCCTGGTCAACTTCTGACAGCAAGAGGTTTGAAAGTTGTGCAATGGGCAAAAGAAGTGCAAATAATTGTCTATTAATTCATCCCATGAACCAATAAGATTCCTAGTCTTTGGAGCCAGCCAGGATTAGTCCTAGGTAAAGCAATTATATCTTTCTCTGATGACCTTTCATTGGATTATATCTTTCTGTGGGAAGTCAGCAGCATAACTGCAACAATTGATGTTAAAACAATAAAAAAATTTTAAACTTTTTTCTAATGTGAAGGGAAGAAACAACCAGTAATTGCCTACCACATAACGTTGCTTCCTTTTGAAAGTATGAATGATTCCTATGTAAAAATATGTCTCTTTTGGCAACTTGCCAGTATCTAAGATCTGAATGGTTAATTTCAATAATAAGATCATAATCATCCAGCAAAGTATGTCATGCATGTAAGAACAAACATTTAATTATTGGGATATCATACCAACCTCTATGATTAATATATAAAAAGCTCAATGATTTCACTTAAATTCTACATGTAGTTCAAACATGACATCTTCCAATATGGTAAATGGGGAAGAATATACTGCTCTGTGTGTGTGTGTGTGTGAAAGACAAGTACAGAAAAAAAGATAAATATCATTTTGGAATTGTTGTCCTCGAAACAGCCAAGGGAATGGTACCGAAAACATCTTATGCTGATGACAAACAGTACAAGAGTTTGTTTGTCAAGTATTGCCAAGGGTCACTCCTTGTCACACAAATAGATGTCCCTTTAAACATGATGCACATTGCTTTTTGAAACTCTCTGGCATTTTAGAGAAGCATTATCATGTAGATATCTCTTCAAATCATACAAAGATTTTCTTTTAATCTTTACAGAACAGACATGTATTGAACTTGTACTGCAGAAACCTACCTAGGAGAGCTTCTCATGCCAGTATATAAAGAAGCACAAGCTACACACTTCCTGGTGAACAGGAGCCTGCAGATGCAACAAGAGTTGGCAGAACATCGCTCCAGCGTCACGACTCAATATATAAGGATGCAGAAAATGTTTCAGGCGCACAGTACCACAACTCTGAGGTCTGCTTTTCCTGTAACTTCAACTTGCTGGTGTCTAATGTATCATAGTTTTTACCCAGTAGAAGGATGAATTTTCTAACTTATATGCTAGTTGATGACTCAAAAAAAAAAACATTATTCTCTATATAAGATACAAATATGCAAATAGGCTTTTGATGAAACTTGAAACTTCTCAAAGAGCTTTCCTAGTTTTCTATTGTTTCTGTTAATCAGTTTGGTATGTTGAAATGATTATTTTGCAAGTATCACTCTGTGTCCTATCTTGAGTATGATTGATAAATCACATTTTTTTGATCTACACATCCGAGTGATCTACATTTCCAACATCTGAAATAGGGCAATTGGGTTTGGACATTATTTAGTATTCCAATGTATCGGAGTGATATACGGCTACATAGGCACGTAGCCACTCTGTGTATGCAAGCACCTTCACAAGTGGCATAAGCAACGTTAACGATCTCTATAGAGTCATGTCACTCATCCTTTACAGCATCATTCTTCTACCTATGATCAAGTATGTTATCATTGTACTCTATGCAAATGACAATGGAGATGATAAGTTTCTCTCTTGAAGAATCCTCTAGCCTATCAATGACATGACAAACTAAAATCAAAGAATTATATCTATAGTTGACTAGAATCTGATAATATTTGCCCACAAAAGAATCAAAGAATGTGTTGTTTTGCTATAAATAAGTAAAAATTGTACTCATATTTGTAAAAGAAGATGCAGTTTATTCTACAATATACAACTCTTGGTTTACAAAGAAATGCTGTTGTAGGTGGTACATCTGTGATTTATTTGTTGATTTCATGCTATGCAAAAGTGAGCTTGATCCCAAATCAGTAAGCTGAAGATGACTTGGTCTCTAACTATGGTTTGGACATAGTATCAGCACCTATGAGGAGAGCTCAGTGAATCAAAAAATAGCTAGAGACTAGTATTGTGGCTAAGATTGCTATATTTTTTCTTACCATCCAGGGCACCTCAATGGTCATCAGTGATGGTATAACAGGTAACTCAATGTGTTTTTTCTAATAGCTTTTTCAGAAAACCATCTCTTGGTGTTGACAAGCATAAATTTTTTTTGTTTCCTTTGGGTTTCTTAAAGTAATATGCTTGTATGCTATGTCAAAGATGAACTGGACATAACCTAAAGCATCTATGGTTACTTATATTAAAATTTGAATAGACTGTATTTTTTTTTTATAATAACTTAAGTTTTATGTGACCTGATCAGAGCAGAAAAAAAGAGAAACTCTATACGGTATGAGACCTAGATATTCTGAATTCATTATCTGATTGGTGCAATTTATGGAAAAAAATAATTATAGTAGTTGAAGGATCCGGTGTTGAGACCAAGAAGATCCCATGACATCAATGTAGTTTTGTTTAGGAGCAATGTAGTTTTAACTATACAAAATTCAAAAAATGTCTTTTTGATTATACACGAATTTTAAGATGCAACTTCGATCATTATATTGTAAAATTACTTTTTATGACAAATATACTTATATAATTTTCTATACCCAATCTAAATATTAATAAATATATTGTTTGATTTTCAATACCAACAATTGCTCAATCAAGTATACAAATAGCTCCAAGATTAGAGGACATATTTAAATAAAAAATTCATTTAATTTTTGTTATGCATAAATTATAATTAACTAAGAACTGGCTGGCAAGCCATGAAATAAGTATACAAAAATAATAATTAATTTGGTGGTCATCAACTCCATGCATCAATTAATATTGCAAAATGGGAGTTCATAACACTAATCGGTTCTTGTGTTACTCAGTACTTCCTCTGTTCGGCAATACATTTCAATTTTTTCAAATTACTATTATCAAGACAATCATATTTTTAAAAAAATTCTAAAAAATATATGTACAAAATTATTATATATATTACAATTAATGAGTTTTGACATACAATTTACACAAGTGAATTGAATCGAATCATTCAAATATATTGCTATTTGGTCGGTTTTTAAGATCGTTTTTCCGTTTGGTCCAAAAATATAAAAAATTCATTTTTTATGGTTCGGTTCGATTATTCTACTCCATGAACCAAATCGATCCAACTGAAATTTTTAGTTTAGTTACAAAAAATTGTAAAATTGGTCGACTGCTCTCCCATACATGTGATTAAGGCCTAATTACTCAATTTAACAGGGGTAGTGAGTGAAAATTCATAAAATAATTAATATTTGTGGAAAGAATATTTTGTCAAAAGACATATGTAAGAACTGAAAAATAGCTTTCAATTAAATACGAGACACAAGTTGATGACAATGGAAATAGAACTAGCATTGATGGGATGATATTACTTAATTAATTAATGAAACTAATATGCATGTGAAGGAAGGAAGGTAGCTTGCCGTGAAGTTGATGTGTGCGTGCATTCATACAAGGTAGCTCTTCATCTTGGCATTGCCATTCAAGGATGCAAACTCCGGTGGAAGCTTAGGCTCGTACCACTTCTCGTGCTCATGCGTATCCCACCGCAGCTTGCCCCACCACTCTCTCTCCCCATTCACCTCCACCTTCTTCTCCGCTTCTTCTCTCAGGCGCGGGAGCCGCCGGAGGCCTCGGCACCCACGGACACGGAGCTCCCTCCATCTCGGTGCACCCATCAGACCATCGTACTCGAGGTCGTGCAGCCGTGGGAGCTCCTGGAGGCATATCATTTCGAGGCTTGGGAGAGAAAGAGTATGCCTATCGTAGAAAACTGTGTTGAGGTTGGGGCAGAATAGAATGTGAAGCGTCTTGAGCTTTGGTAGGTCGCACCAAGATGGCATCACGGACTCCAATCTTGGGCAGTGCTCCAAGTGCACGTGCTCTAGTGAATCGAAAGAATCAGCAAAGGAAAACCAATTTAGACTTTTGAGATGAGAGACTCGAACATTTCGCAGGTTCTTCAAGGACATCCTGAAAACTACGGCCATTTGATGACACCATTTGAGCTCGCATTCCTCCAAGTCGTGGAAGTCACTCAGGCCAGAAAGGCTAGAGACAAAAGCATCATTACTCACAGACACCGATTTGGTGACATCCAGAAGATGTTTTAAACCATGTGGATAGCGATCCATTGTTGAGATCTCCACATGACGCTTGCTTCGGCGAAGAGGAGGTTTCACCATTGACATCATATCAACTTCCTCTGTCATTGAATAACCCACATAGACATCACTGTAAGGTGATTGCTTCCATATTAATTCTCGGAACTTGTTATCCAACAAGCCTTCTTCATCTCGCAGCTTCTTCCTAATTCTGGTAGTGCATGGTGCAACACAGACATAGAAAGACTGGAGAACAGCATTAACATAATCAAAGCTGTAAAACAACCTGGAATCACTAACATGGATGTGAGCAACTTGATCAGAAGGATTGTCATCTAATTGAGTTGCACCGATTTCATCTGGGCAATCATCCAAGTAAAACACATCAGGAAACCTCCGTAGCTGATGCCAAGGAAACCGTTTCAGAGAAGGAACTCCAAAGAGAAGCAACCTTCTAAGCTTGGGAAAGTTGGGGACGTCCGCAGCGAGCTCCTTAACAGCTGTAGCAGAGAGGTCAAGCTCCTCTAAGGCACCAAGGTCCCTGAGGTTCACAAACTCGAGCTTTCTGCATCCACGTAAGGACAAGCACCTTACTTGTGATTCGGAGATCAACGAGAAGGATCTCAGAGTAGGATGCCCATTCATTTTGATCTCTTCTAAGTCATTGCAACCTTGGATATGTAGCTCCTTGAGGCCTTGTGCTTTAGAGAGTGATCTTGGAAGTGCAATCAGAAACTTGTTGTCGATGAGCTTGAGTGATTGCAGTTGCTGCATTCCTTCAAATATCCTCTCAGGGAAAGATTCTATTTGAGTCCCTGTGACCTCAAGGGTCATTAGTTTGGGCAATGTACCCCTGGATGGGAATAACATCAACCTCTTGTTGTCGATGAGCTTGAGTGATTGCAGTTGCTGCATTCCTTCAAATATCCTCTCAGGGAAAGATTCTATTTGAGTCCCTGTGACCTCAAGGGTCATTAGTTTGGGCAATGTACCCCTGGATGGGAATAACATCAACCTCTTGTTGTCGATGAGCTTGAGTGATTGCAGTTGCTGCATTCCTTCAAATATCCTCTCAGGGAAAGATTCTATTTGAGTCCCTGTGACCTCAAAAGTAATTAGACTAGACAACATAGTCATGGAAGGAGGCAAGTATTTAAGATTGGAGCAATCAATAAGGATGAGCTCCTCAAGATTTGACATGTCTTGGAAAAAACTGTAAGGGAAAGTAGATATTTTTGAATGGGAGAGGTCGAGGTAGCACAAATTTCTCTTGTTGTTGCCAATTTCTTGATTCAAATCAAGAAAAGGAACTCCATTCATATCAAGAATTTCAAGCAAATTTAGCGGAGATAGTGAGGAAGTGCTAATGATTCTTGAGTTACCACCACCACCACAACCATTAGTTGTGCTAGTAGTGCAAGAATTGCATAGAGTTTCGAGGTGGCAGCATCCTCTGAGTGAAAGCAATCGAAGATTCACTAGACAACCAATCGATGAAGGGAGTGATTTCAGTGGAGTATAAGAGAGATCAAGAACACGAATATAATGGAGTTTTGGCAACAAATGATCAAGCTGTGATAGTAGAGATAGGTGTGAGCAACCTCTTAGAATAATTGTGGTCGGGCCACCAATTTCCTTGTTCAACCATGTCATGCTCAGATGAATTCCTTTGCCGTTGATGAATGATATCCAATTCATGCTCTTCAACTTCTCAGTGTTAGAAAGTTCATTTGCTTCAAGGAGCTCTCCAATGAGACCATAATGTTCTAAAAATTGTGCGGCGGTGTTGGTATAGCATTCACCACTACTTGAGGTTGGGGCGTTGACATTGTTGATACTTGAAGATGCAGTAGTAGCAGCATGAGTACTTGAAGAAAAATGGGGTAATTGCAATAATGAATATTCATGAAAGGCTTTAAGTATTACTTTTCCAACTTGACACACACTGTAATACTTGTTCTGATAGCTGCTAGTGTCCTTTTTATTATTTTCTTCTTCTTTTGATTTAATGAGGAGGCCTTCCGCAACCCATTGACGGATCAGCTCATCTGAGGTGATAGATTTAGAGCATTTGTCATCTCCATGTTGTGAATGGGCAAAGAGCATGCTATAGTGAAAACACCGGAGGGCAATACGATGCCAATACTCTTCATTTCCTTGACATATTGCACTGAAGATAGAGTTGGCTGACTGACGCAATGCAGATACAATGGTCCTCACAATTTCGTCATCATGCAAGGACAGTACTTTGTGATCTTCGGATTTGCTCATGTCGCAAACTTTAGTGGAAGCAGTTGAGATCAACCATTTAGATGTATTCATAGATGGTGGAGGAAGCCCCACTTTGTCAAAAAAATACCTAGAGGCAATTGGCTTATGAAGGTTCTCAACCATCAATAGATACTTACTATTAGATAACTTTCTAAAGGTCCTTGGAACTATTGATTTGAATAGATGGTCCTTCCAGCTGTTGTCATTCTCCAGTCTGTAGCTACAGTAACGGACTTCATCAGCAGCTTCCTTCATCATCTTGTATTCTTCATCTAGCGTTCCCATCTCCTTTGCTACTGCGATGGCCAATTCTTCCACGATGTCCATGTCTTCTTGGGCTTCTGTGGGTGAGAGATGCACCTTTATAACGTAATCAAAGGGCCAATACTCCCTCAAGGCATCAAAAACAAGACTTGTTATGGTCCGTGTAAATGAAGCTGTAGGACCAACTCCGACATTCCACACTACTGCAGCATCTTCTCTGATCCATTCGTCTCTCACATATGATGTGTCGACCTGATAAACAGAGATCCTAGGCACAAAGGAAGAAAGCAGACGCATGAGCCTGAAAGTTGAACTAACAATCCATACTATCTATAGTCTAGTGAATTGATAGTTAATATCTTACTTCTCTAGTTGGATCATCTGAAAATATTTGTATAATCCAATTTTAGTAGTGTTTCAACTTTTTCTTACAATCAACGAGTAGTGCAACTTTATGTTCAGTTTAGTTCTTTGACCAATTAAATCTAATAGCACGTGCTAACATAATATTAATTAATTGTTACTCTATTTCTAGTTTTTGTATTTGTTTAAGAGGGTGTTTGGTTGAGTATTAATTTAGGTTTATTTGACAAATAAGTGAAACTCAAGTTGCATAGTTAGCTTCTTTTGGGCAACTTTAGATGAGTTTAATATTATTTGGGCAAATAAATTGTAACCCCTAACCCAGTTTATGCAACTTATTGCTCTCTGTTCTGTTCCTCTTCACATTTCATATCAAATAAGCTAAATTTTGCTGTTAAAATTAGCCTAGTTTTTGAATTTATAAATTATAAGTACAAAAACTAGACTTATAAACTAAATTGTTGGTTTGTTGCAACGTGATATCTATAAGATCAAAAAAAATATAGAAGGTAATTGCATGATACCCATTGATCTGCATTTCTTTCTAGTTTATTAATTTAAAAACTAGTTAAATGGAGATTGAACAAACCAAACCATTATAAAAGACATATAAAGGACATGCCTATTCTAATTATTACTTCTCCTGTTTCAAAATATAAGATCGAATTTCCTTGTACACATATTAAAGAAATGTAAAGTGAAGAATAGAGAAAACACTGGACCTTTCTACCTATATTAAGATAGGTAATTAACCACTCAATTTGCTCTCTCCCGAGAATTAATAATGGCCAGAAGTAAATAAAAAACCATGATATTAATGGTCTCTTATATTAGGAAACGATGCAAAGTGAAAAGGGGGCCCATATTTTGAGATAGAAGTAGTACGTTTTTTTAATTTAGTTCATATGAGCAAAAAAGTTAAAAAAACTGAAGTTTCCAAAAGAATAGAAAGTCTAAATTAAAATATGGTATATTTAAGAATTCCAGAATTAGAAAAAAAAAGCCAAAATAGATATATATATTGGGAACAAAAATTTCATAAAATAAAAATATAAATAAGTCTAGAAACATCAAAAAATTTATAAAAATAACAAGAAGATCAAACAATTTACAAAAACGAGAAGAAAAACAAAAAATATAGAATGATTGAAATGAACATAACCTGTCCAAAAAATAAATAATTAAAGCACAAAATCAAATGGATAAATGGGAAATAAAAATACTAAAATGAAAAAAAAGAATATGTGGTTAAATTGAAATAAAAAAAATTTAGAAACCCAATTTGTGAAATTTTTATCTGACAGTTCATTCCATTAGTTTAACTCAAATGTTGAAGTAGTTATTAGTATAATACATTGAATACAATTTTATATTTATTGAGTTGAAATATATAAATTGTTTCATATATGCATTAAAAACGCGTTGCACTTGCTATTATTTTGTACTTTGTAAATATTTTTTAAATCATTTCATTTTTATGGTGTGACACATTTCTATTAACTACTACAATATTTCTTTCAAGCTATATATTGCAACATTTTCACAGATTAATTCTATAACATCCTAAATTTGGAAATTTTGATTGTAAGGTTCTTCAAATTTTGTAATGTTCAATTCCTTAATTATAAATTTTATGAGTTTAGGGAATATGCGCATGACATTGAATTGATTAACAATAATTAATTTCAGATCTATAAAATTAAAATGTAAACAATTTAATCATAGTATCGACATTGTATGATACTTGCAATAGTTGTGATTTGTATGGGAATTAAGCATGGCTTCAAGGTATCATTGATTAAATTAGGATAGCTTTTCCCAGTGGCACAGTCAATACATGAACGCTTGAGAAAAACATATGTAGTACTATGAAAGTTTCTAAGCAGTAAGTAGTTTTGTTTGACGATTTTTTGCAAAAAAAAAAAAAAAAAGGTCCTAGGCCCACCACATAACTTGGTGTCTTGCAATGTGTGAGTAAATTTTAATGGAGCATATTGAAATTGATAGATAGTAGAAATCTTGCAATAAATTCATGGTAATGTAAATCAACATTACAACATATTTAAGCATGTCAAAATTGGTTCAGTCACGAAGGGGGCAACAGCTAGTTACCCTTATAATGTATAGGTTTGCCTGACCGAGAATTTATTTGTAATTTATTGTAAATTTTGAATCCTTAAATAAAATAAGTGGTTCCGCGATTTTTTGGAATCCTCTAAAGATATGAAACCCAAATATGATATTATTGTAGTCTGAATGGCACATATGGAAGTACCAACTGGCAATGAAATCTCTTTGAAGGGAAATCCATTATTGTTTCAAACATATATATGGCCCTCCACACGCGCGTGTAGAGAGAGGTAAAAGAAGAATTTTCATAGAATTGAGGCATCTAAATGCCTTCTCTTGGAGTAATAGACAAGAACAACCCTTACTAGACAAGTTGGATAGACTTTTGTAAATACAAGATGGAATGATATTGATACCTTTAGCTAGTCAAAATAGTCACAAAAAGCTTTAATTTTATGTCCTTAATGATATTGCTAGTGTTAAATTTGCAAAAAGAATTTAATGAATCTCCTGTGTGCAAGTTAGTGAGTATTTGGGCTTTTGAGGACTCAAACAAAGTATGTTTTAAACGAGGATCACACTAGGACATTCAATCAGACAATAGGGAGCCTCTAGAGGCTTGTACGGTCAACCTATATGGTCATCCTGATCGTATAGCACATTATCTACTTTAATGATTGTGATAAAGAAATATTGTTAAGAATGTTCAAACTTTATTTAAACTGATAAAAAATAAAGGAAAAAACTAAATGCGTTTGGATCTATTTGAGCCACTTACACATTCAAGCTATTGCTTAGCCACTTAAGCAACCTCCTTAAGCACTAAAACTACTTATTCCAACCGATTACATAAAAGATAAGCGGGAGAGGGGGCTCTTACTGCTTATGTAGACACTTAAACGGTCGTTTAGATTATTTTTTAGAAAAATAGCTGTTGGTTTTGATAGACCTAATTAATTGACTTAAGGTTCACTCTAGAAGTGAAAAAACTCTTACAAATTAACAAAGAATAAGGCCTATTTAAAATTCAGGTAACAAAAAATATTGAGAAAGGAAAAATATAGGAATTAAGTGTCATATATAATGGAATCTGCGGGAATTTTTCAATGTGGGAATTTTTTTGAAGAGATATTTAAATGCAACATAGGAGTACATGAATTTGGAAGAAAAAGAGTGTAAGTTGCTTTCAACAAGATTTTTCATGAAGTTATACTTTATTTTTCATTTCCTCCAAAATTCCATGCAAGAGATCATTCTAAAGAATATTAAGAAATTTTATATAGCCATTCCTTAGTATCAAACATTTATATACAAAAATTTCCATATAGGATTCAAATAATTCAAAATCCCTCTTTTGTCTCTAATCCAAACACTTCCTAAAAATTATTCTCAATAATTTATAGTTAAACTTAAAATTTTAAATTACCACAAAAATTAAAAAAAAAATTATATCACTATTCATGGTGCGGACCACATCAGCATAGAATAGACCTACAAATTCATATAAAATTAGAAATAGAAAACTATGCCCATACATTTGGTTGATAATAGTTTGTATGGCTCAAATTTATTTCTAGTTTAATCTTGTAAGAGGAAATCTCTGACTCATCATGGAGGGTGTTATCCTTGACAATATTTACACAAGACTAGCATAATGCCTGGGAAAATCCTTTGGGTTAAGGTCACCCCTGGGTGAGCCGAGGTCCGGAAGAACCCTTCAGGGTAAGCTCGCCCCCTGAGAAAACCTTCTGGGTTAAGGTCACCTCTTGGTGAGCCATTGCCCAAGAGGACCCTCTGAAGTAAACTCGCCTCCTAGGAGAGCTATCATCCGGGAGAACCCTTCGGGGTAAGCTTGCCCCTCAGGAGGGCCATCACCTCAGAGAACCTTTAGGGTTAAGATCACCCTCGGGTGAGTCGTTGTCTGGGAGAACTCTCTAGGGTAAACTTGTCCCTCGGGAGAGTTGTCACTCGGGAGAACCCTCTGGGTCAAGGTCACCGCGGAGTGAGCCGTGGCCTGGGAGAACCATTCGGTTTAAGGTCACCTCTGGGTGAGCTTTTGCCCAAGAGAACCCTCCAGGGTAAGCTCGCCCCGTGGGAGAGTTGTCACCTAGGAGAACCTTCTGGGTTAAGGTCACCCCCGAGTGAGCCGTTGCCTAAGAGAACCCTCTAGGGTAAACTTGCCCCCTGAGAGAGTTGTCACCCAGGAGAACCCTCCGTTTGAGCCGTGGCCTGGAAGAACCATCCGGGTTAAGGTCACTCCCCAGTGAACCATTGTTGCATCTAGGCCTTCATGCCTAACCCTAATTTTGATGATTAATGAAAACAAAGTGTTCCGGACTAATTGTGCTTCTGAGATTGTCGATACAGAGTTTGCTCGGGAAGAAATATAAGATGGTCAAGATGAACCCGACTTGAAGTGAAGCACAAGATGCAGAAGATCAGAGACAAGTCGCAAAAATGAAGACAAGACACAAGCCGGAAAAGCAAAGGACCTAAGGTAATCCGTATTTTATTTTTACCGATCTCGGCGTTTGGAGATGATCGGTTAGGAAAATTATTTTTAGTTTTAACCGTACTATAAAGAGCGGTGGCGAAAGTCCTCTCTTTATCTCCAACACAAACCGAGAAACCTAGGTCATTGCATTGCATCTTTTTGGTTGGATTTGGTTTGAACTTAATTTGAAAAATCTGGATTTTCAGTTCAGTTTTTGACAGCAGAAGAGTTTTTCTTTTTTCTAGAAAGATATAGGCAGATCTGGTTTTTTTTTCTGTTGACAAAAATGTAGCCCTTGAAATTATCTTTCAAACGAGATATTAAACACCTCTTTTGGATTTCTGGATTTAAAGTTATCTTTGTTTTTGTTCAGGCTGACTGTCAGTTTGCTAAACTGACTGTCAGTTTGAATGTCAGTTCGTGTTAACTGACAATTGTCCAGAGAGGGTGTATTTTGTGCTCAAATTTTTTGTACTAAACTGACTGTCAGTTTGTCCATACTGACTGTCAGTTGGGGATTTGACCACTGTGTTTTTAACTGAGTTTCTATTTGCTTCTGGTCGAGTTCGTGGTCGAACTGACTGTCAATTTGCATAACTGACTGTCAGTTGTGGGTTTCAGCTTTCCATAAACGACCACGAACGGCTAGCAAAGTTTCATCCGTAAATTTTGTCGGCCGTTATACACGTAACTGACTGTCAGTTAGGCAAACTGACTGTCAGTTTGAGTTGCTGATTTTCAGCCCTAGCTCCAACGGTTCTTTTGATTCTTGAGGCTATAAATAGGGGTTTTGGGCATGTGTTTGATACAACAAGCAGCAGCATTTTCTTATAAACTCTTGAGCTTTAGTTTTCTACTTAGAATCTTGATCTTTTGATCAAGTCGAGTGTTTTCCGATCCACCGAGCACTTCAGTTCTTTGCATTTGCATTCACTTAGTTTCTCGGTGCGTGTTTGGAGGTCTAGAGAAGACCTTGCTGCCTATTACTCTTGGTGAGTGCCCTCACCTAGACGGTTTGGTGGCGTGGCCGTTGATCTCTCCGTTCGGAGAATGTCGGAGAGGCTCGACAAGTTTGTACAAGGCATTGGTGCTCACCTTTCCAGAGTAGACAAGGAGCAACCACTAGTGATAATATCCTTTGTGGATATTGAGGCAAGACTCAAGTGATTTGAGTGCTTCAACGAAGATTAGTGGAGATTGGGCAAGTCTCCGATACCTCGGTAAAAATCGTTGTGTTTGTTCTCTATCTTCTCTCTTTAATATATTAAATTGCATTTGGTATAAAAACTTGTTTTTATTTGAAGTTTTTAAAGCCTCCTATTCACCCCCCCTAGTCGGCATCCTTGATCCAACAACCATAGCCTAGGAGAACTCCCTAGAGTAAGCTCGCCCCCGAGAGCCATCACTCTGGAGAACCATCCGGGTTACGGTCGACCCTCAGGAGAGCTATCACCTGGAAGAACCCTTTGGGTCAACGTCACCCCCATCAGCCGTGGCTCGGGAGAACCCTCCGGGTAAGCTCTCCCCCCAGGAGAGCCGTCACCCGGGAGAACCCTCAGGGTTAAGGTCACCCCAGGTGAGTCATCATCCTAATGAACCCTCGCCTTCGAGATCGCCCCCATTTTCCTAATGGGGCCCACCAGGGCTCGTGTCAAAGATCCACAACCTGTGCTTGGGGAATTGACCATCTCACTCACCATCTGAGGGTAGCTGTGAATGTCATTAGGGTCTTTAGACTTCACTTAGGGCTATGAATACCCCTTGCACACCCTCATTTGTAACTAAGAGCTATTTGCATTTAATACAACCAACCACCAATTGGTGTGTCTTGGAGCTCTCTCCCCACGGGAAGGCCTCCCAACCGACTAATGTTGGAGGCACATCTACAGGACTAAGATTCCAACTAGAATCCCAATTTGTATGAATCCATCGTGTAAACATTCTCGTGATTACACGATTCGGAGTGACCCGTCACATGGTCAGTCTAGGTCGTTAGTTCTTTACGACTTGTGAATCTTACTTGTCGCGGGCTCCTAACCCATGACAAATCTGTGGCTTTATATTTTTTGATTTAAAATATATGAAGTTTTTCCATATTTAATGTTGCTATTATTTTTTTGATTGTTAATATTTTTTACAACATCATTTAGTTGTTATGATGCGAATATGTGCCATTGTCCCCCTACATCCAATCCATTTTTAGCGCTTTGATAGATTTCTATGACTACTACAATATTTCTTCCAAACTATATATTGCAACAAATAAATATATATTTAGCAGCATACAATTTTCTCAATATTTATTTTATTTACTAAGATTACAATAAGTTAACCTACACGGCACGCATACTTTTCTTTTCTTACCAATATTGATAGATCAATATAAATCACAAAATTGTTATCATTAAAAGCTGTGTGATTTTTATCTGTCGGATAAAAGATCCTTCATTTGACTTGATTTTTATCTGTATAAAACAGATGGGTGCACGGACATGTGTCAGTTTCAAATTGGGGAGTAGAATAGAAACTGTGTACGTACTTTCTCTTTGTACACTTTTCATTCTAATCCCTATAATTTCCATTTTATTATTGGGACATTTGTGGGTGCACTTTTTTTCCCCATTTTATGGATTTTTTCTTCAAGTTTTTGTTTTATTTATTTTCGTTGGCTCTGTGTCTTATCACATGGTTGTAAGTTTCATATTTTATAGTTGTAAGTGCTTAACATATATGTTTAAGTGTATATATTATGTAGCTGTAAGTGTTTGATATGTATAATGAATCACACATATTCTTCGGCTCTATAGCTCTAACATGCATGTGTAAAAGTATGTCTTTTAATTGTAAGCACCCAACCCATATATTTAAGCATGCATGTTATTTAGTTGTAAGTGCTCAATATACATGCATAAACGTATATATTTTTTCATCAGTGTAGAGTCCACATTCATGTGTAAGTGTATATATCTTTTAATTATAAATATTAAATACACATGTGTAAATGCATATATTATTAGTTATAAGTGTTCTACATATAGAAAAGAGCATGCACAATGTGAATTGTCCACTGCCTTGTTTTATAGTGGATATTTTCCTTAGTTGGTGCTTAATAGTAAAATGGGTGAGATTAATAAAATAGAAATGTTTAGCGTGTGGAATATTAAAATACGAAAGTTGTGGAGTGAACACTAGTTAGCAAATTAGTGCATGTTACCCAATAGATGCCCTCATGTAGCATCTAGATCCATCTCCCTGGTTTCGTGGTTTAACAACATCCTAACGTTGTTAGTATCCACCACACCTCCCCTTTTATAAATGATAGGTGGTTTCCAAAACAAATCACCGCATCCTCCCCATGTATGCTTCGATCTCGCATAGAAAACCACCAGCCAGCCGCTTACTAGCAATGCCTTTTTCATTTCAGATCGGTTACTACTATTGTGGAGGTATTTTACTATCGATCTTCAACAAATTATTATGTATTTTATATTCTTTTTTCCTTTGTTTTAGATCAGTTACTGTATATGTGGAGGTATTTTACAAACAATCTTCAATGAAATTAGAGTGTGCGATCTTTTATTCTATTCCTCTTTGTTTCAGATCAGTCATTGCATCTGTGATTCTTCATTTCAAATTAATTATTGCCACTGTAAAGGTATTTTACTATCGATCTTCAACAAAATTGCTACGAATTTTATATTCTATTTTCCTTCAACAAAATTACAATGTTTAGTTTCAAGTAGTCTTCAACAAATTACCTTGTTTAATTTCACATTTGATTATATCTGTATTATTTATAATATTCTACAGAACTACTGGATGTGTAGATCTATTATTGTATCATCATGGTGACACCTTCTTCGAAGTTGGATCAACATGTGCCATACAGGACGATGTTTACTCTAGCAACTATGGCAAAAGGATTCAACAGACATCAACAAATTGTTTAATATAGACACCAACAATCCTTAGATATTGTTATACTATAAGCAACAACGAGTACAACATTTACACTCATAAGTGATCACGCATCCACACTTGATAGTAGACATCACTGCATGCCATAGATAGTGCCACACCCTAGTGGATGAATGTATACTTACATATGTCATAACTATGTTTTGTATATAACGTTACTATGTGTTATATATAGTACTATTTTGCCATAGTGATCACGCATCCACACTTGATAGTAGACATCACTGCATGCCATAGATAGTGCCACACCCTAGTGGATGAATGTATACTTACATATGTCATAACTATTTTTTGTATATAACGTTACTAAGTGTTACTATGTCTTATATACAGTATATATAACACTACCTTCATTTGTGTTGGAAATTACTGTCTTTTATATATATAACACAGATATAATCAAATGTGTTATATATAACAGTAATTTCCAACACAAATGAAGGTAGTGTTATATATACTGTCTTCTTATGTTACTATTTTAAGAATTACGTCATGTCACATGTTGTTTTGAGAATGTCAGTATGTTGTAAATTATTATTGGGAATTACTTTGTGTTTTATAATTTGTTAGTCATCTATACGAGTCATTTACTATTGATAAAATAGATTTAAGAAGTATTTAATACAACTTAAGTTCAGTTTTACTGTAATAGTTTAGACATTTGCGGTATATAATTATATGACCGCACAAAACACACAAAGACATTCCAAAAAATTTCAGTTTGAACAAAATAGTAAAAAAATCAGATATCATGCTAGAACTTTCAAAGGGATACAACGTAGTTGCAACAAAAAAAACTCAAAAAACCGCCCATTTGATATCACTTCATTCTCTACTGCAAACCACTAGCAAATAAGTTATAATTTATTGCCATAATAGTATGCAATCAGTGTTTGTTGTAGGCCATTTCAAACGCCACAAAAAGCGGATTACGTGGCAAGCAAAAAGGGAAAAATGAAACGGCTTTCACATATATTGTAATAACTACTCATCTAACACTGTTAACTTCCCCATCCCATCATCCAATAGGCATTCTTATCTAACAGTTGATACTACTGGTGATTAGTTAGATTGGATGGTTAATAGACTGGGTATAGAATAACTATTCTATGGGTGGCTATAGAATAGTGGTCATGTTTTGTCACTCCTTTCGTTTCATCAAATGATTCACAATGTTTGTATTTTGTATATTACATGTTACACACACGATACATACATATTACAAACATGCACCATCCACACCATTCAGTCAAAGTTCTAGCTTCATCCCCACCTATCCTCTCTCCTCATCTTCTTTCTCTTCCCCTTTTACTGACACCCACCCCCAATCCCATGCGCCCTAGCACACCGGCTGACCATTGCTTGTTGCCACTACTTATCGCAGTCATTGCACCTTTGGCGTCTTTGTCTCCACCACCAACCACTACCACCTACAGCCTGTGACACCGCCGTTGCCTCGCCACCACACTACCACTTGCTGTGGGTGATACTAAAGAGAGAGTAAGGTAAACTCTAAAGGGGCTAGCTCAAGAAGAGAAGTTTTGATCCAACGGTGAAAAAGGTGTATGCAAGATAAGACAAAAAATAGATACCCGCACCTTAACAAAACTCTTAAAAAACTGTAAAATCAATTAAAAATAAGAAAAGTTAGATCATACTACTACTCTTCACTCTCTCGGCATCAATTTAACACAAAAAAAAAAACTTTCTCAGCCATTATCCGCTTGTATTATTATGTTTTCACCCCTAGGTGTGACATAGTCATATAACTACTACAATATTTGTTTCATGCTACATATTGCAACATTATCATAAATAATCTAATTCAATGACATCCTAAATTTGGCAATTTTGATTATACGATCCTTCAAGTTTTAGAATGTGAAGCATTTTTAATTTTACATAAATGTTATGTGTTCAGAGAATATGCACAACAATATGAATTGATTAAATTAATTAATTTCAGGTCTGTAAAATTAAAAATGTAGATAATTTTAATAGTATCAATACTGTGTGATATTTTGGATCCGAAAAGTTACTTCGAAGTCTAGTCCAGTCCATACAATAGGATGAAGTTTTTGACCAGGTGGCTGTAATTTTAGGGAATTAACCATAACTTTTTTTATGGAATAAGTTCAAGTTTGGTCCTCTACTTTGGTCCAAGTCTATTTTTAGTGATGTATATTAAAAATGTTTTAAAATCATTTTCCTACTATTAAAACCGTGTCATTGGGTTTTTTGGGTGACATTCTATAGTTGCAAATTTTTTTAATTTCCTGGAGTGTACATATGGCAAAAATATGAGAGAGAGGCAGGAAAGAGAAAATCGTTTTCTCTAAAATGTCCCTAACCAGCACCTTGTGTATATTTGAAACAAATTAGCGCATGCTAAATAGCTATTGGTTCTACTAGTATTAAGGATTGTGTTAGTATCATTAATTAAATTAGCATAGCTTTTCCTACAGGAGCCATCAATACATAAACTCTTACGAAGAACACATATGTAGTACTATGAAAGTTTCTAGTCAATTGGTAGTTTTTTTTTTTTTCAAATCTTGATTACTTATCCATTCTTTTTTATAGGACAATATTAAAGAACAAGAATTGTAAGTTCATTTCTGGATGAACCATAATGGTGCATTTGGTTGCCCGCATGACATTGAACTTGGCTCATATGTGTGGGAGAGGCTGAGTGGGATAGACTATGGAGATGTAATTGGATGGTGTTTGGTTGGTGTATGAGATAGTGTAGGTTGAAATAAGATATTATTTGGTTGGTTGCATGATTGTTATAAGTAGAAAAATATATAAGATGAAAAAATAGTATCAAAATTAGTTCATGTTTTGAAGGTGAGAGTTGAGTTGAGCATAGTTGGCATTTATTTTTTGAAGGAGAGAACCCCTGGGGGCTCCAAAGGGATACTACTTGGTGAGAAATTTTCCCCTAATCTGCATTTTGTTGGTAGTTGGATATAATTGGTTCAAGGCCTAAAGAAATGAAGTTAGCAAACCATCATTAAAGAACATTATATAATCCCATGAAATTATCACCCAACCATAAATATAGATGCAGATGGAAGAATGTGTGCCACACTATGCTATCCATGTCATCACTACCAAAATCTCAGAAGTTGCATAGTGTTTTGTTGTTGCTAACTGTTTTCGGTGACACATGGGAAATTTGCGAGTGTTTGAGAAAACATTTGGCAAAGTGCACTCTACTGAGTGTTTTGGAAATAACGGTCAACAAAGTGACAGAAAAAATGCCACAATAAAAGCTAGAGTTTTCCTGAGTGTTCCAAATATAAAAACACTCCAGAAAATTTTTGTCTGGTTAATCCAAGTGGCTTTTCCCTAATGTGACTAACAAAAACACGTGGTCGAACTCCCTCTCCCAATTTTCATCCAAAATTATGTTCTGGCTTGGTAAAATTTCAAAATTCCTCCCTCTCCTTACCATGCCCTCTCTCAATCCCTCTATCTCCCCTACCCACACTTCAACAGATCTGGCGGCAGCGAGTAAGGTAGTAGTGGCAGTGGCTGTCGTCGGCGGTGAGAGGAGTCTCGGTGAATTCGCTGTCGAGATTGCCATTGCAATTACGCTCTACTGATGCCATAGAAGCTATACGATTTTTCTCACCATTGTCATCCTCGTTGTCGGTCGTGTTGAGCCAATGAACGCCTTTGCTAAATTCCGGTCGCTGGTCAACGGCTGTCGTCAATACCGTCGCTGTCGAGGTTAGCGGGGTCCCCCTAGCGCCATGGCCTCGAGCCTGACCCAAATCGCTGGCCAATTCGTCACCAACGAGGACCTCGCCACCCACTATCCACCACGTGCACCGAATGTCAGCCAAAACCAGCCTTAGACATTCATTTTATATAGCGAATGTTAGCCGTTGACATTTAGAGGGTTAGTCGACTGCTTTTAGGGTTTTGAATAAAATTTTATTCGTGTCATTTTGTCAATTTTGTTAACTAGAACCTAACTATATGGTTTTACTTTATGTAGATCATCTATTAGCCCAAAAATTATAAAAGTGTTGAAATCACTATTTAATTCATATACTGTAGTTTAGTTTTTAGACTTCAAAACCACTAAATCCCTCTAGGGAGCTTGAAATTCCAATTAGCTTGAAAAGTTAGGGCACTCTAACTATTTTATACCAATTTGCCTTCAAAATCTAGAATAAATTTGATCTCTAAAACCTATTAATTAACCTTTTTGCCATTTTCGAAAACCCTGTTTCCATTTTACCCTAATTACCGTTTTTG
Organism: Pharus latifolius; assembly: GCA_019359835.1. NCBI lineage: Eukaryota > Viridiplantae > Streptophyta > Magnoliopsida > Poales > Poaceae > Pharus > Pharus latifolius. Next base: position 23,166,169 of record CM033322.1, read on the forward strand.
AAAAACAATGTTAGTTTAGCTCCTTAGCGATTTTCTCTTGGATTCTTTTAAAATCCTGAATCTTATTATGCTTGCATATCATTCCTAAAGTTTCTTAAATAATTTATCTCATTTGACCACTTTTCGTAATTCAGTTCAAATTTATCACGAATTAGTCCTTTTTTCGAATTTAAAAGCTAAAAATGGCCAAATTCTTTAATTAGTCTCCAAATTCAAATCAGACTCATTGGTTATGTCCTCTATTTTATTCAACACAAGCTTTCCTTTTACAACAAGTTCAAATTCAAACCTAGACTAAAGATATTTACATTTTAGCCATTTTAGGTACTAAAATACTATTTTACCCTGTTTTCGTTTTGTTTTTTATTTCCATTCAAACTTCATAGATTCGATTTATCTAATCCACCCATTATATCAACCTAAGCATAAACATATTAGATCTTCAGCATGCATTTTATTTTATATATTGAATATTATAACCCTATTTTGGTTGATAATATATTTCATATGTAATTGCAACAAGGACCCGAAACACTCACCGCTGAGGAACAAATCACCACTACCGTATCAGAAGATCCACCCATAGAAGGACAAGACAAGTCAATTGACCTTGATCATTTAGATTTGGTATACTATATTATAATGATAAAGTTGTTTTTAAGCTAATTTTGCACAAATACTTCATATTATTATTATCGTGTTTGAACAGCCAATTCGGTAAACAACTAATGGATAGAATAAGAGCCATGCCACTGATAAATTGTAAATCTGAACACTATGAGGTAATGGAATTAATAAAGAAGTTTTAGTAATTCCATTATGCAATTCAAGTATATGGTAATTTAATAATTATTCTACTCAAAAGTAAACTGTGCGCCATGTTAAAATTAAATTATAAAGAAAAATGTTTTGGTAAGATAGATTGGAGTGATGATGGTGCATGACGCACACGGGTGATGTGATCAGTTCTTTACCCAAACACTTAGGGACTAAATCATTGTGCCTTATTTCCAGTGACATATTACCGTACTAACCACAAGTCTGATATAGGACAGGCATGACTTAGTAACTTTGCCAAATACTTAATTTAGCTCTGCATGGACAGTGAGGGATGAAAATAATGTGATTGTGGAGAACGTACGGTCCCTACACTGATTCATTGCTAGACAAGGGGAAATTACCTTACCACGGACCAGTACTAGAAAGGGACCTAGGTATGAATGGGATTTAGCCCTCTACAAAAGCTACGGGTTTTGTTCTATTCTTAATAAAACATTGGTTAGGTAGTGCTGGAGTTAATATGAGACAATGAGAAAAACATGTGATCGTCAACTCATTCGCATGCAGTATTGTTGCATATATATGCGTTAACAGTGGTAGTCAAAATAAATTGTGGGGAAAAGTAGTACACCTCTGCAAAGTGTAGAGAATGTATTCGAATACTTCGTACCCTCGGATTAGAGTATGTCATGGTTAATGAGTTTATCATGTGGTTGGGCACAAGTAGTCTTATAAATGTTGTCTTAAGTGCAAGTAATTCAATTCTATTCCTAAAGTACTTATTTCGAAATGCATCGCCACTCAATTGAGTAATTGGTTCATACACTACACTAACTTACACTGCAGTGGTATTTTACGAGTGTGGGTGATATAAATAAGGTTTGGCCGTAATAGCCTCTACTGTAAGACAATACTGTAATATTGCAACTACTCACGCAAACTTAGCCCTGTGTAATAAATGTTTGAAAATCACAATTGTGATATATACTTCTAGTTACAACTACACCTTAAGAAGTTGTAAGCCACGGGAGACTTGCCCCGACGGACTCCCGTATGACCCCCCGACAGCAACTATTCCGATTTGCAAACTATTTTCTAAGTGTTGTGGAAACACTTAGGAAACACGTTTTTGCCAAAAAAAAATTTTATCCTACATCAAGTGATCTTTGTCGAGTATTGGCCCTCGACAAATGCTTTGCCATGTGTTTTTGTCTCTTTGCCGAGTATTTTTGATACTCCATGTCTTCCGCTATTTTGGTAGTGCATGGGGATGAGCCTAGTGATATATTACTGTATGGGAGATGGAAATCTCAACGGAAAAATTTTAATAATCATAAAACATCTGATTTTCAGAAAAAATAGGACTCTTGGTACTACATTTATACTATTCAACCAGCAAACTCTAACAAAGAAATCTAATTCTAGATGGTTACCAAGCAACTTAAATAACAATTGTAAATCAAATAGAACTCTCATCTAAGCCTAAAATTTCTGCTACAATAATGTTCACGCACCTTGTTCATGCAGATACTATAGCGACTTCAATTATTGTAGTGTACCTTGACTAGATTGGCTCTACGTCCTTAGCATCAATGGAGCTAAGTAGAGTTTATTAGGTCACAAGACCCCACGGAATTTTGCATTTCAATCCTCACATATAGAGATATTTCTATAGGTCCAACAAACTTCAAAGAAGGGTCATATTTTTAAAAAAATAAAGAAGGGCCATATTGAAAATTATCTATATGGATGGAACGCGAATTGCTATATTTTCTAGAGTCTAGCTCCACTACTTCTCAGCATCAACTCGGATCAATGGCGGAGCGACATTGTGTTGGATGGGGTCATCAGAACCCTAAAAATTTGCATCTAAGCCCCTCAACTATGGAGTAGTTAAAGTGCGGTCCAAAAAACTTGAATGATATTACAAAAAAGGACACAGGGACCCACTCAACATAATTAATGGCTTCGATAGTGACACAAATTGTGCCTCCCACATCACTACGTCACTTCATATTGGCGGGTATAGATGAACTCGGGCTCAAGCTCAAACAACACTCAAACTCCAAATCCAATTAGGGACACTTGGAACTTGGTTGACAAAGAAACTTACTCGGTTACAACACTTGGATAGATAAGAAGAATAACTCATAATATTGCTTAATAGTAAGAGAACGAAGAGGACAAAAATGAGTCTCTATACAAAAGTTTAGTCTTAGCATGGAATACTACTCATAAGGCACCTAAGCGAAGAGGTTGATATTAGAGTGCGCTTTGAAGATCTCAGCTGTGAATAGATTGTCAAGACAAGATGGTCATGAACAAAGACCCTTCCCAAATAACACCTTTTCACTAGGTATACTAATAAATGGTTTTTCCCTTTTGTTTCGAGGGAAGAGTAGTATTTCTCTCTATATCCTTGTGTAGCACAACAAAGCAGGGTTATTGTAATGAAAAATCTCATTTTTGTCAACCAATTTTGGATCATGGTCCTTTTTAGAACCTAAACTATTCCAAAGTTTCATTTTGGTCTGTCAACTTTTGGTTCGAGTTCTATTTTGATCTCTTTATTTTAAAAATAATATTTTGATAAGTTTAGTATCACTGACATGTGAGTTTAGACTCACCTGTTAGTAACATAGAAGACTTTTTTTTTGACCAAATTTCCACTTCTTAGTGACATAGAATATGTATCAACAATATTTTGACTAAATTTGTACTCAAGATAAACTTTTAAGTGGACCGCTTGTCAAAACTAATCAAGTAAAACCAATCATTGCGAAAAATCAGAAATCATACCAAAAATATTCCACTCTCAAATTCTCCTTCCACCTTTGTATATAATAGGGGTCCATATTTTTGCACCTACAAGCATAAGAAATTTCCCAACATTTTTTTAGCATATCTAAAATCCTTCGTGCAGTCCATAAAACCTGTAAGTATTGATACGAAAATGCTATTGATGAGTAATTTAAATAGTTTGATAATAAATTACAACCATACTGTTTCATTAATAAAATAAATCCCATGTTATTCTTTAATTGTACTACGTGTTTTTTTTTGTGTATTAAAAATTAATACACAAGGTACCTTGGGTCTTGGGTTCAATAATCCAAAAGTACCTTGAGTCTTGGAGTTATATTCTGTAAAATTAAGTTTTTTCTTTTTACAATCTTTTTCATATGCTTAGTTTTGTACCATGCATCTCTAGAGCTTAAATAACTGGCAATAAATACATATTGAGTTCACTAATCTTTTATGTCAGTATATAAAACCATGAAATCAATATTTATTGACTAAAATTTTGATATGTAATCTTTTCGTGTTTGTCTCCTCAATCCAACAAATCAAGAGTACAATTTTAGACGAGTATTTACATTTTTCTCGCTTGTTAAATAGCACAAGTGTTGAAGCAATCTTATACACCATGCAATTTGTCTGGTGAAAGCAAAACTAAAAGTTCTGCGAGAGGAGAAAGCAGCACACAGGAATAGTATTCTTTCTTGGTATAATCCTATCAAAACTTAATTTGATGGTGAACCAAGGAAGATGGTACTACGCCATCCTTAATTTGTATTAGTCTTGCTGAACCAAGGAAGATGTTACTAGGCAACTCTTAATTTGATTTTTTCGCGGCATGTATATATGGCTCTTCCAAAAGTGAACACTTTCTTATATAGCCCTCCAAAAAGAAAAATCTAGATCTAATTTAGAAACAAACATAATATAACTAAAATATAGAGATCAATTTAGTGGAGACAGTCCTCACATAAAGTACTCACTTCTCTACCGTCAGATTGGTACAGATTATTTCAATCTGGGTTAAGAGAACAAGATCTTTGTGTGAAGATGGTCCTCCGTGAAATACTAACAACATTTTAAAACAAAAAGATATAATACCTTATAGCTGAATTTGACAATATAATGAACACAGAGATCACCAGAGAAGATGACACACAATCGGCTAGACTTGAAAGATGTCAAAAGAGAAGAAAACAACAAATAATATTTTTTTTGGATTTTCTCTATCAATCACCAAAAGAAGGTGGTTGTGGATGCGAAAGAAATGTGCAGCAAAATGATCGAAACAGCTAGGCAACGCATGCATCGCCTTGCAGATGAGACATATATATAACATATGCAACTTTGTAGCAAAGAGGAAGATGCCAAGGTTAGATGAACAAGCAAGGAACTCATTCTCTTTAGAGCTAAAGGTGAAAGACATATTAAAGATCCATCCATCAGGAACGCTAGGTATCGTGTTCAAATTCAGAAGAAAGGGGATTGCATTGCAGTGTTCCAAAGCTAGGACATAAAGTTGAGTTGGTAATATTAAAAGCTAGATGCGTCTTGAAGAACACAAAAAAGAAGATAGTGTTTACAAGATTTTACGTCAAGAAGGCAATCATATAAAAATAGTATGAGTGGATTTATTATGCAAGATAATTTCATATATTGTATTTGTATGACTTCTACTGAGATATTAAGAGAAAAATTATCACTCAAAATCTGTAGATCATCAAAAACAAGACTATAGGAAGTAGTTTTCAAATTAGATTTGGCATCCTACAATTTCAGTTGTCATATATAATAAATCTACCCACAAATTCTGGTTGAGTCAGATCCGTTAAATTTTGATTTAACTTGAGCCCCAAACGAGTGGAACTCGAGCCATATTCAGTCCCATCTAAGACTACCAAATTTCATGTTATACAGCAATATAACATATCGTTCGAGCTTTAGTCAAACTTCACCCCTATAACTTTTGTTTGATTTGTTGTCGAGCCTATTCGAACTAAACTTGATCTTCCCCAAGCTTACTTCAAGCTCGACTCGAATGCAAAACCTATATAATTTGATCAAGCTCACTGCAATGGCTGGCAATTACTACCTCCAAAATCTCACTTACATCCACTCTTCTCAAAAAAATTATAAGATCTGGCCTCACAAAACTATATGAAATATTCTTCTTGACTATTGAATCATGTTATCTATGATTGAGATTTGAACAAAATTATTTGATATAATAACATGCACCACAATTGCAACTCAATTGTTAATTCATACAATCTAATAAGAGGAAAAAAGTGAATCTTATATTTTTAATATAAAATCAGATCTGGTAGAATTCCGCTCCAAGCCTCATGACGCGGCATATAGTTTCATTGCACGACAAGCCTCATCATTGGACGGCAAAGTGGACGCGTGCATGCAAAAGGCGTGCTTGCGTTTGGTCTGGCGAGACCTAGAGATGTTCGGGGCAACAGGAGTTGGTTTTAACAATTCAAGTGGATGCAAAATTATATCTAAGGGTTTTACTAAGTGACTGTGCCTGTTTTTTTATCTTATAAATATCTCTCTTTACTATTGAACAAAACTCCTCTTTTTAAATTTATTTAAGGCTTCATTTAGTCTTTTTCTTAGCATCTTCAGCAGCGGTGGGTGATGGTGGGGCCGCGAGATAGCCAATTAAGGCATCGCCAACTATAGATGGCACTGATGGTGGTGGCGGCTAGAGGGGAGAAGGGTGATGAAACCAGAGGTGGCCATTGTCGTTGCAGCAAGGCAACGAAGATGCCGTTGGCCACGAGTGGCGATGGCCAACAAAGGAGGAGAAGAGGATGGGACAGAAAGGTGGAAGGTGCTAACGTCGTCCTCGGCATCAATGGCCGTGCAAAGGTAAGGGGTGGCAAGCGGCACCGATCGACTGTTGGGGGACGAGGCACGTAGGGCGGGGTGGGGTTGTGCGACTAGTGTGGCAAGGGTGGGGAGGAGGATGAAGAGAAAGAAGTCTTAGGGAATAGAAGAGAGTGGAGATTAAATCTAAATTTTTAATATGTGGTATAGATGATGTATGTATTTTTTTAAAAAAAAATAGATATTTACTCTCTGAGTAGCCCCAATTCTTAAAAACATATTTGCATCATACAAGATTCAAGAGTCAAATAATTTGAATATATCTGCATCCCTTTATACCGCTAGGTGAAGCCTAGTCTTACAGTGGTAAAGTGTATATATGCGTCTTAGAGTTTGGTTGGCTTATTCTAAATATCAATAGGGTATGTTTGGGAGTGCTGGTATTATATAACTGTAGTATTGCGAAATTAGAGTTTTAAAAAAGGGATACTAAGATTTTATGTTTTTGAAACTGAAGTTTCAGAGGTGTTTGGATTAAAATCTATATCAGGCAAAATGGAAAAAAAAAAAAGTCTGAGCGCAGGCGCCACACACCGATATCAGGCAAACTTCCACCACTCCCACCGTCCACCACCGCTCAAAACCCCTGTTGTTGCCGCCGCCACCCGTCGAGAAGGAAGTCCTTGATTGGGCTGCCGCCTGTCGAGGAACACACTTGTGTGCCACTACCCATCATTGATTGTGCCGCCGCTCGATCGTACCGCCGCCGTCATCGATTGTGCCACACCCTCACACTAGCCTCTACACATATTAGAGCATGCATGCACACGCTATTCGTCCTCTTCCTCCTTCGGTGCATTGCAAAATGGAGCTACGCCGCTGTCATTGAAATTCCGATCATCACCGACCGATTCTTCCTAACTAAACTCTTCCTCTACTTCCCTCCAAGCTTCAGTAGCATTCTCATGAACTTCGATGCCGCCAACCACCGCTAATTGCCATTTTTCTCTTCTCTGGCCAACTCCCCTACTCCGGTCATCAGACTTGTTTCCGAGCCAAATTAGTGGTCAAATATGTAGAAGAAAATGCTCCACGCATCAGATAAATCCCTTCTGTTCAACTCAATTTCAAAATCCTCCCTGAACCAATGATCTCGTGTTCTTTACGCGCCATCGCCATCGTGCTCTCGTCGCCGGCCCAAGCTGCTGTTCCTCTGGCCAATTTGACCATGACATTAGACTCCCCTACCCACCATCTTGCTCTGACACCAATGAATTGAACCCCGGTAACCTATTTCGAAATCGTCCAACTTAGAACTCATCTTCTTCAACCACATTGTCGAATTCCTCACCGGCGCCGTCGTTGCCCAATCCCTCTCAGCCACACGATGCTAGTAACCCCAGAAACCCAGTAATGCTGTTAGTTTTAGGAATGAATCACCACATTGTCCTAGCACCGTTGAAGCACCAAACTCTATTCTTTTGTCCGACGCAAACAACTGTTGCTCGCTGTCGTGCCGCCCCTGCCCAAATTCACTGCACCGAAACGTGGACGGCAACTCTAGTGAGCTCACAGACGAACCAGATGCCACAGCAAAAGCCCAAAACTCAAATTGGGTACTTTTACCTCTTCTCCGGTGTGCCGCTCGTCCTGCGTCGCTTGCCGTCATCGTCAATCGTGTCGCCGCTCGTCCCGCGCTTGGTCGCATGCATGCAGCTTTTCTCGGTTTCGAAAACTTTGGGTTGGAGCAAAGTTTTTGATACAATGAAAAAACTGGGTTTTGAGAACAAACTGTGGTATTTTTATCTCTATTTTTTTTTCATTCAAACACACCTCTGTTTTTTATACCAGAGTTTTTAAAAATATCTCAATTTTTCATTGAAACTACAAAATACTGAGATACCCAAACAGACTCTCAACACTTAGGGCAGAGCCATATGCCAACTCGTCAACATGTCTATGGGCCTCCTTTTAAACTCGGTGTCTGAAGTTGAAAGCTAATTAAAAGTAGCATCATTCCTTGCCTTCTAGATTGGTCAGATGATCACCATCATCTCCGTATCCCTACGTTCAAGTTTAATCAGATGACATTTAAAAAAATGACGAAGTGGCTGGGTCAAGTCCTTTCACGCTCGGATGGGTCGAGTGGGCCGGATTACGCTCACGGCGGAGCTACAATTAATCCCTTGATTGCTCTCAGCTTGTCCGCCGCTTGTAGCCTAGCATGTTGTGCCTTGGTACTCCAAATATACTTGTAGTTCATGTGGTTGCCGGTGTTTGTTACAAAGCGGCTGGACTATTTGTTGAAAAGCTTCACTTACTCCGGACTAAGACTGACAAAAAAGTTGAAGTTTTTGAGTTATTCGAGATCCACTCAAAGCTTAGTTCGGATCGAGATCGATTCGAGTTTAGAAAGGCAGAGCTCGAACTTAAGCTCAAAGTTGAGTCAAAATTTGAGTTGAGCCGGAGACTAACCGAGCTCATCTGAACTCGGCTTGGTGAGGCTTGAATATATTTGTATACATTACAAATAGATAATCATAGCATCTTTCAGCCCATTCAAGTTCATTATGAGTTGAGTCCATTTGAACTTCACGATCAATACACATTGAAACTACATCACTGATTTGTTCACCTTTAAGGAGTCACTTCCAAATAGATCGCGAGTTTCCTTTGAGTCGAGCTCAAACTTGTATCCAAACTCGTGAGTATTTTGACCCGAGTTCAATACACAATTCGAGTCAAGTCTATTCAAACTATACTCATTTGAACTCGATTCGTTTCAAGTCTATTCTTAACTTGACCTAGCCAATAAAGTGAAAGTTATTCTGTTTTAGAGGGATTATTAAAAGCCTTTTTGCTCAGTTTGCTTCAATGTTAGTGAGAATGGATTCTTGGAAATACACTAGATTAAAGAGACGGAATGGAATGGAATAAATCCAAAATTAATTTGATTTAAATCAGAATCCATGAAGTTCGAGTTACATGTTTTAGAAGAAAGTTTCGCTGATTTGAACCTTAAAAAAAATTTGTTGCTGAATATCCAGTATAATAAAGTTTATGCATTAGCAAATAAAGATTTGTATTTTATTCGGTTTTCAGGCGTGTTTTCACACTTTTTTAAAAAAAAAAATCCAAAGATGCCTGACAAGATATAAAATAACAAAAGAAAGAATTTACAATTTGGACCCTCAAACCCTGTTTTGACACGTATTAGTTGAATTACATTTTTTGGGCTGAATTACACCTGAAAATTTGAGTAAAATGCAAAAATAATGGTCTTTTAATTGAACAACTTGATTGTTCTAAAAATACAGCACAAAACTTTTGCAAAACTCATATATATTTCATAATTTTTGCAACCCACTAATTGAGCTTACTGTTTAAAAACTGTCCTATATTTATCCACATCATCACTGTGTTTTTGGCTGTTGGATTGTCATCTTTACTACATGACCGCGCTACTTCTTTTAGAGCCGTTCGATGCGGTTGCGGGCTCATCTCGCCCCTCCGTTCACGTCTTGCCCTGTTGTTGCTGCGGGAGAGGGCTTTGTAGGTATGTCGGCGGCGCGCCCACGGCGCTCCGCTGCTGCTGTTTCTACCTCGACGGCGAGGTGCCTCGGCGGCCCATGCATCAAACTCCGCTGCAGCTGTCGGCTATGTCGGCCCGCTCCATCCACGCCGTCGCCCTCTGGGCCATTGGTTGAGCGACACGTGTCCGCTCCGTTTGTGCCTTGATGCCGTCGGCCATGATCCAATGTTGCGGCAATGCATGCACTCCACTCCCCCTGTCGCCGTTGCTCGCTCCGTCGACCCCCTGTCTAGCTGGTCTAGTGTGTTGGCGATGCGTGTGCTCTCCGTTCTCCTGGCCACCGCCGTCAGCGTCTTCTCCATTTCCTCATCGCAGTCGCCTCCTTGTGTCATCCATCCGATCTCTGGTGCGCGCGATCTGGCCCCGCTCACTACCGTCTCTGCTTGCGGCCGTTCGTGAGGCTGTCTCTGTTTCTTGCCTGTCTCCATTCTGTTCCGTCAACCCGTTTGGTTCGCGTCGATCGCCGACGCGTCTCCGCCGTACACAAACATGCGTCACTGTTCACAGCCGTCCTAATTTCGCTTGCCTGTGCCGCGACCGACGCCCTGGCCGTGAATTGCCGCGTCCTCATTGCCTCTTTTTTCATCAACCTGGCATGTTCTTCGTCCACTAATATAGAACAGGCCTAGCAGAAGCATTTCTTGAAAATCGGATTGTTGCTGCTGTTTTTTTTACATTCGCGGTGATGGCATGGTGTTAACTGGCCGTTCGTCGTGATCTCGTGTGTACCCCTTCAGGCCCAGTGTTTGTTTTTCGTCCAGTTTTGTTTGTGGTTGGTTCGCTACGTGTGTGCAGATTTTTTTCCGGTTCAATTGATACTAGAGAACAGTCCTACATTGTATCGAGATTGAGATGCTTGTAAGAACTCATTAAGATCGCCGACGCGTGTCTCCCCCCGCAGCCAATTCTACCCTACAATACCAGGACTCCAGGAGTACATGCCTGGCAAAGTACATCCTTATCTTTTAATAATTTTGTCTTTGTCCGTAATTTTCTTAGATTGATTTTTTTTTTTTGGTGTCTTTGCAATACTGCAATGATCTGAATGAGCATAGCTTTCGAAGGTCTTGCACCTCTGATGGAAATGATTTGTGTGACCATATTTGCCACAGATTTCTTGCTGACTGCACTTCGATCTGGGCATCCACACCTCATAAATTTATCAAATGTATATTTGTACTACCTCTGTTTGCATAATCCAAGTGAATAAACATCATTTTTAATGTATTGTTATACTAATGATGTGAACATCGTATCTGGGAACAGAGGCAATAAATTAAGATGGAAGTCTAAAGAATTTTTGCATTCTTTCTGAGTTTATTGTGTGATACAAAATTTGTTTTGAGCACATCAATGGTGCAGTTCTTTTCCCTTTTCCCACAATGGTGCGCTCTTTTTTCTACTGTGTTACATGTGAGGTTTGTATCTTCCTTTGTTTCCAAGCTTTTTTCCTCTGTCAATAAAACTCGGCAGTGTTGGCGTCGCGTGCCAAAATTAAATAAAACAGTGCATGTTGCGTTATTCGTAGTCGTGGCTATCAATTCCTATTGGAGTTAGTTTAATATTTTCTAATTATTTGTTTCTCCATTTTTATTTACTTACCTGCCCTACATATTTGTTTTGTCTTTGCAGGAACCGTTTACACTTATTTTGCGATTTCCTGATGAATGCCACCTGACATAATCCTGTAAGCAACATATTTTCTGTTTTATTTATGATTTGTTGTTCTCCTTTCATGTTTATAATCATAAATACTATCAAAACTATTTGATGTTGCAATTTGCGACTCTACTTAGCAAGTTCTATGCTATATTTTTTACCCTTGAATTGTTTTAGTAAGATAATCTGTTTATCCTTATGAGCTAATTTTATCCATTTTTTCTTATGTGGTTTTCTTTTTGTCATTACTCATATATCCCTTTGCTTTCCCTTAAAATACATGTTGCCGTTGAATGTTCTTTTTTTTTTGGTCTTAAAATCCCTAAAATCAATACCCCTCTCTCTCTCTTGTGCCGCTAAGATTCTACAATTGTCATAATAGTATGAATGATAGTTCTTTCCAGAGAGAACAACCTGACATCTTGAAAAATATAAAACAAAACTAGGGGTTAACGATGACCCATCGGTTGCAGTCCAGAGAGGATCTAATATTCACCCCGACATACTTTTTTATTCATATCCTTTGATAATGTCACAACTTACGACAATGCAGACTGCCCACTTCTAGATAATCGCTTCTGCCACATCATTAAAAAATATTAAATGTGTCGTGCGTTCATTTTATTGTTACTTCTACTTATATTTAGATTTATTTGGCGTAATAAGCTACATTGGTCTTTATGACTTTGCTAACTAGCGTATCATTTCTAAAAAACATAGGTAGTAGAGATTGAGACGAAGAGTGCGCACTTGTCTTTCCAAAATACCTATATTATTTTACTTACCGCTTACATTGCATCTCTTTTTTACAAATTTGTTTTGTATTACCTGCCATTGTGCAAGCACACACAAGAGATTACCTTTTGGGGCGAATACAGATAGTTGTTTGATGCCCAAACTGTCATACAAAAAAGCCACGACAGCATTGTTGTTGCCGTTTTTGTTGGTCTCTATGTTAGAAAATATTTAGGTGCCCTCCCTTGATAACTATTTGTTGCATGTTTTTTGTTAAATTTTCCTTTAATTTATCCAACAAAAAAAACACATTAATTGTATGATACCAAATCTGAAGGACGAGCGCAAGCGCCCTCCACATCAGCAACAAAAATCTACATAGACCTCAATGTTCCCAAAGTCGCTCAATTTCGCTCTAGATTTGTATCTGCTCTTTCACCAGCTGTTCATTTTTTTTAATTTCCTCTCATTTCTACTTCAAACAACTCATTATCATTTCCATTTGCTACTATTCCCATAGATCCCCTCCAACTTTAATTAGGCCATCAACTTTTGCCGGATCCATCAGATAAAGTTTTAACTATTCAAGAACTCAAGGCGCTACCTCTTTTGTTTTTCAGGTAACTACAATTAGTTGATGCTAATTTCATACACATAAATAGGCAATACACACAAACACTTATGTACATTTTTGCAACATCCTTGCGTAACATCATCATAATCTTACAATCCAATCCCATAAGGAGCAAAATATACTTTTGCTGCGACAATAGCAGCGATTGTACTAGGAATAAACTAGTGGTACCCAACATGCTACGATTGCAAAGTTGGATACTATACAATACCTACAATATCACAATGCTCATCATGCAAGATATTCGGCAAACCAGTTGTCATGTAAGCCATACTGTCATAATATATTTTCTAAATAAGTTATAATCTATCTCATTTTCATCTTTTGGCCAGTGCGCCTTCTCTTTTAGGTACAAGCTTCCGCTTACATTATCTGACAACACAAGCTTCATAGATATTGTGGCTTTTTCTATAACTGTTGAGCAGTTAATTGGTCATACAATTGGTGAAGTATCACAAAGCATGAGGATGAATCTTATAGACATTCCTCCCATACTGTTCCAAATAATTGGGACATAAAGCTATTTCAAATTAGCATGACTGATAGAACCTCGTCAAATTACCCAATTAGATACATTCTCAAGAAGAGTTATCTAATACAATAGCAAATGCCACCTTCAGCATTTCCTGTAGCACCATCACATCCCCGCAAGCTACCTCCAGGGTTTGTCATCTTACTCTTGCAGAAATTTCTTTTCACTGTTTTTATTATCTCTAATGTGTCGAACAATCCCTTGTCAGTACACCTACTGCAGACATTACAGACACAGCTGATGCCCCTTCGTCTAAGATCACTCCATCAAGCGTGTCTCCTTTTGCATCGCACCAACTAACCTGTGTTGATGCTTCTTCCATCTCGACAGCTCCATAAACACTACCAATGTACCATGCATTCTAGACTTTACTCCTACCATATCCATAAAAAAAAACATTATAAGTAATTTTTCTAATAATATTCCACCAGTGTTCTTCCCAATAGTTCTACCAATAGATCACTTGCCTTTCATCGAGACACAAAACATCAAAAAACAAGGTGCACTCATAGCTTTACCTTCACATAATCTTTTATTTAGCACATTATGCTATGAAAAAAAGCCGTTACCCGTCATAAGGCTACATGCTAAACGATATTATGATTTCTTTGCTTAACCATTATCATTTCTCGTCACAATTCTGCCGCAGCTAAGTCCGACATAGGCGACTCACGGACCAATGCATCTACTCCCCGACATACAGAAAAGGTAGGGTTTTTATCTATTTAATTTCATAATTTTATCTTACTTTGTGATCATATACATGAGCGTTGTATTATGTCATCATTGGTATAATGCATACCATCCTATTATGCAATTATGTCCATATCTTTCTCAGATATGTTGACTTCATGATTCTATCATTTATATCTAAGGTCATATGCTTTTCTTTACTTTGCCCATGCTTTGTCTATATTTATTCATTGTGAAACTACATAATTCTCTTCCAAAATTCATATTGAACGAAAAAAAATTTTCCTCTCTCAAGCTTCTACACTTATAATATATTACATAGGTTACAACATATCTATCCCAACAAACATCCTTATGGATGCATAATGTAAGAACAAAGCCCATCAATTATGCTAAGACTGTGACATTATTACATCTTCATGACTACTTTCAAGCTACTAATTTAGCTTATAAAAAAAATACATGTTGTCTCCACAAATACTATGCAATTATGTAAAAACTTTATTACAATTACATGAATACCCTGATGATCCAGCCCAATCCAAGTTGCCGAACATACTCATTTATACATTGTCGAATCAATTGCTTTCAAATATTTTAGATCAATAGAACTGCTATTTATACCTTAATCAATTACTAATTGTTTTCTCTTTCACATATTACTCCATCCATACTGTCTTCGTTGGTCTATCTACATTTTCCTTGCAATCATCGTATAAACAATGATCTATACATCTCTATCTTCTTACTACACTATATCATTTTGTAACTAGCCCCCAGTAACTCTGCGACTCTCTCTCCAGCTTATACAGATGTTATGCTATGTTATCTCCAGTACTAAACAATTGAGAATTTTTTTGTATCTTCAAAGCCGCCCTTTTTTGTGCAACTACAGATTAGATTTGTTTATTTTGTTTTGTGTCGACTTGTTTAGTTCCTTAAAACACTATTGGTGCATCAGTTTATCTTTCATACCTTTTTTCCATTATCCTCAGAACAAATAAGCTAACTACTACTCCTTAGTTCTACAGATTATTGCCACGTTGCCTTGTCCTGCTTCCTTTGCTCATACTATGTTCTCATCTCGCTTGTGGTTCTCTTTTTTTTTCCTACTTTGCAATGTTTTCATTTTTACTGTATTGCATATTCTTCTGGTGTATAAATGGCATGTTGTGGGTTCACCCATGTATATTTTTAACCTATGTGTTATTCTTTGTGATTTATTTGCTTCTTGTGTGCTATGCAACTGATTGAATAATTTTTTTTTGAGGGAAACTGATTGAAAATTTTGTGTATGTGTTGCTTTATTTATTTTGATTTGTTGACTCATAAGGATGTGCGATGTGTTTGCAGCATATAATTGTTGTCCTTGCCTTCTACTTATATATCAACTCTACTCACTTCATAGTTTGAGATTTAATTATGTCCATTTTGTATAGTATAAAACTGCACTTCTCTATTTTTCATATTTATCTGTGATTTATTTGGACAGATTCACTTATCCATACATTTGATTCCTCAATATTATAATGAATTTTCATTTCCTATCCATAATACATACAATGCACCTACTCTGAATATAAGCTGAATCGGCTTCATTAGATGTATGACTAGCACTCATGTAACTCTTCATATCATGGTAAAGATAATTAGCACAAAATGTGTGCACTGATTCTATCTAACGTTTGTTATCGGTATTATGTAGCGATGATAAGAAAAAATGATGACATCTTTGCCTACTTCAATATTTATTGCTACCAAACTACAAGCTTCGTTTATCTTTTCTTTACACTGCATGTCTTACACCACTTCAAGCTTCACTACTTTCCATGCTAAATATGTTTGTTTTGTACATACTTAATCCATAAAATAAACATGTGTTAACTCTATATTTGATTCAGATTAGTTACACATCATGTGCGTATAATCATAAGTCTCCTCATGACAATATAAAATTTTTTTCCGCAGCAACATGCGGACACCAAACTAGTTTCTCTTATTTTGTAGCACAAAGAAAAACTCATTGCATTTTATCTAAAATAATTCCCGATGATGGCAAACCAGCTATCACTTATCCAAGAAAGAATAAGAAAACAACAAAATTGTGTGTTTATTGCCAAATCAGAACTTAAAATAATTTTAATTGATATAAAAAAGAAATTGAGATAATTAAATATCTCACAAAAAATTTTAAATTTTTCATCCAAAATAATTTGGATTGTTAATTTTTAATATAATTATGCAAATCGAGAAACAAAAAATTGTTTGTAGTTCTTTTATTTTCTTATGTAGAGGATATGAATTTATAACAATCTCCATCGTTAACAAACAACATACTTTTTTCGCACCAGTAGTCTCCAAATGAAAATCAAACACAACATCCATAAACAAAATTGGAAATAAACCTCTCAAAGACATGAAAAGAACAATGAAAAATAACCAAGAAAATCATCTATGCAAACAGAAAAAAAAAAAAACAAGAGAATTTTTCCCCAAACTTGAAAACTCTATTTCTTCCTTCTCTCACCTCTCACCGCCCCCTAACACACAGCAACACCCCTCCTCCCCACCCCCCCCCCCCCCCCCCCCCCAACCCCCCACCCCCTCCGTTTCCCGACCCTGACCGAAACCCCACCCCCCCCCCCACCCACCCACTCGACAAGTTCTTGCTCGGAGCACCTGATCTGAGCTCGCTACGCCCCCAAGGCCGCGGTTGGGACGGGTGCTTGAGTTCTTGGTAGGGAGGCCAAGAGACCAAGAAATGGCCGAAAAAGAGGAGGGGAGGGTGGAGGGGGAGGAGAGGGAGAGGGGGGAGGAGGAGGAGGTGGTGGAGGTGAAGTTCCGGCTGTTCGACGGCTCCGACATCGGCCCTGTCCGGTGCAACGCCGCCGCCACCACCGTCGCCGCGCTCAAGGACCGCGTCGTCGCCGACTGGCCCAAAGGTCCTAGCTAAATTAATTGAATTTTCTTGGTTGTTGTAAGATTTTGATGCCTGTGATGTGGAGTTGTCTGCAAAGCTGTAGTGTCTGTTTATGTGATCCTAGAGTGCTAAAATTTCTAAATTCTTCAATTTTTTGTAATTTTATTTATGTTGGTTCTTGCCACAATTGGTGAAGAGAAAGAAGGTGCTTTAATTTCTTGCCAAATGGTACCATTTTTGAGCAGAGATTGGGAATTACACTAATTCTGGAAAGAGGAAAAAAAACTGCGGTTTAGGGGTGTGGAACATTTCAGAAGACACAAAGAACAAGAAAAGAATCATTGATACTCTTTTGTGCTGAAAACTTGACTCTAGCTCTAGCTCCATGCTAGGTAGATGAAAGATTTGTATGAATTGTTTGATTATGTGCTAGCCAGTTGCTGCGCTAATGGAGTTCATTTCTGTGCGGGGGTGACTCCAGAGGATTTCTGAAGAAATCCCGAGGGAACTTTGGTGCAGAAATGACTTCGCACTGAACAATAATTTTCAGGAAAAAGGGAATCTGTGGAGCTGAAAGGTCACTGTATCCTTATTAAGTAGAGCATAACAGGTTCTAAACAGACTCCATAATTGGTTCAATAGCAAATATAGGATCATGAACCAGTTGGTCACCAAGACATCCATCGTGCAATTATCTTGAAAGCAATGCGATATTATTTTGAAAAGTTTGTTTACTTTGGCATGGATATCATTGAACTGGGTGTATTTGTGATAAACTTAATTTCTTTAATGTAACACCTAAAAATTTACCCTAGTTATTATCTAATGTAACATATGCAAGTTTGCTAGATGCTAGGGTCTGCCTTGTATTTGATGTGGTGCTTTCATTTAACAATAAATGCTTATTGTCTTGTCCTGCATGATTGGCATTTGAGGTGTACATATTCTGCCTTTTGCTTAAATTTATGCAGCCAAAAAAAAATTATATTTTTCATGTGTTTTTCTTTGTTAATTCTTTTAGTTCAGTGATCTAATGCAATATGTATTACTATGCACCAGATGGCCTTTTCTCTTTGATAGTTGGCTGTATGTATTAGTTCACACTTCAGTTTAGTTCTGCGTTCGCTAAACAATAGTACTTTTTGCCATTGTTCGTGCAATGTTTCTGATTTCTGCAATGATTCTGATTGTAGATAAAACAATTGTCCCAAAGACTGCTAATGATGTGAAACTGATAAGTGGAGGCAAAATTCTTGAAAACGACAAGAGCATTGCACAGTGCAGAGCACCTTTTGGTGATCTTCCCAGTAATGCTATGACAATGCATGTTGTTGTTCAGCCAATGTCAGCCAAATCAAAACCAGGTGAACTGCAACCTCAGACTTTGTTCTGCAAACCATTGCTTATGAATTTCTGATTCCTCCTCTGCATCTCTTAGGATTGTGCGCAGTTGCTTGAATTTATTAGTTGTCTCTTAAATTTGCAATTCTGGCTAATGCGAGCATTACTCTTTCATCTTTGGATTCATACATTGATAATTCTTTGTATATGGTTTATGCTTTTATCATGGTACCTTATATTTTGTTGAACTCGTGTCTCCAAGAGAGAGTTTAATAGATTTCCTGAAGAGAATAAATGTCTAGAAATGAATGCAAGCTCTGTTATGGAGCACTAAGTTTCGAGGTTTGTTGTTGTTTGGGAGTGAAAGAAATGTAAGCTATGGGCTGTCTGAGGATTTAAAGTTGAAATGTAAGGTTCCCCCTGAACCAATGTTCAAGATGCTGTTCCTAGGCAGTCCCCACCTAGCTTCCTCTACCAGTTTCCAGCCGGTTATGGTGTTAACCAATATGTAATAAACTCTAGATCCAATCCCCAACAAATACATGCAGTAATCTGCCAGAAACCACTTGGAAATTGCCTGTTCTTGTCAAATCTGGTTAGAAAAAACCTGAGCGTATTACCAATTCTTCACATTCTAGGAGAATATTATGTAATATCATATTTACATTAAAGAATGATGTGAAAATCATTAAAAATCAGCCTGGATTCAGTTACTGCTAGTTATCAGATCCTTGGCCTAACCAGCCTAGTATCTGGGACCCAATTGTCTGAATTGTGCTCTGTACTCCTGTGGTAGTTGGACTTTGATGACCATGTAAGCTCATTTTATAGTTTCAGATGAGCAAATTCTGCTCATAGCACTTGAATCATTGTAGGTTTTTTTTCAAATTTGGAACACTACGCACATATGGTTGGAGCATCTTAAAGTTCAATTTGTATTGTTAATCTGTTGAAGTCTGGCTAATGCTTTTCCTTTTACTTGTTTGTATTAGATAAGAAGATCAACAAGTTGCCTAAGACCACTCGCTGCTCCTGCAGCATATTGTGAAGCTCCAGTCGACACACCATTGACAATAATTTGTATGCTGCCAAGTTTCAGCAGGAAGAGGAATTTGCGGAAAGATCGAACTCCAGAAGACATTCTTGTTCCGTCACATGGTCCGGGACGACAATGGCAAAAGATGAGTTCCAATTGTAAGCTACTACTGTAAGCTAGATACAAAGAGTCCATCTACTGATAGCAAGATAGTTGTCATTGTGTTGTCTGTTTTTACCCTACAAAAATGTTCTATATGATGTACAACATACACATTGCTTCGAAAAGGATGTCTCCTTTTTACGTTTTGGTTCTTGTGATACTGTGTAATGTGTTGTGTAATGTACTAATGTTGCATTTTCAAAATCCAGTTTTATCTTGTATTTTCAGTTATAATGCTTAACTTCATCTTAAAAAAAAGGAAAAAAAGAATTTCTTTTAGAACACTATTCTTACAAGTGATATTATCTGTCATATTAGTGACACATACCCAAATAGAGGAATTGAAAATTGAACATATGACTTGGTGTAGTCACATGCTCTAACCATACCATTTGGGAATGTTTGTCAAATGGTTCAGCCCGAATGTTATTGTCATTGTCAAATGGTTTGGCCCAATCAACCCGTCTAGCTTGGCCTGGCCCAATAAATTTTAAAGGGCCAGACAAAATCAGCCCAAAAAGCTGGCCCAATAAATTCTGTAGGGCCAGGAAACACTTGTCAAATGCTAAATTAAATTAGGGGTGGTCGGTCAGTCTTCCGAATGCTAAGCTAGAGCGAGAGCTGCTTACGGGGCTATGGATTCTGGTTTCTGGGATTGAACCAGACCTACCTCACCGCAGAAACTGCACTTCCTTCTAACATCAAATGCAGCACTCTAAAGAAACTATATTATCGATTGGACAAAAGTTAGGTCCACCAAACACCCTCTTATTCTCGTATAAGAAAGGAATTTAGATCATTTATGGATAATTCAAAATTTCAAATAAGGGTTTATACTTTTTTAGAAAAATGAATAGGTAACTATAAAACATAGTGGTTTGTCAAAAAATCGGTAAAAAATACCATATAAAATTGTCATAAACTTTCGTTAAAATTTGTATGATAAAAGGTTTACAGAATTTTAGGTGGGAAAATTAGGGTTAAGGTGGACTCATTTTCAAATGTGTATGCTTTGTGAGTAGTATTATGCAAGACTCCATCAATTTGAATGTTTTTTTAAACATGGCTGTTAACATCTAGCAGAATATTTCTTTCAAAAAAAAAATCCAACATAGAGAAGATAGAGGGAATTAAGGCTATCTGTGTCGAGTGTAATTTATCTGTTTTCTCTTTATGTATTTATCTTTGTTATTTTTTATATGATATATGAAATATAATACATCCTATATAAATTAGAATAATCTATGAATATAGAAAAAAAAAATAGAGAAAAACACATAAAAAAAACATGCAAGCTTGCCCTTGTTCAGTTGTTCAACAATAAAGTCCACAAACCAAATGAAGGCTTACTGCAAAACATAGTCCAGTCATATACTAAAATACACACACACATGCATGCATCGGTATCACCATGTCCAAGAAGCAAACACAAACCATGGCCCTATGACTACTACTCCTTCCTCTGGATACTCCCCCACCATTGCACCATGCCCCCGGCCGCCTCCTGCTGCTGCTGCCCGGACGAGCTCCCCACGCCGCGCGCCTGCGCCATGGCACCTCGCATGCGAGCGGCGACCTCCTCCTGCTGCTGCCCAAACGAACTCCCCTCGCTGCGCGTCGCCGCCGCGACAGCGTGCTGAGGGCCGCCGGGCTGCACCAGTGGCCACCCGCCGGCCGCCTGCGCCTGGGCCTGCGCCATGGCAGCACGCATGCGCGCGGCGACCTCCTCCTGCTGCTGCCCGGAGGAGCTCCCCTCGCAGCGCGCCGCCGCGTGCTGCTGGCCGCCGGGCTGCAGCATCGGCCACCGGCCGACCGCCTGCGCCTGAGCCATGGCGGCGCGCATGCGCGCGGTGGCCTCCTGCTGCCGGTGCTCTTCCAAGAGGGCGGCGCGCGTCAGGTCGAAAGCCCGGCGCTCGTCCTCCAGCAGCGCGCTCTCGAGCATGAGGCGCTCCTCGGCGCTCGCCCTGCCCTCGGCGCGCTTGCGCGCCATGATGTTAAAGACGAGCACCTGCTTCTCGAACTCGCGGCACAGCTCCTCCGCCTTCGCCTCCACCGCGTCGTCCCACAGCTGCACACGCGACTTGGTCTCGCCGGCGGCGATCTGGCCGTCATCCTCGTCGGAGTTGTAGTCCGCGAACACATGGTAGGGCAACAGCCTGCGGTTAAGGTTAATGTGGTGGCCATTAATTGTGTTTTTCAAATAGTATAGATAAAAAAAAAATAAAAAAAAAAAAGTGTTTAAGATATATAGACTTGTTTTTTCCTTAAAAAAAAAATTTGTATCATCTATAATTTTTATTTTTTTTAAGAGTTAAATCTAAAAAGAGTGGATTGATTTAATAGTAAAAAAAATATACGTAACATAAAAAAAACAAATATATGCACTCTAACAAAACTAAAAAAAATTAACTATGATTCAATAAAATGTATAAATAAAAAAAATTACATATGATGATAAGAATGATTCAAAAAACTGTAAATAACAATTAAAAATCTTGGCTGGAGGCAGGATTTTGTTTCAGATGGTACTTTATAATCAAAAAAGTTTCATAATGTTTCATAATTATTTATGCAAAGAAACATAAAGAATCAATTAAAATTGGGTTTTTTTTTCCCAAGTTTCTATTTGGATTTGGACCAAGGTTTAACAATATCAGTGGTCTGACAAGAACCAATCTGAAAAGAAAAAAGAAACTATAATCATAACAATAAAACTATCAAATTGGGTGAGATTAAGAATGAGAAGATGAATTCTTTGATCAAAAGAAACAGTTTTTTGTCAAATCAGAACAGCACGTTTAACAGGAGAAAACTAAAGATTGCATCTTTGATCAATGCGGCTTCAGAATTCCTGTTCTTGATCATGGAAAGATCTTAAATTTCACAAAAAAATCAAAGTTTCAGAGAGAAATTAACTTCGATCGAACAATTAGCAAGAACCTTAAAAAAAAACCTAATCTTGGAACACAAGCAAGCACAAATCAACGCGCCAAGAACACATCAAGATTAGCGGCAAGAAAGATCCAAGAAGAGACCGAGATATGATTCCGACCTACTTACGGCGTCCTCGACGGAGGCGAAGGGAGTCTTGGTGTCGGGATTGCAGGCCTTCCACGCGTCCTCCGCCGCCATCTGCTGCTCTGCCGCCCTCGCCCGCGCAGCCTCCGCCGCCTGCGGCGGCACGCCCAGCCCCAGCCCCAGCCCCTGCGACGCCACGGCCGGCCCAAAGCTCTGCGGCGGCTGCGGCCGCGGCGGCCGCGGCGGGAGCCGCGCCGCGAGCTGCCGCTGCTGCTGCTGCTGCATGGCAAGCTGCTGCTGTTGTTGCACTTGGTGTTCTAGGACTTGGAGGAGGATGTGACGCGGGTCGGTGGGGCCCGACATGTTTCCTTCTTTTTCTTTTCTGGGTTTTTTTTTGTTTCAATTTGTTTGGCTTTTTGGTTGTGGGATGGGAAAATATGTAGGAAGGTAGGGTCGTCCTTGCATATACAGATCGCTCTGAGTGTTACTCTGCACTCTGCGTGTGCCAGCTTGGCAACCAGTTGTAGGGTAGCTGGTGTTATAGATGTGACTGCCTTCCTTTTATATACAGCTCCGTTAAGACTGCAACGGTGTGTGATACGTTATAGATGGTTGCAGTGCTATTCTGCGACTGGTTCCTGCGCGCAGACTTGTTTTAGATTGTAATGCATTTTGTGGGTGTTGCTGTGTTCTCTTCGTTCTGCCAGTCTAACAATGAGATAGCTGGCGTTTATCTATTTCTCCTGCTGGTAAGTCATCATAAACATGAGCCAGTGGTTATTAGGACCAAATCTTTTATTTCTTTATAAGCAAAATTTTTTCTTAATTTATAAACATGGAAACTTCCATCGGTTTTATGTTTGTGTTTAATGGGCGTTGCTGACTGCTTTATATGTGATGGTCTTGTATTGTGATATACAGTAACCGGTGTTTATTTATTTGCCTTGCTAATACATAAACGTGAGAGAGTGATTATTAGGATAATATCCTTTATTTCTTTCAAATAATTTATGTGTCTTCATTTTGCATATGTAGGTCTCCAATAAGTGATTATAATCTTATTATGTTGATGGGTTACTATGTGTCGCGTGATTTGTGTTATATTATGTTATATGGGTCTTGTTGTGTGTTCTGCATATATTAATTTGGTGATAATACAATATAGAGTAACTAATGTTTATCGGTTTTTCATATTTGTAATTAAATGTGAGCGGGTGATTAGTGGGACCAAATCTTTTATTTCTTTAAAGAATTTTTTTTCCTTGATTTATAAAGTGGGGATGAGTGTAACATTATTCTATGGGTTAATGATTTACATTTTATTTTATGGGTGTTACTGAGTGCTATATATGTGTTAGTCCTATATATTATATATAGTATTATCACTTATAAGGATATTTTTTGAAAAAAAAAGTGGTACAAAATAGTAGGTGATTATTGGTTTAGCTTCTGTTATTTAGGACTTATTTGGATGAGGAGGATTTGCTATCCTCTAATCTCCCGGGAATAGTAATGATCAGGGTTAGGAAATTAGAAAATCATTGAGGTCTATTTGGATGGACTGAGATTAGGAGGTGAATTCAGGCTAGAAAACCCAATCTCGGGGAAAAAAGAATGGCCTAGAAAGGTAAGTTTTGGGATTCTAGCACTCCCTCCTTTCCCATAATAGCAGCCACCCTCCCATTTTTTGTGCAATCACTGTCCAACCCCTCCTCCGCGCACCCTATGATGAGAGTGATGTGTAGATTAGTCAACCTCCACTATTGTCAACTTCACCTCGCCTTCCTCCACCATCTAGCTAGCCATTTCTTTACCAGCAGTCTCACCTCTTAGTCTACTCTTACTTCAGATTTGTCCAGCCACCATGTATCACATTGGATCCGTGTTGACTTGTCATGCCATCGTTTCCACCATGCCAACACTGCCTGACAGAAGTTTAGATTTGTTTTGTGATCGTTTGATTAGTTGATGAACTTCTGGTTATTTGGTACGATAGTGCTTGATTTTAGAGGTTAATTTGATTTATTTGGATAGTAATTTGGTTTATTTTGATCACAATATATTTGTATAATTATGTTATTTGAGTGTATATATGCCAATGTACATTGAATTACCCATATTTTTCTGTCATATGTTTATTATTTGGCAAATCAAACTTTTGAATTGGGCCTGTAGGAATTTCTTCTAATCATCGTCTGGATTCATTTGACATCTTCATTTGGCATTCAAAATATCCTGCTTATTTCTGCCTCCTGGACAAAAGTTCATTCAAACACGCAAGGATCCTAAATCAAAGTTTATCTCCACACACAGAAGAATCCTAAATGTGTGGAGTCCAATAAGGGGATATCATGAGCTTTGTTAATTTATTCCAAAGAGATTTTATCCCAAATAGAAAAATTTTCTTAGACACCTAAACATGGCTTAATCTTTTCAAATTTTAGGATGTCCAAAAGTTTAGATAATCTTATGACAATTTTGTAGTCTTGTTTTACTGGTTTAGATAAAAATGTTGACATAATAATAGAGAAGTGTTGCATGCTGTTTGGTACAAATTTATATGTTCTTTATTTGATGAATAAGTAGATATTTTAGGAATAAACTTGATTTATAGTTAAATATCGTTTTATTAATTCTGCTTTTTTTTGGGTGATTTTCTCTTCAGTTGTTCTGAAAGATTAATTTTAAATTCTTTTGTGAACTATCACATCGATTTTGGGACGGGAATCCATTGCGAATGGGAATGCAACGGGGACTATATATCAAATGTAGGTCGTCAGATCTGCAACCTGCAACCGTATTTTCTTATAGTGCTCAATCTAGAGCGCTGATTATTGATCAGACTGTCTTATATACATATAGCTATAACACAACTACAACAAATCCCCTTCCTTGTTATTTTGATACATTGCATAAGTGTAAGGATTACCTAACAAGTAATTGCCACATTTTTCTTGTCCAG
Source organism: Pharus latifolius (assembly GCA_019359835.1). Taxonomy (NCBI): domain Eukaryota; kingdom Viridiplantae; phylum Streptophyta; class Magnoliopsida; order Poales; family Poaceae; genus Pharus; species Pharus latifolius. The sequence goes on from CM033322.1 coordinate 23,191,870, forward strand.
CTGCTAACAGCTACTAAAAACTCTTTTAGCCAAGGCTAATAATAATAATAATCAATGCTACTAAAGCCGCCATTTCTAATGGCATGTAATAACCAATATTTCATATGCCTGCCGTTTTTACTTCACTTGATGATGAAATTAGTGTGGATGTTTAATTTGCCATAACTATGAGTTTACTACTAGATTATTTTAAAAAATAATCTCAATTTTTTATTTATGACAATTTTAAATGCATTTGTTATAACCCAGTTCATTGCCTATGCAATTTTATATAGTACATTGAACATTGGAATTTCGAAGGATCAACCCCATTAAACATGTAAATTGTTAGCAAAAGATCTTAAGTTTTTAGAAGAAAAAAAAAATATGGATCTGCAGTTATGCTCCATTGTTAGCAAAAGATCTCACTCAAGGTTCATGATGTAGATTTGAAGCCCTTCAGGATGATTAATGAAAAGGATACATTTTGTGTTTTGTGACAAAAAATGTTTAAAGGAATTTGATGAACATATCATTGTTATATATGCATGTATTTTGGAGTTACTGGTGTATGAGGTTTGGAATTTGAGTAATCACTACTCCATAATATGGAAATGTCCAAAAAAAGACTAAGTTATATGAACATGTTGGAAAAGTGCAGCAACTATAATTAAAAAAAAACAGAATAAAGGGGAAAAACTCTCAAATGTTATTGTTTGTGTTGGAATTAAACATCACAACTCAGAGATCAGAAAAGGCTACAGAAAATGAAGGGAAAACATTGAAACAGTTGTACCATAGATCCTTGAAAAGCTATCTTTTAGATCATCTTCATATATGCCAAATTGCATGATCACAATCAAAGAAAGAAATTTCCCAAGTCCAAAAGAAGAGAGAGACATTGTAATACCATCCTACATTGGTAGTTCACTTTTCCCTCCCATAAAAAGGTTTGCTTGCTCACAAACACATTGTAATACCAACCACATTGGAAAACAAAAACTCCCTATGGAGCAACCCATGCACCTTGGAATAGTTGGCTCACTGTTTTGCCTAAGATCCACTCTAAATCGGACGATGAGGCAGGCACCGTGTTCATGACATGAGAAACGGCATCCTTTGCTCCTTTGTAGCCGCATTCGGGAACAACATAGGGGAAGTCACTGCAGATTGCAAGTTCAGAGCATGCACGATGCACACTTGTAGTTTGGAAATGCTTCATGAGTTGCTATGCTTTGTTGTTAAGTCTGAGTTTGCTCATGGATGATTTTTAGACCTATACTGCTTTCAACATCATGGTATTCACTATGACACAAATTAGTCTAAGAACATATCTGATGGCATATAAACTGCACAAAGTTTAATGAAAGCTACAAATGGTTTGTGCAGTTGTGCAAATCGACTCACGACATTTGTTTTAGAGTCTATGTAGTTTTCTTTTCTAGAGTATAGAAGCATTTTCCTAAAATGAGCCTAACCAGAAAGACTATCAATGGTGCTATGAGAATACCTGCCCCACATAATCCGATTAGCTCCGAAGCTGGCGATTGCGCGGGAAAGAAGCTGGGATGTGTCCTCATATGGATATGCAACTCTTGTGATGCGGAAAAGAGCACTGAATTTGATGTAAACCTGACGAAGTGAAGTGCCATGGCATCAGCACAAGCATGATGACATCAGAACACAAGGAATTGATGATAGTACTCACGCAAGGCAACTGCGTTTACTATGCAAAACTTAGAAAGGAACTTGCAACTGGCACCTCAAGACTCAAGAGGCATTCTGAAGTGTGTTGATACCCAATACACCATCTTGTATCTTTGTATCTCTCTCACAGTTCACTCAACAGTTTTGTATATTATAAAATTGACAATTACTACGCACAGGCTAGAAAAACTGCCAGTAACTGGTTTTACTGGCCTGAAGCAGTATTTGGTAGACACAGCTGTTTGAGGAATAGGCCTTGGAGTGCCGCTTAATAAGTCTGAGTAATATATTTTATTAATTTTTAATCATTCTAAGCACTTGTCTTTACATTATTCTTGCAATTAGACACATATTTTCGTTATGTACTTGAAAAACGAAAAAGAAACAGATCAACACTAATCAGAACGAGCGAGCTTCACCAGAAGCTAACTAAACCAGCCATCTTCTCCAAGTCATGAGCTGCACTCAACTTCTGTCACATGTTCAGTCCAATGCCGAATTTTTAACCACAGAAGCTATCATATGGTAACTGCGCAGTACTAGCTTCCAGTTTCCAAAACCATACTTACTAGTGCTCAACCAGTTCTAGAAACATCCTATGTGTTAAATAGGTTGAATTATACCTTTTGATGCTCCAAGAGAAATTTATGTTTGCAATTCTATTACTTGACTATAAAAATCATGTCCAGTACTGCAGCTCAAGAAACAACAAAGAATGCCTGCTTCAACAAATAAGAGAACATAGTATCCTCAGAAATAAAGTATGCAAGAAAACCATAAAACCAAACATTAGAATTGGGAATCCATTCATTTGTTGAGCCATATGTGCTGTGTGCATAAGATAGACAGTTTTCAGGGAGTACATGTGGGAATCTGGACAGTTTAAGCAATGACGAGAAGGCCTCCTCTTCCCCATCATTTCTGCATTTCATTGAAACAACTCTGTAAACTACAAAACAGTAAGGATTGAACTCTTGCACTTAACGCAGAAGCAAAAACAAGCTTACGTCGGTGGCTTGCAGAAAGCCATATGATCAAGAATAACAGTAGTTGAAGGATAATCCATACACAGCTCCTCTATCTCTTGAAGGTATGGAGTGATTCCCTGTACACACAAGCAAAATAAAGAACAGGAAAATCTTATGATTGTAAAATAGAACATGAGAAGTTCCTCTTTTTTAGTTTTTAAAGTGTCTTAATTGAGCAAAAGCTTTTGCAACAACAGGGTGATAGGATTTCCATCTCACTCTTGTTGCAAAAGCTTTCACTCAATTAAGAAAGAAACACCACCTGGATTTTGCATTTTCTGGATATAAATGCATGACATTTACTATAGATGTTTCTAACAAGAGCTTAAGTTTTGGCCTCAAGAGTGGCACAGCCAACAATTGCAGACTTGCATTCTATGAATACCTGCTACTTTCTCCAATTGCGAATTATTCTTCTCTATGACATAAAAAGTTCCTCAGAAAAATCTAAGAATGGCACGGACACTGTTGGGTGTTGGCATTTTACTAAGGGAAAGACATTATTCAAAAAGCTCAAAACTTGGTCACAGCCTTTCCATATTACAAACAAATTAAAGAACATGCGTAGGGGAATGATTTTCTACCTTCATCACCATTATCCCAACCGGTGCTCCGAGTTCTCCTGCCTTAGCAAACAATGCCCTCCCAGTTTCATTAGTCATCTGCTTGTTAGACATTTAAAGTTCTCAAAGAGTCAAAGTCACGTATGATCATACAACAAAATTCAAAAGCGAGAAACAGATGACCCTATGAAGAACCACAGTGGCGGATTGCCTAATTGCAAACCTTTTGACCTGAAGGCCATAAGTTTGGGTTGAACCGGACAGCACGGTATTTTTCCTAGTGAGAGGCAAAAGAACCACATATTAGAAAGTAGGATGAATCAAAATTTTATGTGCAGGCAAGTTACAGAAAAGTACCTGTACAATTAGATTTTCAAGCTGTTTAATCCCACTCCCATCATCTGCAGGATTTGCAAGGCAGCAACCAATGAACTTCGATGGGTATTTCTTCAACACACTACAATGGAAAGCAAAATTCAGTGAATTAGTCTGACTTACACATTCATATGCACAAGACATATATACTGAGAGGTAACTACAAGAATAGGAATCCTACAATTAAACCCTGTGCATAAACTACAATAATATAATTTAGTTAACTTGGATGGATCATGGATGCAAGAACAATTTTACCTAGTGACCAATGAGTGATCAAACATATGATTAATAGGTTGAACAATGAGAGCTCCATCCACTCCTGCTTCATCCATACACTAGAGAAAAGATAAACAAAGTCAAAAATAAATTTCACCAATATCACCACACGCATCACATATTGTTTGTCTCAATTCGTTAACGAAAAGCCTGCAGACCAAACATGCAAAGCATACCCAAAGATACATTTGCAAATAACAAGTTATCGACTCATAATGAATTGTGTTCGAAAATAAAAACTCCACCATCTATCTATCCATAACTAGTGGTAGAAGTGCTTCTTGATGGCAACTCCACATGATTTCCCACACATCGAAATTCTTGTTTTATACCAAGAAATTACTTAAAGCAACACATTTATGCAATGCCAAAATTCGGTCTTTTTTTTTTGGATTACCCAAGAAACAAGAAAATTGCTCCTACAAGATGCAATATCTTATACCAATCTACAACTATTGTTAAGAAAAAGGTGAGGTTTTGCACGCTGATTCCACAAGATAATTGCAAGACATGCAGCAAATTTGTGAAATTAACAGACCTGAAGCAAGAACTCAGCATCACCCCGGAGCGTCGGCTCCTGCCCAGGAAAATAAGGGTACTTCTCCGCAGCCTACACACAGTCCCAGCACAAAACAAAACCCATCAAGAAACTAAATTTGTTTGTCTAAATGTGTATCCATGCAAGTATATGTTGTTGAATCTTCCTTGCATTTACCTGTGGTGAGGCCCAGACATGGAGGTGGGAGTCTATGACCCTGCAAGAACCCACCCCTGAGGTCTCCTTCCCGGAGGCAGCCATGGCAGAGGCAATCGTGGAGGAGAAGAGCAGCCCCCTTCTTGGTATGGGAATGTGAGAGAGCAGAGCCTGAGAGCTTATGGCTACGGGGGTCAAAAACCTGGGAGCTACTGCTGCAGAAGCCATTAAAAAGTGCAGTTTTTGGATGCTCTCCAGCGTCCTCAGTCCACACTACGAATTTTTTTTATAAATAACTTAGAAATAAAAAATTAAAAAATGATCCACAGTTACAAAATTTTACAAAAATATATCACCACCTCAACATGTCAAATTCTAGAAACTCGACAACTGAGATGTCCTGCGACAATTGGGTCAGAACGACTTATCGAGTGCTAATAATTCGACAAGTTATTTATTACGATTTGTTAAGTATTGAAAACTCGACAAACTGTTGACTCAACGTACTAATTTAATTGCCCCCTATTAGTCCCCTTTTCTCTCTTCTCTCTCCCAATTCCCTAATTCTCTTCTCTCTTCTCTTGCTCAAGTGAGAAGAACATCTCTCACACTTCAGATTTTTAATCTTAGATCTTTCAAAATCTAATCGTAATCTTCAGTTGATACAAATAGCAATCTTGTAGAGCAAAGTGAGTTTTTCAAAACAAGGTAACTTTTATAATATGCAACCATATTGTTGCTAATGATTATGTTAATGAAAGTAGTAGTGAGATTAATCTTGTCATTAGTACATAATGAGATAGTTGGAATGTATGTGTATATGCTGTTGGAAATTAAAGAAAATATGATTAGTACAATTTGAAAAAAATTGACATTGAACTATGTGGTCACTGACGGTTGTTGTTAATGATAATGTTAATGACTTTATTAGCGAGATTAATCTGGTTGGAAATAAAAGAAAATATGGTTAGTACAACTTGAAAGAAAACAGACATGCAACCATATGGTCCCTGACCTAACTTATTTTCGAGAGGGAAAAACCTGTAGTGTAGTACAAAATAATTTGGAATAAAATAACAATAAATAAAGGAACTGACTTAACTTATTTTAGAGTAATATAGAGAATATTGTATTTTTATTGTATGAAATAATATAAACATAAATAAGTTGTATTTAGGACTGCATAGGACCTAAATAAATTATATTTAGGATTAGATTTATTTAAAACATAGTTTTGTTTTTACAGAGCTAGACTAATTCAAAGAGTTCTCTTGTTTTATTTTTTTTTTGTGTTTGAAATAATATAGGCATAAATATTTTATACTTAGGCTTATATTAATTCAGAATATACTATTGTGTTAGGTCTAGGTTATTTCAGAGAGTTTTTTTTTTCTTTCATGCAAGAAATAATATAAATGTAAATGATTTATAACTAGGGTTAACTTAATTTAGAACATACAATTGTTTTCAGATGTGGTTTAATTTAATTTAGAGTCTTATTGTTTTTGTCTTGTGTATGAAATAATTTACACATAAATAATTTATACATAGAAGGTTACTGTATGTTAGAAATATTAGTGATATTAATCATGTTGGAGGTTACTATATGTAAGAGGCATTAGGAAATTTTTCCATTAATATTGAAATAAAAGAAAATATCACTTAGCACAATATAGGCGGGAAAATAATTGGGTACAAAATAAAAGTAAGTTAAAAGGGGGCCCTAATTATTGTTGGGTAATTTACATAGTTCGAATGTATTTTTTTGTATGTATGAAACAATATAGACGTAAATAATTAGTAAGTAAGGCTACTATGTTGTGTCCATGAAATAATAAAGGCCTAAATTATTTATATTTAGGGCCATAGTTTTGTTTAGAACTTCCTACTGTTTTTTAGGTCTAGGTATTTTCAGAGGGTATTTTTTTTTTGTTTCTTTGTGCACGAAATAATAAAATCGTAAATTATCTCGGGCATGGAGGCACTAGAAATTGTTTGCATATTTTATAGCGACGACTTAATTGGCAAAGGGCAAGAATAATGTAGAAATGAGCCGTTGCAAATATATGATGGTCGAGTTGAGTTTATAGAACACATCATTCGTGGAGATGAATTTATGGATCCTGAGTCTGTTTGGGAAGAACCCTCAAAAGAAATGGTTTAAATTGAAGGGTTTATCATTAGGGAGACTGACAATGGGTCATAGTGGATGTTGCGCAAAGTGAAATAGGATAAATCGTAGGGCTCTTTTATTCTAAAAGTGAAGGACCTCAGAGGCCGACTAGTCAGCCAATTCGTGCTATATATTCGGTTCTCCAATATACAACCAGCGGAGTGTGACCTTGAAGGCGAGGCAAGCAATGTCTCAAGCACGACAATATTTAGGGCTAGCAAATGATCAGATGTCTTCTGCCACACTCGCGTTTGGATGCATGTGAGATATTGGATGGCCTTTCAGCCGTGACTGACAAAGATATTTTGATATACTCCGAAGCATTCGATGCCTCCGACAAGGATAATCTCTTTCCCCCATAACAGTGGCTTGATCAATCTGGATATGGTTCCACCATGCTGTCAACGAATTAGAATTCAAGATGGTCTTTTGATCTGGATGGCATACAGTTAGAGCAAACAAGATCTGAAGAATGTTGTGGCTAGATGGTCTCTTGCACTGAATTGATAGTATAAGGTGGTGAAGTCCACCTTTAATTTATATGTAGCAGCCTGTGTAATACCAGGGTGCCCATGGAAGGTTCGTGTCATATAGCCGAAGCATGACATTGGTTTTGTGGTGACTAGAGTTACAGCACACACATACATGCTTACTAAGGTATTGGACAGGCACAGAAACATGATGTCCGCATATGTCAATAACATCATCCAGCCGTTAGCGCAAGAGAACATAGCTATAATACTGAAAGATTATGAAACAAGTAGAAGATAGGTGTGGATACACTATTAGTTACACAAAAGCATGGAGAACAAAAGAAGGCGATTGGGCATATATTTGGCACATTCGATGATGTCTACAACACTGTAACGAGGTTGCTTCGCAATATCACTCAAACCAACTCAAGCAAGTTTGTGGATGTCTTCAATCAGTGAGCTATAGGCCATCCCCCTAAAGAACAGAAGAGTGCTGCGTTGATTGTTTTGGTCATACTCATAGTGCATCGAGGCATTTTCGTATTGTCAGCTGGTCATATGCGTGGATGAGACGTTCTTAACCAGAGGGTACAAGGGCACGCTTCTCATTACTATTTCTACGGAAGGTAATGACCAATTGCTTCCACTGGCATATGCAATCGTTTTGAGACAGAAAACACATAAAACTAGTTGTGGTTTCTCATCAATGTGAAACGAGGCGTTGTTAGCCATCGTTCGTTGGGGAAGTGACGTAGTGGGTATGTCTGTTGTTGGGGAAGTGACGTAGTGGGTATGTCTGTTGGCCCAACTCGTCTTCCAAGCTCATCATCAATGTACACTCGTCAACATGGAGCTCTGCAGATAGGAGGCTCAGCCAGGCATCCCACACTCGCTAGTGATTATTCAAATGACTTGGACGACAGGAATGACATTAGGAGAGCTCAAGAGGTTGGAGGTAGGGTTTTGGCGGAGAGGCTGCTAGTAGATGAGCTTTGTGACCAAACTTAGCTTGAGCAAATGACCCAGAGGCACGCAATACCTTGGATGCTTTTTCAGCCGAGTTGTTGGCCGCCCTCGACTAAGCCGACTTTTCAGCAAAGCCAGGACAATATATATGCTCCAAAGGGGGACAAGGCCAAGTGGGTCGCACAACAGAGAGATGATGATGACGACTGAGTCTTGACCATGCTAGGGATCCATGACCCTCATGCACATCAGTACTACCCACTGGATGAGCTCGAACCAAACCAACTGAGAGATCCTCCTGCACCGACACAGCCATCTCAGACACACGGGCACGTAGAGTGCTATGGCTCTTCTACAGCTGCTGGGTAGCAATCACATGTGCCCTTGATCCATATTCGTCATCGCTTTTTCAGAGAGATAGACCTACACATAAAAGGGGCGCCCTAATTCTTAGCAAATGTTGTTTTTGGTATTTCGAACATATACAAACATCTATAAATATTTAATAATCTATGCTATTGCTTTTATTGAATGCATCGTTTCATAACCAAAAACCATAACTTTAATATTCAGTACTACTTCTTTTATTGAATACATCTTAGAGAGACATTACGTCCATTAAAGAAATTAGCTCATACCTCCCTAGTTCCAAAGTTAGGGTTTCCGCCACTTCGAGTTAATGGTTAAGGCTAGGGGTTCAAGAGGGGTTAGGGTTAGGGCTAGGGATCATGGAAGTTAAGGTCAGGGTTTTAGTTCGGGGGATTGGGGTTTAAGTTAGAATTTACGGTTAGGGCTAAGGTTGCTGTTCTCAGGGGGGTTAAGGTTAGGGTTTCAGGTTGAGAGTTGGGTTGAAGTTAGAGTTACAATTAGGGCTAAGGCTAGAGATCAGGGGAGTTAGAGTTCAAGGCTATTTCCAGAATGCATGGTTATTTAAAAAATTTATAGATGCCTTAACACTATCATAAAACATAAATTCACATTAACAAAATAAAATTTTCATTACTCATTAATCAGACAAAGTTACCAACCTAATCTTAATATAAATCTAACCATGTAAAATATAAATACATGTTAATAAAAAAAATTTAATCCTTACTCATTAACCAAACAAATTAACTAATATAATATTAATATAATCATCAATCAAATAATTAATTTAAAAGAATTACAATATACCTTAGCTGAGCCTTCATTTTATGTGTTTTTATTTTCCTAACACTAACAACAGACAAATCAAACATGAATTCAGAAAAGCAAAATTACAAAACTTGAGCTGAGTTTGGGTTCAAGGTTTCTGTCACTTTGGATTCAGGGTTAGGGTTTCCGATCAGGAGAGGGTTAGGTTTAGGATTATTTTCACAATTTATGGTTATTCCAAAATATTTCGTCGTGGAAGAGAGGGGACACACACAAGTCTCACAAATTATTCCACGATCCAAATTAATCTAACCACATAGATTATAAATGCATGTTAATAAATTAATGTTAATCATACAAAATTATAAACCAAATCTTAATATAAACATTTATCAAATACTTAAAATTAATTATTTAAAATGTTGGGGCTATTCTGCGGCTTATCGAGCTCTGGTGGCTCAACAAGCCGATTTCCACCAATCGTGCCACGGCACGTCCCTATCACATCTCCAAATGCGACAGGCTGACATGGCGAGCTAATTTTGTAAAATTTTACAACTGTGAGTCAATTCTGCAATTTTTGTAGGTTATTCATAAAAAAATTCCACACTACACCACACCAGTGTAAAAAATAGCAATCATCAATAGGGCCCCTGCTACTTCTTTCTGCTTAACTTTGAAGAAGTATTCTATCGAGTTTTAGTTTTAGTTTATGAGTTTATGTGTTAAAGATTGAAGTTGTAGATTATTTTAGAGTTTATTATATAAGTATTAGTTCTTTTTTAACTAAAAATTCAAAATAAGTTGAAGCCGATAGAAGGAAATTTATTGGGTTTATAAGTTGAAATCCTAATAAACTAGTTTATTTAAAAAGTTTAATCTTAGGTAAACACGCCCTGAGAACAAAACTTAAATATAAAATTTCCTAGTGAGGATAAGAGCCCGCTTGACCTAGTTTAGCTTCAGTTTGTGAACTAACTTAAACTTATAAATCCTGGTGAGAGGTTTAAACTTATTTCAAACTTATAGTTTAAAAGAGCTTCAGTTTAAAGGAAAAATATGAAATTTAAGCTTTTATTTAACTTGATTTCAACTTACCTAAAAAATTGAAATCTAGATACCTCAGGTCAAATGTGTCCTAAGTAGATGGCAATAACTGTCTGACCATGACTCATGAGTAATCTGTATAAGTAAAATTCACTTATAAATAAAACTCTTCTAATATGTGATTGTTCATTCTTTTCTGATAGTGAGAATGATTTTCCATTAAAAAAAGCAGTTTTTGGATACTCTGCACAGTGTACCAAACCAGCAATCACCAACCTCTGTTGCTTCTTTCTGCTTATTAACTTTAAAGGGGTGTGGCCGAAGGCTGAAGCTGTAGATTATTTCGGGTCTTATTTCATAAAAATTAGTTTTCTTACTAAAAATTTTGAATGAAATGAAACTAATGGAGGAGAGTTTTATAAATTGATGCTCTAATAAATTAGTTTATTTAAGAAGTTTAAGTTTTATCAAACACACCCTAAAAACAAAACTTAAATACAAAGTTTCTTAGTGAGGATAGGAAGGCGACTACAGCTGTTTGATCGTGAACCATTAGCGATCTAGATCAATTAAATCCACCAACAAACAAATCTCTTCTAATATATGACTCATGAATAGTATTGTTTCAGATTTTATCTGGCCATCAGCTTTACCTTCCTACATATACTCCTCGGCAGTCTGCACAAGAAATTCTCTATCAAATTTTTGTCCAATTTTAATTAGCATATCGTTATCACACATGGTTCCTATATGGGATTAAAGTTCACAATTTTTTTGAAGAAACAATAGCCATCTTTGCTAAACAAACAGGCTTTACTAGCTGCTTGTCCTATGTTCACTTGCCCAGCCCTATCGCCTAGACGATTTATCCACCGTTGGATCAAGATCCAACCATATTTGTAGTATTTGATAATATGCATCGACTTGGAGACAAGGATACCAAATTTTTTTAAGGCTGTCTATAATACAAATGTCTGTTTTATCTTAAAAATTTGCATTCTTAATATCATATATTCAACTCTAGATTTAATCTATATACTCTTTTCTTCCTCCTCCTTTTCGTCCTCCTCCCAATTCACGACCACAACCCCATCATCTTATTCTCTCCCACCAATCATCACCACTAGTGGTTGACAACAGCAACACTACCTCACGACCACAATAATTGTCATTCCATCGACCGTATCCCCATGACTCCACCTCTCATTGCCACTACCTGTGATTAACGATGCCACCACTGTCTTGTTGTCTTAGGCGCCACCTTGCTGCGTATCTTCACTCATCGTCGGACCGTCACCACTGGAAAAGTTAAGAAAGAGGGTTAGGTAAATTTTAGTGGATAAAATCTAAGAGAATCTAATAATGAGGAATATACAAGATAAGACAAAAAAAATAGGTACCTACCCTCTTAGCAAAACTCTTTTTTAATACCTGTCATTTAATTGGTACGAGAAGTTAGGGGTATTTCTATTGCATCTTATCAAATGTTCAATATGTTGTTCTGTGTCCTACTTAAAACAATTCAATCAAATACATTCTATCAGTAGACAAAAGTTTTAAACATATCTCACAGACGTACATTAATTTGTGAGCCATACAATTTGAACGTTGCGTGCCAAACCACGAGGCATGCCTCGTTAGGACCAGTGGAGGCACAATGAGATGGATACGGCCAGGATACCGAGACATTTTCAGTTAAGTAACTTGTATGGTCATTAATCTATCGTATACTTCCACTATTATAAAATATAAAATATATTTTAATCGTATATATAAATTAAAAAATTCTAAATTCTAAATTCAGAAAAAATTGAGAAAAAAAAAATTAAAACTACCTACAATTATAAGTGCCTCAAGAGAAAATGATAAAGAGAACATTCTCATGCCAAAGCTAAAAAAGACGTGCTAGAAAAAACCCGATAAAAGCTAGCTTCTAATTAGGGAAAATTTTGTCCTTAGCAATTTAAAAGTGCATATTTATATTTACCACCGAAAATTGTTTTTTCTTATTTACCACTGAAACGTGAACTAGTCTTTTATATTTGTCATCGTTATTTGGTCAATTATTACTCAACAAAATAAATGACATTTTTACTCATACCATATCATATTTTCATCCTGTAAATAGAGAAAATATATCCCTGTGAAACAATATAAAAATCTCATATTTCAAATAAGTAATACCATTGCATCAAAAATATATTTTATCTGTAAATATATCTCTACATGAGTAAAAATATTATTTGCTCTATTAACTAGTAGTTGACCTAACACTTAACTAGTAGTTGACCAAACAGTGTTAGTAAATACAAAATATCAATATATATTTCAATGATAAATAAGAAAAAAAACTAATTTTTCAATAATAGATAAAAACCACACACTTTTCTGGTTGTTCAAACAAATTTTTCCCTTCTAATTAGCACTGGTCTACGTGATCATGTACAAAATACGAATAGTGCTTATCCTATCGCACTCATGTTATATAAAAAGAGAAGGTAAAGGAGACAGGAGTTTCTCAGCAGGAATCCCTCACCTTACAAACAACTCGAGTCTTTAGTAAAATCTTAAATTGGTATAATATAAATACAGTTCTAAGAAAAATTATAGGATCACAACCATAATAAATTAATAATGATCCTATCTCAGTTACACCTATCTATTACGTATGCACAAATAAATTAAATAGAACACTAGATTATAGTTTATATAAAAAAGTTATTTTTAAAATATGTTAGAATATAAGATTTTGACTACTTTGCTATCGACTCTCAAGACAGCCATTAACAAGTGAAAGCTTGGTGTTTTGTCTCAACGTGCCGCCCAGTTCAATAATTATACTAAGTAGGATCGATGTAGCCATCTAATCTAAGACCATGTCCTTTTCTTTTCCTTTGGAAAAGATTGGAGCCATTTATTCCTAGTTTTAATTGGTCTTTTTGTTGGGGTTTCTCCATCATATGAATTTTGGTATATTCGTATGTCAATCTTGAGCTCTCAAGACTTTGTTGTTATAAAAAAAATGTTTATGTTCTCTAGTTTAAATTAAAATTTTTTTTTTGGAAAACCTATTTGTGTTATATATATCATGTGTTTCTCCTGCTATGAGTATAAAAAAGTTTTCTGAATATCTTACCATTTATCAAAAAAGAACATTAATTAAGAGAAACATAAAAACTAGATATTACTATAGAATATTAGATGTGAGACTGATATATGGGTCTAAGTCATATATAGTAAAAGACTAGTGTTTTATACTTAAATCATAATTTTATAGTATTACAATGTAAACTACTCCTTAGCAAAATCAGAGTTTGAACACTCAATTTATTGTAGTATAAACTCTCACAAGAGAAATTTTTTTTTTTGAAAAAATTGTTCTTACAAATGATAACATCAACATAATAATCTAATTAAACACACATATAAATATAGAGTGAATTAAAATTCGATCCTACGAACTTGTTTCAAATTCATTGTTGAGAGTCTAAGATTAAACTTGTTTCTCCAGCAACAAAGGTGTATTTAGATATGTATTAGTCTCGCAATGTTATTTTTGTATGCTTAATACGCTAATACGATATACTGCATGTAATTTCAAGTTTTTTCCAATATCATTTCTCTCACAAGAATAATATATACAAATAATAAATATTTACAAATGTAGTATACTCCACTTCCAGTATACTGCTTTCTACATGCTATCTTTTCTGAACTACTTTTTTTTCTTCTGCAACTTTGTGAAACTTACCTACCTACAAATTTACAACTAAAGCATATATTTACAGAGAAATCTGAGACCAAACAACCATTCATAATCTCGGGAAGGTCTTTATCAGGACTGTCCTAATTTAAAGATCCATCTCTTTACCGTCAGATCAGTTCAAAGTGCATTGATTTGAAGGCGGAGAGGAGACGGTTCTGATAGAAGTGTTTGTTTGTCCTAAAACCTGCGTCTGCTGTGCGACCCAATGAACAACACTGAAAGTCTGAAACTAGGAGTACAGCCTGATCAGGCTGAAGTTCTGAAACGGCCGGTAGAACTTGAACAGATTACCGAAGAGGAACGCCGTCGTCGTGCCGGCCATGTCGGCAGCCCTCTCCTCGACGAATGGGTTGTGCTTCACCCTCAGTGTCGCCTTCCCGATCTGCGCCCTTATCGACTCGATCGTCTTCGCCTCGACGGGGTGCCCCTGGGGGTCAGACAGGTAGAATGTGTCCACTGCCTTCCTTCCCTCCGACGATATTTCAGCTCTGGTGATGGTCAGTCCGTTCTCCCGGAATATTCTCGTGACGTCGGAGAGAAGCCCAGTACGGTCATCTGTTCTAACCTCCAGCTCCAATCCCTGAATCAAACGGCGAAAAGATTAGTAATTTTGCTTCTGTTGTGTTCTTGCAGGTTCTTGAAATGCCACATTGCTGAAAAATGATGATTGTTCTACCTCGGCAGTTCGCCGTTCGATGGCGGCCTCGAGGCACTGGATGACGCGCTGCCGCTCCGCCTCCGACCGTATCGGGTGGCCGTCGATGTGCCGTATGTAGTACTCCTGCAGTGCCAGTTCAGAAGCAGAATGTGTCAGCTTCAACTGTCTGAGATGAAGCTTGTTTAGACCAAGCTTCAGGCGGAATAAAAACCGGCCGGTTAAAAATCAAATTTTTTCTGTTCCCGCTGGTAACTGGCCTGAAACCACTACCGGTGGGAATCCGGCTCAGAGAATTCAGTTATGAAACGCTGCGTTTGTGCAAAAGCTGCAAACTGAACCTGGTACGCGCCGTCCGGCTCGGTGCTGACCGTGCCGTGGTGCACGACGTACTGCATGTCGGTGATGGTGCAGACGGTGTCGAACAGCAGCTTTGGCCGGTCCTTGGAGCGCACGACGACGGCTGTGTAGCCGCGCTCGGCGCAGTGCGTGACGGCGACGTCCGGCCGGGGGCTGCCGCTGGCCGGGGAGGCGGCGCGGTCGTAGTCCCGGTCGTCGAACATCATCTGGTGCAGCCGGCGCTCCTTGTGAGTGAGGCTGGCCGAGGTGTCGGCGGCGCGCACGTCGCTCTGGCCGCGCAGGAGGTTGCCGAGGCGGCGGCTGACGTCGGCGATGCGGGCCTGGTCTCGGACGGCGCCGCCGCCCGCGGCCGCGTCCGTGACGTGCACTACGGCCGCCACGCGCGTGTTGTGCGTCCACAGCTCGGCGCTCCCGACCGCACACTGCATGCCGGCGAGCACCGCGCATATCTCGGAGAGCAGTCCCGGCCGGTCGGTGCCGGTGAGCTCGATGGACGTGTACTCCTCTGACGGCACGATGCCCACCGTGTTCCTCACCTCCGGGTAGTAGCAGTCGTCGGCTTCCAGCGTCTGCAAAGATTGGCATGCACACATGTAACACTTCAGACTTACATCAAAAATATGAAGAAATATACCAGCGGCGTGTTGGGTTCATGACCACAAAGACAAACAAAGTGTGTCTCGCATTCACAATCAAAATTATTTTTTGCCCAAATCTGGGGTGCTCAATTTCGTCGGCCAAATTTGGTCATACTCTAAAAATGAATTGAAATTGACCAAAGTCAGGTTCTCCACCGAAAATTTTGCCATGAACCGAACACCGGGCAAACCCGGTCAACATGCCCGGATTTCGGCCAAACAGTGTTAGGCAACTTTGCATTTCAGAGTGCGTTTTACAAATAACAATGCTGTAATGAGATCATGTGAACACCACTTGCAAGTTGTTTGCTTCGTGGCCAAAAGTTAGCATGCCTATAAGATTTGACCTATTTATCCCAAAAAAGGGCGAATCTTGGCGCCAAATTTATTAGCCAAAATTTAGCCAGTCGTCCAGTAATTCTCTCTATCTTCCCACATTGCCGAGTGCCGACTAGCTTTTCGTCCATGCCACACATTTAACCACGACCAGAAACTAGTTTAGCTCATCTTTTAACAACCAAAACATACCTTAATCAAACACAATCTACACAAAATTAGCACACAATTCCCTTACCCTTTGTATGTATGAGATGGTAGGCTCATCAACAACTTTGTTCCCATCGCGGTCAGTGACATTGAACACTGCAAGAAATCAAGAAGCAAAAATTTATGGTAGGTGAGCACCAAAACCGAATAAGGTACTTAGTACACACTAGTTTGGAAGTTGGAGCTGTGGAATTGGCTCACCATCCATGAACCAGTTGCCGTCGGAGGAGAAGTAGGCCTTGCGGATGACGAGGTTCAGGTCGGCGATGACCTGAACGACGGCGAGGAGCGTGCCGTGGCTGTTGACACTGTCCACCTGGCAAAAATTAGATCAAACCACAAGGATTTGGGTTATGATTAGGATTGATCTTTGTGTTTATAAGATGGATTCTTTGATTCAATTTACCCGGATGACCGTCGCATCACCGGAGGCCTCATTGTCTATCACAACCCTGGATGCGGATGCAGAGAAACAGATTAGATATGAGTCATCTATGTTCTTGAATCATATGAACACAGTTCAAATATTTTGAGAAAGAACAGAGGAACATCTTGCTGGAGATATTTCAAGAAAGATCGAGTGAGAGAAGCCATTTGTGTGAACAAATTGAACTTGCAAAGAAATAAAACAAACAAATTGACTACACAAGGAAGTGAGAAAAAGAAGAAAAATTACAATTTAAAGGGTTTTGAACAGAGGGAAAGATCAAGTTAGATTTTAGAGAAATGAAATGAAAAATTGAGGAAAAAAAATGTAGAAATAGTTTGTGATTTAATAACTTTGCTTATAGAGGAACAGGAAACATAACGAAACAAAGAGGAACAAGAACAAAGAAAAAAAAAACAAGAATCACCAAACAAGATTTTCTTTCCCTGAATAAAACAGCACAAATTTCCTGGATTTTTTTCCCTAAACCCTGGATTCAAGAAAGGAAAACACAAGAACAAACTAAAAAAAGGCAAACAAATCCAAAACAAATTAGTGGTGTTCAAGAATTTAAGAAATCAAAATTTGATTAAACGAAAAGAAACTATGTTGCTAGTACCATGCTGGCAAGAAGTACAAGAATTCAAAAAAGCAAAATTTGATTAAAGCAAGAAAAGAAAAACAAATCAAATCACCTCGGTGGGTTCATCCCCCTGACAAGCTTGGCATACTCGTCGTGGTCATCCATCCTAGATGTAGATGTAGCCATGGACCCTCACCTCACCTACATACATGAACTAGAGAGAGAGAGAGAGAGAGAGAGAGCAGTTAAGAGGCTTAATATGTGAGTGAGGGATGTGTAAAGGTGTCGTCTTTCTTGCT
The DNA here is from genome assembly GCA_019359835.1 of Pharus latifolius. Classification (NCBI taxonomy): domain Eukaryota; kingdom Viridiplantae; phylum Streptophyta; class Magnoliopsida; order Poales; family Poaceae; genus Pharus; species Pharus latifolius. The sequence goes on from CM033322.1 coordinate 23,209,565, forward strand.
GTCTCATATATACTACTCTACTAATGTAAGTATGTCTTGGGTTTTAATGGTATGGAATCTAATTGCTTATATTATTATGCTATTAATTAATGGAGGAGTCCTGGTTCGGATTGATACATTTGACACCTCATGCAATTTAATCTTGTATTATAATAATAATAATAATAATAATAATAATAAATCTAATATTTGAAATCTGACAGAGCACATTCACCATAGCTAAAAATTTCTATATTAATAAAGACATCACATTAACTCTAAAATATAGAAGTTCTCACATTAATTAATAGAAAAAAACTTTATTGTGTATTTGGTGCCATATTTATATTTGGTGCCATATTTAAAATATAACTCCATGTAGATACAACTCTATGTTTTTTATTATGAAAATATTAATCTAATGTATTGTAACTATTTGAAAAATATACGGTGCAATTACACAAAATTGTTGGCTAGTTAGTTATTATTTAACTTAACAGGACGACAAGAGGGGAAATATTTCTTTAGCTAGGGGAACTTTCATGATTAAGCAAAGTACAGGTACCTACCAAGGTGTTAGGTACATAGATATATTTTTCTATGAAAATTTAGTTTCAACTGTCTAATTTAAATTTTTTAAAAATAAACCATTTCTCAGACTCTTACTTTTACAATGATAATTAAAGTTACCCTTAAAGAAAATCAAAGAATGAAATATAAAAGTCTTAAAAAATTCAATTGTGCCCCTATTGCTGGAGAGGTTTTCTTAATTTACAAGCCAAGAAAAAAGCAGCGATTTTGTTGTTTTTATGTTCTTTCCAAGATTTTCCATCACTACTTTTCTTTACATTTTTATCTTGATTTCTTTTTTCTTGGCTGTTAAAAAGTCATGAAAGAAGTGTTTATACTTGTTTTTTTATGCTTATGATCTAACAAAGAGCCACATTATTCTTTTTGGCTTTCAAGAAACTCAAAAGCCAAATTTTGCAAAAAAATTTTCTGAGATGAAGGTTTATTTATTTATTTTTTTTGCTGTTTAGAATAGTTGAAGGGTTATTAGCTGGACCGCAACTTTTCCACCATTAGGCATTGGTGGATACGTGTGACTTTTTGATTGGTGCCTTTCTTTTTGTGTGTGCGCTGAAAGCTACGAGAACTAAAAGTCCAAAACACATCCATTAGAATCTCCTAGTAACTTGGGTTAAGTGAGATCTCTCCTTTGACAGGGATTTCGGGGCATAGAAGGAACTGAAATTCGACATATGTCATTAAAATTTATATAATTAATTATATGTAACTAGAAAATAAAATTATGTCTAACTATTCTATTAAAGTCAAACAGTTTGTCATTGATCAAAATGACTCTTATACTTTTTTAAAGATGTAAAATGTTTACACAAATATCTTGTAGTGTCAAATGCACCGATGGATGTTGAATGTCGTTAAAACGCACTTATATGCAGTGAATGTCATCAGAACACACCTACATGTGATAAATATTATCCAATACTACAATGAAGTGTGAGAAAAAAAGGTAAGAGTATTATTGGTATTTTTTAGAAAACAATTGGAAATGACATATACAAAATCATTTTAGCTTTCAGCAGCATCTAACCAATTAGCTAATTTTCAAATCTTTTTTAGAAAATAGTGTTTCCTAGTAGCATAGAGTAAAATATTTCCTCTTTAAAATAGAAGAATATGAGCTCGCAATATGAGCCGTCCAATCAACTCCAGAAGGATTATGTTTGTTTGATTATATAAGTTAATGTTATTAGTATCATGTGAAGTTGATTTAATAAACAAGATTTATTTATTTACTGATAGAATATCTCAGACCATAAATGTATATTTTGTAGGAGTTCTCACTTAATATATCTCATATTAAATATCTTCAAAGAATCGTGCGGTTAAATACGATATTAAGGACAATTTAGTCATTTTAATAATCTTTCTCTTCCAAATTAATAGGAAGTATAGCCAGGGCACAAAATAGGAACCATAAGTATACCACTCTGACCAACGTGAAAGCCATAAATAAATGTTTACAAAAAGTTAAAACGATGTGTAAGTCTCATACAATCTACTCTACATAAAGTCTTCTTGATTAAAGTCGTGAAAATCATTAATTGTTGACATGTCTTGCTATTGAGCTATTATTACCAACTTTGTTAGTCATGTCTTAATTATCTTATTTCTCTCCCTGTTTGTTTAATTTTTTTCCTTTCCCTTTATTGTTTGCTTCAAATGGAAGCATAAGACAAAAATCTTAAAAGTGTGAACTCGTCGATATTGCAATCTTTTAATTTATATAACGCATGATATGCATGCACTCCGGCTTGAATAATTTAATTTTTTTCTCTCTGTAATTGGAAATACATTATTTGTGTTGAACCAACCTAATATACACTTCCTGCCTTGAAAAAACATGGTATTTTAGAGTCTGTACAATTAAACTTTTTCAATTTTAGTCACTAATACATGTCAAAATATTAAGATTGATCATATAACAACGATATTAGTGGATTTTTTTCATCAAAATTGTTTTCAGAAAATTATAATTTTTACCAAATATAACTATAAATATTATAATTTTTTCATCAAAAACAAGTCTTAAACTTTCAAGTTGGGTGCAAATTTGGTTTTTTCTTACAATTTAGAGACAAAAAAATCCAATCTGACAAATTTTTTAACCCTAAATTGATGTTTGACAATAATGCATGCGAGGAACTCATTTTGGCAACTAAAACTCGCCTAAACTCATTTAGATTCATGGCTTTACAAAATATGAACTTTAAAGTTGTAAGCTAATACTTTTATATTGGTTTGATTTTATGATCCAAAATGCTCTTGTGAATTATGATTCAACTCATCAATTTGAGAAATTTCTTTATGACATCATTGAAAAATTGAATGTGACTATGCCTTTCACCAATCTTATCAATCAAATACCTTTTTTTGGAAAATTCTTAAAAAATATTCTTACAAAAATAAGAGATTTGAATGATTTAGAAATAGTTATTTTGACCCAAGAATGTAGTGTTTTGATTCAGAACAGAATACTGACAAAGTTGAAGGATCAAGAAATTTTCTCCGTCCCATACAGAATTGGCACAATGAAGTTCAACCGAGCTCTATGTGATTTGGGAGTCAACATTAGTGTGATGCCCTTTACGATCGCACAATGTTTGACCACAACAAGATCAAGAAAATGAGGATGGTGCCACAATTCGTGGATCATTCAATCAAATATGCCAAAGGAATCCTGAAAGATGCGACCCATTGAGGTAGGCGGTGATGAATCGTCGACTAACTGATTTCAAGAAAGGTGTACATAGCCCGCACACACAAAAAAGGTTGTTTAAGTTGCAGTTTTGACTAGTCTCTCATACAAAGTGCATTCGACTCGCAAGGGGAGGTAATGATGAATCATCAACCAATTGGTTTAAGGGGATGTGCATCGGGCCAAGAGATTACTTACAACGGCTTACTTACAACAGCTTAGAAATAAAACTATCAAATCTGTAAGTGCGGTTAAACAAGTGTCTTTAACTGTGTTTGCGCTAGCAATGAAGAAATGATCTAGTTCAACATTCCGGCTAAGAGTACAAAAAAATTGAAAAATGAAAAAACAAAAACAATTTTTTTAATTATTTTCCTTTATTTATTTTGAGGACAACTTGAATGATTTGGTATAACTAGTGGCACCTTGAGACTGAGCTAATCGGCAAGTGATCGATTTTAAACCCTTTGTTCTGACACAGTAATGAGAGGTTTAGATAATTCTACTATCTTATTTTTAAGGCCTAGAATTGATATTTTGTACACTTGCATTTGTATGCAAATTTCTAGGATTTATTACTATATACTTCATAATATTCTTGTGATTCTAATATTAGTCCATAAATAAACTTCCTGACTTTAGCTCATCTTGTCTGACAAATCTGGATCTTAATTTCCTTTGCTTAAGGACAAGAAAAATTCTAGCTTAAGAAATTTTGATAAACATAAATTCTATATATTTAAACCCTAAGTTTTTGTTGTTTGATCTCTTATTATTCAAACTTGTAAATTATTCATGTTGTATTCGTTAAATGAAAGTAAATACTACTAAAAAGTATTTTTTATCTATTTCAGGACAAAACATGGTGATTTGGATGGGTTTTGTAATGCCCCAAACTAGGAGTCACGGAGATTTGAACATCTCCTGAGCACGTACAAGTTTAGACCCGCACATATTCTGATACAAAGTAAAAACATAGATGCATTGGCACAGTGGATAAAGAAAATTCATTTTATTCAAACAGTGGAAGTGTCTTACAAAACTGGAAGTAGATAACTAAAATAAAGTTTAACAAATAAAATCTCAAAAGCTAGATGTCGATACTCCTCAAGCTAAGCATCTTTTGAGAAAAAATCCCCTCCATCATAGACGTGCTCTTGAAGACTATCGTCATCTAGTCCCACCTCCTAAAATGACTGTCGTACTTATTGATGAATATTCACACTTAGTTTACTTTACGGAGGTGTTCCATACCATAGCATCCCTTAGGGACAACAATCAATGCCATATACATCCTTATGTGTTTATTTTAATGCATGACTGATAACAAGAAAACAAAGTCTTTAACTATATAGGAGAATATAGAGTTCACCAAGACATATGCGCACACATTAACTACGCACAAGTCATTGTAGTGAGCTGCAACTCACTACTGTAACTTCCATCACAACTATCAGAAAATCATGCTGATTATATTCTCTATAGGGTTACTAAACTCAATTCGCCCATCCTAAAACTATAGCAGTTGCGTAACAATATTAGACACTTACCAAGTTGTTATTAACTTAACAAGTTTTATAACTGACTACAACAACAATGATCATAGACCAACCTTCAACAACAGATCTCGACCACGGACCTAAACCGCTACTCATGCATATGCTACTGAATCATCCTATACACACTACATGCTTCTAATTATTTTAAACAAATCATGTAATTTCAATATATAAAGCAGTACTATATTAAAAATCCAAAAATATATAAATGCATAATTAGATCAAACATGCATCAAAAGTGGTGTAACAGCATGCCTTAATTGTTGGTCAAATACGAAAATTTCTCCTCCCAAACTGCTCCGACGTCTAGTGATGGATCTGATGATTTCAGCCAAAAAATAGATAAATAACTACTAAATTCAGAACATAATTAAATAAAATTATGGGAGGCTTCAATTAGAGTTTTGAGACTCGCTAAAGGTTTATGGCTCAGATCTAGACTACAAACTACTGATCTATTAACTAGAAGCTATGTAAAACTATTTCAGGAACTAATCCGCAAATAGAATATTGATAGAATGGTCCCTGGTCCTAAAAGTAAACTCCCTCTCTCTCAACTCACTGGTCTTGAAACACACACGCACCTAAGAGGAGGAGATGGTGGCGGCTCAGCTCAAGTAGCAGCGGTGTGGCTTCAACAAATGGCGGCACAGCTTTGGCGGGCGGCATAACTCTAGCAGCTCTAAATAGCGATGGTTTCTCTTCCTCTCACCCAGTTCATCCCAAATTCTTGCTGTTGTTCTCAAGAGTTGAAATCCCTTCTTATTTATAGCCTCAAGAACATAATCCTTGTTGATCAATTCAGATCTAATCAAAATCTTGGTTTCCACTTTCTTGTGATCACTTTTTTTCTCCAAAATTCAGATTTCTTCCTAAATTTGACCTTTCCTAACTTAGATTAGTTCAGTTGTGTCCAAATCTGAGCTCAATCTAGTCCAAACGAGTCCAATCGAGTCCCAATTTGGTCTAGGGTTAGGGATTTGGGGAATTTGGGATTTAGGGTTTTATGGGATGTCACAGGTTCAAGCCGAATGCACAAAGAAAGTGAGATTAAAACGGACTTTGCAAAGCCAAAAATGCAAAACAGGCAAGCCCTGAAGCCAACTGAGCTTGGCACTGGCATGCCCTGTGTGAGCACGGCCCATGCCGATGTCTATGCTCAGTTTAGGTCCTCTACACGTGGGCTACACTAACGTGCCCGAGCTTGTGTGTACATTGGTTTCATCAGCTAGGGAAGAATATGTGTCGTTTTTAATTGTTTTCACTTAGAGTTTGAGAAGAACAAGTTTTGTAATAATTTAGGACACTTAGATTATAAATAAACGAGATTTTATTCCTTAAATCATCCTAAAATTTAGTTTAGTTCAACCTCTCGAGTTTACGGTTTAGTTTCGACTAGTCTAGTTTTAGTTTTTATTCAAGTTGTGTAACACTGATCTGGATGGCTGTTTTTATTTATTAATGTTATTTGGAATATTTTTATTTTATTCTAGTTGTTGATGTTTATTAATGGTTTTGGGTGAGTAGTTTTTTCTCTAGGGTAAGAGATGATATAATCTAGAAGGCACGACTTTAACTCTAGTTTGTTTAAAAGATTATTGATTTAATTTCCTGAATTCTTATACTCTAAACTCTAGATTTGTGCTTCATCTGTAGTATTGTTCGTACTCTGTGAAATGATCAGTATTTATATATTAGGGCAAATGATTAATGTAGAATTTGGAAGGATTTGTGTCTAGTTAAGCTAGAGCAATAGATATGATCCCATGGGACTGAGGCTTGGTTTCTAAGCTATTAACTTAATTCATTTTGTTGAGAATTTTGGTGTTTATTTATTTATTTACTATCTTTGTCAAAAATCGTTCTTGGAGGTGGTGGAATTCCTAAAATTCCAATTTTTCTCATCAGATTTCTACAAACCAAATTTTGTAATTTTAGATTTAGTTATTAAAAATCCTCAAAAATTTGTGGTTTAGATTAGTAATTTCCCAAGAGAGTTTCATGTTTGTTCTCAGTAGAGTCAATCCTAATGTTTAGTGATAAATCATCTACTTATAATATAACAAAATATATTCTTCTAAGCTGTATCAGTTACATCAATTGATGGGATTTAAATCTTAATATTTTAGTCAGATAAATCGAATGACATGATGGTTGGCCGGTTGGCTATTCTATGATCTATATATTTCAATGTTTAGTCAAATAAAAGTCCAATAAGTGGAGATTAATTATGACAAAATTTTCTTGACCAAGAAAAATCTTCCTTCACAAGACTTGCACGGGAGGGCAATGGATAAGTTCTTTCTAAAAAATAATGGATTATTATTTCCGAACGACAACCACATGTATCCAAATAAAGACTACAGGCTTAATTATTAGCTCATAACTGATAGCTTATCAGAGAATATTTTTTTGTAAAATTTTAAGTTAGACGATCTTAGAAAATAATTATTAACCCAACCAATTCTAACAAAAGCTCGAACATACATCATCATGCAGCTCAAACCACCCAAGGATAAACAAAGCGAAAAAAAAAAAGTAAATAATGTAATTTCTCTTCGATTTGTGGCATTGGAGGTAGTGATGGAAGACATCATAGAAATATAGACACGGTCGTCATCTTCTTCTTTGAGATATGAAAACATAATCTTTGATAGGATTTTGTTTATTCAGGTTTTAGAGATCAAAGAATAACACGTGCATAAAAGCACAGAAAGATACAGTAACCCCTTGGAGATACATACATAAAACTTGCTGGGAGTAAGAAAAGTGTTCGTACAAGTATTTTTTTAATGAATTTTTTTTATAAATAACCCATAGAAAAAAATTAATTACAAAAATAATCTAGAATTGTCATACTTTACAAAAATAACCCATCTCATCAGCATGTCGAGTCCTGGAGATTTGACAAGCGACATGTCGTGTTACAAGAGCTGAAAATCAGCTCAACAAGCCCTTTGACTTGTACTGTATACGTGGTCGCAGGTCAAAGTGGAGGTAGTCGTCGCGGCTGATTTACATCGAATAAGTGATTGATCGATTACGACTAAAATCAGTGAAATTACACCTTACCACGACGATCTTCGAATACCAACACTTCAACCTACAATTACCTCCATGACGACGTACCACCACTTCAACCACCACTTTCACAACCACGCCCTCGACTACGAGTACTCGTGAGAACTGAGTCGGTACAAGAGTCAAAGAGTTTGTCGAGTGCTTAGTACTCGGTAAGCTGATTTTCAGCCCTCGTCGAGTCTTCAGGACTCGATAGACTGACGTTGTAGGTTATTTTTGTAAAATACGGCAACTCTGGATTATTTTTGCAATTAATTTTTTGGTTTATTTTAAAAAATTCTTTTTTTCATTGTTTACCATTAGTTGGGTATTTGGGCTACCACGATTAATTAGCCAGACGTGCAGCTCATTTTGCCGCTAATTAATTTCTTAGTCATCGCTGAAGTGGCGATCACCGACCAATTATATTTTAGCTAGCCATGATGCATCATCACCAAGCACGCCCGACACTAGTGACCCACTTGACAGGGACAATGCACTTTTGGCATACTTTTTTTAAAATAAACTACGGTATTATTAATTAACATTACCAGTTCATTAATAAAAAAAATAAATTCAATTCAGGAGCAAACATTATAATTAATTAATTAATTAATTAATCAATTGTAGATAATAATGCATAATGTCATCTCTGGACATATGATCGAGGATGCATCATCTTTCATGCGGAAGCCCAGGACGGCGAAGAATTTTTTTTAAGCACAATCATGTGAGGGACTAACCATAAAATATATTGGTGTGAAAGGTACAATTAAGCTATTAAAAAGAAATCTTCCAACTAAGGAGTAATTAAGGGTACTAATAAATCTACTCGAATAAAATATAGTTATATCGGGTACATTAACACAAAAAATTAATTATGGGCCAACCTAGCTGCCTTTTCCGGTCGGAAGAGTTCACACCAATTGGAGGCCACTTGCTAAGATATCGGTGTTTCTGATGAAGATTGAAGAACACTGTTCAAATTATGGGTTTTCTCGTGTTACAGACTTACATATGTACAAGTTTAATGATTATTTTTTAAGATTAAATATATAATATTAAAATTTGACCCACCAATCCTTTACAATTTTCATATAAATACTCTAGCCTACTTATATTTAAAAGAGAAAGAGAATATCAATAGAATTAATAAATAATGTATCATATCAAAAGCTCAAGTGGCAAAAGGTGTTAAAATACTGGATAAAATAAAGAATGTCTCCTATCATATCTAAAACTCAAGTGGCAAATATTAGTGTTAGACCAAGTGCCCAAGTCACATGAAGTGTGTATAAAATTAAAACAAAGATACTTTTGAGATGAGAAATGTAGCAATCTTAAGTTTTTAACTTAACTGTAACAACATATAGCAAACATTTGGAGCAAATAATTGGCCAAGAATAAATTGAATGGGTGGTCATCAAACTTATGTTTGTGCCATTTAAATCATTAAATTTGAATTTTAGTAAGGCAAACCCCTGAAATAGTTTCATTATGCCACCTAATACATCGGTTAGTTAAGTTATAAAAGAACAAAATGGCTATACTTTGAGTTAATCGATGGCTAGGATTTGTTTCATATTAGTCAAGCAGCCAACAATGTGAACATATTGATCATAGCCACCCATAAACAAAACTCCCTGAGTATACCACATCAATCTGAACATTTATTAGTTAACTGATAAAAAAATAACATAGCTATATTTTGAATTAAATGATAATTAGAATTTGTCTCATATTTAGACAACAAACAATGTGAATATATCGGTCAAAACTATTCATAAACAAAACTCTTCTAATATACGATATCCATATGAACATCTATTTTTTATCTGATAATCATATCAACTTCCCTGTCCTCTAATATCAACGTAGCAAACCCCCTAATTCTAACCCTACCAAACATCAAAACCTTAATCTCACCATCATGGGATACCTATCCAATGTCCATAAGATATCTATTGATTCCTCCTTTCCCCTTAATTAAAATATGTACAAAACTTGTTTGTACAAACAGCATTGGTACAAGATATCCAATAGGAGAGGAATATATCTCTCATCTTCTTTTATCCATTAATGGATAATATTGGATAAGAAAGTTGGCTTACAAGGTGCTGCCACGTCACCTGAATCAAAGTGTCACTGTAGCACTATCTCTGGTTGTTTGAGGACGTTCCCAACAATGAGTAGAAAATTTTTTCTTTACATAAAAAGATCTCTAGAATTATTAGATCTTATGTGAATAATTTTAGATATATTTTATCTCACACATTCAAAATTATCCATGCAAAATCTAGTTGCTCCAGAAATCTTTTTATGCATAAAAATTTTTTACATAATTTTTATCCTAATACAAGAGATCCTAATTAATTGGTGAAATGGCCCTCCACTAATATGCTAATTCCTCTATTAAAGAACCTCAATTTTTTTTGCAGCGGCGAATGAACAATTCTGATGATAAATATATTAATGATGAAAATTAAACAGATTTGATTAAATGCACATTATAAAGCACGTTTTCTATGGATGGTGTGGGTATATGGGTGCCGCATCATGACTAACTTTAAATTAAAACATTTTAGGTGGATTGAACACAATTTAAATATAGTGTCTTTTGTACGTATCATATCAAGGGGTATCTAACCCAAGAGTCAAGAGGGTATATCTGGTGCTGACTACGTAATTAAAAAATCAAATTAACACGAAAAAATTCTTTAAAAAATAAATAGTTGTCAAAGTAATGTATCGTCATATAAAATTTTAACTTCAGATTTGATCTGTACTGAGAAACAACAAGTTAAAAAGAAAAATTAACAAAAATCAAGATTTATAATAAAATTCACTTTTTCTTTGTGCCCATGCCACCGTGGCATGCACCTAGCTGCCTACCAAGATCAAGAAAAGGACACGACGCTACCAAACGCATCCATGTAGGTAAATGCAAGCCAGGAGCCAGGAGACCTTTTGGACATAGTGTGTTGTGTATGACACACCTCAGGTTTCAAAGGAGTTATGTAGGTACATGTAATTCATGTCCATCACTGTCTATATATACTCTCAAATCTAGAAGAAAATATATATTAGTATACGATTGATGTAGACAGTATCTATCTACATCTGATTTGTTTTTATCTTAACATTATACATGACTAGTGGCTAACATGGTGACCAAACAAAAGTGAAAAAAAAAGAGCAGGAATTTTCATAGTTGCCAACCTACCATAGGATCCAAGGAAAGTCGAAAACGATAAGTATGTCTGATTGACATGCATGCATGCTTCCATTATCCTCCATTAGCAAAAATTCCATGATAAATGGAAAAAACCATGCATGTGGGGGATCTTTTAATTCCACTTTGCAAAGCATGCTCAGTGTTTGGGCGTGATGGGGGCAGAGAAGATAAGCAGATAAGTATGCCCAACTTGTAAAAAAAAAAGGAAAGAAATGTCCCAAATCCAAATTTTAGTTCTAACATAGAGTGATGCTATTCGGATGTAAAAGTATGTTACTTTTATGTACTACAAGATAAATGGTGCATCCGTGCATATTAGGTTTGGTTTAAAGTTGCTTTGGGGTGGATCATATTAGGATTTGTTTTATGATAAGAGATAGAGAGTTATTGTTACAGAGTATGTACACTACCTGATCTATCAGGTATCTTGGATCTGAAAAATATAGTTGTACGTATTCCTTATTTTCTTAAGGGAATGCATGCATTCCTATGTAAAGAATACAGACTTTTGATCAACCCCATAAATTAAGGCCTATCATGATATGCACTTCTAAACCTCATATCTTCTATACCATTTGGGACACAATATAAGATATATAAATTTTTGATCTTACTGTGAAATATAAGATATAAATATAAATTTATTGTTATTTTTCTTATTTATATTCTTATTTATTTCTCTATTTTTTGTTATTTATGACTAATCTCTCGTACTAATATTTTTTTATTTATTTTTCAGGCAATTGTAGATGAGGTTAAATTAATTATTTTCATTCAAGGTTCTTTTGTACTTAGACTTTTTTGATCTATCTATGGTTAAAATACATTTTATATTTTGTAACAAAAGAACAATATATATAGAAATTGCATATAATATTTACCTAAAAATTAATAGCACCACTATTTGGTAAACCTAGATAGATATGAAATTCATGCAACCAGGTCGGTGTTCACAATTAAAAAGCAAGAGTTTATCTAGAGGTAAATAAAATCAAGAAGAGAGCTACTTTATGGAGTGGGTTTTGTCAGTCTCACTCCACCTGTGGTAGTGAAAGCTAGCTTCGGGAAGCTGTAACTAATTAGTGACGTGTGTGTTAATCTGGTTACACTTATCAAAGATAGTGTAAGATAGACATGCACACATGACGTTTGGTAATTGACAAGCTGAAAGTAGTACATGCATGGTCTCATCAGGATGAGATGCTTTCACAGCATTCATGTTTGGGCCACTCAAAAGTCACTAAGTCAGCATGCGTGTGTTCACACCTTTATTACATCATTTTGTTAATTAGGTTTTCTCTTGGGATTTCCCTTCAAAATTAAAGAAATACTGGCGTGAGTCCCACGTAGCAACACGTGTATAGTCATAAAATCAAATTGTTGCCGGATAAAGATGGGCATACATTGTCTTTCGACGAAACTATAAAAAAATAATTAACATTTTAGTTTATAAAAGAATTTTGTGGCCTTGAGAGATTTAAAAAGATCTCAATAATTGATTGTTTGAAATAGAATTTAAGTGGTAGATTTAATAAAACAGCATGTGTAGGCATGAACACATAAGGGGAAGATCAAGACTGTGAGAAAAAACAATGGCACTCTGTGGTATTCCCATTTTAAGTAAGTAATAGAGATAAGTAGGATTTAAAGAATTTAAAGAATGATATTCTCACACTTCGAATCATATATACATAGCTGTGAAGCAACTGTGGTCATCTCAACTATTAAGGTAATCAGGGTTGATGGTGTCGAGATCAGAATTCAAATCGTACGACATGTAGATCATGGGGCCATCTTATATATATAACCTTTTCAACTAAATCCTAAAGCACACGTACAAACACAAGACAAGAACCATATAAGACGCATGCATACATCCTATCTGGTTATCTATATGCAAGCATCCTTCCTGGGGCATCTGTTCCCCAGTCACGGGTTATCTATCCACTAATCTTGAGATGTTACAATCTTCGATTGTTCCCTCCGCACGCAATAAAAAGAAGATCAATTAATATGTACTAATTGATTGCAACATCTCTACCAGTTGCATGCACACCTCATTGGAATTTTGCATCCCTAAAAGGGATCCGGATCCTCTGCATTGCATTACCGAAGGTAATGTATATGCAGTACTTCTCTCAATAACCATTTTAGATCACAGTTGGAACAAAAAATATGAGTTTCTTACGAGAAATTGCAACATCAATTTTCACATGATCCCACGATCAAACACAAATCTCAAAGGTTAGTAGATTGATCGGACATCTCCCAAGGGACGAAAATGCATTCGGTACGTTTTCTACAGTAATGCAAAAGATCAGTTAGGAGATCCAAACCTTATCTATGTGGAATAGTGAAGGCCCAAATATGTTAAATTCTAAGGTGTTATATCATCATCCCCATCTAAAAGATGAAGAAGATTTAACAAATAATTTCTGACCATTTTAAGTGCTCTCTATTTTCCCTTGAAATGAGTTTGCTAGCAAAGTAGCAAGACTAGCTAGCGAGTGGTTCCCAAACTTGTTTTTCTTTATTTTGATCTTTTGATTTATGACCTGAAACTAACCACACAAGGCTATAGAGACCATACCTAGATGCTACATGATAAACTTTTTCTTGCGGCCAATTTCCACACCAATGCATGGTTTAGCATAAAATGTATTCCACAATTGTTTTAAAACTAGACTATGGTATAAGATATATTTATTTGATATCCATGATTGGTTGAGCTAAATTTGATTCTTTGTTTTTCTTTCGCCAATTTTTAGTTGGGAAAACAGAAGTGGCTTTGGCTGGTCTAGTGAGTTTTGATCTAATTATTTGGCGTACTTTTTGCACACTTGGACGTGGCAGCCAAAATTTTCTATCCTCTTTATGAAAAATGGCCCTCTTCTTGCCAATATTTGGTGATTTGCGGCTAATCTTTTCCGGTATGTTCAAATTAATTCAGGCTCTGTTATATATTAACCAACCAAACATACGTTGCTTTGTCACGGTTGAAACAAATTACGTGTGGGGATGGATGGATACCTAAAGTTGGAAGAGCGGATCAATGGAGTTCGGATTAGAGGTGTAAATCAGGCCGGGCCGTTACCGGGCCGGCCCGAAGCACGTTATTTTGGCCCGGTATGCGGCCCAGCCCGGCACGAAAGAAAACGGGCCGTACCGGCCCGGCACGAGTTATCGGGTCGTGCCAGGCCGCGAAACTCAGCCCACGGGCAGCACGGCCCGGCACGAAACCTCGGGCCGGCCCAGCACGGCAGGGCACGAACAGGGCCGTGAGTGCGTGCATGTGAGCAAGCGGGCTGTGAAAACCGAGACGCGTGAGTGCGTGACCACGTGATCACTTCCTCTCTTCATCAGTTCAGTACTTCAGTAGCTCTTCTTCTTCACTTCCACAGTTCCACTGTTCCACATTTCTTCTCCTCTCGCCGACCATCGCCGGCTCGCCGCCAGTCAGCCACGCGCCCACGCCCTCCTCTCACAGTCCCGCCTCTCACGTGCTCGCGCCGCGTGGCCGGCACCATTGCACACTCGCGCCGCAGCAGATCTCGCCGTTGCCGCAGATCTCGGCCCTCGGTCGCGCCGCCACAGATCTCGTCGACGCTGCAAATCTCGACCTGCGCCGCCACAGATCTAGCTTCTCGCGCCGCCGCAGATCTCGCTGACACCACCACCGATGTCGCCGACGCCTGTGTCCTCTCCATCGCCGGCCTCGTCACTGCGACGTCTCTGCGGCTCTGCCTCTGCGACGAGTCGATGTCTCGACGATCCTCGTCGACGACACTCCAGATGACCAGACGACGACCTCGACGGCTCCATGGGCTTCGAAACGTGCCGTGCCCATGCCGGCCAGACACGGGCTGCGGCCCGCGGGCTATCGTGTCGTGCCGGGCCTCTCCGCCGAGCAAATGGGCCAAATCGGCACGGCCCGATAGCCCGCGGGCCGGGCCAAGCACGACACGACACAAGCCACCGGCCCAACGGACCCGTGCCGTGCCGGCCCGGCACGACCCAACTTACATCTCTAGTTCGGATTAGATGAAAGATTCTTTGCATTTAACATACGTGACATATCAGGTTTGACCCTGCATTTGTTGCATACGAACTCTATCTTGGAGAATGGCCTACCTTACCTTGTTTAATTACCATCTTAATCACCACGTGACAAGATAACTATTCTGCACGCTTGCCGTGCAAAGAATCACAGCTTTTTATTTCGCTTTTATTTATTTATTTATTTTTTGATACGCCGTTCTGAGGTTGTAGTACGTCTTCCTGCACGTGCCGTTGACGTTGACGACGGCGTTAATTATCACCTCAATTAATCACTTCATCTTGCTTCCCATAAACAAACTGTCTCCAGTGTACTCTTCAGTCCTTAGCCACTTAAGTTATCCAAATTGTGTTTGGTTATCTCAACCTTCCCCGATTTTTGGTTGGCTCATACAAAGACCTACCGCTTGACAGCTTTAGGGTCTAGGCATGTCAAAACCCCGGCCACTTCGTTGTTCGCATCGTGCACCGTGCACCGTGCACCGTGCATAAAAAATATGGGTTCTATTGGGGACTTCTTTGTTCTTTCCATAGACAAAACTCATATCGTGTTGGGTCGATATAGCATGTATTTATACTATTTTTATTAATTACATTAAAATTGAAGTGGACATAGTGTAATTCAGTTTGCTGTCAAGCCTCAAATTCAAAATGTTGTTCATTCTTATAGGTGTCGGATTCAAACCGAATTTGAGTCAGACTAGATCAATTTTGCAAAGGTCTAGTGTTATCCATGAAGTACATAAATCTTGCTTGGGTCCAAGTTTGAGGGAAAATTATGGTGCACATGCACGTGGCTTGCCTAGTTCGTGATATGCCACCATCGTCATCATGCAACATATCTTCTATCCATCTAGTCTCTAATACAAACTAACCGATTAAACAATATCATTACTCCATTAGATTTGTTATATTGAACTGATCAAATATCATCTCAATATATAGACCCAATCTAATTGGTGTAGTCTACTTGTCTTGTATAGGTCAAGATACACTCCAAAGTGCAACCAACCAAAGGCACCCGAAAAACTCGTGAGTTTTGAAGACATTAATATTATCTTTGGATCACACATCACTTTCAGAGATCACAAACATATGGACGAAAACTGTCTCTAGTCTTAACTTGATGGAATTTTTGCCGAGACATTTATGGTCATAGACATAGTTTGTTTGTTTGACCCAAAAAAATTACTTGGAAGTGTACTTTCCAATGTAGCAAATGGCGTGGTCATCACACACTTGGTCTGCTCTGAAAAATGACCCATGCATATGTTGTTATTATTATTATTTTTAAGGAACAAAGACTACTCAAGAAGAAGAAGTTACCTATAATTAGTGATGTATTTGGTTGAGTTTCTTATTAAATTTACGAACGATGGTGAGGACGAGGTGTCCAATGACGCTTGTGTAGTGTGGGAGCAAGTTTGTGGGAGTTAGCTTTGGGTTTGGTTTCGTCCTACTCAAGAGTGTGTTTAATCAAATTTCAACTTAAATTTACAGATTTATAAATGAAAGATAGGTGGAGCAAAGAATTTATTTTGAGGGATTACACTGTAAGTTTGAATTTCTTATGAGTCTTGAACTAGAAGCTCTTTGATTAAGCAAGTGGATTGGGCTTAGTGCGCTTACAAATTTTCAAAATGAAACCCGCGTTTTGTATCAATAAATAGCTTGTACATGCAATTGGTTAATCTTGGACAAACATGCTCCAAGACAAAGAATCTAGGGTACACTGTATTTTTTTATTACTTGTAATTTTAAAATTCCTCCTAATCCCTTTCGTAGAACAAGACAACATATAATTTAGAATTTCTGCATTTAGTAGAATTGGTGATATTATTAGAATATTATTAGGAATGTTAGACTATCATACTTTTGGTGTGATATAGTAAGATTCATTGTATTCACTGTTTGCTAGTTAAAATCTTCATATTATTGCATGTACAAGCTATTTATTGATACAAAACGCGGGTTTCATTTTGAAAATTTGTTACATAACTATATATTAGAGATATTTCAAGTAAAATGAAAAAATGGAATTAATAACAATTGTATATTAAGATATGAGGAGCCTATAATATAAGATATACATTTTTTATGTTTGTAATCTTTTTCCCAACAAACTATCATAATCTTTATTATAAAATAATCTCATATTACAGTTTTAGATTACATTTTAAAATTCCTTATAATCATCAAACAAAACAGTATATCAAATACACCACTAGTAAAATAATTTCCTCGAGGATTTATTTAGATTTTGAGGTTAGTTTAAAGCGTGCACGTACTTAGAAAGCACATACAAATAAAAGCATGAAATAATAGATAATATTACTACCAGCTTAAGAATCGCAATAACCCACGCATTAAGAAGAAAAAAAAAGAAATTTCTTCAAAAGCATAAGCGAGGTGTCTTGTCATAAAGCTTCTGAAGGGTGCAACTGCCGTCCAACGACAGCGAGTGGCTCAATTGTTCTTGCTAATTTCATGCATGTCAAAATATTGAGATTATTTGGAGCAAAAGCAACCCAAGACGCTACCTTTTCTTTGCTTTTTCACTCAACGATTTTAAGAACAGCTTAAAATGAAACAAAAACTGAGCTTACAAATTCTAAAGAGATAAAAACAATTAAGAAAAAAGATGATGAGTTCAAATGGCTGAAATGAAAAAAAGGCCAAATATGTTTGCCGGGAGTCAAACCCGGGTCTATTGCTTGGAAGGCAATTCTCCTGACCGTTCGACTACAAACAAACTCTTACAAAAACATGTGCTAAATTTCTCATGAGTTGAACTAGTAGCTCTTTGGTTAAGCAAGTGGATTGGGCTTAATAAAAAATATCTAAAAGGTCCGGATACCATTTCAATTAGGCCACAAATATCATCTTGAATTATTTTAAGGAAAACAGAGTGATTCTTCCCTTATTTTGTGTAAGAAGGTTTCATAATTAATTTGCCTTTTGCACAAGCATCACAAATAAATTCTTTAGGTGTAGAAAATTTTTTAAGTTGCATTTTATGGTCAGCAGAATTATTCATAATCTGGTTCATCATATTTTGCCAAGATGACCCAAACACTTGTACCATAATTTGAAGGAATTTAGATCTTTAAACTTTATGCTACTCGTAACATATTTTTCATTTGGTCTAATGAAAGTGTAGTATAACCCAGAGGAACAAGATGAGAGCTTTTCAACCACTTATTTTCGACATCCAATGGATTTTGTTATGAGAAGATATTCAGTATCATTCTCTTTATCGGTCTCAATGTAGAAATCATTTGCACTGATGTCCTTTAAACTCAAGAGAGTACGTTTTGATTTGGGGGTACAATAAAACATTATTTATGATAGTTTCTGTATTCATAGGGAGGATCAATGAAACTCTCCTTGAGCCTATGATTGACACTGCATCATTTGCAATTGTTATTACACTCTCTTTTATCTTTACAAGAGTTTGAAAATACTTTGTATTCTTTAGGATAGTATGTGTGGTACAGTTTGTCTACCGACATAACTCCCTCTCATCCGCCATGGGTTGTACAGACAATGGTTCTAAATAGCATAATATATGAATTAAGGACTGAAATGAAACAATCGACATGAACAAGAATATATCATGCCACCATAAAACAAAATTATTAAAGTGTAGCATTACAATTTCATAGGCAAAATACAACAAGTTCATCCAAATAATCAGTCATAAAGGGCATGTTTGACATGATGATGTAAAGATGATTGGGGAAACAAATGTCCCCTAGATCCCATGCTCCAGCATATCATCATCGTCCTCGAGTTGTAGACCCTAATGGGAAGCTATGTTTGCTTTAGAAAAGATGGCATGATGTGCTTCACACTTGGTCTCTTGGCCTTTCTTATTTTTCATCATTCATTGCTAGGACTCAACTAAGTGTTTTTGTGTGCGGAAAGTGCGTGATTAATGATTATTGCACTCGCATATGTAGCAAATCGGTTCTGGTTTTTGGTTTTGTTGCTTGGTGCAATGATCTAGAATTTGCCTTTTTTATTGTGCTTGTTCTGGTTCTTATTCACATTATTGCTTCAGTATCCTCTTCCTCTGACGTATGTCACGTATCCACCTTATCTCTGGCCTCTTCCACGTTCACATGGATTGCTAGTTTTCCGAGTAGTGTCATGTGCTTCAAGCATATGTTGAGAACCATTTGACGAGTGTTATGGTTCTTCATAAGTAGTGGCCCTATATTAGCTCGGAGTATTTGGCGTAATTTTTGGTCCTGTATTGTTGCTAGAGTACAAGGTTATTGGCGTGGGAGATGCATAGGGTTTTATCTATCAATTCGTTCTCTGTAATTTTCTTTTTATAGAGTTTTAGTTGGGACATTATGTGGTGGAGCGTTGAATTATACGTTGTTATGGACTTAAAATCTCGAAAACGTAAATTCAATTAGTCGTATTGAGCCTGGGAAAGACTAGGGTCTTCGGCTGGTCAAAACGGCCCTTCAGGCATTCCCACAGCCCTAACGGATTTTTCTTAGTGAGGTATTCATTCTTAAGGTCCTTGTTTAGGTGATGTCTAAGAAAGATCAGTGCTTTTGCTTTTTAGCGGCGTATGGCGGGCCCGCACTTGTCAGCGGGCGCGGGTGGTGGTGGCGGTTGCTGTGATGCATAGCTTTGGGTTGGCAACAACGGAGATGATGACACCCGGTGATTGGCTAGTGATGGGCTGGTGGGGATAAATTTTTTAGAAATTTTTTTTCTCAAATCAAAATTAAATATCTAAATAAAAGTTTATTACCGATTGATTTGCAGGAGGAAAAACTGGACAACATACTGACCTGGAGCAAACTCATGCTGATAACATGTCGTTAATTATTGTCCCCGCGATGCGCACTTTGCAACACCAACCATAGCAATCACATAGATAGACAGAAATATAGAGAATGACTATTGGAATTCTTTATTAGTTTCATCATCTCTTTACAACGTATAAATATATATAAAGACAAAAATTAGTGTTGTCCTAGAGGCATCTTTAATAATATTCACATAATATTTTATTTACAACGCTATCCATATAAAACTTCTACTATTAAGAGTTTATCGTCCAAATTAGCGATTAACAAAGCCTTACAGGTATTTACAGCTTTTTTTGGTGCATATGTCACTAATTATTATTTTTTCTTCCTTAATTTATTCAACTGTATTTCCCAATCCCTTCCTTCCCTTCGTCCTCCATATTCTCCCTCATGCTAGACCTCTTATGGGAACTTTTTTTATTAAACAATCAATTTTTTGAAAAATTACGGAAATATACCCTAATCATTTTCTTTTCATGAAATGGACTCAATAGACTATATAAATAGCCTAATACCACGATCTAAGGTATTAGACATTACGCCACAACACCATGACCCATGGCGTTATCATATCCCACATTACTATGTAGAAAAGATAAGATAGTCATATCATTAGTCTGGTAACATTATAATTCATGGTGTTATTATGATAAGATTTAGCATCATGGGCTATATTTTTATCTCCCGTACTTAATTATTTCAGTTATATTTTTATGATAAGTAATAGTAGATATTAGAACTATTTTACTTGTAGTGTTAGATCTTAATGGGTAGCCTATTAATTATGGCATTACATTTGAGTGTCCAACACCACTACCTATAATCTCCACAAATTTAATTGAAATCGTTAAGTGTGGACATGAAATACCATAATAAGTGGTGTTAGACTTTACCCTAGTAACGTCGTGGGTTGTGACATTATCAGATTGCAGATGTGGCCATCCTATATCTCCTACATGGTGGTATGTTCGATGATAACACCATGGACTGTGGTGTTACAATGTGTAAGCTAATTTCACGACTCATTTGTTAAACTATTTGTGCAATTTGAGTACATTTTATAAAAATAAAACAATTTAGAGTGCATTTTAAAAAAATTTCTTTAAAATTAATTATTTAATAAAAAAATCCCCCCTTATATGTTAGTGCTAGTCCAGTTCAACCTCTCCCCTAACTTTTCTGTCCTCACTAATTAGCCAATCACTACCATTACAGTGAGCCGATTCCGACGTAGCAATTTATGACATCCATTTACCGGCGCAGCGCCCCCACGCCCCCCCCCCCCCCCCCCAACAAAAAAAAAATCCACGTTCCAGCCAATTTTCACAACACAACTCCCTCAATGACACGAGGAACCCACCTGTCAGTAGCGCTTACATCACCACGCACGCCTTCAGTTTCCAAACACTACCCGCTCCAAAAATTTTGGAGGGAAAACACCACCCCAAACCCCCCGAAAAAATCCAAAAAAATCCTAAAAAAAAAATGAGGCGCCGAAACCTAATCGTCACCTCCGACGACGACGACGATGCCGACGAGGTCGCCGCCGCCTCCGTCGCCAGCGGCGACCGACTCCTCCCCCCATCCCGAAACCCCAACCCACTCTCCCTCTCCACCTCGCCTCCCCCTTCCCCTCCCGTCGAGATCTCCGACGACGAATATGACGAGCCCCGAGACCCCGACGGCGACGCCGCCTTTGTCGACGTCCCCGAGGACTTCTCCCCTCCCGCTCCCGCTCCAGCTCCCCCAGCCCCTCCTCCGGTGGCAACCCCAGCACCACCCTTGGCGGGCGGTCGGCTCGCACCGGTGGACGGGTTCCTGCTGGGCCGCGGGCTGCGGCTCCGGCCGGAGTGGCTGGAGCCGTGTGCCGCGGGGATCCCCGGGTTCGACGGCCTTGATGTGGCCGTGCAGGCCAGGCGCTGCTTCGAGCAGTTCCTCTTTGCCGACATGAATTCCTGCGGCGCCGGCGTGCTACCCGCGGGCGTCGGCGCCATGCACAACGCCGTCCTTGATGGGCCCTTCGTGCTCCAGGTAATGCGCATGATATAATTGTGCTAAGAAAGCATGGTTACTTTACCTCATTGAGTTTTGGGAATGGGAAATGCTTTTTTTGGGCAATTCACTGTAAAATGGAAAACTTTCTGTAAATTTTTATGGTATGAAATGGTTGTAGAGGCATTGGACTGATGAGGAATCTGTCTGCACTCTGCAAATTTGTTCGAGAAAATATAATGTATCCTCCAATTTGAGATTGATGATGTTGGCTTTGGAAGGTTACTGGTGCTATTTTGATTAATTTGACCCGAGTGAGGGTGCAGGATTGGACACCAAAAAAATTGGATTTGACTTGTACACCAAGTGTAGTTCCCTAAGAGAAACTGTTGTTACTGGGATGTTGTTCTAAGAGGAATAGTGTTCTTAGTTTTTGCTGCTTCGTGGAATGTGATCTGCTGCAGAGGTGGACGTGAAAGGTTGGAGCTTTTGCAGTAATTTGTGCTCCAAGGTCGTGGCTATCCGCAATTTGGATTGAGGGCATCTATGACTACAAGTTGGGTAATTTATTATTCCAGTTGGAACTGAAAACAATTGGTTTTCCGGTTTGATTTGTTTGGATAAGGGTTGTGTAGAAGTGATACAAAAGATTTATGATATTGCAGTTCTTTGATGCTTGGAATTGCTATAGTTCTGGTTGAACTAGCTAAGATATAATTAATATTAAGAATCCGTCTTGCCTCTGCAAGTTTAGGTTTCTTCTACTTTGTCAAAAGCTTAGTTGTGAGACATGAGGTATATAGGTTTGGATGATCACTGTAATTCAACAAGCACTTATTGTTCTGTGTCATGGGGTTTCTGTAAGCTTACTACTCACTATTACATGCATCTTTAGAAGAAAGGAGCGGTCAATTGTTCACTTGATGTGTTCACATATGCTAGCTATTTGACTCTATTAGTATGCTTGGTAAACACTTATATCTCTTGGCTAGTTTGTTGTGTTTGTTGAAACTTGGAGCATTGATTGCCGATTTACTTGTTAAGGATGTCAGTTATCTAGTTGTGTTGCCCCAAGTAGCACTAGAGAACAATTAAAAGAGATGGTGCACTGTAATAGAATTGTGCTTCACCAGAACATTGTGTTCAAAACTGCAAATTGATGGCATACCACCAGTTCATTCTTAGATAGCACTGGTGTCATTTACAGGGTTGTCTTGTCTATGTGCTAGACAGTACTTGTCCATTCCATATTTCACTGGTTATTTAGCTTTTAACACATGCTAGCTGTAGATTGTTTTGCTCTTGCTTTTTTCTGCAAATAATGTATTATAGGCTCTATTTTCTTTATTTATTTTTTTTTAAAAGAAATCATCTAACTGAATCTGAGTTTTGTAGGTTGATGAAATTGTCAACATCTCAGCTTCTCTTAGGGAAAGATACCATAATGCGCATGCAGGACCTAAAAGATGTTTGAAGTTGTCAATGACAGATGGTATCCAACGTGTGTTCGGAATGGAATATAGGCCTATCAAAGAGCTGGAAGTTCTTGCTTCTGCTGGTTTTAAGGTTGACCTGCCCTCTCTTCTCTCTCTCTTAAGAAGTTTTTGTTGTCTTCAAATTTTTTTATTCCTTTACTTAGCTTGTATTGTTAGGTAATGCCTATCTGATGAATGCGTATAAGAATATTGTATTTAGTTTCACTTAGCACATGGCAACACACTTGTGACAAGCTTTGATGCATATTTTCTTTCCACTATCATGATATTTATTTCTGAGTTACCATGCTGATCATTTAATTTATTTTCTTGTGTTTCTATTAGATTCACTTAGATAATATTGTAGTTTGTCGAATTCATTGTGCGTCATTGCTTTAATTCTTCTATCCACAAAATAATTTATTTATACAGTGACACACTTCTGACCATCCAATTGGAATGCCCTGTTGTTATGCTGCTGGAGATTGCAGTGTTTTCTCAATTACTTTCTGGTTTAAAGTTCAATTTTATTTCCATATGTACACTCTAAATTTTAAATTATATGCTGGGCTGGAACTTGAACCTTTGCGGCTTGAGCTGTCGATCTGGGAGAGGGCCCATTTAGATATTCAACACACATGGTATAAGTGTATGCCTTCGCTTCCTTCTGGCCAGACTTGTGGCCAATTTCTTTAAGCAGTTCTCTTCAGGAAACAAGTTAATTCTCAACAGTCAGTATCTCAAACATTAATTAGTGTTGGCTAAAAATTGACTGTAGTCAAGAAATCCCCAAGCTTTCTCCGGTATATCTCGTAATTGTTGTAGTTGAAATGATGAAATTCCCTGCATTATGTTATACTTCTTTTTGATGTAGAATACGCTCGATCTGTATGAAACATGATAATGCTGTTTTACTTTGTTTTTCTCTTGTATGCTTTCTTATGTAGTGAGCAAATGATAATATGAATATAATTTTAGACTGTAGGACACATCTTACTATCCTATGCTAATTTCAGATTAACAGCTCACAACTTCTTATCCACATCTTAGATTGTTATAAAGAATATGCATGTAAGGAGGGGCCTTCTTATGCTAGTCCCTGAAGTTATTGAGCTTCTTGGAGGGGTAGTTGATGAATTGGAAGCAGCACGTGACAGACTTGTTTCTGAAGTAAATAAACCACCTAGGGGTAAAAGGTATGTAATGTGCCTTAGTAGAGCTAGCAGATATTCATTCATCTACATAAACTACATTTCATTGCAAGGTATATTGCTTTTTTTCTTTTTTTTTTTATTTTAGCACGCCAACTATTTTTGCAAATATCCTATTAGTTCAATGAAATGAAAAGTAAATATGTGAATTTGGTTTATTTTGTACATTGCAAAAAATGTTTTTTTTTCTTTCAGTTCATTCCATATCCTTAGATTATAACTTCCTACTTTCAGATTGAACACCCAACACTCATATGTAGGCAGTCAGCCACACACTGCATATGTGCTGTTCAGTCCATTGATTGCGTACAAAACATTTTTTATGGACGTTGATCGTTTTGTTTTTATGCATTTACTCATAGGAAACAACGTGGGCTACTGTTGTCTCGTAGAGCCACTCAAGCTGCCTGGCCATCTAATGTCAATCTTACAGATGGTGGTGAACAAGGGATCTCAATGCCAGGAACTCTAAACGCCTCTCATCCAACAGGGCTAGGTAATATACAGATTTGCAATAGAACTAAACCTTGGAGAAATTATTGGTTTCCTTGTTTGAAAAGGACAGAATAATTACTTTACATGCTTATCTAGCTACATCATCATTAACAATCATTGTATTTTTTTCCTGTGCTGTGATTTACTGTCCTTCATCTTCCAAAAAGAGGTGATGTACAGCAGATATGTTTTGGCCTTGTGTGCATCAGCACCTTCATCTTATCACCATTTATACTTGAAAATAGTGTCCTGGTTTAATGGTTGAAGCTATGCTAAGATCCTTTGCATTTATATATTCTAACTCTGTTAATGGTACCGGTGACTGGTTTCGTTTCCTATCTAAGGTGATCCTTCATCATTATCAGACATCGCAGGCTATTTTGTTGTCATTGTTCTTACTTGAGTTTTCCATGGATTATATGTTGCAGTATCACAATTGTATTAATATGATTCATGTAGTATCATCATTCATTGATTTGCAGGTAATGTTTCGCAAGTTGGTACAACGGCAGAGACAATAGTAGAAGAACGTGCTGACCCTCCTGTTGTAGTAAACAATGTCCAAGAACGAAGCCAGCATGTCCAAGAAATCAACATGCAGGACCTTGTGACTTCTGTTGCTAGGAACAGCAGAGAAACTTCTGCATCTATCCCCTCTAGATTTGATTCCCAACATGGTATTGGTGGAACTGGCGCTAATGATCTGGAGGTTGCTTGGTCCTCAAATGTTGTTGGCGCAGCTGATCAGATGGAACATCCTCCAATTCTAAGTGGTGAAAATGAAAAACCTTTTACATACCTGTACTGCATGATAGTTGATTGGGCCACAGAGCAGGAGATGAAGCCCTATATTCAAGGAAAAATCAAGGTTCTTTTGCAACTTATTACTCTTAAATTTTTCTTGAAAATTTAGCTAGACTATCAGCTCTTTTTCGCCAATGTTTTATGACTTAAGCCATCTTCAGTTCTAACATTTTTGGTTTTGCTGAAGTCTTTTCTTCTGTTATTTAATAATTTAATCTCGTCACTTATTAACATACATTGCTAACATGGTTCTGCTGGCAGGAAAAATACTGACATGGTGTTGTAGAAGTGTTGAAACTCTTGTGATAAATTGCTGCATTTCTTTCTTTTTTCTTGGACAATGTGTTGCTATATTTCTCTGAAAAGAGTCAAGTGAAATTCTTCTCAACATTGGAATCAACCAAGCCTCTGCAATGTGTATAGAGAGCCATGGAAACATAAACACAGCACACTAGGAAAGACAGCTTTTTTAAAAATTGTGTGTAGTTCCGGGCTTGTAGTATGGTGTCTATTTGTTTTAGTTTTAGAAGAATAATTGATAATATAGTTAGATGCATGCATGTATGAAGAAGTAAAATATTTGCAAATGCAGTGGCTGATGAAATTAAAATTCAAATTGGCGTGTCAAAGTTAATATGCAGTTTTTGCATGCTGACTAACTGTTTTGTTGTGGTACTCATCTTGATTGGTCTCTGCTGTTTATATGAACTCTGAAGTGTCTATTCCCTTTCCCTGATATAATGTTTAGTTGGTGAGCATATGAAATTCTGCATGCACATGTCAAGATGTACTGATGTAGTTCACAAAATATGAAACTAAAGCCTTCTGAAATTAGGAACATTGTAACACTTGGGTTCGTACTTTTCTTCATGACTTGTTGACCTTGAATGCAAATATATAGTGCACCCAATGGGGCCATAGTGCTTCTGTGGAACTGCGACGGTTGATCTCTTGACCAATTGTTATGTGTTTCTTGCACTTGTACTTTATGTGACTCAGATGTACTATCTAATGCATGAAGCTTCTTTTACATGCATGTCTTTTCATTACAACCATGTTTTGGAAAATGGATAAATGCTGAATTGATGACATAACTGCTATAGGGCTTGCTGACTAGTGTCATAAGATTTCAATTCAGACAATGCAGCAAATATGAGCTTCATGTTCACGTTGATGATGGAAGTTTCATTTCAGAGGCCTTTGTTGATCATGATGTAAGTACTTCTCTCTGAAAATTTTCAAACAGTAATCCAGTGAAAAAGTTAGTTACAGAATATGCCAAACCATTAAAAATTTGTAAATGTAGATCCCAGTTGGCAAGCCATGTGGGGACTGATAGTTGAAATGGCGACAACCCTGTTAGTCACCACAGGATTTGGTGACGCGTGGCACAGCTGCCAGTCCAAGTGCTGACGATTGATTGGCCTGGGCGGCTGGGCCAATTATTGTTCAAATCATAAAACTCAATTATCTTTAAGCACAACCACCACTTGGTTTTTAGTGGTTTGCACAACCTAATAAGTATGTGGTTTTGGATTTGAGACCTATTTGCACAACCTAATAAGCACGTGGTTCTGGATTTGAAACCTACTCTATTGTATTGTACAAAAAATTTTCAAAGTAGCCTGAAAAGTATTTGCTAGGATTGAGATTAAACCCAAAACTTGGGGTCAAGACAAGCGCAAGATGCTATACATACAAGCACAAAGTTTCTTGTGCTAGATGATCAAAGCGCCACCTTTGTAATGAATAATGTAGTAAAAAGTAGGGATACAGTCCAGTCACCAAATGGCCTTGCTACTATGCTGGGCTCAAGCGCCTCCTGTTTAGTTGTCAGGCTAACTGGCGATTGGGCATATAGTTGCCATTTCAAGTTTTCAATAGTTAGTCACAAAATCATTGGGCAGCTGTGGTCCATCTTGTAATGTTTTTTTTGTTTTTGGGTTGTTTTTAATTACTTGGATTATTTCAATAAATTCTCTGTGTTAGTGACCAGTCCAAGCCTTCTTAGTACTAACATTATCTTGCTCTATTAAATAACTTTGCGTACTGTTTGTCTCATAGGTTGTGCATAACAGAATTGGTCATGCACCCCAGGAGGTTACAGCTGCTCTTTCTTCGGGAGACCCACAAGTTGTGTCTGATATGCGAGAAACTCTAAAAAGATTCCAACAGTTCTTGACAGAATTTGAGGTTGCTTCTACTTCAAGTTTCATATATTTGTTTTCTTTCAGATACTAATGGATTTTTAAACTTCTGTTTGTTCTTGGGTTATCTAATATGTTATGATTGTATGATCATACTTATTGTTTAAGGTTGGATTGTTTTTGCCTCCATATAGGTGCACAACCTGATTTGTATCCGTGATAGTGCCAAAGTATTAAGCCTGGAGATCTCTGGTAGTGGATATAGGAACTGGACACCCCGGGGGCGGCAATACTACTAACATAATGCACTTTTTCTAAAATTCATTTTGTTGAGTGTAAAACTTTAGTTCTTGTTTTTGTTTCATTGGGAATAACCACACTGGATATTCTATTCAATGGGACTCAAAAGTCAACTAATTTAACCAAATCTCATATTCATAGAACTCCTTGTCTAAACTCAAGTGCACATTGGAACTATATATCATGCTGGAAACAGTTGTACTCATTTTAAAGTGATACCTTTTTGTGCTTTCTAAGTCTCTTTTAGACAATTTTTTTCCACATAATATTTATGCAAATCTAGACAAATAATTTTTCAATATTTAAAACAGATTTGTCGCCATGGTTGTGATGGTGCTGATGGCCATGCATTGTTGGAACTGGTATTTCAATTTTCAAATGATCCCTGTGTAATAGTAAGTTGGCTAATACTTCTTGGAAAGAGCAAAATATTGGACAAAAACAAAGAGATTGACACAAGCCCTTAGTACTAAAATGTTATGGACAGTATGATAACTTATTGTTTGTTGCATATGTTGGATGCTTTACTATTCTTTCACTGGTATAGCATTGGTACATTCCCTGATATTACAGAAATTTTATCAAATTTTGAGAACATATGAAAAAAAAGAATGTTGTAACTTTCAAAGTCGATCTGCTATATTATAAATCTTGAATATCATGCAGAGCAAATGTGAAATAAAACACAAATTCTTCTTATACTGTTCAGTGGTGAACACTTAAAATGATTTGCTGTTATTTGGATTAATATGAAGCATATTTAGTGGCCATGAATGAACCCTTGCAATTCTTTGGAAGATTCAACAAAAATCTCTTCAGTATATTTTAGTTCTTCAATTCATTCTGCATCAGTTTAAAACATGAACGACACATAATTTTTCATTCCCTTTGTTCTAGGGTACAATGGTTATTGAGCTCAATAGAAGCACTTCTCTTCCTGTTGTACGTGAGATGAATGTAGGTTGTTCAAGTTCTGATGCATGGCTCCTACTTCGGAGACTGAAGACATTTTCTGCTCAAAGTCGCACGCGAAACTGTCTGGATTTTATGGATACCAGTCCATGATTATGTTCAGTCTTTCTGTAGTCGCTGTTCAAAGCAATCACTTCATGATTTGGTATGTCAGAATATGTGCATTTGTGAAGCATTCTACTTTAGCAGCACTTCTTTGTAGGTCTTTTCTTTCTAGGTATTTGATCTTAGCTTCTTTACCTATGCTGTGAGCTATCCTCTTTGTTTTACAATATAAGTCTATTTCTTGTTCACATGAAAATTAAAGTGTATTAGAATGAGAGGAAAAAAATGTAGCAGACTAGTATCCCTATTATACAAAGTTTGGATTAATGTGGAAATAATATTTAATGGAAGAGAGGAAAAAATATAAGGGAGGGTGAGGTTGTAAAATGTATAGTAAATAATGCATTAGGATTATAGGTAGGCTTGTGAAATGGCTTTGGAAATTTTGAAAAAAAATATATATATTCTTGTATGTTAGATTCTAGTGTTTTACTCTGAATATTTGTGATGTATGGAGTAGCTTGCCAAACTCGGTAAAGCTGCGGAGTGTGAGCTAATTCTAGTAGTCTGAATTCATTGTTCATTGTAAATAGGAGCACAAAATTCAAGCATCCGGCAGATGGATTTGAGTGAACAGATAGAAAGAACTTATTCATTCAGAGTATATATGCATGCAATTTTTTTTTTTGCATAGCAATTTCTGTAACAAATGTAAACGTTTTCCAAACATTCAATGCACATTCATCTAGTAATAGAAATTCATGATTTATACAATTGCTGGACCAAATGATACCATATGTTCTATGGGCACCACACTCAACCCTAGATTGACTAGTACAAAAACTTGTAAAAAGAAAAAAGAAAAATGTAGAACAGATAAAGTTGACCGGTAACCATCGGAAAACTAACGAGTTACCAATGATAACTGCAAACCATCCAGAAAATGGTTTTTGGAACACAAATTGTGTGCTACTAGCTTACTAGCCGTCATATGCTTGGGATGGTTCTCAAAAGAACTTCTACTAGCAAGTGAGATTTTTGGAGGGATATATGGTTAACTAAAGGCTAATAAATTGCGAACCTCGCCGATGGCGGAGGAGACGCCGGTGATGAGGCAAGGTCTGGCGATAGAACAGTCGCCGACAGATGTCACACACCTCAGGTACAAACAGCGGTACAGTGACATGACGCTGGCCGCGGCAGATGGCATCCACGATGGCCTTGGCACACTGCTCCGCATGCACCACCGGGAACAAGCATCCTGAGATAACTAATGTTGAAGGAAGTATGTTCTCCAAACATAACTAATAAATGTTTGATTTCATTTCTATTTCACACATATGGCTATATATAAGTTCCAAAAAAAAATTCTATCAAAACAAACAAGCTACATTTCTAATAATAAGAACATGAGAGCTAACTCGTTAGCACTGTAAACTAAAAGTTGGTTACTTAGCAAAAATAACACCGAGTTTCTTGTTAACATTGATGTTTTGCTAAATTAGTATTTTTTTTAGTTTTATAGAGCTAATTTCTAGCTCAATATCACCGTAAAAGTTGATTATTTAGCAAAAATAGCACAAAGTTTTTTATTGACATGCTAATCTCGCATTTAGTGGTAGTTTACTAAATTGACTCTCGTAGTTTTATAGAGCTAATGTTTTCTTAGTATATATCATATTCTTACCAAACAGAGTATCATTTCAGTTGCACTTCAACATAATAGTAATAAGACGGACCTCGCCGATGCCGGAGGAGGCGCTGGTTACAAGCATGATCTTCCCGGAGATGTCCTCCGGCAAGACGGAGGCGAACATGGAGGTGGTGAGCTTGTAGATGTAGTAGGGGGGCAGGAAGGCGGCGAGGAGGAGCGACCGCTGTGCCGCCCAGTCCATGAAGGAGTTGATGAGGTCCGTCGCCGGCGTCTTGCTCCGCAGGACGGTGTGCCCCACCTTCAGCATGCAAGTAGCTTTTTATTGTTTCTGCTAATAAGTTTGGTATGCTTAAATGATTATTTTGCAATTATCACTCTTTGTCCTATCTTGAGTATGATTGATAAATCACATATTTATCTGAGTGATCTACATTTCCAACACTTGAAACAGGGCAATTGGGTTCGGATATTGTTTGGTATTCCAATGTATCGGAGTGATATACGGCGACATAGGCACATAGCCACTCTATGTGTATGCAGGCACATTCACAAGCGGCATAAGCAGCGTCAACAACCTCTATAGAGTCTTATCACTCATCCTTTACAACATCATTCTTCTATCTATGATCAAGTATGTCTTCATTGTGATCTATACAAATGGTAATGGAGATGATAAATTTCTCTCTTGAAGAATCCTCTAGCCTATCAATGACATGACAAACTAAAATCAAATAATTATATCTATAGTTGATCATAATCTGATAATATTTACCCATAAAAGAATCAAAGAATGTACTGGTTTGCTATATATAAATAAAAGTTGCACTCATTTGTAAAAGAAGATGCAGTTTAGGTTAATTTGATTCAATGACCAGAGTTCGGCGAGGATATATAGCTTTCTATCATATATGGCTCTTGGTTTACAAACAAATGCTGTTGTAGGTGGCACATTTTGTGCTTTATTCGTTGATTTCGTGCTATGCAAAAAGTGAGTTTGATCCCTAATCAATAATTTGAAGATGATTTGGTCCCTAACTATGGTCTAGACACAGTATCAGCACCTATGATGAGAATTCAGTGGATCAAAAAATAACTAGAGACTACTACTGTGGCTAAGATTACTACGTTTTTTCTTACCATCCAAGACATCTCCATGGTCATCAGTGATGGTATAACAGGCAACTCAATGTGTTGTTTCTATTAGCTTTACTAGAAAACCAACTCTTGGTGTTGACAAGCATGAAACTTTTTTGTTTCTTTTGCGCTTCTTGAAGTAATATGCTTGTATGCTATCTCAAAGATGAGTTGGACATAACCTAAAACATCCATCCTTACTAATATTAAAATTTGTATAGACTTTTTTTTATAATAACTTAAGTTTTATGTGATCATGAAAACAAGAGAAACTCTAGACGGTATGAGATCTAGATGTTATGAATTCATCATCTGATTGACAATTTATGAGAAAAATAATTATTGTAATTGAAGAATTTGATGATGAGACCAAGATCCCATAGAATCAATGTAGTTTTGTTTAGGAGCAATGTAGTTTTGACTACAGACGGTTCAAAAAATATCATTTTTGATTATACATGGTTTTTAAGATGCAATTTTGATCATTATATTTTATTATAACAAATTACTAAAAATTTATAATATTGTAGAATTATTTTTTGTGACAAATATACTTATATATTTTTCTATAACCAATCTAAATATTAATAAATATATTGGTTGTAAAAGTTAAAAAATTTTAAATTTATCTGGTAAAAAAACCATACTTTTTTTTTACCAAAGCGTGTGTAGTAGATTGCACATGTCCTTTTGTTTGATTTTTAGTAACGATAATCACTCAATTAAGTATGCAAATAGCTCCAAGATTAGATGACCCATTTAAAGAAAACATTCATTTAATTTTTGTTTTGCATAAATTATAATTAGCTCAGAATTGGCTGGCAAGACATGAAATAAGTATACAAAAAATAATAATTAATTTCATAGTCATCAACTCCATGCATCAATTAATATTGCAAATAGGAGTTCATAACATGAATAGGTTCTTGTGTTACTCTGTACTTCTTCTGTTTGGAAATATATTTCAATTTTTTCAAATTATGATTATCAGGGCAATCATATTTTTAAAAAACTTCTAAAAAATGTATGTACAAAATTACTTTATCTACTATAATTAATGAGTTTTTACTTTTTCATGGTTTGGTTCGATTGTTTTACTTCACAAACCAAATCGATCAAATAAGTCAAATAACGTCTATACCTTTTATTCTTTCCTTACTTTGCTTTATGAGTAGAAGTAGCCTTCTAATACATTAGTGTTCAAATTGTTCAAATTGATTTTATTATTTTCTATTATTGTTATAATTTTGAGTAGACATTGAATTTTGAATACTTTGTTCTACTATTTGTGAACAAATTGCTCTAGTTATTATACCGAATAAACGGACCAAATTTTATTTGGTTAATTAGGTTGAGTTATAATTTTTATTTTGATTAATTCAGCCCAAAATTTCCGAACTGAAATTTTTAGTTTAGCTAAAAAATATTGTAAAATCGATCGACTACTCACCCATACATGCGATTAATGAAACTAATATGCATGTGAAGGAAGGAAGGTAGCTTGCCGTGAAGTTGATGTGTGCGTGCATTCATACAAGGTAGCTCTTCATCTTGGCATTGCCATTCAAGGATGCAAACTCCGGTGGAAGCTTAGGCTCGTACCACTTCTCACGCTCATTGTCCCACCGCAGCTTGCCCCACCACTCTCTCTCCCCATTCACCTCCACCTTCTTCTCCGCTTCTTCTCTCAGGCGCGGGAGCCGCCGGAGGCCTCGGCACCCACGGACACGGAGCTCCCTCCATCTCGGTGCATCCATCATAGCATCGTCATCAATGAGGTCATGTAGCCGTGGGAGCTCCTGGAGGCATATCATTTCGAGGCTTGGGAGAGAAAGAGTATACCTATTGTAGAAAACTGTGTTGAGGTTGGGGCAGAATAGAATGTGAAGCGTCTTGAGCTTTGGTAGGAAGCACCCAGATGTCATGACCAACCACAATCTTGGGCAGTGCTCCAAGTGCAGGTGCTCTAGTGAATCGAAAGAATCAGTACAGGAAAACCAATTTAGACTTTTGAGATGAGAGACTCGAACATTTCGCAGGTTCTTCACGAAGATTTTTTTAGCGAAAACATACTGCATTTGATGACACCATTTGAGCTCGCATTCCTCCAAGTCGTGGAAGTCACTCAGCTCAGAAAGTTCAGAGACAAAAGCATCATTACTCACAGACACCGATTTGGTGACATCCAGAAGATGTTTTAAACCATGTGGATAGCGATCCATTGTTGAGATCTCCACATGACGCTTGCTTCGGCGAAGAGGAGGTTTCACCATTGACATCATATCAACTTCCTCTGTCATTGAATAACCCAGAAAGACATCACTGTAGTAAGGTGATTGCTTCCATAATTCTTGGAACTTGTTATCCAAAAAGCCTTCTTCATCTTGCAGCTTCTTCCTAATTCTGGTAGTGTATGGTGCAACATAGACATAGAAAGACTGGAGAAATTTCCCTCCCCTTACTAAACCCTCAACAGCATTATCATAATCAAAGCTGTAAAACAACCTGGAATCACTAACATGGATGTGAGCAACTTGATTGTCATCTAATTGAGTTGCACCGATATCATCTGGGCAATCATCCAAGTAAAACACATCAGGAAACCTCCGTAGCTGATGCCAAGGAAACCGTTTCAGAGAAGGAACTCCAAAGAGCAGCAGCCTTCTAAGCTTGGGAAAGTTGGGGACGTCCGCAGCGAGCTCCTTAACAGCTGTAGTAGAGAGGTCAAGCTCATCTAAGGCACCAAGGTCCCTGAGGTTCACAAACTCGAGCTTTCTGCATCCACGTAAGGACAAGCGCCTTACCTGTGATCCGGAGATCAACGAGAAGGATCTCAGAGTAGGATGCCCATTCATTTTGATCTCTTCCACTGGCGTTGATCCCCAACCTTCGATATGAAGCTCCTCAAGGCATCCATGTGATGCTTCTTCCACAAGCGATTTTGGTAAATATTTCCACTGTAGAGCACCTGACAAGAAGACAGTCTTGAGACTTGCTCCTCCAAACACCTCAGCTTCTCTTAACTCATGGCAACCTTGGATATGTAGCTCCTTGAGGCCTTGTGCTTTAGAGAGTGATCTTGGAAGTGCAATCAGAAACTTGTTGTCGATGAGCTTGAGTGATTGCAGTTGCTGCATTCCTTCAAATATCCTCTCAGGGAAAGATTCTATTTGAGTCCCTGTGACTTCAAAAGTAATTAGACTAGACAACATAGACACAGAAGGAGGCAAGTATTGAAGATTGGAGCATTCAACAAGGATGAGCTCCTCAAGATTCGACATGTCTTGGAAAAAACTGCAAGGGAAAGTAGATATTTTTGAATGCGAGAGGTCGAGGTAGCTGAGCGATGCAATGCAGATAGAGTTGGCTGAGCGATAGAGTTGGCTGAGCGATGCAATGCAGATGCAATGATCGCCGCAATTTTATAGTCATCCAAGGATAGTACTTGGTGATCCTCGGATTTGCTCATGTCGCAAACTTTAGTGGAAGCAGTTGAGATCAACCATTTAGATGTATTCATAGATGGTGGAGGAAGCCCCACTTTGTCAAAAAAATACCTAGAGGCAATTGGCTTATGAAGGTTCTCAACCATCAATAGATACTTACTATTAGATAACTTTCTAAAGGTCCTTGGAACTATTGATTTGAATAGATGGTCCTTCCAGCTGTTGTCATTCTCCAGCCTGTAGCTACAGTAACATACTTCATCAGCAGCTTCCTTCATCATCTTGTATTCTTCATCTAGCGTTTCCATCTCCTTTGCTACTGCGATGGCCAATTCTTCCACGATGTCCATGTCTTCTTGGGCTTCTGTGGGTGAGAGATGCACCTTTATAACGTAATCAAAGGGCCCATACTCCTCCCTCAATGTATAAAAAACAATATTTGTTATGGTCCGTGTAAATGAAGCTGTAGGACCAACTCCGACATTCCACACTACTGCAGCATCTTCTTTGATCCAATATTTTCTCACATACCCTGTGTACAGCCAATCACGCATGAGCCTAGGCACAAAGGAAGAAAGCAGACGCATGAGCCTGAAAGTTGAACTAACAATCCATACTATCTATAGTCTAGTGAATTGATAGTTAATATCTTACTTCTCACTAAGAGCTTAATTTAGCGTCTCTGCTTTAACGTTAGGTATAAGTAAATAAAAAACCATGATTTTGATCGTCTCTTATATTAGGAAACGATGCAAAGTGAAAAGGGGGCCCATATTTTGAGATAGAAGTAGTACGTTTTTTTAATTTAGTTCATATGAGCAAAAAAGTTAAAAAAACTGAAGTTTCCAAAAGAATAGAAAGTCTAAATTAAAATATGGTATATTTAAGAAATCCAGAATTAGAAAAAAAAAAGCCAATATATATATATATATATATAGGGAACAAAAATATCATAAAATAAAAATATAAATAAGTCTAGAAACATCAAAAAAATTATAAAAATAACAAGAAGATCAAACAATTTACAAAAACGAGAAGAAAAACAAAAAATATGGAATGATTGAAATGAACATAACCTGTCCAAAAAATAAATAATTAAAGCACAAAATCAAATGGATAAATGGGAAATAAAAATACTAAAATGAAACAATAGAATATGAGGTTAAATTGAAATAAAAAAATTTAGAAACCCAATTTGTGAAAATTTTATCTCACAGTTCGTTCCATTAGTTTAACTCAAAGGTTGAAGTAGTTATTAGTATAATACATTGAATACAATTTTATATTTATTGAGTTGAAATATATAAATTGTTTCATATATGCATTAAAAATGCGTTGCACTTGCTATTATTTTGTGCTTTGTAAATATTTTTTGTAAATCATTTCATTTTTATGGTGTGACACATTTCTATTAACTACTACAATATTCCTTTCAAGCTATATATTGCAACATCTTCACAGATTAATTTCAGATCTATAAAATTGAAAATGTAAACAATTTAATCATAGTATCGACATCGTACGATACTTGTAGATTCAACAAATTACCTCGAAGACTAGTCCATGCAATAGTTGTGATTTTCCCACTGGCACCGTCAATACATGAACGCTTGTGATGATTTTTTGTAAAAACACAGAATTAAATTGTCGTTCATTCTCTTGTTTGATGATTTTTTGTAAAAAAAAAAAAATAGGTCCTGGGCCCACCACATAACTTGGTGTCTTGCAATGTGTGAGTAAATTTTAATGGACCATATTGAAATTGGTAGATAAGAGAAATCTTGCAATAAATTCAGTCACAAATGGAGCAGCATCTAGTTACCCTTACAATGCATAGGTCCGCTTGACTAAGAAACTATTTGTAATTTATTGTTAATTTTGGATCCTTAAAAAAATAAATGGTTCCATGATTTTTTGGAATCCTTTAAAGATATAGAACTCAAGTATCAACCCTCAATGAAATCTCTTTAAGGAAAATCCATTCTTGTTTCGAACATATATGGCCCTCCGCACGCGCAGGTAGAGAGAGATAAAAGAAAATTTTTCATAGAATTGGGGCATCTAATTAAACTGTGATGAGGATATTCTTTGGGTAATTTTGGGGGGATCTAATTTGTATTCTTATAATAGAAATAAGCCTCTACGAGTTGTTCATGATATGGATAGCTTACATGAGCTTATCTCTCCACAACAATGGGTTCATATCAATACTACTAGAAATGCCTTCTCTTGGAGTAATAGGCAAGAACAACCCTTACTAGACAAGTTGGATAGGTTCTTGTAAATACAAGATGGAATGATATTGATACCTTCAGCTGGTCAAAATAGTCAGCAAAAGCTTTAATTTTATGTCCTTAATGATATTGTTAGTATTAAATTTGCAAAAGAATTTAATGAATATCCTATGACCATCCACACCATTCACTCAAACGTTCTAGCTTCATCCCCACCTATTCTCTCTCCTCATCTTCTTTCTCTTCCCCTAACACCCACCCCCAATCCCATGCGCCCTCACCCACTGGCTGGCCACTACTTGTTGCCGCCACCTATCGCAGTCATTGCACCTTTGGCGTCTCTGTCTCCACCGCCAACCACTACTACCTGCAACCTGTTACACCGCCGCTGCCTCGCCACCCCGCTACCATTCGCTGCGGGTGATACTAAAGAGAAAGTAAGGTAAACTCTAAAGAGGCTAGATCAAGAAGAGAAGTTTTGATCCAACTGTGAAAAAGATGTATGCAAAATAAGAAAAAAAATAGATACCCGCAGCTTAACAAAACTCTTAAAAAAATTGTAAAATCAATTAAAAACAAGAAAAGTTAGATCATACTACGTTCCCACATGTCAGCGAGTGGAGTGTTGCACCACTGTCTCGCGTGGACCGAGCTGCATGGCCCTACAGCAAAGTTGGTGCACCTATAACATATCACGTGTGCACACAGTTGCGTACAGTCATACTCAATGGCAGGTGGGTCCCACAGTGCACGGTCCCACTTGTTAGTCGAAGAAAAAAATAGCCGTTGGAATACTTTAAAAGTGTGTTATTCGTTTACTCCGGATTTTGACCCACATTTGTTGATAGGTGGGTTCGACTCCTGTCTTCGCCTACCTATCAGCTACTCTTTTTTTTTAAATTATTAGTTAGAGAATAATTTTACATGGGTCCACATGTCAGTGTCACAAAAAAACTGTTGAGCTATTTTTTATTTTTTAAAAAATCATTAAATACTTAAAAGAAGAAAAAATTCTCACAACTCCCTCCTCTATAAATAGCAAGTTCTTGTAGCAAGTTCTTGTGTCATTTTGACATATCACTCTACCTCAATCTTACTCCAAACACACTCCAAGTTGTTCCAAAATTTACTAAAAATTCCAAAATTTTGTACCATCAAATGCTTTTTTTTAATTACAATCAATTAATTAATATGTTTTATCCAAATTTCCCCGAATTAAATTCCCTAAATATTATTAACATAATATTAATAAAAAAATTATTAATTATTATATATTCATTAAATATTTAGTTGTCTCATTACATAAAGACTAGCAACAGTTAAATCATTAGAGTACTTGACTCTTACTTGATTTTTAGTTGACCCTTGTGCAACATGGGCCCGCATATAGAGCCAAGTAAGAATTAAGCCATTGGAGGAGTAGCTCTTACTTGGTTCTCTGAAAAACTCTTCACAAGCGTAATATGAAACATTCTCTTGAAAAACCAAGCAAGAGTCCACACATTTAGAAATAGC
Organism: Pharus latifolius; assembly: GCA_019359835.1. Lineage (NCBI taxonomy): Eukaryota > Viridiplantae > Streptophyta > Magnoliopsida > Poales > Poaceae > Pharus > Pharus latifolius. Next base: position 23,248,996 of record CM033322.1, read on the forward strand.
CTTAGACCACAACAAGGGCATATTCAATATAAATATGTTATACAACGGCATATTATAAAATGGCAAAAGTTCAATCTCAGATCCAAATAAGTTATTTTTTATGACATATAATGAATTTTCACTAAAAAGCTGCATAACTTGTTTATGCCATCAACAACACATAAATTTTTTTCCTTAGGCCACTGCATTATCACCTATTTTATTTTTCTATATTTTCCAATTATCTTTTAAGCTTAGAAACTAGAACATTAAATTCTTTTACAAATGGTAAAAATACCATTGTGTGATGGTGTACACTTTTTCAAGAAGATTGTCAACCTAGCATGTAGCCCAGCATAACATGGTTAAGATCTACATATTTTCTTCCTATGTGTTTTTCTATGTTCTCTTTATATGATATATAGGACTCTATAATAAATCAAACCTTAATGTTGGAAGATCAAAATAGAATTTTTTTCATAATTTTTTTTAGCATTCAGTGTGGTGGAGTCATAATCGTGGTTCTAATAGCACAATACCCTTTAGTAGATCATCTTCGATTTTGCGTGCAATTTTGATGCCATCTAAATAACAACTGTGGTCTTTACCCCTTGGATAAAACACTCTTAATTTGATATGATGATTATATGTTAGTTTAATTTATTAATCTTCACAAAAAATTATCTTTTGCTGAATGAATTATTATTCACATGGAACCACCTGATTAGAATATGTATCAACAACATTTTGGCTAAATTTGTACTCAAGATAAACTTTTAAGTGGACCGCTTGCCAAAACTAATCAGAAAAATCAGAAATCATACCAAAATTCTTCATCTGTCAACTCCCTCTTCCAAAATTGTATATCATCGGAGTCCATATTTTTGCCCCTACAAGCAGAAGAAATTTCCCAACATTTTCTTAGTATAACTAAATTCCTTCGGGCGGTACGTGAAACATATAAGTATTGATACGAAAATGCTATTGATGAGTAATTAAAATAGATTGATATTAAATTACAACCATACTGTTTCATAATCAAATAAATCCCATGTTAGTCTTTAATTGTACTACGTGTGTTTTTGTGTATTAAAAATTAATACACTAGATATCTCGGGTCTTGGGTTCAATAATCCAAAAGTACCTTGGGTCTCGGAGTTATATTCTGTAAACTTAAGTTTTTTCTTTTTACAATCTTTTTTAGATGCTTAGTTTTGTACCATGGATCTCTAGAACTCAAATAACACTAGTAATAAATACATATTGAGTTCACTAATCTCAAATTTTAGGTATATAAAACCATGAAATCAATATTTTATTGACTAAAATTTTGGTATGTAATATTTTCGCATTTGTCTCCTGAATCCAACAAATCAAGAGTACAATTTTAAAAAAGTATTTACATTTTTTTGCGCCTGTTAAATAGCGCAAGTCTTGAAGCAATCTTATACACCATGCAATTTGTTTGGTGAAAGCAAAACTAAAAGTTCTGCGACAGGAGAAAGCAGCTCGCATGAATAGTATTCTTTTTTGGTGAACCAAGGAAGATGGTTCTAAGCAATCCATAACATCTATTAGTCTTGCTGAACCAAGCAAGATGTTACTATGCAATTCATAATTTGATTTATTCGCAGCATGTATATATTGTTCTTCAAAAAGTGAACGCTTTCTTATATAGCCCTCAGAAAAGAAAATAATCTAGTTTAGAATGAAAATTAATATCGATAAATTATAGAAGCCAATCTGATGAGGACGGTTCATACATGAATACTCACTTCTCTACTATCAGATTATTGTAGATTATGTCAATCTGAATGCAAAGAAGAGCATCTTCATGTGAGGATAGTCCTCAGTTCTCACTTAAGTTTTTTTTTTCATGAAATATTAGCAACACTTTAAAAGAAGAAAATGTAATACCTTGTAGTTGAATTTGACAATGTAATGAACACGGATGTCACCTAAGGAGATGATCACAATTAGCTAGACTTGAAAGATGTCAAAAGAAAATAAACAACAAATATTTTTTATTTTGGATTTTTTCTATCAATCACCAAAAAGGTGTTTGTGGATGCGAAAGAAATGTGCAGCCAAACAATCGAATAGCTAGACGAGGCATGCATCACCTTGCTGCTGAGACTTATATATATCATATGGAACTTTGTAGCAAACAGTAAGATGCCAAGGTTAGCTGAACACGCAAGGAACACATTCTCTTTAGAGCTAAAGGTGAAAACATAATTAAAGATCCATCCATCATGAAGGCTAGGTATCATCTTCAAATTAAGAGTAAAGGGGATTGCATTGTAGTGTTCCAAAGCTAGGACATGTAAAGTTGGATTGGTAATTTCAAAAGCTAGATGTGGCTTGAAGAACACAAAAAATAAGAGAGCGTTTACAAAGATTTCACATCAAGAAGCCGATCATAGTTCAAACATTGCAAATGTGGTAAGTTAATTTCTTCGATTCGAGGTACTCAGGAGTGAATTCCAACCACAGTTGTATCTATACCACTATATATATATATTCTATTTGGTCATAAAAACTTGTCAACACCAAATCTATATAGTCAAATTTTTTTAATTTTTACCACTGATATATTTGTAATTATCTAAATTGGCCATTTGAAAATAACATGAGTAGGTTCGTCATGGAAAGTAATTTCATAACATTGTATTTTTATGAATTTTACTAAGATGTCCAGAAACAAATTAATGGTCAAAATTTATCTTGCAGATTATCGTGAAAAGTCGAAAACATGACTGTAGGGATTAGTTTTCAAATTAGATTTGGCATTCCACAATTTCAGTCATCATATATAATAAATCCATCAACCAATTATGGTTGAATGTCTTCTACGGTTCTAAAAAAGTCTTAAAGATCCTCAAGCTACTTCCGATCAGTTAAATTTTGACTTAGCATGAGTCCAAAACGAGTTGAACTCGGGCCATATTCAAGCCCATCAAAAACTACTTCAAAACTACCTAATATAGCAATACAATGTATAGCTCTAGCTTCTTTCAAGCTTGAACCCTATAATTTTCATGTGGCTGACTTCTTGTTGAGCCTATTTGAACCGAATTTGATCTTTCCCAAGTTTACTTCAAGCTCAATTTGAATGCAAAACCTATATAATTTGATCAAACTTGGTTTAATGGCCGACAATTGCTGCATCCAAAATCTCACTTCCATCCACTCCTCCCCCAAAAAAAATAATTTAAGAATTGGTCTCACAAAATTATATGAAATGCACTTCTTGATTATTAAATTACGTAATTTAATATTGAGATCTGACCAAAACTACTTAATATAGTAATATGGATCATAATTGCATCTTAATCATTCATTCATACAACCTAAAGATAACAATTAAATTTTATATTTTTTTATATAAGATCAAATCTTGTAGAATTTGCTTCCCTCCTCCCCTCCCTCTCCAAGCCTCATCACGCACCTTCCCTAAATTTTCATTGCATGGCGAGTATCACAAAAGAGGATCTTCGATGTATTGAAACAAAATGACTAGTACAATACATGAGTCCAAAAATACGAAAAAAAGATTCCAAAATCAATTACAAAAAATATATATATAAAATGACTAGTATCACAATTGACATTTTTCCTTTTTGGGCTCATTCATTATATATTGCTATTTTCAGATCAAACTTGAATGGATATGCTTTTAGACATGTTTCTGAATATCATTTGCAAGGAAAGCTTTCAGCAATTAATAATGATCAGGACAATGTCAAATTCATTGCGAAATCAATTACATATTTTCAGACCTGGTAATATCATTTGCAAGGTAAGTGTTATGTTAATTTTAGCATGTCTTCTCATAGTGATGTATTTGCCTAAAGCATAATTGAAGCTTGACAAGGTTACATGCTAAATTGCATTCAGGTATACTCTTCTTTGCTGTCGGGAACTGCCTCAACTTCATGTCCTGCTTATGCAGCACAGGTTGGAGTGTCGTCACTTCACTCAGAATGCAAAATAAATGTACTTTAATTTAATTTTGTATTCAATTAAAGTATCCCAAATCTGACTCTTAAAAATCTCTAAAACTACCCCTCCAAACAGGCTCTAACTAGTTCCTTTAGTAGGATCAAATGCTGTCTTTTCTTATAATTTTGGTTGTATGAAACTGATTGCTTTTGTCTAATTTTGTTGCGGACACTTCTTGCAGCTCTAGGATCAATTCAGTTTGTATCCAATATTGCATTTGCATACTTTGTGTTAAACAAGACTGTTTCAGTACTATGTTTTTTTTTTTTTGCTGGTTCGAACCATTTGATTCATGAGAACCAATGCACAGTATTGACACTAATGAAGGTTTTATTCTTTTCAGGGTTATGGTGGCCACAACATTTATTGTTTTTGGCAACAGGCAATCATCATTCACCAGTTATGCATCATTAATGTAGTATATGACACTGTATTAAATGTAATATCAAATCTCTTTTTGTCCTTTTTTTCTTGGTTCCTGAATAAATTTTCTAACACCTGCAATTGTCTTGACAGTTTACACACCGGAACAGCTGATTGCAAAATACAGCAACTTGGTGTATCTCCTCCATTGCCTGTCACTAGTCTTTGTTGTTGCATTCAATCACTTTCCCTATGGGTGAGATCTTGTTCATATTTACTTGTCTTAGATATCCTTTCTGGGTGGATGCTTTTACTTGTTAAAGATTGATGCAGGAGAGGAGAAGCTATTCTCTCTGTAAGCGGAAAAGACTCAGCTAGGACATATTGGCGAACATTGCTGCTGTTTTCTTATGCTATTGTATTTGGTGGTGTCGAATCTTGCTCCGTCTTGTTTGCAAAATCCTTGTAAGCTGCAGTATGTTCGATCAAAGTCTGCATAGGACATGTTAATGTTTTTCTGATTTATCTTATTCTGACCCAATCTGTTCCTTTGTGTTATTATCCAGGTCTAACATGCTAAGGCTGATTATTGTAATGAAACAACAGCAGACATCTATCTAGTGCAATTTTCTGAGTCTACTCTATATGTTGTTTTGCTTTCGTATATACTTGTCTGATCAAAACTTCTGTGTCTCAGATGCAAAGGTAGAATGAAGGGCTATCTCAATTCGATGCAATTTTGATTCTTCCAATGTTCCAGATAGCAAGGACCCTCTTCTCTGTGAGTACAGGATTTGTATACTTTGAAGATGAAGACTATCAAGTGGGTTTCTATATGTGGATGTCTGTGACAGCATTTGAATTCTGTTCTCTCATTGAAACTAAGAGTTTCAATTTGCCTTGCTAGGTGTTCAATACATATAGGATAACCATGTTCATATTTGGGATGGCATTTGGCTTCACTAACATTTCCTTGCTAGCACCTGATGACAGTAAAGGTTTGCAAGAAAAGAAATTCCATTCTTTTTACACATATTATTAAATGAGATCTAACTTCAAGAAATAGTTTCTCAGCAACCAACAAGAAGGATACCTCGACCACAAGTCGAAGTCGTCAAACCGATATGAGCAGGTGCCATGCCAAGCTCTTATGTAGTTGTCTATTCTTTCCACTAATGCATATCATCTCCTTTGTTTCATTTGTAAACAATAACTGCTGTTGCTTTTTTCGAGAAAGTATGTTCTATCTCCAATGACATGGATTTGATATGGTTCTAGAATTAAAAATTGCAGGCTTGGAAAGATGCAGATGGAGGAGGCTGAGGTGGTGGTATGAAACCCTATGTAAACTCGGTAACAGAAAGAGCAAAATCAGAAATTTCTCAACATTTTGTAAGTATAATGACATGATTTTATTTACGATGATCTTACTACTGATATATTTGTAAGTATCTAGATTGATCATTTGAAAATGACATAATGAGTTCATCATGGAAAGTAATTTCATAACATTGTATTTAAGACTTTTACTAAGATGTTAAGAGAAAAATTAATGGTCAAAAACAAGACTGTAGGGATTAGTTCTCAAATTATATTTGGCATCCACACTTTCAGTCTTCATATATAATAAATCTATCAATGCTTCAATGGTAAATAAAAAATTGATTTTTCAGTGATAAAATACAAAATACTAATGCATGGATGCCAGTTCTCTTCACTCACTACGTGTGTGTGTGTGTGTTGCGTGGGCTAGCAATTTAGACCTGCAAATTGGGTCGTCCTGGGCTTGTTGCTTGGGCCGCGTGCCCTACCAGGCTGGCACCATTCGGGGCCAACCCAGTAACTCAACCAAGAGGCCCGACACGGAACGATAGCCCATGGGCCGCATTTTGTGCCAGGCTGGCACGACCACAGCCCGTTTCGAATTTTTAAATTAGTCTTAATGCATTAAAATCATTTTAAAATTAAATAAATAACTAAATATTTGAAAACCAATGAAAAATATTTGGTGTATAATAGTAATTAAAAAATACAAAAAAAGATTAAAATGTCATAGAAAATTCAAACAAAATTCAAACAAGTTGTAGAAAATTATGAAAAATCATAAATGAGAATAAAACCTTAGTAATAAATACGAGAATAATTTTGTTACTTATATGGAAATGTTACTGTCTCATTAAAAATCTGACTAAGAAAAACTCAATGGAATAAAATCTTAGTAAGAAAAAAGAATACAATAACTAATTATAAATTATTCTAAATTAATATTAAGCCATGCTAACTCGTTAGTGAACTCGGTGTCCACCAAAATATGTTGTTGTCGAGTGGCAGCATTTTCTCAGTCTTTAATGTAGGTAATTGCCTCCACCATTTCGGGTGCTAAGCATTATCTTCTGTCTTCAATTATTTTTCTGGCCATACTGAAAATAGATTCAGAAGAAACTGTTGATACTGAAACAACCAAGACATCCCGCGTCAATTGAGACAACACAAGATATCATTGTTGGTTGTTCTTCCGCCACAAGAGAACATTATTGGAGTTGTCAGGATCATTTGCAAATTTAGGATCCGTGGAATGATCAATGTCGAGGTAACAATTGAGTTCCGCTTGTGAACTCCTAGATGATGGCGTTGGAAGTGTTTGGTGTTGGCTACAACTCTACGAAGATGATCCGGCTTCGCGTAGCGTCTTCCATAGCAAACCACCTACAATCCGATTCTTGCAGCACCGATGCCATTGGTCTTCGATGTATACTGACAAATTTAGATTTCAAACAAACAAAAAACTCAAAAAATTTCATCAGCAATTTATGAATAACTTTTAGAATAATCAATCTTTAAGGCTACACCTAATTTCTCCAAAGAAGATTGCAAACCAATTAATTTTAGTCTCAGATCTAAAATAAAAGCAAAAAAATAAAGATGTTAAATGCTTGTAAACTATTTAATTTTTTTTATTTTTTGTACAACAACAAAAAATTAGAGTATATTCTATACGACTGAAATAATTTTGCAATATCAAAAAGATGATGCAAAACTAAGCATGATGTAGGATAATAAATATCAGACAACATTTTAGTAGAATCATAAAATAACTCCAAAAATTTGGAACATCTCTCAGCAAGACACCAAATATACTTAGTAAGAAACTCACTATTTAATCCAACATTAATAAATAAAGTTAAAATATTTTTGTATGGGAGTACTTCATTTAACATGAGATATGTGGAATTCCACCTTATCTTCATGTCGGTGAAAAATTTTCGAGGCCTCATATTGTTAGCCTTGTAGAGTTGTAGTAACTCTTAAACTCGGCGACACGTACATTTGAGGAAGTAATGTAAATAATGGCTAAGTGAATACTATCTAAAGGTACGACCATCTCCTTCATACATGTTTGAACGATGAGGTTGATGATATGACAGATGAATCTTGGTGGAGAACATACCCTCCAACAAATGACTCAAGTGTTGGAATCAATATGTCCGTGACCTTCCTATTAGCTGAAGCATTGTCAAGAGTAATAGAAACAATGTGATTTTCTAACTTAGACCTTCTCCAACAAGCATATCTAAAAATAGATCTCTATATCCCCATATACATATCTACCTAAAAAGATTCCCTCCCTATATTTTATCTTACTCCAATAGTAATCCCCAAATCTCACTACCAATCCCTAAAAATCAACCGTTTGGCGCGGGGAGTGGGGGCGCGTCCCAGAGTGTTCAACTGGCGGCGCGGGGAGATTTTGGAGCGGGGAGCGGCGGCGCCGGGAGCTTTTGGCGCAGGAGGAGCGCCGGCGGGAGCAAAAGGAGGCGCGGGTGAGCGGCGGCACGAGGTAGAGGCAGTGCGGGGAACCGGCGTCGAGGGGAGCCGCGACGAGGGGAAGTGGGGGCGCGGGGTGTCGCCCAGTTGGGGGGTTGGTGGCCACGGGTGGCGGCGGCGCGGGGGAACGGCGGTGTAGGGTGGCGGCCGCTCGGGGGGCCCGTCGGTGCGGGGACCGGTGTGGCGGGGTAGCGGCGGCGTCGAGGATGCCGCACCGGAGCCAAGCCCCCCACAAGGACGCCGGCCGGTCCACGCCGACGACCGACGAGGACGCCCCAGCTAAAAGAAAACGACGCCCCCACTACAAGACCGACGAGGACGCCCCCGCTATTGACAGTTCGCCGGCCTGCCGATACCGACGAGGACACCGCAACAGCCCTCCGGCCGGTCCACGCCGCCGACGAGGACGCCGCACCGGAGCCAGGCCTTCCACGGGCGACGTCGCCTCTCTAAGAAGCAAACTCCCGCGCGAACTGTCGACAGTTGGGGGCAGACACGACTGGGAAGAAGATAGCAATCGGAGAGAGGATGTCGAGATTTTGATATCCTCTCTCCGATCTGCATCGTGAGCGCGCCGGATCCGTCTGCTGTTGGAGCCACGGCTGTAATCCAAATCGCGGGGAAAACCCAACAAAATCAGATGAACAGTATTTTGAGGAGTCTGTTGGAGAAGATCTTATATTCACTAACTATATTTAATATATGATCGGCGATAGTCTCTGTAGTATGTGCAACATTTATTAATTCAAAACCTATAATTATTTTATTTAAATTATAATTATCATCTAAATAGTAAGAAACTACGCTAAGATAATCTATTTTGTGATGGTTGGTGGACCAAATATCAGATGTAAGTACAAAAGAAAATGTTACTTTTGAAAAAATTTCTTTTATTATTTCTACATGTTTTTCATAATATGCTAAAATATCACTTCTAATAATAGTTCTACTCATTTTTTTAAACTGAGAACAAAATTATCTTTGAATCATATTTTCAAAAGCTGAACTTTCACTTATCCTAATTGACAAATCTTTAAAAACAATAAATTTAACGAGTTCTTCCGTACTCATCGTAGGGTCATAGCTCCAACATACTTACAATGCCATCATAGATGAAAATTAATTGTGTTTGCTGATTGTGAGGATGTAGTTGTTTTTTAGCATAACTCTTTCCGTGACAGAGTAAATGTCCGATCCCACCTACAGGTACAGCTGATAAAATTCTTTTGTAATATTTACAAGTAGCAGTTTATACTTTTCTCCCACTCGGGTCAACAAACTCGAATGGAACAAAATACTGCCAGCATTCTGACTGTTTTGCTCTTTTGCTTCCTGTTGCGGTTGATGCCATTGATACCATAGAGGCAGAGCCCGTCGTTAGAGGAGATAACATCGGATTCAGTTCGATGGTCCCCTCAACGTCACCAAAATTCTCAATATCAATTTCGTCGGCACTGAAATTCTTAAAATCAATATTGTTGAAATTCATATAGTAGAAAATATAATTTTTATAGTGTGAAAATACCTTTTAGGGAGAAAAAAAATTTTGTGGAGAGTCAAAACAATTTTTAGAGAGCAAAGATTATTTTCTATAGAGCAAATATGATTTTTATAGTATAAAAATAAATTTTCTATTATAAAAAAAGTTTTTTCAAAGATTTCTTGAATTAAAATATAAATAATTTCAGAATTTTTTAAAATAGAAACTAGCTCTTTTTTAAGTAAAATATACTTTTCAGCAATAAAAAAAATTTTAAAATAAAAAATTTTCTAAGATGAAAAGGTAGAGTAAGATTGTTGGTGAGGAAAAGAGATTGAGATTATTAGAGAGAGAAATTCGAGTGAAATGTAAGAAATTCAAATGAGTTATGAATTTGTGTGTGTTTGGGGGGTATATATAGCAAATAAAATTTTGAACCGTTGCTACTGTGAGTCCCACGGCGCTCCTGTTAAAATTTCAATTTTTTTGGGTAAGTTGACCATTCCTTGCTGGTCGTGCCTTGCTATGTCAGTCTGGGCTCGGCAAGTGTTATTTGGCTGTGCGATGCCACCCGTTTGGCCGAGTTTTGTGGCCCAATATGGCCCGATAAGACGTGCTGGGTCAGTACGACTTGTTAGAGTTTCCTGCCGGATTATGCCACATGTCAGATCAAAATTGCGTGTCTCAAACCGATTTGGCAACAACTCAGTCCAACTCATACCTATAGCTAGCATGCATGGAGTTTTGTGGGAGGGTGGCACATGGCAGGTAACAAGGACATGTGGCACATAGTCCTGAAGGAGCAAAATATTGCATATGAGAACAGATAGTCACGTAAGGTAAGCACGACTTCTCTATTTTTTTTATATTTATTTTTATTGTTGTTTCTATGCATGACATATAGATTTAGGGGTGACAACTGGATACTTATCGTGGTTGCCCGAATTCACGGGAGTGGATATAAAAAAAATTAATACCCGTGAGATGGGGTGAGGAAAGATCAATACCCGTGAAAAATAAATTTGTAATCAATTACCATCACCGGCAGAATATAAAATGAACGGAAGTTTGGAAGTTGTCTTAAGAAGCAGCACTGTGCAGGGAGAGGGGTAGAACACTAAAACTGATCAGAATGCATGAGCAACTAAAATGAAGGAATTCTCGTGTCGCAAAATCCCTCCATGCAACTAAAATGCACAAAGAAAATACCGATTGCAAACATATTGTTATTTGCTCCAAAAATATATTCGAACAAGGCATACTGATTAGATTACTTTCTATGCTTCACAAAATAGTACAATTGAAGTAAAACAAATCAGCTAATTTCAGGCTCTATAATGGTAACTCTTTGGTTATGTATATTCTCACATAATTAGATTGTAAGCCTTTTCAGTTAAGAACAGATACCTTGCGCGGTACAACAAGACTAAATAAGAAAGATAAAACTGATCATCCAAACAAGTTCATATGTCCTTCTGTCCATTGCAAGGATAAAATTGCTCAGTTGTATCATATGTGTATTTGCGAAAGCGCTCTATAGAAACGACCAAGTTATTTTTTGAACTAACAATTTTGTATATATTAAAACCTATGAATTAAGAAGATAAATCAGGGATCTGGAAACTGGTACTAGACCAATCTAGCTTCATTCTTTAACCATAATTCAATTATGTTTAAACCAACACTTAACCTCCGGCAACCCGCCAAGACTAGAAGCTTCGAAATTTTAAACATTTTCCCCAAATGACATTGCTCAATGATGTGTTTAATCAAATAGTAACTTGCAATTTGCAAACTCAATTAGAATCAGAAACATTCATATATAGGTGTAAATCAGTAAGTTTTATATTTGGATGAAATGGTTGTTTTACCGGAGCCTAGTTCTGGATCAATAATTGATCAAGAATTGATCAAGCTTTGGATCTTTATAGTAGACCGTGACTTCGCCATTAAGCAACACAAAATTGCAAGAGTTCACAGTAGTTTTCAGCTTGAAGTAGGACCAATTGTTACTAATTGAACAAAATCAGAGAGCAAAGAATACAGTTTCATTTTCACTGAAGCAAGATGAAGCTTGCATGAATTCAACTCACACTACAAACCACCCGACGCATGAACGCGTAAAAATCGCAACTTTCAGACTAAGCACCCAATTATTGCAAAATTTGAAGCAACAAGAACGCTCCCCAATTTTTCAATGCTATTAGTCAAATATTGTATACAAACTACAATGGAAAATTGATTTCGTATCACTTACTGAAATTTGATACATAATATTGATTTACTGAGGTATATGTAATAGATTTTTTTTCTTATCTTATCTGCACCGTTTACTATTTTAATCTAATATTTCTATAGTTCATCTAACCCATTTTCTTATCTGATGACTGTAAATTTTAATATTAGAAATGTAAGTTTTAATATTAACCTCACTTGCTTAAATCCAAACTAAAAAATATAAATTAAACATTTTTTAGCAAAATAATGTTAAAAAATAATATTTGATATATTAAATATAATTGATCATAACATTAAAAAATCAACATCACACTTGTTGAACTAACAACTCAACTATAATTTAACCCAAAACATCATATAAAATATAGCGACGGCTATTTTTATTATAATATTCACGATGTTGTTCATAGTGTAATGTTAGTATTCGAAAACTATAATAACATCGCGATAGCCTGCTATCTAGAACATTGATTTCAAATATAGGAAACACAAAGCATAGTAATGCAACACAAGAATCAAATAGTATGTCTAATTGAACCCACAGGATTTCTAAAAATTTCTTTTTTTTTTCTATTCCCCCTAAATTCATATGAAAGAGCAAGTGCCAAAGGAATTTGTATAATCATTCTTTTGTTCAAACACATCTAAATTATTCATAATTCCTACATTATCATAAGTTTGATCAAACTGTGCAAGAGCAACCATAAAGCACCAACAAGACCAATCATACAATTAAATCGAACAAAAATTGCAGTAGAATCAACACAGCAACGCAAAAACAATTAAAGATACTAGTAATAAAGATATTAACTGAATGAGCAAAGGTGATGCTGTTTTTGTGTAATGTTACAGGAGTGAATATACATATACAGATAAAGTGATTCTAATTCTAGTGTGACAGGAAAAGCAACAGATCCATATAACCCAGTGTTTCCTCTATTTTCAGCTGGAAATGGACGGCTTGAAGTACATGCAAATCGGCGGGTCAATCCTTAGGATCGACAATATCGCAGAAGGGACGCTCCAGATTCCATCACCGCAAATCAAACCAGATGCAACTGCCCCTGCATAGTCCTCAGCCTCCTTGCGGTTCATCCTTTCCCAGGCGAACAAAATGACTGTCCCAACAAACATGTCGATTGCGAAGTATGCTCCAATGTAGAAGGGCACAGCCATGGCCATCGGGAGAGGGATGAATTTGGACACATTCTTCGGAGTGATGTCCCTCAGGAGGTTGATCACCAGAGCAGCGACGAAGAAAATGGAGCAGATCACTAAGCAGTGTTGGGGCAGCGCTGCGAATCCTTCAACACCAAGAATAGCCATCTCACGGTAGATGACAGCATATGGAGCTTTAAACACACCATCAGGATTACCAATATCAAAAGCCGTCCAGTAAAGCCAAAAGGTGAGAGGAGCAATAATGCAACCAAGGGCGGTCCCAATCAACTGTGACACAAACATGGACCTTGGTGATGAGAGTGTCAAGTACCCGGTCTTGAAATCCTGCATGAGATCAGCAGCAGTGGATACAATGGACATCATAACACCACAAGCTGCTAACCCGGCAATCACACCACCATTTTTGCCAACCACTGCGGCAAATATGAAAAGGCCAATCTTTCCATATGTGGATGCAAGGTTCCAGTCTGTTAGGCCAGTGCCATATGAGTTGCAGAAGGCAAGAAGGGGAGCAATGGCGTAGCTAAGAAGGACCAGGTACCACTTGACCTGTGGGAACATCATTGGTATGGTTGCAGTTGATATTGCTGCAAGACCAACATAACAAGAGGCTGCCAACCAGGGAGGAATGCTGTCCTTTATGAATGTCTCATTCAGAAGTTTTTCCTCTGCTGATAACTTAGAACCTTCATCATCTGCAAAATAAAAGAGAAACAAAATCAGCTGCTTACTGTATCATTTATCATTTATTGGCAGGAGCATATAGCTAGAAGATGGCATACCGTCCTTAGTCAACACAAGTGGAATTCTGCCTCGCTTTGACCGTGCGATCAATATCTCCTTTACAGTAACATAAATGATCTTAATCAGGTTATAAAGACCATCTCCGAGTATAAGAGAGACGGATACAAAAACCTGCAAGGGCACAGACGCAACTGCTTAGCTTTTGCTCATGATGGCACAAAGTTGGAAAGACAGACCATTCCTATGAAGGAATAATACTTTAGGAATTCAGTGAGCCAGATATCTAATCCATATATTGTTGCATTAAGGACACAGTACATTTTCAACAATAGCAATATTGCCATGGTTATATCATAGTTCTCACCATCACTGTGTTGACTTCCATGCATAAAATATGTAACAGCATGATAATCCAAAACAAAAAATGGTGGTCAACATAAAGTACAAGTTTACAGGAGAATTACCAGTATTACTCCCATGCTCACATCAAGAGCTTACATTTTGTTCAGACTTCAGATTTACCGGTTTTATTTGGCATTCAGAGAAAACAAGCCAATTTTCATGTCAAGCCTTGTGGTTCATAACCTGATTCTAGATCTGTTCCGTAATAAACATCATTGGTGGATTGTGAAGAGGCAATGGGCATGCCGTATGAAATTGAATGTAAATTCATGACAAACAAAAGTGAAGAGTTCTTTGAACAAAGAAAAGCTTCCACCACCATACCTTGTACCCATAGAGTCCTTTGAAGTCATTGCTTTCAAGGTTAGCTGGATACCAGTCACCGGCTTTTGTGGAGATATATGGCCAAAGAAAACCCCAAGATATGATGGCTCCAAGGAGTGTCGAGCAATTGACAACATGTGGACAAATAAGACCACAACCAATATAGGTCGGACTGAAATCAAAATAAAACCTAAACAAAAGGAACATGTAAGTTTTTTGGGGGGAGCATGCACAGGATATTCCGGCTTAAGGACGTGTCAATCTTTCATTTGACAAGATAAGCTGAAAGAATTATTTTATCCTTCAATTGTAAAGGATTAGCAAAAACACATTAAGAGCAAACTTACGTGTTCTTAAACGCTTCAAGACCCAGGGTAGGGAAATTATCAAAGCCACAAGAACCCCCAACGCCACTGAAGAACCACTTAAAGCAGTTCCAGAGAAAACTAATGCTTAAATACTTCCCGAGACAGCTGACTTGTTTTCTGCAACCATTAAAGGGAAGTTAGTACCACCAAACCTCAAGAATTACATAACAGAAAAAAAATATATATCAGCTGATAAGAACAGTAGAAGGTCATCAGAGGTTATTGTAATTTCTTGAAGTTTATGCTGCATGATGTGCTTAAAAAACAAGAAGTTATAGACAAAGTAGTATTTTCTACACATTTCATTGTACACTACCATACCATGCAGCATATACTTTCTGACCCAAAAGTTCACTACCTGATCTCATCTCAAGAGACTAACTGCCAAGTAGGTAGCCAAAACAGGATGTAATGACTGATTTTTCCTACTATTGGCTTTCCAGGATTAAATACAAAGGAATTGTAAAGAACATATCATTTCCTGACCAAAGTGCTGTTGGCGGAGGGACAAAAAAAGCACAGTCCAAACAGACAAACATAGAACCTTGATGATAGAGGGATGGAAAAGAAACTTCACTAGAGTATGACAAGGTCAATTGTAAGCAATTTACATCATTACAACTTGATCCATTGATGGTTGGAAAAAAAATATGGAAAATAGATAAGCCACAGATAATCTATAGTAAACCAAGATGGCCTGATATAAACATTGAAGGGCAAAACCGACCAATCATTTTACTACTATGTAATAACAACATGAATAATGGCAGGTAGAGTGCATTACAAACTGAGGACTTGTTTATAGCATCTTACAGTAGAAATACAAAATGTAAGCCATCACCAGATTCGTTTTTCCCCTTTTAATGGTCGTTTTAGATATGATTGTGAAAAAAGTAGGAAAGAAATCTTAAGGATAAATTACTATAAAAGAAATAAAGGAGGTTGAATAATTGAGTGTCTCCGCAGCCAAGTATGGCAAGTAATATTAGTCGCTCAAGGGAAGGCAGAATCCCATTCTAAATAAAGTTATTAAGCAATACTGATCTTTGTCTTACTCTGCAAGCTCAGCTCCGGTGGTGGTATGGAAGCTATTTATCAACATAGCCGTTGCAGTTCCACTGGGGTACGTTAGCTTGTAATCAATCACCATCACCTAACAAATAACAAAACAAACTTTAGACCACTCCATGAATTAGACAAAGAGTCAATGAAAACTGCAAAAATTATTAACCATACCTTGCGCAGCGCAACAAGACTAAACAGCCCGAGGAAGCTAACAACAAACATGAATCCAATCATCCAACCCAGCGAAGGATTCTTAACATCCACTGCCCTGTTACCAGGATAGTCGGTCCCAATAAGCTCATAAGTTTTCTGATCCATCGATAGCATATACGTTCCAAAACCCCCTGCATCAACAAAAAAAAATTTATTAATAACCTCGCAGCATACTCAAAGCAAAAGGACCAAATTACCATGATCTAAGCACCCAATGCACCACCAAAATCAGATTTTTAAGGAGCAAAATCTCATATTTCTTCCGTGATGTCAAAATTAAGAAACAAAATCAATCTTCTCGCAAATTCCTAGCATTATTCGTCAGCTGCCATCGCTGAAAGCAAAAGGAGCAAATTCTCCTGACCACCACAGCTCAAATATCCCAATGCACCACCAAAATCATATTTTGAGGCCGCAAAATCGAATATTAAGGGGAAGAAAAATCTGATCTTCCTCAAAACCTAACACTGTTCAACTTAACCTAACACAATAAGCAACCTTAAGCACAGAATACTTTAAAAACAACACGCAATATCACAAGTTTAGCGAACAAAACCCAAAACTACAAGGCAGAATCGCGTAACCAGCGAAGCAAGCAAGGTGCCCCTCCCCCCGCATACCGCTAAAGGCCAGGCCGTAGCACGCGACGACGCAGGTCTGGATGACGGTGTTCTCCTGCTTGGTGAATGGCTTGGAGAGCACGCCTAGGCGGCCCAGCGCCGCCGTCCAGGTGCGCACAAGGAAAAATCCAAGCAACCCCGCCGCCACGTTCATCGACGGGATGATCCCCACCGTCAGGCTCAGCTTGTGCGTGATCAGGCAGAACAGCACGCCCAGCACCGCGCTCACTGCCAAGCCCCGCCCCGTCACCTGCTCCCTCCACGGCGGCACCACCTCCGCCACCTTCGCCTCCTCCTCCGCCGAAGCCGCCGACGGTGGGAGGAGAGGCTCGGTAATCTCCGGCGCTGGTGCCGCCACGGTGCCCATTGAGCCCGGCTCCCCTTTTTTTTTTTTTTTTTTTGGTAGGTTTGGTTTGTTGCGTGGTGAGAGGTAGACGACGAGGAGGAGAGGAGAGGTGGGAAGAGTGGGTTTAAATTAAGCTTCGGAGGCCTAGTTTTAATCCTAATCCCATTCAAATTACCTCATTAAGAGGGTAATTAATTTAATTGGCCGTGCGAGACATGAATCGTTTGCTTGGGTCAATGACGTGCGGCCCCGATATTCCTTTGGATACATGAGGTTGAGTAAGACATGCGGGACCCACAATTCAGTGTCAGCGCTGCGATTGGTACGTGCTTAGTATAACGTCCGGATGTGACTTGTTAGTTTATCGGAAAGGTACGTGATCTGGACGGGCGCGGGGTAATGACGCGCAGGTCCCGCGGTAGTAATTAGCGATTGTGACGTAGTTGGATACTACCACCACGACTATGGGTCCCACCAGTCATTCTGATTAACTGACAGGTGTAGCACAAGGCATGGGCCTTACCAATTATCTGAGATCTTATGCGACGAAAATATGTAGAGTGGTCTGCTTGCTGAATTATTATTGGATGGAGATTGTGTGGGGCCTAACTTCAGTAAGAGAAAGTTTTGGAATTTCACGGTGTTTGGTTTTTGGAGTTGTTAGACGGGATCGGCAGACTGGAGCACCGGAGATAACGTGGCGATGGGGACTTCTAAAAGTGCACGGTTTCCGTAACATCCAAATATTCTTTTAATTTTATAGTATGCTAAAAAATAGTATATTTTATAGTAGACAAAATTTTTGGTGTATCCTTCTCTCCCTATCACGTGGATCCCGACAATATAAAAATACTGGATTTGGAGTAATTTCTCATACGGTCAGTTTGGGCCGGTTTTCAATTTCTTTTTTTCCTAAAACTCATAGATGGGTTAGAATTGTTTGGAATAGAAAATAAGTGAAAATTTTGTCAATTTTGTCGGATAACCAAAAAATAAAATCACGAAGTAAATTGGATGGTGTCTCAAGACAGTTTTCTCGAAATCTGAAAATTTGAAATTTACAGTACGTTATTTTAGCTAATTGAGTTGGATTTTTCATACATCTTGACTCCAAATAATATTTCTAACTCAGTGAAGGCAATTATTCTTAAAAAAATCAATAAAGGCAATTAATATCCAAAATCCCATGAAAATCAAATTTAATCCTATTTTACAAAAAAAATGCCAAAATCAACTACGTTGTCTAACAAAAGATACGTTTCCTCGTAACTTTTGATTGAAAAATCCTTTTCTAATGATTCTGTTTGCAAATTTGTAATGACATAAACATCATTCTTGCAAAATTTTATGGCATTTAGAGTTTATTTAAGTAAATTTTGATCTTTTGATGAAGCAACTTTTCAGCTTTCAAAATTTCAAAATTCCAAAATTGCACTGCCTCTTTGTGACTATTTTATCCGAATATGGCGATCGACAATAATTGTGGGCGGAGAAGAAGATAGAGAAGGTAAATAATAAATCGATTTTCCTGAAATAAGTGGTTTTGCATGTGCTTACAACATTAATTCTTCTTGTTCGTCTTTAGGATGAAAGGAAAAACTCGGGGACCACTCATAGTCACTGCAGTTTATTACCGAAAACTACTAGATCTTCTTGGAAGCGCGACTACAGGAGAAAATTTCTAAAGTGTCATACGAAAGATGCTCAGAAGTGCACTTACTTGCATTAGCTTGATCTTGAGTAGTACTGAAAGACAAAGCGTACGATAATCTATGTTGTTTCTAGAAAGAAGACACTATATAAAGAGGTCCAAGACTTGGAATCGCTTTCATCCAATAAGCATGATCTTCAACACATGTGCTGTTGTATACACTCTTGCTATTGCTCTTGCCATAGGCGCATATCTTTAGTAATACGTCCTTCGGAAGACTTGATCTGGCCCCATGATTGACTGGAATCAAATGAGTTTAGGTGTAGATGTGAAGGTGATATTAAGGTGAATACTTCTTTGACCTATGATAATGCTAGCAAAATATATGTAGAGTGCGACCAAAAAAACGAGAAAGAGAAATGCAATTATATGTCATGGATAGGCGCCAAGTGAGATGAAACAAAGAAGAACACTATAAAAATCTCTCATACACAAGGTGGATAGTCTCTACTCGGATAAGGTAGCACTCTGAAAATTAGTTACCATTTGCTGTTGTAGAACTGATCGAGTATCCAACTATTCATACGACTACCACCATTATGTGTAACTTTTTTCTTTTACTTCTGCTCAAATATTAATAAGTTATATATCATAGACTCAGCCTTCAAGACCAATGATTTCAATATTTTTTCTACTATTTCTTTCATCACATGCACAATATTTTGACCAAAACCCTAACCTTAATAGGATGAAACCTTAACCCAAACCTTAACTACTGAATTTGTTATTTTTAATGAGTTGTTTAAAAAAATTTGATTTGAGCAAGTTATCATGGCATATGTCTTCTAACTATCCTACTGCATCTTTCAAATAGTTGATTGTTGTAAATTTGTCAAATTGTATCTTATTTTTGTATTCTTCTTTTTCATGTACACTATTTATACAAAATATTGTTTTTGTAAGGGTCATTTCCAGTCGTCTGCTACCAGTTGCCAATCGAGATGGCAACTAGTGGTTGGCGACTAAAAAAATGATTAAGTCATTAGCTAGAGTAGCGATTTTGGTTGTTTTCGGAATTTTGTTCAGATCTAGATTATTTGCGAATTTACTTTTTTAAAAGAGTTATCCGTCGGTATGAATTGAATTATTGCTACAGTCTAAAAAATATTTTACCATCTCTAAGATATAATTTTGATCATTATTTTGTTATATAATATTTTGCTTGTAAAATGATAATACAATGAAGTTATTTTTTGACAACATATATGTTTGTGTGATTTTTTTATTATCAATCTATATTTATAAATATATTAATGGTCAAAGTTAGAAAATTTTAATTATGTACAGTCAAAAAATGATGATCTTTTTGAATTGAATGGTGTAAGTCGATCGTGTTCAATAGCCCACCCTCACTAGCCTTATTGGTAATGGGCCCATTCTTGCTTATTTTTTAAACTCTAATCTCCACCCTTTTAATATCTTTCACACGTAAGACACAAGACAAAATATATTTCTACCACGATCTTTCCTTATTATCGTGTTCTTTTTGTTGGGTAAAACAAATTTTTGGTTTTTCTGTTTTGCCTGTAGACCCATTTTAATCGTTCTACATTGAAATCTAGATTCAATCACCCCTCTTTCATAGAGAAACAAATTCAACCTTTTGAACAAATTCAACTTTTTGGACTTTCCTTCCATAATACATTTAGAAGCACAAACAATTTTTCTTCCTACAATCAAATCTGTTAGAATAAACTAGGTGCACTACATGGATGCAAACTCACCGATTTCTGTTTGTGCCATTTTGGTAAGATAATGAGACGGGCTATTTGAAAAAAACTGGATAAGAAGGGGACTAAATTATAGAAATTGAAAAAATATGGACAAGGATAGAACATTTGATCTGAAAAAGAACCAATGTAAATCTCTCGAAATGGTGAATGTACTTCCTTATCTACCAATTTTAAAGATTGGAAAATTTTGTATCCAACGGACTGAAAAATATAGATGTAAAACACTAGATGACAACATTTAACTTAGAGAACATAACATCCACAAAAAGAGTCATTCCCAAATAAAATAAAAGCCATCCCAAAAAGAGAATAATACTGGCCTTAGAGATCTCAAAGGTAAAATATATAGTATATGGCAAAATTTAACTTACATAATATAACATCAACAAAAAGAAAGGGAAGTATGGTACTTTCTTTTATTCTTATGCTTTCTTAGTCTAGACCTTTTGGGTCTAACCTTTTACATAACAAAGCATGCATTTGGATTCTCATCACTGAAAATTTGTGGCGGATACGATGGGTGGGCATAGCTAGGACCTGGTGAGAAGTACCCGTAGGGAAACCCTAGAGTTGGACAATGGAAGTATAAGTTGATGGCATCAAGCTCTCTCTCTTTGTCTTTCTCGTCACCACCATCTTTCTCTTTCTCCTCTCCGCCTGAATTGCCGCCATCCTTCTCGCCATCTTTTTCACCACCGCCTTCGGTTGTCTCCTCCTTGTCCTTAGCATTTTCATCGCCAACATTTTCAGGCGAGGAAGTTGACTCTGACTTGACAATGGCTGCATGCTTGCCGATGCGTTTGTGCACGTACCTGGCAAGCTTGCTCTCCTCAAAGATGCCCCTGACTGTTACTTGTGATTCCTTCAAGTCTGGCTCTGCAGATTGCACTCCTGCATAAATCACAATGAAAATTTGAACTCTTCTAACTAAAAGTGTTGAGACCAATCTAGTTTAAAGTAGAGAAGTTTCTGAAACAATTCAGGTGATCGATGTTTTTCAACTTTTGAGTTAGGTAGGTAAGGAGTGAATCTTGCATCAACCATCTTTGAAACTTCTGCAACAAACGAAACTAGAGTGCTCTAGATTTTGGCTTAATGCATGCACTTAAAGCGGCAACTTTTTTCTTTTTATTCATTGAGTTAGAAAAACATTTGACTTGGCCTTTTGATAACTTATGAAAAAAATGAGTAATCAAGTATTAAACTTAGTAAACTATACTATTAGCAAGAGCTAGATAAAAGAAGCAGAAATTTTTGTGTTGAAATGAAAAGGGAGAGACATGAAAAAGATTAGATATATCAAAACAGCAATTAAGCACCTTTCATCTTGAGGATCCTCTTCCTGATAATCTGACCGCAGGCCTCACAGTGCATATGCACCTTCAGCACAACAGAAATCACCTTCGGCTTCAAAACCCAAAAAGGAAAAAAAAAATTCTTATCACAGTCTCTAAAGCACACACCAACAAACACACGCAATACAAGTAAAATTGGTCCAGTTTGGTGATGATAATGTCAACACAAGAAGCATCCATGAACAATTCATATGAGAATTGTTAGGCATTAGGAAGGGACGTCATTCACCTCCTCCTCTTCGAGTTTTGGTGGTTCTTGTTCTTCCTTCTCATCATCCTTATTGTCTTCCTTTGGGAAGGGTATTGGTGAGAGGAGCTCAACCTTGTGGCGGGTCTTCTTCTGGACGTGCTCGACAACCTTCATTGGGTTGGCGGCCACCTTCTTCCCCATCGCCACCACCTCATTTGTCTTCAAGTCTGCACTTACATCCCCCACCCCTGCAATATTCGTGGTATACATCTTCTCATAACTACTGCATAGAGAAATTGCAAAGGGGAAACAATATTTTCTGAAGAGAAACTGCAATACAGAAATTGCAAAGGAGTAAAAGATATTGTAAGCATCATCACAAAATATAATCATACATGAGAGAAACAAAAAAAAACTTACTTTTGCAGTTGGCGACTATATATTCAATCTGTATTTGTTTTTTTTTTCTCGGTCATATTTTGTTATGAAACTTTACAGAAATCCATAACATTACATTCTTTATATATCCTAAATTTTTTAGAATTTTTGAGAACTTGAAGATAGTTGAACCGCTATTAGGAGTAACTACTCTCAAGAGTAAAGCATTTGCGTCCTATATATATACTCCTAGGTGTATATATTCCCAGCATTGAAATATATTGTGTGTATATATATTTTTGTATGTAGTCCATATACTATTTTGGTACTGTATAACATTTTTAATGAAGTTAGTTCTAACTCCAGTATTATGTTGTTATTTTCTTTACACACTTAATTTGATGAATAATAATATGCAAAGGTTGACATATTTTTATTTCTATATTTATATAATGTATTAACATACCCAACAACCCGATAGTGTGATCAAAGATGACATGCTTTGATGAAATCGAATGATATATCATATTGGTGCCTAGAGTTCACTATATATATATGTTTTAATATGAAACGGATTTACTACAACATGTAGAAGCTATGAAAAAAATAAGATTCAAGGGTCTCTAAGTTCTAAAAAAATGAAAAAATTAGAGGGTGTAGAGGGTATAATATTATGAAAATATGCAAATTTTTTAGATCAAATACAACAGTATGTGGGAAAAATAAAAAAGACAAAGTCGGACTGTATATGTCTTTGCCGATTACTTTTTTTTTTATTTTCTCCTATATATATAGTCGTATTTGGTCATAAATATGTTAATATTATTTTCATATCGTAAATCTTGATAGTTTTTTTTATATATTTGTAGTCAAAATTTAAAAAATTTGATTTGTACAAATATTAAATGACAACTTAAAAAAAAAAAGAACAGATAGATAGAGTACTTACTAACATAGCATTTAATACCAAACTAATGAGTTGTGTGATAAATGGATGTTTATACCTCAACTGACAAAAGGAAGGAAAAAAGATAAAATAGAGTCCATTTGGAAGAAACAAATTAGTTAGAACTTGATCCAAAAGGCTTTCTCTTGCAAAAATAAAACAAATAAACTAGCAACAAGCCACAAAGAATTTGTTCCATTTTATTCCTCCCATTACCATCAAATCTCCTCAAGATGTTCTTGACCTTGCGCGCACATCCCTCACAATGCATGTACACTCGCATCACCACCTCCTCCTCTTTGTCCTCGCCCTTCTCCTCCCCTGCCTTGTCTTTCTCCTCACCCTTCCCCTCATTCTTCACCTCCTCTACACCCTTCTCCTACACACACGCAGGAATCAAGAACACATCAAGATGCCACCTTTTTTGGCCGAAAAATGCATATGGAGTCATCCTTACCTCACCCATGGCTCCTCTGCTTTGCTCTGTTCACTCAAATTCACAAGCCTCTAGTTCTTGGATTCCTATGGTTGGTTTTATCTGTCAGCCTGTGATATTAATGGGGGGTTCCTTAGTCCTTAAGTAGTGTTTAGTAACAGATGCCTTGAAGGTTTACAAATTGCAGGATGCATGAATCATGTGACTAGAAAATGATATGGTTACTATGTGAATTAGACATATTGACACGTCATAGTGGCTACAGTGACATAGTCTAGTGTAGTTTATTGAGTTGTGTGTTTATACGATGTTGTGCTAATCTACAAGGAAATCAGCATATTAACATGATAAAAGTGAGTTACATGTAGAGCAATTCATGCAGATGCAATTGGCTCCTACCCCTTTTTTTTAAGAATTCAGTTGGCTCCTAATTGAAAGTTTGTTTTTCCTTTTCTTTGCTTTATTTTTATTTTTCCTCGTAGGTATGCCAACGAAAAAGAAGCTTACTTTTTCATTAAAGAATAAAAAAGTGAGACTTTGTCTTGCAAAAAGCCTAACGATTTTTCTAAATGGCCTTTTGGTTGCAAACGTGGAGGATTGGCTCCACTTACCTCCGCTTTTCTTAGCGTCTTTTGTAGAAGTGTGTTAGAGATGTTCTTACATGGTGCATTACATAGATTGATATAGTTGAAACAAACTAGCATTATATGCATGAATGCTTCCAGAGTACTTCCTGCAGACACAAGGGCCATGTGGTTGGGATTTTGTTTGCCTTTCCTTGGCTGCACTTCAATGGCTATTCATGGAACATTTATATACCTTGGTTGTGTTCTCAAATGATGGCTCAGTTTCTCAAACGGAACATTTTGTGGATCTTTAGAATTTTGACCAAAATAAGTAGACCAATCTCTATGTGTGTCTCTCTTAAATTGTTTAACTGTTGAGTCAGCACATGGTCCTCAAATTTTATGGAGTGCTTTTCGTGCTCTTCTTAAAGAAACTTGCATAAATCCAAAATACAATTGTAACACTCCAAAAATAGAACATAAAAATTTCTTTTTTCAGAAAATAGACTCTGAAAATTTCATTCTTGACTTAAGCCTCAAAACCTCCTCTAGAAATACTCTAGAGAATTTTTCACCAAAAATTAAACCTATTTCTTAAAATTCTAAAGATATTTTCTTCATGTACACATGCATATGTATATATGTATGTGTATGTATGTATATGTTTTTGCTTTTACCAAAACACCGCCCTTGTATTTTCTCTTAAAATACTTTTTTACCAAATAGGAATAATCCTCAGGTTTTACATACAAAAATCCCTTTTCTACATTTTAACTCAAAAATATCTCTAAAAACCCTAAATTGCAGTAATTAATTTTACCACTATTTATTTGACTTTTTAGAAACCCTAATGTACAACAATGGTACATAATTTTTTTTTCCTTATTTTCAACTTATCCAAACTTGTATTATTAAGCCTTTTATTTTTGAATATTTACAAATTAGTCTCTCCTCCTATTTCCCACTTACCAATCAGTCCTTTCAGCCCAAAATTAGCTAATTTCTTCCATACAACTCAGAACTAAAATCAGCCTTATTAATCAGGACCTTCTGCCTATCTTATACAAGTTTGTCTTCAGAAACCAAATCAAATTCAAATCTCAAAGTTAGATATTCACCTCTTCATCCGTTTTTAGCTATTATTGTTCATCCATCCATACTCTAATTACTTTATTTTCAGAACTCAATCCGATCAATTCCTGAATGGTTTTTTCCTGGATTTCTCTGGAACCCTATATCTTAATATGCTTGCATACTAGTCCTAAAATCTCTCAGCCAAATTAGTTCATTTGTTCACTTTTTTGCGTTTTAGTCCAAATTTAATCCTGAATCAATCCCCTTTTAGTTTTCAAAAGTCAAAAATAACTAAATTCTCCGATTCACCTCCAAATTAGAATTTGATTTAATAGTCATGTTCCTTTCACTATTCAACACTAATTTCCCTTTTGTAACTACTTCGGATTCAATCCCAAAACTCAATTATTTGCATTTTCAGTCGTTTTCAATAAAAATACTATTCACTTTTACCTTGTTTTAATTTTTGTTTTCATTTCTTTTTTTGTTTTCATTCCTAGTTCTTATCTCTCTCAATCTGATTCATCTGACTCAACCAGCATACTAATCTAAGCATAGTTTTGTCCCCAGCTTATAAACATTTGCAATTTAGTCCTCTTCTCAATTCAAATTGCAATTCAACCCTCATTCTCAATTTCCTTCAGTTCTGATATTAATCCAATTCAGACTTTTCTTAAATTCCCTCCTCAAACCAACAGACCTCCTGTACTACTGCGCCACAGACGCAATGCAACCAAGTTTCAGTTCAAAGCCAAACAACACAGCCATCAAACAACACTTCTCATTCAGGCTACACACACATGAATGAAGCACATTCCTTCTCCTCCAAGCCTCATACACAGAAGCACGTGGACAACAACATCGCTGGAAGCCACCACGGCCTCAGACGAGTCCTCAAGGTGACGAACCTAATCCTCTCTCCTTCGCCTGTCTCCTCAAGCGATGGCTCATGTTCTGATGCTCTCAATTGCCGGAATTTTGCACCTTTCTTCCTCCGGCCGCTGCGCTCTGTTCATCTCATCGGAGTGTCCTCCGGCCCTCAAAATCGATCGGTCTAGTAGAGTAAAATCCTTCTCCAAGCCATAGAAACATCTTCCTTCAGAAGCTTTTCCAAGAAACGTTGTCGTTTGACGAAATCGATATTGCCCTGCGCCACCGGACCACCGCGCGCGTTGCCAGCTCTGTCCGGCAAAACTCCACCTAAATTGACGACCCCATTAGAATCCCCTCACCACCCTCTTGCTCACATACAAATGAATTGAGCTCCGACGACCTCTGTTAGAAATGCCCAGAGCGAGCCCTTTTCTCAACCCCTCGCCGATGCCTCCATTCTTCGATCGCCCGTAACAACATCAGATTCAGACCCAGATGAACTTATCCCAAGTGCCACCTCTCTGTTTCATTGCTTGTACCGAGCCAGCAATGGTGGAGTACTTATTTTACTACTTCTCTGTGTAGCTCATCGTCGGCCGTCGTCGCTTCGCTGCCGACCAAAATGATTGCACCAGCACGTATAGAATAGTTGTGTGAAGCTGCCAGACACCTCAGATTTGAGCGCCAAAGCCCCGAGCGCTAAATCAACTTTTGACCGTGTCTCGGCGTGCAGCCGCCTTGTCGCCTCCCGCCAAGTCCAATGCCGCCACTTTGTTCAGCTGATGCACCTCGCCAAAGCATATGTGATTCACACCTCATTGCCTCTTGGAACCACACAGAAATATGCCCAAATCATCAGTCAAGATTAGGCCAGAAACAGTGTTGCCGCCGTGTGGCCATCGCCCTTCCTTGCCGCCGTTCCGCTGTTTCCAGCTGCCATAGCCCACGAGACCTTGCCCATTGAGTTCACCTCGCCGACACCTACCAGCTGACGCGAGCGCCGCATAGATCCGACCACCGGAGCGCAGTCGCCGTCGACGAATGCCACAGCCAACCATGCCATGGCATTGCCAATCTGTGCCGTACATGCACATAGCATGAACCAGACTGCGCCAGAGCACGCTCCAGCGCATCAGACAATGTCCTGGCATTGTCTCCAGTGCGTCAGTCCACGTCCAGATATTGTCAATCTATGCCAGTCCGCGCTCTAGCTGTGTGAAACTGTGTCAGGATAATGTCAGACATTGTCAGTCCGCGTCCAAGCCTTGTTAGCCTTTGTCCAGACAATGGCAGCCACTGACATTTGCTTCATATAGCGGCATATGTGCACAAAATCCAAAACCAACTTGTCCGCTGAGTCTGTAACCACATTTCTCAAGTTTCGTTCAACTGTCTCTTCGCGAGAAACTGCCGTCTGAGTCTAGTTATGCCTATGTTGCTCCAGATGATCGTCGTTCATTGACGTCCATACGACGCCGTGTGTCCAATATAAAAATCGATTTCATCCTTGTTGCTTGACCACCCTACAAAGGTCCCTTATCACACTTTAGCCCTCTAATAATTTTAGATCACAACCTAGTCTTGTAAGACATCTCCTAGCAATGTCAGTCTTCGACTAATGTCACTCTCGTTGACATGACTATGTCATTCATAGCCTTGGGAAGTTTAGATTGAAAATCCGTTCGCATCACCTTATCCGCCTCGGTGTCAACCCTTCAAATATGTGATTTGTATCCTCATCCAAACTCTGGATTAGAATTCCCTTGTTTTCTGAACTAGTTCTTAAGCCGATTGCTTCACTGATCATCCCAACCATAGCCTCATCCTTCACCGTCATGTCCTATACTTCCATAAAACCTTTGACACAAGTTCCATGAGCTAACATAAAGCCCTAACTGCACCAATGTGTCAATTCCGATCGAAGCAAGTTAACCTAGCCGCATCCAAGAGCTGTTTTAACCGATTACGAACTTAATCTAGTTGCATTTTCCAGAGCCCGGCCTAAGCTAAACCTATCCACTACCTTTTAATCATAATCCTTGAGTCCATCCAGCACCTTTCATATAATATTGTCATATGAATCTCTCCACTACTCCAGCATTCAACCCCATGAGCATCATTAAGCATACATGCATGCATATGCCAGTATATATATGTATACATACTAATTATTATTTTTTTATTGCTGGACTTTCATCAAAATTGTATATCGTCATAATTAGGTATCAGACGGGTCAAGTCCAAGGACCTCAACCTTTTGGCTCCCGTAATTGACTAGTCAAAGTTCAAACAAGACAAGTCATTGTTTTTGGATCATATTGAACCTATATATTGCAAAAGATTATAGTATAATATTTATGGTGTATGGAATTAGGCATGTGAATGAACAATCACATGTAGTTAATGATAAGAGAGTAATTTGTATAACATCATCTAACCCACAAAATTAATATAGGCAACCAACATGTCACCTTAGACTAATAGGATATTAATAAGAGCATCTTAACTTGAATAGATATTCTACTTAATATTTCTTGGTTTAGAAAATAGATTGTCTTTGACTCGAGTGGTTTGAATAGTGAAATGACACTGTTTAGTGTAGGGTATGTGGTTTGTTTTTTTGTCTTTGACATATAAGAACTAGAATTTTGTGTTGTGCTTCTAGTGGCATGAAGTCGGTATTGTCTACAAGTCAAGTATGGGATGGGCTTGGACCGGTAGTATGTGAAATAAACATGAACCCCCTATATGGTTGAGTCTCTTTTTCACGTACTCACATATGTACACTCTTTTAGGAGTTTTGCTCTACACACTACACTCTGACGCAGTAATGGAAATATGATTGTTCGGCGTGGGATTATAGCCCGCCACAACTATGGTTAGTCCGACCATTGGGAAAGGACGAATTGTATGGGAATCATAAATAAAGTCTTTGTTTTCTTAGCTAGTCGCATGCAAAATGTGCATGAGAATTGTCCTGACAGTATTACACTAAGAAATCTTGCGAAAAAAATTGGTACACCTCTGTAGAGTTAAAAACGTATTTAAATATTCCGTACTCTCGGGTGTTTAGGAGTCGACTTGTGGTGGGTTAAACCCACATCGATGCGATGCCAGTAATGTTTATAATTAAAAATAGGATGGTTATGGTGTAGCCATCATAGGAAACTCAAATGTTGATAGTTAGGTTTCATTCATCTGTTATTAACTACAGTTACATTCACTTATGATTACATGCATGTGTTCTTGCAAAATGAACTTACCTTCTATTCCTTGATATATACTTTGTCATGTGCATATAAGATATATTGTATGTTAGTTATCAATGATCTGTTGAGTACGTTGTAGTCACCCTTGGTTTAATGATTGAATTCAGCTTAGAAGAAATCAGACATTTGTAGATATGTGACCACTCGGAGTCTAGATGGTTACCAGCTGCACTTGAACTTCGATTGTAGATGGGTCATAGATGTCCGCTTTTGTTGTTTTTGTTGAAAACTACTTCATTTAAAACTCTAAATTTTTGACCATGCTGGTCCTTATATCTTTTGTTATGTATCTGGCCTAGCCACTTTATGCAATACTTCTTAAAATACATTCAAGTTATGCGATTGGATTATGTCTGTGATATTCAGTCTTGGTTGTATCTTGGGCAGCCGAGGTATATGCACGCACGGGTTCCATCCGCAACGAGCGAATGGGTTACCCCCACAACAGTAATATATTATATAATAAATTCTAGTGATATTGGAAGCATCAAATTAATTCTGATCCTACATAAAAAATACTCAAAATTCCTATATTAATCATGAACAAAGAAAAATTGCTAGAAATTCTCACATTAATAGGAAAAAAGAAAAGATCTATATCATTTATTATGTTTATAATGGTATAGATTCATATCTAAAAAGTTATATTTAAAATTAGCCTGATCTCTATTATGATACAAATTAATGTGAAAAATCGTATTCAAAACGAACTCTATCTCTTTTATATTAGTAGTAAATGATATCTCTATACATAGATAAAATTTTAAATTATATAAATAGTAACCACACGATTCCGTGGGATTTCGACTAATTGTCAATAATTTAGTGCAATCAGCCTAACAAATCTTAGCTATAAAAAAGAGAAAGGATCCATCAGCAGCCTGGCATGGCCCAAAAAAAAACTCTGATCCAGTCGTCTAATGGAAGGTAACCTGAGAATTATATGTACCCCTCTATATCTCATTTCGTTAAAAATATTCATTGCAGGTTTGATTTTAAATTACTTTGACCATTCATATATCTATATTAGCGACATGAAAATAATATCACTAGATTTTTCCTTCAAAAGTATTTCTTGGTTTTATCTTTTATAACTTTTACAATATATTATAATAAATATTAATGGTCAAAATTGTCCATAGAAGATAGGTATTTGAAAATAAAGATAGTAATTCTAGAAGCCGTTGCTTAGTTCCGGAAGAAAATAAAAGGCGTTCCAAAAGGGGGGCGCTAAGCAGCATCTAAAAAATTGCAGGTTTTACATAAAGAGTAGGAACAGCTAGACTCTGGTGCATGTGAAGTGTCCATAGTGAATGCCATTGGAATGATATACAATCTCTTTTCCTTCTTATTCTTTATCACTCTAACCTTTTACATTTTTCATCACTAAAGATCTCTGATAGATTCAAAGAGTAGGAGTAGCTAGGGTCTGATGCATGGAAGTGTCCATAGGAAAACCTGAACCTTGAATGCTCTTTGATGTTCTTCTCACCACCACTAGCATTCTCGGGTGGGGAAGCCGATTCTGACTTGACAATGGCAGCATGCTTGCCGATGTGTTTGTGCACGTACTTGGCAATCTTGTCCTCCTCAAAGATGTCCTTGACTATCACTTGTGATTCCTTCAAGTCCGTCTCTGCAGATTGCACTCCTGCATAATTTCAACTATTCAGGTTAAAAATTCTTTTTATTTAGACAACAATTTTTGACTTTCCAAGCAAACAAGCAGGTAAGGAGCGAATCTTGTGTCAGCCAAAATCTTGTTCTTAAGATGCCAATTAAGATAATGGAGCATAATGCCATACTTCTACTCTTCTAGTAGTTTACAACATATTTCCATGAACATAGTGTGATTAGCCGCACAATTGCACAAGATTTTATTAAATTGTCTCCAAGTAGCAGACCGTGGAAGGATACTAAGGTTTGTCACATCTGCTGCTGCACTGGAGTATGGGGTATACTTAAATGCCATCTCTGAAGTTTTTACAGGTACATATAAGGCTGGCCAGAGATGAAGTTCAGAATATATCAAGAGCAATCTGAAAACCATTTACAAAATCATGCATATCTGATGGCTCCATTGAATCCACCATGTATTGAAATCACAACTCAAATCAAACAAGTTCAAATATTCAAACCAAGAAGAAGTTGAGGGCAAATTTTTCAACAGTTGCAGTCTCTACGGCGCAAACAGGGAAACTGACAAAATCTCAAGTTTTTTGGATGATAAGATACAAGCTTAGGATCCCAGAACTGTTACTTGCTAGACAACAAAGGTATTTAGAGAAGGACATGCTTTTAGTATAGAAGAAACTAACCAAAAAGAGCACCACATATCAATTTGGTTTATTTCTATATTACGCTTTGATTAGGACTTTACCTGTTGGTCGATATATGTAGACTTAAGTCTAAATAAAGCATATCCATGTTTCTTCCAATTCCTAACACTTTCTACATTTGAAGTCATCTTTCTGATTAAAGTACCAATTCCTCAACATGTACTTAAAAAATATCCATGTAAATAACCATAAAAACAAAACCTGAAATTGGCTTGGAATTATAATTCAAATTTTCATTTCTGCATGTCAGCAATACAAGAGAATTGGAATTCCAAAGCAATTCCAGCCAATTTTAATTTAGAATCAGAATGGAATTTCAGTTCCGTGGGCCAATTCCAATTCGTAGGATCCAAACCTACCCTTAATTGAAAGCTGAAAGTCCATATTCACACGAAAAAAAAATATATAAAAAGGAATACTGGATACACACTACGGTAAGTATATCAGTATTAGGTCAGACCAAATAAATAACACCATATCAACTAACAAAGCTAGGATCTAGCTACGATAGTAAAACAGCAATTAGTGCACCTAAACTAATATTTTTTGGGTGTTGAAAGAATCTAAAAGTTTTCTGGTCAACTTCTGACAGCAAGAGGTTTGAAAGTTGTGCAATGGGCAAAAGAAGTGCAAATAATTGTCTATTAATTCATCCCATGAACCAATAAGATTCCTAGTCTTTGGAGCCAGCCAGGATTAGTCCTAGGTAAAGCAATTATATCTTTCTCTGATGACCTTTCATTGGATTATATCTTTCTGTGGGAAGTCAGCAGCATAACTGCAACAATATATGCTAAAACAATCAGAAATTTTCAATTTTTTTTTCTAATGTGAAGTGAAGAAACAACCAGTAATTGCCTACCACATAACATTGCTTCCTGTTGAAAGTATGAATGATTCCTATGTAAAAATATGTTTCTTTTGGCAACTTGCCAGTATCTAATATCTGAATGGTTAATTTCAATAACAAGATCAAATCATCCAGCAAAGTATGTCATGCATGTAAGAACAAACATTTAATTATAGGGATATCATACCAACCTCTATGATTACTATATAAAAAGCTCAATGATTTCACTTAAATTCTACATGTAGTTCAAACATGACATCTTCCAATATGTTAAATGGGGAAGAATATACTGCTCTGTGTGTGTGTGTGTGTGTGTGAAAGACAAATACAGAAAAAAGATAAGTATCATTTTGGAATTGTTGTCCTCGAAACAGCCAAGGGAATGGTAAACAGCATATGGTATGACAAAACAGTGCAAGAGTTTGTTTGTCAAGTATTGCCAAGGGTCGCTCCTTCTCACACAAATTGATCTCCCTTTAACATGATGCACATTGCTTTTTGAAAAACTCTGGCATTTTAGAGAAGCATTATCATATAGATATCTTTTAAAAACTCTGGCATTTTAGAGAAGCATTATCATATAGATATCTTTTAAAATCATACAAAGATTTTCTTTTAATCTTTACAGAACAGACATGTATTGAACTTGTAGTGCAGAAACCTACCTAGAAGAGCTTCTCATGCCGGTATACAAAGAAGCACAAGCTACACAATTCCTGGTAAACAGGATGCTTCTCATGCCGGTATATAAGGATGCAGAAAATGTTTCAGGCGCGCAGTACCACAGCTCTGAGGTCTGCTTTTCCTGTAACTTCAACTTGCTGGTGTCTAATGTATCATAGTTTTTAGCCAGTAGAAGGATGAATTTTCTAACTTATATGCTAGTTGATGACTCAAAAAAAAAAAAACTTTATTCTCTATATAAGATCCAAATATGCAAACAGGCTTTTGATGAAACTTGAAACTTCTCAAAGAGCTTTCCTAGTTTTTTATTGTTTCTGCTAACCAGTTTGGTATGCTCAAATGATTATTTTGCAAGTATCACTCTGTATCCTATCTTGAGTATAATTGATAAATCACATCTTTCTGATCTATGTATCCGAGTGATCTACATTTTCAACACCTGAAACAGGACAATTGGGTTCGGACGTTGTTTAGCATTTCAATGGATCAGAGTGATATACGGCGACATAGGCACATAGCCACTCTATGTGTATGCAAGCACCTTCACAAGTGGCATAAGCAACGTCAACGAGTACAAGTTCATTCTCCATTGCCACCTTCACAAGACATAGCCATTTGCATAGTCTTGTCACTCATTCTTTATAGCATCATTCTTCTACCTGTGATTAAATATGTCTTCATTGTGTTCTATGTAAATGGCAACGGAGATGGTAAGTTTCTCTCTTGAAGAATCCTCTAGCCTATCAATGATATGAAAAACTAAGTCTAAAGAATTATATCTATAATTGACCAGAATCTGATAATGTTTGCTCACAAAATAATCAAAGAATGTGTTGTTTTGCTATATAGAAGTAAAAGTTACACTAATATTTGTAAAAGAAGATGCAATTTATTGTCATATACAGCTGTTTCTGCACTAGGTTTACAAACAAATGTTGTTGTAGGTGGCACGTTTAGTCTCTAATTATGGCCTGGACACAGTATCAACATCTATGAGGAGAGTTCAGTGGATCAAAAAATAGCTAGAGACTAGTACTGTGGCCAAAATTGCTAGTTTTTTCTTACTATCCAGGACACAGCAATGATCATCAGTGATGGTATAACGGCCAACTCAATGTATTACTATATTTAATAGGGGTAGTGAGTGAAAACTTGTCTAGAATTCATAAAATGACTAATATTTGTGGAAAGAATATTTTGTCAAAAAGACATATTTAAGAACTGAAAAATAGCTTTCAATTAATTGATGACAATGGAAATAGAACTAGCATTGATGGGATGATATTACTTAATTAATTAATGAAACTAATATGCATGTGAAGGAAGGAAGGTAGCTTGCCGTGAAGTTGATGTGTGCGTGCATTCATACAAGGTAGCTCTTCATCTTGGCATTGCCATTCAAGGATGCAAACTCCGGTGGAAGCTTAGGCTCGTACCACTTCTCACGCTCATTGTCCCACCGCAGCTTGCCCCACCACTCTCTCTCCCCATTCACCTCCACCTTCTTCTCCGCTTCTTCTCTCAGGCGCGGGAGCCGCCGGAGGCCTCGGCACCCACGGACACGGAGCTCCCTCCATGTCGGTGCATCCATCATACGATCGTTATCAATGAGGTCTTGCAGCCCTGGGAGCTCCTGGAGGCATATCATTTCGAGGCTTCGGAGAGAAGGACTATCATTGTACAAGAAAACTGTGTTGAGGTCGGGGCAGAATAGAATGTGAAGCGTCTTGAGCTTTGGTAGGGAGCACCCATATGGCATCACGAACTCCAATCTTGGGCAGTGCTCCAAGTGCACGTGCTCTAGTGAATCGAAATAACAGGGATAAATGTTGCAAAACAAAGCTAGACTTTTGAGATGAGAGACTCGAACATTTCGCAGGTTCTTCACGAAGATTTCTTTAGCGAAAACATACTTCATTTGATGACACCATTTGAGCTCGCATTCCTCCAAGTCGTGGAAGTCACTCAGCTCAGAAAGTTCAGAGACAAAAGCATCATTACTCACAGACACCGATTTGGTAACATCCAGAAGATGTTTTAAACCATGTGGATAGCGATCCATTGTTGAGATCTCCACATGACGCTTGCTTCGGCGAAGAGGAGGTTTCACCATTGACATCATATCAACTTCCACTATTATAGAAATACTTTTCACTATCAATTAAAAATCCACTCTACTATCGGTTCTCTTACCGATAGTGATCAGCACGATAGTAGAAACGTAGCACACTACTATCGGTTGAAAACCGTTAGTAAAACATCTACATTCCCGACGTTCACTAATCGCTATCGACTACTTCTATCGGCTCGGATCTAAACCGATAGTATTGTTTAGGTTTTTTCTATCGGCTCAGATATAAACTGATAGTATTGTGTAGGTATTTTCTATCGGCTAGGATCTAAACCGATAGTAATGTGTATGTTTTTTCTATCGGCTGAGATCTAAACTGATAGTATTGTGTAGACACGTTTAGTACTGGAAACTTTTTACTATCGGTTGTTGTATATGAACCGATAGTACTGTAATATTTATTCTATCGGTTGTAGTATATAACCGATAGTACTGTGTAGTTTTTCCTATCGGTTATGTACTGGACACAGTTAGTACTGGAATCTTACACCTATACATACAGCAATACAGAGATACATTGGATTATTCACAAATACACCAATATTTACAAATATACAGCAATATTCACACATTGAATTTGTTCACAGATACACTAATACAGTAATATACACATGTATTGGACAAATTGAATTTATTCACGTATTGATAGAGTTTATTCACAAATACATCAATGAATCTATTCACATATTGAGTTTATTCACAAATATATACAGCAATCAACACATTCAATATATATTACATAAGTCAGTTACAATCGATCGTTGATAGTCACTTCTTCCATGACATATTGAGCCCAAATTATTCGCAGCTCCTTCAATTGAGGCAACTCATATTGCTCTTTCAACATGGCGCTCTGCATATATGCGTGTATGAAGTTAGGATCGTACGTCACATCCAATTAAAGTTCGACTTTGAGTCAGGAAAAATAGTTACCTTAGGGAATTGGGCAAAATTTCTCCTGATCAGGTCATACATGAATCTCATGACATAAAAGCCACATTCCCACAATTGTGGCTGCTGATGGCACTGGGAAAATTGCATATGCAAAGACATAAACCCACATTAACTCGAAAGAACTAATTAAGCTTAAATTAAAAGACTCATCATGAGTACTTCCATCCGTATTAATTACCTCATATTTTTTCCAAGAAATTTTTGTGCCCTTTAACGCGTCATGCCTCCCTCCAGCACTGACATAATTTTTGAAAGCCCTGTATTTAATTTAGCATTGCCGGTTACTATGTTATCATTAATTAGCTAGTCAGAGAAAAATTTAAAACAATTGTGTTACTTACGCGTCTATGTGCCACGTGAGGGTGAAAACATGCGCCACCCTGTCGCTCATCGAATCGAGGTAATAGACCTCATTCATCCATGGGCAAATGATGGCAAGGATCCAGTGGCCCCTACATTGCATATATAAGCGAACCGTTTCATACATATGTTAGGCGTAACATACAAGAATGAGTTAAATTAGTAGGAAATGCACTAACCTTTGGTTGTACGGCGCAAGGATGAACTCTCGGTCCTGCTGCGCTAGTAGTGCCCTTGATATGTATTCCTCCCCATGTGCTTGGTTGTGCTCTAGCATCGTGAGGCTTATTTTCTCTGGGTCGAGGAAACCCACCTTGTCGTATGCCCTCATCGACGCCAGCCTATACATGCACCTGGATGCAAAGTAGACATTAGTAAGTAGTGCATACAAAGTGATTAGATTTATGAAACGAACTGTGATAACTTCACACAACAGCCAACTCACAGGACTCGAATCCGTATGATGGACATATCAAACTCCCGCCAGTTGAGGAGGTCGAACAAATCCTCGTGGGCCACCGATATGCTCCCGAGCTCACGGTGAAAATGGCCTGACCTGAAGTGAACCAAGAAGTTGATGTGGCACCTAGACCGGGTCAGGTACCACTCGTGGAGACTTCTGGTTATTTGATCCATATTGCGCAGAAGGTACTCCGACACGAGTGGGGACCCGTTCTTGAACGTACCCGGCTGGCTTTGTTTGGCCTTGCCCTTGCCTTTGGGCGGGGAGCGAGTGTACACCTTTGAAGGTTGGGGTGTGGTGCCGCCGGCCTCATTTGATGGCGAAGGGTTTGAGGCCGTCGGAGGAGGCATGGAGCCCGAAGGAGTTCGCTCATGTGTTGTGGCGGGGGTGGTGTCCTTAGGAAGTGAGCTGGTATCCATCGTCCACTTTAAGTACAAACGCATAAGTTAGATCTTGCAAATTGAGTATATTAACTGAGTTGTAAGCTAGAATGGCTAGGGTTTACCTCCTGTAGTCTAACACCCTTCTTGGGCCACTGTATGTACGAGCCCAATGCCTCGCCAATTGTCCGCATTTCGTCCGTTGGGATAGGCAACGGAAAAGAGCTATAGCCCGGGAGGGCCATGTCCACCTGTACCTTTGCGTATCCAGGCTCCAGAGGTACGCAGTGGATCCGGACATCCTCCCAAGACTGGTATACGACCCCGTTTGCAACCGCAATAGGTTTGTCGCCTATGTTGATCAATAGGCTACAGCTCTCCGGCTTCTGTAATTTGCAACAATTATAACAGGTTAGCGAAACAATTCTAACGTAACGGGAGTGGCATCAACCGAACTGCATATATAGCTCAAGAGTTGCAATACCTTGATCAAGTCCACCGGATCCACGTGAACCTTCGAGCCGCAACTACTCGGCCTGGCAGCGTCGAGCTCGGCAGCTGGATCTAAACCCTTGGACTGCACAACTCGGCTGAGGTGTTCATACTTCTCGTTTATTTGAGCGAACATATCCGCGAATTGTGCAGTCACATCTGCCCGTATCTTCTGAGATAGCTCCATTCCCTTTCCTTCTAGCTACTAGCCTTCTTCGCCTTTTGCCCGGGCTCCGAGAAGCCTTCCTTCCATGGCACCATAGCCCCCACGGTTCGTGTCCGCCCTGGATGCTCCTTGTTCCCTAGAGCCCGGGTAAGGATGTCGTTCTCCCTATGGGGAGTGAACAATCCCTCGGTCGCCTCCTTCGAGCAAGAGATCTGTTACATTGAAAGCTCTCTATTGTGAGGAAGAAATATATACAAACTTGTGCGCACACTAGTGATCATAGTTTTTTCTACCACACTCTATGATTCCAACCAGGAAGTTAGCCAACTTACGAGTCGCTGCACGACCTCGACGTCCCTAGGGTTTGGGAACGCCACATCCCCGTGGCCGACACGGTCCCTCTGGCCAGCCACCAGTGCTTGCATTGCGCATCGCGGATCTCGGAGAGTGGTAGGTCAGGGGAGTCGACGAAATTCGACGCCTCGTCTTCAGCCTTCTTCTACTACTCCTCCTTCCCCGCATAGCCGCGAGAGCCAAGCCGGTGTGGGTGGTCATTCCTCCTCTGGATTGCCTTGTTCATCTCGCTGAGGGCCTTCGTACCAGAAACAAGAAAATTGATGCACCGCTGCTTACTGCATACAATGGTGTAACCAAGCAAATGAACTATACATACCTTGAACTCAGGAGTTCCCTTCTGTTGGGCGAATTGCTCCCATATCTCCTCCGTATGAAGGGGTACTTCTCGCATGGAGATTTGCCTTTAGCGAGGAAGGTACTGACGAGGACTGTGGGCTCCTCGTTAGAGGGAACCTGATACAAATGCCCAGGTAATTTGTGCATAGGAGTTGAAACTTCAGAATATCCAACAGCATTTACATACATACATTAACATAGCGTATGGGGTCATTCAGACCCATATTACAATAATCGACGTGTGCGGAACCACGTCGTATAAGAGTAGCAAAATTAGTAAAGCAGAGGGGAACATCTCCCTCATCCAGCAAAGCGTGAAGCAGGGCGAAACCCACATCGCTCTCACTGAGGCTAGGTGACCCTTCAGGCGCTTGGATCTCCTGGAACTTTGTCGGGGTCTTCTTGTGCCGGTTCGATTCCATAGTCTGTGAAGTCTATTGATTCATCCTCTGTACTTATTGGATCAGCAAGGGTGAGCGTACAAAGCTCAACAAGTTCCCGCATAGGGAAATATTGTATGTAGTTATTGACAACAATAAGCTCTATGGTTCCATACTTAATGAAATTTTATTGAAAACAGAGATATCTTAGTACTTTGGAAAGTCTCCCTGAATCTGGGGTTTTAATTCTCAAAGTAATTTGTCAAAACTGTACATATGTATACTTTTCACAGAGTCAGGCTAAACTCCCATGAGTCGCCATGGTTTGATCTCATTTTAAAGAATTTATCAATACTAATCATGCTGCAACAACGAGGGACCACCCCACTACGACCAGGCTCCAGAAAACCCGGGAGCACGGAGTATTCGAATACCTTTTTACACTCTGCAGAGGTGTACCACTGTACCCACCACGAAAACTCAACTTAAATGTCGGATCAGCTCCCTGCGACTTATACGCAGGTGACCAGGCTGAGCTTACACAACAGTTTACTGACCCATTGTTAATAATTTCCTGCCCGATACATAGACAATACCGGCCCCATTATCAAGGTAGGTACTCCCTACAACATGATACATGGCAAGCACGCGTAAGGTCCTCATTATCGTTGTGGGTCCTCCCCACTGCCTTGTCTTCTAGCCTTGGGTCTATGAGGTCCTCCTCTGGACGCATAGAATTCCCACTTCCGGGTTCGGTCGCGCACGACTCGAGAGTCAGGCTAGGGCGACTTCCTTCTTACGCCTTATCCTCTCTACCCCTCACACCACTCGTGGCCCTCTGTGGCCCACGAATTTTCATTCGGGAAACCGGATCGACAACCATTGCAGGAAATGATTAACTTTAGGTGAGTCATGACATTGTGCCTGTCCCATACCAGGCGGGTGGTTAGCACGTTTTCAGGTCGCTTAGAAGCACAGCACGACGATCCCGTCCTTATGGACCCTTAGTGAGGCTTTCACAAACCTACCGCGCACACAGCGCCAACCTTCCAAACCAACCCTCGCTAGTAGTCCCTATTTCTTTTACATAAAATGATCTTTTAGAAATAGTTTGCTCATGCTTCTGCCTTCCTCTTATCTTTTACACATTTATTAGTATAGACATATACTTCCGTGGGTACATATTTCCTCTTTAAGGTAGTGTGTGTATGAATACACACATATGTTCTACACTTTTCTCCTAGGGTGACAAGGTAAAGTAAATTGTTATGAAACAAGGGGGGGTCTGCAAAATAGGATTATCTACTCACATCATTTCTCAACATATACTTTTACCAAAACTATCTATGCATACATGCGTAGGTACCAAATTCCAAATAATTAAATGCATGAAAATAATAGCCGCAATATGTTCAAAGGAGGGAAACTTGCCTTGCCAAATAGTAGTGTCGTAGTCTGCGGGTTCTTCTGTTTCCTCTTCCGCGTAATCGACGTCTTGATCTTCAAATACAGGCATATACACAAGGTATTACAATCAACTTACAAAATACGACAACTATGCTCACATAAAATAATAATGTGATACACTGGAGCGGCTTCTGATTTCTGAACTGGACTAGGGTTTGGGCTTTGGATTTCCAAGGGTCGAGTTGTGCTAGTTTAAGATGGCTAAGAAGAGTAGTAAATAAGACTCTTAGGGTTGACGGACATTGGACGTCAAAAGGGCGACGTTCGGGTCACGTCCGAACTTAACCTAAAAGCCGAAAAGTGAGTTAAGGGGTCTAGGTAACTCTGAATGAGATGAAAATTGGACAGTATGTGCATTAGACTAAGGTGAAGCTATTTGACAAAGTGGGACAAGCAGGAAAGGCTTAGGTTTTCTAGAATTCACAAAAAGGTCCAGGACACAGCAATTTCTATGCCATTGTACTGCTAGAATTAGGGCTTGTGTGTCCTGAGCAATTGGCTCATGCATGTGAAGGTAAACTATGTCAAACATGTAGGCTTAAGTGTCAGGAGGTGTCTGGCCGGAGGGTTTGGCCGGGGATGGCCGGAGTTGGCCGGAAATTGGATGCCAAGGTGGCTGTTTTGAACAGAAACTAGGGCAGAGCAATTGGAGCAGCTAGGGTTGATCAATTTGCAAATTGATCACATATTCTTGCTCCTGGGAGTGTGGAGGTCACTGCTGGTACACTAATTTGTCTAATGGTTGCGTTTGGAGGCTCGCCGGAGTAGATGACCGGAGCTCACGGCTGGGGATTTGGGGGTTTTTGATTTGCTGATTGAAAGTCTGAATTAACTAGCTGGGGTGATCAAGCACACTCTAAGGAACAATTCTTCTCACTAGCACGGCTTCTAAATCGATTTGGTTCGGGCTGAATTTTGCAAAACAGAGCAAAAGGGAAAACCGGTGATAGCCGGAGTTGGAGAAGAAATGAACTCAATTCCGAGCTCATGAACCATCTAGGAAATAAGAGGAACATGCTGGTGGCTTTAATTTGGAGAAAAACTCACCGGAGAGCGCTGTCACCGTGAAGGCCGAAGAAGGAGCTCGGGGAAGACGATGAACAGTGGCTTTGCTTGCGTTTGCTGTGTGGGTGAGGTGGAGAGGTGATATGCCTTGGCTTTTATAGCCTCTAGATGCTGTGGAGAAGGTATTAGCCGAGGGAGGGCGCAACTGGGCGCGTTTGCGGCGTCAACCGGAGGCGAGGACAGTGGCGATGGGACGGTGCACCGGCGTGAGGGTCGAAAAACATGGCTACAGCTCGGGCAAAGGACAGCGGTGGCAATCTCTTCCAATGCCGGCGCTGGACGTGGTTGAAACGCACAGGAACGGCGACTTTTGCGCGCGGCCAGGTGTTGCTGCGTTCGGTGGCGGACGCGACGGGACGAAGCACGGCGATCTGGGGGTTCCCGAGGCGTTGCCGTGGCGTGGACAGGTGGCGGAGCTCACTGGGCACGTGAGGCGCACACGGGGCGGTGCCGGCGAGGAAGGGACGCGGTGGCGCGGCACGGCGCAATGCGGTGGCGCACGGGCGGCACGCAGGGCGCGCGCACGGCACGGGCACAGGCACGGTACAGTGCCGTGCACTGTACACTGTGTTTGGCTCTAGGGGTATTTTGGGCATTTCCAAGATTTAGGGATCCAATTGCGATTCCGACTTTTCTGAGGATTAGATAAAATTATTATATACTCGTTCCAATTGAGTACGCGCGAAAACGAGAAGATTTGGCAGGGTTTCGGATAAAACGAAAACAGGGCTGAGTAAAACTGGTATTTTTGTTTTCGGATTTTTCCAACGGCTGAAACTCTGATTTCCGTCGCGAATTTGGAAACGTTTCTAAAGGACGATACGTATCAAATAGCGATATGAACGTATAGGAGAAGATGGATCTCGATTCGGACTTCAAACGGAGATTTTAGACTTTTTGGGTCTCCTAGAAGCGGTCGTTTTCGATTTTGAGAAAGAATCGGCCGACTTGAGATATTCCGACACGAGGGGATCTTAGAGCACATCGCGCTTGTATTGGTTATGGTTTGGGTCCTTTCAGGGTCAGGTGATGCAAGGTGCGCGTGATAAGCCGATGCTCAGAGAATGAAAAATAGGGCAAAATTAGAGATGTTACAAGGACGCTCTTGAAGGTTTTCCACGTGTTGTTCATGTCCTTCAAGCAAGCTATCTTGGGACCATCGTCGGAGATGTTCCACTTGGCCTGTTTCAAATGGTGCATATAAGCAGGACTTACCTAATCTCTGGGATAAACTAAGGGAATGTGATTACTCATGAGTT
Source organism: Pharus latifolius (assembly GCA_019359835.1). NCBI lineage: Eukaryota > Viridiplantae > Streptophyta > Magnoliopsida > Poales > Poaceae > Pharus > Pharus latifolius. The sequence goes on from CM033322.1 coordinate 23,292,364, forward strand.
CAGTGATTTTGATTAATTTTACCTTCACTTCCGCGCACAGCCTATCCCTCTCGTCGGCCTTGACGTCCTTCCAGCTCTGGACGGTGATCTTCACCCTTTCCTTCGCCAACAGGGCAACAGAGGCAGTATAGTGGCCGGCGTTCTTCCCGATCGGTCTCCCGAACTGGTTGAACTCACATGAAAGATCCGCTCGCTTGGCCAAACGACCCAACATCGTCGCGCCTCGCGCCTTCCTCTTGCGCTGGGACGAGGCAGCACCATCTACGTTCGCCCTCCCTGAATCACTACTATCAGCCGAGGAAAATGCCGACATGGCTTTACCTAAAATTCCATGAACAGACCATCAATTGATATGAAGAAAGGTACATGACAAACTTCATAACTAAAATTGTTGTGCTCTACGCTAGTCTCTCTGCATGAACATAAAGTCTGTTAAAATTTAAATGAACCAAAATTTCAAATGAACATTAGAAAATGGGAAGTGATTAACAGAAAATTCAGATTAGCAGTGAAAACTATAACATACTCTATTTCCTAACCGATAGTAATCAAGTTTGTAATCAGGAAAATTTAAAAGATTAGCAGTGCAAACTATGCTAGTCTCTCTGTAGGAACATAAAGTCTGTTAAAATTTAAATGAACCAAAATTTCAGATGAACATTAGAAAATGGGAAGTAATTAACAGAAAATTCAGATTAGCAGTGCAAAATATGACATACTATATTTCCTATCGGTTTTTCAAGTAAAACCGATAGTACTCAAGTGTGTATTCAGGAAAATTTAAAAGATCAGCAGTGCAAACTATGCTAATCTCTCTGCAGGAACATAAAGTCTGTTATAATTTAAATGAACCAAAATTTCAGATGAACATTAGAAAATGGGAAGTAATTAACAGAAAATTCAAATTAGCAGTGGAAAATATGATATACTCTATTTCCTATCGGTTTTCCAACTAAAACCGATAGTAATCAAGTTTTTATTCAGTAAAATATATGAGGTTAGCAGTGCAAACTATGCTAGTCTCTCTGCAGGAACATAAAGTATGTTAAAATCTAAATGAAGCAAAATTTTAGATGAAAATTACAAAATGGGAAATAATTAACAGAAAGGTCAGTTTAAGGTATTTACTATCGGTTCTAAATAAGAAACCGATAGTGCACTACACTGTATGACAATTTGCTTGTGATTTTCATCAATTCTGTCATTTTCATAGCTATCAAGTTTGTAGTTAATGAATTTTACTCTAGTTTTATATTTGTTATCCATTGAACAAAATATGTACGATTGCATACAAATTTAAGCAATTGACGCGAGCGATTTGGTCCAGAACACTTACAGTCGATCGTGGAGTGGCCGGAGGCGGTGGCGCAATGCAGTGCCGGAGGCGGTGGAGAACCAGATTGTGATCGGCAATGGTGGCGCAGAGGAGCGAAGAGAACGTCGGCGAAGCTAGGGTTTTCCGCACGTGAGTATTTGGAATGTGATAAGTTGCACTGGAGGGCAAATCGTGCAAGGTTATAACCTAATATATGAATATTTACTATCGGTTCCTAACCACCAAACCGATAGTACAAAAATGTAAGTTAGGGTTTGCAGTGTTGGCATTGTTCACTATCGGTTTTATTATACCAAACCGATAGTAAACTAAGAACAGGGGCTCATAACACAGTGTAAATCACTATCGGTTATGAACAATAAACCGATAGTATAGTTTAATTTCATATCGGTTTGGCACTTGAAACTGATAGTAAAATACAATGTTATTGACCCTACAGGATTTCCCTTAGAACAATTACAGATGATCTCAGTACATCATTTTGCATTGTATTTTACTATCGGTTTTATGACAATAAACCGATAGTATATGTTAATTTCATATCGGTTTGGAAGTTAAACCGATAGTAGAATACTGTTAAATTGATCTAAAGGGATTTCCTGAGAACAATTACAGATGGGTCTCAGTACATCATTTTACACTTGTAAAGACACCTGGAACCCCATGCAAATGAGTTCCAATAATTTTGAAATAAATTAACAGTAAAGACCAATCATGGAATGAAAATTTGCAGTTTTCATATTGATTTGTGAAAAGAATCAATAATTGCTCAAATCAAGTATATACTCCAATTGAAATGAAAATTTGTATAAATGATTCTCAATGCATCACGTATGTTTTCCCAAAGAATTTTTAAAAAATGATTTGAAGAATTCTTCGATTAAAGATCCAAGTAATATACGTCATTTACATATTGCAAATTAGTCAACAATGGTTGTCCACCCATAATCCTTCTTCATGGTCGTCTCGCAGGTAACTTGTTTTGTCAATATCTTCGGTAGGAACAGATTGAATAATTCCATCTAAAAATGGAGGTAGTTCGTCGAACTGATCATACTCTTCCTCATCCACAACGTCTTCGACCCCAACAATACGTCTCTTACTGTGAAGGACGACGTGCAACTTTGGGTTGGCCAGGTCAATGATGTAGAACACCTGTGTGGCTTGCTCAGCAAGTATAAATGGATCATCTTGGTGTGCAACTCTACTGAGATCGATGAGAGTAAACCCATAATTGTCGACTTTAACACCTCGAGGGATTTCGACCCATTGGCATCGAAACAGAGGAATCTTAAGTAATACATAATCGAGCTCCCATATTTCCTCAATAACACAGTAATATGAGTCGAGTGCCCTTACTGCCCTGGCATCCTCCGAAATAGCAAGTAGTGTCACTCCACTACATTGCATAGTACTCTTCTCGTCCTGAGTTCTTGTGTAAAATGAATAGCCATTGATGTCATACCCCTGCCAAGTCCCTACAGTAAATCTAGGCCCTCTGGCCAACCATGTAACAACTTCATCTACGTCGCCCTCAGAAGCTTGTAGGACTCTATTTTCGATCCACCCAGCAAACTTCCTGTTATGTTCTCTGGTGACCCAAATCTCTGGCTTCGAGGGATTCTGTTTCCGTAACATTTCCTTGTGCTCATGTATGTATGGCTCCACCCCCGTCATGTGCTGTAAGAGCCAAAAATGGGCTTTTGCATACAGATCACTAGAGGGGACGACTGCTTTAAATCCAATCGTTCCAATGCCCTGAAGCCTGCCCTCATGCCGGGACGTAGGAACGCCAATTGGGTCAATCCCGGCCATATAGTTGGTGCAAAATTCGATCACCTCCTCGGCGGCATAACCTTCAATGATATTGCCCTCAGGCCGATGTCGATTCCTTACATATCCCTTCAAGATACCCATAAATCTCTCAAATGGATACATGTAGCGCAGGAACACAGGTCCACAAAACTTAATTTTTCTGATAAGGTGAACAATTAGATGGACCATAACATCAAAAAAAGATGGAGAGAAATACATCTCCAGCTGACAAAGAGTTGTAGTCACATCGTGTTGCAAATCGTCCAGTTCATCCAGATCAATTACCTGCAAAGACACAGTTGCAGCAAACATTCAGATCCAAAAAATCTGGCAAGTTCCACGAATGGAGCTAATTAATTTGCTAGGAGTACACGCTTACGTACCTTGCCAGATATTGTGTTGAAAAAATAACATAGCTTTGTAATTGTCTCTCTGACTTTGACTGGGAGAATGCCTCTGATAGCAATGGGAAGCATTTGTGACATCAGTACATGACAATCATGCGACTTCATACCAACCAGTTTCAAGTTTTTCATGGACACAAGTTTTTTCAAGTTTGCAGAATACCCGCATGGAACTTTGACACCATGTAGGCACTGACAGAGTTCTGTTTTTTCTCTTTTTGACAAAGTATAGCAGGCCGAGGGGAGGTATGTCCGCTTTCCCTTCTCCAACGGTGCAAGCTCAGTCCTTATGCCCATGTCGAGCATGTCACGGCGAACGTTGATGCCATCTTTCGTCTTTCCTGGAATGTTCAACAACAAACCAGTCAAACTGTCACAAACATCTTTCTCTACGTGCATGACATCAATGCAATGTCGAACTTGTAAGTGCTCCCAATATGGCAGATCCCAAAGAATCGATCTCTTCTTCCAAACATTTTTTCCTGGAGGTTTAGAATATTTACCGAACTCAACTTTGATGTCCTTTACGCGCAAGTAAAGCTCCTTACCAGTCACAAACACTGGGGCTGATCCTTTCTCAGGCTTCCCATTGAATGACTTCCTCTTCTTACGGTAGGCGTGATGCATTGGAAGGAATCTGCGGTGACCCATGTACACTGTTTTTCTGCAATTCGATAACCACATGCTTTCAGTTTCATCCAGGCAAATAGGACAAGCCTTGCCTTCTTTCATACTATACCCCGACAAATTTCCATAGGCCGGGAAATCATTTATGGTGCAAAATATCATGGCCCGCAACATGAAATTCTCTCGCTTATGTACATCCCACACCCGCACCCCTTCGCTCCACAATTTATGTAAGTCATCGACTAACGGTGATAGAAACACGTCAATATCATTCCCGGGTTGTCTGGGTCCTGAAATTAGTAACGACATCATGATGTACTTGCGCTTCATACATAACCAAGGAGGAAGATTGTAGATGCATAAAAGAACCGGCCAAGTGCTATGTCGATTGCTCATATTTCCGTGTGGATTTATACCATCCGTACTCAGCCCAAACCTTATATTCCTCACTTCGCTGCCAAACTCACCGAATGTTCTGTTAATGTTTCTCCATTGAATGGAATCAGCTGGATGTCTTAGTTTTCCGTCTTGTTTCCGACCTCCAACATGCCAACGCAAGTACTTCGCATCTTTCGGATTTGCAAACAGCCGTTTCAATCTGGGAATCACAGGCAAATACCACATAGTTTTGGCCGGAGGCCCTTTCTTTACCTCATCACATCCATTGTGATAAATTCTGTCCCCATGCTTATACCACAATGCACCGCATCTTGGACAAACATGCAAATCCTCGTACTCGTTACGGTACAGAACACAATCATTTGGGCATGCATGTATTCTTTCGATTTCCATTCCCAACGGACACAATAGTTTTTTGGCCTGGTAAACCGATCTTGGCAACTCATTTCCCTCTGGAAGCATGTCCGCTAACAGATCCAATAGCGCCGTGAAACTCTTATCGCTCCAATCATTGCTTGCCTTCAAGTTATATAATCTCAACACAGAAGACAACTTTGTAAATTTTGCACATCCGGGGAACAAAGGCTTCTCAGAATCAACAATTAATTTCTCAAATTTAGCTAAATCGTTTTCGTTGTAGTCTTCTTCTACATCACGTAACATTTCATCTAAATTGTCGTCATCTACATGGACTTCCGATTGAACATCATCCAACATGCAGAGCGCAGTCTAGAGCAGGGGTCGACCTAATTAAGTTGTACAATGTTACTATCGGTTCACAAACACAAACCGATAGTAAAATAAGGTCCCCACTGTCATAACCATTAGTTTATATGATGTCATTTTACTATCGGTTTGTTTTATATAACTGATAGTAAGCTTCACTATATTGTATCGGTTAGTACAGTAAGAACCGATAGTAAAAAATCAGTAATTTTATTATCAGTTACGCGAGAAGAACCGATAGTGCTATTTAATATATTATATCGGTTGGTACAGTACGAACCGATAGTATAAAGTGAGTAATTTTACTATCTGTGACGAATCAAAAACCGATAGTACTATTTTAATATATTATATCGGTTGGTACAGTAATAACCGATAGTATAAAGTGCGTAATTTTACTATCAGTTAAAAATGAAAAACCGATAGTACTATTTGATATTTTATATCGGTTTGTACAGTCATAACCGATAATATAAAGTGCGTAATTTTACTATCAATTAAAAATGGCAAACCGATAGTACTATTTGATATATTATATCAGTTTGTACAGTAATGACCGATAGTAAAAAGTATTTTTATTTCACTAACGTTGGACTAGTGTGTAACCGATAGTAAAATGCCTCTTTTCTGCCGCTCTTGTCCTATTCTATCGGATTTTTCCCATATTGCTTATAACTGTTAGAAAATATGAGTTAGTGGAATGCACTTCTGTAGTAGTGTTCCTCTGTTATTGAATAACCCAGATAGACATCACTGTAAGGTGATTGCTTCCATAATTCTCGGAACTTGTTATCCGACAAGTCTTCATCTTGCAGCTTCTTCCTAATTCTGGTAGTGCATGGTGCAACACAGACATACAAAGACTGGAGAAATTTCCCTCCCCTTACTAAACCCTCAACAGCATTAACATAATCAAAGCTGTAAAACAACCTGGAATCACTAACATGGATATGAGCAACTTGATCAGAATGATTGTCATCTAATTGAGTTGCACCGATCTCATCTGGGCAAGGATCCAAGTAAAACACATCAGGAAACCTCCGTAGCTGATGCCAAGGAAACCGTTTCAGAGAAGGAACTCCAAAGAGAAGCAACTTTCTAAGCTTGCAAAAGTTGGGGATGTCGGCAGCGAGCTCCTTAACAGGTGTGGCAGAGAGGTCAAGCTCCTCTAAGGCACCAAGGTCCCTGAGGTTCACAAACTGGAGCTTTCTGCATCCACGTAAGGAGAGGCGCCTTACTTGTGATCCGGAGATCAACGAGAAGGATCTCAGAGTAGGATGCCCATTCATTTTGATCTCTTCTAAGTCATTGCAACCTTGGATATGTAGCTCCTTGAGGCCTTGTGCTTTAGAGAGTGATCTTGGAAGTGCAATCAGAAACTTGTTGTCGATGAGCTTGAGTGATTGCAGTTGCTGCATTGCTTCAAATATCCTCTCAGGGAAAGATTCTATTTGAGTCCCTGTGACCTCAAAAGTAATTAGACTAGACAACATAGACATAGAAGGAGGCAAGTATTTAAGGTTGGAGCAATCAACAAGGATGAGCTCCTCAAGATTCGACATGTCTTGGAAAAAACTGCAAGGGAAAGTAGATATTTTTGAATGCGAGAGGTCGAGGTAGCTCAAATTTCTCTTTTTGTTGCCAATTTCTTGATTCAAATCAAGAAAAGGAACTCCATTCATGTCAAGAACTTCAAGCAAATTTAGCAGAGATAGTGGGGAAGTGCTAATGTTTCTCGAGTCACTACCACCACCACAATCATTAGTTATTCTAGTAGTACAAGAATTGCCTAGAGTTTCGAGATGGTAGCACCCTCTGAGTGAAAGTAACCGAAGATTCACTAGACAACCAATCGATGAAGGTAGTGATTTCAGTGGAGTATATGAGAGATCTAGAACACGAATATAATGGAGTTTTGGCAACAAATGATCAAGGTGTGATAGTAGTGATAGGTGTGAGCAACCTCTTAGAATAATTGTGGTCGGGCCACCAATTTTCTTGTTCAACCATGTCCTGCTCACATGAATTCCTTTGTCGTTGATGAATGATATCCAATTCATTCTCTTCAACTTCTCAGTGTCAGAAAGTTCATCTGCTTCAAAGAGCTCTCCAATGAGACCATGATGTTCTAAAAATTGTGCGGCGGTGTTGGTATAGTAATCACCACTACTTGAGGTTGGGGCGTTCAAGTTGTTGATACTTGAAGATGCAGTAGCAACAACAGCATCAGTACTTGAAGAAAAATGGGGTAATTGCAATAATGAATATTCTTGAAAGGCTTCAAGTATTAATTTTCCAACTTGACACACATTGTAATACTTGTTCTTATAGCTGCTACTATCCTTGTTATTATTTTCTTCTTTTTTTGGTTTAATGAGGAGGCCTTCAACAACCCATTGACGGATCAACTCATCTGAGGTGATAGATTTAGAGCATTTGTCATCTCCCTGTTGTGAATGGGCAAAGAGCATGCTATAGTGAAAACACCGGAGGGCAATGCGATGCCAATGCTTGTCATTTCTTTGACAGATTGCACTGAAGATAGAGTTGGCTGAGTGATGCAATGCAAATGTAATGATCCTCACAATGTCATCATCATCGAAGGACAGAACTTTGTGATCTTCATATTTGCTCATGTCGCAAACTTTAGTGGATGTAGTTGAGATCAACCATTTAGATGTATTAATCATCAATGGTGGAGGAAGCCCCACTTTTTCAAAAAAATACCCAGGGGCAATTGGCTTATGAAGGTTCTCAACCATCAATAGATACTTATTATTAGATAACTTTGTAAAAGTCCTTTGAACTATTGATTTAAATAGATGGTCCTTCCAGCTGTTGTCATTCTCCAGCCTGTAGCTGCAATAACGTACTTGATCAGTAGCTTCCTTCATAAACTTGTATTCTTCATCTAGTGTTCCCATCTCCTTTGCTACTGCGATGGCCAATTCTTCCACGATGTCCATATCTTCTTGGGCTTCTGTTGGTGAGAGATGCACATTTATAACGTAATCAAAGGGCCCATACTCCTCCCTCAAGGCATCAAAAGCAAGACTTGTTATGGTCGGTGTAAATGAAGCTGTAGGACCAACTCCAACATTCCACACTACTGCAGCACCCTTGATCCAATTTTCTCTCGCATATTCTGTGGGGAGAACCAACCAGGAGCATTGAAGAGCCTAGGCACAAAGGAAGAGAGCAGACACATGAGTCTGAAAGTTGAACTAACAATCCATACCATCTACAGTCTAGTGAATTGATAGTTAATATTTTACTTCTCACTAAGAGCTTAATTTAGCGGCTCTGCTTTAATGTTAGGTATTGGTCAATTGTAACTCTAACTAGATCATCTGAAAATATTTGTATAATCCAATTTTAGTAGTGTTTCAACTTTTTCTTATCATCAACGAGTAGTGCAACTTTATGTTCAGTTTAGTTCTTTGACCAATTAAATCTAATATTAAGTGCTAACATAATATTAATTAACTGTTACTCTATTTCTAATTTTTCGTATTTGTTTAAGAGGATGTTTAGCCGAGTTTTCATTTAGACTTATTTGACAAATAAGCTGAACTCAGGTTGAATAGTTAGTTTCTATTGGCCGGCTTTAGATGAGTTAAATATTATTTGGGCAAATAAGTTGTAACCCCTAATCCCGGTTTATGCAACTTATTGCTCTCTGTTCCCTTCCAATTTCCTTCCTTTACACATCTCATATCAAATAAGCTAAATTTTGCTATTAAAATTAGCCTATTTTTTGTGCTTATAAACTATAAGTCCAAAAACTAGACTTCTAAGCTAAATTGTTGGTTTGTTGCAATGTGATATCTGATAAGATCAACAAAAAAATATAGAAGGTAATTGTATGATACCCAATAATCTGCATCTCTTGTATAATTAGTGAATGAAAACGAAGCATCGCATAAGTAAAATTAGTTGTTTTCGGATAAAATTAGAATCATAATGTTCTGGACCCACGCAGTAACATGTCGGTTAAAGCAACATAATTTATTGATTGTTATTATGGTTTTATTTTTTGTTCTAAATTTTTTTTAAAAAAATTGGTATAAACATGTGGGCAATTTGAACTTATTTGCGTATCCTAGAACTAAAATAGACATATGTTTTATTATTTATATGCATACCTATAATATATAGATACAATAATGAATAACTTGTATCTAGTAGAGAATATGATTCAATTCTGAATATTTTAAGAATTATATAATTAGCTGATATCCCACATAATTATGTGGTTAATCTTTATATAATTTAAAATTTTATCTATATATAAATAAATGTCATTTTTTAATGTTATTATAGTTATAGAGTTTGTTTTGAATACAATTTTACACATAAATTTGTATTATAATAAAGATAAAATTAATTTTGGATATGATTTTTTAGATGATGAATTTATATGAAATAGATATTTTTTTTCCGATTAGTGTGAGAATTTTTAAATTTTTTTTCTTTTCCTAGGATTAATGTAGAAATTTTGAGTATTTTTACATGGAGGCAATAAATATGCATATGTTTCTCTCCCTAGAAATCCCATATATTTGGTCACAGAAACTGTCCTTTTCTATTTGATCCGAAACTATCACTCAAATTTTAAGACATGATTGACCTACAGGAGCTAATCAACTCTGTATCTCTTTGGATTAAAATGGAGGAAAGAATATCACAGGATTAAAATGATGTCATGAAATCTTACGTAACAACAAAGAAAAAAAATCATTCCCAATAATTAATCTAGTTAATTACGCCTAAAAATTCTAATCACAACAAAAATTCGAAAAAAAAAACTATCCATCCATATATACAGTGCATCTCAGCATATAATAGGTCTACAAACTTGTATCAAAATAGAAATAGAAAAAACATATCCATTCAGACGGCAGACAACAATTTTTATAGCTTAAATTTCTTTCCGGTTTATTTGTTTAAAAGCTAGTTAAATGGAGACTGAAACAAACTAAGCCACTATAAAAAACATACAAAAGACATGCCTATTCTAATTATTACTTCTTCTGTTTCAAAATATAAGATCGGATTTCCTTATACACATATTAAAGAAATGTAAAGTCAAGAATAGAGAAAAAACCGGACCTTTCTACCTATTAAGATAGGTAATTAACCACTCAATTTGATCTCTCCTGAGCATTAATAATGGGTAGAAGTAAAAAAAACCCATGATTTTGATGGTCTCTTATATTAGGAAACCATGCAAAGTGAAAAGGGGGTGCATATTTTGAAATAGAAGTAGTGTGTTTTTTAATTTATTTCATATGAGCATAAAAGTTAAAACACTGAAGTTTCCAAAAGAATAGAAAGTCTAAATTAAAATATGGTATATTTAAGAATTTTAGAATTAGAAAAAAGCCAAAATAGATAGATATAGGGAACAAAAATATCATAAAATAAAAAAAATAAATCAAGAAACATAAAAAAATTATAAAAATAACAAGAAGGTCAAATAATTTACAAAAATGAGAAGAAAAAGAAAAAATATAGAATGATTGAAATGAACATAACTTGTCCAAAAATAAATAATTGAAGCTCAAAATCAAAAATGGGAAATAAAAATACTAAAATGCAAAAAATAGAATATGAGGTTAAATTGAAATAAAAAAAATTTAGAAACCCAATTTGTGAAATTTTTATCTGACAGTTCGTTCCATTAGTTTAACTCAATGTTGAAGTAGTTACTAGTATAATACATTGAGTAAAATTTTATATTTATTGAGTTGAAATATATAAATTGTTTCATATATGCATTAAAAATGCGTCGCACTTGCTACTATTTTGTGCTTTGTAAATATTTTTTGTAAATCATTTCATTTTTATGGTGTGACACATTTCTATTAACTACTACAATATTCCTTTCAGGCTATATATTGCTACATCGTCGCAGATTAATTGTGTAACATCTTAAATTTGGAAAGTTTTTATTGTAAGGTTCTTCAGATTTTGTAATGTTCAATTCCTTAATTATAAATTTTATGAGTTTAGGGAATATGCGCATCACTTTGAACTGATTAACAATAATTAATTTCAGATCTATAAAATTTGAAATGCAAACAATTTAATCATAGTCTCGACATTGTACGATACTTGTAGATTCAACAAATTACCTTGAAGACTAGTCCATGCAATAGTTGTGATTTGTATGGGAATTAAGCATCACTTCAAGGTATCATTGATTAAATTAGGATAGCTTTTCCCAGTGGCACAGTCAATACATGAACGCTTGAGAAAAACATATGTAGTATTATGAAAGTTTCAAAGCAGTAAGTAGTTTTGTTTGACGACTTTTTCTAAAAAAAAATAGGTCCTGGGCCCACCACATAACTTGGTGTCTTGCAATGTGTGAGTAAATTTTAATGGAGCATATTGAAATTGATAGATAGGAGAAACTTATAATAAACTCATGGTAATGTAAATCAACATTACACTATATTTGAGCATGTCAAAATTGGTTCAGTCACGAAGGGGACAGCATCTAGTTGCCCTTATAATATATAGATTTGCCTGACAAGGACCTATTTGTAATTTATTGTAAATTTTGAATACTTAAATAAAATAAGTGGTTCCACGACTTCTTGGAATCATCTAAAGATATGGAACCCACATATGATATTATTGTAGTCTGAATGGCACATATGGAAGTACCAAACCGCAATGAAATCTCTTTGAAGGGAAATCCATTATTGTTTCAAACATATATGGCCCTCCATGCGCGTATGTAGAGAGAGATAAAAGAAGAATTTTCATAAAATTGAGGCATTTAAACTGTGATGAGGATATTCTTTTGGTAATTTTGGGGGAATTTTAATTTGTATTCTTCTAATAGAAATAAGTCTCTACCAGCTGTTCATGACATGGATAGCTCCCAAGAGCTTATCTCTCCACAACAATGCGTTCATATCAATACTATTGGAAGTGCCTTCTCTTGGAGTAATAGACAAGACAACCCTTACTAGACTTTAATGAATCTCCAGTGTGCAAGTTAGTGAGTATTTGGGTTTTTTAGGACTCAAACAAAGTATGTTTTAAACGAGGATCACACTAGGACTTGGTCAACCTATATGGTCATCTCGATTGTATAGCACATTATCTACTAAATGCGTTTGGATCTATTTGAGCCACTTACACATTCAAGCTATTTCTTATCCACTTAAGCGGCCTCCTTAAGCACTAAAACCGCTTATCCAACCGCTTACATAAAAGATAAGCGGGAGAGGGGGCTCTTACCGCTTATACAGACACTTAAATTGTTGTTCAGATTATTTTTTAGAACAATAGCTATCGGTTTGGATGGGCCTAATTAATTGACTTAAGGTTCGCTCTAGAGGTAAAAAAAAAAAATCTTACAAATTAACAATGAATAGGGCCTATTTAAAATGCATGTAACAAAAAAAATTGAGATAGGAAAAATATAGGAATTAAGTGTTATATATAATGGAATCTGTGGGAATTTTTCAATGCAGGAATTGTTTTTAAGAGATATTTAAATGCAACATAGGAGTACATGAATTTGGAAGAAAAAGAGTGTAAGTTGCTTTCAACAAGATTTTTCATGAATTTATACCTTATTTTTCATGTCCTCCAAAATTTCATGCAAGAGATCATTCTAATTAAAGAATATTAAGAAATTTTATATTTCCATTCCTTAGTATCAAACATTTATATACAAAAATTTCCATATAGGATTCAAATAATTCAAAATCCCTCTTTTTTCTCTAATCCAAACACTTCCTAAAAATTATTCTCAATAATTTATAGTTAAACTTAAAATTTTAAAATACCACAAAAATTAGAAAAAAAAAACTAAATCACTATTCATGATGTGGACCACATTAGCATAGAATAGACCTACAAATTCATATAAAATTAGAAATAGAAAACTATGCCCATACATTTGGTTGATAACAGTTTGTACGGCTCATTTATTTCTAGTTTATTCTTGTCGGAGGAAATCTCTGACTCATCATGGAGGGTGTCATCCTTGACAATATTTACACAAGACTAGCATAATGCCTGGGGAAAACCCTTTGGGTTAAGGTCACCCCTGGGTGAGCCAAGGTCCGGATCGGAAGAACCCTCCGGGATAAGCTTGTCCCCCAAGAAAACCTTCTGGGTTAAGGTCTTCTCTTGGTGAGCCATTGCCCAGGAGGACCCTTTGAGGTAAACTCGCCCCTAGGAGAGCTATCAACCGGGAGAACCTTCGGGGTAAGCTTGCCCCTCAGGAGAGCCATCATCTCGAAGAACCTTTAGGGTTAAGATCACCCTCGGGTGAGTCGTTGTCTGGGAGAACCCTCTAGGGTAAACTTGTCCCCCGGGAGAGTTGTCACCCGGGAGAACCCTCTAGGGTAAACTTGTCCTCCGGGAGAGTTGGCACCCAGGAGAACCCTCTGGGTCAAGGTCACCCCTGAGTGAGTCGTGGCCTAGGAGAACCATTCGGTTTAAGGTCACCTCCGGGTGGGCTTTTGCCCAAGAGAACCCTGGGGTAAGCTCGCCCCCTAAGAGAGCCGTCACCCAGAAGAACCTTCTGGGTTAAGGTCACCCACAGGTGAGCCATTGCCCGAGAGAACCCTCTAGGGTGAACTTGCCCCCCGAGAGAGCTGTCACCCAGGAGAACCCTTTGTGTGAGCCGTGGCCTAGAAGAACCATCCGGGTTAAGTTCACTCCCCAATGAACCACGGCCCAGGAGAACTCTCTAGAGTAAGCTCGCCCCGAGAGAGCCATCACCCTCGAGAACCTTTCGAGTTACTGTCGACCCTCAAGAGAGCTATCACCTGGGCCCTAGTGAGCCCGAGCCCAGGTGAGCTGTGGCTCAGGAGAACCCTCAGGGTTAAGGTCGCCCTGGTTGAGTCATCATCCTAATGAACCCTCGCCTTCGAGATTGGCCCCATTTTCCCAGTGGGGCCATCGGGGCTCGTGTCAAAGATCCACAACCTGCGTTTGGGGAATTGACTATCTCGCCCACCATCTGAGGGTCGCTGTGAACGTCATCAGGGTCTTTAGACTTCACTTAGGGCTATGAATACCCCTTGCACACCCTCATTTGTAACTAAGAGCTATTTGCATTTAATACAACCAACCACCAATTGGTGTGCCTTGGAGCTCTCTCCCCACGGAAGGCCTCCCAACCGACTAACATTGGGCCACATCTACAGGACTAAGATTCCAACTGGAATCCCAACTAGTATAAATCCATTGTGTAAACATTCTCGTGATTACACAATTTGGAGTGACCCGTCACATGGTCAGTCTAGGTCGTTAGTTCTTTATGACTTGTGAATCTTACCAGTCACGGACTCCTAACCCATGACAAATCTATAGCTTTATATTTTTTGATTTAAAAAATATATATGAAGTTTATTTTTCCATATTTAATGTTGCTATTATTTTTTTGATTGTTAATATTTTTTACAACATCATTTAATTTTTATGATGTTTAAGTGTATATATTATGTAGTTGTAAGTGTTTGATATGTATAATGAATCACACATATTCTTCGGCCCTATAGCTCTAACATGCATGTGTAAAAGTATGTCTTTTAATTGTAAGCACCCTGTTGGATCTAGGTAGATCTTAGTATCTAGTTTTTGATGATTAATGATGATTTGGATAAATCCATTGTGATTAGAGTTAATATGAAGATGTCAGTTTTGATGGTCAAATGACAATTTAGATAAATCCTGATTTAGCACAAGTAAATTGAATTGATTATCGGTAAACCCTGAATTGGATGTTTTTCTCGATTGCGGGTTTGATATTGATGCATATGTAGAGGATGAGCTCGGTGGTTACATCAAGCTTGTGCTGATTGATTGATCAAAATGTAATACATTAAATCTGAGACTGATGACTCCAGTTGTGGATTTTATATCGATGCACATGTTGAGGGGGAGCTCATCACTTTGGTCATCTAGGTTGATTGATATCATGATATGAGTAGTATAGATCGTGTGCGTATGTGTTTATCATCTACGATCTATATGATTGTATTTTATCTTATACTCATTTGCTACTCGTTGAATATAGTTTGTCATGTCATTTGAAAGAGAAACCGTTGAGCTAACTCCTGTGTGGAGTAGCTTCTTTGGAGGTGATAAATGACGACTTATATATGAGACTAATGTTGTGCATTGAGTGTACGAATTGTAGTCTCAGTTTGATTGCAGGATAAAAGCGAGCAAGGGTGTGAAGAGGATGAAGTCGATATGAGACATCTCGAGCGAGGTCGAGCTTAGCAAGGTCGAGCTTTGCGAGGACGAGTGTCAAGTAGTCGAGCTTCGCGAGGTCAAGCTTAGCGAGGTCGAGCCTTGCGGGGACAAGCGTCGAGCGGTCGAACTTCACGAGGTCGAACTTCACCTAAGGTAAAATCCAAGATTAAGGATTGTTTTCTTAGGGTTTTACCGGTCTCGGTGTTTGGAGACAAACCGGGTTGATAGGTTTCTTTTTACTAGTTTGACCGTACTATTAAGAGGGGTCGGAAACTAGTAGCTTGAATCTATCTAGTGCGGAAGCTCAGATGCATTCATATCATCTTGCACTAGTGTCTTGCATTGTTAGTGAGTCTAAGTGTAGTTCATGTGTATTAGATTAATTGTTTTGAAATCTGCACTTAGTCGTGATCGCCAGCTGTTTAAATTGGTTTATTTATCTAGAGCTGGTCGTGGTCGTATTTGTATGTTCTGATCGTATCAGTGTTCATACGTGGTCGTGGTCGTGTCGCTTGTTTGGCGGCTTTCTGTTTAGGGTTTGGGCGTGGTCGTAGGAGTTCGGATTGGTCGTACCAGTCTTCGACTCGCTTGCGTACGCTCGACCAAACCCTATCGACCACCTGTTTTCGATCGGATGTCAAGACCTGTGTGGTCGTGGTCGTTGCTAAGTGACACAAATCACATCCGCGAGAAAACGGCAAATCCGTATGTGCAAATACTTTAAAATTGCATTTGAGATGATTTTGGCTTGAACATTTTGACAGCAGGAAAGTTTCTGAGTTTTATAGAAGTTTCTAGACCTTTCTAGGTCTTGCTCCTGTTGACAAAAGTGTAGAGCTCTGAGTTATCTTTCTAACAAGCCAAAAAATCACCTCAATCGGATCTCTGGATCAAAAGTTATGCATGTTTTACTGTCAGTGTGCAGTGGCCGGACAAATGCATCCGTCTGGGGCTATCTGTCTGAAGTGGCCGGACAGTGTCCGAAATGGCCGGACATTGTCCGGCCTGTACAAATTTTTTGAGCCGAAAATTGAAACAGAGACAAATGCATCCGTCCGGGGCATTTGTCTGTTATGGGCGGACTTTGTCCGAAATGGCCGGACATTGTCCGGCCTGTACAAGTTTTTTGAGCCGAGAGTTAACAGAGACATATCCATCTGTCCGGACGTTTTGTCCGGACAAATGGTATCCGTCCGGCCTTCACAAATTTCGCCCAACGGTCACTGACACATTTGCAACGGCTGAAATTTTTGTACTGGCCGGACAGTGTCTGAAGTGGCCAGACAATGTCCGGCCTGTACAACTTTTGGCCCGGTTTCTTGCAAACGGCTAGTTTTTCATTGAGGCTATAAATACTTCGTGTTTGGCTTCATTTTTGGGTGCTCAAAGAGTTCATTCTTCAGCTGAAAACCTAGCCAATTGATTTGCATTTGAGTTATTGCATTTAGAGGCTAGAATTGAGCCCAAATCTTGAGTAGATTTGAGAGAGAGCTTGAGGGAGATTGTGTGAGTGTTTAGTGCACTGCATCTCCATTAGATTGCTAGTGCTAGAGTGTTGAGCATCTCATTTGCATCATTGAGCTTCTAGCACTTGGTTGATTCAAGTGAAAGCGCATCCGGCTTGTTACTCTTGGCGATCGCCTTCGCCTAGACGGTGCCAGAGGAGAGCCGAGATCTCTCCAATTGAAGTTTGTCGGAGAGGCCGGCAAAAGATTGTGAAAGGTGTGGTGCTCGCCTATCCGGTGTGGAGAAGGAGCAACCCTAGTGAGATATCCTTCGTGGATATAGAAGCGAGGCTCCGAGAGAGCGCTTCAACGAGGAGTAGGGGAGACCGGGCGAGTCTCCGAGACCTCGGTAAAAATATTGTGTCAATTGCGTATTTCATACTTGCTTTATATTCATCTTGACACAATTGCTAAATTCACCTTTCTTGCTTGTCATATTGAATAGTTCATTTAGTTGAATGCAACAAATTGTTTAAATTGCCTTTAAGTTTCATTGTATAATTTAGCTCAAACAATTATCGTGATTAAAATTGCTTAGCGGGTAAAGAAAATTTAAAAGCCTCCTAATCACCCCCCCTCTAGTCGGCATCCTCGATCTTACAATTGGTATCAGAGCAAGGTCTCTCATTTATCGGCTTAACCGCTAGAGAGAAAGGATGAATTCGCTAGAGAAATTTGGATTGATTGCTCCTCAATTTGATGGCTCAAATTATACACGTTGGAAAATTATGATGAGTACTCATCTTGAGGCATTAAACTTGAAATTATGGAGATTAGTGCAAAAGGGTATGGATAGCTCATTATCTTCGGATAAGCATACTCTTATTTTATATACAAAGGCTAAAGATATGCTTCTCGAATCACTTAGCCAAGATGTGCTCAAATTAGTAAGTGATTGTTCGACCGCTCACGATGTTTGGATCACCCTTGAGTCCTTATTTGTGGGCACATCTAGCTATGAGCATGCTAAGATGCGTATATTATTGCGGGACTATGAGGCATTTGTGATGTTGGAGCATGACACAATCTCCACCACATATGGTCGATTGATCAACGTCACAAATGAGCTCAAAGCCCGTGGTGCTAATATTTCCAATCCAGAGATTTGCAGAAAATTGCTCCAAGTGTTGCCGGAGGGTTGCTATGGAGACTTCATCACCGATCTTGAAAATGGTGACCTTTCCAACACTTCACCGAGCGAGCTCATTGACATGCTTATGTCAAATGAGGCAATGTCCAAAGAAAAGGACATGTGTTCCACCTCCGAGCATATTGAGGACAATGATTTAAATGCGGAGGATCAAGAATCTTCGAGCGAGCTCAAGGACATAAAAGATGAGGTTTGCCCTAGCAAGACAAAGGCGAAACCAAGCAAGAAGAGCTCAAGAAAAGGTAGAAAGAAAGGATCAAAGTCGGAATCTTCATCTCAAGACGATTCTATATGCCCTTCGGCATCCAACTCGACGGTATCAAATTCTAACCTCTCTAATAATGAGCTCATAGATATAATTATAGAGTTAAAAGACTTGCTTGGCGATATGACTAAAAATCTTAGTACTTTAAGGAATGATTACTCATCTTTGAAAGTGAAGCATCAAGAATTGAAAAATTCTTATGACTCCTTGCTTGCCAAGAATTCTATTAGCTCAACATTTGTATTAGATGTTAGAGTTTCTTGTGACTCCCCTATTGATCCATCTCTAGAGTCACACACTTCTACTTCACATGCTAGCTTTGTGAACACTAGTACTTCATGTGATAAGTTGTCAAATGATTCTTTTATAGATTCACATGCTTGTACAGACGATACTAGTAACTCATACCATGATTCATCTAGTGATACATCTTTATGCCATGGTGATAGTACTAGTGGTTCCACATTTGATATGCCTAACTCATCTAGTGATTTTTGTGCTATGCCCTCGAGTACATTTACTTGTGATGATATGCCGTCTTGTTCTTATTCATATATTAATACGGGATCATATCAAACATCTAAAACTCAAAATGATGAACTTAGAAGTAAAGTAAATAGATTGAGTAAAAATCTTACTAGAAATCGTTTGGTTTGTGCCATGCTTGCAAAACCCCCTTTAGATCATAAAAAATCGTTTAGAAAGGGAAAATTAAATCATACATACTCAACTAGTAAGAGGCATTGTATAGTTTATCACACTCATACAAATTCATTCAAAAAGTCCTCTCATACTTCATGTTTATCATATCACTCAAAAGGGCAACATTCGTATAAGTGTGCATCTAATGTTTTTGAAATTGGTTCTTTTGGCTCTTATTTGATTTTTTGCTCTAAAAAGGGTTTAATTGCAAAACTTATTCATTGTCATTTTCAAAAACTTAAAGATAAAACAATTTGGGTACCAAAAGATCTATGCGACAAGGCTAGAGGGCCTCGTATGGTTTGGGTACCAAAAAGAGCTTAAATCTTTTTGATGTGTTTAATAAAAACATTTGCATTGCATCTTCTCCTTTATTCTTTGTTGTTTTAATCCATATGGCAAATTCTGCAAAAGAATGAAAATTTAAATCTTACATTGTTGCATTTCTAAGGGTTGTAATTTAAAATGCTTCCATTACTCATCACAACCCTTTATGTGAAATATTTCAAAATTACAATTATAAATTTTAAAATGAGCTCATTTGGTCAAAATGGCAAATTTCCATTCAAAAGGCCCAAAATCGTCATTTTCTATCTAAATGGTCTTCAAAACGTATTTAAAAGGTTTTTAGTGGATTTGGATGAAGAAATGATGTTAAAGTATTTCTACTGAAAATTAGCCTCAAAAGATCTTCGAGTATCTTGTTTTTCAACAAAATCGTTTTCAAACGCAAATCACAATCTATTTGGAATTTGCAAAAACTTTCTTTACAAAACTCCTAGATACTCTTAATCCGAAGAAGTTTGAAATTGAAAACTTTCTCAAAAGAGTTCTCATTTAAAAGTTATGGATATTTGAATCTCACCGAAAAACTTGAATTGACACGAAATACCCTAAATATGCAAAACATGAGTTTAGCTATTTTGATGGTCCATATTTGCGAGTGTTGGTTCAAAATGATATGTTTAACTCATGTAAGTCCTTTCATGTCAAAAATCCAATGAAAATCAAATTTGAACTCAATTTGCAAAAGTTTATCGATTTTCAACCTTTTTGCTTAACACAAGGTTCATTTAACCATAACTCTCAATTAAAAAATCCTTTTTGGAAAATTCTTTTTGGAAAATGTTTTTGATGCATTGAAATTCATTCCTGCAAATTTTCATCCCAATTGGACTTGATTTGAGCAAAATTGACACTTTTCACAAATTGAAAAAGAAATCTGCAAAATTCAGTTTTCTCGTGGTTTTGGGCTGAATTGTCATTTTCATATCTCTTTATTGGTTGACTATTTGAAGAAAGTTTCTATATGAAATTTTATCCTCTATGATTGATATTTCTTGATGATTTATTTTAAAATTATTGGAAGTCATTTTCATAGATTTCCAGGTGCGTTTAAAAGTGTAAAATGAATCTCTGAAAACCTGAAATCTGAAACTTTAAACCTGACCAACATTTGTCTTTTTCATATCTCTTTATTGGTTGACAATTTGAAGAATGTTTCTATATGACATTTTATCCTCTATGATTGGTCTTTCTTGAAAATTTATTTCAAAATTATTGGAAGTCATTTTCATAGATTTTCAGGTGTGTTTAAAAGTGTAAAATAAATTTCTGAAACCTGAAATCTGAATCTTTAATCTGATCAAATTTTGTCTTTTTCATATCTCTTTTTTGGATCAGAATTTGGCTTCACTATAAAAGGCAATATTGTTCCTCATTGCATTATCTATCTCCAAAATTTATTTTGGTATTTTTGGAACTTGTTTGCATATGTTTTGATGATTATAAAGAAACCAACATGTTTAAGAAAATTTTAGTCTATTTGGATGTTAATCTCTCAATTCTTTCAAATGACTAAAATATTTGAATCTTGGATCTTCATGGAAAGTTCTTGTGTTGATGTGTTCTATCTCTATGAAACTTTTCATGTGTTTTAGTGCTTATTTGAATGTCTTCTCGATTTGAGTCCTTTTGGATTATTGTTGAGCTCTTGATTTTCAAATGGATCATTTTCATCTCTTGCATATTTTTCATGACAAAACTTGGTTGACACATTTAGAGGGAGCAAATTCAAAGTTATTGAATCCTTGCATACCCTAATTTTGCATATGTATCAAAGAGTGCATGCTTTTGGTAAGAAGAGTCTTTTACGAGCAAAAATGTAAAAAGAGCTCAAAACTTTCAAAATGTTCAAAATTACTTCAAAACCTTCATAAATATGTTTCAAATATGATTTCAAAGGTTTTGAAAGTGAAACAAAAGAGTTTCGAGCTAAAATGCAAAATTTGGACAAAATTGAAGTCTTCGGGATCTTGTTTTGGCCTAAAAAGATTTATTTCCATAAAACAAGATGTGTTGAGATTTGATAAAAACTTTCTACATGAAACATTTAGAACTCACTCACCCGAAGATAGTTCATATTGAACTTATTCTCAAAAGGCCTATGGTTTTCAAATTATCACATATCCTAGGTCACCCGAAAATGGCTATCGACCCGAAAATACCCAAAAGTGCATTTTTGTGATTTTGACTATTTGGACTAAACTTTCTTCCATGTCTTGGTTTGAAATGGTATTTCAAACTCATCTAAGTCCAAAACTTCAGAAAAATCCGAGATTCTTCAAGAATTGAAGCTTTTCATGAAAATCATTTTTGTTTTACTCTTTTACCCAAAACTCACTTTTCGAAAATAGATTTCATGATCTCCTTCAAATAAAATTCATTCAATTGGTATTCAACTAAGTTCATGTCATGTTATTCAAATCTATTATGGAACTTGATTTCATTTTTGAAGCAAAATTGCAAAAATCACAAATTTCATATGTTTCTTGTTACTCCTTGTTTTGTGAGATTCTAGCTTTCATTTCTCCTCATATCTTGCAATTCTTCATGATTGGTTTATCAATATTTGGAATATGTTTGAATATGCTTTTTAGTTATAAAACATATATATATCTTCATGACTTTGGAGTATGATTGTATAAATTTGAAATTTGAGTTTCTTTTTAAAATTTGAATATTTCAAGAGGTCATATGTCCTTCTCTTAACCTTGTGACCCAAACATATTTCGACAAACCTCCTTTTGGCATATATCTCATTTATATATGTTTTTATCTTAAATGCTAAAAGAAGTGAACTTTTGAGGATTAAATCCATTGTTTCCAATTGAGTGGTTTTAAAAGCTCAAAATCCTCTCTTATATCAAATGATTTTCAAAATGAGAAGTTTGAAGCAATCATCATTAAACATTCAATCGAAACATTATATTCTCTTGTGAATCAAATTTATTGATGACATTATTATCATTACCACTAATGAATCCCTCTGTCAAGAACTTGTTTCAAAGATGATACTTAGGGAAAGCAAGATGATCCAAGAGCAAAGTCACTTCCATGCACGACAAATCAAGCAACTCAAGAACGCGATGTTCAAGAGTAAATTCAAACATGTGACGCAATCGCTCAAAAGCCTAGAAATGGAAGATGATCAAGCCATTACAACTCTCAAGGCTACAAATAAACATCTCGACATGGACAAACACGAAAAAGCGGTCAATTCTAAACTCTATCGATTCTTGATTGATAGTTTTGCTTTATTTTACCGCATTTAGACTCGTCATCATATTTAGTGATTGCAAATATGCTAGAATTCGATTATCTTCTAAGGAATGTCATATCATTTCCATTAAATGCATTCTTAGGTAATTGAAATGCAATCCTAGATAGATCTTTGATATCCGAAAAGTACAAATCTTGAATTAGTTGATTATTTGGATTCGGATTACATAACTTGAAGGATAGATCGAAAGATTACATCCAATGGTTGTTGTACTTAAATTCTTATGGATGAAAACAAAACATTGGATTATCTAATTGCTTTCGAATAGATGCCACTCTTACGAAATATTGCAAGTGTCGTAAAAATGTTGAGTAAATTTGATTCAAAACTTTCGGTTAAAGTATAGTGATATACGACACCATTGTATACAAGAGTTTGTGGCATGAAGAGGTTTAGAGTTGGATCTTGATATGGCCCATATGCATCTAGCGAATATGTTCACATCAAATTAGATGCATCTAGATTTTGAATGTTCAAAATGGATCAAATGCCATAGCTATAAATGTCATCGATATATTCACTATATGTTATTTGTTTTGATATCTTCTCCATATTTTAAATGTGATTTTCAAAATCCCTTGAAACAAACCTTCTTGAAATCATGCTTTTGCATAAACACCATTTCATATAAAATCTCATGCCCTAGAAAATATCGTTTCTCCAAATTTAAGTTCTCAATACTTCCTTTTTGTGCTTGATGACAAAGGGGGAGAGATAGTATTTGAGAGACAAAGAATGATAGTATTTGAGAGAGAATGTTTGATAGTATTTGAGAGAGAATGTTTTAGAGGTAAGATTTAGAGAAAGCCGTAGGGGAAGAAATTTAGAGAGAATTTGGAGACATTAGAGTCAGTTGAGTTAATTGACAAAGGGGGAGAGATGGATATCAAATGGGTACAAATTGGTGATTTGATATTGATATCTGAGAAAGATGATAGGAGAAAATTGAGATTAATAATAATATTTGGGGAGAGATATTATTTGATATCATTAACATCAATCTTTGGAAGAGATATTTAAGTTAAAGAAAATTGAGAAAGTTGATGGTTTTGGAGGATGACTTGATTGAACTTGTGCTCAACTGTCATGTATATCTCTTAACTCATAAGATTAGATGTTGTATTCAGTTCAAATATATTTTTGCATATATTGAGGGGGAGTTGACGAATATCTTTTGGATTTATTGAGCTTATAAATGGTGTTGTCATCAATCATCAAAAAGGGGGAGATTGTTGGATCTAGGTAGATCTTAGTATCTAGCTTTTGATGATTAATGATGATTTGGATAAATCCATTGTGATTAGAGTTAATCTGAAGATGTCAGTTTTGATGGTCAAATGACAATTTAGATAAATCCTGATTTAGCACAAATAAATTGAATTGATTATCGGTAAACCCTGAATTGGATGTTTTTCTCGATTGCGGGTTTGATATTGATGCATATGTAGAGGATGAGCTCGGTGGTTACATCAAGCTTGTGCTGATTGATTGATCAAAATGTAATACATTAAATCTGAGACTGATGACTCCAGTTGTGGATTTTATATCGATGCACATGTTGAGGGGGAGCTCATCACTTTGGTCATCTAGGTTGATTGATATCATGATATGAGTAGTATAGATCGTGTGCGTATGTGTTTATCATCTACGATCTATATGATTGTATTTTATCTTATACTCATTTGCTACTCGTTGAATATAGTTTGTCATGTCATTTGAAAGAGAAACCGTTGAGCTAACTCCTGTGTGGAGTAGCTTCTCTGGAGGTGATAAATGACGACTTATATATGAGACTAATGTTGTGCATTGAGTGTACGAATTGTAGTCTCAGTTTGATTGCAGGATAAAAGCGAGCAAGGGTGTGAAGAGGATGAAGTCGATATGAGACATCTCGAGCGAGGTCGAGCTTAGCAAGGTCGAGCTTTGCGAGGACGAGTGTCAAGTAGTCGAGCTTCGCGAGGTCAAGCTTAGCGAGGTCGAGCCTTGCGGGGACAAGCGTCGAGCGGTCGAACTTCACGAGGTCGAACTTCACCTAAGATAAAATCCAAGATTAAGGATTGTTTTCTTAGGGTTTTACCGGTCTCGGTGTTTGGAGACAAACCGGGTTGATAGGTTTCTTTTTACTAGTTTGACCGTACTATTAAGAGGGGTCGGAAACTAGTAGCTTGAATCTATCTAGTGCGGAAACTCAGATGCATTCATATCATCTTGCACTAGTGTCTTGCATTGTTAGTGAGTCTAAGTGTAGTTCATGTGTATTAGATTAATTGTTTTGAAATCTGCACTTAGTCGTGATCGCCAGCTGTTTAAATTGGTTTATTTATCTAGAGCTGGTCGTGGTCGTATTTGCATGTTCTGATCGTATCAGTGTTCATACGTGGTCGTGGTCGTGTCACTTGTTTGGCGGCTTTCTGTTTAGGGTTTGGGCGTGGTCGTAGGAGTTCGGATTGGTCGTACCAGTCTTCGACTCGCTTGCGTACGCTCGACCAAACCCTATCGACCACCTGTTTTCGATCGGATGTCAAGACCTGTGTGGTCGTGGTCGTTGCTAAGTGACACAAATCACATCCGCGAGAAAACGGCAAATCCGTATGTGCAAATACTTTAAAATTGCATTTGAGATGATTTTGGCTTGAACATTTTGACAGCAGGAAAGTTTCTGAGTTTTATAGAAGTGTCTAGACCTTTCTAGGTCTTGCTCCTGTTGACAAAAGTGTAGAGCTCTGAGTTATCTTTCTAACAAGCCAAAAATCACCCCAATCGGATCTCTGGATCAAAAGTTATGCATGTTTTACTGTCAGTGTGCAGTGGCCGGACAAATGCATCCGTCCGGGGCTATCTGTCCGAAGTGGCCGGACAGTGTCCGTGATGGCCGGACATTGTCCGGCCTGTACAAATTTTTTGAGCCGAAAATTGAAACAGAGACAAATGCATCCGTCCGGGGCATTTGTCCGTTATGGGCGGACTTTGTCCGAAATGGTCGGACATTGTCCGGCCTGTACAAGTTTTTTGAGCCGAGAGTTAACAGAGACATATCCATCTGTCCGGACGTTTTGTCCGGACAAATGGTATCCGTCCGGCCTTCACAAATTTCGCCCAACGGTCACTGACACATTTGCAACGGCTGAAATTTTTGTACTGGCCGGACAGTGTCTGAAGTGGCCAGACAATGTTCGGCCTGTACAACTTTTGGCCCGGTTTCTTGCAAACGGCTAGTTTTTCATTGAGGCTATAAATACTTCGTGTTTGGCTTCATTTTTGGGTGCTCAAAGAGTTCATTCTTCAGCTGAAAACCTAGCCAATTGATTTGCATTTGAGTTATTGCATTTAGAGGCTAGAATTGAGCCCAAATCTTGAGTAGATTTGAGAGAGAGCTTGAGGGAGATTGTGTGAGTGTTTAGTGCACTTCATCTCCATTAGATTGCTAGTGCTAGAGTGTTGAGCATCTCATTTGCATCATTGAGTTTCTAGCACTTGGTTGATTCAAGTGAAAGCGCATCCGGCTTGTTACTCTTGGCGATCGCCTTCGCCTAGATGGTGCCGGAGGAGAGCCGAGATCTCTCCAATTGAAGTTTGTCGGAGAGGCCGGCAAAAGATTTTGAAAGGTGTGGTGCTCGCCTATCCGGTGTGGAGAAGGAGCAACCCTAGTGAGATATCCTTCGTGGATATAGAAGCGAGGCTCCGAGAGAGCGCTTCAACGAGGAGTAGGGGAGACCGGGCGAGTCTCCGAGACCTCGGTAAAAATATTGTGTCAATTGCGTATTTCATACTTGCTTTATATTCATCTTGACACAATTGCTAAATTCACCTTTCTTGCTTGTCATATTGAATAGTTCATTTAGTTGAATGCAACAAATTGTTTAAATTGCCTTTAAGTTTCATTGTATAATTTAGCTCAAACAATTATCGTGATTAAAATTGCTTAGCGGGTAAAGAAAATTTAAAAGCCTCCTAATCACCCCCCCTCTAGTCGGCATCCTCGATCTTACACACCCAACCCATATATTTAAGCGTGCATGTTATTTAGTTGTAAGTGTTCAATATACATGCATAAATGTATATATTTTTTCATTAGTGTAGGGTCCACATTCATGTGTAAGTGTATATATCTTTTAATTATAAATACTAAATATACATGTGTAAATGCATATATTATTAGTTATAAGTGTTCTACATATAGAAAAGAGCATGCACAATGTGAATTGTCCGCTGCCTTGTTTTATAGAGGACATTTTCCTTAGTTGGTGCTCAATAGTAAAATGGGTGGGAGTAATAAAATATAAGTGTTTAGCGTGTGGAATATTAAAATACGAAAGTGTGGAGTAAACACTAGTTAGCAAATTAGTGCATGTTCACCCAATAGATGCCCTCATGTAGCATCTAGACCCATCTCTCTGGTCTCGTGGTTTAACAACATCCTAACATTGTTAATATCCACCACGCCTCCCCTTTATAAATGACAGGTGGTTTCCAAAACAAATCACCGCATCCTCCCCATGTATGCTTCGATCCCGCATAGAAAACCACCAGCCAACCGCTTACTAGCAATGTCTTTTTCATTTCAGATCGGTTACTACCACTGTGGATGTATTTTATTATCGATCTTCAACAAATTATTACGTATTTTGTATTCTTTTTTCCTTTGTTTTAGATCGGTTACTACATATGTGGAGGTATTTTACAAAAAATCTTCAATGAAATTAGAGTGTGCGATCTTTTATTCTATTCCTCTTTGTTTCAGATCAGTTATCGCATCTATGATTCTTCGTTTCAAATTAATTATTTCCACTGTAAAGGTATTTTACTATTGATCTTCAACAAAATTACTACGTATTTTATATTCTATTTTCCTTCAACAAAATTACAATGTTTAGTTTCAACTAGTCTTTAACAAATTACCATGTTTAATTTCACATTTGATTATATCTGTGTTATTTATAATATTCTACAGAACTACTGGATGTGTAGATTGTTGCATCTAGACTGTTATGCCTGACCTAATTTTGATGATTAATGAAAACAAAGTGTTTTTGGACTAATCGTGTTTTTAAGATACTTGATACGACAACTCGTTGGAATGATGTTCAAGAAGATCAAGATGACCCCAATGTATAAAGCACAAGTCGCAAGATGAGACGCAAATCGCAAAAGTGAAGTTGCGAAGGACCTGAGGTAAGAATTGAGTTTTTATTTATACCGATCTTGGTGTTTGGAGATTGATCGGTTTAGGAAAAATTGTTTTTTAGATTTAACCATACTATAAAGAGGGGTTGCAAAGTTCTCTCTACATTTCCAGCATAAACCGAGAAACCTAGGTCACTGTATTGCATCATTTTGGTTGGATTTGGTTTTGAAAGATTTGGATTTTCAGTTGCATTTTTTACAGCAGAAGAGTGTTTGCTTTTTCTAGAAAAATCTAGGCAGATCTGACTTTTGCTTCTGTTGACAAAAAGATTGCCCTTTAAATTATCTTTCAAACGAGCTATTAAACACTAAATTTGGTTACTGGTTTTAAAGTTATGAATGTTTTTATTCATGTTGACTATCAGTTTGATATGCTGACTGTCAGTTTGAATGTCAGTTTGTTTATACTGGCAGTTGTCCAGAGTGTGTGTTTTTTTGTGTCAAATTTTTTTGACCTATACTGACTGTCAATTTGCATTTCGACCACGAGCTGTTTTATCTGAGTTTCTATTTGATCTGGTCGATTTTGTGGTCGAGACTGACTCTCAGCCTGTGATACTGACTGTCAGTTTGTGACATCAGTTTCCATATTCGACCAGTAAAGTTTTATCCGTAAATTTTGTCAGTCATTGAGTTTGAGGCTGACTGTCAATGTGCTACACTGACTGTCAGTTTGCATTGATTTTCGACCTCAAACGGCTAGCTGAGTTTTCTCTGGATTTTACTTCTTTCTGGTCGTGACCCAAACTGACTGTCAATATGGCAAACTGATTGTCAGTTTGAGCTGCTGATTTTCAGCTCGAACTCCAACGGTTCTTTTGAGTGTTGAGGCTATAAATAGAGACTTTGAGCTATTGTTTTTTAACAACAAGCAACCCTCTTCTCTCATATACACTTGAGCATTCTTTTAGAGTTTAAAATCTTGATCTTTTGATTAAGTTGTGAGCTTTTGAGATCCGTCGAGTTTTTCAGTTCATAGCATTTGCATACTTGTAGTTTCCCAGTGCGTGTTTGGAGGTCTAGAGAAGACCTTGCTGCTCATTACTCTTGTTGAACACCCTCACCTAGACGGTTTGGTGGCGTGGCTGTTGATCTCTCCTGTTCGAAGATTGTCGGAGAGGTTCGGCAAGTTTGTAAAAGGCATCGGTGCTCGCCTTTCCGGAGTGGACAAGAAGCAACCTCTAGTGAGTAATATCCTTCGTAGATATTGGAGCAAGACTCAATTTAATTGAGTGCTTCAACAAGGATTAAGGGAGACTGGGCGAGTCTCCGAGACCTTGGTACAAATCGTTGTGTTAATCTTGTCTTCCTCCTTCTCATATTATTGTTATTAGTTCTTGATTTCTTTATTTGCCAAAATTTGTTTTTATTTGAAGTTTTTTTTAAAGCTTTCTATTCACCCCCCTCTAGTCGGCATCCTTGATGCTACATAGATCCATTATTGTATTGTCATGGTGACACCTTCTTCGAAGTTGGATCAACATGTGCCATATAGGACGATGTTTACTCTAGCAACTATGGCAAAAGAATTCAACAGACATCAACAAATTATTTACTATAGACACCAACAATCCTTAGATATTCTTATACTATAAGCATCAACGAGTACAACATTTACACTCATAAGTGATCACGCATCCACATTTGATAGTACATCACTGCATGCCATAGATAGTGCCACACCTTAGTGGATGTATGTATACTTACATATGTCATAACTATTTTTTGTATATAACGTTACTATGTGTTATATACAGTATTACTATCATATATATATATATATATAAGACAGTAATTTCCAACACAAATGAAGGTAGTGTTATATATACTGTCTTCTTAAGTTACTGTTTTGAGAATTGCGGCATGTCACATATTGTTTTGAGAATGTCAGTATGTTGTAAATTATTATTGGGAATTACTTTTGTGTTTTGTAATTTGTTAGTCATCTATACGAGTCATTTACTATTGATAAAATAGATTCAAGAAGTATTTAATACAACTTAAGTTCAGTTTTACTATAATAGTTATAGACATTTGCGGTATATAATTATATGACCGCACAAAACACACAAAGACATTCCAAAAAATTTCAGTTTGAACACAAGTTTTCCTTTTACAACAAGTTCAAATTCAAACCTAGACTAAAGATGTTTACATTTTAGCCATTTTAGGTACTAAAGTACTATTTTACCCTGTTTTCATTTTCATTCCGTTTTCGATTTCCATTCAAACTTCTTATGATTCGATTTATCTAATCCACCTATCATATCGACCTAAGCATAAACATAGTAGATCTTCAGCATGCATTTTATTTTATATATTGAATATTATAATCCTATTATGGTTGATAATATATTTCATATGTAATTGCAACAAGGACCCGAAACACCCACCACTGAGGAATAAATCGCCGCTACTGTGTCAGAAGATCCACCCATAGAAGGACAAGGCAGTTCAATTGACCTTGATCATTTAGATTTAGTATAATATATTATAATGATAAAGTTGTTTTAAAGCTAATTATGCACAAATACTTCCTATTATTATGATTGTGTCTAAACAGCCAATTCGGTAAACAACTAATGGATGCCACTGATAAATTATAAATCTAAACACTATGAGGTTATGGAATTAATGAAAGAAGTTTTAGTAATTCCATTGTGCAATTCAATTATATGGTAATTTAATAATTATTCTACTCAAAAGTAAACTGTGCGCCATGTTAAAATTAAATTATAAAGAAAAATGTTCGGGTAATATGGCTTGAAGTAATGATGGTGCATGACGCACACGGGTGATGTGGTCAGTTCTTTACCCAAACACTTAGGGACTAAATCGTTGTGCCTTATTTCCAGTGACATATTACCGTACTAGCCACAAACCTGGTATGGGACAGACATGATTTAGTAACTTTGTCAGATACTTAACTTAGCTCTGCATGGACAGTGAGGGATGAAAATAATGTGATTGTAGAGAATGGTCCCTACACTGATTCACTACTGGACAGGGGGAAATTACCCTATCGCGGACCAGCACTAGAAAGGGACCTGAGTATGGGATTTAGCCCGCTACAAAGGCCACGGGTTTTGTTCGAGTCTTAACAAAACATTGGTTGGGCAGAGTTGGAGTTAATATCAGGCAATGAGAAAAGCATGTGATCTTCCACTCATTCGCATGTAGTATTGTTACATGTATATGCGTTAACAGTGGTAGTCAATGTAAATTGTGGGGAAAAGTAGTACACCTCTACAAAGTGTAGAGAATCCATTCGAATACTCCGTACACTCGGATTAGGGTATGTTATGGTCAATGAGTTTATCATGTGGTTGGGCACAAGTAACCTTATAAATGTTGTCTTAAGTGCAAGTAATTCAATTCTATTCCTAAAGTACTTATTTCAAAATGCATCGCCACTCAATTGAGTAATTGCTTCATGTACTACACTAACTTACACTGCAGTGGTATTTTACGAGTTAATTTACTGTAATTATCTCTATGAATCTTCCATCATGTTTATCTATTATTTAAGTATAAATGTATCTTGTGTAATTGACTTGCTGAGTACTCTGTACTTACCTCCAAATCATAATTCATTAGAAAAATACGAAGCCGATCAAGAGCCACTTGAAAATGAGCCAATTCCCCTTGAGGGTGACTTCGATCAGTTCTTTTAGTGCCATGACTCATGACTAACTCCGACTATGGGTAAACTGTTGTGTGGGTGATATAAATAAGGTTTGGCCGTAATAGCCTCTACTGTAAGACAATACTGTAATATTATAACTACTCAAGCAAACTTAGCCCTATGTAATAAATGTTTGGATGTCACAATTGTGATATATACTTCTAGTTACAACTGCACCTTGAGAATTTTTAAGCCACAGGGACCTGCCCCAACGGACTCCCGTATGGCCGCCCGAGAGCAACTATTCTGATTTGCAAACTATTTTCTAAGTGTTGTGGAAACACTTAGGAAACACGTTTTTGCCAAAAAAAAATTTCCTCCTACATCAAGTGATCTTTGCCGAGTGTTGGCCCTCGACAAACGCTTTGCCATGTGTTTGTCTCTTTGCCAAGTATTTTTGATACTCCATGTCTCCCGCTATTTTGGTAGTGCATGGGGATGAGCCTAGTGATATATCACTGTATGGGAGATGGAAATCTCAACGGAAAAATTTTAATAATAATAAAACATCTGATTTTCAGAAAAAATAGGACTCTTGGTAGTTGGTACTACATTTATACTATTCAACATATAATCTTTCTTAACATTAGTACTCAAATATATTTCCACAACAATTCCATCAAAATTGAGTTGAAACAATTAGGTGAAGGCATACATAAAATTAGTAAATGACACATTTTCAAGCATCACAAATCAAAACCACAGCCAGTAGAGGTGGCCCATGAGGTCAACAGTCACCAGATGAGTTTGCAACACAGCATGATTATAAAAAATATACAATACAAACCAGCATATATATCTTCACTTATATTAATCACACAGGATGCCTTGCTTATGCCACCTCTGGTTATATGAAATATCCAATTAAAAAACATCAGGATGCCCATAGCACATTAGAACCCTGTAGAAGGATAACAGATCATAAATCATCATTAAGTTGCCCCAGCAAAGGACCATATTGATGTCATGAAGACAGCAGAAAGTATGACCATAGCTGGGTTGCTGTAATAATAAGAACAATGTACTAAGCAGCAGTGCAGTAATCATTCCCCTAGGAATCATACTGGCTACAGAGCAACCAACTATCCCATCTTTAAAACCATTTACTCACTTGAGGAAAGCAAGAACACGTTGCCCCAATGTAACAAAACTGGTTTCCTAATTTGACATAAACGATGCCAGCGAAGATACACTGTAACAGAATTGAAGTATCTCAAGAGGTTGACATGGAGAAATAAATTCAAGTCCAAATGCCCGTAAAGAACTGAGATTAGACAAAAAAAAAACCTTTCCGTGAAGACATGTTCCCTCACACCAAGAATTGTTGGATACCGAATACCATGGTTTCCACGAAATTCTTCAAGTTTGTTTCTTATTTTCATTGCTTCCTCCAAGTAGTTGTCCTATGTGAGAAAATCTTTTATCAGTCAAGGCTGTTTTGGTACAAAGCACATCTTCATGTCACCACTATCTTGTTTGTACATGAAAAATACACACATATTCCTGGAGAGTAATTTTGTCAAAAGAACAGCATGAAAAATCTACAACCAATCAAATTGTTTTAGGAGATGTTTATCAGAATTGAGAATCGATCCAATCAAAGAACA
Organism: Pharus latifolius; assembly: GCA_019359835.1. Classification (NCBI taxonomy): domain Eukaryota; kingdom Viridiplantae; phylum Streptophyta; class Magnoliopsida; order Poales; family Poaceae; genus Pharus; species Pharus latifolius. The sequence continues at coordinate 23,325,627 of CM033322.1, forward strand.
TAAACAATCTATAGCTAATAATACATTTTCTGAAATATTTATTACACACCTGTGAAAAAGTTTAGACCACTATTAATAGAAAAGGATAGAAGAACCTGATTCATATCGATTGTCTGTACTGCATCTCCTCGAGTAAAGATTACAGCATGATTTTGATTTTCAGGGTTCCCAGGCAGTTTAATGGAGCAGATTTTCTACATGAATAAAGGAATGCAAACAAAGTAAAGAATACAGCAAAAGATGTCACACAAGCAACATCAGTGAAATACATTAGGTCAGGCGAGATTGTAACAGACAAAAGCTCCTTCGATAGTTTAGGACGTCAAATTACATGGAAACAGCAGTAACTAAACACAAATTAGGAAGTCATTGCATAAAAATATAAGCAAATAGACTTAAACTGGTAGGACATAAATCTGAGTTACACTGTGCACAACATTCTAATCTCAACAACTTAAGCTCAAGAGTATACTGCGACTCAAACATGTACAATAACCATATGTTTGGGAAAATTTTTTAAACATTTCATCTGACATGCATTAATAGGACCTAACTCCATCAGAATATATGGATAGTTTTCTACTAAATTTGATAAGTTGGTAAAATATATTGTGGAAATAAGTTACTGCTCCTTACAGTAGAAACCATAAGTTCGTCCACCAGCTTGTGATTAACTGGACTACTTATCTATATCCACTTGACAAACGAATTAGAGTGAATAACTTATGTAATATCAGGACCTGTTAAAGTAATTTTAAAGCCCAAAAACCTAAGAAAAAAATACAATTTTAGAGACGATGGTGTAATTTACTCACACAACAATAACATCAACATAGTACAAACTAGCCCTCGTGTTGCACTTTTTGAGTTCAGTTCGGAGTCAAGGATCATCAAACAGAAGCACATCGTGTTAGCTCTAGTGACTAATTAGTGAGAGATTGCATCGACAGTAAAGCTATAGCTACTAGTGAAGTAAGCCATTTTTTAGTCTCTACCTCTTATCTAACTAAAATTGCATGTGAACATGTTAAAGACCAAATTTTTTATAATATATAGCACTTATATCAGGGATATGGGTTCATATGCTCTGCCATTCAAGGCACCAACTTTGCTTATCTCAAGCATCTACAGGAAACAGAAGCTTATCACCTAATACTCTACAATACAAGAACAGTACAAGCACATGCAGACATCACAAAGAATGCACAACAAAGGCATGATTTTACTAAATGAAACAAAATGTGGTTAATGCAAAAAACTGAGAATTCATGATATCTGTGCTCCTGAAAACAAGAACATGACAAGCCTATACAGAGATAATGAAGGTTGATGAGATAATCAAACCAATGTCAAAAACAAATGTGCAAGAAATTCAAGAAATTATCACTGTTGCCAAAACCCACTGATCCTGATGAAAATTTCACCTAAGATTACAACCACTGACAAAGATCAAGAAAGAAACAGAGGAATTGATAGGCATTGCCATCTAACCGAACAATCCAAGAAATGTTGCGTCTAGAAAAGAAAAAAGGGTGAAGGTTCACAAGCACATACACAGATAAAAAAACAAATGATGGCAGACACGGTCGGCGACGACGACGGCTGCTGGGTTGGGAAGGCGTCGGCGGCTGTGAGGTGAGGGCGGCTGCGGTTAATGGCGTCGGCTGCTGCTGCGGGTGAAGGCGGCAATGAGGGCGTCGAGGTCGGGCGGCTGCGGGTTATTTATTGGGAGGGTTTTGGAGGACGGAGGAAACAATTTGGGCAAAAATTGGAGGGCCATCCGCATTCCGTTAAATGACCCAACGGTATATGCTCTTCCCGAGTGCTTTAGTCGGGACACAAAGCAAAAATTACTAAACAATTTCATCTAAATACTTTGCCGAGTCTCAAATAAAAATTTTACGAGTGTTTTATAAAACATTTGGTAAAAATGGCCAGTGTTTGATAAAACACTCCGACAATTTTAACACTCCAATTACGCAGTTCTGGTTGACTCAAAAAAAAAATTAATCCTCCATATAAGATACAGATATATAGGTTCATATTGTCCGCATTTCAATAGAAATATGAAAATAGGCTTTTGATGAAACTTGAAACTTCTCAAAGAGCTTTCCTAGTTTTTTATTGTTTCTGCTAATCAGTTTGGTATGCTGAAATGATTATCTTCAAGACCTATAAAATGATTAATGATTGGCTTCAAGTTCAGAAAATAAATACAAACAAATAATTTTTCAAGTATCATTTTGTGCCCTATCTTGAGTGTGATTGATAAATCACATCTTTCTAGTCTATATATCATGTTTTCAACACCTAAAATAAGGCAATTGGGTTCGGATATTGTTTAGCATTCCAATATAGCGGAGTGATATATGGCGACATAGGCACATAGCCACTCTATGTGTATGCAAGCACCTTCAAAAGCGACATAAGCAACATCAATGACCTCTATAGAGTCATGTCACTTATCCTTTGCAGCATCATTTTTCTACTTATGATTAAATATGTCTTCATTGTATTCTATGCAAATAGCAATGGAGATGGTATGTATGTTTCTCTCTTAAAGAATTCTCTAGCTTATCAATGTTGTGACAAACTAAAACCAAAGAATTATATCTATACTTGAACAGAATCTGATAATATTTGCCTACAAAAGAATTAAAGAATGTTTTGTTGTGCTATATATATGTAAAAGTTGCACTCATGTTTCTGCACCTATGAGGAGAGCTCAGTGGATCAAAAAATGGCTGAAGACTAGTATTGTGGCTAAGGTTGTCACGTTTTTTCTTACCATCTGGGCACCTCAATGGCCATTAGTGATGGTATCTTAACTCCAGCAATTTTTGATAACTATAACATGCAACTCAATGTGTTGTTTCTACTAACTTTTTTAGAAAGCCTACTCTTGCTGTTGACAAGCATGAAACTTTGTTGTTTCGTTTGGGTTTCTTGAAGTAATATGTTTGTATCTCAAAGATGAACTGCACGTAACCTAAAACATTTATGGTTACTAACATTGAAATATGAATGACAGACTATTTTACTATAATAGCTTAAATTTTATGTAAATTGATCAATGCATGAAAAAAAGAGAAACTCTATATGGTATCAGACTTAGATGTTTTGAATTCATTATCTGACTGATATAATTTATGAGAAAAAAATTATGATAGTTGAAGAGTTTACTAGTGAGACCACGAGGATTCTATAAGATCAATATAGTTTTATTCAGGATCAATATAGTTTTGGCTTTACATGGTTAAAAAAATGTTATTTTTGACCATAAACAACTTTTAAGATACAACTTCAATTATATTTTACTATAATAAATTAATAAAAATTTCTAAAATTATAATATTATGAAAATATTTTTGTATGACAAATATATTTATATAATTTTTCTATATCCAATTTAAATATTAATAAATATACTAGTGGTTAAAGTTAAAAAAATTTAACTTTACCCGAGTAAAACAACGATATTTTGTTTTTGATTGCACATGTCCTTTTGTTTGATTTTTAGTACTGATACTCGCTCGATTAAGTATGCAATTATCTCCAAGATTAGATGGCATATTTAAATAAAACATTCATTTAATTTTTGCTATGCATAAATTATAATTAACTCAGAACCAGCTGGCAAGCCATGTAAAAAATTATAATTAATTAGGTAGTCATCAACTCCATGCATCAATTAATATTGTAAATAGGAGTGCATAACACTAATCGGTTCTTATGTTACTCTGTACATAAATATGTACTCTCTCTGATTTTGATTGGAAATATATGTTAATTTTTCCAAATTACGATTATCAAGATAATTATATTTTTTAAAAACTTCTAAACATATATATATATATATAATAACTTTATCTACTATAATTAATGAGTTTTTAACTCCAATTTACACATGTACATAGTGGTGAGCAGAAAACTGAAAAACTGAAGTGAATTGAACCAAATTATTCAAAATATTGCTATGTGATCGGTTTTTAAGATCATTTTTCCGTTCGGTCAAAAAAATATTAAAATTCACTTTTCATGGTTCGGTTTAATTGTTCTACTCCACAAACCGAACCAACCAAATAAACCAAATAGTGTTTGCACCCTCTCATTCTTCCCTCACTTTACTTTATGAATAGTAGTAGTAATCTAATACATTTGTGTTTAAATTGTTCCAATTAGTTTTATTATCTTCTACTATTATTATAATTTTGAGTAGATATTGCATTTTTGGATACTTTGTTTTACTATTTGTGAACAAATCGCCCTAGTTAGTATACAGAATAAACCGACCGAATTTTATTTGATTAATTAGGTTTAGTTTTAATTTTTACTTTGGTTAATTTGGTGTTCAAATTGCCCAACCGAAATTTTTATTTTAATTAAAAAATATTACAAAATCGACCAAATGCTCACCCATAAATGCGAATAAGGCCCAATCACTCAACTTAATAGGATAGTGTGTGAAAATTTGTCTAGAATTTATAAAGTGACTAATATGCATGGAAAAAATATTTTGTCAAAAAGACGTATTTAAGAATTGAAAAACTAGGTGAAATCTCACGCAATTGCGTGGTTTGATTCTATATGATTTATAATTGTATCTACATTTTATGGATATGTCTTCTTTTAATATTATAAAAGAGGTAAAACTGCTTTTTTATACGATTTTTCATATGAATTTGTATTATAATAAACATAAAGTTAGTATTAGATACTAATTTTTCAGATGATGAATCAATATCATCATAAATATAATGAATGAAATAGATTTTTTTTCTTTTTTCTGATTAATATGAGAATTTTTAGTAATTTTTTTCTATAATTATTGGGAGAATTTTGTATATTTTTATGTGTGGTCAGAATTAATGTGATGATTCTAATATGATTGGAATTTATTTTACAAGATAGATTTCAATTAAATGCAATGCACAAGTTGATGATCATGGAAATAATATTGCACATAAGTTGATGATCATGGGATGATATCACTTAGCTGTTCTCGGTCAGTGAAAAAACCCTTTATTAATTAGCAAACACTGTTATGTAGGCACACCGTAATTAATTAATAAAACTACTATGCATGGATGCATGCATACGAAGGAAGGAAGGTAGCTTGCCGTGAAGTTGTGCACCATTCTAACGCCGAATTACTCAAGTTAATAAGGATAATGGGTGAAAATTTGTCTAAAATTTATAAAGTGATTAATATTTGTGGAAAGAATATTTTGTTAAAAAGATGTATTTAAAGAACTGAAAAATAGCTTTCAATTAAATACGAGACACAAGTTGATGACAATGGAAATAGAACTAGCATTGATGGGATGATATTACTTAATTAATTAATGAAACTAATATGCATGTGAAGGAAGGAAGGTAGCTTGCCGTGAAGTTGATGTGTGCGTGCATTCATACAAGGTAGCTCTTCATCTTGGCATTGCCATTCAAGGATGCAAACTCCGGTGGAAGCTTAGGCTCGTACCACTTCTCGTGCTCATGCGTATCCCACCGCAGCTTGCCCCACCACTCTCTCTCCCCATTCACCTCCACCTTCTTCTCCGCTTGTTCGTCGAGGAGCGGGAGCCGGCGGAGGCCACGGCACCCACGGACACGGAGCTCCCTCCATGTCGGTGCATGCATGATAAGATTGTCCTGATTGAGGTGTTGCAGCCGTGGGAGCTCCTGGAGGCATATCATTTCGAGGCTTGGGAGAGAAGGACTAACCTTCAACTCAAAGGTGTAGAAAATTCTCTTGAGGTAGGGGCAGAATAGAATGTGAAGCGTCTTGAGCTTTGGTAGGAAATTCCGAGATGACAAGAACTTCTCCAATCTTGGGCAATGCTCCAAGTGCAGGTGCTCTAGTGAATCGAAATTAATTTCAAAGCTTCGGCATAAACTAGCTAGACTTTTGAGATGAGAAACTCGAACATTTCGTATCTTCTTGAAGGATATGTAGCTACCGAAAACTACCTCCATTTGATGACACCATTTGAGCTCGCATTCCTCCAAATCGGGGAAAAAACTCAGCTCAAAAAGGTCAGAGACAAAAGCATCATTACTCACTGACACCGATTTGGTGACATCCAGAAGATGTTTTAAACCATTTGGATAGCGATCCATTGTTGAGATCTCCACATGACGCTTGCTTCGGCGAAGAGGAGGTTTCACCATTGACATCATATCAACTTCCTCTGTCATTGAATAACCCAGATAGACATCACTGTAAGGTGATTGCTTCCATGTTAATTCTCGGAACTTGTTATCCAACAAGCCTCTTTCATCTTGCAGCTTCTTCCTAATTCTGGTAGTGTATGGTGCAACACAGACATAGAAAGACTGGAGAAATTTCCCTCCCCTTACTAAACCCTCAACAGCATTATCATAATCAAAGCTGTAAAACAACCTGGAATCACTAACATGGATGTGAGCAACTTGATCAGAAGGATTGCCATCTAATTGAGTTGCACCGATTTCATCTGGGCAATCATCCAAGTAAAACACATCAGGAAACCTCCGTAGCTGATGCCAAGGAAACCGTTTCAAAGAAGGAACTCCTAAGAGAAGAACCTTTCTAAGCTTGCAAAAGGTGGGGACGTCAGCAGCGAACTCCTTAATAGCTGTGGCAGAGAGGTCAAGCTCCTCTAAGGCACCAAGGTCACTGAGGTTCACAAACTCGAGTTTTCTGCATCCACGGAAGGACAAACACCTTACTTGTGATCCGGAGATCAACGAGAAGGATCTCAGAGTAGGATGCCCATTCATTTTGATCTCTTCTACTTGCGTTGATCCCCAACCTTCGATATGAAGCTCCTCAAGGCATCCATGTGATGCTTCTTCCACAAGCGATTTTGGTAAATATTTCCACTGTAGAGCACCTGACAAGAAGACAGTCTTGAGACTTGCTCCTCCAAACACCTCAGCTTCTCTTAAGTCATTGCAACCTTGGATATGTAGCTCCTTGAGGCCCTGTGCTTTAGAGAGTGATCTTGGAAGTGCAATCAGAAACTTGTTGTCGATGAGCTTGAGTAATTGAAGTTGTTGCATTCCTTCAAATGTTTTCTCTTGGAAAGATTTTATTTGAGTCCCTGTGACCTCAAGGGTCATTAGGTTGGACAATGTACCCATGGATGGGAATGACATCAACCTCTTGTTGTCGCTGAGCCTGAGCGATTGCAGTTGCTGCATTCCTTCAAATATCTTCTCAGGAAAAGATTCTATTTGAGTCCCTGTGACCTCAAAAGTAATTATACTAGACAACATAGACATAGAAGGAGGCAAGTATTTAAGGTTGGAGCAATCGACAAGGATGAGCTCCTCAAGATTCGACATGTCTTGGAAAAAACTATAAGGGAAAGTAGATATTTTTGAATGGGAGAGATCGAGGTAGCGCAAATTTCTCTTTTTGTTGCCAATTTCTTGATTCAAATCAAGAAAAGGAACTCCATTCATATCAAGAACTTCAAGTAAATTTAGTAGATATAGTGGGGAAGTGCTAATGTTATTTGAGTTACTACCACCCCGACAATCATTAGTTGTGCTAGTAGTACAAGAATTGCCTAGAGTTTTGAGGTGGCAGCATCCTCTGAGTGAAAGCAACCGAAGATTCACTAGACATCCAAGCAATGAAGGAAGTGATTTCAGTGGAGTATATGAGAGATCAAGAACACGAATATAATATAGTTTTGGCAACAAATGATCAAGATATGATAGTAGTGATAGGTGTGAGCAACCTCTTAGAATAATTGTGGTTGGGCCACCAATTTTCTTGTTCAACCATGTCATACTCAGATGAATTCCTTTGCCGTCCATGAATGATATCCAATTCATATTCTTCAACTTTTCTGTGTCAGAAAGTTCATCTGCTTCAAGGAGCTCTCCAATGAGACCATAATGTTCTAAAACTTGTGCAACGGTGTTGGTATAACAATCACTGTTACTTGATGTTGGGGCATTGAAGTTGTTGATACTTGAAGAAGCAGCAGTAGCAGCAGCATTAGTACTTGAAGAAAAACAGGGTAATTGCAATAATGAATATTCCTGAAAGGCTTCAAGTATTACTTTTCCAACTTGATACATATTATAATACTTGTTCTGGTAGCTACTAGTGTCTTTTTTATTATTCTCTTCTTTTGGTTTAGTGAGGAGGCCTTCAGCAATCCATTGACGGATCAACTCATCTGAGGTGATAGATTTAATGGTTTTGTCATCTCCATGTTGTGAATGAGTAAAAAGCATGCTATAATAAAAACACCGAAGGGCAATGTGATGCCAATGTTTCTCATTTTCTTGACAGATTGCACTGAAGATAGAGTTGGCTGACTGATGCAATGAAAATGCAATGATCCTCATAAATTCATCATCATCCAAGGACAGTATATTGTGATCTTCGGATTTGCTCATGTCGCAAACTTTAGTGGAAGCAGTTGAGATCAACCATTTAGATATGTTCCATGATGGTGGAGGAAGCCCCACTTTGTCAAAAAAATACCCAGAGGCAATTGGCTTATGAAGGTTGTCAACCATCAACAGATACTTACTGTTAAATAACTTCTTGGAGGTCCTTGGAACTATTGATTTAAATAGATGGTTCTTCCACCTATTGTCATTCTCTAGCCTGTAGCTACAATAACATACTTCATCAGCAGCTTCCTTCATCTTCTTGTCTTCTTCATCTAGAGTTCCCATCTCCTTTGCTACTGCGATGGCCAATTCTTCCACAATGTCCATATCTTCTTGGGTTTCTGTGGGTGAGAGATGCACCTTTATAACGTAATCAAAGGGCCCATATTCCTCCCTCAAGACCTCAAAAACAATACTTGTTATGGTCCGTGTAAACGAAGATGTAGGACCAACTCCGACATTCCACACTACTCCAGCATCTTCTTTGATCCAATCATGTCTCACATACGAAGGGTGAAGCAATGTATATTTGTTTAACCTAGGCACAAAGGAAGAAAGCAGACGTAAGAGTCTGAAAGTTGAACTAACAATCCATACCATCTATAGTCTAATGAATTGATAGTTAACATCTTACTTCTCGAATTTTTTTTCCAAATAACCCTTTAAAAAAAATTACAAAACTAACCCCTAACTTTTAAATTTTGCAAAACAGCCTCTCTGTCGCGAATTACCGCAGGCGACTGTCTTCAGTCGCTATCCCGGCTAGCGACTGAAGACGTGGCACGGCACAATTGTCCCGCTGGCACCCGTGCCGTGCCACGCCAGGTTTCAGTCGCTATCCGGGCTAGCGACTGAAACCTGGTTTTTAACCCCCAGCCGTCCCTCTCACAGTACAGCGCAGCTCATTTTTCCGAAATTTCCCAGAAATTACTGAAATATGTTTAGAGAGAGAAGGAAGAGAAGAAAGAGGAGCAGAAAATTTTTTTTCGGAGATTCTTCAAATCTGTTCACTGAGGTATATTTTTTTAACTCGTATATTTAAATTAATTAGATCATAAACTCGTAGTATTTAGATATGATTTAGAATATATTTTTATACGGATGGTAAATGCGTGAATGTGATGAAAAAAATTTAGGGTTAGGGTTAGTGTATGTTCGCAGATTAGGGTTAGGGTTAGTGTATGTTCGCAAATTAAAAAATTTAGGGTTAGTGTATGTTCGCAGATTAAAAAATTTGAAGAACCACTAAAAAATGTGATGTTTTTCAAATTTGAATTTTATTAGTATGCACGTAGATTAAAATATTTGTTAATATGTAGATGTAAACATTTGTGATTATGTATATTAAAATAATTGTTATTATTAGGGTTAGGGTTCACCGCTGTCGCTTCTTTTAGTTGGGGTTGGGGTTAGGGTTAGGGTTAGTCATCACCGCTGTCGTCCTCACCGTGTTGGCCTTTCCCGCACGGATTTAGAGCGAGAGGGGTTATTTTTTTAGGGTTGTAGGGAAAAATCGTGTTCCCCAATAGCGACTGAAACGGTATTTAAACACCATGCGTCGCTTTCACACAGTAGAGCCATTTCATTTTTCGGAAAATTCAGAAATTAGCAGAGAGAAAAAGAGAAGAGAAGGAAGAGGAGGAGAGAAGAGAAGAGAAAAGAAGAGAAGAGAAGAGAAGGGTTGGTTTTTTTGTTAGGTTTAGGGGTAGGGTTGTCAATCAGTTAGGGTTAGGGTTAGGAATCGCGGCCTCATTGTCGTAGTCATCACCGCTGTCACCCTCACTGTGTTGGCCTTTCCCGCACGAGTTTAGAGGGAGAGGGGGTTTTTTTTTAGGGTTGTAGGGAAAAATCGTGTTCCCCAATAGCGACTGAAACGGTATTTAAACACCGTGCGTCGTTTTCACACAGTACGGCCATTTCATTTTTCCGAAAATTCTGAAATTAGCAGAGAGAAAAAGAGGAGAAGGAAGAGGAGGAGAGGAGAAGAGAAGAGAAGGGTTGGTTTTTTTGTTAGATTTAGGGGTAGGGTTGTCAATCAGTTAGGGTTAGGGTTAGGGTTAGGAATCGCGGCCTCATTGTCGTAGTCATCACCGCTGTCGCCCTCACCGTGTTGGCCTTTCCCGCACGGGTTTAGAGGGATAGGGGTTATTTTTTTAGGGTTTTAAGGAAAATCGTGTTCCCCAATAGCGACTGAAACAGTATTTAAACACCGTGCGTCGCTTTCACACAGTACGGCCATTTCATTTTTCCGAAAATTCTGAAATTAGCAGAGAAAAAAAGAGAAGAGAAGGAAGAGGAGGAGAGGAGAAGAGAAGAGAAGAGAAGAGAAGGGTTGGTTTTTTTGTTAGATTTAGGGGTAGGGTTGTCAATCAGTAGGGTTAGGGTTAGGGTTAGGAATCGCGGCCTCATTGTCGTAGTCATCACCGCTGTCGCCCTGTTTGATGAATTTTTGTAATAAAAATTCATTAGAAAAGTCCATATGGCCAAATGGGCTAAAATAAAATATATATACTTGGGCTATAAAACATGATGATAAAAACCAGGACAAAAATTCCACTCGTCAAAAAAATAGTCAAAATTAGATTGGTCAAATCTGGTCAACGATGGTCAATACTTGGTCAAACCTGGTCAACGCTGGTCAACGCTGGTCAAACGTGGTCAACCTGGTCAAACGTGGTCAAATTGGTCAACAACCTAGTCAAACTGACATGCAGCCCGAGTTTGAATATGATTTATCTCTAACCTTTTATTTTATTTAAATAAATAAAAATCTATCTCTTATTCAAATTCAAAAAGGGGATAATATCTCTTTTTTATCTTTTTGTTTATTTAAATAAGAAAATATATCTTCTATTCGAATTCAAATCCCCTAAATATCTCTGGTTGTTGGATGGTTGCAACCAACTTATCCTTTTGAAAACAAGCAGGTATAGGTCCAAGGCAGGCTCAGAGGCAGGCACACGCAAGCGCAAGGCAAGATAGGCGTACAGGTCCAGAAGCACAGGTGCTAGAGCTACTCGAGCAAGCCTTGAAGGTTGTCATGGGTGAGCCTTGCTCATATGCATAGCATGCATTATACCAAACATGGAGGCCTCGTTCGTGGTGCCCGTGCTAGCTGTTCCAGTGGCGTTTCAGCTTGCCCGAACGGGAGAAAATTGGCGATAACTTCTGATCCAGAAGCCTGATTGACCCCAAATTTTTATGGCAAACAGAGGTGTACAGGTACAACATGTCCTCCAAGTTTCAAGCCGATCAGAGATCTCTAAGATCAAAATTCGATCAGAAGGGTGGCTCTGTCCAGCGCCGTTTCAGCTTGCCTGAGCGGGAGAAGATCGGCGATAACTTCTGATCCAAAATCCCGATCGACCCCAAATTTTTCTGACGAACAGGGAAGTACAGGTGCAACATGTCCTCCAAGTTTCAAGCCGATCGGAGATCTCTAAGGTTGAAATCCGATCAGAAGGGAGGCTCTGTCCAGCGCCGTTTCAGCTTGCCTGAACGGGAGAAGATCGGAGATAACTTCTGATCCAGAAGCCCGATCGACCCCAAATTTTTATGGAGAAGAGGGGAGTACAGGTGAAACATTTCCTCCAAGTTTCAAGCCGATCGGAGATCTCTAAGGTTGAAATTCGATCAGGAGATAACTCTGTCCAGAAGACGTTTCAGCTTGCCTCACGGGAGAAGATCGATATTAACTTCTCATCCAGAAGTCCGATCGTCTCCAAATTTTTTATGGAGAACAGTAGACTCATGGTGAAGCAACTCCTCCAATTCTCACCTCGATCTAAAGTCAAGAAGATCTCCAGAAGACCAATGCAATCAAGTTCTGTCTCGCTTAATTTCAGCTTGATATATGAACATTGCATTGAAGAAAGTTTCCGATCTGACGGTCCGATTGATCTCAAATTTTGATGATCAATCGAATATCTGTTCAGAAACTATTCCTCCAAGTTTCAAGCAGATCAGAGGATCATAATAATGTCAGAAGTTGTCAAAACAATCAAAGCCATTGATGAACGTTCCGATGTGTTGCTTATCATGCAATATGTGTTTACTGAAGCTAAGGAAGTCAAGATGCTATCACAAGTCATTCCATCCACTTTTCCATGTCGTTGGGTACTGATGAGGCGAAGATGACATACTTTTTGTCCGTGACTGACGAAGCCGGCCACCATTCATGCCGGGTACTGATGAGGCGAATGCATTTACTTGTTCGCGACCGACGAGGCCGAACAACCCCCTGGCCGGGCACCGACAAGGCGAAGGCCATATTTTGTGATAGTACCATAGATTGACGAGGCTATGGATTTGCATATTTGCATGCATGAGCATATGCATTGCATTCATTTATCAAGGGCAAAAGTTATTTTAAAGCTTGAAGACGATGACCATCAGCACAGTTTAATCAGAGGTTTTCTGTGGACTCGTTTTGCAGATGTAATTAACCAGGAGCTTTTCAAAAGCCTTGAGGAACCATGAACCATACAGTCTCCTAAAGTCAAGATGTATTTTCCTTGGCACAATGAGAGCTTGTAAATCCCAAAGGAACTTGTAATTTGTAAATTCTTTTCAGAATTAATAAAGTACATTGTCTCCTAAGATTGTACATTATATGTTCTCTTATGTGTATACTTATGTATACTGGCACGCCCGCACCACGAAATAGGGGGGCCAATTTCCCGGAAGAGAGATCTTCTCGGCGAAACACGCCCTCACCGTGTTGGCCTTTCCCACATGGGTTTAGAGGGAGGGGAAAATTTCTGTTGTTTGAAAAATCATGTTTTTTCTAGTACAATGAGCAATGTTGGTTCTCTAATTATACACTCTTGTACAGCTATGGAGTAACCCAGTACGGTTTACGTTTATTACGGAGCTGGTGTAATCCGTAATGGACCAAACGGTGATGATCTTGGTGGTTGTATGTATGTTTGCGGTCAAATGAGACAACCACAGTCAATGTCTGGATGATTTGAAGATGTGGTTAGTTGACCTGTTACAACTCAATGTTGCGACGGATAATCTCAAGGTGGAAGGCATGGTTCCGGATGGAAACAAATGAGTGCTGAAGAGACTGAAAGGTGACAAATCATGGGGTTCGTTTGGACGATTTGTGACAAATCCAGGCTATGTTGTCGGAACCATCATACTGTACGTTGAAATGTTAGTACATAGTTCGGAGGGCAGCCATTCAGTTAAAAGAGAAAGCACTAATATCTGTACCGGAGGTCACGATGGCGGTGGCGATGCCGATACTGGTGCAGGTGGTAGTACCAATGCCAGTGCAACTGGCAGTGTACCTTTGCAAACTGTAGAAGATACAACTCAATTTGGTAGCCATCAAGTAGATGCAGCTGAAGAATTACCAGAATTGGAGGAGAATTTTAATGAGGAGTATACTGATCCGTCAGAAATGTATGAATCTCCTGTTGAACCCACGGAACAGCAGAATTCTATGAGTGAGTGGACTGATCCATCATCCTTGAATAACAATGTGGTTCGTGATGAGCTGGGTTCGCGATGGTCTTATAATGAATCAACCGTCCAGCTTGGACAGTTGTTTCGGAATACAAAAGAATGCAAAGAAAGCCATAACTAGCTGGGCTGTCTCACTAAATAGGCCATTCCGGGTGGTCAAATCAAATCCGAGCCTGTGGACTGTGAGGTGCTTAATCCAGAATTGTCCATGGTACGTACGTGTCTGGCGGCCACAAGATGACTCGTTCTTTCGGGTGACTAGAGTTGATGACCACGGATGTCTGGCTGAGGGTATGGTGCAGCATCATAGAAATATCACTTCCAGTTTTGTTGCCAGTCTGATACTGTCAGTAGTGAAGGCAAATACGGCAATAACACCGAAAGTGATAATTGCACATGTCGCAGAGAAGTACGGTTATAATATAAAGTACGCGAAGGCATGGAGGGCTAAACAGAAGACTCTGGAGGAGCTTTTTGGTACATATGTTGAGGCATACAACTTAGTACCGAGGCTGTTGTGGCGGATATGCGAAGCAAATCCAGGCACAGCCACCGCAATTGTTGATACGCCGGCAATCGGCTCCGAGGGTGCTGTGATTCCTGGGTGCATGGTACTGCGGAGATTTTTCTGGGCATTCCAACAGTGCGTTGCATCGTTCAGGTATATGAGACCCGTGCTTTGCATTGACGGAACATTTTTTACTGGAAAATACCAGGGAACTCTGCTGACTGCCGTGGCTGTTGATGCCAATGACCAGCTTCTCCCCATAGCATATGCCGTGGTCGAGGGGGAGAACTATAGCAGTTGGCTGTGGTTCTTGGGCACTTTGAAGAATGAGGTTGTGAAAGACCGGGAGCGCGTGTGCTTGATTCATGATCGAAATGGAGGAATGCTGAGTGCGATGGAGTACATGCAATCAGGAGAGGATCCATCGCTGAGTTGGGATAATTTGCAGAGTCATTGGTGCTCACGGCATCTTGGCGCGAATTTTCACAGTCGTTTCAAGAGCAAGCGCCTGATGGTCGTGTTCAAACGGCTTAACAAACAGAACCAACAGTCAAAGTTCTCACAAATCTGGAAGTCACTGGAGGAAAGTACGTTGGCGGAATTGCGAGAAGCAGGGGTTGCAGAAGATCGCGGCGATACCGGCGCGGGAAGCCACCGGGGTCGTCTCAGTTTCAGTCAGTGGGTTCAGCCCAAACCAATGGAGAAGTGGGCGTTGCTTTACGACATAGGTGGGGCTCAGTACGGAATCATGACGACAAATTTGGCCAAGGTGTATAACTTCGTCCTCAAAGGTGTGCGATGCTTACCACTCACTGCAATAGTTGAAATGACATTCTATCGCACAGTAGCGTACTACGACAGCAGGGGTTTGGCGGCATCAAGGCTTTTGCATGACCCCTTAGCACACTGGCCCAAAAAGATCAATGATTACCTCGAATTTTGGACAAGAAAATCGTTGACACATGATGTCACAGTACTGAGTCGCTTGCACGGGAAGTACGAGGTTCGGCTAAGGCATAGACATGTCCGTGGCACACTACGGGCTGGTCGGGCCCACGAATGTCGAATTTCAAATGCAGATGCCCAATGCACATGCAACAAGCCTCAACTGCTGCACATTCCTTGCTCACATGTCATCGCTGCCTGCTCTGTTCCTAGGATCAATCCGGCGCGGTACATCTCAACCTATTATACTGTGCAGTACCTGTGGAAGACCTGGGATGGTGTCTTGAATGGGTTTGCGGCGGGGGAAAGCTATCGACAACTATCTCCGGAAGATGCCATCACGTGGATCCCAGACAAGAGGCTCCTCGTAGGCCATGTCGGCCGACGTTGATCCAGGAGGATAAATAACGATATGGATGCAGCGGAGCGTGAAGATGACGTACGTAGATGCAGCGCTTGCCGGCACCTGGGCACAGAAGAGATCGATGCCCGCGGGTGACAGGCGCATCGTCCTCGTCGCAAAACTAAATGTTGTATTATTTCAACTATTGAATGTTTTGTCGTGAGCTGTACTGAATTTCTATATATCAGTTGTACTTAATTTCCCTAATGTCTTCTCGTGAATTTTTGTAAGCACTACTGAATGTTTTTTTATTTACTGAATATTTGTTTATGTACTCAATGTTTCAACTTCTCAACCAATATGTGACAACTGCAGGTATGGCGGACGACCATCAGCTTCCCGAGCTGATTTCACAGCACCATCAGGAGCGTCGCCGTGCTCGACGCCTTCTACAGGGCATCGTTCTCCCAGCTCTGCGTATGAGGACACCGCGTGAGATGTGGCCTCTAGATGAGCGGTTCGCGCCTTATTTGCTCGAGGCCGGACTGTTGCCTTTCGCTCGCATGGTGGATCGAGCAAGGAGATTCCCTTTCGACCGAGCCCTCATTACTGCGCTTGTGGATCGGTGGAGGCCCGAGACGCACATGTTCCACTTCAGTTTTGACGAGCTCACTATCACGCTGCAGGACGTCAGCATGCTGCTTGGACTGCCTATCCGCGGGGAGATATATGTCCCAGCAACCACCGAGAGAGCTGTATGGCGCCTAGATTTCCTACAGCGCTTCGAGGGAGTAGGGCCAGCGGGGGGGTTTGCGCAGGACGCGGGAGTTCCCCAGAGTTACCTTCGCGCAGTGCGCGATGCTGCGCTCCCCTTGGCCGCTCCAGAGGAGGTCTTCAGGCGCCACCTTGAGGCGTACTTGCTGTACCTGTTTGGGTGGTTGCTCTTCCCTGGCACCCACGGAGACATCTGCGAGCGGCAGTACGTTCAGCTCGCCAAGAGTATTGCCGACTCGGCCCTGGGCCACGTGCCGACGTTCAGTTTCGGATCCGCCGTGCTCTGCCACACCTACAGGGGGTTGTGTGACGCCACGAGCAGAGACCAGGTCAGCTCTCTTTTCGCTGGGTGCGCCATCCTCTTGCAGATGTGGTCATACGAGCATTTCCCCATCGGTCGACCGCTGGTTCCGCGGGATCAGTTTGCATTAGTCGGGGATGGGAGAGACGGCCCCGTGATGGGATGGAAGTGGGCTAGGCTGAGTTTGAGGTGGGCCACAGATCAGGCGCACCTCTGTTATCCTTCGTACGCCACAGACTTCGATCTGCTTCTCGACGACAGCGTCATCTGGGATCTGTGGACCACCGCAAACCTCCAATCCGTCGCTCCAGCCGGCCTTTCTTCTCTTTGTACGCAGGATGCTGTGTACTGGCGCACCCAGGTTCTGCTCGTCTTCTCGCACATGATTGAGGGTTACTCGCCTGAGCGAGTTATGCGCCAGTTTGGCCTACGCCAGCTTGTCCCCGTGCCGCCTCCTCGACAGATCCCGCACAATATCCACGAGTACGTCAAATATGCATTACATTCACATGTTATTTTATACATAATTTCCATCACGAACTAATTGCTTTGTCCGCAGGCAATCCAGGAAGGGTCGAGTGAGGGACGATTTCGTTCGTCGACAGCAGCCTTATGTGCAGGAATGGATGGATTGGGCCCACACACGCACGGGCGAGGAGCACAGGCCGTACAGCCACGACATCCATTTTTCCTATCTGTCCTGGTACCGACCTCGCACGATCTACCGATTGACGGGCGGTCCACCCGTTGCGCCTGATGAGCCCATCCCTCCCGCCACCATCGATGACGGCTACGACCGACGCCTAACTGGGTGAATCCACTCTTCTGTGAGTTCCTTAGCTCTTTGAAACCTTACTTTCACATGGATTGTCGTTCTATAATTGCATTAATTCGTGTGCACAGCTAGACATTCTCGGCGGCATCTCTACTGGTGCACGGGACATGATGGTCAGGTCCCGCCTCAGACCCACCATGCCCAGCGACGATGTGTACGCATATTGTTCAGAGGTCGAGCGGCGGGTCGATCAGATTTTGGTCGGTTTCAGAGTGCTGCTGCCACCTCACTTGACCGTGATTCCCCCACCATCACCGTCGGCGCCAGGTCATTCGTCGCATGTGCCACCAGCGGACCGTCCGTCATCGTCGCGCCCTCCACCACTGCACACGGGTTTCGTGCCTGCCGACAGCTCTTCGGATGAAGAACTCGATACTCCTCCATGGCATCAGCCTCTTGACCAGGCACAACAGCATCCTACACAGCCGACACATATGCTTCCTAGCTTCCTTCCCGATGCTCCGCCGCCTACGCAGCCGACACAGTCTTCCTAGTCTATGCCAGCTGTGCAGACACCACCAGTGAGGAGGCGGCTCGTCAGGAATCGTCAACCCCCCTCTCGGTACACATCATCAGAGTATCAGCCCCCCCCACAGAGGGGCAGGAGGGGGCACTAGTCCAATGTAGGCTTTTCTCAGACTGTTCAGTTTTCGTACATTTTTGTTAGGTTTCCAACTTTTTGGGGTATTATGTTTTCTATTGTTCTACTTTTGTATGACTTTGCGTTTCTGCTTTTCAGCCTTTACCTATTCATCTGATGCTCGTTTTCGTATGATTAGCCTTTTTGACTTTTGCACCTACCATCTTTTGCGCCGAGACGTCTAGTTTTGTACAAATGCGTCGAACCAACGAGACAAAACTAGGTATCAAAAGCACGGTATAAATGCGAAATTAGTATGTACTTGTACGGTCCCGATGCCAAAACTTTGTCGTCTTACTCCTTTTCGCAAATCAGCTTAGAATTATCGCGGCTTATACCTTTTTAAGATTTTCCGCAGAACCTAAAAAGGCTAAAACCCACATCTCCAAACTTCGATCTAATTCAAGGAGTATCTATCACTGAAATCTTACATAACAACAAAGAAAAAAAGTCATTCCCAATAATTAACCTAGTGAATTAGGCCTAAAAATTCTAATCACAAAAAAAATTCGAAAAAAAAACCTATCTATCCATATATATATATAAGTCCATCTCAGCATACGTCTACAAACTCGTATCAACATAGAAATAGAAAAAAACATATCGATTCATACGGCGGACAACAATTTTTATAGCTTAAATTTCTTTCTAGTTTATTAGTCTAAAAGTTAGTTAAATGAAGACTGAAACAAACCAAGCCACTATAAAAGACATACAAAGATATATCTATTCTAATTATTACTTCTATAAGATAGGATTTTCTTGTGCACACATATTAAAGAAATGTAAAGTCTAGAATAGAATAGAGAAAAAAACCTATACCTACATTAATAGAGGTTCTCAATTTGATCTCTCCCTAACATTAATAATGGGTAGAAGTAAAAAAAATCATGATTTTGATCGGCTCTTATACTAGGAAACGATGCAAAGTGAAAAGGGGGCCCATATTTTGAAATAGAAGTAGTATGTTTTTTTTAATTTAGTTCATATGTGCAGAAAATAAAAAAACTGAAGTTTCCAAAAGAATAGAAAGTCTAAATTAAAATATGGTATATTTAAGAATTTCAGGATTAGAAAAAAAAACCCAAAATAGATAGATATAGGGAACAAAAATATCATAAAATAAAAATAAAAATAAATCTAGAAACAACAAAAAATTTATAAAAATAACAAGAAGGCCAAAAAATTTACAAAAACAAGAAGAAGAAGAAAATATATATATATATATATATATATAATGATTGAAATGAACATAACCTGTCCAAAAATAAATAATTAAAGCACAAAATCAAATGAATAAATGAGAAATAAAAATACTAAAATGAAAAAATAGAATATGAGGTTGAATTGAAATAAAAAAAATTAGAAACCCAATTTGTGAAATTTTTATCTCACAATTCGTTCCATTAGTTTAACTCAAATGTTGAAGTAGTTATTGGTATAATACGTTGAATACAAATTTATATTTATTGAGTTGAAATATATAGATTGTTTCATATATGCATAAAAACACGTTTCACTTGCTATTATCTTGTGCTTTGTAAATATTTTTTTGTAAATCATTTCATTTTTATGGTGTGACACATTTCTATTAACTACTACAATATTCCTTTCAAGCTATCTATTGCAACATCTTCACAGATTAATTCTATAACATCCTAAATTTGGAATTTTTGATTGTAAGGTTCTTCAAATTTTGTAATGTTCAATTCCTTAATTATAAATTTTATGAGTTTAGGGAATATGCGCATCACTTCGAATTGATTATCAATAATTAATTTCAGATCGATAAAATTAAAATTTAAATAATTTAATCATAGTATCGACATTTTATGATACTTGTAGATTCAACAAATTACCTCGAAGACTAGTGCATGCAATAGTTGTGATTTGTATGGGAATTAAGCATAACTTCAAGGTATCATTGATTAAATTAGGATATCATAGATACATGAACGCTTGAGAAAAACATATGTAGTACTATGAAAGTTTCTAAGCAGTAAGTAGTTTTGTGTTCTCTGTCCAATGTTTTCCTTTCTGGGTGAAACAAGAGTGACTAAACTTAGTTTGCACGCAGTTGCCCTTCATTCTCTTGTTTGACGATTTTTGTAAAAAAAAATAGGTCCTGGGCCCGCCACATAACTTGGTGTCTTGCAATGTGTGAGTAAATTTTAATGGAGCATATTGAAATTTGTAGATAGGAGAAATATTGCAATAAATTCATGGTAATGTAAATCAACATTGCACCATATTTGAGCACGTCAATATTGGTTCAGTCATGAAGGAGCAGCATCTAGTTGCCCTTACAATGCATAAGTCGACCCGAGCAGACACCTATTTGTAATTTATTGTTAATTTTGAATCTTTAAATAAAATAAGTAGTTCCATGATTTTTTGGAATTCTCTAAAGTTGTTGAACCCAAACATGACATTATTGTAGTCTGAATGGCACATATGAAAGCACCAACTCTCAATGAAATCTCTTTGAAGGTAAATTCATTCTTGTTTCAAATATATATGGTCCTCCGTGTGTGTGTGTAGAGAGAGATAAAAGAAGAATTTTCATAGAATTAGGGCATCTATACTGTGATGAGGATATTCCTTGGGTAATTTTGGGGGGATTTTAATTTGTATTCTTCTAATAGAAATAAGCCTCTGCCTGCTATTCATGACATG
Organism: Pharus latifolius; assembly: GCA_019359835.1. Taxonomy (NCBI): domain Eukaryota; kingdom Viridiplantae; phylum Streptophyta; class Magnoliopsida; order Poales; family Poaceae; genus Pharus; species Pharus latifolius. Next base: position 23,346,524 of record CM033322.1, read on the forward strand.
GATAGCTTCCAAGATCTTATCTTTCCACAATCAATACTACTGGATATGCCTTCTCTTGGAGTAATAGACAAGAACAACCCATACTAGACAAGTTGGATAGACTTTTGTAAATACCTTCAGCTGGTCTAAATAGTCTTAGAAAGCTTTAATTTATGTCCTTAATTATATTGCTGGCGTTAAATTTGCAAAAGACTTTAATGAATCTCCTGTGTGCAAGTTAGCGAGTATTTGGGCTTTTGAGGGCTCAAACAAAGTATGTTTTAGATGAGGATCACACTTGGACATTCCATTAGACAATAGAGAGCCTCTAGAGGCTTGTACTGTCAACCTATACGGTCACCCCAATCGTATAACACACTGTCTACTTTAATTATTACTATAAATAAATATTATTAAGAGTATTCAAACTTTATTTAAACCAACAAAAAAATAAAGAAAGGAAAAAAATTAAATACATTTGGGTCTATTTAAGCTGCAAGCTTGCCCCCCAGGAAGCCATCACCCGGGAGAACTTCAGGGTTATGGTCACCCTTGGGTGAACCATTGCCTGCGAGAACCCTCTGGATCAAGGTCACCCTCGAGTGAGCCGTGGCTCGAGATAGGGCTGGACAAAAAGATCGAAACTCGCGAGCTATTCGAGATCGGATCGAAAATCGGCTCGGTTCGAGATCGGCTCGAGCCCTTAACGAGCCGAGCTCGAGCCCAAGATGAAGCTCGAGAGAGAACTCAAGCCGAGCCCGAGCCTTCCCGAGCTCGCTCGAGCTCGGCTCGTTAAAACCCCAATTACATCATTATTCCTCGATCCCTAACCTAGCAATCAAAATACTCCTAAGTCTCCAATCCTCAAAACGCTATTCGGCGGCCCGTGCGTGGAGGAGAGCGGCGGCGGCGACTGCGCGTGGAGGAGAGGAGAGGAGCGGCGGCGGCCGTGCGTGGAGGAGAGCGGCGGCGGCAGCCGCGCGTGGAGGAGAGGAGAGGAGCGGCGGCGGCCGTGCGTGGAGGAGAGCGGCGACGGCGCCCACGAGTGGAGGAGAGGAGCGGCGGCAACGCAGGTGCGTGGAGAGCGACGGCGGCGCCCGCGCGTGGAGGAGAGCGGCGATGGCGGCCCGCGCGTGGAGAGGAGCGGCGGCTGCGCCGGTGTTTAGAGAGCGACGGCGGCGCCCGCGCGTGGAGGAGAGCGGCGGCGGCAGCCTGCGCGTGGAGGAGAGGTTGTCGAGCCGAGCTCGAGCTCTGTCGAGCTTTCTTCGAGTCAAGCCCGAGCTTGGTTTGAAGCTTGTTAAGACTTCGAGCCGAGCCCGAGCCGAGCCCAGTGCACTATCGAGCTCGAGCCGAGTCTGCTTGGGCTCGCTCGAGCTCGGCTCGTTTCCAGGCCTAGCCCGAGACAACCCTCTTGGGTAAGCTTGCCCCTCGGGAGAACCTTCTTGGTTAAGGTCCCCCCTGGGTGAGCCATTGCTCGAGAGAACCACTGGGGTAAACTCGCCCGCCAAGAGAACCCCTGGGGGAACTCGCCCCCCGAGAGAACCCCTGAGGTAAACTCGCCCCCCAAGAGAGCCATCACCCTGGAGAACCCTCTGGGGTAAGCTTGGCCCCCAAGAAAGCTGTCACCTGGGAGAACCTTTTGAGTTAAGGCCACCCCCGGGTGAGTCGTTGCCCGAGAGAACCCCTGGGGTAAACTCGCCCCTCAAAAGAGCTGTCACCCGAGAGAACCCTTGGGGTAAACTCACCCCCCAAGAGAGCTGTCACCCAAGAAGACCCTCTAGGTGAAGGTCACCCCCAGGTGAGTCGTGGCCTGGAAGAACCATCCGAGTTAAGGTCACTCTCCAATGAACTGTGGCCCGGGAGAACTCTCTAGGGTAAGCTCGCCCCCTGGGAGAGCCATCACCTAGGAGAACCATCTGGGTTAAGGTCACCCCTCGAGAGAGCTATCATCTGGGAGAACCCTTTGGGTTAAGGTGCCCCCGAGTGAGCCGTGGCTCAGGAGAATCCTCCAGGGTAAGCTCGCCCGCAAGAGAGGCATCACCGAGAGAACACTCCGAGTTAAGGTCACCTCCAGGTGAGTTATCATCCTGGTGAACCCTTGCCTTCAAGATTGGCCCCATTTTCCCAGTGGGGCCCACCGGGGCTCATGTCAAAGATCCACAACCTGCACTTGGGGAATTGACCATCTCGCCCACCATCTAAGGGTTGCTGCGAAGGGCATTAGGGTCTTTAGACTCAACTTAGTGCTATAAATACCCCTTACACACCCTCATTTGTGAATAAGAGCTATTTGCATTAATACAATCAACCACCAATTAGTGTGCCTTGCTCCTCGCGAAAAGACCTCTCAACTGACTAATATTGGGGGCACATCTACAGGATTAAGATTCCAACTAGAACCCCAACCTATATAAATCCACTGCATAAACATTCTCGTGATTGCACGATTCGGAGTGACTCGTCACATGGTCAGTCCAAGTCGTTAGTTCTTTACAACTTGTGAATCTTACCGGTCGCGGGCTCCCAACCCATGACAAATCTATAGCTTTATATTTTTTGATTTAAAATATATGAAATTTTGTCATATTTCATGTTGCTATTATTTTTTGAATTGCTAATATTTTTTACAACATCATTTAATTTTTATGATGTGAGTATGTGCCACTGTCGGCCTACATCCAATCCATTTTTAGTGCTTTGATAGATTTCTATGACTACTACAATATTTCTTCCAAACTATATATTGCAACAAATATATATATATATATATATATATATATATATATAATTGTATGGTGCTATATAACTAAATGGCATGCACATTTTTCTTTTCTTACTAATATTGATAGATCAATATAAATCACAAAATTGTTATCATTAAAGACTCTGTGATTTTTATTTGTCGGTTCTTATGACTTGATTTTTTATCTCTATAAAACAGATGGGTGCGCGGATATGTGTCAGTTTCAAATTGGGGAGTAGAATAGAAACTGTGTTCGTACTTTCTCTTTGTACAGTTTTCATTCTAATTCCTATAATTTTCCATTTTATTATTGGGACATTTGTAGGTGCACTTTTTTTTCTCATTTTATGGATTTTTTCCTTCAAGTTTTTGTTTTATTTATTTTCGTTAGCTGTGTCTTATCACATGGTTGTATGTTTCATATATTTTAGTTGTAAGCGCTTAACATATATGTTTAAGTCCGTACATTATGTAGTTATAAGCGTTTGACATGTATACTGAATCACACATATTCTTCGGCCCTACAACTCTAACATGCATGCGTAAAAGCATGTCTTCTAATTGTAAGCACCCAACCCACATATTTAAGTGTGCATATTATTTAGTTAGTTGTAAGTGCTCAATATATATACATGCATAAACGTATATATTTTTTCATTAGTGTGGGGTCCACATCCATGTAAGTGTATATATCCTTTAATTATAAATACTAAATACACATGTATAAATGCATATATTATTAGTTAAGTGTTCTACACATAGAAAGAGCATGCACAATGTGAATTGTCTACTGCCTTGTTTTATAGAGGCCATTTCTCTTAGTAGGTGCTCAATAGTAAAATGGGTGGGAGTAATAAAATAGAAATGTTTAGCGTGTGGAAAACAAATTGGTGCATGTTCACCCAATAGATGCCCTCATGTAGCATCTAGATCCATCTCCCCGGTCTCAGTTTAACAACATCCTAATGTTGTTAGTATCCACCACACCTTCTCTTTATAAATGACGTGGTTTTAAAAACAAATCACCCCATCCTCCCCATGTATGCTTCGATCCTGCATAGAAAACCACCAGCCAACCGCTTGCTAGCAATGCCTTTTTCGTTTCAGATAGGTTACTACCACTGTAGAGGTATTTTACTATTGATCTTTCAACAAAATTATTACGTATTTTATATTCTTTTTTCTTTTGTTTTAGATTGGTTATTGCATATGTAGAGGTATTTTACAAACAATATTTAATGAAATTATAGTGTGTGATCTTTTATTCTATTCCTCTTTGTTTCAGATCAGTTATTGCATCTATGATTCTTCGTTTCAGATCAATTATTGCCACTGTAAAGTAATTTTACTATCGATCCTCAACGAAAGTACTACGTATTTAATTTATATTCCATTTTCCTTCAACAAAATTACAATGTTTAGTTTCAAATAGTCTTTAACAAATTACCATGTTTAATTTCACATTTGATTATATATCTGTGTTATTAATAATATTCTATAGAACAACTGGATGTATAAATCTATTATTGTATCGTCATGGCGACACCTTCTTCGAAGTTGGATCAACATGTGCCATACAGGACGATGTTTACTCTAGAAACTATGGCAAAAGGATTCAATAGACATCGACAAATTGTTTAATATAGACACCAACAAGCCTGAGATATTGTTATACTATAAGCATCAACGAGTACAACATTTATACCCATAAGTGATCACACATCCACACTTAATAGTAAACATCACTAGCTGCATGCCACAGATAGTGCCACACCCTAGCGGATGTATCTATACTTACATATATATGTTGTGTGTGTGTGTGTGACAAACACACATGCACACACACAAATGAAGTAGCTTTATATATATATATATATATATATATATATACACTGTCTTCTTATGTTATGTTTTGAGAATTATGGCATGTCACATATTGTTTTGAGAATGTTAGTATATTGTTAATTATTATTGAGAATTACTTTGTGTTTTGTAATTTGTTAGTCATCTATACGAGTCATTTACAATTGATAAAACTGATTCAAGAAGTATTTACTACAACTTAAGTTCTGTTTTACTATAGTAGTTAAAGACATTTGTGGTATATCATTATATGACCGCACAAAACACACAAAGAAATTCCAAAAAAATTCAGTTTGAACAAAATAGTAAAGAATCGGATATCATGCTAGAAATTTCGAAGGGATACAAAGCAGTTGCAACACAAAAAACTCAAAAAACTGTCCATTCGATATCACTTCATACTCTACTACAAATTACTACCAAAAAAGTTATAATTTACTACCATAATAGCATGTAATCATTGTATGTGGTAGGCCATTTTGAATGTCCCAAAAAGCGGTTATGTGGCAAAAAAGGGAAAAATGAAGTGACTTTGACATATATTGTAATAATTGCTCATCTAACACCATTAACTTCCCCATCCTATCATCTAATAGGCATTCTTATCTAACAGTTGATATTACTGGTGATTAGTTAGCTAAATTGGATGGTTGATAGACTGAGTATAGAATAACTTTTCTATGGATGGTCATATAATAGTGGTCATATTTTGTTACTCCTATTGTTACATCAAATGATTCACAATGTTTGTATTTTGTATATTACATGTTACAGATCGACACGATACAACATATTAAAATTTTGCTCCATCCACACCATTCACTGAAAGTTCTACCTTCATCCCCACCTATCCTCTCTCTTCATCTTCCTTCTCTCCCCTACTACCAATGCCCACCCCAAACCCCATGCGCCCCCCACCTACCGGTTGGCCACAGCCTGTTGTCGCCACCTATCGCAATCATTGCACCTACGGCGTCTTTGTCTCCGCCGCCAACCACCACCACCTGTAGCCGGTGACACCACTGCTGCCTCACTATCCCGCTACCACTCATTGTGGGTGATATTAAAGAGAGAGCAAGGTAAACCCTGAAGGGGCTAGATCAAGGAGAGAAGTTTTGATCCAACAATAAAAAAAAAGTGTATGCAAGATAAGAAAAAATAGATACCTCCATCTTAACAAAACTCTTAAAAAATTGTAAAATCAATTAAAAACAAGAAAAGTTAGATCATACTACTACTCTGCACACTCCCGGCATCAGTTTAAAAGAAAAAAAAAAAACTTTCCCAACCATTATCCGCCTGTATCAAATATGTTTTCACCCCTACATATTGCAACATTGTCATAAAATAATCTAATTCAATGACATCCTAAATTTGGCAAATTTGATTATACGGTCCTTCAAGTTTTAGAATGTGAAGCATTTCTAATTTTACATAAATTTTATGTGTTTAGAGAATATGCACAACAATATGTATTGATTAAATTAATTACTTTCAAGTCTGTAAAATTAAAAATGTAGATAATTTTAATAGTATCAATATTGTATGATATTTTGGATCCGAAAAGTTACTTTGAAGTCTAGTCCAGTCCATACAATAAGATGAAGTTTTTGACCAAGTAGCTGTAGTTTTTAGGGAATTAACCATCACTTTTTTTTATGGAATAAGTTCAATTTTGGTTCTCTACTTTGGTTCAAGTCTATTTTTAGTCATGTATATTAAAAATGTTTAAAAATCATTCCCCTACTATTAAAACCGTGTCATCGGGTTTTTTGGGTGGCATTCTATGGTTGCAAATTTTTGAATTTCCTGGAGTGTACATACGGCAAGAATAGTTGATAGAGGCGGGAATGAGAAAATCGCTTTCTCTAAAATGTCCCTAAGCAACACCTCATGTATATTTGAAACAAATTAGCTTATGCTAAATAGCTATTGATTTTGCTAGTATTAAGGATTGTGTTACTATAGTTAATTAAATTAGGATAGCTTTTCTGACAAGAGCCATCAACACATAAACTCTTATGAAGAAGAACACATATGTAGTACTATGAAAGTTTCTAGTCAATTAGCAGTTTTTTTCAAATCTTGATTAGTTATCCATTCTTTTTTATAAGAAAATATTAATAAGTGACTAAGACGAGAGTTGGGTTGAGCATAGTTGGCATTTATTTTTTGAAGGAGAGAACCCCTGGGGGCTCCGAAGGGACACTACTTGGTAAGAAATTTTGGCTTGATCTTCATTTTGTTGGTAGTTGGATATAATTGGTTCAAGGCCTAAAGAAATGAAGTTTGCAAACCATCATTAAAGAACATTATATAATCCTATGAAATTATCACCCAACCACAAATATAGATGTAGATGGAAAGATGTGCGCCACACTATGCTATCCACGTCATCATTACCAAAATATCAGAAGTTGCCGAGTGTTTTCTTGTTGCTGATTGTTTTCGGTGACACATAGGAAATTTGCGAGTATTTGAGAAAACACTTGGGAAAGTGCACTCCACTAAGTGTTTCAAAAATAATGGTCAACAAAGTGGCAGAAAAAGCCACAATACAAGCTAGAGTTTTCCCAAGTGTTCCAAATATAATAACACTTGGGAAAATTTTTGTGTGGTTAATTCAGGTGGCTTTTCCTGAGTATGATTGACAAAAACACGCGGTCAAACTCTCCCTCCCAATTTTCATCCAAATTTATGTTCTCGCTTGGTGAAATTTCAGAATTCCCCCTCTCCTTCCCATGCCCTCTCTCAATCCCACTATCTCCCCTACCCACACTTCAACAGATCTGGCGACAACGAGTGAGATAGCAATGGCGATGGTTGTCAATGGCTGTGAGAGGCTACGGCAACGTGAGGCAATGACTGTCGTGAGGCAGTGGTCGCGCAAGGCAGTGATGGTCGTAGATTTGGCGGTGAGATTCGGTGAGAGTCAACGACGGCAAAGCAACGATGAAAGCCCATGGTGGCAGTCACAAATCTAATTGGCGAGGTGGCGGCGAGAGCCAACACCTATTGCATATGGTGCTCAATGACCGGCGAAGCAACGACGGTGAGTGTAACATCCCTAATTTTTGCCCCATTTTTCATTCTCTGAGCATCGCCTTATCACGCGCATCTTGCATCACCTAACTCTGAAAGAGCCCAAACCAAAACCAATACAAACGCAATGTGCTCTAAGATCCTCTCGTGTCAAAACATCTCAAGTCGGCCGGTTCTATCCCAAAATCGAAAACGACCGCTTCTAGGAAGCCCTAAAAAGTCCAAAATCTCCGTTTGAAGTCCGAATTGAGATCTGTCTTCTCCTATAGGTTCATATCGCTATTTGATACGTATCGTCCTTTAGAAACATCTCCAGATTCGCGACGAAAACCAGAGTTTCAGCTGTTGGAAGAATCTGAAAACAAAAGTACTATTTTTACCCGGCTCTGTTTTCGTTTTGGCCGAAACCCTGCCAAAGCTTCTCATTTTTGCACATACTCAATTGGAATGAGTGTGTAACATTTTCATCTAACCCTCAGAAAAATCAGATTTACATTTGGGCCCCTAAATCTCAAAAATACCCAAAATACCCCTAGAGCAAAGCTGTGTACAGTACACGGCACAGTACTGTGCCTGTGCCGTGCGCGCGCTCTGCGTGCCACCCGTGCGCCTCCCCGCCGCGCCACCGCGTCCCTTCGCCGCCGGCACCGCCCCATGTGCGCCTCGCGTGCCCCGTGTGCTGAGCCACCTGTCGAAGCCACGGCAGCGCCTCGGGAACCCCCAGGTCGCCGCGATCGTCCCGTCGCATCGCCACCGAACGCCACTCCACCTGACCGCGCGCAAAAGTCGCCGCTCCTGTGCTCCTCGGCCACGTCCAGTGCCAGCATTGGGTGAGAGTGCCATCGCCGTCCTTTGCCCGAGCTGTAGCCACGACCATTGATCCTCACGCCGGAGCTCAGTCCCATCGCCACCGTCCTCGCCTCCGGTTAATGCCGCAAACACGCCCAGAAGCGCCCTCCCTCGGCCATTACCTCCCCCAAAGCTCCTGGAGGCTATAAAAGCCAGAGCATAGCTTCTCTTCATCACACACACACAGCAAACGCCACAGAATCCACTGTTCATCGTCTTCCCCGAGCTCCACCTTCGGCCTCCACGGTGACAGCTCGCTGTGGTGAGTTTTTCTTCAAAATAAAGCCACCAGCATACTCCTCTTAGCCCCTAGATGGTCCACGAGCAAGGAATTGAGCTCATTTCTTCTCCAACTCCGGCTATCACCGGTTTTCTATTTCTCTCTGTTTTACAAAATTCAACTTGAACCAGTGAGCTTTAGAACTCGTGCTAGTAGGAAGAAATACTCCTTAGAGTACACTCTATTGCCCCAGCCAGTTAATTTTGGTTTTCAATCAGCCAATCAAAAACCCCCAAATCCCCCGGCCGTGAACTCCAGCAGTTAACTCCAGCGAGCCTCCAACCGCCACCTCCAGGCAATCCAATGATCCAGCAGTGACCTCTACACTCCCAGGAGCAAGAATATGTAATTTGTTTTGAAATTGATCAACTCTAGGTGCTCCAATTGCTCTGCCCTAGTTTCTGTTCAAAACAGCCACCTTGGCATTCAAATTCCGGCCAACTCCGGCCATCCTCGGCCAAACCCTTCAACCAGCCACCTCCTGACACTTAAGCCTACATGTTTGACATAGTTTTCCCTCAAATGCATGAGCCAATTGCTCAGGACACACAAGCCCTAATTTCAGCAGTACAATGGCATAGAAATTGCTGTGTCCTGGACCTTTTTGTAAATTCTGGAAAACCTAAGCCTTTTCTGCTTGTCCCACTTTGTCAAATAGCTTCGCCTTAGTCTAATGCACCTACTGTCCAATTTTCATCTCATTCAGAGCTACCTAGACCCTTTAACCCACTTTTCGGCTTTTAGGTTAAGTTCGGACGTGACCCGAACGTCGCCCTTTTGACGTCCAATGTCCGTCGACCCTAAGAGTCTTATTTACTACTCTTCTTGTCCATCCTAAACTAGCACAATTCAACCCTTGGAAATCCGAAGCCCAAACCCTAGTCCAGTTCAGAAATCAGAAGCCGTTCCAGTATAGCGCCTTATTATTTTATGTGAGCATAAGTTGTCGTATTTTGTAAGTTGATTGTAATACCTTGTGTGTATACCTGTATTTGAAGATCAAGACTTCGACTACGTGGAAGAGGAAACAGAAGAACCCGCAGACTACGACGCTACTGCTTGGCAAGGCAAGTTTCCCTCCTTTGAACATACTGCGCCTATTATTTTCATGCATATAATTATTTGGAATTTGGTACCTACACATGCATGCATAGATAGTTTTGATAAAAATATATGTTGAGAAATGATGTGAGTAGATAGTCCTACTTTGCAGACCCCCCCTTGGTTCATAACAAATTACTTTACCTTGTCACCCTAGGAGTAGGAATGTAAAATGGAAATACATGTCTATACTGATAAATGTGTAAAAGTAAAGAGGAAGGCAGAAGCATGAGCAAACTATTTCTAAAAGGTCATTTTATGTAAAAGAAATAGGGACTATTAGCGAGGTCGGTTTGGATGGTTGGCGCTATGTGCGCGGTGGGTTTGTGAAAGCCTCGCTAAGGGTCCATAAGGACGGGATCGTCGTGCTGTGCTTCAAGCGGCCTGAAAACGTGCTAACCACCCGCCTGGTATGGGACAGGCACAATGTCATGACTCACCTAGAGTTAATCGTTTCCTGCAATGGTTGTCGATCCGGTTTTCCGAGTGGAAATTGGTGGGCCACAGAGGGCCACGAGTGGTGTGAGGGGTAGAGAGGATAAGGTGTAAGAAGGAAGTCGCCCTAGCCTGGCTCTCGAGTCGTGCGCGACCGAACCCGGAAGTGGGATTTTCATGCGTCCAGAGGAGGACTTCATGGACCCAAGGCTAGAAGAAAAGGCAGTGGGGAGGACCCACAACGATAATGAGGACCTTACGCGTGCTTGCCATGTATCATGTTGTAGGGAGTACCTACCTTGATAATGGGGCCGGTATTGTCTATGTATCGGGCAGAAAATTATTAACAATAGGTCAGTAAACTGTTGTGTAAGCTCAGCCTGGTCACCTACGTATAAGTCGCAGGGAGCTGATCCGACATTTAAGTTGAGTTTTCGTGGTGGGTACAGTGGTACACCTCTGCAGAGTGTAAAAAGGTATTCGAATACTCCGAGCTCCCGGGTTTTCTGGAGCCTGGTCGTCGTGGGGTGAACCCACGTCATTGCAGCATGATTAGTATTGCTAAATTCTTTAAAATGAGGTCAAACCGTGGCAACTCATGGGAGTTTAGCCTGACTTGCGAAAAATATACACATGTACAGTTTTGACAAATTACTTTGAGAAATAAAACCCCAGGTTCAGGGAGATTTTCTAAAATACTAAAATACCTCTGTTTCCAATAAAATTTCATTAAGTATGGAACCATATGGCTTGTCGTTGTCAATAACTGCATACTATACTTCCTTATACGGGAACTTGTTGAGCTTTGTACGCTCACCCTTGCCGATTCAATAAGCACAGAGGAGGAAGCAACTGATTTCATAGACTATGGAATCGAGCCGGCACAAGAAGACCCCGACACAGTTCCAGGAGATCCAAGCACCTGAAGGGTCATCCGACCTCAGTGAGAGCGATGTGGGTTTCGCCCTGCTGCACGCTTTGTTGTTTGAGGGAGATGTTTCCCCTCTGCCTTGTTATCTTGCTACTCTTTCTCGACGTGGTCCCGCACACGTCGGTTATTGTAATATGGGTCTGAACGACCCCCTTACGCTATGTTATTGTATGTATGTAATTGCCGTTGGATGTTCTGAAGTTTCAACTCCTGTGCACAAATTACCTGGGCATTTGTATTAGGTTCCCTCTAACGAGGGGCCCACAGTGAGAACCAATGATGGATCTGGTCACGGATCCGGTGAGATCCAATGGCTGTTCTGGAAACACTTGGGAAACACGTTTTTGCCAAAAAAAAAATTTTGGTCAAGCTCCTATGCCCAGTCTGAGTGTTTTTGACACTCAGTGTCTCCCGTGATTTTGATAGTGCATGATGATGAGCCTGGTGATATCACTGCATGGGAGATGAAAATCTCAAAAGAAAAACTTTAGTAATTATAAAACACCTAATTTTCAGTTATAAGACTCTTGGTACTACATTTATACTACTTGGCCAGCAAACTCTAACAAAGAAATTAAAATCTAGATGGTCACAAAGAAACTTAAATAACAATTACAAACCAAATAGAACTCTCACCTAAGCCTAAAATTTTGCCGCAATAATGTTCATGCTTGGAGTTGCCCACCTCAGCACCAATGGAGCTAAGTAGAGTCTATTAGGTCACAAGACCCCACAAAATTTTGCATTTCAATCGTCACATGTAAAGATATTTCTACAAGTCCAACAAACTTCAAAGGACCATATTTCTTTTTGAAAATAAAGAAGGGACATATTGAAAATTATCTATATAGATGGGACCTCAGTTGCTATATTTTCTAAAGTCTAGCTCCACCATTGCTTTTCAGCATCAACTCATATGAATTGTGGAGCTACATTGTGTTCTACTTCTACGGGTCATTGGATCCCCTAAAACTTTGCATCTAGGACCCTCAAGCGTGAATGGTATTACAGAAAAGGACACAGGGACCCCACTCAATATAATTCTTGACTCCAATAGTACATAACTCAAATTATGTCTCCCACATCAGTTCATATCGGTGGGTTTAGATGAATCCGAGATCAAGTTTGAACAATACTCAAATTGGACTAGCCAAATACGGCTCCAAATAGAATTAGGGACACTTGGAACTCGGTTGAAAAAGAAACTTGCTCAGGTACAACACTTAGATGGATAGGAAGAATAATAATATTGCTTAATAGTAAGAGAACGAGGAGGCCAAAAATGAGTCTCTATACAAAGGTTTAGTCTTAGCATGGGATGCTACTCATAAGGCACCTAAGCAAAGAGGTTGATATCATAGTGCATTCCAAAGAAAGTCTTAGCTGTGCACTGTGTGTAGGTCTTAAGTTACAAATTGCAGTTTCATGTTATGATCTCTCCCCACGCCAAATTTATGGTTTGGGAAGGAATAATTTTTTACCATTGAAAAAGTTAGAAATATGTGATCTACCATGGAATTTTTAATGTATTATTATATGTCACTTTATAATATGTTACATATTAAATGTGCCATTGTCCCCATATCAAACGAACTAAAATACCCATCCATGCTCTATAAGTTTCTAACCCTGCACTGCAACATTTTAGGCTGTCTCCAACAGCGGTGTGTACGGCAGCACGAGTCGACACCGGCGGATTCCTGCTTGCCACTTGGGCGACGCGATTTGACAGCCGCAACACGCGGGAGGACGCTGGCTAGATGGCAAGCGCGCGACGACAAAGACATCACCGTTGGAGAAGAAACAGACACACGGGGATGCGTTTTGTGGGTCCTACAAGACAATCATTTGCCGCAATGTTACTCGCCAAAAATATCCTCTGAGAAGTAGGACTAGAAAAAAAGAGGCCACAAGTCAGTAACTCGGGTGATGGTAAAACACGCCGAACGAAGCGACTTCAATGGGGCCCACAACTGCATGAATAAAGCTGACACGTCAGCACCTCGACGTACGCACACACCCACTATCATTACACCCTCCATCAATGACATGCGGATCCCACGCTACACATTCCCACATATCAGCAAGTGGAGTGTTGCACAATCGTCCCATGCGGAACAAGGTGTGTGGGCCCTACAGCAGAGTTAGTGCACACGTACCGTATCGCGTGTAGACACAGTCGCGTACAGCCATACTCAATGACAGGTGGGTCCCACAATGCACGGCCCCACTTGTCAGTGGAAATAACAAAAAATAGCCGTTGGAATACTTTAAAAGTGTGTTTTTTGTTTACTCCGGATTTCGGCCCACATTCATTGATAGGTGGGTCCGACCCCTGTCTTGACCCACCTGTCAGCCACTGGTTTTATTTTTTAAAATTATTCATTAGAGAATAGTTTTACATGAGTCTATATGTCAGTGACACAAAAAAAAAACCGTTGGGCTATTCTGTTTATTATTTTTTTCAAAAAAATCATAAAAAATTCCAAAAATTCATAAAAACTAAAAAATGAAAAATTCTCACAGCTCCCTCTATAAATAGTAATTTCTTGACTCATTTTGACATATCACTCTAGCTCAATCTTGCTCCAAACACACTCCAAATTGTTCCAAAATTTACTAAAATTTTCAAAATTTTGTTCCATCAAATGCAATTTTTAATTTACAATTAATTAATTATTATGTTTTTATCCGAATTACCCCAAATTAAATTCCCTAAATATTATTAACATAATATTGATAGAAAAAGTCATTAATTATTACAAATTCATTAAATATTTAGCTGTCCCATCATATAAAATCAAGTAAGAGCAAGTTATTCGAGTACTTGGCTCTTAATTAACTTGACTCTTATGCAACATGGGCCTTGTGTATAGAATCAAAATAAGAGTCAAGTTATTGGAAGAGTGGCTATTGTTTGGTTCTCTGAGAGATTTTTTGCATACATAATACGAAATATTCTTTTGAAGAGTCAAACAAGAGCTCACACCTTTGGAGATAGCCTTAGACCACAACAAATTTCAACATAAATATGTTATACAACGGCATATAATAAAATGGCAAAAGTTCAATCTAAAATTCAAATAAGCTATATGTTGTGACATATAAGGAATTTTCACTAGAAAGCAACATAACTTGTTTGTGCCATCAACAACACATAAAATTTTTTTCCTTAGGCCACTGTCATGGTCATCTATTTTACTTTTCTGAATTTTCAATTATCTTCTAAGCTTAGAAGCTAGAACATTAAATTCTTTTACAAATGGTAAAAATATCATTGTGTGATGGTATACACTTCTTTAGGAAGATTGTCAACCTAGCATGTTGCCCCACACAACATGGTTAAGATTTTCATATTCTCTTGCTATGTGTTTTTCTATGTTCTTTTTATATGACACATAGGTCTCTATAATCTGCATTAAATATTTTGTTCTACAAACTATAAAGAGATGAACACAAATAGATAAAAAAAAAAAAAGAATAGACAAGTCACGCTTAAAAGTGACAAGCTAGGTGTGTGTGCACCATAACACATAGTGCATGAGAGAGACAAAAGGGCAAAGCAATGAGTTGTGGCCCTTATGGGGTTCTTCGTAGCCTCAAATAAGAGGAAAGACTTTTATCAAGACAATCTAGAGTTGAGGACCCTCCTTTCCACCGTTGAATCAACCTACTCTATATTAATCTAACGATAAAGTGGTGCCTGGTGGGTCATCAAGACAAGATGATCTTGAATAAAGACCCTTCCCAAATAACATCTTTTCACTAGGTATACTGATAAATGATTTTTCCCTTTTTGTAGTTTGGAGGGAAGTGTAGTATTTCTCGCTATATTCTTGTATAGCACAACAAAGCAAGGTTTTTGTAATTGAAAAATCTCATTTTGGTTTTCCAATTTCGGATCATGGTTCTTTTTAGGACTTAGACTTTTCGAAAGCTTCATTTTGATACCCAACTTTTGATTCAGGTCCTATTTTGATTCTTTTAATTTTTAAAAAAAATGTTTTGATAAAATCTGTATCACTAACATGTCAATTTAGATCCACTTATTAGTGACATGGAAGAAGTCTTTATGACCAAGGTTTAAAGTTGAGGAATAAAAAAGGGTCTTTGAAAAAATTAGGTTCTAAAATAAATCAAAGCTTAATGTTGGAATACCAAAATAAAACTTTTCCATAATTTTTTTTAGCATTCAATGTGGTGGAGTCATAATCGTGGTTCTAATAGCACAATCCCCTTTAGTAGTTAGCATGCAAACTTTTCTTTCCTTGCCAATAGATTTTGCGTGCAAATTTTGAATTCTAGAACAGTGTGCAATTTTGCTGCCATCTAAATAACAACTGTGGTCTTTACCCCTTGGATAAAACACTCTTAATTTGGTATGATGATTATATGTAAGTTTAATTTATTAATCTTCACGAAAAATTATCTTTTGCTGAATGAATTATTATTCTCATGGACCCACCTGATTTGATTAGAATATGTATCAACAACAGTTTGGCTAAATTTGTACTCAATATAAACTTTTAAGTCTTCATTTTTGCGAAAAAAAATCGAGTAAAACCAATCGTTGCGAAAAATCCAAAATCATACCAAAAGTCTTCATTTTCCAACCAGTTCTTCCAACCTTGCATAGCAAAACTCTTCATTTTTGCCCCTACAAGCAGAAGAAATTTCCTAATATTTTCTTAGTATATCTAAATTCCTTCGGGCGTACGTGAAACCTATAAGTATTGATACGAAAATGCTATTAATGAGTAATTTAAATTGTTTGATGATAAATTACAACCGTACTGTTTCATCAGTCAAATAAATCCCATGTTAGTCTTTAATTGTATTACGTGTGTTTTTGTGTATTAAAAATTAATACACTAGGTATCTTGGCTCTTGGGTTCAATAGCACAAGTCTTGAAGCAATCTTATATACCATGCAATTTGTTTGGTGCAAGCAAAACTAAAAGTTCTGCGAGAGGAGAAAGCAGCTCACATGAATAGTATTATTTTTTGGTGAACCAAGGAAGATGGTACTACGCAATCATTAACATCTATTAGTCTTGCTGAAACAAGGAAGATGTTACTACGCAATTCTTAATTTGATTTATTCGCAGCATGTATATATTGTTCTTCCAAAAGTGAATGCTTTCTTATATAGCCCTCAGAAAAAGAAAAATCTAGTTTAGAATGAAAATTAATATCGACAAAATATAGAAGTCAATTTGGTGAGGACAGTCCACACATGAGTACTCACTTCTCTAGTGTCAGATTGGTGCAGATTATGTCAATCCAAATGTAGAGAAGAGGATCCTCGTGTGAGGATGGTCCTCAGTCCTCACTTAAGTTTTTTTCATGAAATATTAGCAACACTTTAAAATAAGAAGATGTAATACCTCGTAGCTGAATTTGACAATGTAATGAACACAGATGTCACCAAAGGAGATACACACAATCAGCTAGACTTCAAAAGATGTCAAAAGAAAATAAACAACAATATTTTTTTTTTGGATTTTTTCTATCAATCACCAAAAGGTGTTTGTGGATGCGAAAGAAATGTGCAGCCAAACAATCGAATAGCTAGACAAGGCATGCATCACCTTGCAGCTGAGACATATATATATCATATGGAACTTTGTAGCAAACAGTAAGATGCCAAGGTTAGATGAACAAGCAAGGAACGCATTCTCTTTAGAGCTAAAGGTGAAAAACATGTTAAAGATCCATCCATCATGAAGGCTAGGTATCATGTTCAAATTAAGAATAAAGGGGATTGCATTGTAGTGTTCCAAAGCTAGGACATGTAACGTTGGATTGGTAATTTTAAAAGCTAGATGTGTCTTGAAGAATTCAAAAAAGAAGAGTGTTTACAAAGATTTTACATCAAGAAGCCGATCATAGTTCAAATATGGCAATTGTGGTAAGTTAATTTCTTCGGCTCGAGATACTCTGGAGTGAATTCCAACCACATTTGTATCTATACCACTATATATTTCATTTGGTCATAGAAACTTGTCAAAACCAAATCTATATAGTCAAATTTTTTTAATTTTTACTACTGTTATATTTGTAAGTATCTAGATTGGTTATTTAAAAATGACATGAGTGGGTTCATCATGAAAAGTAATTTCATAACATTATATTTTTATGAATTTTACTAAGATGTCAAGAGAAAAATTAATGGTCAAAATTTATCTTGTAGATTATCATGAAAAGTCAAAAACATGACTTTAGGGATCAGTTTTCAAATTAGATTTGGCATCCCACAATTTCAGTCATCATATATAATAAATCCATCAACCAATTATGATTGAATGTCTTCTACGGTTCTAAAAAAAGTCTTAAAGACCGTCAAGCTACTTCCGATCAGTTAAATTTTGACTTAGCATGAGCCCAAAATGAGTTGAACTTGAGCCATATTCAAGCCCATCAAAAACTACTTCAAAACTACCTAATATAGCAATACAATGTATAGCTTGAGCTTCTCTCAAGCTTGAACCCTATAAATTTCATGTGGCTGACTTGTTGTTGAGCCTATTTGAACCGAATTTGATATTTCCCGAGTTTACTTTAAGCTCAATTTGAATGCAAAACCTATATAATTTGATCAAGCTTGCTTCAATGGCCGGCAATTGCTACATCCAAAATCTCACTTCCATCCACTCCTCCCCCAAAAAAAACAATTTAAAAATCAGTCTCACAAAATTATATAAAACCCACTTCTTGATTATTAAATCACGTGATTTATTATTGAGATCTGACCAAAACTACCTAATATAGTAATATGGATCACAATTACATCTTAATCATTCATTCATACAACCTAACGGATAACAATTAAATTTTACATTTTTTATATAAGCTTAGATCTTATAGAATTTGCTTCCCACGTCCCCTCCCTTTCCAAGCCTCATCACGCACCTATCCTAAAATTTCATTGCACGGCAAGTATCACAAAAGAGGATCTTTGATGTATTGAAACAAAATGACTAGTACAATACATGAGTCCAAAAATACAAAAAAAAAATCCGAAATCAATTACAAAAAAAAAAATACAAAATGACTAGTATCACAATTGACATTTTCCTTTCCTTTTTGGGCTCATTCATTATATATTGCTATTTTCAGATCAAACTTGAATGGATATGCTTTTAGACATGTTTCTGAATATCATTTGCAAGGAAAGCTTTCAGCAATTAATAATGATCAGGACAATGTCAAATTCATTGCGAAATCAATTACATATTTTCAGACCTGGAGAATAGGTATGTGTTAGTTTAATTTTAGCATGTCTTCTCATTCTGATGTATTTGCCTAAAGCATAATTGAAGCTTGACATGGTTACATGCTAAATTGCATTCAGGTATACTCTTCTTTGCTGTCGGGAACTGCCTCAACTTCATGTCCTGCTTATGCAGCACAGGTTGGAGTGTTGTCACTTCACTCAGAATGCGAAATAAATGTACCTTACCATGGTAGAGTAATGATGATACCATCAATATGATTTGGTATTGTTTGGAGACTGTGTGTCCGTAAAACTACTCATGCATCATGTGGGCCCCTCGTTAGAGGGAACCTAATACAAATGCCCAGGTAATTTGTGCACAGGAGTTGAAACTTCAGAACATCCAACGGCATTTACATACATACAATAACATAGCATATGGGGTCATTCAGACCCATATTACAACAATCGACGTGTGCGGAACCACGTCAAGCAAGAATAGCAAAATCAGTAAAGCAGAGGGGAACATCTCCCTCATCCAACCAAGCGTGCAGCAGGGCGAAACCCACATCGCTCTCACTGAGGTTAGGTGACCCTTCAGGCGCTTGAATCTCCTGGAACTGTGTCGGGGTCTTCTTGTGCCGGCTCGATTCCATAGTCTATGAAATCAGTTGATTCCTCCTCTGTACTTATTGGATCAGCAAGGGTGAGCATACAAAGCTCAACAAGTTCCCGCATAAGGAATTATTGTATGTAGTTATTGACAACAACAAGCTCTATGGTTCCCATACTTAATGAAATTTTATTGAAAACAGAGGTATCTTAGTATTTTGGAAAGTCTCCCTGAATCTGGGGTTTTGTTTCTCAAAGTAATTTGTCAAAACTGTACATATGTATACTTTTCACAGAGTCAGGCTAAACTCCCATGAGTTGCCGTGGTTTGATCTCATTTTAAAGAATTTAGCAATACTAATCATGCTGCAACGACGCGGGTTCACCCCACGACGACCAGGCTCCAAAAAACCCGGGAGCATGGAGTATTCGAATACCTTTTTACACTCTGCAGAGGTGTACCACTGTACCCACCACGAAAACTCAACTTAAATGTCGGATCAGCTCCCTGCGACTTATACGCAGGTGACCAGGCTGAGTTTACACAACAGTTTACTGACCCATTGTTAATAATTTCCTGCCCGATACATAGACAATACCGGCCCCATTATCAAGGTAGGTACTCCCTACAACATGATACATGGCAAGCACGCGTAAGGTCCTCATTATCGTTGTGGGTCCTCCCCACTGCCTTTTCTTCTAGCCTTGGGTCCATGAAGTCCTCCTCTGGACGCATGGAATTCCCACTTCCGGGTTCGGTCGCGCACGACTCGAGAGCCAGGCTAGGGCGACTTCCTTCTTACGCCTTATCCACTCTACCCCTCACACCACTCATGGCCCTCTGTGGCCCACCAATTTCCACTCGGGAAACCGGATCGACAACCATTGCAGGAAATGATTAACTTTAGGTGAGTCATGACATTGTGCCTGTCCCATACCAGGCGGGTGGTTAGCACGTTTTCAGGTCGCTAGAAGCACAGCACGACGATCCCGTCCTTATGGACCCTTAGCGAGGCTTTCACAAACCCACCGCGCACACAGCGCCAACCATCCAAACCAACCCTCGCTAATAGTCCCTATTTCTTTTACATAAAATGATCTTTTAGAAATAGTTTGCTCATGCTTCTGCCTTCCTCTTTTCTTTTACACATTTATTAGTATAGACATGTATTTCCATTCTACACTTTTACTCCTAAGGTGACAAGGTAAAGTAATTTGTTACGAAACAAGGGGGGGTCTGCAAAATAGGACTATCTACTCACATCATTTCTCAATATATATTTTTATTAAAACTATCTATGCATACATGCGTAGGTACCAAATTCCAAATAATTAAATGCATATAAAATAATAGGCGCAATATGTTCAAAGGAGGGAAACTTGCCTTGCCAAGCAGTAGTGTCGTAGTCTGCGGGTTCTTCTGTTTCCTCTTCCGCGTAGTCGAAGTCTTGATCTTCAAATACAGGCATACACACAAGGTATTACAATCAACTTACAAAATACGACAACTTATGCTCACATAAAATAATAAGGCGCTATACTGGAACGGCTTCTAATTTCTGAACTGGACTAGGGTTTGGGCTTTGGATTTCCAAGGGTTGAATTGTGCTAGTTTAGAATGGACAAGAAGAGTAGTAAATAAGACTCTTAGGGTCGACGGACATTGGTCGTCAAAAGGGCGACGTTCGGGTCACGTCCGAACTTAACCTAAAAGCCGAAAAGTGGGTTGAAGGGTCTAGGTAGCTCTGAATGAGATGAAAATTGGACAGTGGGTGCATTAGACTAAGGCGAAGCTATTTGACAAAGTGGGACAAGCAGAAAAGGCTTAGGTTTTTCAGAATTTACAAAAAGGTCCAGGACACAGCAATTTCTATGCCATTGTACTGCTGGAATTAGGGCTTGTGTGTCCTGAGCAATTGGCTCATGCATTTGAAGGCAAACTATGTCAAACATGTAGGCTTAAGTGTCAGGAGGTGTCTGGCTGGAGGGTTTGGCCGGGGATGGCCGGAGTTGGCCGGAAATTGGATGCCAAGGTGGCTGTTTTGAACAGAAACTAGGGCAGAGCAATTGGAGCAGCTAGGGTTGATCAATTTGGAAATTGATCACATATTCTTGCTCCTGGAAGTGTGGGGATCACTACTGGCACACTGGGTTGTTCAGTTGTTGCGTTTGGAGGCTCGCCGGAGTAGATGGCCGTGGCTCACGGCTGGGGATTTGGGGGTTTTTGTTTGGCTGTATGAAAATCGAAACTAGCTAGCTGGGGTGATTAAGCATGCTCTAAGGAGCAATTCTCCTCACTGGCACGAGTTCTAACTCTCTCTGGATCGAGCTGAATTTGCAGAACAGAGGCAATTGGAAAACCGGTGATAGCCGGAGTTGGGAAAGAAATGAGCTCAATTCCTTGCTCGTGAACCATCTAGAGGATAAGGCGAACACGTTGGTGGCTTTAGTTTGGAAAGAAACTCACCGGAGTGTGCTGTCACCGTGGAGGCCGAAGGTGGAGACGCGGGGAAGACGATGAACAGTGGCTCTGTTGTGTTTGCTGTGTGTGTGTGATGAAGAGGTAGTGAGCTCTGGCTTTTATAGCCTCTGGAAGCTTTGGGGGAGGTAATGGCCGAGGGAGGGCGCTTCTGGGGGCGGTTGCGACGATAGCCGGTGGCGAGGACGGTGGCGATGGGACGGTGTACCGGCGTGGGGATCAAGGGGTATGGCTACAGCTCGGGCAAAGGACGGCGGTGGCAAGCGCTTCCAATGCCGGTGCTGGACGTGGCTAAAACGCACAGGAACGGCGACTTTTGTGCGCGGCCAGCTGGAGCGGTGTTCGGTGGCGGACGCGACGGGACGAACACGGCGATCTGGGGTTCCCGAGGCGCTGCCGTGGCTTGGACAGGTGGCTCAGCTCACGGGGCACGCGAGGCGCACATGGGGCGGTGCCGGCGGCGAAGAAACGCGGTGGCGCGGCACGGTGGCGCACGGGCGGCACGCAGAGCGCGCGCACGGCGCGGCAACGGCAACGGCACAGTACAGTGCCGTGCACTGTACACAGTGCTTTGATCAGGGGCATTTTGGGTATTTTTAGGATTTAGGGACCCAAATGCAAATCCGACTTTTCTGAGGGCTGGATAAAATTATTATATACTTGTTCCAATTGAGTACGCGCGAAAACGAGAAGATTTGGCAGGGTTTCGGATAAAACGAAAACGGGGCTGAGTAAAACTGGTACTTTCGTTTTCGGATTTTTCTAACGGCTGAAACTCTGATTTTCGTCGCGAATTGGGAAACGTTTCTAAATGACGATATGTATCAAATAGCGATATGGACGTGTAGGAGAAGACGGATCTTGATTCGGACTTCAAACGGAGATTTTAGACTTTTTGGGCCTCCTAGAAGCGGTCGTTTTCGATTTTGAGATAGAATCGGCCGACTTGAGATGTTTTGATATGAAAAATTCTTAGAGCGCATCGCGCTTATATTGGTTTTGGTTTGGGCTCTTTCAGAGTTAGGTGATGCAAGGTACGGGTGATAAGGCGATGCTCAGAGAATGAAAACAGGGTAAAAATCAGGGATGTTACACATCACTTCTAGATCGTTGTGGGTTCACCTCTTTCCTTTTGGCAATTAGCATTTGCCCTCATTGTGCTTTGTTCTCCTGGGTCAAAACTATTAGATCCTTCCAACTTTTCCACCTTAAAGTCCTGTTTGAGTAAGAAAAAAATTTCAGTTTGGAAAGAAAAATTTGTATTCAATTAAAGTATCCCAAATCTGACTCTTAAAAATCTCCTAAAACTACCCCTCCAAACATGCTCTAACTAGTTCCTTTAGTAGGATCAAACTGCTGTTTTTTCTTATAATTTTGGTTGTATGAAACTGATTGCTTTTGTCTAATTTTGTTGCGGACACTTCTTGCAGCTCTAGGATCAATGTATCCAATATTGCATTTGCATACTTTGTGTTAAACAAGACTGTTTCAGTAGTATGTTTTTTTTTTGCTGGTTCGAACCATTTGATTCATGAGAACCAATGCACAGTATTGACACTAATGAAGGTTTTATTCTTTTCAGGGTTATGGTTGGTGGCCACAACATTTATTTTTTTTGGCAACATCTTTTTAGTTCCCTTTGGCAATCATCAGTCACCAGTTATGTATCATTAATGTCGTATATGACACTGTATTAAATGTAATATCAAATCTCTTTTTGTCCTATTTGCTTATATTGTTTTCACACTTGATCGCGACATCTTCCTTGACAGTGCTCCATATCTGCAATTTCTAATTTTCTTGGTTCCTAAATAAATTTTCTAACACCTGCAATTGTCTTGACAGTTTACACACCGGAACAGCTGATTGCAAAATACAGCAACTTGGTGTATCTTCTCCATTGCC
Organism: Pharus latifolius; assembly: GCA_019359835.1. NCBI lineage: Eukaryota > Viridiplantae > Streptophyta > Magnoliopsida > Poales > Poaceae > Pharus > Pharus latifolius. The sequence goes on from CM033322.1 coordinate 23,369,959, forward strand.
TGTCACTAGTCTTTGTTGTTGCATTCAATCACTTTCCCTATAGGTGAGATCTTGTTCATATTTACTTGTCTTAGATATCCTTTCTGGGTGGATGCTCTTACTTGTTAAAGATTGATGCAGGAGAGGAGAAGCTATTCTCTCGGTAAGCGGAAAAGACTCAGCTAGCACATATTGGCGAACATTGCTGCTGTTTTCTTATGCTGTTGTATTTGGTGTTGTCGAATCTAGCTTGCTCCCTCTTGTTTGCAAAATCCTTGTAAGCTGCAGTATGTTGGATCAAAGTCTGCATAGGACATGTTAATGTTTTTCTGATTTATCTTATTATGACCCAATCTGTTCCTTTGTGTTATTATCCAGGTCTAACATGCTAAGGCTGATTATTGTAATGAAACAACAGCAGGCATCTATCTAGTGCAATTTTCTGAGTCTACTCTATATGTTGTTTTGCTTTCATATATACTTGTCTGATCAAAACTTCTGTGTCTCAGATGGCAAGGTAGAATGAAGGGCTATCTCTATTCGATGCAATTTTGATTCTTCCAATGTTCCAGATAGCAAGTGTAACGTCCCTAATTTTGCCCTATTTTCATTCTCTGAGCATCGCATCATCACACGCATCTTGCATCACCTAACTCCGAAGGAACCCAAACCAAAACCAATACAAACGCAATGTGCTCTAAGATCCCCTCGCATCGGAACATCTCAGGTCGGCCGGTTCTATCTCAAAATCGAAAACGACCGCTTCTAGAAAGCCCTAAAAAGTCCAAAATCTCCGTTTGAAGTACGAATTGAGATCTGTCTTCTCCTATAGGTTCATATCGCTATTTGATACGTATCGTCCTTTAGAAACATCTCCAAATTCGCGACGAAAACCAGAGTTTCAGCTGTTGGAAAAATCCGAAAACAGAAGTACCAGTTTTACTCCGCCCTGTTTTCGTTTTGGCCGAAACCCTGCCAAAGCTTCTCATTTTTGCGCATACTCAATTGGAATGAGTGTGCAACATTTTCATCTAACCCTCAGAAAAATCAGATTTACATTTGGATCCCTAAATCTCAAAAATACCCAAAATACCCCTAGAGCAAAGTTGTGTACAGTACACGGCACAGTACTGTGCCTGTGCCGTTGCCGTGCCGTGCGCGCGCTCTGCGTGCCGCCCGTGCGCCTCCACGCCGCACCACCGCGTCCCTTCGCCGCCGGCACCGCCCCATGTGCGCCTCGCGTGCCCCGTGTGCTGAGCCACCTGTCGAAGCCACGGCAGCGCCTCGGGAACCCCCAGGTCGCCGCGATCGTCCCGTCGCGTCCGCCACCGAACGCCACTCCACCTGACCGCGCGCAAAAGTCGCCGCTCCTGTGCTCCTCGGCCACGTCCAGTGCCAGCATTGGGTGAGAGTGCCATCGCCGTCCTTTGCCCGAGCTGTAGCCACGACCATTGATCCTCACGCCGGAGCTCAGTCCCATCGCCACCGTCCTCGCCTCCGGTTAATGCCGCGAACACGCCCAGTTGCGCCCTCCCTCGGCCATTACCTCCCCCAAAGCTCCTGGAGGCTATAAAAGCCAGAGCATAGCTTCTCTTCATCACACACACACAGCAAACACCACAGAATCCACTGTTCATCGTCTTCCCCGAGCTCCACCTTCGGCCTCCACGGTGACAACTCGCTGCGGTGAGTTTTTCTTCAAACTAAAGCCATTAACACACTCCACTTAACCCCTAGATGGTTCACGAGCAAGGAATTGAGCTCATTTCTTCTCCAACTCCGGCTATCACCGGTTTTCTATTTCTCTCTGTTTTACAAAATTCAATTTGAACCAGTGAGCTTTAGAACTCGTGCTAGTAGGAAGAAGTACTCCTTAGAGTACGCTCAATTGCCCCAGCCAGTTAATTTTGGTTTTCAATCAGCCAATCAAAAACCCCCAAATCCCCCGGCCGTGAACTCCAGCAGTTAACTCCGGCGAGCCTCCAACCGCCACCTCCAGGCAATCCAATGATCCAGCAGTGACCTCTACACTCCCAGGAGCAAGAATATGTAATTGGTTTTGAAATTGATCAACTCTAGGTGCTCCAATTGCTCTGCCCTAATTTCTGTTCAAAGCAGCCACCTTGGCATTCAAATTCCGGCCAACTCCGGCCATCCCCGGCCAAACCCTCCGACCAGACACCTCCTGACACTTAAGCCTACATGTTTGACATAGTTTGCCTTCAAATGCATGAGCCAATTGTTCAGGACACACAAACCCTAATTTCAGCAGTACAATGGCATGGAAATTGCTGTGTCCTGGACCTTTTTGTAAATTCTGGAAAACCTAAGCCTTTTCTGCTTGTCCCACTTTGTCAAATAACCTTGCCTTAGTCTAATACACATGCTGTCCAATTTTCATCTCATTCAGAGCTACCTAGACCCTTTAACGCACTTTTCGGCTTTTAGGTTAAGTTCGGACGTGACCCGAACGTCGCCCTTTTGACGTCCAATGTCCGTCGACCCTAAGAGTCTTATTTACTACTCTTCTTGTCCATCCTAAACTAGCACAATTCAACCCTTAGAAATCCAAAGCCCAAACCCTAGTCCAGTTCAGAAATCAGAAGCCGTTCCAGTATAGCGCCTTATTATTTTATGTGAGCATAAGTTGTCGTATTTTGTAAGTTGATTGTAATACCTTGTGTGTATGCCTGTATTTGAAGATCAAGACTTCGATTACGCGGAAGAGGAAGCAGAAGAACCCGCAGACTACGACGCTACTGCTTGGCAAGGCAAGTTTCCCTCCTTTGAACATATTGCGCCTATTATTTTCATGCATGTAATTATTTGGAATTTGGTACCTACACATGTATGCATAGATAGTTTTGATAAAAGTATATGTTGAGAAATGATGTGAGTAGATAGTCCTACTTTGCAGACCCCCCTTGGTTCATAACAAATTACTTTACCTTGTCACCCTAGGAGTAGGAATGTAGAATGGAAATACATGTCTATACTGATAAATGTGTAAAAGTAAAGAGGAAGGCAGAAGCATGAGCAAACTATTTCTAAAAGGTCATTTTATGTAAAAGAAATAGGGACTGTTAACGAGGGTTGGTTTGGATGGTTGGCGCTGTGTGCGCGGTGGGTTTGTGAAAGCCTCGCTAAGGGTCCATAAGGACGGGATCGTCGTGCTGTGCTTCAAGCGGCCTGAAAACGTGCTAACCACCCGCCTGGTATGGGACAGGCACAATGTCATGACTCACCTAGAGTTAATCGTTTCCTGCAATGGTTGTCGATCCGGTTTCCCGAGTGGAAATTGGTGGGCCACAGAGGGCCACGAGTGGTGTGAGGGGTAGAGAGGATAAGGTGTAAGAAGGAAGTCGCCCTAGCCTGGCTCTCGAGTCGTGCGCGACCGAACCCGGAAGTGGGATTTCCATGCGTCCAGAGGAGGACTTCATGGACCCAAGGCTAGAAGAAAAGGCAGTGGGGAGGACCCACAACGATAATGAGGACCTTACGCGTGCTTGCCATGTATCATGTTGTAGGGAGTACCTACCTTGATAATGGGGCCGGTATTGTCTATGTATCGGGCAGGAAATTATTAACAATAGGTCAGTAAACTGTTGTGTAAGCTCAGCCTGGTCACCTGCGTATAAGTCGCAGGGAGCTGATCCGACATTTAAGTTGAGTTTTCGTGGTGGGTACAGTGGTACGCCTCTGCAGAGTGTAAAAAGGTATTCGAATACTCCGAGCTCCCGGGTTTTCTGGAGCCTGGTCGTCGTGGGGTGAACCCGCGTCGTTGCAGCATGATTAGTATTGCTAAATTCTTTAAAATGAGATCAAACCGTGGCAACTCATGGGAGTTTAGCCTGACTTGCGAAAAATATACACATGTACAGTATTGACAAATTACTTTGAGAAATAAAACCCCAGATTCAGGGAGATTTTCCAAAATACTAAGATACCTCTGTTTCCAATAAAATTTCATTAAGTATGGAACCATATAGCTTGTCGTTGTCAATAACTGCATACTATATTTCCTTATACAGGAACTTGTTGAGCTTTGTACGCTCACCCTTGCCGATTCAATAAGCACAGAGGAGGAAGCAACTGATTTCATAGACTATGGAATCGAGCCGGCACAAGAAGACCCCGACACAGTTCCAGGAGATTCAAGCGCCTGAAGGGTCATCTAACCTCAGTGAGAGCGATGTGGGTTTCGCCCTGCTGCACGCTTTGTTGTTTGAGGGAGATGTTTCCCTCTGCTTTGTTATTTTGCTACTCTTTCTCGACGTGGTTCCGCACACGTCGGTTATTGTAATATGGGTCTGAACGACCCCTTACGCTATGTTATTGTATGTATGTAATTGCCGTTGGATGTTCTGAAGTTTCAACTCCTGTGCACAAATTACCTGGGCATTTGTATTAGGTTCGCTCTAACGAGGGGCCCACAGCAAGGACCCTCTTCTCTGTGAGTACAGGATTTGTATACTTTGAAGACTATCAAGTGCGTTTCTATATGTGGATGTTTGTGACAGCATTTGAATTCTGTGCTCTCATTGAAACTGAGGGTTTCAATTTTCCTTGCTAGGTGTTCAATACATATATAGGATAACCATGTTCATATTTGGGATGGCATTTGTCTTTACTAACATTTCCTTGATAGCACCTGATGACAGTAAAGGTTTGCAAGAAAAGAAATTCCATTTTTTTTACACACATTATTAAATGAGATCTAACTTTAAGAAATAGTTTCTCAGCAACCAACAAGAAGGATACCTCGACCACAAGTCGAAGTCTTCAAACCGATATGAGCAGGTGCCATGCCAAGCTCTTATGTAGTTGTCTATTCTTTCCACTAATGCATATCATCTCCGGTCTTTGTTTCATTTGTAAACAATAACTGCTGTTACTTTTTTGGAGAAAGTATGTTCTATCTCCAATGACATGGATTTGATATGGTTCTAGAATTAAAAATTGCAGGCTTGGAAAGATGCAGATGGAGGAGGCTGAGGTGGTGGTATGAAATCCTATGTAAACTCAGTAACAGAAAGAGCAAAATGCAGATTGGTGAAGGCAAAGGTGATGTTTTTTTCCCTAGGTGACATGCCTCCTTTTATTGTCTGTGCAAGTATTTCTCATAAGATAATACTTCTAGGCTGCTTGCTCTATGTCACTTGGCCTCAAGGATTCCTCGATGAGCGCTTCTTCAGTGCTTGCAATGCCCAATATTTCTTTTAGAGGGATCGTTATTGACTGGTCAAATTTATTCCTTTAAGAACCACCGATTGTCACTTGCATTTTGTTATTTTTTATTAAAAAAAACCCATATAGAAAAAGAAATTTTAAAAATGGACTGGTTGAAAGAAATATTGCCAAACTGACCTTCATCACGCCCCTTCTTCCGCCCCCTAACACTAGTAGCTGTTAAAACCCTAACTTTATTAGTCGACTCCCTCTGCATCACGCCCTCCCCCACCTTCACCCACTGTGGCCACTAAAACTAACCCTAACTCTAGTAGCCAGCCGGCCTAGTAAAATCCTAACAAAGAAAATACATTTATGAGTCACGGCTTAATTCATGTGCATGTAGTTAAAATGAGATATATTATTATAAACAAAGAGAATACATTTTTGAAGGAATAACACTTAATCAAATCAACGACTTTTAATAAAACATTCAGAAATGAAAACAACGGTTGATGCTCGGACCCAGTTGTGGTTTCTTAACAAAGATAGTTGTACTACGGTGAGTTAATTTATCATCGTTCGTCTTCCAATCCCAATCGGCCTCACAACAAAGATCAACCTAATCTAGCTCTGGCTTCTTCGGGAAGCCGAACATCTTGCGGCGAGCCTTTATTTTTTCTCAATACCTACAGTATGACTTAGTTTCCTCTGACATCTCATTATCAATCCACTGAACGAAGTCACACTTAGACTCCACCTTCTAAAAAAAGATATGATCAATCAATAAGTTGAATACTAAAAAATATACATTAAACATGGTAGAACACTCACATCTCTGTTCCAAGAAACCTTAACCTCTGTACAGCCATAGTAGTTTTGCCAGAGTATTCCTTCTTCGCTAGAACAGTACTCGTCGCATGGCTTGTTGCAGTGACATACCGATGGTGGTTGATATGTTTTGTCTGATCACCCTTTAGACAACGAATTGAATGCAGTCATAAGTTCAAACGAAGAGAAAGAACCCTAGAGTTTGTGATGCAGAAGTAGATAGAGTTAGTGCGCAAAGAAATGGAGAGAACAATATATATTTGTAGAAAGGAGTGACGGACGTAAGAAGTGGATTTGAAGCGAGTTTCATTTTTTACCTAATATGACTACTTGGGTAGGGTTTTTTGACCGAAGGACGCTTTATGGAAAAGCTGGAAAAGATGAAAAAGTTAAAAAGCTGGAAAAGCAGAGAAGTTGAAAAGTTGAAAAGTTGAAAAGCAAAAAAACTGAAAATGCTGAACAAAATGAAACAATTCACAAGTTTCTTTGCATTTTCAAGTTTCCAGAAACCTATTTACCCATATGAAGAGGTCAACAACACCACCCAATTGACTTCTAAAAAATTTGAAAAAAACTGTCATAAAAAAGGATCATTAGATGATGTAGTCCACCAAGAAAATTTCCTCGTACCACCAACCAATTTCGAGATTAATAAAAGACAAATGAGTTGAAAACCACATAAAATCTGAATTTTCGGAGTTGAGATTCATTTCTTCAAAAGATCAAAACTCGGTCTAATAAACTCAGAATCCCGTGAAAGTTTGAAGGTAGGATGTTTAGGAGATTATGAACATTTTGTAGAAAGAACCACTCAAAAGGGCCTTCCAATCGAAAGTTATAACAAAACATAGCCTATGTCAAGCAAGAAGCTCGATTGTGGCGAATTTTTGCAAAACAGGTCAAAATTTGCTGTTCATTGGGCCCTTGGACATGAAGTGCCTCGAGTGAGTTGTAAATACTCATTAGAGCCATGATATAGTAAGAATTTGAAGACAAATTGCTCAAATGATGTTTTGGGAGTTTTGGGCTGCTAGGTTTTTGGAAACTCATATACCCATATGTAGAAACATGGAAAAGCATCCAAACAATGCCAAAAATATTCGGGAAAAAATATCATAAGAGAAAAGCATTAGAGGATGAAGTCCCATGAGAAACTTTTCTTGGACGAGCAACCAATTCAGAGATACAAAAATGACAAATCAAGGAAAAATCATGAAAAGTTTGAATTTTCAGAGTTGAGATTCGTTTCATAAAAAGGTCAAAACCTACTCAAATCAACTTAGAATGCCGTGAAATCAAGTAGGTAGGATGTTTGGGTGGGTAAAAGTATTTTGCAAAAATAACCACTCAGAAAAAACCTTCTAATCAAAAGTTATGATGGAATGTAGGTTGTCAAGCAAGAAGCTCGATTGTGGCCACCTCCTCCTTCCCCTTCTTCCTCTTCGATGTCCTTCCCCTTCTTCCCCTTTTTCTCCTCACCTTTCTCCTCCTTTCCCTTCTTGACCTCCTCCTCCTTCGCCTCCCTTGTACTCTTCTCTTGCACACGCATAAGAATCAAGAATACATCAAAATTCCATCTTTATTGGCCAAAAAATGCGTATGGATCCATCCTTATTTTGCCCATGGCTTCTCTATTTTGATCAGCTACCTCAAACTCACAAGTCTTTGGTTCTTGGGTTCCTATGGGTGGTTGAACCTCTGAGTCTGTGACACTGGGGAATTCTTCAGTTCTAAAGTAGCGTTTAGTAACGGGTGTCTTGAAGGTTGTAAAGAGTTGGGCAATGAAATCCACTTGGGAATGCTTGGCACCTCTCACTCTTTGGCACCATCTTATATTTGGACTTCTCTTCACTACCAGAATCTCGGAATTTTTTTAGTGGTAAGTAGCACTAGGAAAATTTTCAAAGTGTTTAGGCGACCCAAATGTTTCATAGTGTTTTGTTTAAAAAAAACACTTGAAAACAAACATTCTTAAACAACATGGAACGATATGCGGGATTTCCCAGAGTTTGCCAAGGAAACACTCGGAAAGTTCGCCCTCCTAGATTTTAGTTCAAAATTTCTATCCCCTAAACAACTCTTTTAATATCATCCTCCTCTCTTTCCCACCAAATCACACACACACACACACCATCTCCTCTTATCCATGGTGGCTTGTGAGGAGATCACAAGGAAGATTCCCAGCTGCTTGCAGTGTCTCTTGGCTGGCTGCGACACATGATGATGTGGTGGAGGCAGCTAGTAGCGTCGTCTCGCAGTGGGTCATGGTGGGGGCCAGCAACTTCGTCTTGCAGCATCTGACGATGGTGGCCAGTAGAGTTGCCTCAATGCGGTTTGTGATGGTGGCCTACAGCACTGTCTCGCATAGCACGGTGACGGTGATCGACTTCAGCAGCAACAATGGCGGTGGCATGCATGTTTGTCTGGCAAATCTGCACTGACAACACCAGGCAACAACGATGACAATAGCACATTGCGAACTACATGCAATGGTACGCAACATGGTGCGACGCAACCCATGTGTAGATCCATCGGCGAGCAGCAGAGGGGGACATGAGGCGTCATGGTAGTGCAAGACATCGAGAGTTGGACGATGGCGCATAGAAAACAGCCCACGGAGGTGGGTGGTGGCCATGAGGACATAGATGGCTTGCGCACGAGCAGCAACCCAAGAACAAGCATGGTAGCCATCATAGCCAGCGGGCGGCAACGGCGGCGGATCTCGTTGTCGTATCTATTAAATAATAAATTATGGTGATATTAAAAATATCATATTAATTTTAACCTCATATAAAAATACTCAAAATTCTCATATTAATCTTTAAAAAATTGCGAGAAATTCTCACATTAATCAAAAAAGAACAAATAGATTTCATTCATTATATTTATAATGGTATAGATTTATTATAACATCCTAAAAATAGGGTCTAAAAATTTCTTTTTTCAAAAACCCGACTCTGAAAGTTTCATTTTAGTCTTGGCATTGAAACTATCCTTAACAATATTCTCTAGAAATTTTAACCAAAACCTAAATTAATTTCTTAAAGCTTTAGAGATATTTTCCTTAATATACATATGCAAATTTATATATATACATATGTATGTATGCCTGTATATTTATTTTACTAAAACACTATTTCTCAATTCCTTATAAAAGGTCATTTATCAAATAATAAAAGTAATTGATAATCTTTAAATATAAAAACACCTCTTTTATGTTTTAGCTCTAAAAGATTTATAAAACCTTAGTTGTATAAATTAAATACTCATTAATTTATCCAAATGAGAAAACCTTAATAGTCCATAACTACTCCCTACTATTATTCTTAATTTATCCAAACTTATTAAGTTTTTATTTTAAACATTTACAAATTGGTCCCTCCTCATCTATTTCCTAATTACCATCAGTCTTTTCAACCCAGAATTAGCTAAATTCCTTCATACAGCTTAAATCCAAATCAATCTAAACAGATAGACCTCCAAACTATCTTATACAAATTTGTCTTCAACATTCAATTCAAATCTAAAGACCATACCCAATTTTGTTTTCAAAAACAGAATTTCCTAATTACTCTACTTACCCTAATTAACCTTTTAAGATTTCAGTTCAAGTAATCCCCTCATAGTTTTCCTCTAGATTTCTCTGAAATCCTATATATTAATATGCCAACATACCAATCCTAAAACTTCTCAACCAAACTAATTCATTTGATCACTCTTTGCAATTCAGTCTAAACTTCATCACAAATTAGTCTTTTTTCTGTTTTCGGGAACTCGAAATGGCTAAATTCTCCAAATTGCTTCGAAATTCAAATCCAACTAAACAGTTATTTCTTCAAGCTATTCAACACAAGTTTCTCTATTGCAACGAATTCAAATTCAGCCCCGAAACTTAATTATTTGCATTTTTAGTCGTTTTCAATAAAAATACTATTCACTTTTACCTTTTTCATTTTCTTTTCGTTTTTGTTTTCGTTTCAATCTAAATCTCTTCCATTCTGAATTATTAGACAAATCCTGCATACTGAACTAAGTATAAGTGAACCTACAGATCATAAATATTCACAATTTAGCCCTCCCAACTTCTTAAATTGCAATTCAGTCCTTTAATCAAAAACTTATTATTCAACCCAGCAGAGAAACCAAACTTCTGCACCTAATCTTCGTCTCAGAATCTTTACACTATACTGCCTCATATGCATGCCTGTATACGAGTATATGCACATAGTCACTAAATATGTATTACATATATACACACTGCAACAATCTAGATCAGAATATGCATACATATATATAGATACATGCATATGGCTTCCGTTAACCTTATTCCCCGTATTAACTCATACTAGGCACCTCCTCCTCCCAGCTAGTCAACAAAACACAAATGCATATATCTATTAACCTTACATAGTGCAAATATATGGCCAAGAAGAAGACACACATGTACACATGTAAGATAGACCACATATACACAGATACATACATGTGTACACACGTCTAAACATATACACATAGTATACAAGTAAGACTATCATAAAACACATATACATATAAAACTTGGTAGTCATACACAGATATACATACATCAAGTAGGCCACAGCTACTGCTTCTTTTTAGTCAACAAACACACAACAGTTTAAGCATATTCCTGGAGTAAATCAACACAACTAGTGATATGTCTTGTATCATCCACAAATTCCGTCCTCTATTACCAGTTCATAGCTCAGTACATAAACTCCAGGAATTTGGGTGCTTCTCAAAAGCAAACTTGCTGTCAGTGCCTGAAGCAAAACCCAAATCCAACAGTTCACTGCTGGAACAATCCACTTCTGCTCAATCTTTATATCAAGTAAACAAACTTTTGATCCTATAGCATATTTCTGCTTTCAAACTGCATCTGCAATCATTTTAGAAATCACTGAAGTTCTAATCCAATTACAGTTCTAAACACCTCAAAACCAGTATGATTCAACACGCATAGAACTGCAGTTCAGTCACTATTTCCTTGTCGTTTTACTGTACCATTTTCGTTTTAACACTGTTTCGCTGTCATTCACCATTAATTGATCTCTAGTTAGCATCAGACAAATTCCAAATCATTTCTATTATCTTCCTACAGTCAGTGGTTACTGCAAAACCCTCAAAATTCAACCAAAATCAGACTGAATACAAACATAGCCGCCACTGTTCAATTGTCACTACTGTTCAATTGTCACTACTGTTTTGTTTTTGTTTTCATTACCAGCTACTGTCCTGTTGTCAATTCTCACCGTTTGAACTCCAGTGAGCATTGAAGGGACCTCAAACTCCTTCCATCATGTTCCTCACCTGCAAATTGGATACCCCAGCATGAGTCCACCCAACTCTCGCCACCGAACAGCCGTTTTTGGCCGTGGCAACTGTATACTCTGTGCTCACCATCGGAGTACTCTCCATGCTGAAAAATTTGGAGATTTCCTTCCCAATCCAGCTCTCTTGACCATAGAAATCTTTATGTCCAGTCGGATCTTGAAATTAACCCTGTGATTGTCACCGTCGCCAAGCTCAACTCCACTGTGGAACGGGCTTACAATGCTAGCCATCAAACGTGTGCCGTAGTTCAAATTGATTACACCGGCTAAACCCCCTAGACCTCCTCTTGCTACCTATCAAGCGTCATAGCCTCCAACAAACTGTCACTATAGTTCGCCGTGCGCCTTTATTCTGTCATTGTCGAGAAATTGATCCCCAATCTGACTACCAACATCAAATTAATCACTGCTGTACCGAATTGGGACACAAAGGAACACGTCTAACCTGTTCCCCGCCAACGAGCCTCGCCGAACCGACCCAGCGAAGGTGAACCAGCCGAACTCCATATTTTCCGCCTTGGTCCACGGCCACCGTCGCTACCGTGCCTGGAACATACATATGAGAGGTAGATAGTCATCATCCTACCGTCTCTGTTGCCGGCGTTCGCTACCTTGGTACCTCGGCACTGTTGTGACTAGCTACATATGCACCAAATTACTAAATTACTAAATGATAGAAAAATATGCACCAAGTTACTAAATGATGTATATGCACCATATAGATCCTCCAAAAACACTCAACAAATTTTTTTTTTCTCCAAATCTAGGCCTCCTAGTGGTCTTTACCTGTTGTGACCAGCCACAATAAATTTAGTCAATAGGTTCGAATCCATCTAGATTTTGAGCATGACCACATGTGTCATCCTTAACCTAAAGAATTCATAGGATGCTGCATGCATACATTACAATTTAGGAAATGTATCAATGTTTTGTTCACATGCATGATTCAGCAAGCTTTTTAGCAATCAACTTTTAGAATATATAGTAGGTGATTGTCTTTTAATCAATTTTACTGCTAATCAAGACGTGATTAGCTACATGTATCACATGACATATTGTCTGAGTCTATTTGGAATTGCATTTTTTGGCTTATTTTTAAAGGATTTTTATGAACCATGATCGAGATACAAGTTTAATTAATAAAAAATCTCGGGATCCTCTTTGCCAAGAAATGTTTCCACTTACCTAAGTTTGGACTTTGGACCTTAGAAGGCACAATATATGGCAATGTGGTTGCTTTACTTAGTTATCCTTTCCAGGACATCTCCAATGGTAGTACCAAGTTAAAAGTCAGGGCATCTCCAATACGGCTAGAGAAGCTAGTGTTAAGAGTAAGTCCCGCAACCATGTAGGAGAGAGGAAGGGGTGAGGGCATGCTCAAGAAGCATGAAGGTGCTGCGGGCACAAGGGTGGGAACCACGTGCAGGAAGTAGGCATATGGTGGTTGCACATGGGTCCTACTGTGGGCCCCACGTGCCTACCAAGGAGGGATGTAGAGAGATAGGATGGGTCCCATAAGAGTAAAGGCAGATAGAGAGAGTGATGCCACTTCTGCCCTTGTGTACGTCTTCATGAGTTGGAAATGCTCTTATTGGGGTAACCATATCAACCAACAATTTCCAACAAACACTCATATCTCAAATGCAACCACCTTTAGGTGTTTATGTGGAACTCATTTGCAACTATTTTCTCATAAGGGAGGCATCGAAAATCTTTTTTAAATACAAAATACCTTTTTTTTAATTTATTAAGATGCATGTACTAGTTTTTTTTCTTATCTTGCATATACCTTTATTCACCATTAGATCAATTTTCTCTCCTTAAATCTGATCTTCTAGGAAAAAATAAAGAGTATATATAGTACAAATTTTTTAAAAAGAAAATAGGAACATGCACATTAGACACTTTTTTTTTGGGTAGTTAGAAGCACTCACCTTTTTAATAAAACATGTGCTAGCGTTGAGCGCCTGATGATCCACTTCCTCAATTTTTCCTTTTTTAATAAACTATTTTGCTCCTAAGTGCCACACGCTAGGGGTGAAAACGGATTGGATACAAGAAGATAGTAGCTATCTCGTATCCTAATTCATATTTTTTTGTCAAATACAGAAGAGGGTACGAATATCAATCGATCGGTACATATACGGATCTGGATAGTTACGGATTTAGATGTGTAACGGATACGGATCAGATGCGAATATGGTTCCAAATATTATTAACAATAAGAATACATATTATAATTTAGAGAATTCTAAATATGAAAGTTTATGTTAATTTACAAATTTCATTTTTTTTAATTATTATTGACAAGTCTAAATACCTATAATAAAAAAATAAAGTATGTAGACATACCACTAATAAAGATATATATATGCAATCTTAGAACCAAAAAGGATATATGTTTTCTCATTTTAGCAAATATCCATCGGATACAAATACAGAGTCAGATATTGCTATTTCCATAACCGGAAGAAAATAAAAATTGGATCGGAATACAGATACGGATATCAAATCTTAAAATTGCAACCCAAAAACTCTTCTAAAGAGAACAACATAAACTCCTAATTGCCACCGACATCAATATTCAATCAAGATGTACTCAAGCATATTTGTGCACACAACTAGACAATGAAGTACAAAAAGATATAGCGAATTCCTTTTTGCACAACTATAATAATAAAAAAAATTGAGCACCAAATGCAGAATAATGCAATGATTTTATCCAGAGGTTTAATTTTTAAGAGGGATCAAACATTTATGTAGATGTGTGGTTCACATCCTTGCAAATCTCAGCCCTCTCAAAAGGTATGGTTTCTGCATGTTATTAGTGTCCCGTGCAAAGGACAACAAAAGCCAATCACAAAAGATCCTCCAATGTGCAAATCCTGTCCCAACAGTGGAGAAGTAGGTCGTTACATGAAGATGGTTCTCGTACAAGTTTTTCTAAACCAGCCTAGTATGTCCAGCATAACAAACAAAAGATACCACATTCGGATGGCATTTTGTCTGACTGTAATCCTAATGTGTTTTAAAATACATCTGAATTAGAGGGGGAATTGAATGATAAACCATTCTTCTTGATCGTTTTGGTTTTAGAATACATCATACCTTAGTATCCATAAAGTGGTCAAGATAACGTGTTTTCATTACACATAATCAGAACATGAAGCAAAATTCATATACAAAATGCCACCTTAGTGTGTCCATGAATGCATGTATACAGAAGCTTCATCATTAGTGTATTCAAACATTGTTTCTCTTTTGAGGGAACTAAAATCAGTTATGTTAAAATATCTATTCAAACTTTGTTTTAGCTAAACCTCTCCCTAAAACCACTAATCCAAATGCAAGGTAAACTAGCTTGATGCCTTGATATAGCAAGCCGATAAATTCAGAATGATCATAAAGAGAAATTCAGTGTCTAAGATGCCAAATTGCCAACTATCTATTCTCACCAGAGATGATGATTTCCAGAAGTTTGCAGATTCCCATCACAAAGTAAAGATCACAAAGTAGTGTCTGAATTAACACAAGCACAATGCAGGATAAATTGCCTAATTCTTTAACACATTGATGGCAATGGTGCTCTCAAATTATCTGGCTTGCATTATTCCAAAAGGTAGTCTACAGGACTGAACATGGAAAAGTGAAGTTGTGGTTTCCACAATTTTCATGAGGAGCAATTACGGATTGTAACTTGCGAGGGAAAAGGATCCTTATCAACAGCTATAAACCTTCAGCAGTTTCATTAGGAGAAGGCATTTGACAAATATGCAGAATTCTAATTCAAAAGCACTTATTTGTTGATACATAGAACAAGATACTACCATGATAGCTTATGATGCACTACAAGACAAGCACATTTAACAAACCAATTAGCAAACATTGAAACATTGGGTTCATAGTTAAGATCCTAGCAATTTTGAATAAACGAACATCAAACTCCGAATGCTTGATTGTTTCCACTCTACTAGCTCATATAATTTAAACTAGGGCAGGGGAAGGCCATTTACCAAGATTTAGACTAATACGGCGTCCGGCCGTCACCATCCAGGATCATGTCCTTGAAAGCACCACCACTCGGAATCATGGGCAACACATGTTCCTGGTGAGGGACGATGATGTCCAACAAGTATGGCCCGGGGGTCTCAAGCATCTTCTTGATGGCAGCTTGAACTTCGCTCTTCTTTGTCACACGCACCGCAGGGATTTGGAACCCTCTAGCAATTGTCACAAAATCTGGGTATATCTCGCTCTCAGTCTCAGGGTTTCCCAGGTATGTGTGCGCCCGATTGGCCTTGTAGAACCGGTCCTCCCATTGTACCACCATACCTAAATGCTGGTTGTTTAGCACCATCACCTTCACTGGAAGGTTCTCAATCCGGATCATTGCCAGCTCCTGGATGTTCATCAAGAAGCTACCATCACCGTCAATGTCAACCACAGTGACACCCGGGTTGGCCACTGCAGCACCAGCCGCTGCCGGCAATCCAAACCCCATTGCCCCCAGCCCAGAAGACGACAGCCACTGCCTTGGTCGCTTGTAGGTGTAGTACTGTGCTGCCCACATCTGATGCTGCCCGACACCAGTGGCAATGATCGCCTCCCCCTTTGTCAGCTCATCCAGTACCTGAATGGCATACTGTGGTGGGATCTCTTCATCGAAAGTCTTATACCCCAGTGGAAACTCTCTCTTTTGCTGCTCCAATTCTGAGTGCCAATCACCAAAATCAAAATTCGTCTGACCAGCACTACCTTCTAACAGCGCATTCATGCCCTGCAATGCAAACTTAACATCCGCACAGATTGAGATGTGTGGTTGCTTATTCTTGCCAATCTCCGCTGGATCAATGTCAATGTGCACAATCTTGGCCCTGCTTGCGAAAGCCTCAACCTTTCCAGTCACACGATCATCAAATCGCACACCAAAGGCAAGCAAGAGGTCCGCCTTATCCACTGCATAATTTGCATACACCGTGCCATGCATCCCAAGCATGCGCAGAGACAGTGGATCATCACTAGGAAAGTTGCCAAGGCCCATCAGAGTAGTCGTGACTGGGATGCCAGTCAGTTCAACAAACCGGCGCAACTCAACGCCAGAGGCAGAGCAGCCACCGCCAACATATAGCACTGGCCGCCGCGCCTCACCAACAAGGCGGAGCACTTGTTCGAGCAAGTCCGTGGCTGGCCGTTTGGGTAGGCGCGCAATGTACCCCGGCAAGCGCATGGGCACATCCCAGGATGGAACCGCCATCTGCTGCTGGATGTCCTTCGGTATGTCAACCAGAACCGGTCCTGGACGGCCGGATGACGCGAGATAGAAGGCTTCTTGGAAAATGCGAGGGATGTCGTCGACATCAAGAACCAGGTAATTGTGCTTGGTGATGGACCTGGTGACCTCCACGATCGGCGTCTCCTGGAACGCGTCGGTGCCGATCATGCGGCGCGGGACCTGGCCGGTGATGGCGACCATCGGGACGGAGTCGAGGAGCGCGTCGGCGAGGGCGGAGACGAGGTTGGTGGCGCCGGGGCCGGAGGTGGCGACGCAGACCCCGACTTGGCCGGAGGCGCGCGCATAGCCGGACGCAGCGAAGGCCTCTCCCTGCTCGTGCCGCAGCAGGTAATTGCGTATAGTGGGCGAGCGCGTGAGCGCCTGGTGGATCTCCATGGACGCGCCCCCCGGGTACGCGAACACGTCCTGCACGCCGTTGCGCTCGAGAGCCTCGACGAGGATGTCAGCGCCCTTGCGGGGATCGGAGGGCGACCACGGACGGAGTGGAGTGGACGTGGGGGAGGGGGACGGGGTAGTAGGGAATACCGTCGAGCACCTGACGGGCATGGGGCGGAGGCAGCGGCGCGGGGCGAGCGGGAGGGCGTGGCCTATTTGGTGGTGCGGTTTGGGCGGCGCGGCCGTGCCAGAGATGGCCGCCGCGGCGGCGGTCGCGGCCATGGCGGCGGCGCTTCGGCAACTCGTCGGAAGCGAGCGTTTAGAGGGGAGTGAGAGAGCGTGAGAGAGATGAGGGACTTGTGTAATATAAAGAGATGCGGCTTGTGAGGTTGGTAGTGGAGGGAAGTGTCAGTGTCATATAGCCTGTTGAAGCTGACTCATGGGACCATTTAATGTGGGCCCAATCTTCAGTGATACCAGTTGGTTTACCCACGGTGGGTGTGTGATAAAGGGTAGGGCAAGATGGTCAGTGACAGAGTGTAAAAGATTGTGAACATCTATTTGATGACAAGAGTTCCACGTGAGTCACCGACTTGTGGGGGCTCTTCTGGTGGGGTCATCTTGTCAGGAACCGTGTCAGGACGTGCGGGTCACGAAATTGATCGCGGCGAACACGTATATAAGAATACCAAAAGATACGGGAAATTAGTTTTACTTAAAAAGTGGCATGTGGACCCAAAACAAGGCAAGGCCAGTCTCCTTGGGAGAGAGATGGGTGGACAAATTAGTCAGAATATACAAGGATGGAGACAAATGGTTGGTTGTTTTTTCTCGTCACTGCAGAATCCCAACGTGAGCGGTGAGCAGCCGAGTCTATCTCTATACATTTTTGGAATTATTTATTAAATAATTTTTTTAACCAAAAAGTTGAAAACTATACATGCTAAGGTCTAAGGACAACATGTTTTGAACAGTGTCATCGAGTTCAAAAACTCTCTGTATCGATCAATCAGGCAGGCTGAAAATTTGTTGTTATCAAATCCAATTAAACCCTAATGAAGGATATAGTTCTTATTTAAGATAACAATGGATAATAGATAGTATATGTGAGTAAGTCATCTAGCATGGTAGCAGGTCACGAGGAGGTTGCCCAATATGGATCCAACGTTAACTGACGTCTAATCTTTGATGGTGATATTTTTTTTGTGAAATGTGTTATCTTTTAATGTAAACAATGATATATATGCATAATTATTCACTATCATCTTAATTAAACATTATATTCTTCACTAGACCTCAATTGGATTTAATTGTAACAATTCTTCAATTTATGAGTTCATTGACAAAAAAAGTTTTTAAGACTTAGTAAAACTTTGTTGAAAATAGAAGATATTAGGTAAGATTTCTTCTTTTTCTAGGAATTAACTCACTTTGAAGAGATAATACCAAAGTAAGCTGGGGTGCCAGAATCCCAAGTGGAATGTCACTAATACCAAGTAGAATTAACATTATATGCATAATTTTCCTAATATTAATTACCCCATGCCTTTGGTGAGTAGTCTTGGGTTTAGGGTATTTTTTGCCTAGCTTTTGTTTTAATTTATAGGCTTAGGACATGTTTGGAGGAGTGGTATTTGTGTCAATAAGCTTTGATAAATCAGATCTAGAAAATAAAATGGGTAAGGCTCTAGAACTGTGTTTAAATGGGGACCAATTTATATTTTAGAAATAAATTGAATTGGGCTATTCCGACTGTTAGAAACAAGGTGTCAGTCAGCAATCACACAAGCCACCTCCATCGGCATCCCCTCTTCTATTCACCACGTCCATCATGGTCCTCCGTCTCTATTGTTGTTTCTCGCTGTAAGTCCTATTCCGTTTGTTATTCTATACTATAAAATATAATCTTGTTAGTACAGATCACGAGATGTTAAGATTTATTTTTTAAGAAAACACGTGAAAAAATATATGATAAAAGTAATAAGTGGTCGTTACTAAGAGAAAGACAATCAGTGACAGATCCAAAATTCAAATCTTATGAGTCATCATAATTTATCTTGTAAAATTTTGTATATCAAAATGGGGTCAACTCTTTCAAAATCTTTAGATTTCTATAGATTTTAACACAAATATCAATACAACTTGAATTATTTTACAGAAATATATGACTCAATTATCTCCACAAGTTATAATGTACATTTGCCACCAAGAGTAATGCAAGGTGGACCATGAAAGGTTTTATGAGAATTGGAGATTGAACAAGTATGAGTTGTGATTTTCTAATCTCTCCCAAACATATGTTTAAATTTGATTATAATAAATTGCAATTACAAGTTAATAAAAAATATTTTTACTGCAAAAAAATTTCCATTAATCCAAACATGCCTTTCACAATGAACGAATTAGGGACAAATTAGGGTGCATGCATGGACGGATTCACAACTGGTGATAGTATGCAATTGCATCTCCAACAAATTGAAAATTTACATTTGAAAAATAAAATCTCCATGATTTGTTATTTGTTAGCAAGTAGGACAACAAAAAATATCCAATACATCATATCTTTCTAATATCTTATATCTCTTACACCAAAACATAAAAAGATGTGTTTTAAGATGGTCAAATACACTATAAAATTTCAACTCAAAACACAATACTATACATGAGGAGAAATAAAAATAACAAATTCTAGTGAACAGTAATCACAGTCTTGGGTGCAACCCTTTCCTCATCTGGACCGTTAACTCAGAAACGGACGATAGAGATCAGCCGAATGCACCGAACACCAGGGGATCCGATCCCCTCAGAGACCCGAGCCCGACGCGAACCCAACCCCAAAACCCCAAACCCTCGCACCCCCACCCCACCAACCCCCCCCCCCCCCCCCCCCCCCCCCACACACACACACACACACGGAGATGAGCACCGGCGGCAGCGACAAGTCCGGCGCCGCCGCCGGCTCGGTGAAGACGCCGTCGGACTTCCTCAAGTCAATCAGAGGCCGCCCCGTCGTCGTCAAGCTCAACTCAGGCGTCGACTACCGAGGTCCCCCACATCTCCCCTCTTTCTTTGCACATCTCTAGACCCAAACCCTAGGAGGCAGACGGGTCTATTTTTTTTTTTCAGAACTTTAGTGATTTGTAGTCAGTCGGTGGTTAAACCCTAGCTTTTCTTTTGTTTTTTGTTTTAGTGAGTTGGGATTCCGGAAAAGCTGGGAGCTTTTCAGTACTTGGTGATTATTGAGATTTTAAGATCATCGCGGAGGCCAATAAGTCTGGTTAGTTTATATCTATTGTTGTAGTGTGCAATTCCTAACTGGAGGAAAGGCTAGCAATACTTTGGTTTTTTTTTTTTTTGTTATGGTAAGTTTGGTTATGATCTTTGCAGGAATTTGGTGATTAACCCTAGGTGCTATGAGATTAATTTGCTTATGGAGTTGGTAAATGCCCTTGTTTTATGACCTTGAACTTGAGGCTTAGGAGCATGATGCTAGCTTTACAATAGTTGCTTCTACTATTCGAGCCTATTTATAACTCACCAATATGAACTAATAGTGCACAGTTTTTAGGATTCACCTATTAGGCTCTAGGTTAGTTTATCAAATGACATTTTTTGTTTTTTAGGGTTCAGGTGAGTCCAAAAAAATCCTAAAATTATGATTTGAAAGAAATGTTAATTTGTTCATGTTAGCAAACGCTAAAACCTTGGTGTTTTTTTTTTACCAAGAATTTAGGTTTCTGTTTATTTCTGTCAAGAAATAGGTACATGTTAACTAGGCACTATGTTCATTTACCATTGGGGCTTCATATATGATCTGTTTGAGTGGACAGAGTAGGAAAAAAAATGTTAATAACGTTGAAGAAAAACAATTCTTCTTGGTAGAGATTCTTAAAAGAGAAATGAAATGAATGCTGGAAAGAGAGAGAAGGTGATGGGAGAATATTTGCTTTTTACAGATTGTGATTTATTTTCTCTTTGAGGTTTAAGAGAGGAGATAAAGACAATCAACTATGCGGAAAATATTTTTTAGAGGAATTATAGTAAACCTCGGATAATTTGCTATCTGATTCTCTCTGATCGTTTATCGTTGGTGTTAAGAAACCCCAGATACTAGAATTGTGTTCACTTAACCAAGGATAATTTGCACATACGTTAACAGTCTCTCTCATATCCATTGGTCTGTTAATTTGGAAGGACTAAGTGCTGTGGCCCCACAACACTATGATGTGGTGCCTAACATGTAGAGAACATGTACCCATGTTTGAGTAAAACTGAAGGGTGTCTGCATGGCGTTTTGTGTTACTTTGGGAATAGTAAGGGGCCTGCAAGAAGGGGAAAAGGCGCAGGTCTTTGTGGAGTTATTAACCAGCATCATGGTATTTCCGGCCATGGCTGGCATGGGATGTGCAGAATATGTTGCAATATGTGGGCAGGGGTGATATCGACATCCAGTGAGTCTGGGTTTCTTGAGATCTTTTGCAATTGAGCGTTGTTTGCTTTCATTCTTGGTTGCTTTTGGTGTTTGCGTGGGCTAAATAGGGGTTAGCCTGGTTTTGGGGGTGTTTGGTAGGCTCGAGGGGAGCTACTTGTGGTTGTGCCTTTGTGAAATGTATTGCTTTGATCTCTCAATCTATTGAGTTGTAGGCTTGTAGCTATGCTTTCTTTAGCTTAGTGTGATGACCAAAGAGCATCTGTTCGGAAAATTCAAAATTCTAATAGGAACGAACTATTTAAACACTGGAACTCGTCATAAAGAAATGGCATAGCTTAGTTTAACACACCACATTTGCCACATCACTTTTTTTGTGGGCTTTGTCTGACAGTTTATGTCAAACTTAATGGTCAGGTAATGAAATAGGGTGGGATTGCAATGACTGGGAAAAGTGTCTATAATTAAGTGAAAATATTGATAAAATATATGTTCTTTGACAGTTGATGAACATGATAATTCTTTCTTTTCCATTCTCTCCCCAATAACAAGGGAGAGAATTATTTTCCTTTTTTATTCTTTTACTTCTTTTACGTTCTCCCGATTTGTCTCCACCAAACAGAGCAGCAGTTGTTTTTCGTGAGCTGGAGGATATTTTGTTATGCTGAGGAGCATTTAGTGAGAAAGGTCCATATTTTTTTTTAACAATTCGTGATTAAGAACTGTGGGAGAGAAATAACATCTAATATGAGCATGTGATTTGGCTTTCTTTGTACTTTTTATGTGGTGATCTATGAATAGCACAACTTGGATGACTTATCTATATACTTTTGCCATTTAAGGGTAGTGGTATTGCCCTTGGAGTCTTCTTTTTCTATTTTTGGGGGTTGGATGGGGGTGCGGGAGGACTTGTAGGGTTTTCTCACATAAAATACAACACTTGTACATTTGGGCAAATGAAATGTGGACTTTTTCTAAAAAGAAAAAAATATATTTCAACTTACATGAATTGAAATTGTGCCAAGAAGTTCGAACACCAAACAAAAAGTTCAATCCCAAGTACATCTTTCGTTTGTTAAAAATGTACAATCTTGTCTGCAGAATGCTACATTGCTTTCTGAGCATGGCTTTAATGGTGCTTAGAGTTGTACATTCAGTACAAGAAAATTGTACATTTTTAATTGAATGTTATATTAGTGCAATTGGGCTGTAAATATTGGCAAAAGCATGTAAATTTTGTTCAGTAGTGCACAACTGAATCCATTTATGTTGGATTTAGAACTAAAAAGTTGAATGAAATATACAATTTATGTTGTAGTAAATATACAACTCAACTCAAAATACACAACATTGTTGTATAAATGTACACCTTAAGTAAGAATTATGCTTGGCTAGCATTGTGGCTACCTCCATCTTATTTTACTTAAGAGTACATTGGAAAACCCTAAATATAAAGCTGACACAAGAACAGGGAGCGTTACTACACTCGTTAGAAGATTTAAGAATGAAAATAGCAAGTGTGTTTGATGCCTCAGCGAGCACTTCACTTGTAGATCAACAGTTGCAAAGCCACAGGATTTCAAATATATGGACTTCAGAATTTTTGTATTTTTTGAAGAATGGATCTCGTGTGGAATACCAGACCGGATGAAGGGAGATTAATCCTCGTCAACCTGTTCAATTCATATTGCTTGAGAGGCTCATAACTCGTAAGTACAGGAAAAGCATGTAGATAGTAATCCTATTGTCTCCTTGTTCTTGACCCCTCTCCTGTTTGAATGGGAAATTGTGGCTCTTATCTGTACACCTGAACCACATGAAGAGAACTGAGAAAGAAGGAATGTTGTAGTCAAGCAGTCTATTTCCTACATCTCCCTTTTTAGATTAAGAAACATCAATTGGTATGGAATGAAATTAAGAATTACTGCCAAAGGCATATACACATGATTTTCATAGAGAATTTCAGATCTTATGGTTGGGTCTTGGGAGCAGTATGTTGCCTCAGATATCAGTGAGCATGTGATTAGGTTATTCCTATAGTACACAAACCATTTTGAATTGGGGAATGTTATGGTATGACATTGTTTTGTTCTCTGTCGTATTACGGAGTGATTTGGTTTCCATGTTATGGCATGGTGTGTTTTTAACTGAATCCAGAAACAATTTGCATGTTATTAGAATGCAGTTCTGTAAACTGTTATCTTGTTGTGTGAACAGTTGGCATTTGGGCCATGAAAATTTCAATAATCATTTCATTTATGAGGTATAGGTAACTACAGGGACATGTAGATGTTAACTCGCTTTGATTCCATGACATTGCCACTATTATCAGTAAGATTTTCCAAGTTAGATATGATCATTCTAGAACAGAAAGATGGTAAATGGTCTCATTGAGAGCGGTCTTGTTAGACAAAATTAGCAAACATAGCTCTCAAAGTGAATTTAAATGAAAGCCCAAATATAAGGGTCAAGAAGCAAATGATTTGAACATTTACTGTTGTTTCTGAATTGATATACGGTGGCTACTCTTGTTGCAGCATTTTGTTATTCATGTTTTTTTAGGCCTTGTCCCCTGCGAAACCTTGTGTACTGTATCTGCTAGACATGTTACAGCACACTTATAACTTTTTTTTGCATTAAACCACACGCTTTACTTCAATGCCTGTTATGTAGATAAGTTATTAATGACACCATTAAAAGCAATTTTTTTTGCTTTGAATTGTTGCTTGGCAAGTGTCACAAATTTGCTGGGTGTATCCTGTGTTGGTTTTCTCTAGACTTTACAAAAGGAACAAAATAAAATATATTATAGATGCAATAAAATTCTGGCATTAGCACACATAACACACTTAATTTGCGATTTATTGTTGATTTTGTTGATATTTGATAAATTTTATATCATTTCTTCCGTCCTCCATCCAACTGTCTTGTGATTGCTGATTTATATTGGATGCTGAATTATATTTCATTTTTTTATCCCTTTTCTATTTTGAGTTACAGTTAGAACAAAAAATGGTGATGATAAATTGGTTGTAGCTAATATTATGTTCCTGACAAAAGCTAGTTGGCAAGCTATTAATTTGTTTCTGATCACATTTTTCTGATAATCCATATACAGGTATTTTAGCTTGCCTGGATGGGTACATGAACATTGCAATGGAGCAAACTGAAGAGTACGTGAATGGTCAGCTGAAGAACAAATATGGTGATGCTTTCATAAGAGGCAACAACGGTATATATCCCATAAAATCTGATTCACCTCATATATAATCGGCTGAGACGTTTCGGTTCTGATGCTTCCTTTATGAGTGCAGTTCTATACATCAGCACTTCAAAGCGGACCCTTACCGATGGTGGAGCGTGAGGTGACGAGGACATGTCCCTTTCGTCATTGCTGTCTTCCAACTTTGAAACCATTAACCTGATTGGTTGTGGTGATATCTGACTCATGCAGCCTTTCAATCACGTACTTCTTGTCTAGTGGCAGAAAAGTGGAAACAAAGAGAGAAATGAAAATATGTATCGCACCGATGTTAGAGAATTATATCCAAAACCATTTTGATGTAAGCAGCATTTAGCTTGGTCCAAATATTTGTGAAGATTTGGTGTGGAGATATGGATAAGATTTGTGTTTAAGCTTAAGCTTTTGCTGTCTCCTTACTTTCTGAATTATCATTATTCTTTGATCGTTCATCGGTGCAACAACTTAATCCTTCCTGCAGAATTAACTCTTTATCATGCCATCAACACATTTTTGACTCATATTTTTGTTGATCTTACAAATTTCTACCTTTTCTACTCTTCCAGGCATTTGTTTTGCCCCATGTATGGTTTAATAAATGGGCAAATTATTTTAAGCTCTTCTAAAATTTTTCATGTTTTATATTTGTTATAGTGTGTCTAACTAATATATAAGTACAGTCTGATCTTGTTGGTCTAACAAACTATATTACAAATAAATGGCCTTGCAATGAGAGACAAAGGGAGTGTTGAAGCTTGTTTGACCAAAAATTGATGCTTTCAATCCTTCTGGTAAGTTAGGCATGGGATTCAAGAAGATTCCATGATGCTGGATTGCTGGACAGTAAACTAACATTCAAGAATCGTGTGTTTCATCAATTAAGACTTGTTATGCAAACAGTCAGACAATAAATTTGATTTACACGGGAATAGGTTGCATACTTGCATTTATAAATTCTCTAGGGTGGTATTTCCGATTGTCTGGCTCTTTTTTTTTTTTCATTTTTTTTAAAAAACCTAATTTGTGAAGGAAGTCTAGCTCAAACTTATAAAAAAAACTAAAAAAAGACTATTTTTTATTTAAAAAACTAGTGTTTCATGTAAACTAGTGTCAAGAAAAATGCGATTGCTCCACAAGAAAAAGAAATGCTAAGAAAAATATTAGGTGTTATAACGCCTGTCTATACTGACTGATTTAAGAGATTATTCCTACCTTATGCTCCAACATTCATCACACACACAAAAAGAAGTTATAAATTATCTAGAAATAATTATCTAAAATAATAATATACTCACAATTATCTAAAAATAATAATACACTACTAATTATCTATAAATAGTAATACATTCACAGGCAAAGCTAACTTGGTCATAATGTAAAACTGCAAATAGGGCAAAGAACACAGGTAGAAATGGCAACAGGGAAGCACGAATCAGATCTTCCAGGTCAAGGCCAGCATGGAAGCATGAATTAGATCTTCTGATTTGATCTGCACACTTGGGCTAGCACCAAAGCATTCATCAAGAACCTAAACATTCCAACAATTTCCCAGAAACAGAATGTAAATATCATCATTCAGAACTTTGCAAAGCTGTACATGCATGAACAGAAACAAGAAAACAAACAGTACAGAATGTCAGAGGAATACAACTTAAGATCATCTGTAAGATTTCATTTGCATATCCAAACAAACAATTAGAAACACAGAACTTGACTGCATATCATATTAAATTTCGGAACCAGTTTCAGAGTTCAATTAGAAACATTGCGTTCGACAAATTATAGGGACGAATTACTATAAATTACAGAGAATACAACATGATAAGTAAATGGGTACACAGAGAAGCCCACAAGCTCTCCTCAAACTAGGCTCAGTATGCAGAACTCCATACCTTACAGAGTACAATCTTTCAAGTCATGACTCATGAGGCTTCTAGCTTCGTTGACTACTCACCTCGCCAATCGCTACAGCCTACAGTGGCCTCCCAATGATCTTTTACTCAAGTGATATTGGTAAATTAAATGTTAGAAATGGCTAAAAATTAACAGTCAGAAGTCTGCAACATAAGCTGTTTGCCTGGCAATATTGTCCAAGTCATCAGCCAAAAATAAGATGACATAATAGAGCTTAAAAGCCCGATGGATGTCACCTTGTTGTCATCGATGAAGTGCATTTGACACTTCAGACATCCAAGCTAGCCATTGCAAATCAAGGTCCAGAGTTGCCTTCTTCTACTTAGCAGTTCTCAATCACTGCATCTTCCTTGACCTCTGTAATGATCTTAAGAAGGTCTACAGGAGTTGCTGCAGGGTCTAGCTCATGACAGCCTTTGGGGGCGTTATTGCCTTCTTCCCCAGTCAGCAGACGAGAAGGAACCTGATGTGAGAATCGAAACAACTCTTCCTTTGCTATCCTCCTGACCTCCTTGGGGTCCATGTGCCTATGGAAGACAGCTTTGAAACCAGCTACCTTCAGCAGTGGGATGACAGTAACGCCTTGCTCCTCGGTGAAATCATCAATCACTTCTACTATCTCATACTTATATATCACATCATCAGGTGTAAGCTCATTCCAATCAGAAGACCAGTTTCGGTACAAAGCCCATGTATCACCTTTCTTGGGAACAATCTTGATAATTCCACGAGGGCCTTTTGTCCAGCTAACTCTGTGTGAAAAGATGTTGACTGTTTCGCTAATCTGATATCTCCCAACCCTGAAATCGCCGCATGTCTTTGAAAAACCAGAGGCGACCCAGCTTATTGGTGCCAGTTCACTATTGGACTTAGAATTGAGGAAACTCATACGGATTCTGAAAGGCCTCATTGAAAGAACTTTCTGTACCATTGCATATAGACGAGGCATGCCATCTTCACTATCATAAGTAGCCCATACCTGATCACTATCAAAAGCTCTCTCTGTGCGATCTTTATCAAAATCATGGAAGTCTGGATCTGGGACATCAATTGAAACAGGCACACGTTTCTGTTCTGTATTCTTTTCTTTTGTTGCTGGAACTTGGACATCAATACCTTTTGAGTTGTATAGCTTTAGTTCTTTGCCGGGGTTATCAGAGCGGATGCCGTTCACCTTTATGTTGCTGCCATTAGGACATGCCTTTCTTTCTGATTTTCCTTCCACTGCAAACTGGGATGAGGATGCCATGTTCAACTCTTGTAATTTTTCACGGACTGCCGCCTTGGATTTCTCCATAAGTAGACCTCGGGTATCAATCTGGGAGATCTCTCTCAAGACATTAGCTCTTCTTCCACTTACTGCAGATCTAAATTTATCCCCTGAAGTACCATTGGCCCTTCCCACATCAGCAAAAGCAGTTGTTCCCGTGCTTGCAGCCATCGTCTCTTTGTTATCTCCACCATAATCTACAGCAGTGTAGCCATCATTGTTATGCCTTCTCCTCTTTGAAAACCGGCCACGCCTCGAAGTAGTTCTCTCATGCCCATATGTGCCGCCACTTGCAGAATAATTGTAGGTGTAGCTCTCGTCATGTTTTCTTCTCAATTTCTCTGAGGCCTGAGTACTGTAAGCATTTGTGCCAGCAGCAGATGTTGTCTTGGAGTACTGATTCCACTGAAAGTTCTGATTGTTGTAGGAATCGTAAGTACTGTCATGCTGGTATCCACTGTGCCCTGTGCCCGGAATGCTAGAAGTTCTGCTTGCTGAGCCATATGAATGCTTGGCAGAATTGTGGTTCTGCTGCTGCTGCTGCTGCTTGGTTGACCAGGAGAATGAACTGGTTCCATTGCAAGGAAATCCAGTCTCTACTGCCATGAATGCATGATGGCAGTTTGGACACAGAAGGTTATGATTAAGATAAATTCTCAAGTACTCATACTGCATTCGGCAGCGATTGCAAGATGTCCAAAAAGTATCAATCCCAACAGGGCGGGTGGTAGCCTCGGCTGCTGCTGCTGCGGCGGCGGCGGCGGCATTCTTTCGAGCTCTCTTGTTTGCCTTCTTATCATAAGTATACATGCCATTGGTTACATTAACAACAGAATTCTCTCTCCTCTTCTGATCGTAAAGTATCTTCCTGCTATTATCAGACAAGACACCCCATGCCTCAGAGATAAGTTTAAAGGCCTCCTCAGCACCTACTGACTTGTTCTTGTCAGGGTGCAGCTGGAGGGCTAGCTTTCTGTACTGCTTCTTCACTTCCTCTTCATCCGCAAAGGCACTGAGAGACAATATCCGGTACCAATCACTCTCTCCACCAATCTTTGACTCAGCCGCAAGGTGGACTTCAAGCGTTGACACCATCTGAGATATGCCATCCAGTGATGAGCATAGGTTCTGGGCCTTGATTGCGTACTTGCGTGCACCCCTGATGTCATGAGCATGGAACTTGCTCTCCGCAACATCTCTTGCCTTGAGGGCCTCGTCGATATTGTAGTCCATACTCATCTTCGCTTTGGATTCGATCGCCACACAGGTGGTCTTGAGCAGGAGCCAAGAAGCCCAAGACCAACAACTAAGCAAGAGCTAATGTACTCTACTCTTCATCTAACCTCAGGAGTTATGAAATTATCCATGCCTTGTTCTGCAGTGAAACAGGACAGGGTCAGTAATATTGAAGAATGGTCAAAATAAACAAAAGCAGTCAATTGAAGTGCAAACAATATATTACAACATAGCAAATCATTAAACGCAAATTGAGGAGATGTAAAGAAGCAGCGAAAAGGCAAAAAGGTCAGAAGATCAAGTCTTTCAGCTTGAAACAATCATTTTAATTCACCCTTGTTAGCATTCAAATAATTGAAGCATATCCATCCTGTGATCATTTGATTTGATAAAATTCATGGAAAATTTTGCATTATACAATTCTCAGTTCAGGTCAGACAAAGCACTCGGTTGTTAGAATTCAGAACAAACTTGAGCTGGAGTATGAGCTAATTCAGCTCATACTGTCAGGCAGTTACCATGGCTTTTTAACTTTAAGATAAGTTGGAGTAGATGACAAGGTAATTTCAAATTTTTATAGTACAACTCATTCATTTTACCAGATCAACTACCAGCCACTGAAATATAAGTATATAAAGCAAGAACTAATACAGCAAAAATATGCAAAAGGAAATTATCACATAGCTAGTACTAATGAGTTCCACTATGTAAATTAACAGAAACAACAGAACAGACTGATTTGCAGTTACTAAAACAAGCCATTCATTCTATGAAATCCATTATATGTCTCAACATTCAAAAGTACAGATCAAGGAAGTAAGCAATAATCAGGACACCCCACTAAAAGGCCTAAACCCCTTAAAATGGTAATTTTGGTTCTAAAAATTCCATCAGTTTCACAGGTCACAAATTCAGATGACAGGGAACTTCAGAAGAATTTTGAGTTACAGCGCAACAATAATGAGCAACTGTAGTCATCGGCCAATAATGAGCAAACAAAGATACTATTTTTGTCCCACAGTTTCCATTTTGCTTTAATAATTCCTACACATGCTAGTACCAATGTATTGTTTACCATGCTAACAATCTTGAGTTCTTCAGAAGGATGTCACTTAGAAAAGTTCAGTTTCATGAAGAATATATAATTTTAACGAATCTTTGAGCCAGTCTAGATCATTAAATCTTCATAATTAAAGGGGACCACAAAATTACTACTATATGTTGGAACTAGGTTGCATTGGCACTTCTATTAAGTGGCATGTCCATGTCCGACACCGTATTGGACATCGACACTCCTTCAATACTTCTCTGGCATGTGTCGGAGCCGTGCCCATTATGTCAGTTATCAATCACGTGTCAATGCTGTGTCCACGGCGTATCTAAGGAAAAACAGTGTCAAAGTTGTGTCCACGTCATATCTAATGAAAAACACAACAAA
This sequence comes from Pharus latifolius, assembly GCA_019359835.1. Taxonomy (NCBI): domain Eukaryota; kingdom Viridiplantae; phylum Streptophyta; class Magnoliopsida; order Poales; family Poaceae; genus Pharus; species Pharus latifolius. Next base: position 23,400,485 of record CM033322.1, read on the forward strand.
AAACAAGATATATCATGTTTTAGATACCATATTTTTTCTAGTTGCACAGAACACATTGAATTTATTTTTGGTTATATTGCTCAATTTGCAGTGTTAACATACAAACTAAACAATTGATTATGATATTTTTCTTTATTTCATATGCATATGCTGAATTTATGTTTTAAACATGTGCTATTGGTGTTTAAGTTATAAAATATATATATGATTTGTTTTATATATGTATCCCTATTTTGGTATTTTTGGAGAAATGCCATGCTGCCATGTTGGTGCATATGCTGAATTTATGTTTTAAACATGTGCTATTGGTGTTTAAGGTAGAAAATATATATATGATTTGTTTTATATATGTATTCCTATTTTGGTATTTTTGGAGAAATGCCATGCTGCCATGTCGGTATGTGCCCGTGTCCTCTCCCAATTCAGGTATAGAAAGCAAGAAAGTAAGCAAGCAAAAGATACCAACAATCGCTGTCTCTTTCTCTTTCAACTTGTACTAATAACTGATCTACTAAAGCTTAATTCATGTTTTAAATCAACGCCGCTCAGACTGTTTATGTGCCCACATAAGCGTTAGCAGTAGGTCCTCTGTTCCAATATGCCGCTCGGTCGCTTATGTGTTGTTTTCATGTATATAGCGCTTAGTTTTTGTGTAAATGTATATTATACTCAAAATATAGTTATACATCTTGGTATAAACGACATTTATAGGCTCATTAGTGAATTGTAAGTTTTATTTGTTAATTAATTTGGCATATATGCTATAGTATTGTGCATATAAATGTACATATTTTCTAAAAGTTAAACCGAATAAAAGGCCGCATATCGCATAAACACTGATCAGTAGGGTGACTGCTTGCTTCCCGCTTACCGCTTTTTAAAACATTGAGCTTACAAAATGACAGTTTATGCAATTATTATAATCAAACTACAATTTTACACAGTTCAGTATCACTGACCAAATTCAAACATCTAAAACAAACTACCAAACAGTGAATCCATGTGGTCATTTAACTCTCTTAAATGGTTCAATCTCGTAAACTGTTTTAGTTTTCCTATAGAGGAATTCATAAGACTATATGGCAAACGTTTCATCTAAATACGAGACATATTCATGACAGCATTATGATGGCAATTTTCATATTAATGAAGACTCAATTCGACTGAAAAGTTTCACCTTTGTGAATGTGTAATGGACGAACGGTTTTGCTCATATCAACTAGTTCACTGAATCTCTTATGATCAGTTATGAGTGTAACTAAGGGTTTTCATCTCGTGTGCACAATACATCGTTTTCTGGCACTTTCGGAGACGAGTGTTAAAGCGCTTATGTACATACCAAACATCCAAAAAAAAAAATCCACACACACTGCATGATCCAATCCACCTTAGGTACTAAAATTTGCACACCAGAATGGAGCTTCAGAAAAAACTGTTTCACTAACTTCAAGTTTCCTTCTTGGCACAAGTGCCCCCCTTTGTACAATGGAAATTTAGTGACCAAACTGTTCGCAAGCAGCAGCTAAACAGATTCTTTTTTTAATTCTATTTTTGACTTGCAAGCAAGCCTCTTGGGTGAGCCACATCATTAATAAAATTACATGGTGTGCGTGGCGTGTGTGTGTGTGTGTGTGTGTGTGTGTGTGTGTGTGTGTGTGTGTGTGTGCAATGTAAGTGAAAATTTAAACATAATGTAATTGTGTTAATTAAAAAAAATAATAATCATTCTCATAAAGTAATGATAAGAGTTTATGTTTTTAAATGCTCGCAGAGTTTCCTCCTAGTAAGTTTGTGGTGTTCTTGAGGTATTCTTCACTTAGTTCTTCCATAGAACTAAGTAGTAGTTCCAGTGGGTCACCGATGACAAACAGCACATATCAGTAAGATCCATCCATTCCCCAATTGCAACTGCTCGACTCCAACAGGTGAGGTGGCGCGAATCGTATCAATTAATAGTTGGGGATCTAGGTGCAACTAGATCAAGATCATCGAAACCATCTATCTATCTATCTCAGTTTTTTAATTTACAAACACCAACCTTTTTTCTACCCATGGATCCGAAGGAACAGAACAAATTAACATGCAGATAGATCTACGGAAACAACACAGGAAGGCATGGATCTAAGAACGAACAAAATAGCTAGCTGCTGCTTGTGAAATTATCCAGGAGTGATCAAAAGAAGAGGAGAAGAGAAGAATTGGATGGAGATTGCTAGGTATGCACCTGGATCCGCTTGTCTGATCTGCTCCGATTTGAAAGAGACTAGTGCGAGTGCCCTGCATCCCCCTTCCCGTCATGACCTAATCTACTAATACTAGTAGCGGAATCACCATGGCTCTCATCTACTAATCATCAAGAGGGTTTCAAGTTCCCATCATATCAGTAAAGTTTGCTAGCTCAGTTGGTCAGCAGACACGAAACTGCGGTCGAGTGTTCGAAGCTCGGGTAAGACAAAATGTTTTTTTGTTGCTCTTTTAGTTTCATCTCCACTTGCGACTCAGACGATGCCACCATCGTTTACTCTACCCCTTGAAGAAATCTAAGGTTGGAGATCAATGAGCCCTTGAGGGGTCTGAAACCGCCGTCATCTCATCATCGCACAACACCACCAGCAACTCTATGTACTATCAAAATCAGTAAAAATGGTTGGTCATTTTCTAGCATTTCTTTTTTTAGTTTAGATAGATTTGTTTTGACGACAAATCAAAAGCACTTGCATGATAACAATAGAAGTTTAGACGGTATGTGTATGCTAGTTTTGGTTGACTGGTTGGAGAGATTTTATTCAAAAGGTCTAATTTTCAGTCTCAACTTCACCAGTTTAATTTTTTTTTTCTTCTTTAAAATTTAAAAGAGTAGATTTTTTATCCAAATCATATGTTGGTGCTAAGAAATTTTTTTTCCCTAAAATTTCATCATTTGATATTGTATTTAATAATTTGTAGCACTCCTCTAAATTAACACTAATCAATTTTTAGTATTAACTTCAACTTCTTTAGGTTTTGAGTTAAAAATTCAAACATTATTCTAACCAATTTTCAACACTCTAAAACTTGTAGTTTTAGGTTTTCAGTCAAATCCTATGCTAAGCATTCTTTTTTTTTTTGCTAAAAAAAGGTTTATTTGAAATATTTCTCTAAACTGTCAACTTTACTGTCATTGTTATAGTTTGCACCCCATTGCTAAATTCCTGGATCTTAATACAAGCCTAAAAAAACACCCTGCCTGACCCATTTATTTGACAGTTGGATCTATTACGAGCGTGTTTGGTTGAACATGAGTTTTTTAAATAAACCAATTTATGAGCTTATTGACTTATAAGCCCAGAAAGATGGCTTATTATGTTAAGCTGAGAAAATGTTTGAAAAAAAATTTGGCTTAAAAGCTCAATAATTTGATAAATGTGTTTCTCTCTTTAGAAAGTGTAAAATAGAAACACGTTTAAGGAATGAATAGTAACTCATTATAAGATTCCTAGATTCTTTTTTGTTCTTTGTAGATACCCTTGTTTGATTCATTGATCCAGACCCAAACCAACTCAACCTTGGCTATACCAATCCAAATTAGTAGGGACAATGAGGCCTGCGATTGCAACAACGACAATGAGCGTGACGGGCTATTATGACGGTGGTGAGTGTGATGGGCAATGGCTTGCAATAGAGACGGTGATGACTACAGCCACGGGTTGTGATGACAACGACCATGGGTGGAGCTGCGACGAAGATGTGTGAAGGTGATAGGAGACGTGTACGAAGAGAAGACATGTTTGGGAAACGAGAAGCCAAGGTCTAGCAGCTACAACTTAACCAACCAAATAAGCGAAAGCCACTCAAGAAGCCATCGCGAGACGCAGTGTGTTTGGTTAGGGCTTTAATTGATCGGGATGATAAGTTGTAGTTGAAGTCCTACCAAACACAGCCTACATCACTTTTTTTTCTATAAGCCTCTTCTTCTTCTGTCCTACAATGATCTCAATCATCTAGCCCCACTCGTCAAAGAGAACATTTCAAACTTTTTACGCTGTGGCCCAATCATTGGTGAGATACGCAAAAAATTTTGTACGCGAAGCATGGCTCTCTCTACTTTTGTTGCATCCTCGTCATTTTATATATAAAAACCGAGCAGTAGGCTTGGAGAGGAAGACAAGTGAGACCAAAAGCACATACGTAGCCATCTTCTCCTCCTCGTCTTTGCCTTTGACCAAAACCCTAGGTTTAGCGGAAGGCGAGAGAGATTGAAGATAGTGTAGTATGCACTATGTGTGGGTGAGGAGTTGCATGGGCTCGCCATCCTATAGCCCCGCGGTGGCTATGACGACCCTGACTTCCCTACTACCTCAAGGTTTCACTCTACTTCATCCCAACATTTCACTCCTTCCACTTGTCTTCTGATTCATTTAGTTTTGATATGATTTGGCTTTGGATTGTGTTAATAATGTGCTTCTTGCATGTGTGTGTACAAGTAATGTGCACGAACTACTAGGAGAATAGAGAAAAGGGCGTGTGTGTCTACCTCAGCCACACCATCTCTCTCCAATGAAATGCTCTACCTCTGTCACACCATCAACCTCTCTGTCGCCCATTGCCTGATCGACCTCACCCCTACCACTGCTACTATTCAATTTAAGGTGTTAAAAAAAACAATTCATGACTTCTTTCAAGAAGATTCTGGAAGAAATATACAAATTATTAAGAAAAGATATTTAAAGAAGGCCCTAAACTTTATTGTGGACATCTCACAAGAAGGTGCTAGACAATATAATACTTTGTATGACAAGAACTATGTAGAAAGTTAGAGAGATTCAATTTTGCAAGAGAGCTCAAGAAATTTTTGTACTTATCTAGTATGTAAAATTTTACCATTAACACTATAAACTTCTTGATATTTACAAGAAAATATTTTTATAGTATGGTTAGAATCTTGCCAAATTAAAAAGATCCAGTGGTCATGTAAGTATATAAATAGGAGTGGCATTTCTGATTTGGGGCATGCAAGAAGACCCTAAACTTTATAAGGTGTGGACATCTTACAAGAAGTTGCCAAGAAAATATAATATTTGTATAGTAACATACTTCAGAAGGGTGTGTTTTGTTAAAATCGCAAGCGGGCAGCTTATTGCTGAACCCTTGATGGTCTATTCTGCAATGAACAAGTCTGAAACTCTCTCAGATTGAAATTAATAATCTAAACCTGTGAATTTTGAGTGTTTTTGAAAGCTAACCTAAAACAATTAAATCTACAAAAATTGGTTTGTAGAAATCAGATAAGAAAAAACTAGGGTTTTTGGAATTCCCTCACCGTCAAGCACGATTTTTTAGCAAAAGACAGTAAATCGACGAATTAATTACCAAAATTTTCAATAGAACAAATTAAGTTGATGGTTTGGAAACCAAACAACAATCTCAAGAGATTATGTTTGTTGCTCTAATTCAACCAGGCACAAAATCGTAGGAAACCGAGTAAGCTACACTAGCAGAATTTCAAAAATTTTTACTCAAAGGCTGCAAGTGATAGACCATAGATCAGATTGTTACCAAAAGCGGAAAGAGAATTGGCGAAGCGATCGAATGTGCATAGAGACCGCTCGTAGATCGTCCTGATCAACAGACATAAATGACAACGACCGCTCATGGATCGTCCTTATTAGCGCAATACTTGCAGCAGCACCTCTACCAGTATCCACACATTCCAAAATGGAATATCATATGATGGGCTGTTGCTTTAGAGAAGATGGCAACTAGGATTTTTCTTGATCTTATCAAAGTTCATTATAACTGATAGAGATATGCCCTAGAGGAAATCATGGAGATGGTTGTATCATGATATGTTTATGAATTGTTACGAATAAAATAATATTGCATTCCTTGAATAAAGTATCACTTTTATTGATCAAATAAGTATGTGACTTGTTCGTAGAACTCTTTATTATCATATATGAATTGTCGGCATTATCAGTGATACTTATTCTAAACATCCTTGACTTTCGGCATTTCATGGAATAATAATGCAAGATAAGTCAACACGATTATTGATTGATAGTCAAGTTTCACGGACTATGGATATGAGATATCAAGTCAATGTCGTGGACACATGTTGGAGAACATGTTGGTTGGATTTGTTGCATCTAGGCCTTCATGCCTAACCCTAATTTTGATGATTAATGAAAACAGAGTGTTTAGGACTAACTGTGCTTTTTGAGATTGATAATACAGGGCTCCGTTGGGAAGATTGTCGAGATAAACAAAACGAACCCAACGCAAAAGACGTAAAAGCACAAGTCGCAAAAAATGAAGACAAGACGCAAGCCGGAAAAGCAAAGGACCTAAGGTAATCCGTTTTTATTTTTCCGATCTCAGAGTTAGGAGACAGATCGGTTAAGGACTTTGTTTCTAGTTTTTAACCATACTATAAAGAGAGGTGGCGAAAGTCTTCTTTTTATCTCCAACATAAACCGAGAAAATTAGGTCATTGCATTGCATCCTTTTTAGTTGGATTTGATTTAAATTTGTTTTGAAAGATTTGGATTTTCAGTTCAGTTTTTGATAGTAGAAGAGTTTTTTGATTTCTAGAAAGATCTAGGAAGATCTGGCTTTTGCTTCTGTTGAGAAAAATGTAGCCCTTGAAATTATATTTCAAACGAGCTATTAAACATCTCTTTTGGATTTCTGGATTTAAAGTTATCACTATTTTTGTTCAGAGTAACTGTCAGTTTGAATGTCAGTTTAATTAAACTGACAATTGTCCAGAGAGGGTGTATTTTGGGCTCAAAATTTTTTGTACTAAACTGACTGTCAGTTTGTCCAAACTGACTATCAGTTTGTCCATACTGACTATCAATTGGGGTTTCGACCACAGTTATTTTTAACTGAGTTTTTATCTATTTTGGTCAAGTTTGTAGTCGACTGTCAGTTTGCATAACTGACTGTCAGTTGTGGGTTTCAAGTTTCCTTAAACGACCACGAACGGCTAGCAAATTTTTATCCGTAAATTTTGTCTGCCGTTGTACACTAAACTGACTGTCAGTTTGAGTTGCTGATTTTCAGCCCTAGCCCAACAGTTCATTTGATTCTTGAGGTTATAAATAGGGGCTTTGGGCATGAGTTATATACAACAAGCAGTAGCATTCTCTTATACACTCTTGAGCTTTAGTTTTCTACTTAAAATCTTGATCTTTTGATCAAATCGAGTGTTTTCGATCCACCGAGAATTTCAGTTCATTTGCATTTGCATACTCCTAGTTTCTCGGTGCGTGTTCGGAGGTCTAGAGAAGACCTCGCTGCCTATTACTCTTGGTGAGCGCCCTCACCTAGACGGTTCGGAGGCGTGGCCATTGACCTCTTCAGTTCGGAGATTGTCAGAGAGGCTCGGCAAGTTTGTACAAGGCATCGGTGCTCGCCTTTCCGGAGTGGACAAGGAGCAACCAATAGTTGATAATACTCTTCGTGAGTATTGAGGCAAAACTCAAGTGACTTGAGCGCTTCAACGAGGACTAGTGGAGACTGGGCGAGTCTCCGATACCTCGGTAAAAATTATTGTGTTCGTTCTCTTCTCATCTTGCTCATTTTATTATTTGTTCTTACTTTGCAAATATTTGTTTAAGTTTAAAGTTTTTAAAAACCTCCTATTCACCCCCCTCTAGTCGGCATCCTTGATCCAACAGGATTGTCCCATCTTGAGACACTGTTGAGATTTTATGTGTCATTAGTTTGTTTCTAACAGTTATTTGGTTTATCTTTAGACCTGAGATCATCACGGTTTCATACATGCGTAATAGCATACTTGGTGTCATCAACCACTACTTTTAACCGAGTAGTCATAAAGGTGACATACAGATATGTTATGAATCATGTGGTTGAAAATGAATGGTCGAGATGGAATTTGCCCCTCTCATATCTTGAGAGAGATATCTCTGGGCCCCTTGATGTAATTGAACTAAGAAAGTGCATGGCCGTTCCGAATAGAGTTGAGAGTCAACTATGAAAAGGTTAGTCTATTATAAGATCAAGAAAGGACTGAGCTATTCAATGATGACACGTTTCTCACCTTGAGTTCGATCTGGTATCGTGAGGCAAAGAGATAATTCATGATAAGTTGTATAAGTTCGTCGAATATGATCTTCGTGTACATGCTGGTAATCATAATGTCTTGCTAGGGACAGCTTGTGACTTGTGACTCGGGAAGTTGTTTCCGACCGCGGTCAAATATATACGAACCTACAGGGTTACACACTTAACGGATTGGAGCATTAATTCGATGGGATCCGAAACGGGTCCCCTGTTAGTAATGGGTTTACCATTAGGATTAGGGTTCGCGTTTGAGTTGGATTTATCTGCAAGGCTCTAGATTAGGGTTCGCATTTGAGTTGGACTTATCTGCAAGGCCCTGGATTAGGAGTCGCATTTGAGTAGGACTTATCTGCAAGGCCCTATAAAAGGATGTGGTGGGCATGCATCTATCAATTGATCTATTATGGCTGTCACCACCAACCGCAAGATAGATCTCGTAATACCCTAGCCGCGTGTGCTGGTGCTAGCACATGAATAGCAGTGGTCCTTCCCCGGACGTGTGGACTGTTGGATCAGGATGTCGACTAGAGGGGGAGGGGGTGAATAGGAGACTTTTAAAATTTGTTTTTGCAAATGAAAAATTCAGATAAAGCAAGTAATAGTAAAAGATAAGAGATTGAAACCGATATATCCCGAGGTATCGGAGACACGCCCAGTCTCCACTAGTCCTCGTTGAAGCACTCAGTCCTTGAGTATAGCTTCAGTATCCACACAGGACACTATCTACTAACGTTGCTCCTTGTCCCCTCCGGAAAGGCGAGCACCAAGCCTTTTACAAGTTATCGCGTCTCTCCGACAATCTCCGATTTGGAGAAATCAGCGATTTCCGCCTCCGAACCGTCTAGGTGAGGGCGCTCACCAAGAGTAATAAGAAGCAAGGTCTACTCTAGACCTCCAATGCACACCGAGAAAAAATATCTAGAAATGGGAATGCAAGAACAATATGCTCGATGTGGCTAAAACTCTCACGACTCGATCAAAAGATCAAGTTTTAAGTAAAACGAAGAAGCACTAGTGGGAAAGTAAGAAAGGCTGTGTTGCTGTGTTTTCTTGTGTTAAAACAGTAGCTCAACACCTCTATTTATAGCCTTCGTGGTCAAAAGAGCCGTTTGAGCTCGAGCTGAAAAATAGTAACTAAGACTGACAGTCAGTCTCTCAAACTGACAGTCAGTGTAGTGTATCACCAGAAAGAGTAAAAATAGGATCACAACAGCTCGAACGTTGTGGACTAAAACGGTAAAAAGAAACAGTCCAAACTGACAGTCAGTTACAAAGACTGACAGTCAGTGTCCACAAAATCAACAGTGAAAAACAACGGCTAAAAACTTTATAACCGTTGAAGCAGATAACAACAAAAATTTACTGACCAAACTGACAGTCAGTGTGTCAAACTGACAGTCAGTCTCACAGAGAAAAACAGAATTAAAAACCAACTCAAAAACTCTCTGTGGTCGAAACCATACTGACAGTCAGTATACCAATACTGACAGTCAGTCTAGTACAAAAAATCTGAGACAGAAAACATGCTCTCTGGAGATTTGTCAGTTTGCACTAACTGACATTCATACTGACAGTCAGTTACCAACACTGACAGTCAGTCTAGTACAACAGAAATCAGCTCAATAAAATCATACTCTCTGGAGATAAGTCAGTTTATCAAACTGACATTCATACTGACAGTCAGTTACAAAGACTGACAGTCAGTCTGGATAAAAACAGAGAAAACTCAAAATCCAAAGATCTGATTCAAATGATTTCAGTTTTGTTTTGAAGATATTTTCGAGAAGAACATTTTTGACAACAGCAACAAAAATTAGATCTTTTCAGATCTTTCTCAAGAAGTAAAAACCTCAACTGTTGACAAAAATTCAATATATCAAAACAAATTGTCGAAAAACCACAGATAATGATATGCGTGCATTGACCTAGATTTTTCTCGGTATAATTGGAGATGTAGAGAGAACTTGCGTCCCCTCTTTATAGTATGGTTTAAACTAAGAATAAAATCCTTAAACCGATCGATCTTCATGCACCCTGAGATCGGTAAACTTAGAACTACAACATACCTCGATGCATCAGTTTAGTCCAGCAAAAACAATTTCTTTTTGCGTCTTCTTATGCTTTTGAATGACTTAACTTGAACTTCAACATTTTGATCACTAGCCCTCGCTTTTTGTGCGGTTGTCTGAAATCTGTAACACTAACTCAAACACATAGTTAGTCCAAAAATACTTATTATCATCAACCATCAAAACACATCAGGGTTAGGCATGAAAGGCCTAGATGCAACATGGACTTTCGTAGAGGTGCGGCTGTTATTGCTGCACTGCTGGTCACAATCCGATTTCGACATCGAATCTTCTTCCGATGCTGCGTTGTTGCATCTGCACGTCTAGTGGTAAATCTCTTGATCTATGATCTATTGTTTGCAAGCTTCTTGGGATTTCGGGTAAAATTTTTGAAATTGCGCTAGAGTAGCAAGCTCGTTCTCCAACAATAGCTCTATTTATATAGAGCCTTGCAAAAAGAATACTATCAAATTAGGTTTTCTGATATGATACGATATCACATAACGAATCTTATCTAAATTGCAGGAGAAGTCTAACATTAGGTTTGCTAGTCTGATACGAAAACCCCCATAACAGATCCAAGCCGAATTGATTTCTTCTATTCCGTTAAGTGTGTGACTCTGTAGGTTCATGCATATCTGGTCACGACCCAAGAATACTACCTGAATTGTGAGTCGGTAGTAGCCTCTAACAGGACATAACGATTATCCAAATATACATAAAGATCATAACCAACGAACCTATATAATATACTCATGTTGATTCTCTTGCCATACAATATCACATTAAACCTAAGGTAGGAAACATGCCACCCTTACACTAGTCAATCCATTTTTGATCTCATAGTGAACTAATCTTCCCGTAGTTGACACTCAACCACAAATGGTATGACCATGCACTTCTCAGTTCATCTATATCAAGGGGCCCAGAGATATCTCTCTCATTATATAAAAGATACAAATTCAATCTTAACCATTCACATCTCTCCGCATAGCTCATGGCATACTCGAATATTACCTTTATTACTACTCAATTAAAAATAGCGTTTGGTAGTATCAAAGTATACTACTACACATATAGAAAACTATGACGGTCTCAGATCTAAGGATCAATCATAAACATTATTTGAAACCAACTAGTGACACCTATATGACAAATCCAAACAGTGTCTCAAAATGGGTCTATACAACATTATATTCTCCAACATATTGTTTCACCAAAAAGATGAAATCGGACCCTTCCATGTTGCGGATGTGCCAGTATAAATAAGTATCCACATAAAAGAACATGGAGAACACATAAACTTAGAGAAACATGTACTTTATTAATTTTCAAATGAATTACAAGTTAGAAGTCCCCTTGAGATTTACATATTCTCATTGCGTCTTATGGAAATGCATCTTGACTTCAGAAGATTACGTGGTTCATAGTTTCTCAGAGCTTTTGAAAAGTTCTTGGATAATTACATCTGCAGAACGAATCCATAGAAAATCTTTGATTAAGCTATGCTGATGGTCGTCGTCTTCAAGTCTCGAAATAACTTTGCCTTTGGTGAATAAGTGCAATGCGGATGCCCATGCATGCAAGTATGCAAACCCATAGCTTCATCAGTCTATGGTGCTATCACAAAAAGAAATGTGGCCTTCACCTCATCAGTGCCCGACCAAGGGGTTGTTCAGCCTCGTCGGTCATGAATAAATGGATGCCGTCACCTCATTAGTACCCAGCATAAATGGTGTCCAGTTTCGTCAGTCACAGACAGAATGTCGCCTTCACCTCATCAATACCCGACGACATAAAAAGTATGGATGGAAATGACTTTTGATAACATCTTTGACTTCCTTAGTTTTAGAAAATGCACATTGCATGGTATGACAACACATTAGAATATCCATCAACGGCTTAGAATTTCTTTGACATGTCTTGACAACTTCAGACATAATATATCATCAGCTCCCCTTTGACTAACTAGATGGGGCCTTTCTGGCCTCTGATCGGCATGCAATTTGGTGAAGTAGTTTCTAGACAGGTCTTCGATTAGTGACCAAAGTTTGAGATCAATCGGACTATCGGATTGAAAGTTATCTTCATTCATTGCTTGTGTATCAAGCTGAAATTCAACAAGACAATGACTGTTTGCAATGGTCTTCTAGAGGTCTTCTTAACTTATGATCGAGGTGGGACTTGGAAGATTTGCTTCACATTGAACATTCTACCCTACATAAAAGTTTGGGGTTGATCGGACTTCTGGACGAGAAGTTATCATCGATTATCTCCCGTACATCAGGCTCTAATTTAATTCTGATCAAAGTGCAACTTCAAGACTTATGATTGACTTGAAACTTGGTAGACATGATTCACTTCAAGTCTTCTGTTGACCATAAAAATTTGGGGTCGATCGAACTTCTAGATGAGAAGTTATCATCAATCTTCTTCCATAAGACAGACTGATCTTCAACTGGACAGAGCCTCCCCTTGGTCGAATTGCAACTTGGAGGCCTCTTGTCGAATTGGCGCATCTGCTCTTGATCAAATGCTGCCTTCTAGTCATGATCGAAAACACAATTTATTTTGGTCAAATTGCTATTTTAGATCTCTGCCTGAAAATACTTGTCGGTTTCGACCAAAAACACAATTGATTTTGATCAAATTATTGTTTCAATCTCGGCTCGAAAATACTTGTCGGTTTCGACCAAAAACGCAATTGATTTCGATCAAGTTATTGTTTTTAGGTTTCTACCCAAAAATACTTGTCGGTTTTAACAAAAAATGCAATTGATTTCAATCTAGTTGATGTTTTAGATCTCTGACTGAATGTGCAACTTAAGGGTCTCAACCGAAAATACAACTTGTGCAATTAACGGCCTTGACCGAAAGTGCGACTTAAGGTCTCGATCTCAATCTTGATATGATCATGAGTGCGACTTAAGAGTCTCAACCGAAAACGCAACTTGTGCAATTAACGGCCTCGACCAAAAGTGCGACTTAAGTTCTCGATCTCAATCTTGATCTAATCGTAAGTGGGACTTAAGGGTCTCAACTAAAAACACAACTTGTGCAATTAACGACCTTAATCAAAAGTGCGACTTAAGGTCTCGATCTCGATCTCGATCGTCTTCAAGCACCTATCGACCTGCAAAAAATAGAAATTCACCAGGGCTTTATCTGGATTGGGGCTCCCTTTGCTCCATGCTCTTCTCCATCTTCATGACAGCTAGCACGGGCACCAACGAACAAGCCTTCACCTCCTGATGCAATGCATGATGCATGCTTTATGAACGATCAACACTCACCCATATAACCTTCATGGTTTTGCTCAAGTGGATTTGTAGAGGGAAAAAGAAAAATGGCTCTATGGTCGAACAGAGAGGCTCCTTCTTGATCTTGTCTTGATCTTGTTCCTGTTTGCTCAGTCCTTCGTTCACCTGGCCCCTCGTCCTCTGTTCACCACCAAAAAGGTGAGTACCCCTCTCTATTTATAGAGGCTCTGAGTCGGTTGCAACCATCCAACAACCAAAGATATTTGAGAGATTTGAATTCGAATAGGAGATAAACATGATTATTTAAAAAATTAAAAGATAATGCTAAAAATTATCTTGTTTGAATTCGGCTGAATGTCGATGCGACCAGGCTCAATCCAGGTTGAATTCGACAAGTTCCAAGTCTGATTCGAATCTGACTAGGATCTGACTAGATCAAACCTAGTCCAAGCCTGATTTCGACCAGACCCTGTCCGAATCTGACTTCGACCATACCCAGTCTGAATCCGACTTCGACCAGACCTAGCCTGAATCTAATTTGACCAGATCTAATCAGTGTTTGACTCGACCAAGTTTTGACTTTTTTTTTATAATAGTTCATATATATGTGCATTTTTATTTTAGTCCTTTTAATTTACTGGGACTTCACATGACGAATTTTATTACAAAATTACGTCAAACACATATGTCCACATTATTGATTTGATATGTTATATTCATGATCCGTAAAATATGACCATCAATCAATATATGTGCTACTCCATTAATCAATAATGTCATATTTAATGATAGTAGATCAGAGATTTTTAGAATAATATCATCAAATAAATTTAGAATTTCACGAAGAAGTCACACACTTGTTGATCGAACTAATATGATAATTTATTAAAAATAAAATAATATATTATTCAAATGTTCATAAACATAACAAAGATGAATACATTTCTATGATTTTCTCTAAGACATATCAATAACAAAAACCCCTTTCAAACTATATATTAATCGTTAGAACACAACATTCACATGTTTTCCTAACGTAGAAATATCAATCATCTCATAAAGTATGAACGATACCACATACGAAGTATAAATTTAGGATTTAGAGTACAAAAATTTAAACAATTAAATTGACAACCTTTAGAATAAACTCATGCTAAAATCGTGCTCTCTCCCTAGAGGGAAAACTCTCACGTAAAGCCATCAAGAAAAACTAAGAATCAATATGAAATAAAAATGTACTAAATAATATTAAAGACGGAAAAACCTCCGTCTAGATTGGCATTACAAAAGTCCGATAAAAATTGAAACTAAACTAATCTAAACTTTAAAATTGATTGGAGGAACTAAACCTAATATTTTGGATGATTAAACGAACTACAATCATGTTTATTTATAGCCTAAGAGCACAAATATTACAAAACTCGATTATCTTAAACTCTGTCTCGAAATAATTAAAATTACCACAAACTACATCTTCAAATGCAACACACATGGCAGAGCCACTCATGGCCTCACGCACGCCCCATGCTTGCACTGGACACATGCATGTCGTAGCCTGTGTCGGCTTCGGGTGACCAAAGGGGGAATGCTCATGTGGGGCACGCTTGTGCCAATCCCCATGCCATCAACGGTTTGGTGTGGCTTCGGCCATTAGAGTCTGTTTTCATCTTGTTTTGTTTTTCTAAACTTGTTTCAACTTTGTTCATTTGTATGTTTGCTTCAAACTTGTCCCGAATTGTTGTGTTTTCTTCTGAAACAGATAAAAACAAATTCTTGGCAATACTTATTCAATTTATGAATCAGACATGAATAGCTGAGAGTTTTAAATGATTTTAGGGATTGAAACGAACACTGACTTGTGTTAGTTGTTGTAGAGCTGCAGTAGTCAGATACTGATAATGCACTACTGAAGTGATCTTAGAAGCTGGAGCTGTAAAGATGTGCTCAGGAGTTTCTTATTGGAAGATCGTTAGCATGCAAATAGGAAAAATATGACAGTTTTGATCAGAGATGTCAGTGTAGAGAATTTGAGAAAAATATGTTTCTTTTGTTCAGTACTAGAATTTAATTAGTTGTTTGAGCAGCAGCAGCAGGCCGCCAGCCATTTAATATCGATACTACAATCCAGGTAGAATGAACTTATATGCTAGACTTCAGATGGAGAGTAGCTGATGATTCAAAGATAAGAAATCATGTAGAGTAGTATGTTATATTCAGAAACTTATAAACAGATAATAGAACATACCATTGCAGCTAAAGAAAAACAGAACAAGATGCAGGCTTTCTAGAATTTTAGTGTTGTTACCTTACTCTTATCATATATTGATGCTAAGTTTTTAGGC
Source organism: Pharus latifolius (assembly GCA_019359835.1). NCBI lineage: Eukaryota > Viridiplantae > Streptophyta > Magnoliopsida > Poales > Poaceae > Pharus > Pharus latifolius. Next base: position 23,416,223 of record CM033322.1, read on the forward strand.
TGCACTTCCACAAATATGGTATGTTCGCTAACAAAAAGTAACAACTATAAGCCTAGAAGGTAAAAAGAAAAGATGCCTTGAGTTGCATTTGCGGAGGGATTTATCTCATTGATGTGTGTCAGACTTGCAGTTTCAGAAAGGAACTGATTGGAGACTTTGACTCGTTTCAAAAAGTGTGTTTTGTAATATCGTAAGTGTACAAATTATTGTAAACACTTGAAAGTCAATTTCACAAAAAATAAGTATGAAAATTGACAAATTTTTGAGTGTTTTTTAGAGTTAAACCTAAAACTACATAAACTACGAAAATTGGTTTGTGGAAATCTTCGGGAATTCGATGACTTTCGGACACGATTTTTGACATAGACAATAAATCAACGAATTACAAGAATTCTCAACAGAACAAATTAAGTTGATGGCATGTAAACAAAACAACAGTTTTAAGGTATGTGTTTGTTGCTCTAACTCAACTAAACATAAATCTCTTCTAAACCTTAGATTAATGGTTAGAGTGCATCGGTCGTGTATTATCCTAATGTACGGATACCAGTTATCTCATGGAGTACGAATAATATCATAGATAAAATATTTCCAAGAGTCTAGTCTTCTCGGATTTATTTCTAGGAGTCTGTCTTGGTTCGTTTCTTTGTGTGTTTCATTTAGATTTATTCTAACTCGTTGAAAGTCAATTCCATCAAATATCAAAAGTGAGGATGCATACCTAGTTGATTTTATGGCATTTCACATGTTACAGCTCTCATGACAAATCTTGAACTGTGTCAGTGCTCCAAACTGATGCTTCAGGCCCCAATATATATGGATCAAGGCGTAGATGATGAAAGATAAGCACAAAAGTGATAAGTTCGCATATTGCGTGGAAGAAAGTATAACAAGTAACAGTTTAAAGTTTTCAGTTGTGCTGAAACCATAGCAGAAACAATCATATAGAACTATATATTACAGATAAAAAGTCATCCAGAGATAAACCAAACAAGAATAGCATAACGGTTATGAAGACATGTAGTTTTCCATTTAAGAATACTTGTTCTAACAATATAAATCCCGAAATGATATATTGATATGTACTGTTGAAATATGTAGACATAGGGACCTTTTTATAAATATCATGCTACATAAAAAGGAGTTAGAGGACTGCTCCATCCACACCATTCATTTTCCAATCCACAAATATGTCAACATGTATAAGAGCTAGGGTTTCCAAACCCTTGAATTACAGCCACGCCAGCCCTTTCCTTGCCTTTCGCGCGCCATCACCGCGCTCCTCCGCTAGCCATTGCCGTTGTGCACCTCCAAGCGCCGTCTGGCGCCTCCGCCTCTACACGGGGCCTCAACGCCACCATCTTCACCGTCGTAGTCGCCACCGCCGATGTCTCTGGAAGATGCGTCCCCAGTGGCTTCAGCGGCTCATCCTCGTCCACCACGCCGTAGGACTACGGTCGAGCAGGAAAAACACAAACTTGGCCGCCATCGAGGACATGACGCGGGAAGAACTCGCGAGGACGAGCGTTGTCGTCATCCTGATCTGCCGTCATCATCGTTCCCAGGCACGTCCAGGCCACTGTCATGTCTAGATCCTTGCCAGTACTGTTCCTTGCGGCCCGATCTGTGCCAGCATTATTGCATCTACGGTCTCTGGCATTGGTGCATCTTGCTGTCTAGGAACCAAGAGGAGATTCTTTGGTTTCTACTTGTGCTTCTTGTGAACAACAGCAGCACTGTTTTTGTGTTCCTTCACTGCAAACTAAGGTCTTTCTCAACTCCTGTGCTTGGAAATTGGGAGAGGAATCATAGAAGCAACCTATTCTATTCTGTGAATTTTTTTAATACAATGCAAAATTATAATTTGCCCATTAGTTCACAATCAAATTATATGGGCCTAAAACATATTTGGTGTGGTCTCGCCACTGTGAAGTATCACTTATTGTGCGAGAGCTCTATGGCTATATTACTTGAGACAAAAAGAAACCAAATGTCCATGATGTAAATCATAGACAATAGGTGTTAAAAACCCGCTTGTCATGTCCTGATTATTTGGATCCATGGAACCTATATTGGTTTCCTCATAAATTCTCTATGACACAATTTCTCAAATATGGGATGCCATCAAGAAAATATGCTCCCATAGCAACAATTATGCAGAGTTGTTTGAGATTCATTAGAAGGTATAAAACCTTCGCCGGGGGAGCTCACTGTTGCAGATTATGTTACCAATCTATATCAGAATGAAAAAAATTGGATTTTTATGACCAATTCCAGACTGTGTTATCTGAAAATGGCGCCAAATTTCAGCAATGTGTAGAAAAAGAATGTTTGTATAAGTTTTTGGTTGGAGTTAATTCTGATTTTGATCAAATTTGGGTTCAAATTCTTGGGTGCACACCACTCCCTAGTCTTTACGAGACTTTTTTCCATTGTTCAACATGAGGACATCCGACACGAACACTTGAGACTATGACCAAGGAGGGTAGGTCCAGAGATGGACCTCTTCATCCATTAGAAAGTTCGGGTGCTTCAAGTCCTTCACACCTACTTCCTCCAAATATTCAAGCTGATGTGCAACAATATGATCATTGTGCTTGAATTAGGCATACTAGGGATACTTGCTGGAAGTTACATGGGACATTTGCTCATGTTGGGAGTAATCGAGGCAAAGGAAGAAATAAGAAGTCTCACTTATCATTTGAAGCTACTGTTTTCTGCACAAGAGATCCAACCTCTTAAACATTTGATGGCTACTCTAGAGTCTTCCTTAACCTCAGCACCGGTTACTTCCAAGTCCTCCGATTTCCTTTCCATTCCATTGTCTTCTTCCGCCTCTCCTGATAGTGCATACACTGCCCTTCTAGATGCATTTTCTTCTTGGGTTATAGATTCTGGTGCATTTAAAAACACGACTAGAAAAACTTCTAATTTTATTAAATATTATCCTCAGTCTGGTAGAGATAAAATTAAGATAGCAGATAGTTAATTCTCCTCCATACAAGGGAAAGAGAAAGTACTATGCTCCTTTGGTGTACACTTATTAGATGTCTTGCATGTCCCTAATTTCCTATTAGTTTATTGTCTATCTTTGCAATAACTAATACCCTCCAATGCAAAGTAACATTTTTTTCTCACTCGTGTGTTTTTCAGGAACTAATTGAAGACGAGAAAGGTGATTGGGTATGTTAGTCATCACGATAGGCTATACTATCTAGAGGGGCAAAGTAAACTTGGCAGTATGTGACAGATTTTGATGTACCTGGCAGTGTCTTCAAAAAAAGGATTTGGTGGTATGGCATAGGCGTCTAGGGCATCCTTTCTTTCAAGTGTTTGAGCACTTCGTTCCATCTTTTCACAGAAAATGTAATAAAGAATTGTTGAAGTGTGATGCATGTGAGCTTGCTAAAAAAAACTCGCAATATTTATCTTTCTATTGCCAATAAAAGTTTGAATCTTTTGATTTGGTTCATTCCGATGAATGGGACCCTTGCAAAATATCTTCTACCAGTGATTATCGATGGTTTGTTACTTTCATTGATTGTCACAGTCGAGTTACATAGCTAACCTTGTTGCACATGAAGAGTGATGTCTTAATAGCATTCCAATAATTTCAGAAGAAAATTGAGACTCAATTTGGAATTCACATCAAAACTCTTTAGACAGATAATGGTACTGAATATATGAATGCAGATTTTCAGGGGTTCTTGGCATCTGAAGGCACTGTACATCAAACAATTTGTGTTGGTACCTCTTCTCAAAATGGTGTTGTGGAGCGAAAGAATAATCATATATTAGAAGTAGCTCTCTCCTTGCTATTCATCATGAATGTTTCTAAATCACTATGGGGTGAAACTACTATGTGTTTAACCTATCTCATAATCTGATGCCTCTTCGTACTTTGGACTTCCACTCACCTGTCCAAGTACTTAGAAATGAGCGATACTTTGTTGTTCATCCCAAGTTGTTTGGATGTGTATGTTTTGTACATACTAAAAACTCTGTGGACAACAAATTTGCTCCTTGCACTCACAAGTGTGTCTTTGTTGGTTATGCTCCAAATAAGAAGGGCTACAAGTGCTATTGCCCTAATAATCACAAGATGTATATCTCCATGGATGTCATTTTTTGGGATTCCCCGTTGTTTATGACTCTTCTAACACTCTTAAAAGTGTTTGTCAAGAGGGGGAGACAAATATCAATGATTTTTAAGATGGTTTGTTGGATGTTGATATTGAGCATGTTCGACAAGAGAGCATTATGCCCTCTATGGATTCTTAGGGTGTTCCTACTGATTATCCTCAAGATGGGGTTGGGCAAGATGTAAAACCAAAGGAAGAATGCCCTCTGATTACTCAAGTGTATATTCGAAGACTTAGATACCATACAATTAATCAAGATGATGATCATGCTCCACCTGTTTCCGTGAAAGCTTCGACATCCATGACATTCCTTGTTCTACTTTGCAAGTCTCAGGTGAAAAATCTCCTACTTCAACCTATAAACAAAATAGAGTCATACATATAGATCTGAGTATGGATCAGACATGTGCTCCACATCACATCCTATTTCTAACTATGTCTCATTTGAATCCTTATCCCCTAACTTTCGAGCTTTCACTACATCATTAATTCTTGTTGTCATTCCTAAGCATTGAATGAAGCTTTCTAAGACTCAAAGTGGAAGGATACCATGGTTGATGAGATGAAGAGACTAGTTAAAAATTAGACTGGGGAGCTTGTGTCTCACCCATCTAGCAAGGAAAAAATGGGATGCAAATCGGTCTATACAATCAAACAAACCCCTAAAGACAAGATAGGTCCTTATAAAGCTGGACTGGTGGCAAAAGGATACACACAAACATATGGAGTTGATTACAAGAAGACATTTTCACCTATTGCAAAAATGAATATGACGCATGTCCTTCTTTCTTGTGCAGCAAATCTTAATTGGGATATTCATTAGATGATGTCAAAAATGTCTTTTTGCATAGTGATTTAAAAGATGAGATTTACATGGAGGTTCTCTTAGATTTCGTAATAATTAGACTGTTGGGGAAGTATGTCGTATAAAGCGGTCTTTGTACGGCCTAAAAGGTTTCAATAAACAATGATACGCCATTGATATGTTCAAAGTTGTGTAGATCATACATTGTTTTTCCATTGGGATGGCAATAGGATCACAGTGTTAATTGTCTATGTTGATGATATTATTCTTACTGGCAATGATCCCACTTGGATGACACATATTAAAAAATTGCTTGTTGAAGAGTTTGAAATCAAAGACTCTGAATTTTTGCAATATTTCTTAGGCATCAAGGTAGCCAAGTCAGATAAAGGCATATATCTCTTGCAACAAAAATATATAGTGGATATGCTAAGAGACAGTGTTGATGGGCTATCATCCAGCAACGACTCCAATTGAGCCAAACCATCATCTTCAAGCAGGTATTGGCGAGAAAGTTGATTACGAGCAATATTAACTAACTGTTGGATGCTTAATCTCTCACACATATGTCTTAATATTGCATATGCTATTAGCCTTGTTAGTCAATAAATGCATTATCCTCGTACATGACATTTAGAAGCTTTCAAACATATAATTCGCTACTTGAAGTGCTATTCAGGAAAAGATTTTTTTCTAAGTAAACATGGACATCGTCAAATTGAGGTCTACACTGATGTTGATTGGGTTGATTCTCGTCATGATTGGAGTCAACTTTAGGATATTGTAGTTTTGTGGGAGGAAACCTTGTTACTTGGCATAATAAAAAATAGAGCATTGTTGCACAATCAAGTACAGAAGTTGAGTATAGAGTATTGGCTAAGAGATATGTGAAGCATTGTGGCTACATCAACTGTTACAAGAATTCTATTTGTTGGAAAAAGGTTCTGCTAAGTTATACTGCGACAATAAAATTGCAATTGATATTGTTAAGGCTGAGTCAAATGGGGGTGCTAACAACATCTGCATGTGCGTCTCACGTGAAAAAAAGTATTATTTTAATCGGATGAGGAAAGAGACAGCACTAACTGGGGCGTCTCGACTCCAGGGTTTTTCGTTTTATTTTTCCTCGGTTTGCGTGCTTCTTCATATGAGTAAATTTTTGTTTCTTAATTTGCGATTAATATAGTTCAAATTAAATGTTGATTATATTGAGAAAGTTGTAGATCTTTAAATTATCTTCATATAGAGACCAAATATCGTATATATTCGATTTTTAAATTAAAAGTTATTGATATTTTACTAAAATCACCTAATTTAATTTACTCGTGGGTCCGTACGAAGCGCCTCATGAAATGCTTTTGTATTGGAGAGGAGTGGTGATTCACACACGTGACACAGAATATACTGAAGAATATTCTGTTGAAACGCCTCGCGAAGCGTCGATGCATTGGACTCAGCCTAACAATCCTGTGCAGCATAAGAAAACTAAACACATAAAATTCCATTGGCACTTTATTCTAAGGATTTCCAGGAATCATTTGTTAATCATAGAATATTACTATGTTTGGTAAAAATTACAAGTAATCTAAATTGGTAATTCAAGATTCCCAAGATTGCAAAATACTCATGAATGTTGGTCATTGGATTACCACTTTGGGAAGTGAATATCTAAGATTACCAAGATGAGGTAATTCATAATCTTCATTACAACATGTGTGGAAATTTAACAACAAAATTTTAAAATAGAAAGATCTAATTTTTGAATTTCAAATAACAAATTTTCAACCATAAGCTAGTTTTCAAAATTAAATACTAGAATTTTGAGACTTCAAAAATGAGATTTGAAAATTCAATAGTCAAATTTTAAATTTTGATTTCAAATTTTTGTTTTCAAAAATTAAACTTAAAATTTTGACAGAGATTCATAATTTCTAAATTTAAAAATTCCAGAAATTAGAATTTTAAGTATGAATTTTCAGATTTAGATATTTGATTTCAGTGTTCAAATTTCAAATTGTAAAAATTTTATATATTTTAAATCTCAATTACATATTTTAAAATTTTATATTTCGAAATAAAACTTTTCAGATTTGGAAATTTAAATTATATTTTCCCAAATTGCAATTCTGATTTAAAACTTGGAATTTTGAATATTAGATTTCAAAACTTCTTATTGTATTTCAGAGTTTTCAAATTTCAAAATTGGAATCTCAGATTTCTGAATTCCAAAATTGTCGCGCCCCGAAACTGGGACTACGACTACTCCTGTAGAGACCTAGCTCGCTGCAGCTAGTCCCATATATGCATAGCATATACATACCCTTGACTTCCCAGGATAAGTCAAGCACATGAGTATATCACATTGCAACAGAGTAACTTACAAAATAGTTAAGCAGTGTGGCCTGCTGGCCTTGATATTACATAAGAAGATTACAATGCCTTCACGGCATACATGGTTTAGCAAAATAACATCTACACAGCAGAAGATAGGTGAACCACCCACAAAAGAGTAGTGGACAGCAGAACAACACACATCAGGGCTCTGGCGGAACTGACGCTCCTCCTTCTGGATCCAATAAGTACTCCATGCCCTCATCTTGATTGTTGATCGCTCTGTCTATTGATTTGTAGATTGCAAGGGTGAGTACTTACGTACTCAGCAAGTCATAGGTAAGAGTAGATACATATAGTAGTGATGATATGAATCTAGACTAGTCAAGAATTATGGATGTTTATAAAATATTCTTTTTCTTTCATACCTCGTCTCATGGCAGCACCTTTCATAATATAACATCATCATTCATGTTCACTAAATTATAGTACTACCGCGACACGTCGACACACGACAGCCCACGGCAGCACTCCTTATCATGACAACACATGTCATTTGGGTAATCTTGATTAAACATATTTTATTTAGAAAATAGTACTTGTGTCACACCCCGTGGATTTAATCCACCGCAGCAGACTCCTATAAAACCCGGGAGCTCGGAGTATTCGAATACGTTTTTAACTCTGCAGAGAGGTACCAATTTACCCGCAAGATATTCCACTTTCAAGCCTTTCCTATCATAACAAAATGATTGGACCCCTGACTCACTTGATATTGTGAGCGGCAAGGTGGAAATAACAAGAACTTTTGTTATGTATTACTCACAATTCACCCCTGACCCTGTGGATCTCTCGCGAACCACAGTTGTGGCAGGTTGTATCCAAACCTCCACCCCTACTCATATCCCCATCGCTGGGTCAGATATCAGATCACCTTCGGTGATAGTGTGGGAACCGTCCCTTATGTCAAACATCACAACACAACTCATGCAGGGGTTTTATGTGCGATCCACATAAATACTTGTTCAGGCCTGTCCCATACCAGGCTTGCGGTTAGCACGTTGTTCATGCCACTAGACGCACAACACAAGGTTCTAGTCCTTATATGCCAGTGACCAGACCATCCACAACCCTGCACCTTCAGTGCCTGCATTCCTTTGCAGTCTAGCACCTCCAGTGCTACAGCCATCCATACCATTTTTCTGGTCACGGCTAGGGGTTTTATTTCATGAATATAAGTATATAGATACATATAATTAATAATTCATGGCCCAAAACTTGTTTATTTCATATTTTACAGATAACCAGTTTAGTACTGCCAATTCATAAATCAACCATTCTCAATCTTTCTCATGCAATATTATCTATATTCAAGGTTATGTTTTAGCAATGTTTAAAATATAGGTTCAAGATGACCAAGGATATGACTTGCCTTCCGCGTCGTAAGAAACAGCAGTTGATGACGGGTCAACAGCGAAGTCCTCAAATTCAGCTTCTGAATCTGCTCGACGACAAACCAAGCAATACACACAAATATTACTTATATATATTAAAATAATTTAGGATCTATATGTAGATATGCTTAACAAGGATAACTGAACAATACTGGAGATAATTGAGATTGTAAGCTGAACTGAGTTGAGATCTAGGGATTCAAGGAATTGGCTAAGGATGGATGTTAGATGCTCTTAGGATCTCAAGGTTACAATAAGAACATCAGTTTTGTGACTGGTTTGATCAAAAACAGCGAATGTCAGCAGATTGACATTCGGATCAAGCATCTGACATAACTTCAAGGAAAACTAGAGAGCTTATCTCAAGTTATGACAGTAGAAGAAAATGTAGATCATAACTCTACAAATTCAGTGGACAAAGTGGCTTTCAAAATACACAATCAGAAGTGGGTAAACAAGGCCGATGCCATTGGCTGGCATGCACTGGAATAGTGTCAAAAACTAGGGTTTAGCGGCAAGTATAATTCAAGGGCTCAAATCAAGTTGTGATAGAAGAATAAAATGTAAATCACAACCTCAGGAATCTAAGAGACAAAGTTATGCCCAAAATGCACATCTGGAAGGGAGTGAAAAGGGCTAATGCCACTGACTGACATAGTCTGGCATTGATCTTGACATGGCCAGAAACTAGGGCTTGGCATAACTTTTGATCTAGAGCTCCAAATGATGCACCACTTTGTCTGGGAGGTAGGCATTGATAACAGGAACAAATCATTCAACAGGATCCAAAGCTGAAGATGGCTGGAAGGTGATGAAATTCAAAGGAGAAGTGTGGTGGCGACACGGCACAGTGAAGCCACTGGACAACAATCTTGGCATAGCTGTAACTTGAAATCTGGGCAGTTTCAAAGATCGAGCTAGAAGGCAAAAATGTTCAGGAGGTTGAAGCACACCTGAATGACAAAATAGATGAAGCTGAAACGGCCAGGAATAGGTTTTCCGGTGATCGACGCCGGAGAAGAAACACTAACATTTGGGGCTTTTTGATACAGGTCGAATGAACTCGATTCCAAGCTTGGAGAGTGAAAGAGAGATACGAGGAAGCTACCTGCAAGATCAATTTGGCCGGAGGATGGCCGGAGAAGCCTGGCGACGATCGTCGGTTTCTGGAGAAGCTCAAAGTTGGGGAAAGCTTCGATTGAAGCTCAATCAGGAGATCTTGATGCATAGGCTTGCTGGAAATGAGTCACTGATCATCTTCTTCCACAGAATCGAGAGCTAATTCAGGCTGAATTAAGCTACATTACAGGAACAGGGTAATCGGCAATTCCGGTGATCGCCGGCGTTAGAGGTCACCGGTGAGCAATTAAATGGTACAGCATGATGAGTGAGATGAGAGGAACTCACTGGTGCTGTTAATTTGGCGAGAGGTGCAGCAGATTGTGCTGGCACCGTGAAGCTCCTCGATGGCTCGCCGGAGAAGACGACTGCAGCGAGAGAATTTGCAAAATTGGCTAAGTCCTGGTGAAGAGGAAATGATACAAGGCACTGGTGGTTTAAATAGAGCAGTGGGCGTAGCTTGCAAGGTTTAAACAGCATTGAATTGGTGTCAGTTGACATGAGTTGCCGGGCGCAGATGCAACAACGGCGAGCGGCGACGCGACTGTGCACTGGTGAGGTGACTGCTGATCAAACTATTGCTTCATCGGGACGCAATGCTGTTGGGCGGTGCAAGGCAGTGGCGACAAGGGCTGGCAAAGCACAGCGACGTGGCAAGAAAATGCTGACAACGGTCGCGCACGGGAGCAAGCTGTTCAACGGCGTTGCCACGGCGATGGCTGGGGCGTGGACGCGTGTGCACATGCAGATTCAAGTGAGCACGAGCTCAGGCGAGGCGAGGCGTGGCCGGCGGCGAGCAAGCGCGGCGCAAATGCACGGCGATCTCTGGTCGTGCACAGCAGCTGCTGTCCTGGTCGAATTTGGGCTTGATTGCAATTTCCAATTCTTGATTTGGACTGAACTGTAAATCTGGAGATTTGGAAGGTTTGATCTGGAATTGATTCTACTGTTTTGGTATACTTAATTCCATGGATGATTTGGCACAGCTAGAAGATAAAGTTTGAGACATTTGGATGACTTTTGATATGAACTGAAAACAGAGTAGATTAGGGTAAAATAAGTCTGAAACTTATTGATCTCGAATTCTGGGATTTAGGGTTTGATTTTGAGATACTCATAAAAGAAGAATTTGTGTTGAAAAGCATTTGGGAGATGTTCCCTGAATCAGATTCAAATTTGAAGATGATTTGCAACTTTTTGCCTTTTTAGGTTTTTGGAAAATCTGGAAAAGGACTGATCTGCGATACTCTTGGACTGATTTGCGAAAAAGGTTCAGATGGTGAAATCTGGCTGCCAACTTTTTGGATTAAGGTATTGGCATACCCTTGATCATAATCCAGGAATAATCTGGTCTGAACTTGGCTAAGATTTTGATTAAATCTGAATTTATGAAACTTAGGGTAAAAGGTAATAACAGATATTCTGTTTTCGAAAACAGAAAGAAGTTGACAAATCTGGAAGTTAGAGATGAAATTGAATCTGGGTTCTGAAGGCTTTTAGGTTTAAGATAACTGATAGATCAAATCTGGCAAGTCAGATCTTAACTTGAGGCTACAGGATAGATTTGGAGATTTTAGGGCTAGAACAGAATAAAGCTGAGGCTGATTTGGTTGATCTAGAAGAGATATATGCATGCATGATTTTTAAGAAAGAAACTTTTCACCCCAAAACTCAGGATGTTACAAAAATTTGAATTTGGGATTATGAAATCTAGTAATTCAAATTTTATGTTTTTTAATTTCTAGATTTGAATTTGTTATTCTTGTTATAAAGTCAAGATTATGCACTTATCATGATCTTGTATTTGTAACATACCAAACATTTAAAAATTAGATTAATAATAATCTTTTTAACAAGTATAAGATTATCGAGAATGTTAAAATTACTAGAAATATAAGATGACATGAATCAAACACAACCTTAAGTGCATGTTTGGTTGACTACCAAAATTAATCAAACCAATATGCGATCATTGTTAATTGTGCAGTATAGTCAAAATATTGACTATGACAATTGTTTGATATAGTCAATATTGATAGTCAAAGTGTGACGAATAAATGATCTATCACACATTTAATTATAGAGGATAAAGTAATAAAATATTTGTTAAATGCTATTGTCTTATCAAATGTGGGTTGCGAAGCAAACAAGAACTAAACGGTATTGGCACTGTCAAGATTTGGCTCAGCAAAAACTGACCGCCAACCAATCTCGGATCAACTAGTTGATGTACTCACGAAAAGTCTTAGTGCTACATTGTTTTGTACTTTAATTTTCAAGATGAGCATGTATAATTTTTATAATCCGTCTGGAGGAGTGTTGAAATATGTAAATAATAGCTTCTTATAAATATCGTGTTTATAGAGCAGGGTCATCGACACCATTCATTTTCCAATTCGCAAACATGTCGACATGAAATGTACAGGTAAATTTAACAGTGTGTATCTGCTATCAAGTCGGCATTTCAACATCTTATATTCTGTGGAAATTTCATGTCATAACAGGGCCGTAGAGGTGCGCGTACACCTGCTTGGTCCTGTGAACAAGAAGGAGGCTCAAGCCGGCTCCTATAATGCACAACGCCGACATAAGCAGTGAGCTGACAAAGAAGCAAACAGCTCCTTCGCATTTCAACGGCCCATCTGCAAGAAATCTCATGCTGTGAAGCAATCCTCGAGACGGCAAGACGGAGCTCAGATGGTGGCGTGCTTGTTTCTCAGCTTCATAGTCATATAAGTAACTGGCAATAAGACCAGAGAAGACCAATGACGCTGCTGGATTCGAGACCGTGAGAAAATTGTACATGGCACCAAAGTGTTTTGCGCCGAAAAGTTCAGAGACAGCAGCTGGCACAATAGCCCAATGAGCTCCATATCCGAGCCCGACCAGGAAGGTCCCTATGTACATTGTTCCAGGCCAAGCCATTGCAAAGAGGAAATGCCCAGCAGCCATCAGGATCTGAGCTGTTGCCAATGCTATGTGCCTTGGGTACGCGAGGTCCCTGATCAGAACTCACAAGAATAGGTAGTCAAGACATTATTCTCAAAAGAAAGGTAGTCAAGACATGAACAAAGCCTGATCAACACTTGAGATTTGTGAAAGAATTATTCAAAACTCGCAATATCTTATAAGGGAAAATTTTAGTAATGGTAGTAGATATACCAAGATGCCAAAAAGTATGAATCTAGATAATTATAAGTACAACAAGAAAAATGCTATTGTGGAGTAAACTTTGCCAGTTCACTAGAGTACTGTCGTTGCAGAATATCTGAATGGAAGTTTTTTTTTTCTGAATTTTCATTGATCGTGATTAATTTCCTCCTAAACTACATAGTCAAAATTACTTGCCTCATAACTTGCACATATCTTCAGTTCTTCCTTGAATTTTCATGATTGATGAAGCATAAAGGGGCAAAAAGAAAAAACATCATAAAGTAGCACATAAGAAAAATCCCAAACCTATTTCAACTAATTGTGACATCGCTAAAATGTGGGAAGCTCAATGCATATCGTTTGTCGCAGCCTTCATTGGAGAAACAAAAGAATCTACCTATGCAACGCGCAACAGCCAACTAGGTGTAGTAAGTTTGCAACACATGAAAATTAGTAAGTTTGTCGCAGCCATATCTGTGATGTTGTCTACTAAATCAATTTCATGTTTGGTTGCAACTTTCCCATTATAAAGTAAACAGTACAAAGCTGTTGGATTACTTAGCCTTAAATTTGTTGTTACTCTGTATTCAAAATGTTTGCCAAAAGCTTTGAGAGCTTCATTTTAGTGACAAAACTTCTGAAGTTCTGATTACCAAATAATACTTCCATAGTTCTTTTTCTACTTATTGTTTTAGAATTTGTACAGTCTCCAAAATACAATTTTGATGATTAATTTATATAATTATATATTGATAAAAATTATAAAATAATCATAATATGAAAATAAATTTCTTGATAAATCTATTAATATTATTTTATCTAGTGAATCTTGACTTTTTTTAATATTAGTGGTCAAATTTTAAAAAAATTAACTTATACGTATATCAAACGATAAATAAAAAAATACGGAGGGAATAATAAAACTATTCCTCTATGAACAGTATTAGCTAGACCAAAGATGGATAACTTAGTGTTGATACCTAACAATAATTTCAGAGAAGTAGCCACCTCCAACACGGCCAAGGAAGTTCCATATGCTCGTCAAGGACACAAAAATATGCGCGTCTTTGAAGCCAACAGCCTGGCTCATCTGACCAAGATTGTCGATCACCGACAGGCCCGAACCAGACCCCAGCAAAAGTGATAACCAAATGAGCCAAAAATCGGCCTTGACCAATGCCTGCATCAGTGTGAAGTTCTCCCCCCTGTGCGGTCCCCTCTTGATTCTCACCCCGCCTCTCGCAGCGGCTTGCACTAGCTTGGCCTGCAAATCTTCAATCCTCTTCCTCCTCTCGGATGGCGGCAACGAGTCAATGTCCTTTGGCTTCTCATCTTCCACCTCACTGAAAATGACCTCCGGTTGGTCCTCCTTTTCTTGTGAAGTACTCGCCTCTCCTTTCGACGGTTCAGACAAGAGCGCCTCTTCTGTTTGATGTTCAGACTTCGACAAGAGCGTCAAGGTCACAGGGATTGCAAGCGGTAAAACGAGGAGGATGAGCAGAATGACGGTGAGAAGAACAACCACATTGTCACTCAATTGCAGGAAATCTTGGACCAGCATGACACCAAGAAGATAGGAAGCAAGGAGCAAGCAAATGGTGTATATGAACATGAAGCTATTCTTGTCAGATGGCCGCACCTGTCGGTGACCGCCTACGGGCCTAATCACAAACATCAAACCAATGGCAACCATTGTTGGCCCAACAGCAACCATGAAGATGAGCGTGGCATGGTTCGGTGTGTGCATCACCGCATACAGTTGAGTCAGAATTGCGCTGCTAAGGCCAGCAAATCCTTTCAGGATGCCCACTGTAGGACCCCTACTCTTTGGGAAGTTCTGGATGCATGTAACAAGCGAAGCTGTGTTGAAGTACGTCTCGCCATTGGTTCCAATAAAGATAAGAACACACATCTGAATCAGAAAACAATGAAGGATTGTATACTTTAGCTGTAGAAAAATAAAGCTAAACAAAAATTTCAAGTTCCACATTTTGTGTTCATCTGAACGTTGGGACTGAAGAATGTGAACATTAGCAGAAAACATTTCTCGTGTTCAGCTCATCAGCTGAAAAAGGCTCCGTATTTTTCTCATATCTGGATAACGGTAAAAGTTTAATTATCACATTGAAAAGTCTATGCTCTTCTATATTATTGCAAGATATCAATACGGACACAAAGCCTTCGAAAGGTCTATCCAAAGGTGTTGTCATTTTTGTTTTGTGCTGAAATGTGAATATATAAAAGGAAAAAAAAATAAAATAAATAGATTCTTAAATCTTAAGATAAGTATAGACAAAAACTAATATATGAGGCAAGTGAAAATTCACAGATTGCATTATTCCAAATTGCACACTAAAATTGATTGACCAAGCAAAACAGGTTCTCTAGATAATACTTCATGCTCATGTTTCAAAAAAAGGATGATACTTCATGCTCAAAAAAAAAAAAAATACGACAGCAGTTTTGGAAAAAAAAAAAAACTACGAGTCTACTCGATGGTACCATCCAGTTATACAATGCAACATCTTAGCGATTGAGCTGACTATTAATCATGATTTGACATACAGTTTTTTTCCAAACGTAGCAAGATTTTGATGTTTATTCACGAAAATATATTGAATTCCAGAACAATGCTTGACATATTTGCTCTTAAAATTTGTGCAATCTGGATGGACAAGTCAACCTCAGAAAGTCACACCTAGCTACCTACTTTTCCAATCAAACAGAAAGAAGGGGGCATAATGCATATGGTGATTTCATAAACAGATCAAGAGAATTTCCACTGCAAAAGCAACATGCCAACAGGCTACTTCTGAAATAAAAAGCACCTTCACTGAATAAGTACATGGTGAATATCGACAACGGAAGCAATCACCCATTGTCAATATAGACAATTAGACCAAATGCAATACAATTAGGGGAAAATGGACAGCTGCATATGGCAAGCATCCAGCGACAACGACACCACAAACAACAAGAGGACTTCAAGAAGATGCCATTGGTGCACCAACATTACACTCATATGATTGGTCAATTCCACAAGTAAGGCAATGTTTAACAAACTTATCACTCTACTTCTGATCTAATATATTGTCCATCTTCCACTATATTTTCATCAACTGAACTCACTCATCTATCTATTTTATGATATTCCTTCCATCACATCTTGGCCCATCTACTTCTCAATTCCCCATAGCTTATACAAATACAAAGCTCACAATAAAAAAGATTACTCCTTATCCATCCGATCAAGAACAAACAAATCAAGAATTTCTACAATAATTTAAGAACACCCCCTCATTTTCACAATTTAAGACCATGAATTACATTGCAAGATTGGGTATTAGATTAAACTATGCTCATAATACATGAGCAACTCTAGTTCATGAAATAAACATTCATACTTTTATTGATCAATAGATCAATAGACATCAAGAAGCTTTTCGAACACTATCTTCATAGTCCTATTAATCAACCAATCAAATCAATGATTGTATGAATACTAACATTCATATTACTATGACTCGTATTATTATCAACCAATGAATCAAATCAAGGATCCTATGAACAATTCAAGAACCAATGCATAGTATTGTCTGACGCACCATCCAGAGCGGCAGCGCCGGTGCCTGCCCGGTGATGATGAGCCACAGACACCCATACCCGACAAAGTTATGTGCCGCGCCGATGAGCAGCATTGCCCAAGCTGGCAACATGGCGGAGAGCGTGCCGGCGAGGAGGCCCACACAGTCACCAAGGTCCTTGGCAACACCGAGCACGGCCACCTGACGCTGGTTGTATCCCAAAGAAGACTTTATCACCGGCGAGATGGCGCCGAAGAGGTACCCGATGCCGGCCATGGATTGCAGCCACATTGCTGCAACGAACACAAGCCATCGGTTTGTGGAGAAGGCCTTAAGCTTCTCTACAAGCTTCTCCATCCGACTGATCAAGAATTGATCAAAACACAGGCAAGAACTGAACTTCTGAGATCTTTCTGTTTCTTGAGCAAATCAAAGATCAAAGATAAATTCCAGGACAAAGTTTGGACTTTTGATGCATAAATTGGAGCAAAATGTTGATCCTGGACAAACCGGGTGCTGAATTGAATCGATAGGGTAACAGGGAGAATGCTTTGGAGAAGACTTTTAATTGGAAGAAGCAAAGAATTAAACTTTGCTCAAATGGTACTAAATATTGATACTAGAGTGATGAGAACATAGCAAAAGTGCTAAGAGTAAAACAAAATTAATTTGGGTGGTAATTGAAGCCGGAAAGGCACAGAACAGAGATGATTACAACCAGATTAATTTGGTGAAAAGAAATGAAGAATCCATCTAAAAAGATTGGGTTTTTATGATCACGAAAGAGAACAATGGACAGGGAAAAAATAACAAAAAATTCAAAAGGAAAATCGAAAAAATATTGTATAGTAATCAGAGACAAGAAACCACAAAAAAAAAAAAAAATCAAAGTTTGACGCCAAGGTTGAACTCTACATGGATAGGCCGATCAAATTCCAAAAAAAAAAAAAAAGAAGTTGAGAAAGAACACAAAAGAAATCGAAATCAAGAACTCATTTTGGGGCAAAGAAGAGACATAATTCACCAATAATAAATTGGATTTCTTGAGATAATCGCCTTGTTGGTATCAGAGGATGACGAACATGGGAACAACAAATTAGTTAAAAAATACAGAGGAAAAAAAGAGTAAATAAAAAATTTCAACTGTAAAACGAGGGGAGAGACATCAGTGCGTGGCGAGTTCAATTGTTCAAATATTTATACAGACACAAGTTAAGTAAATGCCCTTGTAGTTGGGAAATAATTTCGACATTGCCACCGCGGGTATTCCACAATCTACAATACGTCTGCTTGCTAATTGCTAATTATGCTCATAATTATAGCATGCCCGTGAGTGCAAGGCCTCTTAATCACATGCCATTACTTTGCTCTTTCTGAGAATAGACCATTACTTTTGACAGTTTCACGATATAAATCCAGCCGTCAAGTGCATATAGAGGTCCCAGCTAGGACAAATAAATTTTAGAGGAGTTTCAAAGGAAAAGAAATATTCATTTTTATTAAATATAGGATTTTTATTAAAAAAATTTATGGAATTTTTTCGTTACAAACAAGCCCACGACAGGTAATTGTAAAAAAAAGGTATATCATACTACTATTAATTAAAATACGATATCAAGTCTCATTTCTTTTTTCTATTAAGTTACTTCAACATGATCGAGACATTGTATGCCATTCGGTCAAAAAGTGTGTGTATTTATTGATCATAAAAAAATTATCAGTATATTATAGTAAAAAATAATTATCAAATTACATCTTAGATATTGTGTACAATAAAAAATTGACACTTTTTTTATCAGAGAGTATTTATTAAGATACTACAAGAAACAATACAATAAATCACTTTTTAACTTATCAATGGATTTATATTGTGATCTATGAAACAACTATTCTCAGGAATGTGGATTTATATTGTGAAATATAAAGGGTAATTTTTTTGGTTATAGTGAAGCTCCATATAATTGAGGACTTGTTTTATGTAGATATTTTTCATCCTCTCTATTATTGGATTAAAAACATTAGTTTTCTCTCTTGTGTTCTTCCTCTCACCTCCATTACCATTGCCCCATCCCACATCATGTGATTCAAATTTTCTGTCCTTAAAGTTAAAAATCACGAAAGACATATTTGAGAGTATTATTTAATTACAAATTAACTACTTAAATGAGTGTGTATGAGAGATTTTGAGACATCTGAATTTTTTTGTGAGAGATGCAAATTTCTCTCCTATCTAGATTTGTAATGTTGCACGACTGATTTGAAACACAGAAAATATAGATTCAAATGTTGCACCCCCATGAACAATAGGTACAAATAATTAAGAGAAAATTATACAAAACCCATATATTTTTGGCACTAATGTTAGAAAACCCTGTGTTTTAGAAAGTTTTACTTTATCACAGATATTTTTATCAAATATTTTGATTTAATCGTGACTTTGTTAATCATTCGTTATTTTTTCATGTTGGAGTTAAAGACATTTATATCACGCCTCCATAATGTTGATGAGCTGTATATGAAGCATTCAAATCATTTTATATTACAACTTCAATAAAATATAGATCTTAAACAACACTAAAAGAAGAAAAAAATAAAAATAAAACATGCTAAGGGAACTATATAGTTTTTTAATTTTCTCAATAATTAAATGGCGTGGGAAACAGTCTCCGCCCATTGAACAACTTGTATGAATTTGACGTGTTGCTTAAGATACATGATCATGCGATTCAGGCTTTGTGTCCTATCTTTATTAAAAGAAAAAGTATTAAACAATCCCCGCGAGATAAACACCAGACATGGGATTCTTATTAAATAATTTCTTTTGATTAAAAGTTCAAAGTACAAACCTGCTCCAAATTTATTTAACTTAAAAATTGACATGCTAAGGGATAATACACAATAAATGAAAGAGTTTTTGCTAATAGGGATGTATTTGTTTTTTCACTCTTGGATAAAAATTCTCTTTCTAGATCTAATTTATAGAGTTCATTTAGAGTCTTTTTTACTTCTCTCATAGTGGCAGTTTGGTGGCAAGTCGGAGGTGTAGTGGCGAGACGGTGTGATGTTGCCAGTTGCGGGTGGAGGTGATGGAAGGTGGAGCTCGCATGAGAGAAGGAGACAATAGCGGAGGAGAGTGAGAGGCAGTGCCGCAAGACAGCAATAGCACCGTCGGCTCTAGACGGTGATAACCAGTGGGTAAGAAGGGGAGGTGGAGGAGACAAGGAAAGAAAGAAATTGGTGACACTGAGTTGGAGGCTTTGGGTGACAGTGCTGGGAGACAGGGGATGTGTGATGAGAGGAGAGGTAGGGAGTGAAAATTGAATGAATATAGATTCTAAATAAGTGGTGCAGATAGTATAAGTCATTTAAAAAAAATAGCTATTTACATTAAAAAAACCTCTAATTATTACTTGTGGGTTAATGGAGCTTGACAATTAACTTTTAAAACCCCTCTAAAAATAATGACATGTGTTGTAAGTGGATAACTTAAAATAATGACAGAATATAGTCTGTACCATAATATAATGGGCAGTAACACGATTACACTAAATACTATCTTCATTTGTAAAATGCATAACGTAAGAACAAAATTTTGTTTGTAGAAACTTGTCTTGTTATAATATATAAGTGCATTTTTCCTATATTACTTCTATTAAACATACATATGTCTTAAGCTTAATCTTCCAAATATAAGTAAATCATATATCAAGTATAAATGGCCGTTTTTCTTCAAATAACTGTAAATAATCATTTAATTAGCGCGGAAACCTACAAATGTTTTTATCCTAGGTTAAAAAAAAGAATATCTGCATTGTTCTATGTATTTTATGCTTACACAACGGATTTTACCAAACAAAGATAGAAATTTAACAAAATGTTTAATATTCATTTGGATTTCAGATTCAAACTTGGTCACAAAATAAAAAAAATTCAAAGTAAAATTTCAAATTTGGATAACAAAATAATATTATACACTTAATCACTACTCTTCATCTCTTGGCACGTTAAAAAAAAAGCCTAATAACATGTGCTTGCTTTTTAAAAAAAATCTTACACCATTTATATTACACATTCTCTTTCACCTCCTCTCTCGTCCTGCTGCGCCGCCACTACCTACCCAAAATCCCATGCACACCCCTTTTCTGTCTCTTACCAACTGTCACCTCTTATTGTTTCCCCCCACAATTGGTGGTACCACAAAATCCTGAATGTGAGAGAAACAAAAAGGGTGAATCTGAGAGGATTCGATTTAAAAAAAGTTTTGATCCAACAATTAAAAAACATATACAAAATAAGAAAAAAAAAAGTACCAAAAAAACATTAAGGCCCTAATTGAAATGTGGTAATATTACAGGAAAAGAAATATCTACCCTCAAGATCTATTTATAATGCGGAAAATAAATAACATAAAAATAAAACAAATATAAAAATTGAGTATTATATATAGATAACCTATAACAAAGAAGTTTGTGTACGGATAACCTATAACAAAAAAAAAGAACATAACACAGAACATAAAGAAATTACAGAAGTGACTAAAGTCATCATCCCCATTGGCGACATTGGTGAAATAGGCACTAGTCGTCAGATTAGATGGCAACTTAAACCACCTCATTAGTCGTCATCTGAACTAGCGATTGATCGAATTATTGTGGTGACTAGTTGAATTCTTTTGAGAAATTGCAAAAACAGTTTGAAAATGTGTATTTTTTAAAAAAATAACACAAAAAAATTAACATAAAAATAGCTTGTAAGTAGGTATTTTTTTATGAATAACCCAAAAAAATTTCAAAAATAACCAAAAAAGGGTCGTGCATGCACCACCGCCGTGATTGGTTTAATTTGTTGAGTTGCTTCATACTTACATTTTGTTATTGTTTTAATTTGTTGGGTCGTTAAAGAGAAAAATGAACATCGAAAAGCATTTGAAAACATAAAAAAATAGCGGAATTGAGTTTTGTTTCTGGGTTATAACATGTTAGGGGTATAAAAGAAATAGCGGAATAAAAAAGCAACTGAAAACATAAAAAACCCTAACATGTTAGGTTTGTAAGGAAATGACTGAAAGCAAGTATGTAGAAGTCAAGTTTTTATTAAAATTGAAGACTAGGAAGAAGTTACAATATGTAGATGAGCTGGAATTTAAGAGGACGAAAGTAATAGAGAGTGTTCAACTAGAAACTATTGCTGCTGTAGATAATTAAAATAAAAAGTTACACACATCTATGACAGTTGCAAAAACAATTGGAACAAGATCTATAACAACAAAAGGTGATCAAACTTCGGTGAGCCGCTTGATTCAAGTAGAGAGTGTCCAGCTCGCCTAGAAGAGTATTTATAGTGTTCTTCTCTACCTCATTCCACCTCTGGGCTGAGATGATCACGAACTTGTTCATGCTGGTCGTGCGACAACTGATAGGCTGCGTCTGGAATAGGCCAAATTGACACATCACCCTCCATGGAGCGCACACCTCCAACATATGGCTAAAGAAAAGAACGCATTGGGTGAGCCATAAGTCCTGGTCCTCCACATATACCAAGGAGATTGATCTGGGAGGATTTTTAATTAAGTCCTGATCGCATACAGCTTCGTGACCTTAACCGTGTTCGGAAAGGTTTCGGGACCATGGATGGGTCTGCGACCATGAAAAGGAATTCGTTCCCTGTTCGGAATTGTAATCCGATCCGAATATATATGACTAAACTTATCCATTTAGGATTAATTAGTTATATGAGTCTAATACGTTTACGTTATTGAGTTTGATACGTACTCATACGATTGGACTATAAATACCTTATAATAGGACTAGTTTAGATCATCAAAAAGTCATAGAACTTATTTGAGTTTTAAACACTTATAGTTTCTTCGACGTAGGCAAGTGTGCCTAACGTTCGACGTGTAAAGTGTTGAATCTTGAGCCCTAATTAGGGTTTTGGTGATTAATGACATCCGTTAGATTTGCGACTAATCTCTGTATGTGAGACACAGGTAAATCAAAGGAGAAAGCATCAAGAAAAGACAAAGCAAGGTTATCAAGACTCCATAAAGCGAAAACGACGAAAATCTCGACAAAAGTACAAATACCTAAACCTAGCGTCTTCTCGTTTTGAAATTTTCTAGGTTAGATGGTCGTACTATTAAGAGGGGCCTTAGCACAAGTATCTTGATCAACCTTGAAGTTTTTAGAAGCATATTTGCATTTGCTTTTGCCCCAAATCAAAAGTTGAGTAAAAATTCAGAAATCTGTTTTCGTTTTGTACTGGCCGGACAGTGTCTGAAGTGACCGGACAATGTCCGGCCAATACAAACAATTTCAGTACTTTGCAAACAAGCGCAACAGAGACAAATACATTTGTCCGGTACATCTGTCCGGTGAAGGCCGGACATTGTCCGAAGTGACCGGACAATGTCCGGCCAGTACAAATGTTAACAGCATATTGATTTGAGACAAATCTATTTGTTCGGAGGTTTTGTCCGAAGTGACCGGACAATGTCCGGCCAATACAAAATCTGGGCTACTGTAAGGGCTGTGTTAACAGAGACAAATCTATTTGTCCGGACATTTTGTCCGGACAAATCCCATATGTCCGGCCCATACAAAAATCTGGAGTGTATTATGTTAAGTGTTAACAGAGACAGATACATCTGTCCGGACAAATGTATCTGTCCGGCGTGTACACATCATTTTAAACAAGGGTGTCAACAGAGACAAATGCATCTGTCCGGACAAATACATTTGTCCGGCCTTCACATTTTGATCCAAACGGCTACTGACACTCGCAATTCACGTGAATAATGGTCAAAATTTTTGTACTGACCGGGCATTGTCCGAAGTGACCGGACAATGTCCGGCCAGTACAACTTTCGCCCAATCTTCTTGATTTCGACCGTTTTTGTTGAGAGTATAAATAGATCACTATTGTAGATGTCTTATACACACGAAATACATCTTATAAACCCTGAACAACAGTGTGCAAGCTCTCTCACATCCATTCTCTAGCAATTGAAGTCAAAACTTGTGAATTCTTGAGTGCTAGTTGAGTGAATTTGCTTCCAAGCCTTCTTGCATTTGCATTGTGTTCATCGAGCTTTGAGGTTGATCAAGCAAGGTGCTAGGCTTGTTACTCTTGGTGATTGCCGTCACCTAGACGACCCGGGAGGTCCGGCGATCTCTCCATCGACGGTGTGTTGGAGAGGCCCGGCGAGTGGTTGTAAAGGCTTGGAGCTCGCCTATCCGGAGTGGAGAAGGGCTACCCTTAGTGGAATCGAAGCATAAGCTCAAGCGAAGAGCGCTTCAACGAGGATTAGTGGAAATCGGAAAATTTCTGAGACCTCGGGAAAAACTTGATCTCTTCGGTTACCTCTACTACTTGCTTAATTTTCATAGTGATTGAATTGTTGCTATTGATATTATAGAAAGTGCTAAATCTGAATTGAATTGTCTTTCATATCCTTAGAAGATTTGTTATTGCAATCTTAGGTTGTTAAACCCTAATTTAGAAGAAAAATTTTAAAACCGCCTATTCACCCCCCCTCTAGTCGGCATCCTTCGATCAACACGTGGTATCAGAGCACTAGGTCTCTCATTTTAGGTTTAACCGTCTAGGGAGAGGATGTCTTCGATCAAAGAAAACTATAATGGAAAGGTCCCTTTCTTCAAGGGTGACAACTATTGCTATTGGAAAATTAGGATGGCGGTTTATCTAGAATCCATTAGTCTTGATGTTTGGAGGGTCACTAGAGATGGTTTTAGGGTTCCAATTGACTTAGAAAATCTCACACCTCTAGAATCGAAAAACCTTCAAGCAAATGCTCAAGCAAAAAATGCCATATTTAATGGTCTTGATTTAAGCGAATTCAATCGCATTAGCAACCTTGATACATCCTATGAAATGTGGAAAACCTTAGAGGTAATTCATGAAGGAACATCAAAAGTCAAAGAAGCTAAGCTAATTAAATTAACTAGAGAATACAACTCCTTTTTCATGCTTGAATCTGAAAATGTTAGTGACATGTATACTAGACTAAATCTATTAATCAATGATCTCAAAGGTTTAGGTACAAAATTTGAAGATATTGATATTGTGCGTAAAATACTTATGATTTTACCATCGAGTTTTGATACAATTGTGACAGTGCTTATCAATGGCGATCTCTCTTCCACAACTCCTACCGAACTCTTGGGTACTCTTATTACCCATGAAATGCAAAAAGAAGAAAAGAAAGGGATTGTGGAAGCATCCGGATCAAAGAAGAAAAACTTGGCATTTAAGGCAAAAGTCGAGGAAGCCAAGGAGGATAGTTTGGATGAAAGCTCCAATGGTGATCTAGCTCTTCTTGTGAGAAAAACCCGCAAGCTCCTAAACAAGATCAACAAAAGAGGATTTGAGTTTGACAAAAGGCGAGGACCGCACAAGAAGACCGGATTCAAGAACATCATATGTTATGAATGTAATGAGAAGGGACACTTTGCCTCAAGATGTCCAAATAAGAAGGGTGATCATCAAAGATCTCATGAGAGGAAAGATGACGGTGAAGGGACAAAGGGCAAAAAGAAGCTTTTCAAGAAGTTCTACAACAATAAAAGCAAGGGCCAAGCCTATATTGGTGAATGGTACTCCGGATCGGAGGAATCCGAATCGGAGGATGAAGTACCATCATCTTCTAAGAAGATGGCGGGTATTGCTATCGGAGAAGCCACTTCGTTTGAAGACAAGTCATCATTATGTCTTATGGCAAGTGATGATGCTAAGGTATCGGATCTTGAACCTTCTTATGAGGACCTTGTTGATATGGTTATGGAACTAAATGAGGCATTAGGTAAAGAAACTAAGGAGAACAAAATGCTTAAGAAAGAATATTCAACACTTAGTGAGTTATATGCAGAACTAAATGACTCGCATGAGGCACTTCTAGTAAATGAAATTATTGATTCTAAACAAACTAATGAAATAGGTATTACGTGTGATATTCTAGACGAATCAACTCATAGTGTCTCTCATTCAAAATCATTCACTAGTAGTGTTTTAGAAATTAATCATGAAAATGTCTGTGATGAAATTGTTGATAACAACTCAAACTTAATTTTAGAAAATTTAGAACTCAAGGCACAAGTGGAAAAACTAAATCTAGGACTAGCAAAATGCTTTAAAGGAAAAGAAATTTTAGACAAACTTCTTAGTGAGCAACGATGTTCATTTAGAAAGGAAGGTTTAGGATATGAACCGAACAAGAGAAAAAAATTGAGTACTAAAATGACTTTTGTAAAGGCCACTAATATGTTTTGTCACAAATGTCACAATATAGATCATTTGCCAGAAAATTGTCCCTCAACTTCTAGAGCTAAAGAAAATAAGTATCACTCCCATTACATGCTAAAGAAAACAAAGTACGGAAAAGTAATTGCAAAATTCATTGGTTTACCTCATCAAAATAAACATAAAAAGAAAATTTGGGTTCCAAAAACCCTTGTTACTAACTTTCAAGGACCCAAACAAGTTTGGGTACCTAAAAGCATCTAACCCTTCTTTTAGGTAAACTACAAAACCGGTAGGAGGCATTGGGTGCTTGATAGCGGATGCACCCAACACATGACCGGTGATGGAAGTCGGTTCTCTTCATTTGAGAATGATTGCAATGACATTGATAAAATCACGTTTGGTGATAATAGCAAAGGAAAGGTAATTGGGTTAAGTAAAGTCGCAATCACAAACAACCTTTCCATCTCAAATGTATTACTTGTTGAATCTTTGAACTTCAATTTGCTTTCGGTTGCAAAAATTTGTGATTTGGGTCTTAGATGCATTTTCGAACCAAATGGTGTTATCATTGAAAGTCTAGAAGATAAGTCTTTAATTTTCAAAGGTTTTCGATATGGAGATTTGTATTTGGTTGATTTCGGTTCAAAAGACTCCTGCATTTCAACATGTTTGGTTGCTAAAAATTCTTTGGGATGGCTTTGGCATCGTCGTTTGGCTCATGTTGGGATGCATCAATTAAACAAACTTTTAAAAAGAGATTTAATCCTAGGTATGAAAAATGTAAAGTTTGAAAAGAATAAACTTTGTAGTGCGTGTCAAGCGGGAAAACAAGTTGCTAGCACTCATCCCGCTAAAAATGTTTTGTCAACATCTAGACCACTTGAGCTTTTGCATATGGACTTGTTTGGTCCATCGGAAACTCAAAGCATTGGTGGTAATGACTATTGCTTTGTCATTGTTGATGATTTCTCTCGATTTACTTGGATTTTCTTCCTAAATCATAAATCCGATGCTCCAAGTGTGTTTAAAAAATTTGCAAAACGAGTTGAAAATGAATTTGAATTCACCATCAAGAAACTTCGAAGTGATCATGGTGGAGAGTTTCAAAATTCTGATTTTGTTGAGCTTTGTGATGAATCTGGAATTAAACACGAATTTTCCGTACCATATACTCCTCAACAAAACGGTGTTGTGGAAAGGAAAAATCAAACATTAATTGAAATGGCTCGAACTTTGTTGGATGAATATAAAACCCCCACTAGGTTTTGGGCCGAGGCCGTAAATACGGCTTGTTATGCCATAAATCGGCTTTATACTCATCCTTTATTAAACAAAACTCCTTATGAGCTCATTATTGGAAGAAAACCGAATATCTCATATTTTCGAGTTTTTGGTTGCAAATGTTACATCCTTAAAAAACGTATGCATCTTGGAAAATTTCAAAGACGTGTTGACGAGGGCTTTCTTGTTGGATACTCGTCAACTAGTAAGGCTTATCGTGTTTTTAACATCATAACCGAATGCATTGAAGAAACATGCAATGTTGAGTTTGATGAATCTAATGGCTCTCAAGAAGAGTATGAAGATGTTGAGAATGTAGGAAATGAAGAATTACGAGAAGCTATGAAGAATATGACGATTGGAGATATCAAGCCCAAAGATGAAGATTCAAAGTCACCCGATCAAGAAAATGAAATAGCTTCTATGATTCCGGAGGCCCCTACTCAAGTTGATCTTGATTCGGAAATAAAGGAAAATGAAGATCAAACATTGCAAAATCTAAGACTTCATCAAACCATCACTAAGGATCATCCCGTCAACCAAATAATAGGTGATGTTGGTAAATGTGTTCAAACTCGCTCTAGAATTGCATCTTTTTGTGAACATGCATCTTTCATTTCTAGTATTGAGCCTAAAGGCATTGATGAAGCTTTAGCGGACCCAGATTGGGTAAATGCTATGCATGATGAGTTAAACAACTTTACTAGAAATAATGTTTGGGAATTTGTAAAACAACCTCTTGATCACAATATAATTGGTACAAAATGGGTCTTTCGAAATAAGCAAGATGAAAATGGCATAGTTGTAAGAAATAAAGCTAGATAGGTAGCACAAGGTTATTCTCAAATTGAGGGATTAGATTTTGATGAAACTTTTGCTCCCGTGGCTAGACTAGAGGCCATTCGCATCTTACTTGCATTTGCATCATGTTTTGAAATCAAACTTTTTCAAATGGATGTTAAAAGTGCTTTCTTAAATGGTGAAATCTCGGAACTTGTATTCGTAAAGCAACCACCGGGTTTTGAAGATCCAAAATATCCAAATCATGTCTATAAACTCTCAAAAGCCCTTTATGGTCTTAAGCAAGCCCCTAGGGCTTGGTATGAAAGGTTGCGAAACTTCCTAATTTCACAAGGTTTTAAAGTTGGAAAAATTGATACAACTCTCTTTACCAAAATCATAGACGATGACTTCTTTGTTTGCCAAATCTATGTCGATGATATAATTTTTGGTTCCACTAACGAATCTCTTTGCCAAGCTTTTGGTGAAACCATGTCCAAAGAATTTGAGATGTCTATGATAGGAGAATTGAGTTTTTTCCTCGGACTTCAAATTAAGCAAATCAAAGAAGGCATATTTGTGAGTCAAAGCAAATACGTGAAGGATTTGCTCAAAAGATTCGGTTTGGATGATTCAAAACCAATCAAGACTCCTATGGCTACAAATGGGCATTTGGACCTGGATGAGGGAGGTAAACTGGTAGAACTCAAATTATATCGTTCTATGATTGGTAGTTTATTATATCTTACTGCTTCTAGGCCTGATATTATGTTTAGTGTGTGCATGTGTGTTAGGTTTCAAGCTGCTCCTAGAGAGTGTCACCTAACTGCAGTAAAAAGAATCTTCAGATATCTAAAACATACACCAAACATAGGACTTTGGTATCCTAAGAATGCTAGTTTTGATCTCCTAGGATATTCGGATTCTGATTATGCCGGTTGTAAAATTGATAGAAAAAGTACTTCCAGTGGTTGTCAACTTTTAGGAAGATCATTAGTCTCTTGGACTTCAAAGAAACAAAATTCAGTTGCACTCTCAACCGCCGAGGCGGAATATGTTTCAGCCGGTAGTTGTTGTGCACAACTTCTTTGGATGAAGCAAACCTTGTTAGATTATGGCATAAGAGTCAATTGTGTTCCACTTTTATATGATAATGAGAGTGCCGTTAAAATTGCCAACAATCATGTTCAACACTCTCGAACAAAGCACATTGACATTAGACATCACTTTCTAAGGGATCATGTATCAAAAAGGGATATAGTGATTAGTCATGTCTCAACCGAAAATCAATTAGCGGACCTATTCACTAAACCCTTGGATGAGTCAAGATTTAGCAAGTTAAGAAATGAATTGAATGTTATTGATATTTCAAATGTTATTTGATCTCTTGCTTATCTTGAATTGGTTGTTAGTTTGATTGTATCTAGCATATATATTCTTGCCTATAAATTTATATATCCAATCAATGTTGGCATCTATGCCAATCACTTTCTATTTTGAAGAAAAAGTCCAAAAGTTCACCACTTTGTCATTTTTCAACAAAACTCGGAGAACACATTAAGGGGGAGCAACTTCAAGATCATTGAATGCTTGAATACCCCAAAATTGTGTACAAAAAGGGAAAATATGCATGTTATTTATCAAAAGGGCCAATTTTAAAATAAAAAGGGCTAAAAAGTACCAAAATGTTCAAAATGTGTTAAAATAACACAAAACCTTCAAAAATATCTTTCAAATATGTTCTCAAAGGTTTTGAAAGTGAAAAGAAAGGATTTCGAGCTAAAATGTTGAATTTTAACAAAATTGAACATCTAAGGATTTTGTTTTGGTCTAAAATGACTTATTTCTATAAATTAAAATAGGTTGAGTTTTGACAAAAATTTTCTACATAAAACACTTAGAGATCGATCATTCGAAGATATTTCATGTTGAACTTTTTCTCAAAAGACCTATGGTTTGCAAGTTATCATGTTTTTCAAATCGCCCAAAAACGAGCTTTGACACGAAAATACCCAAAATGTGCATTTTGTGAATTTCGCTATTTGAGCCAAAATCTCTTCAATGGTTTGGCTTGAAATAGTATTTAGAATTCATACAAGGCCAAACATCTCAGAAAAATCCAAGTTTGATTGAGATTGGACAATTTGGTGAAAACCCGTTCTATTTTACCTGTTTTACCCTAAAACGTGCTTCGGAGGCTCATTCTAAGATCGTTCTCTCCCATTTTCGATCCTCAGGTATTTCGGAAATACACATGTGGACTTCAGAAATCGATCAGTACTGAGCTAAGTCTGTTCGGCGTCCAAGACATCGCGACCGTAAGCACAACTGCTATGGCGATCGGGAAGAAGAACAAATCCCGCAGCGACAAAAGCACGAAGGAAAATGCGACATCGACAAAGAAAAAGCCGAGTCTGAAGAAGAACACTTCAAAATCGGGCACGGATGCCTTTTGTGAACATTGTCAAGTCACAGGGCATACCAAGGACAAATGCTACAAGTTTCATCTTGAACTTCGACCAAAGAAAAACGGATCAGGGAAAAGAACAGCCACGGCTATTGCTACGTCACCCTACAAAAAAGTTGTCCAAGTGAATTCGGTTAATGAGGAAGATACGACCTTGTCTCTGATGGCAATACCGAAGGAGAAGGGTTCGGATCCACCGAACGACCATCACCCAACGGAGGACTTGTTCACCATCAACATTCAGGTGAAGCACGAAGTGGTCGCAGCGATATTTGATCCCGGAAGTCAGAAGAATCTGGTCTCCGCTGGACTGGTTCGGCGACTTGGTTTGAAGACAACCACACACCCATGACCATATCCACTAGGTTGGTTTACATCCGACGTGAACCAACAGATTACGAGTCAGTGTTGTTGAAGTTTGCGATCTCTGCACGATATATCGATGAGGTGCAATGCGATGTTGCCCCTATCGATATCTGTCAGGCGATCTTTGGGAGTCCGTATCTGTATGATCGAGACGCTCACTTCCATCAGCGAGCGCAAGAGTACGACCTCACCAAAGACGGAGTTATGTTCGTGATCAGTAGAGACATCCACGTCAACACTTTGAACTTGATTACCGCAAATGAAGCCAAACGAATTGTTAATGCATGTCACAAGTATGTGCTTGTCATGATTCGACCCATTGGTCAAGGTGAGGGTACTCGACCAGCATTGTCGTTGGCGTGCCGAGAGGATTCTGGTCGTTTGTCGGGACTGCTGGAGAAATACAGTGATCTGTTCGAGACTTCCCAGGGTAGTCCGCCGAAACGTCCAGTCGAGCACGAAATTCAGCTTGTGTCTGATGCGATACTGCCCAATCTGAGTATGTATCGCAACTCAGTATTAGAGAATGAAGAGATCAAGAGACAACTTGGTGAGTTGCTGAACGATGGTGTCATTCAACCGAGTAGTTCATCTTGTGGATCTCCTGTGGTGTTAGTACCAAAGAAAGATGGGACTTGGCGTATGTGCATCGACTATCAAGCACTGAACAAGATCACCATCAAGAACCGGTACCCCCTTTTTATCGTATTGATGACCTGCTAGACCAATTGAAGCATGCTGTTGTCTTTTCCAAATTGGATCTTAAGTCAGGATATCATCAAGTCAGCATTCGAGAGGAGGATATGTGGAAAACCGCGTTCAAAACACGACAAGGTCTGTTCGAATGGCTGGTCATGCCGTTTGGTCTCTGCAACGCCCCGGCAACTTTCATGCGTCTTATGAATGACGTATTGAGACAGTTTATCGATGACTTTGTGATCGTTTACCATGACGACATATTGGTCTATGGTTGTTCGTGGGATGAGCACCTCATTCATGTCGAAAAGGTGTTCGAACAGCTTCGACAACATCGACTTCGCCTCAACTGTAAGAAGTGCGAGTTCGGCCAACAAACTCTACTTTACCTAGGATTCATGGTCGGCAACGGTACGTTGCAAATCGACCCGGATAAGGTAAAAGTGATTCGCAAGTGGCCGCGACTGCGAACAATTACGGACGTGCGTGGTTTTGTGGGAGCATACCAATATCTTCGGAAGTTTATCCGACACTTCTCGATTGTGGCTTCCCCATTGCTTGCATTAACCAGGATCGATCAGAAATTCGAGTAGACAAGGAAACATGAAGACACGTTTCTCATGCAAGAAGGTCGACCAGTGGCATATCACTCCGAGTTATTCCAGGGAGCTCAGAAGAACTACCCGACTTATGATAAGGAGTTATGCGCACTGCATCAGGCCGTGAAACATTGGCGGTGTTATCTCTTGGGTAAAGAGACTGTTGTCCACACCGATCATCAACCGTTGCAATATTTGCAAACTCAGTCCAAGCTACAGCAAGCTCGGCACATGAAGTAGATGTCGTATCTACAGCAGTTTAATCTGGTGATTAAGTACAAGAAGGGCGTACACAACAAATTGGCGGACATGTTGTCGCGACCACCAGTTACAACCCTCTGTTTATCAGCATTCATGTAGATCGAGCCCTCATGATGACTATGCCACTATGTACAGTGAAGACCCTGATTTTCAAACAACACTGACTGAGCTCGAAATAGGGAAACCTACAGAGTTCGTTCGGCGAGAAGGACTCTTGTACAAGGGCAACTTACTTTGCATACCTCATGGAGCACCTCGAATTCAATGGTTGAGAGAAGTGCACACATCGAAGGTAGCTGGTCACTTTGGGGTTACAAAGACGTTGCAAAATCTTCACCGACATGTGTTCTGGCTGCGTATGCAGCAAGATGTGGCTAGTTTTGTTCGAGGCTGTGGTCTCTGCAGCATCTCGAGACCGGCAAACCGAAAATTAGGTTTATACACTCCTTTGCCAGTTCTATCGCGACCATGGGAGAGCATATCCATGGATTTCTTGGGAGGATTGCCTAAGACCCGACGTGACAACGTCTATCTATTCGTGGTTGTTGATCGGTTCTCCAAAATGATTATTCTTATACCTTGTCGAAAGACTATCACGGGAGAAGAAGTAGCTCGGGTATTCTTTCAACACGTTTGGACACACTTCGGACTGCCGACTTCTATTGTGTCTGATCGCGATACCCGGTTCCTTAGTCACTTTTGGCGATCGCTCTGGACGATGATAGACACCAAGCTAAAGAAGAGTACTGCTTTTCATCTGCAAACTAATGGTCAAACTGAGGTGGTAAATCGCACAGTCGTTCCTCTTTTGAGAGGATATAACTCGAAGCATCCGAAGACCTGGGATGAAAGCATACCGTACCTGCAGTTTGCTTTTAATTGAGCAGTATATGGTTCGGCTGGAAAGTCGCCGATTGAGATTTGTTTAGGATTTCTACCATAGAGTCCATTCGACATGGAGTTTGTGATCCCTACCTCAGCACAGAACAGCAAGGAAGCACCTGATCAGGATCGAGTACAAAAGTTCCTGAAAGGTATTCAATGACTCCATCGTGAGATTGAACAGAACTTGCTGAAAGCTCAACTCAAGTATAAGGCGCGACATGATCGACACTGAGTTGATGCGCAATTTCAAGAATGTGATATGGTATGGTTACATCTGAGTAAGGAGAAATTAAAGGTGAAGGTAAGAAATTGAACCCATTCGTTATGGTCATTTTTGGATTTTACGGAAAGTGGATAATAATGCTTGTCAGCTCGAGTTACCTCAATATATGGATATTTACTCGGTTGCCAATGTTGAGCACCTCAAACTCTTCGAGTCTTCAATGCTAGATGATGAGCCAGATACTATAGTACCATCTGTTAAAGACTTGGTCTATCAACGAGACGAACCTCTACGTGAAGATGTGATTCTGGAGAAAAAGGTGACTACCACCCGCAGTGGCACAAAGGAGACTTTTCGAATCGGTCGGAAAGGTCAACGAGTACGTGCGGAAAATTGGTACACTAGAGAAGATGGACCAGTCCAATTTCCACATCTCCAGTTTGATCGAGAGGTCACAACAGGGGTTGGCTCCTTCTCAACAAGGGAGTCATGATCCAAGAAGATCTTCAAGTCTTAATCGCATACGGCTTCGCGATCTTAACCGTGTTCGGAAAGGTTTCGCGACCATGGATGGGTCCGCGACCATAGATTGGTTTGCGACCATGAAAAGGAATTCGTTCCCTGTTCGGAATTGTAATCCGATCCGAATATATATGACTAAGTTTATCCGTTTAGAATTAGTTAGTTATATGAGTCTAATACGTTTAGGTTATTGAGTCTGATACGTACTTATACGATTGGACTATAAATACCTTGTAATAGGACTAGTTTAGATCATTGAAAAGTCATAGAACTTATTTGAGTTTTGAACACTTATAGTTCCTTCGACGTAGGCAAGTGTGCCTAACGTTTGACGTGTAAGGCTCTCTTTGAAATAAAAAGTTGTGCAATTACTTTGAACTGTATTTTCAATCAACCTTTGGGCTTCAGTATTTCTGAGTAAGATCTCGTTATTTCGCATATTAGAATCTGAGCGAGCCTAGTGCGAAAACCAAGCCTAGATCTCAAACGGATCAGAGATCTCGCTTAGTGTTGTGCTCTTGATGTAGGCAAACGTCCAGGGACTCCATATAACCTGCGACGGATGGAGTAGCTCGAACTTGCCTATGTACGCATTGTAGCATGCGTGTATCTAGATGGTGGACCATTGTAGCTCGTGCTGCAACCAACGATCCCCCATGGTCAGGAAATCAATTTTGTTGTCCTCATCCCTGTGCAGGTACCCCTTTGGCAAAGCCACTAGCACATCGGTGATGACCGATCATTCAACAGGGAGGTGCTCGTACGACCATAGCAAAAGAAGCAGAGGACACCCGACCATATTCGCTTGTTGGGCACGCCGAACACAGACATTGCACAACGCTCTATATGTCGCGCAGAGAATCGCCGACCCCCAGCTGATGCGTGGGATGTGCTCCATCGGGGTGTCAGCGAGCATCCGCACTAGTGGAACTAGCCAACGATCCACGATGTCGCCATGCGTACCTGCAAAAAAGTACAAAAGTAACAATTAGATGCAATAATTGAAATAACTATAAATAATATGTTTAACCATACTAGTGAACATGAAGCTGCTGAATAGGTGCAAGAGTTACGTACGCCTCAAAGTGTCAGCTCACTGTCCACTCGTCGGCGCCAACTAGATAGGTCTTGAAGTGAGCGAGCCAAACTGCAGGAACTCCGACATAGTGTTGGAAGGGCTCCTGCCCCAAAGGCAATGGATAAAATCACTATGTGAATGTGGCATCCCATCCTGTAGTAGTGGGTGGTGGTACCCAAGCCTGCCCGTGAATTGGTAGACCGAACAGCATTGCCCCCTACTAGAAGTGAAATGTGTGTGTCTCGGGCCTCCATCTATCCGCCAGAGCAGAGACTAATGATCGGTCATGCCTGAAAGACTCTACTCTGGTGATTGTCCTTACAAAGGGACATGCTGGGCTATCGCCGTCAAAAGGGCTGCAGCTCCTCTCTAGCCCTCCGTGCTCGAGACCAATGACGATCGTCGTAGTACAAGTCGAGTAACTCAAGAAACTGTCGAGGATTGCGAGCCATGCCTGCAAGAAGAAACAATAAGTTAGTATTTCATGTAAAAGGAATTGCAAATCAAATACTGGAGAAGAACGAGTAAGTATTGCAGAACATTATTGAATTAAGTTCCATGATGTCTAGATGCAGCAGAACATGTCCTCCTCGTGTGGTCAGGCTGTCGACAAATGGTACACTTTCATAGTTTATTGCGTTCGGCGTTATTCATGTCAATGCCAATTCGATGTGTCTGCCATCATCCAGGGCCTTTCAACTCTAAGTGTGGCGGTGGAACATATTGGATCTCGCCTGCCTTGCACAATAGTTGTCTATAATGATGCTGAGTCCGCCAAATCTCAAATTATGCAGTTTATGTTTTAGCAAGGTACCGTGACCCATAGTAAACTGATAGGTATGTCTCGCTTGACTTGCTTTCATGCGCACACGCTGCCATCACATGGGAGCACAGTTTATACAACAGAGTTGGCTTGTTACAAGTGCACTTGACGCTGTCTTAAAAAAACACTCCTTGCTTCTTAATCTGCTGCATGTATCCACTCTCAACATTCTTACTCTTCAGATAAATGAGCCATGTTTGCCTTCTGCTGTCAAGAATACACTCTACTGAATGCTTCTGGGTGACCGCGGCTTTCCT
The DNA here is from genome assembly GCA_019359835.1 of Pharus latifolius. Lineage (NCBI taxonomy): Eukaryota > Viridiplantae > Streptophyta > Magnoliopsida > Poales > Poaceae > Pharus > Pharus latifolius. Next base: position 23,452,310 of record CM033322.1, read on the forward strand.
TTCTAAGTATCTCTATACTTCGTGAGGAAATTTTTGTATTGTTGTGCGAAATAGTGCTCTCGCAGATATACCCCTCTCGTGGAAGTATTTCGTTGTGCGATGCCAGGTAAACTCTACAATTCCAGTGAGCGGAAGACCTTGCACCCCCCTCAACACAAAGTTGTACACCTCAACCATATTGGTTGTCATTATGCCGTACCTAGCACCTCCCTCATCGTGCATTAATGACCACTTCTCAGGAGCTTTGTCACTAATCCATTCGCTAAATTTCTTAATTCTTATTCTCTGGCTGTGTCGCCTCGGCGCATCTGAACTTCCCATGACATTTTCTTCATCATCCACCTGTTGGGAACTGCTTGCCTCTGTACTTTGAGCTTTACCTAGATCTGAAGTCTCTTTTTCTAGCTCGTCTCGAATTTGTTCGAACTTATGGCGTTGGTTTTGATCACACAACTTCTTAAACTTCTTCATCAGGCGTCCGCTTTTGAAATGGGTGAAGAAGTTTGCCGCAAGATGTCGTTTACACCACTGACTGAGTAAGTCATTCCATCTATACAGGGGGTCCTTAGTGGACAACATGAACTCAATGGCACTAAACAGACTCTTATGTTTATCATAGATTACACACACGTTCCGTCTATCCTTTACTACATTTCTTTTCATATTTGTAAGAAACCACAACTAGTTGTCTATGCTCTCGCCTTCTACTGAGGTGTATTACTGTTCGCATGTACTTAAAAATAGAGATTACCTACCCAAACGACAATAATATATGCTCTAGCTATGTATTCAGCTCCAAGCACTATGTCATTGTTTGTGTCCACAACTTGACTATGAATAATGTCCATCACAGTGTCAGGATTGTTATCAATGATTTGCTGAATAAATCTGAGCACGTAGTTATATGAATCGTAGAAAAATCCAAATAACATCTCAAGAGAAAGTTGTTTGACTCTCCATACCTTTCCATATTGAATGTTATACCCAAATTTGTCGTTGATTTGACCAATAATTTCTTTCGGTGGCATTTCCAGATTTGCATGGAGGTTGGACAAAATTACATGTGCCACAAATGTGGTTCACATATTTCTGTGGTGCTGTGAGGCTTCAGTAACCGAACAGTCATGTTCGGTGATTCTAGAAACAACAAAATGATCACTGTCCTTGTACCAGGCAACACGAACATAAAATCGACATCCCTCCACCGAGCACTTCACTGCATAGAGATGCAGATTTGATCTAGTCATTATTAGGGAGGTTCCATCCCATGGTAATCTTCTTCTTCGCTATAAGAATCCGCATAGTCTGGATCCACCTCTGAATCTTCACTGTCCGAGAATTGCAGACTCTCATCTTCACTTTCGTTGATGTAAGCCTCATCCCAATGCCAGAAATGACCACCCATGAATTTTGCGTTCGGAACATCCGCAGAATCCTCTGACATGGTTGCATTAATGTTCATATATTTCCCTCCTTCCCATACTTGGACTGACTGTTATGCTGCTCCGGTGTTTACATTCATATGTGGCACATTATCTTTCACAGTCACATACCATCCACACTCATCTGGGGCATGATTATGGTTTCTCACCCTCCTAATATAAGAGCTCCAAGATCTGTCACTTCTAAAATTACACAATTTCCAATAATTTCTTTCACTAACTGGCATCAATGCCTTTATGACAATACTGTATAAATTTGGGTCGATATTTAAGATGTCCAAGATTCGAGTCTTAAGCTATTCAAAATTAACAATATTAAGATTATCAAAATCTATTTCTGTACGGTGGCAGGCACTTAGGTCATCTCATATGGTCTATTTCTAATAATTTACTCTCTGTATAAAACATAAACTGTTCTTGTTTCCAACATTATCTACAATGAAAAAATTTAATATTACAAATCATTAGTTATCATATTTCTAATATAATTTAGACATCAACAATTTCTATCGGAGGAATTAGGGACACAGAGGGGAATGGACGACACATCTAATCTAACATCACCGAACAAGACAATACTACGGAATTTTTGAACGTCTATGGTAAGGCCTAAGACCTATGTGACAGATTTATTTTGTTGTCACAAGATTTATTTTTGAACATCTAATCTAATCTAACATCATCAGATCATCGTATCACATCTAATCTAAAATTCCTACATTCTCATCTCACATATAAATAATCTAATTATTTACTAATCTTAATAAATACATAGATCATGCATAAATAAAATTTAAACTTACGTATTATTGTACAATAGATCTAAATTATATACACATCATATTTATAACTACATAGCAGATTTAAATTTTGAACACATCATATCTACGTTTCTTACAACAGATCTGGATAATACACAAATTTTCTACATATTTCCTACAACATATCTATATTTCCTAAATTATCAGTTCACAAATTAATAATCTAATTATTTCTCTAATTATACAGCACATCTACAGATCAAAATATACTTATACAATAGATCTATCATTATACAGCATATCTCTATTATATATACACCTCAGATCTACATCTTCTAAAGCAGATCTAAATTATTAACAAATTTTTGTACGTATTTCTACAATAGATCTGCATTTTATACTTAAATAAGAATATGTATAATTAAATTTACACTAATTATCTCTAGAGATTTAAAAATTTTATACCTTTTTCTAATTAGTATTTCTTCTCTTCCTCCTTTTCTCCTTCTCTTTTCTTCTCTTCTTCTCTCCCTCTTCTCTGTTTTTTTCTTTATTCGATTCCACTAGTCGCCAAGGGCCGGATTCATGATTTTTTATAACCCCCACTAGTTGCTACTTGGCATGACGACTGGTCCATATTTTTCATGGTTGCCACCTGAGTCGGTGGCTGATGGTTCTAAGTCACCATCTGGCATAGTGACTAGAGTCATTTTTGTAATTTAATTTTAGTTTGTGTTATTTTTATATTTTTTAATGTACTTTTCATACAAAAAATTCCAAATACAATTACAATAACAGCACATGTTTCTAAATTCCTATATCCAATCTTCTCTCCCTATGAAATTTCTGTGTTCGTGAAGAGGCCCTAAAGTCTTTTCTCTCTCCAAATCACGTCCGACACCTCTTCCGCTGCATAAGCTCTCGCGACTGCACAGACAACTTTAGGGTTCCGGCGAGCGCATGGCGGCGGCGGCGCGGCGGAGGCAGGAGCTGGCGGCCGAGGGGCAGCGCCACCTGGAGGAGACCATCGCCGCCGCCTTCCAGATCCTCTCCTCCATGAACGACGAGCTCTGCAACCCCGCCCTCTGGTCCTCCTCCACCTCCACCTCCCACCACCACCACCACCACCACCACCACCACCACCATCCCACTCCTCCGGGTCCTCACACCGCCGACTCCGACGCCTCTGACGCCGCCACTGGCGGCGCCGGTGGCGCGGCCGGCGGCTCCGGCGGGTCGCTGGACGAGGCGAGGCACCGGTACAAGTCCGCTGTGTTAGCTCTGCGCGCGTCAATCACCGCCGTGTCGTCTTGTGCTCAGGTGAAGCTTGTAGACCGTAGACCAAAAAAAAAAAAAATCCAATCTTAATATGGAAAAAGTGATTTCTTTGGTGTATTTTAACCTGATGAAGTTTCTAAGTGTTTGTCAAGAGACCAAGTATTCCGTCTAATTTGGAAAAGGCTGGACTTCTATGGTTGGCATAAAAGATTGGAATTTGATGTAAAATTAGGTGTGTTGAAATGTAAAACAGGCCAATAAATGGCCATAAAAGATGTTATTTTGTGGCGGCAGCAAGGTTTTTTTTTTTAATGTAAAAGTGGTATTTATGTGCTGCAATGTAAAGAAGCCATGAAATAGTTGACGGCATTTCCTAAAAAAAAAAAAGGGGTCGCGGCACCAAAATTTAAAGTTCAAACTCCCGGTAGTAACTGTCTGGTTACCAGTTGTCCGGGTTTGGACCAGTTTCTTGATAACCAGCAGGTTTAAGAAGCTATTGAAGTTGAATTTAACATTTAAATCTTATATTATTTTGTAAACTGGTTACCGTCAATGTGGCAATTCCTGTTCTCAAACATAGAAAGACGAAATTTTGATGTGAGAAAGATGGGATTCTTTTAGAAGTCAAAATTGTCTTCCTTTTCTTATTTGGGTAACTTAAGAACTTCTTTGGCAATCAAATAGTGTTATATTCAGGTAGTTGGTGATGCTAATTATGTTTATTGTGACATAAAGAACAAGGAAAAGTGCTGTGTGAACTTAAAAGATGCAAATGAAAGGAAGTAAATAAACTAATGCAAATGAAAGGAAGTAAATAAACTAACTTTCAAAGTATTATTGTTGTCACATGGATGGTAAATGTGTGAATGTGATGGACTAAAACTGTGATGATGCAATTTGCCGCCTACTGCTATTCACTCACTACCTCATGCATGTTAATTTGGTACTTATTTCTCCAGAAGCTGTTACACTAGGCATTCAAGCAAAGATATTTTTGTAAACATCGAGCAAAGGTGGGTTGTGATTAAAATTTTCAGTATATGAGTACTGATTTGGGAGAGGCAGCATTGAAAAATGCCTGCTTTTGGTGGTTTTGAGGAAAATTTTTAATAGTCTTCTGTTTGATGTATATCTTTCTATGGATCTGAGTTGTCAAATAAGCTACTCTCAGAAGCAAGAACTAATTAAGAATTGATGTAAGGTGGATCCGTATAGACCTAAAAGATATGAAATTATGAACTATTCTTTTGGTTTGGGCTGGTGTGATTTGTTGCCCTATCTTGCTTAGTGATGGCTTAGTGATGGGAATAAACAAATTTTACATATGAAAATAGTGTACACTAAAGGCCATGAGGTGCCTAGGACTTTGGTGAATTGAGTGAGCCATATCTTAATACCTTTAGAAACTGGGACCTAGGCCAATGCGCCTAGCTAGAATTGACTTACTAACTTTTCACTGCTGGGGTTTTGGTTGACGGCAATGTGGTGTATACATAGACTTTGTGCAAGGCTTAAGATATTGACATTTACTCCATTCTAAAAATCAAGAACTATATCTTGGTGGTCATGAGAGGATATGAACATCAATTTGTCACACTTCATGTGCTTTCCTTTTACGAGGAGAGCTTGAACTTGACTCAATTGAGTTGGCATGTAATCAAAAATCAATCCCTTCTTGTCCCATGTATTGTGTTGGCAAACTGCCGACCTTTATTAATGTCCTTATGAAAGGGCTAACATGGGTATATGCATTTAGTTGTGATAATAAAGAGCTATATCTCAGTAGTCATCATTCATCTGAGGATATGATCATCGCTAGTTAAATACTTATATTAGTATCATCCTTGACAATCAAGATATAAATTGACTCAGTTTAGTCATAATTGGTTTAACTCAACTTTAGTTTAATGCTCTCGAAATCTTTATCACTGTTCCCATTGGGTTCAGAGCAACGATATCATTTCTCCAAACAAGGAATTTTTCTGTCAAGAAATGATTGGCCAGGCTTGTGCGGCATGTTTTGCAGTAAAAATGGCCCACATATATATAGACATGTGTACTGGATTGTACAAACATTAATGTACAATGTTTTCTATCTTTTTGCCATGCTGTTACATTGGATTTGATCTAAATACTCTGTAAGAGCTTACACCTAAATCTTGAGTTATGGCATTTCAAGAGAGCAACATCCTACATGTTAAAACAAGTTAATTGTTTAGGTCACACCCATGCAATATTAACCACTAAATAGCAAAGGCCAACAGCTTTACCCCTTAAAAGAAAGAAAGATCTCAATTTTTTCCTTGCTCTTCTTTATGAACCAGAACAGTTTGTTACAACAGGTGCTTCTACTCTATTTCATATTGAATTACCTTGAAGTTGTTAGTTGAGAATTTTTTTTTTGGAATAACCCTAAAGAAAAGAAAAATACCAAAAATAACCAATTTGGTTCAAAAATTCCAAAACTGACCTTCAATTCAAGTCTTCATCAGGTTAGCGATCAATAAGTAGCAAGCAAAATTGCTAGTTGGGTGCTGATTGGACAATCCGTCACTCATATGAAAAAGTTCAACCCAAAAAGTTATTTATATTTTAAGTTCTATCTTGTAAATTTGTATAATTTTTTGAGAATGTTTTGATAGAATTCACTAGAATTTTTGTAAAAACATCATACCAAAATTCTACTAAAATTTCTACAAGATAGAATGTAAAGTTCAACCAACTGCAAAAAAATCATTGGGGCACATGTCGGCTCAAGTCATAACCCAATTAGAACTTGAAAGTTCAGTCAACACTCAATCAATAATTTTGCATACCCAATCAACAATTTTGCGTGCCATGTATTGGTCCCTAACCTGATGACCAAGTTAGCGACGGAAGGTCAGTTTTGTAATTTTTAAACTATACAGATTGTTTTTGATATTTTTCTTTTTCTTTTGGATTATTTAAAAAAAATAATTACTTGAAGCAGTTATGATTAGAGCAATAGAAGGACTAGCTAAAATTGTTCTAACCTCAGCCCTTCATCCACTTATAATTGCTTTAATATCAGCGATTGTTTTTGTTCAGAATATCGTAGAAGCATGCCTCATTGTTACTGTTTTGGAGTGCTTTTTTTCTTTGTTATTTCCACTAAGGGTAGTCCCTCTGGCATATTTGACATTCTGTTTTTTTAGGAGATGGGATCAACAGAAAGCAAAGTTGATCAAGCTGAAATTGAGAGATTGGAAGAACATGCATCTGCTTTGAGAAAGGTGCTACTCTGAGAATTGTTTAATCAATTTAATTATCCTATCATATTTCTCCTGGTGTTCAGATAGTCATGTTCATTCTGTAGAATTATAGATATCTTCTGGTATAACTTTATGTTTGTTAGGGCATTGTTTTATATTGCCATTACCTTGTATGTTCCTATGTTGCATCATTTTCACTGCTTTCTTAAATTGACATGCTAGCTTGTTTATATCCATGTCTAGTACTAACTGGAGGTCAAGATTGATTGCATATCCTTGCAACTCCCAGCATATCTTAATCTGCCAGTATCATAGTTTAGCCAAATACTGGGACTCAGCCTCTCTTTTTCAGTATATAAAAGATGCATAGACGAGCACTTGCTTTGATGATGTATTTGGCATGATACATGTGTTAATACATGATTTATTGAATTTCCTAAGGTTTTTGATGCAACCAAATTTTAAAGGTTGGACTGCATCAATTGCTTTTGGAAACCTAAAGGGGAACAGATCTTGACCTAACAAACAGATCTCAATAAGCCAATTCCATGTGTGATGGCAAACCTTCTCTTTATTTTGAGAGGGTAGGAAGAGCTGGCTGGAGCACACATAAAAAATGTAGTTAGTGGAGAGGTCACAGAATCAAATATCAGTAGTATCAAGTATCAACAAATATCCGCATACCATGTCATTGGTTGGACTAGAACGATAACATTAAGCTAGACAGCCATGTACCAAACCAGTTCCACTACCAATTGGTTGGCTGATGACAAACCTATTTTAAGTTTCCATATAACAATCATACAGGTGTCCATGATATGTGGGAGTTGGTTCTGTTTAGAGCTAGGAATGTTAGATACTGTTCTCATCTAGTGTGAGTATGTCTAACACTGCAATTCTACTGCAGGAAATTGAAAGCAAAAACAAGCACCTAAAGCTCCTCATCAACCAACTCCGTGACCTGATATCAGACATATCAATGTGGCAGAGCCCTTGTTCAGTGTGAAGTGTCATGGTTGAGCACTAGTTGGGAGTCCAACGCCTCATTTATTTTCGGGGTGAAGACATTTTTGGTCCTGTACTTTACTCGAAAGCTCAGTTTGGTCTCTCTACTTTCAAAAGAGTCAAATTAGTCTTTATACTTTGTAAACTGGTTCAAATAGATCCTAAAGTAATAATGAAAATGACATGGCATATAAATGGCGACTGGAATGACACATAAGATAGAATAGATGGCTAGAATGATGCATTAGATAGAATAAGCAACTAGGATGACCATATGTCAGTTCTTTAAAGCTACATGCTATTGCATCACTATTTTCTAGCAATTGACGTGAAATTTGTGGCAAACTTATCTCTATTTTAATTACATTACAAAGATTACCCCACCACGTCATTCATACACATCTGTCATGACAGATTTTTAATCTAGGTTTTTAATCAAATTGACTTATTTGAACTTGTTCACAAAGTACATGGACCAATTTGGTTCTTTTGAAAGTGGAAGAATTAAACTGAGTCGGAGCAAAGTAGAGAGTGTAAATGTGGCATTATCCCCTTATTCTCCAAAGAAAACCTCGGCCTTGTTGAAATGAGAAGCGCATGAATAGACATGCTGGATTGACTTTATTTGCCATGGGTTAAGGCTAAATTTTGCATATACCTGATACAATCGTATTGTGCTTAAACCATGTATGCAATCTGTAAACAATATCTGATAAATACTGATGTTTGGTATGGATGTAACTGATCAAGATCAGATGTGGTATTGGTTACAGGTATGTTTTGGATATAGCATTGGCTATTTATCGCTTAACACAAGTCTATTTTATCTAAACCAACAAAAATAGAAGCTGAAAAATACAATATGCTCGACAAGGGTATCTTATTACATTTGTTTTTAAATGGTATAATATAACTGCTATTTGCTTAGTCCAGTAGAAAATGTGCAACAATTTTACGTGCTTAAGCTGTGTTGCTTCTAAAAAAGTTGAAGCCTCACTTTTTGATAAATTGTAAAAAATGAAAAAAAAACAATCAAAAAAATAGTTTTTATTTAATATGCAACAATTTTACATGCTTAAGCTGTGTTGCTTCTAAAAAGTTGAAGCCTCACTTTTTGATAAATTGTAAAAAATTAAAAAAAACATAAAAATAATTTTTATTTAATAATGTAAGATACTGCTAAAATTGTAAAATCCATTTGTTTAGATATCCATATGGATGTCTATTTCTTGATCCAAGTCCAGCCAAATTAGGCTATTATTTAGAAACTAGGACAATTCTGAGTTTCGTTGGTGCACTAAAATCTTCTAACCTGAGGGATTATTCATGGTTAGCAAAATTATAAATTTGATTCCCAGCTTACTATGATTTGCCCACAAACTTCACTTCAGTAAGCATGCCCATAAGAAAAGGAGGCCGATCTACTATAGTTGTGTAACATCTACACGTACATGTATGCCGTCTGATCAAGAAACACGCTACATTGGGAAAAACAGGAGTGGATCATTTTTTTATTTTAGATCTTGCCTTACTCTGGGTCGTTGGATCTTTGATCGGATGGTCAAGATTAACTAAGATTGACTACAGTTGTAGTTACAATTGCAGCAGACCTCCCTCCTAGGAAAGCAGCACAACCTTCAGGAATCAGCACAACTTCAGAAGTAATAGCAGTTTTCAGGTTTCTGTTCTTCCCTATAATACAGTACAGGAGTTTCATGGATCACTTGAATGTTGAGCTGGTATACCATATCAACAGTAGAAAGGATATTTTGCAAGCTATATTTTCATATATCGATTTGCCAAACTGTCTAAATCACAAGCACATTTAGTGTTAAATTGTTAAATACACTTTAGTTCTTTCACTAATCCACTCAGGTTCCCCCTGCTGGAACTAAACCTAGACGATGAACAGGTAAATGCATTGCTCATCAACTACCATTCCAAATTAGCAGATAATTTACAGAGAACACTTTCTACAAGAATCAGACAAACACTGTACAAACCATTGAACACTGCCAAGTCATATTTTAGTTGTGAACTGAAATCCATATCTGAAGCAGTTCAGATCATCGCAGGCAGCTCTGCAAAGGTAAAAACCACCAATCCAACGCCTTTCAGTACATGTTGCTAGTTCCCACTAACTCAAAGTCATTGCCAATTATTGATGTTGCTTCATCTGATGCGCCCAATTCGGCCTGCATTTATAATAAGCATGGTTAGTCATATATATCACTGAGACTTTCTTTTTCCTGGTAAAACAGAGAAAATTTAAATGGAGTCCAATAGTTGTAAATGCATGTCAAAACTGATCTGAATTTACAAATTACAACTGTTTTGGTCCATCGCACATAAAACATATATTTTTTTGAGAAAGAACTAGTTTAAATGAACTGTACCAATAGTTCTGCATTCTGAAACTGCATTTATCATCAGAAATATTTCGTTTCCCAGGTTTTAGTTTCTTTTTAGTATCTGTGTTAGCCACGCGGGTGCATCTGTTGTATTGTAACAGGGTTTTGTATCATCATCTCATAGACTCGTACGGACTTTGGAGTAGCAGCATTACTTCTGTTGCAATTATTATTATTGTATTACCAGTGTTGCACATAAAATGATGGAATATGGTCCATTTAATCCATTGCTACACTTTGCAGTAAGCTCACTGGTCTTAGCCAAGTTATTAATGCCTATGGGCTATATAAAAGGAAAAAGAACAATTAAACATAAACAAACAGTAATGCCATATGCAAAACATTCTCTTTTGAAGTAGAAATTCACACTAATCAACTCATCATTACTGTAAGCTTCTTTGCTATTTGAAAGTAAAAATTGCACCAAGATGTCTCCTTAAATAGATTAATTCCTCAATCTTTTTCACCTCTTATTATTCCTTCCTTTTGCTTTTTCTAGCATTTGTAGTATCAACTAATTCCCCAGGTGAGACAAAGTATGACTTGAACATGTAAGGGCCGTGTCCGTTTAGAGTACTTACAGTTGCCTGGCGAAACCTCTCAAGCATTCGGCGGTACTGCTGCCTTGCATCAGGAGAGGCTACCATGGACAGCACTCTTGCCATGGCTTCCTTGACTGCTTCGTCAACTTTCTGCCTCTGAAAGACTTTTGCTGCTTCATCATCATTGAAGTCATCTTCGTCATCGTTGTCGTCATCTTCTGCTTCAATCATTACTGGCTGCTCAGGACGGAAGCCTCGCAGGCCATGTCCTTTCCGACGCCACCTTAGTATCACCTTCTCAAGCACACTAACAGTGCTTATAAAGGATGCATACTTCTTTCTCACTTGATGGCCTCTTACGTGAGCCTGTACAGAAGAAGGCACATATGGTTAATGGAGTACAATACACCTTGTCGGAGACAACAAATTCAAATTTTAGTTCAATTATGTGCCAACAAATGCCGACATAAGAGAGTCTAGAGGCTTGGAACTTAAAATTTCTTAATTTTATTACCTGTATTTTAACTACATTTCGGCGCAAGTTGAGAAAATTTTTGCGTCCACTCCAACCTCGGTACTTCTTCTGAATTGACACAGCTGCTTTATCATAAAACTGGTTTGGAACATGGTATTGCAACCTTGATGCAGCTGTCAGCTCATCTATATCCTCTTGGGTCATTCCATATTCATCATGAAGCTCAGCACCCATTTGTTGTCTCTTCCTGAAAGAAAAGGCACGGAAAGCGTTCTGAATGCGAGCCGCTGCTTGAGCCGCATTTCTGACGGCTGCCAAAGAGTCCTTTAGTGAGAGCTCATCTTCCGTGCCACCATGCAGTTGGGCACTCCTTTGAGATATGCCTACTACTGCTTTCTCTGCCTCTGCTGCCGCTGAACCTTTAGAACTCTCGCTCTCTTCCATAATGAGTGATTTAAGATGGCTGGTCAGTGACACCTCTGAAAGATAGCCTGCAATACCCATGTGGCCTCTTTCAGAAGCCAGGAATGCCGCTGTTTTGCCAACTGGATCTTGCGGAGTGGGATCAGTGACTGCTGTACCTGATGCACCAGCAGCAAGAAGTGCAGCAACCATCTTTTCCCTGCATAAAAAATGAACTTACTGATAATGTTTTTACAATGTTGCCATGGTGCTTCCATGCTGATCAATTGTTTGTGAACTATTTTGAAAGAATTTAGAATTATGCTAGCACATCGCATTCTGTGAGCACAAAACAAGTCCAGTAACACTTTAGCACATTTCAATAATGTGAATCCCTTCACTTTAAGAAGGCCATGTCTACTTGTGTTCTAGGTCTTATAAATAGATATTACTTATTCACTAAGTAAATAACATAGAGGCTACCCAAATACTAAATACACTAACACTGATTCTTGGAAAGAAAAATGGTTTCTTCAATCAACAGAAGGATGTGCTTTCTGTCCATAATAATTCTTCAAAGCATGAACTTGATTGTTGCATAAAGCTGAGCAATGCTTTGCATGCGTCATATAATCATTTGGTATGACCAAAAAGAGTATCTTCTGGGCTGTCAAAATTGAATGACATGCAACTAGCTATACCATACAAATTTTGATTACCTGCCAAAATAAGCAGCCCAGTGAAGTGCAGTCCATCCATTGGCATCACGGAAATTTATACCAACACCAGCACTGAGAATGGGTGACAATGCCCACTTATAACCTAGTGCAGAGATTAAGTGTATAATTCCCTGGTCATGCTTGGACAGAAAGCAAGCCGTTCCATCATATTCTAGGCGCTTCACTGATAACCAATGTTGGAATTTACTTTTCAACAGTTCCTCCATAATCCAATTAACCATGTTAAATGGATTCTCGCATCCTTCTTTGAGTTCATCAATCAACTGCTGCCATCGTTCACCATTCATCTTAATATTTGCAAATTGTCCAGACCGAAGATCACCACCATCTGAAACTACTGAGCTTATATTTTCACATAGAAGCATCCTCGCCAAATTTGCAAAAATTAATAACTCCTCACTAGACATCAGAGATTTAGATGATGGTGCAAGGTCTGTGAAACTTGAAGCCGTTGGCTTTGCACGGAATTCAAAGTCTCTGACTTCACTGCATACTTGTCTATTTCCAGAGGTAATGCATAGTGTGAGCTTTCCACTACTATGTAGTGGTGTCTGGCAGCGGAGAACACCTGGCTGAATAATTTCAACAGGCACCTCAATGTCATCAAACATCACTGCCCAACATGAATCTGACTGATTGCACAGGAAATCTCCAGTAATGATGACCTGCATTGAGATAAGCATATAAAAATGAGAATGACAACAGTTGGTGTCCATAGGTATAAAAGCTAAAAGCTATGTAATGTACCTTGGTGATCTCGTACGAAAATGCCCATTCTGGAGAGATCTCACGAATACTAAACTGTTGCTTCTGTGCCAAGGTCAAACTTGTACCTGATCCAAAGGAAGGTTCAAATTGACCATGGTCCAACAACAAATCTGTTATTTCAGAGTCATATGCGTTGCTTTGAGGTCTTAAAGGCGTTGTCCTTTTCCAATCTGGATTCAGATAGTTTCCAAATCCACCATCATGAGCTGAAAGGATATCTGTTCTACTGTTTTCCTCAGTTCTTACTATGAAGTTAGAAGATGGTGTGTCAATAGAGTCTTCAGGTCCCAAAAGAAATCTCTTAGCAGCCGAAAGTTGTAGACTCAAATCACAATTGTCTAGGTCTCCTGGCGGTTGGTATTCTGAATTTTGCTGATAGTGGATATCCTGCTGCAACTTTGATGAAAGTAATAATGTATAAAGAGTTCATGCCATCTCTTTAGATAGTAAAAGAGCAGTCGCAAATCTGGCCATGCTAGAAAGATATTGATGCATCAATGCATCCTGAGAACAGAACTATGGGGCTCATAAAGTACTCTATCAAATGCTAGCACATGAGAGGTTGATTTTGACACAGGTGCAACATGATATTAAAGTTAAACACATGCAGAGCATGGATTATGTTAGACAACATATTCACCACATTTAATTATCTACTAGTTTAAACTATAAAGATGCATAACTCTCAAATGCATAGTGACTTAAATGTTCCTAAAAAAGAGTAGTTAGAAAGTCAAAGTGTTCCAACATTCAGTAGGTATCCATCTAAAGAGGCAAGCCAAACACCGTTGAGAGATGCAACAGACATATGATGATCCAGACTGTTTAGAATTTTGAACACATTAGGACATGGGTCACAATTCCCTTGCCTGGTATCTGGATGAAGTTGGCAGCCCTGAGCTGGACTCCAGCATAATATCTTGCCATGATGGTGATATTCTCCTGCCAAAACCATTTTGTGTTCCTTGTGCTCCAATTTGTTTTGCTTGATTCTCAACTGAATAATGCAGCAACGAAATATGACTTTGTAATAAATAGGAAACTACACTGTACATAAATAGGAAAGTTGTAAGTAAGTCAACGAAATATGACACCTAACAGCGAGATAGTGTTTGATATTGTGTTCAGCATGCTTGAAGTAGCACCGTAGTTGAGCATAAATAGGAAACTACACTGTACATATTTTTCTAATCATGGATACATGTGAGGAGACATGTTTAACACATCCAGAGATGCATCCGCATACATACAGTATGTATTGCAAAACATAGAGTTTTGTGCAGTGCAATCAAGCACAACATACTATCTCAAGATAGGCTGCCAGTAACTCAAATTTTTTTTTAGGAAATAAAGAAATGAAATTATAACCGCCCATGAGATCGCCTCAAGCATAACCCTGAGATAGAGATCATCGTAGAACAAGGCTGGAACCGGTTTTGACCAATTTAGCTTTTAGAAAATTAATTGGTTACAACTTGCTGTTTCATCATCACATATTATGGTAAATCATATCCAGAACATGCTCTTTTGTGTCAACATTTCACCCTTTTTGTCAATTTCCACATAGAATATAGAACATCTGCTTTGCAATGACTCTATATAGCATCCACGACAAGACCTCATGATTATGCATAATTGGATGGTAGTTCTTCACTAGATTGCATAAAAAATGTTGAGCATTTTGCACCCTGTGGATGTAACTTAAAATAAATGCTCGAATACCTGAAACTTTTCCTAGACGGCTTCTTGCGTGATTGCCCTGCCTACCTGCAGCCTCAATATTCGTGACGGAGTCCGGTGGCTGCTTCTGTTCTAAGTAAATGTAATCATCATCATCTTCCAAACTTAACTGCTCTGCAAGCTTCTTCAAAGCTCGATTGAGCCCTGATTTATTCACTGAATTACTATTATCTGTCTGAAAAACTTCTGTAGTTCCTTCCGAACAAGTTGAGCCAAGCTGAGGTGCACTTCTTAAATTGGTTTGGCAAAGCTCAGGCATGCTCAGTAAGTTACCACCATCTTTGTTGTACTCTTTGCTTGTAGAATAGGAACTTACTTCAGTTAGTGAGCTTAAATTAGAATGGCTCTGATGGGATTCACTCCCATCACTAGCACCAGAAGTGGAGCTGTGATGGTTTCCATAAATGGCTTTTGGGTACCTTGAGGCTGAGAGAGATTCTGCTGGCAATGGTGGTGCATATCTTCCCTGGGAAATGACAGGATGAACTTCAGGTACATAATGTAATTCTGGGATGTGCTTCTATATTATTTCAAATAAAAACAAGTGTAAATTCAATGCAGCTATTATTAGACAAGTGGCTGAGATTACACCTACTTCATTTGACTCTTCCTTCAAAATTAGTGCTCATTTTATTTGGAATAGCACGAAAACATCCCTCTGGAATTATAAAAGAAACATACTGATAAAATAACAGGCCCTCAAGAGTCAAGACTTATGGTAGGCAATACAAAAACTCACTCTAAAGTCATGCTAAAAGCTGACATTAACAACAGCCAAGTAGTGTTATATAGGCCGTAAACAAACTTGATCTAACCCATCGATCCACCATCATACAATTTAGAAATAGAGTAAAAATAAATTTGCTTCTTAGAATGCTATGGAATCATCACTCAATTTTCCATTCTTACTGATTTATAGGTGTTCTTGCCTTGAAACAGCCACAACTCACAAGTGATTGCTTACTTGCAGTACAGCTACCCTGTCAAGTTTAAACCATTCTTAACAATAGTCTGGATGTATGGGTCCAGACATGGACTCATGCCAAGAAGCATTCTTTAGAAATGTGCAAAATAGTGATTGCTGACATGGTGCTTTGGTATAAACTGTACTAATTACACTGGTCAGTTTCATTGCAGCATGAACAAATAATATTAATTCGCAATATCATGTGCCATTGCTCAGCCACCTGTGTCAGTCCCCTCCAATATCTATTAGCAGAGAAGGTAATGTTGCCAAATGACACCAAAAGTAAATGTACAAGAGTTCAAAATGCTAATATTTAGTTGCAAATAACAATATGCCACATACCTGAGGCACTTCTCTATATTGTACCAGCACAATGTGTTCATATGCACTGCAAAAAGGAATAACATGTATTGGATAACATAGAAATAATGCTAACTACACCCTTTTTTTGCAAATGTTCGCAAGCAGGCAAACATTTTGGTATAAATACTAAAGACAGAACAGATAAATGATACAAACAGAGGTTCCACTCAGTAACCTAGCACTATTGTAAGTTCAGCAAGCAGATAATAAAGACACTGCACAGCTGACATTCTTACAGAAGTTCAAGATGAATTTAAGCCAAATAAACAGAAAGGTTTATCTTACGGTTCCAGCATCCAGAAGCATCGCCTCTGAAAACATGGGTTCTGCTCTCCATGAGCATAATAGCAACTTAGAGCATCAACATTTCCAACCTACGATGATGCGAAATGTCAGATAAAGTGATGCACTATATTGATCCAAAAGTCACTTCTAATAATGGAATCTAACCTATAACACCCATTCATGTAATGTCAACTCATCCTAAGTTCTAATCAAAACTAATCTGAGGCTAAAGATGTAACCTTCATAGATGTACATCATTTTAACTATGCTTGTTAGTAACAAATAACTTCAGACGGACATGGTTTGACAGAAAAACAGAACATATATTGAAACAGGTTTTGGCATAAACACATAGATGAATCATGGTTCTAAAAATAGTTATATTGCTTGCTTTTAGACCTACATGCTTACTAAATGTGAGTAATAAGATAATCACAAAGATTCTTGTTAACAGATTAAACAACTTAATTAGCAAGGCAGTGGGTATGTCTGAAACTGCTTTCAATTCATTAAGGACGGATTCATTATGGATGGGGTATTGCTACTCTATGAAATTTCACATAAGCTAAAGAGGACTAAGAACCTGGCTACATTTGAGGTTTATGACAAGGTCAAATTGGGCTTTTTTGAAAGTAGTTGAACTTGAAGGATTTTGTTAGGAAAAATTACATCTAAGCCCCTCTACCTCAAAGTGTGCCCTCTATCTGAAATTGGAGTATATAAACCCCTCTACTATTCAAATTGGTGTAATTAGATGCATATGTCACACTCTCTGTTAGTCATGATAGCATGTGCACCACACGTCAATGACTTAACACAATAATGGAATTAGTAAATAATTGGGTTAAGTAGCCCAATTGCACAAGCCCAAAAAGTAGAGGGCACATATGCTCCAATTTCATGTAGAAAGCTCTGATTTCACAAAAGTTTACAAACAGTATAGGAGCCTCTGAAGTGATCATTGACATTTAAGGGTGCATTTTAATTAACTGTAGGTCCCAAAAGTCTTGATAGGACAAATTGTCTTTTTGCATTTTTGTCAAAATCGTTTGTTTTCTAATAGAGAAGGTTGCCAAAAAGGAAGTAACCTAGACTATGTTGCTAACACGAAAATGACTGGAATGATGTCACAGTAAGCTGAACTTTCTGAAACAAACCTTCAATCGTTCATGAGCCTCACCAACAGTTCTTCCATCCCGCTTCCTCCGCCAAGCATGGCCATCTTTCCGGAAATATCGATTCACACGACGATTATAAAGGAACAGCGAACCACCTATGGACCAAACAATGCTATCAAGATATCCACATAGACATCAATATAAACCAACTTCTCAATTCTAAGCAGCAGTGCTATACTGGATGGCTTCTGTGGTGGCTCGGGCGTGATTGGAAATCTCTCATGATTCTCCAAGATATAGTAAACTTCTTGAGGCTTTAACCACCTAGTCCTTGCTTCTTCGCGAAGCACGTTGATGTCAAAACCTAAAGGTGGAGAAACAACAAAACAATTAATTTCCACTAAACACCCTTCGAAAGACAGACAGCACAGGAAGTGAAGGGGGGGGGGGGGGAGTTGTTGGGGCGGGGAATCCTTATCACTAATCAATCAAATCACAGCATGTGAAATAATTAATTTCTGTCAAGGACATCCCAACAACAAAAGAATTAATTTCTGCCAAGGACATCCCAAAAAATGTACTGATTTTTCAGAAGAACAGGACCAAAACCCTTATCACTAATCAAATCACAGCAATCTTTTGTACAGATTTGCATGGTAATATGATGAAACAGAAGGTCATGCGAAATCCTAATAGAAGCACAAACTTGATAAAAGTGGATCTTTACGCGCCCAGAAGCATTTAGAATCCATAATCCATACCCCAAAATAAACCAATGATTTCGCATTCCAGATGAGGGAACACGAGCTACTCCAAACTGCTCAGCAATATTGATCAACAAGTCAACTTGATAAAAAAAAATTGTTCTTTGTACTTCGTCATACTAGAAAAGCCTAAGAATTCAATTCCCAAGTCAACACAGATAACCTCGGACTAAATTTCTCACAGAAACTCGATAAAAAAAAACCATCTTTTCTGCATCTCAAGCTTAACAACATTAGGGATCAAGAACACCCAAAGCAAGAACTCGACTTCCACAGCTCAACAACTCACAAGAAGCAAGCAAATATGATACCTGTCACATCAAAAACCCACAACAAAATGAAGAGAAGAATCCACTCACTTTGGTTCATGATCACTCGCAGAGATCCACCATGGAAGGAGGGACCAAGAACTCAAGAAAAGGCCCCCACAAAGCAATAAGAAACAAGAACTACACAGGAAAAAAAACACAAAAGAAGGGGGGGGGGGGGGGGGGGGGGGAGGGCGCACAGATATTTCTTGGAAATTAAGGAGAAAGTGGATACTACAAAACAATGGTCCAAATACAGGAACTCTGAACCTTAAATTCTTCAATATTTGTGACAATTTTTTTCTTATTTGAGGGACAAATATGGGAATTTAAGTAGGAAATAAAATGGAGAAGATGTTGGATAGTTCTGCCCGCGGTTTCAGACTTGTAGGACAGGGACCGCTGGATACGCCACTGACTACTGCATTGTAGCGGGAGGACTGCAGTGGATTGGATCATCCGGTCATGAATTGGATGATTTAAATTGAAGTATGATCTAGAATAAATAAAATTTGCTTCAATTTTTTCTTCGTCGGTAATCTAAGACGTCAAATTTGATCATATGATTTGTATATATGTGTAATTTAACTATAATTATAACAGTTTTTATTTTTTATTGTGATCAATTTAGAGTGTAGAATTTGATCGAATAATGTTTAGTTTGATTATAATTATAGAATATTAAGTTAATTATGTGTTATAATAATGATGACGGGGATGATGATTCCTTTAGAGAGAATATGATGATGATAAAACTATTTTTAAGGATTCAATGATGATAACACTATATAATATGTGAGCACATGAGTACGTACAGTTATCATATTGCCACGAGGGAGCGTGGCAGGTTAACTTGAAGGGACCCCAAATGACAAGGGGATAAAATGTTTTTTTATTTGTTTAATTTTTATTTTTCATATTAATCAATAAATCTTGATCTAATTGTTATAATTTGATTTTAATGTGATATATATTTTTAAATGTCATATTTTCTTATATAATGTTGTCATATATTTTTTAGTTACCATATTTTTTATTTTAAATTATCATATTTTTTTAAAATATTATATATAAAAATTTTGAGTACGGTAGACATGTCCATATTTTTTTTTCTGAGGAGTGAACAAAGGGGTCATCAAGCCAGAAACAGCACTGGCAAATGCCGACTCCACTCGCATTTGGGAGTGGGATTCGTAGTCTACGAGCTACCTAATATAGTGGCAGCTGTTCACATTAGAATAAGTATTAATAAATCATTTATTTTTGAGACAATTTGATCTATGTCATCAAAGAAAGTAAAAATTTAAGAAATACCTAAAAAAATAAATTGGTCTTATATTATTGGAATCAATATTTTTTTTGAAAAATATCACTTATTAGAGTTAAAAAGGGTCTTTTATCCTCAAGATTGTCAATCACTACAACTATTTCATGTCCTTTTGAGTGTTTTTTCAAACATTTTTAGGGCAAACATAATCGGCAAACCACCAAACATATTTTTGAAATTTAAACATGATTTATTAGTCCATAATGATTGTGTAATTCTCGATCCAACGAAAATATTTATTTGTTGTAAGATGTGGAACTTCAAAAAATGAGTTCTACACGACATTACATATGAGCACCAGTAGTCCGCCGCTGGTTGTGTCCAACTTCGGTTGTATGATTCTTGTCATCAAAAATGACACTGATGGTACTGGTTAGGTGCGTCACATCAAAAATATCTATTTGCTCACGACCAAGGTAGGCGTCGCGTAGGTAGGTGATGCGACGGACAGTGGCGCGGGTGGCAGGCCGTTGATCACATAACTTTGTTACGGTACGGAATATCATCTAAAATATGTATTTTGCAAGTGTGTGTGGCTGAATTTCCTTGCCGATCACTTGTTCCTTTAATTCTTTGATGACTTGACGATACTGGTGATCCAGACATCTTGGTATCAAATAATCAACTTGAACTAGGGACAGCAGATAATGACTTGCAACATGTTCCCTTTCAATAGTTAATAATTTTTGCATGATTAATTAATTTAATGATATTGAATAACCTTGATTGAACAATGAGAATATGGCTTGACTGAGCTATCTGTCTGTTGGTGCCATTCATAATCTGAAAGATAAGCATCCATCCTAGAGGTCAGGAAAAAGAACGTCAGGCCTATTAGAAGGCAGAAAACAAAAAGAAAAATATATGGATAGAAAAACACAGAAATTAAGTGGTATGTAAATTGAATCCATAAGAATTCTAAAATACAGGAATTTGTACAAAAATTGGAAGAAATGATAGTATAATTTGCTTTGAGCACGAACAAAAGAAAATTTCAATGAGGTTGAACCTTATTTTTTATTTTTTTTCAAAATTCCAGTAAAAGAAGCCATACAAAAAAAATTTCTTAGGAATTTTATATTGTCATTCTTTTATTCCAAACACCTCATAAAAGAAAATTCCATAAAACTTGAATCCTCTAAAATTCCTTTAGAATTCTTGTGTTGTAAGTAGAACCCCAATATCCACATTTATAGGAAAGAGATAAACATCATAAATGGTGAAAAACAAGCTAATCATTCTCCATAATTTTTTTCCCAATTTTCTACAGCCTAAATAATAATTAAAAAAATTTCCATTTTTTATTAAAAAGATTACCGTGTACTAACAAAAGGTTTATATCATTTAGTGTGAAATGTTGTATCAATTCCTTTTTAATTATGTATATATTGCCCCCATATGTTTCTATTAATCATTTGTTAATGTTCTTTACTAGAATACTGGCATGTCATGATATATTTTCCTTTTCTTTCTATAGGCAATAATATTTATCTTAAAACAAAATAGTTTCCGGATGCCCATCCCCAATGTCATCTGTTCTTTGTTCGAATATATCACTACTTAAAACAAATTATTTGAATGCCCTATGCCTTATGTCATTTGTTCTAATATATCACTATCTTAAATAATTATTTGAATGTCCAATGCCCTATCTCATTTGTTATAATAGCACTATCTTAAAACAAACTAATTTTTAAATGTCCTACGCTCAAATTTTTTTAGGGAAAAATTAACTAAAAAACACTGCAAAATTTATAATTTGCTATATGATACTAATTATGAGAGAATCATGGAGCTCAGTTCTCCATGTCAATAACATATCAATATCAAGTAGTTAAACTCTAAACTTTTATAATGCTACAAGCCTATGATACAAATTTCCCCAAATTTTCATTTGATACTGACATCCTCCATCAACTAACCAATATTGCATAGCTTTTTCTTCCATGTGAACCAACATATTCTACAGCTAAAAGTTTATTAACTCTAATCATACTTATTTTTATTCTTCACTCTCACTAAAAACATATCATTGTGCTGCATCACTTTTTTTTTTTATAACCATTAGATTATTCTTTTATGTAACCTTAACCTTCCAAATATGCACTCTTCTCTACCCGTATTATTTTTATTAAATTCACTACTTAAAACTCCGCTTCAAATTATTAAGATCTTTTTTATTCATCCAAGGACAAAATATTTTTTTCAACTAAAATTGTTAAGTATTTATATATTTTTATCTAAAACAATATTTTCAATTCTTGTCCCGCAATAATGGATTCTTATCATACATGTAGCAACATGTCGGAGTTCCTCCTAGTGTTTTCTGAAAATGCTATGTAAAATAAATAAAAATTTAATAGTAAATTTTTCATTATGAGTTTTATGTGAAGAACTGATAAATTTTAATTGAACAGATTAAATAAACCAAAATATTTATATCGTGAATCGTGTGAATGTATTAAATAGATTAGGACCACATATTTCGTTTGATTGTATGACTCGCGAAGACATTCCACTAATCTCAAAATATTTTATTGAATTTTTGTCGGGACAAAACAAGTGTAGGGATAAGTGGAAAACGGCTGAAAGACAAGTTGTAAGGGCTTTCTAGGTTGGCGTGGGGTACACAATTATTTATTGAGCTATTGTGGATCATCACATCAACAACCACCACCTTGTAGACGAAGAACCAAAAGTACTCTCCACCTGCCAAGGGAACACTTTTCCTCTGTGGTTGCACGTAGATGTAGCCAACCATATACAAATGCCATGATGAAAACGTGCCAGATCTCAACAATTTGGTCAAATTAAATCTTTCTACTAGGCATCAGATGTACAATTAAAGTTAAAGTTGTTGGACCATATGGGTTGATTTCAAGAATATTCATTTTTCCTGTACACTGGTTCATATTCCTGTGTTTTTATGTATAATTTAAGAAGAGTTATATATAATAATCCATGTGATGTGTTGTTGTTTAGCTATATATAATATAAAATCTACTAAAGTAATGTATTGGTTGATATTGTGTAGAAGATTATAGATGAAAATGTCTTATGATGGTACTTGAAGTTTAAACTATCAGATTTCTTTGAGATATGCTAATCAGATTGCCAAATTTTGGATGCTGATTATTTGGCAGAAGAAACAACCTAGGGATGGGATTTGAGAAGGAATCTTTGTCCCTGTATGCCATGGTGTGTTGTTTAAATTGTAGGTTTAGTACAGTGATATATGTTTGATACTCAATCGCTAATTCAGTTATAAAACCTTCTTATTTGGTAATTGCTTTTGTGGTGTTTAAAACATTAAATTGTAGTTTTAGTATAGTGATGTTTGATACTCAATTACTAATTCGGTTATAAAAACCTTCTTATTTGGTAATTGGTTTTGATTTTTTTTAAAAAAAGAAGTTAGAGTAACTGAAATTGAATTAAATGTAAAAGTTAAGTTTGTATGACTAAATTTAGTGGAGTTTAAATAAAAAATACATTTGAAAAGAAAGATTTAAAAATGTAGATTATTTAGTGGATATATCAACTGTGTTTCTTTGTTGGATCATAAGAAAAACATGTTCAACTTGGTACATTTTGTTATGTTTAGTCAAATGCAAATTAAGAGATTAGGTATTTATATTCAATACTACGGCATACTACTAGCACAGCGAATGTTTTCTTTATTAAAAGTGTTTCTGTGCTATTCTATTCTAAAATAGCTACAGTTAATAATGCAAATTAGTTTCAAGAAAATAATGCAAATTGACATGAATAACCTCCCAATTACTTAGGAAATTAAACCCAAAAGTATTTCTTCTTTTTTCTTTTCTACAAGTGTTGGGAAATTAAGTACTTGTACATCTGTTACATTTTATCAAAAATAAAAACTCAATAAACTAACCAATTTGAACCACACAAAATATCGGTAACAGGATTTGGTTGCTCAATTACAGAATTGTTTATTTTCCTTTTACTTTTCAAAATCAAAATTTTAAGAAAAAATGAAATAAGAAAAACAAACAAACATAAAAAAACTGAGCATACTCTAATTGCTGACATTTTGGAGTGAAAAAAAATATAACAAGTGATGCATGGCTGAATCTAATGTTGGAGCATCTGGACAAGCGTTTTAGAAGAATATTCTTAGCATATTATGTATCAAGCGCCACGCGAAACATCCGCCACTCCAATGCAAAGGTGATTGAGGAAATTTCTCGCACGAGCACACGAGTAAATTAAATATTTATTAGAATTTAGCTGATTTTAATAAAACATAAGTTTAATTTCAAAATTGAATATAGTTGATGTTTGGTCTCTATATGAAGATAATTCAAAAATCTACAACTTTTTAAATATAATCAAGATCTAATTTGAACTAGATTAATGCGTAAATTAAGAAACAAAAATTATATATAATTTGGCCATACGGAAATCGAGAAAAAAATTTAAAAAATCGAGCATCCAAGTTTGAGGAAGCGAGTTCTCTCTCCTCGACAGTAAAAAAAAAAATATTTTTTTATCACAAGCGCTGGTTCGGGCACCCGCATTGAACTTCCTCTAAGGCTAAGTCCAATGCGGCTCTCCAGAGATCTGCATGCGGGCCCCACGTGAAAAAATATTAAAAAAATCGATTTATGTTAACAGAGGCGCTTCGGCTAGAGTTACAAATTTAAGTCTGCATGTGGGCCTATCTGACTTTTGTCCTCGGTTTATGTGCGAGTAAATTGTATACAATTTTTGTTTCTTAATTTATGATTATTCTAACTCAAATTAGATATTGATTATATTGAGAAAGTTGTAGATCTTTAAATTATCTTCATATAGAGACCAAACATCGCATATATTTAATTTTTAAATTAAAAGTTATTGATGTTACTAAAATCACCTAAATTTAATTTACTCGTGGGCCCGTACGAAGCGCCTCGCAAAGCGCCTTTGCATTGGAGAAGGGAGGTATTTCAGGTGGCACACATGGCATAGAATATACTGAAGAATATTCTGTTGAAACGTCTCGCGAAGCGCCAATGAGTTGGACTCAGCCTAAAGGGGTTAAGATGTTTGTTTTTTTTTAAAAAAGATACTTACTGGCTTTAGGGAAGAGCGTAATGTGTGTATCTTCAACCTCAACTTCAAAATAAATAGATAACGATGTCATCTTCACCATTATGGAACTCAATTGTAGATTGCCAATCTAGAATAGCTACTACTTGACGAGTGCACTTATTTCTTTTGTTCTATGGGTCTCCATGGTCTGAAACTCCATGTCTTATACCTCTCTTATCTTTATCCAACATTTAGTTACTTATCCGATATCAAATATGTTCATCGATTGTGAAATGCTTACAATATTAGTAATCCAGGAAAAAAGTAGTATCGAGCCCCTCTCAATTCTGATATGCTTGTAACATTGCTGTCAGTTATTGGCCAAATCAAGCGTGAGAGCCTCCAATAATTTTCAGCTCCACAAAAACGAGCACCAACATCCCAGGCACCAATGAAAACTCAGTACAAAACATATAGACATAGCCAGAAAATCTCCATTAAAAGGGGGCCATATATATACTCTGGCCACTACAAGGTGAACTCCTTTATAAGTTCACAAATTCTCACCATATAAAATATAAAAAATATTTGACATCAGTTGAATAGTAAAACCCAACAATGAAATGCCTTCAAATCCCTAGATTCTTCAGTTTTCAGAAAAAAATTTATAAATAACCCAAAGCAAAAAGATAATTTGAAAAATAACCTACACTTTATGAAAATTACGAAACTATACCGCCACCTCATCTAATCGCGTCTCATGACCGCGACAATATGCCACCGGGAATCTCTCGCACCTGACGATCGCGACATGATCCCAACGCCACTTCTCGCCGACTACGACCGCGAGAACCTTTTATTCCCAAACCCATGCGCGACAAAGGCTGGCCAGTGGTCTTTTCTAATTCCCATCCGCGACCGAAAGTTGTTTTTCCTTGTCGCATCTCTCACGCGCGACAGTAACTTCCATGCATAATCTCGTGAGTTTTCATGTGTTCGGCCAGCTTTTAACCCTCCCCATCCGGTCACTCTCTCTCTCATTCATTTGCCCTCTCTCCCACACTTGCTGTACTGAAAAATTTCTGTGTTTGAGCTAATTTTTCTTCAAATCTGATCGTTGTTTGAAGTCAGTGAAGTTGAGAAAGTTGTAGCTTGAAGAAAGATCTTCCAAACGTGGTAACTTTCGTTGAAATGCGATTATTTTGCTAATTTATGTGCTAACTATGTGATTAGTAACTAAGTTGATGTTAAAAGTTAATATTAGCTGTTATATTTACGTTAGATGTTAATTAAGTAGATGTTAACTAAATAGATGTTAAAAGCTTATGTTTAAAATACCTCTTCTATGTTTATGTGAGTATTTACAGTAGTTTGATCACATTGTTCTTCTGCTTTGTAAATCTTTCTTATGTTAAAGTTTTAGCATGAGGTGGAAAGTTGGTGAAACTTGACCAGCAGGTGAATGTGTGTATTTGGTCGTTATATTGTAGCATTAGTAATTTTCTCAGATTTAAAATGGTCATTGTACTGTAGCATTATTCTATCATTTTATGTGACTCTAATTCTTTTGACCTAATTCTAAATACAAGGGTTTACTTGAAATTTTAAAAGTTTGTGGGCTACAATGAAAAGTGGAGTCTTGTGTAAAAGGGTATTTTGGTCAATTTACTATTCATTTAGTAAAATTTTAAGAGTATTTTAGTAATGGTCTAAGCACATAATCATGTCTTTATTATTTAATTCCAAAATTTTAATTATTTTTTAGGACTACTTTGTAAAGGGTATTTGTATAAATATTTCCTTCAGTTATATTCATGGGTCATTTGGTGAAACATTAGTAATTAGGTTTATTTCAATTTCCCATAATTTTCAGAAGTTTCTTTTGTGCAGTAGTACATGGGTGAGATTCACCATTGTATGCACAAATGATTAAACTTGTGTTTGCTCTAAGATTCTAAGACACTGTAATGGTCAGGTCGAATTCTTGGTCTTGTGGTTCGGAGACCTCGTCTTCTGCATACACACAACAGCAACAACCCAACAAATGGCACACAGTCCTAATATTAGTATACTAACATACACACAAGATATAGAAATGTAAATACGAAGTGCAGAAATGCAAGTTTGGATGCAACTGCACTTGATTCTGACTTAATTAGGGTTTCAAATAACCTAAAACATGTAAGCTTTCTACAGCGACATAGCTCAAATT
This sequence comes from Pharus latifolius, assembly GCA_019359835.1. Lineage (NCBI taxonomy): Eukaryota > Viridiplantae > Streptophyta > Magnoliopsida > Poales > Poaceae > Pharus > Pharus latifolius. The sequence goes on from CM033322.1 coordinate 23,479,491, forward strand.
AATGGCCATTTGTTGTGTTAAAATCTATCACAACCTGCAGGTTACCGGAGGTTTTATCACAGTTTTTGTTTGATTGTTGAATTTTTATTGTGTTAAAATCTTAGCATGAGGTAGCACATAAGCTGGAAAATTACTAAGACTTGGCCAGTAGGTAAATGAGGACACTTTGGTGAGTTTACTGTAGCATTAGTGATTTTATCAGGTTTAAAATGGTAATTTAGCACTAATAAAGTCCAAAATTACATGCAAGGACTTCTTTTTAATTTGTAAAAACTTGAGGGCTACAGGGAAAAATAGGGTTTTCTGACAAAGGGGGTAATTTGGATGAATTACTGTTTATTTAGTGTATTTTTAAAGTTATTTTAGTAATATTCTAGCATACAATCATTAAATTCTAAAACTTTAATTATTTTTGAGGGCTTTCTTGAAAAGGTGTCTTTTATAAATAATCTCTTTAGATACATAGTCATTTTTGTAACAAAAATTATAAAGTTTTCCACATGGGCCTTCTTGTAATCTGATTCTCTTTTTTTCAATAAGGCTTTTCTTTTTATGATGCAATTAATTAAGGGACTAAATTGTGATTATTCCTTTTGCAGTTCAATCCTAAATAGTTGAAACATTAGTAATTAAATTTATTACAATTTTCCATAATTTTTAGAAATTTCTCTTGTGCATAACTTAGCTTTACATTTAGGGTTTGTTCTATCATTTTATGTGAATCAATTCTTAAACCTAATTTTAAATAAATGCAGGGTTTGCTTGAATTTATCCAAATTGCTCTACTGCCTCACACGCATTATAGGTTTCTATATGATCATGCACTCAAATGCAAAAGAATTTGAAATTTAAAATCATTTTAAAACATTAAGAAATTTGGGGCATGAGAACAGACCAGTTTGAGTCCAACTCAGCCAAAACCAACCAAAACCTGATCCAACTCGACCAATTCGACCAGTTCCGAGACTAACTCGCTCAAACCGACCAAATCCAAGACCAATTCGACCAAAATCGACCAGAAACTTCTCAATTCGACCAAAAATCGACCAAAACCGACCAAAACCGACCACAACCAACCAAAGCCGACCAGAAACTTCTCAATTCGACCAAAATCGACCACAACCGACCACACACAACCAATTCGACCAAATCCGAGACCAAATCGAGTCCTATTCGACCGCTGGCTGGTTATGTGTTCGAATGGAGGTCTTTTCGACCGCGGGTGTGTTTTAGAATTCTCTTAGGACTTGCAACCAGGACTGAGCTCGTGTAATGTCGACCAGTTGTGTTATTCTTGTCCCTTCGGTTTTCTTGGTCGTTGGAGGGTCAAAACTGGTCGAATTGCTCCCAAATTTGGCAGGATTGTTCCTTGGAACATGATGATTACAACCGCGGAAGAAAATTGTGAAAATAATGAAATGTTACACATAAAACATCGCATCAAGGGAGTTTTGAGCATGAGATGCATGTTCTTGTTGTTGTTTACCCTGTTAGACATCAATCACATTAAAACAGAATGGTGGATTGATGATTCAAATGCCCATAGTGGTTGGTCACCTGTACACCCTTCTTGGCAACATGTAAACCTTGACCTAGATTATCACTGGACAACTGAAATAGAATTTTTTTTTGTAGAAATCATAGCAATATTAGTTGGTTTTGGAAAAGATGGATGCATTAAATTTCCATTATGATAGTCCAGATTATCCACTTTCTCAATGAGATGGTACAGTTAATTAAGGGTTTTGTTACTGGCTTCACCATACACATTGATTAATTGATTAATATATGATTTACATCATGTTTTCCTAGGACCACCAATTGTTCATATCAGTTTCTTTAGGTTTGTGAGCTACAATTTGTTGCCTGCATCTTGTTGATCCATTTAAGAATATAATCATGTCTTTATTATTTAATTCCAAAATTTTAATTATTTTGTAGGACCTCTGTGTAAAGGGTATTTTTAGAAATATTTCCTTTAGTTCATGGGTCATTTTGGTTTTTCACTTCACGAGCCACCTTGCAATGTAATTCTTTCGTTTTTATTTCATCAAGTACTTTCTTTTATAAATAATTGGCTAAGACTCAATTGTGAATATTCTTTTCACAATTATATTCTTAAATTGGTAATTGGATTTATTTAAATTTTCCATGAATTTTAGATATTTTTGTTGTACATAGTTTAAATTTAGGTTTTGTACTTTATTTTATCATTTTATGTGACTCAAATTCATTTGACCTAATTCTAAATAAATAATAGGGTTTACTTGAAATTTATTCAACATTTCATTCAGAATTTCTACGTTTCCTATACATCCCCAGAACATAGAAAGCTTTTGTAAAGCAAAAAGAATGAAAGGGTATTCCAAAGAAACATACGTTTTTTCAACAATATCGTGATGCCTGTTTTGCATTTTGAAAACCGGCATTATCCATGAAACAAATGCTAGAAGTTACAGGAGAATGGAGCGACGAAGAAATTACATATAAATATGTTGATTATGTTAACTATGTGATTGAAAAATCATCATATGTTTACTTATAATTGTTGCGTAAATATGTTCCATAGGGAATGGAGCAACCCGAAAATTTTTGCATATTTTATGGAGACGGTTTGATTCGTGATGGGCCAAACGGTGTAGATGCGAGTCATTGCAAATATGTTATGGCCGATTTGAACATACATAACACATCTTTCACGGATCTTAAATTATGGATACTTAGTTTGTTCGGCAACAGTGTAGAACATGAGACAATTCAAGTAGAGGGGCTCATTGTGAAGGAGACTGTCAACGGCCCATACTGAGTGTTGCGCGAACTGAAAGGGAACAACTCGTGGGGGTCCTTTGTGAGGAGAGTGAAGGACCCTTATGGCGGTTTGGGCGGTCGGTTTGTTGTTTATGTCCAGTTCGGTGACCTAGAACACCCGGAGGGTGACGTTGGAGCCGACCCTAGAAGCGACGCACGGGCGGGAGAAATGAATGCACTGATTCCGCCACCATTCAGGGCTAGTGACTGGTCAGAAGCTTTTTGCCACACACGTGTTGATGTGTGTGAGTTCTTGGAAGGTCTTGGAACTGTGTCCGACGAAGATGATGAAGATGACTTGACAGACTCTGAAGCATCTGAAGACTCTGACGAAGATGATTTCAGGACCCCCCAACAATGGATTGATGAATCTGGATTTAGTTCGGCAGTGCTGCCGACGGACCAAAACTCAAGATGGTTTTTTGAGCAAAGTAGCATCCAACTCGAGCAAGAGTTTCGAACGAAAGAAGATGTGCAAAATGCCGTGGCTAGATGGTCTCTTGCACTCAACCGACAGTACAAAGTGGTGAAGTCTACCCCCAGGTTATACGATGTCGCATGTCTTACACCAGGCTGCGCATGGAGGGTTCGTGCCATGCAACCAAAGGATGACATTGGTTTTGTGGTCACGAGAGTTAACGCCCACACATGTGAGCTTACTGAGACATTGGACAGCCATAGAAACATGACTGCGGCATATGTAAGCAACATCATCCAGCCCGCAGTGCGGGAGAACGTATCGATAATGCCAAGAGAGATCATCAAGCAAGTGGCAGATCGATGTGGTTATCGTATCAGCTACAACAAGGCATGGAGAGCAAAGCAGAAAGCTATTGAGGACATGTATGGCACATACGAGGATGCATACAACACAGTGGTGCGGTTGCTTCGAAACATTACACTAACGAACTCAGGCACATTTGTGGATATGCTCGATCAGACAGCTGTTGCCCCGGATGGCAATACCATAGAGAACACAAGAGTTCTGCACCGTTTGTTCTGGGCATACCCGCAGTGCATAGAGGCATTCACATGGTGCCGGCCGGTGTTATGTGTGGATGGCACATTTTTGACTGGGAGGTACAAAGGGACACTACTGATTGCGGTTGCTGCAGATGCTAACAATCAATTGCTTCCATCAGCATATGCAGTTGTAGAAGCCGAGAGCACGGAAAGTTGGTTGTGGTTCTTGGTGAACGTGAAGCGAGCGGTTGTAAAGGATCGTGAGAAGATCTGCATTATTTCTGATCGACACAAAGGCTTGCTCAGAGCCATTGAGATCATGCAGGGCACTCCCGATCCACCTTACAAGTGGGAGGACGTGGTGAGCCGTTGGTGCATGCGACACCTTGCAGCCAACTTCTTCACCAAATTCCAGAGCAAACAAATCATGGACCTATTTAAGAGGCTATGCTCGCAGAACCAAGTGAGCAAGTACGACACTATCTTCGAGAAGCTCGAGGAGTTGACACTGAAGTACACAGCTAATAAAGGGTCCGGGGCCGGCGATGGGGATGCTATAAGCAAATTTTTACAGTGGATCAGCGACAAAGAGAAAGAGAAGTGGTCGTTGCTGCATGACGAGGGTGGGGCAAGGTATGGCATCATGACGACAAATCTATCCGAAGTTTGTAACTATGTTTTGATGGGGGTGCGATGCTTGCGATTGACCGCGATTGTGGAGATGACATGGTATCGCACTGCGCAATATTTCAACAACAGAAGCCTTGCAGCCAAGATGCTGGTCGACGATCCATTTAGAACCTTACCGGACGTGGTGCAGGAATACATGAATTTCCGGATAAATAAGGCCCAGACGCACGAGGTGGAGATCATCAACCGATTGCACAAGATAATTTCAGTCCGACTGCGCTAGAAGCGGGTTAACGGCCATCTCAGAGCCGGCAGGGTACACGAAGTCATTCTGGGGGATGTTGCGGAGTGCACATGCAACAAGGCCATGTTATTACTGTCAGACCCCCATTTGAGGATCACCTTGGTAACCGCCCAGGTAGGTTACACACAGCAGGATGTCACATGAGCTCCGAAACACACAGGCATAGTAATATCATTAAACAAGTATCAGGCCAACATGGCCAATATTACATAGCTAAAGCACCGAAAATGGCGCTAAGTAGAGTTGCTAAGAAAATAACTAGTTTATCAGAACCAGAATCGGTATCCAAGTACCGAACACACAACATAAAGCACAAAGCAACGACGAATAGCTTGACTTCCATCCGCAGCGGGGTTGGAGGGGCTTCTCCCACATCTGACTTGACTTGGTGCGTAAACCTTCTAGAACGTGGGCTCGTCCGGGGCACTTCCATCTTCTGCTGGATACTCATAACTGAAGGAATCGGGATCCTCAAATCCCTCTTCTACAGTTGGATATAAATGCAAGGGTGAGCACTTGGTGCTCAGCAACACTCATTCCGGGGATTAATGCAATTGTACTTACATGAGGGTGAAACATATGATTCCGGGGTTTTAGTTTCATATGGATAGAGATATATAGATTTCCAAGTCATTTATTCAGTAAAACAGTACTTTTGTCATGAAATTGATACTTTAAACTTTAAACAGGTTTTCAATAAAACATTAGATGTAGTGGTCTCCCATGAGTCACTACTTTATTAACCGCATTATGAAAACATTCTAAAACATTACTTGTGCTATAACCCATGGATAACATCCACTACGAAAAGACTCCTGAACCTGGGAGTACAGAGTATCCGATACTTCTTTTACGCTTTGCAAAGGTGTACCTCTTTTTAAATCCACTGGTTCACTCGGCTTTCAAGTCGGATCAGCTCCATGTGACTTATACACATGTGACAAGGCCGAGATCACACAACGCTTTTGCAGTTCAGTATTAACAGTATCCCCGCCCGGTAAATAGACAATTAAGTCTCAAGTACCGTTGTGGGTCCTCCCCACTGCCTTACTTCCTAGCCTCTGGCTTATGTTCCCGCAAGACACATAGCCTTGGTCTGTGTCCACGCAAGACATATGACCGTTCAAGATTACAACCGCGCACGGCTTAATCTGAGGCGTAGGGCGCCTTCCTTCTTTCCACCTTTATCTCTCATCATTTTTCTAAACTCACATCACTCATGGCTGAACTGCGGCCCACCAGTTTCCACGCGAGAAACCAGACCGACAAACCATGCAGGGAACTGCTAATACCAAAAAGCTACTAAGTTGTGCCTGTCCCATACCAGGCAAGTGGTTGGTACGTTTACAATTCGCATAGAGACACAGCACAAGGTTCTTGTCCTTATGAACCAATAGTGAGGAACATTCACATTCCCTGGTGCGCACCGCACCCTCTCCATACAATCCAATCCTCACTACTGATCCCTTTTATCAGTTTTCTTGACAAAACGGTTTTGATCATAACTTCTCATGTATTTGACCATTTCAAGTTTAATGTGAATATTCAGTATATGAGTCCTAGGGTGACAAAAGCATATATATGAAGGTTCAATAACGAAAAGGGGTTTCATGATCCATTAGGTAATATCTACTCATGTCATTCAAACATAACTTGTATTTCAAATAAGCATGCATAATAAGAAACAGTGAATATACTTCATATGAAAATATTGGGTGAGACATGATCAAAGGAATGAGGCTTGCCTTGCGATGTTGGGTCTAAATACTCAGACGGATCTTCAAAGACTTCTTCCGCTCCTTCCGCTTCTGACTCTGCGGCAATCAACCAACACACAAACACATACCATAAGCATACAGAAAATAGTTTCCATAGAAATTATTAAGTAAATAAGTCATGCATGCAGGGTAAAAGGTTAGGGTAAGGTCACAAGGGCTCTGGTCGAAGAAACGGCTAAAAAGGATTGAATGTCGAAGGGTCGACATTCAGTTCATGACTTTGGCATGGCTTCAAACTAGTCTTAGGATGGTTTTCTGGAGAAGTTATAGAAGGGAAAGATGTAGAACACAACTCCAGGAATCTAGGGGACAAGGTGGCATTTCAATTGCTCAACCAGAAGGGGTCAAACCAGGCTAATGCCAGTGGCTGACATGCACTGACATAGTGCTGGACATGGCCAGAAACTAGGGCATGGCTTAACTTTTGATCCAGGGCTCCAATTGATGCAACACTTTGTCTGGGAGGTAGGAATTACTAACAGGAATAAAATACTCAACAGGAACAAGGGTTGAAAGTGGCCGGAGGGTGGCTAAATCCGGCGATGAACTGCGGTGGCGACACGGCACAGACATTGATCTGGACAAGAACTTGGCAAAGGCATAACTCACAATCTAGGCAGATCCAGGTGTCGAGCTAGTGGAATAAAATGCTCAGGGAGGTGAGGCGAAGCTAAGGGACAAAGTGGTGTCGGCTGAATCGGCCGGGAACGAATTCCGGCGACCGGCGCTGGAGAAGATGACACTGGACAAAGGGGGTTTTCGATACAGGGTGAATGAGCTCAATTCCAAGCTTGGGGATGATCTCTAGGGCACAACAAGGCTACTGGAGGGGTTAATTTCATTGGAGATCGGCCGGAGAAGCTTGGCGCCGAGGTCCGGCGAACGGCCGAGGTTCCAAAATGGGATTTCTTCGATTTGAGCTCAATTGGGGATCCTGATTCAACAGGCTTGCTCTACTAAGCTCACTGATCAAGTTCTTCTACAGAATCGAGAGCTAATTTGGGCTGAATGGGATAGCATTGAGGAAACAGGGGTTTTCTGGTTTTCCGGCGATCACCGGCGATGGGGATCGATCTGGTGCAATTGGTTGCTACTAAACAGAGAGGGGAACGAGGGGAACTCACTGGTGAACTTGGATTGGAGAGATGGGCTACGGTTTGCTCTGGCGACGGTGGCTCCAGAAACAGCTCGCCGGAGAAGAAAGGGAAACAGTGAAAAACTGGGAATTTGGCTAAGTCTTGAAGTTGTGCTTCTTCACAGCATTGAGGGGGTTTAAATAGGTCCAGGGGCGAAGCTAGCGAGGGGTTAAGCGACAGTGGTTGCTTGCGCCGGGGAGAAGTTTGTCTGGCGCAGGCGCAACAGCGGCGAACGGCGATGTGATCGCGCTCAGGCGGTGCTGCAGCTTTGCCAGCGACGCCAGGGCGCCTTGGAACTTCGTCCGGGATGGCGCAGATGCGGAGGCGACAACGTAGCTCCGGCAACGACACGTACACGCATGCAATGCCACGGCAACGGGAGCGTGCGCGCGAAAACAAAGTTCTGGAGCGCGGCCGTTTATCCGCTGGGCGAGGCGATGCCACGGTGGCTATCACGTGCGCGCGGGGTGGCTCAACCGGTTACGAGTGCGGCGACCGGAGAGGATGGCCGGCGGCGAGCTCTGCGGCGAGGCAACGGCGAACGGGGCGCGGTCGAATGGCACAGGGGCTAAAAAGAAGGCCCGGGCTAATTTGCAATTTCAAATCTTGCTCCAGGGGCTGATCTGCGAGGAAAATTTGAATAGGAAATGGACTTGATTGCAAATCTGGAGATCTAAGAGTCCGATCTGAAATCTGATTTCACAGATAAGTTGCATAAAATTATTAGAACTCATCTGGCCAAAGTTTGGTAAGATCAGGCAAGATCTGAAGGGTTTCGACAAAATTAGGGAAAACAGTTTAGGGTAAAATAGGGTAATTAGGGTTTTAAAATGGCGAGGGTTGAAACTCAGCTTTAGGATGGGATTTTGGAGATGATCCCGAAGGGAAAAATGTTCTGAACAACATTTAGAAGGGAATGGCCGAAGCAGATTAGGGTTTGGGGTCAAGATGTGGATTTTGGCTATTTTAGGGTTTGGCAAAACAGGGTGTTACAATTACACAAGCCATGTTCGCATGTCATTGCTGCATGTGCGGCACTCGGTATAAGCCCATCTCCATACCTTTCTGAGTTCTTCAGCCTTCATAACCTTCAGCAGACTTGGAGTGGTATTTGGAGGGTCTTCATGAAGGTTGGTGATTACAAAGTAATTCCATCCGGTGAGACAAGGTGGATCCCACCTTTCAACCTCAGGAGAAAGGGACCTGGTCGTCGGAAGACGCGTCGCTTGCACAATGACATGGACGAATCACAGAAAGCGAGCACTCGAGGTAGAAAATGCTCGATTTGCAAACAAGCCGGGCATACCAGAAAGAATTGTCTACATGCACCCGGCCCATCCACCTAGTATTCACACATGTAATAGTAACGCGTAATGAGTCATATGATCGTTCATGAGTTCTGTATTCTGTCGTTATTTAATATTTTCCAATATTTTGGTGGTCCTTTCACATTCGTAACAGTGGATATTCTATGGTACTCTAATTGAGCCAGAAACTTCTCTATTTATAGTACACTGGTAAACATGCCAAAAAAAAAACTCCTTGACAGACTCTTGGTATTGCAATGAAACATTGCACATGAAATGTCATACAAAAGGTGTTTTAAGCGTGATTTTTGCATGTTTTCAGAACTAAACTTGGTAGGCCTGATCCCTGCAACACAGAGAACACAATTGGGAAAGAATCTTGTAGAAATAATGAAACTTTGCACATAGAATGTCGTATGGAAGGAGTTTTAAGTGTGATTTTTGCACGTTTTTAAAACTAAACCTACGGTAAAATTTTACCAGATTAAAACTTATGAGGTGTCAAATCCAAACTCATTTCTTCGTTATATTTCGAATTGTTATGCTAACGGTAATTAATTTATGCAGAGATGGCTCACGAGGATGTACGGCTTCCAGAGCTACTCAGTGGCAGGTGGGACAATGCTCATCGTGGGCTTGTATTGTCGCGAGGTGGACATCTTGAGCCACTTGTAATGAGGGCTCCCATGGAGTACTGGCCTCTTGATGCGAGATACATCTCTATTCTCGCAGAGGCGGGTTTACTACCGTTTGCTCGTATGCTGCAAACTGGTCATGGCCTCACATTGGATCGGTCGTTGGTCACCGCATTGGTGGATCGATGGCGCCCCGAGACACACACGTTCCACTTCTGTGGGGGGAGATGACGATTACGTTGGAGGATGTGGGTATGCTCCTAGGCCTACCTGCCGCAGGAGCACCCATCGTTCCATCACCGCCGCCTGCAGACTGGCGCACTCAGGTAAACCTTAGGTTCAACATCGTTCAACAGGCAGATCAGATCCCATCAACTAGGCGTGGTATGCCGCATAGGTTTTTGTTGCGCTACCTTGACTGCCCGCCTGATGCGCTGGAGCATGTTGTGCGCCAACATTTGTTCGCATACCTGTTGATAATGTTCCAGTATATCCTGTTCCAATCTACACACTGGGATACAATTCACCCATAGTTCATTCCATTGGTGGAGAGCATTGTCGATGCCCAACCAGGGCATGTTCCCCAGTACAACTGGGCCATGTCCGTGCTTTGTGGAACATACCGGGGGTTGTGCGATGCATGTGTCCGGACTTCCCCAGAGTCCGTATTGTCGGGATGCTCCCTCCTGCTGCAGCTATGGTCTTGGGAGCATTTTCCAATTGGCCGGCCACGCTTGGATCGACCGGTGCATCCGTACCCCGAGCCTGATGATGTCCATGATTGGGTGGATCGCCCAACCATGGGCACAAGATGGATGCACGGTCGACCGAGATGGTTTGCGAACCAGGTTCGCCGGTGCTACGTCTTGTACCAGGGGGATTTCGATCTACTCCACGAGTCGCGAGTCGTATGGTGTCCGTGGACACCAGATTTCATTGAGAGCATTGCACCGCATGGCATATCGATCATGTGCACAGCGGGCAACGATTGTAGGATGACACGACGTCATCTTGTGTTCTCTCATATGGTGGAGCCGTACTACCCGGAGCGGGTGATGGTCAGTTTGGATTATATCAGCACACCCCACCTCCGGAGAGAGAACGTGACAGGGATCTCCCCAAGGAGGTGCACAGGTACACCCATGCGTGCATAAGATGTGAATTCTGTTTTTCTGTTTCGATACCTACCATTACCTCCATTTTATTTTGTAGGCAGAGTAGGCAAGGAAGGCAGCCCAACAATTGGGCGCACAAGAATGGCAGATGGGTGCAGGAGTGGACGAGCTTGCACAGACCGATGTAATTGCAGAGGTTCGAGTGTACGATCACAGTACGTACCAAGCGTATCTTGATTGGTACATGCCCCGTACCCGCACGAGGCTTTCTCGTGTGCCTGGGGATACACCAACACATATACCGCATTCGGAACGTGTGCAATTAGGGTTTGATTCTGATTGGCCGGGCCGGATACATCGCTCAGTACGTTTTTATGATATTTCCCCTTTTGCATCCATCATTTACTCATTTTACTAACTAATACACTATTTGTCTTTCTCAGTTCGACGTTGCAGCTGCCATCGAGCGGCAGACTAGATCGATTTTGTCTAGCATAGCACGCGGAGGTCGCTGGTGCCGTACTGAGTTTACTGGAGCCATCCGTGCGGTGAACACTACTGCCCGACGAGTCATGAGAGACCTAAGTTGCGGACGTACTACTGACACATTCATGCCAAGACAGTCTATGGCGCGCCCACCAAGCCCAAGGTCTACTCGACCCTCCTTTGCACGCCCCAGTACCTCGGGCACACGTCCTACTCGACACAACGCATCATCGAGGTGGGGTACTGACACAGTGGGCCCATCTAGCACCCCATCAATTCTTCCACGTTCATCGTCAATGTTTTCTCGTCGCGATGGATCACTACATATAGGAGAGCCATCGACACATCATAGCCCAGGAGGCAATGATTCCGACGACTCCGACGACCTGGAGGACATCAGAAGAGCTCAAGAGGCTGCTGATAGGACTTTCGCAGAGCAACTAGCAGCAGACGATCATCGTTGGGATCAGCAGGATTTGAACCCAGTGAACCAGCTTTAGTCTGCTCCTTGGATGCCTCCGCAGCGAGCACAACCTGCTGAGGGGGCATCTTGGGCATCTTGGGGTCAGCCGTCGGAGCAGACAATACATGCGCCACAGGGGGCTGAGGCTGAGTGGGTGGTAGAACAGAGGGAGAATGCCGATTGGGTGTCCAACATGCTGGGGATGGATAATCCCTATGCACATCAGCACCGCATGCATGACGAGCTTCAACCGAGTCAGCTCCATGATGCTCCGCCACCCACACAGCCTTCACAACCGTTAGGGCCGTCAGACCACTACTAACCTTCTACTGCAGCTGGTCGGAGACCACATAACCCGCCTGATACTTATTCACCCTCGCCTTTTCAGAGAGATAGGCATCACAAAAGAGGGAGGCGATTTAATAATTAGATATGTTAATGGGTCAGCACACCATGGGATGTACTTCTAAATAATATGTACTGATAGTTTGTTTCGGCTTTTCAGTGTGGCGTTCCATCTTTTCAAATAATTAATAATTTCCAAATATCGGACTTCAAATTTAAAATTGGCCATGCCAATGCCCATGCTGGGCTCTGTTGCTTAGGGTTTGGGCCTTTCAGAGCCCCGGTTCGTCCAATTTTCATCATCTTCTTCGTTCTTTATCCAAATAAACTCAAAATTCTTCCAAATTTTGTATAAATTATCTCTGAAATATAACAAACACAATCATGAAGGCGGATTGTAAAAATGATACAAAAATTCACATAAAATATCACGTCAAAAGAGTTGTTAGCATGAATTTAGATGGAAACTTAGGGCAAAAGCTATACCAATTAAGCACTAATCAGAGATTTTCTCATCTTTCAAGGTTAATTATTTGAAATGGAAAGGACCAGAGGAGAAGTGTAAACGACCAGATGAGAAATGGACAAGGAAAGTATTAAAAAAGTTATTATTTTATGTGGCATTACACAGGAAACGACCAAAGGAGAAATTGAGAAAATCTCTTTTCTGTCGCGGTTCCAGAATGGAAAAGGCTATTATTGCATGGAAAAGGTTATTGTCGCGGCTCCAGAATGGAAAAGGCTATTATCGCATGGAAAAGGTTATTGTCGTGGCTCCAGAATGGAAAACATGAGGTCGAAAACAGTATCAAGTTCTGTCGCGGCGCGAGAAAGGAAAAGGTGTGAATAGCTTACTGTCGCGTCTCAAACCCGCGATAAATGTCTTCTCGCGGCCGACCAGGTTAGTCTCGCAATTTCGTTAAACTGTGTGTCATTTCTCAAATTAGTTTTTTGCTTTGGGTTATTTATAAATTTTTTTCTTAGTTTTCAATACCAGTTGAATAGTGTGACATTTTGAAAAATGAAAAAGAAAAATCAGCAACAAATGACATATATTACATTACATATTGTAAATAAGCTTTGATCATAGGAGAGCCTCATACTTCACCTATCCAGAGGGAAGACATATATTACATTACATATTGTAAATAAGCTTATGCATCACAATCTTGTCTTCTTTGTCATCATCTAACCTCAATGCCTTTAGATGACCAAGTCCACTCTATTCTAGACTGGGTTATGGGCTAAGGTCCAGCCCTAACCTACACTTATTTCTTAAATTTAAGTAACTCGTCAAACCCTAAATCCTAACCTCACCAAACTAAATTAATTTGAAATCCAACTCAGCCCTAAAAAATGTTCTAACCCTATCGTGGTGCATTTGAGCCCTTAAGACAAGCACAAATTAAAACCCACTAGTAGGGTTGAACAAAAAGATCGAAACTCACAAATTATTCGGGATCGACTCAAAGATCGGCTCGATTCGAAATTGACTCGAGCATTTAACGAGCCGAACTCGAGTCTGAGGTGAGGCTCAAGTGAAAATTCGAGCTGAGCCCGAACCTTCCTGAGCTCACTCAAGCTTCGCTCATTAAAACTCAATCCACACTCCTTAGTTCCTCCTCAGTTCAATCTCCACCTCCTCCTTAGTGACTCGCGTCCTCACCTCCTCGGGTCCTTAGTCCAATCCTCCTTAGGTCCTCACCTCCTCAGTTCAATCTTCACCGTGTCACTGTTAATCATTATCTCCTCACACCGCTCACACCTCAATTCTTAGTTCCTCACATCGTGTGACCGTCACATGCCAACGGGCGCCACTCGGCCGCACCACCAGATCTACCACGGCGTGAGCTATGCGGGCTCCTGGCAGAGCGGCGACGCGGGCTTCGAGCGGAGGAGTAAGGCGGCATAGGTTACTGGGTTCTCGACGGAGACTTGAGGCGGCGCGGGTGAAGGCAGATCAAGAGCACCGAGCATGGCCACACTGGATCTGGATCAGGGGCGGCGTGGGCGAAGGGGTATCCAAGCGAAGGTGGCGCGAGCGAAGGCGGAGGTTTGAAGTGGCGTGCGCGAAGGTGGATCAGGGGCACGGCCACACGAGATCAGGGGTGGCGTGGGTGAAGGCAAATCCGAGCGAAGGTGGCACGAGTGAAGGTGGAGGCGGATCAGGGCAAAGGCAGAGGCCTGAGGCGGCGCGGGCGAAGGTGGATCCGAGCGAAGGCGGATCCCGGGGCAGGTGGCGCAGGCGAAGATGGATCTGGCGAACGTGGAGGCGGATCCAGGTGCTGCATTGCTTGTTCGTCGAATCCAGGCGAAGGAACTCCGTTGCTTGTCGAGCCAAGCTCGAGCTCAATCGAGTTTGTTTCGAGTTGAGCCCGATTCTGACTTTAAGCTTGTGAATATTTCTAGCCGAGCTCAGTACACTATCGAGCTCGAGCCGAGCCAGTCTAGGCTCGCTCGAGCTTGACTTGTTTCCAGCCTTACCCACTTGACATTTGCATTCACATCGGAGCTTAAGTGGAAGGAATGGAGGGTTTGTGAAGGCTAAAAGGCAAGGAGGCATAGAGGAAGGAATCAAGGGTTTGAGCCCATGGACCGGTTCTTTTCTTTACTTATGGGTCGGTTCTAAAACCCATTACATTAATTCATTTGTTGTTAAGACTCGGTCCAACCTTGCCATTTTAACTTTCTTGCTTCCTAATTTGGCCTATTAGATAGGGTGCTCATTTAACCTTGTACTTGCTAAGTCTACTCCAAGTAAGGCTAGAAATGAGTCGAGTTCGAGCGAACTCAGGCTGGCTCGGCTCAAACTCGATAGTGTACTAGATTTGACTCAAGCTTGAATCAAAATTTTCGCGAGTTTAGAGTCAAGATCGGGCTTGACTCGAAATAAGCTTGACTGAGCTCAAACTCGGCTTGACAAAACTTGATAGCAAATGAATGCAATTCAAATTTGCATTGCTTGTGAGGTTTGAGTAGGTTCAGCTCGAACTCGAATGGACTCGACTCGACAATGTATATTACAAATAGAAGATTCGAGTTTTAACGAGCTAAGTTTATGCAAGCTCGGGAAGACTCAGGCTCGACTCGAGTGTTGACTCGAGTTTCACTTCAGGCTTGAGTTCAGCTCATTTAATGCTCGAGTCGATCCTGATCCTAGTTAACTTTCGAGCCAATCTCGAATAACTCGCGAGTTTCGATCTTTTTGTCCAACCCTGACTCCAAGTCTCTTCACAGCCATAGGCACAAGCACAAATAAATCTCAAGGGAGTCACAAGCAGACAGAAATAATATATGGCCAATTCAGCTAACCAATTGGCAATCTTTAAGCCAGGATTACTAACTAACACTTCTTGTGTATCTTTTAAAATGTAATTTTAAGAGAGAATTCTTATATAAAAAAAATAAGTAAGTGTAGTTCTATGATTGTGAGATAAAATATGTAAATTTTTTTTGCAAAATTACCCTGCCCTTGTTTAATGCAAACAACAACGTACATGTCAATTAACCACTTAAACCGTAATTTAATAAGTGTACTTTATCGTAGTATGTGCACGTAAGGCTAAAACTACATTCAGAAATGAATGTAAATATTGTCCTAAATGGGTTATCTTCTGGATAATTATCTTGTTAACATTATCAAAATTGTCCTCTGGGAAATCTTAGCTTAATTTATTTAAACGTTGTACTGCTGTAAAAGAGATGAACTGAATAAATAATTCAATCTACTAGCTTAGTATATTTAAACATTTCAGTGGAAATTTTACAAAAAGCCACCAGGCTTTCAGAAATTTTCGGTACATACTGTTTCGTCTAGCAATTTTACAAATTCACCCTTGATTTTTCCAAAAAATTAAAATAGGGGCCCCCACCTTTATAACTTTTAGTTATAGACCCTGGAAAATTTATTTTCCTTACATTTTTTGTCCTCTTGCATTCTATATATTGGAAATATTTTTTAAAAAAAATTCAATATTTCTATTTTTGAATTTAATTAAATCATGAAAATTTGTTCCTTGTCTGATTTTATTCAAAAAAAACTAAAAAAATGCAGGTTAATTATGGAGTCTAGTTTATAACCTGAAAATTTTTTGTTACTCATTATTCTTGATGCCTACTTGATAGTTCCATGATTAAAAGTTTGTCGTAGTAAATTTATCCTTTTGTATGGAATAAAATATTGTAGGAAATATATCTAACATCACAAAGAGAGAATTTTTTGAACTTATTCTCAATGGCTATAATTACTTGACATGAGCTCTTGATGTTGAAAATCATTTATTCTCCAATGATGTTAGTGAGACTGTTGTTAAGAGTAATAAATGCACCAATGCCCAGAAGGAAAAAGCACTAATTTTCCTTCGACATCATCTAAACAAAGATCTTAAAATAAATATCTTACTGAGAAGGATTCATTGGCATTATGGAAATCCCTGAAGGATCAATTCGACCAACAAAAGGCAATAGTCCTTCCTCAAGTTCACTATGATTGATTGAATTTGCGTTTTCAAGATTTTAAGTTTGTAACTACATATAATTCAGTACTCCACCGCATTGTCTCCCAATTAAAACTCTATAAGCAATAAATTACAGAGAATGAGTTGATAGAGAAGACTCTATCTATCTTCTACTCCAATAACCTTGTACTTCAGCAGCAATACAGAGCTAGGAACTATGCTAAACACTTCGAGCTGATTTCTGCACTGTTAGTAGAGAAAAACAAAATGAATTACTTATGAAGAATCATAACGCACACCCAATAGGTTCCCAGCATGTGCCTGAAGCACATGCAACTGCTCGAAAGTTCAATAATAAACGTAGACATGGAAGAGGTCGGGGACATGATGGATGTGGAAAACAACAAGGCAATAGAAATAATGAGGAACAGAAGAGCCATGGCAAGCGTAAGGGCAAAGAGAAATCCCAAGTCAACAACCCAAGTAAGATGGACAACAACCAGAACCAAGTTTGTTACAGGTGCGGATGTGATGGTCATTGGTCTCACATATGCCGCACACCAATACACTTGATCAAAACTTATTAATGGATGATGAAAGATAAGAAAGGCCAGGACACCAAAGATGAGTCACAATATACAGACTTGCCTAAAGCAAGCAAGACTCCAATTAATAATGACGACGACGACCTATTTGGATTAGAAATCAAGGATGATTTTGGATATTATGAATAGTCCCATTTAGTTTCCCAGTTATTTTTATGTCATATGCATTTTTATGCACTATTATCAGTTTTTGTGTTCGTGTCGAACACTTATCATTTTATGTTCCAGTTGTGCAATTGTGAATTATTGCTTCAGATATATTTATGGTCGATGTTAAATATTTTATCATTTTATATTCCTATTGAACTTATTTTGATTTATATATCATACTATTCTTTTAGAATATTTAGTTTGTGCAACATATGATGGATAGGTGGGAATGATGTTTGATAGACATCTATACCACATACACTATCCTAAAGGATACAAAATATGTTCAAATTCTAGTAAAAAGGAAAGGGAGCATAATGACAATTGCAAATAATAATGTGTCAATCATAAGCTCCAAAAGAGCTTCATTGATTCTCCTTATGGCTACAGACATAATAATACGTGATGCTTTATTATATCCTGCATTAAAACGTACCTTTTTGAGTTTTAAAGACATCTACACAAATAGTTTTCATATTAAGACCGATAAAGAGAATGGTACTGAATATCTTCTCACATCATCAATTAGATGTTAAAAACAAGTGGTTGAAAAGCTCCTGTCTTCTTCCTCTGGGTTGTACTATACTTATGTTTGACCAAATAAAAAATATGTTGTGATGAATTTAAAATTTAAGGACTCAAATTCGTAAAATAATATGAGCGCTTAAGCCATCTTGGACAAAATATGGTGCACCGGATTATGAATAATTCTGTTGGCCATAATATGCAAATAAAAAACATACCTCTATGGCCCCCACTAGAAGTTGGGGATATAAATTGGATATGAAATTCCATCAATCATTAAATATCTTGAGCCCATAATTGGAGATCTGTTTACAACTCAATACGCTGGCTACATATTTGATAAAGATCAATTTCCGACATAAAGGGGAAGGAAAGCCAAATTTTGAAATGCCGCAAAATTTCATGGAATAAAAAAAATCTTCAATATCAAGATCCACGCACTAATCAAGCTGACCTTGAAGTTCAGAAGATAATTTATTTACAAAATTTAGCAAATAATTTGCCAGATGTTTTCATTGATTATTAAGGAGTGACTAAATTGCATATACATGCAATAAATGCACCTGAAAGAGTGGAAATACCCCGAGAAAATAGTAAATCCATTTATGCTCCTTTACGCTGAAAGCAAGGGAGATCTATTGATGCAAAAGATTTTAATCTACAGAGACGTCCGCAGAGACAAAGGTCTAATAAAGATAGTCAATTACTTCATAAATCTCCTGAATAGACTTACTCTGAAGGTGAGAAGTCTCTTGAAGAGGTTCATCTTGAAGATGAGAACAGCAATAACTTAGCATATGCTTAACATAATGTTGCGATTGCGAAACAACCAAACTCTATAATTTTAAGAAATCACAAAGAACTGGCCGATATTAACGATGAGATATCCACAAATTATGTGGAAATGGGAGACATATAATAGAAATAATATAGTTGTCGGCAACTATTTTGCCTCTACAATTGCTCAAACTATCTAAAATAAAAATCTAGATCCAAAACTAAAGGCTATAGTAAAGTGTTAGAAGCATTTAGATTGGGTCAAATGGAAAAAAGTAATTGATGCTGAGCTACACTTGCTAAACAAAAAAAAAGTTTTCAGACCAGTAGTTTGAGTGCCACAAGATGGTACCCTTGTAGGACAAAATTGGGTCTTTATAGAAAAAGAAATGAGAAAGATGAGGTAGTGAGATATAAAACGAGATTGGTAGCCCAAGGGTTTATACAGAGACCCATTATTGATTTTGAGGAACTTATTCTCTCGTTATGGATGGAATCATGTTCCTCTACTTAATATCCTTGGCAGCAAGTATAAATTTAAATATACAATTAATAGATATTGTAACCACATATCCATGTGGGTCCCTATATTTTGACATCTATATGAAAGTCCCTAATTTGGAATAGAAAGAAAATTGCAACATGTATAGTATCAAATTGTAAAGGTTGCTATACGATCTGAAGCAGTTGGGTAGAATGTGGTACAATGGACTGAGTAAATTCTTTCTAAAAAAGAGATATATTAATAATGATACATGTCTTAGTGTGTTCACAAAGAAGTCATTGAATGGCTTATGTATTATTTCAATATATGTTGATGACATAAATGTTATTGGAACCACAAAAAAATTGAGGAAACAAGTTCACATCTAAAGATGGAGTTTGAAATGAAAGATTTGGGTAAAACCAAATATTGTTTTGACTTGCAGATTGAACATCTCTCTGAAGAAATATTTATTCACCAATTAACCTACCTAGAGAAAGTTCTAAAGAGATTTAATATGGATAAGTCTCATCCACTAAACACACCAATAGTCGTAAGATCTCTGGAAGCGGATAAAAACCCATTCAAACCCAAAAAAATAATGAGAACATCTTGGGACCAGAATTTCCTCATTTGAGTGTTGTAGGAGCACTATTGTATCTCACGAATTGGACCAGGCCATATATTGCATTTGCGATAAGTTTGCTAGAAAGACACAGTGCATCTCCAACCAAAATTCATTGGAATGGTGTCAAGCATCTCGTCAAGAATATTCAAGGTACACAAGATCTTGTTTTATATTATCAGAAAAATCAATACATGACTTTGGTGGGTTATACAGACATTGGCTATTTATCTTATCTCTACAATACCAGATCCCAGACTTGTTATGTGTTTCTCTATAGTGGTATAACCATTTTTTAGAGGTGTATCAAACAGGCATTAGTTGCAACATCTATAAACCACTCAAAGACAATTGCACTATACGAAGCCTCATGTAAATGTGTATGGCTGAAGAGATTGATACGTCGCATCCAATAGTTGTGTAACATTATAATAGAAATTACCCTCACTATCCTATATAAAGACAATATTGCTTACATTACACAGTGGATATGTTAAAGGTAATATGACAAAACATATTCCTCCCAAGTTGTTTTATTCTCATGATCTTCAGAAAAGTGGTAAGATAAGTATCTAGAAGATTAGATCTACTGACAATCTGGTAGATTTGCTCACTAAATCTCTATCTACATCTACTTTTGAAAAGTACATCAATGGCATCGAAATGCATGGGCTGGGAATACTATTGTCTTCAGGGGAGCAACTATTAGACCCTAAAGGTTCTTACATAAGTCTACCTACTCAATATATTTAAAATCATTGAGATCCTGAAGATCAATACAAATTAGATCCTGAAGATTGATGATGTATTCTGACGAGGATTGTTAACTATTTTTTAGGTCTCCATGGTCATGATAGCGCCACTTGGTCGCACATGACTATGGCCACGGCCCTCCCTATGGTTCCGGAAGGCCAGAAGGAGGAACGTTGGTTAATACAAGGGCATTCTGGATATAACTCAAAAATCATATTCATTTCGTGCAAAATCAAGACATTCGTTATTTTAAAACCTATTTTTATACTGTATCCAAAGACAGTGTGGTCACAGAGATAGTCCCTAGACCATCCTCTCTCATAGATACAAGAACTAATCTTAGCACCGTGGTCGAAGTACTAAGCGATCACCCCTTGAACATTACCCCATCGTGATCCGTATGGTTATTCCTGAGATAATCATAAGTCCCTGACAAGGTAACCGTCGAAGGAGGATAAGACAGAAAGGTGGTTTCACGACGACTAAGTCAAGACTGCCAAACTGTCACGTACCCATGATCTACGACAACTATCACACCCACGACCTCACAGCTACTACTTCGGGGCGGTTAGGAGAGATCGTGGAGCGTGCCTCTAGGAGAACAACCAACGACCTCTTCGACAAGTATAAGAAGGCCTTTAAGAGAAGGATCAGGGGACAGACGGATCGACGACAGAGAGAAGACTAGGTTTAGCAAAGATAAGATTAGCTAGCTATACATTGTAACCACCTCTCTGTAACTCTTTTTTCCACATAGTCAATCACACAGGACATAGGGCTATTACCTAGCTTAAAGGAGGCCCGAACTTGGATAATCTTGGCTCCTCGTGTCTTTAGATCCATTGATACCTTGAACGTCTTGAGAATATGTCTGATTAGCCTCATACCTCCTAACTCCCTTTCTTTCATAAGATCGACAGAGACCCAGAGTTCCAATCGTCGACATACTCTTTTTGTGTTAATCAAGTTTTTCTCACCGGGTTTTCTTGATTGAAGGTTTTTAATAAGGCAACAAATGCAACACGTAGGATATGTGTGCTATGTATTCTTTTCTCCGAGTGTTTTTTTCTACTGGGTTTTTCAGTGAAGTTTTCAACAAGACATATGCATATTGTGGTAATATTCAAGGAAGATGTTGTAAATAGATAATTATCTTCTGGATAATTATCTTGTGAACATCATCGAAACTGTCCTTAGAGCAATCCTAGTCTAGTCTATTTTAATATTATACTGCTGTAAAGAGAGATGAACTGAATAAAGAATTTAATCTACTATTCTCTATATATTTTTGTCTCTCTATGATTTCTCGTATAAATTGATCGAGTCCTGTCGGCACCGCGACGACACCACAACTCACAACAAATATTTCTTTGTTTCTTCTCCAAATCTTGTGAGAAAGAAGATAGCACCTAATCACGCTCATCATTATGACATGCATGCTGCATATTGCATATCCTTGTAAAAACAACAAACTTCTAAGCTTACAAGATTAAGAACATCTAAGGAATCGGATTATCTATATTACTATACAAAATGCATGTGTACTATTTTCTTTAGAACCTTTGGATTAAAAATGGAATTTTCATATCACATTTGAACAAAAAATTTATTTTTTCGCAAGAAATTTGAAACACTTTTTTCTCATGAGCGCACCTATGAATGCAATATTTACCCTAATTTTTTTATCAGACAATTTCTAAATATATGAAACACACTTGATGTATTTTCTATTGTAATACAGAGGATCCCGTCCCTTTAGCCCACCCCTTTAGCCCACCCCTTTAGCAGAAGAAGGCTAAAGAGAGGTTGTGGAATTTGGAGTTGATTCCCAAGTAGAAAAAAAAATCAAGAAAATTCAGTCTTTAGCCTCCAATTATGATTCAGAAAAAACTGCAGTTCATCAACAGACAACCAAAGCTAATACTAAACATTCAACAAATGCCAATAATTAAGAACAAGAAAGGACACACATACTAATTAGGCTGGTGTTCTTGGAGAGAAGTGAAATATATTGCCACACTGATCCCACACAAAACAATTACAAAATTAACACCCAGCATAATTATCAATCACACAAGCTATATATAACCAACCAATTGACATCCTAATTATCTAAGTCCCAACACTAATCCATTACATACACATCCAGGTATGGTTGTGATCATAAATAAGAAGAGATTAAGGCATTTGGAATCGATTCCCAAGGAAAAAAAAGGGAAAAAGAAAACTCAGTATTTAGCCTCTAATATGATACAGAAAACTGCAGTTTATCAACAGGAGACAACCAAATTAAAAGCCATGAAACATTTGTGTTCTTGGAGTGGAGAGAAGCTAGTGAAATTGCCACTAATCCCATACAAAACAATTCACGGCATAATTAATCAAACAAGCTATATACACCCGACCATTTAAGATCCTAATTAATTAATTATTAACTAACAAGACCCAAACACTAATTCAATGTTTCCATGTATGCATGGTTGTGATTATAAATATGTAGAAGATTGGGTTGGTAAGTAGCTAGCTAGCCGGTGTAGATGTGGATGTGGAGGGCGAGGGTGAGGAGGGCGAAGGCGGCGAAGAAGATGAGGGTGTGGACGAAGATGGCCTTGCCGTTGGTGCGCAGGCTGCCGAAGTCGACGCGGCGGTGCGTCCCCGGCATCTCAAACAGCAGCCCCGGTGACAGCAGCACGAACAGCACCACCCCCACCACCACCGGCCCCCAGTCCCCCATCTATATATGTATATACCTACTTGATTAGCTAGCTCTCTGAGTCTTGATTTGCTCAAACCTACAAGCTAGATCCGTGAGAGAGTGTCTGTGTGGAGTGAGCATATAGGAAAAAGAAAAGAGGAGAAAAAGTGTAATTTGTCTATTTTTTGTGTCTGTTTGTATTTTTCTCTTTATATTAATTTGAATTAAGACACTTGATATAGATCAGGCTGATCTATGAGTTAGAGAAGAAAATATTAATAGATAAGAAGATAAAATATAAATCTTGACCCGAGAAAAAACTTATATGATAATTATACTCAAATAAAGATTTAGTTTTTAGTTATTGGATTAGTATGATCTATATTAATATGATGGTTGGTGATTATATTCTAGTTGTGTGGATCATCTTCATTTAAAAAAAAGAAAGCCTTCACGAGGATGAGGAATGGATGATATTGGCATGTCTATATGCATGAGAGCTTTGGTGGTGTAAGCTTGAAAAAAGAAGAGAAAAGAAAGGTTGGCATGCTTTGTCAAAAGCATTTTATTCTTTGGGCACACGTTTGCTTTGTGGCTTTATTTGTTCTTGATTACCTTCCTAGTTTTGGTTTTCTAGAAATATTTGAGGAAGTAATGGAGAATTATGCTATAACAGATCTGGAAATTCAATTCAAAGCAACCAAAAATATAACTCTTGCCATCAAAGTTGACACACTAGACTATGTCTTTAACATTTTTATGAATTTTAGGAAAAAAATTTATATTCTAAAGAGGGTTATGATTAAACTATTTGTCTTGTTGGGGATCCAGATTGAATCTTCAGACAGTCCCTCACCTCCCTCTCCCTTTTGTATATGGTGGTAGCACACCCACGACAATACTACGAGATGGGTTAATTGGTGCCAAGTATTATCAAGGGCTCAATGCCTTGAAGCTATGACAGATAGCAACATGACATTAGTTGCGGCGGTTGAACATGTCCATCGGAGTCGAGTCAAAGACAACATTTCTGATAATAATGTGGTCAAATGTATGAAACAGAGTGTTGAATTAGTTATAAAAATTTTCATTGATAAAATTTTCACTTAAAATAAACACAAAAATAATAACTATTTAAGTGGATTTTGTGGAAAGTTCAGTTTGACTCATGCTTCTCATTTGCATCTACTGTGCTGGCAGCATCAATGCATGGTGGTAATGACATACAGGTGCAAATGGTTGTTGTATTGAGTAAGTACTGAGATAGCATACAGATTCTTTTTTATATTAAAAATTGCACACAACCGTTGTGTAATAGAAGATAGGAGAAATTACATAAAATCCACAAGCATGGGTTTTAAGATCCATATAGATTTTTTTTTTTTGGCCATTGACCTCTATAAAACTCAACTACGATTTCAAGGATCCCCAGGATGTTGATATTGTGTTAAATTGTAAATATAAAAACTAAAAATTTATAAATCAATGGTCATTGATATATGGGACTCACAATTTTTCTTTGTTCTCCAGCCCTCTCTCCTCCCTCCCAAGGCTTTAAATAGCGAATGTAGGGTTTGTACAGGTTGGCTTTAAATATATCGGATCTGAGATATATGGGACATTAATTCTTAAATCAAAATTTCAAAAATATAAATTACTTTTACATTTATAGTTTAATTACAACATTTTTGTGCATTATTGTTTATTTAAATGTCTTGGAGCTACGACAACTCAAAATAATACAAATTGCTAAAGATTTTGAAAGAAATATAAGCATATGTTTAGTATATAATATTTATGTTCATTTTAGTTTGAATATTGCAATTTTTGAACAAATCAAATATAATATGAGTTTGTCAAAATCATATTTGTAAATATCAAATTTTAAAATGAAGATATCAAATATGTGATACGTATTATTTACCAATCCGTAACGATTGACATCTAAATATAACATATCGAACATACATCAGATTATACAAACCATATGTAAAACTATGCTCCTTCTTTTCTCCCTCGGAGCACGGTTGCGGTAATAATAATGTAGTGAGCGGCTGCGAGGAGTACTAAGAACTTCTCCAACAATAATATCTAAAATCAAATCTCTATACCTCATATACATACTTCTCTAAAAATATTCCATCCCTATATTTCAACTTACGCCAACAACAATCTCCAAATCTCACTCTCTATTCTGTAAAAAATAACTGCCATCTGTTTTTCGCGCGGGGAGCGGGGGCACGGCCGCGCGAGCAAGCGGTGGTGCGGGCAACGGCGGCGGGGGTTACCGGCCTTCCCTCTAAAACCCAACGACCTCACAAATCACAACCCAAGGTTCCAAGAAACCAACCAACCAACCCAAGATTCCAAGAATCATGGAGGTGGAGGCCACCAAGAACCTCTTCGTCCGTACGCCGTGGCTGCAGCACCTCGCCGAGCTGCGCATGGAGACCGTGCAGTCACCGGTGGGCTTCTCCTCGCCCTGTGACGCTTGCAATAGCCGCAAGCACCGCTGCCTTCTCCCGACCTTCTCATTGCGTAAGAAGATGTTGCTCGAGTTGGCCCCCTTTTCCTCCCCCTCGCCGCCGGAATCCCCGACTCCTTCGGCGGTGTTGGAGTGCGCGTCCTTCGACTCCAGTGCCGTCTCCTTGGCACTGGCATGGACCAACTCCACCGGAGGCAGTGGCGGCAGCTTGCTTTCCGTGCTCTTGGTTTCTCCGGAGTAGGTGCTTCCACTCATGAGCTCCTCGCGAGTCGTGCTGTGGGCGCCTTCGGCGGCCGCGGGTCCGGCGATCGCGGACTCCTCGTGCATCGTGCTCTCGGCTTCTCCGGCACCAACGAGACTGGCACGCACGGGGAGAGGATAGCAACCAGAGAGAGGATGTGGAGATTTCGGTATCCTCTCTCCGGTCTGTATCATGTAGCGGCCGAATGCAGATGCTGTTGGAGCGGGGCGTCCTCCCCATTTCGCGTGCGACGCCGAACGGATCCACATGCACAGTGGTTTGAGGGTTCTGTTGGACAAGGTCTAACGCAGTGAGCAGCTTCGAGGTTCAGGTTAGGTTTAATTTAAATTTGGTTCAGGTGTATAACACTATATATGATTTAATAGTGGTGGTGATAAAAATGAGTTTTTCTAAGTGAAAATATTGTACATATCTATCATTAAAAGATTGGTTTTTTTTTTATTTATCACTGAAATATGCATTGATATTTTATATTTATTATCATTGTTTGGTTAACTATTAGTCAACGGAGCTACTGATATAGCACAGATTTATCAATTATAGGAGGTCATATCTTTTATCTCTGTAGAATTATATTTATGGATAAAATATATTTTTGATGTGAAAGTGTTGTTTATTTGAAATACAAAATTTTGTATACTGCTTCATAAAGATATATCTGATCTATTTATAAGGAAATATGTTATCTACTCCATTGAATATTGGTTAACCAAACCGTGATTGTACACACAAAATGTCAATTCACGTGTTGATGGTATATAAGAAAGAATTAGTTTTTCAGTGATAGATATAAAAATATGCATTTTTTTAGTGATATGGACAAAATTTTCTTGTTTTAGTGATGGTTAGATACCTTTTTTTTTTATTTTTATTTTGCACACATCTCTCTCTACGCTCGGATCAAATTCTTCTTTTTAGATCTAACCCTTTAGAATTCACCTAGACTCCTCTTTAACTTTTTCTGTGGTGGTTGAAGGTAGGAATGGTGAGGCAGTAGTGGCATGGCATCGCCGATTGTAGGTAGAGGCATGGGGAGGTGGGGGCCGCAAGAAGAGAAGGAGGCGATGGTGGAGAGAGGGAGGTGGTTCGGTGAGGCGGCGGCGGTTGGTGGGGGAGAACAGGGCGCCGACACCATGTGGGTTGGGTGGCGATAGTGGAGAGAGAAGGGGGGAGAAGATAAGATGAATAGATGAAGGGTGAAAATTGAAGATTGGTTAGAAATATATAGTGTAAATGATACAATTTTTTTTTGAAAAAAAAATTCTTGACAGCTCCAGTTAAAATATACTTCACATAATTTTGACTACATACATATAGACATTCCGCATGCATATGCACACTAGATTTGGTGTATTTTGAAAAAAAAAATACTTTATTAGATAGAATTGTTAAAATAATTTGAGCTCGTAAATTTTTAATGTTGGCCAGAATTTGGATATGAGTTGAGCTCAGTTCAACCTCAATTTTATATTGAATTCGAACATGATCTGGAGCTTGAACCCTAGTCCAAGTCGAGTTCAATTCAAATAGGTTCGTGTAGCCTTTTCCGCCTTTCCCGTACAGGCGAGCAAATTTGGTTGTTCATCACGAGCTAAGATTTGAGACATAGTTTTCTACTTTATTTGAACAAGCTAAGATTTGAGACAGTTTTCTAGTTTTTTTTGGACAAACTAAGATTTGAGACAGTTTTCTAGTTTATTTGAACAAACTATCAGTCGAAGAAAGCAAAAGATTACGTAAAATTACCTAAGTATTTTTTTAGTTTTGTAGGGATCGGATGGTTAGCTAGGACTATAAAGTTGATCTGTGAAAAAAGAAAAAGAGCAAACAAATTTTTATGGAGTTCAGCATGCTAACTGTGTCCTATATCTCCGCCTGGATTCACCGCAGACTCTTTAGAACGGTTTTCAGACTTAACATAAAATCGAGACAGTCAAAAACCCTAACTCACATCTCATAATAAAACAGTCTTTGCATACTAGGAGAACAGCCGGATATGATCTTTTATCCACCTAATCTATACAATATTCTAGTTCTAGAAAGCACTGTTATAGACGATCAAACTACATGATATTACATTGAAGAACATTGTGTAGTTGCATCAATCATGCATATGCTTTCATATTTATAACTCCAGTTTGTTGGAATTTAAATAGAAAATAAACTTTAGTAACAAACAGAAATCAATTTTTACTAAATTTGATTATAGATAACATTTATTGTTCAAATCAAATCTTATCTTTTCATATACAAAATTGAAAATAACCAATCAAAATCTTATCTCAACAAGCTTGAGCCAACAAAAGAACCCGAGTTGTTTGGGTCATCTCAAGATCAGCCCAAACCAACCCAATATACACGTCGATTCAATCAAATTTAGTCTAAATAGATTTAAACAGGCTACATTTAGAAAATCAGGATAAATAGGTTTAAGTCAGACTTTTTAAATTTTGAGAGTTCTTAGACTAAATATAGAGAGTTCGAATCTAATCCTAATTTTAGACTGAATTGAATTAAACCCACTCAAACTCAAATAAGTCAGACAAAAGTAATTATGCTAAGACCTCCATAAAAATACCACACGCTCACCCCGCAAAAGACTAAATTCAAAATATTTGATTTATTTGGACAAGGGAACTGAAAGCACCCATAGTGCTGCTAGTTCGGGTGGGTGGGCCATGGTAGAAGGGCCCAAGGCCTACCGACAGATTTGTGTGGTCCCTTAGGCTAGCCTTTACTGACCCCACCTGTTAATGGGACAGAGTAAAACAGTAAAACTGAACTTCGCGTAACAAATAAAAGAATGTGCCTTCCGTGTGTCTCTCGACCTTTTTCTGAGGCCGGCGGGTCCCGCGGGATCAGATGCTGAACCCTCGGTGCTTTCCAACGGCGCCCAAGAAAAGGAAAAAGATCCATAGGCCGCTCGCACTCTCCCGAACATTCCCTGGCCCACATGCCATCCACCACCCCTCAGCCGTCACGTGTAACTCACCCGTCAGTCAGGCCCACGCTTTGCCCAACACTAGCTATCAATGACATGTGGGGACCACGCACTTCTCGAACCGTCCCTGGCCCGCATGCCATTCACCCCCTT
The DNA here is from genome assembly GCA_019359835.1 of Pharus latifolius. Lineage (NCBI taxonomy): Eukaryota > Viridiplantae > Streptophyta > Magnoliopsida > Poales > Poaceae > Pharus > Pharus latifolius. Next base: position 23,508,373 of record CM033322.1, read on the forward strand.
TCTTCTTCCCAGAACGCAAGACAGCCGCCACGTGTGAACCCACCCTGCCCCACCACTTCGCCTTTACTTTCTTTTTTAAAATCTATGCTATCTGTTAAGCGGCACCACACCCCACTTTTAACACTAACCAACTTCATACACGTTAACACCATACAGCAAATACACGAAAAAATAAAAAAGATTAAGATTCGAATACACATCTCTTCATACGAAAATACGCTTTAACTATGTAAATACACACGTGGAATACCCTTTTACCTTCTACTTAGCTGAGAAGAATTTAACTTCCAAAGCCTTCCATTCCATCTCTCAAGTCTAAAGTCCTAACACAACACAACACAACACATTCAGAGAGAGAGAGAGAGAGAGAGAGTTACGGACTAGTAATGGCGGACTGGGGGCCGGTGGTGATAGCGACGTTGCTGTTCGTGGTGCTGACGCCGGGGCTGCTGTGCAGCCTGCCGGGGAGGGGGAGGGTGGTGGAGTTCGGGAGCATGCACACCAGCGGCATCACCGTGCTCGTCCACACCGTCATCTACTTCGGCCTCCTCACCATCTTCCTCATCGCCATCGGCGTCCACATCTACGCCGGATAGCCTTATCCGTCTTAATTAATTGTAATGGTTGGTTCGTTGGTTGGTCTTGATTAATTAATTAAAGATGGATGGGTTGGTTTAGGTACTCTGGTTAATTTGGTCGCTTGCACTATCTATCTATTAATTGTGTATTGTACTGGTGTATAGATGGATGGATGGATGAACCATATATGATTATGAATGAATAGTTGATTTGATTTCTCCATAGTATATGGCTTGTAAAACTGAAGACAAATTACTGGTGGTTGGTATTTTTCCTAAATATAACAATATTATCGAAGCAAAAGATGATGATACCAATGTGCATGCCGCACAAGTGAGATCTTGGTGATTACACCATTAATTGTTCCTGTTGTTGTAAGTATAGAATGTTAAATATACCGACCATGTGTAAATGGTCTGGGTGGTGTAGTTGGTTATCACGCTAGTCTCACACACTAGAGGTCCCCAGTTCGAACCTGGGCTCAGACAAATAAGTTTTTCGTTCTTTTGTCCCCATATTTGATATTTGTTGGCATTTCTTACATTAAGCAATTAACAAAATCACACGCATAAGAGAGGTCACCACATCTCGAAAATTTTGTTCAGCCTCAAAGATACACGAATGCATTTGATTGTGTTCCGTGGAGCAGCAGAGCACCGAACACATATAATACTCCTTTTGCTCAGTGTAATCTCCAATGGAGAAATGAATGGCACTCACTTGTTTTTTAGCATACTCCTAATACGTCTTCTATCGCATAATACTGTAGCTCTTGACTCTTGTATTTTTATAGAAGGGAATGCGAATCCCAGCAAAATTGATGTTGCATGCTCTGCAGCTGTAAGAATAGGTACAATCTGAAGAAAGAAAAAAAAAATAATATTAACAAAATTCAGAAAATGACGCAATCACTGAGTTAAAAAGAAATCTTTATGAAATGAAGCAAACGATATTAAAAAAATATCGACTATTATATAGCCTTAAGACTAAATTGGAATTAATAAAAAATCTATCTAGAATTTTACTCAAATTCTTAATAACAAAATAAAAAATAATCATAACAATTTTCTCAATAAGTCAAACTCTTATATTATAAAATAAGATATAATCTAACAATTGTTTGTTTGATTTAAACTTCTATAAATAAGATAAGATATAATTATAACACATACCGCATATGAGTAGGCTAAACTTCAAAAAACATCACCATGGAAATGCAAGCCATGATAAGTGAGTTTTTTTTATTAATAACCCAGACTTAAAAAATAATTACAAAACTAACCCACAGTTGCGAGAATTTACAAAAATGACCTGCCACGTACTAGGGGCTTGTCGAGCCCCTTGACCACGACCACTTGTCGCATGTGGAGAACTCGACAAGCTTGAAACAAAAAGAAATAATATTGCGGGAACGGGGATTCGAACTCGGGTCGAGGACATGGGAGCGGGTGTGCGAGCCAGTTGGGCTAGAACTCTTAGCTACACTAAAAGAGTAGGCCTATTTAATATCCAGAAATTTGTTGTGGATCCAGAATTCGACAAGCAAAAATGTTTTAATTGCAGGAGTGGGGATTCGAACCCAAGCTAACGACGTAGCAACCGGGGGCTCCCACCAGCTGGGCTAAAAGACTTAACTAATATAATACCACTGCACATTTTAATATTGTCCCACTCACACACACTCATTCAGTTAGCAAGCAGCACACACACCTCATCTCATTTTCAATCTTCCACTCTAAATCTAGCAAAATTCGTCCGATAAATATATTCGATGTAGAAGAGAAACTTGTAGAGAATTGCGAGCTTTTCGAAAAGAGGTATTTTTTTTTGAAATGCATTTAAGATTCTGTTAATTATGTTGCTAATGACGTAATTAGGGTTTATATTTATGTTTATGTGTATACAACTACTAGAGTAGGTATTATGTTTTTAGGAATATGTTTAGGAAATATGTGCATGTGTATGTATGTTTGTAAAATAGTTTTTTTAAATGTATGTGTGTATGTTTGGAAATGTATGTGTATATGTTTGGAAAATAGGGTTTTATAAATGTATGTGTGTATGTTTGAAAAATAGATTTTTGAAATGTATGTGTGTATGTTTGGAAAAATAGGGTTTTTAAATGTATGTTTGTATGTTTGGAAAATAGGTTTTCGAAATGTATGTGTGTATGTTTGGAAAATAGGGTTTTATAAATGTATGTGTGTATGTTTGAAAAATAGGTTTTTGAAATGTATGTGTGTATGTTTGGAAAATAGGGTTTTTAAATGTATGTGTGTATGTTTGGAAATGTATGTGTGTATGTTTGGAAAATAGGGTTTTATAAATGTATGTGTGTATGTTTGAAAAATAGGTTTTTGAAATGTATATGTGTATGTTTGGAAAATAGGGTTTTTAAATGTGTGTGTATATCGTTTTAGAAACTATGTGCATGTGTGTATGTTTTTAGAAAATATAAAATTAGGTTTTTCGTGGTATTCCGAACACCACGGCAGGTTTCTTCGGACGTAAGTGACACGCGTACAGCGGTGCGAGCTAACCGAATGACCGGACACCTCCCGCTGGGCAATAGGGAGATTGACACGGTGATTTTTATACAGGTTCGGGTCCCAATGGGGGCCCTAGTCCTGTCGGCTCCTTCCGGACGCAAGTTCGCTGGGAAGGTGTTCTCTCAGCGAGAGAGATCTTCAAGAGAGCCTGTTGTTTTGAGTCTATATGAATTGAGTTCCAATCCCCCCAAATGAGGTACATGGGGGTATATATAGCCCCTAAGAAACGCAAAAGACCAAAAAACCCTAGCTACGACTGCTGGATCGAAAGGCGTTGATGTCATTTGACTGGGCGAAGGGCTCGGATGCTCGACAAGCGTCCTCGTCAGCTTTCCAAGAACTTTTTTGGTCACCAGCAATCCTCCCGAATCTCCGGGACTCTTCCGGGGCCCGAAGACCCTCCGGGGGCCTGGTGACTCTCCGGGACTCGGTGACGCTCCAGATCTCACCAGGGATCCGGTGACCCTCCGGGACTCTCTGGAGGCCCAAAGACCCTCCGGGGACCCAGTGACCCTCCAGGACTCTCCGGGACCCGGTGACGCTCCGCCGGGGATCCAATGACCCTCCGGGACTCTCCGGGGGCCCGAAGACCCTCCGGGGACCCAGAGCCCCTCTCTGGGACTTGGGAGAGCCCTTGGGGGCTCCCCCAACAGCATGACTCTCTGGGACTTTCCGGGGGCCCGAAGATGCTCTGGGGCCCCGGGGAACCTTCAGAACTTCAGAGCCCTTGGAGTTCCCCCAACAGCAGCCCCCCAGGCCCTCGGGGGCACTAAGTGCCTCCGATGGGCATGTGTAAAACTCCCAACAGTGACGCTTCATCTTCTACGGAGTGCTTCGCGCCGCCGGTGACGTTTCGGCTCCCAAGCCATTTTCCCGCAGGACGCGCCGGTCCACGAACGGACGCGTCGTTTCGAAGTGTCGATCTTTGCGTCCTCGTTTTGCGTGTGACGGTTCAACTCAGTGGCTCTGATGGGCTTGCGGACACGTGGCGCGCATCCGGGTTTCTCGGCCCCACCTATAAATAGGAGGGGAACCCTTTGGTCCGAGCCATTCCACAAGACCCCAAACACCACAAAGTCCACTCTCCCGGTGACTCCTCCCGGTGGCTCCCGGTGACCCACCCCGGTAGCTTCCGGTGATTGTTTCCGGTAGTACCCGGTAGCGCCCGGTGACTTCTCCCGGTGACTTCTCCCGGTGACTTCCGGTGAGAGTCTGGTAGTCTCCCGGTGACCTTCCCAGCGACTTCGGCGAGTTCGCCCCCGATGGCGCCAAAGAGTCGCACCAAGGCTTCCGAGCTGCCCCCAGAGGAGGTGACCTCTGACTTCCTTGGGGCCATAGAGTTTTCTTCGAGGGCCCTTGAGGCCTTCTTGGAGCGCGGCTTCTTCAGGGTGGGCGACATCAGGATCCCTGGACCCGCGGAGCAGGTGCCGAGCCCCCGGGATGGGGAGGTGGTGGCCTTTGAGGCCTTCGTGGAGGTGGGCTTCCGACTCCCGTGCACCCGCTGCTCCGCGAGTTCTTGCAGGTGTACGGCTTCTCGCTCAACCATCTCACTCCGAACACCCTCGTTCGGATGGGTTTGTTCATTTGGTTGTGTGAGACAGCCGCCGTGACAGAGCCTACTCTGAGGCTCCTGCGATACTTCTACGAGCCTTCGGCAAGGGGCCCGGTGGTGATGAGGGGCGGCCCTAGGTCGACCTGCGGCTCCATCATGATCCAACTGATGCCGGGTTGTGCCGATTAGTACCCGGTGCTAGCCTCTCGGGACCACTGGGGAGACTGGCTCAGGCATTGGTTCTACCTCTGGGTAGGAGACCCAGGGGTGACGTATTCTCCGGAGCCCTCCACGTACTCCCGGTCTGGCGGCCCGCTGGCCCCGGAGTGGACCGTGGCGGAGATGGATCTCCTCACCGCGATGGCGGAGGCACGATTCCGGCGGTCCATGAGGGATCTGGCGGAGGAAATGGCCCTCCTCCGGGTGGCGCCGTTCCACACTCGCAGGGGAAGGGGGATGTCAGCGGCGCATAGACCACCCCGGATGGCGGTGGCGGACCGTAGGTATCCAAACCTTTTCTTCCTACCAAGAGGTTTCTTCTAACCCTTGCTTCTTTTTTCTTCTTGCAGTCAGGTCCTATGGTCGAGCCCAGGAGGTCGCGGTGACCCTCCTTGGGCGATACTACGAGGACCAGCACGAGCGGGTCGTGCGCGCCGTCGGAGAGGGCCCTCCCCAGAACGTCGTCGCGGAGGTGTTTGGGCTGAGACTCCCAGCCCGGGTGCCTCTTCCTACCCCTGCTTCGCGTAAGTGCGGGAAGGAGGTCGCTGGGGGGCCCTCGAAGCGTCCCCGATCGCATGGGAATCCCGCGGGATCCCGAGCTCGGAGGAGTCCCGCGAGGGCCAGGGCATCGCCTCCAGCTTCTCCCGTGAAGGACCCCGCCACGGCGACGGCTGGGGCGTCGGGCGCTGTCCCAGACACTCCTGGTGGGTCGGGCCCCGCGGGCGGCACTCCAGCTATGGAGGGCCAGGGCTCAGACTTGGAGATGTACGCTTCGAGTCCTTCACCGCCTCTTGTCGCCGCGGGGATTCGGCCGTAGCCTTCGCCCAGTGAGGTCTTTGTCCGTTTTCGGATGCCGGGTGGCCTGCCGATGGCCTCGATCCTGGCCCCGAAGACGGGCTCCTCGACGGTTCGGCCTGCGGCGGCCGTGCTTCCTCCACCCGGGAGAGGCAAAGGCCTATTTGTCCCCCCTGGGGTTCCAGCGCTGCCGATGGACCAGGCTTCTGGCTTGTCTGATGGCGGGACTCCGGAGGAGGGCGCTCTGCTAGGTGGAGAGGCCTCCCAAGGGAGCGACCCGGGGGGTGACGAGGGTGATGTAGACGCAGTGATTGCCTCTGGGCTCTGGGTGAGTTGCTTAAATCTTGTTCTTATCCCTGTCTTTGTCTTCTGACCGTTACTTCCTTCCAGACGGTTGCGTTGGCCTGGGGCTTCCGGGCTCGGCTCACCACGCATCTCCGGGCTGTCGAGGACATAGCAGCTTTTGAGCACACCGGGAAGGAGAAGGCGCTCAGGGATGTGGCCTCAGAGCATTCCGAGAAGGAGCGGGCGCTCGGGGAGCTCACTGCAGTCCAGGCCCGACTCGCTGCCGTTGAGGACACAGCTTCTTGGCTTCGGAGGGAGCTGCAGGCAGAGCGAGAGATCGCTTGGGAGGCTGCGGTTTCAGGCGTCTAGGTCGTAGTTTCTGGTGGTAGGGCAATCCGCTCTACCTTGGAGGAGCTCGGGATCGAGCTCGGGTAGGGAGCGGGCCCCGATCCGGCGCCAGCGTCGATCGGGGAAGCCGAGCGCTTTCACGGTGTGCAGGTCTTTGTGATCCCGGTTGCCACGGAGGCCCGGGCGTGAGGCCTCGCTGTTCCGGTGATCGTGTTAGCGGTGGCTCTCATCGAGTTCCGCAGTGAGGGCGCCCGGGTCATCAGAGAGCTGGTCCCTCGGAGCTTCCCCGCCTTCTTCGACCCCCAGCGGACGGAGCTGGAACGGTCCGCCGAGGCCCTCTTCAACAGGATTACTGGTGCTATGGAGATGGGCGGCCGACGGCCGGAGCAGGATGCGATAGCCAGCACGTAGGTCCCCCCCCGGGGGGGGGGGGGACAAGGACGGGCAAGTATGAGCTTCTCCCCCACGGTTAGATTAGGTTTTGCTTTTTAGGCCTTTTTGCTCCCGGCAGCTTCTTTAGAAGAGGCCCCAGAAACTTGTAAATCTCTTGTTATTGGAATGAAAACGTATTTTTGCTAAGTGTCTCCAACTTGTCAGCAGGTGTCTTTAAATATCACTCTCCCGGGGTTTTCCCGCCCTGGGGGACGTCGCCCGGAGAGTGCTGGAGGGGCCTCAGGGAGACCCAGCCCAGGTAGCGTCCGAGCGGCCTCGATTTTACTAAGCCTGGCAGCCGGGGGAGCGTCTGGTGGGCTAGCCCCCGAGTTTGTTCGCGCTGACTCCGCGACGGGGGGTGCCCTCTAGGAGCCAATTCGGCTACGGTGGCTCCCAGAATGGCACTTGGGAAATTTTGGCAATTGTCGCGCCGAGTTATCTCCACCGAAGCTGGGGCCTCTAATGGTTCCCCCGCTTAGGATACTCCCCCCGGCCGGTTACGAGTGATGGCCAGAGGATCTCCTTCGGAGGGCCCTTCAGCTCATGAGGGGCTTGTACAAAGATCTTTCCCGGGAGATCTCGGAAGGCCTCTGGGATTATTAGGAGTAGTTGCCTCCCGGGGGTTGTCCTTCGGAGTTTTCTGCGGGAGCCTAACTCCCCGGACTGTATCTTGTGTGTGCCTGGGGGCACTTTAGCCTACCAGGGGGGGTTGTCCCCTGGTTCGATGTTGTGTTAATAAAGCTATAGACTCGTTTGTTTGAGACGTCTTTAAAGTTTCTTCAAGGTTGTCGAGATTGTTTCTGAAATTTTGAAATCTTCCGCATCAGGCCATTGTTTCCTGTCTGGCCCCGAGTCCCCCCCCCCCCCCCCACAGTGGGGTGCAGCTTGGCTCTGCGGGCTGTGGGTAAGGATTGAAAAGGCCCGGACTTGAGTAACTGCTTAATTCATGCAGCCCCCCGGTCTCGAGTCCTGAGGACCAGTGGAGATGTTTGACCGAAACACCAGTATGGGTTTCCCTGGTTGCCATGGAGGCGGGGGACTGATTGGAATAATTCCCAGTCAGAATCTGTCGAGATAATGAATTCCGAAAGCCGACTTTCCTATTTGCCGCAGGGGGCAAAAGACATTCCCTTAGGTGGGTTTCGTGACCCGGTAGCGGGTGTAGAGTGTTTGAGGGGGACTAGTCTCTCAAAGTGACTCGTTACCGCAGTTCATGAAAACTGGGTTGCCGACCCCCTCAGTCCACGAGGGGTTACTGTAAGCCGCCCTATGGGAGCGGGGCTCCCGTCGTAGAGACTTTAGGATGTGATAGCCTACGTCCTCGCGGAGAGGGCATCCTCGCGAGGAGGTCATCTTCATAGAGAAGGCATCGCCTTGGATGCAGAAAGATAAACTCCTATAATAAATTCCAACATTGGAGAAAAAGCCATTTGAGTTAATGAAGACAACATAACGTCTCCCCCTGCGGGGTTGCGGCGGGGGAGGGACATAAGATCCCCTCCTCACAAGGATCCCAGAGTTGAATGAAAATCCATTTGTATTAATAAAGGATAAGATACAATGCCTCCCCCCGCAGAACCGCGGCGGGGGAGGGAACAGTGAGTACAAACTCCTCCCCCTGCAAAATCGCGACGGGGGAGGTGGCGAGCCCGTAGGCTAAACATAGAACTTGCGGAGCAAGTTTATGTTCCAAGTGTGCGTCAACTCCTGGTCTTCATGTGTGGAGAGCTTGTAAGCCCTCGAGCCCAGGACCGTGGAGATCCTGTATGGGCCCTCCCACTTGGGGGAGAGTTTACCCTGGGCTTGGGGGTCGGTCACGCGCTTGAGGACTAAGTCCCCGGGGCGGAAAGCCCTCTTGTGGACGCGCTGGTTGTATGCGCGCGCCATCTCGCGCTCGTAGACAGCATGGTGGAGGAGTGCTCGGTCACTCTCTTCTTCAACGAGGTCGACTTCCAACCGCTGGTTTGCTTCAGTGGTTTGGTGCGCTGCGGTCGTGGCTCCATCTAAGAGCTCGACTCGCAGCGTCCGGAAACCAATCTCCGAGGGGAGAACTGCTTCAGCCCCGTACACGAGCGAGAAAGGCGTGCGCCTTGTTGCTCGGCTCGGAGTCGTGCGCATGGAGCAGAGGATGCTTGGGAGCTCCTCCGCCCATGCGCCCTGCTGGAGGCGGTTTGCTCGAGCCGTCGACGTAGGCCTTGTAGGATCACGCCGTTGACCCTTTCGACGGCCCCATTGCTCTAGGGGTGAGCCATGGAGGCGAAGTAGAGGGTAGTCCCCAAGCCTTCACAGAACTCCCGGAAGTATGCCGAGTCGAATTGGGTCCCGTTGTCGACGGTGATTTCCTGGGGGACCCCAAAGTGACACACGACATTTTTCCAGAAGAAACGCTGTACCGCGCGGGAGGTGATGCTGGCCAAGGACTCAGCCTCCACCCATTTGGAGAAATAATCCACAGCGGCCACCGCGTACTTGTAGCCCCCGGGTGCTGGGGGAAGGGACCAAGGAGGTCCATCCCCCAGCGCGCGAAGGGCCAAGTATGGGGATGGTTTACAGCGCCGCGGAGGGCAGCCTGGTGCCCTTCGCCATCTTCTGGCAGGCCTCGCACGCGGAAGTAAGGTCCCGTGCGTCGCGAACCAGTGTGGGCCAATAAAACCCTTGGCGGAGGACCTTCGCCGCGACCGCCCACGGGGCCAAATGAGATCCGCAGCTCCCCGAGTGTATGTCCTCGAGAAGCTGGAGTCCTTCTGCCCGCGGGAGGCAGCGGAGGAGGACAGAAGCTCCTCGCTTGTAGAGCTTCCCCTCTAGCAAGAGGTACGCCCGTGCCTTGGCGCGGATGCGCTTTGCCTCGGCGTCGCTGGAAGGTTCCCTCTCCCCCCTTATGCAGGAGATGAGGGGATCCATCCACGACCCGGCTCGAATGATCTCGGAAACCTCTGGGACGCGGGACATAGGGTCCTCGTCCGGAGGGGCTGCTGAGGGCTTCGCAATGATTTCCAGGAAAGCGCCCTTGGGGAGAGGCTCTCGGGCGCTGGCTGCCCGGGCCAAGGCCTCGGCGCGGTCGTTATCCCTCCGGGGGATATGTCGGGCCTCCAAACCCTCAAAGTGCTTCTCCATCTTCCGCACATCCCCCAAGTACAGACTTAGGTTCACGTCATGGCACAAGTAGGACTTGTCCATTTGGCAAAACACAAGCTGGGAGTCTCCTTTCACCAGGAGGCGGCGGATCCCCAAGGAGTGCGCGAGACACAACCCCAGGACCAGGGCCTCGTACTCGGCCACGTTGTTCGTAGCCGAGAACTCGAGCCTCGCGGCGTACTCCAGCGTCTTCCCCTCAGGGCTCCGGAGGACCACACAAGGAGCCGTCGAACATGAGTATCCAGTGGTCCTGGCACCAGGGTGGTGCGAGGGGGGCCTCCCCTTCTGACTCAGAGGCGGGGGTCCACTCCGCCACGAAGTCTGCGAGGACTTGCGACTTAATGGCGGAGCGACCCGTGAAGGTGAGGGAGAAAGGAGCGAGCTCAGCTCCCCACTTCCCAATTCGGCCGGTGGCCTCCTTTTTCCTCATCACTTCCCCCAAGGGGAGAGATGATGGGACCGTGATCGGGTGTCCGAGGAAGTAGTGGCGGAGGTTCCGGGACGCCATGAGGAGGGGCGTAGCACAGTTTCTCCACCTCTGTGTATCGCGTCTTAGCCCCTTGAATGGCCTGGCTTATGTAGTACACGGGGCGTTGTTGCCCGTCTTGCTCCCTCACAAGCACTGCACTCACAGCGACTGGGGTCGCAGCGAGGTAGAGGACTAGGGGTTCCTCCGGAGATGGGCTCACGAGCATTGGGGGGCTCGCGAGGTACTTCTTTAATTCGTTGAATGCCACTTGGGCCTCGAGAGTCCACTTGAACACCTCGAGGCCCCGGAGGATTTTGAAGAACTGGAGTCCACGTTCTCCTGACCACGAGACGAAGCGGCCTAATGCGGCTAAGCGGCCGGTAAGCCGCTGTACGTCTTTCACGGAGCGCGGAGGAGGCATGTCTAGCAGGGCCCGAATTTTTTCGGGGTTGGCTTCAATACCCCGCTGGGACACAAGGAAGCCAAGCAGCTTTCCCCTGCGTACGCCAAAGGCGCATTTTTCTGGATTGAGCTTCAACCCATACTTGTGAAGGTTCTCCGCTAGGTCGTCAATGTGGGCGGCCGCGCGGAGGCTTTTGACGACCGCGTCGTCGACGTAGACCTCAATGTTGCGGCCGATTTGGTCCTTCAGGACCAATGACATGAGGCGCTAGAATGTCGCCCCAGCGTTCTTCAGCTCGAAGGGCATGTGGATGTAGCAGAAGGTGCCGAGTGGAGTTATAAAACTCGTCTTTTCCTCGTCCTCCTCTACCATCCGAACCTAGTGGTAGCCCAAATATGCGTCGAGGAAACTCATTAGCTCACACCTCGTGGTCGAATCGACTAGTTGGTCAATTCGCGGGAGTGGGAAGTTGTCCTTTGGGCAAGCGCGGTTGAGGTCGGTGAAATCCACGCACATCCTCCACTTTCCGTTTGACTTCTTCACGAGGATGGTGTTTGCCAACCATTCAGGATGCAAGACCTCCCGCACAAACCCTGCTTCTCTAAGCTTGGCGATCTCGACCTTGATGGCATCTTGGCGTTTAAGGGAGAGCTTCCTCAATTTTTGCTTGACCGGGGGGCGACCAGGGGTCACATGCGAGTTTATGCTCGATGACATCTCGGGCGACGCCCTGCATGTCCGAGGGCTCCCACGCAAAAACGTCTGAGTTTTCGCGGAAGAAGGCCGTGAGTTGCTTTGCGCGTTCTTCGAGGAGGTCTTGCATCCTGAATGGTCCTCTCCCCCGTCTCCCATGGACAGTTGAATTCTCCAGAGGTCCCCCTCGGGGCGCGGCTTCGGGAGAGGCCTTCTAGACGGAGCGACTAGGGCGTTAGATTCTGGGGGGTTCTCTCCCCCCGGAGCCTTGATCATGTGGACGCTTCCGATCGTTGCGGCGGCGCGCTCGTAAAGAGCATGGGCCACGTTTTGGTCGCCTTGAACGGTGATTGCACCGTGAGGCCCAGGGATCTTGATGCAGAGGTAGTTTTGGTGGATCGCCGCCCCTAGATGGTTGATCGTGGTCCTCCCCATAATGGCGTTGTATGAAGAGGGGAGGTCCACAACATCGAACTGGACCATCTCCGTCCGATAGTTCTCTGGGGTGCCGAAGGTCATCGGAAGGTCGACCTTTCCCACCGGGTGGATGGTCTTCCCGGGGACGAAGGCTTGCAGCAGCCCGACTGCGGGCTGCAGCAACTTCTCTTCGACTTGCATTTCCCTGAACGCCTTCAGGTACAGGATATCGGCAGAGCTTCCGCTGTCGACGAGGATGCGCGCCAATTGGCAGTTGTAGACTGTGGTCGAGACGATGAGCGCGTCGTCATGTGGGAAGCGAACCCCGCGTGTGTCTTCCGCTGTGAAGGTGAGGGGGACGTCTGACCATTTTGGTGGCTGAGACGTATGTAGCTCCCCCACAACCTTCACCTCTCGTGCATACTCCTTGCGTTGACGGTTGGAGTCCCGTCCTGAGGCGGATCCCCCCGTAATGACGTTTACACACCTTTGGGAGGTTTGGAAGGGGAGCTCTTCAGCTGAGCCCCCTTCTTGTGCTTGTCTTTGCTGCTCACCCGCGGGAGCAGGGAGCCCTGGCAAAGCCGGCAGGGGAGGCAAGGAGGCAGGGCCCCCTCCCCCCTGCCCGCGCTGATCGAGAAATGCGGCGAAGTGCTGTAAAAACTGATGGCATTCTCGAGTAGCGTAGGTACTTGACTTGTGGAAGGCACACCAGAAGTTGGCTGTGCCCTCCTTGCCTTCCTTGGAGTGACCTTCGCGCCCACGGGACGACTGTCCCCCCCATAGCCTTTTGACTTAGGGGGAGGGCGATTGCCTTTGCTGCCATCGCGCAAGCCGCCTCCGCCCTCGAGGACAAAGGTGTCCGAAGGCCGTGGCTCGTCGCGATCGTTCCTCCGAGGACGCTTGTTGGGGGGGTCCTTGGCCTCCCGGTTGGCGGGGGCAGGAGCCCCCTGGTTTTTCTTCCAGAGATCATCCTCTTCCGCTTGGGCGTACTTCTCGAGTACGGTGAAGAGCTCGTCGGCGGAGGTGGGGTAGCTCCGAGAGAGCCTCCGGTGGAGCTCCCCGGGGAGTATCCCGCTCTTGCACGCCTCGATGACTGTGGAGTCGGGGACGTGCGCCACTTTGCTCTTTATCTGAGCGAAGCGCTTGAAGAAGCTGCGGATGGTCTCTCCCGTCCTTTACCGGATGGTGTAGAGCTGGGATGAGTCCAAGGGGCGTACATAGTTCCCCTGGAAGTTCGCGCAAAACTTGCGCTTCAGCTGCGCGAAGGACTTGATGGACCCAGCTCTCAGGTTGTAGAACCATGAGCGGGCGATGCCTGTGAGGTAGAGGGGGAAGACGTTGCATTGCACGGTCTCGTCCCCCCCAGCCATCGAAATGGCCGTGGAGTATACCTGCACAAACTCATAAGGATCGGCCTCACCGTTGTAATGCTCGATATGCGGTGGGCGATAAGGCCGTGGCTAGTGGATGCACCGGAGACGACGGCATAGCGGTTGATTGGCCCCCTCAACTTCCTTGGGGGATTCTCGGTCTCTGTCTTCTTTCGCCGGGGACGCGCGTTCATTGTCAGAGTTTGGGAGGGGTGGCAGCGGTCCGCCAGTGTGACGGTATCGCCTCTTCTCCCCGGGGTTAGTCGAGCTAACCTCTTGAACATCGGGGTATTCCATAGGGGTGGTAGCAGCTTCTTTAAGTGGTCTCTTCCCCCGGTCAGGCCGGGAGCACGTCTCAACGCGACCGCGAGTCGGGGGGAGTTCTGACCGATGGCGGGAGGTGGCTTCCCCAGACTTGGCAGTATGCATTTGCTCGACCTCCTCCCTAGTGAAGTAGGTCTGATCCGCCGGGGGTGCCCGCGAGGGCGGCCCTGGGGGCCAGGGAGCTGATGTGTGTGGGCCATTGTCCCGGAGGACGCCGCAGGTGCGGGGTGAGTCTCCGGGGCGTCCGTAGGCACGGGCGCCGGGGCGATCCTGGGCGTCGGCTCGTAAAGACTCTCGGGCCTAGGCGTGGAGGTTATCTCTGGAGCGAGGGAAGTCCCCGGCGCGACGGTAGCCATGTCGTGGTATTGCGAATACCCCGGCAGGTTTTGAGAACGATCCTAGCGAAGAAAGCGTAGCGCGGGTTGACCGGGTGACCAGTCCTCCCCCGCCGGACAAGCACAAGAAAAAGACACGAGGATTTATACAGGTTCGGGTCCCGGTGGGGGCCCTAGTCCTGTCAGCGTGCTCCCGACCGAAGTCGGCTGGGGAGGCTCTCTCGGGGGAGAGGCTTCCGGAGACACCTGTGAGTTTTGGCTACTTAGCAATAATGAATCCATTGTTCTTACAACAGCGGGTACAAGGGCTATTTATAGCCCCAAAAAGAAGAAAAAAGACCTATCTACCCCGGAAGCCACCATCGGATTGAGGGGTAGCGACGTCCTTCTACCTGTCAGGAGCCTTGGATGCTTGACAGGTGGTCGCTGATTCCCGAGGCGCTCCTCGCGTGACCTGCACGTGATCAACAACCAAAGACTTTACCTTTAGAAGGGCGACGAGGCTCGGGACATGCACCAGAGGCCTGGTCCCGGGAGCCAAAAGGCGGCACCCGGGACCGGCCCCGGAGGCCAGGTCTCGGGAGCCAAAAGGCGGCGCCCGGAGCAGGCACCGGAGGCCACGTCTCCAGCCAAATGGCGGCCCCCGGGACCGGCACCGGAGGCCAGGTCCCAGAAGCCAAAAGGCGGCGCCCGGAGCAGGCAGCGGAGGCCACGTCTCCGGGCGAATGGCGGCGCCCGGACCGGCCCCGGAGGCCAGGTCCCGGGAGCCAAAAGGCGGCGCCCGGAGCAGGCACCAGAGGCCACGTCTCCGGCCAAATGGCGGCCCCCGGGACCGGCACCGGAGGCCAGGTCCCAGAAGCCAAAAGGCGGCGCCCGGAGCAGGCACCGGAGGCCACGTCTCCGGGCGAATGGCGGCGCCCGGACCGGCCCCGGAGGCCAGGTCCCGGGAGCCAAAAGGCGGCGCCCGGAGTAGGCAGCGGAGGCCACGTCTCCGGCCAAATGGCGGCGCCCGGGACCGGCACCGGAGGCCAGGTCCCGGCAGCCAAAAGGCGGCGCCCGGAACAAGAACCGGAGGCCACGTCTCCGGGCAAATGGCGGCGCCCGGGACTGGCACCGGAGGCCAGGTCCTGGGAGCCAAAAGGCGGCGCCCAGAACCGGCCCCGGAGGCCAGGTCCCGGGAGCCAAAAGGCGGCACTCGGGGCAGGCACCGGAGGCCACGTCCCCGGGCAAATGGCGGCGCCCGGGACCGGCACCGGAGGCCAGGTCCCGGGAGCAAAAAGGCGGCTCCCGGGACCGGCCCCAGAGGCCAGGTCCTGGGAGCCAGAAGGCGGCGCCCGGAGTAGGCACCGGAGGCCAGGTCCCGGGAGCCAAAAGGCGGCGCCCGGGGCAGGCACCGGAGGTCACGTCCCTGGGCAAATGGCAGCGCCCGGGACCGGCACCGGAGGACAGGTCCGGGAGCCAAAAGGCGGCGCCCAGGTCCCGAGAGCCAGAAGGCGGCGCCCGGGACCGGCCCTGGAGGCCAGGTCCCGGGAGCCAAAAGGCGGCGCCCGGAGCAGGCACCGGAGGCCACGTCTCCGGCCAAATGGCGGCGCCCGGGACTGGCACCGGAGGCCAGGTCCCAGAAGCCAAAAGGCGGCGCCCGGAGCAGGCACCGGAGGCCACGTCTCCGGGCGAATGGCGGCGCCCGGGACCAGCCCTGGAGGCCAGGTCCCGGGAGCCAAAAGGCGGTGCCCGGAGCAGGCATCAGAGGCCACGTCTCCGTCCAAATGGCGGCGCCCGGGACCGGCACCGAAGGCCAGGTGCCGGCAGCCAAAAGGCGGCGCCCGTAGCAGGCACCGGAGGCCACGTCTCCGGGCAAATGGCGGCGCCCGGGACCGGCACCGGAGGCCAGGTCCCGGGAGCCAAAAGGCGGCGCCCGGAACCGGCCCCGGAGGCTAGGTCCTGGGAACCAAAAGGCGGCGCCCGGGGCAGGCACCGGAGGCCACGTCTCTGGGCGAATGGCGGGGCTCGGGACCGGCACCGGAGGCCAGGTCCCGGGAGCCAAAAGGCGGCGCCCAGGGCAGGCACCGGATGCCACGTCCCCGGGCAAATGGCGGCGCCCTGGACCGGCACTGGAGGCCAGGTCCCGGGACCAAGAGGCGGTGCCCGGGGCAGGCACCGGAGGCCACGTCCCCGGGCAAATGGCGGCGCCCGGGACCGGCACCGGAGGCCAGGTCCCGGGAGCCAAAAGGCGGCGCCCGGGACCAGCACCGAGGCCCAGGTCACCGGGCGAATGTGACACAACTTACCTGGACTTAGTCTCGCGGAGATTTCCCCCAACAGCAGCCCCCTATGGCCCCCGGGGATGATGCTCGAGTCCCCGGTGGGTATGGTACATGTCACCGGGAGAATCTCCGGACCAAGTCACCGGAGCCGTGACGCTTCGGTTTTTGCGCAACGTGCTTATGGCCGTGCCGCTTCGCCATAAATGCGCTCGCGATTCGAACCGGCGCCTCGGTTTGCGCGCGTCCCTTCGTTTCCCGCGCACGATTTGAACTTCAATGGCCCAAATGTACCGCAAAGTGCCACGTGTTGCCCATCTAGGCCGCGCTTCGCCCCTATAAATAGGGCCTTGGAGGGCCCGGGAGGTTCATTCCGAACTTTCAAACTTGAGCGTCTTGAGCTCTCCCGGTAGCCCTCTCCCAGTAGCTAGCTCCCGGTAACCAAGTGTCCGGAACTTTTAGACGTAGCCTCCTGAAACGTTAGCCACCGGAAAAAACAAAGTTGATGGCACCGAAGGGTCGAGCGAAGACGACCGAGGTGCCCCCGGAGGAGGTCGCTCCGGACTTCCTCTGGGCGTCCGAGTTCACGGCCGAGGACATGGAGTCCTTGGTCGAACGCGGAGTCGTTGAGGACGGGGACATCCGGGTCCCCGTGTAGAAGGACGGAGCCCCCCGCCCCAGGCCCGGAGAGATCGTGGCCTTCGAGGCCTTCCTCGAGGCGGGGCTCCGGCTCCCGGTGCATCCCTTGCTCCGGGAGTTTTTGACGGAGTACGGGGTGGCGCTGAACCACCTCACCCCGAACGCCATCGTCCGGATGGGCCTCTTCATTTGGCTCTTCGAGACGGCGACCGGGCGGGAGCCCACCCTTCAAGCCTTCCGGTACTTCTACGAGCCGGCGGCGAGGAGCTCCCGCCTGGTGAAGGGGGGACCCAAGTCCCTGTTCGGCTCGGTGATGGTGCAGATGCTGCCGGCCCGGGTAGCTGATTACCCGGCGGCGGCCTCCCGGGACCACTGGGGCGACTGGATCCGGAGGTGGTTCTACCTCCGGGTCCGGGACGACGAGGTGGCGTACGCCCCGGAGCCCCCCGCCTACAGCAGATCGTTTGTGCCGAAGCCTCCTGTGTGGACAGACGAGGAGCTCGAGCTCCTCGGCAAGGTGATCATCTCCCGGGGCACCCGCTCTATGCGGGACGCCGCCGAGGAGATGATGCTCCTGAGGATCTCCCCCTTCTCATGCGGGAGAAGGGGGATCGGCATGGGCCCGGAGCAGTGGCCCCCGGTCAAGCTGGTGACCCGACGTAAGTCCGTTACCTGCTTCATTGCATTTACAAATTTTTGGAAATTTGACTAACTCTTTACCTTTTGTAGTCCGGCCGTACCCGGCGGCGCGGGAGAAGGCGGAGAACCTCCTGGGGAGGTACTTCGCCGACGAGCACGAGCGCATTGTGCGCCTCGTAGGGGAGGGCCCTCCCCGGAACTTGGTAGCCGAGGCCTTCGGGCTAAAGCTACCGGAGAGGAAGCCCCTCCCCACCCCCGGGTCGCACAAACGGGGGAAGGATGCTGCCGGGGGCTCTGAGCCTAAGAAGGCCAGAGTTCAAAAAGCCCCCGGCCCGTCGACGACGCCGGCTTCGACACTGGCGAAGCCCCGAGACGAGACCCCCGGGACTGGGCGCGCCCGGGCGCCGGCCCGGAAGGAGGCAACGCCCCCTCCCCCCGGGCGCCCCGTTGAGGTTCGGGGGAAGGGGCCGGCCGCGGGCGGGGTGGTGTCCGATTCAGGGGAGTACGCCCCCTCGCCTCCTTCGGTAGCGGCTCTCCCGGCGCCCCGGGCACCATTGGAGCCGGAGAAACTGGCGGTGAGGTTCGCGGAGGCCTCGCCTCCGCGGGTGGAGTGGCCCGTAGACGAGGGGGGGAGCCCCTCGGTCTATGAAGTCCCTCCGGAAGTGGAGGTTCCAGGGGCCCTCCCGCCCGGGAAGGGGAAAGGTCTGATGATCCCCCCCGGAAAGGGACCCCTTCCGAGACTTCCTCGGCCACTATCTCGGGGGATAGCTCCTCCGCGATGAAGACGACGACCACCGCCACCCCGGCCGAGATTATGGCGGGCGCCCAGGTTCGGGGCCCCGTCACCGGCCGCGACGGGACCAGCGCCGGGCGGGAGACCCCCTTGCTTTCCACAGGGGAGGTCGAGCGTTACGCAGAAGGCCTGCAAACCCCGAAGGTCCAGGCCTACGTCGCGGAGGGGACGCTCCACGAGCGCTTTGGGGAGCTCCGGTCCCTCCAAGTCCAGGTATTCACTTGAAGCGGTTGTCGCTTTCTTTTGGCTTCCTGCATCCAAAATTTTTCTAACTCTGGAATTTGTAGGGGGCGGCAATTACCTGGGGCGTTGAGCAGCGCGTCGTTCGGCTGCTCAAGGACGCGGAGGACAAGGCCGCCGCCTACCTGGGTCAACGGGACGAAGCTCTCTGGGAGCTGGCCCGGATCCGGGCCCAGGTCCACGTCTCCGAGGCCGTCAACGACCGCCTCTGGCAGGAGGCGAAGGCCAAGGAGGAGGCTTTCCGGGAGCTCGAGGGGTCGAGCGTCCGGGCGGTTATGGACGTGGGCCGCTCCGTGCGCTCGGCCCTCGAGAGCCTTGGCGTGAGCCTAGGCTCCGGGGGTGGCTCTGAGGTGCCCCCAGCCACACTCACGGAGGCTGTGCGTTTTCTTAATGCACAAGTCTCCGTGATTCCGGAGGCAGCGGACGCCCGGGCGCGAGGCCGGGCGATCCCCGTCGTGGCGACCGCGGCCGGGCTCATCGAGCACCGGGGGGTGGGCGCCCGGGCGATCGGCGGCCGCATCCCCCGGAGCTTCCCCGAGTTCTTCGAGCCCTCGCGCCGGGAGGTCGAGCAGCTCGTCGGGGGCTTCTACAACCGGATCGTCCGGGTGAGATTCCCAGCACCGGCGCCTCCGGCAGCGGACGCCCCGGCCCCGGCCCCGGTGGAAGCCCCCCGGGGGGAGGACGCCAATGAAAGAGTATGAGCCTCCCCCCGGATCTTAGATAGGACCCTTTTGTTTTCTTAGGATTTTGATCCTGGTAGCTTCTAAGGAGAAGCCCCGGACACTTGTAAAAAGACATTTTGAATGCAACAGAATTAGAAATTTTTCTAATTTTTGAATTGAATGCAATGTTACCAGGGTTCCCGGGAGGTTACTCCCTGGCGAAGGTCCGAGAGAGGCTCCCCAGGAGACGCCGTCCGGGAGCCGATCCGGTTAAGGTGGCATGCGGAGTGGCACTTCGACAATTTTGATAGTCACCGCGCCGAATTGTCCCCTCCGCGTCCGGGGTTCCGGATGATACCCCCTCTTCGGATACTTCCACCGGCGTGCTACGAATATTGGCCCGAAGATGTGCTCCGGGAAGCTCGACGCCGCGTGCGCGCATTGTACCGGGACCTGGCCCGGGAGCTAGCAGAGGGCCTCCAGGACTACTAGGCGTAGGAGCCTTAGGATGTAGAGAATCCCCCGGGTTAGAGCCCGGGTTGTACCATTTTTGATGCCCACCGGAGGGGGAAGATGTCCTCCGGGTTGTGATCAATAAAGCTGTGTTGCTTTCTTCTTTGTCTTCTTTCATTTTTTTCTTGGATGGTCTGGACGACTCCTTTTGACAAGAATGAGCTAAGTTTGCTCGCGGACAGTGCGGTCGACACCCGGGGGTTCCTTATCCCCCCCGCCCATAGCGGGCCGGAGGGTAGCTCCGCGCGCTGTGGGGGTAACAAGGCCCCCGGGGTGAAGATAACCTGTAGTATAAGAATTTTTCCAAGTTAGAAAATTCTAAAACGAGGTTTCCAAGGGAAAGACCTTCCAGGAGACAATCATCTGGTCGCCGTGAGAACGGGGAGCCGGGAATAAGGCCTCGTGTGGAAGAAACATCCAAGAAAACCCGATGAGATTTCCGGAGGCGAGCTTCCTGGGAGACGATCGTCCGGTCGCCGTGAGAATGGGGAGCGGGGAAAAGGGGCTCCAGGAAAGAAATGTCCGAGAAATCCGTAATTTCTCTGGGAGACAATCATCCGGTCGCCGTGAGGACGGGGAGCCGGGAATAGGGTCTCCGGGAGGCAATCATCCGGTCGCCGTGAGAACGGGGAGCCGGGAATAGGGACAGAAATCCTGAGGAAGATTCCAGAGAAAATCCTTCTGGGAGGCAATCATCCGGTCGCCGTGAGAACGAGGAGCCAGGAATAAAGTCTCCGGGGAAGAGATATCCAAGAAAGCCAGAGACGTCCCACTGGGGAGAGCGTCAACTCCCAGAGGAGGAAGTGGATGACGGGTCTGAGTGTTTGGGTAGGGGACTAGTCTCCCAAAGTGACTCGTTACCACGGCCGCTGGGGACCGGGTTGCCGCTTACACCCTTAGTCCATGAGGGCTGATCCTAAGCCGCCCTACCGGAGGGACTTGCTGGGTCTGGGCCCATTTCCTCACGGAGAGGGCATCCTCACGGGGAGGGCGTCCTCACGGGGAGGGCATCGCCGTTTGGGGCGGTAATGAGAAGGACATGCAATGAGACAGTTGAAGAGCATGATTTATGTATTGATAACAAAATGAAATACAGTGCCTCCCCTTGCGAAGCCGCGAAGGGGGAGGGAAAAGTAAATACAGTGTCCCTCCTCCCCCTGCAGCGTGATCGCTCCGGGGGAGGGGACAGGCCCATTAGGCTAAACGTAGAACTTGTGAAGTAAACGCAAGTTCCACGTGTGCTTCAGCTCCTGCTCTTGAAGGTTGGAGAGCTTGTAGGCCCCTGAGCCCAAGACCGCGGAGATCATGTAGGGGCCCTCCCACTTGGGGGAGAGCTTACCCTGGGCTTGGGGGTCCGTAACGCGCTTGAGGACAAGGTCCCTAAGGCGAAAAGCTCTCTCACGCATGCGCGGGTTGTACACGCGCGCCATCTCGCGCTCGTAGATGGCGTGGCGGAGGAGCGCTCGGTCGCGTTCCTCCTCCACGAGGTCGATCTCCAATCGCTGGTTGGCCTCGTTGGCCCGGTACGCTGTGGTCGTGGCTCCTTCCAGGGGCTCGACTCGTAGCGACCGGAAGCCAATCTCCAGGGGAAGGACTGCCTCCGCCCCGTAGACTAGGGAGAAGGGAGTATACCCGTTGCCCGGCTCGGGGTCGTGTGCATGGAGCAGAGGATGCTAGGAAGCTCCTCCGCCCACGCGCCCCGCTTAGAAGCGGCCTGCTCGAGTCGCCGGCGTAACCCTTGTAGGATTACGCCGTTGACCCTCTCGACAGCCCCATTGCTCCGGGGATGGGCCACTGAGGCGAAGTGGATGACGGGCCCTAGGCCTTCGCAGAATTCCCAGAAATAAGCCGAGTCGAATTGGGTCCCGTTGTCCACGGTAATTTCCCGGGGGACACCAAAACGACATACGACGTTTTTCCAGAAAAACCGCTGGACGGCCCGGGACGTGATGCTGGCCAAGGGCTCCGCCTCAACCCACTTTGTAAAGTAGTCGACCGCGATCACCGCATACTTGAATCCTCCGGGCGCTGGGGGGAAGGGTCCTAAGAGGTCCAGCCCCCAGCGCACGAAGGGCCAAGTGATGGGGATAGTCTGCAGCGCTACGGGGGGAGGTTCGAACCCTTGGCCATCTTCTGGCATGCCTCGCACGTGGAGACAAGGTCTCGCGCGTCGCGCATGACCGTGGGCCAATAGAAGCCCTGCTGGAGAGCCTTGGCCACGATGGCACGCGGGGCTAGGTGAGAACCACAGCTCCCCGCGTGGATGTCTTCGAGAAGCCGGAGTCCCTCCGGCTGGGGGAGGCAGCGCAGGAGGGCGGAAGCCCCCCGCTTGTAGAGCCTCCCCTCAAGCAGGAGATATGCCTGGGCTTTGGCCCGGAGGCGTTTAGTCTCGGTCTCACTAGGAGGGTCCCCCTCCCCCTTGATGAAGGAGGTGAGAGGGTCCATCCATGAAGGAGTCCGGGCGATCTCGGCGACCTCCGGAACGCGGGGCTCGTCGCCCGTGTCCGGGATGGTCACCGAGGGCTTCGTGATGATTTCCAAGAAGGCCCCCTTGGGGAGCGATTCCCGGGCACTGGCTGCCCGGGCCAAGGCGTCGGCCCGGTCATTGTCCCTTCGTGGGATATGCCGGGCCTCGAGGCTGTCGAAGTGCCTCTCCATCTTTCGCACCTTCTGCAAATAAAGACTCAAGTTTGCGTCATGGCACAGGTAAGATTTGTCCATTCGGCAAACTACGAGCTGGAAATCTCCCTTCACTAGGAGGCGCCGGATCCCCAGGGAGCGCGCAAGGCGCATCCCGAGGAGCAAAGCCTCGTACTCGGCAATGTTGTTGGTTGCGGGGAACTCGAGCTGCGCGGCGTACTCGAGTTCCTTCCCCTCGGGGCTTCGGAGGACTACTCCCGCACCAGCCCCGGCGAGACACAGCGACCCATCGAACATGAGGGTCCAATGGTCACTGCGTTGGGGCGGCACAAGGAGGTCTTCGTGAGGTACTTCTTGAGGTCGTCGAATGCCTCCTGGGCCTCGGGGGTCCAGCGGAACCCCTCGAGCCCCCGAAGGATCTTGAAGAACTGGAGGCGCCGCTCTCCCGACTGCGAAACGAAGCGGCTGAGCGCGGCTAAGCGGCCGGAGAGCCGCTGGACATCCTTGACGGAGCGCGGCGGGGGCATATCCAGGAACGCCCGGATCTTCTCGGGGTTTGCCTCAATACCCCGCGGCGTACTTCTCCGGGTTGAGGTTGCGGAAGGTCTCCGCTAGGTCGTCGATGTGGGACGCTGCGCGGGGACTTTTGACGACCGCGTCGTCTACGTAGACTTCGACGTTGCGGCCGACTTGATCTTTGAAGACCAGCGTCATGAGGCGCTGGAAGGTCGCTCCCGCGTTCTTGAGCCCGAAGGGCATATGGACGTAGCAGAAGGTTTCGAGGTGAGTTATGAAACTCGTCTTTTACTCGTCCCCTTCCGCCATCCGGACTTGATGGTATCCCGAGTAGGCGTCTAGGAAGCTCATCAACTCGCACCCCGCGGTGGAGTCGACGAGCTGATCAATCCGCGGGAGCGGGAAGTTGTCTTTGGGGCAGGCGCGGTTAAGGTTGGTGAAGTCCACGCACATCCGCCACTTGCCGGTTGACTTCTTCACGAGGACAGGGTTCGTGAGCCACTCGGGGTGCAGGACCTCCCGAATGAACCCCACCTCTCGGAGCCGGGTGATCTCCACCTTGATTGCCTCTTGGCGCTCGAGGGAGAGTTTCCTCAGCTTCTGTTTGATCGGGGGGTGACCGGGGGCCACTGCGAGCTTGTGCTCAATGACCTCCCGGGCGACGCCCCGCATGTTCGAAGGCTTCCACGCAAAAACATCGGAGTTTTCGCGCAGAAAAGCTGCAAGTTGTGCTGCATGCTCCTCGGGGAGCTCCACCCCGATCCGGACGGTTTTGTCTCCATCGCCCAGGAACAGCGGGACCTTCCGGAGGCCCCCTTCCGGACGCGGCTTGAGGAGGGGCCTCCCGGGCGGTGGCGCAGCGACGTCTGGATCCGGGGGAGAAGCCTCCCCCCCGGGCGCCTTGATGATGTTTACGCTTCTGATTGTGGCGGCGGCGCGCTCGTACAGTGCGCGGGCCATGTCTTGGCCTCCCTGGACGTTGATCACGCCGTGCGGCCCGGGGATCTTCATGCAGAGGTAGTTTTGATGTGTGGCAGCCCCCAGTCGGTTGATTGTGGTCCTCCCCATAATCGCGTTGTAGGAGGAGGGGAGGTCCACTATATCGAAGCGGACCAGCTCGGTCCGGTAGTTCTCTGGGGTGCCGAATGTCATAGGGAGATCTACTTTGCCCACGGGGTGGATCGCCTTCCCCGGGACGAAACCTTGCAGGGGCCCTGCCGCGGGCTGCAGGAGCTTCTCATCCACCTGCGTCTCCTTGAAGGCCTTCAGGAAGAGGACGTCGGCGGAGCTCCCGCCATCCATGAGGATGCGGGCCAGGTGGCAGTTGTAGATGGTGGCGGAGACAATGAGCGCGTCGTCGTGGGGGAAGCGAACCCCCTGCGCGTCTTTCACCGTGAAGGTGAGGGGGACGTCCGACCACTTGGGTGGCGGGGACGTGTGTAGCACCCCCACAACCTTAACTTCGCGCGCGTACTCCTTACGCTGGCGCTTAGAGTCCCGCCCGGAGGCGGACCCTCCCACGATGACGTTGATGCGGCGCTGAGAAGTTTGAAAGGGGAGAGCTTCTGAAGGCTCTCCCTCCTGCATCTGCGTCTGCTGACCCACCGCGGGAGCGGGAAGGGCCGGAACAGCTGGCCGAGGGGGCAAGGAGGCCGGAGTCCCCCCCTGCCCACGCTGGTCGAGGAACGCCGCGAAGTGTTGCAGCAGTTGGTGGCAATCCCGGGTAGCGTGGGTACTGGACCCGTGGAAGCTGCACCACGGTCCTTCCCGGCTTCTCCCCGTGGGGCCTTCCCGGCCGAGCGAAGACTGTCCTCCCCCATGGCCTTTCGGCTTGGGGAAGGGGCGGTTGCCCCTCGGGGGGTCGCGCGAGTCGCCTCCGCCCTCGAGGACAAAGGTGTCCTGAGGCCGTGGCTCGTTACGCCCCTCCTGTCTGGGGTGCTTGAGGGGATCCTTGGCCCCCCGATCGGCAGGGGCGGGAGCCCCCTGGGTCTTCTTCCAGATGTCGTCTTCCTCCGCCCGAGCGTACTTTTCGAGTATGTTGAAGAGCTCGTCGGCAGAGGAGGGCAGCTCCGGGAGAGCCTTCGGTGGAGCTCCCCCGGGAGGATCCCGCTTTTGCATGCTTCGATGACCGTAGAGTCGGGGATGTGGGCCACTTTGCTCTTCACTTGAGCAAAGTGCTTGAAGAAGCTTCGGATGGTTTCCCCAGTCCTCTGCCGGACGGTGTACAGCTGCGAGGAGTCCAGGGGACGCACGTAGTTCCCCTGGAAGTTCGCGCAGAACTCCCGCTTGAGCTGCGTGAAAGACTTGATGGAGCCGGCCTTCAGGTTGTAGAACCAGGAGCGGGTAATGCCGGTGAGGTAGAGGGGGAAGACGTTGCATTGTACCGTCTCGTCCCCTCCGGCCGCGGAGATGGCTGTGGAGTACACCTGCACAAATTCGTAAGGATCGGCCTCACCGTTATAGTGCTCAATGTGTGGAGGGCGGTAGGGCTGCGGCCACCGAATGCTGCGAAGTCTTCGGCATAGGGGCTGGTTAGCCCCCTGCACTTCCCGGGGAGAGTCCCGGTCGCTGTCTTCTTTGACGGGGGACACGCCCTCGTTATCAGAGTCTGGGAGCGGTCCGAGAGGTCCGCCGGAGTGGTGGTGGCGACGCTTTTCTTCTGGGCCGGGGCTGAGTTCCCGGACGTCCGGGCTCTCCTCCGGGGAGGCTGGCTCTTCAGCGGGTCTCTTCCCCGGACCGGTGCGAGAGCGAGGCTCTCCGCGCCCGCGGCCAGGGGGAAGCTCTTCCCCGCGCTCGGGTGAATGCATTCGCTCGACCTCCCCCCGGGAGAAACGGACCTGTCCCGCCGAGGGAGGGAGCTTTTGCACTGTAGCTACCGGCCCAAAGGCTTCCGGGGCCGGCTGGGGAGAGTCCCCTGCGAAGACCCCCGGGACCGGAAAGGGGGAAGCCCCCGTATTATCCGGAACCGGGGAGGGGGCGCCCACGGCGATGTCTGGAACAGAAGTGGAGGGAGCCTTCGTGGCAACGACCGGAACCGGAAAGGGGGAAGCCCCAGTAATATCCGGAATCGGCGTCGGGGGAGCCCTCGGGGCGACGTCCGGAGCCGGGGAGCCGATGCTGGGGGAAGTCCGCTGAGGCACGGGAGCTGCTCTGTCGACCGCCGCTGGTGCGATAAACGCAACACGCGGGGCGGGACTGGCTCCCGGCGTAGGGAAAACCCCCGGCACGTAATGGGCCCTCGGCCCCGGGAATGGGCCCGGAACGGGGTATCCCCTAGGCGCCACGAAGGGCCCAGGTAGGAAGTAGCCCCCCGGCACCGGGACGGGCCCGGATGCCGGGAAGGGTCCGGACGTATAGCTTGCAAGGGGAGGGAATCCCCCGGCGGGGTCATACGGGGCGGACAAACCTCCGGAGGCCGGAGGTGCCACTGGGTGACCCATAAACGGGGGCATAGCCCCCGGGTATGGGTGCGGCGCAAATGTGGGGGCCGGAGGCCGCGCCAACACGCTGAGCAGCTCATCCATAGAGCGCTGGGCGCGGAGCTGGCCCTCCACTAAAGCTTCGAGCAGGGCATCCCGGGGTGCCGGGGGAGCCGTCGGGGGGAGACTGGTCCCGGCCGAGGTCCCTGCGGCCGCCGGGAGCGACCTGGAGGTAGAAGCTCCTAAGTTAAGAGGGAAGGTGGGAGGCGGTACCTGGGTCTGGCCGCCTCCGAGCGGAAGCGCCGGGACAACCGTGTCCCAGACGGGTGGCGCCGGGTCTCCGAGACCGGCGTCACCGGGAAGGGTGCGAGCCCTTGTTCTTGGGGGAGCCATGGCATCTTGTCACGAGTCCCCACGGTCGGTGCCAACTGTCGTGGTATTACGAATACCCCGGCAGGTTTTGAGAACGATCCTAGAGAAGAAAGCGCAGCGCGGGTTGACCGGGTGACCGGTCCTCCCCCGCCGGACAAGCACAAGAAAAAGACACGAGGATTTATACAGGTTCGGGTCCCGGTGGGGGCCCTAGTCCTGTCGGCGTGCTCCCGACCGGAGTCGGCTGGGGAGGCTCTCTCGGGGGAGAGGCTTCCGGAGCACACCTGTGAGTTTTGGCTACTTAGCAATAATGAATCAGTTGTTCTTACAACAGGGGGTACAAGGGCTATTTATAGCCCCAAAAAGAAGCAAAAAGACCTATCTACCCCGGAAGCCACCGTCAGATTGAGGGGTAGCGACGTCCTTCTACCGGTCAGGAGCCTTGGATGCTTGACAGGTGGTCGCTGATTCCCGAGGCGCTCCTCGTGTGACCTGCACGTGATCAACAACCAAAGACTTTACCTTTAGAAGGGCGATGAGGCCCGGGACATGCACCGGAGGCCAGGTCCCGGGAGCCAAAAGGCGGTGCCCGGAGCAGGCATCGGAGGCCACGTCTCCGGCCAAATGGCGGCGCCCGGGATCGGCACCGGAGGCCAGGTCCCGAAAGCCAAAAGGCGGCGCCCGGAGCAGGCACCGGAGGCCACGTCTCTGGGCGAATGGCGGCGCCCGGGACCGGCACCGGAGGCCAGGTCCCGGGAGCCAAAAGGCGGCGCCCGGGACCTGCCCCGGAGGCCAGGTCCCGGGAGCCAGAAGGCGGCGCCTGGAGCAGGCACCGGAGGCCAGGTCCCGGGAGCCAAAAGGCAGCGCCCGGAGCAGGCACCGGAGGCCAGGTCCCGGGAGCCAAAAGGTAGCGCCCGGAGCAGGCACCGGAGGCCACGTCTCCGGGCGAATGGCGGCGCCCGGGACCGGCACCGGAAGCCAGGTCCCAAGAGCCAAAAGGCGGCGCCTAGGACCGGCCCCGGAGGCCAGGTCCCGGGAGCCAAAAGGCGGCGCCCGGGGCAGGCACTGGAGGCCACGTCCCCGGGCAAATGGCGGCGCCTGGGACCGGCACCGGAGGCCAGGTCCCGGGAGCCAAAAGGCGGCGCCCGGGACCTGCACCGGGGGCCAGGTCTCCGGGCGAATGTGACACAACTTACCTGGACTTAGTCTCGCGGAGATTTCCCCCAGCAAGCCACTCGCGGAGGTTCCGGGCCTTGGGCCTGGTAACTCCCCGGAATGGGGAAGGACCCCGGAGCAAGTTGGCCTCCCGGCGCGGGAAGCATCGCCAGGACCAGGAATGCCCCAGACGCAGGTGCACCTCCGGGCGCGGGGAACATTCCCGGCCCGGGAAAGGTGGGGTGCCCCATGAAGAACTAAGGCGGTGCCCTAATAAACCGATATGGGGGTGGGTAGACAGGAGCGGGGGGCCGCTCCAGGACGCACAGTAGCTCCTCCAGGGTGTGCTGGGTACGAAGTTGGCCCTAGACCAAAGCCCCCCCAAGAGGATCTCCGATGACCGGAACGGAGAGTTGGGGGGTGCTAGGCACCGCAAGCTCGGTCGCGGTCGCCAAGTCAGAAATGGGGACCCTCCTATCAGGGACCGCGGGTGGAGGAGATAGCTCCTCCCCCCGGGCCCCCCCGGACGGCAGGGTAATGACAGCACCATCTTGCGGAGGTGGTGCTGAGTCGCTGGGACCGGCGCCACCAGAAGTGGAGAGGGCTTGAGCTCTAGTTCTTGGGGGAGCCATGGCAATTCATCACGAATTCCCCACGGACGGTGCCAACTGTCGTGGTATTCCGAACACCACGGCCAGTTTCTTCGGATGTAAGTGACACGCGTACAGCGGCGCGAGCTGACCGAATGACCGGACACCTCCCGCCGGGCAATAGGGAGATTGATACGGTGATTTTTATACAGGTTTGGGTCCCAGTGGGGGCCCTAGTCCTGTCGGCTCCCTCCGGACGCAAATCCGCTGGGAAGGTGTTCTCTCAGCGAGAGAGATCTCCAAGAGAGCCTGTTGTTTTGAGTCTATATGAATTGAGTTCCAATCCCCCCAAATGAGGTACATGGGGGGTATATATAGCCCCTAAGAAACGCAAAAGACCAAAAAGGCCTAGCTACGACCGCTGGATTGAAGGGCGTTGATGTCATTTGACTGGGTGAAGGGCTCAGATGCTCGACAAGTGTCCTCGTCAGCTTTCCGAGGATTTTTTTGGTCACCAGCAATCCTCCCGAATCTTCGGGACTCTTCGGGGGCCCGAAGACCCTCCGGGGACCCGATGGCCCTCCGGGACTCTCCGAGATCCGGTGATGCTCCGGATCTCACCGGGGATCCAGTGACCCTCCGGGACTCTCCGGGGGCCTGAAGACTCTCCAGGGACCCAGTGGCCCTCCGGGACTCTCCGAGACCCGGTGATGCTCCGAATCTCACCGGGGATCCGGTGACCCTCTGGGACTCTCCGGGACCTGGTGACGGTCCGGATCTTACCGGGGGTCCGATGACTCTCCGGGACTTCGGAGAGCCCTTGGGGGCTCCCCCAACAGCAGGACTCTCTGGGACTTTCCGGGGGCCCGAAGATGCTCCGGGGGCCCGGGGAACCTTCAGGAGTTCGGAGCCCTTGGGAGTTCCCCCAACAAGGTTATTTTTAATTGTGCACATGCATACTGTATGTTTAAGAATTAGGTTTTGTAAATATATATGTGTATGTATTTAGAAATTATGAAACTAGGTTATTTTCAATTAAATGCATGCATGCATGCTCTATATTTAGAAATTATGTTTTTGAAATGTATATGTGTATGGTTTTAGAAACTATGTGCATGTGTGTATGTTTGTAGAAAGTATAAAATTAGGTTATTTTTAATTGTGCACATGCATACTCTATGTCTGAGAATTAGGTTTTGTAAAATATATATGTGTAAATATTTAGAAATTATGAAACTAGGTTATTTTCAATTACATGCATGCATGCATGCTCTATGTTTAGAAATTATGTTTTTCAAATGTATATGTGTATGTATGGTTTTAGAAACACTACCACAGAAACAAGCATCCAGGACGGCACATCACAGACGGTTATGAACTGTTCAATGGAAAACCGTCTGCGAAGGCCTGTCGGGAGAATATGTTCAGTTATCACAGTCGGTTCTGATGTCAAAAACAACTGTGATAGTAAACCAGACAGTTCTGAACACAAAACCGTCTGTAATAGTCGACTTATCACAGACGGCTCTAACCTAAATCCGACTGTGATAGATACAATCGGTTCCCAGCTGAGAACCGTCTGTGATAACTAGAATATTACAGACGGTTCGGAACTCAGAACCGACTGTGATATATACAGTTGGTTGTGAATTAAGAACCGACTGTGATAGTGTAGTTATCACAGACGGTTCAGAGGTCTGAACCGACTGAAAAAGTGCCGGCGCTTCGAATTCTCAACTGTGATCATTTCTGTCTCCGATCTTTCGCGCGCGACGCCTAGGAGAACACGAAGCATCGCTTTGGAAGTTCTATAAATTGATAGTGGAAAAATTGTCATTTACTTTACAAGTTTTTATAATTCTCAGACTGTTTGACTCCTTAGCTTCTCTGCGCCAATGGCATCCTCGTTGGCATCGTCAGCCTCGCCCTCCCCGGTAAGAACTCTCAATCTTTTGGACTTACCACTGTATTGTTAATCCCTGTTCAATACATTCTTGACCTGTTGATTTGCACAGTGAAGGGGAGCCGTGGAAGACACTGGCAAAGTCAAGGACGAGCTGAGGGCCCTCCAGGAGGAGCACAAGCTCCTCACGGAGAAGCACACTCGGCTACGGCTTGACCTTGACGATCTCTTCCAGCGCATTCAGCGCATGAAGACGGATGGTGACAATGCTAGGGCGAGGACGAGGCGTCTTCGCGAGGAGAAGAAAGCCGCAGATATGACCATCGCTGGCTGCGGTTTGACTATGAAAGATACCATCGCGAAGCTGAGGGAGGTCTCAGGCCTTCTCAACGCGGTAGTAGTTGATCCTAAGAAGGACAACTTGTTGCTGGAGGAGTCCAGCGTCCTGGCTGCAAGTCAAACTGACTTTATTCTAGATGCAGCCAGAGCTAAGACCACTCCTTGACCTAGCATTCTGTATTTTTACTTTTTTTTTGTAAGTGATGAAAAAAAATTATTGAAAACTTTGTTCTTATGTCAACTTTCCAATTTTCCAGCACATTCTTGGACTGCATGCTATCTTCCCTCTTTCTTTATCTTTCTTTAGCTTTTGTCGAACATTCGACCATACAAAGGTATGTGCACTGTGTGCGATCAAGGAACGACTATCGCGATCTTTGGCTTGTGAGGGCAGTCCATCGGAGCCCTTCAAATAATATAGAAACAATATAGAAGTCGTAGGTCCCATGCAAATAATAGAAAAAGAATATAGAAGTTGGGCTTATTTGGCTGGATGGCATTGTGGCATGCCAAACGCCTCGAGTTATATATCAACGTGCTTTGAATATCACAAACGGTTCTGAGGTAAAAAACGTCTGTGATAGTCACATTACAGACGGTTTTTATGTAAGGCCCGACTGTGATAGTCCCAACAGTGTCCGCCGCCTCGAATTCTCAACTTCTTTCAATATCACAGACGGTTTTTAACTCCAAACCGTCTGTGATAGTAATATTACATACGGTTTTTATGTAAGGACCGACTGTGATAGTCCAAACAGTGTCGACGCTTCAAATTCTCAGCGGTTCAACTGGAAGCAAAACTCCAGGGAGGGAACAAGTATTTGTAGAAGTCGAACAGTTCAATATTCCATAGGCATATTAAAGACGGTTCGGACATCAGAACAGTCTGTAATATTAAAGCAGACGATTTTGATCTCCCAACCGTCTGTGATAGTCCCAACAGTGCAATTCTCTACATGCAATTGTTGATAACCGCACATAATAACTGCGCAGATGAAGAGAATTATTTATTTATTTCAAATTTAATTTGCATCGAATTATGTAATCTGACGCTTTAACTTTCTAAGTGGGCACTACTATTTTGCCGTGTTCCAGTTTATCTCCCGAGAATTTACCATGACGGTATTGATCTTGAAAACAAGTAGTGCGCTCCACTTCAAATTCTCAACAGTGTGTTGTGTCTTTTCCATTTCTGATGTTTGCGCGGTGCACTAGCCTGGGAACACGAAGCGTCGACTTGGAAATTGTTTTTCATTAATGATGAAAAAATTAACTAAAAATTTGTTCTTATGTAAATTTTACAATTTTCCTGCACGTTCTTGGAGAAAGAGAAGTGGAGCGGTTCGACTGGAAGCAAAACTCCAGGGAGGGAACAAGTATTTGTAGAAGTCAAACAGTTCAATATTCCAGGCATAGTAAAGACGGTTCGGGCATCAGAACCATCTGTAATAGTCATATTACAGACGGTTTGGACATGAGAACCGTTTGTAATATTAAAGCAGACGGTTTGATATCCCAACTGTCTGTGATAGTCCCAACAGTGCAATTCTCTACATGCAATTGTTGATAACCACACATAATAACTGCGCAGATGAAGAGACTTAATTATTTACTTCAAATTTAATTTGCATCGAATTATGTAATCTGACTCTTCAACTTCCTTTGCCGTGTTGCAGTTTATCTCCCGAGAAGTTATCATGAATTTATTGACCTTGAAAACCAGTAGTGCGCTTTTTAAAACTTGAGGCACCCGCGCATATGAACTGTCACCTTCTGGTTCTATAAATAGCGAGGCTCCTAAATCCCTGTCTTTATTCCCTCCTCAACTCCCACCTTGATGGTGAGCCGAGATTCCAATGAGGTTATTGAAATTGAGAGTGATGAGGAAGAGATAAGGAATGAACTCGATCAGGATCTTCAGAAAGTAAGTCCTCTCTAAAACTCTAATGCAGATCTTTCTTTTATGACTTGATTACCTCGAAACAAATGCATTTCGAAATCCACAGGTGCCTGAGGAAATGCTCCCTCCAAAGAAGAGACTTAGAAATGATGAAAGATCCTCCAGTGGAGCTGCAGCGAAGACTCTAGAGGGTGCTGAGGCCTGTGTTGCCACATTGCCCCTTGCAACCCCTCCAGTTGCATCGACTCCACCTTTGGAGATCCACAACAATCCTTCCAATATCCCCTCTTCAACACCTTTGTATCATCAGCTTTTCTTGGATGATCAACTTTCTGGGGTAAGGCGCACACTTCCGCGTCCAAATCCACTCCGAAGCTTGGCAATCATCTTCACCCTCTCTGCTGGTTATGTCTTTCAAAACTAACCCATGCATATGTGCAGGAGGAGAAAGCTGTCTTGTGCAAAACTCTCCAAAAAAAAAAAGAGGCGCAGGAGAAGCGTTCTGAGGGGATGTCTTCTGCCATTCTGCACTTGGCAGAGTGCTTTGAGTTGCAGCTTCATCTCCAGCTTTGGAGATCCACAACAATCCTTCAAATATCCCCTCTTCAAAACCTTTGTTGTATCATCAGCTTTAATTTCTTGGATGATCCTACTGATGCCAAATCCACTCCTTTGCTGAGAGATGATGTAGATAGTCTTAGAGCCATTGGTAGTTCTCCTAGGGCGGCCAGTGTAGATCCTACTGATGCCAATACGTCCCTAGGAGAACTTTGTAAATTACTTTCAGAACAGGTCGACGCTAATTAATTGGTCGCTTGTATCCCTTATGTATGGAAAGATT
The DNA here is from genome assembly GCA_019359835.1 of Pharus latifolius. NCBI lineage: Eukaryota > Viridiplantae > Streptophyta > Magnoliopsida > Poales > Poaceae > Pharus > Pharus latifolius. The sequence continues at coordinate 23,541,700 of CM033322.1, forward strand.
GTAAGAAATAAGAAATTTCTTTTCCTTATATATCTGGCTTTTCGATTGATTATGTAACAGATAATCACCAAATGATGTTCTGTGTGAAAATGTTAACAAGAAAATACTGCTGCAATCAAGACGATTTTTAACTCAAAACCGTCTCTGATAGTAACATTACAAACGGTTTTAATTTCAAGACCGACTGTAATAGTCTCAAAATTCTTTGAACATCCACAGACATATATATACAACAAATATGAAAAACAAGATAAAACCAAATAGTCTCAACGTTCATTTTTTCAAATACTAACATTGAAATAAGATAGAACCAAATATGAAAAACAAGTGGAACAATTGACCACTAGTCGAACGGTTCGACTGCAAACAATCCAGGTTATTATAGACGGTTCGGACCTTATCACCGTCTGTGATAGTAGAGCAGAGTGTTGATTTTATAATTATCACAGACGGTTCTGAGGTAAAAACCGACTGTGATAATCATAGACGGTTCTGAAGTAAAAACCGACAGTGATAATCACAGATGGTTCTGAAGTAAAAACCGACTGTGATAGTAAAGCGGACTGTTTTGAGCTCAGAACCGTCGGTGATATTGTAATTATCATAAACGGTTCTTAATTAAAAACCGACTGTGATATTAAAGCGGACGGTTTTGAGCTCATAACCATCTATGATATTTCTGTCATAGTTCTTCACAAAATGCACCGATATTACCGACGGTTTAATAAAGTGAAACCCGTCAGTGATATTCTGTTATTCAAAAATGCACCGATATTACCGACAGTATGATATAGAACCGTCTGTATTGAACCTGGTATAAAAGGTCTTTTGGCGGATGTTTTGAGCTAGTCGTACACTCTTGCTCGACATACACTGTCCAGTTCGAAGAGATTTGGGGCAAAGAAGAGCGAAATCTCGAAAGGCCGGGGGAGCATTTGGGGGCAAAAATTTGAGGATCCAAGGTTGGTACTTGCTCCCAAGGCATACACATTACTTGATTTCATCATCAATATCGATCTCCATTGATTGATCAAATTAGAATGAGAGGGAGGGGAAGCTACAGTGGCAAATCCTGGTTGTAACTCATTTTCGACCTGTATTGTAGCTATTTAATTGCTTTATGATGTGTGTTATCCACGCCCCCAACTAATTGCTTGCAGTTCAAGTAGTAGTTAACTATTTATACCGCAAACTCCGCATCAAACACTAGCTAGCTAGATTTATATAATTTATCGCGTGTCGACCGTACATAGAGTAGTATTACTAATTAGCATGTGTATGAATTTGATTAATTGTAGATGGTCCAAGACTGGATGTATAATGACAACCGAGTGGGTGAGGAATACATGAAAGGTGTTTTTGATTTCCAAAAGGTTGCTGAGCAAGACATGGCGAAGAAGGGTTTACCATATATGTACTGTCCTTGTGTAGACTGCCAGAATCTTAAGATGTTCACAACTCATCTCAAATTGTCGCCCACTTGATCCGACGTGGTTTCAAAAAGGGGTACACGTGTTGGGTCCACCATGGAGAAGAGCCAACTGCAGAAACAAGTGCCACTTAGGTTGAGGAACAGGACATGTCGGATCCAAACAACGACTTCGACGAGGATATGCCAGAGGATGACAATTTAGATGACATGTTGCGTGATGTGGAAGGAAATCACAGTGAAAGGGAGTTTGGCAAATTCAAGCGCTTGATTGAGGACTCAGAAAAGCCGTTGTTCCCTGGTTGCAAGTCGAAGTACACAAAGTTGGCCTCTGTGCTTGAACTGTTAAAATTGAAGGCAAGTAACAGCTGGACCGACAAGAGTTTCACGGCACTGTTAGATCTTTTAGTGGACATGCTCCCGGAAGGAAACGAGTTGCCAAAAAACACCTACCAAGCGAAAAAGCTGTTGTGTCCTTTGCGAATGGAAGTAGAAAGGATACACGCATGCCCTAATGATTGCATCCTTTATCGTAACGACTACAAGGATATGCATGTTTGTCCGGTGTGCAGCGCATCCCGCAATAAGCGTAAGGACCGAATCGACGATGGTGACTGCGTTGAGATAAAGCAAGGACCTCCTGCTAAGGAGTTGTGGTATTTGCCAGTCATTCCCTGCTTGCAGCGTTTGTTTGCAAACTATAAAGAGGCAAAATTACTGCGTTGGCACTCGGAAGACCGGAAGAAGGATGGAAAGCTGAGACACCCCGCTGATTCTTCGCAGTGGAGAAACATCGACAGGGAATTTGTTAACTTCGGAGCAGAATTGAGGAATATAAGGTTCGGGTTGAGTACCGATGGAATTAATCCTTTTGGTAACATGAGCAGTCGGCATAGCACTTGGCCAGTTCTTTTGTGTATCTACAACCTTCCTCCTTGGTTGTGTATGAAGCGCAAGTACATCACGATGTCTCTACTTATCTCAGGACCAAAACAACCCGGAAACGATATTGATGTGTACCTAGCACCATTGATAGAGGGTCTCCTAACAATGTGGAACGAAGGGGTGTAGGTATGGGACGCATACAAACGAGAGAACTTCATCCTACGTGCTATGATATTCTGCATCATCAACGATTTCCCTGCCCTTAGAAATTTGTTGGGCCATAGTACGAAAGGAGCCAAAGCCTGCCCCCACTACGAAGATGAGACTGAGAGCATGTGGCTGAAGAATTGCAGGAAAACAGTGTACATGTGTCACCGTAGGTTTCTTCTAAAGAATGACACATATCATAAGAGGAAGAGAGAATTTGACGGCCACAAGGAAGATGGTTCAGCCCCGAAGCCTACGCGTGGGAAAGATGTTTACTCACGGGTGAAGGACATAGACGTTGTGTTTGGAAAGGGTCGTAAATTGAAACCCCGCACGAAGAACTCTTGGAAGAAGAGATCGATATTTTGGGACTTACCGTATTGGGAGCATTTAGAGGTTCGTCATTGCATTGATGTCATGCATGTAGAGAAGAATGTTTGCGACAGTTTAATCGGCCTATTGCTGAACATTCTGGGGAAGACAAAGAATGGCGTCAATGTGCAGTGTGACATGATCGAAATGAGAATCAGGCCTGAGCTAGCACCGAGAGAGGACGATAAAGGCCGTATATACCTCCCCCCTGCATGCTACACTTTGTGCAAGGCTGAGAGGACAGAACTTTGTAAGTGTCTCTATGGTGTTAAAGTTCCATCGGGTTACTCCGCAAATATGAAAAAGCTTGTGTCCATGGGCGATTTGAAATTGCTGGGTATGAAGTCTCATTATTGTCACGTGTTGATGACACAAATGCTTCTTGTTGCCATCCAGAGTATTCTGCCGCATAAGGTCAGAGAGACGATCACGAGGCTGTGTTTTTTCTTCAATTCAATTTCTTGCAAGGTCATTGATCCCGATGGACTGGATTCTCTGTAGAGCGAGGTGGTTCGAACTCTCTGTCAGCTTGAGATGTATTTTCCTCCATCGCTTTTTGATATCATGGTCCATCTCACCGTCCACCTTGTCAGAGAAATCAAGATATGTGGACCCGTGTTCCTACGTTATATGTATCCATTCGAGAGGTACATGGGTGTACTTAAGGCCTACGTGAGGAATCGGTCCCGGCCCGAGGGTAGCATTGTCGAAGGCTATGCAGCGGAAGTGGTTGTTGAGTTCTGCGTCGATTACATGGCCGAGGTAGAAGCAATAGGAGTTCCTGTGTCTCGTCACGAGGGGAGGCTTGATGGTGTTGGCACTATTGGACGGAGAGCCATCACTCCTAATTTTGATATGTACTCGAAAGCTCATTTTTGGGTCTTGCAACACATGACGGAGGTGTCTCCGTACATCGACGAGCACAAGGAGATGCTACGACAAGACAATCCTCGCCGATCCGAGGTTTGGATCACGGGACAACATAACAGTTAACGTGTGGATGAAAGTGCAAATCACCGGAGAGTCTGCAAGTGAGAACCTTAAATGGTTGGCAAAAGGGCCCACGTTTACTGTACAGACATGGCAGGGATACGACATCAATGGGTACACATTTTACACGAAAGCTCAAGATCGAAAGAGCACTGTGCAAAATAGTGGAGTGAGCGTAGAAGCTTTACATGAGGAGTTCACCGAGACAGGCCCAACAAGGGTAGTACGTGGATTGAACTCATACTACGGGTTCATTGAAGAAATTTGGGAGCTCGATTACGTACTGTTCAAGATTCCCCTGTTTTGATGCTGATGGGTCCAAATCGATCGAGTTGCTTATAAAGATGAGCCATTCATACTTGCAAATCAAGCCATTCAGGTCATTTATGTCACTGACCCGGCCAATAAGAAGTGGCACGTCGTCCTTCATGGCAAGAGAAGGATTGTTGGAGTTGAAAATGTCGTAGACGAGAAGGAATACAATCAATTTGATGAGATTCCTCCATTTGGAGATGGCGTACAGGTCGATACTGAAGACACCGATGAAACCAGTTACGTGCGTATGGATCACCAGGAAGCGTTATACTTTAAAGGTAATCAACCGTATGTCTTTATCTCTCTGTTTCCATCGGTATAGCTTATATCTCCTGTAATTCTCGTCTTTGCAAGGCCGCGGCAAATGGAAAGTTGAGGATAACATGGTTGTGTACGTGGAAATTGTCGGTCAAAGTCCCCATTTGTATGTAACATTAACTTGAGCATGCTCCACATTGTATGTTAAATTTATTTGAGCATGCTCCACATTGTAACCAATTTTCAGATCTACGTACACTGTAACCAATTTACAGAGCATTTAGACTACATTTGAAATATCTGAGCGTTCATTTAAAACAAGTTTTCGAGCATTCAGAGTTGAAAGCTACAGATCAGTTTCAAGTTGTAAAACTTACGTTCAATAGAGAGATTATCACAGACGGTTGAATTATCACAGACGGGTATGAATATAGAACCAACTGTGATATCCCCAACAGCGTCTCCGACGCTTCAAGTCTTCACGTGCACGGTCGGTTCTCAAGTCGAAACCGTCTGTGATAATCTCAGTCACAATCGGTTCTCAACTCACAACCGTCTGTGATAATCTCTCACTATGTAGATTATAACAGACGGTTTTTTTGAGAACTGACTGTGATAATATTATCACAGACGGTTATGAATATAGAACCGACTGTGATATTCCCAGCAGTGTCCGACGCTTCGAGTTCTTAACGTGCACCGTCGGTTCTCAAGTCCAAACCGTCTGTGATAATCTCAGTCACAGTCGGTTCTCAACTCAAAACCGTCTGTGATAACCTTTATGGAGATTATCACTATGGAGATTATCACAGACGGTTGTGAATGTTGGACCGACTGTGATAATCTCTACGCAGTACATAGTTCAAGGCGGGCTTTGTCCCGCTCATTTCCAGACTTCGCAACTATTTGCCCTAGCCCTCTCCGCCCTCGCACCGTCTGTCGCGATCACCTCCATCGCCTCCCACCATCTCCTCCTCTCCGTCCGTCGCGATCACCTGCATCGCCTTTCCACCGTCAGGCGCGATCACCTCCATCGCCCTCCCGCCTTCCGACGCGATCACCTCCATCGCCTCCCCACCGTTTCTGTCATTCTTGGTTAATTATAAGTATATGGGTTTTGTTATAGAATTATTAGTTGCAAATTTACTTAAACTGTTCTCTCTTTCACTTATGTTAGGAACTGATATGTCTGGTGATGAAATGCACCACTCGGGGAGTCAGAGTGACCTCGCTGGCGATGAGACGCCTGGGCCAGAGGTCGCCACGTCCCCCGTGACCCAGCCGCAGAAGAGAAAGGGGTGAGGCCGGACGACATGCGCGCGTCTGGATAAGCGGGAAAAGCAGCACGTCCAGTTCGACGACAATGGTGTGCCGGAAGCTCCGAACAAACTTGTCGGTCAGTACCGCTCACTATGCGGCAAAGTGGCAAGGGAGCGGGTGCCCATCACCACCTCCGACTGGGGTCAAGTGCCCCCAGAGTGCAAGGATGCGCTGTGGGAAGAAATGCAGGTGGCGTTTCACATTCCCGAGGATCGCCACTTCACCATCCGCCGGAGGACACTGATGTCAATAAACAAGATGTGGAGGAACTTCAAGAGCCACCTTGTCAGGCTCTATGTGAAGAAGTCGAAGACCCCCGTCGATGGCTTCCCTTTCGTGACTCCCGAGGCATGGCAGTAGTTCGTCGAGATGAAGGCCAAGCCAGAGTTCCAGGAGCTTAGTGCGAAGGGCCAAGCTAACCAGGCCAAGAATACCCACCCACACAGACTAGGCAGTGGTGGGTATGTGGGGAAGAAGGCGTTGTGGTGGAAGCAGGACGAGGAGGCTTCCCAGTCTTCGGCCGGCAGTCCTTATGTGGGCATAACGGACGTGCGCGCCCGCAATTGGTGCCAAGCAAGATCGACGATGACCTCCTCCAGAAGCGTCTCTGTGAATAACCCTGCGGACAGGGAAGTGATCGACCGGCTGGTAAGATTGCCCGATCACGTACTATCCTCGTAACACGCATGCAATGGGTTGTATTGCTAAGTTCTCCTGTTGCAGGTGACGCTGAGTGCGCAGGCGGCATCCGGAGAGTTCAACCCGAGGAGGGACAGGGATATCCTCACAGCGGCGCTAGGAAACATGGAGCATCCAGGCCGCGTGCACGGCCTCTCGGTGCCACTGTGCCTTGGAGGCATGGTTTCCCTGATGATGAGGAGGCGGCTAATAGGAGAAAGAGATCCCACCAAGCCCGCGATGAATGGCTCAAGGAGGAGATGCGATCGGAGTTCACTGTTCGGGACAAAGCACTCCTGCAGCAGTTGTCGGAGATGCGGTCCATGTATGAAGAGCTAAGAAAGGCGACCCAGGGCACCCCCCTTCTAGCAGCGGAAGTACCGACCCTCATTCTTGGCCACCGTAGTAGCTGCCCGTCTGCGCCGGGGTCTTCGCAGACGGAGCCCTCTCCAAAGTATCTGGTGGACTTTCTGCAGGTAATGACCGTTTGTCTATGTTAATTCATTCGAAAGTGAAAAGCGGTGAAATTCAATATGTTAATGCGCACTGTTTGTAGGAACCCGCCTCCTGCAAGCTTATGGTGCTGGCCGGTCTCTTCCCGATCGAGGCTGGCCGTGGGATGGCGCAACCATGCACGGCGGGGGCCACAATCCACGGTGCCCCTCTATGTGAGGGTTTTGCATGGGTCCAGGTGGACAGTGTCTTTGACCATCGCAAGGGTTTTCCTTTGGAGAAGCCGCTGAACGACGATATTACCACTCTTGGGGATGCGGTGCACACGTTAGTGCAATGGCCCAAGAAAGACATCGTCCTGGATGAGGTAATTGCCCCACCAGTTTCATAATTCGTACTGTAATAATAGCCCTCAGAGTTAGTGTCCTAATACGTAGGTTCTTACATCACAGACATCACAGACCGACACACGGCCTACTAGCCAGCCGACCCCTCCGATGACAAAGCTAACTCCGACTAGGAGGCAACCATTCAAGAAGCTGTCCAGTAGAGGAAAAGCAAAGAAGTGCCCGGTGAAGGAGAGCAAGAAGAGTGCGCTAGCTCTCATGCCGTTCACTCTGGGGATGCCCATGGCCTCCGATACCACAATTTCGAGCATGGGGTTAGCATGCCAGAGCCTGCATGCATGGTACATGAGGAGGACAAACCAGACCAAGATGCAGCGTCCGACGCACATCATGGTCAAGTACACCGTGGCAGAGTTCCATAACGACGTTGGGACCTACTCGGTGACTTTCGAAGACCTGCACAATTTACTGAACAAAGATGCGCTCGACTTGTGCACACCCCCAAACTTAGATTAAATTTTTAATTCTTTACGTGTAACATGTAGCTACCACTGGATCCTACTGCTACTTATTCCGAAAAGGAATAAGGTGTTCTACCTTGATTCATTGCAGAGGAAAGGGTACTCGTATTGCGGCGCACGAGATGTATTCGAAAGGTGATGATATTCATGTGGACCTGTCTTGCATGCATCTAGATTTACTGTCCTCAAATTGTCAATTTCGACTACCCTCAAACTGTCAATTTTGACAATCCTCAAACTGTCAATTTTGACTATCTACAGGGCTTTCACGAACTACTTTGCCGAGGGAGGGCGACAACACGAGCGGCGAGCCGATAAGTTTCAGTGGTTATAATTTTTGGTACAAATTTCAACTGGCATCTGTTTTACTTTATAACGTGTCCCCAGCTAACTCTCGGTCTGTAAATTGGTAGTGCCATCAGCAGCCGGACGACAATACATGTGGGTTCTACGTGATGCGCCACATGTATGACCTGATCATCACCCCTCACCGCCCAGATTTCCCCGAGGTATACAACTGCTCCCCTTTGTATCGATTTGGCAGAATTTATAACTGCATTGAGCTAATTTTTTCTGTACCAACTCTTGCTGTAGGGGGTCGACTTCCCTTCGGAAAGCTTTGACCCTCGGGAGATCGGTATTGTCCGAGGGATGCTCGCTGAGTTTTTCTTTGTGGAGGTCATATCAACCAAGGAGAAGTTTAGGGACCCGCAAGGTTCGTATTAGTGCGGCCTTACATTTATTTGTACATCTAACACACTGACTTTAATTGTCGATTACATTTATTGGTTCAATCTCAATTGTACATATTTCTGAGTTCTGTGCTGTATATATGAAATGTTATTGTACATGTTTCTAAGTTGTGTGCATGTATATATGAGACTGTATATATTTGAGTACTGTGCATGTATGAAATTCATGAACTGTGTAACACCCCGATTTTTCCCAAATCCTGGCTTGCCTCGTCCCTCTCTATTTCAGAATGAGATCCCAGTTGTGCCAGTAGCTTACCCCAAAAAGTTGGCAATCAAACTTTTTCATTCAGATCTTTTTCACAAATCAGCCCTTTTCAGATTTGTCAGAAGCCCGAAAAGACTAAAAGTCTCAGACCACCTCCAAACTTTGATCTGATTCAGTGAATATCTCCCATTCACTATTATGAACATTTTTCCCTTCTGGAAGAATTTCCAAATCCTGCCCTAAACCTAAGTTTCGACCCTCGCCATTTTTGAAACCCTAATTACCCTGTTTTACCCTAAAGTCGTTTTCCCCACTTTTGTCGAAACCCTTCAGATCTTGCCTGATCTTGTCAAACTTTGGCTAGATGAGTTCCATTAATCTTATGCAACTCATTCCTGAAATCAGATTTCAGATCAGCCCTCCAGATCTCCAGATTTACAATCAAGCCCAATTCCAATTCAAATTTTCCTCACAGATCAGTCCCTGGAGCAACTTTCAGAATTGCAAATCTGCCCTTCTGCCCTTTTGCTGCTGTTTTCGACCAGCACCTGGTCGTTGCCTTCGACCAGCGCACTTCGCCGGAGCCGCGCCGTGTTTCTTGTCGCGTTTGCTCGTCGCCGGCCATCGCCTCTTGTCGCCTGTGCTCGTGATCGGTTGAGCCATCCCGCGCGCACGTGCCAGCAACCAAAACCCTCGCCAAGTCCAGCGGTTAAACGCCTGCGCTCCAGCAGCGTTTTCGCGCGCGCACGCCCATTGCCGTGGCATTGCATGCGTGTACGTGTCACCGCCGGAGCTTTGCTGTTGCCTCCGCATCTGCGCCGTTTCAAACCCAGTTCCAATGTGCCCCGACAATGCTGGCAAAGCAACTGCACAGCCGCATGCGTCACGTCATCATCGCCGCTGTTGCGCCTTCGCCCGACAAAGCTTCTCCCCGGCACAAGCCTTGTTGTCGGATTCCCCCTCGCTAGCTCCGCCTCTTAGCCTATAAATACTCCTAAGTGCTTTGCTTCAGTTCCAGCACCAGAAATCCACCAAACTCCCCAGCACCGCCGTGAATGTCTTCTTCTCCGGCGAGCCAGTGAGAGAGCTCACGGTGCTAGCCCATTTCACAACCCCAATCTCCAATCCAAAGCCATTGGTGAGTTCCCCTCTTCTCCCTCTCTGTGTCATGGCTCCCAATTGCACCAGATCGATCCCCATCGCCGGCGATCGCCGGATTCCCGATTTGCCCTGTTTCCCCAATGCCGTTCGATTCTCTCCAAATTAGCTCTCGATTCTGTAGAAGAAGTTGATCAGTGAGCTTAGTAGAGCAAGCCTGTGGAATCAAAATCCCCAATTGTGCTCAAATCGAAGAAATCCCGATTTGGAACTTCATCAGTTCGCTGGACCTCGCCGCCGAGCTTCTCCGGCCATCCTCCAGTGAAATTAACCCCTCCAGCAGCCTTGTTGTGCCCTAGAGATCATTCTCAAGCTTGGAATTTGAGCTCTTTTGCCTTGTATTGAGAATCCCAATTCGGTGTCTTCTTCTCCGGCACAGTTCACCGGAGTTTGCTTCCCGGCCGATTCAGCCGACACCACTTTGTCCCTTAGCTTTGCCTCACCTCCCTGAGCATTTTCTTCCACTAGCTCGACATCTGGATCTGCCTAGATTGTGAGTTATGCCCTTGTCAAGATTTTGTCCAGAGCTGTGTCTGTGCCGTGTCGCCACCGCAGTTCATCACCAGATTTGGCCGCCTTCCAGCCATTTCCTGCCCTAGATCCTGTTGAATGATTTGATCCTGTTATCAATGCCTACCTCCCAGACAAAGTTGTGCATCAATTGGAGCCCTGTATCAAAAGTTAAGCTTTGCCCTAGTTTTTGGCAATGTCTGCACTATGTCAGTGCATGTCAGCCACTGGCATTAGCCTTGTTTGACCCCTTCTGGTTGAGCAATGGAAATTTCACTTTGTCCCCTAGATTCCTGGAGTTGTGTTCTGCATCTTTCTCTTCTGCCACTTCTCCAGAAAACCTACCTAAGACCAACTTATGGCTATGTCTTGCCGTGGACTGAATGTCGGCCTTTGACATTCAACTTCTTTTGAGCCCATCTCTTCGACCAGCACCCAAGTGACTCTGTCCAAATATTTTCCCTTGCATGCATGATATATGTACTTATTATTTTCTATTGCAACTATTTTATGTATGCTTATGTAGTGTATGTATTGTATTGCTTGTGTCCGCCGCAGAGCCCGAAGCTGAAGGAGAGGAAGAAGTCTTTGAAGATTCGTCCGAATAATTAGACCCAGCAGTGCAAGGCAAGTCTCAACCCCTTGATCATGTCTCGCCTAATATTTTCAAATGAAGTATATTAGTTGTCTTCAAAGTATATGCATGCCTTATATTCAAATGAGAGTATGTTCAAATAATGTGGTTAGATATAACCTAAATGATTGTGAAACCCCTCTTGTGATTGAATACCCATGCATCCTTGTCACCCTAGGATATATGCTTAGAATTATGCTTATGCTTGAAAACTTATGCTAAATATCAAATGGTCGCTTATATGAAAAACATGTTTGAAAACCCCTTTTTGTGAAAGAAAATACAAATTAGAATTGATAGTGAGGATTGGTTTGTATGGAGAGGGTGCGGTGCGCACCAGGGAATGTGGATGGCTCCTCACTATTAATTCATAAGGACAAGAACCTTGTGTTGTGCCTCTATGTGGCATGAAAAACGTACCAACCACTTGCCTGGTATGGGACAGGCACGACTTAGTAGCTTTTTGGTATTAGCAGTTCCCTGCATGGTTTGTCGGTCTGGTTTCTCACGTGGAGAAGCTGGTTGGACGCAGTTCGTCCGTGAGTGATGTGAGTTCAGAAAAAGTATGAGAGGAAAAGGTGGAAAGAAGGAAGACGCCCTATGCCTCTGATTAAGCCGTGCGCGGTTGTAATCATGACGGTCAGATGTCTCGCGTGGACAGACCAAGGCTATGTGTCCTGCGGGAGCATAGGCCAAAGGCTAGGAAGTAAGGTAGTTGGTAGGACCCACAACGGTACTTGAGACTTAATTGTTTATTTATCGGGCGGGGATACTGTTAATACTAGACTGCAAAAGCGTTGTGTGATCTCAGCCTTGTCACATGCGTATAAGTCGCGTGGAGCTGATCCGAATTGAAAGCCGAGTGAAGAAGTGGATTTAAAAAGAGGTACACCTTTGCAAAGTGTAAGAAAAGTATCAGATACTCTGTACTCCCAGGTCATGGAGTATGTTCGCGGTGGATTTATCCATGTGGTTCAGCACAAGTAACTATTTGGAATGTTTTGATAATATGGGTTGATAAAAGTGATGACTCATGGGAGACCATCACATAACAATTTCTTAAAGTCTATTATAAGATTTCCAAAACCCTGCTGTTGAAAATAAAACTCTTATTTAAGAAATCAAAGAACTGAAATCTATACTATTTATGATTATAAGACTTAAGCCCTTTTCTTGATCACTCCTCATCTATATACCTGCATTCTTGTAACGAGACTTGCTGAGCATTGTGTAAAAACATGCTCACCCTTGCCTTTACAAATAAATTCAGAAGAAAGGATTCGAGGATCCCGATTCCCCTAGCCGTGAGCACCAAGAAGAGGAAAGAGCCTTTCCAGACGATTTGAGTTTCCAGGAGGGTCATGAGCCAAGTTGAGTCCGATGTGGAGGAAGCCCTTCCAGAGCCACTGCAGAAGGAAGTGAAGACCTTTGTGGTTGCTTTTTGTGTTGTTTTTCTGTGTTCGGTACTTCGATACCGATTCTTGATTTTGAAAAACTCTCTACTTTTGTATCAACTTTAATTAAGGCCATCCCTGGCATTATGATATTGTAATAGTGGTCCTCGTGACCTTGTACTTGTTTTATCTACCTGCTTTATTGTTTAAAGTGAATCCTGTTGTTCTGAGCTTGTGATGAACCTACCTGTGCGCAATCCACCTGGGCGGTTGCCACGGGATTCCTCAAAGGAGGGTCCCACAAACTGTATATATGAAATGCTATTTATACAGAGGACATCGGTGACTGTTATAATCTTAGACGGTTTGTAAGATCAAAACCGTCTGTGCATAATATGCACAGACGGTTTTGATCTTACAAACCGTCTGAGATTATAACAGTCACCGATAATGACACTATCACAGATGGTTTTGACCTAAAAATCGTCTGTGATATCACACTATCACTATCACAGATGGTTTTGACCTCAGAACCGTCTGTGATATCACACTATCACATATGGCTTTGACCTAAAAACCGTCTGTGATATCTCACTATTACAGACAGTTCTGAGAGTATAAACCGTCAGTGATAAGGAAACAATCACAGACGGTTCCAAGATTACCACCTTCGCTGATAATGACAATATCGCAGATGGTTTTGACCTCAAAGCCGTCTGTGATACTCTAAATACACAGACAGTTCTGAAACAACCGTCTGTGATAAGGACGCTATCGCAGACGGTTCTGAGGTCATAACCGTCTCTGATAATTTGATTATCACAGACGGTTTTGATCTCAGAACCGTCAGTAATAATGTGAGAATCCCATATGGTTTTGACATCAGAACCGTCTGTGATACTCATATTATTACTGACGGTTCTGAGATCAAAACCGTCTGTGGTAGTATGAGTATCTCAAACAGCTTTGATGTTATAACAATCTGTGTATTAGGAGTACCACAGACGATTCTGAGGTTATAACCGTCTCTGATAATATGAGTATCACAGACAGTTCTGAGGTTATAACCGTCTCTGATAATGTGAGTATCGCAGAAGGTTTTGATCTCAGAACCGTCAGTAATAATGTGAGAATCCCAGATGGTTTTGACATCAGAACCGTCTGCGATACTCATATTATTATTGACGGTTCTAAGATCAAAACCGTCTGTGGTAGTATGAGTATCTCAGACGGCTTTGATGTTATAACAGTCTGTGTATTAGGAGTATCACAGACGGTTCTGAGGTTATAATAGTCTGTGTAGTATGAGTATCACAGACGGTTCTGATGTTATAACAGTCAGTGTAGTATGAGTATCACAGACGGTTTTGAGCTTATAACAGTCTGTGAAGGGAAAGATCACAGACGATTCAAAACCGTCTGTGATAGTACATGATTATCACTGACTCGAATATCACTGACGGGTAAGAACCGTCTGTGATGACTGTTTTGACCTGACTGTGATAATGAATTCTGTAGTAGTGAAACTATGTGCATGTGTGTATATTTTTAGAAAATATAAAATTAGGTTATTTTTAATTGTGCACATGCATACTCTATGTCTAAGAATTAGGTTTTGTAAAATATATATGTGTAAATATTTAGAAATTATGAAACTAGGTTATTTTCAATTACATGCATGCATGCATGCCCTATGTTTAGAAATTATGTTTTTCAAATGTATATGTGTATGTATGGTTTTAGAAACTATGTGCATGTGTGTATATTTTTAGAAAATATAAAATTAGGTTATTTTTAATTGTGCACATGCATACTCTATGTCTAAGAATTAGGTTTTTTAAAATATATATATGTAAATATTTAGAAATTATGAAACTAGGTTATTTTCAATTACATGCATGCATGCATGCTCTATGTTTAGAAATTATGTATTTCAAATGTATATGTGTATGTATGGTTTTAGAAACTATGTGCATGTGTGTATATTTTTAGAAAATATAAAATTAGGTTATTTTTAACTGTACACATGCATGCTCTATGTTCAAGAATTATGTTTTGTAAATATATATGTGTATGTATTTAGAAATGGGTCCATAGGGTTGTCAGACATAATGGTGTCATGTTATTTACGCGTGAGATGAATGTGTGTAGGGAATGGCGAGTCCGAAAAAAATTTGCATATTTTATGGTGACGGCATAATTCGCCAGGGGCAAAGCGGGGATGATATGAGCCGTTGCCAGTATGTGACGGGCGAGCTGAGCGTACATAACACCTCATTCCTAGAGCTGAATTTGTGGATCCTGAATATGTTCGGGAAGTGGCCTCGTGATGAAATGGCTCTAATTGAAGGGCTCATCGTTCGTGAGGTAGATAATGAGCCGTACTGGATGCTGCGCGAAATTAAAGGGGACAAATCTTGGAGCTCTTATATTCCAAGAGTGGAAGACCCCCATGGCGGACTGCTCGGCCAGTTCGCGATGTATGTGCAGTTCTGCAACGTATGAGCAGCCGAGTGTGCGGTGGAGGGTGAGCCAAGCGTCATGCCCAGTCCTGCGAGATTCAGGGCTAGCGAGTGGTCGGATGTATTCTGCCATACTCGCGTAGATGTGTGCGAGGTACTGGATTGCCTTCCATCAGTGTCCGACGAAGATGATTCGACGGACTAGGAGGCATCCGATGGCTCTGATGATGATACTCCTGGTCCCCCGCAGGAGTGGCTAGATCACCCAGCATACAGTCAAGCTGTGTTGCCAAGGGATCAGGGTTCGAGGTGGTCTTTCGAGCATGGTGGCTTACAAGTAGAGCAGGAGTTTCAAACCAAGGAAGATCTAAAGAATGCCGTGGCGAGCTGGTCCCTCCCAATTAACCGGCAATACAAGGTCATCAAGTCAAACCCCAACCTTTTTGTCGCAGCCTGTGTAACAGTAGGCTGCCCATGGAAGATTCGTGTGATGCAGCCGAAGGACGACATCAGTTTTGTGGGGACAAGAGTTACCGCACACACATGCCTGCTCATGGAGGCGCTGGACAGACACAGGAACCTAATGTCGGCGTACGTCGGTAATATCATCCAGCCGGCCGTGCAAGAGAACATTTCAATAATGCCGAGAGAAATAATGAAGCAAGTTGTCGATAGGTGTGGATACACTATACGGTATGCAAAGGCCTGGAGAGCAAAACAGAAGGCAATTGAGGGCATGTTTGGCACATTCGACCACGCGTACAACAATGTGGTGCGGTTGCTGTGCAACATCGCTCAGACCAACCCAGGCACATTTTTAGATTTCTTCGATCAGCCAGCTGCACGTCGAGATGGTAGCCCCATACAGAACACTCGGGTACTCCATCGATTGTTCTGGTCATACATCCAGTGCATCGAGGCATTTGCTTATTGTCGTCCGGTCATATGCGTGGATGGTACATTCTTGATTGGAAAGTACAAGGGCAGTCTTCTCATTGCTGCTGCTGCGGATGCTAACGACCAATTGCTTCCATTGGCGTACGCGATCGTCGAGTCTGAAACTCAGAAAGTTGGTTGTGGTTTCTGGTCAACGTGAAGCGGGCGGTTGTTGGTGATCGAGAGAAGGTGTGCATCATATCGGACCGCCACCGAGGGCTGCTCCATGCCATTGAGGTAATGCGCGGGGCCCCAGATGCTCTGTACAAATGGGAGGATGTGCGCAGCCGTTGGTGCATGCGGCACATTGCAGCAAACCTTTTCACACACTTCCGCAGTAAACAGATCATGGATTTGTTCAAGTGGCTATGCATGCAAAATCAACTGAGGAAGTTCCAGGCTGTGTTCGACAAATTGGAGGCGCTGACAGTGAAGTACTCCACGATGATGCGAACGTGAGCAAATTCTCCCAATGGATTTAGGACAAGGACATCGACAAATGGTCCTTGCTGCACGACGAAGATGGCGCAAGGTTTGGGATAATGACGATGAACCTTTCAGAGGTGTCCAATTATGTGTGAAGGGAGTCCAGTGTTTGCCGGTGACTACTGTAGTGGAGATGACATGGTACCGCACAGCCGAGTACTTCAACAACAGAAGTGTAGCCGCCAAAACGCTAGTCGATGATCCAATGAGAACCTTGCCAGATGTTGTGTAGTCCTACTTGACTGCTCGCGTAGACAAGGCCCAGCGGCACGAGGTGACAGTTATAAATAGACTGCACCGAATCATTCAAGTCCGCCTTCGGCAGAAGAACGTGAGCGGCCAACTGTGGCCTGGACGGGTGCACGAGGTCATTCTTGGGGATGTCGCTGAGTACTCATGTAACAAACCGAAGCTACTACACAAGCCCTGCTCGCATGTCCTTGCTTCATGTGTGGCGCTCGGTGTGAGCCCTGCGCCTTACCTTTCAGAGTACTTCAGCCTTGATAACCTTTCAAACACGTGGAGTGGCGTGTGGAGAGTTTTTATGACGCTCGGTGACTACAGAGTTATCCCTGCTAGAGAGACTACCTAGATCCCAGATGTAAATCTAAAGCGAACGGGTCCAGGGCAACAGAAGACACGCCGAATACATAACAACATGGATGAGTCACAGGGGGTAGCTCACGAACTAGGAAATGCTCGATCTATAGGCAGCCCGGACATAGCAGGAAGGATTGTTTGAATGCACTCGGACCATCGACCTAGCTACACTGTGTGTGTTCGACGAAACCTTGTAATAAACTTTGTAATACGCTTCTCATTTGCATTGGATTGTTGTAATCCATACGAAACCTTGTAATATGTTTTATGTTATCTTACTTTCATGTCATGTGCTATCCATGGGTATGATACTTTCAATAACGGTTCCCGTTGTATGTTATGTTACTTTCAATAATGGTTCATGTTTTATGTTTTGATAGGCATGGCTGGCGGGGATAGAGAACTTCCAGAGCTGCTGAGCAGTACATGTGATTGTGGACATCGCGGCCGCATCTTGTCCGAGGGCCGGGACTTGGAGCCGCTGGTAGTTCGTGCTCCCTTGGAGTACTGGCCTCTGCATGAGGGCTACATCCCCATCCTCCGGGATGCAGGTTTATTGCCATTCGCCCGTATGCTACAGATAGGTCAGCATATCACACTAGATAGGTCGTTGATCACCGCATTGGTAGATCGATGGCGTCCGGAGACCCATACTTTCCACTTCCGCTAGGGGGAGATGACAGTCACACTGGAGGATGTGAGCATGCTGCTTGGTTTACCTGGCAGTGGACATCCCATCGTCCCCTGGCCAGCACGCCTAGATTGGCGCACACAGATACACCTCTGATTCAACATCGCTAACCATACTGACGAGATCCCTACATCTAGGCGTGGTGTCCCCTACCCATTTTTGGCGCGCTACCGTGAGTGCCCCGATGATGCCCCCGCCGATGTAGTTCGGCGGCATCTCCTTCGCCTACTTGCTGGTGATGCTGCAGTATATTTTGTTCCCTTCGACGTACGGTGACACTGTGTACACGTGGTTCATTCCCCTGGTCGAGAGTATCGTCGATGCCGACGCAGGGGCCATGCCGCGTTACAACTGGGCGATGGCAGTGTTGTACGCGACGTACAGGGGGCTTTGTGAGGCATGTTGCAGGACCACGGCTGGATCATTGCTGTCCGCATGCCCTGACTGTTGAAGTTATGGTCATGTGAGCACTTCCCCGTTGGTCGGCCGAGGTGGTCATCGTCACAGATTCACCGCTGTTATGTGGCGTACCTGGGAGAGTTTGATCTCCTACCGGACGCGCGCGTCATATGGAGACCATGGACACCAGAGCACATCTCCCAGGTTGCACCGTATGGCATTTCCTCGCATTGCACCGCGGGCCAGGACTGCTGGCTTACATGCCGGCACATGGTGTTCTCACATGTGGTGGAGCCGTATTTTCCGGAGAGGGTGATGCACCAATTCGGGCTACACCAGCAGATACCGCCCCCAGAAAGAAATTGACAACGCCATCTCCCACAGGAGATTCACGTGTATGCCTGGAACATTTTCTATATCTCATGAACGCACTCATATTTGTTTATTTCTTTGCTTTATGTGCATCACGTCACCTTTTGCAGACAAATACGTAGAGGAAAACACTCCGACAACTGGTAGATCAAGAATGCCAAATGGGTCGACGAGTGGGAGGACCACGCAGCAACAGATGTTGTTATGGAGGAGCGGCCGTATACCGTGGGACGTACCAGGCCTATCTTCAGTGGTACGTGCCGCGCACCCGCATGCGACTTGCTCGTGCGGCCCCCCCCCCTCGCCGACAGAACTATCACATCAAGACAGTCTTCGACTAGGCCTTGATGTTCATTTCCCAGGCCGGATACATCGCTCGGTACGTTCGTCTTCGCTAGATACTTATGTTGGTCTCTTATCTTATCTATTTTTCCATAGTTCCCATATGAGTTTCGCATGTGCAGGCTGACTTGGCGTTGGCCATCGACAGGAAGGCGGCAAACCTGTCGTCTAGCCTTTCTCGGGGAGGATGACACTTCAAGACGGTGGCGCGTGCTGCCCTACATTCCATCCGTGTAGCAGCACAACGACTCTTCTTCGACGTAAGTTGCGGCCGAAAGACAGATGGATCGGTTCCGCACCAGAGAGGGGCCCGGCCACCTAGCCCGATGTCAGCACGGCGCAGTCATCGCGACACATCGTCGACCTGGGGAGGTGACATACCGGGGACGTCCGCCGGCCCGTCTCGGCTTCGTCGTTCCTTGTCAATGCACAGTGCTCGACGTAGAGATCTGCATATTGGGGGCCCGTCGGGACATCGCACTCCCGATTCAGATGACTCTGATGATGAGGACAACATCCGTCGTCAAGATGAGTATGATGCGAGTAGGGCGTTGGCAGAGCGGCTTGCGGCTGACGAAGATTGGGACCAGGCTTATATTGAGCAGGCGGCCCAGGGACAGAGACACTCAGTTCGTGGGGGGTCTACGCAGCTGAGTTGGGGGGAGCCCGCCCACAACCACATGGATGTGCATGACGATCGTGAGTACTACGCTCCGCAGGGGGCCGACCCTAGTTGGGTGGAACAACAGCGGGACAACGACGACGACTGGGTCTTGAGCATGTTAGGGTTGCACGACCCTCATGCACATCAGTACTACCAACCGGATGAGTTAGCGCCTAGCGAGCTCGAAGATCACCCTCCACCGACACAGCCATCTCAGGGTCATGCAAGTACTAAGCGGCATGGTCCTTTTACCGCGGCTGGGCGGCGATCACATATGCCACCTGATCTGTACTCACCATCGCCTTTTCAGAGAGATAGACATGGACATAAGAGGGGTCGTCCGAACCCATAGCGAACATGTACTAACACTTTTATTTTCCAGTGTGTTATATTCAAAATGAATCATGCAGTTAACTAGATTTCTTATATATTTTTATTATATGTATATACATACATACGTGTATATACATATATTTGTATAGATATATATATATATATATATATATATATATATATATATATATATATATATATATGTATGTACATACATACATACATACATACATATACATACATATACATACATACATACATAGACATACATACATATACATACATACATACATAGACATACATACATATACATACATATACATACATATATATACATACATACATAGACATACATACATATACATACATACATACATACATAGACATACATACACATACGTACACATACATACATACATATACATACATACATACATACATATACATACATACATATACATACATACATACATACATACATATACATACATATACATACATATACATCAATATTACAAACTCCTGTAGTACTAGAACAATTAAAACTCCTAGCCCAGCTGGTGGGAACCCTCTTCTGCCACGTTATCCACTTGGGTTCGAATCCCCACTCCCGCAATACAAATTCTTTTTTGTAAAATGCTCTGGTCACTTGTCGAGTTCTCACAGCTCGACAAGCTGTGGTCGTGGCTTATCAAGTTCTAGGAACTCGACAAGAGCTGGTCGTGGTCGAGGGGCTTGACAAGCTCCTAGTCGTGCCTTCAGTCCACGACAAGCTGGTCGAAACGCGACAGCCAACTTGTCGAGCTCTGGGAGCTCGACATGCTTACGTGGCAGGCTATTTTTGTAATTCTCGCAACTGTGGGTTAGTTTTGTAATTATTTTTTAAATCTGGGTTATTAATAAAAAAAACTCCATGATAAGCTCTATTTGATTGATAGATTCGATTCAACAACTGAGCTACTGATAGGCTGACAAAGGAAGATCACGACCCAACCACCAAATGAAACTTATCATTCTTTTCCACATAAAGTATATATAAAAAAACAGAATGCCTAACACAAAAATAATTTTCATCAAATTTAATTTCATTTTTTGATCTTGATGCAATGACTATCAGTTTTATCCAATAGATTCTATATTGTTACATTGATTTTAGGTTGCTGCATTTTCTTATTTTAAATTGTTATTTTAGTTCGTCATATTTTTTAGAAATTTTTTTATATATAGGAATTGTGAACACCTTAATTATACCTAAAAAAGAAAAAATATACTCCTCTTATTTATGTCATTCTACTCTTATTATTTTGTTTCCAAATATATATTATTCTATATGTTTGAGGCATATTTGTATATTTTTCTTCATCTATGCCCTTTGTTTAATACTACCTCCATCCACAAAAATTTGTCATGTTTAACTCTTCGCAGTCTCCAATAAAAACAAATTTGACCACTAATTTATACTCTTTCTGTTTTTAAATACACGCCGTTTTAGCGTTCTTGTTTTGTTTTCAAAATATGTCATTCTATGATTTTGAGATATATTTGTATATCATTTTCTATATATACCCTTCATTTAATATTTTAAAAAAACAAATACGTGGTTTTTTTTATTGTGGAGAGGGTACTAATAAAATGTATCAAATGTGACTATTATGGTCTTTTCTCCTCATGCCTTGTTTTCGTGTGCTAGGTGCAAAAACAACATATATATATGTAAAAATGGAGGGAGCAATATATTACCTCTATTCTCAAACCACTACTACAGAAATGCTTGTCACTATCGGTTTAAAATCGACTCTACTATCGGTTCTCTTATCGCTAGTAATCGGCACGATAGAAGAAACGTAGCACACCCCTATCAGTTAAAAACCGATAGTAAAATACCTACACTTCCAATGTTTCAGTAATCGCTAACGACAATTCTTCTATCGGCTCAATGATCTCAACCGATAGTGATGTTTTATTTCTTGTAACGGTTATTCACTGGAAACCGATAGTAATGTATAGTTTTTTCTATTGGTTAGGTACTCGACATGGTTAGTACTGGAAACTTTCTTCTATCGGTTGTAGGATATGAACCGATAGTATTGCAAAGGATCATTAACAGATACAGCAATACAGTGATACACTAATACAGCAGATTTAATTTATTAACAAATACACTAATTATTCAGAGATTTAATTTATTCACAAATATACTAATACAAAGATATACACATGCATTGGACAGATTGAATTTATTCACATATTGAGTTTATTCAAAAATACACCAATGAATTTATTCACATATTGGGTTTATTCACAAATACACCAATGAATTTACACACATACACCAATCAACACATTCAATATATATTACACAAGTCATTTACGATCGATCGTTGATAGCCACTTCTTCCATCACATATTGAGCCCAAATTGTTCGCAGCTCCTTCAATTGAGGCAACTCATATTGGTCTTTCAACATGGCACTCTGCATGCGTGTATGAAGTTAGGAACGTATGAGACATCCAATGTTCGACTTTGAGTCAGGAAAAATGGTTACTTTAGGGAATTGGGCAAAGTTTGTCCTGATCAGGTCATACATAAATCTCATGACATAGAAGCCACATTCCCACGATTGTGGCTACTGATGGCACTGGGATAATTGCATATGCAAAGACATAAACCCACATTAACTCGAAAGAACTAATTAAGCTTAAATTAAAAGACTCATCATGAGTAGTTCCATCCATATTAATTACCTCATATTCTTTCCAAGAAATTGTTGTGCACTTCGACGCGTCATGCCTCCCTCCAACAGTAATATAATTTTTGAAAGCCCTGTATTTAATTTAGCATTGCCGGTTAATATGTTATCATTAATTAGCTAGTCAGAGAAAAATTTAAAACAGTTGTGTTACTTACGCGTCTATGTGCCACGTGAGGGTGAAAACATGCACCACCTTGTCGCTCATCGAATCGAGGTAATAGACCTCATTCATCCATGGGAAAATGACGGCGAGGACCCAGTGGCCCCTACATTGCATATATAAGCGAACCATTTCATACATATGTTAGGTATAACATACAAGAATGAGTTAAATTAGTAGGAAATGCACTAACCTTTGGTGGTACGGCGCAAGAATGAACTCTCGGTCCTGCTGCGCTAGTAGTGCCCTTGATATGTATTCCTCTACATGTGCTTGGTCGTGCTCTAGCATCGTGAGGTTTATTTTGTCTGGGTCGAGGAAACCCACCTTGTCACATGCCCTCATCGACGCCAGCCTATACATGCACCTGGATGCAAAGTAGACATTAGTAAGTAGTGCATACAAAGTGATTAGATTTATGAAATGAACTGTGGTAACTTCACACAACAGCAAACTCACAAGACTCCAATCCGTATGATGGACATATCAAGCTCCCGCTAGTTGAGGAGGTCAAACAAATCCTCGTGGGCCATCGATATGCTCCCGGCCTCACGGTGAAAATGACCTGGCCTGAAGTGAACTAAGAAGTTGATGTGGCGCCTAGACCAGGTCAGGTACCACTCGTGGAGACTTTTGGTTATTTGATCCATATTGCGCAGAAGGTATTTCGACATGAGTGGGAACCCGTTCTTGAATGTACCCGACTGGTTTTGTTTCGCCTTGCCTTTGGCCTTGCTTTTGGCCTTGCCCTTGCCTTTGGGCGGGGAGTGAGTGTATACCTTCGAAGGTTGGGGCGCGGTGCCGCCGACCTCATTTGATGGCGAAGGGTTTGAGGCCGTCGGAGGAGGCATGGGGGCCGAAGGAGCTCGGTCATCCGTTGTGCTGGGGGTGGTGTCCTCAGGAAGTGAGCTGGCATCCATCGTCCACTTTAAGTTACGAACACGTAAGTTAGATTTTGCAAATTGAGTATATTAACTAAGTTGTAAGTTAGAATGGCTAGGGTTTACCTCCTGTAGTCTAACACCCTTCTTGGGCCACTGTATGTACGAGCCCAATGCCTCGCCAATTGTCCTCATTTTTTCCGTTGGGACAGGCAACGGAAAAGGGCTGTAGCCCGGGAGGGCCATGTTCACCTGTACCTTTGCGAATCCAGGCTCCAAAGGTACGCAGTGGATCCGGACATCCTCCCAAGACTGATGTACGACCCCATTTGCAACTACTACAGGTTTGTCGCCTATGTTGATCAATAGGCTACAACTCTCTGGCTTCTGCAATTTGCAACAATTATAACAGGTTAGTGAAACAGTTCTAACGTAATGGGAGTGACATCAACTGAACTGCATATATAGCTCAAGAGTTGCAATACCTCAATCAGGTCCACCGGATCCACGTGAACCTTTGAGCCGCAACTACTCAGTCTGGCAACGTCGACCTCGGCAGCTGGATCTAAACCCTTGGACTGCACAACTCGGCTGAGGCGTTCATACTTCTCGTTCATTTGAGCGAACATGTCAGCGAATTGTGCAGTCACATCTGACCGTATCTTCTGAGACAGCTCCGATTCCCTTTCCTTCCAGCTGCGAGCCTTCTTCGCCTTTTGCCCGGGCTCCGAGAAGCCTTCCTTCTATGGCACCACACCCCCCACCCTGGATGCTCCTTGTTCCCTAGAGCCCGAGTAAGGATGTCGCTCTCCCTATGGGGAGTGAACAATCCCTCGGTCGCCTCTTTCGACTAAGAGATCTGTTACATTCAAAGCTCTCCATTGTGAGGAAAAAATATATACAAACTTGTGCGCACACTAGTGATCATAGTTTTTTCTACCACACTCTATGATTCCAACCAGGAAGTTAGCCAACTTACGAGTCGCTACACGACCTCGACGTCCCTGGGGTTTGGGAACTCCACAGTCCCCGTGAACGACAAGGTCCCTCTGGCCAGCCACTAGCACTTGCATCGCGGATCGTGGATCTCAGAGAGCAATAGGTCAGGGGAGTCGACGAAATTCGATGCCTCGTCTTCAGCCTTCTTCCACTGCTCCTCATTCCCCGCATAGCTGCGAGAGCCGAGTCGGTGAGGGTGGTCGTTCCTCCTCTGGATTGCCTTGTTCTTCTCGCTAAGGGCCTTCGTACTAGAAACAAGAAAATTAATGCACCGCTGGTTACTGCATACAACGGTGTAACCAAGCAAAGGAACCATACATACCTTGAACTTAGGGGTCCCCTTCTGTTGGGTGCATTGCTCCCATACCTCCTACGTTATGAAGGGGTACTTCTCGCATAGAGATTTGTCTTTAGTGAGGAAGGTACTGACGAGGACGCTCTTGAAGGTTTTCTATGTGTTGTTCATGTCCTTCAAGCAAGCTATCTTGGGACCATAGTCGGGGATGTTCCACTTGGCCTGTTTCAAATGGTACATATAAGCAGGACTTACTTAATCTCTGGGATAAACCAAGAGAATGTGATTTTGATTAATTTTACCTTCACTTCCGCCCACAACCTATCCCTCTCATCGGCCTTAACGTCCTTCCAGCTCTAGACGGTGATCTTCACCCTTTCCTTCACCAACAAACCAACATAGGCAGCGTACTGGCCGGCGTTCTTCCCGATCGGTCTCCCGAACTAGTTGAACTCACATGAAAGATCCGCGCGTTTGGCCAAACGGCACAAGATCGTCGCGCTCACGCCTTCCTCTTGCACTGGGATGAGGCAGCGTCATCTACGTTGGCCCTTGCTGAATCACTACTATCAGCCGAGGAAGATGCCGACATGGCTTCACCTAAAATTCCATGAACAGACCATCAATTGATATGAAGAAAGGTACATGACAAAGTTCATAACTAAAATGAAATGGCACTGATGAACCACCTCTTTTTGTTAAAATGTCAAATTTTCATTCAAAAGGCCAAAAATCATCAATTCCTATCAACATGGTCTTCAAAATGGATTTAAAAGGTTTTTAGAGGCTTTCGACTATCTCGTTTTTTAACCAAATCAGTTTCGAGTGCTAATCAAAATCTATTTGAATTGTGCCAAAACTTATTTTACAAAAGTCCTAGATATTATTACCCCGAATAAGTTCGAAATTGAAAACTTTCTCAAAAGAGTTTCAATTTGAATAGATTTTGGGTGTTTGAATCTCACCGGAAACTTGCTTTGACTCGAAATATCTTATACATGCAAAACATGAGCTTCGGCTATTTCTATGGTCTTTACTCATGACCTTCGGCTCAAAATGATATGAATAACTGATTCAAGCTCTTTCATGTCAAAAATCTCATGAAAATCAAATTTGAACTCAATTTGCAAAAGGTTGTCGAACTTCAACCTTCTTGCTTAACATAAAGATCATTTGACCATAACTCTTGATTGTAAAATTCTATTAGGAAAATTTTTTCAGAAAAATAAATTTTCATGCAATGAAAATCATTTCTGTAAATTTTCATTTCAAATGTATTTGATTTGAGCAATAGTTGATTCTTTTCACAAATCAAATATGAAATCTGTAAAATTCAGACTTTTCAAATGTACTATCGGTTGAAAATAAGAAACCGATATGAGATACTCTATTTCCTATCGGTTTGACAATTAAAACCGATAGTTTTCAAGTTTGTATTCAGGAAAATAGATAAGATTAGCAGTGCAAACTATGCTAGTCTCTCTGTAGGAACATAAAGAATTATGGCTTTGTGATGAAAATTTAAATGAACCAAAATTTCAGATGAAAATTAGAAAATGGGAAATAATTAACAGAAAATTCAGATTATGGTATTTTACTATCGGTTCGAAATAAGAAACCGATAGTGGACAACTATGTAACGAAATATTCTTAGTGATTTTCATCAAGTCTGTAATTCTCATATCTATCAAGTTTGTAATTCATGCACTTTTCATCTAGATTTATATTTGTAATACATTGAACCACATATGAACTATTCAATATAAATTTAAGAAATTGACACGAGCGGCAAGATCAATGATACTGCAGTTTGGTCAAGAACACTTACAGTCATTCGTGGAGTGGCCTAGGATGGCACGATGCAGTGGCCGGAGGTGGTAGAGAACCCAATTGCGAGCGGCAATGGTGGTGCAAGTGCGAAGAAGGGAACGTCGGGGAGGCTAGGGTTTTCCGCGCGCGAGTATTTGGAAATGTGATCAGTTGGACTAGAGGGAAAATCGTGCGGGTTTAACCTAATATAGGAATCTTTACTATCGGTTAATAATCATCAAACCGATAGTAAATACAATGACAGTTAGGGTTTGGAGTATTGCCATTGTTCATTATCGGTTTTATGATTATTAACCGATAGTAAATTAATCCACTGTACAAAATCAAACCAAAATGTAGAACAGGGTCTCATAGCACAATATGTATTACTATCGGTTGGGAACAAGAAACTGATATTAGATCTTAAATTCATATCGGTTTGGAAATTGAAACCGATAGTAAAATACAATGTTATTGACCCTAAAGGGTTTTCCTGAGAACAATTACAGATAGGTTTCAGTACATCATTTTGCATTTGTAAAGACACCTGAAACCCCATGCAAATGACTTCCAATAATTTTGAAATAAATTAACAGTAAAGGCCAATCATGGAACATAAGGAATCATACATATAGAAACTTTCTTCGAATAGCCAATCAAGATGGAGATATCAAAATGACAAACCAGCCAAAAACCACAAGGAATCTGAACTTTGCAGTTTTCATATTGATTTGTGAAAAGAATCAATTATTGCTCAAATCAACTCCAATTGAAATGAAAATTTACAGAAATGATTTTCATTGCATGAAATATATTTTTCTAAAAAAATTTTCCAAATAAGATTTTACAATCAAGAGTTATGTTCAAATGATCTTTATTACCATTGTATTTTATTATCGATTTTATGATTATTAACCGATAGTAAATTAATCCACTGTACAAGATCAAATCAAATTGTAGAACAGGGTCTCATAGCACAATATGTATTACTATCAGTTGGGAACAAGAAACCGATATTAGAACTTAAATTCATATTGGTTTGGAAATTGAAACCGATAGTAAAATACAATGTTAGTGACCCTAAAGGGTTTTCCTGAGAACAATTACAGATGGGTTTCAGTACATCATTTTGCACTTGTAAAGACACCTGAAACCCCATGCAAATGACTTCCAATAATTTTGAAATAAATTAACAGTAAAGGCCAATCATGGAACATAAGGAATCATGCATATAGAAACTTTCTTCAAGTAGCCAATCAAGATGGAGATATCAAAATGACAAACCAACCAAAAACCACGAGGAATCTGAACTTTGCAGTTTTCATATTGATTTGTGAAAAGAATCAATTATTGCTCAAATCAACTCCAATTGAAATGAAAATTTGCAGAAATGATTCTCAATGCATCACGTATGTTTTCCCAAAGAATTTTTGAAAAATGATTTGAAAAATTCTTCGATTAAAGATCCAAGTAATATACGTCACTTACATATTGCAAATTAGTCAAGAATGGTTGTCCACCCATAATCCTTCTTCGTGGTCGTCTCGCAAGTAACTTGTTTCGTCAATATCTTCGGTAGGGACAGATTGAAGAATTCCATCTAAAAATGGAGGTAGTTCGTCGAACTGATCATCCTCTTCTTCATCCACAACGTCTTCGACCCCAACAATACGTCTCATACTATGAAGGACAACGTGCAACTTTGGATTGGCCGGGTCAACGATGTAGAACACCTATGTGGCTTGCTCAGCAAGTATAAATGGATCATCTTGGTGTGCGACTCTACTGAGATCGACGAGAGTAAACCCATAATTGTCGACTTTAACACCTCGAGGGATTTCGACCCATTGGCATTGAAATAAAGGAATCTTAAGTAATACGTAATCAAGCTCCCATATTTCCTCAATAACATCGTAATATGAGTTGAGTGCCCTTACTGCTCTGGCATCCTCTGAAATAGCAAGTAGTGTCACTTCACTACATTGCATAGTACTCCTCTCATCCTGAGTTCTTGTGTAAAATGAATAGCCGTTAATGTCATACAATAAATCTAGGCCCTCTGGCCAACCATGTAACAACTTCATCTATGTTGCCCTCAGAAGCTTGCAGGACTCTATTTTCGATCCACCCAGCAAACTTCCTGTTATGTTCTCTGGTGACCCAAATCTGTGGCTTCGAAGGATTCTGTTTCCGTAACATTTCCTTGTGCTCGTGTATCTATGGCTCCACCCCCGTCATGTGCTGTAAGACCCAAAAATGGGTTTTTGCATACAGATCACTAGAGGGGACGACTGCTTTAAATCCAATCGTTCCAATGCCCTGAAGCCTGCCCTCATGCCGGGACGTAGGAACGCCAATTGAGTCAACCCCAGCCATATAGTTGGTGCAAAATTCAATCACCTCCTCAGCGGCATAACCGTCAATGATACTGCCCTCAGGCCGATGTCGATTCCTTACATATCCCTTCAAGATACCCATAAATCTCTCAAATGGATACATGTAGCGCAGGAACACGGGTCCACAAAACTTAATTTCTCTGACAAGGTGAACAATTAGATGGACCATAACATAAAAAAAAGATGGATTGAAATACATCTCCAACTGACAAAGAGTTGTAGTCACATCGCGTTGC
The DNA here is from genome assembly GCA_019359835.1 of Pharus latifolius. NCBI lineage: Eukaryota > Viridiplantae > Streptophyta > Magnoliopsida > Poales > Poaceae > Pharus > Pharus latifolius. Next base: position 23,570,944 of record CM033322.1, read on the forward strand.
AAATCATCCAGTCCATCCAGATCAATTACCTGTAAGGACATAGTTGCAGCAAATATTCAGATCCAAAAAATCTGACAAGTTCCACGAATGGAGCTAATTAACTTGCTAGGAGTACACGCTTACCTTGCCAGATATTGTGTTGAAGAAATAACATAGCTTTGTAATTGTCTCTCTGACTTTGACTGGGAGAATGCCTCTGATAGCAATGGGAAGCATTTGTGACATCAGTACATGACAATCATGGGACTTCATACCAACCAGTTTCAAGTCTTTCATGGACACAAGTTTTTTCAAGTTCGCAGAATACCTGCATGGAACTTTGACACCATATAGGCACTGACAGAGTTCTGTTTTTCTCTTTTTGACAAAGTATAGCAGGCCGGGGGGAGGTATGTACGCTTTCCCTTCTCCAACGGTGCAAGCTCAGTCCTTATTCCCATGTCGAGCATGTCACGGCGAACGTTGATGCCATCTTTCGTCTTTCCTGGAATGTTCAACAACAAACCAATCAAACTGTCACAAACATTTTTCTCTACGTGCATGACATCAATGCAATGTCGAACTTGTAAGTGCTCCCAATATGGCAGATCCCAAAGAATCGATCTCTTCTTTCAAACATTTTTTCCTGGAGGTTTAGAACATTTACCGAACTCAACTTTGATGTCCTTCACGCACAAGTAAAGCTCCTTACCAGTCACAAACACTGGGGCTGATCCTTTCTCAGGCTTCCTATTAAATGACTTCCTCTTCTTACGGTAGGTGTGATGCATCGAAAGGAATCTGCGGTGACCCGTGTACACTGTTTTTCTGTAATTCAATAACCACATGCTTTCCGTTTCATCCAGACAAATAGGACAAGCCTTGCCTCCTTTCGTACTATACCCCGACAAATTTCCATAGGCCGGGAAATCATTTATGGTGCAAAATATCATGGCCCGCAATATTAAATTCTCTCGCTTATGTGCATCCCACACCCGCACCCCTTCGATCCACAATTTATGTAAGTCCTCGACTAACGGTGATAGAAATACGTCAATATCATTCCCGGGTTGTTTGGGTCCTGAAATTAGTAACGATATCATGATATACTTACGCTTCATACATAACCAAGGAGGAAGATTGTAGATGCATAAAAGAACCGGCCAAGTGCTATGTCGACTGCTCATATTTCCGTGTGGATTCATACCATCCGTACTTAGCCCAAACCTTATATTCCTCACTTCACTGCCAAACTCACCGAATGTTCTGTTAATGTTTCTCCATTGAATAGAATCAGCTGGATGTCTTAGTTTTCCGTCTTGTTTCCGACCTTCACCATGCCAACGCAAGTACTTCGCATCTTTCAGATTTGCAAACAGCCGTTTCAATCTAGGAATCACAGGCAAATACCACACAATTTTGGCCAGAGGCCCTTTCTTTACCTCATCACATCCATTGTGATAAATTCTGTCCCCATGCTTATACCGCGATGCACCACATCTTGGACAAACATGCAAATCCTCGTACTCGTTACGGTACAGAACACAATCATTTGGGCATGCATGTATTCTTTCGATTTCCATTCCCAACAGACACAATAGTTTTTTGGCCTGGTAAACCGATCTTAGCAACTCATTTCCCTCTGGAAGCATATCCGCTAATAGATCTAATAGCGCCGTGAAACTCTTATCACTCCAACCATTGCTTGCCTTCAAGTTATATAATCTCAACACAGAAGACAACTTTGTAAATTTTGCACATTCGAGGAACAAAGACTTCTCAGAATCAACAATTAATTTCTCAAATTTAGCAAAATCGTTTTCGCTGTAATCTTCTTCTACATCACGTAACATTTCATCTAAATTGTCGTCATCTACATGCACATCCGAATGAACATTATCAATGTTTTGATGATCATCATTACTGCAATCCACTTCCGGGTGCGGCTGAGTGGTAGCGGTGCTCGTTTCTTCAAGATCTTCACCATGCCATATCCAACGGGTATAGCATGCGTTAAAACCACGACGAATCAAATGACTCCTAATCTGATCAGAGTTGCCGAACCTCTTTAAGTTCATACAATCTATACAAGGACAATGCATATATGTCTCTCCCTTCTTCGCCTTTTCTTGCTCAGCAAATTTAATAAACCCATTCACACCCTCCAAATACTGAACAGTAGTACGTTTTATTGCATATATCCAATATTCTCGGTCCATCTACAATTATTTCACAAAATTGACAAATTGATATAAATAATTAATGACTCAGGGCATGCATGCATGAAACATCATCAATTAGCTAGGCCATATGTGTGTACAGCTACTTAATTACATTAAATGGATATATATGGAACCCTAATTAACTTGATGCATTTAATTGGAAGAGCCAGCTAGCTGGTTAACTTCAGCCATAAATCATTCCTAGCTTAACTTCAGCAAGCTATAGCTAGCTAGCCAATCTAGCCTTCTAGCTAGTTTGGAGCTACATGTATCTAGTTTAATGAATTGGAAGTAGAGAGAGGGAGAGTGTGAAAGAGTGATCGAGAGAGAGAGAGAGAGGTGATGACAAGATGACAATACCGAGGGGGATCGAATTATCAACCTCTCAGCTAGCTTCTCCAGATCACTCTAGCTTGGAGCGTGGATGCACGTACGGTAGAAATGAATCGGGGATGCAGAGCAGGGGTCGAGATAAGTTATGCAATTTTACTATCGGTTCAAAACCACAACCGATAGTAAACTTTTCTCTCTATTAAGGTCCCCACTGTCATAACCATTAGTTTATATGACGTCATTTTACTATCGGTTTGTTTCATATAACCGATAGTAAAATTTACTCTATTATATCGGTTGGTACAGTAGTAATCGATAGTAAAAATTCCATAATTTCATTATCAGTAACCAAAGACAAACTGATAGTAAAATTTACTCTATTATATTGGTTGGTACAATACGAACCGATAGTAGAAAGTCTGTAATTTCACTATTAGTTAGGAAAGACAAACCGATAGTACTATTTCATCTATTATATTGGTTGGTACAGTAATGACCGATAGTAAAAATTGTTTGCATTTCACTAACGGTACACCAGAATATAACCGATAGTACAAAATCTCTTCTCCACCACTGTAGTCGTACTCTATCGGATTTTTCCCAGATTGCTTATAACCGTTAGAAGATATGGGTTAGTGGATTGCATTTCTGTAGTAGTGAAGGTGTCACCTTTTTTTTTCAAATCTTCTTATTTACAGATATGCAGACTTTATGAATTTTAGTAAAACAGTCGCACACTTCCCCTATTAAATTGGGTGGTTGGGACTTAATGTCTTATATGCGTGTGTAATTAAAATTAATTTGCACATATATTTATTAGGGGTATGTTTAGTATGTGTTGTTTAAAATATGATTGTCTTGGATCATAATTTAAAAAAAATAACATATATGTGAGAACGGAGGTAGTAATATGTTAGTAAAAATTATAAAAATATAATATTATGAAATTATTTTTATGATGAATCTAATAATATCATTTTATGTGATCGATCTAAATATTTATAAATATTAAGTCAAAATTAAAGAAATTTGATTGTCCATATACCATATGACAAATTTTTATGGACGAAAGAAGTACTAGAAGTTTAATTTTTGAAAAAGTTCATCTACTAAAATTGATATATAGATAAGTTTTTAATAAGATATATTTGATAAGATAATTTAAATTTTTTTATATTAGAAGACAAAATATAAAGAAAATATTAAAGCCTGCTGGAAATGCTGTCCGCTCGTTGTGCCACATCGCACGCTTGTTGTGTGTCCGTCTGATTTCCTGTTTGTGGTTTTCGATTGTTTCGTCTGTCAGCCATTTGATTTTGTCGGTTTCGACGGGGACCGGTTACAGATGGGTGCACAGCTGTTGCCCACTTCGTTGCTTGTTTCCAATGCACTTTTGGCTGCATTTTCTTTGTTACTTTGTTTTCTCGGTTGCTCCGCTTGCTGCTCTCTCTTTGATGTGGGCCAGTTCCCTTCTTTCGTTGTTTGTGTTTTCTTCTGTGTGTGTCCTTTCTATTTTTCCTATTTACTATTTACTGTTGCTGCTTTTGTGTCTTTACTAATGTGTTGCGTTCTACGATTTCTTTTCGATTTTTTGCTTTGTTTTGTTCTCTACCTTTTGTTATCTCCGTCTTTTTTTTTGTCTGTGTTCTTTCTCTGCGTTTGTGTTGTTCTTTTGTTTGGTATCTATTTTTGTTTCGTGGTTTGTTGCTTTTCGACCTCACAACGGCTGGTTTTGCCTTGCTTGTCGATCCAGTTATAGTCGATTTGTCTGTGTTCGTTGACCAGGTTAGTTTTCCTTTTTGTTTTTTTTTTTGCCACATATTTTGTTATTGGTTTTTCGTCTGTTTTTTTGTATGTTTTTTTTGTTCTCTTTTTTGTGTCCATTTCCATGATTTCGTTTTTTGTTTGCTATTTTGGTATTTCGTTTAGATGTTCTGTTTGTTTCTCTATGGCTGTTAGCTTTTTTCAATTGAATCCTGTTGTTGTTCCTGTATTGCGTATTATTTTTGTGGTCGTGGTTGCCGTCTTTTCGTCGTTGCTTTGTGCGTGGTCGATTGGCCGTTTATTTTTTCTGTGTTCGTGCTCGACGCTCCCTGGTCGTCACTCTGTGCGTGGTCGACTGATCTACTGATCGACATATTTTTGTTGTCCGTGTTAAAAACTCATTAATTTAATCATCATTGGGTGTTGTGCGGTGTGTGGTCGAATAAATGGCTATTCTGTTTTGTTTTGTTTTCGGTTTTACATCGGTTTTGTTTGTTTACTGGTCAACCAATTAATATATTTATAAATATCTGAGTTGAGTATAAACAAATTATACAAGTATATTTGGCATAAGAAATACTTTCATAATGTATAATATTATAACTTTTTATTAATATATTATAATAAAAATAATGATCAAAAATATTTCTTAGAGAGTGTTCAAAATAACATTTTTTTTTGGATTGGAAGGGTAAATTCTACTTACACTCTTTGGAACACAATGTTTCCTACCAAATTTTTATCTGAATTAATATTTTCCTTGTATTCTCGCATGTAGACATTTCAAAGTGAGACAACTAACGTTTATTTCTAGGGTTTGTAGTTTGGTTTCTTACATAGGTTACTTTTTTGTGCATATGGTTTATAAGTCCAAAAATTAGCTTATATGAAAAACCTAAGTCTAACAATTCAAAATCTAGCTTATGATTACTTGCTTAGTTAGTTGGCTATACTATTGGCTTATAAGCTTAACAATTCAAAGGGTGGAAGGTGGTTTGGAAAAAAAAAGCCAAATAAGCAGCGCTCTGGCTAATACCAAATATAGGTTGAAGTCCCATTGAGGAGCCTACTTAAAACAGGAGTAAACCAAACCAAACACAGCCTTAATCAAGAGTGTGGAATTAGACTGAAACTTGCATGTCTCATTTTTTTTATGTCTTTTTATAGTTTCTTCTCTATAATTTATGTCTTTTTGTGATCTATATCAAATATCAAAAGAAGCACAAACCAAGAAAAAGACAAAATAGAGAAATTGCACTGTACAACTAAGACGAGAAGAATATCCTGAGTTAATCTAGCCACTTTAACCGAAGCTTGTTGTTTACCGACCACTTCAAGTATATATGTATTATGTGTGTGTGCATATATATATATATATATAGAAATCTTCCTATAATTGATTTTTAGCCTGTAATATTTTGGTTGAGAGAACTTTAGCTTTGGCTTAAGCTAAAAGCCACCAGATGAAAGTTAAGGTCACTAAAATAAGATATAGTTGAAGTGGCTACTCTGTTAAGTTGGAGCTCTTTATACGGAGAAGTTGAAATCTCTTTCTTCTAGCTTCTTAAAAAAATTGTTTGGCTGTACAGTTTGAGTTTGCGCAGAGAATTGGTGTTTTAATGCATTCGTTTTATTTTTCCCCTTTTTTGTATTTTTATGTTTCTTTTCTTTTTTTCATGGTTGACTTCGATGGATGTGGTTTTGATTTGTTGTCTTACATTAGTTTTCATATAAGTTATTTGTGTTATTTTACCAGTCGTTGTCGTTGACTTGTTCTGTCTGTTTTTCCATGTACGATGTAATGTTTGTTTTCTTTGTTTAATGTATTATTCTTCGCTTTTTTCTTCTGATGTTAGTTTGGTTTCCCTATTGAGTGAAATTGCTTAGAAATTTTCTTGGTGCTTCCAAATTCAGATATTTTGCCATTGTATTTTTTATTTTTCGTTGTTTGAGTTATCAAAATCTTTTTTATTTCGGTGTTGGCTTGGTTTGTTTATTGTCGCGTTGTGTTCATTTTTGTTTTCGTTGATTGTTAAATAAATTTATTCTTATTACAATAGCCAGTTATATATATCGGTGATATTTGTGTTTTTTTATAGGATTTGACGACATCTTTGCCGTTGTGTTTACCTAGGGCAGTCATTACGAATTTCAGTGGTCTTTGGATCAACTTATTGAGGTACCTTTTTATCTGAAACAAAATAGTATTTATGTTTCTTTTATATTTTGTGTTGATGTATGTTATAATTATTTCACTGTTATATGTTGCCTAATTTGTTTTTTGGTCATGTATTTTTTATGTGTTATACTAATACATATTATAGGTGTTTCTATGTTATGCATTGCGCCTGTATTGTGCTGTTCATTTTCTTCTGTTTGAGTGTACTTATTTTTATTTATGTGGTTAGGTCAATTGATGGTTTTGTTTACATTATAGTGTGTTTTATCTGTATTACTGCATGTTTATTTCTAAATTTTGTAGTTTGCTAGGTCTGCTACCTGATGGATTCAACAGGAAATGCGAATGTAAAAACATTGTTTTGTTCGCATGATAACCGTCCTTGTATACCATATTGTTATTTGTTATTGTTTTTAATTTTTATTAATGTGGGTTACCTTATAAGTTTTATGTTTTCTATTTTCCTTATTTTTTGTCTCCAGATGTTCCTATTGCACATTATATTGGTGAACAGCATAGAATGTTGTCCATAGGAAATAAACGGGGTAAAGATTCTTGCTTTTCGTTAGATTTATAATGATTCTATTGGTTGTTTTCATAGTAAATTGTTATAGACTTACGTTTTGTGATTATGTTTATGAAGCCATTTTTGTTCCTGTATTACTGCTGAAGAGGCAAAAAAAAAGGGAAAAAAAGAAAGTTCTTTATGTATCATCATCGTTATAACCAATCAGGTATTTGTATACTTTAAATGATTTATGTTATGGTAGTTTACCATGTTTGAAAATCTATTTTTATTTACGTTTTTTTGTTGTGTAATAGGTCTGTCTCTGCGTGCTTCTGTTCGTCCCTGTGTGTTGCCATTATCAAAAGATTTTATAGATTTTATAAAAGGTGTGGTATACACGACTATTTATATTTTATAGTTATTGTTTTATTTGTTTATTCGTTATCTGATTGTGTTGTTTTTTTTAGAGTCCTATTCTAACCGGTCTTATTATGGTGGTCCAGACTATACTTGCAATTCATGTCGTGCTATTTTTTGTACCAAGAAAAGGTAAAGAGTGAATGTGTTCTTTCAAAACGTAAAATACAATATAACCTATGTTGTCGTGGAGGAAAAGTTGATTTACCTATTTATAAAACACCTCCACCTTTTTTAGATTCTCTTTTAAATTTCGATGGTGATCTTCGATCAAAAGATTTTATGCAGAAAATACGAGCTTATAATTCGATGTTTTGTTTTACATCTTTAGGCGCGGATATAGATCGGTATTTAAATATTGGAAATGCCCCCTATGTTTTCCGGATTAACGGTTTGGTTCACCATCGAATAGGCAGTCTTATTCCTTTTCATGGTACAAAACCTAAATTTGCCCAACTTTATATTCATGGTCCACAACATGAGTTCGAAAATTGTATTACTATTTTTGAAACGGATAATGATCGTGATTATCATCCCGATCCCTCTATTGTTCAATCTTTGATGGCTATGTTTGATCAGTGTAATTCGCTAGCTAAGTGTTTTAGGATGGCGGGGCAACGCTTACGTGAAAATGGTGATTTGAAGTTAGCTTTACGGATAGTTGGGTCTACCAATACGGATGGTGTTCAATACAATTTTCCTACCAATGATGAGCTTACCGGCATTATTTTTGGCGATATTTCTAAAGACGCTTTCAAATATGATATTATTGTTCAAGATAATGCTGGGCCATTAAAACAGATTTCAAATCTACATCCTGCTTACATGGCTTTGCAGTACCCTATTTTATTTCCCTACAGTGAATGTGGGTTCCAAATTGGTATCAAATATGTCAATCATCACGAATTGCCTGAAAATGCTAGAAAACATGTTACTATGCTCGAGTATTCTTGTTATCGTTTTCATTATAGACGTAACCAGCCTAACCCTTATCTTTGTTGTGGTCGATTATCATTGCAATTAGCTGTTGATGCATTCTCGACTGTTGAGGGTAGTCGTTTACGCTATATTTCAGACCACCAAGATGATTTTCGTTCTGAAAGCGTTCAAGGTGTACATGATGCAATTGATAAAGGCCATGTCGAAGGTAGTTCTGTCGGTAGAAAAATGATTCTTCCTACTAGCTTTACTAGGGGTCGTAGATACATGATTCAAAATTACCAAGATGCTATGGCTATATGTCGTTTGTATGGCCCGCCTAATCTTTTCGTTACATTCACATGTAATCCAAAATGGTTAGAAATAGCCGATGCATTACGGTTCGAATCTAGTCAGAAGGCGTGTGACCGTCTAGATATCGTTGGTCGACTTTTCAACATGAAATTAAACGAATTCCTTAATGATATTAAACATGGCGAGATTTTTGGTTCTATATTAGCAGGTGATGCTTCTATGCTTCATTTTTATGTCATGTAGGGAATATTTCATTATTATTATCATTTAGCATGTGTTCTAATTTTGTAGTATAATGCACAGTATTGCACACAGTTGAGTTCCAAAAACGTGGTCTTCCACACGATCATATGCTTATACGGTTAGACGGGAAAGGTAGGGATCCCTCACATTTAACAATTGATGCTTTTATTTCTGCTGAGATACCTCATGTTGAGACCGACCCATTAGACTATGCTTTGGTAGATGAATTCATGATGCATGGCCCATATGGATCATTAAACCCAAGATGTCCTTGCATGAAAAATTCGAAGTGTTCAAAGCATTATCCAAGACAATTTCAAGATGAAACTATTATGAATGATATTGGATTTACATTGTATAGGCGTCGTGATGATAACCGATTTATAATCAAAAATGGATCCGTCTTGATAATAGATGGGTTGTGCCTCACAATTTATTTTTGCTCAAAAAATATCAGGCGTACATAAATGTTGAATGGTGTAATAAAACTAGATTAATCAAATATTTATTTAAATATGTTACTAAAGGACAAGATAGAGAAAAAGTTGCTTTTCAAGTTGTCCCTGTTGATGGTAATGTTAAATCAAATTTTAAAGGAAAACAGCATGACGAAATACAAGAGTATAACGATTGTAGATACCTGTCGGCCCATGAGTCGATATGGCGATTGTTTGAATTTGATATACATGCTAGGATGCCCACAGTTGAATGTTTAACTGTCCATTTACCAAATATGAATTATGTCCGTTATGATCCATTATGTGATCTCCATACTATTATCGAAAGTGCCGCCGCGCAAAAGACTATATGCTTACATAGTGGTTTAGAACCAATCAAAAAAATGAATCTGCTCGTCTACTTACATATTGTGATTTTCCTACTAAATGGTGTTGGAATGAAAATGGTAGATGCTGGACAGAAAGAAAACGAGGGAATAGAATCGGTCGGATGTACTATGTGAATCCATCATCAGGAGAGATATATTTTTTTACGTATGCTACTTATGATTGTTCGAGGTGCGTGTAGTTATGATGATATTAAAACTGTTAATGGTGTTGTTTATAGTACTTTTAGAGAAGCATGTCAGGCTCGAGGTCTTTTAGGTGATGACAATGAATGGTATACTGCGTTTGATGAAGCTGTTATTTGTGCATCGTCTTCGCAATTTAGACATCTATTTGTAACACTTGTTATGTTTTGCCATGTTTCTGATATTCGTACTCTATTTGAAAAATATTGGCATGCTCTTGCTGACAATATTCAATATCGATTTAGATGCGCAATTGGTAATCCACAGTATTGTATGCCTGATTCGCATTTAAAATCGTTGCTATTAGAAGAATTGGCTCAACTCTTTTCAAACAATGGATCTTCAATTTCTGAGTTAAATCTACCGTCTCCTACCAACCGTTCTATTGAATGTATAGATAATCGATTGAAAATGGATGAGCTTACATACGATTTTTCTTCCCTCTCATCTGAAGCACAAAGATTGATTAGCATGTTAAATAACAATCAAAAAAAATATTTGATACCATTATGTGCTGTGTATGGTCTAATCGGGCCATGGAGGTACTGGCAAGACTTTCTTATGGAATGCAATTATTACCGAATTAGATCCCATGGGAAAATCGTTTTGGCTGTTGCATCAGCAGGTGTTGCTTCTTTGCTTTTACAAAATGGGAGAACTGCTCATTCTCGTTTTAAGATACCGATTGACATTGACGAATCTAGCATATGTAACATCAAACGAGGTACATTGCTTAGTGAATTGATCAAGAAAACTTCATTGATACTATGGGATGAGGCTCCCATGACTAATAGACGTTGCTTTGAGGCGTTGGATAGATCGTTACGTGATATCATATTTGCTGATCAACCACATGCATTAATTACTTGTCGCGCCCCTAAACTGGGACAACGACTACTCCTGTAGAGACCTAGCTCGCTGCAGCTAGTCCCCAAACCACAAACCTTTGACTTCCCAGGATGAGCCAAACACAGGAGTATATTACATTGCAACAGAGTACTCACAAAATATTTAGCAGTGTGGCCTGCTGGCCTTAATATTACATAAAGAGGATTACAATGCCTACAAGGCATTCAGGGTTTAGCAAAATATTTAACTATGCAGCAGAAGATAGGTGACCCTCCCACAAAAGAAGTTGACGGCAGAACAACACACTTCAGGGCTCTGGCGGAACTGATTCTCCTCCTTCTGGATCCACGTAATACTCCGTGCCATCATCTTGATCAAAGTAGGCTCCATCTATTGAGTTGAATGTTGCAAGGGTGAGCACTTACGTACTCAGCAAGCCATAGGTAAGAGTAGATACATATAGTAGTGATGATATGAACCTAGACTAGTCAAGAATTATGGATATTTGTAAAATAATCTTTTCCTTTCTCATCTCATCTTATGGCAGCACTTTTTATAATATAACATCAACAATCATGTTCACTAAATTATAGCACTACCGCGACACGTCGACACACGACAGCCCACGGCAGCACTCCTTATCATGACAACACATGTCATTTGGGTAATCTTGATTTAAACATATTTTATTTAGAAAATAGTACTTGTGTCACACCCCGTGGATTTAATCCACCTCAGCAGACTCCTATAAACCCGGGAGCTCGGAGTATTCGAATACGTTTTTAACTCTGCAGAGAGGTACCAATTTACCCGCAAGATATTCCACTTTCAAACCTTTCCTATCATAACAAAATGATTGGACCCCTGACTCACTTCATACTGTGAGCGGCAAGGTGGAAATAACAAGAACTTTTGTTATGTTTTACTCACAATTCACCCCCGACCCTGTGGCTCTCAGCGAGGCACAGTTGTGGCAGGTTGTATCCAAACCTCTACCCCTTTGCTTATTCCCATTACTGGGTCAGCGTGCTTGATCACCTTCAGTGATATGTGTGGGAGCCGCGCTCCGTGTTTATCGTGCATCACTACACATCTCATGCAGGGGTTTCATGTGCGATCCACATAATTACTTGTTCAGGCCTGTCCCATACCAGGCTTGCGGTTAGCACGTTGTTCATGCCACTAGACGCACAACACAAGGTTCTAGTCCTTATATGCCAATGACCAGACCATCCACAACCCTGCACCTTCAGTGCCTGCATTCCTTTGCAGTCTAGCACCTCCAGTGCTACAGCCATCCATACCATTTTTCTGGTCACGGCTAGGGGTTTTATTTCATGAATATAAGTATATAGATACATATAATAATTCATGGCTCAAAACTTGTTTATTTCACATTTCACAGATAACCAGTCTAGTACTGCCAATTCATAAATCAACCATTCTCAATCTTTCACATGCAATATTGCCTATATTCAAGGTTATATTATAGCAACATTTAAAATATAGGTTCAAGATGACCAAAGATATGACTTGCCTTCCGCGTCGTAAAATACAGCAGTCGATGACGGGTCAACAGCAAAATCTTCAAAGTCAGCTTCTGAATCTGCTTGACGACAAACAATCACACAATAATTACTTATAATATTTAAAATGTTTTATGACTTATATGCAGAAATGCACAACAAGCATGATTGAACTAAACTGGTGATAAGTTGAACTGTAACTGAACTGAGTCGAGATTCTAGGGTTCCAAGGAATTTGGGCTAAGGATGGTGATTAGATAATCTTAGGGTTTCAGGATTTCAATAGGAATAACAATTTTGTGGCTGGTTTAATCAAAACAGCGAATGTCAACAGATCGACATTCGGATCAAAGCTTGGACATAGCTTTAAGAAAAGTTAGGATGCTTATCTCAAGTTGTGGTAGTAGAAGAAAATGTAGATCACAACTCTACAAATTCAGTGGACAAAGTGGATTTCAAATTGCACAACCAGAAGTGGGTAAACAAGGTCAATGCCACTGGCTGACAAGCTCTGGCATAGAGCTGACAATGCATAACTTTTGATCTGGAGCTCCAAATGATGCACCACTTTGTCTGGGAGGTAGGCATTGCTAACAGGAACAATTAAGTCAACAGGATCTAGGGCAAGAAATGGCCGGAAAGCAAGAAATTTGATGATGAACAGAGATGAACTGGCTGCACTGGAGCAGTTCTGGACACAAACTTGGCATGGCTATAACTTCCAATCTAGGCCGATCTAGGTGTCGGGCTAGAAGACAAAAATACTCAGGAGGCTAAGGCACATCTAAATGACAAGGTTTCGAGGGCTGAAATGACTGGAACAAGCTTTTCCGGTCATCGGCGCCGGAGAAGAATCACTGGTTTTGGGCATTTCCAACATAGGCCGTTTGAACTCGATTCCTTGCTCTAGGAGTGATATATGGGTAAGAGGAAGCTACCTGCATGATCACTTTGGCCGGAGGTTGGCCGGAGAAGCCTGGCGACGATCGCCGGTTTTCTGGTGAAGCTGGGTTTAGGGAAAAGGTTCGATTCTTGCTAAATTTTGAAATCCAACTTCACAGGCTTGCTTGATTTGGCTCACTGATCAATTTGCTTCACAGGTTCGAGGGCTAATTCGAATTGATTTGGCCTGCATTGCCGGAACAGGGCAATCTTCGATTTTCAGCCATTTTCGGTGATCGCCGGCGTTAGGGGTCACCGGGGAGCAATTAGATAGTACAGTACAATCAGGAGGATGAGAGGTACTCACTGTTAGCTTCAATTTGGCAGGAGATGCAGTGAAGTGAGCTGGCACCGTGAGCCTCCTCGACGGCTCGCCGGAGAAGAAAACGAAAACAGCAAATTCTGGAACTTGGCTGGTTTCTGGTGAAGTATGGAGAAGCTGCTGCACACAGTAGGGTTTAAATAGGCCAGGCGAAGATGACGAAGGGGAACAACGAAGTGATTGGCTGCTGTGATGAGATCGGTTGCGTGCTGGAGCAGTAGCGGCGAAGAAACAGCAAGAGCGGTGATGCGACGGCGACAAGCTTTCAACTGATCATAATGTCGCCTCATCGGGACCTGGCAAGGCTTGTAGCAAGCGGTGGCGACAAGTACTGGCGCGGCGAGGCTACGTGGCGATGGATTGCTGACAAAGTTGCTGCTGATCGCGCGCGGGAGCAAACGCTGGTCATCGACGTAGCAACGACGCTGCCACGGTGACGGCTGAGGCGAGGACACGTGCGTACTGGCATGCACGGTCACAAGTGCGGCGAAGCTTGGCCGGCGGCGAGCGTGCACGGCGCAAGGAAACACGGCGATCTCTGGTCGTGTACAGCAAACGGCCTGGTCGAATGCTACTGTTGTCCTGGTCGAAAATGGACTGAACTGCAATATTCGTTTTCTTGTTTTGGACTGAAATGCAAATCTGAATTCTGGGAGGTTTAAACTGAAATTGATTTCACTAATCTGGTAGATTATATTCAACAGGATATTTGGCAAAGGTAAATGATAAAATTTGATACATTAGAATAGTTTTCGATACAACTGAAAATAGGGTAATTTTGGGTAAAATAAGGTTTAAGTTTTGTCGATTTCGAATTCTGGCATTTAGGGTTCGATTTTGATATCTACACAGAAGAGAAACTTGTGGCAAATAGCATTTTGAGAAGATTTGCTGAAGAAATTCTGAATTTGGAGTTAATCTGGAGATTTTAGCCTTTTTGGATTTTCAGTTAACAGATAAGGACTATTTTGCGATAATTCTTGGACTAATTTGTAAAAAGAGTCTAGATGGCAGAATCTGGCTGTCAACTTTTTATATTAAGGTATTGACATACCCATGATCATATTCCAGGAATAATCTAGTCTGAACTTGGTCAAGATTTTGATTAAATCTGCACTTCTGAAATTTTAGGGTATTTGGGTAATATAAGGTATTTCTGTTTTCGAAAACAGAAGAAGTTGATAAATCTGGAATTTAGAGATAGAATTGGATCTAGGTTCTGAAGACTTTTAAATTCAGAGTAACTGATAGATCACATCTGAACAATATGATCTTGATTTGAGGTCACAGGATAGATTTTGGAGATTTTAGGGCTTGAGAAAGATACTGATCTGGCTATTACTACAGATACATGCATGCATGCTATTGATGAAAAAGGAAATTTTCACCCCTAACTCAGGGCGTTACATTACTCCTTTTGGAGGAAAACTTATGGTTCGCGGTGGTGATTTCTATCAGATACTTCCTGTCATTGAAGGAGGTTCCAAATCCAGCGTTATTGATGCTTCAACAACAAGTTCTAAATTATGGCAACATGTCACCTTGTTAAAATTGCGAATCAATATGCGGTTGCATAACCCTAATCTTGACGATGTATGTCGGGAAGACCTCAAGCTTTTTAGTGAATTGATAGTAGATCTAGAAAATGGTAAATTACCAACCGAACAAAGAGAGGGTGAATCAGAACCAACCTAGATTCAGATACCAAACGATTTACTTTTTATGACAGAGAATAACAAACTTGCTGCTATAGGTGATTTCGGTTATGTTGATTTCCAGGCATCTTATATGTGTCCATCTTATCTTACCACACGTGCTATTATTTGCCCCAATAATGAAACTGTAGATGATATTAATACCGCAGTTATAAATATGATCCCATCAGATGGAAAAGAATACTTTAGTTGTGATTCTATATGTAAATCAGCAGATACATCATCAGATATTGATATATTATATCCACTAGCATTTCTTAATTCTATAAATGGTAATAATTTCCCACATCATAAACTGGTATTGAAAAAGGGAATGCCTGTCATGCTGTTACGTAATGTAAATCAATCTTTAGGTCTTTGTAATGGTACGCGTCTTATTTTGAAAATTTTAGCTGAAAGGATATTAGAGGCTGTGATAATAACTGGTACAAATATTGGTGCTGTAGTACATATACCACGAATCGTTCTTAACATGACCAGTTCAAAATGGCCTTTCATACTTCAGCGAAGACAATTTCCAATACGTGTGTGTTATGGAATGACAATAAACAAAAGCCAAGGACAAACATTAAGCAAAGTTGGTCTCTATCTAAAAAACCTGTTTTTGCACATGGTCAGTTATATGTTGCTGTTTCCAGAGTAACATCATGCGAAGGTCTAAAAATTATTATAGAAAATGATAATGGAACATGTGACAATAAAACCCATAATATTGTGTAGAGTGTTTTAGACGCTACGCATTCTTTGGTAGAGTGTTTGATATATTTTTGATTTTTTTAATTGAATGATTGTTTTATATTAGTATCAAGTTTTAGTTTTATTAGCGTATTAATCAAAATATTGTTTTTTAACATTAACTCAAGCATATATTATATTGTACTTACATACAATCCAATTTTTTCCCTATTTGTATTTTTGCAATTGAAATCATGCTTTACTTTCCAAAAAAAAAGGAAAGGATAATTGTATTACGTACATGTTCATACATTGAATGTAATTATTTATAATTATGTTGTTTTGTAGGTTTTGTGATCGGCAATCTCGTTAGATCTTCATTGAATTTCCCATGTAAGATTATTTTACATTTTTATTATTTCTACAATTGATAATTACTGCAAAGTAGAGACAACATAAATAAAATGACATAACTAGATTTTATAATCTGTTTAGTTCATTTAAAATCTTTATTCTATTAGCTTGTGTGATTGTTCATGAAATATGTTTGTTATTCTTTTTTACTGTATTGAACAGTTTACGTATTGTTTTATTTTAATTTATCATACTTTTTTAATGGTTTATTTATTTGAGAACAAAAAATTTAAATTTACGATTTTTCATTTCCTTATACACCGTTTTGCCTATTTTGAAAAAGAAAAAAGTTAATCTATTTAATGTTTATTGTTTCATTTTGTTATTAGCAAATGAATTACTCGTTTATCTCTGAGTTGACACCCAAAAAACAACAATGGCGTATCCGTGCCCGACTTAGTAGAATGTGGGATTTTTTTGATCCCTCAAATGATCAAAAGCTCATACATGTAGAGGTTGTTCTTATTGATGAACAGGTTAGCGGTTTTGTTTTAGTTGTTTACCACTTGGTTTTTATGATTATTGGTTCATATTATATCATTAATATATGATATATTGTTCCCGTAACTATTATATTTTTTATTTTTATATTTCTATTCTAATTTTCTATGTGCTTACTATTTATTTTGTTCAAAAATATTTGACTGTTGTCGTATGATCATTGATTTTCTGTTTTTTTATTATCATATTTTAAATGATATTTTGCACTTACTGTTTGTTTTTATTATTTTCTGTGGTTCATATTTTTGGTTTTATATTACTAATATTCTTTGCTTTTTTAAAAAATCTTTATGACTTTTTTTTCTTTAATACGTTTACTTCTCATTGAATTCCCATGTTTGTTTATATTCGTAGTACTTTCGTTCTATTAAAACACTCTATTAATTTTGGTTTGATAACCATATTTATCAATAGTAATTGATTCAATTTAGATCACCTATTGTTCATTTTTATTTTTAGTTCAATGAGACCCTTTTTTATTTATTGATCAAAAACATCGTTTTTTGTCATATCATCTGTTTTTGCCAAACCACTATAATTATCATTGTTTATTCATCTAATTTCCAACATGTACTAATCAAACTATGTTCCGATTAAATTAAAGATCTTATTTTTATAGCACTTAAACTTTTTTTTTCTCCTTTGACAATTGCAAATTCCTAATTATAAATAGTTCTATATATTCAATATTATTATTATTACAACAGTCATACTTAAACAACAATTTTTTTAATTGCTTTTTTTTTACTATTATTACATTTCCAGGGCAATTCAATCAGCAGTCGAATTTTCAGAGATCATGCCCCTAAATTCAAAGCATTACTGTCTGAGGGAACAATCTACTATTTCCGTTATTTCAGAGTCATGCCTGCCAAAAATGCTGACAAAGCTGTTGCCAATAAATATATGCTTCAATTCACAAATTGGACCAAAAATTGAAGAAAGTCTAAACAACCCTACAATGTTTCCTTCATATGTCTACACTCTTGTGGGATTCAACAATCTAAAGCAGCGTAGTGGAAATCAAGAATTCTTCACAGGTTGAATATATTTCCATACAACTCAACAGTTGATACAAAATGTTTTATCAACTGCATATTTCCTTAAAAAAAATATATAAATGTTTGCAATTTGATGCTTTATCATCAATTAATTTTTTTATTTTGTCAATAGATGTTATCGGTCTCATCACAACAGTATCAAGATTACTTTCTATCAATATTAGAGGCCGTTCAACAGACACACAAAAAAGAGACATTTATATTCACGATATCAGGTTTGATTTGTTTTGTTGTTTAACCCATGCATCTACAGGAAATATAACATTGTTATTCATATTTAAATACAGCAATAATATAAAAACTGTTATATTATGGGGATCGCGTGCTATTGAATTCGATGCAAAGACCATTCATACTATGGGTGCAACTGAACCAGTTATTGTCATTTTTGTTGGTACACTCATCAAACATTTCAAAGGTACTTCATTTTCAAAAAATTAAACTTTATTGTTTTGTATATACAATTTCGTTCATATATTTTGTTAGCATATTATTCTTTTACCTTACAGACCAAGAAATTATTTCTGGTGGTCCAGCATGTAAATGGTATATAAACATAGATGTCCCTGAAATCAATGATTTTCGAGACAGGTGCCTTACAATGCATAACAATTGATTATTATCTTAATATTAAATCATTTATTGATTATGTTAATATGTTACATAAATTGTGAACTAATTACGTTATTTGTTACTTTTTTTGATAGCTTGGCAGGTCAATTTAAACCTATTGAATGGTTGGTAACAAACACAGAAGGTCAAATAGTGGCAAAGAAATTGTATCACCAAACACTATGACAGTCGCACAACTCATGGATCTTAATCCACATGAGGCTGAGGTGATATTTTCCATTCATAGATTTATACAATTATGTATTTCGTGTAATAAAATAGAAAATTTATGAGTTTTCAAGAATGCAGAGATCAAAGTATATCTGTAATGTAACCATCATAGATATCATAACAAGTTATTCTTGGTGGTACACAGCATGTGTGGAGTGTACAAAAACCGCTAAACCTTTTGGTGATCCATACAGATGTTATTCGTATGACATTGCCCCCACACATGCCCAACCAAGGTATAATATTCGATGTCATTTTAATTAGTGCATTACTATTGTATATTTTTCTGTTTTTAACTTCCTTACATTTATAGGTACAAATTAGCTGTTATTGCTGGTGATCACACTGGAGTTGCTGAGTTTGTGCTATTTGATACAGTTGCGCAACAACTAATTGGGAAATCCGCGTTAACTCTATTGAATTCGAAACCAGATAAACATTCAATTCCACATGACATAACAAGGCTGATCAATCAAAAATTTACATGGAATGTTAGTATCACAGAAAAAAGTTACAATAGCACGACCATTTCATTGCAAGTCAACAGCATCTTGAATAGGTGTATCATTGAAGCAACAACTGAAGAATCTTCTTTGGGATTTCATGCTGTATCAACTTCGCTATCATCTTCGCATGAAAGTCTAATTTCAACGCCTGCTAAAAGTGTTGAGTCATCTTATCATAAAAGAGACAGAGACAATTTTGTTGTTTCAAGGCAAACTGAAGAAACAGCAACAACATCACCAAGCGCTATTAAAGCGTCTCAACCGGTAAGTTCGTTTATATATTTTTTTTAGTTTGACCAGCATCATAAGAGTATTAATTGTATACTTATTCATTTCTTTTATCGTAAACTAGCTCACTACTATAGAACATGATGTACTCCTGACGAATTCAGTACAATTATCTTCTTCAAAAAAATGATCTAGGTAATATATCATTTTCATCATATTTATATACATGTAAAAATACATATTCTGTTTATTTTTCATTAATCAATTATTTTGTAGTACTGACTCTGAAACAACTACTACATCTGCAACAAAAAGAGCGCTTTTGCCAACTATCGAACATAAAGATGGTGATACGAAGTGAGTATATTTGTAAACTTTATTGTACAAATATATGTTTTCTTACAAATCATCATCTTCAGATTTTTATTTTAATTACGTTCTTTGTATAGAGGAAACACACTGATCCCTGATCTCAGTTGATGTTTTCTTCCATAATCGCATCAATCTAATATATGTATTTTCCTGTTTATCATCACTAGATTTTTTGGTTACAATGTTGGCTTCAATCGGTTCTCACCGATTTCATATATTTGCTTTTGCCTAAAACAGTTAATCTGTTTTGTCTTAATAGTATTTGTCTACCAATATCTTCCCTAGATTCTAATGTTTATATTTGCTTTTTGCTGTAAACAATGATTGTTTTTGTCGCGCCCCGAGACTGGGACTACGACTACTCCTGTAGAGACCTAGCTCGCTGCAGCTAGTCCCATATATGCATAGCATACACATACCCTTGACTTCCCAGGATAAGTCAAGCACAGGAGTATATTCACATTGCAACAGAGTAGCTTACAAAATAGTTAAGCAGTGTGGCCTGCTGGCCTTAGTATTACATAAAGAGATTACAATGCCTTCGCGGCATACATGGTTTAGCAAAATAACATCTACACAGCAGAAGGTAGGTGACCCTCCCACAAAGAGAAGTGGACGGTAGAACAACACACATCAGGGCTCTGGCGGAACTGACACTCCTCCTTCTGGATCCAAGAAGTTCTCCATGCCTTCGTCTTGATTATTGAACGTCTACTGATTTGTAGGTTGCAAGAGTGAGCACTTACGTACTCAGCAAGTCATAGGTAAGAGTAGATACATATAGTAGTGATGGATATTTGTAAAATAACCTTTTTCTTTCATACCTCATCTTATGGCAGCACCTTGCATAACATAGCATTGCTATTCATGTTCACTAGATTATAGCACTACTGCGACACGTCGACACACGACAACCCACGGTAGCACTCCTTATCATGACAACACATGTCATTTGGGTAATCTTGATTTAACACATTTTATTTAGAAAATATACTTGTATCACACCCCGTGGATTTAATCCACCGCAGCAGACTCCTATAAACCCGGGAGCTCGGAGTATTCGAATACGTTTTTAACTCTGCAGAGAGGTACCAATTTACCCGCAAGATATTCCACTTTCAAGCCCTTCCTATCATAACATAATGATTGGACCCCTGACTCACTTCATAATGTGAGCGGCAAGGTGGAGATAACAAGAACTTTTGTTATATTTCACTTACAATTCACCCCTGACCCTGCAGTTTTCTTCACACAAACCGCAGTTGTGGTGGGATTACCCCACACCCGGATGCCTCTTCCCATTACTGGGTCAACGTGCTTGATCAAACACATTCGGTGATACGTGGAGGAGCTGAACCCCGTGAGTTTAGTGTATTGTTTTCCATCTCATGCAGGGGTTTCATGTGCGATCCACATAAGTACTTGTTCAGGCCTGTCCCATACCAGGCTTGCGGTTAGCACGTTGTTCATGCCACTAGACGCACAACACAAGGTTCTAGTCCTTATATGCCAGTGACCAGACCATCCACAACCCTGCACCTTCAGTGCCTGCATTCCTTCGCAGTTTAGCACCTCCAATGCTACCACCATTCCATACCATTTTCTGGTCACGGCTAGGGGTTTTATTTCATGAATATAAGTATATACATATATAATAGTTCATGGCTCAAAACTTGTTTATTTCACATTTCACAGATAACCAGTCTAGTACTGCCAATTCATAAATCAATCATTCTCAATCTTTCACATGCAATATTATCTATATTCAAGGTTATGTTATAACAACTCTTAAAATATAGGTTCGAGATGACCAAGAATATGACTTGCCTTCCGCGTTGTAAAATACAGCAGTTGATGTCGGATCAGCAGTGAAGTCCTCGAACTCGGGCTCTTGATCTGCTCTCCAATCAAACAAACAACCAATAATCACAATCTTTTCAATACATTATTATACTATATGCAATAATGCGAAGATGAAGTCTTGATGATTCTGAAATGATTGGGTTTAGAGGCTGATTAGGGTTAAGTTATGGAAACCAAGGTTAAGATTAGTTGTCAAAGGTTTACAAGGTTCCAAATGTCTCAAAATATCAGAATGATATCAAGGTTGCGACTGGTTCGCTCAAAAACAGCGAAAGCCTTTAGGTCGACATTCGGTTCAAGGCATCGACATAGGATCGATGGATGATAGAGGGATTATCTCAACTTGTGGCAGTAGAATAAAATGTAGATTACAACTCCACAAGTCTGATAGACAAAGTTATTTTCAATTTGTATAACTGGAAAGAGGTGAAAAGAGCTAATGCCACTGGCTGACATGCTCTGGCATTGCACTGACATGGCCAGAAACTAGGGCTTGCCATAACTTTTGATCTAGGGCTCCAATTGATGCACCACTTTGTCTGGAAGGTAGGCCTCAGTAACAGGAACAAATGATTTAATAGGTTCTAAGGTTGAAGATGGCTGGATGATGATGAAAATCAGTGGAGAAGTATGGTGGCGAAACGGCACAGTGAAGTCACTGGACAATATCTTGGCATAGCAATAACTAGAATTTCTGTGTAGATTCAGGGGTCGAGCTAATAGAGGAAAATGTTCAGGAGATCAAGGCGAAGATATTGGACAGGGTGACATCGACGGCGATGGCCGGCGACGACCGGGCGACAAATTGGCGGCACGGCAGTGAAGGGTAAAACAATTAAACTGCAATCTGGTGCTGTGCTGTTGAAATTTGGCATTGCTGGAGCTAGCTAGGGCTAAATGGTACTACTTGAAGCATTGGGCTCAACTAGAGAAGGCACGGCAGTGAACGGCGATGAGCTGCGCCGGAGAAGAAGACGGCTTCAACGGCAACAGAGCGATGTGGTGAATTAAGCTATAAATTGAAGGCACAGTTGAGTTCCTGGATAGCTTCAGATAGTATAAATGAAGGTAATTGGCCTAAAGCGACGCTGGTGAGGAGAACAACGCCGTGGCCAGAGAAGAAGAAGGGCTGAATTGGGCGAAACTGATTCACGGCCTTAGAGCTCAATTGCTCGCTGTGAGAGCAGTAGGGAGGTAAGGTGAAGCTTCTGGTTACAGCAATTTGGCCAGAGAAATGGTGGTGCGGCCTGGCGACGTGAGCCAGTCACCAGTGGCGCGTGAAAAAGGGGAAAGTTCCAATTTGAACTAAATTTTGAAATCTCGATGCACAGGCTTACTAGGATTAGTACATTGATCATTTTATTCTACTATCACGAAAGCAAATTCGAACTGGAATAGATGCAATTGCTGGAACAGGGCATTAGAGAACTTCGGTGATCGCCGGCGTTAGAGATCACCGGAGCTCAATTGATTGCTAACACATGATAAGGGAGATGAGATATACCTACTAGTGCTGTCAATTTGGGATTGGTGCAGTGAGGTGTGCTGGCACCGTGAGCCTTCGTGCTGAGCTCGCCGGAGAAGACGACTGCAGCAAGGAAAAAAAAATACTATTTATGCTTAATTGCTAAAGGGCTTTGGAGAGCTTTGCTAAAGGTGAATAGGTTGCTCTTGGGTTGCTATTTATGGGCGAAGCAAGGTATAACAAAGTTCACTGCTTGCTTGCGCTGGTGAAGAAGGAAGCTTCGGGTTGCAGCAATGGCGAACAGTGAAGCTCCTCTCTGGCGTGCATCAGCTGGTGAGCTGGGTAGAGATGGCCACGGCAACAACTGAGGTGCAAAAACGTGTGTACATGCAAACACGGTTGCAAACAACTCGGGCTTGAGCGGCGCTGATCAACGGCGAAACACGGCGTGGTCGCAGTCGAGGTCGAAGCAAACACTGTGCACTGCGGTCGAGGTCACTGTGCACTGCTGGTTTAATCGCAAGCTGTGGGTGAGGTCGAAGGAGGTGATGCCTGGTCGTGAACAGCAGCTGAGGTCGAACCAGGGACCTAATTGCAAGATTTTTGATTGAATTCTGGACTGATTTGTAATTTCTGATTTAGAGATAGTTGATTTGCAATCTGATTTCATAGGTGAGTATAAACTTATACCTTATACTCATCTAGCAAGAGATTTGGTAAAATCTGGCATGATTTGATGATTTTCGATATAAACTGAAAATAGGGTACTTTAGGGTAAAATAAGATCTGAGTTTTGTCGATTTCGAATTCTGGCATCTAGGATGAGATTTGGATATTATGATAAAATAAGATTTTGTATTGATTAGCATTTGGGAGGTGTTCCCTGAAATAGATTTGAATTTGGAGTTAATCTGAAGATTTTAGCCTTTTCGGGTTTCCAGATATCAGATAAAGGACTGATTTGCGATATAATTTGGACTGATCTGTGAAAAAGACTTAGATGAAGAAATTTGACTGCCAACTTTCTGGATTAAGGTATTGGCATACCCATGATCATAGTCCAATAGTAATCTGGTCTGACATAGGTCAAGATTTAGCTAAATCTAAGTTCTGAGTATTTAGAGTAATTAGAATAGTAATTAGAATCCTGTTTTCGAAAACAGAATAGGATTAATAGATCTGAGAGTTAGAGATGGAATTGAATCTGGCTTCTGAAGACTTTTAAGTTTAGAGTAACTGATAGATCACATCTGAATAATCTAATCTTGATTTGGGTTTACAGGATAGATTTTAAGATTTTGGGCTAGAACAGAATAAAGTTGGGGTTGATTTGGCTGATCTAGAAGAGACATATGCATGCATGACTTTTTAAGAAAGAAACTTTTCACCCATAAACTCAGGATGTTACAGTTTTCTATCTCGCACGAACATCTCGTTTTCTTTTTATTATTCTTCGTGTTTTATCTCATGTTTATCTTTTGCGTGTATTGCTGGTCTATTATTGAGCATGGTTGTCGTTGTGATAGTGCTTGTATGTGTGAATTATCAGCGGAGGTTTGTATGATCAATGAGCTGCAGTTCAAAGGCATTTGAATGGTAACTGCACTGTTGTTCATTTCACATACTTTTGGTTTTGCTGTAATTTTGATATTGGTCATATGTCGGATTTAGTTAAAAACGGGTGTGTTCTTGTGTATGGTCGTACTTTTCATAGTAGTTGTAACAAGGCGATTTATGGTCAATGGTTTTTAGTGTATAATCATCGGTCGAAAATAGGTTTTTTTTTGTGGCACTTGGCTTTACAATCGCATTAGAATTGTGATTTCATAGTCGATTTAGCTTGCATGAAAAGTAGTCAACTGTTACAATTTGTTTCAAGAACGAAAGGCCATGTGCGATTGAATTAATACAAAAATATAATAATTTTACTTGTAAGAAAAACTCAGAAATTTTTTTTGTGAAGAATTAGTTGAAGTACAAAGTTGTTGTTGGGCATAATCGTATCTTTTTACATGGGTTGCTTTTATGTAATTTCTAGTCATGTTATTTTGATCGGTCAGTTTTAGTGGGAATGAGTTTTTGATTTCAATGTAACTTTGGATTGGTACTCCAATTGATTTGGTGGATTAAATTTGTTTGAAAGGACTTCTTTTTTTATTGCAAGTTTTGCAGGAGGTCGTCTAACAAAATGTGATCGATGAGGAGTTTTAGATTCCAGTTGAAATGTGTTTTGCTGGTTGTTTATCGTGCTTTATTCAGTATCGGAATGGATAAATTTGTTGACAATATAACATGTTATGAGTTGTTGATATTTCAATGATCAAACCAAAAATCAGTGGTCGTTGGTTGAAGTAATAGGAAAATAAGATAATGGTGTTTGGGATAAAAGCTCAAATTTGTAATGCTGGTTAAATAGGAGCTATGGTTAGTTCAATAATGTAAACATAAGAATTGATATCGACAAAATCTGATTATAAATAGATTTTATACAACAGAATAAGTGTTGATATTTTTTAACATGAAGTAAGTTTCATTATATTTTGTTTTGGCTCCATGAAATTTGCTTTGGATGATTATGAACGGAGCTTGCGATTTTTTCTAACTGAATAACTATATATAAATCTATTCCATTATTATCTCTTTTATAATTAAATAGTTATGTGTTTTATTGGTCAAATCATTATTTTTGTTTGATAAGTTGATTGTCTGAATGTATTTATTTACTAAAAAGAGGGGCTCCTTCTTTATGGTGCCTACGCCCAAATAAATTGCTTTCTTTGAAAGGCAGGTAAAATGGCTATGCAAAGATTTTTTAACATATCGATACAGTAAACTCAAATTTGATAGCCTATTTATTACCTAAAAATTTTCATGTTTAAGTAATTTGTAAAAATTACCAATTAGATTGAAGAAAAACAGTTTTAATCAGTTTTAGTATTTCGACTATTATCGATTTTGAATAGTATAGCTTCGATCAATTTTTGTAATGTTTATTTTAAAAAACCATATTGTAACTGTTAAGATTATCAGAGTATATAAATATCATAACCACTTAATTTGATGACTGTATCAGAAAGTGATAATTAAATGTAATTTTTCGACAATTAGCGTTTGTTTTAAATTGATGAGATTTGTTTTTTAAGATAGCAAATAAAACTTATATTTTTTAAATAAACAATTATATCCAAATTTATTCGAATATTCTTAGTTTTTTCGTTAAATAATCACGTATCTTTTGTTTTTGGTTCATGTTGATTGATTCAGAATGAACATTTTCCTTTGATGATGAATTCATCTCTCATGAAAAGTGAACTGTACGGATGTGTTTATTTACAAAAAAAAGGATTTTTTTGAATGGTGTTTATGATTTGAAAGATTGGTTTCTTCGAAAGCTAGATACTTTAGTCATGCCAAAATTTTTTAGATTGAAAATTATATTTAACTTAAATTGGTGATCATAGTCATCAACGAAAAATTTAACTGGTTGGCTAATTTGTAGATGTCATCGAACAGGTAAAAAAGGTAATGTTAATAATTAGTTTTTTATGGATAATTCAAATCAATTATGAGGCCAGATTTTAGGAGTAGGATCAGGGAGGACAATTGGCTTTGCACTGGAAATGTACAATAACAGTACAGTTTGCACTGCAACTATTAGCAATATTTTTTTGATGGTGGTGGTTCAATGAAACGTTTATAGACAATATAGTTGGTCGAAGAAATGATTTTATCACAAAAAATAAAGAGATTAAAATATTTTATACAATAAAAAAGTGTATAGATACAGATAAGAACAAAATGTGGAATTTATGGAACAAAACAAATGTTGACATTTTTTTACATGAATTAATTTCGTTACACAATATTATTGAACAAATTAAAAGGGAATTTTATTTGTCAGATAGTCGATGTTGTCAACAAAACATCATAGTGTGTTTCAACCATCAAGCACACAAAAGTTTAGCCAATTTGCGATTCGTTTTTCCTTTATTTGACCACATTTAAAAATTGAACAGACAAAATTATATGCTGGTTAAAATTAGAACAACACCAATGTGATCCAAGAAGAAGGTTGGTCAAATCAATTGGATTCTAAACATAGTGAGGTCCAATCTTTCAACCACACTTGACTTCTCCGACCATCAATCGTCTTTCTGTTCAAACCTAAGAAAAATACAACCACCAATGCCTAAATGGTAATGTTCGAAAAGCATTGAACGACAACCATCATTTTACTTCCGACCAGACCTACACATTCGACCAATCTTTTTCCTTTGACCACACCGTTGCAGCCCTAATATTCACTAGTAGATAATTCTCTCTATGCAATTTTTAGATGTCGTCAAATAACAGTCAAATAAATTCCAAATTTGTACGTTTGATCTGTCAAACACATAAAACACAATTGTGAAATAAATTTTTACAAATCATCAAAATTTGCACAGAAAATGTCTTGCCAAAAAGTTTATATTGTAACCGATTTTGCTCAAATTATTTGACACGACATTTTATGTACAAATTTCAATCATTTCTACAAAATTATTTCACAATTGTGTTCTATGTATTTCAGCCATCAACCACATCAAATTTTAACTAATTTGAGGTTCATTTCCCCCCTATTTAACTACACTTAAAAATTGAACAAAGAAAACTATGTGGTCAAATAAGGGTCAAATGAATTTTAAATCGGCTCAAAATTTGTATGCTTGATCCCTCAAACACACAGAACACAATTGTGAAATAAATTTTTACAAATCATCAAAATTTGCATATAAAATGTCTTGCAAAAAATTTTATCTTGTGACCAATATTGCTCAAATTATCTAGTCCAATCTTTGAACCACACTTGCCTCCTTGGACCAACCATGATGTTTCTGTTCAAATCCGAATAAAGTACGACCACGAACGCCTAAATGGTAATGTTCAAAAGGCATTGAACTACGATCACCATTTCCTTTCCAACCAGACCTTCACATTCGACCAATACTTCACCTTCCACCAGATCGCTCTAACTTTAATATTCGCCAGTACATAACTTTCTCTATGAAATTTTTAAACGCAGTCAAATAAAAGTCAAATCAATTCCAGATTGACTCAAAATTTATATGCTTCATCCCTCAAACACATAAAACACAATTGTCAAATAAATTTTTTTGCAAATCATCAAAATTCGCGCATAAAATGTCTTGCCAAAAAGATTATATTGTGCCCGATATTGCTCAAATTATTTGACACCACATTTTATATACAAATTTTAATCATTTATACAAAACTATTTCCCAATTATGTTCTATATGTTTCAGCAATCAACCATACAAAATTATAGCCAATTTGGGGTTCATTCCATTTCTATTTGACCACATTCAAAAATTGAACAAAGAAAACTATTTGATTAGGTATGGTCCAAACATAGAATTGGTCGAATGAATTGGCTTTTAAACATGGTCGACTCCATGCTTTGAACCACACTTTACTATTTTGACCACTAATCGTATTTCTGTTCAAATCCAAAAAAAATACGACCGCGAATGCCTAAATAGTACTGTTCGATAAACATTGAACCACAACCAACATTTCCCTTTCCACCAAACGTTCATATTGGACCAATGTTTCTCATTCGACCAGCCCACTGTAGCTCTAATATTGACCAATATATAATTTTTCTGTGCAATTTTTAGATGTAGTGTTCTTCTTACTATTTAATGTGCGCGATTACAAAGACAATATAAAAAAATTGTAGCACTAGATAAAAAAAGATTAAAACTCTATATATCTAATATTTCACGCAAATCACAACATTTCACAAAATTAAACAACCAAATTCAATCTAATACCTAAAACACAGTCTGTTAAATTAAAAAATGAGCACACAAAATTTTAGCCAATTTGTTATTCACTTCCTCCCTATTTAACCATACCCCTATTTGACCACATTTAAAGATTGAACAGACAAAACAATATGCTGGTCAGAATGCATGGAAATAACACTAGACTGGTCAACGGAGAGAATTGATCGAATCAATTGGATCCTAAACATGCTCGAATTCAACCTTTCGACCACGTTATGCTTCCGTCCAAGCTTTTCCATTCGACCAATACTTTTTCTTCGACCAGACCGCTATAGCCCTAATATTGACCAGTACATAACTTTCTTTGTGCAATTTTTAGATATGGTCAAATAAGGGTCGAATGAATTTCAAATTGACTGAAAATCTGTACTCTTGATCCCTCAAACACATAAAACACAATTGTGAAATAAAGTTTTATAAATCATCAAAATTTACACATAAAATGTCCTGCCAACAAATTTATGTTATAGCCAATTTTGCTTAGATTATTTTATACGATATTTTATGTACAAATTTCAATCATTTCTACAAAATTATTTCTCAGTTGTGTTCTATATCTTTCAACACAGAAACACACAAAATTTGAGCCAATTTGGGCTTCATTTCCCCCCATTTAACGGCATTTAAAAATTGAACAGAGAAAATGATGTGTTAATCAAAATTAAAGCTACAACAATATGGTCCAAAGAGAAGATTGCTCAAATAACATGAATCCTAAATATGGTCCAGCTCAACCTTTCGACCACACTTGCCTCCTTCGACCACCCATGGTGTTTTTGTTCAAATTCGAGTAAAGTACAACCACGAACGCCTAAATGGTAATGTTTGAAAAGCATTAAACTACGACCACCATTTCCTTTTCGACCAGACCTTCACATTCGACCAATGCTTCACTTTTCACTAAATGGCCGTAACTTTAATATTCGTCAATACATAACTTTCTCTGTGCAATTTTTAAATGTAGTCAAATAAAAGTCACATCAATTCCAGATTGACCCAACATTTGTATGCTTCATCCCTCAAACACATAAAATACGATTCTCAAATAAATTTTTATGAATCATCAAAATTCGCGCATAAAATATCTTGCCAAAAAATTTATATTGTGCCCGATATTGCTCAAATTATTTGACACCACATTTTATATACAAATTTTAATCATTTATACAAAACTATTTCCCAATTATGTTCTATATGTTTCAGCAATCAAGCATACAAAATTATAGCCAATTTGAGGTTCATTCCAC
This sequence comes from Pharus latifolius, assembly GCA_019359835.1. Taxonomy (NCBI): domain Eukaryota; kingdom Viridiplantae; phylum Streptophyta; class Magnoliopsida; order Poales; family Poaceae; genus Pharus; species Pharus latifolius. The sequence goes on from CM033322.1 coordinate 23,601,230, forward strand.
TCCTATTTGGCCACATTCAAAAATTGGACTGAGAAGACGATTTGCTTAGGTATGGTCCAAACAGAGAATTGGTCAAATGAATTTGCTTTTAAACATGGTCGACTCCACACTTTCAACCACATTTGACTCCTTCAACCATGCATTAATCGTGTTTCTATTCAAATCCAAATAAAATACGACCGCGAATGCCTAAATGGTACTGTTTACGAAGCATTGAACCACGACCAACATTTCGCTTTCCACCAAACATTCACATTCGACCAATGTTTCTCTTTTGACCAGTTCACTGTAGTTCTAATATTGACCAGTAGATAACTTTCTCTGTGCAATTTTTAGATGTAGTGCTCTTGTTTATCTTACTTTGTAATGTGTACGATTACAAAGACAATATAAAAAAGTTGTAGCACTGGATAAAAAAAGATTGAAACTTTATATATCTAATATTTCACACAAACCACAACATTTCAAAAAATTAAACAACCAAATTTAATCTAATACCTAAAACACAGTCTGTTAAATTAAAAAATGAGCACAGAAAATTTTAGCCAATTTAGAATTCATTTCCCCCTTATTTAACCACACTCCTATTTGACCACATTAAAAGATTGAACAGACAAAACTATATGCTGGTCAAAATGAGAAGAACACTAGGCTGGTCGACGAAGAGGATTGTTCGAATCAATTGGATCCTAAACATGCTTGAATTCAACCTTTTGACCACACTATGCTTCTGGCCAAACTTTCCCATTCGACCAATGCTTCTTCTTCGACCAGACCGCTATAGCCTTAATATTCACCAGTAGATAACTTTCTCTGTGCAATTTTTAGATATAGTCAAATAAAAGTTGAATGAATTTCAAATTGACTGAAAATTTGTATGCTTGATCCCTCAAACACATAAAACACAATTGTGAAATAAAGTTTTATAAATCAACAAAATTTACACATAAAATGTCCTGATAATAAATTTATGTGGTAGCCAATTTTGCTCAAATTATTTTACACGATATTTTATGTACAGATTTCACTCATTTCTATAAAATTATTTCGCACTTGTGTTCTATGTATTTCAATCATCAAACAAACAAAATTCGAGTCAATTTATGGTTCATTTCTCCCTTATTTGATCACATTCACAAATTGAATAGAGAAAACTATGTGCTGGTCAAAATTAGAACAACACATATATGATCGACGGAGAGGATTGGTCAAATCAATTGAGTCCTAAACATAGTCGACTCCAATCTTTTGACCACACTTGGCTCCTTCCACCACCGATCATCTTTCTGTTTAAATTCAAGAAAAATACAACCACCAATACCTAAATGGTAATGTTCAAAAGGCATTGAATGACAACCAGCATTTCGTTTCCAACCAGACCTTCACATTTGACCAATCCTTCTCCTTCAACCACACCATTATAGTTCTATTATTGACCAGTAGATAACTCTCTCTGTTCAATTTTTAGATGTAGGAAAATAACGATCAAATGAATTCTAAATTGGCTGAAAATTTGTACGCTTGATCCCTCAAACACATAATACACAATTGTCAAATAAAGTTTTACAAATAATCAAAATTTGCACATAAAATGTCCTTCCAAAAAATTTATGTTGTGCCTAATTTTTCTCAAATTATCTTACTTGACATTTTATGCACAAATTTAAATTATTTCTACAACATTATTCGCAATTGTGTTCTACGTCTTTTAGCTATCAACCACACCAAATGCAAAGAAAATATAAGAAAGTTGTAACACTGGTTAAAAAAAATTAAACTTTATATATCTAATATTTCACACAAACTATAGCATTTAACAAAATGAAACAACCAAATTTAATCTAACACCAAAAACACAATCTGCTAAATTAAAAAGTAGGCACACAAAATTTCAGCTAATTTAGAATTCATTTCAACTCTATTTGACCACATTTAAAGATTGAACAGACAAAACTATGTGCTGGTCAAAATCAGAACAACATTAAACTACCCGAAGGAGAGGATTGGTCAAATTAATTGGGTCCTAAACATACTCGAGTTCAAGTTTTCAACCACACTTGGCTCCTTCAACCACCGATCGTGTGCCTGTTCAAATTCAAAGAAAATACAACCAAAGTTGCTTAAATGATGATGTTCAAAAGGCATTAAACCACAACAAGCATTTCACTTCCAACCAGACCTTCCAATTCAACCAATCCTTCTTTTTCAACCAAATCGTTGTAGCCCTAATACTGACCAATAGATAATTTTCTCTATGCAATTTTTAGATAGGATCAAATAAAGCTCCAATGAATTCCAAATTGGTTGAAAATTTGTACGTTTGATCCTTCAAACACATAAAACACAATTCTGAAATAAAGTTTTACAAATCATTAATTAAAATTTGCACATAAAATTTCCTGCCAACAAATTTATGTTGTCGTCAATTTTACTCAAATTATTTTACACGACATTTGATATACGAATTTCAATGATTTTTACAAAATTATTTCGCGATTGTGTTCTATGTGTTTCAACCATTAGACACACAAATTTTAAGCGAATTTGCTATTCATTTCCCCCTTATTTTATAACATTTACAAATTATACAGAGAAAACTATGTACTCATCAAAATTAGAACAACATCAACGTGATCAAAGGAGAGAATTGATCGGATCGATTAGATCTTAAACATATTGAGTCCAATCTTTCGACTACACTTAGCTCCCACATTTAAAAATTGAACAGACAAAATTATGTGTTGGTCAAAATCAAAACAATATTAGACTACTCAAAGGAAAGAATTGGTCAAATTAATTGAGTGCTAAATATACTTGAGTTCAAGTTTTCGACTACACTTAGCTCCTTCAATCACCGATCGTATGCCTGTTCAAATTCAAAGAAAATACGACCACAGCTGCTTAAATGGTAATGTTCAAAAGGCATTAAACCACAATGAGCATTTCGCTTCCAACCATACCTTCCAATTAGACCAATCTTTCCTTTTCAACCAGACCGTTGCAGTCCTAATACTGACCAATAGATAACTTTCTCTGTGCAATTTTTAGATATGGTCAAATAAAAGTCCAATGAATGCCAAATTAACTGAAAATTTATACGTTTGATCCTTCAAACACATAAAATAGAATTCTGAAATAAAGTTTTACAAATCATCAAAATTTGGGCATAAAATGTCCTACCAAAAGATTTAGATTGCGGCCAATTTTACTCAAATTATTTTACACGACATTTTATGTATGAATTTCAATCATTTCTACAAAATTATTTCACAATTATGTCGTATGTGTTTCAACTATTAAACACATAAAATTTAAGCGAATTTGCTATTCATTCCCCCCTATTTAATTATATTTACAAATTAAACAGAAAAAACTATGTGCTCGTCAAAATTAGAACAACACCAGTGTGATAAAAAAAAAGAGAATTGGTCGAATCAATTAGATCTTAAACATAATTAAGTCCAACATTTCGACCACACTTAACTCCCAACGATAAAGCGTACAAAATTTTAACCAATTCTAGCTTCATTTCCCAATTATTCAATGATGTTTACAACTCAATTCATTCAAGCAATCCTCTCTTTCAAGCACACTGTTATTGCTCCAATTTTGACCAACACATAGTTTTCCCTGTTCAAGATTTAGTCCCAATCTACATCCCGTTCGACCAATGACCATCATTCTATTTTGCTACTACTTCGACCAACGACCACTGGCTTTTGATTTAATCACCAAAATATCAATCGATCACAACATAGCACACTATCAACCATTTTACCCATTCCACAACCCGACAAAGCACCAAAAATAACCAACAAAACAGATTTCAATTGCGATTTAAAACTCCCCATCGGCCACACCTTCCCAGACGACCACATGCAAAAGTTGCGACCAAAAAAAATACCCCATTTCAGACAAACTTAATCCACCAAAACAGTTGGATCACCAACCCAGAGTTCCACTTGAATTAAAAATCCATTCCCACCAAAACTAATCGACCAAAACAACACGACCAAAAATTTCACAAAAGCAACCAATGTAAAAAATTACGACCATAACCAACAAAAAATCCCTACTTCAACCAGTTCCTTCCTTCAACCGCACACAACTCTCGACCAGTACCAAAACTACAACCATACCCAACAACAAGCCTCTACTTCGACCAAGCACCGACTACGACTAATCATAGGCATTAATTCGACCAATCCGCCACCTGCTTTTGCTTCGGACCACAAAATATTCAACCAGGTACAACTTACCATCGTATCAACCAGTTTGATTTCCCAACCGTTCACCGTGGTCGACAACTCACCCACCAAACCACTGTTCGAACACAATCAAAATCCAAACAATCCTTGCTCATGGTCATTCCATTCTAAACTGGTCAATAGCAAACTTGATCGTGTCCCTCCATCCCGAATCTCATCATGATCGCTCAATAAAATATTCACACCCAAACCAAGCCTCACGATGATTGCCGTTTCAAAAATGGTCGTACCATCTCCAACTTGGTTGTGCACTTGCTCTTGTAAAAAATGATTACTTTGTTCATCATGATTCAATGCAAAACTGATCGTCCCATCCACACCTGGTCGTGCCCTTGCTCTCCTAAAAAAATACCTGCTCTATTCATCATGATTCAATGCAAAACTGGTCATAACATCTCAACCCTGGTCGTGTCCTTGTTGTCCTAAAAAACGGCTGCTCTGTTCACCGTAGTTCAAAACAAAACTGAGTCGTGCCGTTCTAAACTGATCAACACCAAACTTGACCGTACCCCTCCGTCCCAAACCTGATCGTGATCGTTCAATAAAATATTCACACCTAAACCAAGTATCACAATGATTACCGTTTCAAAAATGATCGTACCATCCCAGATTTGATCGTCAATTTGCTCTCCTAAAGAATGCCTACACTGTTCATTACAATTCAATACAAAATTGATCATACCATCCCACATCTGGTCGTGCTTTTGCTCTCCTAAAAATTATGTACGTTGTTCATCATTATTGAATGCAAACTTGGTCGTCCCATCTGAGACGTGGTCATACTCTTGCTATCCTAAAAAATAACTGCTCTGTTCATCATGGTCTAAAGCAAAATTGATGGTCCCATCCCAAACCTGGTAGTACTCTTTTTATCCTAAAAAATACCTACTCTATTCATCATGATTCAATACAAAACCGATCATCCCATCCCAATTCTGGTTATAGTCTTGCTATCCTAGAAAATACTTGCTATGTTCATCATGATTCAACGCAAAACTGGTCGTCTCATCCCAAATCTGGTGATACTCTTACTGTCTTAAAAAATACATACCCTACTCTCATGATTCACTACAAACCTGGTCGTCTACCCCAAATCTTGATATGTTCTCCAAGTTCTAAAAACACCAGTTCTATTCATTGTTGTTCAATACAAATCTAATCGACTCAACATAGAAAACTGGTATAACCACTTTAATATATATTGTCTCAATACCTATAGCAACGCGCGAGTGTTGACCTAATGATATTTATTTAGAAATGGAGAGTAGCTTTCCGAATAAAAAAATAGAAACAGTCTGCGGAGGAAAAAGTAACTCGTCAAGCACAAGAGACCACGAGAGACGTTCCATTTTACATGTCACAAATGCTGGTCATATTACACATTTACAGTCATGCATTGGTGGATACGAACTACGAAGTACACCCCAACTAGATCCATTTACAGTAAACAACCGGTTTAAATCGTGCCTGGGCGCCCAAACCAAAGCGTGCTGCTATTGCTACTACCACAACGCTTATCGCAATCTTTTGAAGCGTCTCATTGATTTCTTCAAGACAGGTCGAGGTCTACTGACACTAGGCAGCCGTGTGCATCACCCATGTCATGCAGAGGCTGCAAGCTGTCGCCATGGTAGCCCATGCAGAGGCTGAGGAGCCGATCCCCTTCGACTCCACCGCCCTGCATGCTCCCACTCTCCATGCACTTGCCCTCCTTTACCATAGTAAAAGTAAAAGTAAAGATAATTTGTGAGAAAACTAGAAGAGAAGAACTATTCTATTTCTAGGTGAAGTTTCTCTTGTTACCTTGTCTTCTTGTTGCCTGTCGTCCATGGTCTCCATGAAATTTCTCTCTTCAGGCAGTGCTTTACCCTGCATGGCAAGGCAGCAAATCAAGGTATGCTTACAAAGAAAAATGTGTGAACTATGGAGTTGTTCTTGTTCCATTCATTTTTTCTTTCAATTGCTAGCTTTTGTTCTCTCGTCGTGTTTGTGTTGTTGCCATGAAAACATAGAGAAAGGAGTTGGGGCATTCCTCCCCCCTGCAGATCTGTAGTTATAAAGCAATAGACATGATGGCTTCAGTTTATCAACCCAAATAAGCTCAGACCAGCTTATAAGCCCCAAAAAAATGCCAGATGTTTGGCTGAGAAGATAAAAAGCCCAAATAAGCTCGGTGACCGACCACCACCCCCCCCCCCCCCCCCCCCCCCCCAAAGAAAATCCATAACACTTTCATTATGCTCGTCAAGAAGAGAAAGATGCTCGGAACATTATGGAATTGTGGGTTCCATGGATTACCCAAATTGGGATTCTGTCATGGTAGCAGTTGTAGGATAATAGAAAGAGAAAATTAAGGGTCCCATGGATTCAATACTTTGTAATTTGAATTTTTGAAAAATCCCCACTTGCACTTTGGAAATTTTCAAGCTACCTAGCAAATTACAGTTTGTACTTTGATTTTTAAGAAATTGTGTGCCCCAATTGAAAATTTTCACCTGAGGTCTGAAGGTGAGGTGGCAAATTCTAGTTAAGTGTAAATATTAATGTCCCTGAAAAAAAAAATGTTGCTAATAACTTCCAAAAAGGTAGGGAGGTAAAGCGTATCCCTTCAGCACCTTAAATATTTGTGAACGTATTTTGGGAGAAGTTACTTGATTCTTCCGAGGAACCGGAAGCGAAGCGCTATGCCGTAAGGATATTTAACATTAGTTAACTCTTAGTTAATCATTAGTTTTTAGTTATTTACAATTTTCTCCCTCCAAACAATTCACGTCACTCGGGCGCTACTTCATTGGGCACACAACCACTGCATTCGCCCAGATTACCAACACCAGTAGAGTGTGTGTTGCCCATTGCTGGTCATTTTGCCCTTACGGCTGGGATCTTTTACTCTGTTGTGGGTAGCTGCTAACCATCTAGTGATTCATGTTTACAGAATATAGCACAAATGCACAAGTGAAAAATGAGCTAAATTCATTCTATAGGTGGATTATACATACCTAATTTTCACACTTGGCTTAGCTGAGACAATAAGTAAAATTCTGTTATAGGTATGCTCTGCATTGTTTAAAACAACAGTAAACATTCTGTTACTTACCACCACAACCTCTTAGTGGTCAAACAGGATCTTGATGGGCCAAATCATATAGTTTTAACAAACTTGAGTGGTCTTGAGTATTGGCCCACAGCATACCAGAAGTGAGAAATGTTATGCTGAACCCTAATAACCTCTTCAACATAACTGTTTTTTCAATAATTTGTCGTGATTGCTATATACTATGGTCAAGTGATCCATTGCTCTAGATATTTGTCTTTTGTGAACAGATTGTATGTGTAATTGGGTTGATTCGTTGCACATGAACATATCCATTCCTCTTTCTGTACTCTTCTCATTCGTTCATAGTGCTCAAATCTGAATTCATGCCAATCACTCTTCCGATGGTTCAATCTGACTCACTTAGTGCCACCCTAAGTTTCAATTGTTTAGCATGAATTCTATGATCCCTGCAGAGATCTAGACAAACATAGTTCTTGCTGAAGCTGGGCATGCAGTCTAAGAAAACCAGCACTGAACTTGAAACAGTATTTACATGAAAAAAATGGCATCATATGACATGTGCACTCCATTCACTTAGGCCCCATTTAGATCTTGGAATTGGCCCTGTGTGTATCAAATTCTGCTAGTTGGATGCATAGTAGGAATTGGACTTGTAAATATAGTCAATTCCATGAAATTTGATTACGACTATAATTGAAATGAATAAATTCCTACTCTTACCCTAAGAATTCTAATTCATTCGATTTTCAAATATCTCAGTATTATATTTTTAAAACTCATATACATATTTTAAATCTTAAATTTGATTTAGGTATCAAATTCAATATCATATTTTAAATTTGAATTTGAATTTCAAATCTAGATTTCAGTTTTAAATTTCAGATTTGAATTAAATTTTTTGATTTTAAAATTTGGATTTCAAATTTCAGATTTCATATTTTAAATTTCAAATTTCAGAGTTTAAACTTCAAATATCAGATTCTAGATTTTAAATATCAAAATTCAAAATTCAGATTACAGGTTTTAAATTTAAATTTCTGATTTAAGATTTCATATTTGAAATTTGAAATTTCAACATTCAAATTCCAAAATTCAAAATTGATAATTCATATTTCATATTTTAGATCTTGGATTTGTAATTTTAAATTTGAAATTCTCAATTTCAAATTCTAAATTTCAAAGCTTAACTTCCATATTCGAAATTTCAAAATTCTAAATTTGGATTTCAATTTTAAATTTTAAATTTTAACATTCAAATGTGAACTTCAATTAAAAAATCAAAGTTCCAAGTTTCAGATTTTAGATTTCAAATTTCATATTTCAGATTTCAAATTCAGATTTCAATTTTAAATTTCAAATTTAAATATTCAGATATGAATTTCAACTAAATTCAAACTTTAAGAATCAATTTATGAATTTCAATTCTAAATTCAAATTTCAAATTTGTATTTAATTTAATATAAAGCAAAATTTGAAATATGTAATTTAAATTTATTTTTTTAATTTAATCAATATAAAGTCAAGTTTGAATTTGAAATATTGATTTAAAATTTAAAGTTAAAAATTATTTGTACTTAAAATTTGTTATTTGACGTAGAATTTTAATTGTAAAGTTGATTGTGAATTTAAATATTAAATTTGAATTTGAATTTTGGCATTTGACTATTAGAATGATATATAATCGTGTAATTTTGGATATTGGACATCGAAACAAGATATGGGAATTAAGCTAATTCCATCCAATTGGAATTCCTCAAAACAATTTCAATTCTGAGATCCAAATAACCCTTAGATTAATTCATTTCTCAAGCTACTAAATACAGCAAAAAGTGAATTTTATGGTCGTACTAGAGAGAGCTTAGGAAATTCAGATGTTTCAGTCTATGTATAACTGGGCGTACCTTTTCCTGTAGTTTGTCGACGCTATCCATCATCAACTGAGTCTGCACAAACAAACAATCTACATTAAAAATAAATTCGAAGTGATTACAAGATCACACAAATTTAAGTGATTGCAAGATCACAGTGAAGTATCAGAGACATCTAAAAAATGAAACAGAAGCAAACCTGAAATAAACAGAATAATTTTACAGTTGTTTCAGCGTCTCCTGTGACCAAAAGGGGAACAGGCCTAACATGCTTGGTATATGTATCAATCAGCTGTAGGAATCTTGCACTGCATATAATTTATGGTAGTATGAAACAACATTGGGATGTCTATACGGGAGGAACAAGGTACCCGAGTAACTTGATCAGATAAGTCTCATGATTAAACATTTAAGTCATAGGTCTTCTACAGATCACAATATATACAGGTGTCGGGCGTTTAGGAGATATTGAATGACTCTGTTAGTGGTTTCTTCAGTGTAAATATCGTATAAAGCTATAACAATAAAAACTTAAATCCGTTAAAAAAATGAAAGAAATCTCCCAAAAAAGACCATCTGACCTAAAATTCACTCTGTAGAAAGCAATTTGTACTGTGTCATACCTTTCTTGCCATTGTCCTCCTTAGAGCGACCTCCAGTTCTCTTTCTATTCGGCTGAGTTCACTCAAAGTCAATTGGAATATGGCAGATTCATCGATTGACCTGCAACACATTCATCTTACTGTGAGCTGTTCCGATATGTCTCGTCTATTTTATTACTTACAGAGCGCTTTCCAGACATTACATGTCAGCAAACTTCAGAAGCCCATCTGTTGTTCCAGGAGTTTGAAAATCCTTGCTATGGCTCTAGAAAAAGATAATCAATATCAGCACTAACAAAAAAAATTCTGAAAGTGCTTAGCTTCACTTGATTTGTTACTTGTGAACTATTCATTAATTTTTTCGTGGCCAAATGATTTTGGCAGTTGGCCACAAGCCGTAACAGCAAACATGTTTATAGTAGCCTGAATTTTTGTTTAAAACATAGTTAGACCCAATGTATTTTTATCAACATTCCATGCATACAGTTGTATCTGAATTGTTGTCAACATTTCCTGTTTCCGCATCCTCATGTGGGCAAGCTATGCTAGAAAAAAAGTTTCCAAAAAGCGTAAAATTAAAATGAGCTTTAATAGTAACTCTTCAAAATATTTTATTTTTTTAATCTATACCACATCAAAATATGATAGGCAATTGAGTGATTTTGGATCAAAAATGAGGCTTGCCTATGAGAGGAAATTTGGCTCTTCATGATCAGGATTTTTTTACTTATGTGCACAATCTAGTCTAGTAAAATGAGAATTGCTCATAACTACTAAATAACCTTGCTTACTAGGCTAGGATAGAAAACAAAACCAACAACACAAATAAAGACTGTTCCATTTGGGTACTTCGAAAGGGAGGAAGAGATTCAGATGGACCCAACACAAGACTTCTGAAACAATTATTTAGGAGAAGCCACAAAAAGGTGAGGATGCATATCATACGATTATTTTGTTGACAAACCATATCACAAGTAGCCCAGTAAAGTACTCAACAACAATTAAGAGATCTTATTAGCAAATGAAAGAATTGACTCAAAAAAGAAGGCTGTAAGCTTCGTTTTTTCAGCAATGATGAGTACTGATCATCACATATTCGGCAGCACCACTGAAAGTGAAATATTTCCTAATGCATAATATTCCTTTCACCTACATTTGCGAATTAATCATTTCAACAGTGCAATTAAAATAGGTCAGAATGTTGAGCAGTTTAATTTCATAATTAGGGCTAGCTATTTACTAAAAAAAAAATGAACTATCTCTTTAACATGTTCTGTCATGATTAATGGGGAATTGGGGATACACTGGCTTTTGTGGTTATGTGATACAATGGAGCTAGTTTGCTTTTAACTGTAAAAGTTCTGTTAACTGTAAGGAGCGAACTAAAAACAGAATAGAAATTTATATTCTTGATGCTGTGGTGCTATTGCCCTCTGACTACCTGTTCATGAAGGCCCCTCCTATCGACCACTTTTTCAGCTGCTGCGAAGTTCTGGTAGCGTTCGATGATGTTTTCCAAGCTGTAATAAAAATCAGTTGATTACTTGTTTTATCATTTTCGGAAAAATATAGGTGTAACAGGTATTCTGCTACATGCAGAAAGACAACGGTTCCCATCTCTTTTGTTTTGTGTCTCATCTGAACGGTACAAGGAACTTAAATGAAATAATTTGTAAGTACTACAAAACTGAACTAAAGGAAAGACAACATGCAGACCATTTGATGTATGGAGTGGACAAATGACCACCAAAAGCTGGTAGATACTCTGATATACCAAAACAAAACATTTAAACTCTATAGCATGCAATGGCTCGTGAGTCCTAATTACAGCTTTCCTGTGACTAGATTTAGTCATGGCCCAAGTGTGATTCTGCTTAATGATATGGCAAGGCCAAGCTCGACTTTTAACTTCAAGATAGCAGGCTTTGAGCTTGAACTTGGCCTAATGAAAGGCCTAAGCAGAGTGAAAGTCTAAAATTGGCTCGAAATCGACATATAAACCTAGGCCTAAAGCCCAACTGTAAGCTTCTTGTCAGTGTTTTGAGTGCGTGCACATTTGTGTTATGTTAAATTCATGGTTCAAGTATGTTTGGAACCTGGTCAAGCCAAGTCGGGATATTTTGAGAAGGTTAATCTTGGCTCAACATTTATACAGGTCTCAATACTCAAACCAAGCTCAGCCTGCACAAAATAAGCAGGCCAAGTGGTGCCCGCTCCATCATTTACCATCCGTTTTCAGCACTTTTGCTAATAACCAGCTGCAAAGCACGATTACTTCATCAAAGATCTTTGTTCATCACTGTTAATTACTAGGTTCTAATAAAATTTGCTGTCAACCGTGAGAATCATTGGTGGCTTGAATGGCTGCTGCAATAAAAGTTCATCACCAGCCCTGACATCTTGACCATGTTCAAGCCTTACACATTCTTCAGCCTAAGGAATACTAATCTCGGTTGCCATTGCTGATCAACAATGGATAGGAAACCCCCAGTATGTACCAGCGTCGTGAGTGTTAACACTTCTGACTTCTGAGTGCCACCAAACGTATGTATGATTTTTGACCACCCTTTATCATCATCAACCAGAGTCGGTTGTATGTGTTGGCCTCATGAGCTGAACCCCTACTCTGATTCCACCAGTCTCAAGACTAGCATAATTCCTATTGCCAAAAGTATCTGCTAATTATGAACAATGAGGAAACAATGAAACAAGCTTATCTACAAGCTTCGGTATTGTTAAAAAAAATATTGTTAAGAGTGTTCCAACTTTACTAAAAGACAAAATTATATGCATTTGGGTCTACTTGAGTCGCTTAAGAATTTAAGCGGTCGTTTAACAGCTTAAGTGCTAAAACTACTTTGCAACCTCTTATATGAAAGGTAAGTGGAGCGGGGGCACTGACTGGTAAAACATGTGCTTAATTGATCGTTCAGACTGTTTTTTGGAACAATGATGATAGATATTGTAAAGGTCACTCATTTCCTTTGTAGGATACGTTGGATCTGAATCCTTGATTGGGGACTAGGGAAGGAATTAAGAAAAATATACTCATCTCCTTTGTAGGGCATTTTGGATCTGAATCTTTGGTTGGACACTAAGGGAGGAATTCAGAAAAAACCATTGCGTAGTGGGAAGGTGGTTGTCAATAGAGAAACAATTGTCAAATGCAAGAAAAGTGGATTGATATTGACAATTGGTAGTGAAGATTGGTTGGTGGTGAGTGGAGATCAATGGCTAGTAGATTTTTGGATCCTTAGTACGTCCTTAAGGTGAGGATATGTCAAAGTGAGCTATGAATGTAGTGACTCAAGCAAGCGGGTGCATTGGAGAAAAATAGAGGAGAATCAAGGGTATGTTTGGATCATTTACCAAAGATCTGAATCCTTGGTTGGGGACTAGAGAACTAATTAAGAAAAAACCATAATCTCTTTTGTAGGGCATGTTGGATCTGAATCCTTTGTTGGAGACTAAGGTTGGAGACTAAGGGAGGAATTCAAAAAAAACTATTGCATGGTGGGAAGGTGGTTGTCAATGGAGAAACAATTGTCAAATGCAAGGAAAGGGGGTTGATATTGACAGTTGGTAGTGAAGATTGGTTGGTGGTGAGTGGAGATCAATGGCTAGTGGATTTTTGGATCCTTAGTACGCCCTTAAAGTGAGGATATGTCAAGGTGAGCTATGAATGTAGTGACTCAAGCAAGCGGGTGCATTGGAGAAAAAATAGAGAATCAAGGGTATGTTTGGATCATTTACTAAAATAAATGGATAAATTAGAATCTAGCTTTGTCTAGTAAGAATTGACATTTAGTAGTTTACTATTATGCCTATCCATTGCCAGTTTGGACTAGTTAATCCTTGCCTATTGCACACAAAAAAAATTGCTTACTCGTGCAAGTAACGTTTACTCTCTTTGTAAATGGTTGCCTTTAGTTGTGGGTCACCTCCATTTCGTTGCTTGTCCCAGTGTCACCCTTGTCATATTGTTGTTTGGTTGTGTCAAGCACCCATCCATTTTTTGGGATAAACCGTTTACGCCATTGTTGGTTGGTCCCTAGTGCCACCATCAAGCATCTTTGCGACCTCCTAAGCTATTGTTGGTCCCCATCGTAGTGTGCTATAGAGACCTTGTTGAGTGTTGTTGTCTTCTTTTTCTCCCACTTTTGTATCCTCTCATCTCCTGAGATGACTTCTTAAATCCTAGCAAATCTTTTAATCTGTGACCATTTCACACGATTCTGCCATTGACAACTCTAAGATGCGATGAAAAGCTTGTTATCATCTTGCATTCCGTAGGTGGCGTGTTAAGCCACCCTCCATTCCATAGTTGATGTGTTAGAGCCACCTTCATTGAATTTCTCCGATCGAGCATCTATCAACAAATTCATCACTTAAGTCAAGGCAACGATCTTTGAGATGGGCCTTTCAGAGGCATCTAAGATAGTTGTCTGTGGAATCTCTTGCCAAACCTTTCTACTGGACCTAGGACAACTGGTTAAAGTCGGTGGAGGGGATCAATGTGACTGATGCCTTCCATGGGTGATATATCTTGAACAAGGTCAATGAGAGCTCTCCCGCTCAAGCCACATCAAGTTGACCGGGGGCTTCCACGTCATTGGCCATACCATGATTAAGCAAAAGTGGTGTTATGGAAGAATTATTTGGTATCAACCTGCAAAATCCAATGCATCCTCTACTAGAGAAGATCCTCAATGACTATGAGCAAGAGATTAGCTACCTCACCCAAAACCTCGCTCAACTGAGGGGGTTCATATAATGGCCGGTGGAGGGAATCGGTGGAAGATGTCAACCCTTAGTTGTTTCATCACTTTTTCAAGGTATAGGCTCCCCATGGTACTAGGGTTATCTAATGCTGATGTGAAGAAAAAACAAGCTTGAACAATTCCCTCAATGGTGAAGGGAAAGATAGTTGGAAACAAAATGGTTTTAGGTGATGATTTTAAAGATGTGGAAGGCGCCTAGAACAAATGTAGAGGTGGTAGTGCTAGGTGCATGGTGGTTGGTCATCACAACTTGGCTTATGGGTTCCTTCCTAAGGGTAGAGAGTAATTTAGAGTTTCAACTCTCCAGTTGAAAGTAATGCAGTGACCCACCTGACCTAGGTCTTCTCAGTGGCCTTTAGTGACATCACAGAAGGGTTTGTGATGGCCTAGGTGAGACTTCGAATAATCACACTTGAATCCCATCCTACTGGGAATTCCGAGACAAGGCAAACAATGCCAACTGTAAGTATACTATCACCTTTGGCCAACTATAAGTATACTTGCACCTTTGCCTTTCCGCATTTTCTAACTCTTAACCTCGTACCCATGCTTTCAGGTCAACCATAAACATGCACCGAAGGCCACTAACTACTCCCTATGTTAGAGTGTGGTTGAAAAAGCAATAATTATAGTCACCTTCTGAAGGTGAGGATCACGCCCCCTCTCCTACACCCAAGTGTCGCTTGGGTACAATGATAGGATTTAACATTGTTAATGATATACTTGCACCTTTGCCTTTCCGCATTTTCTAACTCTTAACCTCGTATTCATGCTTTCAGGTCAACCATAAATAGGCACTGGAGGCCACTAACTACTCCCTATGTGAGTGTGGTTGAAAAAACAATAATTATAGTCACCTTCTGAAGGTGAGGATCACGCCCCCTCTCCTACACCCAAGTGTCGCCTGGGTACAATGATAGGACTTAACATTGTTAATGATGTGCTTATATTGGTTCAAGATTAGTTTCATATTGTCTTGTCTTGCCCTCATGTGTACATGATTCAAATATATATGGAATATATATAGACCCATTGGTCTATAATAAAGCATGTTGGTGTTTCTTCCTCCATACGTGATATTAGTGTAAGGTTCTCCAAAATCCTAATCTAATCCACCAACAAGCTTTATTATAGACCAATAGGTTGGAGAATATATATAGTGTGTTATGTTAGAAGATTATATAAACTATATATTATACAAGGTTGGAGAAATACATAAACTTGTGATTGAATGCCATCCCTTCTTTCCTTTCTTAAACGAATGATAGTGAGGGAAAGAAAAACAAAAAAAAAAAATCAATAGTGGGTCGATACCGGCCGGTTCCCAGCCTCCCAATTAGGTCCAGGAATCAGCCCCAAAATGGAAACCTGAACCCTGCCCCCATCTAATTATTCCTTATATGATCCACTACACTTGCTATGCTTGTATTCCTACATATGATCAACCATTAGCTCTGATGAAGTCATTATTGACGATCCCCTTGTGCCATTTTCGCAGTTTCTTGCTGACCCTCCTGCACCATGATATCTTCATCATCGAGTATTATTGCAAAACCCTATCCCATCGATTTTCTGCTATTAGTGCAATTCATGACACCTATTTTTATCAGGAGGCCGCTATGATCCTTAGTGGTAGATGACCATAATTGAAGAGCTTGTTGCTTTGGAGTGCAGTACTAGTGGGATGATGTTTCACTTCATCCCATTGTTCAGATCATCAATAAGTGGGTCTTCAAGGTGAAGACTTGTTTTGATTGGTCTACCAGGTGCTATAAGAATTGTTTGGTTGTTTGTTGTTTCAAACTCTTGCTGCCAATGCTAATATGGGGGATTTCGCGCATGGCTATAATTCATGGTGACTTATGAGATATTTATAAGTGGCCTTCACTAGGCTTCTGTTGAAGTGGTCACGTTTGATGTCTTTGTCGTGCTCTCCATAGTCTCAAACATGACTCATGTGCATGCTTTGAGTGCTTCATTATAGTTCTTCTGAATGTCAGTTTGTTTCAATGAGCATGATCCTACTTTGTTCGTATTTCTCTACATGGCTGGACGTTTCTTGTGTGCCCATGTCATAATCATCATTGGTGAAGATCCTTCTCATGTTGATTATGTAAAGCAGTGTCTTGAGCAGTTCAAGATGTTTGATCTAGGACCTTTTTGATACTTTCTTGAAATTAAAGTCACTTCTACAAATAATGATATTTGCTTAACTTAGTTGTGGTATACCTTGGATTTATGCTTGACGCACCGATGACCGTTGTTCTTGAACAATTGTCCTTTCTCAGGTTCACCCTTGAGGTATCTCAGGATGTATGAATGGCATCCATGTGACCCTTCCTCAGATCATGCATATACTGGTTCACCATACTTATTGCAAAGATAATATCTGGACGTGTGTGAGATAGATACAACAGACAACCCACAAGACTTGATCTCTCTATGTCCACCTGTTCTCTAGTATCCGCACTCAGTTTGTGCCTTGGATCGACTGGAGTGGCTGCAGACCTACACCCAAGCATTCCAGTTTCTGACAACAAATCCATCACATATTTCCTTTGGGAGAGAATAGTGCCTCGAGCTCTATGGACCACCTCGATCCCAAGATTCTAAAATTTGAATTTTTATTTTAAAATCAAACAATTCTTTTATAAGAATATTTTATTCTTGCCAAAAGTCCTCAATTAAAAGTTTCTTACCAATTCTTCTAGAACTCCTGATCTTTTAAAAGACCTCATCAATAGTGAAGACTCACTATTTTGTTTTGGTCTTCCCTCAAGGTCTTTGTTTTCACTGATCATGGAAATATATTTTTCAAGGTGGCTTCTCTTTTCTTCAAAATCCTAAATTTAATTTACTGTATCAAAAATAAATTACTCAAAAGTTGTTAAGACCAAAATACTTTCTTCAGATTCTTCGTCCGAAATATTCTGCTCACAACAAGAGCATTCATTATTTTCACAACAATTTATATCAGAAGTATAGTCAGTTTCTGAATCAATGTTATTTAGAATTTCTCCCAATTTTCCTCTAAGGTCCTTGTGATCCGATTCAAGCAAAGTTTTGGAACATCTGTTGTAGAGCATTCATTACTTTTACAACCACTTTTGGAACATCTGTTGGCAATATAACCCTTTTCTCCACACTTAAAACAAATAATATCTCTGTTTTTATCTCCTCTGGTGTGGATTTTTTAGGTTTTTTTTCTAAATCTGTCGTTCTTTGGGTATCTACTATTGAAATTTTTTACCTGATTTTTTCTTTTTTTCATAAAAATCTCACTGTTCTAAAAATCGGCAAAAATCGCCGACGATTAATACGTAGTCGGCGGACCGCCGATTCGATTACAGGCAAATCGGCAGATTAATCGGTCAACGCGATTAATCGGTCAAAATCGGGAAAAATCGGCGATTGATCGGGAGTTCGGGATGTGATTTGAAGACGTCTGGAGAGAGGAATCGGGAGTTGCTATGTACCTGTGATTTGTGAAGCGACGCTAGGTTAGAGCCTTAGAGGGATTGCCGCCGCCGCCGGGATCGCCGCCGCCGCCGGGAGTGCCACCGCCGCCGCCCACTGGAGGTATCGCCATCCTCCCTCCTCTCCCCTTTGCTGCCGCCTCTCCTCTCCTCGCGCCACCGCCCTCTCCCCTCCCCGCCGCCTCTCCTCTCCCCGTCGCCGCCCTCTCCTCTCCCCGCCGCCTCTCCTCTCCCCGCTGCCGCCCTCTCCCCTCCCCGCCGCTGCCTTCTCCCCGCCGCCTCTCCTCTCCCCACTGCCGCCCTCTCCTCTCCCCGCCACCCTCTCCTCTGCCGCAGTGCCGCTCCACTGCCACTCTGGCGTTGTCCCTCTCCTCTGCTCCGGCGCTCCACGCAGTCCAAAGCCTCCTCTGCTGTGAACTGATCAACTGCATCGCTTTAAGACTTTAACTTTGCTGTTTAAGTAATGTAGTAATGTTGTATACTTGTATTGTATGAATGTATGATGTAGCCTGTAGGATCATGTCGTCAACCCAAAATTCGACGGCAGGGAGCTCAAACATCCTTAAGAGGAATTCTGATGATATAGGATGGGACTATGGGATACTAGTCGATGCAAATAGATTGGATAGAGTGAAGTGCAAATTGTGTAACAAGGAATTTGGTGGAGGGGTTTATAGATTAAAAGCAACATATTGCTCATATCAAAGGAAATGTTGCTAAATGTCAAAAGTCTAACAAAGAAGATCAAGAGAGGTGTAGGAAATCTTTGGAGGAGGCACAAGAAAAGAAGAGGGCTAAGAGATCAAGAGAAGAGGAGGTTAGAAATGAGGTGGTCATTGAAGATGAGATTGATGAGGAAGGGCTTAGGGAGATTGGAGAATCGGCACCTCGTAAAGTAGGGCCCATGGATAAGTTTGCTTCTCCTAGTGATCCTTCTATTTCTTTGGCTCGATCCAAGCGACAAACGGTCATTAATGAGACGCTCTTCAAAGAAAAAACACACAGGTGCAAGCAATATGTTGCTAGATGGCTTTATGCACATGGTATGGTTTTGTAACTCTTAACCTCTGAACACTTATTGTATTTGCTATTTGCCTATTGCTAACCTTGACCTTGTATGCATGTATGTGTGATTTACTGATTTTTAGGTATACCATTCAATGCCATCAACAATTATGAATTCAAGCAAATGTTGGAGGCCGTTGGTCAATTTGGCCCGGGCTTTGTTGGTCCTTCCCAATATGAATGCTGTGAGAAGTTGTTAAAGGAGGAAGTGGAACGAACCAAGAATTCGTTGAAGCCGCATCAAGAAGAGAGGGCCTTGACCGAGTGCTCCATCATGACCGATGCTTGGACGGACCAAAAAAGGAGAAGCATTATGAACTTATGTGTGCATTGTAGCTTGGGAACAAGTTTCCTACACTCAAAGGAAGTGTCAGAAGAAGCGCACACAAGTGAGTTCATTTTTGACCATGTGGATGCTTGCATTGAAGAAATAGGTCCTCAACATGTTGTGCAAGTTGTCACGGATAATGCTTCTAACAACATGAGAGCAAAAGATATACTAATGGAGAAAAGACCAAATATTTTTTGGAGCTCATGTGCAACTCATACCATCAACTTGATGCTACAAGGAATTGATAACATAGCAGGGTACAAGAAGACAATTGATCAAGCAAAGGCAATGACTATTTTTATATATGCACATCATAAGACTTTAGCCTTGATGAGAAAACACACAAAGAGAAGATATAATTAGGCCTAGGGTGACTAGATTTGCTTCGGCATTTCTTACTTTGCAAAGTTTGATTGGAAAAAAACCGAACTAAGGAATATGGTGGTTAGTATGGAATGGGATGAATGCTCTCACACTAAAAAAGGCAAAGGAAAGACGGCAACTAGCATAATCTTGAGTATAGCTTTTTGGAAAGGTGTGAACAATGTTTTAAAGGTATAGTCAAGCATCAAAACTTAGCTAGTACTTACTGTCCATTATTTATTTTTGTATTGTTTGCTAATTATTAGTGTTGTATATTGGTTTTGCTTGAAGGTTTTTGAACCATTGGTGAAAGTTCTTCGTATGGTTGATGGGGATGGTCCATCCATGCCCTTTCTTTATGGAGAAATTTTAGAAGCAAAGAAGCAAATCAAGGAGGCCTTAAACAATTTGGAGGCCAACTACAAGTTGGTAATCAAGCAATTGATACAAAGATGAAAGGAAGGCTTGATTCTCCCTTGCACATGGCATGATACTTGTTGAATCCATATTATAGTTATCGTGATCGAACCATTTTTCACAACATAGAAGTAAACAATGGATTCCAAGAATGTGTTGAACGTTTCTTTCATGGTAATTTGGAAGCAATGGATCTAGCTAGCAATGCTGAACTTGATCATTTTAAAGATCAAGAAGGCGCCTTTGGGAGACAGATTGCTCAACTTGGATGTCAAAAATTAATTTTAGCCCTGGTAAATTCAATAAGTACTTTACTTCACCTCAAATACTTAATGTCTCAATGCATGCATATTATTGACTAATGACTAAAAGCTTCTTTCTAGCTAATTGATGGACTAAATATGGAGGTGGTGTTCCAAATTTGCAAAGAATGGCTATAAGAATCCTCTCTTTGACCTCAAGTTCATCGGGCTGTGAAAGAAATTGTAGCACATTTGATATGGTAACTCTCAACTCTCAATATGCAAGTGTCATCTCTCAAGTATAAATATGTTATATAATTTAATTCACTTTGCAACATGTAATGTAGGTGCATACTAAGAGAAGGAATAGGCTAGATGCTCAACGTACAAGCAATCTTGTCTATGTTCAATTCAATGCAAGATTGTTTAGCAAAAAACAGAGAAGCAAGACGAAGAATATCGATGTTCTGAGCACAAGAGCGAGAGAACTTCATGAAGATGATTTCAACTCCCATTCTGAATCCGAAGAGAAGGGCAATGATGAGGAATTTGAGGATGTTGAGTTTGAATCGGACCAAGATGAAGTGGTTCCAACTAAAGATTATGGACAAGAGGATGAAGATTGATGCTTGCTACCTTGCCTTAATTATTATCAATTTATCATGCTTGATGTTTGATGCTTAATACTTACTATCTTACTTTAATTTCTTATGGACTACTATTTAAGTCTGCCGATTAGTGTCAACCGATTAATTCCGATTAATTCCCGACTCAACCGATTAATCCCTAGTCCCCTGCTCGCCGACCGACTAGCGATTAGCGATTTCTGGAACCTTGAAAAATCTTGTTGAAAACCAAACTGATAACAAAAATCTCCTAATTCTCTTTTTCCAAACATTTCTTGTCTTTTAAGTTGATCCTTAATTTTGAGATCATTACAAAGATCAGCCCCAACAAACTAAATCTTTTGAGTAATTCTTCCGGTATCTAGATATTGATAGTTGAGACTACCTCCTTTTCTTAACAAATTTCTTATTTTTTCAGCAAATAAGGGAGATAAGCTAGAGATATACTTCTCTTTCTGAAATGTTGATTGGGATCAGGAAGAGTATAGAGTTTTGATAAAAAAGTATCTTTATACCATCTAAAATCTGATATTGTTTTACGCCTCAAATTGATAAGTTGTTCTCTAGTCTTTTCGTAGATATCATCGTAGTTTCCAGTAAAATGATAGACAATATTGAATAAGAGGGTGGTAATGGTATAAGAGGGATTACCTGGTAAAGCATTACCTTTCGGATCATTCTTAATGGCTCCTAAGATATTTTATTTTTGCTCAAGAGTAAGATAATGACCTGAGAATCCTGTGGCAATCATGCCTGCTTCCTATTTATCATTGTTGCCATTGATCGTATAGGCACTGGCATACATAACCATTTGATGACAAAGGATACATATTTGATATTTGGTCAGACCATCAAGATTCTATTCTACAATTTCTTTTCCACTAAAAGAAACCATAGAACTAACCTGAGGCATTTTTCAAACTGCAAATCTGCAAAGGTTGGTCTAGGATAATAATTTCTTGTCCTAGAAGTGAGTGTGACAGGTTTAAAGGCTGAAATCTTGTTCACTAATTCATTCTTATTTTCAACCTCACCATCAGAAATATGATTGATAGGGCTATTCATTTTGCTAGTCAACTCAAAAATAAGATCTTCTGAGCCAAAAGCCTTTTGCTTTCCTAATTTGGTATTAGGATCTAAACTTTGAGGAATGAAAATCGGTAAAGCAGAATTAGAACTCGAAGTCATATTAACCTTTACCTCAGATTTAGTTTGTTTGCATCCTTCCACCAAAATATTTTCAATCCTATCAGTTTGTTTTCCCAAAGCATGCAGGGAAACATTTGCAAATTTTGTTGTTCCATAAGATGACTAATATGCTACATCCTGGCAGGCTGAACTGAAGAAGTTTTGTTCATAACCTTTAGGGGACAGGCTTTGATATTCTCAAATATATGAACAGATTCAAAAGGTGGATGAACTGATTCCACCACTTCTCCATTAGAGGTCTTCCAATCAGTGGAATTTCTCTTGATAACCGAGACTTGCTCTCTTTTCTCAAACAAGTTATTTTCGACGTGAATCCAAAAAGAATCTTCATTGTTTGATCATGTCAGCATACCAGAGATCTCTGATTTTAGTTTTGAAAGGTACTATGACTTTGTTGAAAAATCTTTCCTTTTTAATCTTGATTTTAGGATGATTAAACTCTAATCTAAGAAGAGGTTTGTCTATTTCAAAATCAATTTTTTGAACAAATTCAATGACATTGACCTCAAAATCTAAGAAAAGACTCATAGGTGCTATCTTCATAAGTGGCAAATGCGACATTTTGAGGCTTAACTGGCCTTCTTTCATATCTCATGGAAGGTCTTGACTGAATAAAGACTTGTGAGGAGAAAACTACCTCAATATCTCTATCTGGTGTTTCAGTCAAGACCTTTTACCATGTGATAGGCGTTTGATGGGCATAAATCGCGAAATGAACACTACAAAGGAATCGAGGTTGATCTTAATTGTGGGAATTGTTTTTGCCGTTGACTGGAAACTATCCATTAATCCCTCTTCTGTACTAAAAGATCTCTTGGCTAATCAGTACTCCGAGCACTGCTAATCAGGCGGTAGCCTCAAGCAGTCAAGAAAAGCCTGTTAAGACAATGTCAGTTAAAAATGGTTCTTCCATATGCTTTATAGATATAGAGAAAAGTATTGCTACTTGGAAGATACCTAAAGTTAATATTAGAGAAATATATCATATAGGAGCTTTTATTTTAAGATATGATTGTTATATAAAAACAACTAAAAAACACTATTAATTCTTTACATGAAACATTGCATCTTTTGTCTGAAAATGAAATTGACTGTATTAGAGCAAAACCTCAATATAATTATCTGCATATTGTTTTGGTCCATATTGCAATCAAATCTTTGACCAGAAAAAGGTTGAATATCTCTGTATTGGCTTGTCTAAGAGATACCAAAAATAAAAAGTTCTCTAACTCTTTATTAGGACTGGTCGAAGCTAATTTTAGTAATAGGCCAATATTTTTCAACACTTTTCCTGATTTTTCTGTTTCTCTTACAGATGCAAATATCAAAAAAGTTTTGACCTTAAATCTTCAAACATCTGGCTTCGATCTTGAACATGGTAGTGAAAACATCTCTGTTAGTTATCGACATTGTCAGGACGTCAGTAGACATTGTCTTGGCATGGGCTGACAAGGTTTTAACCAGGGATGAAAACGGATCGGATCCGGATCGGATAATGGCTGAACCATATCCGTATCCGTATTTTTTTCGGATTCGGATACGGATAGCCCTGATACGAATACGGATACAGATAGTATCGAATACAAGTCGAAACGGATACGATTACGGATAATGATCGGAACATTGATACCCCACAAACACAATATTGTAATACCTTGGCAAAGTAAATACTACCTCAAGTATTTTACAAAATTCTACCTCTAATCTAAAATACTTGTCATTGTAATAAATTAAAACAAATTTTCGTTCGTGAACAGCATGGAAATTGGAAAGGATGCGGACGATCTCTTCGATCAAACCTCACGGCCTCGCGCCTCGCGGCCTCGACGCCTCACCGCCACGCCTCCACGCCGCCTCGCGGCCCGCGGCCTCGCAGCCACACCAACGCGCGCCCTCGCCGCCACGCCACCTCTCGGCCATGTTGCCCCGCCCCACGCCGCCTCGCAGCCTCGCCGCCCTCGTTGCCTCGCCTCCTCGCCGCCGGCCTACGGGTATCGAGGCCCCCGACGGGGGTGGGGGCTGGGCGCGAGTGAGAGGAGGGCGGCCGGCGGGGGTGGGGGCGGGGCGGCATGGCGGCGGTCGTCGTTGCTCGGACGCAAATTGTTGTTGCTCGTTGTTGCGGCGGCCGTCGTTGCAGCGAGAGGAGGGCGGCCGGCGCCGGTGAGAGGAGGGGCGAGGCGGGCGGCTGGACTGGGCTGGGCCTGGGCGCCTGACGGTCTGGGCCTCCGGGGTATCCGGATATCCGGAAATATCGGGATAAGCACATTTTCGGATATCCGGATCCGTCGGATATCGCCTGAACCAGATTCGGATCCGGATCCGAATAAAAATTATCTGGATCCGATAGGTTTCGGATCCGGATTCAATCGGTCCGGACCGGGAGGATCCGGATCCATTTTCATCCCTAGTTTTAACTTTAGTTATTTAATAACTGTTGAAATAACAATAATATCATAGACAAACATCTTCAATAATCATTTTATCTCACAACACAGCATAAAATCGCAATGCAATCTTAGACTGCCTAAATCTAGTAGAACCATATGATTTTAATAACTCAATTTTATGATTCAATTCTGTTGTCAGAGGAAACTCAATTATACATGGAGCGCCATTCTAACCACCTTTCCTAGACAAGGATAAATATGGTAAAAACAGTTCTACATTTCTGAACTCCAATTCCAAGGTCAAGTGTATCCACCACATCCCGTCAGTTATTAAATGCACAACCTCAATGCATCTTCCTGAAATATCGTAGCCTCAGGATTATTGAATTTCCCATGATCATGCACATGTGATGACAAGCCATTTATTCCAGGCCATTGTCCTAGCTACTAGTTGAAGCGTTGACCAATTGATTATGCTATGTTATCCAAAGGCCCAGATTTCATATCCAAAATCAAATTCACACAATATGTTTTCAATGCACATCAAATCATAAGAACTTGTAACTCCATCGAAAATTCCCTAAACTCTTTCTAGGGCCCAAATTATAAGCAAATCCCAAATCCATATATGCGATGCTCTATCGTTCCTATTGGAACCATATGCAGCTTATTTCATGTATAGTCTCAAAAGCAATCCAATCGTGTGAGAGCTCACATGTATCAAGAATACAAGCAGTTGTACTCATAAAGTCGTAGCGTGGTAGCTTCTGACAATGCGTGCAAGTATATGTTTGCCCTCCCAGACTTTTTGCTATCTACTGCACCAAAAAAAATAAAAGAACCTAATTTCAGGACGTCACCCAGCTGCAAACCAGTGAATCTATTAAATGTTCAACTCTCACAAAAGCAATCACATATATGTCCGTGCAAAAGCAAGTGTAGTAATACTGCACTTGCTTGGAGTTCTGACTAGTTCTGACATGAATGAGTTGATTTTTCTATGGAACTATTTCTGTATGCTTATATGGTATGTTTGTGTATTGTTTGATTGTCGCAGGGGCGGCATCCTACTGCATTTTGTGACATTTTTCTTAGATTACATCATTTTGAACATAGTTCAGCTCATTTTGTGCCGGGCCCAAATGGAAACGCCCGGGCCTCCCCAAAGTGGTAACAGTCAAAGGTTCAACCCCAATTTAAAAAAAAGTGAAGCAATAGTATCTGCATCTTGTAAAATATCTATCCATCACCGGATACTACTGGCTCCCATCTCCAGGCGAGCAAAGCAGATCAAACGCCCATAAAAATGAAGAAAAGGACTTAAATTTCGAGGCCGTACTAAATTCACGGATCCATTGCAAAATATCCAGTTAAACAAGTGGTGTCGAGGTGAGCCGATGGGCGTTTGCAGCTGGGAGGACAAACTAAACCCAAACTGCTACTGCTACTTCGCATCGGACCTAAAAGCTAGGGTTTGAGAGAAACATCGCAGCAAAATTTTGAAATTTTTGCGGGTTTTGGTGGGATAGGGGATGTGGGTGGGTAACCTTGAGGGGCCGGCGAAGTGGTAGATCTTGCCGACGGGGGAGAAAACGAGGAGGGCGACGTGGGCGTCGCAGAGCACGGAGAGCTCCTCCGCCTTCTTCAGCAGCCCCTTCCGCCGCTTCGCAAAGCTCACCTGCCGGCTCGCCCGGTCCTCGATCCGCCGCAGCTCCACCCTGCCCCGCACCATCCTTCTTTCCCCCAATCTCCAACTCCGCTCCACCTCCACGAGAAGAAGAGGAGGAGGCTTATGTAGTGTAGCAACACAGCACACGGGAGAGGTGCTCGTGGACCGGGTCCAGCGAAGCAGGGAAGATGGGGTTTGGGATTCCACATCTCTCTCAGGAAGATTCTGGTTCTGGAGGATTTTGGGATCAGCTGGGGAATGGGGTTGGGATTGGGATTGGATAGTTGTGCACTTTTGAAAGGCGTGGTTTTGAATTGGATGGGCGATTCCGTCCGTGAAGAGGAAGAGGACGGGGAGACGGCGACGGAATGTATTGAGCAGGCGCGGACAAAAAAAATTTATAAATAACTCAAACAAAAAAAATAATTTGAGAAATTACGTATAATTTAACAAAATTGTGAAACTAATCTGATCGCGTGTGAGAAGATGTTTATCGCGGATGTAAGACGCGACAGAAACAGACGGCCACCTTTTCCTTTTTCGACCAGCAATATAAAACTTTTCCATTTTGGAACCGCGACAGAAGGGCCATCACCTTTTCCCGTTTTCGACCGGCGACAAGCACCTTTACCATTTTAAAGCCGCGACATTAACCTTTTTCATTTTGGAGCCGCAATAGAAAAGAGATTTTCCTCAATTTCTCTTTTGGTCGTTTCCACTGTAATGTTACATAAAATAATAACTTTTTTTATATTTTCCTTATCGATTTCAAATAATTAACCTTCAAAGTTGGAAAATCTCTTATTAGTGCTGAATTGGTATAGTTTTGCTCTAAGTTTCCATCTAAATTCATGCTAAAAAATCTTTCCACATGATATTTTATGTGAATTTTTGTATCATTTTTACAATCCGCTTTCACAGTTGTGTTTGTTATGTTTCAGAGATAATTCGTACAAAATTTGGAAGA
This sequence comes from Pharus latifolius, assembly GCA_019359835.1. Classification (NCBI taxonomy): domain Eukaryota; kingdom Viridiplantae; phylum Streptophyta; class Magnoliopsida; order Poales; family Poaceae; genus Pharus; species Pharus latifolius. The sequence continues at coordinate 23,628,559 of CM033322.1, forward strand.
ATTTCGAGTTTGTTTGGATAAAAACAAAGAAGATGATGAAAATTGGACGAACCGGGGCTGTGAAGGACTCAAACCCTAAGCAACGGAGCCCTACATGGGCATTGGCACGGCCAATTTTAAATTTGAAGTCTGATATTAGGAAAATATTAATTGTTTGGAATGGTGGAACGCCACACTGAAAAGCCGAAACAAACCGTCAGTACATATTATTTAGAAGTACATCACATGGTGTGCTAACCCATTAACATATCTAATTATTAAATTGCCTCCCTCTTTTGTAATGCCTAACTCCCTGAAAAGGCAAGGGTGAACAAGTATCAGGCGGGTAATGTGGTCTCCGACTAGCTGCAATAGAAGGTCCGTAGCGGTCTGACGGCCCTAATGGTTGTGAAGGCTGTGTGGGTGGCGGAGCATCATGGAGCTGATTCGATTGAAGCTTGTCGTACGTGTGGTGCTGATATGCATAGGGATTATCTATCCCCAGCATGTTGGACACCCAATCATCATGCTCCCTCTGTTGTGCCACCCACTCAGCCTCAGCCCCCTATGGCGCATATATTGTCTACTCCGACGGCTGACCCCAAGATGCCCAAGATGCCCCCTCAGCAGGTTGTGCTCGCTGCGGAGGCATCCAAGGAGCAGAGTAGAGCTGGTTCACTTGGTCCAAATCCTGCTGATCCCAACAATTTTCTGTGGCTAGTTGCTCTGCGAAAGTCCTATCAGCAGCTTCTTGAGCTCTTTTGATGTCCTCCAGGTCGTCGGAGTCGTCGGAATCATTGCCTCCTGGCCTATGATGTGTCGATGGCTCTCATATATGTAGTGATCCATCTCGATGAGAAAACATTGACGATGAGCATGGAAGAATTGATGGGATGCTAGATGGGCCCGCTGTGTCAGTCCCCCACCTCGATGATGCGCTGTGTCAAGTAGGACGTGTGCCCGAGATACTGGGGCGTGCAAAGGAGGGTCGAGTAGACCATGGGTTTGGTGGGTGCGCCATGGGCTGTCTTGGCATGAATGCGTCAGTAGTACGTCTGCAACTTAGGTCACTCATGAGTCGTCAGGCACCAGTGTTCACCGCACCAATGGCTCCAGTAAACTCAGTACAGCACCAGCGACCTCCGCGTGCTATGCTAGACAAAATCAATCTAGTCTGCCACTTGATGGCAATTGCAACGTCGAACTAAGAAAGACAAATAGTGTATTAGTTAGTAAAATGAGTAAATGATGGATGCAAAAGGGGAAATATCATAAAAATGTATTGAGCGATGTATTCGGCCCGGCCAATCAGAATCAAACCCTAATTGCACATGTTCCGAATGTGATATATGTGTTGGTGTATTCTCAGGCACACGAGAAAGCCGCGTGTGAGTACGAGGCATGTACTAGTCAAGATACACTTGGTACGTACTGTGATCGTACACTCAAACCTCTGCAATTACATCAGTTTGTGCAAGCTCGTTCCACTCCTGCACCCATCTGCCATTCTTGTGTGCCCAATTGTCGGTCTGCCTTCCTTGCCTACTCTGCCTACAAAATAAAGTGGAGGTAATGGTAGGTATCAAAACAGAAAAACAGAATTCAAATCTTATGCACGCATGGGTATACCTGTGCACCTCCTTGGGGAGATCTCTGTCACGTTCTCTCTCCGGAGGTGGGGTGTGTTGATATAATCCAAACTGACACATCACCCACTCCGGGTAGTACGGCTCCACCATATGAGAGAACACAAGATGACGTCGTGTCATCCTACAATCGTTGCCCGCTATACACATGATTAATATGCCATGCGGTGCAATACTCTCAATGAAATTTGGTGTCCACGGACACCATACGACTCGCGACTCGTTGAGTAGATCGAAATCCCCCTGGTACAAGACGTAGCACCGACGAACCTGGTTCGCAGACCATCTCGGTTGACCGTGCATCCATCTTGTGCCCATGGTTGGGCGATCCACCCAATCATGGACATCATCAGGCTTAGGGTACGGATGCACCAGTCGATCCAAGCGTGGCCGGCCAATTGGAAAATGCTCTCAAGACCATAGCTGCAGCAGGAGGGAGTATCCCGATAATACGGACTCTGGCGCAGTCCGGACACACGCATTGCACAAACCCCTGTATGTTGCACAAAGCACGGACATAGCCTAGTTGTACTGGGGAACATGCCCTGATTGGGCATCGACAATGCTCTCTGCCAATGGAATGAACCATGGGTGAACTGTATCCCCGTGTGTAAATTGGAACAGGATATATTGGAACATTACTAACAGGTATGCGAACAAATGCCGGCGCACAACATGCTCCAGCGCATCAGGCGGGCAGTCAAGGTAGCGCAACAAAAACCTATGCGGCACACCACACCTAGTTGATGGGATTTGATCTGCCTGTTGAACGATGTTGAACCTAAGGTTTACCTGAGTGCGCCAGTCTGCAGGTGGCGGTGATGGAACGATGGGTGCTCCTACGGCAGGTAGGCCTAGGAGCGTACCCACATCCTCCAACGTGATCGTCATCTCCCTCCATCGAAAATGGAACGTGTATGTCTCGGGGCGCCATCGATTTACCAATGCAATGACCAACGACCTGTCCAATGTGAGGCCATGACCAGTCTGCAGCATACAAGCAAAAGGTAGTAAACCCGCTTCTGAGAGAATAGGGATGTATCTCGCATCAAGAGGCCAGTACTCCACGGGAGCCCTCATTACAAGTGGCTCAAGACATCCACCTCGCGACAATACATGCCCACGATGATCATTGTCCCACCTGCCACTGAGTAGCTCTAGAAGCCATACATCCTCGTGAGCCATCTCTGCATAAATTAATTACCGTTAGCATAACAATTCGAAATATTACAAAGAAATGAGTTTGGGTTTGACACCTCATAAGTCTTAATCTGGTAGAATTTTACCGTAGGTTTAGTTTAAAAACATGCAAAAATCACTCGTAAAACTCCTTCCATATGACTTTTATGTGCAAAGTTTCATTATTTCTACAAGATTCTTTCCCAATTGTGTTCTCTGTGTTGCTGGGATCAGGCTTACCAAGTTTAGTTCTGAAAACATGCAAAAATCACGCTTAAAACTCCTTTTGTACGACATTTTATGTGCAATGTTTCATTGGAATACCAAGAGTATGTCAAGGAGTTGTTTTTGGGCATGTTTACCTGTGTACTATAAATAGAGAAGTTTCTGGCTCAATTAGAGTATCCATAGAACATCCACTATTACGTATGTGAAAGGACTACCAAAATATTGGAAAATATTAAATAACGACATAATACAGGATTCATGAACGATCACATGACTCGTTACGCGTCACTATTACATGTGTGAATACTAGGTGGATGGGCCGGGTGCATGTAGACAATTCTTTCTAGTATGCCCGGCTTCACTACTACAGAATTCATCATCACAGTCGGGTCAAAACAGTCATCACAGACGGTTCTTACCCGTCAGTGATATTCGAGTCAGTGATAATCATGTACTATCACAGACGGTTTTTGATGTTTTCAACCGTCTGTGATTTCTCCATTCACAGACTGTAATAAGATCAGAACCGTCTGTGATCTCTCCATTCACAGACTGTTATAAGATCAGAACCGTCTGTAATACTCATACTACACAGACTGTTATAACATCAAAATCGTCTGTGATACTCATACTAACACAGACTGTTCTAACATCAGAACCGTCTCTGATACTCATACTACCACAGACGGTTTTAATCTCAGAACCATCTCTGATAATTTGAGTTTCGCAGATGGTTCTGATGTCAAAACCATCTGGGATCCTCACATTATCAGAGACGGTTCTGAGATCACAACCGTCTGTGATACTCAAATTATCAGAGACGGTTCTGAGATTAGAACCGTCTGTGATACTTAGATGACCAGAGACGGTTTTGACATCAGAACCGTCTGTGGTACTCCAAATACACAGACAGTTATGATATCAAAGCCGTCTGAGATACTCATACTAATACAGACGGTTTTGATGCCCGAACCGTCAGTAATAATATGAGTATCGCAGACGGTTCTGATGTCAAAACCGTCTATGATACTCAAATTATCAGAGACGGTTATGACCTCAGAACGGTCTGTGTATTTGGAGTATCACAGACGGCTGTGAGGTCAAAACCATCTGTGATATTGTCATTATCAGCGACGGTGGTAATCTTGAAACCGTCTGTGATATTATACTCTCAGAACCATCGATCTATAATAGTGAATATCGCAGACGGCTTTTAAGGTTAGAACCGTCTGTGATAGTGTTATAATATCAGAACCGTCTGTGATAGTGTGATATCACAGACGGCTCTGAGGTCAAAACCATCTGAGATAGTGATAGTGTGATATCGCAGACGGTTTTTAGGTCAAAACCATCTATGATAGTGTCATTATCGGTGACTGTTATAATCTCAGACGGTTTGTAAGATCAAAACCGTCTGTGCATGCACAGACGGTTTTGATCTTACAAACCGTCTGAGATTATAACAGTCACCGATGTCCTCTGTACAAATTGCATTTCATATATACAGTTCATGAATTTCATACATGCACAATACTCAAATATATATAGTCTCATATATATTTGTACAATTGAACTCAGAAATATATTTGTACAGTACTCAAATATATATAGTTTCATATGCACAGTACTCAAATATATTTGTACCCCTCTGTATAGCATTTCATATATACAGCACAGAACTCAGAAATATGTACAATTGAACAAATAAATGTAATCGACAATTAAAATCAGTGTGTTAGATGTACAAATAAATGTAAGGCCGCACTAATACAAACCTTGCGGGTCCCTAAACTTCCCCTTGGTTGATATGACCTCCGAAAGGAAAAACTCAGCGAGCATCCCTCGGACAATACCAATCTGCCGAGGGTCAAGGCTTTCTGAAGGGAAGTCGACCCCCTGCAGTAAGAGTTGGTACATAAAAATTAGCTGCAGTTGTAAATTCTGTCAAATCGATACAAAGGGGAGCAGTTGTATACCTCGGGGAAATCTGGCCGGTGAGGGGTGATGATCAGGTCATACATGTGGCGCATCACGTAGAACCCACATGTATTGTCGTCCGGCTGCTAATGGCACTGCCAATTTACAGACCGAGAGTTAGGTGGGGACAAGTTATAAAGTAAAACAGATGCCAGTTGAAATTTGTACCGAAAATTGTAACCACTGAAACTTATCGGCTCGCCGCTCGTGTTGTCTCCTTACCTCGGCAAAGTACTTCGTGAAAGCCCTGTAGATAGTCAAAATTGACAGTTTGAGGATAGCCGAAATTGACAATTTGAGGACAGTAAATGTAGATGCATGCAAGACAGGTCCACATCACCTTTCGAATACATCTCGTGCGCCGCAATACGAGTACCCTTTCCTCTGCAATGAGTCAAGGTAGAACATCTTGTTGCTTTTCGGAATAAGTAGCAGCAGGATCCAGCGGTAGCTACATGTTACACGTAAAGAATTAAAAATTTAATCTAAATTTGGGGGTGTGCACATGGAGACACTAATCTACGGGTGAAGTACTGATGAAAGCACTCACCTCTGGTTGTAGGGTACAAGTATATACTCCTTGTCGACCTGAGCAAGCAACCCTCTTTTGATGTAGTCGACAACGAAGTCTGCGTCGGTCCTAAACATCACCTCGACGACCATTTGGGGGTCCAAGAAACCAACAGGTATGCCCTTAGATTTGGCATAGTTGGTCATGCAGCTGCACGGAAGTAACCAATTAATAAATGACATATATCCATATATGCACGGATAGTAGGATACTTACAGCACCCAAGACCGTAGGATTGACAAGTCGAGCGCATCTTTGTTCAGTAAATTGTGCAGGTCTTCAAAAGTCACCGAGTAGGTCCCAATGTCGTTATGGAACTCTGCCACGGTGTACTTGACCATGATGTGCGTCGGATGCTGCGTCCTGGTCTGGTTTGTCCTCCTCATGTACCATGCATGCAGGCTCTGGCATGCTAACCCCATGCTCGAAATTGCGGTATTGGAGGTCATGGGCATCCCCAGAGTGAACGGTCACTACTACAGAAATGCTTTTCACTATCGGTTAAAAATCCACTCTACTATCGGTTCTCTTACCGATAGTGGTCGGCACGATAGTAGAGGAGCAGAACACTTCTACGGTTCAAAAACCGTTAGTAAAACACCTACATTCCCAACGTTCACTAATCGCTATCGACTATTTCTTCTATCGGCTCAAATTTAAACCGATAGTATTATATACATTTTTTCTATCGGCTCGTATATCAACCGATAGTATTGTTTAGGCTTTTTCTATCGGCTAGGATCTAAACCGATAGTAATGTTAATGTTTTTTTCTATCAGGTATTATCTAAACCGATAGTATTGTCTGGACACAGTTAGTACGGGAAACTTTATTGTATCGGTTATATTATATAACCGATAGTATTCTATAGACACGTTTAGTACTGAAAACTTTATTCTATCGGTTGTTGTATATGAACCGATAGCACTGATATATTTATTCTATCGGTTGTATTATATAACCGATAGTAATTTGTAGACACGTTTAGTACTGAAAACTTTATTCTATCGGTTGTTGCATATGAACCGATAGTAATGTAATATTTATTCTATCGGTTGTGGTATATAACCGATAGTAATATTAGTTTTTCCTATCGGTTATGTACTGGCATGGTTAGTACTGGAATCATGCACATATACATACAGCTATACAGAGATACATTGGATCATTCACAAATACACCAATATTTACAAATATTCAGCAATATTCACATATTGATCAATTTATTCACAAATACACTAATTCAGCAATATTCACATATTCACATATTGTTCACAAATTGGACAGATTGAATTTATGCACATATTGATCGAGTTTATTCACAAATACATCAATGAATCTATTCACATATTAAGTTTATTCACAAATACAGCAATCAACACATTCAATATATATTCACAAATACAGCAATCAACACAAGTCAGTTACTATCGATCGTTGATAGCCACTTCTTCCATGACATATTGAGCCCAAATTGTTCTCAGCTCCTTCAATTGAGGCAACTCATATTGCTCTTTCAACATGGCGCTCTGCATATATGCATGTATGAAGTTAGGATCGTACGTCACATCCAATTAAAGTTCGACTTTGAGTCAGGAAAAATGGTTACCTTAGGGAATTGTGCAAAGTTTCTCCTGATCAGGTCATACATGAATCTCATGACATAGAAGCCACATTCCCACGATTGTGGCTGCTGATGGCACTGGAAAAATTGCATATGCAAAGACATAAACCCACATTAACTCGAAAGAACTAATTAAGCTTAAATTAAAAGACTCATCATGAGTACTTCCATCCGTATTAATTACCTCATATTCTTTCCAAGAAACTGTTGTGCCCTTCGACGCGTCATGCCTCCCTCCAGCACTAGCATAATTTTTGAAAGCCCTGTATTTAATTTAGCATTGCCGATTAATATGTTATCATTAATTAGCTAGTCAGAGAAAAATTTAAGACAACTATGTTACTTACGCGTCTATGTGCCATGTGAGGGTGAAAACATGCGCCACCTTGTTGCTCATCAAATCGAGGTAATAGACCTCATTCAATCATGGGCAAATGACGGCGAGGACCCAGTGGCCCCTACATTGCATATATAAGCGAACCGTTTCATACATATGTTAGGCGTAACATACAAGAATGAGTTAAATTAGTAGGAAATGCACTAACCTTTGGTGGTACGGCGCAAGGATGAACTCTCGGTCCTGCTGCGCTAGTAGTGCCCTTGATATGTATTCCTCCGCATGTGCTTGGTCGTGCTCTAGCATCGTGAGGCTTATTTTCTCTGGGTCGAGGAAACCCACCTTGTCATATGCCCTCATCGACGCCAGCCTATACATGCACCTGGATGCAAAGTAGACATTAGTAAGTAGTGCATACAAAAAGTGATTAGATTTATGAAACGAACTGTGATAACTTCAGACAACAGCAAACTCATAGGACTCCAGTCCGTATGATGGACATATCAAGCTCCCGCCAGTTGAGGAGGTCAAACAAATCCTCGTGGGCCACCGATATGCTCCCGGTCTCACGGTGAAAATGGGCTGGCCTGAAGTGAACCAAGAAGTTGATGTGGCGCCTAGACCGGGTCAGGTACCACTCGTGGAGACTTCTGGTTATTTGATCCATATTGCGCAGAAGGTACTCCGACACGAGTGGGGACCCGTTGTTGAACGTACCCGGCTGGCTTTGTTTGGCCTTGCCTTTGGCCTTGCCCTTGCCTTTGGGCGGGGAGCGAGTGTATACCTTCGAAGGTTGGGGTGTGGTGCCGTCGGCCTCATTTGATGGCGAAGGGTTTGAGGCTGTCGGAGGAGGCATGGGGGCCGAAGGAGTTCGCTCATGCGTTGTGGCGGGGGTGGTGTCCTCAGGAAGTGAGCTGGTATCCATCGTCCACTTTAAGTACAAACGCTTAAATTAGATTTTGCAAATTGAGTATATTAGCTGAGTTGTAAGCTAGAATGGCTAGGGTTTACCTCCTGTAGTCTAACACCCTTCTTGGGCCACTGTATGTATGAGCCCAATGCCTCGCCAATTGTCCGCATTTCGTCCGTTGGGACGGGCAACGGAAAAGAGCTGTAGCCCGGGAGGGCCATGTCCACCTGTACCTTTGCGAATCCAGGCTCCAGAGGTACGCAGTGGATCCGGACATCCTCCCAAGACTGGTATAGGACCCCGTTTGCAACCGCAACAGGTTTGTCGCTTATGTTGATCAATAGGCTACAGCTCTCCGGCTTCTGCAATTTGCAACAATTATAACAGGTTAGCGAAACAATTCTAACGTAACGGGAGTGGCATCAGCCGAACTACATATATAGCTCAAGAGTTGCAATACCTCGATCAGGTCCACCGGATCCACGTGAACCTTCGAGCCAACACTACTCGGCCTGGCAGCGTCGACCTCGGCAGCTGGATCTAAACCCTTGGACTGCACAACTCGGCTGAGGCGTTCATATTTCTCGTTCATTTGAGCGAACATGTCCGCGAATTGTGCAGTCACATCTGCCCGTATCTTCTGAGATAGCTCCACTTCCCTTTCCTTCCAGCTGCCAGCCTTCTTCGCCTTTTGCCCGGGCTCCGAGTAGCCTTCCTTCCATGGCACCACAGCCCCCACGGTTCGCGTCCGCCCTGGATGCTCCTTGTTCCCTAGATCCCGGGTAAGGATGTCGTTCTCCCTATGGGGACTGAACAATCCCTCGGTCGCCTCCTTCGAGCAAGAGATCTGTTACATTGAAAGCTCTCCATTGTGAGGAAGAAATATATACAAACTTGTGCGCACACTAGTGATCATAGTTAGCCAACTTACGAGTCGCTGCACGACCTCGACGTCCCTGGGGTTTGGGAACGCCACAGTCCCCGTGGCCGACACGGTCCGTCTGGCCAGCCACCAGCGCTTGCATCGCTGATCGCGGATCTCGGAGAGTGGTAGGTCAGGGGAGTCGACGAAATGCGATGCCTCGTCTTCAGCCTTCTTCCACTGCTCCTCCTTCCCCGCATAGCCGCGATAGCCGAGCCTTCTTCCACTTGGCCTGTTTCAAATGGTGCATATAAGTAGGACTTACCTAATCTCTAGGATAAACCAAGGGAATGTGATTACTCAAGAGTTCAGTGATTTTGATTAATTTTACCTTCACTTCCGCCCACAGCCTATCCCTCTCGTCGGCCTTGACGTCCTTCCAGCTCTGGACGGTGATCTTCACCCTTTCCTTCGCCAACAAGCCAACATAGGCAGCATAGTGCCCGGCGTTCTTCCCGATCGGTCTCCCGAATTGGTTGAACTCACAGGAAAGATCCGCGCGTTTGGCCAAACGACCCAACATCGTCGCGCCTCGCACCTTCCTCTTGCGTTGGGACGAGGCAGCGCCATCTACGTTCGCCCTCACCGAATCACTACTATCAGCCGAGGAAGATGCCGACATGGCTTTACCTAAAATACCATGAACAAACCATCAATTGATATGAAGAAAGGTACATGACAAAGTTCATAACTAAAATTGTTGTGCTAATCTCTCTGCATGAAAATAAAGTCTGTTAAAATTTAAATGAACCTAAATCTGACAGAGTTCTATTTTTTCTCTTTTTGACAAAGTATAGCAGGCCGGGGGGAGGTATGTCCGCTTTCCCTTCTCCAACGGTGCAAGCTCAGTCCTTATGCCCATGTTGAGCATGTCACGGCGAACGTTGATGCCATCTTTCGTCTTTCCTGGAATGTTCAACAACAAACCAATCAAACTGTCACAAACATTTTTCTCTACGTGCATGACATCAATGCAATGTCGAACTTGTAAGTGCTCCCAATATGGCAGATCCCAAAGAATCGATCTCTTCTTCCAAACATTTTTTCCTGGAGGTTTAGAACATTTACCGAACTCAACTTTGATGTCCTTCACGCGCAAGTAAAGCTCCTTACCAGTCACAAACACTGGGGCTGATCCTTTCTCAGGCTTCCCATTGAATGACTTCCTCTTCTTACGGTAGGCGTGATGCATCGGAAGGAATCTGCGGTGACCCATGTACACTGTTTTTCTACAGTTCGATAACCACATGCTTTCAGTTTCATCCAGGCAAATAGGACAAGCCTTGCCTCCTTTCATACTATACCCCGACAAATTTCCATAGGCCGGGAAATCATTTATGGTGCAAAATATCATGGCCCGCAACATGAAATTCTCTCGCTTATGTGCATCCCACACCCGCACTCCTTCGCTCCACAATTTATGTAAGTCCTCGACTAACGGTGATAGAAACACGTCAATATCATTCCCGGGTTGTCTGGGTCCTGAAATTAGTAACGACATCATGATGTACTTGCGCTTCATATATAACCAAGGAGGAAGATTGTAGATGCATAAAAGAACCGGCCAAGTGCTATGTCGACTGCTCATATTTCCGTGTGGATTCATACCATCCGTACTCAGCCCAAACCTTATATTCCTCACTTCGCCGCCAAACTCACCGAATGTTCTGTTAATGTTTCTCCATTGAATGGAATCAGCTGGATGTCTTAGTTTTCTGTCTTGTTTCTGACCTTCAACATGCCAACGCAAGTACTTCGCATCTTTCGGATTTGCAAACAGCCGTTTCAATCTGGGAATCACAGGCAAATACCACACAGTTTTGGCCAGATGCCCTTTCTTTACCTCATCACATCCATTGTGATAAATTCTGTCCCCAAACTTATACCGCAATGCACCGCATCTTGGACAAACATGCAAATCCTCGTACTCGTTACGGTACAGAACACAATCATTTGGGCATGCATGTATTCTTTCGATTTCCATTCCCAACGGACACAATAGTTTTTTGGCCTGGTAAACCGATCTTGGCAACTCATTTCCCTCTGGAAGCATGTCCGCTAACAGATCCAATAGCGCCGTGAAACTCTTATCGCTCCAACCGTTGCTTGCCTTCAAGTTATATAATCTCAACACAGAAGACAACTTTGTAAATGTTTCACATTCGGGGAACAAAGGCTTCTCAGAATCAGCAATTAATTTCTGAAATTTAGCTAAATCGTTTTCGCTGTAGTCCTCTTCTACATCACGTAACATTTCATCTAAATTGTCGTCATCTACATGGACTTCCGAATGAACATTATCAATGTTTTGATCATGATCATCATTACTGCAATCCACTTCCGGGTGCTGCTGAGTGGTAGTGGTAGTGCTCGTTTCCTCAAGATCTTCACCATGCCATATCCAACGGGTATAGCGTGCGTTAAAACCACGATGAATCAAATGACTCCTAATCTGATCAGAGTTGCCGAATCTTTTTAAGTTCATACAATCTATACAAGGACAATGCATATCTTTCTCACCCTTTTTCGCCTTTTCTTGCTCAGCAAATTTAATAAATCCATTCACACCCTCCAAATACTCAACAGTAGTACGTTTTATTCCATACATCCAATATTCTCGGTCCATCTACAATTATTTCACAAAATTGACAAATTCAAATAAATAATTAATGACTCAGGGCATGCATATATGCATGAAACATAATTAGCTAGGCCATATGTGTGTACTTGATCTGCTTAATTACATTAAATGGATTTGTATATATGAAACCCTAATTAACTTGATGCATGCATTAATTGGAAGAGCCAGCTAGCTAGCTGCTTAAATTCAGCAAGCTATAGCTAGTTAGCCAACCCAGCCTTCTAGCTAGTTTGGAGATACATGTATCTAGTTTAATGAATTGCAAGTAGAGAGAGAGAGGGAGAGTGTGAAAGAGTGATCGAGAGAGAGAGAGGTCATGAGAAGATGACAATACCGAGGGGGATGGAAATATGATCAACCTCTCAGCTAGCTTCTCTAGATCACTCTAGCTTGGAGTCGTGCGGGGCTGAAATGATTCCAACATGCAGAGCGCAGAGCAGGGGTCGACCTAATTAAGTTGTTCAATTTTACTATCGGTTCAAAAACACAAACCGATAGTAAAATAAGGTCCCCACTGTCATAACCATTAGTGTATATGAAGTCATTTTACTATCGGTTTGTTTTATATAACCGATAGTACTATTTCATATATTGTATCGGTTAGTACAGTAATAACCGATAGTAAAAAGTCAGTAATTTCACTATCAGCTACCCAAGAAAAACCGATAGTACTATTCAATATATTATATCGGTTAATACAGTACGAACCGATAGTATAAAGTGAGTAATTTTACTATCTGTTACGAACGAAAAACCGATAGTACTATTTTAATATATTATATCGGTTGGTACAGTAATAACCGATAGTATAAAGTGCGCAATTTTACTATCAGTTAAAAATGGAAAACCGATAGTACTATTTAATATATTATATCGGTTTGTACAGTAATAACTGATAGTATAAAGTGAGCAATTTTACTATCAGTTAAAAATAGAAAACCGATAGTACTATTTAATATATTATATCGGTTTGTACAGTAATGACCGATAGTAAAAAGTATTTGCATTTCACTAACGTTGGACTAGTGTGTAACCGATAGTAAAATGATGGTTTTCCGCCGCTGTCGTCCTATTCTATCGGATTTTTCCTAGATTGCTTATAACCGTTAGAAAATAAGGGTTAGTGGAATGCACTTCTGTAGTAGTCGGTATGAGAGCTGGCACACTCTTCTCGCTCTCCTTCGCCGGGCTCTTCTTTGCTTTTCCCCTACTAGCCAGCTTCTTGAATGGTTGCCTCTTAGTCGGAGTCAGCTTCGTCATTGAAGGGGTATGCTGGCTAGTAGGCCGTGTGTCGGTCTGTGATGTAAGAACCTACGTATTAGGACACTAACTCTGAGGGCTATTATTACAGTACAAATTATGAAACTGGTGGGGGAATTACCTCATACAGGACGATGTCTTTCTTGGGCCATTGCACGAACATGTGCACCGCATCCCCGAGAGTGGTAATCTCGTCGTTCGGCGGCTTCTCCAACGGAAAACCCTTACAATGGTCAAAGACACTGTCCACCTGGATCCGTGCAAAACCCTCACATAGAGGGGCACCATGAATTGTGGCCCCCGCCGTGCATGGTTGCGCCATCCCATGGGCAGCCTTGATCGGGAAGAGACCGGCCAGCACCATAAGCTTGCAGGAGGCGGGTTCCTACAAACAGTGCGCATTAACATGTTGAATTTCACCGCTTTTCACTTTCGAATGAATTAACATAGACAAACGGTCATTACCTGCAGAAAGTCCACCGGATACTTTGGAGAGGGCTCCGTCTGCGAGGACCCCGGCGCAGACGCGCAGCTACTACGGTGGCCAAGAATGGGGGTCGGTACTTCCGCTGCTAGAAGGGGGGTGCCCTGGGTCGCCTTTTTTAACTCTTCATACATGGACCGTATCTCCGACAACTGCTGCAGGAGTGCTTTGTCCCGAATAGCGAACTCCGATCGCATCTCCTCCTTGAGCCGTTCATCGCGGGCTTGGTGGGATCTTTTTCTCCTCTTAGCCGCCTCCTCATCATCAGGGAAACCATGCCTCCAAGGCACAGTGGCGCCGAGGCCGCGCATGCGGCCTGGATGCTCCTTGTTTCCTAGCGCCGCTGTAAGGATATCCCTGTCCCTCCTCGGGTTGAACTCTCCGGATGCCACCTGCGCACTCAGCGTCACCTGCAACAGGAGAACTTAGCAATACAGCCCATTGCATGCGTGTTACGAGGATAGTACATGATCGGACAATCTTACCAGCCGGTCGATCACTTCCCTGTCCGCAGGGTTACTCACAGAGACGCTTCCGGAGGAGTTAATCGTCAATCTTGCTCGGCACCAATTGCGGGCGCGCACGTCCGTTATGCCCGCATAAGGATTGCCGGCCGAAGACTGGGAAGCCTCCTCGTCCTGCTTCCTCCACAACGCCTTCTTCCCCACATACCCACCATGTCTAGTCTGTGTGGGTGGGTATTCTTGGCCTGGTTAGCCTGGCCCTTCGCACTAAGCTCCTGGAACTCTGGCTTGGCCTTCATCTCGACAAACTGCTACCATGCCTCGGGAGTCACGAAAGGGAAGTCATTGAAGGGGGTCTTCGACTCCTTCACATAGAGCCTGACAAGGTGGCGCTTGAAGTTCCTCCACGCCTTGTTTATTGATATCAGTGTCCTCCGGCGGATGGTGAAGTGGCGATCCTCGGGAATGTGAAACGCCGCCTACATTTCTTCCCACAGCGCATCCTTGCACTCTGGGGGCACTTGACCCCAGTCGGAGGTGGTGATGGGCACCCGCTCCCTTGCCACTTTGCCGCATAGTGAGCGGTACTGACCGACAAGTTTGTCCGGAGCTTCTGGCACACCATTGTCGTTGAACTGGACGTGCTGCTTTTCCCGCTTGTCTAGACGCGCGCATGTCGTCCGGCCTCGCCCCTTTCTCTTCTTCTGCGGGGTCACGGCGGACGAGGCGACCTCCGGCCCAGGCGTCTCATCGCCAGCGAGGTCACCCTGACTCCCCGAGTGGTGCATTTCGTCACCAGACATAGTTCCTAACATAAATGAAAGAGAGAACAGTTTTAGTAAATCTGCAACTAATAATTCTATAACAAAACCCATATACTTATAATTAACCAAGAATGACAGAAACGGTGGGGAGGCGATGGAGGTGATCGCGTCGGAGGCGGGAGGGCGATGGAGGTGATCGCGCCTGACGGTGGAAAGGCGATGCAGGTGATCGCGACAGATGGAGAGGAGGAGAAGGTGGGAGGCGATGGAGGTGATCGCGACGGACGGTGCGAGGGCGGAGAGAGCTAGGGCAAAGAGTTGCGAAGACTGGAATGAGCGGGACAAAGCCCGCCTTGAACTATTAACCGCGACGATATTATCACAGTCGGTCCAACGCTCACAACCGTCTGTGATAATATTATCACAGTCGGTTCTCGCATCAGAACCGTTTGTAATAATAGACATAGTGATAATCACCAGAGAGATTATCACAGACGGTTTTGAGTTAAGAGCCGACTGTGACTCTGATTATCACAGACGGTTTGGAATTGAGAACCGACGGTGCACGTCAAGAACTCGAAGAGTCGGACACTGTTGAAAATATCACAGTCGGTTCTATATATATAACCGTCTGTGATAATATTATCACAGTCGGTTCTCAAATAAAAACCGTCTGTGGTAATCTACATATTGAGATATTATCACAGACGGTTGTGAGTTGAGAACCGACTGTGACTGAGATTAGCACAGACGGTTGCGACTTGAGAACCGACCGTGCACGTGTACACTTGAAGAATCGGAGACGTTGTTGGGAATATCACAGTCGGTGATAGGTCAAAACCGTCCGTGATAATCTCTATATTGAACGTTAGTTTTACAACTTGAAACTGATCTGTAGCTTTCAACTCTGAATGCTCGAAAACTTGTTTTAAATGAACACTCAGATATTTCAAATGTAGTCCAAATGCTCTGTAAATTGGTTACAGTGTACGTAGATCCAATAATTGGTTACAATGTGGAGCATGCTCAAATAAATTTAACATACAATGTACGTGGAGCATGCTCAAGTTAATGTTACATACAAATGGGAACTTTCACCGACAATTTCTACGTGCACAGCCATGTTATCCTCAACTTTCCACTTGCCGCGGCCCTGCAAAGACGAGAATTACAGGAGATATAAGCTATACCGATGGAAACAGAGAGATAAGGACGTACAGTTGATTACCTTTAAAGTATAACCCTTCCTGGTGATCCATACGCACGTAACTGGTTTCGTCGGTGTCTTCAGTATCGACCTGTACGCCATCTCCAAATGGAGGAATCTCATCAAATTGATTGTACTCCTCCTCGTCTACGACATTTTCAACTCCAACAATCCTTCTCTTGCCATGAAGGACGACGTGCCACTTCTTATTGGCTGGGTCAATGACATAAATGACCTGAATGGCTTGATTTGCAAGTATGAATGGCTCATCTTTATAAGCAACGCGATCGAGATCCACAGAAGTGAAACCGTAACTGTCAACCTTCACACCCTGTGGGATTTGGACCCATCGGCATCGAAACAAGGGAATCTTGAACAGTATGTAATCGAGCTCCCAAATTTCTTCAATGAACCCGTAGTACGAGTTCAATCCACGTACTACCCTTATTGGGCCTGTCTTGGTGAACCCCTCATGGAAAGCTTCTACGCTCACTCCACTATTTTGCACAGTGCTCTTTCGATCTTGAGCTTTCGTGTAAAATGTGTACCCATTGATGTCATATCCCTGCCATGTCTGTACAGTAAACGTGGGCCCTTTTGCCAACCATTTAAGGTTCTCACTTGCGGACTCTCCGGTGATTCGCACCTTTATCCACGCGTTGAATCGACTGTTATGTTGTCCCGTGATCCAAACCTCTGATCGGCGAGGATTGTCTTGTCGTAGCATCTCCTTGTGCTCGTCGATGTACGGAGACACCTCCATCATGTGTTGCAAGACCCAAAAATGAGCTTTCGAGTACATATTGAAATCAGGAGTGATGGCTCTCCATCCAATAGTGCCAACACCATCAAGCCTCCCCTCGTGACGAGACACAGGAACTCCTATTGCTTCTACCTCGGCCATGTAATTGACGCAGAACTCAACAACCTCTTCCGCTGCATAACCTTCGACAATGCTACCCTCGGGCCGGGATCGATTCCTCACGTAGGCCTTAAGTACACCCATGTACCTCTCGAATGGATACATATAACGTAGGAACACGGGTCCACATATCTTGATTTCTCTGACAAGGTGGACAATGCTCCCAATACGGTAAGTTCCAAAATATCGATCACTTCTTCCAAGTGTTCTTCGTGCGGGGTTTCAATTTACCACCCTTTCCAAACACAACGTCTATATCCTTCACCCGTGAGTAAACATCTTTCCCGCGCGTAGGCTTCGGGGCTGAACCATCTTCCTTGTGGCTGTCAAATTCCCTCTTCCTCTTACGATACGCGTCATTCTTCGAAAGAAACCTACGGTGACGCATGTACACTGTTTTCCTGCAATTTTTCAGCCACACGCTCTCAGTCTCATCTTCGCAGTGGGGGCAGGCTTTGGCTCCTTTCGTAGTACGGCCCGACAAATTTCCAAGGGTAGGGGAATCGTTGATGGTGCAGAATATCATAGCACGTAGGATGAAGTTCTCTCGTTTGTATGCATCCCATACCTGCACCCCTTCGTTCCACATTGTTAGGAGATCCTCTATCAATGGTGCTAGGTACACATCAATATCGTTTTCGGGTTGTTTTGGTCCTGAGATAAGTAGAGACATCATGATGTACTTGCGCTTCATACACAACCAAGGAGGAAGGTTGTAGATACACAAAAGAACCGGCCAAGTGCTATGTCGACTGCTCATGTTACCAAAAGGATTAATTCCATCTGTACTCAACCCGAACCTTATATTCCTCAATTCTGCTCTGAAGTTAACAAATTCCCTGTCGATATTTCTCCACTGCGAAGAATCAGCGGGGTGTCTCAGCTTTCCATCCTTCTTCCGGTCTTCCGAGTGCCAACGCAGTAATTTTGCCTCTTTACGGTTTGCAAACAAACGCTGCAAGCGGGGAATGACTGGCAAATACCACAACACCTTAGCAGGAGGTCCTTGCTTTATCTCAGTGCAGTCGCCGTCGTCTGTTCGGTCCTTTGTACGCTTATAGCGGGATGCGCCGCACACCGGACAAACATGCATATCCTTGTAGTCGTTACGGTAAAGGATGCAATCATTAGGGCATGCGTGTATCCTTTCTACTTCCATTCCCAAAGGACACAACAGCTTTTTCGCTTGGTAGGTGTTTTTTGGCAACTCGTTTCCTTCCGGGAGCATGTCCGCCAAAAGATCTAACAGTGCTGTGAAACTCTTGTCAGTCCAGCTGTTGCTTGCCTTCAATTTTAACAGTTCAAGCACAGAGGCCAACTTTGTGTACTTCGACTTGCAACCAGGGAACAACGGCTTTTCTGAGTCCTCAATCAAGCGCTTGAATTTGCCAAACTCCCTTTCACTGTAATTTCCTTCCACATCACGCAACATGTCATCTAAATGGTCATCCGCTGGCATATCCTCATCGAAGTCGTTGTTCAGATCCGACATGTCCTGTTCCTCAACCTGAGTGGCACTTGTTTCTGCAGTTGGCTTTTCTCCATGGTGGACCCAACACGTGTACCCCTTTTTGAAACCACGTCGAATCAAGTGGGCGACAATTTGAGATGAGTTGGTGAACATCTTAATATTCTGACAGTCTACAAAAGGACAGTACATATATGGTAAACCCTTCTTCGCCATGTCTTGCTCAGCAACCTTTTCGAAATCAAAAACACCTTTCATGTATTCCTCACCCACTCGGTTGTCATTATATATCCAGTCTCGGACCATCTACAATTAATCAAATTCATACACATGCTAATTAGTAAATCAATGGAGATCGATATTGATGATGAAATCAAGTAATGTGTATGCCTTGGGAGCAAGTACTAACCTTGGTTCGATCCTCAAATTTTTGCCCCCAAATGCTCCCCCGGCCTTTCGAGATTTCGCTCTTCCTTGCCCCAAATCTTTTCGAACTGGATAGTGTAGGTCGAGCAAGAGAGTACAACTAGCTCAAAACATCCGCCAAAAGACCTTTTATACCAGGTTCAATACAGACGGTTCTATATAATACCGTCGGTAATATCGGTGCATTTTTGAAGATCAGAATATCACTGACGGGTTTCACACTATTAACCGTCGGTAATATCGGTGCATTTTGTGTAACTATGACAGAAATATCACAGACGGTTATGAACTCCAAACCGTCCGTGATAATTACAATATCACAGACGGTTCCTAGGTCAAAACCGTCCGCTTTACTATCACAGTCGGTTTTTACATCAGAACCGTCTGTGATTATCACTGTCAGTTTTTACTTCAGAACTGTCTGTGATTATCACTGTCGGTTTTTACCTCAGAATCGTCTGTGATAATTATAAAATCAACACTCTTCTCTACTATCACAGATGGTGATAAGATTCGAACTGTCTATAATATCCTGGATTGTTTGCAGTCGAACCGTTCGACTTGTGGTCAGTTGTTCTACTTGTTTTTCATATTTGTTTCTATCTTATTTCAATGCTAGTGTTTAAAAAAATGAACGTTGAGACTATTTGGTTTTATCTTATTTTTCATATTTGTTGTATAGATATGTCTGTGGATCTTCAAAGAATTTTGAGACTATTACAGTCGGTTCCTAGGTCAAAACCGTCGGCTTTACTATCACAGTCGGTTGTTAATACAGAACCGTCTGTGATTATCACTGTCGAATTTTACATCAGAACCGTACGTGATTATCACAGTCGGTTTTACCTCAGAACCGTCTGTGTTAATTATATTATCAACAATTTGCAAGATTATCACAGACGGTTTTAAGGTCCGAACTGTCTATAATATCCAGGATTGTTTGTTTGCATTCGACTACTGGTCATCAGTTGTTCCACTTGTTTTTCATATTTGGTTCTATCTTATTTCAATGTTAGTATTTAAAAAAATGAACGTTCAGACTATTTGGTTTTATCTTTTTTCATATTTGTTTTATATATGTCTGAAATTAAAATCGTCTGTAATCTTACAATCAGAGACGGTTTTGAGTTAAAAACCGTCTTGATCGCAGCAGTATTTTCTTGTTAACATTTTCACACAGAACATCATTTGGTGATTATCAGTTACATAATCAATCGAAAAGTCAGATATATAAGGAAAAGAAATTTCTTATTTCTTACAATCTTTGCATACATAAGAGATACAATTAAGCGACCAATTGATTAGTGTCGACCTGTTCCGAAAGTAATTTACAAAGTTCTCCTAGGGACGTATTGGCATCAGTAGGATCTACACTGGCCGCCACAGGAGAACTACCAATGGCTCTAAGACTATCAACATCATCTCTCACCAAAGGAGTGGATTTGGCATCAGTAGGATCATCCAAGAAATTGAAGTTGATACAACAAAGGTGGAGATGAAGCTGCAACTCAAAGCATGCACTCTGCCAAGTGCAGAATGGCAAAAGACATCCCCTCAGAATGCTTCTCCAGCGCCTCTTTTTTTTTTTGGAGAGTTCTGCACAAGGCAGCTTTCTCCTCCTGCACATATGCTTCTCCAGCTTCTCCTAGGGACGTATGCTGGGAGGGTGAAGATGATTGCCAAGCTTCGGAGTGGATTTGGACGTGGAAGTGTGAGCCTTACCCCAGAAAAGCTGATGATACAAAGGTGTTGGAGAGGGGATATTGGAAGGATTATTGTGGATCTTCAAAGGTGGAGTCGATGCAACTGGAGGGGTTGCAAGGGGCAATGTGGCAACACAGGCCTCAGCACCCTCTAGAGTCTTCGCTGCAGCTCCACTGGAGGATCTTTCATCATTTCTGATCTGGGAGGATCTCCAAGTCCTGATCGCATACGGATTCGCGACCAAGTCCTGATCGCATACGGCTTTGCGACCTTAACCGTGTTCGGAAAGGTTTCGCGACCATGGATTGGTTCGCGACCAGGAAAAGGAATTTGTTCCCTGTTCGGAATTGTAATCCTATATATATAACTAAGCTTATCTGTTTAGGATTAGTTAAGTTAGTTATATGAGTTTAATACGTTTAGGATTACTAAGTCTGATACGTACTCATACGATTGGACTATAAATACCTTGTAATAGGTCTAGTTTAGATCATCGAACTCAATCGAAGAGTCATAGAACTTATTTGAGTTTTAGACACTTATAGTTCCTTCGACGTAGGCAAGTGCGCCTAACGTTCGACGTGTAAAGCCCTCTTTGAAATAAAGAGTTGTGCAATTACTTTGGGTTTCGGTATTTCTGAGTAAGATCCCGTTATTCCGCATATTAGAATCTGGGCGAGCCTAGTGCGAAAACCAAGACTAGGTCTCAAACAGATCAAGTTGGTATCAGAGCGACTTTCCTATCCTGTGGATGGTGAAGACTCGCCAGGGTTACAAAACTTCCGGCGAAATTCCAGGCGATCCATTGACGGTTCCTACAGCCGCGTCTCCGACAGTGTCTGACGATACCTCCGTTCAAGCTAACCTAGCCGAAAAAGTGGCTAAACTCTCCACCGACATGGAAACCGTGCTTGCTTGGATTAAGCAGCAGGCCATGATTGTACCTCCTGAAGTAGGGAAGGTTATGGGTGAGAAGACTGGTGAAGACTTGCGCAGGGCAGACGAAGATGAAGACGAAGGCGACCACAAGACCGACGACCTCGCCAACACCTCCTTAGCTGTCGGATCTTTTAAAGTCGACGCTAAGATTGATATACCCATATATGATGGGGTGATCGATGCCGAAAAGCTGGATTCTTGGATCGACCAACTTGAGACCTACTGTGACCTTAAAGGGTTCAGTAGCGCTCAAAAGGTCAAATTTGCACCTTTGAAGATGAAGGACCACACCAAGACATGGTGGAAGGCCCTTGTCGCCAGTGGTGAAGCTGACGACCTTGCGTGGGGTCAATTCAAACGACTTCTGCGACAAGAATTCTATCCGATGGGTTACCTTGAGGAGAGATGGGAGCGTTGGCACAGATTGTACCAACGGCGTGACCAGACCGTCCAAGACTATACGACAGAGTTTCGGCGACAAGCAATGGTCATTGGTATCTCACTATCCGACCCTCAGGTATTTCGGAAGTACACATCTGGACTTCAGAAATCGATTAGTACTGAGCTAAGTCTGTTCGGTGTCCAAGACATTGCGACCGTGAGCACAAATGCTATGGCGATCGAGCAGAAGAATAAATCCCGCAGCGACAAAAGCACGAAGGAAAATGTGACCTCGACAAAGAAAAAGCCGAGTCCGAAGAAGAACGCTTCAAAATCGGGCACGGGTGCCTTTTGCGAAAATTGTCAAGTCGCGGGGCATACCAAGGACAAATGTTACAAGCTTCATCCTGAACTTCGACCAAAGAAAAACGGACCAGGGAAAAGAACAGCCACGGCTACTGCGACTTCACCCGACGAAGAAGTTGACCGAGTGAATTCGGTTAATGAGGCGGATACGACCTTGTCTCTGATGACAATGCCGAAGGAGAAGGGTTCCGATCCACCGAACGACCATCACCCAACGGAGGACTTGTTCACCATCAACATCCAGGTGAAGCACGAAGTGGTCGCAGCGATATTCGATCCAGGAAGTCAGAAGAATCTGGTCTCCGCTGGACTGGTTCGGCGACTTGGTTTGAAGACAACCACACACCCGCGACCATATCCGCTGGGTTGGTTTACATCCGACGTGAACCAACAGATTACGAGTCAGTGTGTGTTGAAGTTTGCGATCTCTGCACGATATATCGATGAGGTGCAATGCGATGTTGTCCCTATCGATATCTATCAGGTGATCTTTGGGAGTCCGTATCTGTATGATCGAGACACTCACTTCCATCGGCGAGCGCAAGAGTACGACCTCACCAAAGACGGAGTTAAGTTCGTGATCAGTAGAGACATCCACGTCAACACTTCGAACTTGATTACCGCAAATCAAGCCAAACGAATTGTTAATGCATGTCACAAGTATGTGCTTGTCATGATTCGACCCATTGATCAAGGTGAGGGTACTCGACCAGCATTGTCGCTGGCGTGCCGAGAGGATTCTGGTCGTTTGTCGGGACTGCTGGAGAAATACAGTGATCTGTTCGAGACTACCCAGGGTCGTCCGCCGAAACGTCCAGTCGAGCACGAAATTCAGCTTGTGTCCAATGCGACACTGCCCAATCTGAGTATGTATCGCAACTCAGTATTGGAGAATGAAGAGATCAAGAGACAACTTGGTGAGTTGCTGAACAATGGTGTCATTCAACCGAGTAGTTCACCTTGTGGATCTCCTGTGGTGTTAGTACCAAAGAAAGATGGGATTTGGCGTATGTGCATCGACTATCGAGCACTAACAAGATCACCATCAAGAACCGGTACCCCCTTCCTCGTATTGATGACCTGCTAGACCAATTGAAGCATGCTGTTGTCTTCTCCAAATTGTATCTTAAGTCAGGATATCATCAAGTCAGCATCCGAGAGGAGGATACATGGAAGACCGCGTTCAAAACACGGCAAGGTCTGTTCGAATGGCTGGTCATGCCGTTTGGTCTCTGCAACGCCCCGGCAACTTTCATGCGTCTTATGAATGACGTATGGAGACCGTTCATCGACGACTTTGTGATCGTGTATCTCGACGACATATTGGTTTATAGTCGTTCGTGGGATGAGCACCTCATTCATGTCGAAAAGGTGTTCGAACAGCTTTGGCAACATCGACTTCGCCTCAACCGTAAGAAGTGCGAGTTCGGTCAGCAAACTCTACTTTACCTCGGATTCATAATCGGCAACGGTACGTTGTAAATCGACCCGGATAAGGTCAAAGTGATTCGCGAATGGCCGCGACCGCGAACAGTTACGGATGTGCGTAGTTTTGTGGGAGCATGCCAATACCTTCGGAAGTTCATCCGACACTTCTCGATTATGGCTTCTCCATTGCATGCATTAACCAGGATCGATCAGAAGTTCGAGTGGACAGGGAAACATGAGGACACGTTTCTCTTGCTGAAAAGGAAGATCAGTGAGGCGCCTATGTTAGCTTTGCCAAATCTCCAGAAACCGTTCGAGCTAGAAACCGATGCCTCAGGTTATGCGATGGGCGCAGTGCTCATGCAAGAAGGTTGACTAGTGGCATATCACTCTGAGTTATTCCAGGGAGCTCAGAAGAACTACCCGACTTATGATAAGGAGTTATGCGCACTGCATCAGGCCGTGAAACATTGGCGGTGTTATCTCTTGGGGAAAGAGACGGTTGTCCATACCGACCATCAACCATTGCAATATTTGCAAACTCAGTCCAAACTACAGCAAGCTCGGCACATGAAGTGGATGTCGTATCTGCAGCAGTTTAATCTGGTGATTAAGTACAAGAAGGGCGTACACAACAATTGGCGGATATGTTGTCGCGACCACCAGTTACAACCCTTTGTTTATCAGCGTTCATGCAGATCGAGCCATCATGTCATGATGACTATGTCATTATGTACAGTGAAGACCCTGATTTTCAAACAGCACTGACTGAAGTCAAAACAGGGAACCCTACAGAGTTCGTTTGTCGAGAAGGACTCTTGTACAAGGGCAATTTACTTTGCATACCTCGTGGAGCACCTCGAACTCAATGGATGCGAGAAGCGCACACATCGAAGGTAGCTGGTCACTTTGGGGTTACAAAGACGTTGCAAAATCTTCACCGACATGTGTTCTGGCCGCGTATGCAGCAAGATGTGGCTAGGTTTGTTCGAGGCTGCGGTCTCTGCAGCATCTCGAAACCGGCAAACCAAAAATTAGGTTTGTACACTCCTTTGCCAGTTCCATCACGACCATGGGAGAGCATATCCATGGATTTCTTGGGAGGATTGCCTAAGACCCACGTGGCAACGACTATCTATTCGTGGTCGTTGATCGGTTCTCCAAAATGATTGTTCTCATACCTTGTCGGAAGATTATCACGGGAGAAGAGGCAGCTCGGGTATTCTTTCAACACGTTTGGACACACTTCGGACTACCGACTTCTATTGTGTCTGATCGCGATACCTGGTTCCTTAGTCACTTTTGGCGATCGCTCTGGACGATGATGGACACCAAGCTAAAGAGGAGTACTGCTTTTCATCCGCAAACTGATGGTCAAACCGAGGTGGTAAATCGCACAGTTGTTCATCTCTTGAGAGGATATAACTCGAAGCACCCGAAGACCTGGGATGAAAGCATACCATACCTGCAGTTTGCTTTTAATCGAGCAGTGCATGGTTCGACTGGAAAGTCCCCGTTTGAGGTTTGTTTGGGGTTTCTACCACAGAGTCCATTCGACATGGAGTTTGT
Organism: Pharus latifolius; assembly: GCA_019359835.1. Taxonomy (NCBI): domain Eukaryota; kingdom Viridiplantae; phylum Streptophyta; class Magnoliopsida; order Poales; family Poaceae; genus Pharus; species Pharus latifolius. Next base: position 23,653,955 of record CM033322.1, read on the forward strand.
GATCCCTACCTCAGCACAGAACAGCAAGGAAGCATCTGATCAGGATCGAGCACAAAAGTTCCTGGAAGGTATTCAACGACTCCATCGTGAGGTTGAACAGAACTTGCTGAAAGCTCAACTCAAGTACAAGGCGCGACATGATCGGCACCGAGTTGATGCGCAATTTCAAGAAGGTGATATGGTATGGTTACATTTGAGTAAGGAGAGACTTAAAGGTGAAGGTAAGAAGTTCAAACCCATTCGTTATGGTCCTTTTAGGATTTTGCAGAAAGTGGGTAATAATGCTTGTCAGCTTGAGTTACCTCCATACATGGATATTTACTCGGTTGTCAATGTTGAGCACCTCAAACTCTTCGAGCCTTCAATGTTGGATGATGAGCCAGATACCATAGTACCATCTGTTGAAGACTTGGTCTATCAACGAGGCGAACCTTTACGTGAAGATGTGATTCTTGAGAGGAAGGTGACTACCACCCGCAGTGGCACAAAGGAGACTTTTCGAATCGGTCGGAAAGATCAACGAGCACGTGCGGCAAAGTGGTACACAAAAGAAGATAGACAAGCCTAATTTCTACATCTCCAGTTTGATCGAGAGGTCGCAACGGGGGTTGGCTCCTTCTCAACAAGGGAGTCATGATCCGGGAGGATCTCCAAGTCCTGATCGCATACGGATTCGCGACCAAGTCCTGATCGCATACGGATTCGCGACCAAGTCCTGATCGCATACGACTTTGCGACCTTAACCATGTTCGGAAAGGTTTCGCGACCATGGATTGGTTCGTGACCAGGAAAAGGAATTTGTTCCCTGTTTGGAATTGTAATCCTATATATATAACTAAGCTTATCTGTTTAGGATTAGTTAAGTTAGTTATATGAGTCTAATACGTTTAGGATTATTAAGTCTGATACGTACTCATACGATTGGACTATAAATACCTTGTAATAGGTCTAGTTTAGATCATCGAACTCAATCGAAGAGTCATAGAACTTATTTGAGTTTTAGACACTTATAGTTCCTTCGACGTAGGCAAGTGCGCCTAACGTTTGACGTGTAAAGCCCTCTTTGAAATAAAGAGTTGTGCAATTACTTTGGGTTTCGGTATTTCTGAGTAAGATCCCGTTATTCCGCATATTAGAATCTGGGCGAGCCTAGTGCGAAAACCAAGACTAGGTCTCAAACGGATCAATTTCTAAGTCTCTTCTTTGGAGGGAGCATTTCCTCAGGCACCTGTGGATTTCGAAATGCATTTGTTTCGAGGTAATCAAGTCATAAAAGAAAGATCTGCATTAGAGTTTCAGAGAGGACTTACTTTCTGAAGATCCTGATCGAGTTCATTCCTTATCTCTTCCTCATCACTCTCAATTTCAATAACCTCATTGGAATCTCGGCTCGCCATCAAGGTGGGAGTTGAGGAGGGAATAAAGACAGGGATTTAGGAGCCTCGCTATTTATAGAAACAGAAGGTGACGGTTCATATGCGCGGGTGCCTCGAGTTTGAAAAAGCGCACTATTGTTTTCAAGGTCAATAAATTCATGATAACTTCTCGGGAGATAAACTGCAACACGGCAAAGGAAGTTGAAGAGACAGATTAGATAATTCGATGCAAATTAAATTTGAAGTAAATAATTAAGTCTCTTCATCTGCTCAGTTATTATGTGCGGTTATCAACAATTGCATGTACATAATTCGAAGCGTGGGCACTGTTGACACCATCACAGATGGTTGGGATATCAAACCGTCTGCTTTAATATTACAGACCGTTCTCATCTCCAAACCGTCTGTAATATGACTATTACAGACGGTTCTGATGTCCGAACCGTCTTTACTATGCCTGGAATATTGAACTGTTCGACTTCTTCAAATACTTGCTCCCTCCCTGGAGTGTTTTGCTTCCATTCGAACCGCTCCACTTCTCTTTCTCCAAGAAATGAGGGAAAATTGCAAAATTTACATAAGAACAAATTTTTAGTTCATTTTTTCAACATTAATGAAAAACAATTTCCAAGTCGACTATTCGTGTCCCCAGGTTAGTGCGCCGCGCAAACATCAGAAATGGAAAAGACACAACACACTGTTGAGAATTTGAAGTGGAGCGCACTACTTTCTTTTCAAGATCAATAGTGTCAGATTACATAATTCGATGCAAATTAAATTTGAAGTAAATAAATAAGTCTCTTCATCTGCGCAGTTATTATGTGCGGTTATCAACAATTGCATGTAGAGAATTGCACTGTTGGGACTATCACAGATGGTTGGGAGATCAAAACCGTCTGCTTTAATATTACAGACGGTTCTGATGTCCGAACCGTCTTTAATATGTCTGTTGAATATTGAACTGTTCGACTTCTACAAATACTTGTTCCCTCCCTGGAGTTTTGCTTCCAGTTGAACCGTTGAGAATTTGAAAGAAGTTGAGAATTTGAAGCGTCGATAACTGTTCGACAATCACAGTCAGTCCTTACATAAAATCCGTCTGTAATATTACTATCACAGACGGTTTGGAGTTAAAAACCGTCTGTGATATTGATAGAAGTTGAGAATTCGAGGCGAGGACACTGTTGGGACTATCACAGTCGGGCCTTACATAAAAACCGTCTCTAATGTGACTATCACAGACGTTTTTTTACCTCAGAGCCGTTTGTGATATTCAAAGCACGTTGATATATAACTTATATATTCTTTTTATATTATTTGCATGGGACCTGCGACTTCTATATTGTTTCTATATTATTTGAAGGGCTCCGATGGACTGCCCTCACAAGCCAAAGATCGCGATAGTCATTCCTTGATCGCACACAGTGTACATACCTTTGTATAGTCGAATGTTTGACAAAAGCTAAAGAAAGATAAAGAAAGAGGGAAGATTGCATGCAGTCCAAGAATGTGCTGGAAAATTGGAAAGTTGACATAAGAACAAAGTTTCAATAATTTTTTTCATCACTTACAAAAAAAGTAAAAATACAGAATGCTAGGTCAAGGAGTGGTCTTAGCCCTGGCTGCATCTAGAATAAAGTCAGTTTGACTTGCAGCCAGGACGCAGGACTCCTCCAGCAACAAGTTGTCCTTCTCAGGATCAACTACTACAGCGTCGAGAAGGCCTGCGACCTCCCTCAGCTTCGCGATGGTATCCTTCATTTTCAAACTGCAGCCAGCGATGGTCATATCCGCGGTTTTCTTCTCCTCGCGAAGACGCCTCGTCCTCGCCCTAGCATTGTCACCATCCGTCTTCATGCGCTGAATGCGCTGGAAGAGATCGTCAAGGTCAAGGCGTAGCCGAGTGTGCTTCTCCGTGAGGAGCTTGTGCTCCTCCTGGAGGGCCCTCAGCTCGGTCTTGACTTTGCCAGTGTCTTCCACGGCTCCCCTTCCCTGTGCAAATCAACAGGTCAAGAATGTATTGAACAGGGATTAACAATACAGGGGTAAGTCCAAAAGATTGAGAGTTCTTACCGGGGAGGGCGAGGCTGACGATGCCATCGAGGATGCCATTGGCGCAGAGAAGCTAAGGAGTTAAACAGTCTGAGAACTATAAAAACTTGTAAAGTAAATGACAATCTTTCCACTGTCAATTTATAGAACTTCCAAAGCGATGCATGCTTTGTGTTCTCCTCGGCGCCGTGCGCGAAGATCGGAGACAGAAATGATCACAGTTGAGAATTCGAAGCGCCGGTACTTTTCCAGTCGGTTCAGATATCAGAACCGTCTGTGATAACTACACTATCACAGACGCTTCGTAGTTCACAACCGACTGTATAAATCACAGTCGGTTCTGAGTTCCGAACCGTCTGTGATATTCTACTTATCACAGACGGTTCTCAGCAGGGAACCGATTGTATATATCACAGTCGGGTTTTAGGGTAGAACCGTCTGTGATAAGTAGACTATTACAGACAGTTCTCAGCTGGGAACCGATTGTATATATCACGGTCGGGTTTTAGGTTAGAGCCGTCTGTGATAAGTAGACTATCACAGACGGTTTTGTGTTCACAACCGTCTGGTTTACTATCACAGTTGTTTTTGACATCAGAACTGTCTGTGATATCTGAACATATTCTCCCGACAGGCCTTCGTAGACGGTTTTCCATTGAACAGTTCATACCCGTCTATGATGTGCCGTCCAGGATGTCTGTTTCTGTGGTAGTGCTTGTTTGCAAATCGAGCATTTTCTACCTCGAGTGCTCGCTTTCTGTGATTCGTCCATGTCATTGTGCAAGCGACGCATCTTCCGACGACCAGGTCCCTTTCTCCTGAGGTTAAAAGGTGGGATCCACCTGGTCTCACCAGATGGAATTACTTTGTAATCACCAACCTTTATGAAGACCCTCCAAATACACTCCAAGTCTACTGAAGGTTATGAAGGCTGAAGAACTCAGCAAGGTATAGAGATGGGCTTATACCAAGTGCCGCACATGCAGTAATGACATGCGAACATGGCTTGTGTAATAACATGGCCTTGTTGCATGTGTACTCCGCATCATCCCCTAGAATTACTTCGTGTACCCTGCCGGCTCTGAGATGGCCGTTAACCCGCTTCTGGCGCAGTCAGACTGAAATTATCTTGTGCAATTGGTTGATGATCTCCACCTCATGCGTCTGGGCCTTATTTATCTGAAAATTCATGTATTCCTACACCACGTCTGGTAAGGTTCTAAATGGATCGTCGACCAGCATCTTGGCTGCAAGGCTTCTGTTGTTGAAATATTGCGCAATGCGATACCATGTCATCTCCACAATCGTGGTCAATGGCAAGCATCGCACCCCCCTTTAAAACATAGCTACAAACTTCCAAATAGATTTGTCGTCATGATGCCATACCTTGCCCCACCCTCATCATGCAACAACGACTACTTCTCTTTCTCTTTGTCGCTGATCCACTATGAAAATTTGCTTATAACACCCCCATCGCCGGCCCCGGACCCTTTATTAGTTGTGTAGTTCAGTGTCAACTCCTCGAGCTTCTCGAAGATAGCGTCGTACTTGCTCACTTGGTTTTGCGAGCATAGCCTCTTAAATAGTTCCATGATTTGTTTGCTCCGGAATTTGGCGAAGAGATTGGCTGCAAGGTGTCGCATGCACTAACGGCTCACCACGTCCTCCCACTTGTAACGTGGATCGTGAGTGCCCTGCATGATCTCAATGGCTCTAAGCAAGCCTCTGTGCCGATCAGAAATAATGCAGATCTTCTCACAATCCTTTACAACCGTTCGCTTCATGTTCACTAAGAACCACAACCAACTTTCCGTGCTCTCGGCTTCTACAACTGCATATGCTAATGGAAGCAATTGATTGTTAGCATCTGCAGCAACCGCAATCAGTAGTGTCCCTTTGTACCTCCCAGTCAAAAACGTGCCATCTACACATAACACCGCCCGGCACCATGTGAATGCCTCTATGCACGTGGGTATGCCCAAAACAAACGGTGCAGAACTCTTGTGTTCTCTATGGTATTGCCACACTACTACAGAAATGCAATCCACTAACCCATATCTTCTAACGGTTATAAGCAATTTGGGAAAAATCCGATAGAATAGGACGACAGCGGTGGAGAAGAGGCCTTTTACTATCGGTTATATACTGGTACACCGTTAATGAAATGCAAATATTTTTTACTATCGGTCATTACTGTACCAACCGATATAATAGATGAAATAGTACTATCAGTTTTTCTTTCGTAACTGATAGTGAAATTACGGACTTTATACTATCAATTTGTACTGTACCAATCGATATAATAGATGAAATAGTACTATCGGTTTTTCTTTCGTAACTGATAGTGAAATTATGGACTTTATACTATCGGTTCGTACTGTACCAACCGATATAATAGATGAAATAGTACTATCGGTTTTTCTTTCGCAATTGATAGTGAAATTACGGACTTTATACTATCAGTTACTACTGCACAAACCGATATAATAGAGTAAATTTTACTATCGGTTACATAAAACAAACCGATAGTAAAATGACGTCATATAAACTAATGGTTATGACAGTGGGAACCTTATTTTACTATCAGTTGTATTTTTGAACTGATAGTAAAATTGTACAACTTATCTCGACCCCTGCTCTGCGCTCTGCATCCTCGATTCATTTCTATCGTACGTGCATCCACGCTCCAAGCTAGGGTGATCTGGAGAAGCTAGCTGAGAGGTTGATAATTCGATCCCCCTCGGTATTGTCATCTTCTCATCACCTCTCTCTCTCTCTCTCGATCACTCTTTCACACTCTCCCTCTCTCTCTACTTGCAATTCATTAAACTAGATACATGTAGCTCCAAACTAGTTAGAAGGCTAGGTTGGCTAGCTAGCTATAGCTTGCTAAAGTTAAGCAGCTAGCTAGCTGGCTCTTCCAATTAATGCATCAAGTTAATTAGGGTTTCATACATATCCATTTAATGTAATTAAGCAGCTGTACACACATATGGCCTAGCTAATTGATGATGTTTCATGCATGCATGCCCTGAGTCATTAATTATTTATTTCAATTTGTCAATTTTGTGAAATAATTGTAGATGGACCGAGAATATTGGATGTATGGAATAAAACGTACTGCTGTTGAGTATTTGGAGGGTGTGGATGGGTTTATTAAATTTGCTGAGCAAGAAAAGGCGAAGAAGGGAGAGAAAGATATGCATTGTCCTTGTATAGATTGTATGAACTTAAAAGGATCGGCAACTCTGATCATATTAGGAGTCATTTGATTCGTCGTGGTTTTAATGCACGCTATACCCGTTGGATATGGCATGGTGAAGATCTTGAGGAAACGAGCACCGCTACCCCTCAGCAGCACCCGGAAGTGGATTGCAGTAATGATGATCATGATCAGAACATTGGTAATGTTCATTCGGAAGTCCATGTAGATGACGACAATTTAGATGAAATGTTACGTGATGTAGAAGAAGATTACAGCGAAAATGATTTAGCTAAATTTGAGAAATTAATTGTTGATTCTGAGAAGCCTATGTTCCCCGGATGTGCAAAATTTACAAAGTTGTCTTCTGTGTTGAGATTATATAACTTGAAGGCAAGCAATGGTTGGAGCGATAAGAGTTTCACGGGGCTATTAGATCTGTTTGCGGACATGCTTCCAGAGGGACATGAGTTGCCAAGATCGGTTTACCAGGCCAAAAAACTATTGTGTCCGTTGGGAATGGAAATCGAAAGAATACATGCATGCCCAAATGATTGTGTTCTGTACCGTAACGAGTACGAGGATTTGCATGTTTGTCCAAGATGCGGTGCATCGCGGTATAAGCATGGGGACAGAATTTATGACAATGGATGTGATGAGGTAAAGAAAGGGCCTTCGGCCAAAACTGTGTGGTATTTGCGTGTAATTCCTAGATTGAAACGGCTGTTTGCAAATTCGAAAGATGCGAAGTACTTGCGTTGGCATGTTGAAGGTCGGAAACAAGACGGAAAACTAAGACATCCAGCTGATTCTATTCAATGGAGAAACATTAACAGAACATTCGGTGAGTTTGGCGGCGAAGTGAGGAATATAAGATTTGGATTGAGTACGGATGGTATGAATCCACACAGAAATATGAGCAGTCGACATAGCACTTGGCCGGTTCTTTTATGCATCTACAATCTTCCTCCTTGGTTATGTATGAAGCGCAAGTACATCATGATGTCGTTACTAATTTCAGGACCCAGACAACCCGGGAATGATATTGACGTGTTTCTATCACCGTTAGTCGAGGACTTACATAAATTGTGGAGCGAAGGGGTGCGGGTGTGGGATGCACATAAGCGAGAGAATTTCATGTTGCGGGCCATGATATTTTGCATCATAAATGATTTTCCGGCCTATGAAAATTTGTCGGGGTATAGTATGAAAAGAGGCCAAGGCTTGTCCTATTTGCCTGGATGAAATTGAAAGCATGTGGTTATCGAACTGCAGAAAAACAGTGTATATGGGTCAATGCAGATTCCTTCCGATGCATCACGCCTACCGTAAGAAGAGGAAGTCATTCAATGGGAAGCCTGAGAAAGAATCAGCCCCAGTGTTTGTGACTGGTAAGGAGCTTTACTTGCGCGTGAAGGACATCAAAGTTGAGTTCGGTAAATGTTCTAAACCTCCAGGAAAAAATGTTTGGAAGATGAGATCGATTCTTTCGGATCTGCCATATTGAGAGCACTTACAAGTTCGACATTGCATTGATGTCATGCACGTAGAGAAAAATTTTTGTGACAGTTTGATTGGTTTGTTGTTGAACATTCCAGGAAAGACGAAGGTGGTTCATCATTGTCATTCCATTTTAGTTATGAACTTTGTCATGTACCTTTCTTCATATCAATTGATGGTCTGTTCATGGAATTTTAGGTAAAGCCATGTCGGCATCTTCCTCGGCTGATAGTAGTGATTCGGCAAGGGCGAACGTAGATGACGCTGCCTCGTCCCAGCGCAAGAGGAAGGCGTGACGATGTTGTGCCGTTTGGGCAAATGCGTGGATCTTTCATGTGAGTTCAACCAGTTCGGGAGACCGATCGGGAAGAACGCCGGCCAGTACACTGCCTATGTTGGTTTGTTGGCAAAGGAATGGGTGAAGATCACCGTCCAGAGCTGGAAGGACGTTAAGGCCGGCGAGAGGGATAGGTTGTGGGCGGAAGTGAAGGTAAAATTAATCCAAATCTCTGAACTCTTGAGTAATCACATTCCCTTGGTTTATCCCAGAGATTAGGTAAGTCCTGCTTATATGCACCATTTGAAACAGGCCAAGTGGAACATCCCCGACGATGGTTCCAAGATAGCTTGCATGAAGGACATGAACAACACGTGGAAAACCTTCAAGAGCGTCCTCGTCAGTACCTTCCTCGCTAAAGGCAAATCTCCATGTGAGAAGTACCCCTTCATAACGGAGGAGGTATGGCAGCAATTCACCCAACAGAAGGGGACCCCTGAGTTCAAGGTATGTATGGTTCCTTTGCTTGGTTACACCATTGTATGCAGTAACCAGCGGTGCATTAATTTTCTTGTTTCTAGTACGAAGGCCCTCAGCGAGAAGAACAAGGCAATCCAGAGGAGGAGCGACCACCCGCACCGGCTCAGCTCTCGCGGCTATGCGGGGAAGGAGGAGTAGTGAAAGAAGGCTGAAGACGAGGCGTCAAATTTCGTCGACTCCCCTGACCCACAACTCTCCGAGATCCGTGATCCGTGATGCAAGCACTGGTGGCTGGCCAGAGGGACCGTGTCGACCACGGGGACTGTGGAGTTCCCAAATCCCAGGGACGTCGAGGTCGTGCAACGACTCGTAAGTTGGCTAACTTCCTGGTTGGAATCATAGAGTGTGGTAGAAAAAACTATGATCACTAGTGTGCGCACAAGTTTGTATATATTTTTTCCTCACAATGGAGAGCTTTGAATGTAACAGATCTCTTTCTCGTAGGAGGCGACCGAGGGATTGTTCACTCCCCATAGCGAGAACGACATCCTTACCCGGGCTCTAGGGAACAAGGAGCATCCAGGGCGGACGCGAACCGTGGGGGGTGTGGTGCCATGGAAGGAAGGCTTCTCGGAGCCCGGGCAAAAGGCGAAGAAGGCTCGCAGCTGGAAGGAAAGGGAATTGGAGCTATCTTAGAAGATACGGTCAGATGTGACTGCACAATTCGCGGACATGTTCGCTCAAATGAACGAGAAGTATGAACACCTCAGCCAAGTTGTGCAGTCCAAGGGTTTAGATCCAGCTGCCGAGGTCGACGCTGCCAGGCCGAGTAGTTGCGGCTCGAAGGTTCACTTGGATCCGGTGGACCTGATTGAGGTATTGCAACTCTTGAGCTATATATGCAGTTCGGTTGATGCCACTGCCGTTAGGTTAGAACTGTTTCGCTAACCTGTTATAATTGTTGCAAATTGCAGAAGCCGGAGAGCTGTAGCCTATTGATCAACATAGGCGACAAACCTGTAGTGGTTGCAAACGGGGTCGTATATCAGTCTTGGGAGGATGTCCGGATTCACTGCGTACCTCTGGAGCCTGGGTTTGCAAAGGTACAGGTGGACATGGCCCTCCCGGGCTACAGCTCTTTTCCGTTGCCCGTCCCAACGGACGAAATGCGGACAATTGGCGAGGCATTGGGCTCGTACATACAGTGGCCCAAGAAGGGTGTTAGACTACAGGAGGTAAACCCTAGCCATTCTAGCTTACAACTCAGTTAATATACTCAATTTGCAAAATCTAACTTATGCGTTCGTAACTTAAAGTGGACGATGGATACTAGCTCACTTCTTGAGGACACCACCCCTAGCACAATGCATGACCGAGCTCCTTCGGCCCCCATGCCTCCTCCGACGGCCTCAAACCCTTCGCCATCAAATGAGGCCGGCGGCACCGCGCCCCAACCTTCGAAGGTATACACTCGCTCCCCACCCAAAGGTAAGGGTAAGGCCAAAGGCAAGACCAAAGGCAAGGCCAAACAAAGCCAGCCGGGTACGTTCAAGAACGGGTTCCCACTCATGTCGGAGTACCTTTTGCGCAATATGGATCAAATAACCAGAAGTCTCCACGCGTGGTACCTGACCCGGTCTAGGTGCCACATCAACTTCTTGGTTCACTTCAGGCCATGTCATTTTCACCGTGAGGCCAGGAGCATATTGGTGGCCCACAAGGATTTGTTCGACCTCCTCAACTGGTAGGAGCTTGATATGTCCATCATACGGACTGGAGTCCTGTGAGTTTGCTGTTGTCTGAAGTTATCACAGTTCATTTCATAAATCTAATTATTTTGTATGCACTACTTACTAATGTCTACTTTGCATCCAGGTGCATGTATAGGCTGGCGTCGATGAGGGTATGTGATAAGGTGGGTTTCCTCGACCGAGACAAAATAAGCCTCACGATGCTAGAGCACGACCAAGCACATGCGGAGGAATACATATCAAGGGCACTACTAGCGCGCAGGACCAAGAGTTCATTCTTGCACCGTACCACCAAAGGTTAGTACATTTCCTACTAATTTAACTCATTCTTGTATGTTACGCCTAACATATGTATGAAACGGTTCGCTTATATATGCAATGTAGGGGCCACTAGGTCTTCGCCGTCATTTGCCCATGGATGAATGAGTTCTATTACCTCGATTCGATGAGCGACAGGGTGGCACATGTTTTCACCCTCACATGGCACATAGACGCGTAAGTAACACAGTTGTTTTAAATTTTTCTCTGACTAGCTAATTAATGATAACATATTAACCGACAATACTAAATTAAATACAGGGCTTTCAAAAATTATGTTACTGCTGGAGGGAGGCATGACGCGTCGAAGGGCACAACAATTTCTTGGAAAGAATTTGAGGTAATTAATACGGATGGAAGTACTCATGATGAGTCTTTTAATTTAAGCTTAATTTGTTCTTTCAAGTTAATGTGGATTTATGTCTTTGCATATGCAATTATCCCAGTGCCATCAGCAGCCACAATCGTGGGAATGTGGCTTCTATGTCATGAGATTTATGTATGACCTGATCAGGAGAAACTTTGCCCAATTCCCTAAGGTAACCATTTTTCCTGACTCAAAGTCGAACATTAATTGGATGTGATGTACATTCCTAACTTCATACACGCATATATGCAGAGCGCCATGTTGAAAGACCAATTGCCTCAATTGAAGGAGCTGCGAACAATTTGGGCTCAATATGTCATGGAAGAAGTGGCTATCAACGATCGATTGTAACTGACTTGTGTAATATATATTGAATGTGTTGATTGCCGTATTTGCGAATAAACTCAATATGTGAATAAATTCATTGGTGTATTTGTGAATAAACTCGATCAATATGTGAATAAATTCAATCTGTCCAATGCATGTGTATATTACTGTATTAGTGTATTTGTGAACAAATTCAATCTCTGAATAATTAGATTCAATCTGTCCAATGTATTAATTGGTGTATGTGTGTACTTGTATTGGTGTATTTGTGAATATACTCAATATGTGAATATTGGTGTATTTGTAAATATTGGTGTATTTGTGAATGATTCAATGTATCTCTGTATTACTGTATTTGTGAAAGATTCCAGTATTAACCGTGTCGAGTACATAACCGATAGGAAAAACTACACAGTATTATCGGTTGTATACTACAACCGATAGAATAAATATTCCAGTACTATCGGTTCATATACTACAACCGATAGAATAAAGTTTCCAGTACTAACTGTGTCGAGTACCTAACCGATAGAAAATACCTACACAATACTATTGGTTTAGATCCGAGCCGATAGAAGAAATAGTCGTTAGCGATTAGTGAACGTTGGGAATGTAGATATTTTACTAATGGTTTTCAACCGATAGAAGTGTGCTACGTTTCTTCTATCGTGCCGATCACTAGCGGTAAGAGAACCGATAGTAGAGTGGATTTGAAACCGATAGTGAAAAGCATTTCTATAGTAGTGCCATCCGGGGCAACAGCTGTCTGATCGAGCATATCCACAAATGTGCCTGGGTTCATTAGTGCGATGTTTCGAAGCAACCGCACTACTGTGTTGTATGTATCCTCGTATGTGCCGTACATGTCCTCAATTGCTTTCTGCTTTGCTCTCCATGCCTTGTTGTAGCTGATATGATAACCACATCGATCTGCCACTTGCTTGATGATCTCTCTTGGCATTATTAATACGTTCTCCCGCACTGCAGGCTGGATGATGTTGCTTACATATGCCGCAGTCATGTTTCTATGGCTGTCCAATGCCTCAGTAAGCTCACATGTGTGGGCATTAACTCTCGTGACCACAAAACCAATGTCATCCTTTGGTTGCATGACACGAACCCTCCATGCGCAGCGTGGTGTAAGACATGCGACATCATATAACCTGGGGGTAAACTTCACCACTTTGTACTGTCGGTTGAGTGCAAGAGACCATCTAACCACGGCATTTTGCACATCTTCTTTCGTTCAAAACTCTTGCTCGAGCTGGATGCTACTTTGCAAAAAGCCATCTTGAGTTTTGGTCCGTCGGCAGCACTGCCGAACTAAATCCAGATTCATCAATCCATTGTTGGGGGGTCCTGAAATGATCTTCGTCAGAGTCTTCAGATGCTTCGGAGTCTGGCAAGTCATCTTCGCCGGACACAGTTCCAAGACCCTCCAAGAACTCGATCACACACATCAACATGTGTGTGGCAAAAAGCTTCTGACCAGTCACTAGGCCTGAATGTTGGCGGAATCGGTGTATTCATTTCTCCCGCCCATGCTCCGCTACTAGGGCTGGCTCCAACGTCACCCTCCGGTAGTTCTAGGTCGCAAAACTGGACATAAACAAAAAACCGGCCGCCCAAACCGCCATAAGGATCCTTCACTCTCCTCACAAACGACCCCCACGAGTTGTTCCCTATCAGTTCACGCAACACCCAGTATGGGCCGTTGGCTGTCTCCTTCACAATGAGCCCCTCTACTTGAATTGTCTCATGTTCTACACTTTTGCCGAACAAACTAAGTATCCATAACTTAAGATCCGTGAAAGATGTGTTATGTATGTTCAAATCGGCCATGACATATTTGCAATTACTCATATCTACATAGTTTGACCCATCACGAATTAAACCATCGCCATAAAATATGCAGAAATTTTCGGGTTGCTCCATTAATTCCCTACGGAACATATTTACGCAACAATTATAAGTAAACATATTATGATTTTTAAATCACATAGTTAACATAAATCAATATATTTATAGGTAATTTCTAGGTTGCTCCATTCTCCTTCATCTGTAACTTTTAGCATTTGTTTTATGGATAATGCCGGGTTTCAAAAATCAAAACAGGCATGACGATATTCTTGAAAAAACGTATGTTTCTTTGGAATACCCTTTGATTCTTTTTGCTTTACAAAAGCTTTCCATGTTCTGGGGATATATAGGAAACGTAGAAATTTTGAATGAAATCCTGAATAAATTTCAAGTAAACCCTAGTATTTATTTAGAATTAGGTCAAACGAATTTGAATCACATAAAATGATAAAATAAAGCTCAAAACCTAACTTTAAACTATGTACAAGAAAAATATCTAAAAATCATGGAAAATTGAAATAAATCCAATTACTAATTTAAGAATATAATTGTGAAAAGAACATTCACAATTGAGTCTCTTAGCCAATTATTAATATAAAAGAAAAGCCTCGATGAAATAAAAAAAAAAGAATTACATTGCAAGAAGGCTCATGTAGTGAAAAACCAAAATGACCCATGAACTAAAGGAAATATTTATAAAAATACCCTTTACGCAGAAGTCCTACAAAATAATTAAAATTTTGGAATTAAAGAATAAAGACATGATTATATGCTTAAACCATTAAGTTTAGTATCAAAACATGCAAATTTCATGCTCAAAACTCCCTTGATGTGACATTTTATGTGTAAATTTTGATTATTTTCACAAGTTGTGCTTCCACTGTTGTATTCACAATGTTCCAGGGAACAATCCTGTCAAAGTTGGGCTCAATTCGACCACTTTTGACCCTCCAACGACCAACAAAATCAAAGGGATAAGAAAAACACTCCTGGTCGACTACTACACGAGCTCAATCCTGGTCGTGACCTTTTTCGTGGCAAAATCGGCACCCGCGGTCAAAAAGGGCTGTCATTCGAACACAAAACACGCCCGCAGTTGAAAAGGGACTTCATTCGAACACAAAACGCTCCCGCGGTCGAAAAGTAGCCCGATTTGGGCACGACCTAGTTTTCGGCCGTTTGATTGATTTTTTGGACGGTTCACATGGTGCCACTGTCATGCTCAAGCTATAGTCAGTTTCAGTGGTGCAAAACTGGTCGTTAGTGGTCGGATGTGGTCGAATTGTACTCGGATTTGGTCGGTTTGAGCAAGTTGGACTCAGAACTGGTTGGATGTGGTCGAATTGTTCTCGTATTTGGTCGGTTTGAGTGAGTTGGACTTAGAATTGGTCGAGTTACATCCGGTTTTGGTTGGTTTTGGCCGAGTGGGACTCAAACAGGTCCCTTCTCATGCCCCAAATTTCTTAATGTTTTAAAAAGCTTTTAAATTTCAAATTCTTTTGCATTTCATTTGCATGTTCATATAGAAACCTATAATGTGAGGAGTAGAGCAATTTGGATAAATTCAAACAAACCCTGCATTTATTTAAAATTAGGTTAAAAGAATTGAGTCACATAAAATGATAGAACAAACCCTAAACCTAAAACTAAGCTATGCACAAGAGAAACTTCTGAAAATTATGGGAAATTGAAATAAACCTAATTACTAATGTTTCACCAATTAGGATTAATTGCAAAAGGAATAATCACAATTTAGCCCCTTAATTAATTGCATCATATAAAGAAAAGCCTTATTAAAAAAAGAGAATCAAATTACAAGGAGGCCCATGTGGCAAAATCTTTATAATTTTTATTACAAAAATGACCATGCATCTGAAGAGATTATTTATAAAAGACCCATTTTCAAGGAAACCCTCAAAAATAATTAAAGTTTTAGAATTTAATGATTGTATGCTAGAATATTGCTAAAATACTTTTAAAAATACACTAAGTGAACAGTAATTTGACCAAAATTCTTTTCACTTTGATTCCTTTTCACTTTACAAAAGCTTTCTATTTTCTGGGGATATATAGGAAAGGTACAAATTCTGAATGAAATTCCGGAAAAATTTCAAGTAAACCCTTGTATTTAGAATTAGGTCAAAAGTATTTGAGTCACATAAAATAATAGAATAAAACTCAAACCCTAAAGTTAAACTATGTACAAGAAAAATTTATAAAAATGATGGAAAATTGAACTAAATCCAATTACTAATGTTTTACTAATTTAATAATCTAATTGTGAAAAGAATAATCACAATTAAGTCTCTTAGCCAATTATTAATATAAAAGAAAAGCACCGATGAAATAAAAATAAAAGAATTGAATTGCAAGGAGGCCCGCACAGTGAAAAACCTTATAAATTTTATTACTAAATGACGCCTGAACTGAATTGAAGGAAATATTTATAAAAATACCCTTTACAAAGTAGTCCTAAAAAATAATTAAAATTTTGGAATTAAATAATAAAGACATGATTATATGCTTAGTCCATTACTAAAATGCTCTTAAATTTTACTAAATGAATAGTAAATTAACCAAAATACCCTTTTACACAAAACTTCACTTTTCACTGTAGCCCACAAACTTTTAAAAATTAAAAATAGGACCTTGCATGTAGTTTTGGACTTTATTAGTGTAAGATTACCATTTGAAACCTCAGAATATTACTAATGCTATAGTATAATGACCAAATACCCACATTCATCTGTTGGTCAAGTTTCACCAACTTTTCACCTCATGCTAAGACTTTAACATGAGAAAGATTTAGAAAGCATAAGAAAACTGTGACTAAACTACCGTAAATACTTAGATAAACATAGAAGAGGTGTTTTAAACATAAACTTTTAATATCTATTTAGTTAACGTCTACTTAATTAACATCTAACGTAAATGTAACAGCTAACATTAACTTTTAACATCAACTTAGTTACTAATAACATAATTAGCACATAAATTAGCAACAAAATAAGTGCATTTCAACGAAACTTACCACGTTTGGAAGATCTTTCTTCGAGCTACAACTTTCTCAACTGCATTGACTTCAAATAACAACCAGATTTGAAGAAAATTTTGTTCAAACAAACAAATTTTGAAGTAGAGCAAGTGTGGGAGAGAGTGAAATGAATGAGAGAGAGAGAGAGTGACCGGAGGGGGAGTTAAAAGCTGGCCGAAAACACAAAAACTCACGAGAAAATAGGACAGAAGTTACTGTCGCGCGTGGGAGATGCAACAAAAGACAACCAGCTTTCGGTCGCGGATGGGAGATGGAAAAGACCACTGACCCGCTTTTGTCGCGCACGGGCTCAAGAATAAAATGTTATCGCGGTCGTGGTCTGCAAGAAGTGGCCTCTGGCATATGTCGCGGTCGTCAGGCGTGAGAAGTTGTCGGCGGCATATTGTTGCGGTCGTGTGGCGCGATTAGATGAGGTGGCGGTGTAGTTTCGTAATTTTCGTAAAGTGTGGGTTATTTTTCAAATTATTTTTTTACTTTGGGTTATTAATAAAAAATTTTGGGGGGGCGGACGCCGGTTAGGACCGGCCAAGTGGGGCCCGCTAGCATACGCGTCCATCTGACAGGTGGACCTCTTGGAATGGTTTTGTGTTGGCTGTGTGGAGAGTCCTGCACTGTTGACGTGGCGGGGCGAGTGGACTACGGCAAGACACGTGATACATGTCAGAGAGGGAGGATGGCGTGCGCTAGTGCGGTTCTCTTTCCCTTTAGGCTATCTCCAACAGGCTTGGCTCTTGCATGACTCTTAAACGGAATATTCCCTACCACGTGTGCAAGCACCATCTTAAAGCACCAAGCCTCCAATAGCTTGGCTCTTACTTGGCTCTTAGTGTGGGCCCCACACTGCTAACCACCAAGCAAACACCAAGTAAGAGCCAAGCACTCTAATGGCTTGGCTCTTGCTTGGCTCTATACGATTTGACAATTATATATTCAACGAATTTGTATTAATTCATGAATTTCAATATTAGCAATATATTAACATATTGCTTTCGAAATTAAATTCGACATTTGCGACAAAAAAATAAATTTGACATTTTGGATTTAAAAATTGCACTTGACAAAAAAAATAATATATATTAAAATTCAAATAGTGGTACATGACATAATTGCGAAATACACTAAAATTAAATTTGCAAACAAATGCCTACTACGAAATTCGTTAAGATACTGCTCGTCGGCTTTTCCTCCGAAACGTTGCCAAATGTGCTCGATCAAGTCATTTTTGTCAAAACTCTAAGTGTTTCATGTAGAAAATTTTTGTCAAAACTCAACCGATTTTAATTTATGAAAATAAGTCATTTTAAGCCAAAACAAGATCCCTAGATCTTCAATTTTGTCAAAATTCAACATTTTAGCTCGAAATCCTTTCTTTTCACTTTCAAAGCCTTTGAGAACATATTTGAAAGGTATTTTTGAAGATTTTGTGTTATTTTTACATATTTTGAACATTTTGGCACTTTTTCGCCTTTTTGATTTAAAAATGACCCTTCTCAATAAATGACATGCATATTTTTCCTTTTTGTACACGATTTTGGGTATACAAGCATTCAATGAGCTCGAAGTTGCTCCCCCTTAATGTGTTCTCCAAGTTTTGTTGAGAAACGACAATATGGTGAACTTTTGGTCCTTTTCTTCGAAATAGGAAGTGATTGGCATAGATGCCTACATTGATAGAATATAAATGTATATTTATATACATATAGGCAATAGTATATATGCTAGATACAATCAAACTAAGAACCAATTCAAGATAAGCAATGGATCAAATAACATTTGAAATGTCAATAACATTCAATTCATTTCTTAACTTGCTAAATCTTGACTCATCCAAGGGTTTAGTGAATAGGTCCGCTAATTGATTTTCGATTGAAACATGACTAATCACTATATCCCTTTTTGATACATGATCCCTAAGAAAGTGATGTCTAATGTCAATGTGCTTTGTTCGAGAGTGTTGAACGGGATTGTTAGCAATTTTAACGGCACTCTCATTATCACATAAAAGTAGAACACAATTGACTCTTATGCCATAATCTAACAAAGTTTGCTTCATCCAAAGAAGTATGAAATATTTGCAACCAAAAACTCGAAAATATGAAATATTTGGTTTTCTTCCAACAATTAGCTCGTAGGGAATTTTGTTTAACAATGGATGAGTATAAAGCCGGTTTATGGCATAACAAGCAGTGTTGACGGCCTCGACCCAAAACCTAGTAGGGGTTTTATATTCATCCAACAAGGTTCGAGCCATTTCGATTAATGTTCGATTTTTTCTTTCCACAACACCGTTTTGTTGAGGAGTATATGGTACGGAAAATTCGTGTTTAATTCCAGATTCATTACAAAGTTCAATAAAATCCGAATTTTGAAACTCTCCACCATGATCACTTCAAAGTTTCTTGATGGAGAATTCAAATTCATTTTCAACACGTTTTGCAAATCTTTTAAACACACTTGGAGCATCGGACTTATGATTTAAGAAGAAAATCCAAGTAAATCGAGAGAAATCATCAACAATGACAAAACAATAGTTACTACCACCAATACTTTGAGTTTCCGATGGACCAGTCAAATCCATATGCAAAAGATCAAGTGGTCTAGATGTTGACAAAACGTTTTTAGCAGGATGAGTACTAGCAACTTGTTTTCCCGCTTGACAAGCACTACAAAGTTTATTCTTTTCAAACTTTACATTTTTCATACCTAAGATCAAATCTCTTTTTAAAAGTTTGTTTAATTGATGCATCCCAATATGAGCCAAGCGACGATGCCAAAGCCATCCCAAAGAATTTTTAGCGACCAAACAAGTTGAAATGCAAGAATCTTTTGAACCGAAATCCACCAAATACAAATCTCCATATCGAAAACCTTTGAAAATTAAAGACTTGTCTTCTAAGATTTCAATGATAACACCATTTGGTTCGAAAATGCATCTAAGACCCAAATCACAAATTTTTGCAACGGAGAGCAAATTGAAATTTAAAGATTCAACAAGTAATACATTTGAGATGGAAAGGTTGTTTGTGATTGCAACTTTACCTAACGCAATTACCTTTCCTTTGCTATTATCACCAAACGTGATTTTATCAATGTCATTGCAACCATTCTCAAATGAGGAGAACCGACTTCCATCACCGGTCATGTGTTGGGTGCATCCGCTATCAAGCACCCAATGCTTCCCACTGGTTTTGTAGTTCACCTAAAAGAAGGGTTAGACGCTTTTAGATACCCAAACTTGTTTGGGTCCTTGGAAGTTAGCAACAAGGGTTTTTGGAACCCAAATTCTCTTTTTATGTTTATTTTGATAAGGTAAACCAATGAATTTTGCAATTACTTTTTCGTACTTTGTTTTCTTAAGCATGTAATGGGAGTGATACTTATTTTCTTTAGCTCTAGAAGTTGAGGGACAATTATCCGGCAAATGATCTACATCATGGCATTTATGACAAAACATATTAGTGGCCTTAACAAAAGTCACTTTAGTACTCAACTTCTTTCTTTTGTTCGGTTCATATCCTAAACCTTCCTTTCTAAATGAACATCGCTGCTCACTAAGAAGTTTGTCTAAGATTTCTTTTCCTTTAAAGCATTTTGCTAATCCTAGATTTAGCTTTTCTACTTGTGCCTTGAGTTCTAAATTTTCTAAAATCAAGTTTGAGTTGTTATCAACAATTTCATCACAAACATTTTCATGATTAATTTCTAAAGCATTACAAGTGATTGATTTTGAATGAGAGACAATATGAGATGATTCATCTAGAATATCACAAGTAATTCCTATATGACTAGTTTGTTTAGAATCGATAATTTCATTAACTAGAAGTACCTCATGCGAGTCATTTAGCTCGGCATATAAATCACTAAGTGTTGAATATTCTTTCTTAAGCATTTTGTTCTCCTTAGTTATTCTACCTAGCGCCTCATTCAATTCCATAACCATATCAACAAGTTCCTCATAAGAGGGTTCGAGATCCGATACCTTAGCATCATCACTTGCCATATGACACAATGATGACTTGTCTTCAAGCGAAGTGGCCTCTCCGATAGCAATTCCTGCCATCTTCTTAGAAGTTGATGGTACTTCATCCTCCGATTCGGATTCCTCCGATCCGGAGTACCATTCACCAATATAGGTTTGGCCCTTGCTTCTATTGTTATAGAACTTTTTGAAGAGCTTCTTTTTACCTTTTGATCCTTCATCGTCATCTTTCCTCTCATGTGATCTTTGATGATCACCCTTCTTATTTGGACATATTGAGGCAAAGTGTCCCTTCTCATTACATTCATAGCATGTAATGTTCTTGAATCTGGTCTTCTTGTGCTGTCCTCGCCTTTTGTCAAACTCAAACCCCCTTTTGTTGATTTTGTTTAGGAGCTTGAGGGTTTTTCTCACAAGAAGAGCTAGATCACCATCAGAGCTTTCATCTGAACTATCCTCCTTGGATTCCTCGATATTTGCCTTAAATGCCAAGTTTTTCTTCTTTGATCCGGATGCTTCCACAATCCCTTTCTTCTCTTCTTTTTGCATTTCATGGGTAATAAGAGTATCCAAGAGCTCGGTAGGAGTTGTGGATGTGAGATCACCATTGATAAGCACTGTCACAATTGTATCAAAGCTCGATGGTAAAATCATAAACATTTTACGCACAATATCAATATCTTCAAATTTTGTACCTAAACCTTTGAGGTCATTGATTAATAGATTGAGTCGAGTATACATGTCACTAACATTTTCAGATTCAAGCATGAAGAAGGAGTTGTATTCTCTAGTTAATTTAATTAGTTTAGCTTCTTTGACTTTAGATGTGCCTTCATGAATTACTTCTAAAGTTTTCCACATTTCATAAGACGTATCAAGATTACTAATGCGATTGAACTCACTTAAGTCAAGACCATTAAATATGGCATTTTTTGCTTGAGCATTTGCTTGGAGGTTTTTCGCTTCTAGGGGTCTGAGATTTTCTAAGTCAATTGGAGCTCTACAACCATCTCTAGTTACGCTCCAAACGTCAAGACTAATGGATTCTAGGTAAACCGCCATCCTAATTTTCCAATAGCAATAGTTATCACCCTTGAAGAAGGGGACCTTTCCATTATAGTTTTCTTTGATCGATGACATCCTCTCTCTAGACGGTTAAGCTTAAAATGAGAGACCTAGTGCTCTGATATCACGTGTTGATCGAAGGATGCCGACTAGAGGGGGGGTGAATAGGCGGTTTTTAAAGTTTTACTTTTAAACTAGTGGTTAACAACTTAAAATTGAAATAACAAATCTCTAAAGATATGAATAACAATTCAAGATGAGTTTTGCAATTTCTAAAAGATTATGAGGAACAATTCAATCTCTAAGAAAATAAAGCAAGTAATAGAAAAAACCGAAGAGATTGAATTTTTCCCGAGGTCTTGGAAATTTGCCGATTTCTACTAATCCTCGTTGAAGCGCTCTTCGCTAGAGCTTATGCTTCGATTTCACTATGGGTAGCTCTTCTCTTCTCCGGATAGGCGAGTTCCGAGCCTTTACAACCAATCGCCGGGCCTCTCCGACACACACCGTCGATGGAGATATCGCCGGACCTCCAGGGTCGTCTAGGTGACGGCAATCACCAAGAGTAACAAACCTAGCACCTTACTTGATCAACCTCAAAGCTTGATGAACAACAATGCAAATGCAAAAGGCTTGAAATCAACTTCACTCAACTGGCACTCAAGGTTTTCTCAAGTTTTGACTTCAATTGCTAGAGAATGAGTGTAAGAGAGTTTCCACACTGTTGCACAAGGGTTTAAAGATGTATTTCGTGTGTATATGACACCTACAAACAGTGGGATATTTATACTCTCAGCAAAACGGTCGTTTTCAAGAAAATTGGGTGAAAGTTGTACTGGCCGGACATTGTCCGGTCACTTCGGAGATTGTCCGGTCAGTACAAAAAACTTGACCGTTGGTCACGTGTAATTCGAGTGTCAGTAGCCATTTGAACATATTTGTGAAGGCCGGACAAATGGATTTGTCAGGACAAAATGTCCAGACAGATGCATTTGTCTCTGTTAACACCCCTGTTCAACAATACTTGTACGCACCGGACAAATCGATTTGTCCGGACAAAATGTCCGGACAAATGTATTTGTCTCTGTTGACACTCAAATTAAAACACTCCAACTATTTGTATAGGCCGGACATATGGGATTTGTCCGGACAAAGTATCCGGACAAATATATATGTCTGTGTTAACACATGCATTTTCAATTGCTCAGAAGTTGTATTGGCTGGACATTGTCCGGTCACTTCGGACAATGTCCGGTCACTTCAGACAAAAGCCTCCGGACAAATACATTTGTCTCAACTTAATGTGCCGTGAAAATTTGTATTGACCGAACATTGTCCGGTCACTTCGGACAATGTCCGGCCTACATCGGACAGATGCACCGGACAAATGTATATGTCTTTGTTTCAGGTTTTGCAATGTTCAGAAGTTATTTGTATTGGCCGGACATTGTCCGGTCACTTTAGACACTGTCCGGCCAGTACAAAACGAAAACAGAAATCTGAATTTTTACTCAATTTCTATTTGAGGGTAAATGCAAATGCAAATATGCTTCTAAAAGCTTCAAGGTTGATCAACAGACTTGTGCTAAGACCCCTCTTAATAGTACGACCATCTAACCTAGAAATTATCAAAACAAGAAAGCGCTACGTTTAGACATTTGTACTCTTGTCGAGGTTTTCGTCGTTTTTGCTTCATGGAGTCTTTATAACCTTGCTTTGCTCTTTCTTGATGCTTTCTCCT
Source organism: Pharus latifolius (assembly GCA_019359835.1). Classification (NCBI taxonomy): domain Eukaryota; kingdom Viridiplantae; phylum Streptophyta; class Magnoliopsida; order Poales; family Poaceae; genus Pharus; species Pharus latifolius. Next base: position 23,677,305 of record CM033322.1, read on the forward strand.
CTGATTTACCTGAGACTTACACACAGAGGTTAGTCGCAAATCTCACGGATGTCATTAATTACCAAAAACCTAATTAGGGCTCAAGATTCAACAAAATCGGGCGTATAGACTGGCGATAATATGATCTTCCTCCTTCACAAAGTCCACCAAGAAATCTTCTATTTTGTTGATGGCATCCTCCTCAGGGCTGTTTGTGCTCGAACTAGAGCTAGAAGGCATTATGTGAGTGGCAATGAAGGTGAGTTTGCGAAGTGCTATGCTGTTTTGCAAGAGAAGTTACATTGTGAGCAGAACATTCTCAGGGGGTTGAATATATAGACAAAGAGTCCAACGGCTATATTCGAACGTGTTAGTTCCAATGGTTAGTTTCAAACGGCTATATTCCAACGGTCATATTCTAACAAGAATGCTAAATTTAATTCATGCATTAATTAATAAAGCATCGTACATAGATTAACAAAAAAACATACATGGTTGGCTATCCAAAGTAAATTCAAAACATCATAACTAATCTTCGTCCTCCAGAGCTTTAAGTTTATCTCTTATCATTTTCATGCCCGCCTTATACTCCTCTTTCTGAGCATTGTCCATGGTGGATTTGTCGATGCCTATCATTCTCGAGTATGCCTTGTACAAGGCTGACTTGTCCTTCGACTTCCCCAGGCTGTGCAATGACTCGGACACACGAATTGCGTCCTTCATCTTTTCGACATGGTCATGGTGATTGTTGATGAAGGCACCAAAATCCTCTCGCATTGCCGCCGTAGAATCCTGCGCTGCATCAATTTGGCTCTTACCTTTGCGCTTCGCCTTAGCGGCGTCTCGTCCTTCTGGCCGTGTCTCTACTGGTGACACATCATTGTTGTTGGACGATGACGTGTACGTGTCTGACTCAAACAACCTACTTCTTTTGTTGGCGGCATCAACGTAGACTGTGGACCACTTAGGTTGCCCACGAACTGCCGTCCACCAACGATCCAAGACGAACGGATGACCCATCTCCATCTTATACATCTCACTGGCTTGCGCCATGAGTTGGTCGTCAGAACGACCGCTAGCGTAGACATCTTTCAGTCGAAGCCAAACACTATTAAATTGGACCACTTTTTTATTTCTCCGTTGCCAGTGGTCCTTGCAATGTTTGGTCTCCCTTCTCCTGTTTGTCGGGACCGTCTCGTTGAATGCCGCTGCGACATTTTCCTAGTACATATCACACTTCCTATTGTTTTCATCAATAGGATCGAGCAAATTGCTGAGCCATGAATTGATCTGTGTGTTGTCAATAAAAATATTGAATAAAGAAGTCGAACGTAAATGTATTTCCCTCATAGTACTCCTGTATGAAAATCATCGACTTACCAGTTTTAGGTCATCATCGGTGGACCATGGTAAGCGCTTCGTCTTCCAGCTAGCATCGACGGTAGCATTGGTATTGGTGTCATCGATGACAACTCGGGTCGCCAGATCAGGTAGAACAGAGTCTGAAGTGCCGTTGTCGGAGACAAACGCAGAGTACGGTTGAGGTGGGGAAAACTGCGTACAGGCATGCGGCATTCCAATAAAATGAAAATTTTGGCTATAATATTGGGGCGGTGGGATTGCGTGGCCTTGTGGTGGATAGGGACGATAATTTTGGTTGTACTGTGGATACGGTTGGTAATTCGGTGGTTGCGAAAAACCGAGTTGTTGTTGGGTGTTCTAGCTTTCGGTGTTTTCGCTGGGAGAATGGGAAGAGGCAAGCCAGTTAACGAAACCGCCCGGTGGATTAGAATCCATGTAGGATTTTTAAAAAAAATTGTGAGGATTTCGAATGGTCTTCATTGTAGATGGATGGAGATTTTTGTGTCAAAATAGCTCAACAACATGGTCTTTATATAGGAGAGGGTTGCCAAAATTTTCTGTGATATTCTGGAATTTTTTTGGGATTTTTTTGCTATTTTTTACGATTTTTTAAACCCAAAAACATCAAAATAATCACAAACGGCTATTTATAACAGCTAATTTTCAACGGGCATTTTTTGTGAGGCTGACAGGTGGGCCACTGCGAAAAAGGGCTCAACGGCTTTATTTATTGCGCCCACTCACTTACATGCGGGCCCGCGAGGCATTGGCCCCACCTGTCATTTGCTCGGGGTCAAAACAACGTGGTCCTCAACGCGTTTACACTTTTATTTGGATATATTGATACAATTTTTCCTTTACTCAAAGACGCGTGGGCCCTAAAGAAAGATGGCCCCACTGGTCAATGACGATGGTTAACGTGCATGCGCGTCGGTGACACCTGCGATGCTACCGCACTCACTCGTTTTACGAGCTGGTGGGGCCCACGTATTTAAAGTCTCTCACGTGTTTACCAATCACGCAGTTACTGACATGTGGGCCTTTTTATTTTTGGCCCCATATGTCAGAAATAATTTTGCGCAGGTTGAGAGGGTTGATTTATGTAAACCCCAGGTGATTGTCTCTTGAGTGATGTATGTTTTGACAATGCTTTGAATTGTTTGTGTTCGTTTATATTGTCATTATGTGTGAACAGTGTTATGTGATGGGTTTGTTTGGTTTTGGTGCATGTTGCAGGTATACCGGAATTATAGTCGCTTGCGGCAAGGTTGGGCCATCGGAGTAGTGCTCAGGGAGGAGCCGGAGACTTGACTGGTCCAAGAGATGCCAAAGGTGCTAGAGACTTGAGGGAACGCTCTACATGACTAATCCAACACCTGGATATGGCGTTGCACCAAGATTGTTGAAGTAGCTCGAGCCGATCGAAGTGTGGAGGTTGCCGGTCGGGGTCCGGAACAGGAGAGACTTCTCGGCATGTGGCGAGCTATTCAACATCGAGGTGGTCATGTGATGACATTATGGCGAGCACAAGTGGTGCTCATGATACCCGAGGAATCATCAAGATGGTTTATGAACTCCGAGTTGAAGCTTATGCGAAAGGTTCTGTTGGAGAGCTAATTCTGCACTGATATAGACTTGTTCTCAGAAAGGTGTCAACAGAAAAGTTGTAGAGCTAGAAGTTAGCTTTCCAACGGATCCAAGAACATCAAAATTAGAGTTCAGATGATGAAGTTATGACAGTTTTAGTGTCTGCTGTTCAGAAAATGCTGTAATTCTGAAATTGTAAATCCGAAAATTGTAAAAATGATTGATGAGAGTTGGGCTGAATTGGGATTCGAGCCCAACCTCTACCAGCTGTTAGTTTAGTCCCACATTGGTTGTGGAGACTACTCTAAGAGGGTTTTAGCTCTATATAAGAAGGAAAGTGCTAGGGAGAAGAGTTGCCCCTTTGAGAGAGAGTTTTAGGCTTTTGTGTTTAAGCCTTTGAAACTTTGTATTCTTGATCCTTTTCTTGGTTCTTGAATATTTTTAAGTTGTTGAAACTTCTCTCTCTTTTTTGCTTGTTTAAATACTCGCAATTGTTTGTTTAAATACTTGCAGTTTAAATACTCGCAATTGATTGTTTAAATACTCGCAATTAATTGTTTAATTACTTGCAATTGGTTAGTTTTTGTTTTCTTTTTATTTCTTTTTTTTTTTGTGTTATGGAGATTTTTGAATATCAAGAGAGATGGTGCTATGATTGGGGATAGCTATATTTGAGATATCCGAGCACCCCTAGCATCTTTATACCCTCTCTTGTTTTCTTGTACTTGTCTCTTAAGTTTTATTTTGGAAAACCGATTCACCCCCCCTCTCGGTTCGCCATCCTGGTCTTTCAATTGGTATCAGAGCCCGGTGTTGCTCTCGTTTCTTGTACTTGTCTCTTGAGCCATGGCGATCGAAAAGTACACGAGCAAGCCACCCATCTTCGATGGAGATGACTTTCCATATTGGAAGAAGCGCATGGAGACATACATCAAGTCTCAAGGCTTCGACCTATGGAAGATCATTGAAGATGCATATGTGGAGCCTGCTGAAATTAATGAGTCTAACAAAGCACAGGCCTTACTCAACCAGAGGGCGATGAGCTATCTCTATGGAGCCCTAGGACGGATTGAGTACAATCGCATATCACGGCTTTCCACCGCTCATGATATTTGGGTGGCCCTCGGAGCTTTCCATGAGGGTACCACTCAAGTTAAGAGCGTGAAGCATGAGCTTTTGACATCTGAGTATGAGCAGTTCACGATGCAGTCGGGTGAGTCTATTGATGGATTTTTCACTCGTTTTGATACTCTTGTCAACAAGCTGAGCTCTGTAGGCAAAGATCTTTCTGAGTCTGAGAGATGTCGCAAGATCTTGCGTTCCTTGACTCCAGCTGTTTGGCATGTCAAAACCACTGCCATTATGGAGGCTAAGGACCTAGATGTCTTGACGACCAAGTATTTATATTCTTCTCTCAAGACCTATGAGATGACTAGAGCGGCGATGTCTCCTCCTGAATCTAAGCCATTGGCATTACACGCCACACATCCTAGCTCATCTGGGTCTTCAGGGTCCTCATTTGGTTTTTCACTTTCTGCTCTTACTTCTCTTGAGGATGAGGCTCTAGATGTGCTTTCTGATGATGAGCTTGCATTGATTACTAAGAAATTTGTGAGGGTTTGGAAAGCAAGAAGAGAGAAGAGAGGAAAGAGAGGAGAGATCATATGCTTTGAGTGTGGCAAACCTGGCCACATCCGTGCTCTTTGCCCTACCCTCAAGGGCGCCACTAAAGAGCCGGAGAAAAAGAAGACCTTCAGTTCTGATATGAAGAAGAAGAATTTTGGAACTGTTAAGAAGGCCATCCACAAAGCCTTCATGTCCGCTCTTGATGAGCTGAGTGATGATGGTCTTGATAAAGACAACAAGGCTGCTGCTTCTTCTCATGATAGTGATGACGACTTCACCGGCTTATGCTTCATGGCCCTTGGAGATGATGACACCAATGAGGATGATCTTGACTCCGACATGAGCAAGGTGAGTAAAGATCAGCTCTTAGAAGCTCTTCTCGCACAAGATTCTCATATTGATGCTTTGAGAAGTAAGGTTCGGTCTTTGAAAAAGGAGCGCGATGATCTTTTGAGCAAGAGCTCGAGCGGCTCTGATTCTGATTCTTGTGAGCTTTGTCTTTCTTTGCATTCTGAGATTAATTCTTTGAGGCTTTCACTTGGGTCTTTGCATTCTGAGCTTGATTCTGCACGTTTCGAGCTTGAGTCTTCCAAGTCGAGTTGTTGTGCTTCTTGTATTTCTTTGCAACATGACCTTGATGTCTTAAGGGCCACTCCATGCACCAAGTGTGCTGAACTTGAAAAGCAATTGGAATCCTTGACGGAGTCATTTGCCGATCGTCTTGAGAAGGAACTCAAGAACATGAGGACTAAAACATGTCCGTCATGTGAGAACCTCAAACTCAAAGAAAAAGTTTTGGAAGATTCGCTCGTTTCTTGCCCTGACTGTCTTCTTTTGATAAATGAAATTGAATATCTTAAATCTGTTTTGAAGAAGTTTTCTGATGGGGAAAAGAACCTTGATCTCATTTTGGACACATCGAAGTGTTCCTTTAACAAGGAGGGGATCGGGTACATGCCTAGTATGGTCGAAAAACCCCAAGTGCCTAAAGTTCATACTTCTTCTCGGGTTTCTTTCAAAGGCAAGTTAGGTCTCAAAAATTCTTCCAAAATTGGTTCTTCTGAGGGCAAGTCTGCTCCTAAATCACATGTTGCATCTTCCTCTCGTACCAATGTCTCTGTCAGACCGGTATATCATTGTTCATATTGTGGGAGAGATGGACATCTTGTGGGCTTTTGTTTTAGGAAGACAAGAGACTTGCATCGAGAGTTTGCTCATGATTCTTCCCACATGCGTCGTCAACCCCGTGACACGTATGCACGAGAAATACCCATGAGGCCGAGATTTGTTGATAATTTCTTTGATTCTTTCTCGAGTGGTGTTGGTCATGATCATGGACATAGAGGTCTTGGTTTCACATATGATCCACGGCATGGTGATTTTGTCTCTCGCCGTTCTCATGCTGGCCTTCCTCGTTTTGATCGAGGTACTCGCTCACGTCATTTCATAAGGCCTAGCAATGGTTCTAGACACATTCGTGATTCTTCTTCGAGTCTTAAGTCTTCATATTTTGCTTCTTCACGAGTGTCCAAGCTTTGGATCCCTAAGTATGTTCTTGCCAGCTTACCGGGCTCCAAGACTTGGATGCCCAACTTATCTTCTCATGTGTAGATGCGAGGGAGAGGGATGGAGAACAAATGGATCGTGGACTCCGGCTGCTCGCGCCATATGACCGGAGATGCAAAATGGTTCTCCTCCCTCAACAGGCTCTCTGATGGTGGTTTCATAACCTTCGGAGATGACTCTAAGGGCAAAGTACTTGCAAAAGGTACAATTCGAGTCAATGACAACTTTCTTCTCAAAGATGTTGCATTGGTTTCTTCTTTGAAATACAACCTTCTGTCAGTTTCCTCCCTTTTGGATGATGATTTTGAGGTTCGGTTTAAGAAAGAGGGTTCTAAGGTTCTTGATTCTTCTGAGGAGTTGGTTTTTGGGATTGATCGGACGGGCAAAATTTTCACCGCTGATTTTTCTAATTCTTATTCTTTTGCCCCCCGATGTTTGGTTGCTTTCACTGGCGCTTTGGAGAGTTGGCTTTGGCATCGTCGCCTTGGACATATTGGTTTTGATCATTTGACTCGAGTTAGCGGCCTTGACATTGTGAGAGGTCTGCCTAAACTCAAACGAGTCACAGATAGCGTGTGTGCCCCATGTCGGCATGGCAAACAAGTTGCCATTCCACATCGTCCCATCATTGAGGTGAGGACTGAGGGACCGGGCGAACTAATTCATATGGACACTGTTGGTCCAGCCCGTGTCATGTCTGCTGGTGGAAAGTGGTATTGTTTGGTCATTGTTGATGATTTCTCTCGCTACTCTTGGGTGTTCTTTATGGCTTCCAAAGATGAGGTGTTTGGCCTTTTTCGGGATTTTGCAAAGAAGCTTCTTAATGGACTATCAGGTGCCATTCGAGCTATACGCACTGACAATGGCACTGAGTTCAAAAATTCACATTTCTCGGATTTTTGTGCTGAGTTTGGTATTGAGCACCAGTTCTCCTCCCCATACGTCCCTCAACAGAATGGCGTTGTGGAGAGAAAGAACCGCACCTTGGTTGAGATGGCTAGGACAATGCTTGATGAGTATAGCACACCTCGTAAGTATTGGGCTGAGGCAATGAACACGGCATGCTATATCTCAAATAGAGTGTTTTTGAGACCTGTTTTGAAGCGTTCTCCATATGAACTCCTTTTTGATCGCAAGCCGAGTGTTTCATATTTTCATGTTTTTGGCTGCAAATGTTTCATCTTGAAAAGGGGTCTTTTGGACAAATTTGAGTCTCGCACTTCTGATGGCATTTTTCTTGGCTATCCTGCTTCTTCCAAGGGATTTCGAGTGCTAAATGTTGCTACTAGTACAATTGTAGAATCCTGTGATGTTACTTTTGATGAGACTAGCCCTAGTGCTAGATCAGACATTTCAGGTCCCACAGGTACATCTGATAGCATATTTGTGGAGGATGACGATGACGACGAGAGTATCTATCCAGAGCCTCCTCCTCCACTTCTTCAGCCAGACGAGCCAGCATCACCTCCTTTACCCATTGGATTTGCTCCTTCCACTCCTGAGCCTGAGGTGACTTCACCTATTGTCGTTGATCCAGGTCCTTCAGTTCCACGACACATCATTCAAAGGCATCCTCCAGAACAAATGATTGGGGACATACATGAGAGGACTACACGATCACGGTTTGCTGCTTCTAGCTCTCATGTCGCATTTTCTGCATTTGTTGCCTCTTTTGAACCTCATGATGTCACCCATGCACTCACAGACACGAGTTGGATTAATGCCATGCATGAGGAGTTGCATAATTTTGAGCGCAACAAAGTTTGGATGCTTGTTGAACCCCCGGTTGGTCATAATGTCATTGGGACCAAGTGGGTGTTCAAAAACAAGCAGGATGAGCATGGTCATGTGGTTCGTAACAAGGCTCGCTTAGTCGCTCAAGGGTTTTCTCAAGTTGAGGGTCTTGATTTTGATGAAACTTTTGCTCCGGTTGCTAGACTTGAGTCGATTCGCATTTTATTGGCATTTGCTGCTTCTAAACATCTTAAACTTTTTCAAATGGATGTCAAAAGTGCATTTTTAAATGGTTTTATTAATGAAGAAGTCTATGTAAAGCAACCACCTGGCTTTGAAAATCCAAACTTTCCAAATCATGTGTTCAAACTTTCAAAGGCTTTATACGGTCTCAAGCAAGCTCCCCGTGCTTGGTATGATCGTTTGAAGTCATTTTTGTTGGAAAAAGGATTTCAAATGGGCAAAATTGATAAAACCCTTTTCATCCTCCGGCATGGTAATGATTTTCTTCTCGTACAAGTTTATGTGGATGATATCATTTTTGGGGGTTCATCTCACTCTCTTGTTTCAAGTTTTTCTGAGATTATGAGTAGGGAGTTTGAGATGAGCATGATGGGCGAGCTTAACTACTTCCTTGGGCTTCAAATCAAGCAAACGAAGCAAGGAACTTTTGTGCACCAGGCGAAGTACACTCGGGACCTCCTCAAGCGCTTCAAAATGGAGGATTGCAAGCCGATTGCAACCCCAATGGGTACAACAGTTGTGCTTGATCCTGATTCAGATGGAGAACCCGTAGATGATCGAGAGTACCGAAGCATGATTGGCTCCCTTCTCTATCTTACGGCTTCACGCCCAGACATTCAGTTTGCCGTGTGCTTGTGTGCACGTTTTCAGGCATCCCCTCGTGCATCTCATCGCCAAGCAGTAAAGAGGATCTTCAGGTACCTGCACCACACTCTTGACTTTGGTCTTTGGTATTCCTGTTCCTCTAAACTAGATGTTAGGGGTTTCTCTGATTCTGATTTTGCTGGGTGCCGGGTTGATAGAAAGAGTACTTCGGGCACTTGTCACTTCCTCGGCACTTCTCTTGTCTCATGGTCATCTAGGAAGCAAAATTGTGTAGCGCAGTCCACAGCAGAGGCTGAATATATAGCAGCTGGTAGTTGTTGTGCACATTCACTTTGGATGATCTCTACTCTGCATGATTATGGTCTAAAAATTGAGAATGTACCTCTATTTTGTGATAACACTAGTGCCATAAATATTGCTAAAAATCCTGTCCAGCACAGTCGCACTAAGCACATAGATGTGAGGTATCATTTCCTTAGAGATCATGTAGAGAAGGGTGACATTGCATTACACTTTGTCGATTCTGAACACCAGTTAGCTGATATATTTACTAAACCTCTTGATGCTTCTAGATTCACTCACCTTAGATCTGAACTTGGTATCATTCATCCATTTGGGTTGAGTTGAGGGGGAGGTTGTTGCATGTGTACATTTCTGCATTTGTAAAATTCCTGCATTTTGCATTTGCATGTTTCCCAATTCTACAATTTTCTGAATTTTTGAGTAGTTTTGCTCTATATGCCTATTAGATTGTGATTTGAGTGTTCGATATGCCACTTTTATGCATAGTTATCATTTCTAGGATTGCTTGATAGTTTAGGAATGTTTTGAGCTTCACATACTTGTTATTTATCTCTTCTAGCTAAATTATAGCAATAAGGGGCATTTGTGCAATAATTTCTGGACATATGCATTTTCTTGTTTCATTTAAAGCTGAAACTTCTCTTTGCACATGCCTTGCACCATGTAATTGAAATATGCAACTTTTGTTTTGATTCCTATGCTCTCATGTAATCTTGTGCTCTCTAGTCCAATTTTGAGCCCTTGAGTTAGTTGATTAAACCGGGCACCTGGACCGCAAATCTACAGTGCTCGCGTCGATGAAAGCTACTCATGTTTGGAAAGCTCAAAAATAGTCTTTTCTTGCAAATAAGTGGTCTCAACCACATACAAACTCAATAAGCGGCATCGAATCCGCAATGAGCTGAAATAATCGCTCAAATGTGCATTTTAATAAAATTGAGTCAAAGATTTTGGTTCCACTTTGGACTTGGAGCATAGGACACATGTTTGCATTGATTCTTAGCGTAAGTAATGCATTTCTCTCTCAACATGGTCTTTGTATGTGTCTTTGTGGAAAATTAGCAATTTTGAACCTCAAAGTGTGTATTTCCCATGTGATTGCTTGGATTGCCCCGATTTTGCTTATTCTAGCTATTTTGTGATTTTTGCAAGAATGTTTTAGTTCATTTCACTCATCTACTATCTTGCTATCTCTAGTTATGATCACTTTGCATGGATTTAAGTTTATTGACGCTTCATTTCATGGTTTAAGGGCATATTTTCTAAAACTACTGTTTTCCGTTTTCACCAAAGAAACTTTCAAAAATCCAAAAACAATGCTTGGTACCTTTTCAATCTTCATGCATCATCAAAGGGGGAGGGCACGCTTCCTTGATGATTAATTTGACAAAGGGGGAGAAAAAGAATGCATTTTGGGTTGAGGGGGAGTTTTACTTGTATCTATTTAATTCCTCTCCCTTGTGCATCATCTTCACGGTCATGTGTATTTATCATTCTTCTATATTTTGGACCATGTTTTTTTTTTTGAGCTTCATTTTCTATATTCAAAATTCAAATTAATTAAATTCAAAAATTGTCAAATCACTCATCAAGGGGGAGATTGTAAACCCCAGGTGATTGTCTCTTGAGTGATGTATGTTTTGACAATGTTTTGAATTGTTTGTGTTCGTTTATATTGTCATTATGTGTGAACAGTGCTATGTGATGGGTTTGTTTGGTTTTGGTGCATGTTGCAGGTATACCGGAGTTATAGTCGCTTGCGGCAAGGTTGGGCCATCGGAGTAGTGCTCAGGGAGGAGCCGGAGACTTGACTGGTCCAAGAGATGCCGAAGGTGCTAGAGACTTGAGGGAACGCTCTACATGACTAATCCAACACCTGGATATGGCGTTGCACCAAGATTGTTGAAGTAGCTCGAGCCGATCGAAGTGTGGAGGTTGCCGGTCGGGGTCCGGAACAGGAGAGACTTCTCGGCATGTGGCAAGCTATTCAACATCGAGGTGGTCATGTGATGACATTATGGCGAGCACAAGTGGTGCTCATGATACCCGAGGAATCATCAAGATGGTTTATGAACTCCGAGTTGAAGCTTATGCGAAAGGTTCTGTTGGAGAGCTAATTCTGCACTGATATAGACTTGTTCTCAGAAAGGTGTCAACAGAAAAGTTGTAGAGCTAGAAGTTAGCTTTCCAACGGATCCAAGAACATCAAAATTAGAGTTCAGATGATGAAGTTATGACAGTTTTAGTGTCTGCTGTTCAGAAAATGCTGTAATTCTGAAATTGTAAATCCGAAAATTGTAAAAATGATTGATGAGAGTTGGGCTGAATTGGGATTCGAGCCCAACCTCTACCAGCTGTTAGTTTAGTCCCACATTGGTTGTGGAGACTACTCTAAGAGGGTTTTAGCTCTATATAAGAAGGAAAGTGCTAGGGAGAAGAGTTGCCCCTTTGAGAGAGAGTTTTAGGCTTTTGTGTTTAAGCCTTTGAAACTTTGTATTCTTGATCCTTTTCTTGGTTCTTGAATATTTTTAAGTTGTTGAAACTTCTCTCTCTTTTTTGCTTGTTTAAATACTCGCAATTGTTTGTTTAAATACTCGCAATTGTTTGTTTAAATACTCGCAATTGTTTGTTTAAATACTCGCAATTTAAATACTCGCAATTGATTGTTTAAATACTCGCAATTTAAATACTCGCAATTAATTGTTTAATTACTTGCAATTGGTTAGTTTTTGTTTTCTTTTTATTTCTTTTTTTTTTTTTTTGTTATGGAGATTTTTGAATATCAAGAGAGATGGTGCTATGATTGGGGATAGCTATATTTGAGATATCCGAGCACCTCTAGCATCTTTATACCCTCTCTTGTTTTCTTGTACTTGTCTCTTAAGTTTTATTTTGGAAAACCGATTCACCCCCCCTCTCGGTTCGCCATCCTGGTCTTTCAATTTATTCGTTGGTGGGGCCCACAAACCGCGTCGAGAAGCGTCTCCTAGCGTCCCATCGCGCTCGCCTTCGTCTCCAAAGCTAGTGCCGCTGTCGCCTCGGGCTCGCCCGTAGCGCACGCGCGTCCCATCGCGCTGAGGAACCGCCGAGCACGTCTCCGCCACCGTCAACGTGAGTCGATCTTTGCGTTGCCGTTGGAAGTAGTCTTAGGCTGATGTCATGTGGTGAAATGATATTTTTGCTTCTCTTGCGTGTATAGTCGAGCTGGTAGTTCTGGATTCTGTGTCCGACATTTTAGGATATTTCTAAGGACACGTCTAGCACTAGAGGAGTTAGAAAAAAGAGAGCATACTATGTCATCTTATTTTTTAAATAATACATTTTCAATGTAAGAGACTATAAAATACAGTTAAAGAAGAAAGAGAATGACAACATAATTATTTGTTTATACCATATAAGAGATAGACTGAGAGTAAGAGAAGACATGCACAAAAATTGAGGCAATGGATCTTTTCTTGGAGTCAATGGTCTTATAAGCTGTAGTTGCGACCAAAATTGGCCGACATGGACAGAAAATTCCTTTTCTAATACTTTTTGCACTGGTGCAAAGTAGGTGTGGGAGATACTGTAGAGGGAGTGGAGGTAAGGGAGGAGTTAAGAGAAGAAAAAGTGTGGCACGTTATCTTAATTGTCCTTATTTTCTTTAAATAATACACTCGCCAAGTAAGCCTGGGAAAGAGCTCTCCAAGTAAGCCTGGGAAAGAGCCCAACATTCCAAGGCTAAAGGGCCAAATGAGTGGCCCAATTTATAAGCCAAGTTTAGAAAAGTTCAAATGAGTCTTAAAATGAAAAGAATTAAAGTGGGTTAGGCCTTAAAATAAAAAAAATAACTGGATTGCCTTGGGCTTTAATAATAAAAGAGTTGAATTTGATTGGGTTGGACATTAAAATTGACCCATGGATTCAAGAAAGCGCTGGACCCTTGGGTGAGAAAAATGACTTTAACAGTTTGTAGAATGGTGAGATTGCCTTGTTTTTATTTATATAATGGAAAAGTCATAAGTTAACAACATTAAAGAGACATAGGCTACTGGGGGAAGCAATGTTTGGGTCGGCTCAAAGGACTAAAAATGGGTAGGGTTGAATTGGATTTTTTTTTCTTTGGAGGGGTTGAATTGGGTTGGTTGGGTTCTAACTTAGAAATTTTGTATATAAATAATCCTTTTAAAACAAGAAAATTGCAAATGTGACTCACTACTTCAAGAATTTGCAGAAATAACCCGTTTTAGAAATGCAGATAATCTGGGGGATGACACGTGGTAACAATTTGTGTGGCAAACTAGGATATAGTCTCTACCGCACAACCAGAGTGCAGCAGACACAAAATCTATATAGTAAACAAGTTTTTAAATAATTTTTAAATCTCTACCACACAATCAGAATGAGACAGAAATTCGGTGTACAGACAAATTTTTACATAATTTTTACATCTCTACCATATAACCAGAGTGAGGCAAAAATTTAAAAATTATTTAAAAACTTTTCTGGTGTACATATTTCTTCTGCCGCACTTTGATTGTGCAGTAGAGGCTATACGCTAGTATGCTGCACTTCCAAAGTGCATTATATGCCTATTGCACAAATTGTTGTAATGTGTCGCCCCCAGATTAAACAGACTTCTAAAACGGGTTATTTCTGCAATTCTTGAAATAGTGGGTCACATTTACAATTTTATTTTTTAAAAGAATTATTTATATAAAAAATTCTCTAATTTAACTAGCCTAAACATTAAAATTTATGGTCTAGGTCGGACTAGAGTTGGACTATGGCTTATTTCTTAGACCTCCAAGAGAGAGAACTTGAGGAGATACTAACAAGGGGGCACACATCTTTAAACTTTTTAAAAATACATTTCTTCTTTGTGTATGTTTAAAAAATTATTAATTTTGCCTCTAATAAGTGGATCGAAATTCTATCGTGCACATTTGTCAACTAAACTGGCTTGACATATTCTAGGTGTGTAGCACGCATTGTGAGGTAGCGAGGCCTATAGATAGGCAAGCATTGGAGCATGTACACGTGCAACCATTCTTGTGGTCAATAGACGTGGTGCTTACTCGCCTTTCTATCACCGGCTAGGTTTTTCGCTGGAGATTGTAGGATCGAGGATGCTAACTAGAAGGGGGTGAAAAGAAGGCTTTCAAAACTTTTCGACTAAAACAATTTTTGCAAGATATGAAGGAAAACCGAGTTCTCACAAAATGGTTTAAAACTACTTAAGATCAAGTTGCATTCAATCAAGATAGAAAATGAAACACAATATACACTAGTACAGAAAAGCTTTCTTCTATCAGTAAAAAATACCCTTCTACTATCGGTTTTCGTACCGATAGAGATAGACACGATAGAACAAGACAGAACATTTTCTATCGGTAAATAACCGACAGAAGAAATTCACAATTCTATCGGCATCTTAGGAGAGTACCGATAGAAAACCCATCGTAGTCTGACGTTTAGCGGTGAGAAAAGTACCACTATTCTAACGGTTAATTACAAGCTTACCGATAGAAAAAATCATACTATTCTATCAGCACCTTAGGAGTGTACCGATAGAAAACCCGTCGTAGTCTGACGTTTAGCGGTGGAAAAATACCACTATTCTAACGATTAATTACAAGCTTAACGACAGAAAAAGCCTTACTCTTCTATCAGCATCTTAGGAGTGTACCGATAGAAAACCCGTCGTAGTCTGACGTTTAGCGGTGGGAAAAGTAGCACTATTCTAACGGTTAATTACGAGTTTACCGACAGAAAAAGCCTTACTATTCTATCGGCATCTTAGGAGTGTACCGATAGAAAACCCGTCATAGTCTGACGTTTAGCGGTGGGAAAAGTAGCACTATTCTAATGGTTAATTACGAGTTTACCGACAGAAAAAATATTACTATTCTATCGGCGTCTTAAGAGTGTACCGATAGAAAACCCGTCGTAGTTTGACGTTTAGCGGTGGGAAAAGTAGCACTATTCTAACGGTTCATTACAAGTTTACCGACAGAAAAAATCTTACTATTCTTTCGGCATCTTAGGAGTGTACCGATAGAAAACCCGTCGTAGTCTAGGAAAAGTACCACTATTCTAACGGTTAATTATAAGATTACCGACAGAAAAAAGCTTACTATTATATACAGTACGTTATTTACCGATAGAACATTCACATATACAGTACGTTATTTACATTCACAATACAGTACATTCACATATACAGTACAGATGCAATACAGTATAGATTGGATACACAATACAGTACAGATGCAAAGAAGGGTAAATTCACAGAACAGGTTGACACATTAGACAGTTATTTACATTTATTCACATATATATGGACAAATACAAATTGCAATCCAATGTGAACATTTATTCACATATATATTTATTCACATGTATATAAACAGTCTATGCACAGAGTACACGGAAAAGAGAAAATTGTCATGGTGGATGGTTGGGCGCAACTTCCTCTATGACATATTGAGCCCAGATTTGTCGAAGATCTCTAATCTTTGTATTTTCGTATGAGTCTTTCGACATGGCGATCTGCAAGCATGTGTGAATACTTAGTAACTAACTTCCTAATTTAGAACGTGACACCCAATTTTCAAATTTGAGTTAGCTATCGATGCTTACCTGGGGGAATTGGGCAAAGTTTGTTTGCACTAGGTCGTACATGTAGCGCAGCACATAAAACCCGCATTCCCACGATTGCGGCTGCTGATGGCACTGAGATAATTGCATATGCGAAGACATGTTAGCTATTGTTTCCATAAACTAATTAAGCATAAACAAAAAGTCTCGTGAGTACCTCATATTCTTTCCAAGCTAGTAGGGAGCCCTGCGGTGCGGCATGCCTCCCTCCAGCGGACACATATTTATCAAAAGCCCTGCATTTCAGTTAGTATTGCCGGTTAATGTATTATCATTAGCTAGTGAGGTGAAAATTTAAATCAAACATATAAGTTACTTACGCCTCCATATTCCCCGTGACGACATATACGATCGATAATCTGTCACGCATCGAATCGAGGTAGTACACCTCGTTCCTCGGCGGACAGATCACGATGAGGATCCAGTGGCCCTTGCATTGTACGTAAAAGAGGACCACTAGCTCAAAGTATATCTCAGGTGTAACATACAAGATCGAGTTAAATTAGTACGAAATGCACTAACCTTTGGTGGTACGGCACCCAGAATGAACTCCCTGTCCTGCTGCGCCATCAGCGCCTTGGATATGTACTGCTCAGCGTGCGCGGCGTCGTGCTCTAGCATCGTGAGGCTTATTTTCTCTGGGTCGAGGAAACCTACCTTGTCACACGTAGCCTCCGATGCTAGCCTGTACATGCACCTGCATGCAAAGGATGACATTAGTATTGCACAGAAAGTTACTACATTTCAAATAAACTACAACAATGCAGAGTTAGCAAACAGAGTTAGAAAACAGCAATACATAGCATCAGCAAACTCATAGGACTCCAGTCCGTATGATGGACATATCGAGCTCCCGCCAGTTGTAGAGGTCGAATAGATCCTCGTGTGCCACGGATATACTCCCGGGCTCACGGTGGAACTGCCCAGGCCTGTAGGGAACTAAGAAGTTCAGATTGCGCCGAGCTTGGTGTAGGTACCACTCGTGGAGGTCTCTGGTTGATCGATCCAATTTGCGCAAAGCTGCCTCCGACATGAGTGGGAACCCGTTCCTGAACCTCTCCGGCTATCCCTGTCGCCCTTTTCCCTTGCCTTTGCCCTTGCCTTCCGCCGGGGACTGAGCGCGTACCTTCGAAGGCAAGGGCGAGGTGATGGCGGCTTTCTTCCGAGGTGAAGGTGTGGATGTGCTGGGTGGGGTTGAGGCCGTCTTTGATGTGTCCAGGGTCGCATGAGATCGGGCCTCATGCCCCGAGCTGGGGGCGCAGTCCCCTGGTAGTCCGGCGGCAGGCCACTTCAATTAATGAGCACGTATGTTAGATTTTGCAAGTTGAGTGTACTGAGTAGGATGTAATCTAAAATGTGTAGGATTTACCGGTTGTATTAGAAGACACTTCTTGGGCCACTGTACGTAGGAGCCCACTGTCTCAGCAAGTGTCTGCAGTTCCTCTGTTGAGATTGCCAACGGAGAATCGTTGTAGCCCGGCATGGCCATGTCCACCTGTACCTTTGCAAACCCCAACCGCAGAGGTACGCAGTGGACCCGGACATCCGGCCCAGACGGATATATGAAGCCGTGTCCAACCACTTCCTGCCTGTCGCCTAGGTGATTCAGTAGGATGCAACCCTCCGGCTTCTGCAAATTTGTAAATATTAAAACAGGTTAGCGAAACAACTCTAACAAAATGGGAGTGGCATCAACTTATCTTGACAGATGAAGGCTTGCAGTACCTCAAGTAGATCCACTGGATCCGCGAGGACCTTCAAAGCGCAACTGCTTATCCGACCCCGCGGGGTACCGTCGCCCTGGGGATCCGCATCTGCACTCTTGGCCAGCAATGCATCTCTCAACCATGCAAACTCTTCCCTCATTTGTGCGACCTCAGACTACACCTTAGACTGCACCTCAGCCCGTATCTTCGCCCGTACCTCAGCCCGTATCTTATCGGAGAGCTCCGCTTCCTTTTCCTTCTAGGAGCGGGCCTTCTTCCTCGGTGGAGCCGGATCTGCGACACAATGGCTCTCACGCCCCGTGTCCGCCCGGGATGCTCCTTATTTCCTAGAGCCCGGGTGAGGATGTCGTTCTCCCTCTGTGGGGTAAACAATCCCTCCACTGCCTCCTTCTCAAAAGAGATCTGTTACATTTAAAGGTACCTTGTGAGACAAATTGCCTTATATACACTTGTGCGCACATAGTTTACGAGGTTAGCCAACTTACCATTCGCCTCACAACGTCGACGTCCCCGGGGGTTGCGAACTGCACAGACCCCCTCCCCCTCCACCATCGCTTGCACCTCTCATCCCGGATCTCGGAGAGCGGCAACTCAGGGGTGTCGATGATAGGATTTTGCTCGTCTTCCTTCTTCCACTGCTCCTCCTTCCCCGCATAGCCCCTGGATCTGAGCCGATGCGGGTGGTCGTTCCTCTTCTGGATCGCCCTATTCTTCTCGCTAAGGGCCTTGAACTCCTCAGTCCCCTTCTGCTTGGTGAATTCCTCCCATACCTCCTCCGATATGAAGGGGTACTTCCCGCAAGGAGATTTCCCCGCAGCGAGGAAGTTACTGACAAGCCGGCTCTTAAAGGTTTTCCATGTTCCGTTCATGTCCTTCAAGCAGGCCGTCCTAGGTGTATCGTCGGGGATGTTCCACTTAGCCTGTTTTCAAAAAATGCATACAATTAATCACGAGTTAGTTAAACTTTAGTATAAGCCAAGAGAACGTGATTACGAAAGAGTTCAGCGATTTCAGTTAATTTAACCTTCACTTCCGCCCACAACCTATCTCTCTCGTCCGCCATCACGTCCTTCCAACTCTGCACGGTGATCTTCACCCTTTCTTTCGCCAACAGCCCAACGTAGGCCGCGTACTTCCCAGCATTCTTTCCAATCGGCCTCTCAAATTGGTTGAACTCACAAGAAAGATCCGTGCGTTTGGCCAAATGGCCCAACGTCGTCGCGCCTCGCCCCACCCTCTTGTGCTAGGATGTAACAGCTGCATCTTCAGTTACGCTGGGGTTGGCCCTAGTCGAACCACTAGTACCATCCGATGAAGACGACGACATGTCTTTCCCTACAAAACCATGAACAAACCATAAAAAATTTTCAGAAATATTTTCTATCGGTAAACACATGATCTGCCGATAGAACATAACAATTTTTCTATCGGCAAACACGTGAGATACCGATAGAAAATAACAATGTTTTCTATATATGGAATTTTGTTCATAAGCCACTACTCACTGTCATCACATAACATTCTCAATGATTTTCTATACTAATATTCATGGGCCAGCATTATTATTTCACACGTAAATATGCACACAAGCATCTAAGTGCCACTGTGCATAATCTGACAAACCTATTGCTAATGGAATAAAAAAATATTGAAGTAGCACAGAAAGTAGGTCACAACCAAAAAAGGAATAATATGGTCTATAGCACCCTCTCTTGGTTATCTTTTGCATTACCTGTATGCAAGTCATCAGGACTTCATCACATCTATTAGTTTAGGAAAAGTCATATATATATGTATATGCATTTGAAACATATACTTCGAAGACCCATCCACATTGCCATATATTCATACCAAGTGAGTAAAAATTCCCAACCAAACTAGTACATTGCATGCCTCATGTCCTTCCAGATCCAAAGTTTTAATACTTGCTCAGAAATATTTTCTATCGATAAACACAAGAGCTGCCGATAGAGCAGACAAAATTGTTTCTATCGGCAAATACAGGAGATACCGATAGAATATGTGTAAGAACAACTCCAACATATAATGTGCATTACATGGCAGTTGCATACAATTGATCACACATACAGCAGTACAGATAAATTAAAATCTCAAAATAGGTTCATTACAGCACTGGAACATATTAGGTCAACCCTAATTTAAATCAACATTGCCTGCGGAATGTACATAATCCAACACAATAGGGACCCTAGTGTAATTGCAAAACTCGAAGAATTAGTACGTGCAAAACACTAGGATCAAATAAGGAAGATGCGGGAAATAGAACGACGAATTAGGGTATTTACGGCGATCAGTTCTGGTGATGGAGAGGCGGTGTGAACACAGCAGCGGCCGGCGAAGGACAAAAATAAGAACCGGTGGCAGTGGCGAACCAGTGTCCAGCCGGCGATCGTCGTGTGGGAGAGAGGAAGTGAGTGGTCACGGCGGAGGTTGTGGTTTTCTTCGCTCTCGAAGAGACGCAGTGCTCTAAGGTGGAACTGTTTGACTGGAGGGAAACTCAAGGGCCGTGTACGAGTAATAAAGTAGTGGATGACCTTTTCTATCGGTACAACCAAATAATACCGATAGAATTATGTACTTTTCTATCGGTACAACAAAATAATACCGATAGAACAAATAAATTTCCCGGAAAAATATTTGAAGTAGTGGATGCCTTTTTCTATTGGTATAAACAATAAAATCCCATGAGACCAATTTTCCCCAGAAATTTTTTTTAATTAAGTGCCTGAGATTATAGTATTGGGTGCCCTTTTTCTATTGGTAAAAACAACAAAATACCGTCAGAGTAATGAAAAGCTACACACAATTTAACATCAAAAAGACCGTGCTTGAAAGCTGCAGAATGATAAAGAAAGAGGGAAGATAGCTGGAAAATTGGAAAATTGACATAAAAAGAAATTGTTCATTCATTGTTGTTTTATCACTTACAAAAAAAAATAAAACCCAAAATGCTAGGTCAAGGGGTGGTCTTAGCCCTGGCTGCATGTAGAATAGAGTCAGTTAGACTTGCAGCTAGGACGCAGGACTCCTCTAGCGACAAGTTGTCCCTAGGATCAACTACTACCGCGTCGAGAAGGCCTGCGACCTCCCTCAGCTTCGCTATGGTATCCTTCATAGTCAAACCGCAGCCAACGATGGTCATATCCGCGGCTTTCTTCTCCTCGCGAAGACGCCTTGTCCTCGCCCTAGCATTGTCACCATCCGTCTTCATGCGCTGGAAGAGATCGTCAAGGTCAAGCCGTAGCTGAGTGTGCTTGTTCGTAAGGAGCTTGTGCTCCTCCTGGAGGGCCCTCAGGTCGGCCTTCACTTTGCCAGTGTCTTCCACGGCTCCCATTCCCTGTGCAAATCAACAGGTCAAGAATGTACTGAACATGGATTAACAATACAGGGGTAAACCCAGGAGATTTAGAGTTCTTACCGGGGAGGGCGTGGCTGACGATCCCATGGAGGTTGCCATTGTGAAAGAGAAGATGAGGAGTCGAAGCGTTCGAGAATTAGAAAAACAACAAAATACCGCGATGCATGGCGAGGTACTTATAGAATTTCCAAGGCGACGCATGGCGACACGGTTGAGAATTCAAAGCGCCAGTGTTTTTTTTTCTATCGGTACAAACAACAAAAAACAGTCAGACAACAAAATACCGTAAACTAACGAATTTATTCTAACAGTAAAATATAATAATACCGATAGAATAAATAAACTTTTCGCAGTGAAACTTTTGAAGTGCCTAAAGTAGTGAATGTCCTTTTCTATCGGTAGAAATAACAAAATACCGTCAGAAAAATTGATTTTTGGACAGCTTAATTTGAAGAAGCAAGAGGCTGCGATGAGATTTTTGCAAGTGCTATTTGAAGGGAAGAATTAAGTATTTACAGGATAAAGGTACTGTACATGTTAGAACTCATGCTGTGGAGTAAAATTGAGATATATTAATGCTGTGAACTAGCTTATCATTAAGTTCTAAAGAAAAATATACTGCCTGATGTATTAATGATAAGTTCCTCACCTTACTGCAGAACTTGTGGGCTGTTTGCTTGGCATTTATCCCTGAAATAGAAATTAATCATCAATGGTTCTCAACCCATAATCCTTCTTCGTGGTCATCTCGCAGATACGTTGTTTCATCGATATCTTCAGTACGGATAGATTGAATGTCCTGTAAAAATAGAGGTATTTCATCGAATTGGTTATACTCCTCTTCGCCAACAACATCTTCGACCCCAACAATACGTCTCTTGCTGTGGAGGACAACATGCAAGTTTGGATTGGCCGGGTCAACGATGTAGAATACCTGTGTGGCTTGCTTTGCAAGTATGAATGGATCGTCTTGGTGTCCGACTCTACCAAGATCGACGAGAGTAAACCCGTAACTGTCAACTTGAACACCTCGAGGGATTTCGACCCATTGGCATCGAAATAGGGGAATCTTAAGTAATCCATAATCGAACTCCCATATTTCATCAATAGCACTGTAATATGAATTTAGCGCCCTTACTGACCTGGCATCCTCGGAAATAGCAAACAGTGACACTCCGCTACATTGCGTGCTACTCTTGGCGTCTTGAGCTCTTGTGTAAAATGAATACCCATTGATGTCGTACCCCTGCCAAGTCCCTACAGTGAATCTTGGGCCTCTAGCCAGCCATGTCACAGTTTCACTTATGGAGCCCTCAGCAGCTCGCGTGACTCTTTCTTGGATCCACTCAGCAAATTTCCTGTTATGTTCTCTGTTGACCCAAACGTCTGGCTTCGAAGGATTCTGTGACCGTAACATTACCTTGTGCTCGTGTATGTATGGCTCGACCTCCGTCATGTGTTGTAAGACCCAAAAATGTGATTTTGCGTACACATCACGAGCGGGGATGATAGTTTTGAATCCAATCGTTCCGATGCCCTGAAGCCTACCCTCGTGTCGGGACCTAGGAACGCCAATTGGGTTAACCCCGGCCATATAATCTGTGCAAAATTCAATCACCTCCTCGGCGGCATAACCTTCCATGATATTCATATCAGAAAAATCTTCTAATTAAGCTCCACAGATGGAGGTAATGAACTTATAGTACGAGTGCACGTACTTACCTTGCAAGATATTGCGTTGAAGAAATAACATAGGTTTGTGATTGTCTCTCTGACTTTAACTGGGAGAATGCCTCTAATAGCAATGGGAAGCATTTGTGACATCAGGACATGACAGTCGTGGGACTTCGTGCCAACTAGTCTTAGGTCCTTCATGGACACAAGTTTTTTCAAGTTCGCGGAGTACCCACATGGAACTTTAACACCGTGCAGGCACCGACAGAGTTCTGTTTTTCGCTCTTGGACAACGTATAGCAGGCCGGAGGGAGGTATGTACGCTTTCCATTCTCTAAAGGTGCAAGCTCAGTCCTTATCCCCATTTCCACCATGTCACGATGAGCTTTCACACCATCCTTTGTCTTTCCTGGAATGTTCAACAACAAACCAATCAAACTGTCACAGACATTTTTATCTACATGCATGACATCAATGCAATGTCGAACTTGTAAGTGCTCCCAGTACGGTAGATCCCAGAGAATCGATCTCTTCTTCCAAACATTTTTTTCTCGAGGTTTAGAATGCTTACCGAACTCAGCTTTGATGTCCTTCACGCGCAAGTAAATCTCCTTACCGGTCAGAAACACTGGAGCTGATCCCTTCTCAGGCTTCCCGTTAAATGATTTCCTCTTCTTACGGTACGTGTGATGCACCGGAAGAAACCTGCGGTGACCCATGTACACTGTTTTCCGGCAGTTTCGCATCCACATGCTCTCAGTTTCATCTAGGCAAATAGGGCAAGCCT
Source organism: Pharus latifolius (assembly GCA_019359835.1). NCBI lineage: Eukaryota > Viridiplantae > Streptophyta > Magnoliopsida > Poales > Poaceae > Pharus > Pharus latifolius. Next base: position 23,700,517 of record CM033322.1, read on the forward strand.
TGGCTCCTTTCGTACTATACCCCGACAAATTACCGTAGGCCGGAAAATCATTTATGGTGCAAAATATCAGGGCCTGCAAGATGAAATTCTCTTTCTTGTATGCATCCCACACCTGCACCCCCTCGCTCCACAATTTCTGTAAGTCCTCGATTAAAGGCGCTAGAAACACGTCAATATCATTTCCGGGTTGTTTGGGTCCTGAGATTAGTAACGCCATCATGATGTACTTGCGCTTCATGCATAACCAAGGAGGAAGATTGTAGATGCATAAAAGAACCGGCCAAGTGCTGTGCCGACTGCTCATATTACCATGTAGGTTCATACCATCTGTACTCAGCCTGAACCTTATATTCCTAAGTTCGCCGCTGAATTTAGCAAATGTTCTGTTGATGTTTCTCCATTGAATAGAATCGGCTGGGTGTCTCAGTTTTCCGTCTTGTTTCCGGGCTTCAGCATGCCAACGCAAGTGCTTCGCGACTTTCGGATTTGCAAACAACCGCTTCAATCTAGGTATCACAGGCAAGTACCACACTGTTTTCGCCGGAGGTCCTTTCTTTACCTCGTGACGTTCACTGTCAATCCGGTCCCTACGCGTATACCTCGATACGCCGCATCTTGGACAAACATGCAAACTAGAGTACTCGTTACGGTACAACACACAATCATTTGGGCATGCGTGTATTCTTTCGATTTCCATTCTCAACGGACACAACAGTTTTTTGGCTTGGTAAGTAGATCTTGGCAACTCATTTCCCTCTGGAAGCATGTCCGCTAGAAGATCTAATAGTGCCATGAAACTCTTATCACTCCAACCGTTGCCTGCCTTCAAGTTATATAATCTCAGCACAGAAGACAGTTTTGTAAATGTTGCACATCCAGGGAACAGAGGCTTCTCAGAGTCAGCAATCAGTTTCTCAAATTCACAGAAGTCGTTTTCATTGTAATCTTCCTCTACATCATGTAACATCTCATCTAGATTGTCATCATCATCATCATCTACGTGCACATCGGAATGAACATTATCACAATTCAGATGATCATCGATATTATTGCAATCCACATCCGAGTCCTGCTGATTGGTAGTAGTGGTGCTTGTTTCCTCAAGATCTTCGCCATGCCATATCCAACGGGTGTATCACGCGTTAAAACCACGACGAATCAAATGACTCTTAATTTGATTAGAGTTGCTAAACCTCTTCAAGTTCATACAATCTGTACAAGGACAGAGCATATTTTTCTCTCCCTTCCTCTCCTTTTGTTGCTCAGCAAATTTAATAAACTCATTCACACCATCCAAATATTCAAAAGTAGTACGTTTGATTCCATACATCCAATATTTCCTGTCCATCTACAATTAACAAAATTTAACGAGTCAGCCATGCATGCATGAAACCTGCCCGATTAAGTTATGTATATGTATATGTACAGCCTCTTACAACAGATGTGTTGAACCCTAGCCTGACGAAATTAACACTAATTAACCTAGCTAACTACACAATACAAGCTAGCTTAGCTCCTAAAACATGACGCATTTCCAGCTACCTAGCTCCCAAGCTTACAGCTACAAACTTAATTGGAACTACACAATACAGCTAGCTTGCAAGTAGAGAGGGAGGGAGATCTAGAGGGAGAGAGAGATAACTGTCGACAATTAATCATACCTTAAAGAGGGGCGCAATCAACTTCCCTCCAGCTTGCACTGATCACCTTAGCAGTGTAGCTGCGAGCGTGGAACTTTCATCACAAACAGAGGGACACATAGTGCAACAGAACAAATTAAAGAGCAGCTCAGCAATAGTCGAGTGGGGTTTTCCTTATAATGGAGCTTTTTCTAACGGTAAATACATGAAATAACCGTTAGACTAAGTAAGGTAATTTGCCTCTCACATATTCTATCGGTAAAAACACACATATACCGTTAGAGAATGTACATTACTGAGCAAGTACAGGCCTTGTTCTATCGGTAAATATGTGTATTTACAGTTAGATGATGCGTGACTGAGCAAATATATGTGTTTTCTATCGGTAAATATGTGCACTGACCATTAGATGATGCATGACACAGCACGTACATGAGTTTTTCTATCAGTAAATATGTGTATTAACCGTTAGATGATGCATGACACACGAACATGAGTTTTTCTATCGGTAGATATGTGTATTTACCGTTAGATGATGCATGATTGAGCAAATATATGTGTTTTCTATCGGTAAATATGTGTATTTACCGTTAGAGGAGGTACTTGTAACGCACATGACACCAGTTCTCACATCCAAGGAATCATACCAATGTAACATCAAACAGATCTTACATCAAACAGATCTTAACTAGAAGATAAAGCAATATTTCAAGAAATGCTAATTTGTGGATTAACGAGGAGACAGATCTTAACTAGAAACTAAGCAAATTTTGTACATGCCGGACATTATCCAGCATCCGGCCATGCCGGACAATGTCCGAGTAGCACAAGTCAATGTGATTGTTGCAAACATGTCAGTTACCATTCAGCTACTTTTGTAAAGAACGGACAAATCGTCACTTGTCCGGACAAAAAGGCCAGACAGATGTACATGTCTTTGGTTCACTTTCAGAATTTTAGTCCAAGACAGAGTTTGTACAGGGCGGACAAAGTCTGCTCTGGTCTGGATGGATTCACCCAGACAATTGAATTTATCTCTGGTTCGTTTTCCTCAAGGCTGAAAAAATTTGTACTGGCAGGACATTGTCTGGCCATCACAGACAATGTCTGGGCTGTGCAAACCAAAAACAGGACTTAGGAGTTTTCACTCCAAACTCAATTTGGGGTTATATGCAAATGCAAATGTTTGTATCCACGCAGATATGCATGCTAACAGTCAGCATAGACCACGACTGGTTTTAATTGATCAAGTTGAAGCCTCATTTGGAAAACTGGTCAAAAGACTAGTGGTCGATAACTGCTGGTAGAAAACAAGTGTCGAAAGGATATGGTCGAATGTCTGCATTCGAGCTGTGTACTGGTCAAATGTCCGCATTGATCACTCATACGAACAATCAGAATAGTGAAAATATGACTATGACCAACTTTAGTACTGGTACAACTAGTTTGAACTTCTACAACCACAACCAGTTCCAAATAGTGATACGGCCAATTTGTGTAGATACGACCATGACCAGCTCTAGTACTGATATTAGTTTGTTTACTCTGTGCGACCACGACCAGGTGTAGTTTGCAGATCTTAGCTCCAATTAAAACAATCTACACTTGTTTTTAGCAATGGAAGAGATGAATGAGCACTAGTGCAATATGATATGAATGCATTTGAGCTTCCACACTAGATCGACTCAAACTACTAGTTTCCAACCTCTCTTAATAGTATGGTCAAACTAGTAAAAAGAATCCTATTAACTCGGTCCATCTCCAAACACTGAGACCGATAAAATCCTAAGAAAATGATCCATAATCTTTGATTTTACTTCGGTGAAGTTTGACCTCACTCAAGGTGACTCATATCAACATCATTCTCCATATGCCCTTGTTTGCTTTCATCTCGCAATCCATTTTGAGACTACAATACATATACTCATTAAACTACGTTAGTCTCATAGTTAAGTTGTTATTAATCACCAAAGTAATTACTCCCAATGTAGTTGACTCAACAATTCCCCTTTTTAGTGTCTGATGACAGAACCATTTTCGATAACCCATAAAAGGTAAGAGATGCAATATTCAGTCATATAGATCCATACATGATAAGAAATAAGCACAAGATCCATACTACTCATGTCATGATAATAATTAACACAAACTTGATGCAAACACATATGACTAATATGATGAGCTCCCCCTCAACATATGTATCGATATGAAACCACAAAAAAAGAGACATCAACTTCAAATACAAGATAAGAAAGCTCCAAAATAAGGGTTTAACAAATTTCATTTTAATTACTTCTACTAAATCAAAGTTTATCTAAATTTTCATTAATCATCAAAACCTAGATGCAACAATCTCCCCATTTTTTATGATTGATGACAAAAACCTCCATAAATCCCAAAATAGGTTCTTCAGCTCCCCCTTAATATATGTAATAATATTTTGGAGCTGAGCAAAGCATTTAGCGAAAGCACAGGTTCAATCAAGTCATACATGAAACTTTAAGGAACCTTCCGAAATATCAATTATCTCAAATATCTATCCCCCTTTGTCATCAAGCACAAAAAGGAAGGGGTGAGAACTCAAATTCGGACGAGCAATATCTTTGGAGTCATTTTTTTTTTAAGAAAATACAACCAAGGTATATAGAAGGATAACAAGACAATCAACACACAACGAATATATCAAGGACATTTAATTCACATCTAATTATACTAAATCTAGATGCATCTAATGGTTTGGTGAAAACATCTGCTAGTTGCATGTTTGTTTTTACATGATTGATCTCTATCTCTTTTTGCCAAATGATCTCTTATAAAGTGATGCCGATTATCAATATTCTTTGTCCTAGAAAGTTGAACCGAATTGTTTGCAATCTTTACGGCACTTTCATTATCACATAAGAGTGGCATCCTCTCGAAGGCAATTCCATAATCCAACAAGATTTGTTTCATCTTTAAAATTTAAGCACAACAACTACCCGCCGATACATATTCCGCTTCGGTGGTTAAAAGGGCTATCGAGTTTAATTTGTTACTTGGATGACTAAGAGACTAGAGATCTACCCAAAAGTTGACAACTACCGGGTGTACTTTTTCTATTGATCTTGCAACCCGCATAATCTGAATCCGAATAACTAAGTAATTCAAAGTTTGTATTTTTCGGATACCAAAGACCTATGCTAGAATAGCATTTCAAATACTTAAGGATTCTTTTAATGGAAATCAAATGACATTTCCTTAGGAGATGATCAAAATCTAGCACATAAGCAAACATGAAATATGATGTCGGGCCTAGATGTGGTAAAATAATCAAACTACCAATTATAGATTGATAGAGTTTAGAATCAATCGCATTTTCATTGCCGTCCATATCGAGATGTCCATTTGTAGCCATGAGAGTCGTTTGATTTGAAGTGCAGGGAAGAAACTTAGCTCTCCAATCATTGACATCTCGACTTCCCTAAACATCATCTCACCAAACTCTTGACAAAAGATTCATTAGTAGAACCGAAAATAATGTCATCAACATATATTTGACACACAAAGAATTCTTTCTCGATTAATTTTGTGAAAAGTATTGTGTCAACCTTCCCAATTTTAAAGTCTTTTGATATAAGAAAATTTCTTAAGCATTTATACCAAGTTCAAATTGCAATGAGTGATAGGAAATAACAGTTTCAATCCTCACAAAAATTTCTCCCTTTTTGGCATTAATCACCAAAAACATACAAATGAAAGATATGGCAAAGAGAGGTTTGACAAAAACAATTTTAGGTCACAAAAAATAAGAGAAAAGTATATGACCTAATGACGAGCTTAAATCTCCACAAAGAGTACTCAAATCGAGAAACCATTTGAACATGCTCCAATTTCATGAAAATCATAGTTGGTTTGACATGCAAACACAAGAGCCTTCCAAACCTCAGCATATGAACCATGATGAAATACAAAAGATGGAGAGCGAGGAGTAGAGATCTAATCCAAAGCAAAGGGAGGAGAAGAAGTCGAAGAGATTAAGTAATCGTCCAATTGCACAAATTTTGAACAGAGTCCGCTAGGGCCGGACAAAGTTCGGCTCTGAGCAAATAGAGTCCGGACAGTTCAGAAAAACGGCTGAAACTTTTGAAATTTTGAGGTTTTGCAAGTTTTCTTCAAAATTTGAATCAAGTTCCAAAATAGACTCAAATATCATGTCAGGAACTTAGAATTTAGATGGATGTGATTCGAAAAAGATCTTGATTTTAGTCCCCCAAAAGAGATTTTAGGGTAAAACGGGTAAAAGCAAACGAATTTTCACCAAATCTTCAATTCTTAACGAAACTTGGATTTTTCTGAAATGTTTGGACTTGGATTAATTTGAAATACTATTTTAAGCCTAGACATGGAGGAAAATCCGGCTCAAATAGCTAAATTTACAAAATGCACATTTCGGGTAATTTTGGGTTGAGAGTCATTTTCGTGCGACTTTTGACATGTGAAAATTTGAAAACCGTAGGTCTTTTGAGAAAATATTCAACACGAACTATCTTCAGGTGATTGAGTTCTAAGTGTTTCATGTAGAAAGGTTTTGCCAAAACTCAATCCATCTTGTTTTATGGAAATAAGTCATTTTGGGCCAAAACAAGATTCTGAAGTTTCCAATTTTGTTAAAATTCAGCATTTTAACTTGAAATTCTCATTTCAACTTTCAAAACCTTTGAAAGCATTTTTGAAACCTATTTAGAAGGTTTTGTGGCATTTTTGAACATTTTGAGTATTTCAAACACTTTTTCTCTTGATGGTTCAAAAATAACTCTTTTACCAAAACACTTGTATAATTTTGATTCGTGTACACAATTAGAGTATACAATTATTCAATGAGCTTGAAGTTGCTTTCCCTTAATGTGTCATCAAAGTTTGGTCATAAATTATGTGCAAGAGATAGAAATGATCTATTTCTTAATAAAGAGAGTTCAACAAGAATCAAAACAAAATAAAGGTCATGAACTCCCTTCTTTATGGCCTAAATCAAAGAATATTTGAAATGAAATCAATTCAAGGCCATGTCATGCTAGGAGCAAGAGAATACTATTTGGCATAAATTTTATTTACGTTTATTTTTGAAGTTCTCACAAAATAGTATTTGGATCAAACGATTGAATTCAAAAGATAATCAAGAAGAATCCCAATGAATTCAAATCGAGAAACCATCAAAACAACCACAAAAAATTATGAAAAGTTGCATAGAGATAAATAACATCAATACAAACATTTTCCATGAAGATCCAAGATTCAAAATTTTAGTCATTTGAAAGAAATGAGAGATCGACATCCAATTTGACTGAAAATTTTCTTAAACATTGTGGCTTCTTTAAAATCATAGAAACATATGCGTACAAGTTCCAAAAATTGCAAAATAGATTCTGGAGATAGGTGTGATAATGAGGAACTAGTTAGCCTTTTATAGTGAAGCCAAAATCGGAGTCAACAAGATATGAAAAAGACAAATCTTGACCAGATTGAAAGTTTCAGATTTCAGGTTTTGAGTAAATTATTTTTTTTTACACTTGTAAAGGCACCTGAAAATCCACGCAAATGACTTCCAACAATTTTGAAATAAATTGACAGTAAATATCAATCATAGAAGATAAAATATCATGTAGAAACTTTCTTCAAATAGCCAACCAATTTAAAGATATAAAAATGACAAATCAGCCAAAAACCACAAGAAGTCTGAATTTTGCAGATTTCATTTTTGATTTGTGAAAAGAATTAAATATTGCTCAAATCAAATCCAATTGAAATGAAAATTTGCAGAAATGATTTTCAAAGCATGAAGCATTTTTTTCAAAAAGAATTTTCCAAAAAAGATTTTACAATCAAGAGTTATGATCAAATGAACTTTATGTTAAGTAAAAAGGTTAAAGTTCGGCAAACTTTTGCAAATTGAGTTCAATTTTGATTTTCATGGGATTTTTGACATGAAAGAGTTTACATGAGTTATTCGTATCATTTTGAGCCAAAGCTCATGAGTAAAGACCATAGAAATAGCTAAACTCATGTTTTACATGTATAAGATATTTTTTGGTCAAAGCAAATTTTTTGGTGCGATTCAATCACCCATAACTTTCAAATTAAAACTTTTTTGAGAAAGTTTTCAATTGAAACCTTTTTCGGGGTAATTATATCTGGGAGTTTTGTGAAAGAAGTTTTGGAAAAATCCAAATAGCTTTTGATTAGCGCTCGAAACCGATTTCGTTAAAAAAACAAAATACTCGAAGATCATTTTGGGGCTAGTTTTAATAAAAACATTTTAAAATCACTTTTCATACAAAGCCTCTAAATACCTTTTTAAATACATTTTGAAGACCATTTTGATAGTAATTGATTTTTGGCCTTTTAACTGAAAATTTGACATTTTGACAAAAAAGAGTTCATTTCAAAAGCTTACACTTGCAATTTTGAAATATTTCACATATAAGGGTGCAATAGACAATGAAAGCATTTATAACTTACTATCCGTGAAAATGTAACATCATAAGTTTTAAATTTTCACTCTTTTGCATAGTTGGCCATAAAGATTGAAACAATAAAGAATAGAGAAAGCAAATTCAATACAAATTTTTTTTTAAAACATCAAAAAGAGTCATGTCGTTTTAGGTACCCAAACCATACGAGTTCCTCTAGCATTGTCGCATAAGTCTTTTGATATTCAAATGGCTCTATCTTTAGGTTTTTGAAAACGAAAATCAATAAGTTTTGCAATTAAACCCCTTCTAGAACAAGAAATCAAATAAGAATCAAAAGAACCAACTCTAAAAGAGTTAGATACACACTCATGTGAATGTTGCCCTATTAAGTGACATGAGAAACATAAAGTTCGAGAGGACTTTTCAAATGAACTGGTATGAGTGCGATGAAATATGTGATGCCTCTTACTAGATGAGTGTGCATGATTTAATTTTCTCTTTTTAAATGAATATCTATGATCTAAAGGGTGTTTGACACGCATAGCGCTACCCATATGATATCTAGTAGGATCATTGCTCAATCTATTTATTTTAGCCATAAGTTCATCATTTTCAATTTTAGATACATGAGATGATACCGTGTCAACACATGAAGCATGATGGGAATGAGAATATGATGGCATATCATCACAGGTAGATGAACTAGAAGGCATAACAATGTAATCACTAGATGAGCTAGACATATCAAATGAGGAGCAACTAGTACTAACACCATGGCATAAAGATGAGTCACTAGATGAATCATGGTATGAGTTACTAGTATCAACCATACAAGCATGTGAATCAATAAATGAATCACTAGACAAATTATCACATGAAGTACTAGTGTCCACAAAGCTAGCATTTGAATCTAAGCATGAATTAACAATTGAGTTATTACAAGAGGTGCTAGCATGTGAAGTGGAAGTATGTGACTCTAAGGATGGATCAATAAGCAAGTCATAAACAACTCCAACATCTAAGGTAATTGTGGAGCTAAAAGCATCCTTGACAAGCAAAGAATCATAAGAGATTTTCAACTCTTGATATTTCACTTTCAACGATGAGAAGTTATTCTTTAAAGTGCAAAAATTTTTAGTTATATTGCCCAGCAAGTCATTTAACTCTACAATCATATCCATAAGCTCATCATTGGAGAAGTTAGTATTTGATATCGTCGAGTCACATGCCATAAGGTATATAGATTTGTCTTGAGATGAAGACTTTGAACTCGACGCTTTCTTTGAGCTCTTCTTGCAAGATTTCGCCTTTGTCTTGCTTAGGCAAACCAAGTCGATGATGTCTTTTAGCTTGCTAGAAAGCTCTCGATCCTCCACAATGAAATCATCATTCTTGATATGCTTGGAGTTGGAATATGTCCTTCTCCTTGGATATAGCCTCATTTGACATAAGCATGTCAATGAGCTCGCTCGGTGAACTGTCGAAGAGGTCACCATTTGCAAGAGTGGTTATGAAGTTTCTGTAGCGACCCTCCGCCAACACCTTAAGTAATTTCCTACAAATGTCTAGATTGGAAATATTAGCGTCATGGGCTTTGAGCTCATTTGTGATGTTGATCAAGTGATCATATATGGTGGAGAGCGTATCATGCTCCAACATCATAAATGCCTCATAGTGCTGCATCAAAAAGCATATCTTAGCATGCTCAAAGCTAGATGTGCCCTCAAAGATAGACTCAAGGGTGGTCCAAACATCATGTGTGGTCAAACGATCACTCACTAGTTCGAGCACATCATGGCTAAGGGATCTAAGAAGCACATTTTTAGTCTTTATATTTAAGAGGGAATATCCTTATCTGAAATCAACGAATACGTCACACCCTTCTCCACTAAGCTCCATAACTCCAAACTCATTGTTTCAAAATAAGTACTCATAATAATCTTCCAACGAAAATAATGTGAGTCATCAAAGTGAGGAGCAATCAAACCAAAATCCTCTATCGAATCCATCATTTCTCTCTAGACGGTAAAGCCAATAAATGAGAGACAAGGAAAACCGAGTTTTCACAAAAGGTTAAACTATCTAAGATCAAGTTGCATTCAATCAAGATAGAAAATGAAACACAATATACAACAAAGAGTAAGCAGAAGCAAATAAGTCAAGGTAAATATAAAGTGTGCAAGAGAGAAACAAGTGACACAATAATTCTTACTGAAGTCTCTGAGACTCGCCCGATCTCCCCTACTCCTCGTTGAAGTGCTCACGCGTGAGGCTCGCTTCTATATCCATGCACTAGTACAGAAATGCAGTCTACTAACCCCTATCTTCTATCAGTTATTAGCGATTTAGTAGAAAACCGTTAGAAAATGTGCCTCGCGGTCATAAAAAGTCAATGGGAAGTTTTTTTCCTATCGGTTTGTAAGAAAATTACCGTTAGAAGAAGCAGTATGAACATATTTGCCGTTAGAAGAGATGCATAATTACTGACGGGAGTGTTGTGCGCCGATAGGACTGGTCGACTTCTACAACTAGTCTTATTCTATCGGTACTGTATGTATATACCGACAAAATATGTACAAAAATTCCTATCGGCAATATGTAGTGTGCCGATAGAACCGTTTGCCTTCTACAAATATTTTTATTCTATCGGTAATGGATGCTTGTACCGTTAGAATATATCGAAAATTGCTTAGAACTGTTCGTCTTCAAATAGTTTTATTCTATCAGTAATGTATGTTTATACCGTTAGAATATAGCGCAAATATCTTAGAACTGTTCGCCTTCTACAACTAGTCTTATTCTATCGGCAATGTATGTATATATCGACAGAGTATGTACAAAAATTCCTATCGGCAATATGTAGTGTGCCGATAGAACCGTTCGCCTTCTACAAATATTTTTATTCTATCGGTAATTTATGTTTATACCGTTAGAAGATATATCAAATTACTAACGGTATGAGGTTGTGTACCGATAGAACTTATCTAGTACTATAAATACCCGGGTATGTCTCTTTCATTCTCACAGTTCATCTGGCGCTCGTAGTCCTAACCCGTAAGCTCCATGGACAGCCGGCGCACCTCTACCGGCGACTGCTGCACCTCCGCACCTTCATCGACGCCTTCTAGATTTCGGCATCGCAAGCAAGGAACGTAAAATTTCGGCAATATTGTTAGATTATTCTAATCTGATTATGGCAATTATTCTGCAATTTTTGTATCCTTCATTTTGATGTGTCTTCTTTTCAATATGATTATGATCTGTGCAGGTCCTTGGATGATGCTCATGAGGGGCAACGTATTTCACGGTTCTTCATCGCAGTACGCTGCCTACGTTGGCTTGTTGGCGAAAGAAACGGTGAAGATCACCATCGAGAGCTGGAAAGAAACGATGAAGATCACCGTCGAGAGCTGGAAGGACGTGAAGGGCGAGATCTTGGTTGGCTCGGTCGAGAACCACCTTAAGCCCGGCGTGTTTCTCAAATCAGAACCTATAAAAAGCATCTTACATTTTTTTGCATGCACCAGCTTGTGGCCAGATGCTTACCTGCTTGGAGAAGAAGAATTGTTGTCATTTGCATAGCCATTCTACACCATCACTACACAGAACAACATCTTGGAAGGTAGGTTCTTTTTGTTAATGGAGTTGAGTTGAGTTGAGTTGAGTTGATCGAGTTTGAGTTCGAGGAAATCACCAATACAAATGTAACTCGACGGCAGTTCCAGCTCCTCGGACGTCTTCGAACTGAACTCCTATGGTTAAGTCCAATGTGGTTCAGACATTTGTTGTTTTGGATGAATGGATTTGTGATGTATCAGGTCTAACTTGTAGTCGGTAGTTGCATTGTCGCAACTTGCAGAGGTTCTCTTTTATGTAAAATGCATGGGCCACTGGGTCCTCGTCGTGATCTGTTGTTAATTTCAGACGTGGCTTTTCTAATATACATCGAATGTGTGAATTGTTGTATCTGTATATTGTTGTATATTTGTGTATCATGTATTGCTATTTGGGACATGAACTTGAATGTGTAGGGAGTATTTGTGTATTTAATTGTATTGGTAGGTAGGTGTGTATTTGTACTGCTGTTTCAGACATGTACTTGAATTTGTGAACTGGCATGTGTATGTTTGTACCTGAATTTGTGAACTGGCATGTGTATGTTTGTACCTGAATTTGTGAACTGGCATATTAATTTCTTTGGCAAGATGAAGTACCAAGTATCTAAGAAAAGTATTTTTGTGTCTCCTAGTTAATCTACAAATTAGCATTTCTTGAAATATTGCTTTATCTTCTAGTTAAGATCTGTTTGATGTAAGATCTGTTTGATGTTACATTGTGTTTAGATATGATTCTTTGGATGTGAGAACTGGTGTCATGTGTGTCATGCAATACCCAGTTTGGTACCAGTACCTCATCTAACGGTAAATACACATATTTACCGATAGAACAACACATGTATTTGCTTAGTCATGCATCATCTAACGGTAAATACACATATTTACCAATAGAAAAACACATGTATTTGCTGTGTGATGCATTACCCAGTTTGATTGTGTTTCAGCCATGTATCCGTACCTTTTCTAACGGTAAATACATATATTTATCATAGAAAAACTCATGTATTTGTTGTGTCATGCATCATCTAACGGTCAATACACATATTTACCGATAGAACAAGACCTGTACTGCTCAGCAATGTACATTCTCTAACGGTATATGTGTGTTTTTACTGATAGAATATGTGAGCACAAAATTACCTTACTTAGTCTAACGGTTATTTCATGTATTTACCGTTAGAAAAAGGTCCAGTATAAGTAAAACCCCACTCGACCATTGCTGAGCTGCTCTTTTGTTCTGTTGCATTCTGTGTCCCTCTGTTTGTGATGAAAGTTCCACGCTCGCAGCTACACTGTTAGGGTGATCAGGGCAAACTGGAGGGAAGTTGATTGCACCCCTCTCTTTAAGGTATGCTTAATTGTCATCACTTATCTCTCTCTCCCTCTAGATCTCCCTCCCTCTCTACTTGCAAGCTAGCTGTATTGTGTAGTTCCAAGTTTGTAGCTCCAAGCTTGGGAGCTAGCTAGCTGGAAATGCTTCATGTTTTAGGAGCTCACTAGCTTGTATTGTGTAGTTAGCTAGGTTAATTAGTGTTAATTTCGTCAGGCTAGGGTTTAACACATCAGTTGTAAGAGGCTGTACATGTACATATACATAACTTAATCGGGCAGGTTTCATGTATGGCTGACTCGTTAAATTTTGTTAATTTTAGATGGACAGAAAATATTGGATGTATGGAATAAAATGTACTACTCTTGAATATTTGGATGGTGTGAATGAGTTTATTAAATTTGCTGAGAAACAAAAGGAGAGGAAGGGAGAGAAAAATATGCTTTGTCCTTGTATAGATTGTATGAACTTGAAGAGGTTTAGCAACTCTGATCAAATTAAGAGTCATTTGATTCGTTATGGTCCATCTGATTGTTCATCTTATCAGAGAAATTAAGTTTTGTGGACCCATGTACCTGCGCTACATGTATCCATTTGAGAGATTTATGGGTGTATTGAAGGGATACGTAAGGACTCGTCGTCGACCCGAGGGGAGTATCATGGAAGGTTATGCCGCCGAGGAGGTGATTGAATTTTGCACAGATTATATGGTCGGGGTTGACCCAATTGGTGTTCCTAGGTCCCGACACGAGGGTAGGCTTCAGGGCATCAGAACAATTGGATTCAAACACTACTACAGAAGTGCATTTCACTAACCCATATTTTCTAACGGTTATAAGCAATCTGGGAAAAATCCGATAGAATAGGACGACAGCGGCGGAAAAGAGGCATTTTACTATCGGTTACACACTAGTCCAACGTTAGTGAAATGCAAATACTTTTTACTATCGGTCACTACTGTACAAACCGATATAATATATTAAATAGTACTATCGGTTTTCCATTTTCAACTGATAGTAAAATTACGCAATTTATACTATCGGTTATCACTGTACCAACCGATATAATATATTAAAATAGTACAAATACTCGCGCGGAAAACCCTAGATTCCCCGACATTCGCTTCTTCGCTCCTCTGCGCCACCATTGCCGATCAGAATCTGGTTCTCCACCGCCTCCGGCACTACATTGCGCCACCGCCTCCGGCCACTCCACGATTGACTGTAAGTGTTCTTGACCAAATCGCTCGCGTCTATTGCTTAAGTTTGTATGCAATGGTTCATATCCCGTTCAATGGATTACAAATATAAAACTAGAATAAAATTCATGAACTACAAACTTGATTGCTATGAGAATGACAGAATTGGTGAAAATCACTAGCAATTTGTCATACAGTGTAGTCCACTATCGGTTTCTTATTTAAAACCGATAGTAAATACCTTAAACTGAATTTTCTGTTAATTATTTCCCATTTTCTAGTTTTCATCTGAAATTTTGGTTCATTTACATTTTAACATACTTTATGTTCCTGCTGAGAGACTAGCATAGTTTGCACTGCTAATCTTATAGATTTTACTGAATACAAACTTGATTACTATCAGTTTGACTTGGAAAACCAATACGAAATAGAATATATCATAGTTTGCACTGCTAATTTGAATTTTCTGTTAATTACTTCCCATTTTCTAATGTTCATATGAAATTTTGGTTCCTTTAAATTTTAACAGACTTTATTTTCCTGCAGAGAGATTAGCATAGTTTGCACTACTAATCTTTTAAATTTTCCTGAATACAAACTTGAGTACTATCGGTTTTCCTTTCAAAACCGATAGGAAATAGAGTATGTCTTAGTTTGCACTGCTAATCTGAATTTTCTGTTAATTACTTCCTATTTTCTAATGTTCATCTGAAATTTTGGTTCGTTTAAATTTTAACAGACTTTATGTTCCTGCAGAGAGTCTAGCATAGTTTGCACTGCTAATCTTTTAAATTTTCCTGATTACAAACTTGATTACTATCGGTTTTACTTGGAAAACCGATAGGAAATAGAGTATGTCATAGTTTGCACTGGTAATCTGAATTTTCTGTTAATTACTTCCCATTTTCTAATGTTCATCTGAAATTTTGGTTCATTTAAATTTCAACAGACTTTATGTTCATGCAGAGAGACTAGCGTAGGGCACAACAATTTTAGTTATGAACTTTGTCACATACCTTTCTTCATATCAATTGATGGTTTGTTCATGAAATTTTAGGTAAAGCCATATCGGCATCTTCCTCGGCTGATAGTAGTGATTCGGCGAGGGCGAATGTAGATGGCGCTGCCTCATCCCAGCGCAAGAGGAAGGCGCGAGGCGCGACGATGTTGGGTCGTTTGGCCAAACGCGCAGATCTTTCATGTGAGTTCAACCAGTTCGGGAGACCGATCGGGAAGAACGCCGGCCACTATGCTGCCTATGTTGGCTTGTTGGCGAAGGAAAGGGTGAAGATCACCGTCCAGAGCTGGAAGGACGTCAAGGTCGACGAGAGGGATAGGCGGTGGGCGGAAGTGAAGGTAAAATTAATCAAAATCACTGAACTCTTGAGTAATCACATTCCCTTGGTTTATCCCAGAGATTAGTTAAGTCCTGCTTATATGCACCATTTGAAACAGGCCAAGTGGAACATCCCCGACGATGGTCCCAAGATAGCTTGCTTGAAGGACATGAACAACACGTGGAAAACCTTCAAGAGCGTCCTCGTCAGTACCTTCCTCGCTAAAGGCGAATCTCCAAGCGAGAAGTACCCCTTCATAACGGAGGAGGTATGAGAGCAATTCGCCCAACAGAAGGGGACTCCTGAATTCAAGGTATGTATGGTTCCTTTGCTTGGTTATACCATTGTATGCAGTAAGCAGCGGTGCATTAATTTTCTTGTTTCTGGTACAAAGGCCCTCAGCGAGAAGAACAAGGCAATCCAGAGGAGGAACGACCACCCACACCGGCTCGGCTCTCGCGGCTATGCGGGGAAGGAGGAGCAGTGGAATAAGGCTGAAAACGAGGCGTCGAATTTCGTCGACTCCCCTGACCTACCACTCTCCGAGATCCGCGATCAGCGATGCAAGCGCTGGTGGCTGGCCAGAGGGACCGTGTCGGCCACGGGGACTGTGGCGTTCCCAAACCCCAGGGACGTCGAGGTCGTGCAGCGACTCGTAAGTTGGCTAACTTCCTGGTTGGAATCATAGAGTGTGGTAGAAAAAACTATGATCACTAGTGTGCGCACAAGTTTGTGTACATTACTTCCTCACAATGGAGAGCTTTCAATGTAACAGATCTCTTGCTCGAAGGAGGCGACCGAGGGATTGTTCACTCCCCATAGGGAGAACGACATCCTTACCCGGGCTCTAGGGAACAAGGAGCATCCAGGGCGGACGCGAATCGTGGGGGCTGTGGTGCCATGGAAGGAAGGCTTCTCGGAGCCCGGGCAAAAGGCGAAGAAGGCTGGCAGCTGGAAGGAAAGGGAAGTGGAGCTATCTCAGAAGATACGGGCAGATGTGACTGCACAATTCGCGGACATGTTCGCTCAAATGAACGAGAAGTATGAACGCCTCAGCCGAGTTGTGCAGTCCAAGGGTTTAGATCTAGCTGCCAAGGTCGACGCTGCCAGGCCGAGTAGTTGCAGCTCGAAGGTTCACGTGGATCCGGTGGACCTGATCGAGGTATTGCAACTCTTGAGCTATATATGCAGTTCGGTTGATGCCACTCCCGTTACGTTAGAGTTGTTTCGCTAACCTGTTATAATTGTTGCAAATTGCAGAAGCCGGAGAGCTGTAGCCTATTGATCAACATAGGCGACAAACCTGTTGCGGTTGCAAACGGGGTCGTATACCAGTCTTGGGAGGATGTCCGGATCCACTGCATACATCTGGAGCCTGGATTCGCAAAGGTACAGGTGGACATGGCCCCCCCGGGCTACAGCTTTTTTCCGTTGCCCTTCCCAACTGCCGAAATGCGGACAATTGGCGAGGCATTGGGCTCGTACATACAGTGGCCCAAGAAGGGTGTTAGACTACAGGAGGTAAACCCTAGCCATTCTAGCTTACAACTCAGTTAATATACTCAATTTGCAAAGTCTAACTTATGTGTTTGTACTTAAAGTGGACGATGGATACCAGCTCACTTCCTGAGGACACCACCCCCGCCACAACGCATGAGCGAACTCCTTCGGCCTCCATGCCTCCTCCGACGGCCTCAAACCCTTCGCCATCAAATGAGGCCGGCGGCACCACACCCCAACCTTCGAAGGTATACACTCGCTCCCCGCCCAAAGGCAAGGGCAAGGCCAAAGGCAAGGCCAAACAAAGCCAGCCGGGTACGTTCAAGAACGGGTCCCCACTCGTGTCGGAGTACCTTCTGCGCAATATGGATCAAATAACCAGAAGTCTCCACGAGTAGTACCTGACCCGGTCTAGGCGCCACATCAACTTCTTGGTTCACTTCAGGCCAGGCCATTTTCACCGTGAGGCCGGGAGCATATCGGTGGCCCATGAGGATTTGATCGACCTCCTCAACTGGCGGGAGCTTGATATGTCCATCATACGGACTGGAGTCCTGTGAGTTTGCTGTTGTCTGAAGTTATCACAGTTCGTTTCATAAATCTAATCACTTTGTATGCACTACTTACTAATGTCTACTTTGCATCCAGGTGCATGTATAGGCTGGCGTCGATGAGGGCATGTGACAAGGTGGGTTTCCTCGACCCAGAGAAAATAAGCCTCACGATGCTAGAGCACGACCAAGAACATGCCGAGGAATACATATCAAGGGCACTACTAGCGCAGCAGGACCGAGAGTTCATCCTTGCGCCGTACCACCAAAGGTTAGTGCATTTCCTACTAATTTAACTCATTCATGTATGTTACGCCTAACATATGTATGAAACGGTTCACTTATATATGCAATGTAGGGGCCACTGGGTCCTCGCCGTCATTTGCCCATGGATGAATGAGGTCTATTACCTCGATTCGATGAGCGACAAGGTGGCGCATGTTTTCACCCTCACATGGCACATAGACACGTAAGTAACATAGTTGTTTTAAATTTTTCTCTGACTAGCTAATTAATGAGAACATATTAACCGGCAATGCTAAATTAAATACAGGACTTTCAAAAATTATGCTAGTGCTGGAGGGAGGCATGACACGTCGAAGGGCACAACAATTTCTTGGAAAGAATATGAGGTAATTAATACGGATGGAAGTACTCATGATGAGTCTTTTAATTTAAGCTTAATTAGTTCTTTCGAGTTAATGTGGGTTTATGTCTTTGCATATGCAATTTTTCCAGTGCCATCAGCAGCCACAATATTGGGAATGTGGCTTCTATGTCATGAGATTCATGTATGACCTGATCAGGAGAAACTTTGCCCAATTCCCTAAGGTAACCATTTTACCTGACTCGAAGTCGAACTTTAATTGGATGTGACGTACGATCCTAACTTCATACACGCATATATGCAGAGCGCCATGTTGAAAGAGCAATATGAGTTGGGTCAATTGACGGAGTTGCGAACAATTTGGGCTCAATATGTCATGGAAGAAGTGGCTATCAACGATCGATAGTAACTGACTTGTGTAATATATATTGAATGTGTTGATTGCTGTATTTGTGAATAAACTCAATATGTGAATAGATTCATTGATGTATTTGTGAATAAACTCGATCAATATGTGCATAAATTCAATCTGTCCAATGCATGTGTATATTATTGTATTAGTGTATTTGTGAACAAATTCAATATGTGAATATTGGTGAATATTTGTAAATATTGGTGTATTTGTGAATGATCCAATGTATCTCTATATTGCTGTATGTATATGTGCATGATTCCAGTACTAACCGTGTCCAGTACATAACCGATAGGAAAAACTAATATTACTATCGGTTATATACTACAACCGATAGAATAAATATTTCAGTACTATCGGTTCATATATAACAACCGATAGAATAAAGTTTCCAGTACTAACTGTGTCTACCCAATACTATCGGTTCATATACAACAACCGATAGAATAAAGTTTCCAGTACTAACTGTGTCTACACAATACTATCGGTTTATATATAACAACCGATAGAATAAAGTTTCCAGTACTAACTGTGTCTACACAATACTATTGGTTTATATAAGAGCCGATAGAAAAAAAAACATACACATTACTATCAGTTTAGATCCTAGCCGATAGAAAAAACCTAAATAATACTATCGGTTTATATACGAGCCGATAGAAAAAACGTACACAATCCTATCGGTTTAAATCCGAGCCGATAGAAGAAATAGTCGATAGCGATTAGTGAACGTTGGGAATGTAGATGTTTTACTAACGGTTTTCAACCGATAGAAGTGTGCAACGTTTCTACTATCGTGCCGATCACTATCGGTACGAGAACCGATAGTAGAGTGGATTTTTAACCGATAGTGAAAAGCATTTCTGTAGTAGTGAAAGCTATCATCCCCGCTCGTGATGTGTACGCAAAATCACATTTTTGGGTCTTACAACACATGACGGAGGTCGAGCCATACATACACGAGCACAAGGTAATGTTACGGTCACAGAATCCTTCGAAGTCAGAGATTTGGGTCACCAGAGAACATAACAGGAAATTTGCTGGGTGGATCCAAGAAAGAGTCACGTAAGCTGCCGAGGGCTCCATAAGTGAAACTGTGACATGGTTGGCTAGAGGCCCAAGATTCACTGTAGGGACTTGGCAGGTGTACGACATCAATAGGTATTCATTTTACACAAGAGCTCAAGACACCAAGAGTAGCACGCAATGCAGTGGAGTGACACTGTTTGCTATTTCCGAGGATGCCAGGTCAGTAAGGGCGCTGAACTCATATTACGGTGCTATTGACGAAATATGGGAGCTCGATTACGGATTACTTAAGATTCCCCTGTTTCGATGCCAATGGGTCGAAATCCCTCGAGGTATTCAGGTTGACAGTTATGGGTTTACTCTCATCGATCTTGATAGAGTCGGACACCAAGACGATCCATTCATACTTGCAAAGCAAGCCACACAGATATTCTACATCGTTGACCCGGCCAATCCAAACTTGCATGTTGTCCTCCACATCAAGAGACGTATTGTTGGGGTCGAAGACGTTGTCGACAAAGAGGAGTATAACCAATTCGATGAAATACCTCCATTTTTAGAGGACATTCAATCTATCCCTATTGAAGATATCGACGAAACAATGTATCTGCGAGATGATCACGAAGAAGGATTATGGGTTGAGAACCATTGATGATTATTTTCTATTTCGGGGAAAAATGCCAAGCAAACAGCCTACAAGTTCTGCATCAAGGTGAGGAACTTATCATTAATACATCAGGCAGTACATTTTTCTTTAGAACTTAATGATAAGCTAGTTCACAGCATTAATATATCTCAATTTTACTCCACAGCATGAGTTCTAACATGTACAGTAGTACCTTTATCCTGTAAGTGCTTAATTCTTCCCTTCAAATTTTCTTGCAAAAATCTCATTGCAGCCTCTTGCTTCTTCAAATTAACCTCTCCAAAAATCCATTTGTCTGACGGTATTTTGTTATTTGTACCGATAGAAAAGGGCATCCACTACTTTAATGTGTCTCAGGCACTTCAAAAATTTTACTTATTCTATCGGTATTATTATGTTTTACCGTTAGAATAAATTTATTAGTCTCATGATATTTTGTTGTTTGTACTGATAGAAAAAATTAATTTGTCTGACGGTATTTTGTTGTTTGTACTGATAGAACAATACTCTGGCGCTTTGAATTCTCAACTGTGTCGCCATGCGTCGCCTTGGAAATTCTATAAGTACCTCGCCATGCATCACGGTATTTTGTTGTTTTTCTAATTCTCAAACTCTTCGACTCCTTATCTTCTCTTTCACAATGGCATCCTCAATGGGATCGTCAGCCTCGCCCTCCCCGATAAGAACTCTAAATCTCTTGGGTTTACCCCTGTATTGTTAATCCATGTTCAGTACATTCTTAACCTGTTGATTTGCACAGGAAAGGGGAGCTGTGGAAGACACTGGCAAAGTCAAGGCCGAGCTGAGGGCCCTCCAGGAGGAGCACAAGCTCCTTACGGACAAGCACACTCAGCTATTGCTTGAACTGGATGATCTCCTCCGGCGCATTCAGCGCATGAAGACGGATGGTGACAATTCCAGGGCGAAGACGAGGCGTCTTCACGAGGAGAAGCAAGCCGCAGATATTACCATCGCTGGCTGCGGTTTGACTATGAGGGATACCATAGCGAAGCTGAGAGAGGTCGCAGGTCTTCTCGACGTGGTAGTAGTTGATCCTAAGGACAACTTGTCGCTAGAGGAGTCCTGCGTCCTGGCTGCAAGTCAAACTGACTTTATTCTACATGCAGCCAGGGCTAAGACCACCCTTGACCTAGCATTTTGGATTTTTATTTTTTTTTATAAGTGATAAAACAACAATGAATGAACAATTTGTTTTTATGTCAATTTTCCAATTTTCCGGCTATCTTCCCTCTTTCTTTATCATTCTGCAGCTTTCAAGCATGGTGATGAGGATTGACACCCGGGTCACTTCTAATAAACTTTTGGTTCAAGACGAGTTCGAACCAGACATGTATCTGGTGATGCAGACTCAAGCTATTCTGAGGGGCATCACCATGAGGTCGCAAGCTTTACGCGATCAGGTCGCGGGTTTCGTGCGATCAGACCGTAAGCCTTGCGCGGTCAGAAGTTCGTAGGCTATACGCGAACTACACATTCGGGATATTGCGCGGTCAGCCAAATCCCGCGGTCAGAACATCTGCCGATCAGGATACTTGGGATCTATCTATTCGGTTGCCTATACAACAGGATATTCTAAGTATCCCGAAGATTCCTACACGTGGAGAATCAACCGTCAGGAGGTTAACACGTACAGTTATCCATGAATAACACGTGTTTAACCTACGTGGAGGTTAAGAGCAGTTCCAAAAACCGCATCCAACCGTCCGTGCAACCGATTGATGCAGTTTTCTTCACATGGCACCCTTTCAAACAGTATAAAAGGATGGCATGAAGCATCAATCAAGGGGGGAAAGAAAATCATCTAAGTTAGCCAAGTCTACGGCACACCTCATATAGCATTTTAATAAGCCTCCTTTGGCTTATCTTTGTACATTCTTACAGGAAAAATCCTCGCCTGTGAGGACTTTTTCCTTCATTTGTAAACCTTTTACCACACTTAGTGAAATCTCAACAGGACGTAGGGCTTTTACTCCCACCATCGAGGGCCCGAACCTGTCTAAACTCTCTGTGCTCCTGTTCACTATTGTTCAGCATACCTTCCCGAAGGGTCATCTTGAAAGGTCTCACAGTTATAAATTCTGCATAAGTTCGGCTGAGGACTCCAAGTCCGAATCGTCGACAGCTGGCGCCCACCGTGGGGCCTTTCTCAAGGCGTCTTAATTGAAATTCGGAGGTTCGCCGAAACATGGCTGGAGCATATGATTCCGAGAATGATTTCGATCTCGAGGATTATGCCCATATACCAATGCCTTCTCCAAGCGATCCTGTTCCGATGGAAGAGGTCGAAGGCCAGAATCTTCCCCAGGCTGAATCATCTCCCCAAGTCATGTTAATCGACCAGGAGGTAACTGGCACAAGGTCAGAACCCACAGAGGTTCTTAATGTGCTAGGTGATGAGTCCGGCCCATCATACGATCCCGCTGAGGGAAAATATGATGGTGACCCTGAAATTAGCCCAGGAAGGTTCGACCCTGATAACCTCCACCGTCTCTTTGATTTCGAGTCCGACTCGGAACAAACCGAGATGTTCTCCCCATCGGCGACCTCTCTCCCTAGGCAGTTTGCTGCGTTGTCGGAAGAAACTCCCGATCAACAGGCTGCCAGGGAAGAACAAGATCACAAAAAGAAGGAGGAGCAAGAACTCGGAGCAACAAAACAACGAACTACGCAGAACTGCCCTAGAGGCTCTTCAAGATGCGCAGGCTCGTTACGATGCTGCCCCGAGTTCTTCTCGACGGTCGCGTGGTCGTAGACGTGACCAGACTCCTTCTTTACCACCGGAGCATTTCCCAGTGGACGAAGAAACAATAACACCTGGTGCCCCTAGGAGAAGTACCCATGGTCGACTGCGATCTATCGCGGAAGTCATGCGCAATTTTCCTCCTACGGTCACGGATGCGCAGAGACCGGCCTTTTTCAGGATCCTGGTGGAAAGACTGGATGAGGTCGCATCCGAGGCGACCCCAACAGCCTCTTCCCGCTCAGTGACACATTCCCGTGAACGAGATGGTCCTCATTCTGGCTCTGGCCGATGGAATTACCCGCCGCCTATACCGTCCCGATAGGACAAATATCGGCGAATGCAGGACTCTCGTAGTAGGGATCGAGTTCCCGTTCACTCTCGTTTGGGACCCCGAGTAACCTCGCCATTAAGTGAGTTTGCTCGAAACCCGACCGAAAGTCGCAGGACGGTTCACGGTCCCTACGTTGGTTGCAAAGCTTTCTCGCCTGGCCTATGAGCAGTCGTTTGGCCCGATAAGTTTCGACCAGGGGCCATTGAGAGGTTTGATGGAACTCAGAACCCATCCGAGTTTCTTCAGATCTATATTACTGCCATCCAAGCAGCAGGAGGCGATGACAAGGTCATGGCCAACTACCTGCCAACAGTCCTCGTAGGACCGGCTAGAACCTGGTTGTTCAATCAGCCTGAGGGTTCTATCTATAATTGGGAAATGCTATGCGATGCCATCCTCAGCAATTTCCAAAACTGTTACCAAAAGCCGGGTAAGGAGGACGACTTGCATAGACTGCGGCAAACTTCGACCGAAACGCTTCGGCAGTTTGTCAAGAGGTTTGTCGGGCCGAGGCAGTCGAGTGGAACCGAATGGTTGACAAGGGGGACCTACCGCCCCAACCAGGCTTCAAGGACGCCAAGAAAGAAGATTCAAGCAAAAAGCCGGAGTCTTCACCGGGCGAGAAGTCAAAAAAGTCGAAGAGGAACCGCTCTGGACAGTACCGTGAGGTCGCGGTCGCGGAGAAACCACCTTCGACCAAAGGTAATAAGTCTTCTTCTAAAAGTAAAACTGCTTCTGGTGGCCGGGATTCCGACCAGCCAGAAAAATCAACTAATCCGCAGGAGGGCAAAAGGTGGTGTCCACTCCACAATTCCGCAGGCCACGATCTCAAAAACTGCAGGAGTTGGTTGAAACAGCTGGATGATTTCTACCAAGGAGCTGGGCCAATGCCAACCTTACCGCCTAGAGAGCAGGCGTGCGGGGTTAGAGACGTCGATGGAGACGAAGAAATGGCTTACCAGGTACCTCAAAATCATGTTAATGTCATTTTCGGAGGTTCCTCCTCTTTCGTTTCCAAAAGACAGTTTAAAACCTTTTGCCGAGAGGTTAACCAAACGGAGACATCCCTTGGTGAACCTCAATATCCCCGTTGGTCGGATATGCCTTTGACGTTCGATCGCGCTGACTGTCCTGTGGGGCTAACTCGACCATTGAGGTTACCTCTGGTTATTACCCCAATCATCAGTAACGCGAGAGTCGAAAGGGTCCTGATCGATGGGGGAAGTTCCCTTGATCTTTTATTGGTCAAGACACTCGACGAGATGCAAATTCCTCGTTCGAAGATCAAGCCCATAATCCATCCGTTTTATGGGATAATCCCAGGCCCCTCCATGATGCCATTGGGACAAGTGGTCCTCTCGGTCACTCTGGGAGAACCAGATAACTTTCGAACAGAATTGGTTACTTTCGATGTAATCGATTGTGATTCAGCTTATAATGCAATCTTTGGCAGGCCGACTCTTGCTAAGTTCATGATGGCAACGCACTATGCTTATCAGTGCGGGAAATTGCCTGGCCCCAAAGGTGTCATTTCGGTCCGAGGTAGTCGCAACGTGGCGCTCACGTGCGACCGGCTATCTTTGGAGATGGTCGATCAACTTCCCCTCCGGGACGCTCAGGTCGCCACCGTTGCCACCGATGCGATCAGGGCTGCTCCTCGACCAGATGAGAAACTCAAATAAGTTCCTTTGTACCCAGATGACCCATCCAAGACAATTCGGGTTGGGTCAGCCCTGGATGACAAATAGGAACTCGACCTCGTTGCTTTCCTCCGGGCTAACGCAGACGTGTTTGCGTGGAAACCGTCCGACATGCCCGGTGTCCCAAGGGAAGTAATTGAGCACAGGTTAGCAATTCAACCTGGACAACGACCAATAAAGCAAAAGCTCAGGCGTTTTGCCACCGACCGACAGGAAGCCATCCGAGAAGAGTTAGACAAACTCTTACAAGCCGGGTTCATCCGCGAAGTGAATCACCCGGACTGGCTCGCCAATCCGGTCATGGTCCGCAAGTCAAATGGCAAGTGGCGCATGTGCGTCGACTATACTAGCCTCAACAGTGCCTGTCCGAAGGATGACTTTCCCCTTCCCCGCATCGATCAGCTGGTCAACTCCACTGCGGGTTGCGAACTGATGAGTTTTCTGGATGCCTACTCAGGATATCATCAAATTAGCATGGCAGAAGACGATGAAGAGAAAACTGCCTTCATCACCCCGTTCGGCACATACTGCTACGTTAGAATGTCGTTCGGTCTCAAGAACGCTGGTTCCACGTATCAGCGCTTGATGCAAAATACCTTTCTTTCCCAGATAGGGCGTAATTTCGAAGCATATGTAGACGACTTGGTTGTAAAGAGCACCAAAAGATTGTCTCATTTGGACGATCTTGCTGAAACCTTCTGTAACTTGAATCGCTTTGGAATAAAATTGAACCCGGAGAAATGTTCTTTCGGGGTTTCTTCAGGAAAGCTTCTTGGTTTTCTTGTGTGTTCCAGGGGCATTGAAGTTAATCCTGAGAAAATCAGAGCTATTGAACAAATGAGGTCGCCCTCGACCATGAAGGATTGTCAACGCCTGGCTGGTCGCATGGCGGCTTTAAGTCACTTTATATCGCGATTAGGCGAAAGGGGACTACCTTTCTTTAAAGCCTTGCGGAAACATCATAACTTCACGTGGTCTGACGAGGCCGAAAAAGCGTTTCAGGAGGTAAAAACATATCTGTCCAGTCCGCCAGTACTGGTGTCTCCTGAAAAGGAAGAACCATTGCTTCTGTATTTGGCGGCCACCCCACACGCGGTCAGTGCAGTTCTGATCGCGGAAAGGGAAGGAGTGCACAGACCCGTCTACTATGTGAGCGAAGTACTTCATGGTCCTAAGGAGCGCTACCCTGAGGTCCAGAAGATACTTTACGCGCTACTGATGGCTTCCCGTAAGCTACGACATTACTTTCAAGCACACAAGATCACAGTACCCTCTTCTTTTCCTTTAGGGGATATTGTCCGAAATCCAGAAAAATCTGGTCGAATCGCCAAATGGGCGGTTGAATTCGGTGCCTTCGAGATCCATTTCACTCCTCGCACGGCGGTTAAGTCTCAGGTTTTGGCCGACTTTGTGGTTGAATGGACCAATCCTGAGCCACCCGTGCAGTTGGCAAAGGAACTGGAGTGCCCCGATTATTGGACAATGTACTTTGACGGCTCCCGTAGTTTTCAACACTCGGGGGCTGGAGTGGTCTTAGTTACGCCTCAGGGCGAACAGCTTAAGTATGTCATTCAACTACACTTTGTTGCAACCAACAATGCAGCAGAGTATGAAGGTCTTCTTGCAGGGCTCCGGGCAGCAAAATTCCTCGGAGTCCGTCGATTAGTGGTGAGGGGGGACTCACAGCTGGTCGTAAACCAGGTAAACAAGGAGTACAGCACCTCCGATGAGACAATGGCTCATTACCTGGGGGAAGTGAGGAGATTGGAAAAACACTTCAGTCACTTCGAAGTCCAATACATCCCGCGAAAGGACAATATTCTCGCAGACCAATTATCCAAAATTGGATCCTCACGCTCATCCGCTCCGGCAGGAGTGTTCATTGAACACTTGGACCATCCTTCGATCATGACTTCGGTCGAGGATGATCCGGCAATAGCCTTCGTTGCCAACCTCGGTCAGGAACAAGATTGGACTCATCCATTGAGGGTTTATCTTGAACATGGGACCCTACCCGAGGACGAAACCAAAAGCGATCGGTTAATTCAAAAGGCGCGTCTGTACAAACTCATAGATGGGATTATGTACAGAAAGGGTACTCAAGGAGTATTCATGCGCTGCATATCTCAGGAGGAAGGAAAATCCCTCCTGAAAGAGATACATGACGGTGTATGCGGTGCACACGCGTCATACCGAACACTGGTCGGAAAAGTTTTTCGACAGGGATTCTACTGGCCTTCGGCACTCGATGA
Organism: Pharus latifolius; assembly: GCA_019359835.1. Classification (NCBI taxonomy): domain Eukaryota; kingdom Viridiplantae; phylum Streptophyta; class Magnoliopsida; order Poales; family Poaceae; genus Pharus; species Pharus latifolius. The sequence goes on from CM033322.1 coordinate 23,727,880, forward strand.
TGCCAAGCTTATGGTCAAGATGTGTCCACAGTGTCAGTTTCATGCAAGACAGGTTCATCAACCTGCTTATGCATTGCAAACTATTCCTCTCGCATGGCCCTTCGCGATCTGGGGAATGGACATCGTCGGTCCTATGCCACAAGCGGTCAATGGGTACAAGTTTCTGTTCGTAGCCATTGACACGTTCACAAAGTGGATTGAGGCCGAACCAGTACGAAATATTACTGCATCAGCCGCACAAAAGTTCTTTCACAAGAACATTGTGGCACGATTTGGTGTTCCAAACCGTCTCATCACAGACAACGGTTCTCAGTTCGCTAGCGGTCTCTTCCTAGACTACTGCGATCAGATTGGAACCAAGGTGTGCTTTGCTTCTGTGGCACATCCACAAAGCAATGGTGCCATAGAACGGGCCAATGGGCAAGTATTGCAAGGCATCAAAAAACGTGTTTTTGATCGCCTCAAGACCCACTCGGGGGCTTGGGCAGACGAGCTTTATACTGTTCTATGGGCACTACGGACTACCTCTAGTCGAGCCACCGGTGAGACACCCTTCCATTTGGTCTATGGGGCCGAGGCTGTGTTGCCTATGGAAGTTAGTATTGGATCTGTTCGCACGAATCAATTCGAACAGTTCAACCAATCCGAACAGCGATCGCAAGATCTCATCCTCCTGGAAGAACGGCGTGATCGCGCCCTGATCAAGTCCGCGGTATACTTGCAGGCTCTACGCAAGTATCACAGTAAAAAGGTGCGACCACGTGATCTCAACGTGGGCGACTTGGTTTTACGAAAAATTCAAGACCAGTCTAACCGCAATAAATTCTCCCCAAAGTGGGAAGGACCATACACTGTCGTCTCAGTGCCGCGGCCAGGATCTGCGCGGTTAGCCATGGAGGATGGTCGGATTTTGTCCAATACCTGGAACATCGATCAACTTCGCAAGTTTTACGTGTAAGTATCACATCCCTTTTCCTGTTCAATTAGCATCTTTTCATAAAAAACATGTCTTGTTTTCATACAATGAGTGTTTTTCTTTAAGCCCAAATTATACAAATTCGACCTGGGGGCTGATCGCCGGCGGTTAGGTTATTACAGCATTTTTCAACCGGATTCGCTGGTCGATCCCATGATCACTTCCAGATAAGTCACTCCTAAATAAGCCGTTTCTCAACGCACACGGGACTATCTGGCTAGTCCTCGGTCATCTGGGTGGCTACCAGTTTGCAATAAGGTTAAAATGTTACTTTAATCTTGACCATCGGCTTGAAGCACATATCCCTGGTCATCATACTTATATTTTCCCCTCTGCTTAAAATACTAAGGCTCCAGTATTCATAAACAGAGGCGGGGGCTAGAGGGATATACTTATAGTATGAAACATATGATGTGAATATGCACTTTCTTTTGAAAAAATAGTTTTACATACATGGCATTGTAATTACAATTGTTTGGTTACAAAATGTAAGGATCATTCGATCCTCAGCTCAGCCAAGAGTTTGTCAACGAAGGGCTTAACTTCTTCAATAACGGCGTCAAGCAGTTCCTCACTCTCGACCTCAACCGGTCCCACCAGCGCGCTCAGATTTGCATCTGGGCCATGGTGAAGTCGAACCCGGCTGAGTACGGCAGAAGCGGCTGATCGGACTCTCGTCCTGATTATCTCTTCACGTCGCCGTATATCTCCAGGGAGATATTCAAGTAGTGATTCTGCTTGAGCTGTGAGCAGTGATGCCCAATCACTGACACTTGGGTCGTCCTTCCTCAACTCTACCACGTTGGTATTCAAAAGGTTGGCCACGGCCTTCAGTTTTTCGAAGACCAGTAAGCTCAACTCTTTGACCGCTCGGTCGGTATGGTTGAGCGAGGACTCGAGAATCATCTTGTCCTGGCCGAGCTGTGTAATGCGACCTGCTTGCGCTGTACAGAGAAAAGAGGTTATTAACAAGAAACGGCTTTAAGTCTTCTCAAGTTGAGAATCGACTTACCAGCATTCTCAGACTGAAGTTTATTGATTTCAGTCCGTAGTTTCTTGAACTCTACAACTGAGTTCAGCCTCATTTTGGCTAACTCTTTCTTCAAGAATGTAACCTCTCTGCAGCAAAATCAAGTCAGTCACAGACAAAGCCTACTTATATTAACAGAAGAATGACGATCCTCACTTGCGCAAGCCGTCACGATCTTTTTGAACAGCCGCCATGCTAGCCATTGCAGCATGCGACTGGCTCGTCACCCATGACAAGCCCTGTGATACAAAGCAAGAGAGTCAAGTATGCTCTAAAGGCGATTCAAGCGCCGAAACAGGGGTGATCATACCTTCATAAACTTATTTAAAGCGGCATCATCCATGCTAGCAGGGGTCCTTGCTAACGCGCCGAAGTGCCTGCGACAGGGACAGTTGATGGGAGTGCCGGCTGGACGCCACCCCCAGAGGCCACTGGTTGCGACCCGGTCCCTGTACTTGTTTCACCTCCCGCGGTTCGGACGACTTCCTGAACCACGGGAGTAGAGCGCTCTTCATTAGAGGCTCCCTCATCAGTCCTAGCTTCAACCTCCCCAGTGGCGATTGAAGGGGTAGGCGCTGTCTTCTTTTGCCTAACAGGAAGAATGGGTCAGGCAGCTTTTATCTAAGATTACTGTCAAGTAAGAGTTCTTACCTTATTTGAAATCCCATTCGTTCCTAGGACTTCTGGGGAAATTCCCCTTGCGAAGGAGAGCCGTCTCCGGTTCTTGCCTTCCTTATTGTAAACAAGGCAGCACCCCCCTGGAAATGTCATGTTATAGGCATATTCTTAGGGAACGGGTAAAAACACATAGAAAGATCTTTACCTGGGCCACCGGGCTAACTGGTGGGGCTGCATCCGAAGGCCTTGGTGATTCCTGAGTTGCTGGAACCGTCACAGCCGGCCTTTGTTCGTCTACCTCCTCCTCTGTCCGCGGAGGAGGAGGATTCTCCTCCCTGGAACCCCCAGTGGTCCCAGGGGGAAGCTCTCCTTCCTGTATGTACATTAACTTATCAAATGTGCAGAAAGAGCCATGGAGGGAATGATCGAAAAGATCCTTTACCTTAGTCGTCCCTTCGACCAGGGAAGCAGAGATGATTGACCCTGAAACCTCGGGGGCTTCAGGAATTGGAAGGTCACCCGCGACCACAAGATCTTTGGTGGTCGCAGGGTCAGCCACGGCCACCTCTTTGGCAGCTGTGGTTTCTGCGGGGCAGCTTGGGGCATCGCTGGATGGAAGATCCGCGATCTTCCTCCTTCGAAGGATCAGAGGAACGTCATCCTCTTCCTCCTCGCTCCCCTCTCCCTGTACGACGAAGAAGTGATTCCATGTCGTGCCTGAAAAAGTAGCAGGAATGCGATATCTTACCGCAGTCTTTCTTGCGGGACGAGGAACGCTTCGTGAAGACCCCTCCCCAGGGTTCAGCTTGGTCTTCTTAGGGGCAGGACTCTTTGTCCTGGGTCTCTGGGAGACCTTCACGTTCTTCGCCGCCGGCTTCTTCAGAGAGCTGACATTTTCACTTGGGAATATCGCATCCGCGAACCTCCCTAGGAGCTATTTTCATTCCAATGAGATTGATTAGTGCTGGACATACATGAGACCTGCAAAACATAGGCCAAGTGGAAAGTGTACCTTTCGGCGCTCCTGTTTAAGGTCGTCGCCGGCATGAATCAAGCTTTGGGGGCGAGGCGATCCCTTGGGGCCCTCTACCTCGGCGTTGTATGCCCTGAGGAGGTAGTTAGTCCGCCTCTCAATCTCGGCTGAGGGCAGGACTGTTCCCAGATACGAGTTAAATTGATGCATTTCAAAAATGACATAAAAGGATTTCAATGTCAGAAATGAATACCTTCATTATAGTCCAGGGTAGTATCCGCCATGGACTTGATCTCCCAAGCCGGATGAGCCCTTTCACGCAGGGGGCTCACCCGGTTCTTCACAAAGTCTCGGATGACGTCACGTGCCGTCAACCCTTGTTCGACTAAGTGAAGGATCACCTCGGCGTGCTTCGTGAACTCCGCGTTCATCGCCAGGAGAGTATCCAACTCGCTCGGCTTCTCCGGCCGCGAGTTCTCAAACCACAACCCGCTCTCGGTCGGCGGGGTGCAGTAAAACCATTTTGGTGCCACCCATGCACAGAATCTCGCAGGGGTGGGGAGGGATACTCCTTTTTATCCCTCAGCCGGAAGTAGATGCATCCGGCGGCGTTGGTGCTCTTCGACCACGCCAAAAAGTAGAATCGTCGGAAAAGATCCACGCTGGGATATATTCCGACGAAGGCTTCACAGAGATGCTGGAATACTGCAAGGATCAGCATCGCGTTGGGGTGGAGGTTGATCAGTTCCCACCCGTAATGTTCAAGGACGTCCTTAAGGAACCGACTCTCAGGGAATCGGAACCCGCAACGCAGATACTCCTCGAAAACCACCAACTCGCCTTCTTGGACAGTTGGGGTTTCTTGGTCCTTCTCCGCAGGTCGCCAGTTAATGAGCAGCCGCGGAGAAAGGATCTCCTCCTTCTCTAGCGCCATCAGGCTCTCCTCAGAATGGTGAATGGATCTGCTCCAGAACGCCATCTTTGGTGTAGAATCAAAGGGGAAGCTGGCGATTTGGGGAAGATGAAGGCTGAAGAAAATGAGGGTTTTGAGCGGCGGGAACTCTAAGGGTTTTTCGCGGTTGAGTGGCTTCCTCAAGAAGCTACCTACTGCTTTTTATAGACCCAAGGCGACGCATTAATGAGTAAACGGCTCATTTCAAACGTTCCATTGAATGCTTTATTCATTTCCCATAATGGATACTGTCTCTGATAGACCCGATAAAGTACTCAGGCGTCGGATCTGAAACAAAAAGGCTTCTTTGTTTTGGAAACTGAAAGTGCAAAAGGACTGAAAGATTTTCAGTACTTTTCAGAAGGCGTTTTTCCATTTTATACTTTGAACATTTTCTTCGAAAAAAATCATATAACTCAATTTTTGACGTACTGGAATGTTTCTAATTGGGTTATAGTTTTATCGAAATCATGTTTTAGGCTGAAACTTCGATTCTAATCGGAATGACGGCCTGACCGAGTCCCAACTCTTGTCGCACTTTAGTTCTGACCGCGGCTCTGAAACTGATCGCGGAATCAGGGCAGGTCGCGGTGCCTTTTTCTTAAAAACGATTCTGATCGCAGAACTAAAGTTTCCTGTGTATGAATGGTCGCAAACGTAAAGTTTATGGCTATATTTTCGCACAGAAGATGTGAAGAATATTCGTGAGATAAGAAACTTTTATTTCTTACATTCTTTACAGACAAAAGGGATGCAGTCGATCAAAACATCGACTTGCTCCGAAAGAAGTTTACAAAGCTCCCCAAGGGACATGTTGTTGTCGGTAGGATTTACACTGGCAACTCCCAGGGAACTAGCAACTACCCTAAGTCTATCTATATCATCCCTAATAACAGATGCGCTATTGTCCCTAATCAAGTCAGAAAGTTCTCGCTGTTGCTGAGCGAAGTCCCTCTCTCGACGGAAATGGTGCGCCTCTTCTCGGGATCGATCAAAACATTCTGCTAAACGCAGAATCTTCGAGGCCATCTCCTCGGTCTTCTTCTCCAGGGCATTCTTCTCTTCCAGAAGGGTCTGTCCGGAAGGAAGAGATGGAGCAGCAGAAGGCTGATCGCTGGGGCCTCCTACCTCCTGCATTTTGCAAAAGTTAGTCATACTAACTAAAATTATCAGCAAAAAGGGAGAAGAATTGTTACCTGTCCCGGTGCATAACCCGTTGATACACCCATCTTGGGAGGAAGATCATCATATGGTGGAAGAGCAACCTTCCCAGAAGAAGATTGCTTCGCCAACCCAATACACTAGTACAGAAATGCAGTCTTCTATCGGTAAAAAACACCCTTCTACTATCGGTTTTTGTACCGATAGAGATAGACACGATAGAACAAGACTGGACATTTTCTATCGGTAAATAACCGACAGAAGAAGTTCACTATTCTATCGTCATATTATGAATCTACCGATAGAAAACCCGTCGTAGTCTTACGTCCAGCGGCAGGGAAAGTACCATTATTCTAACGGTTAATTACAAGATTACCGACAGAAAAAATATAATATTCTATCGGCATATTATGAGTTTACCGATAGAAAATGTGTCGTTAGCGGTTGGAAAGTACCACTATTCTAACGGCTAATTATAAGTTTACCGATAGGAAAAATCATAATATTCTATCGGCATCTTACAAGTTGACCGATAGAAAACTCGTCAACAGCGGATTGAAAAGTATCACTATTCTAACGGTTAACTACAATATTACCGACAGAAAAAAGTATACTATTCTATCGGCATCTTAAAAGTTTACCGATAGAAAACTCGTCGTCAGCGGTTGGAAAAGTACCACTATTCTAACGGTTAACTACAAGATTACCGACAGAAAAAAGCTTAGTACTCTATCGGATATGTATGAGTTCACCGGCAGGAAAGGTCACACTCTTCTAACGGTTAATTTTGATTGTACCGATAGAAAAAAGTACAGTAGTCTCTCGGTTGTTGATGAATTTACCGATAGAGCATTCACATATACAGTACTTTATTTGCATTCACAATACAGTACATTCACATATACAGTACAGATGCAATACAGTATAGATTGGATACACAATACAGTACAGATGCAAGGTAAATTCACAGAACAAATTCACACATTAGGCAGTTATTCACATATGTATGGACAAATACAGATTGCAATCCAATGTGGACATTTATTGACATATATATATTTATTCACATGTATATGAACAGTCTATGCAGAGTACACCAAAAGGAGAAAATTGTCATGCTGAATGGTTGGGGGCTACTTCCTCCATGACATATTGTGCCCAGATTTGTCGAAGATATATAATCTTTGCATTTTCATATTGGTCTTTCGACATGGCGATCTGCAAGCATGTGTGCATACTGATTAACTAACTTCGATCCTAATTTAGAACGTGACACCCATTTTTGAAATTTGAGTTAGCTATCGATGCTTACCTGGGGGAATCGGGAAAAATTTGTCCGCACTAGGTCGTACATGTAGCGCAGCACATAAAACCCGCATTCCCACGATTGCGGCTGCTGATGGCACTGAGATAATTGCATATGCGAATACATGTTAGCTATATATTGTTTCCATAAACTAATTAAGCATAAACAAAAAGTCTCGTGAGTACCTCATATTCTTTCCAAGCTAGTACGGAGCCCTGCGGTGCGGCATGCCTCCCTCCAGCGGACACATATTTATCAAAAGCCCTGCATTTCAGTTAGTATTGCCAGTTAATGTATTATCATTAGCTAGTGAGGTCAAAATATAAATCAAACATATAAGTTACTTACGCCTCCATATTCCCCTTGAGCACATATTCCATCGATAATTTGTCACGCATCGAATCGAGGTAGTACACCTCGTTCCTCGGCGGACAGATCACGATGAGGATCCAGTGGCCCCTGCATTGTACGTAAAAGAGGACCGCTAGCTCAAAGTACATCTCAGGTGTAACATACAAGATTGAGTTAAATTAGTACGAAATGCACTAACCTTTGGTGGTACGGCACCAGAATGAAGTCCCTGTCCTGCTGCGCCATCAGCGCGCTGGATATGTACTGCTCAGCGTGCGCGGCGTCCTGCTCTAGCATCGTGAGGCTTATTTTCTCTGGGTCGAGGAAACCCACCTTGTCACACGCAGCCTCCGATGCTAGCCTGTACATGCACCTGCATGCGAAGGACGAGATTAATATTAATTTCACAGAAAGTTACTCATCAGTATTCAAATGAACTGCAACATTAATGCAGAGTTAGCAAACAGAGTTAGAAAACAGCAATACATAGCATTAGCAAACTCACAGGACTCCAGTCCGTATGATGGACATATCGAGCTCCCGCCAGTTGTAGAGGTCGAACAGATCCTCGTGTACCACGGATATAGTCCCGGGCTCACGGTGGAACTGCCCAGGCCTGTAGGGAACTAAGAAGTTCAGGCTGCGCCGAGCTCGATGTAGGTACCAGTCGTGGAGGTCTCTGGTTGATCGATCCAATTTCCGCAAAGATGCCTCCGACAGGAGTGGGAGCGCGTTCGTGAACGTCCGCGGCAGTCCCTGTCGCCCTTTGCCCTTGCCTTTGCCGCCCTTGCCTTTTGCCGGGGACTGAGCGCGTACCTTCGAAGGCAAGGGCGAGGTGATGGCGGCTTCCTTCCGAGGTGGAGGCGTGGATGCGCTGGGTGGGGTCGAGGCCGTCTTTGATGTGTCCAGGTTCGCACGAGATCGGCCCTCATGCCCCGAGCTGGGGGCGCAGTCCCCTGGTAGCCCCGCGGCAGGCCACTTCAATTAATGAGCACGTATGTTAGATTATGCAAGTTGAGTGTACTGAGTAGGATGTAATCTAAAATGTGTAGGATTTACCGGTTGTATTACAAGACACTTCTTGGGCCACTGTACGTAGGAGCCCACTGCCTCAGCAAGTGTCAGCAGTTCCTCTGTTGGGACAGGCAACGGAGAATCGTTGTAGGCCGGCATGGCCATGTCCACCTGTACCTTTGCGAAACCCAACCGTAGAGGTACACAGTGGACCCGGACATCCGGCCCAGACGGATATACGAAGCCGTGTCCAACCACTTCCTGCCCGGCGCCTACGTGATTCTGTAGGATGCAGCCCTCCAGCCCCTGCAAATTTGTAACAATTAAAATAGGTTAGCGAAACAACTCTAACAGAATGGGAGTGGCATCAACTTAAGTGCACAGATGAAGGCTTGCAGTACCTCAAGTAGATCCACTGGATCCGCGAGTACCTTCGAAGCGCAACTGCTTATCCGACCCCGCGGGGTATCGTCGTCCTGGGGATCCGCATCTGCACTCTTGGCCAGCAATGTTTCTCTCAACCGTGCAAACTCTTCCCTCATTTGTGCGACCTCGGTCTGCACCTCAGACTGTACCTCAGCCCGTATCTCAGCCCGCATCTCCGCCCGTATCTCCTCCCGTACCTCAGCCCGTATCTTATCGGAGAGGTCAGCTTCCTTTTCCTTCCAGGTGCGGGCCTTCTTCCTTGGTGGAGCCGGATCTACGAAACCGGCCTTCCACGACACAATGGCTCCCACGGCCCGTGTCCGCCCGGGATGCTCCTTATTTCCTAGAGCCCGGGTGAGGATGTCGTTCTCCCTCTGCGGGGTAAACAATCCCTCCGCTGCCTCCTTCTCAAAAGAGATCTGTTACATTTGAAGGTACCTTGTGAGACAAATTGCCTTATATACACTTGTGCGCACACAGTTTACGAGGTTAGCCAACTTACCATTCGCCTCACAACGTCGGCGTCCCCAGGGGTTGCGAACTGCACAGACCCCGTGGACGACACGGACCCCCTCCCCCTCCACCATCGCTTGCACCTCTCATCCCGGATCTCGGAGAGCGGCAACTCAGGGGTGTCGATCACAGGATTTTGTTCGTCTTCCTTCTTCCACTGTTCCTCCTTCCCCGCATAGCCCCGGGATCCGAGCCGATGCGGGTGGTCGTTCCTCTTCTGGATCGCCCTATTCTTCTCGCTAAGGGCCTTGAACTCCTCAGTCCCCTTCTGCTTGGTGAATTCCTCCCATACCTCCTCCGATATGAAGGGGTACTTCTCGCAAGGAGATTTCCCCGCAGCTAGGAAGTTACTGACGAGCCAGCTCTTAAAGGTTTTCCATGTTCCGTTCATGTCCTTCAAGCAGGCAGTCCTAGGTGTATCGTCGGGGATGTTCCACTTAGCCTGTTTCTGAAAAATGCATACAATTAATCACGAGTTAGTTAAACTTTACTATAAGCCAAGAGAACGTGATTACGAAAGAGTTCAGCGATTTCAGTTCATTTAACCTTCACTTCCGCCCACAACCTATCCCTCTCGTCCGCCGTCACGTCCTTCCAGCTCTGGATGGTGATCTTCACCCTTTCTTTCGCCAACAGCCCAACGTAGGCCGCGTACCTCCCAGCATTCTTTCCAATCGGCCTCCCAAATTGGTTGAACTCACAAGAAAGATCAGTGCGTTTGGCCAAACGCCCCAACGTCGTCGCGCCTCGCCCCACCCTCTTGCGCTGGGATGTAACAGCCCCATCTTCAGTAGTTACGATGGGGTTGGCCCTAGTCGAACCACTAGTACCATCCGATGAAGACGACGACATGTCTTCCCCTACAAAACCTTCAACAAACCATATATATGGCAATTAATTCGCCTTGGACTTCCATAACTCAGCCCAGAACTGGAGACTAACTAGGGCGGCAAAAGGGAAAATAATACAAAAAGAAAGACATGCATAAATTACTTACTGAACTCTTCAGAAATATTTTCTATCGGTAAACACATGAGCTGCCGATAGACCATAACAATTACCTCTACACAAGACAATTTTTCTATCGGCAAACACGTGAGATACCGATAGAACATAACAATGTTCTCTACATATGGAATTTTGTTGACAAGCCACCATTCACTGTCATCACATAACATTCTCGATGATTTGCTACACTAATATTCATGGGCCAGCATTATTATTTCACACGTAAATATGCACACAAGCATCTAAGTGCCACTGTGCATAATCTTTAGCCTAGCCTGTATGTGAGTCATCAGGACTTCACAGCTATTAGGTTGGGAAAAGTCATGTATATAGGCATTTGAAACATATACATTGAAGACCCATCCACATTGCCATATATTCATACGAAGTGAGTACAAATTCCCAACCAAACTAGTACATTGCATGGCTCATGTCCTTCCATATCCAAATTAAGTTTTACTACTTGTGCAGAAAAATTTTCTATCGGTAAACACATGAGCTGCCGATAGAATATGTGTAAGAACACCTCCAACATATAATCTGTATTACATGGCAGTTGGATACAATTGATCACACATACAGCAGTATAGAGAAGTTAAAATCTCAAAACAGATTCATTACAGCACTGGAACATATTATGTAAACCCTAATTAAAATCAACATTGCCTGCGGAATGTACATAAGCCAACACAATAGGGAACCCTAGTGTAATTGCAAAACTCGAAGAATTAGTACGTGCAAAACACTAGGATCAAATAAAGAAGATGCTGGAAATAGAACGACGAATTAGGGTATTTACGGCGGCGATCAGTTCTGGTGATGGAGAGGCGGTGTAGAACGCAGCAGCGGCGGGCGAAGGACGAAAATAAGAACCGGTGGCAGTGACGAACCAGTGTCCAGCCGGCGATCGTCGTGTGGGAGAGAGGAAGTGAGTGCTCACGGCGGAGGTTGGGGTTTTCTTCGCTCTCGAAGAGACGCAGTGCTCTAAGGTGGAACTGTTCGAGTGGAAGGAAACTAAAGGGCCGTGTACGAGTAATAAAGTAGCGGATGAACTTTTCTATCGGTATAAAAAAATGATACCGATAGACTTATGTAATTTTCTATCGAAACAACAAAATAATACCGATAGAAAAAGTAAATTTCCCGGAAAAATATTCGAATTAGTTCATGCATTTTTCTATCGGTATAAACAATAAAATCCCGTGAGACCAATTTTCCACAGAAAATTTTTTAAAGTGCTTGAGATTGAGTGCCATTTTTCTATCGGTAAAAACAACAAAATACCGTGAGAGTAATGAAAAGGCGCCCTTTTCTATCGGTATAAACAAAAAAAATCCCGTGAGCCCAATTTTCCCCAGAAAATTTTTTTGATTAAGTGCTTGAGATTTGTGTGCCCTTTTTCTATCGGTAAAAACAACAAAATACCGTCAGAGTAATGAAAAGGTACACAATTTAACATCAAACAGACCGTGGTTGAAAGCTGCAGAATGTTAAAGAAAGAGGGAAGATAGCCGGAAAATTGGAAAATTGACATAAAAAAAATTGTTCATTCATTGTTGTTTTATCACTTACAAAAAAAAATAAAACCCAAATTGCTAGGTCAAGGGGTGGTCTTAGCCCTGGCTGCATGTAGAATAGAGTCAGTTAGACTTGCAGCCAGGACGCAGGACTCCTCTAGCGACAAGTTGTCCCTAGGATCAACTACTACCGCGTCAAGAAGGCCTGCGACGTCCCTCAGCTTCGCTATGGTATCCTTCATAGTCAAACCGCAGCCAGCGATGGTCATATCCGCGGCTTTCTTCTCCTCGCGAAGACGCCTCGTCCTCGCCCTAGCATTGTCACCATCCGTCTTCATGCGCTTAATGCGCTGGAAGAGATCGTCAAGATCAAGCCGTAGCTGAGTGTGCTTGTCTGTAAGGAGCTTGTGCTCCTCCTGGAGGGCCCTCAGGTCAGCCTTCACTTTGGCAGTGTCTTCGACGGCTACCATTCCCTGTGCAAATCAACAGGTCAAGAATGAACTGAACATGGATTAACAATACAGGGGTAAACCGAGGAGATTTAGAGTTCTTACCGGGGAGGCCGTGGATGACGATCCCATGGAGGTTGCCATTGTGAAAGAGAAGATCAGGAGTCGAACCGTTCGAGAATTAGAAAAACAACAAAATACCGCGACGCATGGCGAGGTACTTATAGAGTTTCCAAGGCGACGCATGGCGACACAGTCGAGAATTCAAAGCGGCAGAGTATTCTTCTATTGGTAAAAACAGGAAAAAACCGTCAGACAACAAATACCGTGAGACTAACGAATTTATTCTAACGGTAAAACAGAACAATACCGATAGAAAACGTTTTCAAGTGCCTGAGAGAAGATGTCCTTCTCTATCGGTATAAATAACAAAATACCGTCAGAAAAAAGTGATTTTTGCTGAACTTAATTTGAAGAGGCTGCGATGAGATTTTTGCAAGTGCTATTTGAAGGGAAGAATTAAATATTTACAGGATAAAGGTACTGTACATGTTAGAACTCATGCTGTGGAGTAAAATTGAGATGTATTAATGCTGTGAACTAGCTTATCATTAAATTCTAAAGAAAAATGTACTGCCTGATGTATTAATGATAAGTTCCTCACCTTGCTGCAGAACTTGTGGGCTGTTTGCTTGGCATTTATCCCTGAAATAGAAATTAATCATCAATGGTTCTCAACCCATAATCCTTCTTCGTGGTCATCTCGCAGATACGTTGTTTCGTCGATATCTTCAGTACGGATAGATTGAATGTCCTCTAAAAATGGAGGTATTTCATCGAATTGGTTATACTCCTCTTCGTCGACAACATCTTCGACCCCAACAATACGTCTCTTGCTGTGGAGGACAACATGCAAGTTTGGATTGGCCGGGTCAACGATGTAGAATACCTGTGTGGCTTGCTTTGCAAGTATGAATGGATCGTCTTGGTGTCCGGCTCTACCAAGATCGACGAGAGTAAACCCGTAACTGTCAACTTGAACACCTCGAGGGATTTCGACCCATTGGCATCGAAACAGGGGAATCTTAAGTAATCCGTAATCGAGCTCCCATATTTCGTCAATAACACCGTAATATGAGTTCAGCGCCCTTACTGACCTGGCATCCTCGGAAATAGCAAACAGTGTCACTCCGCTACATTGCGTGCTACTCTTGGCGTCTTGAGCTCTTGTGTAAAATGAATACCCATTGATGTCATACCCCTGCCAAGTCCCTACAGTGAATCTTGGGCCTCTAGCCAACCATGTCACAGTTTCACTTACGGAGCCCTCGGCAGCTCGCGTGACTCTTTCTTGGATCCACTCAGCAAATTTCCTGTTATGTTCTCTGCTTACCCAAACGTCTGACTTCGAAGGATTCTGTGACCGTAACATTACCTTGTGCTCGTGTATGTATGGCTCGACCTCCGTCATGTGTTGTAAGACCCAAAAATGTGATTTTGCGTACACATCACGAGCGGGGACGATAGCTTTGAATCCAATCGTTCCAATTCCCTCAAGCCTACCCTCGTGTCGGGACCTAGGAACACCAATTGGGTCAACCCCAGCCATATAATCTGTGCAAAATTCAATCACCTCCTCGGCGGCATAACCTTCCATGATACTCCCCTCGGGTCGACGACGAGTCCTTACGTATCCCTTCAATACACCCATAAATCTCTCAAATGGATACATGTAGCGCAGGCACACAGGTCCACAAAACTTAATTTCTCTGATAAGGTGAACAATCAGATGGACCATAACATCAAAAAAGGATGGAGGGAAATACATCTCGAGCTGACAAAGAGTTGCAACCACGTCGTGTTGCAAAGCGTCCAGTCCATCGGGATCAATTACCTACGAGGATACAGTTGCGCCAAATATTCATATCAGAAAAATCTTCTAATTAAGCTCCACAAATGGAGGTAGTGAACTTATAGTACGAGTGCACGTACTTACCTTGGAAGATATTGCGTTGAAGAAATAACATAGGTTTGTGATTGTCTCTCTGACTTTAACTGGGAGAATGCCTCTGATAGCAATGGGAAGCATCTGTGACATCAAGACATGACAGTCGTGGGACTTCATGCCAACCAGTCTTAGGTCCTTCATAGACACAAGTTTTTTCAAGTTCGCGGAGTACCCACATGGAACTTTAACACCGTGCAGGCACCGACAGAGTTCTGTTTTTTCGCTCTTCGACAACGTGTAGCAGGCCGGGGGGAGGTATGTACGCTTTCCATTCTCTAAAGGTGCAAGCTCAGTCCTTATCCCCATTTCCACCATGTCACGACGAGCTTTCACACCATCCTTTGTCTTTCCCGGAATGTTCAACAACAAACCAATCAAACTGTCACAGACATTTTTCTCTACATGCATGACGTCAATGCAATGTCGAACTTGTAAGTGCTCCCAGTACGGTAGATCCCAGAGAATCGATCTCTTCTTCCAAACATTTTTTTCTCGAGGTTTAGAATGCTTACCGAACTCAACTTTGATGTCGTTCACGCGTGAGTAAATCTCCTTACCGGTCAGAAACACTGGAGCTGATCCCTTCTCAGGCTTCCCGTTAAATGATTTCCTCTTCTTACGGTACGTGTGATGCACCGGAAGAAACCTGCGGTGACCCATGTACACTGTTTTCCGGCAGTTTCGTAGTCACATGCTCTCAGTTTCATCTAGGCAAATAGGGCAAGCCTTGGCTCCTTTCGTACTATACCCCGACAAATTGCCATAGGCAGGAAAATCATTTGTGGTGCAAAATATCAGGGCCCGCAAGATGAAATTCTCTTTCTTGTATGCATCCCACACCTGCACACCCTCGCTCCACAATTTCTGTAAGTCCTCGATTAAAGGCGCTAGAAACACGCACTAGTACAGAAATGCAGTCTTCTATCGATAAAAAAAACCCTTCTACTATCGGTTTTTTACCGATAGAGATAGACACGATAGAACAAGACTGGACATTTTCTATCGGTAAATAACCGACAGAAGAAGTTCACTATTCTATCGGCATATTATGAATCTACCGATAGAAAACCCGTCGTATTCTTACGTCCAGCAGTTCGAAAAGTACCACTATTCTAACGGTTAACTACAAGATTACCGACAGAAAAAATCTTAGTACTCTATCGGCATATTAGGAGTGTACCGATAGAAAACTCGTCGCTAGCGGATTGAAAAGTACCACTATTCTAACGGTTAACTACAATATTACCGACAGAAAAAAGCTTAGTACTCTATCGGCATATTAGGAGTGTACCGATAGAAAATTCGTCGTCAGCGGCTGGAAAAGTACCACTATTCTAACGGCTAATTATAAGTTTACCGATAGGAAAACTCATACTATTCTATCGGCATATTACAAGTTTACCGATAGAAAACTCGTCAGTAGCGATTGGAAAGTACCACTATTCTAACGGTTAACTACAAGATTACCGACAGAAAAAAGCTTAGTACTCTATCGGTTATGTATGAGTTCACCGGCAGGAAAGGTCAAACTCTTCTAACGGTTAATTTTGATTGTACCGATAGAAAAAAGGACAGTAGTCTCTCGGTTGTTGATGAATTTACCGATAGAGCATTCAATATATACAGTACTTTATTTGCATCACAATACAGTACATTCACATATACAGTACAGATGCAATACAGTATAGATTGGATACACAATACAGTACAGATGCAAGGTAAATTCACAGAACAAATTCACACATTAGGCAGTTATTCACATATGTATGGACAAATACAGATTGTAATCCAATGTGGACATTTATTCACATATATATATTTATTCACATGTATATGAACAGTCTATGCAGAGTACACCAAAAGGAGAAAATTGTCATGCTGGATGGTTGGGTGCTACTTCCTCCATGACATATTGTGCCCAGATTTGTCGAAGATATATAATCTTTGCATTTTCATATTGGTCTTTCGACATGGCGATCTGCAAGCATGTGTGCATACTGAGTAACTAACTTCGATCCTAATTTAGAACATGACACCCATTTTTGAAATTTGAGTTAGCTATCGATGCTTACCTGGGGGAATCGGGAAAAGTTTGTCTGCACTAGGTCGTACATGTAGCGCAGCACATAAAACCCGCATTCCCACGATTGCGGCTGCTGATGGCACTGAGATAATTGCATATGCGAATACATGTTAGCTATATATTGTTTCCATAAACTAATTAAGCATAAACAAAAAGTCTCGTGAGTACCTCATATTCTTTCCAAGCTAGTACGGAGCCCTGCGGTGCGGCATGCCTCCCTCCAGCGGACACATATTTATCAAAAGCCCTGCATTTCAGTTAGTATTGCCGGTTAATGTATTATCATTAGTTAGTGAGGTCAAAATATAAATCAAACATATAAGTTACTTACGCCTCCATATTCCCCTTGAGCACATATTCCATCGATAATCTGTCACGCATCGAATCGAGGTAGTACACCTCGTTCCTCGGCGGACAGATCACGATGAGGATCCAGTGGCCCCTGCATTGTACGTAAAAGAGGACCGCTAGCTCAAAGTACATCTCAGGTGTAACATACAAGATTGAGTCAAATTAGTACGAAATGCACTAACCTTTGGTGGTACGGCACCAGAATGAAGTCCCTGTCCTGCTGCGCCATCAGCGCGCTGGATATGTACTGCTCAGCGTGCGCGGCGTCCTGCTCTAGCATCGTGAGGCTTATTTTCTCTGGGTCGAGGAAACCCACCTTGTCACACGCAGCCTCCGATGCTAGCCTGTACATGCACCTGCATGCGAAGGACGAGATTAATATTAATTTCACAGAAAGTTACTCAGTATTCAAATGAGCTGCAACATTAATGCAGAGTTAGCAAACAGAGTTAGAAAACAGCAATACATAGCATCAGCAAACTCACAGGACTCCAGTGCGTATGATGGACATATCGAGCTCCCGCCAGTTGTAGAGGTCGAACAGATCCTCGTGTGCCACGGATATAGTCCCGGGCTCACGGTGGAACTGCCCAGGCCTGTAGGGAACTAAGAAGTTCAGGTTGCGCCGAGCTCGATGTAGGTACCAGTCGTGGAGGTCTCTGGTTGATCGATCCAATTTCCGCAAAGATGCCTCCGACAGGAGTGAGAGCGCGTTCGTGAACGTCCGCGGCAGTCCCTGTCGCCCTTTGCCCTTGCCTTTGCCGCCCTTGCCTTTTGCCGGGGACTGAGCGCGTACCTTCGAAGGCAAGGGCGAGGTGATGGCGGCTTTCTTCCGAGGTGGAGGCGTGGATGCGCTGGGTGGGGTCGAGGCCGTCTTTGATGTGTCCAGGTTCGCACGAGATCGGCCCTCATGCCCCGAGCTGGGGGCGCAGTCCCCTGGTAGCCCCGCGGCAGGCCACTTCAATTAATGGGCACGTATGTTAGATTATGCAAGTTGAGTGTACTGAGTAGGATGTAATCTAAAATGTGTAGGATTTACCGGTTGTATTACAAGACACTTCTTGGGCCACTGTACGTAGGAGCCCACTGCCTCGGCAAGTGTCTGCAGTTCCTCTGTTGGGACTGGCAACGGAGAATCGTTGTAGCCCGGCATGGCCATGTCCACCTGTACCTTTGCGAAACCCAACCGCAGAGGTACACAGTGGACCCGGACATCCGGCCCAGACGGATATACGAAGCCGTGTCCAACCACTTCCTGCCAGGCGCCTACGTGATTCGGTAGGATGCAGCCCTCCGGCCCCTGCAAATTTGTAACAATTAAAATAGGTTAGCGAAACAACTCTAGGCATCAACTTAAGTGCACAGATGAAGGCTTACAGTACCTCAAGTAGATCCACTGGATCCGCGAGTACCTTCGAAGCGCAACTGCTTATCCGACCCCGCGGGGTACCGTCGTCCTGGGGATCCGCATCTAAACTCTTGGCCAGCAATGTTTCTCTCAACCGTGCAAACTCTTCCCTCATTTGTGCGACCTCGGTCTGCACCTCAGACTGTACCTCAGCCCGTATCTCAGCCCGCATCTCCGCCCGTATCTCCTCCCGTACCTCAGCCCGTATCTTATCGGAGAGGTCAGCTTCTTTTTCCTTCCAGGTGCGGGCCTTCTTCCTCGGTGGAGCCGGATCTACGAAACCGGCCTTCCACGACACAATGGCTCCCGCGGCCCGTGTCCGCCCGGGATGCTCCTTATTTCCTAGAGCTCGGGTGAGGATGTCGTTCTCCCTCTGCGGGGTAAACAATCCCTCCGCTGCGTCCTTCTCAAAAGAGATCTGTTACATTTGAAGGTACCTTGTGAGACAAATTGCCTTATATACACTTGTGCGCACACAGTTTACGAGGTTAGCCAACTTACCATTCGCCTCACAACGTCGGCGTCCCCAGGGGTTGCGAACTGCACAGACCCCGTGGATGACACGGACCCCCTCCCCCTCCACCATCGCTTGCACCTCTCATCCCTGATCTCGGAGAGCGGCAACTCAGGGGTGTCCATGACAGGATTTTGTTCGTCTTCCTTCTTCCACTGTTCCTCCTTCCCCGCATAGCCCCGGGATCCGAGCCGATGCGGGTGGTCGTTCCTCTTCTGGATCGCCCTATTCTTCTCGCTAAGGGCCTTGAACTCCTCAGTCCCCTTCTGCTTGGTGAATTCCTCCCATACCTCCTCCGATATGAAGGGGTACTTCTCGCAAGGAGATTTCCCCGCAGCTAGGAAGTTACTGACGAGCCAGCTCTTAAAGGTTTTCCATGTTCCGTTCATGTCCTTCAAGCAGGCAGTCCTAGGTGTATCGTCGGGGATGTTCCACTTAGCCTGTTTCCGAAAAATGCATACAATTAATCACGAGTTAGTTAAACTTTAGTATAAGCCAAGAGACCGTGATTACGAAAGAGTTCAGCGATTTCAGTTCATTTAACCTTCACTTCCGCCCACAACCTATCCCTCTCGTCCGCCGTCACGTCCTTCCAGCTCTGGACGGTGATCTTCACCCTTTCTTTCGCCAACAGCCCAACGTAGGCCGCGTACCTCCCAGCATTCTTTCCAATCGGCCTCCCAAATTGGTTGAACTCACAAGAAAGATCAGTGCGTTTGGCCAAACGCCCCAACGTCGTCGCGCCTCGCCCCACCCTCTTGCGCTGGGATGTAACAGCCCCATCTTCAGTAGTTACGATGGGGTTGGCCCTAGTCGAACCACTAGTACCATCCGATGAAGACGACGACATGTCTTCCCCTACAAAAGCTTCAACAAACCATATATATGGCAATTAATTCGCCTTGGACTTCCATAACTCAGCCCAGGACTGGAGACTAACTAGGGCGGCAAAAGGGAAAATAATACAAAAAGAAAGACATGCATAAATTACTTACTGAACTCTTCAGAAATATTTTCTATCGGTAAACACATGAGCTGCCGATAGACCATAACAATTACCTCCACACAAGACAATTTTTCTATCGGCAAACACGTGAGATACCGATAGAACATAACAATGTTCTCTACATATGGAATTTTGTTGACAAGCCACCATTCACTGTCATCACATAACATTCTCGATGATTTGCTACACTAATTAATATTCATGGGCCAGCATTATTATTTCACACGTAAATATGCACACAAGCATCTAAGTGCTACTGTGCATAATCTTTAGCCTAGCCTGTATGTGAGTCATCAGGACTTCACAGCTATTAGGTTGGGAAAAGTCATGTATATAGGCATTTGAAACATATACATCGAAGACCTATCCACATTGCCATATATTCATACGAAGTGAGTAAAAATTCCCAACCAAACTAGTACATTGCATGGCTCATGTCCTTCCATATCCAAATTAAGTTTTACTACTTGTGCAGAAAATTTTCTATCGGTAAACACATGAGCTGCCGATAGAATATGTGTAAGAACACCTCCAACATATAATCTGCATTACATGGCTAAGTGGATACAATTGATCACACATACAGCAGTATAGAGAAGTTAAAATCTCAAAACAGGTTCATTACAGCACTGGAACATATTATGTAAACCCTAATTAAAATCAACATTGCCTGCGGAATGTACATAAGCCAACACAATAGGGAACCCTAGTGTAATTGCAAAACTCCAAGAATTAGTACGTGCAAAACACTAGGATCAAATAAAGAAGATGCTGGAAATAGAACGATGAATTAGGGTATTTACGGCGGCGATCAGTTCTGGTGATGCAGAGGCGGTGTAGAACGCAGCAGCGGCGGGCGAAGGACGAAAATAAGAACCGGCGGCAGTGACGAACCAGTGTCCAGCCGGCGATCGTCGTGTGGGAGAGAGGAAGTGAGTGCTCACGGCGGAGGTTGGGGTTTTCTTCGCTCTCGAAGAGACGCAGTGCTCTAAGGTGGAACTGTTCGAGTGGAGGGAAACTAAAGGGCCGTGTACGAGAAATAAAGTAGCGGAGGAACTTTTCTATCGGTATAACAAAATGATACCGATAGACTTATGTAATTTTCTATCGAAACAACAAAATAATACCGATAGAAAAAGTAAATTTCCCGGAAAAATATTCGAATTAGTGATTGCATTTTTCTATCGGTATAAACAATAAAATCCCGTGAGACCAATTTTCCACAGAAAATTTTTTTAAAGTGCTTGAGATTGGGTGCCATTTTTCTATCGGTAAAAACAACAAAATACCGTGAGAGTAATGAAAAGGTGCCCTTTTCTATCGGTATAAACAAAAAAATCCCGTGAGCCCAATTTTCCCCAGAAAATTTTTTTGATTAAGTGCTTGAGATTTGTGTGCCCTTTTTCTATCGGTAAAAACAACAAAATACCGTCAGAGTTATGAAAAGGTACACAATTTAACATCAAACAGACCGTGGTTGAAAGCTGCAGAATGTTAAAGAAAGAGGGAAGATAGCCGGAAAATTGGAAAATTGACATAAAAAGAAATTGTTCATTCATTGTTGTTTTATCACTTACATAAAAAATAAAACCCAAAATGCTAGGTCAAGGGGTGGTCTTAGCCCTGGCTGCATGTAGAATAGAGTCAGTTAGACTTGCAGCCAGGACGCAGGACTCCTCTAGCGACAAGTTGTCCCTAGGATCAACTACTACCGCGTCAAGAAGGCCTGCGACCTCCGTCAGCTTCGCTATGGTATCCTTCATAGTCAAACCGCAGCCAGCGATGGTCATATCCGCGGCTTTCTTCTCCTCGCGAAGACGCCTCGTCCTCGCCCTAGCATTGTCACCATCCGTCTTCATGCGCTTAATGCGCTGGAAGAGATCGTCAAGGTCAAGCCGTAGCTGAGTGTGCTTGTCTGTAAGGAGCTTGTGCTCCTCCTGGAGGGCCCTCAGGTCAGCCTTCACTTTGGCAGTGTCTTCCACGGCTACCATTCCCTGTGCAAATCAACAGGTCAAGAATGAACTGAACATGGATTAACAATACAGGGGTAAACCGAGGAGATTTAGAGTTCTTACCGGGGAGGCCGTGGATGACAATCCCATGGAGGTTGCCATTGTGAAAGAGAAGATGAGGAGTCCAACCGTTCGAGAATTAGAAAAACAACAAAATACCGCGACGCATGGCGAGGTACTTATAGAGTTTCCAAGGCGACGCATGGCGACACGGTTGAGAATTCGAAGCGGCAGAGTATTCTTCTATCGGTAAAAACTGGAAAAAACCGTCAGACAACAAATACCGTGAGACAAATGAATTTATTCTAACGGTAAAATAGAACAATACCGATAGAAAACGTTTTGAAGTGCCTGAGAGAAGATGTCCTTCTCTATCGGTATAAATAACAAAATACCGTCAGA
This sequence comes from Pharus latifolius, assembly GCA_019359835.1. Classification (NCBI taxonomy): domain Eukaryota; kingdom Viridiplantae; phylum Streptophyta; class Magnoliopsida; order Poales; family Poaceae; genus Pharus; species Pharus latifolius. Next base: position 23,749,958 of record CM033322.1, read on the forward strand.
AAAAAGGGATTTTTGAAGAGGCTGCGATGAGATTTTTGCAAGTGCTATTTGAAGGGAAGAATTAAATATTTACAGGATAAAGGTACTGTACATGTTAGAACTCATGCTGTGGAGTAAAATTGAGATGTATTAATGCTGTGAACTAGCTTATCATTAAATTCTAAAGAAAAATGTACTGCCTGATGTATTAATGATAAGTTCCTCACCTTGCTGCAGAACTTGTGGGCTGTTTGCTTGGCATTTATCCCTGAAATAGAAATTAATCATCAATGGTTCTCAACCCATAATCCTTCTTCGTGGTCATCTCGCAGATACGTTGTTTCGTCGATATCTTCAGTACGGATAGATTGAATGTCCTCTAAAAATGGAGGTATTTCATCAAATTGGTTATACTCCTCTTCGTCGACAACATCTTCGACCCCAACAATACGTCTCTTGCTGTGGAGGACAACATGCAAGTTTGGATTGGCCGGGTCAACGATGTAGAATACCTGTGTGGCTTGCTTTGCAAGTATGAATGGATCGTCTTGGTGTCCGACTCTACCAAGATCGACGAGTGTAAACCCGTAACTGTCAACTTGAACATCTCTGCTTACCCAAACGTCTGACTTCGAAGGATTCTGTGACCGTAACATTACCTTGTGCTCGTGTATGTATGGCTCGACCTCCGTCATGTGTTGTAAGACCCAAAAATGTGATTTTGCGTACACATCACGAGCGGGGACGATAGCTTTGAATCCAATCGTTCCAATTCCCTCAAGCCTACCCTCGTGTCGGGACCTAGGAACACCAATTGGGTCAACCCCGGCCATATAATATGTGCAAAATTCAATCACCTCCTCGGCGGCATAACCTTCCATGATACTCCCCTCGGGTCGACGACGAGTCCTTACGTATCCCTTCAATACACCCATAAATCTCTCAAATGGATACATGTAGCGCAGGCACACAGGTCCACAAAACTTAATTTCTCTGATAAGGTGAACAATCAGATGGACCATAACATCAAAAAAGGATGGAGGGAAATACATCTCGAGCTGACAAAGAGTTGTAACCACGTCGCGTTGCAAAGCGTCCAGTCCATCGGGATCAATTACCTACGAGGACACAGTTGCGCCAAATATTCATATCAGAAAAATCTTCTCATTAAGCTCCACAAATGGAGGTAGTGAACTTATAGTACGAGTGCACGTACTTACCTTGGAAGATATTGCGTTGAAGAAATAACATAGGTTTGTGATTGTCTCTCTGACTTTAACTGGGAGAATGCCTCTGATAGCAATGGGAAGCATCTGTGACATCAAGACATGACAGTCGTGGGACTTCATGCCAACCAGTCTTAGGTCCTTCATAGACACAAGTTTTTTCAAGTTCGCGGAGTACCCACATGGAACTTTAACACCGTGCAGGCACCGACAGAGTTCTGTTTTTTCACTCTTGGACAACGTGTAGCAGGCCGGGGGGAGGTATGTACGCTTTCCATTCTCTAAAGGTGCAAGCTCAGTCCTTATCCCCATTTCCACCATGTCACGACGAGCTTTCACACCATCCTTTGTCTTTCCCGGAATGTTCAACAACAAACCAATCAAACTGTCACAGACATTTTTCTCTACATGCATGACGTCAATGCAATGTCGAACTTGTAAGTGCTCCCAGTACGGTAGATCCCAGAGAATCGATCTCTTCTTCCAAACATTTTTTTCTCGAGGTTTAGAATGCTTACCGAACTCAACTTTGATGTCGTTCACGCGTGAGTAAATCTCCTTACCGGTCAGAAACACTGGAGCTGATCCCTTCTCAGGCTTCCCGTTAAATGATTTCCTCTTCTTACGGTACGTGTGATGCACCGGAAGAAACCTGCGGTGACCCATGTACACTGTTTTCCGGCAGTTTCGCAGCCAGATGCTCTCAATTTCATCTAGGCAAATAGGGCAAGCCTTGGCTCCTTTCGTACTATACCCCGACAAATTGCCGTAGGCAGGAAAATCATTTATGGTGCAAAATATCAGGGCCCGCAAGATGAAATTCTCTTTCTTGTATGCATCCCACACCTGCACACCCTCGCTCCACAATTTCTGTAAGTCCTCGATTAAAGGTGCTAGAAACAGGTCAATATCATTTCCGGGTTGTCTGGGTCCTGAGATTAGTAACGCCATCATGATGTACTTGCGCTTCATGCATAACCAAGGAGGAAGATTGTAGATGCATAAAAGAACCGGCCAAGTGCTGTGCCGGCTGCTCATATTACCATGTGGGTTCATACCATCTGTACTCAGCCCGAACCTTACATTCCTAAGTTCGCCGCCGAACTCAGCAAATGTTCTGTTGATGTTTCTCCATTGAATAGAATCAGCTGGGTGTCTCAGTTTTCCGTCTTGTTTCCGGGCTTCAGCATGCCAACGCAAGTGCTTCGCGACTTTCGGATTTGCAAACAACCGCTTCAATCTAGGTATCACAGGCAAGTACCACACAGTTTTTGCCGGGGGCCCTTTCCTTACCTCGTGACGTTCACTGTCAATCCGGTCCCTACGCGTATACCTCGATGCGCCGCATCTTGGACAAACATGCAAACTGGAGTACTCGTTACGGTACAACACACAATCATTTGGGCATGCGTGTATTCTTTCGATTTCCATTCCCAACGGACACAACAGTTTTTTGGCTTGGTAAGTAGATCTTGGCAACTCATTTCCCTCTGGAAGCATGTCCGCTAGAAGATCTAATAGTGCCGTGAAACTCTTATCACTCCAACCGTTTCCTGCCTTCAAGTTATATAATCTCAGCACAGAAGACAGTTTTGTAAATGTTGCACATCCAGGGAACAGAGGCTTCTCAGAGTCAGCAATCAGTTTCTCAAATTCACAGAAGTCATTTTCGTTGTAATCTTCCTCTACATCACGTAACATCTCATCTAGATTGTCATCATCATAATCTACGTGCACATCGGAATTAACATTACCAAAATTGGGATGATCATCGATATTATTGCAATCCACATCCGAGTCGTGCTGATTGGTAGTAGTGGTGCTTGTTTCCTCAAGATCTTCGCCATGCCATATCCAACGGGTGTATCGCGCGTTAAAACCACGACGAATCAAATGACTCTTAATTTGATCAGAGTTGCTAAACCTCTTCAAGTTCATACAATCTGTACAAGGACAGAGCATATTTTTCTCTCCCTTCCTCTCCTTTTGTTGCTCAGCAAATTTAATAAACTCATTCACACCATCCAAATATTCAAGAGTAGTACGTTTTATTCCATACATCCAATATTTCCTGTCCATCTACAATTAACAAAATTTAACGAGTAAGCCATGCATGAAACCTGCCCGATTAAGTTATGTATATGTACATGTACGGCCTCTTACAATAGATATATGTGTTGAACCCTAGCTAGCCTGACGAAATTAACACTAATTAACCTAGCTAACTACACAATACAAGCTAGTTAGCTCCTAAAACATGACGCATTTCCAGCTACCAAGCTCCCAAGCTTAGAGCTACAAACTTGGAACTACACAATACAGCTAGCTTGCAAGTAGAGAGGAAGGGAGATCTAGAGGGAGAGAGAGATAAGTGTCGACGATTAAGCATACCTTAAAGAGAGGGGCGCAATCAACTTCCCTCCAGCCTGCGCTGATCACCCTAGCAGTGTAGCTGGAACTTTCGTCACAAACAGAGGGAACAGAGTGCAACAGAACAAATTAAAGAGCAGCTCAGCAATGGTCGAGTAGGGTTTTCCTTATAATGGACATTTTTCTAACGGTAAATACATGAAATAACCGTCAGACTAACTTAGGTAATTTGCCGCTCACATATTCTATCGGTAAAAACACACACATACCGTTAGAGAATATACATTACTGAGCAAATATATGTGTTTTCCTATCGGTAAATATGTGTACTTACCGTTAGATCATGCATGACACAGCACGCAAATGAGTTTTTCTATCGGTATATATGTGTACTTTCCGTTAGATGATGCATGACACTCGACCATTAGTTTTTGTATCGGTAAATATGTGCATTTACCGTTAGACTATGCATGACTAAACAAATATATGTATTTTTCTATCGGTAAATATGTGCATTTACCGTTAGAATATGCATGACTGAACAAATATATGTGCTTCCTATCGGTAAATATGTGTATTTACCGTTAGAATATGCATGACTGAACAAATATATGTGTTTTCCTATCGGTAAATATGTGTACTTACCGTTAGAGGAGGTACTGTTACCAAACTGGGACAAACATGCACATGCCATTTCTCACATTCAAGGAATCATATCAATGTAACATCAAACAGATCTTACATCAAACGGATCTTAACTAGAAGATAAAGCAATATATTAAATGCTAATTTGTGGATTAACTAGGAGACACAAAAATACTTTTCGTAGGTAGTTGGGACTTCATCTTGCCAAAGAAATTACAGATGCCAGTTCACAAATTCAGGTACAAACATACACATGCCAGTTCACCAATACAAATTCAGGTACAAACATACACATGCCAGTTCACAAATTGAAGTGCATGTCTGAAACAGCAGTACAAATACACACCTACCTACCAATACAATTAAATACACAAATGCTCCCTGCACATTCAAGTTCATGTCCCAATTAGCAATACATGATACACAAATATACAACAATATACAAATACAACAATTCACACATTCGATGTATATTACAAAAGCCACGTCTGAAATTAACAACAGATCACGACGAGGACCCAGTGGCCCATACATGCATTTTACATAAAAGGGAACATTTGCAGGTTGCCACAATGCAACTACCGACTACAAGTTAGACCTGATACATCACAAATCCATTCATCCAAAACAGCAAATGTCTGAACCACATTGGACTTAACCATAGGAGTTCAGTTCGAAGACGCCCGAGGAGCTGGAACTGCCGTCGACATACATTTGTACGTATTGGTGATTTCCTCGGACTCAAACTCGATCAACTCAACTCAACTCAACTCAACGATATTAACAAAAAGAACCTACCTTCCAAGATGTTGTTCTGTGTAGTGATGGTGTAGAATGGCTGTGCAAATAACAACAATTCTTCTTCTCCAAGCAGGTAAGCATCTGGCCACAAGCTGGTGCATGCAAAAACATGTAAGATGCTTTCTATAGGTCCTGATTTGAGAAACACGCCGGGCTTAAGCATCTTCTCGACCGAGCCAACCAAGATCTCGCCCTTCACGTCCTTCCAGCTCTCGACGGTGATCTTCACCATTTCTTTCGCCAACAAGCCAACGTAGGCAGCGTACTGCGATGAAGAACCGTGAAATACGTTGCCCCTCACGAGCATCATCCAAGGACCTGAACAGATCATAATCATATTGAAAAGAAGACACATCAAAATGAAGGATACAAAAAAAGCAGAATTATTGCCATAATCGGATTAGAATAATCTAACAATATTGCAGAAATTTTACGTACCTTCCTTGGGATGCCGACGTCTAGAGGGCGTCGATGGAGGTGCGGAGGTGCAGCGGTCCCCTGTAGAGGTGCGCCGGCCGTCCATAGAGCTTACGGGTTAGGACTACGAGCCCCAGATGAACTGTGAGAATGAAAGAGACATACCCGTGTATTTATACAATTATATATTTTCTATCGGTAAGAAAACAGAATACCGTTAGTAATAAAAACATCTGTAGAAGCCGAATGGTTCTATCGGCATAATAAATATTACCGATAGGAATTTTTGTACATACTCTATCAGTATGTACGTACATTACCGACAGAATATTACTAGTTGTAGAAGGCCAACAGTTCTAAGATATTTTGTGCAATATTCTACCGGTATAAACATTCATTACCGATAGAATAAAACTATTAGAAGACGAACAGTCCTAAGCAATTTTCTATATATTCTAACGGTAAAAGAATCCATTACCGATAGAATAAAAATATTTGTAGAAGGTCAACTATTCTATCGGCGAACTACATATTGCCGATAGGAATTTTTAATATACTCTGTCGGTATATTCATACAGTAGCGATAGAATAAGTCTAGTTGTTGAAGTCGACCAGTCCTATCGGCGCACAACATTCTTCCGTCAGTACTTATGCATCTCTTCTAACGGAAAATATGTTCATCACCGATAGAGTAAATCATACTATTTATTCTATCGGTAAGTTTCTTAGAAACCGATAGGGAAAATACATCCATCGGGCTTTTATGTCCGCGAGGCACATTTTCTATTAGTTTTCTGCTGTTTCGCTAATAACCGATAGAAGATAGGGGTTAGTAGACTGCATTTCTGTACTAGTGATATGGCAATCATCTGATCGAGGGATAGTCACCGCTTGCCGACCTGGATGTTGATCACCCAAAAGGATGGGGGAATTGGACATGATGGGATCTTTCTCTAAGGATAAAGGCCTAACTTGCCGAGAAGCATGAACGGGGAGGGTCAAAGGAACTGAAGGAAGAAAGAAACTCGCTACGTTCTTCACCTTTGTTCCACTGGAAGATCCTTCGTCAACCTTGGGTTTCTTCCTTAAGGGAGACAGGACTTCATTCGTTTGAGACCCTTGTTCGACAATTTCCCCTTCATCGCTCTCAATCTCGATGATTTCGTGATCTGCCATTGGGAGGAGTATGTGAAAAGGAAGGAGGCAGGATAACAAGAAAAAGACTTAGGCGTAAGAGGGAAATTGTAAATCTTTACATGTCCAGGGGTCTGGTATTTATAGCCGCCAGGGCGACGGTTCGCCTCCCAGACACCTCGGGTTTCGTTAAGACATTTACAATTTTACCTCGAGATAAAAATCTCTACGGCGCCATCATTGCCCGTCACGTAATGTCAGAACCTGTCTTGAAAAACCAACCGTTTTCACTTAGTGCGCCACTAAGTGGAGAAGTTAAAGGGCCGGGTTAAAAATCCAATGCACGGTTTTTAAATTCGAAATAAACACGTCTCTTCGTTTTCTTCGAATTTGGGGGCTAGCTGACGAGGATTGACACCCGGGTCATTTCTAATAAACTTTTGGTTCAAGACGAGTTCGAACCAGACATGTATCTGGTGATGCAGACTCAAGCTATTCTGAGGGGCATCACCATGAGGTCGCAAGCTTTACGCGATCAGGTCGCGGGTTTCGTGCGATCAGACCGTAAGCCTTGCGCGGTCAGAAGTTCGTAGGCTATACGCGAACTACACATTCGGGATATTGCGCGGTCAGCCAAATCCCGCGGTCAGAACATCTGCCGATCAGGATACTTGGGATCTATCTATTCGGTTGCCTATACAACAGGATATTCTAAGTATCCCGAAGATTCCTACACGTGGAGAATCAACCATCAGGAGGTTAACACGTACAGTTATCCATGAATAACACGTGTTTAACCTACGTGGAGGTTAAGAGCAGTTCCAAAAACCGCATCCAACCGTCCGTGCAACCGATTGATGCAGTTTTCTTCACATGGCACCCTTTCAAACAGTATAAAAGGATGGCATGAAGCATCAACAAGGGGGGAAAGAAAATCATCTAAGTTAGCCAAGTCTACGGCACACCTCATATAGCATTTTAATAAGCCTCCTTTGGCTTATCTTTGTACATTCTTACAGGAAAAATCCTCGCCTGTGAGGACTTTTTCCTTCATTTGTAAACCTTTTACCACACTTAGTGAAATCTCAACAGGACGTAGGGCTTTTACTCCCACCATCGAGGGCCCGAACCTGTCTAAACTCTCTGTGCTCCTGTTCACTATTGTTCAGCATACCTTCCCGAAGGGTCATCTTGAAAGGTCTCACAGTTATAAATTCTGCATAAGTTCGGCTGAGGACTCCGAGTCCGAATCGTCGACACACGGTCTGTTTGATGTTACATTGTGTGTACATATGATTGTTTGAAGGTGAGAACTGGTGTCATGTGTGTCATGCATTACCCAGTTTTCTTTGTTTCAGCCACGTAACATCACATGTTCTAACGGTAAATACAGATGTGTCATGTGTTTCCACTACTTTAATGTCTCTCAGGCACTTCAAAAATTTCTCTGCGAAAAATTTACTTATTCTATCGGTATTATTATGTTCTACTGTTAGAATAAATTCATTAGTCTGACGGTATTTTGTTGTTTTTACCGATAGAAAAAGGGCATCCAATACTTTAATCTCAGGCACTTAAAAAATTTTTCTGGGAAAAATTGGTCTCATGGTATTTTATTATTTATACCGATAGAAAAGGGCATCCACTACTTCAAATATTTTTCTGGGAAAAATTTACTTGTTCTATCGGTATTATTTTGTTGTACCGATAGAAAAGGACATAATTCTATCGGTATTGTTTTGTTATACCGATAGAAAAGGGCATCCACTACTTTATTACTCGTACATGGCCCTTGAGTTTCCCTCCAGTCAAACAGTTCCAACTTATAGCACTGCGTCTCTTCGAGAGCGAAGAAAACCACAACCTCTGCAGTGACCACTCACTTCCTCTCTCCCACAAGACGATCGCCGGTTGTATACTGGTTCGCCACTGCGACCGGTTCATATTTTCGTCCTTCGTCGGCCGCCGCTGCGTTCTACACCGCCTCTCCATCACCACAACTGATCGCCGTAAATACCCTAATTCGTCGTTCTTTTTCCAGCATCTTCCTTATTTGATCTTTCTGTTTTGTACGTTCTAATTCTTTGGGTTTTGTAATTACACTAGAGTTCCCTATTGTGTTGGATTATGAACATTCTGCAGGCAATGTTTATTTAAATTAGGGTTGACATAATATGTTCCAGTGCTGTAATGAATCTATTTTGAGATTTTAACTTATATGTACTGCTGTATGTGTGATCAATTGTATCCAACTGCCATGTAATGCACATTATATGTTGGAGGTGTTCTTACACATATTCTATCGGTATCTTTTGTATTTACCAATAGAAAACATTGTTATATTCTATCGGCAGCTCATGTGTTTACCGATAGAAAACATTGTTATGTGTGAAATAATAATGTTGGCCCATGAATATTAGTATAGAAAATCATGGAGAATGTTGACTTAAACCAAGACTATGTGATGCCAGTGAATGGCGGCTTATCAACAATATTCCAGAACAATATGTTATATCGGTATCTCGTATCTTTGCCGATGGAAAACATTGTTATGGTCTATCGGCAGCTCAAGTGTTTACCAATAGAAAACATTTCTGAACAGTTCAGGAATTAATTTTTGCATGTCTTTCTTTTAGTATTATTTTCTTCGGACATCCCTTTTGCAGCCCTAATTAGTCTCCAGTCCTGGGCTGAGTTATGGAACTCCAAGAAGAATTAATTGCCATATGTTGCGTGCTTCCTATATGAAAATGTGTAGACGAAAATCCTGAGAAATAGAATCTTATCTTCTATTGGTAGTTTTTGTGTTTACCGATAGAAAAAATATTTAAAATAGGTCATTTTGCTTTGTAAAATGATTTGGTTTGTGTTTCCATTAAATTTTTGATGGTTTGTTGATGGTTTTGTAGGGAAAGACATGTCGTCGTCTTCATCGGATGGTACTAGTGGTTCGACTAGGGCCAACCCCAACATAACTGAAGATGCAGCTGGTTCATCCCAGCGCAAGAGGGTGGGGCGAGGCGCGATAACGTTGGGCCGTTTGGCCAAACGCACGGATCTTTCTTGTGAGTTCAACCAATTTGGGAGGCCAATCGGAAAGAATGCTGGGAAGTACGCGGCCTACGTTGGGTTGTTGGCGAAAGAAAGGGTGAAGATCACCGTCCAGAGCTAGAAGGACGTGACGGCGGATGAGAGGGATATATTGTGGGCGGAAGTGAAGGTTAAATTAACTGAAATCGCTGAACTCTTTCGTAATCACGTTCTCTTGGTTTATACTAAAGTTTAACTAACATGTGATTAATTGTATGCATTGTTTGAAAACAGGCTAAGTGGAACATCCCCGACGATACACCTAGGACGGCCTGCTTGAAGGACATGAACGAAACATGGAAAACCTTTAAGAGCTGGCTCATCAGTAACTTCCTCGCTGCGGGGAAATCTCCTTGCGAGAAGTACCCCTTCATATCGGAGGAGATATGGGAGGAATTCACCAAGCAGAAGGGGACCGAGGAGTTCAAGGCCCTTAGTGAGAAGAATAAGGCAATCTAGAAGAGGAACGACCACCCGCATTGGCTTAGATCTCGAGGCTATGCGGGGAAGGAGGAGCAGTGGAAGAAGGAAGATGAGCAAAATCCTGTCATCAACTCCCCTGAGTTGGCGCTCTCCGAGATCCGGGATGAGAGGTGCAAGCGATGGTGGAGTGGGAGGGGGTCCGTGTCGTCCACGGGGTCTGTGCAGTTCGCAGCCCCTGAGGACGCCGACGTTGTGACGCGAATGGTAAGTTGGCTAACCTCGTAAACTGTGTGCGCACAAGTGCATATGAGGCAATGTGTCTCACAAGGTACCTTTAAATGTAACAGATCTCTTTTGAGAAGGAGGCAGTGGAGGGATTGTTTACCCCGCAGAGGGAGAACGACATCCTCACCCGGGCTCTAGGAAATAAGGAGCATCCCGGGCGGACACGGGCCGTGGGAGCCATTGTGTCGTGGAAGGCCGGTTTCGCAGATCCGGCTCCACCAAGGAAGAAGGCCCGCTCCTGGAAGGAAAAGGAAGCGGAGCTCTCCGATAAGATACGGGCTGAGGTACGGGTGGAGATACGGGCTGAGGTGCAGTCTGAGGTCGCGCAAATGAGGGAAGAGTTTGCACGGTTGAGAGAAACATTGCTGGCCAAGGGTGCAGATGCGGATCCCCAGGGCGACGGTACCCCGCGGGGTCAGATAAGCAGTTGCGCTTCGAAGGTCCTTGCGAATCCAGTGGATCTACTTGAGGTACTGCAAGCCTTCATCTGTGCACTTAAGTTGATGCCACTCCCATTCTGTTAGAGTTGTTTCGATAACCTGTTTTAATTGTTACAAATTTGCAGAAGCCGGAGGGCTGCATCCTACTGAATCACCTAGGCGCCGGGCAGGAAGTGGTTGGACACGGCTTCGTATATCCATCTAGGCCGGATGTCCGGGTCCACTGCGTACCTCTGCGGTTGGGGTTCGCAAAGGTACAGGTGGACATGGCTATGCCGGCCTACAACGATTCTCCATTGCCAGTCCCAATAGAGGAAATGTAGACACTTACTGAGGCAGTGGGCTCCTACGTATAGTGGCCGAAGAAGTGTCTTCTAATACAACCAGTAAATCCTACACATTTTAGATTACATCCTACTCAGTACACTCAACTTGCAAAATCTAACATATGTGCTCATTAATTGAAGTGGCCTCCCGGCGGGCTACCAGGGGACTGCGCCCCCAGCTCGGGGCATGAGGCCGGATCTCATGCGAACCTGGACACATCAAAGACGGCCTCGACCCCACCCAGCGCATCCACACCTTCACCTCGGAAGAAAACCGCCATCACCTCGCCCTTGCCTTCGAAGGTACATGCTCAGTCCCCGGCAAAAGGCAAGGGCAAAGACAAGGGCAAAGGGCGAAAGGGACAGCCGAAGAGGTTGAGGAACGTGTTCCCACTCGTGTCGGAGGCAGGTTTGCGCAAATTGGATCGATCAACCAGAGACCTCCACGAGTGGTACCTACACCGAGCTCGGCGCAATCTGAACTTCTTAGTTCCCTACAGGCCTGGGCAGTTCCACCATGAGCCCGGGAGTATATCCGTGGCACACGAGGATCTGTTCGACCTGTACAACTGGCGGGAGCTCGATATGTCCATCATACGGACTGGAGTCCTGTGAGTTTGCTGATGCTATGTATTGCTGTTTTCTAACTCTGTTTGCTAACTCTGCGTTGTTGTAGTTCATTTGAAATGAAGTAACTTTCTGTGCAATACTAATGTCGTCTTTTGCATGCAGGTGCATGTACAGGCTAGCATCGGAGGCTGCGTGTGACAAGGTGGGTTTCCTCGACCCAGAGAAAATAAGCCTCACGATGCTAGAGCACGACGCCGCGCATGCTGAGCAGTACATATCCAAGGCGCTGATGGTGCAGTAGGACAAGGAGTTCATTCTGGTGCCGTACCACCAAAGGTTAGTGCATTTCGTACTAATTTAACTCAATCTTGTATATTACACCTGAGATAAACTTTGAGCTAGCGGTCCTCTTTTACGTACAATGCAGGGGCCACTGGATCCTCATCGTGATCTGTCCGCCGAGGAACGAGGTGTACTACCTCGATTCGATACGTGACAGATTATCGATCGAATATGTGGTCAAGGGGAATATGAAGGCGTAAGTAACTTATATGTTTGATTTAAATTTTGACCTCACTAGCTAATGATAATACATTAACCGGCAATACTAATTGAAATGCAGGGCTTTTGATAAATATGTGTCCGCTGGAGGGAGGCATGCCGCACCGCAGGGCTCCCTACTAGCTTGGAAAGAATATGAGGTACTCACGAGACTTTTTCTTTATGCTTAATTAGTTTATGGAAACAATAGCTAACATGTCTTCGCATATGTAATTATCTCAGTGCCATCAACAGCCGCAATCATGGGAATGCGGGTTTTATGTGTTGCGCTACATGTATGACCTAGTGCAGACAAACTTTGCCCAATTCCCCCAGGTAAGCATCGATAGCTAACTCAAATTTTGAAATTGGGTGTCACGTTCAAAATTAGGAAGTTAGTTACTCAGTATTCACACATGCTTGCAGATCGTCATGTCGAAAGACCAATACGAAAATGCAAAGATTAGAGATCTTCGACAAATCTGGGCTCAATATGTCATAGAGGAAGTTGCGCCCAACCATCCGCCATGACAATTTTCTCTTTTTCGTGTACTCTGTGCATAGATTGTTTATATAATGTGAATAAATATATATGTGAATAAATGTCCACATTAGATTGCAATTTGTATTTGTCCATATATATGTGAATAACTGTCTAATGTGTCAATCTGTTCAATGTATATGTGAATTTACCCTTCTTTGCATCTGTATTGTATTGTGTATCCAATCTATACTGTATTACATTTGTACTGTATATGTGAATGTACTGTATTGTGAATGTAAAGAATGTACTGTATATGAGAATGTATTGCATCTGTACTGTATTTCTATCGGTAAATTCATTCACAACCGAGAGACTACTATCACTTTTTCTATCGGTAAACTCATCCACAACCGAGAGACTACTACCTTTTTTCTATCGGTACACTCGTAATTAACCGTTAGAAGAGTGTGACTTTTCCTACCGGTGAACTCATACACAACCGAGTACTATGATTTTTTCTATCGATAATCTCTTTCACAACCGAGAGAGTACTATACTTTATTCTATCGGTACACACGTAATTCACCGTTAGAAGAGTTTAACTTTTCCTGCCAGTAAACTCATACACAACCGAGAGAGTACAATCGTTTTTTCTATCGGTAAATTCATTTCCAACCGAGAGAGTACTAAGGTTTTTTCTGTTGGTAAACTCGTAATTAACCATTAGAAGAGTAGTACTTTTCCTGCCGTTAAACTCATTCACAACCGCGAGAGTACTATATTTTTTCTATCGGTAAACTCTTTCACAAACGTCAGACTACGACGGGTTTTCTACCGTTGTTCTCCTAAGATGCCGTTAGAATAGTGAAGTTCTTCTATCGGTTATTTACCGATAGAAAATGACCTGTCTTGTTCTATCGTGTCTATCTCTATCGGTACAAAAACCGATAGTAGAAGGGTGTTTTTTACCGATAGAAGAAAGCTTTTCTGTACTAGTGATGAAGGAGATCTCCGCTCAGGTTGCTCCTTCTCCACTCTGGATAGGTGAGCACCAATGCCTTTCACAAGTCTTTGTTGGCCTCTCCGACAAACTCCAACAGAGAGATCGCGATTCTCCTCCAACAACCGTCTAGGCGACGGCGATCGCCAAGAGTAATAAATCATAGACCTTCACTTGAATAAATCAAGTGCTAGAAGCTCAAATAATGCAAATGAATGCCCACACTCTAGTACTAGCTTGCAAAATGATGGATGATGTGCCCTAAGCACTCTTAGCCTCTCACAAATGCTTCTCTTCTCAAATGCTCTCAAGAATTTTGACTCAAATCTTAGCTCTAGATACAAGAGAGTGAATGCAAGGAGCCAGGCTATCTTTTTCACAGAATTTCTGAGTTGATGAACCTGTAAAATGCTGGCCAAGTCAAGGTATATATAGCCCTTACAAAGAAACTAGTCGTTTACAAGAAACTGAGCAAATTTTGTACATGCCGGACAATGTCTGGGTAGCACAAGTCAATGTGACTGTTGCAAACGTGTTAGTTACTGTTCAGCTACTTTTGTAAAGGCCGGACAAATCGTCACTTGTCCGGACAAAAAGCCCGGACAGATGTATATGTCTCTGGTTCACTTTTGGAATTTTAGTCTAAGATAGAGTTTCTACAGGACGGACAAAGTCCTCTCACACCGGACAAAGTTCGCTCTGGTCCGAATGGATTCACCCAGACAATTGTATTTGTCTCTGGTTCGTTTTTCCTCAAGAGTGAAAAAATTTGTACTGGCAGGACATTGTCCGGCCATCACACACAATGTCCGGCTTGTGTAAACCGAAAACAGGACTTAGGGGTTTTCACTCCAAACTCAATTCGGGGTTATATGCAAATGCAAATGTTTGTATCCACGCAGATATGCATGCTGACAGTCTGATGAGGACATCGTTGACACGGTTGTGACCGCCGCTCCTTCCCCTACTACTTCTTCGATGCATGGAGGCCTCAATCCACAAGCCATGCCTTTCAAGCCTTCATCAATAGTCTAGAGCCTCATGCCAGAAGCCTCAACGCCCCAACGAAGGTCCAACTCCAAGCCCAAGTTGCCATCGAAGCCCAAGTTGCAGAAAAGCCCGTTTCGGCAGTCCAGGAGATGTCCAACTTCAAATGGCCATAACATTCACGTCCGAAGTCCGTTTTCGACAATCCAGCACTCCACGGAAAGCTTATTACCCTAAGCTTTCCAATGGTTCTAGTCCCACTTCCAAATTTGGGCAGGAACGACGGGAATCGCCAAAATACACCACGTGACAGAAACTACCAGGTGCTGCGTCACCTCTTCTTTGGGCCAAAAGCCCATGTATTCCTAGGGTTGCATGTGTGTGGGTACCATCATGGCCAGCGCCCCTCCTCTGGCCACCGCTCTATTTATGGCCGCCACTACCCTTCTTCTTGTGCTGTTTTATTTTGTTTAGTTATCCACTGCGCGTGTGAAACTTCCTCGATTCCTTTTGTATCGGCTAGATCATCAGGAATGAGCTCGGAACCCCAAATTGTGTGAGTTTAATCTAATTCCAGCAAATTTAGTTGCTTTTATCTTGTTCTTGCTGTGTTTCTTTGGTTGCATTGCAAGAATCAACCTTCATGGTCAGGTCAGCCGTGTTTGGCACGGTTGATAACAAATTGTGATCGTAGTTTGATGATTGTCAGCATCCATGCATGTCTGGATTGGTAGCCGCTTCGCCTAGGTCATGTTCTACCCAACCAAACATACCCTCTCACCAGAATATCGGCATCCGTTGGCGCATCAGTTGGTATCAGAGCTTCCGGTTGACTAGTGAGAATTTATCTTAGTTTAGTAGATTGATTTTATACCTAGAGTCCAGAAAATTGTCCTACAAAAAGATTTATTTTCCGCTGTCCAAACCATCGTCATTAGCCTTGCATCGTTCTTGTCGGTTTGCATCTTTGAATTTTAGTCCATCGTTGTCGAGTGCTGGTTTTTAGTTTTAGTCTTGGTCTAGTTTTAGTCTTGCATCTAGTCGCGGTGTCGAATTGCACATCAATGTCCTCGTCGTCGCATCCAATTCGAATCTGCCGCTGTCCAGTTCTTTGTTTTCATCATATCTTCTTCATACGAACTCGGATTTTCACTTCTTATACATTCTGGAAACATCAGATCGTGCTCTACAACATTTATGTTGAGGACGAAGTCAGATTCGGCTTCCATCTATGAGATATTAGGCCGTTAATGTCGATGGTGTAGAGTTTGAATCTAATACGTCTGTTTCGGTATTTTCATCATAATTCTTTCATCCGAATTCGGATTGGGATAAACTTATACTTTCTGGAATCGTTGTGAGAAATCCCACAAAAAGTTGGTTGGGGTAATCTTCAAATTCGGTTGTTTTTATCACGCTAAAATTTGGGCAAAGTTAGTTGTGTAATCTTCAAACTCTAGTCCAATTTGGATTCAAATTGCTCAATCTGAGATAATTTTGGTGAAATTGCAATATCTTTTGATTCCCAACTCTGTTTTTGACGTTCTTGTACTTGCTGGAAAGATAAAAAGATCCTCTAAAACTTTTCTGTTGGGTAGATCTTCAGATTCAGAGCTTTTGAAGTCTAATATTACTAAACAACATTTCTGTCCTAGTTGTGCAGCCGAAAAGAAAAAGACAAAGTGCAACAAAAGCCCCACTGTTCATAAAAAGAAAAGAAGTAAGAAAAAGACAAGTGCACAAAAAAAAGAGCCGCACAAAAAAAATTAGAGAAGAAAAATGTGTGTAGCAAAAGAGGAGAATTTTCTGTGGTGCATCTTTTGATTCTAGTCCTTTGTGTTGCTAGTTGCTTACTTGAGCTAGGTCTGAGTCTAGACTAGTTCCAGCACATTGACTATTATTTTGGACTAATTTTTAATCTTGCATTATTGATCTTGAATTGTTGCTACACATATAATAGCCTATTCAAGCTCCACCTTCTACTAACCAGCCAGGAACAGGGCCTTGCAATCGTTGAACTCACGTCTCAATTGGCTTGTCATGAACCAGCCACCGGTTGAATCCTTCCTCGTTGCGGCTAGTAAGAACGAGTAAGAACTTGGTACAAGCATTAGCGTGTGATCACTCCACATCCTAGTAGTTGGTAGGACACACATATATTCTGTGCTTTCCTTTGTCTTCTACTAACAATGGCAGGGTCTAATACCGAAGGGGATGACGAGTGCATCTTAAGATCAGAATTCAACAAGTACGTGGAGGACAATTATAATGTGCTGAACAGCATCGGCGCAAACCTCACCAAGCATGCCCAAGACAGCGAGCAAAGGATGGAGTGCATTGAGCAGAGCATCTCCAACCTCGTCAACAGAATGGATCAGTTTGAGGGGGCACTGCACGCTGCTACCCCAAGATATGCGCCTTCTGTTGATGCTGCTGGACTTGCGGCCAACGCCGCATCCAATGCGGTTCCCATTCAGCATAACTGCCACTCCTGGGTAGACGAGGTCGAAGAGTATGAGAACGCCTACATTGCTGATACTGAGGCAGATGATGGTTTCAGTGTCCACAATGACCGTGCCCATCATCGTCTTCAACACAACCGCCAAGGTATGGCTAGAAATCCCAATCGAAATTTAAGAGAGGTAAATGATGATCCACTAGCTAAAGTCAAGTTTTCCATACCTCCTTTTGTTGGTCGATATGATCCTGATGTTTACCTGAGTTGGGAATTATCTGTAGATCAAAAATTTGCATGCTTTAATTTCTCTGAGGATAGGAAAGTTAGTACTGCTACTAGTGAATTCACTGATTTTGCATCCATTTGGTGGCATGAAATTTATAAAAAACCAAATATACCTAGAACTTGGGAAGCACTCAAATGAGCTATGCGATCTAGATTTGTCCCTTCTTATTATGCTCGAGATTTGCTTAATAAGCTGCAACATTTGAACCAAGGTGAAAAATCTGTAGAGGAATATTATCAAGAATTGCAAACTGGCATGTTGCGTTGTGTCTTAGAAGAAAATTATGATGCTAAGATGGCTAGGTTCTTGGGAGGGCTCAATCGTGAGATACAAGATATTCTTGATTATAAGGATTACACTACTATCACTTGTTTGTTTCATCTTGCCTGTAAAGCTGAAAGGGAAGTACATGGACACCATCCCAAGAGAAGAGGACACTTTAGAGGCTCTTCTTCCTCAGGCCAGACCCCGGTGGTGCATTCCAAGGCACCATCCACTGCTTCCGGTCGTGCGCCTCCGCCTGCTGCCACTACATCCACTCCTTCGCGTGCTATCGAGGTAGCCGCACCCGCGAAGGGCGCTTCTTCTGTTGCTTCCACAGGACGAACTCGCGACACACAATGTTATCGTTGCAAGGGATTTGGGCATGTGTCGCGCCATTGTCCAAGTTAGCGTGCCCGCCTTGTGAGAGAGGATGGTGAGTATACTAGTGCTAGTGACATTGATGAAGAAGAATATGCCCTTGTTGCAACTAACAATGCAGGTAGCACTGAACCACAAGAAGAGATCTTGAGTTCTGCATTGGTGGAGAAATACCCGGCCCTTGTTGTCACGCGTGTCCTTAGTGCACAACCAGTGCATGCTGAACAGAATCAATGCCACAACATCTTTCAGACATGGTTTGTTGTCAAAGAGCGTACTGTGCACGTCATTGTTGATGGAGCTAGCTGCAACAATCTCGCTAGCGTGGACATGGTCGAGAAGCTTGGCTTGACCACGAGTTCACATCCACACCCGTACTCGATTGAATGGTTAAATTCGTGTGGTAAGCTCAAGGTAACTAAAACTGCGCGTGTACACTTCTCCATTGGTTCTTACCATGATCACATTGACTGTGATGTTGCACCTATGGATGCATGTTCACTACTATTAGGTAGCCCGTGGTTATATGATAGAGATGTCATTCACCATGGTCGGACCAATCAATATAGTTTTATGTTCAAGGGTAAGAAAATTGCTTTGGATCCTATGACCCCTGTAGAGCTGCTGAACATTGATAAAGAGAGAGCCCAAAGAGAGAAACAGGAGTGTGATAAAACTGAAAATCAATGTGTAGCTCAAGAACACAACCCACCAAACGAACTTGGAGTTAAACAGTCTGAGATTAAATTGAAGGGTGTTGTTTTGTTAGCTACAAAAATTCCTTTGCATGATCCATTGGCTAACAAGGATTCATTGCAAGCATCTATTTCTTTGCCTCCTGTTGTTGCCACTAACCTTTTGCAGGAGCATGAGATGGAGTCCAGGACGACTCCAATTCCACAAGGTGAGGATGTTGAGGACATCGCTAACACGGTTGTGACTGCCACTCCTTTCCCTACTACTTCTTCGACGCATGGAGGCCTCAATCCACAAGCCGTTCCTTTCAAGCCTTTATCAGTAGTCCAGAGCCCCAAGGAAGGTCCAACTCCAAGCCCAAGTCGCAGAAAAGCCTATTTCAACAGTCCAGGAGCAGTCCAACTTCAAAAGGCCATAACATTCGCGTCCGAAGTCCGTTCTTGACGATCCACTACTCCACATAAAGCTTATTTCCTAAGCTTTCCAAAGGTTTTGGTCCCGCTGCCAGGTTTGGCCAGGAACGACGGGAATCGCCAAAATACACCACGTGACAGAAACTACCAGGTGCTGCGTCACCTCTTCTTTGGGCCAAAAGCCCATGTATTCCTAGGGTTGCATGTGTGTGGCTACCATCATGGCCGGCGCCCCTCCTCTGGCCACCGCTCTATTTATGGCCGCCGCTACCCTTCTTCTTGCGCGGGTTTTGTTTTGTTTAGTTATCCACTACGCGTGTGAAACTTCCTCGATTCCTTTTATATCGGCTAGATCATCAGGAACGAGCTCGGATCCCCAAATTGTGTGAGCTTAATCTAATTCCAGCAAATTTAGTTGCTTTTATCTTGTTCTTGCTGTGTTTCTTTGGTTGCATCGCAGGAATCGACCTTCGTGGTCAGGTCAGCCGTGTTTGGCATGGTTGATAACAAATTGTGATCATGGTTTGACGATTGCCAGCATCCACGCCTGTCTGGATTGGTAGCTGCTTCGCCTAGGTCACGTTCCACCCAACCTACAAATTCTGCATAAGTTCGACTAAGGACCGCGAGTCCGAATCGTCGACAGCTGGCGCCCACCGTGGGGCCTTTCTCAAGGCGTTCTAGTTTTCATCCAGAGGTTCGTTGAATCATGGCTGGAGCATATGATTCCGAGAACGATTTCGATCTCGAGGATTATGCCTACATTACGATGCCTTCCCCTAGTGATCCTGTTCCAATGGAGGAAACCAGGGGCGAGGACGTCCCAGAGGTCGAATCGACCCTCCAGGTCATGTCTATCGACCAGGAGGTGACTAACACGGGGTCAAAACCCACCGAGGTTCTTAATGCGTTAGAGGCTGAATCCGGTCCGTCATACGACTCTACTAAGGGGAAGAATGATGTTGACCAGGAAATCAGCCCGGAGAGGTTTGATCCTGATAACCTCCATCGTCTCTTTGATTTCGAGTCTGACTCGGAACAAACGGAGATGTTTTCTCCCTCGGCGACCTCTCTCCCTAGACAGTTCGCTGCCTTATCGGAAGAAACTCCTGATCAACAGGCTGCTAGGGAAGAACAGGAATGCAAACAAAAGGAAGATCAAGATCTCGAGCAACAAGACAACGAACTACGCAGAACAGCCCTAGAGGCTCTTCAAGATGCGCAGGCTCGTTACGATGCTGCTCAAAGTTCTTCCCGACGATCGCGTGGTCGCAAACGCCACCAGACACCCTCTTTGCCCCCGGAGCGTTTCCCGGTGGACGAAGAAACGGTAACACCTGGTGCCCCTAGGAGAAGTACGCATGGCCGACTTCGATCTATCGCGGAGGTCATGCGTAATTTTCCTCCTACGGTCACGGATGCGCAGAAACTGGCCTTCACCAGAATCCTGGCGGAGAGGTTGGATGAGGTCGCATCTGAGGCGACCCCTACGGCTTCTTCCCGATCGGCGACACGTTCCCACAACCGACAGCACTCTCACTCTAGTTCTGGTCGACGGAGTCACCCGCCACCTGTACCATCTCGGCAGGACAAGTCCAGATGGGCGCAGGATTCTCGTGATAGGGATCGAGTCCCTATCCACTCTCGTTTGGGGCCACGAGTGGCTTCTCCATTGCGTGAGGTTGCCCGCGATCCGATGGAGAGCCGCAGGACAGTTCACGGTCCCTACGTTGGTTGTAAGGCTTTCTCGCCCGGCCTTCGTGCGGTCGTTTGGCTAGACAAGTTCAGACCAGGGGCCATAGAAAGGTTGATGGAACTCAGAACCCGTCCGAGTTCCTCCAAATCTACATTACTGCCATCCAAGCGGCAGGTGGCGATGACCGGGTCATGGCCAATTACCTGCCAACAGTCCTCGAAGGACCGGCGAGAACCTGGTTGTTTAATCAACCCGAAGGTTCAATCTATAACTGGGAAATGCTGTGCGATGCTATCCTCAGCAATTTCCAAAATTGTTATCAGAAGCGGGTAAAGAGGATGACCTCCATCGACTACGGCAAACTTCGACCGAAACCTTTCATCAGTTTGTCAAGAGATTTGTCGGGGTGAGGAATACCATTTCAAACATATCTGATAGCTCTGTTATTAGGGCATTTAAACATGCCGTTCGATATTGAGATTCAATGAAGATTTGCTCATCCATCCTCCTCGATCAGTAGCCGATCTCTTTGATATGGCTGATCAATATTCTGACGCAGCCGAGGCTGTCGAATGGAACCGGATGGTCGATAAAGGTAACCTACCGCCTCAACCAGGTCTTAAGGACGCTAGGAAGGAAGATTCAAGCAAGAAGCCAGAATCTTCATCAGGCGGGAAGTCAAAGAAGTCAAAGAGGAATCGGTCTGGACAATACCGAGAGGTCGCGGTCGCAGAGAAGCCTCCTTCGACCAAAGGTAACAAGCCTTCGTTTAAAAATAAAACTGCTTCTGGTGGTCGTAGTGCCGACCAGCCAGAGAAGTCGACTAACCCGCAGGAAGGCAAGAAATGGTGTTCGCTCCGCAACTCCGCAGGCCACAACCTCAAGAACTGCAGGAGTTGGTTGAAACAGTTAGATGACTTCTACTAGGGGGTTGGACCGATGCCGACCTTACCAACTAAGGAACAAGCATGCGGGCTAAGAGACGCCGACGGGGACGAAGAGATGTCTTACCAGGTACCTCGTAATCATGTTAATGTTATTTTCGGAGGTTCCTCCTCTTTTGTTTCCAAAAAGCAATTTAAGGCATTTTATCGAGAGGTTAACCAAACGGAGACATCCCTTGGTGAACCTCAGTACCCCCGTTGGTCGGATACACCTTTGACGTTTGATCGCTCTGATTGTCCTGCGGGGCTTACCCGACCATTGAGGCTTCCTCTGGTCATTACCCCAATTATCAGTAATGCGAGAGTCGAAAGGGTCCTGATCAACGAAGGAAGCTCCTTGGACATCTTATTGGTCAAGGCGCTCGACGAGATGCAGATTCCTCATTCAAAGATTAAGCCCATAATCCATCCGTTTTATGGGATAATTCCTGGTCCCTCCATGATGCCGTTGGGACAGGTGGTCCTCCTAGTCACGCTAGGAGAACCGGATAACTTCCGAACAGAATTGGTTACTTTTGATGTAATTGATTATGATTCGGCTTACAACGCAATCTTTGGCAGGCCAACTCTTACTAAGTTCATGATGGCAACACACTATGCTTACCAGTGCGGTAAGTTGCCTGGCCCCAAAGGTGTCATCTCGATTCGAGGCAGTCGCAACGTGGCATTGACGTGTGACCAGCTATATTCGGAGATGGTGGACCAACTTCCCCTCCGGGACGCTCAGGTCACCACAGTCGCCGCTGACACCATCAAGGCTGCTCCTCGACCTGATGAGAAACTCAAACTAGTTCCATTGTACCCAGATGTTCCATCCAAGACAATTCGGGTCGG
The DNA here is from genome assembly GCA_019359835.1 of Pharus latifolius. Lineage (NCBI taxonomy): Eukaryota > Viridiplantae > Streptophyta > Magnoliopsida > Poales > Poaceae > Pharus > Pharus latifolius. The sequence continues at coordinate 23,772,644 of CM033322.1, forward strand.
ATCAGGCCTGGATGACAAATAGGAACTCGAGCTCATTACTTTCCTCCGGGCTAACGCAGATGTGTTTGCGTGGAAACCATCCGACATGCCCAGTGTCCCAAGGGAGGTAATCGAGCACAGCTTAGCAATTCAACCTGGACAGCGACCAATAAAGCAAAAGCTCAGGTGTTTTGCTGTTGACCGGCAGGAAGCCATCCAAGAGGGGTTGGACAAGCTCCTAAAGGCCGGGTTTATTCGCAAAGTCGATCACCCGGAATGGCTTGCAAATCCGATCATGGTCCGCAAGACAAATGGTAAATGGCGCATGTGCGTCGACTACTCCAGCCTTAACAGTACCTGTCCGAAGGACGACTTTCCCCTTCCCCGCATCGATCAGCTGGTCGATTCTACCGCGGGTTGCGAACTGATGAGTTTCCTGGACGCTTACTCAGGATATCATCAAATTAGCATGGCAGAAGAAGATGAAGAGAAGACTGCCTTCATCACCCCGTTCGGCACCTACTGCTATGTCAGAATGTCGTTCGGTCTCAAGAACACAGGTTCCACGTACCAGCGCTTGATGCAAAAGACCTTTCTTTTTCAGATGGGGCGTAATCTTGAAGCTTACGTAGATGACTTGGTTGTAAAAAGCACCAAAAGATTGTCTCATTTAGACGATCTCACTGAAACCTTCTGTAATTTAAATCGATTTGGAATAAAATTAAACCCGGAGAAATGTTCTTTCGGGGTTTCTTCAGGAAAACTTCTTGATTTTCTTGTTTGTTCCAGAGGAATTGAAGTCAATCCTGAAAAAATCAGGGCTATTGAACAGATGAGGTCTCCCTCGACCATGAAGGATGTTCAGCGCCTAGCAGGTCGCATGGCGGCCTTAAGCCGATTCATATCGCGACTAGGCGAAAGAGGACTACCTTTCTTCAAGGCCCTGCGAAAACATCACAATTTTGCATGGTCCGATGAGGCCGAAAAGGCATTTTATGAGGTGAAAGCATATTTATCCAGTCCACCGGTCTTGGTGTCTCCCGACAAAGGAGAACCATTACTTCTCTACTTGGAGGCTACGCCACACGCAGTTAACGCTATCCTGATTGCAGATAGAGAAGGAATACACAGACCCGTCTACTATGTAAGCGAAGTGCTTTATGGCCCTAAGGAGCAATACCCTGAGGTCCAGAAGATACTTTACGCACTACTGATGACTTCCCGTAAGCTACGACATTACTTCCAAGCACATAAAATCACAGTACCCTCATCTTTTCCATTGGGGGATATTGTCCGTAATTCGGAGAAATCTGGTCGGATCGCCAAATGGGCTGTCGAACTCGGTGCTTTCGATATCCATTTCACACCCCGCACTACGGTTAAGTCTCAGGTCCTGGCCGACTTCGTGGTCGAATGGACTAATCCTGAGCCACCCGTGCGGGTACCCGAAGAATTGGAATGCCCCTATTACTGGACAATGTATTTCGACGGTTCTCGTAGTTTTCAACACTCGGGGGCTAGAGTGATCTTAGTTATGCCTCAGGGAGAACAGCTTAAGTTTGTCTTTCAACTACACTTTGTTGCGACCAATAACGCAGCAGAGTATGAAGGTCTTCTTGTAGGGCTCCGGGCAGCAAAATTCCTCGGAGTCCGTTGATTAGTGGTGAGGGGAGACTCACAGTTGGTCGTAAACCAGGTAAACAAAGAGTACAGCACCTCCGATGAGACAATGGCTCATTACCTGGGGGAAGTGAGGAGGTTGGAAAAACACTTCAGTCATTTCGAAGTCCAATACATCCCGCGAAAGGACAACATTCTCGCAGGCCAATTATCCAAAATTGGGTCCTCACGCACATCCGCTCCGACAGGAGTGTTCGTTGAATACTTGGAACATCCTTCGATTATGACTTCGGTCGAGGATGATCCGGTAACAGTCTGTGTTACCAACCTCGGACAAGAACAGGATTGAACTCATCCATTGAGAGTCTATCTTAAACATGGGACCTTGCCCGAGGATGAAACCGAAAGCGATCGGTTGATTCAAAAAGCGTGTCTATACAAACTTATAGGAGTTTTGTATAGAAAGGGTACTCAGGGAGTATTCATGCGCTACGCTACATATCTCAAGAAGAAGGTAAATCCCTCTTGAGAGAAATTCATGACGGTGTATGCGGTGCGCACGCGTCATATCGAACACTTGTCGGAAAAGCTTTCCGACAAGGATTCTACTGGCCTTCGGCACTCGATGATGCCAAGAATATGGTCAAAACGCACAACTACAGAAATACATTCCACTAACCCATATCTTCTAACGGTTATAAGCAATCTAGGAAAAATCCGATAGAATAGGACGACAGCAGCGGAGAAGAGGCTTTTTACTATCGGTTAGACACTGGTAAACCGTTAGTGAAATGCAAACATTTTTTACTATCGGTCATTACTGTACAAACCGATATAATATATGAAATAGTACTATCGGTTTTCCATTCGTAACTGATAGTAAAATTACGCACTTTATACTATCGGTTCGTATGTACCAACCGATATAATATATGAAATAGTACTATGGTTTTCCATTCGTAACTGATAGTAAAATTACGCACTTTATACTATCGGTTCGTACTGTACCAATCGATATAATATATTAAATAGTACTATCAGTTTTTCTTGCGTAACTGATAATGAAATTACTGACTTTTTACTATCGGTTCTTACTGTACTAACCGATATAATAGAGTAAAGTTTACTATCGGTTATATAAAACAAACCGATAGTAAAATAACGTCATATAAACTAATTGTTATGACAGTGAGGACCTTATTTTACTATCGGTTTCTGTTTTTGAACCGATAGTAAAATTGTACAACTTAATTAGGTCGACCCCTGCTCTGCGCTCTGCATGTTGGAATCATTTCTACCGTACGTGCATCCACGCTCCAAGCTAGAGTGATCTGGAGAAGCTAGCTGAGAGGTTGATCATAATTACATCCCCCTCGGTATTGTCATCTTCTCATCACCTCTCTCTCTCTCTCGATCACTCTTTCAGACTCTCCCTCTCTCTTACTTGCAATTCATTAAACTAGATACATGTAGCTCCAAACTAGCTAGAAGGCTAGGTTGGCTAGCTAGCTATAGCTTGCTAAAGTTAAGCAGCTAGCTAGCTGGCTCTTCCAATTAATGCATCAAGTTAATTAGGGTTTCATATATACAAATCCATTTAATGTAATTAAGCAGCTATACACACATATGGCCTAGCTAATTATGTTTCATGCATATATGCATGCCCTGAGTCATTAATTATTTATTTCAATTTGTCAATTTTGTTAAATAATTGTAGATGGACCAAGAATATTGGATGTATAGAATAAAACGTACTACTGTTGAGTATTTGGAGGATGTGAATGGGTTTATTAAATTTGCTAAGCAAGAAAAGGCGAAGAAGGGAGAGAAAGATATGCATTGTCCTTGTATAGATTGTATGAACTTAAAAAGGTTCGACAACTCTGATCAGATTAGGAGTCATTTGATTCATCGTGGTTTTAACGCACGCTATACCCGTTGGATATGGCATGGTGAAGATCTTGAGAAAACGAGCACCGCTAGCACTCAGCAGCACCCGGAAGTGGATTGCAATAATGATGATCATGATCAGAACATTGATAATGTTCATTCGGAAGTCCATGTAGATGATGACAATTTAGATGAAATGTTACGTGATGTAGAAGAAGACTACAGCGAAAACGATTTAGCTAAATTTGAGAAATTAATTGTTGATTCTGAGAAGCCTTTGTTCCCCGGATGTGCAAAATTTACAAAGTTGTCTTCTGTGTTGAGATTATATAATTGAAGGCAAGCAACGGTTGGAGCGATAAGAGTTTCACGGCGTTATTGAATCTGTTAGCGGACATGCTTCCAGAGGGAAATGAGTTGCCAAGATCGGTTTACCAGGCCAAAAAACTATTGTGTCCGTTGGGAATGGAAATCGAAAGAATACATGCATACCCAAATGATTGTGTTCTGTACCGTAACGAGTACGAGGATTTGCATGTTTGTCCAAGATGCGGTGCATCGCGGTATAAGCATGGGGATAGAATTTATCACAATAGATGTGATGAGGTAAAGAAAGGGCTTTCGGCCAAAATTGTGTGGTATTTTCCTGTGATTCCTAGATTGAAACGGCTGTTTGCAAATCCGAAAGATGCGAAGTACTTGCGTTGGCATGTTGAAGGTCGGAAACAAGACGGAAAACTAAGACATCCAGCTGATTCCATTCAATGGAGAAACATTAACAGAACATTCGGTGAGTTTGGCGGCGAAGTGAGGAATATAAGGTTTGGGCTGAGTACGGATGGTATGAATCCACACGGAAATATGAGCAGTCGACATAGCACTTGGCCTATTCTTTTATGCATCTACAATCTTCCTCCTTGTTTATGTATGAAGCGCAAGTACATCATGATGTCGTTACTAATTTCAGGACCCAGACAACCCGGGAATGATATTGACGTGTTTCTATCACCGTTAGTCGAGGACTTATATAAATTGTAGAGCGAAGGGGTGCGGGTGTGGGATGGACATAAGCGAGAGAATTTCATGTTGCGGGCCATGATATTTTGCACCATAAATGATTTCCCGGCCTATGGAAATTTGTCGGGGTATAGTACGAAAGGAGGTAAGGCTTGTCCTATTTGCTTGGATGAAACTGAAAGCATGTGGTTATCGAACTGCAGAAAAACAGTGTACATGGGTCACCGCAGATTCCTTCCGATGCATCACGCCTACCGTAAGAAGAGGAAGTCATTCAATGGGAAGCCTGAGAAAGGATCAGCCCCAGTGTTTGTGACTGGCAAGGAGCTTTACTTGCGCGTGAAGGACATCAAAGTTGAGTTCGGTAAATGTTCTAAACCTCCGGGAAAAAATGTTTGGAAGAAGAGATCGATTCTTTGGGATCTACCATATTGGGATCACTTAGAAGTTCGACATTGCATTGATGTCATGCACGTAGAGAAAAATGTTTGTGACAGTTTGATTGGTTTGTTGTTGAACATTCTAGGAAAGACGAAAGATGGCATCAACGTTCGCCGTGGCATGCTCGACATGGGCATAAGGACTGAGCGTGCACCGTTGGAGAAGGGAAAGCGGACATACCTCCCCCGGCCTGCTATACTTTGTCAAAAAGAGAAAAAAACAGAACTCTGTCAGTGCCTACATGGTGTCAAAGTTCCATGCGGGTATTCTGCGAACTTGAAAAAACTTATGTCCATGAAAGACTTGAAACTGGTTGATATGAAGTCCCATGATTGTCATGTACTGATGTCATAAATGCTTCCCATTACTATCAGAGGCATTCTCCGAGTCAAAGTCAAAGAGACAATTACAAAGCTATGTTATTTCTTCAACACAATATCTGGCAAGGTACGTAAGCGTGTACTCCTAGCAAGTTAATTAGCTCCATTCGTGGAACTTGTCAGATTTTTTGGATCTGAATATTTGCTACAACTATGTCCTTGCAGGTAATTGATCTGGATGGACTGGACGATTTGCAACGCGATGTGACTACAACTCTTTGTCAGCTGGAGATGTATTTCCCTCCATCTTTTTTCGATGTTATGGTCCATCTAATTGTTCACCTTGTCAGAGAAATTAAGTTTTGTGGACCCGTGTTCCTGCGCTACATGTATCCATTTGAGAGATTTATGGGTATCTTGAAGGGATATGTAAGGAATCGACATCGGCCTGAGGGCAGTATCATTGAAGGTTATGCCGCCGAGGAGGTGATCGAATTTTACACCAACTATATGGCCGGGGTTGACCCAATTAGCGTTCCTACGTCCCGGCATGAGGGCAGGCTTTAGGGCATTGGAACGATTGGATTTAAAGCAGTCATCCCCTCTAGTGATCTGTATGCAAAAGCCCATTTTTGGGTCTTACAGCACATGACGGGGGTGGAGCCATACATACACGAGCACAAGAAAATGTTACGGAAACAGAATCCTTCGAAGCCGGAGATTTGGGTCACCAGAGAATATAATAGGAAGTTTGCTGGGTGGATCGAAAATAGAGTCCTGCAATCTTCTGAGGACGACGTAGATGAAGTTGTTACATGGTTGGCCAGAGGGCCTAGATTTACTGTAGGGACTTGGCAGGGGTATGACATCAACGGCTATTCATTTTACACAAGAACTCAGGACGAGAAGAGTACTATGCAATGTAGTGAAGTGACACTACTTGCTATTTTGGAGGATGCCAGGGTAGTAAGGGCACTCAACTCATATTACGGTGTTATTGAGGAAATATGGGAGCTCGATTATGTATTACTTAAGATTCCTCTGTTTCGATGCCAATGGGTCGAAATCCCTCGAGGTGTTAAAGTCGACAATTATGGGTTTACTCTCGTCGATCTCAGTAGAGTCGCACACCAAGATAATCCATTTATACTTGCTGAGCAAGCCACACATGTGTTCTACATCGTTGACCCGGCCAACCCAAAGTTGCACGTTGTCCTTCACAGTAAGAGACGTATTGTTGGGGTGAAGACGTTGTGGATGAAGAAGAGTATGATCAATTCGACGAACTACCTCCATTTTTAGATGGAATTCTTCAATATGTCCCTACCGAAGATATTGATGAAACAAGTTACCTGCGAGACGACCACGAAGAAAGATTATGGGTGGACAACCATTCTTGACTAATTTGCAATATGTAAGTGACGTATATTACTTGGATCTTTAATCGAAGAATTCTTCAAATCATTTTTCAAAAATTCTTTGGGAAAACATACGTGATGCATTGAGAATCATTTATGCAAATTTTCATTTCAATTGGAGTATATACTTGATTTGAGCAATAATTGATTATTTTCACAAATCAATATGAAAACTGCAAATTTTCATTCCATGATTGGTCTTTACTGTTAATTTATTTCAAAATTATTGGAAGTCATTTGCATGGGGTTTCAGGTGTCTTTACAAGTGCAAAATGATGTACTGAGACCCATATATAATTGTTCTCAGGAAAACCCTTTAGGGTCAATAACACTGTATTCTACTATCGGTTTCAATTTCCTAATTGATATGAAATTAATATCTACTATCAGTTTATTGTTCATAACCAATAGTATTTCATTTTGTGTTATGAGACCCTGTTCTACATTTTGGTTTGCTCTTGTACACTGGATTAATTTACTATCGGTTAATAATCATAAAACCGATAGTGAAATACAATGCAAAATGATGTACTGAGATCATCTGTAATATTGTTCTAAGGGAAATCCTTTAGGGTCAATAACATTGTATTTTATTATCGGTTTCAACTGCCAAACCGATATGAAATTAAACTATACTGTCGATTTATTGTTCATAACCGATAGTGATTTATATTGTGTTATGAGCCCATGTTCTTAATTTACTATCGGTTAGTAATAATAAAACCGATAGTGAACAATACCCTAACTTACATTGTATTTACTATCAGTTTGGTGGTTATGAACCGATAGTAAATATTCATATATTAGGTTATAACCTCGCACGATTTTCTCTCCAGTGCAACTGATCACATTCCAAATACTCACACGCGGAAAACCCTAGCTTCCCCGACATTCGCTTCTTCGCTCCTCTGCGCCACCATTGCCGATCGCAATCGGGTTCTCCACCGCCTCCAGCCACTGCATCGCGCCACCGCCTCCGACCACTCCACGAACCATTGTAAGTGTTCTTGACCAAACCGCTCGCGTCAATTGCTTAAATTTATATGCAATGGTTCATATGTGGTTCAATGGATTACAAATATAAAACTAGAGTAAAATTCATGAACTACAAACTTGATAGCTATGAGAATTACAGACTTGATGAAAATCACTAGCAATTTCTCATACAGTGTAGTCCACTATCGGTTTCTTATTTAGAACCGATAGTAAATACCATAAACTGAATTTTCTGTTAATTATTTCCCATTTTCTAATTTTCATCTGAAATTTTGGTTCATTTAAATTTTAACAGACTTTATGTTCCTGCAGAGAGACTAGCATAGTTTGCACTGCTAATCTTATACATTTTCCTGAATACAAACTTGAGTACTATCGGTTTTACTTGGAAAACCGATAGGAAATAGAGTATGTCATAGTTTGCACTGCTAATCTGAATTTTCTGTTAATTACTTCCCATTTTCTAATTTTCATCTGAAATTTTGATTCATTTAAATTTTAACAGACTTTATGTTCCTGCAGAGAGACTAGCATAGTTTGCACTGCTAATCTTATAAATTTTCCTGAATACAAACTTGAGTACTATCGGTTTTACTTGAAAAACCGATAGGAAATAGAGTATGTCATAGTTTACATTGCTAATCTGAATTTTCTGTTAATTATTTCTCATTTTCTAATTTTCATCTGAAATTTTGGTTCATTTCAATTTTAACAGACTTTATGTTCCTGCAGAGAGACTAGTATAGTTTGCACTGCTAATCTTATATATTTTCCTAAATACAAACTTGAGTACTATCGGTTTTACTTGGAAAACCGATAGGAAATAGAGTATGTCATAGTTTACACTGCTAATCTGAATTTTCTGTTAATTATTTCTCATTTTCTAATTTTCATCTGAAATTTTGGTTCATTTAAATTTTAAAAGACTTTATGTTCCTGCAGAGAGACTAGCATAGTTTGCACTGCTAATCTTATATATTTTCCTGAATACAAACTTGAGTACTATCGGTTTTACTTGAAAAACCGATAGGAAATAGAGTATGTCATATCGGTTTGTTATTGTCAACCGATAGTACAATGAAAAGTCTAAATTTTGCAGAGTTCATATTTCATTTGTGAAAAGAATCAACTATTGCTCAAATCAAATACATTTGAAATGAAAATTTAAAGAAATGATTTGCATTGCATGAAATATATTTTTCTGATGAAATTTTCCAAATAGGATTAATTTTACAATCAAGAGTTATCGAATGACCTTTATGTTAAGCAAGAAGGTATCAGTTCGACAACCCTTTGCAAATTGAGTTTACAAATCCACTTTAAATTTATTTTGAAGACCATGTTGATAGGAATTTATGATTTTTGGCCTTTTGAATGAAAATTTGACATTTTAACAAAAAGAGGTGGTTCATCATTGCCGTTCCATTTTAGTTATGAACTTTGTCATGTACCTTTCTTCATATCAATTGATGGTCTGTTCATGGAATTTTAGGTAAAGCCATGTCGGCATCTTCCTCGGCTGATAGTAGTGATTCGGCGAGGGCGAACGTAGATGGCGCTGCCTCATCCCAACGCAAGGGGAAGGCGCGAGGGGCAACGATGTTGGGCCGTTTGGCCAAACGCGCGGATCTTTCATGTGAGTTCAACCAGTTCGGGAGACCGATCGGGAAGAACGCCGGCCACTATGCTGCCTATGTTGGCTTGTTGGCGAAGGAAAGGGTGAAGATCACCGTCCAGAGCTGGAAGGACGTCAAGGCCGACGAGAGGAATAGGCTGTGGGCGGAAGTGAAGGTAAAATTAATCAAAATCACTGAACTCTTGAGTAATCACATTCCCTTGGTTTATCCCAGAGATTAGGTAAGTCCTGCTTATGTGCACCATTTGAAACAGGTCAAGTGAAACATCCCCGACGATGGTCCCAAGATAGCTTGCTTGAAAGACATGAACAACACATGGAAAACCTTCAAGAGCGTCCTCGTCAGTACCTTCCTCGCTAAAGGCAAATCTCCATACGAGAAGTACCCCTTCATAACAGAGGAGGTATGGGAGCAATTCACCCAACAGAAGGGGACTCCTGAGTTCAAGGTATGTATGGTTCCTTTGCTTGGTTACACCATTGTATGCAGTAAGCAGCGGTGCATTAATTTTCTTGTTTCTCGTACAAAGGCCCTCAGCGAGAAGAACAAGGCAATCCAGAGGAGGAATGACCACCCACACCGGCTCGGTTCTCGCGGCTATGCGGGGAAGGAGGAGCAGTGGAAGAAGGCTAAAGACGAGGCGTCGAATTTCGTCGACTCCCCTGACCTACCACTCTCCGAGATCCGAGATCCGCGATGCAAGTGATGGTGGCTGGCCAGAGGGACTGTGGCGTTCCCAAACCCCAGGGACGTCGAGGTCGTGCAGCGACTCGTAAGTTGGCTAACTTCCTGGTTGGAATCATAGAGTGTGGTAGAAAAAACTATGATCACTAGTGTGCGCACAAGTTTGTATTTATTTCTTCCTCACAATGGAGAGCTTTGAATGTAACAGATCTCTTGCTCGAAGGAGGCGACCGAAGGATTGTTCACTCCCCATAGGGAGAACGACATCCTTACCCGGGCTCTAGGGAACAAGGAGCATCCAGGGCGGACGCGAACCGTGGGGGTTGTGGTGCCATGGAAGGAAGGTTTCTCGGAGCCCAGGCAAAAGGCGAAGAAGGCTGGTAGCTGGAAGGAAAGGGAAGTGGAGCTATCTCAGAAGATACGGGCAGATGTGACTGCACAATTCGTGGACATGTTCGCTCAAATGAACGAGAAGTATGAACGCCTCAGCCGAGTTGTGCAGTCCAAGGGTTTAGATCCAGCTGCCGAGGTCAACGCTGCCAGGCCGAGTAGTTGCGGCTCGAAGGTTCACGTGGATCCGATGGACCTGCTTGAGGTATTGCAACTCTTGATCTATATATGCAGTTCGGTTGATGCCACTCCCGTTACGTTAGAACTGTTTCGCTAACCTGTTATAATTGTTGCAAATTGCAGAAGCCAGAGAGCTGTAGCCTATTGATCAACATAGGCGACAAACCTGTAGTGGTTGCAAACGGGGTCGTATACCTGTCTTGGGAGGATGTCCAGATCCACTGCGTACCTCTGGAGCCTGGATTCGCAAAGGTACAGGTGGACATGGCCCTCCCGGGCTATAGCTCTTTTCTGTTGCCCATCCCAACGGACAAAATGCGGACAATTGGCGAGGCATTGGGCTCGTACATACAGTGGCCCAAGAAGGGTGTTAGACTACAGGAGGTAAACCCTAGCCATTCTAGCTTACAACTCAGTTAATATACTCAATTTGCAAAATCTAACTTATGCGTTCGTACTTAAAGTGGACCGTGGATACCAGCTCACTTCCTGAGGACACCACCCCCGCCACAACGCATGACCGAGCTCCTTCGGCCCCCATGCCTCCTCCGGCGGCCTCAAACCCTTCGCCATCAAATGAGGCCGGCGGCACCGCACCCCAACCTTCGAAGGTATACACTCGCTCCCCGCCCAAAGGCAAGGCCAAACAAAGCCAGCCGGGTACGTTCAAGAACGGGTCCCCACTCGTGTCGGAGTACCTTCTGCGCAATATGGATCAAATAACCAGAAGTCTCCACGAGTGGTACCTGACCCGGTCTAGGCGCCACAGCAACTTCTTGGTTCACTTCAGGCCAGGTCATTTTCACCGTGAGGCCGGGAGCATACCGGTGGCCCACGAGGATTTGTTCGACCTCCTCAACTGGCGGGAGCTTGATATGTCCATCATACGGACTGGAGTCCTGTGAGTTTGCTGTTGTCTGAAGTTATCACAGTTCATTTCATAAATCTAATCACTTTGTATGCACTACTTACTAATGTCTACTTTGCATCCAGGTGCATGTATAGGCTGTCGTCGATGAGGGCATGTGACAAGGTGGGTTTCCTCGACCCAGAGAAAATAAGCCTCACGATGCTAGAGCACGACCAAGCACATGCGGAGGAATACATATCAAGGGCACTACTAGCGCAGCAGGACCGAGAGTTCATCCTTGCGCCATACCACCAAAGGTTAGTGCATTTCCTACTAATTTAACTCATTCTTGTATGTTACGCCTAACATATGTATGAAATGGTTTGCTTATATATGCAATGTAGGGGCCACTGGGTCCTCGCCGTCATTTGCCCATGGATGAATGAGGTCTATTACCTTGATTCGATGAGCGACAAGGTGGCGCATATTTTCACCCTCACGTGGCACAGAGACACGTAAGTAACACAGTTGTTTTAAATTTTTCTCTGACTAGCTAATTAATGATAACATATTAACCGGCAATGCTAAATTAAATACAAGGCTTTCAAAAATTATGTTAGTGCTGGAGAGAGGCATGACGCGTCGAAGGGCACAACAATTTCTTGGAAAGAATATGAGGTAATTAATACGGATGGAAGTACTCATGATGAGTCTTTTAATTTAAGCTTAATTAGTTCTTTCGAGTTAATGTGGGTTTATATCTTTGTATATGCAATTATCCCAGTGCCATCAGCAGCCACAATTGTGGGAATGTGGCTTCTATGTCATGAGATTCATGTATGACCTGATCAGGAGAAACTTTGCCCAATTCCCTAAGGTAACCATTTTTCCTGACTCAAAGTCGAACATTAATTGGATGTGACGTACGTTCCTAACTTTATACACGCATATATGCAGAGCGCCATGTTGAAAGAGCAATATGAGTTGCCTCAATTGAAGGAGCTGCGAACAATTTGGGCTCAATATGTGATGGAAGAAATGGCTATCAACGATCGATTGTAACTGACTTGTGTAATATATATTGAATGTGTTGATTGCTATATTTGTGAATAAACTCAATATGTGAATAGATTCATTGATGTATTTGTGAATAAACTCGATCAATATGTGAATAAATTCAATCTGTCCAATGCATGTGTATATTACTGTATTAGTGTATTTGTGAACAAATTCAATATGTGAATATTGGTGTATTTGTAAATATTGGTGTATTTGTGAATGATCTAATGTATCTCTGTATTGTTGTATGTATATGTGAAAGATTGCAGTACTAACCGTGTCGACTACATAACCGATAGGAAAAACTACACAGTACTATCGGTTATATACTACAACCGATAGAATAAATATTACAGTACTATCGGTTCATATACTACAACCAATAGAATAAAGTTTCCAGTACTAACTGTGTCTACACAATACTATCGGTTTAGATCCCAGCCGACAGAAAATAACCTACACAATACTATCGGTTTATATCCGAGCCGATAGAAAAAACGTACATAATACTATCGGTTTAGATCCGAGCCGATAGAAGAAATAGTCGTTAGCGATTAGTGAACGTTCGAAATGTAGATGTTTTACTAACGGTTTTCAACCGATAGAAATGTGCTACGTTTCTACTATCGTGCCGATCACTATCGGTAAGAGAACCGATAGTAGAGTGGATTTTTAACCTATAGTGAAAAATATTTCTGTAGTAGTGACGTGTCCTCAGTGTCAGTTCCATGTGACACAGGTTCACCAACCTGCCTATGCGTTGCAGACCATTCCCCTGGCATGGCCTTTTGCGGTCTGGGGGATGGATATTGTCGGTCCTATACCTCAAGTGGTCAATGGATACAAGTTCTTGTTCGTAGCCATTGACACGTTTACAAAGTCGATTGAGGCTGAGCCGGTACGCAATATTACCGCTGCTACAGCACAGAAGTTCTTCCATAAGAACATTGTTGCTCGATTTGGTGTTCCGAATCATCTCATTACGGATAACGGTTCTCAGTTCGCTAGTGGTCTTTTTTTGGATTACTGCGATCAGATTGGAACCAAGGTGTGCTTTGCTTCTGTGGCTCATCCACAGAGCAATGGTGCCGTGGAACGTGCCAACGGGCAGATATTGCAAGGCATCAAGAAACGTGTTTTCGATCGCCTTAAGACTCGCTCGGGGGCTTGGGCAGACGAACTCTACACTATTCTATGGGCGCTACGAACTACTTCTAGTCGAGCCACCGGTGAGACACCTTTCCATCTGGTCTACGGGGTTGAGGCTGTATTACCTACGGAAATTAGTATTGGATCTGTTCGGACAGATCAATTCGAACGAGTTGATCAAGGCGAACAGCGATCGCAAGATCTCATCCTCCTAGAAGAAAAGCGTGATCGTGCTTTGATCAAGTCCGCGGTATACTTGCAAGCCTTGCGCAAGTACCATGACAAAAGGGTGCGACCACGTAGTCTTCACGTGGGCGATCTGGTTTTACTAAAATACAAGACCAATCCAGTCGCAACAAGTTTTCCCCGAAGTGGGAAGGCCCTTATACTGTTGTTTCAGTGCCGCAATCAGGATCAGCTCGGTTAGCGATGAAGGATGGTCGAATCTTATCCAATACTTGGAACATCGATCAACTACGCAAGTTTTACGTGTGAGTATCCAATCCTTTTTCCTTTTCAATTAGCATGGTTTAATAAAACAAATGCTTTTGTTTGTTTCATATGTAGAGTATTTCCCTTTGTGCCCATGTGTTGTGAATTTGGCTCAAGGGCTGGTCGCCGGTGGTTATATCGCCACAATGCCCTAATCGGATTCGCCGGCCGATCTCATGATCACTTCCAGACAAGACACCCCTCAATAAGCCGTTTCTCAACGCACACGGGGCTTGCTGGTATGTCCTTGGTCATCAGAGTGGCTGCCGGTTTGCAACTAGGTCAGGCATTGCATTGAATATAATTGCTGGCCTGGTCGAGTATCCCTGGTCATCGTTGCACCCATATCTTTCCTGTGCTTATAATACTAAGTCTTCAGTATATATAGTCACAGGCGGGGCTAGGGGAATATGGTTACAATATAAAACAAAAAGAAGTGCTTTCTTTCGAAACGAAACCAAAATAGGCATGCATTGCATTCTATAAACTGTATCTGTACAAGTATAAGGATTTACATAATGCCAAGCTCGTTCAAGAGTTTATCTGTAAGAGGTTTAACTTCCTCCATGATAACCTCAAGTTGGTCTTCACTCTCGATCTCCGCCTTTCCTACCAATGGATTTAGATCCAGATCTAGGCCATGGTGAAGACAGAACCGGCAGAGAATGGCAGAGGCAGCTATCGGACTCTTGTTTTGATCGCCTCTTGTTGTCGCCTAGTATCTTCAGGAAGATACTCGAGAAGTGATTTCGCTTGGGCTGCGACCATTTTGGACCAATCACTAAGGCTAAGGTCGTTCGCCGTGGTTTCGACCACATCAGCCCTTAGTAGACTGGCCACCATCTTTAGTTTTTCAAAGATGTCTTGTTGAGCCTTGCCGTAGGTTGAGAGAGATGTGTTTATATCTTTGTTCTCCTTGCGGACAGAATCGATGGTCGCCTGGAGGTCTTCTTTCTCTTGACCAAGCTGGCTTATTTGATCAACTTGTGCTGCAGTAAGAAGGTCGTTACAAGCAATCCGAGCGACAAAATTAATTCGCTCTGGTCGGAAGTTGACTTACATGAGAGCTGCGATCGCAGTTTGCTGAGTTTGGCCTCTAGATCTGAAATTGTGGTGGCCGCCCTGAGATCATGGTTTTCCCGATCAACAAGGCTCTTCGTCAGAAAGTCATTCTCTCTGTGACAAAAGAAACAATTGTCATGACAGGTCTATGATCAGGCAAACCAAAGAACATCTTCCTTACTCCTGCAAGCAATCCTTTTCCTCTTGCATGGCCTCGATGCTATCCGCCATAGCCATCAATCTGGTCACCATGCGGGTCAGTTCCTATGACATGGAGGGAAATCAGTTGCAAAATCTGAATGATCCTATGCAAAGCTCAGATACCATAAGGGGTGTTCGACATACCTCAGTATATTCCCGGAACGACCTGTTCTTCGGGACGATTGGAGGCCGAGTTGATGGACTCACCTTATCCCCGGTGGGAGCAGCAGATGAATATTCCTGCTGAACCTCATTTCTTGCCGGGGTCGCAGATTTTAATACCTGCGATTGGGCCTCCGTGTCAAACTCATCCACAACGGCCCGGACGACTTCCTGGACCGGAGGGATAGAGCTCTCTTCACCAGAGACTTCAGTGACAGAGGGAACTTCGACCCTCGCCAAGGCTATTGGGGGGTTCGGCACTGAATCTCTACGCCTAAGCAAGAAAAGAAACTGTCGGTTTCATGGTTGATCGTCACAGTCCAATCCTGTATGAACAAGAGAGAATTCTTACCTTAGTTGAAATTCCATCAGCTTTTGGGATTTCGAAGACGGTTCCCCAAGGAAAAGAGGACAATCGTCGTCCGTTCTGATCTTCCTCTTTGTGAACAAGACCTTATCTTTTCCTCCCTGTGTGTACCAACCTGTAAGCACATACCTGAGGAATGATGAAGATCTAGGCGGTAAGAATTCTTACCGAGGTAATCTGCTCAGTTGGCAGGGATGCATCCGACGGTCTGGATGTCTCGTGAGCCACCGGTGCTGGCATTTCGTCCACGACCATGAGATTGGAAGTGATCACGGGGTCATGCTTTGTTATTCCCGCTCCTGTCGTCAAGAGCGGAGTGCTCGCCTCCCTAGGACTAACAAGAGTCATAGGGGGAATTTCTTCTTCCTGTACAAGCGTGGCTTGATGAACACGCACGTGGATGAAATTGTAACACTCAAGACTGCGAGGAATCTTACCGCAGTCGCCCCCTCGACCAAGGGGGAGAAGTTACAGACCCTGAAGCCTCCAGGGCTTCAGGAGCAGAGGTCTCACCCGCGACCACAGGATTCTCGGTGGCCGCGGGGTCCGCAGTAGCTGCCTCTGTCTCTGCGGGACGAGGTAGTGTTTCGCTGGTTTGAGGAGTCGCCACCTTCCTTTTCCAGCGAACCAGAGGAATGTTGTCTTCCTCCTCCTCGCTCCCTTCATCCTGTACGACGAAGAAGTAATTCCAGTTCGTACCTAGGGTAACAGGAGGCACATAATATCTTACCGCAGTTTTCTTCGCGGTAAGGGGACTTCTATGCAAGGAGCCTTCCCTGGGAATTTTCTTGAATTTCTTGGGGGCGGGTTCCCTCACTCCAGGCTTTGAAGAGATTTTCTTCACTCTCTTCATCGTCGGCTTTCCCAGGAAACCGATGCTTTCACTCGGATACGTCGCCTCGGCGAACTTCCCCAGAAGCTGTGACATTTCAATGCCCTTGTTAGTACAAGACACACAGATGACCTACAGACAGAACCTAACGAGAGACGACATACCTTTCGACGTTCTTGCCTGAGGTCATCGCTTGCATTGATCAAGCTCTGGGGGCGAGGCGATCCCTTAATTCCCTCCACCTCGGCACTGTATGCCTTAAGGAGGTAATTTGTCCGTTTCTCAATCTTGGACAAAGGCAAAACTGTGTCACCAACAAACAAGTTAACAAACACGACATTCTTTCAGAAGAGATGTACGTTCTTGTTGGCTAGATGACATACTATTGTTGTAGTCCAGGGTGCTGTCTGCCATGGACTGGATCTCCCAAGCCGGATAAGCCCTTTCACGCAGGGGGCTCACCCGATTCTTCACAAAGTCGCGTACAATGTCGCGAGCTGTTAGTCCTTGCTGGACTAAGTGAAGAATCACTTCGACTTGTTTCTTCTGCTCTGCATTCAGAGCAGGGAGGGAATCCAACTCGCTGGACTTCTCTGGCCGCGAGTTCACAAACCATAACCCACTCTCGGAAGGAGGGGTACAATAGAACCATTTCTGGTACCACCCATGCACGGAGTCTCGTAGGGGTGGGAAGGGATACTCTTTCTTCTCCCTTATCCTGAAATAAATGCATCCAGCGGCATTGGCGCTCTTCGACCATGCCGAATAGTAGAAGTGTCGGAAGAGATCCACACTTGGATACACTCCGACGAAGGCTTCACACAGATACTGGAAAATCGCCAGGATCAGGACAGCGTTCGGGTGGAGATTCACCAATTCCAACCCGTAGTGCTCCAGAATCCCCTTCAAGAATCGACTTTCAGGGAATCGGAACCCGCAGCGCAGGTACTCTTCAAAAACCACCAACTCGCCCTCTTGGACGATTGGGGTTTCTTGATCTTTCCCCACGGGTCGCCAATTGATCAACAATCTTGGGGGAAGGATCTCTTCCTTCTCCAACGTCATCAAACTCTCCTCCGTGTGATGAACTGATCGGCTCCAAGACGTCATTTTTGGAAGAGATTGTGGAGGAAAGCTGGTGGCTTTGGGGGCGATGGAAGATGAAAAATGAGGGTTTTGAGCGACGGAAGTTCTAAGGCTGGAGGCTGGATGTGTGGCTTCCTCAAGAAGCTACCTGCTCCTTTTATAGACCCGAGGCGACGTTCTACTCAGGGTAACATTACATTGAATATTTTATCTATTTCCCATAATGGATGTTTTCTTTGGTAAACCCGTTATACGTTCCTCGCACCGAATCCAAAACGAAATGTCTTCTTCGTTTCGAATTTGAGGATTAAGGGTGGACACAAAAACGTGAAAAGTTCTACAAAGGATTTTCGGAGGACATTATCCTTCATGTTTCCTATAAACCTTCACGTGTTGATCCTAAAGACATTATATGATCATTACGAAATGCTGTCATTATTCGGTCAAGTTGCTGTGTTATCAGAACTATGTTTCTGATCGGACTTCTACTCTAGTCACAAGTGGTGGACTTGATCGGATTTTAGTTCTGATCACGGTAACCTTCCAGATCGAATATCAGTTATAACCACGGCTTTGGATCTGATCGTAACATCAGAACTAATCGTGGTGTAACGTATTAATGCGTTTCTGGTCACAGTACTCGAATTTACCTGTGCAAGAGTGGTCGTAAAGACATTACTTATGGCCATATTTTCACACAGAAGTTTTGAAGAGTTTCCATATTATGTAAGGTAAAAGAAATCTTTATTTCTGACAATCTTTACATACAAAAAGGATGCCGGTGACCAGAGCGTCGACCTGATCCAAGAGGAGTTTACAAAGTTCTCCTAGGGACATGTTGTCATCAGTAGGATCTACACTGACGACCCCAAGGGAACTAACAACTACTCTAAGTCTATCTACATCATCCCTAACAAGAGACGCACTATTATTCCTGATCAAATCGGAGCTGGTGCGCCTCTTCGTGGGATCTTTCAAAACATTCTGCCAGGAGCAGAATCGCCGAAGACATCTCTTCGGTCTTCTTCTCCGAGGCCTCTTTTTCCCCTTGGAGAGTCTGTTCAAGGGGAGGAGGCGGAATTTCGGCAGGCTGGTCGCTGGGGGCTCCAACAATTTTGATCTCCTACATTTGCAGATGTTAGTTTCAATAACTATAACAACAAGCAAAGGGAGATGGAAATAATTACCCGTCCTTGCAAGTGACAGGTTGAATTGCTTCCCCCAGAAAGTAGACCACCCGACAAAAGCCAATGATCATCAGATGGTGAAAGTGCAACCTTTCCACCAGAAGATTGCTTCCCCAACACAAGTTGTGGATTATCTGGTCGCAGAGAGACTGCCTGCCGACCAGAAAATCGATCACCTGAACAAAGACGGGGATCACTGGGATGAAATGGAGAGAGCCGAGAAGAATGCCCTAAGGGACCATCACGAGCCTCCAAAGGTAGAGATGAAGGTTCAACCTGCCGAAGTGCATGAACAGGAAGAACTACTGGAACCAAAGGAAGAGAGAGCAATGATGCATCTTTCACCTTTATTCTGCTGGAGGATCCCTCGTCAACCTTGGGTTTCTTCCTTAAAGGCGATAGGTCTTTGGATGTCTATGAATCCTGCTCAAACTCGAGTGACACTTCTTCTTCATCACTTTTAATCTCGATGATGTTTTGATCTGCCATCGAGAAGTGTATGGAAGAGAAGGGAAGATGGCTTTGAAAGAAAACTTAGCCAGGAGAAAAGTTGTGAAGTTTTGAAGTCTAGAGGCTTCGGTATTTATAGCCGCCGGGGTGACGGTTCAGTTTCCGAATGCCTCGAGTTTTTAAAACATTTACAATTTTACCTCGGGTTATAAAACATTTTCTATGGCGCCATCATTACCCGTCACATATTACCCAGAGTCTGTCTCGGGGAACCAACCGCCACACTTAGTGCGCCACTAAGTGGAGGATTTGAAGCGTCGGGTTAAGTATCCGATGTAAGTCTTGAAATTTGAAGTAAACACGTCTTTTTGTTCTCTTCAAATTTGGGGGCTAGCTAACGAGGATTGATACCCGAGCTAGTTCAAATAAGTACACAACTGGTTCAGGACAGATTCGAGCCAGACGAGTATCTATTAATGCGAACTCAAGTTACTCCGAGAAGCACAGGCATGTGGTCGCAAGCTTTATGTGATCAGACCGTAGACAGTACGCGGTTAGAAGTTCGTATGCAATACGCGAACAGAGGGCTGCGGATAGTGCGCGGTCAGATAATAACAAACAACGCGCGGTCAGAACACCTTTGACCAGGGGACGCAGGATTGTTCTGTCCCTACAACACGGATATCCCGAGTATCTCGAGGATCCCTCCATGTATGGAGACAACCGTCAGGAGGTTAATACGTGCAGTTATCCCAAAATAACACGTGTTAAACCTGCGTGGAGATTAGGGGCAGTTACCAAAACTACACCCGAGCAACTGTTTGATGCCGCTATGCCTTGGCACCCTTTCGACCAGTTTAAAATGGTAAGCCAGTGCATCAGACAAGGGGATCAGATCGAGCAATTGAAACACCAAGAGAATCAGAAGACAATAGTCTAAGTTAGCTAGCTTTCACAAGTCTTCCAGGCATTGTCTTGTATACACATATAGGAAAAATCTTCGCCTGTGAAGATCTTTTCCATAGCTTTGTAACTCTTTTCTACCACATATAGTGAAATCCTAACAGGACGTAGGGCTATTACTCCCACCATCGAGGGCCCGAACTTGTATAAATCTCTCTGTGCTCTAGTTATCTTTGATTCATCATACCTTCCCGGAGGGGCGCCCTGAAAGGTCTCACAACCTACAAATTTTGCATAAGTTCGACTAAGGACCCCGAGTCCAAATCGTCGACAACGGCGTGCTCTTCTGACTCTCCTTCATCGTGCTCTTCTTTGTTCTTCCCCTGGAAGCTAGCTTCTTACTGCCTTGCCTCCTAGTCGGCATCAGCTTCGTTGTCGGACCGGTCGGCTGGCTTGTCGGAGGAGGGGTCGGCTGGCTAGTAGGCTAAGCGTCAGTGTGCATAGGGGTAAGAACCTGTATAGTAATGGTCACTAACTCCGAGGGCTATTATTACAGTGCGAAATTATGAAACCGGTGGGGGAATTACCTCATCCAGGACGATGTCCTTCTTGGGCCATTGCACGAACGTGTGCACCACAGCCCCAAGAGTGGTAATCTCATCGTTCGGCGGTTTGTCCAATGGAAATCCCTTGCAATGTCTGAGGACAACGTCCACCTGGACCCGTGCAAAACCCTCAGATAGAGAGACACCGTGGATCATCGTCCCCGTCGTGCATGGTTGCACCATCCCACGACCAACCTCGATAGGGAAGAGACCGGCCTGCACCATAAGCTTGCAGGAGGCGGGTTCCTACAAATAGTGCATATTAAGATGACATTAGGGTACGCATTGAATTTCATTTTCGAATGAATTAACAAAGAAAAGCAATCATTACCTATAGAAAGTCCACCAGATACTGTCGAGGGGACTCCGGATGCAAAGCCCCGGCATGGACAAGCAGCTACTACGGCGGCCAAGATCGGGGATCTGTAAGTCCACTATTGCAGGGGGATGCCCTGGGACTGTCTTATCTCCTCATACATTGCCCACCTCTACGCCAACTCTTGACTGAGTTCTGCGTCCCCCTGGTAAAACTCTGATCAGATCTCCTCCTTGATTCATTCGTCGCGGGCTTTGTAGGATCTCTTTCTCCTCTTAGCCACCTCCTCATCATCAGCGAAACCTGCCCTCCAAGGCATAGTGGCACCTAGGCCGCGCACGCGGCCCGGATGCTCCTTATTTCTCAGCATCATCATTAGGATATCTCTCTCCCTACTAGGGTTGAAAGATCTGGATGACACCTGTGCACTCAGCGCCGCCTGCAACAGGAGAACTTAGTAATACAACTCATTGCATGCGTGTTACAAGGATAGTAAGTTAGAGATCTTACCAACCAGTCAATCGCTTCCCTGTCTGCAGGATTATTCACCGAGACGCTTCCGGAGGAGGTCATCTTCGATCTTGCTCGACACCAATTGCAGGCGCGCACATCCGTTATCCCCGCATAAGGAGTGGAGGCCAAAGACTGGGAGGCCTCCTCGTCCTGCTTCCTCCATAATGCCTTCTTCCCCACATACCCACCGGTGCCTAGTCTGTGCCGGTGGGTATTCTTCGCTTGGATAGCCTTGCCCTTCTCACTAAGCACTTGGAACTCAAGCATGCCCTTCATCTCCACAAACTGCTGTCATGCCTTGGGAGTCACAGAAGGGTAGTCATTGAAGGGGGTCTTTGACTCCTTCATATACTAGTTGACAAGATGGCTTTTGAAGGTCTTCCAAGCCTTATTTATTGCCATCAGTGCCGTCTGGCGGATGGTGAGCTGGCAATCCTCGGGAATGTGAAACGCCGCCTGCACTTCTTTCCACAGCTCTTCCTTGCACTCTCGGGGCACTTCACGCCAGTCGGAGGTGGTGATGGGCACCCGCTCCCTTGCCACTTTGCCACATAGTGAGCGATACTTACCGACTAGTTTCTCCAGAGCTTCCGACAGCCCATTGTCGTCGAACTCTAAGTACTGCTTTTCCCGCCTGTCGAGATGCGCGCATTTCGTCCGGCCTCGCCCCTTTCTCTTCCGCGGCTGAGCCACGGTGGACGGGGCGACGTCTGGACCAAGAGTCTCATTGCCAGAGAGGTCGCTCTGACTCCCCGACCGATTCATTTCGTCATCGGACATATCAGTTGCTAACATACACAATTGTATCAAGAACTACATACTAGCATATGAACTCAAGATGTATCAAAAAGCAAGGTAAGTATAATGGCTAAGGAAGCAATCGAAGAATTAGAGAACAATCTTGAATATTTTGTACCTATCACATGATGGCCAATAGATTTTTGCATCGAATTTTTATGATAAATCTGACTCTACTAATATGAAAGAGGCCAAGAATAGGTCCAAAACATAAAGGAAATAACCGTAAATATTTGCAAAAATAAGGTGTCAACATTGGTATAAACTCATGAGCTATAGTAAGGAAAATCATCACCTAAACCCATAAGTTAAAAATTGTCCAAGATTGACACAAATTAGTGAGCTATAGCAAGTCAAATCAGAACTAGCACCCACAAGTTGAAAATTGACCTAGATTGGTACAAACTTGTGATCTATAGTATTGTAAATCCATACCAAAACCTATAAGTTGAAATTGACCAAAATTGGGAAAAACTCATGCGCTATATAGTAAGGCAAATTAGCGCTAAAACCCATAACTTAAAATTGATCAAGATTGACACAAAATCGTGAGCTACAGTAAGACAAATCAGTGTTAAAACCTATAGATTGGAAATTGACCTAGATTAGCACAACTGATGAGCTATAGTACAGAAAATCAACATTAAAATTCATAAATTTAAAATTGACTAAGATTATCATAAAATTGTGAGCAATAGCAAGACAAATTACTGATAAAACCCATATACTTAAAATTGACCAAGCATGGCAAAAACTCACAAGCTATAAGGACAGTGGGGAGGCAACGGAGGTGGTCGCGTCGGACGGTGGGAGGCCGGAGAGAGGCAGCGTGCAGCCGCCGGAGAGCTAGGGCAAGTGAAGTGAAAAGTCACAAAGTGTGAAAATGAGTGAGACAAAGCCCATCTTAAATTTTATAGAGAGATTATCACAGACAGTTCTGACCACAGAACCGTCTCAAATGAGTGTGTTTCAGATTGCAAAGCACTATCACAAACGGTTATGAGTTCAGATTGTGATAGTTGTCTTTCACAAACGGTTCTGAACTCAGAATTGCTTGTGATAGTGCTTTACAATCTGAAACTCTGAATACTGAAATTTCAATATCCGAAAAGCATCAAGTCTTTGCAAATGATGTCCAAATGCTCCAAAACTTGGTGGAAACCTCAGAGACATATTTGGAGCGTAGAGAAATCAAGTTTGAAAGATTTTGGTGAAGAAATTGGAAGTTGGAAGCAATTTTGTGCTGTAGGTTTCATAATATCGGAAGAGAGGAACTCGAACACTTAAATATTGCAAATGAACTCCAATTGCTCCAAAAATAGGTTACAACCTTAAGAGTCCCATGTGGAGCATGCTCAAATAAATTTTGAATAATTTGACCAAAGATTTTGAGGATTCACTCAAATTTGCCTAAGGAGTGGTTTTTTATCGATCTTGACAAGGTAAAAACTTTTGAAATATTGGGAATGTGGTAAAACTGAAAACATGCATGCGTTTTGTTTTGATTTGATCTAAGTGTTTTGTGTACAACGTTTGCACAAACAATTTGCACAAAAAACGCAGCCTAATTTTTGCAACTTCATGCCATCTTCTTTACATACAAATGGGGACTTTGATCGACAATTTGCACCTACGTACGTACACACTCATATTATCATCAACTTTCCACTTGCCGCAGCCGTACAAAGCCAAGAATTAGAGAATAAGCTATACCAATGGAAACAAAGAGATAAGGACAGTTGATTACCTTTAAAATATAACCCTTCTTGGTGATCCATACAGATGTCACTAGTTTCATCGGTATCTTCAGTATCGAACTGTACGGCATCTCCAAATGGAGGCATCTCATCGAATTGATTGTATTCTTTCTCGTCTATGACATTTTCGACTTCAACAATCCTTCTCTTCCCATGAAGGGCGACGTGTCACTTCTTATTGGCCGGGTCAGTGACATAAATGACCTGAATAGCTTTCTTTGCAAGTATGAATGGCTTATCTTTATAAGCAACTCGATCGAGATCCACAGAAGTGAAACCGTAACTGTCAACTTTCACACCCTGTGGGATTTGGACCCATCGGCATCGAAACAGGGGAATCTTGAACAGTACGTAATCAAGCTCCCAAATTTCTTCTATGACCCGTAATACGAGTTCAATCCACATACTACGCTTGTTGGGCCTATCTTGCTAAACTCCTCATGAAAAGCTTCTGTGCTCACTCCACTATTTTGCATAGTGCTCTTTTGATTTTGAGTTTTCGTGTAAAATGTGTATCCATTGATGTCGTATCTGTAGGAGCGAGGATGCCGACTAGAGGGGGGTGAATAGGAAGCTTTAAAAACTTCAATTTAAAACAATTTTTGCAAAGAAAGAACGAATGAATTTATATTGCACAATTAAAATAGAAGAGAGTAGAAGACAAACACAAGATTTTTCCCGAAGTCTCGGAGACTCGCCCGGTCTCCCCTACTCCTCGTTGAAGCACTCAAATGAATGAGTCTTGCTTCAATATCCACGAAGGATATTATTCACTAGTGGCTACTCCTTATCCACTCGGGAAAGGCGAGCACCAATGCCTTTTACAATCACGCCGAGTCTCTCCGACAATCTCCGAACAGGAGAGGTCAACAGCCACGCCACCAAACCGTCTAGGTGAGGGCATTCACCAAGAGTAATGAGCAGCAAGGTATCTTCTAGACCTCCAACACGCACCGAGAAAACTCTAAGTATACAAAAGTGATGCGAACTGAAAAACTCGGTGGATCACAGAGCTCACGACTTGATCAAAAGATCAAGATTTTTAACTCTAAAACAAATGCTCAAAGTGTATATGAGAAAAGGAGGCTACTTGGTGTATAAAACAATAGTTCGAAGCCTCTATTTATAGCCTCAAGAAACAAACTAGCCGTTGGAGCTCAAAATAAAAGAAACAGTGCAAACTGACAGTTAGTTTGGGTCACGACCAGAAAGAAGTAAAACCCGGAGAAAACTCAGCTAGCCGTTTGAGGTCATATATGGAAACAAAATAGCACAAATTGACAGTCAGTGTGTCAAACTGACAGACAATGTGTACCTCAACGGCTGACAAAAATCACGGATAAAACTTTGCTGATCGTAGAAGGA
Source organism: Pharus latifolius (assembly GCA_019359835.1). Lineage (NCBI taxonomy): Eukaryota > Viridiplantae > Streptophyta > Magnoliopsida > Poales > Poaceae > Pharus > Pharus latifolius. The sequence continues at coordinate 23,798,370 of CM033322.1, forward strand.
AACTAACACCACATACAGTCAATATCATAAACTGACAGTTAGTATCGACCACAAAAACGACCAGTTAAAACAAAAACTTAAAACAATCAGCTCGAGGTCGAACCTCATACTGACAGTCAGTATAGGTCAAAAGAATGTTGGATCAAAAAACATGCTCTCTGGACAATTGTCAGTTTAACCAGACTAACATTCATACTGACAGTCAGTATAGCACATTGAGAGTCAACGTGAATAAAAATAGCCATAAGTTTTAATCCAGAGATCCGATTGAAGTGTTTGATAGCTCGTTTGAAAGATAATTTAAAGGGATATCTTTTTGTCAACAGAAGAAAAAAACCAGATCTGTCTAGATATTTCTAAAAAAAGCAAAAACACTTCTGCTGTCAAAAACTCAACTGAAAAAACCAAATCAAATCCAACCGAAACAAATGAGATGCAATGACCTAGCAGTTTCTCGGTTTATGCTGGAAATGTAGAGAGGACTTGCAACCCCTCTTTATAATACGGTTAAAACTAAGAAATAATTTCCTAAACCAATCAAACTCCAAACACCGAGATCGGTCAAAATAAAACCAATATTACCTCAGGTCCTTTGCATCTTTAACATGTGATTTGCGTCTCGTCTTTGTTCCTTGCGACTTGTGTTTTTTTCCTTTTACGTTGAGTTCATCCTGATCATCTTGAATGTCTTCCCAACCGAACTCTGTATCTTAAAAACACAGTTAGTCTGAACCGCTTGTTTTCATTAATCATCAAAATCAGATCAGGCATAAAAGCCTAGATGCAACAATCTCGCCCTTTTTGATAATTGATGAAAACAAATGTTCGATAATAAAAAATAAATAACTCCTCCTGAGTATATGCATGAGATTAAAAGATCTCCCCCTGATCATAAGTCAAGATCACATATAACATCCACATCACATATATATAAACGATAAGCCATCCACAACATATCCAAAAACACATCATGTAAGATAAACATCAAAACACATATAAGAAAAATATCCATGTCATACAAAATATCCAACCATAACCATAACAAAAACATATCATATCAACCATTAAAATATATAGAGTCATACAAAATAATTCTCCCCCTTTGGCATCAAGCACAAAAAGGTGGGAGCTAGTACAAAAAGAGCCTAAGGCTCATCATCTGAAGAGAAGCCTAACACGGTTGTATCCCCGAAGCTTGCTGGAGATCCAATCGGGTCGACGGCTGGTGAAGTAGGTGGAGTGGAAGCTGGGGCTGCAGAAGCCGGTGCAGTAGGGGCTGGAGCCGCAGGACCTAAAGCTGATCCTGGCGAGGAAGAAGCTGGGCGGGCCCTCTTGCGAGGGACAGATGCACTAGACGAAGGCAGGCGAGCCAGAATCTGCTCCTGTTGGGCAAGCAGACGAAGCAGAATCTGGTGGTGCTCTGCCTGGGTGCTGAGGATCTGCTGCTGGGTTTGGATCACCTGCTGGAGCTGAGAGAAGGACGAAGATCCAGGGCTCATGTCTCCAATCGGTGCAAGAACTGGTGCCTGTCCTGCAGCCTCATCGCCTGACTCATCTGCAGCATCGTCATCAGATGCGGAAGAGGCGAGACCTCCTGCAGCTGCAGGGCGAGCACCAAGACGCCTGTCGGCCTACCCAGAGGGTAGAACTAAAGAGTATGGTGGGGCCGAGGGAGCTCCGAGTCAACAGCCCGGATATGCAGAAGCATCACCATGATGTATGGAGCATACAGCAGCTGGCGACGCGGAAAAAGAATGACGTGTTGAATCTCACTGATGATGAGGTCAGCAACGTCGAATGGCTCCTCCTGGAAGATAGAAATCAGGACGTGGAGAAGGTGACTCTGGCCCTGTCTCCGGTCATGAGGACCAAAGTGAGATGGAGCATCTACAGGGCCAGATCGACATCGCGGCGCAAGCTAGCGATGTGACGAAGCTGGAAGGGGTCGGAATAAAGTATGGCCACCTCCCGATGCTCGAGGTCAGGTAGGGTATGGAGCTGACGGCCAGAAGCAGGGCGAACCAGACCGAGAGCGGCCTCGAGCTACTCCTTCGTGACAGTGTGGACCTGGAGGCCTATCATGAAGGTTAGTGAGTCGCGCTGGGGAGAGATGAAAACGGTGGCGTGAAGGGAGGAATCAGAGACGAGATCTCTGATCCCAACAGAGGCGAAGGAGTCCGCCAGGGTGACTACACCTGTGCGACACGCGATCGTCTGCCAGGAGAGGGAGCGGTGGGCGAAATGGGGACGCAGCTATAGACACTGGTGAAAAGGTCAAGCTGCAGGTTCGTGTAGAAGGTGAGAACCTGGCAGGCATCGCTACCAGAGGGTTGAGGGAAAGGTAAGGTTTTGTGGAGCGGAGCATGCAGAGGCGACTCACGTGCCACCGGGAATAATCCACAGGGACACGCTCAGGCAGAGGCGAGGATCAGGTCTCAAACGACTGACAAAAAGATCAAGCATGGACCTGGAGGCCTGTCAAGCTGCAGGTTCGTGCAACAAGGTCTCCTCTAGACCTCCAACACGCACCGAGAAAACTCTAAGTATACAAAAATGATGCGAACTGAAAAACTCGATGGATCACAGAGCTCACGATTTGATCAAAATATTAAGATTTTTAACTCTAAAACAAATACTCAAGTGTATATGAGAGGAGGCTGCTTGGTGTATAAAACAATATCTCAAAGCCTCTTTCTATAGCCTCAAGAAACAAACTAGCTGTTGGAGCTCAAAATAAAAGAAACAGTACAAACTGACAGTCAGTATAACAAACTGACAGTCAGTTTAAATCACGACCAGAAAAAGTAAAATCCGGAGAAAACTCAACTAGCCGTTTGAGATCGTATATGGAAACAAAATAGCACAAACTGACAGTCAGTGTGTCAAACTGACAGTCAGTGTCTACCTCAACTGCTGACAAAATTCACAGATAAAACTTTGCTGATCATATTGATACCACCTAAAACGGGGCCTCGCAAACTGACAGTCGGCTCTGGTGGATCGGCGGAGGCGGAATCGGCGCACCGGCGTCGGGAGGATGTGCGGCGCAACACGAGACCGAGGGCGGCTCCACTGGCTGTTCCGGCGGAAGGAGGATGTGCGCCGGGGAAGGCGGCGCGGCATCAGGATCAAGCACCGCAGCATCGGGATCTGGCGGCGCGGCGAGGAGTGGTGGGGGTGCGCCGGATCGGTCAGCAACGCGTGTTGGTCTAGACGGCAGCGGGATAGAAGCGGAGACTGGATCAGGTGTAGTGGTGGAGTGGCGAGGGGATGGAGCACCGCCGACGTATGGCCCAACCGCCACCGGCGAGGTGGAGGGAGGTGTGTTGGAGTGGTTTGGGGAAGAAGAAAGGAAGAAAAAAAATAAAAACCGGGCTCAGATCTGAACAGTGGCGGCTGGCTGAGCTTATGCCAAGTTTTGGCATTTTTGCCATCAAGCCCTCGAAGGTTTGGAAAATTACATATTGGACCTGGCGGCTAGGGTTTTGGGAATTTTGTGTCTTGGCTGTTTTGCAGCCAAGGTTCTAGGTTTTTAGAATTTGCAAACAAGCCCTTGGCTGCTAGGTTTAGGAATTCCGAACCCCCGGAGACTCCGATTTCGGCACAGTCAGTTCCTACACGTTCGTAGGAATGCGTGCTTCTATCAGGAATCGCCTAAGGGTAGGGTTTAGTCGATGAGGCGCGTCCGTAGCCAAAATCCATCCAATTCACGCCAACCTGTGATGAAAATTGCAAAACAAGTAATCCGATCGATTTGGCAACAAATCTGGAATAATCTAGGTACATGACGAGGTATATGACTAATATGTGCAAAAGCATGAAGAAAATATATAGAAAAATCAAGCAAATCAAGTAAATATCACCCCCCAAGCTTAATTCTTTGCTTGTCCTCAAGCAATGCAATAAAAAATAAATCCAAACAGACAAGCAAGAATACAGATGACGCAAAAGAGTAGAATGCAGCGGATAGTAAGCTCGATAAACTAAGGTAGGTATCGAGTGCTCAACCGTCTAATAATTACACAAAAATTATAAGTAACTAGTTTAGTTCTAGGTACGGAAGAAACAAGAATGATTAAGTCTATTCATACCACCTAAATCCATGCCTGTATACAGAATTTCAAGTGAGCGTAAACAATGCGCAGGCATGAGAGAACTATGGTCTCCATAAATATCAAATAATCCATTTCAACCTTATGATGACTTTTTTTTCAAAAACAAACTATGGTGCTTGTGCAAGTCTCTACCCTTAGACTTATTAGGATGGACCTCTTCATACTTCGCTCTAGGCTCGCTAGTCCTCTAGTGTGTTAAAAAATTGCTCATGAATCAATAGAGGTTGCAAGATGGCTTATGCACTTATTAGAATTGATAATGTGTGAACCATGCTTTCAAACCAAAGACTCAGAGGAGCAATGAAGCAGAAGAGTTTTTATTCAAAAGAAAAGAAAGATTGGCAGTGCCTACAAGGTAGAGAACAAGCAATTGCAACCTTATTAGCAAAATTTTTCAAATTGGTTTACGTAGGTTAAGTGATTGTTTAGGAGACTCGTGTTCTATGCATGTGTGTAGAGATTATGCTTAACAATTGATATTTTAATATACATGATAGAATGCGGCAATATAGATATCAATAAACATTCAAATTTCCACGATATCCATAACAAAGCTAAGTACAAGCAATTTTAGTATCATTAGAAGACGGTTAATCACAATTCAACCTACAATAGATTGTCGAGCCACTAAAGCATGCATAAGACTCAACACGACATGCAAAGGGCTCTAGAAGCCAAATAAAAACAATAAGACGCAGAATGAAAGCACATTCACTCATAACCACAACACTCACATATAGATACAAATCTGCGCAAGTCTAGAATTTTCATAAAATTTTGACATGACCTTTCTAGATTTGTCTTTTGATCCAAACAACACAAGTGTATAGCAAATCAAATCAAAACATAAACGAGCCCACAAGGCTGGATAGAGATCATTCACAACATAAGCAAGACAGTATAAGCAAGTACAAACCACAAATCTCATACATAAGCACAAACTTGCTCAAAGTAGCTCAATTTTGAAAAATTTGACCCAGATTTTAAGAAGTTCAGCACAAAGAGAGATGCAATCCCCCCCCCCCCAAAGCTTAAATGGTTGCATAGTCCACAATGCAACAATATGAGATGAATCACACATGGAGATGGGAACAAAAAATAAAATTCATGCACAAGGGTCATATGAGAGGTCCGCAATAGCTCACCGGGTAAAGGATGGAGACGATAACGTTGCGATGAGCCATCTAGAGTATCCCAAATGTGCAGCCGCCATATGAGGATGATGCTCTAAAAGAACAACCAAAGAAGAAACTAAGAACAATTCTATATAACAGGCAAAACGAAGTGAAGAAGGAAGAAAAGAGAAAGTGCTCGGGTTGCCTCCCGAGAAGCGCTCGGTTTAGGTCATGAGCTCGACCCTCTACAGATACGTCATGTAGGCTCGTCGGGGGAGGAGGGGCAAGATCGGGACCAGGCTCAACTCCGGGTCCACCCTCCTCGTCATCAAGTGGTGGAATGGGCTCTCCGGCGATATAGTGCTTGAGGCGTTGCCCATTCACCATGAATACACCTTCCTTCAAACTCTCTACCGTAATGGCCCCAGAAGGTAGGACATGCCTGATAATACAAGGACCAAACCAGCGAGATCTGAACTTGCCTGGAAAGAGATGAAAGCGAGAGTCAAAAACTAGAACAAGCTTACCGGGAGTGAAGTTGCGCCAATGGATGCGCTAGTCATGCCACTGTTTCGTCTTTTCCTTGTAGATGCGTGAGCTCTCATATGCATCAAGACGAATCTCATCAAGCTCGCACAACTGAAGCTTGCGGTAAGCACCAGCGACTCCAAGATCCATGTTGAGCTTTCGGATGACCCAATGCGCTCTGTGCTCAAGCTCAACAGGAAGGTGACATAATTTACCATATATCAAGCGAAAGGGAGTCATACCTATGGGTGTCTTCTAGGCTGTCCGATAGACCCACAATGCATCAGGGAGCTTGTGTGACCAATCGGCTCGCGTACTCGACACAACTTTCATGAGGATGCTCTTGATCTCCCTGTTCGAGACCTCGACCAGTCCATTCGCCTGCGGATGATAAGGAGTGGTGACGTGGTGGCGACGTGGTGGCGACGGACTCCATACTTGGCGAGGAGGGCCTCGAACTGGCAGTTGGTAAAGTGAGTACCGCCATCGCTGATGACGATCCAAGGGACTCCAAACCTAGGGAAAATGATTTGTCGAAAAAGCTTACAAACAGATTTGGAGTCAGCAGTAACAGTGGGGATTGCCTCCACCCACTTGGACACATAGTCAACAACAATAAATATATATTTAAAACACTGGGATGAAGGCAATGGGCCCATATAATCGATACCCCATATATCGAAAAGCTCCACCTCAAGGATACCACGGTGGGGCATCTCGTGTCGCCGAGAGATGGTGCCCGTGCGCTAGCATGCATCACAGGACCGCACGTACCTCTATATGTCCTTGAACATGGAGAACCAATAGAATCCAGCCTGGAGTACCTTCACCTGCGTCTTGGCGGTGCTCGCATGACCGCCATAGGACGAATGGCAATGATATATCACGTCCTGAGTCTCCTCCTGAGGAAGGCAGCGTCGGACGATCCCGTCTGAACATGAGTGATAGATGTATGGATCGTCCCAGAAGTACTGCTTCGCGTCATGGATAAATTTCTTGCGCTGCTGCGAAGACAGACCAGGTGGGGCAACATGGCATACTAAATAATTGACAATATCTGCGTACCATGGCGAGCCGGAGGGAGTACGGGTGATCTTCATGAGCTGGTCCCCAGGAAGTGAGTCATTGATCGGTAGTAGGCTACTCGAAGAATCCTGCAGAGGTAAACATGACAAATGATCAGCAACTAAGTTCTTCGTACCTTTCTTGTCCCGAATCTCCACATCGGACACCTATAGCAGAAGGATCCATCTGATGAGCCTCGGCTTTGCGTCCTTCTTGCTAAGCAGGTACTTGAGGGCTGCATGGTCAGTGTAAACAATACATCGAGAGCCAACAAGATAAGACCGAAATTTATCGAATGCGAATACAACAGCTAACAACTCTTTCTCGGTCGTGGTGTAGCTGATCTAGGCGTCGTCGAGGGTATGACTCGCGTAATAGATGACATGAAGCTTGCCCTCATGACACTGCCCTAGGACAGCTCCTACAGAATGATCGCTCACATCGCACATGAGCTCGAAGGGAAGGGTCCAATCGTGTGGTCGTACAACAGGAGCGGAAGTGAGCGCCTCCTTCAACCTACAAAACGCAGTCATGCAAGTCTCATCAAATGAGAATGGTACCTCAGACCATAAGAGGTTGGTGAGTGGCTTCGCTATCTTGAAGAAGTCCTTGATGAAGCGACGAAAGAAGCTGGCATGTCATAAGAAGCTCCGGATAGCCTTCACACTCGATGGAGGAGGAAGACGCTCAATGATCTCAACCTTGGCCCGATCGACCTCGATCCCTCGAGAAGAAACCCTGTGGCCTAGTACAATGCCCTCGCGAACCATGAAATGACACTTTTCCCAGTTGAGGACAAGGTTCGCGGAGGAGCAACGCCACAATACATGCTCAAGATTTGCTAGACAATCCTCAAATGTTAGTCCATAAACTGTAAAATCATCCATAAATACCTCCATGATGTGCTCAATGAGGTCGGAAAAGATGGACATGACGCAACGCTGAAATGCTCCAGGGGCGTTGCACAATCCGAATGGCATCCGACGATATGCGAATGTACCGTTGGGCAGGTGAATGTGGTCTTCTCCTAATCGTCTAAATGGATGGGGATCTGCAGAAAGCCATAATAGCCATCGAGATAACAATAATAAGAATGACGCGCTAACCTCTCAAGCATCTCGTCGATGAAGGGCAAACGGAAATGATCCTTCCAAGTGGACTTGTTGAGTTTGCGATAGTCTATGCACATGCGCCAACCTGTGACTGTCCTCATAGGGATCAAATCGCCTTTGTCATTCTCGACGACAATCATGCTGCCCTTCTTGGGTACCACCTGCACTGGACTCACCCACTAGCTGTCGGAGATGGGGTAAATGATACCTACATCCAGTAATTTCAATACCTCCTTGACGACTTATTGCATGTGTGGGTTAAGTCTGCGCTGGTGCTCACGGGAGGGCACACCACCCTCCTCGAGCAAAATACAATGCATACAAACAGAAGGGTCGATGCCCTTAATGTCATCAATCGAATATCCAATAACAGAACGATGACAGCGTAAAACATCTAATAAACGACCAACCTCATTAGCAGATAAATGGGAACTCACAATAATAGGATGAGTTATCAGAGCCGAGAAATACATATCAGAGGTGATCGGGAAGTGGCTTCAGCTCGAGTGAAGGAGCTGAGGGAGGTGTAGGATCAGGTACCAAAGGAAACTCTGACTGAGGGGACTCATCCGCAGCAGCGACAAACTCATCAACAATTGATGCGACCTCTATATGGGATAGCTCCTCGGGTGTACTCACAACAGCCTCGTCAATGACATCCACCGTAAAACAATGATCAGGGCAAGGAGGCAGGTGGATGGGATGCCTCATATCAAATGTGACCTCAGATCCGAACTCGAGACTCAGCCGAGTGTTCTTGACGTCGATGACAGCTCCTGCTATGGTTAGAAAGGGCCTGCCTAGAATGATGAATGGGCTGTCATCCTCTGTCTCCAAAACAACAAGGTATGCTGGGTAGGAGAACGAACACACAGTGACTGGTACATCATCCACAATGCCAGTCGATCGCCTGCTGGTGCGATCTGCTAGCTGAAGAGTCATAGTTGTGGGTCGCAGAGAGCCGATGGATAATGCCTTGTAGACTGCCAAAGGCATGATGCTGACGCTGGAACCCAAATCGCACAAAGCCTGGAAAGTCCCTGAGCCGATGGAGCAAGGGATGCAGAAGATACCGGGATCGTCCAACTTAGGAGGCAACTTATTCTAGATGAGTGCACTACACTCCTGAGTGAGCTGGACAACCTCAGGCTCCTCAATCCTTCGCTTCTTCGTCAGGAGCTCCTTGAAGAATTTGGCATACAATGGCATGTTCAGGACTGCATCGAGGAGTGAAATTGTGATCTGGACATCTTTCATCACCTACAGAAACTTTGTGAACTGCTTCTCCTCTACTTTGGCAAACTAGCTAATTGTGCAATGGATTGGCTGAAGGCTTGAGGAATTTGATTAACAGAATGAGAGAGAGCATCTATCCTAGCGTTCATGAAATCAAAGGACTTGACCTCATGCATACCCGACCGGGATAAATCTCTACCGCCTGACCACTAAAAATGGTGGGATGCCATGCTCTCAATGAGTACAAAAGCCTCATCCAGGGTCTTGTTCATGATCCCACCACCTGTAGCGGCATCGATAGATGCTCGAGTAGCAAAAGAAAGCCCTTTGTAAAAGATTTGCAGTACTAACCAACGCTCCAAGCCGTGGTACGGGCACGATCGGAGAAGCTTTTGGTACCGCTCCCATGCATGATATAGGCTCTCACCATCCTGCTGAGAAAATTCAGTAATCTGTGCTCATATCTCCGCCGATTTCGACGGTGGGAAGAATCGCTCCAGAAAAGCCTTCAGCAGTTGCTCCCATGCCATCTCTACATCTGAAAGTAAAGAATGATACCACGCACGCGCATCATCACGTAAAGAGAATGGAAATAAACGTGTGCGAATGGCATCATCAGAAACACCATGGTATTTCAAGGTGTTACAATACTCCAGAAAGGTCCGAATGTGCTCATTTGCGTCCTCCATGAGTGATCCTCCAAAGCGAGACTGTTGTATCATCGTAATCAGAGTAGGCTTGATCTCAAAGTTGTTAGCCTGAATGGCCCGTTGAATTATGCCCAGAGCGGCTCCACGATCGACAGGAGCCCAGAGATCACGAAGAAGCTGCATGTGGAGGGGGATCGCGATCAGCCATCTCTGTACTCTTTGCTCGTCATCTCTCTCAAACGTCGTCGAAACGTACGCTCGATCTCCAAATCGAAGGGTGCAAGTGAGTGGTCACTGGATGATCGTCACATACATCAAGTGGTGCTGTAAGAGAGATGAGAGTCAGTAGTACAAGAACAACGATACATGAAGGGTTAGTCGTCATGTGTCAGTCCAACAAAAGAAAATAAACAGAGAAGAAAAGGAAAACAAAGCAAATGAAATGGGAAAAACAAATAAAAAGAAAGAGCAAATGAGAAGAAAAATCAAAGAAAAGGACAAATCGATTCAAAGTCAGTTAAACAATTTTGCTCAAACTAGTCCCCAACAACGGCGCCAAAAATTGATACCACTTAAAACGGGGCCTCGCAAGCGGACGAGGTCGCAGTAATAGGCGAATATGTCGTTCTCTCCCAAGGGACTAAATGAGAGAAAAATATGCCTAACCTAATTCGAATCAGAAATGCAGAGGGAAGAAGATAGCCCAGCTCAATTTGCCTAATGCCGAATTCAGACTTTAAGTAACTTCATTGCTTCAGAACACACCATCAGATCAACAGTAATTCAAACCCTAATCTCATTCATCTATGCAATCACAACAATTACTAAAATGCGACACAAGCAGTTCATGAGGAGAAGCAGCAAAATAGACAGTAAGTTGAAATCAAGCTCAAGCTGCGACTCAAATCAATTCAGCTCTTATTCCTATCAACTGTCACAGTTCAACATCCCTATCAACTGTCACAGTTCAACATCAGAAGAAACAGAAATAGAATCTAAATTGAAGATAAACAACCCTGAACAGAGAGAGCAACAAGAACTACGACTCAAAGAGATTAAAACACAATTAAGATGGATTCTTCACAAGTATGAAACTAAACATCCACAATCAAATAATGTTTATTTACATGCATCACAGGAATAACAGATTAGGGGGAGAAGAGAATGAGGTTGAGAGAGGGGAATCGTTGCCAAAAGTTGAAGTCGGAGAAGAAGCCGGGCGCAGAGGTCGCCGGAGCAGTGGAAGAAGACGGCCGGAGTCGATGAAGACGTGGCCGTACTCGTCGAAGCTGCAGCAGCTCGGGGTTGAGGAAGAAGATGAAGAAGTCGCCGACGGCTGAGGCAGAGGCGATGAAGCAGTCTTTAGCAGAGGAGACCGAAAACGACGAAGGCGCCGGAGTTGGTGAAGAAGGACGGCGCTGTGGAGGCGCGGGGCGGCGATGGGAGGCGCGGCTCCGGCGGCGGCGGCTCTGGTGGATCGGCGGAGGCGGAAACGATGCGCCGGCGTCGGGAGGATGTGCGGCGCGACGCGAGACCGAGGGCGGCTCCGCTGGCGGTTCCGACGGAAGGAGGATGTGCGCTGGGGAAGGCGGCGCGTCGTCAGGATCTGGCGGCACGGCGTGGAGTGGTGAGGGTGCGCCGGATCGGTCGTTGACGCGGGTTGGTCTAGACGGCGGCGGGATGGAAGCGGAGACCGGATCGGGTGTAGTGGTGGAGTGGTGAGGGGATGGAGCACCGCCGGCTTATGGCCCGGCCGCCGGCGGCGAGGTGGAGGGAGGTGTGGAGGAGTGGTTTGGGGAAGAAGAAGAAAGGAAGATCTGAACAGTGGCGGCTGGCTGACCTTATGCCAAGTTTTGGCATTTTTGCCATCAAGCCCTCAAAGTTTTGGAAAATTACATATTGGACATGGCGGCTAGGGTTTTGGGAATTTTATGTCTCGGCTGTTTTGCAGTCAGGGTTCTAGGTTTTTAGACAAACAAGCCCTTGGCTGGTAGGTTTAGGAATTTCGAGCCTCCGGAGACTCCGATTTCGGCACAATCAGCTTCTACGCGTCTGTAGGAACACGTGCTTCTATCAGGAATCGACCGAGGGTCGGGTTTAGTCGATGAGGCGCGTCCGTAGCCAAAATCCATCTGATTCGCGCCAACCTGCAATAGAAATTGCAAAACAAGTAATCCGATCGATTTGACAACAAATCTGGAATAATTTAGGTACATGACAAGGTATATGACTAATATGTGCAAAAGCATGGGGAAAATATATAGAAAAATAAAGCAAATCAAGTAAATATCACGTATAAGGAAACTGACACCACATACTGATACTCAGTATCGACGACAAAAACGACCAGTTAAAACAAAAACTTAAAACAATCAGCTCGAGGTCGAACCTCATACTGATAGTCAGTATGGCATACTGACAATCAGTATATGTCAAAAGAATTTTGGATAACGAACATACTCTCTGGACAATTGTCAGTTTAACCAGACTGACATTCATATTGACAGTCAGTATATCATACTGACAGTCAATATGAATAAAAATAGACATAACTTTCAATCTAGAGATCCGATTGAAGTGTTTGATAGCTCGTTTGAAAGATAATTTAAAGGGCTATCTTTTTGTCAGCAGAAGAAAAAGTCAGATCTGCCTAAATCTTTCTAGAAAAAGTAAAAATACTTCTGTTGTCAAAAACTCAACTGAAAAAACCAAATCAAATCCAACCGAAACAGATGACATGTAATAACCTAGTAGTTTCTCAGTTTATGCTGAAAATGTAGAGAGGACTTACAACCCCTTTTTATAGGACGGTTAAAACTAAGAAATAATTTTCTAAACCGATCAAACTCCAAACACCGAGATCGGTCAAAATAAAACCAATATTACCTCAAGTCATTTGCATCTTTAACATATGATTTACGTCTCGTCTCTGTTCCTTGCGACTTGTGTTTTTTCTCTTTTACGTTGAGTTCATCTTGATCATCTTGAATGTCTTGCCAACCGAACTCTGTATCTCAAAAACACAGTTAGTCTGAACCGCTTGTTTTCATTAATCATTAATCAGATCAAGCATAAAAGTCTATATGCAACAACATCCCTACCATGTCTGTACAGTAAATGTTGGCTCTTTTGCCAACCATTTAAGATTCTCACTTGCGGACTTTCCGGTGAATCGCACTTTCATCCACGTGTTGAATCAACTGTTATGTTCTCTCATGATCCAAACCTTGGATCGGCTAGGGATTGTCTTGTCGTAGCATCTTCTTGTGCTCCTTGATGTACGGAAACACCTCCTATTGCTTTCAGTACATATCAAAATCAGGAGTGATTACTTTCAGTCCAATAGTTCCAATGCCATCAAGTCTCCTCTCGTGACGAGACACAAGAACTTCTATTGCTTCTACCTCGGCCATGTAATCGACACAAAACTCAACAACCTCTTCAGCTGCATAACCTTCGACAATACTGCCCTCGGGCTGAGAGCGATTCCTCACGTAGGCCTTAAGTACACCCATGTACCTCTCGAACGGATACATATAACGTAGGAACACGGGTCCACATATCTTGATTTCTCTGACAAGGTGGACAGTGAGATGGACCACGATATCAAAAAACGACGAAAGAAAATACATCTCAAGCTGACAGAGAGTTCGAACCACCTCACTCTGCAGAGAATTTAGTCTATCAGGATCAATGACCTTGCAAGAAATTGTATTGAAGAAATGACACAGCCTCGTGATCGTCTCTTTGACCTTATGCGGCAGAATACTCTGAATGGCAACATAAAGCATTTGTGTCATCAACACGTGATAATCGTGAGACTTCATACCAAGCAATTTCAAATCGCCCAAGGACACAAGCTTTTTCATATTTGCGAAGTAACCCAATGGAACTTTAACACAATAGAGACACTTACAAAATTCTGTCCTCTCAGTCTTGCACAAAGTATAGCAGGTAAGGAGGAGGTATATACGGCCTTTCTCATCCTCTCTCAGTGCTAGCTCGGGCCTGATTTTCATTTTGATCATGTCGTGCCGCACATTGCCGCCATCCTTTGTCTTCCCCGAAATGTTCAGCAATAGGCCGATTAAACTGTCGCAAACATTCTTCTCTACGTGCATGACATCAATGCAATGCCAAACCTCTAAATGCTCCCAATACGGTAAGTCCCAAAATATCAATCTCTTCTTCTAAATGTTCTTCGTGTGGGGTTTCAATTTACAACCCTTTCCAAACACAATGTCTATGCCCTTCACCCGTGAATAAAATTTTTTCCCGCTCATAGGCTTCGGGGCTGAACCATCTTCCTTGTGGCTGTCAAATTCCCTCTTCCTCTTACGATACACGTCATTCTTCGGAAGAAACCTATGGTGACGCATGTATACTATTTTCCTACAATTCTTCAACCACACGCTCTCAGTCTCATCTTCGCAGTGGGGACAGGCTTTGGCTCCATTCATGCTAAGGCCCGACAAATTTCCAAGGGCAGGGAAATCGTTGATGGTGCAGAATATCATAGCACATAGGATGAAATTCTCTCGTTTGTATGCGTCCCATACCTGCACCCCTTCGTTCCACATTGTTAACAAATCCTCTATCAATGGTGCTAGGTACATATCAATATCATTTCTGGGTTGTTTTGGTCCTGAGATAAGTAGCGACATCATGATGTATTTGCGCTTCATACACAACCAAGGAGGAAGATTGTAGATACACAAAAGAACCGGCCAAGTGCTATGCCGACTGCTCATGTTACCAAAAGGATTCATTCCATCGGTACTCAACCCAAACCTTATATTCCTCAATTCCTCTCCGAAGTTCACAAATTCCCTGTCGATGTTTCTCCACTACGCAAAATCAGCGGGGTGTCTCAGCTTTCCATCCTTCTTCCGATCTTTCGAATGCCAACGCAATAATTTTGCTTCTTTACAGTTTGCAAACAAACGCTTCAAGCGGGGAATGATAGGCAAATACCACAACACCTTAGCAGAAGGTCCTTACTTTATCTCAGCGTAGTCGCCGTCGTTGGTTTGGTCCTTACGCTTATAGCGGGATGCGCCACACACCGGACAAACATGCATATCCCTGTAGTCGTTACGGTAAAGGATGCAATCATTAGGGCATGCCTGTATCCTTTCTACTTCCATTCCCAAGTGACACAACAACTTTTTTGCTTAATAAGTGTTTTTTGGCAACTCATTTCCTTCCAGAAGCATGTCCGCTAAAAACTTTAATAATGCTGTGAAACCTTTGTCGGTCGAGCTATTACTTGCCTTTAATTTTAACAGTTCAAGCACAGATACCAACTTTGTATATTTCGGCTTGCAATCAGGGAACAATGGCTTTTCTGAGTCCTCAATCAAGCTCTTGAATTTATCAAACTCCCTTTCACTGTAATTTCCTTCCACATCACGCAACATGTCATCTAAATTGTCATCATCTAGAATATCCTCATAGAAATCATCGTTGGGATCCGACATGTCCTGTTCCTCAACGTGAGTGGCATTTGTTTCTGCAGTTTGCTCTTTGCCATGGTGGATCCAACACGTGTACCTCTTTTTGAAACCACGTCGAATCAAGTGGGTGACAATTTGAGATGAGTTGGTGAACATCTTAAGATTGTCGCAATCTATGCAAGGACAGTACATATATCGTAAACCCTTCTTTGCCATGTCTTGCTCAGCAACTTTTTGGAAAGCTAAAACACCTTTCATGTATTATTCACTCACTTGGTTGTCATTATACATCCAGTCTTGATGGACCATCTGCAATTAAATTCATACACATACTAAGTAATAATCTATGGTCGACACACAATTAAAATGTTAATCTAGCTAGCTAGTGTTTGTGGCGGTAATTAATCTACGGGTTTGCGGGTATAACTTCAATTGCAAGCAATTAATTAGTAACTAATTGGACGAATGGATAATACACATCATGAAGCGAATAGCTAGAGGTGGGACAAATGAGAGTTACAATTAGGATTTTCTACTCTAGCTTCCACTCCCTCTCCCTCTTTAATTAATCAATGGAGATGATGATGAAATTAAGTAATGTATGCCTTAGGAGAAAAATATCAACCTTGGATCTTTAAATTTTTGTCTCCTAATGCTCTCCTTTTGAGATATTGCTCTTCCTTACCCCAGATTTCTTCCAACTGGACAGTATGTGGAGCAAGATTGTACGACTAGCTCGAAACAATGATTGAAAGATATTTTTGTAGCCTGCAGGCTCAATACAGACGGTTCTAGCATCATAACCATCTGTAATAACAAACTATCACTAACGATTTTCATGTCAAAACCGTCTGTAATAGTGCTACCATGAAACTACCAACACTAACTGTTGGAAGCTCAGAATCGTCTGTAATACCATACTATCATAGACGATTCTGAGATAAGAATCATCTGTGATAGTTCAGCACTATCACAGACGGTTTTGAATTCCAAACCATCTATGATAATTAGAATATCATAGACGGTTCCGAGGTAAAAACCGTCTGTCAGTCTATCACAGTCAGTTCTGAGGTGAGAACCTACTGTAATAACTTAACATGTTCTCCCGACAGGCCTTCACAGACGGTTTTCCATTGAAAAGTTCATAACCGTCTATGATGTACCGTCCTGGAGTCTGTTTCTGTGGTAGGGCATATAGATCCATACATGATAAGAAATAAGCACAAGATTCATACTACTCATGATGTCATGATAATAATTAGCACAAGTTTGATGCAAACGCGAATGACTAATATGATGAGCTCCCTCTCAACATATATATCGATATGAAATCACAACAAAAGAGACATCAACTTCAAATCCAAGATAAGAAAGTTCCAAAATAAGGATTTAACAAATTTCATTTTAATTACTTCTAGATGCAACAGAGATGTCCCTCTACTAAAGAGAATAAGTTACTATAACAAAATGATGCTTACCGGGAGATACGCATGACACATTATAGATATTGCATGCCTCTTAAATATTTTATACAAATAATTTTTTTTTAAAAAACAAATCTAACCTCTAGTCCAAAAAACTTATAAAAATAACCTGTTTGCTATGCGGTAGAAAAACGGAGTGCGGTAGTCACTTGCCATACAATCTTTGTGCGGCAAGAGAGTGCTTATAGGGCCGCCCAATGCACATGCAATCAAGCCCAAATACATGTCCATACAAGTACACAACTAAGCCAATGCATGCATGTGCCATGCAACCGTGCAAGCACAGGCCCTGCCACTCATGGAGAGTGCGACAAGTGGCAGCCCTACTCCCCATGTGTGGTAAGTCCACTTGTCACACATTCTTATCTCCAACTGTATAAGAAATGAGTTATTTTTACAAATTCTTTGAACTAGAGGCTATATTTGTTATTTTCTTTTTTAAAATAGTTCTTTCTACAAAATATTCTAAGCCCTTATTTCTCTCATTTCTTCCATTTTCTTCGTGCATGAGATTGTATGTTATGTTCACACTAAACTCATTCGCGTCCTAAAGTATTTCATAACCAATAAAACAAGGTAGTAGTTAGATCTAGTCTGTAGCACTGAGTTAGCGATGGCGGAGGCGTTGGCCTAAGGTGAGGAGGGGATGGGGAAGAGAGGCAATCGCAGATGGTGGAGGGTGCTAAATGAAGTGGGAGGTGGTTGCTTGGGTTCTGCCCTGGTGTTAGCCCCATATTGTGGAAGAATCAATGGCCAAGATTGCTTGGTCGGTTGATCGGATGGTCGTGATGGTCAACATGGCATCAAAAACGAATCCGGCGACCGTGAAAATCTAGGCAACGTGGCTTACTGTGAAGGCAGAAGTAGAACAGTAATGTCTAAAAGGTGGCTTGAAGATGTTAGAAAGAAATATTCCATGCCCTTCTTTCTCTCATTTCTTCCTTTTTCTTCGTGCATGAGATTGTATGTTATGTTCACACTGAACTCATTCATGTCCTAAAGTATTTCATAACCAATAAAACAAGGAAGCGGTTAGATCTAGTCTACAGCACTGAGTTAGCGACGGCGGAGGCATTGGCCTCAGGTGAGCAGGGGATAGGGAAGAAAGGCAATCACGGAGGGTGGAGGGTGCTAAATGAAGTGGGAGGCAACTGCTTGGATTCTGTCTGGTGCCAGCCCTATATTGTGGAAGAATCAATGGCTAAGATTGCTTGGTCGGTTGATTGGATGGTCGTGATGGTCAAGATCGCATCAAAAACATATCCGGCAACAATGAAAATCTAGGCAACGTGGCTTACTATGAAGGCAGAAGTAGAATAGTAATGTCTAAAAGGTGGCTTGAAGATGTTAAGAATTAATTAATTAAAATTTTGTCTTCTTGCATGTGCTGAGTGCCCAATGAAAAAACAAGTGAGCGGGGAGGACCTCTTCTTTGAGTTTTTTTTAGAAATAACCCAATAAAAAAAATTTCAAAACTAACTCAAAACTTTAAAAAATTACAAAACTAACTTTTAGTCGCGAGACAGACACACGATTGATCTTCAGTCGCTAACTGGGTTAGCAACTGAAAACGTGGCACGACCCAATATACCACTAGTCCAGCTCATGTGCCATATTTACTTTTAGTCGCTAGCCATATTGTCACTATTCTAAAAGTAAAATAAGAGAAAAATAAATGTGTATATGCTGTTTGATTTATTTGATCGATTTAGTTTATGGAATAGAATAATCAATTGAAACACCAAAAACTGAATTTTACATATTTCTGTACTGAAACGGCAACCGATCTCGAAAAATTCAATCGAAAAAAGCAATATGTCATATAGTTCAATTTGGTTTGGTTTAGTTTTATTTTTCGGTTTCTATGCATCCTATTGTGCCCGTGTCTAACAACCCGCATTGAATGAAACGTATGTTTTTCTGGAAGCTTCTTATTAAAAAAATTACATATTAAACTCTACGTGGAATTCTCGTTCACACTTATTTGGCCTAGTTCAATCTTTTTCAATAAATCATACTTTCAATTTTAAGTCCTAAAAGCCTTTTTTACAAGTTTGAATTTATCAAGAAATATCTCATATCATAGAAGAATGGATTAAGAATGTATTTGGTTATTTGGATCAATCATTTATTATAGGATGAAAAAAGATGTGATAAGTGATATGTCATGAGTTCTAAAATGAGTGTTTAGTTAATGTGGAATAGGATAGTCTAGAATTTTGTTTGGTCTGTGAGGAATGGAATGAGAATGAGAACTATTGACAAGATCAAAAAATGAACATGCAATTGAACACAAGGAATCACTAAAATAAGATGAAAGTAATTGAACACAAATAATTTTACACAATAAGCCAGATCCACTGTCACCCGCATATAAATCAAAGCCGTAGAGAATCTCGAGGACAAGTCATCCAGTACGATAGAAAGAGATGGATGATATTCAAGATATTAGGAGAATATTCTCATTTTTTGGATTTCTCATCTACAATGGAGGATCCAAGATAGAGACAACCAAACATCTATATCTCTCTCATACGGTATGGGATGATTCAGAATGTGCAACCAAACACATCTTAAATTTCTTGAATAAAACCCTTATATAGCCTTATCTATTGTGTTAAGATGTGTATGATTGAGTTTGAGCTTATATAAGTCCCAAAATTTAGTTTATTTAATAATCCAAAAGGTTGTCTGAAAAGAAGTCGGCCTATGTAATAAGAGATGCGAAGAGAGAAGAAGAGAGCAACAAGTCACATAAGTCAGGGTCTGAGGGGTCAAGGCCTCAAGGAATGTAGTTTATTGCAATAGATAAGTTGAAGACTCTTATTTAAAATCATAATAAAAATAGATGTTTAGTTACAACTTTAACTTATTTTTTGCAAAAAGCTTAAGCTAAGGGTGCATTTCCTCTGGTTTATTTAAACTTCAACTTCTAATGTAAGCTAAAAGTGGGCCAAATGAGGCTTAAATTTCAAGGTTATATTTTAAACTAAAACTCTTGTTGAATTAGGAGTCCAAATAAACTCAAATCTCCTCTACTAATTTATGGAGTTTATAAGATTAAACCGCTTATAAGCTCTCTTTTAGGAGAGCTTCAATTTCAACTTAAAACGATCGAAGTTTGAGCCCTCTCACACCACGTGTAGTAGGACTTCTCTAATAAAGTTAAACTTATTTTGAACTGAAAAATATTGAAAAACATAAATTTCTCTTCTTAGTTCTTTAAGAAACACTAAGAAGCCTGATAGAAACTTAAGTCTTCCAAAGGAGGCCCAAGTGTAAGCTAGTTAGGCCAAATGGGCCGTAGGTAGGGCCAACATCGGGCTGGGCGGGGCTGTGCTTTTAACTTGGTAACAGGGGTTGTGTGTATTGGGCTTCATTGGGTTAGGACTTGTAATGCTGGTTGGGCCTGTACTGGGTCAAGTTGCGATCACTAGGTAGCGGGCTTCCGTGTGTGGTGACATTAGCCCAGCTATTTAAATGCAAATGCCAATGCACAAGCCGTGAAACGATCTGCCTTTTTGTAATCTAGCTCGTCTCCTCCTTTCAAATTTAAGCTGCTTTCTTGTTGAGTATTTCACTCAAAAATTTAAAACGGGTAGTAAAAGACATATTTCAACTCTTACTATATGGTTTGTGTTTAAGCCCATGTCATGGAGTTTATAAATCCAAAACTTCCATTGTGACATTAGGGGATGTGCCAAAGTCTTAGGCTTGATTCGGGCTTTGTACTGGTTTGGGTTCAACTAAGAAGAAAGTGAGCATCGACCAAATCCCTTACCTTATTTTTTTTGTGGGGTGAGCTAAATTAAAGACTAACTCACTTAGATTCAACTCATTTAATTAAAAAAATAGAAACTACAATAATTAATTTTTTCCTTCCAATAGATCCTATCTATTAAAGACATCAAAACTTTTCCTATCCCATGTCTTCCACACCAAATATGGCCTCTCATATCACACACCAAAACACACACACACAGATTTCCCTTTCAGATTAGTTTCACCACACAAAAATTTATCCTATCTCCTTTCCTTCGCAATCATGGTAGCTCCCTCTGTCTTATTATGAAAGTACATGCATTTCCATCTGTTTAGTTGTTTGATTTGAAATTAAAAAATCAAATCAAGATAGGTGAGTAATTTAAAAATTCTTTTGAGATAACTAGCCACCACAATTTCTCTCACAAATCAATATATATTTTCTAAATCCAAGTTTCCATCCCAACAGCTAAGATAAGGAGAAAAAATATGTATTATGTTATGTGTTTTTTAGGAAGATTGCTAAAACAAGCCTATTCAACCTGCTTGATGGAAGAACATCGTGGGCTCGTGACCACTCACGAGCTAGCTCAGGTTTGGAAACGGTTTGGCTTGGGCTAAGCTTGAAAATTCATGAGCCGAGTTTGACTTGAACCATCGACTCATTTCTACGTATGAGTTGAAGTGTTGAACCAAGCCGGAGGCTAGGTCGGGGTAGGCTTATCGCTATGTGAATATTCTTTTTCTTACAATTTGTTAAAGAAACTGTTTTACAGTTAAAAAATGCATATTTTTTCCTCTGATCCCTAGATTAATGTGGATGATAAATAAAAAATTTTCAAAATGACTAAGCATCATGATTTCTCTCTCACATCAATCTATATTAACTGAACTCTAATTTGACAATTGAGATAAAAGAGAAAATCACAACAATTCAGTTGAGCTACTTTTATAAATTCTTTCCTTTAGCTTACCATATGGCCCTGAAAGAGATAAGAGACAAGGGTAGAGAGGCAGATGCTTCGGTTTGTTTTGGAATGATACTGCAGCATCCTTTGGGGAGAAGAGAAGAGTTGCTAGCGACTGGAGTCCTCTTTATTCTCTACAAAGACTTCAATCTTATCTTCATATAGATTCTTACTTAACTCCTCAATTAACCAAATCCAATTAGTTAGTATATCTAGATCATTAAGCACAATAACACTACTTGTCGATTGGACAAAACTGTTTTAAATCTAAAATTTTAAATTAGATTAGGCAAACAAGTGAGAGTATAAAGGAGATCATCAATGATTGAAGAATGTAGGTACATCAATTCTAAATTTTAATGGAGGGATTCGGCACCACTACAAAAGCAAAACTGATGCTAAATGAATACTCATGTTATTGTATATTATATATTTTTGACTCACTCGACACACATGTTAAGAAGACTTCAAAATTGAGAGGGCAGTAAAAGAAAAGGGCCATATTATCCTTACTTATAAAGATGAAGAGTAAAGAATTAATGCAATTAATGTGGTTATTGTTCTCTCTATGATGCATAGAGAAGACAGAAAGTTAAATGAGAGATAAATCACAGAAGTTATCTTAAAGTTACATTGTTCTCTGTGCGCGGTTTATCACATGTAACAACACCGAGAAAATAAAACGCCTATTGATATGCAATATAGTGAGTAGTTTTTATTTTAGATTATGTTTGGAATACTATAATTTCATATGAATTTTATATGGAATGAAATATTAAGAGCAAGTTATTAGAAAATTTTCTTCAAAATTATTGTGGTCTAAGCAAGACTTTGATAATTTCTGGATGAATCTTAAAACACATTTTTCATCTATATCCGGCATGACACTTTTGAGCTGGATAATGCTTAATTTGCACGAAAATTTAGATAAATGTTTGTATCTTAGGTTAATCAGCATATTGTTTTTCCTCAAAATTATAGAATTTAATTAGGTTCAAAATAAAACTTGATCAAACAGAGGCTAAAATCGATTGTATAAGGTGCATCTCTTGCTAGTAGGGTGCAAAATTATAAAAGATTTTGCAATGAGTTTTGTTATATGGTACATGTTTATCATATAATAAATTGGTGTATATTGTTTCTTATGATATGGAAAATAACTATTGGTCCTAATCAAATATTTGCTAGTAAAATTTACTAGATGGAACTAGAAATAGCACAAGGATTTTTTGTGCACACATTAATCAAATATTGTGATATATATATATGCACTATTCTACACCCACCTCTAAAATAGTTATTCTATATTCAGTTTAAAAATCGTCCGATCTAACTTACTAGAATAAAGTACAACCGTTGGATAGAGATAGCGGTTATTCTCTGTTTAAAAGAATTTAACGTCGTTTTATTCCATAACGACAGTAAATATTTGAAATATTTTATTGTTACTGATCAATATCCGCACCAACCGCCTCTTCATCTTTTTTACTGCGCTCCCACGTCTTGTTCACATCCAATAAATTTATATTATATGATCAGTAAATTTACTGACAAAAATATATAGTATATGTCTATAGTATATGGCCAGTAAATTTATACTACACGACCAGTAAATTTGCTGACAAAAATTTATAGTATAATCTATAATATGTGACCAGTAAATTTACTGGTCATATACTGTATATTTACTGGTCCGTCTAATAAATCTGTGGTATACGATCAATAAATTTATATTACGCGATCAATAAATTTACTGATAAAAATCTATAGTATGTGACTAGTAAATTTACTAGTCATATACTATACATTTACTGGTCCGTCTAGTAAATCTGTAGTATATGACCAATAAATTTGTATTACGCGACCAGTAAATTTACTGACTAATATGATTTCGGTTGCTATGTTTTAGTCGGTTTCTATTTTTTAGGGATAGTGTGCGGTTATAACAAATCGTGTGGGTTCCTATTTTTTAGGGATAATCGAGCCTTTTATAGTAGTTACTATCGTCAATAAAATTCTAATCTCGATGTATGATCTAACGATACAAAAGGTATATATATATATAGACACTATTCTACACCCACCCCTAGAATAGCTATTCTATACCCACCTTCTATGTCGTCGGATCGTGCATCGAGGTTACAATTTTACTTAACGGTAACCGTAAATTCCAGTAAAACTGATCGAACCACTAGCCGTTTTCAAAAATCCCACTATTAGTTTGTTAGAACTAAAACCGTAATATCCCTATAAAATAGAAACCTCCTCAAAAATAGAAATTGTTATCACAATTCGGCAATAATTCTCAAATTGATCGATCAGTAAATTGTGAGTTTATTATTAGTAATGAACTATTTTACTGTCATATAAATATTATTTTACTGGTCGTATGATAATCAGCTAGAATATAGTGAATTTACTGTTCGTATTGAACTAATTTACTGACCTATGAATATGACTTTACTGGTCGTATGATAATCAGCTAGAATATAGTGAATTTACTATTCGTATTGAACTACTTTACTGACTTATGAATATGACTTTACTGGTCGTATGATAATCAGTTAGAATATAGTGAATTTACTGTCCGTATTGAACTACTTTACTGACTTATGAATATGACTTTACTGGTCGTATGATAATCAGCTAGAATGTAGTGAATTTACTGTCTGTATTGAACTAATTTACTGACTTAAATTTACTGTTCGTATGATAACAAATTAATATCCATGATCTGCACTGATCGATACAAAGATTCAAATATCTTCACTCCAGTTCGTTTATTAGTTTATGTTCACTCCCATGAATGAAATGAAATGATCTTTACTAGTCGTATGTTCAAAACTTACTGTTATTGAATTGACGTTAACCACCTTTACAAAACAGCGTTAAACCTCATTTAACACACAGTAACTGCTATCTCTATCCAATGGTTCTAATTTGGTCTAGTAAGTTAGATCGAACGGTTCCTACGGTGGATATAGAATAGTTATTCTAGGGGTGGGTGTAGAATAATGTTTGTATATATATATTGTAATATTGGACTATTCTATTGAAATATTGTAGAGTTTATTTTTTTAGTAGCATTTTATTTCTTCATATTTTAAGTTTATGTAATATTATATAGTTTAGATTTAAGTTTTATTTTCATATTAATTATTGTTTTATTTTGTCTATATATATTTTTCCATGATAAAGATATACAATTTTTTATTACTATATATCATTTACTTTTATGATTGTAACTATAACTCTATAGGTTTTACACTAAAATATATATATATATATATATATATTATTTTTTTAGTTCTAAACTCATATATCTTATTTTTAAATTTGTACTATTCTGTTTGTTGTAAGTTAGTATTAATAGTAATTGTAAGTGTGCACACTTTAATTGTAAGTTTCTATATAATTTGAGTGAAAATTTAGTGAAATTAGTTTAATTTAAATATATTTTCTATAGCATGAACTTTTATTATAAAATCATATATTGACAGAAAAAGATAAACTTAAATTTTAATATGTACAAAAAGAAAATTTTTTAAAAAATATATGTCAAGTTACTAAATGATACATGTGTATATTTAGATCTAGATGCCCCAGCAATAGATATGACTTTTAAATAACTTAATGGAATCAAATACATAACGCATATGGAATGGAAGGAAACAAGCAAATCTAAAAAGGAGGATTCGGATAGTTCATCCAAAGAAATGAGATTTTGACAGCATAGATATTTTGTAATGACGGACAAGTTCACCACGTCGACTCATGAACCAAGATGTCAATTTTGGGGCTAAAAATCGTATGGTTTTAACTTAGTTTAATTTCATAAGACCAATAAATAAGTGAGAAAAGGTTTTTGGAGTTTTTAGTCTAAAGGAGACTTCACTTTAAAAGATAAAGTCCAAAATTTAAATTTATATTTGATCTAATTTTAATTTATTTGAGAAATTAAAATCTAGATAAATTAGACTAAATGAACACTCAGTCATAGAAATAACTTACCTTAAATGGAATGATATTCAGAATAGTGTCGTTCTGAATGGATTCATGTAAGTTAAATTATGTAGTTGTTTATATAAAGATGCAGAATGGAAAGAGACTCCGTTTTTTTAACATTAGACGGTGTTTGTTAGTATACTAGGTGTTTTATAGCATATATAAATTTAATTATTTAATAAAATTACCCATTAATTAATTTTTGCTAATCGCTACATTGCTAATCACCGATAGTGACCACTAATGACCATTAACTACCACTAGTCAACACTAACTATAACTAATCATCACTAATTACCATGGCTAGCTTGTGCGGCCAATTTTGCCGCATTAGGATAAAGAGAGAGTATTCCAGAAATCTATAAACTCTCACTCTACATCCTCTCGTCCTCATGCTGTATGTGCAATCAAACACTTCACTGATTCTCTCTCCTAAATCATCTCACGCATGGATGATTCTATATGTTCAACCAGACAATCTTTTTATAGAAATAATTTTCTGTCTTAACACTAGAGTTCTATGTAGTATATAAACTGTAGGACAAATGAGAACATGTCTAAAATATAAAATGGAAAAGATAACAGAAAAATCTACAGTTTGTTTTTATTTTACCACATATGATACATCAAAATTGATTTTACACACAGAACTTTTTCGGCTCGCATCTTTGTGAATAAATTTGACTTCTAGACATGTTTGAGACTCGTCTAGAGTCTTAAAATTTTTTATCTTGTTAGACATGTATGAAATTGATTTTGTTTGATTGTTAATAAACTAGTCATACATGTTTGGTTTTCCAAGGAGTTCTATTTTAAGGGCATAGTACTTATAGACATAGTTGACTAAAATTTTATGTGTGATTCGTTTAAACACGATGAGAACATAAACTAAATAATTTTTATGTAAATTTCAAATAAATCTAAAGTCATATATTTTTCGATGAGGACACTAACTAAACAAGTCATGCACTTCAATTTTGGGATATGTTAAGACTATATTTGTCAGATCAAATCTAAGTATCATTCGCAACACAAAAAACTAGTATAAATAGACACAACCATGAGTCCCCAAACAACCACCATACAACCCAAAAGGCCAAAACTTATAGCCAGTGTATAATGGACACAAGTTTGTACAAACGTGCTAGAGGGATCAAGCACAAAATGGCAATGCCCTTTCACCCTCGGTCGTCGGCACTACCCACCGCGCCGCTCCAAGCCAACAATAAGATCACACCATGGCCGACATCAGCACCACCGTCGTCAATTATCATGGAGGGTGGCAATGGCATCTACAGTAATGGAACCACAGGCGGCGATGCCATGATTAGTCGTGACGTCGACCACGAGGCGGCCATATACATATCGAGAGTGCAAGAGCGGTTCAGGCGCGAATGCACCAACGATGACCGGAGGAAGTACCATAGGACTTAAACTTATAATCCGAAAACGTTATAATTTGAATTCTGGTCTACACCAGGACAAGAAGATACCTTATCAGCTGGGCTATAGTTGATTGGCGGGTTGTTCTTGCTTTCAACTTGCTGTTTTAAGTGAAGAGTGTGTGTGTGATGCCATGCAGTATGTAAGATGATATATATGTATATTGAGTTTGCAGCACAATTGTGTAAACGTACAGTTAAGAAAAGGGTCCTTTTATGAGGTAAGATACTATGCATGTCAAAAAAAAATACAGTGCAGGGAATAAATCGCATAGTTTCGGCCAACTGTTCTTGTGAATTAGATGAACTTTCCACATCTATCGTTATTAAAAGAATATCGTTCTAGTTCTATGTATAAGTTTAATAAATGAAGTAAGATTATATGTGTATTCTTAATATTTGTAATTGTGATATGTGTTATTTGTATATAAACAATTAATGATTAAATGACATAATGGTTAATGGGTATTTTTGGAAGATGAGATTGTATTTTATTTCGAAAATGTAGAACAACATTCTTTTTAATATAATTTGTGGTTTCTAAAACAATATTCTTTAAGAACAAAGAGAATATATGATGATAGTATTTTGAGATAAACTCAGCATATATCGATGTGGTTATGAGATCTACTACAACCACCATTGTCACTGAGTTAGGACAATTATAATGAATCTAACTATCCGATTTATGATCAAATGATTCAAATTAAAACATGATTCAAATTTTTTTTTAAAAAAAACAATCCCTTATTTTTCACTATGGTCAATACAATGGAAAGCACATTTTTTTTCTTTTAGGAAAAACTACCATTACAATATGCTATACTGGCAACACCAACACTCACCACACAAACACAAAACTGCAACTAACCAACAACGCAGGAGAAAGAGGGGGATAGCTTATGTTTTATACTGCCTCATGGAATATAAGATCCAAGAAAGCATTCATTTTCCTTCTTAAAGAGGAGCATACAAAACACATATAATTTCCATAACCATCAAAACAGCTTCAACATCAAAACATCACATTATAGCACCAGCAGTTAGGTTGGTGCTAATTGCTATAGCTCACTAAAACACTAAAATGAGACATATCATTCAAAAAGGTTAGCAGAGACAAGAGACTTTAACTGAATATATCTGACATCATCTCTTACAATTAGCTAGGATTCCAAAACAGAGGTGTACTTAACATTCATCCGCACAAAAATGACAAGGTAACGGATCCATCCCTTGCACATAACAACTGTGAACAAGATCTGCTCTAATTCAACTTCTCAATCAGTTCATTGATTTTCTCCTCGCGGTTGCCTGAGTCACCACCATCCTTGTAGGGTTTTTTCTTCATTTGCAGTCGCCTCTCGGGGCACTTGAGCTTGAATGGCATGAGGAAGCTCGCCACTTCCCTGAAGTGTGGTCCAACGGTAGCAATTTCATGTACAACATCTTCCAGGCATATGATACCGTAATTCCCGAGAGCCTGTGTTTAGAAATGTGCAAAAGACACTTGTTCAATAAACTACAGATGTTCTTCCATTATAAAAACTGAAATAAGTCATATACACGGCAGAAGTTATACTTGTTACAGATGTGTACCTTCTCAATTAGATCATTGTTTGTAAGAGGAAAGGGCTCTTTGTCCATAAACCCGCATCCCTTCTTGTAAATAAGCTCCTTAACACTCTTCAAATTTGGATACCTGTTGTTATGTACCTGTTAGTGAAGTTTAAAGATGGTAAACTGCAAAGAAAGCAAAAATGGAAGCCTGTTATGTTGTCTTCATTTACCCATAAGTGACATACGGCTCTACACTTAGTAGCCTCTTCAAAATGGTGTCATTGGCCTTCAGGAAAATGCCAGTCAAGATCTTTGTCAACCGAAGCTTTCTTAAGATTTTCCTAGTGTGCGGATGCAAATCCATGGAGCTGAAATTGGGTGGACAAGGCAATGTTAGAGAACATCACTGACCTAAGAAAAAAGGAACTAGCAAAAAGTGGTAACACTTTATCAATTATCACTACTAACCCAGGGATGCGGATCACAAATAGGAGCCTAGACTGAAGATCTTCAGTAGGCAACTTTCTGATCTTCAACCGGGTTTTCATCCGTATAAAATCTAGCTCCTGTGAACAGAAAATTAGTTCAGTTTAACAGCACAGCCGGCAGTTTGAAGAAAAATGGTAAAGCTAAAACAAACTCAGCATTCCTAAAAGATAATGCATAACAGAAGTTTAATTTTTCTATACAAAATAAGCACATTCCAAAAGCTCAACAAACTTGTGAAATTAATGTGATTTCAATACAATACCAACAAACCTATGCACTTGCAGAAGTTGTAGGAGAATACTTTAAATTTGCCAAATTCCATTGATTCCCAATGCGTAAATTGACACAAACATAGCATAATCTCAGTCTTTCATCTCATTCAGAAAGCATGCTTGCTCATAACCAAGTTCCATGCACAAATATGTGCAGCTTTCTTTCCACAAACACATGCAAAGTGATCTATTTCACTTAAAATTGACCCAAAAAAAAAAAGCATAATAAGCAATTCCAAATTAATAGAAGCATCACACACTATCCACTGACCACTGCATAGTAGTATTTCAACATCAACAGGAGGCGTTTGGTTTCGAGATTTTGTTCCATATTCTCACTACTCATAAAGAAAATATGTCACTTAATATTGGTCGGATCACTGTAAAATACACCCCGATAGAAACATCAATACATCAAAATTGGATGTACTACTAATCTTTTCCGCCTCCAACTTTAATGGATTCTAAAACTCATTAGGATTACGATTTCAAACCAAACTCCATTACAAGGCAAGCAAACATAAGTCACCTTGCTGCGATACTCCCTGACGAACTCCTCGGGCCGCTTGATGCTGCCCTTGAGATCTTTATGCCTCTGTTTCTTGGCTTGCTTCCGCTCCCTATTCTTCACAGCCCATTCTTCGTTCACCTTCCTCTTCTTCAGCACCGTCTCCCGCACAAACGGGAGCGGCTGCGTCCCCTCCTCCGCCATGGCCGAACTCTACCAAGAATCTACCTAAACTTGCACAAATCAGGCTTAGAGAATTGGCACAATTTGGCATAGCAGATACCTAACTCGCAAAAAATATGACAAGCAACAGCAACAAAGAGGAGGATCTTGATACACATACACGGATACACCAGGAGGATGCGCCGGCGAACTGCTTCTGTCTGTACCGAGAGGGGGAGAGCCGTGGGTATAGGGTTTTCAGTTTTCAGCCGTGGACCCAAGCTGGTTATGGGCCAAAGATAGTCGTACAACTACAAATAGCCATCTTTTGCTTTCTTTTCTGACTTGATTTTAGCCAAATTTTGGATGTAGATTTTGGTGACCCAGGAGCCTGATATTTTTTAGAGTAAACCACGCATGACCATATATTTTGAAATTATTGTCAAAAACTCTCTGTTTTAAAAAACATTTCAGTATATCCCATATATTTTTTTTTGTCAACTATGTGATATCCATGATGTTGAGGATAAGTTCACTTTTATTTAGGGTTTTACTTACTTAAATTAATTAGGGTTTGAAATGTATCTAAGTAGGGTTTGATGACATTGATTCTTTGAATTGTCTAATTAAATTGTAGATGGATCGGAAATATTGGATGTGTCAAGTGAGACGTAATACACAGGAATATCTCGAGGGTGTGAAGGAATTTATTAAATTTATTGAGCAATACAAGTAAAAGATGGGCGAAAAAGATATTACTGCCAATGCAGAGATTGTATGAATTTGAAGAGATTTACCAACTCTGATCAAATAATGAATCATTTGATTCATTGCGATTTTAATGCATGATATACCTGTTGGATACGATGTGGTGAAGATCTTGCGGAAACAAGCACCAAATGTAATTAAGAACCGTAAAGAGATGGTATTCATGAAGATGAGAATTTAGACTATGGTTACATGGACATGCATGCTGATGATGATCATGTAGACGAAATGTTATGTGATGTAGAGAAAGATTACAACGAAAAGGACATTGCCAAATTTCAGAAATTGATTATAGCTTATGAGAAACCTTTGTTTCTTGGTTGTACAAAATTTATCAAGTTGTCGTATCTGATAAAGTTATATATCTGAAGGCAAGTAACGGCTGGAGTGATCAAAATTTCATGGCATTGTTGGATTTATTAGTGAACATACTTCTAGAGGGAAATGAGCTGCCAAGAACCGTTTACCAAGCAAAAAAAAAATGATGTGCCCCATGAGAATGGAAATTGAGATAATACATGCATTCTCCAACAATTGTGTGTTGTATTGTAATGAGTATGCGAATATGGAGACTTGTCCAAGATGCGGCATTACACGGTATAAACAGAAGGATCAAACTGACAACGACAATGAAGGGTAAAGCATGAATCTCCAGTCAAGATGGTGTGGTATTTTCCTATGATTCTACCGTTGAAGCGGCTGTTTGCAAATCCAATTGATGCAAAGCATTTGCGTTGGCATGTTGAATGCCGAAAAGAAGATGGAAAATTGAGACATCATGCTAATTTCATTCAATGGAGAAACATTAACAGGGTCTTCCATGATGACTTTTGGCACCGAAATGAAGAATATAAAGTTTAGACTGAGTACGGGTGGTATGAATCCACACGGTAACATGAACAGTTGATATAGCACTTGTCCTGTTCTTATGTGCATCTACAACTTTCCTCTTTGGTTGTGTATGAAGCACAAGTATACAATGATATTGCTATTAATCTCAGGACCAAAACAACCTAGGAATGATATAGATGTGTTTCTAGCTCTCTTGATTAAGGACATGCAAAAATTGTGGAATGAAGGTGTTCAGGTGTCAGACGCATACAAGCAAGAGACGTTCGTCTTGCGAGCTATAATATTTTGCACGATAAATGATTTCCCGGCCTATAGGAATTTGTCTAGCTATAGTACGAAAGGAGCCAAAGTTTGCCCTAACTGTCAAGATGAAACTGAGAGTATGTGGTTACCGAATTGCAAGAAAATAGTGTACATGGGTCACCGCATGTTTCTTCTCATGCATCACACCTACCGCAAAAAGAGGTGATCATTTAACGGGAGGCCCGAGACCGGACGAGCCCCACAAGTGATGACTAGTAAGAAGGTTTACTTGCACATGAAGGACATCAATGTTGACTTCGTTGAATGTTTTAAGCCTCCGAAGAATGTTTGGAAGAAGAGATCAATTTTCTGGGATTTACCGCACTGACAGTACCTACAAATTCGGCATTGCATCGATGTCATGCATGTAGAGAAGAATGTCTGTGAGAGTTTAATCGGTTTGTTATTGAACATTTTGGGGAAGACAAAGAATGGTGTTAAAATAAGCCATGACATGGTCGAAATAGGGATCCGGATGGAGCTTGTCCCCTCGGAGAAAGAAAGTTGTACATACCTCCTGCCGGCCTACTATACTTTGTCCAAAAGTGAAAAAAAAAACAACTATGTTGATGCTTGCATGGTATGAAATATCCATCTGGGTATTCTGTGAATGTGAAAAAACTTATGTTCATGAAGGAGTTGAAATTGCTGGGCATGAATTCCCATAATTTTCATGTGCTTATGACACAATGGCTTCCCGTTGCTATTCGGGGCATTCTACCAGTCAAAGTCAGGGAGATAATCACGACACTCTATTATTTCTTCAACACAATATCCTGCAAGGTTAGTGTTCTTGTACTATATTACTCCCATATATTAATATCATTAACCACATTAATTAGCTTTACCAGACTATTTTCCACATTAAACAATTTTTGAAAGGTAATTGACTCGGAAGGAATGAACGATCTGCAACAAGATGTGGTTCTTACTCTTTGTGAGCTTGAGATGTATTTTTCTCCATCTTTTTCCAATGTTATGGTCCATCTGATTGTGCACCTCGTCAGATAAATAAAGATTTGTGGACTTATGTTCCTACGCTACATGTATCCATTCGAGAGATTTATGGGGCATCTTGAAGGGCTATGTACGAAACCATCATCAGCCCAAGGAAGTATTGTCAGGTTATGCCGCTGAGGAGATGATTGAATTTTGCACTGACTACATGGTGGGCATTGACTCAATTAGCGTCCCTAAGTCTAGACACGAGGGTTGCTTCAGGGTGTTGCCACAATTGGGTTCAGAGTATCTGTTCCCAATAGTGCCATGTATACAAAAGCACATTTCTGGGTCATACAACACATGACATAAGTGGAGCCCTACGTCCAAGAGCACAAAGCACTTTTACGGAGACAATCCCTCCAAGGCTGAAATTTGGGTCACCAAAGAACATAACAAGAATTTCATTGCATGGATCGAAAATAGAGTCGTTTAAGCCACCGATGACACCATAAGTGAGACAGTTAGATGGTTGGCTAGAGGGCCAAGATGTACTGTTGGCACTTGGCAAGGTTACGACATCAATGGTTATATGTTCTACACAAAAAAGGACCACAAGAGTACTAGGCAATGCAGTGGTGTGACAGTTTTTGTTTTCTTCGAGGATGTCAGGGTGATACCTTGCATTGAACTCATTCTATGGTGTAGTTGAAGAAATATGGGAGGTTGACTATGTACTCTTCAAGATTCCTTTGTTCCGATACCAATGAGTCCAGATCCCTCAAGGTGTCAAAGTGGATAACAGCGGTTTCACTCTCGTCAATCTTAGCAAATCTGGACATAAATATGATCTATTTATTCTTATTGGCCAAGCCACCCAGATCTTCTACGTGGTCGATGGAGCCAATGCATAGTTACACATCATTCTTCACAGAAAACGATGTATCATTGGGGTTGAAGACGTCATTTATGAAGACGAGTACAATCAATTTGTCGAAATACCTCCTTTTGTAGCTGGCATGCAATCAGTCCCTATTGAAGATATCAATGAGGGTCGAGAACCGTTCTTGATGCCTAATAGTTGAATATGGCAAGAATAGATTGTGAACTATTACTTTTATAGATTGAATTAGATATGTTAAAGCTGAGATATGTCATTAGATGTGATATCCCAAGATAGCACAAGTTACTTTGGGTAGTGGTCTTTGTTTGTGTGTTTCCTTGTGTATTTTCTAACGGTTACACCAAAATCGATAGAAAGATTGCTTTTGCATTGGCTAAGAAATGGTGAAGTTACATACATTTTTTGCACTTTGCACTATTTTGTAATGTTTGTGTAATACCCAAAAAATAGGGCTTGAATATTTTGTTTTACAAAAATCTGAAGGTGAAAATTTCATTTTTGTTTTAACTGCAAAGCTATTTTTAAGAGTACTCTCTAAGAAATTTTAACTAAAATATAAAAATAATTCGCAACTAGTTAAAGATATTTTCCTTAAATGTACTTGTGCATATGTGCACAATCATGTGTATGTATGCATGTGGACCTATCTCACTAAAATACTATTTTCTATTTCTTGTAAAATACCATCTATCATCTAATGATAATTATTTATGATATCTAAGTGTAAGATTATTTCTTTTAAGCAATAGTTCTACTATAATTCAAAAACTCTAATTAGTTATAAACTAAGCCCTAATTTGTAAAATAGCCTACAATACTTCTTTACTTTAAATATATTTTATCAAAAAGCTAGATTATTAAGTTATTACAAAATAACTACAAACTAGTCCAACCTCATGATTCTCTTAATCGCAGTTCAGACCCTTCAGACACAGAATCAGCCAAATTCCCCAAACAACTCATAATTGTAGTCAGAGTAAACAGATAGGACTTTCTATCTATCTTATACTGATTTGTCTTCAGTTGTAAGATCAAACTCAGATCCTAAATCCCAGAAACTAATCCCAGTTCTATTTTTGAAAACTAAATTCTTAATTACTCTAATTACCCTATTTGATCTTTTTAGATTTCAGTTCCACCAATTCCAGAGTAGTTTTCTCGTGGATTCCTCTGGAATCCTAAATCTTAGTACGCTTGCATACCAGTTCTAAAACTTCTCAGCCAAACAAGATCATAGTGGATCAGTCTTTTTTAGCTCTCAAAGAATCAAAACGGGCTAAAACCTTTGAATCACCTCCAAACTCCAATCCAACTGAATGATCATATTCCTTCTGTTATTTTATACAAGTTTCCTTTCTGCAACAAGTTCAGATTCAGCCCCGAGACTCAGCTATTCATGTTTTCAACCGTTTTCGGTAAAAATACTATTCACTTTTACCCTAATTCTATTTTCGTTTTCGTCTTCGATTCAATCTCATTTTTACTCTAGACTTCCTTAAACTGCCTGTCGTGTGAACTATTTCTATTGGACTAAATTCAATCTTGCTTCCAGATTGTGAATGTTACAATTTAGTCCAATCAGCTTTCATATTTACAATTAAATCCTCTTTGCAGACTTTTTATTCAGTTCAGTTTAAAATTCAGACTTCTGAATCCATTTCTCCTTCATGCCCTGTATTACACACCTATATATACATAGATGTGCACACACCCAGCCATACCATATATATATATATATATACATAATACAATACACACACAAATGAATATGCAAACACATACATAGACCTTCTTAACTCCACAGCTATGTATACATTCAGACTACACAAGACTCATACATATACACACACACTTATATATATAATTGTACACTTACTTTTCTTCTACTGCAGCACCTACACCACATTACCATTTACACACACCCCTCAAACACAACTAAAAATACACTACATATACACACATATACTCATACACCTCATCCAACCATCTCCTGCTCCTCTTTTATCAAAGGGTTACATCTAAATGCATAAATATACTCACATTTACACATCTTCCAATTTAGAACAACAACTCACACACATACTTCTGTTAGAATCACAATTCAGCCCAACGCAAATCTCCAAAATCACAATTTAGTCCTTTTGTCAAAACCTGTCAATTTCTAAATTTCTTCACATTGAAAACCTTTTGCACCATCTCTGCATATATATACCTATACATCCAAATACACATAAACCAGGATGTACTCACACACACCTATATAATCTAATCCCAGCCTTTAAACTTGCTTCTTCCTTCACCAAACAAACAACAAAACATATACACACAGCCGTGCATATACTTAGATACATACCTGTACATACACAATTCCAAACACACACATACACACGCGTGAACAGTAGCAGCAACCCTCCACCTGTGTTCTTCCTCTAGCCAGCAGCTGCATCGTCCACACCCTTCTTCTCTACGCAAGTCCCAAGAGAGCAGCAGCAGTGTCCTCTTTTTCTCCCTGTTCTTCTTCTCCTCCTCCATATTTGCTTCCAGCAACCAGCAAATACAGTAGCGGCCACCACATTCTTGTTCCTGTTTATCTTCTTTCCCCCTCGGCCGCGTGAAGAAGACGAAGCCGCCACGAGCCACCAGCCCTCCAGTCACCTCCCCGAAGGTGAATTTCCTTTCGCCTTATTCCTTTCTACCACTTCAAGCGTCCTCGTGAGCTCCGACGAACTGAAACACCGGAATTCTCAATCCTTGTCGTCGCCGGCCGCCGCCCCTGTTCCCCTCATTGGACCCTCCCCCGGTCCTCAAATCGAGTCGAGCCAGTAGAACAAAATGACCACCCCAAGCCTAGAAGAGATCCCCTTCAAAAGAATTCCCGAGAAACCCAGCCACTTGATGAATCCAATGTCATCCTGTTCCACAGCGCCGCGCCACCGTCGCCAGCCCCGTCCGACGAACCTCCGGCTAAATTGATCACGCCATTATCCTTCTTACATCTCCCTCTCACTCCCGTAACAAAGAATCGGATTACAAAACACCACAGCACAAATACCCAAATCGAGCTGCTTCCCCACGGCCGCGTCGCCGACGATCTTGCCGACACCGCCAATCCTCGATTCGACGCGTCTACACGGAATTGAGAACTAGATGAGCCTCCTTGTGGCATTCACTTTTCACTTTGTTGTCCAAATCAACCCAGCAGCGGTGAGTGCTCGGTTTTACCAATTCGGCCGCCGCGAGACTTGTCGCCGGCCACTGTTGCTTCGCCGCCGGCCAAAACATCAGCTCGGGCACGTGAAGAATAGTGATGTGCATCTCCTAGACGACCTGGAGCCTCGTGCCAAAGCCCCAATGGCAAAACTACCTCTTGCCGTGGCTCAAGCGTGCCGCCGCCGTGCCGCGCCGTCGCCGCCGGCCGTCCGTGTCATCGCCACCTTGTACCACAGATGCGCCTTAATCCACTGAGTATATTGTCTCACTACGTCGCTCTCTGGTATCACACAAGAATGCCTCCAAAAACTGATGCCAAGGTCTGTCCAGGAGCAACAGCTTCGCCGTGTCGCCACCTTCCTTCTCCGTCGTCGTCTCACCGTCTCCGGCCGTTCCAAACCCCGAGACCTTATCCGATGGGTTTATCTCATCTCCTCCTATCAAATGACGCGAACATCACTTAACTCCGGCCACTGGAACATCGTCGCCATTGTCGATGTCTTTGGCCGACATTGCCAGGACAATGTCCAGACAATGCTGCTCGCGTCCAAGCTATGTTAAGACAATGTCAAACAATGCCAAGACATTGTCTTTCTGTGTACAGACATTGTCAAGGCAATGTCAGTCCAAGCCAAACTATACCAGCCTTTGTCTAAACCTTGTCAATCTATGTGTAGACAATGTCTTTCCATGTCCAGACATTGTCAGCCTATGTCCAGGCTATGTCAGTCACTGACATATGCCCTGTATGACTCCACATGAACTCAAAATCCTAAACTGGCTTGTCAACTAAGTCCGTAACTACTTTCTACACATTTCATTCAACAATCATTTGGCGAGAACTTGCCATCCTAACCCATTTTTGGCTATGTCGACGAAAATATACATCGTCGTCACCTCCTTCCTTGCCACCGTTCATCGCCGTCCGTCCACCCCAATGCTCAAGA
Source organism: Pharus latifolius (assembly GCA_019359835.1). Classification (NCBI taxonomy): domain Eukaryota; kingdom Viridiplantae; phylum Streptophyta; class Magnoliopsida; order Poales; family Poaceae; genus Pharus; species Pharus latifolius. The sequence goes on from CM033322.1 coordinate 23,836,219, forward strand.
CCACCTCCGTTGAGTTCCTGCCATCCTTGCCTACCTCCTAGACATAATTGGCATAGCAATCGAAGTCCAATGCGCTCAAATGACCTTGCCCTAGAACTCAGCCGCGCGCCGGCTTTGTCTAGACATTGCTATGCAGTGTCAGCTCGCGTCCAGCCTTGTCAAAAACCACGTCCAAACAATGCCAAATAGTGCCAATGCGTGTCCACAGACATTTAGACATTGTAAACTTATGCTAGACAATGCCAAACCAATGTCAGCCAATGTCAGCCAATGCCAGCCAATGTCAGCCAGTGGCATTAGCCCTATTTAGCCACTTTCGTCAATACAAATTGAAAATCACTTTGTCTACCAAGTCCTTGATCTTGTTTCCTACATTTTCTTTAATTGTCGTGTCGCGAGAAAACCCCATCTCAACCTATTTCCAGTTTCGTCATCCTAGATGAATGTCATCCGTCGACGCCCGAACGTCGCCGCATTCGTGTCCAATCTAAAATTTGACTTTACCCTAGTATTTTTTTCTCAACTATGTCGTCCCAGGCGAACATCGCCCGTCGACATTCAAACGTCGCCGCGTCAACATTCAATCTGGAAATCGACTTCGCCCTAACCTCCCAACTGTCCAACCAAAACCCTAACAATATTTTGATTACTTGTCGACCCAAGACTCAAAGAAAACCCTAGAAGGCCAACCTAAGCATTGTCAGTCTATGTCCAATGTCTCTCCCGTTGACATGCCTATGTCGTTCGTGGCCTTAGGAACTTCAGATTGAAAATCCGTCCGCGTCACCATGTCCATCTTACTATCAACCTTCCAGATATATGATCTGATTTTGCATCCGAGCCCCGGATCAAAATCTTCTTTCTATCAAAATTCACTCTTCAATTGATTATTTCGAACTTATCTCGTCTATTCGATCTCAACCCTCAATTATCCTTCATGCACGCATAACTGGGTATAACTATTTTCTTGATTGATAGCCATGTATGTGATTACGTTGGATATAATTTTAGGTTTCGAAAGAGAATCATCAAGAAACGAGGAGACGATAAGAACTGATGACACTACAGCCGAGTGAGGCAAGTCACTACCTCTTGACTATATTGAACCTATATATTATAAAAATTTACATATGTTGTTTTAATAAAGATGAGTATATGCATGAGACTGAACAGCCACATGTAGCTGATAATAGGGTGTTTTGTTTACTCAGTTAGCCAAAGGGGTTGAGGCGGTAAGGATCTAAGTCACCTTGAGTGGAAATCCTTACTGATGGATTGAGATGGTAAAGATCTAAGCCACCTCGAGTGGAAATCTTTACCAAATAAACTGAGCTCGTTGTAGCCTTGGATCTAAGCCACCTTGAGTGAAAATCCTTGCTAAGCAAGCTAGACTCACCGTAATGGATTGGATCTAAGCCATCTTGAGTGAAAATCCATACATACTGGGTAAGCAAAACTTTAAAATATTCCAACATTCAATGTTCATTGAAAAGCCATGAAGGTTAGTGGTGAAGATGGTAAGAGTGGTGGGCAGTGACTGCATGAGTGGGATAGTGGCTGGATACTCACCCTAACGAATAAGGACTAAACAGTTGTGCTATGCATCTAGTGGCATAAGAATGTACCACCACAAGCCTGGTATGGGACAGGCATGACCTAGTATCCTTGCTTAATAATTAACTTGGCTCTACATGGAAGAGATAAATTGTTGATGATATGAGTGTTTGTGTTGACCCTTCCACTTGACCTACTACTGGCGAAAGGGGAGTACCCTTGCCGCTGACCAGTATTGGGAAGGGGTCGGGGTGGGGGTATAGCCTGCCACAACGGTATCAAGGCTATCAATCCGATGGTAGACCTTATACTGGGTAGAGCCAAGGTTAATATAAAGCAGAGTGAATAGCATGTTATCCTCAGCTCAGTCGCATGCAGAACTGTTGCGTGTAAACGATCTGACAATAGTAGTTGAGGAATTTTGTGGGTAAAGTGGTACACCTCTGCAGAGTTTGAAAGAAGTATTCGAGTACTCCGTGCCCCCGGGTTCCTGGGGCATGCCGCGGTCAATAAGTTCAAATCATGTTGTGTGCCACAAGTAGTGTTATGAAATTTTGAAATGATTTCATCTATTCATATACATATGCTTTGAAACCTTTTAATTACTGCAATAACTTACATATCTGTTCCATTGATCAACCCTGCATGTATAAATATATATAATTGTTTTATTGTGACTTGCTGAGTACTCTGTACTCACTCTTGCTGATCATCTCATCAGTACAAGAGAGTGGACCGAAGCTTCAGAAGGCCAAGATATCGTAGGGTCACGTGCCAAGTCGAGCACGACCTGTGAAGGACCCTGGACCGCGCTTGCACCTCTCCAGAAAGGGACAAATTAACTTCTTATTTTGGCTATGTCAGCCCCTCTAATGTAGTTATGGTTTTATATCCATAAATAGTAATGATTGTAAACCTTCTGTACTATTACTGCTATTATATTGTGAACAAGAATTGAGATCCACAAAAGTGAGGGCAACTGTATCCTAGGCAGTTGCGATGTAAGGACTCGCCAAATAGGCGGGCCCGCTTCTACTCTAATCCACCCTCACATCAACCCAAGCCTCGAAGGAAACCCTAGCAGGTCAACCTATGCTTTATTAGTCTACGTTCAATGCCATTCTCATCGACATGCCTATGTCGTTTGCAACCTTAGGGACCTCAGATTGAAAATCTGTTCGTGTCACCTTGTCCGCCTCTCCCTTAAGCTTACCTATATATAATCCGATCATCAATCCAAACACCAGATAGAACTTTTCCTATTTTCTAAGTCACTTCTTACACCGATCACACTATCGATCGTACCCAGATTTTCCCCGATCGTGTGTCCTAAACTCGACCCAAAATTAGGATTTAAACTAAACATATCATCACCTTTCGACCATCCTTCTTAATCCTATCTATCATCTTTCACACGACCTAGTCATCTAAACCATTTCACTATTCCAGCATTCGACCCCTTGATCACCATCAAACATTGATATATGTATTAGCAAATATACTAACTATTATGTTTGCTTGCTTATTGATTGACATTTAAATAGATACCAAGCGAGGCAAGCACGAGAACGTCAATACCCTGGTAGCTCCTTCAACTGGATTTTACGAAAGGCAAGGCAAGTATTATTCTTGACCATATCGAACATGTTTGGTTAATTTTATGTTGATTATCCCCTATTTGATAATCTATATATTTTTACCATCTTGCATCAAAAAGAATATTTTATAAAAAGATAAAGGTTGGTCCTGATGAAGGTGTTGTAAATGGATTTGGGTAATCCTGATGAAAGTGTTGAGAATGGAAGTTGAATAACTTGATGAAAATGTTATAGAGGGAATTGAGTAATCTTGAGGAGAGCCGAAGGAGGGCTCGAATCTTGTATTAAACTATGATTATAAAGTTAAGGACGACTAACTGACATTTCTACTCAGCGCCGTAATACCCGTATCAACCACATACCTGGTATGGGACGGGTCTAGTCAAGCATCTTATCCAGAAGCTAGTACACCTCCACAATGAGAACGTATATTTATGTGTATTACAATGAAAGAATGACCCGAGGCGGGCTTGGAGCTATAGGCTCAAATGGTGGTTGTAGCGGATGCGTCCGACTACAAGGTATGGCGGCACCATATCAGTGGAGGGAACTAGTGGAAGGGTTTGAAAAAGGTTTTGTTATCTTGATGATGTCTCGCATTATCAGAAATGCAGAGTATTGTTGACGAACACCGACATGGAAATCAAGAGATTCTGTGGGTAAAGTGATACCCCTCTGTAGAGTAAAACGTGGATATTCACTCCTTACTTCCAGGTTGGAATTTGCGTCGCGGCAGGAAAGGAGGCCTACAGATGGTCTCACCCTGTGGTACAAGTGTTCAGTAGAGTTTGCTTAAAATGGGGTCTTTTATAATCACAAATGAATTTAGAATAGAAAACTTATTCTGGTTAATTTGATATAACATAATAATATCTTCTTTGACTAGTTAAGTTATGCATGACGCATTTATATTCTCAAATTACTTGCTGAGTGCCTCGGCACTCATCCTTGCTATTTGTATATCCTTGTTAGACTTTAAGTACTCCTTCGACGATGTGATGCCGACCTGTGCAGCAGAGGAGGTTTATCCAGAGGAAGGCAACTATGTTTCGATTCCACCTATTTCAGCATTGGTGATGGAGAGTGACTGTTGCGACTATCTCTGAACTATTCCTTTGCTGAATAAGCATATGTATGTAATTGTAATTAAGTACCTTGTTATGTTAAGCCATGTTTCTGTTTTGCTACTCTGTAACGAACATTTGTTGGATAATGTGACTTTATTTGGGAAATGTTCGAAGATCGGGCGTACTACCACGTGGGTGGTATGTCTGGTCGCCGCAGTTTGTTAAGTATAAACCGTTAGAAAATGTACCTTTCTACTTGGCCACTCCAGTCAGGACTAAGTGTAGATTCATAATTATTACTCTTTTTTATATTACACAAACCTCCATTACAGAATCACTATTGTATCAGTTATTTCAAAAACAACCAAGGAGCTATCTATAGATTGTAAAGGAAATACTATTTTCTATCGGTTGTCAGTCAGAAACCGTTACAAAAGAACATATTTTATCAGTTATCTTTGAGCAACCGTTACAAAATGTGTGCTTCACACTTTATTGAGTCATTGCTAATTTCTATCGGTTTTCACTAGTACAGAAAAGCTTTCTTCTAACGGTAAAAAACAAACTTCTACTAACGATTTTTGTACCGTTAGAGATAAACACGATAGAACAAGACAAGAAATTGTCTAACGGTAAATAACCTTTAGAAAAAGACGACTATTCTAATGGCATTTTCATAGATAACCATCAGAAAAACGGTTCTAGTCTAACGGTTAACTAGCACTATCCGTTAGAAAAAACAGTATTCTCACAGTTGCATACAAGTTTACAGTCAGAAAAACGCACGCTTTTCTAACGGTTAATTAGTAGTATACCGTAAGAAAAATGAACAGTATTCTCACGGTTATATGCGAGTTTATCGTCAGAAAAATTTCACTCTTCTAACGGTTAATTCGGTGTATACCGCGAGAAAAACATACACATTTCTAACGGGTAATTAAGAGTATACCGTTAGAAAAGAGTAGTATTCTCATGGTTATTGATCCGTTTGAGACCTAGCCTTAGTTTTCGCACTAGGCTCGCTCAGATATTAATATGCAGAATAACGGGATCTTACTCGAAAATACCGAAACCCAAAGTAATTGCATAACTCTTTATTTCAAAGAGGGCTTTACACGTCGAACGTTAGACACACTTGCCTACGTCGATGGAATTATAAGTGTCTAAAACTCAAATAAGTTCTATGAATTTTCGATGATCTAAACTAGACCTATTACAAGGTATTTATAGTCCAATCGTATGAGTACGTATCAGACTCAGTAACCTAAACGTATTAGACTCATATAACTAACTAATCCTAAACGGATAGACTTAGTTATATATATTCGGATCGAATTACAATTCCGACCAGAGTTTGAATCCTTCCTAAGGTCGCAAACCTTTCCAAAATCGCAAACCTTTTCGTGGTCACGAATCCGCTGCGAACTCGACCTGAGATCCTCCCCGATCATGACTCCCTTGTTGAGAAGGAACCAACTCCCGTTGGTGACCAACTGTGAAGATGTAGAGAACGACTGGGAGTCTTAGAACGAACACACAATGAGCAATGCTGCAAATCGTTGGATCGAATGTACGGATAGACGCTTATGGAGCTTCGCACCTCCGTCATAGATTGTGGCCTTGGCCACTCGTGGATAGCCTTCCCCTTGTCGAGGTTGATACCATCACCGATCCCAAAGCTAGGATTGCGAAGTTTGAATAGTGGCGCTATAGAGACAAGTTGGATGTCATTTTCGACTAGTCGTTGTGGTGATCGCCTATGTAAATCTGCGAATAGCGTGTTGTATTCTTCTGGCAAGCTCGCTAAACAACCACCGCTTTCCATACTTGATGCAACACAATCCTCTTGGCTAACTGGATGCATCACGCTCAGCACACACTTTGAGCATGCATTGACAATCTGTTTCGCCTGATTTTCTGTCAACAAGTTCTTGTTGTCGACGTGGTCATTTTTGCTGATGATGAATTTCGTCCCATCCTTTGTGAGGTCGTATTCTTGAGCTCTTCGGTGGTAATGGGCGTCATGATCGTACAAGAACGGACTTCCAACAATCACTTGGCAAATATCGATGGGGATGATATCGCATTGAATCTCGTCGATGTAACAAGCAGATATTGCTAACTTTAGAGTACACTGACTCTTGATTTGCTGATTCACGTATGAAGTGAACCATTCTAGAGGATATGGTTGAGGATGATGAGTCGTCTGCAAACCAAGTTGTCGAACCAACCCGGAGGAGACCAAATTCTTTTGACTTCCGAGGTCGAAGATGGATGCAACCAACTCATGCTTCACCTGTATGTTAACAGTGAACAATTCCTCTGTCGGGTTCTGGTCAATTGATGAACCCGAATCTTTCTCCTTCGGCATTGCCATTAGAGACAAGGTTGTGTCCGCCTTTTCAACCGAATCCAACTGGATGATTTCCTCTGCAAGCGGAATAGAAGTAACTATAGCTGTTCGTGTGCTTGATTCATCCCTCCTTGTTCTTTTTGGTCGCAATTCAGGATGAAGTTTATATATAACACTTCTCTTTTGTGTGCCCAGCAACATGACAATGCTCACAAGTGTTACCCATATTGTGGGAACCCTCTCCAGAGCTCGTCGTGGTTGAAATCTCCCTCACGTTCTTGTCGTTGCTGGTCTTATTTTTTCTCAATCGCCAAAGCAGTCGTGCTCGTGGTCGAGATGTCTTGAACTTTGAATAGGCTTAGCTCAGCACTGATTATCTTCTGAAGTCCAGACGTGTATTTTCTGAACGTATGGGTGTCGGAAAGTGAGATGCCAAAAACCATTGCTTGTCTTCGGAACTCCGTCGTGTAGTCCTGGATAGATTGGTCGCGCCATTGGTACAATCTGTGCCAACGTTCCCATCTCTCCTTAAGGTAACCCATCGGATAGAATTCTTGTCGCAGAACTCGTTTGAATTGACCCCACGCAAGGTCGTCAGCTTCACCACTGGAGACAAGGGCCTTCCACCAAGTCTTGGCGTGGTTCTTCATCTTCAAAGGTGCGAACTTCACCTTTTGAGCGCTATTGAACCTTTCAGGTCAAAATTGGTCTCAAACTAGTCGATCCAAGAATCCAGTTGCTCGGCATCGATCACCCCATCATATATGGGTATATCAATCTTAGCGTCGACCTTAAAAGATCCGACAGCTAAGAAGGTGTTGATGAAGTTGTCGGTCTTGTGGTCACCTTCATCTTCATCTTCGTCTGCCCTGTGCAAGTCTTTACCAGTCTTCACACCCATAACCTTTCCTACTTCAGGAGGTACAATCATGGCATGCTGCTTAATCCAAGCAAGCACGGTTTTCATGTCAGTGGAGAATTTAGCCACTTGTTCGACTAGGTTAGTTTGAACAGAGGTATCGTCAGACATTATCGGAGACGCGGCTATAGGAACTATCAATTGATCGCCTGGAGTTTCGTCGGAAGTTTTGTACTGATATGTCTTCACCATCCACAGGATAGGAAAGTTCCTCTGATACCAACTTGATCCGTTAGAGACCGAGCCTTGGTTTTCGCACTAGGCTCGCCCAGATACTAATATGTGGAATAACGGGATCTTACTCGGAAATACCGAAACCCAAAGTAATTGCACAACTCTTTATTTAAAAGAGGGCTTTACACGTCGAACGTTAGACACACTTGCTTACGTCGAAGGAATTATAAGTGTCTAAAACTCAAATAAGTTTTATGACTTTTCGATGATCTAAACTAGACCTATTACAAGGTATTTATAGTCCAATCGTATGAGTATGTATCAGACTCAGTAACCTAAACGATTTAGACTCATATAACTAACTAAGCCTAAACGGATAGGCTTAGTTATATATATTCGGATCGAATTACAATTTCGACCAGAGTTTGAATCCTTCCCAAGGTCGCAAACCTTTCTAAAGTCGCAAACCTTTTCGTGGACGCGAATCCGTTGCGAACTCGACCTGAGATCCTCCCGGATCAATTGTTTAGTAGCGTACCATGAGAAAGACGTACACTCTTCTAACGAGTAATTCAGAGTATACCGTTAGAAAAAAATAGTATTCTCACGGTTGTTTAGTAGTTTACCGTCAGAAAATGTTGTTGTTTTCTAACTCTGTTTCCTATGTAGCCGTTAGAAAAGGCTGGATACACAATACAGTACAAATACAAAAAAGGGTACATTCACATATACATTGAACAGATTGATACATTAGACAGTTACTCACATTTATTCACATTCAATTTATTCACATATATACGAACCAATACAAATACTAACTAATATGGACAGTTATTCACAGTTATTGCATACAAATACTAACCAATAAGACTATAAACAATCTATGCACAGAGAGTACACGAAAAAGAGAAAAATTACAACAAGTGAGCCAAAAGCTTGTCATGGCTGTTGGTTGGGCGCAACTTCATCCATAACATATTGTGCCCAGATTTGTCGGGGCTCTCTAATCTTTACATTGTCATATTTGTCTTTGGACATGGCGATCTGCAAGCATGTGTGAATACTCATTAATTAACTTCTTAGTTTTGAACGTGACACCCAATTTTCAAATTTGAGTTAGCTAAGATGCTTAATTGGGGGAATTGGGCAAAGTTTGTCCGCACTAGGTCGCACATGTAGCGCAGCACATAAAACCCGCATTCCCACGAGTCTGGCTGCTGATGGCACTGAGATAATTGCATATGCGAAGACATGTTAGCTATTCTTTCGATAAACTAATTAATCATAAACTAAAAGACTCGTGAGTACCTTATATTCTTTCCAAGAAATTCGGGAGCTCTGCGGTGTGGCATGCCTCCCTCCAATGGACACATAATTTTCGAAAGCCCTCCATTTCAGTTAGCATTCCCAGTTAATGTGTTATCATTAGCTAGTGAGGTCAAAATTTAATTCAAACATGTTATTTACGTGTCCATATTCCCCTTGATGACATATTCGTTCGGTAACCTGTCGCGCATCGAATCGAGGTGTACACCTCGTTCCTCCACGGACAGATAACAAGGAGGGCCCAGTGGCCCCTACATTGTACGTAAAAGAGAACCGCTAGCTCAAAGTATATCTTAGGTGTAACATACAAGATTGAGTTAAATTAGTATGAAATGCACTAACCTTTGGTGGTACAGCACCATAATGAACTCCCTGTCCTGCTGTGCCATCAGCACCCTAGATATGTAGTGCTCAGCATGCACGGAGTCTTGCTCTAGCATTGTGAGGCTTATTTTCTCTGGGTCGAGGAAACCCACCTTGTCACACGCGGCCTCCGATGCTAGCCTGTACATGCACCTGCATGCAAAGGACGGCATTAGTATTGCACAGAAAGTTACTACATTTCAAATGAACTACAACAATATATAGGATCAGCAAACTCATAGGACTCCAGTCCGTATGATGGACATATCGAGCTCCCGTTAGTTGAAGAGGTCGAACAGATCCTTCGTGTGCCACGGATATGGTCCCGGGCTCACGGTGGAACTGCCCAGGCCTGAAGGGAACTAAGAAGTTTAGGTTGTACCGAGCTCGGTGTAGGTACCACTCGTAGAGGTCTCTGGTTGATCGATCCAATTTGCGCAAAGCTGCCTCCGACACGAGTGGGAACCCGTTCCTGAACCTCTCTGGCTGTCCCTTTTGCCCTTTACCCTTGCCTTTGCCCTTGACTTTTGCCGGGGATTGAGCGTGTACCTTCGAAGGGAAGGGCGAGGTGATGGCGGCTTTCTTCAAAGGTGAAGGGGCTTTGTTGGGAGGCGTGGATCCGCTGGCTGGGGTCGAGGCCGTGTTTGCTGTGTTCAGGTCCGTAGGAGATCCCTCATGCCCTACGCTGGGGCTGCAGTCCCCTGGTAGTACGCCGGCAAGCCACTTCAATTAATGAACATGTATGTTAGATTTTGCAAGTTGAGTGTATTGAGTAGGATGTAATCTAAAATGTGTAGGATTTACCTGCTGTATTACAACACACTTCTTGGGCCACTGTACGTAGGAGCCCACTGCCTCAGCAAGTGTCTGCATTTCCTCCGTTGGGATTGGCAACGGAGAAGCGTTGTAGCCCGGCATGGCCATGCCCACCTGTACCTTTGCGAACCCCAACCCCAGAGGTACACAGTGGATCCGGACATCCTCCCTAGACAGATATACGAACCCGTGGGCAACCACTGCCTGTCGGTCGCCTAGGTAAGTCAGTAGGCTGCAGCTCTCCGGCTTCTACAAATTTGTAACAATTAAAATTGGTTAGCAAAACAACTCTAACAGAATGGGAGTGGCATCAAATTAAGTGCATAGTTGAAGACTTGTAATACCTCAAGTAGATCCATTGGATCTGCGAGGATCTTCGAAGAGAAACTGCTCATCTGACCCCGCAGGGTACCGTCGCCCTGAGGATCTGGATCTGCACTCTTGGCCATCAATGCACTCAACCTCAGCCTGCACCTCAGCCTGTATCTCTGCCGGTACCTCAGCCCGTATCTTCTCGTAGAGCTCTGCTTCCTTCTCCTTCCAGGAGCGGGCCTTCTTCCTCGGTGGAGCAGGATCTGTGAAACCGGCCTTCCACGACACGATGACTCCCACGTTCCGTGTCCGCCCGGGATGCTCCTTATTTCCTAGAGCCCGGGTGAGGATGTCGTTCTCCCTCTGCGGGGTAAACAATTCCTCCATTGCCTCCTTCTCAAAAGCAAGCTGTTACATTTAAAGCTACCTTGTGAGACAAATACATATATACACTTGTGCGCACACAGTTTACGAGGTTAGCCAACTTACCATTTTCTTCACAACCATAGTGTCCCTAGGGTTTGGGAACTCCACAGACTCCGTGGACGACATGGACCCTCTCCTCCTCCATCACTGCTTGCACCTCGCACCCTGGATCTCGGAGAGCGGCAACTCAGGGGAGTCGACGAGAAAATTTTTCTCGTCTTCCTTCCTCTACTGCTCCTCCTTCCTCTCATAGACCCGGGATCCGAGCCGATGTGGGTGGTCGTTCCTCTTCTGGATCGCCTTATTCTTCTCACTAAGGGACTTGAATCGTCGGTCCCCTTCTGCTTGATGAATTCCTCCCATACCTCATCCGATATGAAGGGGTACTTCTCGCAAGGAGATTTCCCCGCGGCGAGGAAGGTACTGACGAGCCAGCTCTTAAAGGTTTTCTATGTTTCGTTCATGTCCTTCAAGCAGGCCGTCCTAGGTTTATCATCGGGGATGTTCCACTTAGCCTGTTTTCAAACAATGCATACAAGCACGAGTTAGTTAAACTTTAGGATAAGCCAAGAGAGCGTGATTACGAAAGAGTTCAGCGATTTCGGTTAATTTTACCTTCACTTCCGCCCACAACCTATCCCTCTCGTCTGCCGTGACGTCCTTCTAGCTCTGGACGGTGATCTTCACCCTTTCTTTTGCCAACACCCAACGTAGGCTGCGTACTTCCCAGCATTCTTTCTGATTGGTCTCCCAAATTGGTTGAACTCACAAGAAAGGTCAGTGCGTTTGGCCAAACGATCCAACGTCATCGCGCTTCGCCCCACCCTCTTGCGCTGGGACGAACCAGCATCTTCAGTTACGTTGCCCCTCGTCGAAACACTAATATCATCTGATGAAGACGACGACATGACTTTCCCTAAAATTCCATCAACAAACCATCAAAAATTTAATGGAAACAGAAACCAAATAGTATTACAAAGCAAATGGACCTATTTTAAATATTTTTTCTAACGGTAAACACATCAACTACCGATAGAAGATAAGCTTTCTTCTAACGGTACAAACATTGACTACTTTTAGAACATATTTTCGAGCATGTTCATCTATACATTTTCATAGGAAGCAGGCGACATATGAAAATTAATTCTTCTTGGAGTTCCATAACTCAGTTGAGGATTGGAGACTAATTAGGGTTGCTAAAGGGTTGTCAGAAGAAAATAGTACTAAAAGGCCAAAAATTGTTGAAGTGTTCAACAATTTTTTCTATCGGTAAACATATGAGCTACCGATAGAACATAACAAATTTTTCTATCGGCAAAGACATGAGATACTGATAGAAGATGTTTATGAACACCAGCAACATATAAAGTACATTATATGGCAATTGGATACAATTGATTACACATACAGTAGTATAGATAGTTTCAAATGTCAAAATAAGTTCATAGGAAGCAGACAACATATCACTAGTACAGAAAAGCTTTCTTCTATCGGTAAAAAACACCCTTTTACTATTGGTTTTTGTACCGATAGAGATAGACACGATAGAATAAGCCAGAACATTTTCTATCGGTAAATAACCGATAGAAGAACTTCACTATTCTATCAGCATATTAGAAGTGTACCGATAGAAAACCCGTCGTAGTCTGACATTTGCGGCAGGGAAAGTACCACTATTCTAACGGTTAATTACAAGTTTACCGACAGAAAAAAGCTTAGTACTCTCTCGGTTGGAAATGAGTTTACCGATAGAAAAACTATTGTACTCTCTCGGTTGTAAATGAGTTCACCGGCAGGAAAAATCATACTCTTCTAACGGTTAATTTCGAGTGTACCGATAGAAAAAACGACAGTAGTCTCTCGCTTGTGGATGAGTTCACCGGCAGGAAAAGTCACACTCTTCTGACGGTTAATTTCTAGTTTACCGATAGAAAAAAAATAGTAGTCTCTCGGATGTAGATGAGTTTACCGATAGAAAAAGTGGTAGTAGTCTCTCGGGTGTGTGTGAGTTCATCGGCAGGAAAAGTCACACTCTTCTAACGGTTAATTTCGAGTTTACCAATAGAAAAGTGGTAGTAGTCTCTCGGTTGTGAATGAATTTACTGATAGAACATTCACATATACAGTACGTTATTCACAATACAGTACATTCACATATACAGTAAAGATGCAATACAGTATAGATTGGATACACAATATAGTACAGATGCAAAGAAGGGTAAATTTACAGAACAGATTGACACATTAGACAGTTATTCACATATATATGGACAAATACAAATTGCAATCCAATGTGGACATTTATTCACATATATATTTATTCACATGTATATAAACAGTCTATGCACAGAGTACACGAAAAAGAGAAAATTGTCATGGCGGATGGTTGGGCACAACTTCTTCCATGACATATTGAGCCCAGATTTGTCGAAGATCTCTAATCTTTGCATTTTCGTATTGGTCTTTCGACATGGCGATCTGCAAGCATGTGTGAATACTGAGTAACTAACTTCCTAATTTAGAACGTGACACCCAATTTTCAAATTTGAGTTAGCTATCGATGCTTACCTGGGGGAATTGGGCAAAGTTTGTCTGCACTAGGTCGTACATGTAGCGCAGCACATAAAACCCGTATTCCCACGATTGCGGCTGCTGATGGCACTGAGATAATTGCATATGCGAAGATATGTTAGCTATTGTTTCCATAAACTAATTAAGCATAAACAAAAAGTCTCGTGAGTACCTCATATTCTTTCCAAGCTAGCAGGGAGCCCTGCGGTGCGGCATGCCTCCCTCCAGCGGACACATATTTATCAAAAGCCCTGCATTTCAGTTAGTATTGCCGGTTAATGTATTATCATTAGCTAGTGAGATCAAAATTTAAATCAAACATATAAGTTACTTACGCCTCCATACTCCCCTTGACCACATATTCGATCGATAATCTGTCACGCATCGAATCGAGGTAGTACACCTCGTTCCTCGGCGGACAGATCACGATGAGGATCCAGTGGCCCCTGCATTGTACGTAAAAGAGGACCGCTAGCTCAAAGTATATCTCAGGTGTAACATACAAGATTGAGTTAAATTAGTACGAAATGCACTAACCTTTGGTGGTACGGTACCAGAATGAACTCCTTGTCCTGCTGCGCCATCAGCGCCTTGGATATATACTGCTCAGCGTGCGCGGCGTCGTGCTCTAGCATCGTGAGGCTTATTTTCTCTGGGTCAAGGAAACCCACCTTGTCACACACAGCCTCCGATGCTAGCCTGTACATGCACCTGCATGCAAAGGACGACATTAGTATTGCACAGAAAGTTACTACATTTCAAATGAACTACAACAATGCAGAGTTAGCAAATAAAGTTAGAAAACAGCAATACATAGCATCAGCAAACTCACAGGACTCCAGTCCGTATGATGGACATATCGAGCTCCCGTCAGTTGTAGAGGTCGAACAGATCCTCGTGTGCCACGGATATACTCCCGGGCTCACGGTGGAACTGCCCAGGCCTGTAGGGAACTAAGAAGTTCAGATTGCGCCGAGCTCGGTGTAGGTACCACTCGTGGAGGTCTCTGATTGATCAATCCAATTTGCGCAAAGCTGCCTTCGACATGAGTGGGAACCCGTTCCTGAACCTCTCCGGCTGTCCCTGTCGCCCTTTTCTCTTGCCTTTGCCCTTGCCTTTTGCCGGGGATTGAGCCCGTACCTTCGAAGGCAAGGGCGAGGTGATGGGGCTTTCTTCTGAGGTGAAGGCGTGGAAGCACTGGGTGGGGTCGAGGCCGTCTTTGATGTGTCCAGGGTCGCACGAGATCGGACCTCATGCCCCGAGCTGGGGGCGCAGTCCCCTGGTAGCCCGGCGGCAGGCCACTTTAATTAATGAGCACGTATGTTAGATTTTGCAAGTTGAGTGTACTGAGTAGGATGTAATCTAAAATGTGTAGGATTTATCGGTTGTATTAGAAGGCACTTCTTGGGCCACTGTACGTAGGAGCCCACTGTCTCAGCAAGTGTCTACAGTTCCTCTGTTGGGACTGCCAACGGAGAATCGTTGTAGCCCGGCATGGCCATGTCCACCTGTACCTTGGCAAACCCTAACCGCAGAGGTACACAGTGGACCCGGACATCCGGCCCAGACGGATATACGAAGCCGTGTCCAACCACTTCCTGCCTGTCGCCTAGGTGATTCAGTAGGATGCAACCCTCCGGCTTCTGCAAATTTGTAATTATTAAAACAGATTAGCGAAACAACTCTAACAGAATGGGAGTGGCATCAACTTAAGTGCACAGATGAAGGCTTGCAGTACCTCAAGTAGATCCACTGGATCCGCGAGGACCTTCGAAGCACAACTGCTTATCCAACCCCGCGGGGTACCGTCGTCCTGGGGATCCGCATCTGCACTCTTGGCCAGCAATGCATCTCTCAACCGTGCAAACTCTTCCCTCATTTGTGCAACTTCAGACTGCACCTCAGCCCGTATCTCCGCCCGTACCTCAACCCGTATCTTATCGGAGAGCTCCGCTTCCTTTTCCTTCCAGGAGCGGGCCTTCTTCCTCGGTGGAGCCGGATCTGCGAAACCGGCCTTCCACGACACAATGGCTCCCACGGCTCGTGTCCGCCCGGGATGCTCCTTATTTCCTAGAGCCCGGGTGAGGATGTCGTTCTCCCTCTGTGGGGTAAACAATCCCTCCACTGCCTCCTTCTCAAAAGAGATCTGTTACATTTAAAGGTACCTTGTGAGACAAATTGCCTTATATACACTTGTGCGCACATAGTTTACAAAGTTAGCCAACTTACCATTCGCCTCACAACGTCGACGTCCCCAGGGGTTGCGAACTGCACAGACCCCGTGGATGACACGGACCCCCTCCCCATCCACCATCACTTGCACCTCTCATCCCGGATCTCGGAGAGTGGCAACTCAGGGGTGTCGATGACAGGATTTTGCTCGTCTTCCTTCTTCCACTGCTCCTCCTTCCCCGCATAGCCCCTGGATTCGAGCCGATGCGGGTGGTCATTCCTCTTCTGGATCGCCCTATTCTTCTCGCGAAGGGCCTTGAACTCCTCAGTCCCCTTCTGCTTGGTGAATTCCTCCCATACCTCCTCCGATATGAAGGGGTACTTCTCGCAAGGAGATTTCCCCGCAGCGAGGAAGTTACTGACGAGCCAGCTCTTAAAGGTTTTCCATGTTCCGTTCATGTCCTTCAAGCAGGCCGTCCTAGGTGTATCGTCGGGGATGTTCCACTTAGCCTGTTTTCAAAAAATGCATACAATTAATCACAAGTTAGTTAAACTTTAGTATAAGCCAAGAGAACATGATTACGAAAGAGTTCAGCGATTTCAGTTAATTTAACCTTCACTTCCGCCCACAACCTATCCCTCTCGTCCACCGTCACGTCCTTCCAGCTCTGGACGGTGATCTTCACCCTTTCTTTGGCCAACAGCCCAACGTAGGCCGCGTACTTCCCAGCATTCTTTCCAATCGGCCTCCTAAATTGGTTGAACTCACAAGAAAGATCCGTGCGTTTGGCCAAACGGCCCAACGTCGTCGCGCCTCGCCCCACCCTCTTGCGCTGGGATGTAACAGCTGCATCTTCAGTTACGTTGGGGTTGGCCCTAGTCGAACCACTAGTACCATCCGATGAAGACGACGACATATCTTTCCCTACAAAACCATCAACAAACCATCAAAAATTTAATGGAAACACAAACCAAATCATTTTACAAAGAAAAAAGACCTATTTTAAATATTTCTTCCATCGGTAAACACAAAAACTACCATGCAATACAAGATAAGATTCTATTTCTCAGCGTTTTCGTCTACACATTTTCATATAGGAAGCAGGCAACATATGGCAATTAATTCTTCTTGGAGTTCCATAACTCAGCCCAGGACTGGAGACTAATTAGGGCTGCAAAAGGTATGTCCGAAGAAAATAATACTAAAAGAAATACATGCATAAATTACTTCCTGAAATATTTTCTATCGGTAAACACATGATCTGCCGATAGAACATAACAATTTTTCTATCGGCAAACACGTGAGATACAGATAGAACATAACAATGTTCTCTATATATGGAATTTTGTTGATAAGCCACTATTCACTGTCATCACATAACATTCTCCATGATTTTCTATACTAATATTCATGGGCCAGCATTATTATTTCACACGTAAATATGCACACAAGCATCTAAGTGCCACTGTGCATAATCTGACAAACCTAATGCTAATGGAATATAAAGATATTGAAGTAGCACAGAAAGTAGGTCACAACCAAAAAAGGAATAATATGGTTTAAAGCACCCTCTCTTGGTTATTTTTAGCATTACCTATATGCAAGTCATCAGGACTTCATCACATCTATTAGTTTGGGAAAAGTCATATATGTATATGCATTTGAAACATATACATCGAAGACCCATCCACATTGCCATATATTCATACCAAGTGAGTAAAAATTCCCAACCAAACTAGTACATTGCATGCCTCATGTCCTTCCAGATCCAAAGTTTTAATACTTGTTCAGAAATATTTTCTATCGGTAAACACAAGAGCTGCTAATAGAGCAGACAAATTGTTTCTATCAGCAAATACCGGAGATACCGATAGAATATGTGTAAGAACAACTCCAACATATAATGTGCATTACATAGCAGTTGCATACAATTGATCACACATACAGCAGTATAGATAAGTTAAAATCTCAAAATAGGTTCATTACAGCACTGGAACATATTATGTCAACCATAATGTAAATCAACATTGCCTGCGGAATGTACATAATCCAACACAATAGGGAACCCTAGTGTAATTACAAAACTCGAAGAATTAGTACGTACAAAACACTAGGATCAAATAAGGAAGATGCTGGAAATAGAACGACAAATTAGGGTATTTACGGCGATCAGTTGTGGTGATGGAGAGGCGGTGTAGAACGCAGCGGTGGCCGGCGAAGGACGAAAATAAGAACCGGTGGCAGTGCGAACCAGTGTCCAGCCGGCGATCGTCGTGTAGGAGAGAGGAAGTGAGTGGTCACGGCGGAGGTTGTGGTTTTCTTCGCTCTCGAAGAGATGCAGTGCTCTAAGTTGGAACTGTTCGACTGGAGGGAAACTCAAGGACCGTGTACGAGTAATAAAGTAGTGGATGACCTTTTCTATCGGTACAACAAAATAATACCGATAGAATTATGTACGTTTCTATCGATACAACAAAATACTACCGATAGAACAAGTAAATTTCTCGGAAAAATATTTGAAGTAGTAGATTCTTTTTTTCTATCGGTATAAACAATAAAATCCTGTGAGACCAATTTTCCCCAGAAAATTTTTTTAATTAAGTTCCTGAGATTATAGTATTGTGTGCCATTTTTCTATCGGTAAAAACAAAAAAATACCGTCAGAAAATGAAAAGGTACACACAATTTAACATCAAACAGACCGTGCTTGAAAGCTGCAGAATGATAAAGAAAGAGGGAAGATAGCCGGAAAATTGGAAAATTGACATAAAAAGAAATTGTTCATTCATTGTTGTTTTATCGCTTATAAAAAAAAAATAAAACCCAAAATGCTAGGTCAAGGGGTGGTCTTAGCCCTGGCTGCATGTAGAATAGAGTCAGTTTGACTTGCAACCAGGACGCAGGACTCCTCTAGCGACAAGTTGTCCCTAGGATCAACTACTACCGCGTCGAGAAGGCCTGCGACCTCCCTCAGCTTCGCTATGGTATCCTTCATAGTCAAACCGCAGCCAGCGATGGTAATATCTGCGGCTTGCTTCTCCTCGCGAAGATGCCTCGTCATCGCCCTGGAATTGTCACCAGCCGTCTTCATGCGCTGAATGCGCCGGAGGAGATCGTCCAGTTCAAGCCGTAGCTGAGTGTGCTTGTCCGTAAGGAGCTTGTGCTCCTCCTGGAGGGCCCTCAGGTCGGCCTTCACTTTGCCAGTGTCTTCCACGGCTCCCATTCCCTGTGCAAATCAACAGGTCAAGAATGTACTGAACATGGATTAACAATACAGGGGTAAACCCAGGAGATTTAGAGTTCTTACCGGGGAGGGCGTGGCTGACGATCCCATGGAGGTTGCCATTGTGAAAGAGAAGATGAGGAGTCGGAGCGTTCGAGAATTAGAAAAACAACAAAATACCGTGACGCATGGCGAGATACTTATAGAATTTCCAATGCGACGCATGGCAACACAGTTGAGAATTCAAAGCGCCAGAGTATTTTTCTATCGGTACAAACAACAAAAAACGGTCAGACAACAAAATACCGTGAACTAACGAATTTATTCTAATGGTAAAATATAATAATACCGATAGAATAAGTAAACTTTTCACAGCGAAACTTTTGAAGTGCATGAGACACATTAAAGTAGTGGATGTCCTTTTCTATCGGTAGAAATAACAAAATACCGTCAGAAAAATTGATTTTTGGAGAGCTTAATTTGAAGAAGCAAGAGGCTGCAATGAGATTTTTTCAAGTGCTATTTGAAGGGAAGAATTAAGTACTTACAGGATAAAGGTACTGTACATGTTAGAACTCATGCTGTGGAGTAAAATTGAGATATATTAATGCTATGAACTAGCTTATCATTAAGTTCTAAAGAAAAATGTACTGCCTGATGTATTAATGATAAGTTCCTCACCTTGTTGCAGAACTTGTGGGCTGTTTTCTTGGCATTTATCCCTGAAATAGAAATTAATCATCAATGGTTCTCAACTCATAATCCTTCTTCGTGGTCATCTCGCAGATACGTTGTTTCGTCGATATCTTCAGTAGGGATAGATTGAATGTCCTCTAAAAATGGAGGTATTTCATCGAATTGGTTATACTCCTCTTCGTCGACAACATCTTCGACCCCAACAATACGTCTCTTGCTGTGGAGGACAACATGCAAGTTTGGATTGGCCGGGTCAACGATGTAGAATATCTGTGTGTCTTGCTTTGCAAGTATGAATGGATCGTCTTGGTGTCCGACTCTACCAAGATCGACGAGAGTAAACCCGTAACTGTCAACTTGAACACCTCGAGGGATTTCGACCCATTGGCATCGAAACAGGGGAATCTTAAGTAATCCGTAATCGAGCTCCCATATTTCGTCAATAGCACCGTAATATGAGTTCAGCGCCCTTACTGACCTGGCATCCTCGGAAATAGCAAACAGTGTCACTCCGCTACATTGCGTGCTACTCTTGGCGTCTTGAGCTCTTGTGTAAAATGAATACCCATTGATGTCGTACCCCTGCCAAGTCCCTACAGTGAATCTTGGGCCTCTAGCCAACCATGTCACAGTTTCACTTATGGAGCCCTCGGCAGCTCGCGTGACTCTTTCTTGGAACCACTCAGCAAATTTCCTGTTATGTTCTCTGCTGACCCAAACGTCTGACTTCGAAGGATTCTGTGACCGTAACATTACCTTGTGCTCGTGTATGTATGGCTCGACCTTCGTCATGTGTTGCAAGACCCAAAAATGTGATTTTGTGTACACATCACGAGCGGGGACGATAGCTTTGAATCCAATCGTTCCGATGCCCTGAAGCCTACCCTCGTGTCGGGACCTAGGAACACCAATTGGGTCCACCCCGGCCATATAATCTGTGCAAAATTCAATCACCTCCTCGGCGGCATAACCTTCCATGATACTCCCCTCGGGTCGACGACGAGTCCTTACGTATCCCTTCAATACACCCATAAATCTCTCAAATGGATACATGTAGCGCAGGCACACGGGTCCACAAAACTTAATTTCTCTGATAAGGTGAACAATCAGATGGACCATAACATCAAAAAAGGATAGAGGGAAATACATCTTGAGCTGACAAAGAGTTGTAACCACGTCGCGTTGCAAAGCGTCCAGTCCATCCGGATCAATTACCTGCGAGGACACAGTTGCGCCAAATATTCATATCAGAAAAATCTTCTAATTAAGCTCCACAAATGGAGGTAATGAACTTATAGTACGAGTGCACGTACTTACCTTGCAAGATATTGCGTTGAAGAAATAACATAGGTTTGTGATTCTCTCTGACTTTAACTGGGAGAATGCCTTTAATAGCAATGGGAAGCATTTGTGACATCAGGACATGACAGTCGTGGGACTTCGTGCCAACTAGTCTTAGGTCCTTCATGGACACAAGTTTTTTCAAGTTTGCGGAGTACCCACATGGAACTTTAACACCGTGCAGGCACCGACAGAGTTCTGTTTTTTCGCTCTTGGACAACGTATAGCAGGCCGGGGGGAGGTATGTACGCTTTCCATTCTCTAAAGGTGCAACCTCAGTCCTTATCCCCATTTCCACCATGTCACGATGAGCTTTCACACCATCCTTTGTCTTTCCCGGAACGTTCAACAACAAACCAATCAAACTGTCACAGACAGTTTTCTCTACATGCATAACGTCAAATGTAATGTCGAACTTGTAAGTGCTCCCAGTACGGTAGATCCCAGAGAATCGATCTCTTCTTCCAAACATCTTTTTCTCAAGGTTTAGAATGCTTACCGAACTCAGCTTTGATGTCCTTCACGCGCGAATAAATCTCCTTACCGGTCAGAAACACTGGAGCTGATCCCTTCTCAGGCTTCCCGTTAAATGATTTCCTCTTCTTACGGTACATGTGATGCACCGGAAGAAACCTGCGGTGACCCATGTACACTATTTTCTGGCAGTTTCGCATCCACATGCTCTCAGTTTCATCTAGGAAAATAGGGCAAGCCTTGACTCCTTTCGTACTATACCCCGACAAATTGCCGTAGGCCGAAAAATCATTTATGGTGCAAAATATCAGGGCCGGCAAGATGAAATTCTCTTTCTTGTATGCATCCCACACCTGCACCCCCTCGCTCCACAATTTCTGTAAGTCCTCGATTAAAGGCGCTAGAAACACGTTAATATCATTTCCGGGTTGTCTGGGTCCTGAGATTAGTAACGCCATCATGATGTACTTGCGCTTCATGCATAACCAAGGAGGAAGATTGTAGATGCATAAAAGAATCGGCCAAGTGTTGTGCCGACTTGTCATATTACCATGTGGGTTCATACCATCTGTACTCAGCCCGAACCTTATATTCCTAAGTTCGCCGCTGAACAGCAAATGTTCTGTTGATGTTTCTCCATTGAATAGAATCAGCTGGGTGTCTCAGTTTTCCGTCTTGTTTCCGGGCTTCAGCATGCCAACGCAAGTGCTTCGCGACTTTCGGATTTGCAAACAGCAGTTTCAATCTAGGTATCACAGGCAAGTACCACACAGTTTTCGCCGGAGGTCCTTTCTTTATCTCGTGACGTTCACTGTCAATCCGGTCCCTACGCGTATACCTCGATGCGCCGCATCTTGGACAAACATGCAAACTGAAGTACTCGTTACGGTACAACACACAATCATTTGGGCATGCGTGTATTCTTTCAATTTCCATTCCCAACGGACACAACAGTTTTTTGACTTGGTAAGTAGATCTTGGCAACTCATTTCCCTCTGGAAGCATGTCCGCTAGAAGATCTAATAGTGGCGTGAAACTCTTATCACTCCAACCGTTGCCTGCCTTCAAGTTATATAATCTCAGCACAGAAGACAGTTTTGTAAATGTTGCACATCCAGAGAACAGAGGCTTCTCAAAGTGAGCAATCAGTTTCTCAAATTCACAGAAGTCGTTTCCGTTGTAATCTTCCTCTACATCACGTAACATCTCATCTAGATTGTCATCATCATCATCATCTACGTGCACATCAGAATGAACATTATCACAATTCGGATGATCATCGATATTATTGCAATCCACATCCGAGTCCTGCTGATTGGTAGTATGGTGCTTGTTTCCTTAAGATCTTCGCCATGCCATATCCAACGGGTGTATCGCGTGTTAAAACCACGACGAATCAAATGACTCTTAATTTGATCAGAGTTGCTAAACCTCTTCAAGTTCATACAATCTGTACAAGGACAGAGCATATTTTTCTCTCCCTTCCTCTCCTTTTGTTGCTCAGCAAATTTAATAAACTCATTCACACCATCCAAATATTCAAGAGTAGTACGTTTTATTCCATACATCCAATATTTCCTGTACATCTACAATTAATAAAATTTAACGAGTCAGCCATGCATGAAACCTACCCGATTAAGTTATGTATATGTACATGTACAGTCTCTTACAACAGATGTGTTGAACCCTAGCCTGACGAAATTAACACTAATTAACCTAGCTAACTACACAATACAAGCTAGTTAGATCCTAAAACATGACGCATTTCTAGCTACCTAGCTCCCAAGCTTAGAGCTATAAACTTGGAACTACACAATACAGCTAGCTTGCAAGTAAAGAGGGAGGGAGATCTAGAGGGAGAGAGAGATAAGTGTCGACAATTAAGCATACATTAAAGAGAGGGGCGCAATCAACTTCCCTCCAGCTTGCGCTGATCACCCTAGCAGTGTAGCTGCGAGCATGGAACTTTCATCACAAACAGAGGGGCACAGAGTGCAACAGAACAAATTAAAGAGCAGCTCAGCAATGGTCGAGTGGGGTTTTCCTTATAATGGAGCTTTTTCTAACGGTAAATACATGAAATAACCGTTAGACTAACTAAGGTAATTTGCCTCTCACATATTCTATCAATAAAAACACACATATACCGTTAGAGAATATACATTACTGAGCAAGTACAGACCTTGTTCTATCAGTAAATATGTGTATTAACCGTTAGATGATGCATGACACACGAACATGAGTTTTTCTGTCGGTAGATATGTGTATTTACCGTTAGATGATGCATGATTGAGCAAATATATGTTTTTTCTATCGGCAAATATGTGTATTTACTGTTAGAGGAGGTACTTGTACCAAACACACGTGACACCAGTTCTCACATCCAAAGAATCATATCAATGTAACATCAAACAGATCTTAACTGTAAGATAAAGCAATATTTCAAGAAATGCTAATTTGTGGATTAACTAGGAGACACAAAAATACTTTTCTTAGGTATTTGGGACTTCATCTTGCCAAAGAAATTACACATGCCAGTTCACAAATTCAGGTACAGACATACACATGCCAGTTCACCAATACAAATTCAAATACATGTCTGAAACAGCAGTACAAATACACACCTACCTACCAATACAATTAAATACACAAATACTCCCTACACATTCAAGTTCATGTCCCAATTAGCAATACATGATACACAAATATACAACAATATACAAATACAACAATTCACACATTCGATGTATATTAGAAAAGCCACGTCTGAAATTAACAACAGATCACGACGAGGCCCTAGTGGCCCGTACATTTTACATAAAAGAGAACCTTTGCAGGTTGCGACAATGCAACTACCGACTACAAGTTAGACCTGATACATCACAAATCCATTCATCCAAAACAGCAAATGTCTGAACCACATTGGACTTAACCATAGGAGTTCAGTTCGAAGACGCCCGAGGAGCTGGAACTGCCGTCGACTTACATTTGTACGTATTGGTGATTTCCTCGGATTCAAACTCGATCAACTCAGCTCAACTCAACTCAACTCCATTAACAAAAAGAACCTACCTTCCAAGATGTTGTTCTGTGTAGTGATGGTGTAGAATGGCTGTGCAAATAACAACAATTCTTCTTCTCCAAGCAGGTAAGCATCTGGCCACAAGCTGGTGCATGCAAAAAAATGTAAGATGCTTTCTATAGGTCCTGATTTGAGAAACACGCCAGGCTTAAGGATCTTCTCGACCGAGCCAACCAAGATCTCGCCCTTCATGTCCTTCCAGCTCTCAACAGTGATCTTCACCGTTTCTTTCTCCAACAAGCCAACGTAGGCAGCGTACTGCGATGAAGAACTATGAAATACGTTGCCCCTCATGAGTATCATCCAAGGACCTGCACAGATCATAATCATATTGAAAAGAAGACACATCAAAATGAAGGATACAAAAAAAGCAGAATAATTGCCATAATCGGATTAGAATAATCTAACAATATTGCCGAAATTTTACGTACCTTGCTTGGGATGCCGAAGTCTAGAGGGCGTCGATGGAGGTGCGGAGGTGCAGCGGTCACCTATAGAGGTGCGCCGGCCGTCCATGGAGCTTACGGGTTAGGACTACGAGCCCCAGATGAACTGTGAGAATGAAAGAGACACCCGTGTATTTATAGTACTAGATAATTTCTATCGATACAAAAACCGCATACCGTTAGTAATTTTACATATATTCTAACGGTATACAAATAAATTACCGATAGAATAAAAACATCTGTAGAAGGCGAATGGTTCTATCGGCACAATACATATTACCGATAGGAATTTTTGTACATACTCTGTCGGTATATACGTACAATGCCGATAGAATAAAAATATTTGTAGAAGGAGAACAGTTCGAATATATTTCCTATATTCTAATGGTATAAACATTCATTACCGATAGAAGAAAACTATTTGAAGACGAACAGTTCTAAGCAATTTTTGATATATTAAAATGGTACAACAATATATTACCGATAGAATAAAAATATTTGTAGAAGACGAACGGTTCTATCGGCACACTACATATTGCCGATAGGAATTTTTGCGATATTCTGTTGATAGACTCATACAATACCGATAGAATAAGTCTAGATGATAGAAGTCGACCAGTCCTATCGGCGCACAACATTCTCCCATCAGTACTTATGCATCTGTTCTAACGGCAAATATGTTCATCACCGCTAGAGTAAATCATACTGCTTATTCTATCGGTAAGTTTCTTACAAACCAATAGGAAAAATACACCCGTTGGCCTTTTATGACCGCGAGGCACATTTTCTATCGGTTTTCTACTAAATCGCTAATAACCGATAGAATATAGGGGTTAGTAGACTGCATTTCTGTACTAATGTATGGCAATTAATTCTTCTTGGAGTTCCATAACTCAGTTAAGGATTGGAGACTAATTCTTCTTGGTTTCAATGAGAGTGTAAAAAACTGAAAGTATTCTCTATTTCTCATTGCATGATTCATGTCCTTTCACATCCTAGGTTTTAAGACTTGTTGAACTTGTATGACAAAATGAACACACATAAAAAATAGGGTACTGATTGTTTCTTGGCCTATGTAATATAGCAGGCCAAATTGACACAATTAGAAGTGTCATGTAACAACTGACCTGATCATAATATGATTCAGCTGCAGTGCAACTCACAGCAGGGAACTAAAATAGATGGTTTAGATGGCATGGAACAAGAATATATGAAACATAACAAAAAAAAAATAGTACTAAAAGGCCAAATATTATTGAAGTGTTCAGGAATTTTTTTCTATGGTAAACACATGGGCTACCGATCAATTTTTTCTATCGGCAAAGACATGATATACCAATAGAAGATGTTTTTGAACACCTCCAACATATAAAGTACATTATATGGCAATTGGATACAATTGATCACACATACAGCAGTACAGATAATTTCAAATCTCAAAATAGGTTCATTACAGCACTGAAATATATTATGTCAACCCTAGTTTACATCAACAATGCCTGCGGAGTTTACTAAATCCTACACAATAGGGAACCCTAATTTAAATCCAAAACATGAGCGGAGAAAAATAGCGAACCATAGTGTAAAAAATACAAAGATCAAATAAGGAAGATGCTGGAAAAAGAATGACGAACTAGGGTGTTTTACGGCAATCAGTTGTGGCGATGGAGAGGTGGTGTAGAACACAGCGGCAGTCGGCGAAGGACAAAAATAAGGACCGGTGGCAGTGAGGAAGTGGTCGTCAGCGAGGGTAGGGTTTTCACGCTCGAAGAGACACAGTGCTATAAGTTGGAACGGTTCGACTGGAGGGAAACTCTCGGGCAAAGTTTAATAAAGTAGTGAGGGCCTTTTCTAACGGTACAAACAAGAAATACCGTCAGACTAAGTATTTTCTTCTAACGGTACAACCCAATAATACCGTCAGACCATGTATGTGCACTTTTCTCACTGTAGTTTGAGAAAATTCCGTCAGAGTTTCCAACTTGTTCTAACGGTATGAACACAAAATACCATTAGAATAAGTAAATTTTTCCAGAGCTTAATTTTTGAAGTGGGCAGGGCATTGTAAAATGATGTTTCAGGCCTGTTGAAGAAGCAAGAGGCTGCAATGGGATTTTGGCAAGAAAATTTGAAGGGAAGAATTAAGTTCTTAGAATATAAGGGTACTGTACATGTTAGAACTCATGCTGTGGACTAAAATTGAGATATATTAATACTGTACACTAGCTTATCATTAAGTTCTAAAGAAAAATGTATTGCCTGATATATTAATGATAAGTTCCTCACTTTGATGCACAATTTGTGGGCTATTTGCCTGGCATTTTTCCTTCAAATAGAAAATAGTCCTCAATGGTTCTCAACCCATAATCCTTCTTTGTGATCACCTCGCAGGTACGTTATTTCATCGATATCTTCAGTAGGGATAGATTGAATGTCCTCTAAAAACAGAGGTATTTCGTCGAACTGGTTATACTCCTCTTCGTTGACAACGTCTTCCACCCCAACAATGCGTCTCTTGCAGTGGAGGACAACGTGCAACTTTGGATTGGCTGGGTCAACGATATAGAATACCTGTGTGGCTTGCTCTGCAAGTATGAATGGATCGTCTTGGTGTCCGACTCTATCGAGATCGACGAGAGTAAACCCGTAATTGTCAACTTTAACACCTCGAGGGATTTCGACCCATTGGCATCGAAACAAGGGAATCTTAAATAATCCATAATCGAGCTCCCATATTTCATCAATAACACCGTAATATGAGTTTAGTGCCCTTACTGCGCTGGCATCCTCGGAAATAGCAAACAGTGTCACTCCACTATATTGCGTACTGCTCTTGGCGTCCTGAGCTCTTGTGTAAAATGAATATCTGTTGATGTCGTACCCCTGCCAAGTCCTTACAGTGAATCTTGGGCCTCCAGCCAACCATGTCACAGTTTCACTTATGGAGCCCTCGGCAGCTCGCGTGACTCTTTCTTGGATCCACCCAGCAAATTTCTTGTTATGTTCTCTAGTGAACCAAATCTCTGGCTTCGAAGGATTCTGTGATAGTAACATTGCCTTGTGCTCGTGTATGTATGGCTCGACCTCCGTCATGTGTTCTAAGACTCAAAAATGTGATTTCGCGTACACATCACGGGTGGGGACGATAGCTTTGAATCCAATCATTCCGATGCCCTGAAGCCTGCCCTCGTGTCGGGACTTAGGAACGCCAATTGGGTCAACCCCGGCCATATAATCTGTGCAAAATTCAATCACCTCCTCGGCTCCATAACCTTCCATGATACTCCCATCGGGCTGATGACGAGTCCTTACGTATCCCTTCAATACACCTATAAATCTCTCAAATGAATACATATAGCGCACGCACACGGGTCCACAAAACTTAATTTCTCTGATAAGGTGAACAATCAGATGGGCCATAACATCAAAAAAGGATGGAGGGAAATACATCTCAAGCTGACAAAGAGTTGTAACCACGTTGCATTGCAAAGTGTCCAGTCCATCTGGATCAATTACCTGCGACGACAAAGTTGTGTCAAATATTCATATTAGAAAAATCTTCTAATTTAGCTCCACAAATGGAGCTAATTAACTTATAGTAGGAGTGCACGTACTTACCTTGCAAGATATTGCGTTGAAGAAATAACATAGCTTTGTGATTGTCTCTCTGACTTTAACTGGGAGAATACCTCTGATAGCAATGGGAAGCATTTGTGACATCAGCACATGACAGTTGTGGGACTTCGTGCCAACCAGTTTTAGGTCCTTCATGGACACAAGTTTTTTCAAGTTTGCGGAATACCCACATGGAACTTTAACACTGTGCAGGCACCGACAGAGTTCTGTTTTTTCGCTTTTGGACAACCTAAGGCAGGCCGGGGGGAGGTATGTACGCTTTCCCTTCTCCAAAGGTGCAAACTCAGTCCTTATCTCCATTTCCACCATGTCACGGCGAATTTTGATACCATCCTTTGTCTTTCCCGGAATGTTCAATAACAAACCAATCAAACTGTCACAGACATTTTTCTCTACATGCATGATGTCAATGCAATGTCGAACTTGTAAGTGCTCCCAGTATGGTAGATCCTAAAGAATCGATCTCTTCTTCCAAAAAAATTTTTCTCGAGGTTTACAACACTTACCAAACTCAGCTTTGATGTCTTTCACGCACGAGTAAATCTCCTTATCGGTGAGAAACACTGGTGCTGATCCCTTCTCAGGCTTCCCGTTAAATGATTTCCTCTTCTTACGGTAGGCGTGATGCACCGGAAGAAACCTGTGGTAACCAATGTACACTATTTTCGGGTAGTTTCGCAACCACATGCTTTCAGTTTCATCTAGGCAAATAGGGCAAGCCTTCGCTCCTTTCGTATTATATCCCGACAAATTTCCGTAGGCTGGGAAATCATTTATTGTGCAAAATATCAAGGCCTGCAAGATGAAATTCTCTTTCTTGTATGCATCCCACACCTGCACCCCCTTACTCCTCAATTTCTGTAAGTTCTCGATTAAAGGCGCAAGAAACACATCAATATCATTTCTGGGTTGTCTGGGTCCTGATATTAATAACGACATCATGATATACTTGCGTTTCATGCATAACCAAGGAGAAAGATTATAGATGCATAAAAGAACCAGCCAAGTGCTATACCGACTACTCATATTATCGTGTGGTTTCATACCATCTGTACTCAGCCCGAACCTTATATTCCTAACTTCGCCATTGAACTCATCAAATGTTTGTTGATGTTTCTCCATTGAATAGAATCAGCTGGGTGTCTCAGTTTTCCGTCTTGTTTCTGGCCTTCAGCATGCCAGTGCAAGTACTTCACGACTTTCAGATTTGCAAATAGCCGTTTCAATCTAGATATCATAGGCAAGTACCACACAGTTTTGGCCGGAGGTCCTTTCTTTACCTCGTGACATTCACTGTCAATCCGGTCCCTACGAGTATACCTCGATGCGCCGTGTCTTGGACAAACATGCAAATTGGAGTACTCGTTACGGTACAACACACAATCATTTTGGCATGCGTGTATTCTTTCGATTTCCATTCCCAACGGACACAATAGTTTTTTGGCTTGGTAAGTAGATCTTGGCAACTCATTTCCCTCTGGAAGCATGTCCGCTAGAAGATCTAATAGTGCCGTGAAACTCTTATCGTTCAAACCGTTGCCTGCCTTCAAGTTATATAATCTCAGCACAGAAGACATCTTTGTAAATTTTGCACATCCAGAGAACAGAGGCTTCTCAGAGTCAGCAATCAGTTTCTCAAATTCACAGAAGTCGTTTTCGTTGTAATCTTCCTCTACATCACGTAATATCTCATCTAGATTATCATCATCATCTATGTGCACATCAGAATGAACATTATCAAAATTCGGATGATTATCGATATTATTGCAATCCACATCCAGGTCCTGCTGATTGGTAGTGGTGTTTGTTTCGTTAAGATCTTCGCCATGCCATATCCAATAGGTGTATCGTGCGTTAAAACGACGACGAATCAAATGACTCTTAAATTGATCTGAGTTGCTAAACCTCTTCAAGTTCATACAATCTGTACAAGGACAAAGTGTATCTTTCTCCCCCTTCCTCGCCTTTTGTTGCTCAGCAAATTTAATAAACCCATTCACACCATCCAAATATTCAAGACTAGTACATTTTATTTCATACATCCAATATTTCCTGTCCATCTACAATTAACAAAATTTAACGAGTCAGGCATGCATAAAACCTGCCCAATTAAGCTATGTATATGTACATGTACTGCCTCTTACAACTGATATGTTAAACCCTAACCTGACGAAATTAACACTAATTAACCTAGCTACACAATACAAGCTAGTGAACTCCTAAAACATGAGGCATTTCCAACTAGCTAGCTAGCTCCCAAGCTTGGAGCTACAAGCTCGGAACTACACAATACAGCTAGTTTGCAAGTAGAGAGGGAGGGAGATCTAGAGGGAGAGAGAGATAAGTGATGACAATTAAGCTTACATTAAAAAGAGGGGTCCAATCAACTTCCTTCAAGCTTGCCCTGATCACTCTAGCAGTGTAGCTTCGAGCGTGGAACTCTCATCGCAAACAGAGGGAGACAGAGCGCAACAGAACAAAACAGCAGCTCAA
The DNA here is from genome assembly GCA_019359835.1 of Pharus latifolius. NCBI lineage: Eukaryota > Viridiplantae > Streptophyta > Magnoliopsida > Poales > Poaceae > Pharus > Pharus latifolius. The sequence continues at coordinate 23,867,262 of CM033322.1, forward strand.
CAATGGTCAAGTGGGGTTTTACTTATACTGGGCCAATTTCTAACGGTAAATACATGAAATCACCGTTAGAATATGTGCGTGTAAATTCGTACATATCTCTTCTATCAGTAAATACACATATATACCGTTAGAAAAGGTACAGGTACATGGCTCGAACAAAAGCAAGCTGGTTCATGCATTACACAGCAATCTAAGTACACATGCACACCAGTTCACAAATTGAAGTGCATGCCTGAAGCACATATGCAAATACAAGTGTTTGTTCTAATGGTGATTATGTGTATTTACTGTTAGAACAGGTATAGGTACATGGCTGAAACATAAGCAAGATGGGTGATGCATGACAGAGCAATTTAATTACACATGTGCACACCAGTTCACACATTCAAGTGCATGCCTGAAGCACATATGCAAATACAGGTTTTGTTCTAATGGTAAATATCTGTATTTACCGTTAGAACATGTACAGGTACATGGCTGAAACATAAGTAAGCTGGGTGATGCATGACAGAGCAATTTAATTACACACATGCACACCACTTCACACATTCAAGTACATTCCTGAAGTACATATGCAAATACAGGTGTTTGTTCTAACGGTAAATATGTGTATTTACCGTTAGAACAGGTACAGGTACATGGCTAAAACATAAGCAAGCTGGGTGATGCATGATAGAGCAATTTAATTACACACATGCACACCACTTCACACATTCAAGTGCATGCCTTAAACAAAATATTTGTCTTAACAATCAAATAATCATATCTAAACACAATGTAACACCAAATAGATCTTAACTAGAAGATAAAGAAATATTTCAAGAGATGCTAATTTGTAGATTAAGTAAGAGACACAAAAATACTTTTCTTACATTCTTGGTACTTCATCTTGCCAAATAAATTAAAAATCTCTACTTCCATGAGATCTTGGTTTGCCTCCATTCCTTCAAGAAAATGGAAGAGGAAACATAACAAATGAGTACTATTTAAACTCATTCTAGTTAATGGCTAAAACAAAAGTAAGATGATTCATGCATGACACAGCAATTTAGGTACAAACATACACATGCCAGTTCACAAATTTAAGTGCATGTCTGAAACAACAATACAAATACACACCTACCCACCAATACAATTAAATACACAAATACACCCATGTACACATTCAAGTTCATGTCCCAAATAGTAATACAAATACACAAATATACAACAATATACAAATACAACAGTTCACACATTCGATGTATATTACAAAAGTCACGTCTCAAACAACAGATCATGACGGGGACCTAGTGGCCCATACATTTTACATAAAAAAGAACCTTTGCAAGTTGTGATAATTAACTACCGACAACAAGTTAGAGCTGATACATCACAAATCCATTCATCTGAAACAACAAATGTATGAACCACATTTGACTTAACCATAGGAGTTAGTTCAAAGACACCCGAGGAGCTGGAACTGGCGTGGAGTTACATATGTATCGGTGATTTCCTCGGGCTCAAACTCAACCCAACACAACTTAACTCTCCTTGAGTTGAGTTGTGATTTGAGAAACACACTGGGCTTGAGGATCTTCTCGACCGAGCCAACTAAGATCTCTCCCTTCACGTCCTTCAAACTCTCGACGGTGATCTTCACCCTTTCTTTCGCCAACAAGCCAACATAGGCAACATACTGCGACGAAGAACCGTGAAATACGTTGGCCCTCATGAGCATCGTCAAAGGACCTGCACAGATCACAAATAGGCATTCTAGAGCTAATTAAGACTGTTTACTGCTTCTTAAATGGCTCCCTATCTGAGGACTACCAACTGAAGGTTAGGTTGTGCTTTGTCAAAGTAACATCAACTTGCAACTGAGAGATCAAGATATTACATTTCTACTCTATTTCATCAGAAGAAATTACCTTCCCAATGTACATAAATTATTTAATGAACTTTTTACAAATATCTTGATTATTGAGCAAGCTACTTGGCATTTGACTATGTTATTGGCATTGAGCAACCTACTGAGAGATCAAGATATTTGTGTATCTCATGATAATTCAATTTCAATTTCAAGATCTTTCAATTTCAACTTTAATTTCAATTTCAATTTCAATTTTACGATCTTTCAATTTCATTTTCAAGTTCATGATCTTTCAATTTCAATTTCATGATCAAGATATTATACTAGCTACTATATCTCATGATCTTTCAATTTCAATTGTTTGTAAGTCCAAGTTGGCATTGAGCAACCTACTGAGAGATCAAGATATTACATTTCTACTCTTATTGGCATTTGACTATGTTAGCTAGTGTTTGTCTTACAAATATCCTGATGATCATTTCCTTCATTTGAATTTCAAACAATTGAACATTATCTGCCCCATAATGATATTATTTAGTTGTTTTAAAAAACAGGAACAAGACATCGTACATAATCATATTGAAAAGAAGACACATCAATTAAAATGAAGGATAAAAAAATTACAAGATAATTGCCATCATAGGTTTAGAATAATCTAACAATATTGCCAAAATTTCACTTGCCTTGCTTGCCATGCCTAAATCCAGTCAAAGGTCAGGCTACGATCCATCTTGGACTTGATTCACCTCAGAAACAAGTGGCCGTCGATGAAGGTGCGGAGGTGCGGCGGCCGTCCATGGAGGTTACGGGTTAGGGCTAGTCGAGCCTGAGGAACTGTTCTAATGGAAGAGACATACTTGGGTATTTGTAAAAATCTAACAGTTCTAACGGAACACAACAGACTACCGTTAGTAATTAATGATCTCTTCTAATGGTATAAATATGCAGTACCGTTAGTAAATCATTACACTTTTTCTAACGGCAATCAAAATACTATCGTTAGTAATTGTGTTCCTTTCTAACGGTATATATATTCTTTACTGTTAGAATAAAACTATTTCTAGAAGTCGAACAGTTCTAACGGTACCCAACAGACTACCGTCAGTACTTCTTGTGACGTCACCCCGCTATGGGAGACAATAACACTTCCTGTGGGGACCCAGCTCGAGGCGGCTGGTCCCATTTACACAACATTGACTTCCTAGGATGAGTCAATAACAGGAATTCAAATGCAGCAGCAAAATATTACAAGGTAGCATAAGTTGTATGGCCAGCTGGCCTTTAGTATAGAATATTACATGGCCTTCACAGCACAAATGGTCTAATTAAAACAAAATGACAACTACTCGGCGGAAGCTAGGCGAACCCCCACAGCAAGAAGTTGACAGCAGAACAACACTCATCAGGGCTCCAGTGGAATTGGCTCTCCTTCTTCTGGATCCACGAAATCTTCCAGGCATTCATATTGGTCATGGAGGCCTCTATCTATTTGATTTTAGAACGCAAGGGTGAGCACTTCCGTACTCAGCAAGTCATAGATGTATGTACATATAATAGAGATGTTATGGACCTATGCTATTAGGGGAGAAGAGGGAAAGGTTTCAAAATACTTTTCTTTCTTTCTTTCACATCTCAAGCTCATGGTAGCACTTTTCATAGCATAGCATTCCTATTCATGTTCACTATTTATAGTACTACCGCGACACGTCGACACACGACAGCCCATGGCATCACTCTTATCATGACAACACGTCATTTGGGTAATCTTGACTTGTCAAATTTATTTAGAAAATATAATTGTGCCACACTACGTGGATTTAATCCACCGCAGCAGACTCCTATAAACCAGGGAGCTCGGAGTATTCGAATACATTTTTAACTCTGCAGAGAGGTACCAATTTACCCGCAAGATATTCCACTTTCATGCCCATCCTATCAAGATGACTAGACCCTTCCTCACAGCCATGTGCGAGTGACAAGGTGGAGATAACAAAAACTTTTGTCATGTTTCACACACAATTCACCGCTGACCCTGTGGTTTCACTCAAACCACAATTGTGGCGGGCTATACCCCCACCCCATACTGTATCTTCCCATTACTGGGTCAGTGTGCATCATCACATCCAATGATATGTGTTGTAGCCGCACTCCGTGTCAAATCGTGCACAACATCTCATCTCATGCAGGGGTTTCATGTGCGATCCACATACTACTTGTTCAGGCCTGTCCCATACCAGGCTTGCGGTCAGCATATTTTTCATGCCACTAGAAGCACAACATAAGGTTTTAGTCCTTATATGCCAGTGACCACATCATACCACAACCCATGCACATCCAGAGCTACCACCATTCCACACCGAAAACTCTGGTTACAGCTAGGGGTTTTATTTCATGAATATATATATATATATATATATATATATATATATATATATATATATATATATATATATATATATATATATATATATATATATATATTAGTTATGGCTCACTATTATTTCACATTTTATCACGCATCCAGCCTAGTACTGCCACTTTATAATTTTCTCATCTCATGCAATATTACTTTATAATTAAGGTAATATCTTAACAATTCTTAAAATATAGGTTCAAGATGTTCAAGAATATGACTTGTCTTCTGCGTCGTAAAAAACAGCTGTCGATGTCGGGTCTGCGGCGAAGTCCTCGTACTCAGGCTCTTGCTCTGGTCAAGGATCAAACAAGCAAACAGGGATTACAATCCATTTTAAACACTTTGACAATCTATATCCAACATGCGAAGGAGAAATGTTCTCGGCAATGCTGAAACAGACTGGATTTGGAATCTGGAGTAGGGCTAAACCCAGAGTCTGGAGAATTTGGGCTAAGAATGGGCATTAGAAGCCTTTACGGTTTCAGATCATCAATATGGACATCGAGTTCGCGGCTGGTTTGCTTAAAAACGACGAATGTCAAGGGGTTGACATTCGGTTCATGGCTCGGACATGGCTCTAGAGAACTCTAGAGGGCTTTTTTCAAGTTGTGGTAGTTCAAGAAAATGTAGAACATGGCTCTACAAACTTAGTGGACAAAGTGGATTTCAATTTTCATAACCAAAAGTGGTCGAAATGAGCCAATGCCACTGGATGATATGGGCTGACATGCATAGAAACTAGGGCATAGCTGTGAGATTGATTCAAGGTTTAAATTTCTTCGCCAACTATGTCTAGGAGATAGGCGAATGCAACAGGAACACGATGGTGGTGGTTTAGAGCACTGAAGTGGCCGGACGACGACGAACGGCGGCGAGGAAACACGGTGGCGACACGGCAAGGCACAGGTACTAGACAAGATTTTGGCACAGGGATAACCTGCGATTTTGGGTAGAACCAGAGGTCAATGCAGTGGAGTAAAATGTTCAAGAGGCTAAGGCGGATCTATTAGACAAGGTGGTGACGACGGCGGTGGCCGGCGGCGATCGAACGGCACGCGGGCGATGATGCCAGAAACAGCTCATGGTGACAGAGAGCTACAGGTGCTAAAGCTTGAAATTAATTTAGGGCTTACGCTCCTGGAGTCACACTGATGGTTCAGGAGCGGTTAATTTGATTATAACGGTGGTTTTAGGGCTCGCCGGCGCTCCGACCAAGCTCGGAGAGGACGGCAAAAGGGACGCCGTGGTTCTGGAGTATTGCTGGTCAATCGGCTTTAGCTAAACCATCTACTGGATGTATGGATCACGTTGATACGGTCAATTTGGTCGGAGGTGAAGTGGCACGGGCCGGCGACGTGAGCTACTCACGGCGGCGCACGACATCAGGGAAAAGCTCCAATGTAGCTCGAATTTGAAATCCAAGTTCCACTAATCATTTTTCTCTACAGGAGGGAAGGCTAAATCGGGCTAAATCGAATAGCATTGCCGGAATAGGGGATTCCGGTGATCACCGGCGTTGAGGTCCACCAGAGCTCAATTACTTGCTACAGCACAGAGAGGTGAGCGAGAGATACTCACTGGTCGAAGAAATTTGAAGGTTGGTGCAGTGGATCAAGTTGGCATCGTGCTCCTCTTCGCTGGCTCGCCGGAGACGAATACGAAGACAACGAGAGTTGGAATTTAGCTGGTTCTGGTGGGTGTGAAGTTGCAATGGGTACGGGTGGTTTAAATAGGCACAGGTGAGGCTTGCAACGGCTGGAAATTTCTGGAGAATTGCAGCGGTTGATTCAACGGCGAATTGATTGGACGGTGGTGGCAGTGACAATGCGACGCCCACAGTGGCCTCGACGGCTTTTTCCCACTGGCGTGCGCTGGCTTGGTTGATGCGATGGCGAAGGGATTTGCAGCTCCAGCATGGTGGCAATGTGGAAAAAAGTTCCTGACACGGGCTGCTGGCGGTGGCGTGTGCGCGCGGAGAAGCGGGACGGCGCTGGTGCTGGTGCTGCTGCTGTGCTGCCAGGGTGGCCAACCAGACGCGCACACGTGTAGGCCACGTTACTATGGCGCTGGCGAGGCGAGGCTTCACCAGTGGCGAAGAACACGGCGAAGTGGCGCACTGGTCGCTGGTCGTGGTCGAAGGGTGGCGCTGGTCGAAACAGTAGGCTGGACCCGGTTGTAATTTTCAATTCTTTGCTGGACTGAATTGTAAATTCTTGGATTTAGAGGGTTAAGGATAGAATTAGCTTAACGGATCTGATGAACTTTATTCCCTAAAGTATTTGGTAAGGGCATTTGACATAATCTGGAACATCTGATTAGGTTTCCGGATAAAACGAAAACAGTGTACTTTTAGGGTATTCAGAACCTGAATTTTTGGGATGAGATTTTAATGTTCTAGAAAAAGGAGATTTTGTATGAAATAAGATTTGGGAGGTATTCCCTGAATTAGATTAAGATATGGAGTTGATTTGTGACTTTTAGCCTTTTTAGGCTTCTGAAAAATCTGAAAAGGACTAATTCGTGATAAAATTTGGATTGATTTGTGAAAGGGGTCTAGATGGTGTAATCTGGTTGCCAACTTTTTGGATTAAGGTATTGGCATACCTTTGATCATATTCCAAACGACACTTGAGTCTGGATAGGGTTAAAATTTAATAAATTGACTTCTTGATTCCAGAGTATTTAGGGTAATTACAAATTCTGTTTTTCGAAAACAAAAGAGGACTGGAAATTCTGGGAGTTAGGGTTTGAATTGGATCTAGCCTCTAAAGGCTTTTATACTCAGGATAGATAATAGATCATAACTAAACAATCTGATCTTGATTTGGATCTACAGGGTGGACTTTGAGATTTTTGGGGATTAAGGCAGATTAAGGCTGAAAGATCTGGCTACTTCTACAGAGATACATGCATGCATGATTTTTATGAAAAAGGAAATTTTCACCCCCAAAACCAGGGTGTTACACTTCTTCATCTCTTCTAACGGTAAATATGTTCAGCAACGCTAGAATAAATCATTCTGCTTTTTCTAACGGTAAAAATAATACTACTGTTAGTAATTGTGTTGCTCTTCTAACAATATATATACTCTTTACCGTTAGAAAAACCCGGACAGCTTCTTCTAACGGTACTTTTCATAGAAACTGATAGTAAACATACCTCCCACATGCCTTTTGTGACTGCGAAGCACCTTTTCTAACGATTTTCTTCTAAATCGCTAATAACCGTTAGAAGACAGGGGTTAGTAGACTGCATTTCTATACTAGTGTTTATTGTATCAACTGTTACAAATAATATTTTTCTATCGGTTGTTTAGTTGGGAACCAATAGAAAAGTTTCAAAATTTTGTGCATATTTCGCACCGCTCCGACAAAGACCTCCCCAACCAAACATAACTAAACTCTAAAACAACCTAGCCTCCGCCGTCTTCGGTATCCCTACATCCGAGCTTTGCCATCAGTCGTCTACATCTCACCACCAGTGCTGTCCATCATCGGCCTTCGATCTTCATTCACCACGGAGTCCTCAATCATTCTAGGTAGCACAAAATTTCCCTCTCTTGCTAGAATGTTTATGCCATTGCGAAATTTTTCTTTCCTCTATGTCATACTTGCAAAGTGCACACTACTTTGTCTCTATGTGTATTTCTTATGTTTCTTTAAGGTATTGATTAGAAATTTGGTGTAAAGCTGATGTTTCTGTAGGGTTAGACTCCAGTTTAATGTTCATGTTTCTGTAATGCTCATACAATGAATGTTTCATGTAATGTTGATGTTTGTGTATGAAAGGAAAATGCCACATTTGCTTGTTATTTGCACGGAGAATTTCTGTCGGGTAGAGTTTCTGTAGTTTATGAAAGGTAGTTTTTGTATTGGTTTTTTAACAAGAAACTGATACAAATTATTTTTTGTAACGGTTTATCAGAGAGAAATCGATAGAAATTATGTACTATAATGGTTAGTTTGATAACAACCGATTGAGAAGGTCTGAAGGGAGACAGTCTACAGGTCATGTAGCATGAACCTTTTGTATTGGTTTTTAGTTAGGAGCCGTTAAAATTAGTTTTTGTATTGGTTATGACATTTGAACCGACAAAAAAGGGTATATTGGTAGACAGAGCATTTTTAGTTTAGCATTCTTACTAGGTTCCAATTTAGATTTCAATTCTGGTCTAGTGTACAAATAGTTTTCATATATGCTATACAAACCTGTGCAAGTAGTGTTTAAAATTAGTATACTTTCAAATTCCATATATTAGTAAAAAATTTCACTAGTAATTAATATACATGTTTTTCCTCAACAGATCAGGACCAAGAATACCCCTAGGAGAGTAGCAGTGATTCGGAGAGTGGCATAGATTCTAGGTCGCAGCCGATGGCTAAGGTGGTGGAAAAATCCCTGTCGAAGGAAGGCAGGAAGAAGCAAGGATATACAACCTTGGGGCGGTTGGCCAAAAGGACTGACCTCAAAGTAGAATTTAATAAGTTTGGGAGACCAATTGGGGAGAATGCCAGCCCATACAGTTTGTTCACAGGCTTACTGGCCAGGCAGAGAATGAAGATCACCTTGACGAGTTGGAAGCTGCTCGGGAAAGATAAGAGGGATAGGTTATGCGCGGAAGTGAAGGTATAATCAGTACTAATACTAGTTATTTCACTTTTTGTTTGTTTGCTACAAATGCATCATGATGTTTAACTAACTAATTGATGCACCGGTTCATAATAGGAAAAGTGGAACATCACCGATGATGGTCCTAGGGATGCTTGCCTTAAAGACATGAATAACTCATGGAAATCATTCAAGAGATATCTAGTGACCAATTATATAGCGCAAGGAAAATCTTCTACCGGGGACTATCCTTTCATCACGGAGGAGGTGTGGGATGAGTTCAAGAAGCATAAGGAGACCCATGAGTTCAAGGTATACATTTTAACTTGCTTAATCTTTTTCTTAGTTATATATAGGTTTTATATATATGAGCTAATAGTTGCATGTACAAACTATCATCATTCACAGGGTGCGATGTGGTGATCTTCATGGATCCAAAGAAAGTAGTCAACACGATGCTTGACAGAAAATTAGAGCATGCCATAACCTACATGACGAATGTGTTTTTGGCACAACAAGACTATGAATATATACTAGCATCGTGATCACGCTTGAGAAGGATGCATTTGAATAATACCGCAAGCGAACAGTTGAACGTTGAGCACTTGAGAGTCGAATTTTATAAGGAACAAGCGTATTTGTCTCTTAGGTTAAAAGAGTGCCGATTAAGTCTGAGCAAATTTGGTGGTTTATTTATCTACTACTAAGTTTTATCACTCAAAGTTATCAATCTAGAGTTTAAAGTAGTAAAAGAGTAAGTATGAAAATTAGGGTTTTAGAAAGCAATAAGAAACAACAAATTAGGATTTTAGAATCCAGGAAGAAAACCTATGGTTTTAGGAATTCCATAACCATCGGATGTAATTCTAACCAAGGCCTGAGAGTTGCAAATCAGTTTCAAGTGTTTTCCAAGACAGATTAAGTTATTGGTACGGTCATCGGTACAATGGTCAGACGATTGCTTCTACGATTAAGTCTGGCGATGGTCTCTCTCTTGTTCAAGGTCCCGCGTCAAGGCGCGAAAGGACTCCAGAACTCTAAATTCTTACTTAGGTACAACTGTTACATCTGTTGTCAGGGCGAGAATTTAGGGTTTAGAGGAAGCAAACATAAAAAACTAAGTCACAAAACTTGAAATCGAGACCGCGAAAGAATTATGCCTTCCGAATTAGGTCATCCCTAACTCTATAAGGGAATTACTCACAAAAGCCTTAAAAATATAGAAATGACAAGAATTAAATAAAAACTTACTCAATTGCATCCAAGAATTAGGTCTACCATCCATGCTGGCTTACAGACACGAAAACTAGAACAAAATAGAGAAGGGGGCTCTTCTAAACCTCGCTTCTAAACTTAAATCAACTCTAAAAAACCTTAAAAATAGCACACCTAATTTAGCCAAAAGATTCTCTATTTATAGTACAATAAGATAATGTGACCAATTAAAACTCTAAGCATGCAGGAGATAGAATATGAATTTGAATAGCGTGTGAAACAGATGAAATTGAGTCAAAACAACAAAAATCTAGCTGGAACCGACCCTCTTACAGGTCGTGCCAAGCTCGGCCAAGGCTTGGGTCTGGCCCCCCGGGGCTCTTTTTCGTTCGATTTTCGTACTTTTCATCGTATTTTATCCAAACGAGTTCAAACACTCACAAATTTGGTAGGCATGATCCTTGGAACATAACGAACACAACCGTGAAAGAGATTCTAAAAATAATACAAAAAGTCACATAAAATGTCATGTCGAAAGAATTTTCAACACTTTTTAAGATGCAAATTTAGGGTAAAATGCATACCTATTAAGCACTTACACACCATACCATTAGGAGTAAGTGTAGTTCTACATACTTAATTCCTTCATATATATCATGCCTAATATTACGGTCTTAATGCTTGTCTTCGCTAAATAATGTAGCACCCATTGGCTCCTTATCATTGTTTCACTTGCGACAAACGAAACCTTTACTACTACAGAAATGCTTTTCACTATCGGTTAAAAATCCACTCTACTATCGGTTTTCTTACCGATAGTGGTCAGCACGATAGTAGAGGAGCAGAACACTTCTATCGGTTCAAAAACCGTTAGTAAAACACCTACATTCCCAACGTTCACTAATCGCTATCGACTATTTCTTCTATCGGCTCAAATTTAAACCGATAGTATTATATACATTTTTTCTATCGGCTCGTATATAAACCGATAGTATTGTTTAGGCTTTTTTCTATCGGCTAGGATCTAAACCGATAGTAATGTTAATATTTTTTCTATCGGGTATTATCTAAACCGATAGTATTATCTAGACACAGTTAGTACGGGAAACTTTATTCTATCGGTTATATTATATAACCGATAGTATTCTGTAGACACGTTTAGTACTGAAAACTTTATTCTATCGGTTGTTGTATATAAACCGATAGCACTGATATATTTATTCTATCGGTTGTATTATATAACCGATAGTAATTTGTAGACACGTTTAGTGCTGAAAACTTTATTCTATCGGTTGTTGCATATGAACCGATAGTAATGTAATATTTATTCTATCGGTTGTGGTATATAACCGATAGTAATATTAGTTTTTCCTATCGGTTATGTACTGGCACGGTTAGTACTAGAATCATGCACATATACATACAACTATACAGAGATACATTAGATCATTCACAAATACACCAATATTCACAAATATTCAGCAATATTCACATATTGATCAATTTGTTCACAAATACACTAATTCAGCAATATTCACATATTGTTCACAAATTGGACAGATTGAATTTATGCACATATTGATCAAGTTTATTCACAAATACATCAATGAATCTATTCACATATTGAGTTTATTCACAAATACAGCAATCAACACAAGTCAGTTACTATCGATCGTTGATAGCCACTTCTTCCATGACATATTGAGCCCAAATTGTTCGCAGCTCCTTCAATTGAGGCAACTCATATTGCTCTTTCAACATGGCGCTCTGCATATATACGTGTATGAAGTTAGGATCGTACGTCACATCCAATTAAAGTTCGACTTTGAGTCAGGAAAAATAGTTACCTTAGGGAATTGGGCAAAATTTCTCCTAATCAGGTCATACATGAATCTCATGACATAGAAGCCACATTCCCACGATTGTGGCTGCTGATGGCACTGAAAAAATTGCATATGCAAAGACATAAACCCACATTAACTCGAAAGAACTAATTAAGCTTAAATTAAAAGACTCATCATGAGTACTTCCATCCGTATTAATTACCTCATATTATTTCCAAGAAATTGTTATGCCCTTCGACGCGTCATGCCTCCCTCCAGCACTAGCATAATTTTTGAAAGCCCTGTATTTAATTTAGCATTGCCGATTAATATGTTATCATTAATTAGCTAGTCAGAGAAAAATTTAAGACAACTATGTTACTTACGCGTCTATGTGCCATGTGAGGGTGAAAACATGCGCCACCTTGTCGCTCATCGAATCGAGGTAATAGACCTCATTCATCCATGGGCAAATGATGGCGAGGACCCAGTGGCCCCTACATTGCATATATAAGCGAACTGTTTCATACATATGTTAGGCGTAACATACAAGAATGAGTTAAATTAGTAGGAAATGCACTAACCTTTGGTGGTACGGCGCAAGGATGAACTCTCGGTCCTGCTGCGCTAGTAGTGCCCTTGATATGTATTCCTCCGCATGTGCTTGGTCGTGCTCTAGCATCGTGAGGCTTATTTTCTCTGGGTCGAGGAAACCCACCTTGTCACATGCCCTCATCGACGCCAGCCTATACATGCACCTGGATGCAAAGTAGACATTAGTAAGTAGTGCATACAAAAAGTGATTAGATTTATGAAACGAACTGTGATAACTTCAGACAACAGCAAACTCACAGGACTCCAGTCCGTATGATGGACATATCAAGCTCCCGCCAGTTGAGGAGGTCGAACAAATCCTCGTGGGCCACCGATATGCTCCCGGGCTCACGGTGAAAATGGGCTGGCCTGAAGTGAACCAAGAAGTTGATGTGGCGCCTAGACCGGGTCAGGTACCACTCGTGGAGACTTCTGGTTATTTGATCCATATTACGCAGAAGGTACTCCGACACGAGTGGGGACCCGTTGTTGAACGTACCCGGCTGGCTTTGTTTGGCCTTGCCTTTGGGCGGGGAGCGAGTGTATACCTTCAAAGGTTGGGGTGTGGTGCCGTCGGCCTCATTTGATGGCGAAGGGTTTGAGGCCGTCGGAGGAGGCATGGGGGCCGAAGGAGTTCGCTCATGCGTTATGGCAGGGGTGGTGTCCTCAGGAAGTGAGCTGGTATCCATCGTCTACTTTAAGTACAAACGCTTAAATTAGATTTTACAAATTGAGTATATTAACTGAGTTGTAAGCTAGAATGGCTAGGGTTTACCTCCTGTAGTCTAACACCCTTCTTGGGCCACTGTATGTACGAGCCCAATGCTTCGCCAATTGTCCGCATTTCGTCCGTTGGGATGGGCAACGGAAAAGAGCTGTAGCCCGGGAGGGCCATGTCCACCTGTACCTTTGCGAATCCAGGCTCCAGAGGTACGCAGTGGATCCGGACATCCTCCCAAGACTGGTATACGACCCCGTTTGCAACTGCAACAGGTTTGTCGCCTATGTTGATCAATAGGCTACAGCTCTCTGGCTTCTGCAATTTGCAACAATTATAACAGGTTAGCGAAACAATTCTAACATAACGGGAGTGGCATCAGCCGAACTGCATATTAGCTCAAGAGTTGCAATACCTCGATCAGGTCCACTAGATCCACGTGAACCTTCGAGCCAACACTACTCGGCCTGGCAGCGTCGACCTCGGCAGCTGGATCTAAACCCTTCGACTGCACAACTCGGCTGAGGCGTTCATACTTCTCGTTCATTTGAGCGAACATGTCCACGAATTGTGCAATCACATCTGCCCGTATCTTCTGAGATAGCTCCACTTCCCTTTCCTTCCAGATGCCAGCCTTCTTCGCCTTTTGCCCGGGCTCCGAGAAGCCTTCCTTCCATGGCACCACAGCCCCCACGGTTCGCGTCCACCCTGGATGCTCCTTGTTCCCTAGAGCCCGGGTAAGGATGTCGTTCTCCCTAAGGGGACTGAACAATCCCTCGGTCGCCTCCTTCGAGCAAGAGATCTGTTACATTGAAAGCTCTCCATTGTAAGGAAGAAATATATGCAAACTTGTGCGCACACTAGTGATCATAGTTAGCCAAGTTACGAGTCGCTGCACGACCTCGACGTCCCTGGGGTTTGGGAACGCCACAGTCCCCGTGGCCGACACGGTCCCTCTGGCCAGCCACCAGCACTTGCATCGCTGATCGCGGATCTCGGAGAGTGGTAGGTCAGGGGAGTCGACGAAATGCGATGCCTCGTCTTCAGCCTTCTTCCACTGCTCCTCCTTCCCTGCATAGCCGCGAGAGCCGAGCCAGTGTGGGTGGTCGTTCCTCCTCTGGATTGCCCTGTTCGTCTCGTTGAGGGCCTTCGTACCAGAAACAAGAAAATTAATGCACCACTGCTTACTGCATACAATGGTGTAACCAAGCAAAGGAACCATTCATACCTTGAACTCAGGAGTCCCCTTCTGTTGGGCGAATTGCTCCCATACCTCCTCCGTTATGAAGGGGTACTTCTCGCATGGAGATTCGCCTTTAGCGAAGAAGGTACTGACGAGGACGCTCTTGAAGGTTTTCCACGTGTTGTTCATGTCCTTCCAGCAAGCTATCTTGGGACCATCGTCCGGGATGTTCCACTTGGCCTGTTTCAAATGGTGCATATAAGTAGGACTTACCTAATCTCTAGGATAAACCAAGGGAATGTGATTACTCAAGAGTTCAGTGATTTTGATTAATTTTACCTTCACTTCCGCCCACAGCCTATCCCTCTCGTCGGCCTTGACGTCCTTCCAGCTCTGGACGGTGATCTTCACCCTTTCCTTCGTCAACAAGCCAACATAGGCAGCATAGTGCCCGGCGTTCTTCCCGATCGGTCTCCCGAACTGGTTGAACTCACAGGAAAGATCCGCGCGTTTGGCCAAACGACCCAACATCGTCGCGCCTCGCGCCTTCCTCTTGCGCTGGGACGAGGCAGCGCCATCTATGTTCGCCCTCGCCGAATCACTACTATCAGCCGAGGAAGATGCCGACATGGCTTTACCTAAAATACCATGAACAAATCATCAATTGATATGAAGAAAGGTACATGACAAAGTTCATAACTAAAATTGTTGTGCTAATCTCTCTGCATGAAAATAAAGTCTGTTAAAATTTAAATGAACCTAAATTTGAGATGAACATTAGAAAATGGGAAGTAATTCACAGAAAATTCAGATGAGCAGTGCAAACTAACACATACTCTATTTCCTATCGGTTTTGAAAGGAAAACCGATAGTACTAAGGTTTGTATTCAGGAAAATTTAAAAGATTAGCAGTGCAAACTATGCTAATCTCTCTGTAGGAAAATAAAGTCTGTTAAAATTTAAATGAACCTAAATTTGAGATGAACATTAGAAAATGGGAAGTAATTCACAGAAAATTCAGATGAGCAGTGCAAACTAACACATACTCTATTTCCTATCGGTTCTGAAAGGAAAACCGATAGTACCAAGGTTTGTATTCAGGAAAATTTAAAAGATTAGCAGTGCAAACTATGCTAATCTCTCTGCAGGAAAATAAAGTCTGTTAAAGTTTAAATGAACCTAAATTTGAGATGAACATTAGAAAATGGGAAGTAATTCACAGAAAATTCAGATGAGCAGTGCAAACTAACACATACCCTATTTCCTATCGGTTCTGAAAGGAAAACCGATAGTACTAAGGTTTGTATTCAGGAAAATTTAAAAGATTAGCAGTGCAAACTATGCTAATCTCTCTGCTGGAAAATAAATTGTGTTAAAATTTAAATGAACCTAAATTTGAGATGAACATTAGAAAATGGGAAGTAATTCACAGAAAATTCAAATTAGAAGTGCAAACTATGATGGCACTACTATTTCCTATCGGTTTTCCAAGTCAAACCGATAGTAATCGAGTTTGAATTCAGTAAAATTTCCAAAATTGCTCAGCAGGAACATAAAGTAATTGCTCAGCAGGAATATAAAGTATGTTAAAATGTAAATGAACCAAAATTTCAGATGAAAATTAGAAAATGGGAAATAATTAACAGAAAATTCAGTTTAAGGTATTCACTATCGGTTCTGAATAAGAAACCGATAGTGAACTACACTGTATGACAAATTGCTAGTGATTTTCATTAATTCTGTCATTCTCATAGCTATCAAGTTTGTAGTTCATGAATTTTACTCTAGGTTTATATTTGTAATCCATTGAACGGGATATGAACCATTGCATACAAAATTAAGCAATACACGCGAGCGATTTGGTCAAGAACACTTACAGTCGATCGTGGAGTGGCCGGAGGCGGTGGCGCAATGCAATGCCGGAGGCGGTGGAGAACCAGTGGCGCAGAGGAGCGAAGAAGTGAACGTCGGCGAATCTAGGGTTTTCCGCGCGAGTATTTGGAAATTGGAATGTGATCAGTTGCACTGGAGGGAAAATCGTGCAAGGTTATAACCTAATAAATGAATATTTACTATTGGTTCATAACCACAAAACCGATAGTAAAAACATGTAAGTTAGGGTTTTCAGTATGGGAACTTTTCACTATCGGTTTTATTACACCAAACCGATAGTAAACTAAGAAACAGGGCTCATAACACAGTGTAAATCATTATCGGTTGTAAACACTAAACCGATAGTAAACTAAGAATAGGGGCTCATAACACAGTGTAAATCACTATCGGTTATGAACGATAAACCGATAGTATAGTTTAATTTCATATCAGTTTCACAGTTATAACCGATAGTAAAATACAATGTTATTGACCCTAAAGGATTTCCCTTAGAAGAATTACAGAGGATCTCAGTACATCATTTTGCATTGTATTTTACTATCGGTTTTATGACAAGAAACCGATAGTATATGTTAATTTCATATCGGTTTGGAGGTTGAAACCGATAGTATAATACTGTTAAATTGATCTAAAGGTATTTCCTGAGAACAATTACAGATGGGCCTCAGTACATCATTTTGCACTTGTAAAGACACCTGAAACCCCATGCAAATGACTTCCAATAATTTTGAAATAAATTAACAGTAAAGACCAATCATGGAATGAAAATTTGCAGTTTTCATATATATTTGTGAAAAGAATCAATTATTGCTCAAATCAAGTATATACTCCAATTGAAATGAAAATTTGCAGAAATGATTCTCAATGCATCACGTATGTTTTCCCAAAGAATTTTTGAAAAATGATATGAAGAATTCTTCGATTAAAGATCCAAGTAATATACGTCACTTACTATTGCAAATTAGTCAAGAATGGTTGTCCACCCATAATCCTTCTTCATGGTCGTCTCGCAGGTAACTTGTTTCGTCAATATCTTCGGTAGGGACAGATTGAAGGATTCCATCTAAAAATGGAGGTAGTTCGTCGAACTGATCGTACTCTTCTTCATCCACAACGTCTTCGACCCCAACAATACGTCTCTTACTGTGAAGAACAACGCGCAACTTTGGGTTGGCCGGGTCAACGATGTAGAACACCTGTGTGGCTTGCTCAGCAAGTATAAATGGATCATCTTTGTGTGCGACTCTACTGAGATCGACGAGAGTAAACCCATAATTGTCGACTTTAACACCTCGAGGGATTTCGACCCATTGGCATCAAAATAGAGGAATCTTAAGTAATACATAATCGAGCTCCCATATTTCCTCAATAACACCGTAATATGAGTCGAGTGCCCTTACTGCCCTGGCATCCTCCGAAATAGCAAGTAGTGTCACTCCACTACATTGCATAGTACTCTTCTCGTCCTGAGTTCTTGTGTAAAATGAATAGCTGTTGATGTCATACCCCTGCCAAGTCCCTACAGTAAATCTAGGCCCTCTGGCCAACCATGTAACATCTTCATCTACGTCGCCCTCAGAAGCTTGCAGGACTCTATTTTCGATCCACCCAGCAAACTTCCTATTATGTTCTCTGGTGACCCAAATCTCTGGCTTCGAGGGATTCTGTTTCCGTAACATTTCCTTGTGCTCGTGTATGTATGGCTCCACCCCCGTCATGTGCTGTAAGACCCAAAAATGGGCTTTTGCATACAGATCACTAGAGGGGACGACTGCTTTAAATCCAATCGTTCTAATGCCCTGAAGCCTGCCCTCATGCCGGGACGTAGGAACGCCAATTGGGTCAACCCCGGCCATATAGTTGGTGCAAAATTCGATCACCTCCTCGGCGGCATAACCTTCAATGATACTGCCCTCAGGCCGATGTCGATTCCTTACATATCCCTTCAAGATACCCATAAATCTCTCAAATGGATACATGTAGCGCAGGAACACGGGTCCACAAAACTTAATTTCTCTGATAAGGTGAACAATTAGATGGACCATAACATCAAAAAAGGATGGAGGGAAATACATCTCCAGCTGACAAAGAGTGGTAGTCACATCGCATTGCAAATCGTCCAGTTCATCCATATCAATTACCTGCAAGAACACAGTTGCAGCAAATATTCAGATCCAAAAAATCTGACGAGTTCCACGAATGGAGCTAATTAACTTGCTAGGAGTACACTCTTACGTACCTTGCCAGATATTGTGTTGAAGAAATAACATAGCTTTGTAATTGTCTCTCTGACTTTCATTAGGAGAATGCCTCTGATAGCAATGGGAAGCATTTGTGACATCAGTACATGACAATCATGGGACTTCATACCAACCAGTTTCAAGTCTTTCATGGACACAAGTTTTTTCAAGTTCGCAGAATACCCGCATGGAACTTTGACACCATGTAGGCACTGACAGAGTTCTGTTTTTTCTCTTTTTGACAAAGTATAGTAGGCCGGGGGGAGGTATGTCCGCTTTCCCTTCTCCAACGGTGTAAGCTCAGTCCTTATGCCCATGTCGAGCATGTCACGGCGAACGTTGATGCCATCTTTCGTCTTTCCTGGAATGCTCAACAACAAACCAATCAAACTGTCACAAACATTTTTATCTACGTGCATGACATCAATGCAATGTCGAACTTGTAAGTGCTCCCAATATGGCAGATCCCAAAGAATCGATCTCTTCTTCCAAACATTTTTTCCTGGAGGTTTAGAACATTTACTAAACTCAACTTTGATGTCCTTCACGTGCAAGTAAAGCTCTTTACCAGTCACAAACACTCGGGCTGATCCTTTCTCAGGCTTCCCATTGAATGACTTCCTCTTCTTACGGTAGGCGTGATGCATCGGAAGGAATCTGCGGTGACCTATGTACACTGTTTTTCTGCAGTTCGATAACCACATGCTTTCAGTTTCATCCAGGCAAATAGGACAAGGCTTGCCTCCTTTCGTACTATACCCCGACAAATTTCCATAGGCCGGGAAATCATTTATGGTGCAAAATATCATGGCCCGCAACATGAAATTCTCTCGCTTATGTGCATCCCACACCTGCACCCCTTCGCTCCACAATTTATGTAAGTCCTCGACTAACGGTGATAGAAACACGTCAATATCATTCCCGGGTTGTCTGGGTCCTGAAATTAGTAACGACATCATGATGTACTTGCGCTTCATACATAACCAAGGAGGAAGATTGTAGATGCATAAAAGAACCGGCCAAGTGCTATGTCGACTGCTCATATTTCCGTGTGGATTCATACCATCCGTACTCAGCCCAAACCTTATATTCCTCACTTTGCCGCCAAACTCACCGAATGTTCTGTTAATGTTTCTCCATTGAATAGAATCAGCTGGATGTCTTAGTTTTCCGTCTTGTTTCCGACCTTCAACATGCCAACGCAAGTACTTCGCATCTTTCAGATTTGCAAACAGCCGTTTCAATCTGGGAATCACAGGCAAATACCACACAGTTTTGACCGGAGGCCCTTTCTTTACCTCATCACATCCATTGTGATAAATTCTGTCCCCATGCTTATACCGCGATGCACCGCATCTTGGACAAACATGCAAATCCTTGTACTCGTTATGATACAGAACACAATCATTTGGGCATGCATGTATTCTTTCGATTTTCATTCCCAACGGACACAATAGTTTTTTGGCCTGGTAAACCGATCTTGGCAACTCATTTCCCTCTGGAAGCATGTCCGCTAACAGATCCAATAGCGCCGTGAAACTCTTATCGCTCCAACCTTTGCTTGCCTTCAAGTTATATAATCTCAACACAGAAGACAACTTTGTAAATGTTTCACATCCAGGGAACAAAGGCTTCTCAGAATCAACAATTAATTTCTGAAATTTAGCTAAATCGTTTTCGCTGTAGTCTTCTTCTACATCACGTAACATTTCATCTAAATTGTCATCATCTACATGGACTTCCGAATGAACATTATCAATGTTTTGATCATGATCATCATTACTGCAATCCACTTTCAGGTGCTGCTGAGTGGTAGCGGCAGTGCTCGTTTCCTCAAGATCTTCACCATGCCATATCCAACGGGTATAGCATGCGTTAAAACCACGATGAATCAAATGACTCCTAATCTGATCAGAGTTGCCGAACCTTTTTAAGTTCATACAATCTATACAAGGACAATGCATATCTTTCTCTCCCTTCTTCGCCTTTTCTTGCTCAGCAAATTTAATAAATCCATTCACACCCTCAAAATACTCAACAGTAGTACGTTTTATTCCATACATCCAATATTCTCGGTCCATCTACAATTATTTCACAAAATTGACAAATTCAAATAAATAATTAATGACTCAGGGCATGCATATATGCATGAAACATAATTAGCTAGGCCATATGTGTGTACATGAGCTGCTTAATTACATTAAATGGATTTGTATATATGAAACCCTAATTAACTTGATGCATACATTAATTGGAAGAGCCAGCTAGCTAGCTGCTTAAATTCAGCAAGCTATAGCTAGCTAGCCAACCCAGCCTTCTAGCTAGTTTGGAGATACATGTATCTAGTTTAATGAATTGCAAGTAGAGAGAGAGAGGGAGAGTGTGAAAGAGTGATCGAGAGAGAGAGAGAGAGGTGATGAGAAGATGACAATACCGAGGGGGATGGAAATATGATCAACCTCTCAGCTAGCTTCTCCAGATCACTCTAGCTTGGAGTCGTGCGGGGCTGAAATGATTCCAACATGCAGAGCGCAAAGCAGGGGTTGACCTAATTAAGTTGTCCAATTTTACTATCGGTTCAAAAACACAAACCGATAGTAAAATAAGGTCCCCACTGTCATAACCATTAGTGTATATGAAGTCATTTTACTATCGGTTTGTTTTATATAACCGATAGTACTATTTCATATATTGTATCGGTTAGTACAGTAATAACCAATAGTAAAAAGTCAGTAATTTCACTATCAGTTACCCGAGAAAAACCGATAGTACTATTCAATATATTATATCGGTTAATACAGTACGAACCGATAGTATAAAGTGAGTAATTTTACTATCTGTTACGAACGAAAAACCGATAGTACTATTTTAATATATTATATCGGTTGGTACAGTAATAACCGATAGTATAAAGTGCGCAATTTTACTATCAGTTAAAAATGGAAAAGCGATAGTACTATTTAATATATTATATCGGTTTGTACAGTAATAACCGATAGTATAAAGTGCGCAATTTTACTATCAGTTAAAAATGAAAAACCGATAGTACTATTTAATATATTATATCGGTTTGTACAGTAATGACCGATAGTATAAAGTGCGCAATTTTACTATCAGTTAAAAATGGAAAACCGATAGTACTATTTAATGTATTATATCGGTTTGTACAGTAATGACCGATAGTAAAAAGTATTTGCATTTCACTAATGTTGGACTAGTGTGTAACCGATAGTAAAATGATGGTTTTCCGCCGCTGTCGTCCTTCTATCGGATTTTTCCTAGATTGCTTATAACCGTTAGAAAATAAGGGTTAGTGGAATGCACTTCTGTAGCAGTGCTTCTACGTCGATTCATTGGCAAAAATTGAAAAGAAGATTATTTTCTCGTAGGGTCTTGACATGTAAGTATAACCAATAGTTGTAACCTTATATTAATAATGGTATATCATAGCCGACAATGTTGTGTGTAACTTAGGGCTTTCAAAGAGTACGTGCGAAAAGGTGGGAGACATGATGCCAACAAGTGCAATAAGGTCACTTTCACACCATACCTGGTAATTAGCTCATCAATATATTTGTTTTTGTAAGTTCTTACAAGACTGAGGGTTTGGGCTAATATCTTGAAAAATACTATTGTCTTAGTGTCATCAACAGCCGGGCTCTTGGGAATGCGTCTTTTATGTGATGGCTTTCATGTACCACCTGATCAGCTTAGGCTTCGCCCAATTCCCCCATGTATGCATTGTTCCTAACTCGTACTTGAGCATTTCATCTTAACTTCCAAACTAACTGCTTACTAATTCTTGATAAATTCATATGTATGCATGCAGAAAACCATGTCTACTAAAAAAATATGATACACAAGTCATCAAGAAAATAAGGTCAATTTGGGCAGCATATGTGATGGATGAGGTGGCCATCAATCAGAAATGAAATTTTGTAATTTTTAGATTGATCTGTACAGTATTCCCTTCAATATATAGTTTGAATGAATTGTGCTGTAAATATTTGTACTGAGCAGCTTTATATAGTATGTTTTTAGTTAACTGCATAAGTGCTTTTATATAGTATAGTACCAATTAGATGTTCACTATTTCTATCGGTTGCTGATAAAGAACCCATAGAGATTAATCTTCTGTATCGGTTATTGTTGAGATTGATAGAAAAGTTCATAATCTTATATTGGTTATCATCAACCAATAGAAAAGGTACATATCTTCTATCACTTCCAAGTGCAAACCGATAGAAAATTGTAAGATCTTCTTTCGGATTAGTCGTTCATGACCAATACAAAACTTTAACAACTTTTATCGGTTCTGTGTGAATAAACTGATAGAAAAAGTTACTATCTTCTACTGATTCTATGTAAACAATATATAGAAAAGTTTAATATATTCTATCGGTTGTTTTTGTAGGAACCGAAAGAAAATTGGTATATCTTCTATTGGTTGTTTTTCTGGAACAGATAGAAAAGATTTGTATTTTCTATCTGTTTCTTTGTAATAACCAACATAAAAGTGGTATATCTTCTATCAATTCTTTTGTGAAAATCGATAGAAAAAGTGTGTATCTTCTATCGGCTATGAACTGTTACAAGAGTTATCCATCTTCACTATCATGTTCATCTCTAGCAGTATGATTAATCGTTACTGAATTGCATTTTGAACTGATTGTAGAGGTCATTTATGTAGTAGTGTTGGATTCTAACCCAATTTAATAGAGCTAGACTAGGGTTGGACTACATACTAGAATTTGTGATTTAGATTGGCTTGGACTATAACTCAATTTAATTAGATGGTTTTATTAGGGTTTTGGAGCTGGTGGAAGAGAGCTTACTGTGTTTATAAACTGAAACCCCAATAAAACTAGTTTATTAGAGAAGCATAAGTTCAACCAAACACACTCCTAGGTTCAATTCAATGGCACCAGCTTCTATAGAGCTTGAGCTCCATCAGAACCAAATCATAATTTGCCAAACAGATCAAAATTAAGAAAATCAACTTGGCAGTGGTAGAGATCACCTGAATTCCCTCTCAAAGAACTTCAATTTGCAACTTATAGAATAATGCATCACAATAGATCAAGACTTAGAATTCAATTCAAGCAGCTGAAGATATCCCAAACCATTACAAGAAAATGCAATAACAATGAACAACTGATGTATAGACCCACTTGAGTTTGCACAAGTACATGCGTCTACCAATTGCGATGAAACAATAATTACTTTTAACAGATAATGTACAACATAATACCATCACTTGTGTGGCATGGCTTCTTGCAGTCAGAAACCTCAAGAAATAATGGCATTCTATCTAGGGCATATCATATTGAGATCAGCATTCATGGATCCACGCGTTGTCAGCGACAAAATCCTTATCTTTACACAACACCAAGTTCCTGTAAAAGCACAAAATTAGGTATTTGTGATAATACTCCATGAATCTTTCTTATGTGCTCCAAGGCACAAGTACCATATCAAGATTGTTAGCAAGAAATCAATGTGATTCTTATTCTTAAGGTCAATAGAGGATCTGCTGACATTTGGTATAGTAGAATGTCAGCAACATTATGCAACAAGATGAGGCACATCAACATATATAATATGAGCAAATTTGTATAAATCTTGGACAATCTGCAAATCTTGTATAACTCAGCATACTCAGGGGGGCTCATGGATGATTAATGATGAAATATTACCCCTCCATTAGAGCTGATTGACTTAAGCATGGCTTAAGGTTGAGAAATGTTGGGAGATAATTTGTAATAAGCCAAGGGGCCTTTTTGAAAACTGAGGACTAGAAAAGGAGGAGTCCAGATCTACACCATCCTCTCTTCCCCCCAATTCTTCTCCTCCCTAACCTTAAAACTTCATGGTATCAAAGTTGTAGTCCACCACTTGCCGCCGTTCACCACCGTCTGTCATGCCAAGCCCCTAACCACTTCCTCCTCATCCACCTACCTCTTCTCTTCATCGAAGTCATCGAGGTTGGTCTCAAAGTCTTTCTTAGATCGTCGTCGCTAGCTCTAGAGGTAGCCGTTGGTGTCGTAGAACGTGAAGGTGCAAGTTGCGTTGGCGTAGGCAAAGGGGCGCGCCCAGTGGTGGTGCTCAACGTCGCCAAAGGCAAAAAACTAGGAGGCGACGGGGAGGAGGAGCACGACACGGCATCGAAGATTTGCGAGCCAAACAACCACTTTACTCCTACCTCAAAGCCCTTCTTGACCACCATGGTTGCCCACTACTGTATCTGGAATCTTCTTGAAGGTTCAGCTTAGGGTACTCTACCTATCTGGGTCATGTCGTCTTGCATACGTTGGATCCTCCTTCTATGTAGTTCATCTCAAATTATCACGATTGATGGTGTGTTGCATACCTAAAGATCGTGAATGAGGGTAATTTCGCAGCACTAACATGAAAACTCATGAGATTGGTGTACGCGCTTATGGATTGAGAAACTATGAACTCAATGTGAAGTGTGAGGTCGTATTGGTGGTGCACTTGGCATATTCGGAGTTCCTTTGCAGCGGTGTAGCCTGGGCAATATGTCTAAGATGGCTAAGGATGGAGACGAGGTTGTTTGTGTTGAGATGACGGCAACG
This sequence comes from Pharus latifolius, assembly GCA_019359835.1. Classification (NCBI taxonomy): domain Eukaryota; kingdom Viridiplantae; phylum Streptophyta; class Magnoliopsida; order Poales; family Poaceae; genus Pharus; species Pharus latifolius. The sequence continues at coordinate 23,892,400 of CM033322.1, forward strand.
GAACTTGAATGGTGGAGATGGAGGCAATTTAAGTATGCTGCAAGAAGAATTGGCAATGAACCAAAACAGGTTGTTGGAGCCAGCACAACTGCACGATCATTCAGTAATGAATGCCAACTATGCCTAGATGGGCACAGATACTTAGGCAAAGATATTTTCATCTACATACAGAAATCTTTTGGTTGAATCTTAGACTAAGATGCATCTAGACATATGACAAGTGCATATAGCTAGCTTCATTCTTATACTCCACTTGCATATTCCGAGATTGTTAAGACTACTAGTGGTACATCTAAGCCCATTGAGTTGTTGGTTCGGTAAATTGCACCTCATTTGTTAAACTTTCTAAGGTCTTGCATGTTCCGTCATTCCCTGTTAGTTAATTATCAATTAGTGCTTGTTCACCAACTAAAGTGCACTATTTATTTTGATGAGTACAAAGTTTTCTTTCAAGAGAAGGGAACAAGGAAGATGCTTTACTCATGGCATGATGTATTGTGGTACTTAGACCAGGACAAAGCTGATGCCGCCTTGATATTAGTTCTTGCTGCTGTTACAGGAGGAACTGTGGAGTCTAAAATATTGTTGCAACACTGTCGATTGGGACATACATTGTTCCATACATTGAGCCAACTATTCCTATCTTTGTTTGAGAAGGCTAATAAGAAGCTTTGCTTCTGATGCTTGTGAATTTATCAAATACATGAGATCATTGTATATCAGCTCAGGAGTTCAAAGTTCTTCTCCTTTTGATGTGGTTCATTCAGATGTCTGGGGACCATGTCATGTAACATCAATCCGCGGGTTTCGGTGGTTTGTCACATTTATTGATTGTTACTCTTGTGTGACTTGGCTTTATATGATGAAGAATAAATGTGATATGTTTATGTGCTATCAAGACTTCCATATGTTGGTTATGAGTCAATATGGGATGGCAGAAAAGGTGCTATGGTTTGATAATACGAAAGAGCACACAAGCAATGAGTTTCTAGCATACATGTCCAATCATGGAATTCTTCATGAGACAACCTATGCTGATACTGCACCTCAAAATGGAGTAGTAGAGCGGAAAAATAGACATCTACTAGAAGTTTCTCAATACTTGATGTTCACAATGACATCATGAATTATCTTTGAGTGAGGCAATTCTTATTGCAACATATTTGATTAATCGGATGACTTTTAGTGTGTTGAATTGAAAGACTCCATATGAGGTACTTAATATTGAAAACAAATATATTGTTCCTCCAAAAGTGCTTGGATGTGTTTGCTTTGTACAGGATCATAGACCAACAGTTGGTAAGCTTGATCTAGCTATAAGCTGTGAAGTGCATATTTGTGGGATACTCTGCTGCCCAAAAGGGTTAAAGATGTTGGAGACCAATGTAGAGAAAGATGTTTGTTAGTATAGTTGTGACATTTCATGAGTCAGAACCATAGTATAGAGAAAGATCATATGGTATGTCTTTGTTTGATGATGCATGCTCTCCTAGCACAAATGGTGTTGGTCGAAAGGGGGACATGGAGCTAGTTGTGATGCCTCATGTGGTTGTTGGATTCATTCCAATCTTGGTAAGGAGTACTGCTGGATGTGAGGAGATAGTTGTCCATGGGGAAAATTGTGATTCAACACAAGTGAAACCAAGAGAAGAGTATATAGGAGGTGTCAGAGAGGAGATAGGATAGAAGGAGCCCAAGGGGATAAGGAACAACATCAGTATGAGTCTAGCAACCAAGAGGAGCTAAAGTAGCAAGAGGCACCACTAAAAACTGGTCTCCAGAGATCCACTATGCCATGTCCAGCTCCTAAGTTTGAACATGTTCCTACTTCTCAATATTCTTTCTTATCTCCTTCTGAGGCGGGTGGCATGGATTCTCATCCCATTGTTTCCAATATTCCTTCCAGTGATTTACATTTTCCTTTGCACAAAGGAGGCCACCTCAAAGCAATGCGGTTGCTATAGAAGGAGATATGGGTTTGAACATCAACATGACATTGCTAACTTTGTTTCATATTCCAACATTTCTCTTGCATATAGAGAATTCATTGCATTCCTTGATTCAGTACCCACCACTACAGAATTGCAGTCTACTAACTCCTATCTTCTAACAATTTTATGCAATCTGAAAGAAAATCGTTAGTGTACATAGTGCGCAATGGAGAAGGTCATTTGTACTAACGGTTGGGTTGTGAGAAATCGTTAGTAGAAACCACATGATTTATTCTAACGGTTATGAATAAATTAATCGTTAGAAGAAAGGAAATTGTACTAATGGTTGTGCCCTGAAATTTTCCCTCTAATCGAACCGTTCCAATTCTTTTTCTCCTCGAGCGTGACAAGTCCTGCCCAAAAACCTCCATTGTCGGCCGCCGCACCTTTCCCCACCACTAGACACTTCATTGCGGTTCATTGCGTCATCTCCGGCCACAGCACCTTTCTCCACCGCCGCCGACCACTAGGTTTTCTGGTGAGTCAAGTCCAAGGACCTCGCAGCTTCAACTCCCTCGAAGCCTCCATCGCCAGCCACCGCACCTTTCTCCACCGTCAGGCACTTCATTGCAGTTCATTGCGCCATCGCTGGCTGCCGCACCTTTCTCCACTGCCGCCGGCCACTAGGGTTTTTGGTGAATCAAGTCCAAGGACCTTGCAGCTTCAATTCCCTTGACTAAATTTCGAGTGAGTAAACTAAGGCCTAGTAATTCTTTGCATTGTAACATAAGCTAACATACATTCTTTTCTTATTTTCTGTGATTATCTTTTGAGGGGTAAAAGGAATTCTATACCACCAAATTTTCATCTTGATAGTTCTTTTTAGACAGAGAGCCATTTAGATAGCAGTAAACAATCTTAATTTGCTCTAAAATGCCTATTGATTCTGTGTAGGTTTTAAACCTAGATTACTCAATTAAGTGTAATTTTGTGTGTTGAATAGGCAAAAACTGGCTTTAAGCTGGGAGTATGATTTCATAGTTTTGTTTAGATCAAGATGTTCTGCCTGGATGGATGCACCATAATTCTTTTCTTTTTCAGAACCTTGTGATACCCCTTGCTGAATTACCATTTATGCATCATACTATTTATGTTCTTATTATTAATACCATTTACCAAGCCTAAATCCATTTATTTTGGGATTTTGGATAAGATAGATAGAAGTTGTAAGTCTAGTCATAAGAGTACTCTACTTTTCATAATAGAATAGAAAGATTCTATTATGATTTGCTTGCTTCTGGTCCAAAGATGAAATTCTTAGTAATAGTTGGTTGTATTCATCAATTTTTGGAATAACAGCCTCTTTCACTGCAGGATTAACTGTGTTTTATATGTTTTGAGTATATTTACTTACCTTTGATGGGTATGTTTTATGTGTGGATGTCACAATCACTACTACAAAAATACAGTTTACTAACCTTTATTTTCTAACGGTTTTACGCAATCTGGAAGAAAATCGTTATTGTACATGGTGCACAGTGGATAAGGACATTTGTACTAACGGTTCGGTTGTGAGAAACCGTTAATAAAAATCACATGATTTTTTCTAATGGTTCTGAATATATTAACCGTTAGAAGAAACATATTTATACTAACAGTTGTATTTTTAGAACCGTTAGAATAAATTTGATTTTATTCTAACAGTTCTTAATATATTAACCGTTGGAAGAAATATACTTATACTAATGGTTATATTTTTGGAACCGTTAGAATAGATTTGATTTTATTTTAACGATTCTTAATATATTAACCGTTAGAACAAACATACTTATACTAACGATTATATTTTTGGAACCATTAGAATAGATTTGATTTTATAAATACCCTCGCCACTGTCTCCTGTCTCTCTCTTCCTTCTTCTCAGTCGAGTCACTTCTCACCTTCTCAAGTTGCCGCCGCTCTTCGCCGACCAAATCCACCAGTAGCCGTCGCTCCTCTAAATCCTCGCCGCTGATCGCCTCCTACATCGCACCCATACCGCCGGCATCAGATCTGCTTAGATATACCTCCCCACCATGCTTCTTGCCTCCATTTTCCACTGCCACAGCTCGCACTACCACTTGTTCCTCTCCCCTCCCTCTTTCAGCGCACCTCACCGCCAGCGTGACAACAGCCGGTGTGACAACAGCCGGTGAGCCACCGCCTCCTCTTTCTCTTTCTCTCTCTCTCTCGGCTCTCTTCTCCAATCCTCCAAACTCTAGATCTAGGCCATTGACGACTTAGATTGCACCGCCGCTATGCCCGATATAAGCGTCTAGTGAGCTCAAGCCCTAGATCCATACCGCCGGTGACCTCCACAGTAGCGACGACCTCGGTCTCCTCTACTCGACTTTAGTTTCCTCGTCCTAGACCAACGCTACATCAACCACCTCCTTCGTCGTCGACCAACGCTGCGTCAACCACAGCTACAACAACTTCGACCATGTTTCTCCCCCTCTGCACCGACAACAACTTGGCAACGATCTCTTTCTCTCAAAATCTCTCATCTCTCCCTCCTCTGTTCAATGTCTTCTTGGAATGTGTGTATGTAAGAGATTTTAAGATGCTTGGATGTCAATGAAAGAACAAGGAATTGATTTTCTTGAAGAATTAAATTCTGCTTTTGTGATAAACAAGAAGGTGAAAACCAATTGAGTCTCAATTTGCTTTCCTATTTCAATTTCCTTTACAATTTGGTTTTCGTTTTCCATGCTTCAGTGGGATCTGGAAGCACTCAAATAAGTTAAGCTATTCTAACGGTTCACTAAAATGAACCGTTAGAATATTATAAACTATTCTAACAGTTAATAATTAATAACCGTTAGAATATAGTAAGCTATTATAACAGTTAACTAATAAGAACCGTTAGAATATAGTTTTTCTACTGACGGTTTCAAACCGTTAGAGTAGTGCTAGGTTTCTTGTATCTTGTTGATCACTAGCGGTTGGATAACCATTAGTACAGACATTTTGGAATCGTTAGTATTTAGCATTTTTTAGTAGTGAATCTTTGGCTAATCCTCGTTGTCGGACCACCATCGCACTACTGAACTTTTTGATCTTTTTTCATGGAATTTTAGGCAAAGCCATGTCGGCTGACCAAGATCGACAGTGCCACTCGGAGGATGAGGTATTTTCCTCGTCTGATACTAGTGGTTCGACGAGGGGCAGCGTAGTTGACAGTTCTTCGTCCCAGTGCAAGAGGAAGGTGCGACTATGTTGTGCCGTTTGGCCAAACACACCGATCTTTCTTGTGAGTTCAACCAGTTTGGGAGACCGATCAGAAAGAACGCTGGGCAGTACACTGCCTACGTTGTCTTGTTGGCGAAAGAAAGGGTGAATATCACCGTTGAGAGTTGGAAGGACGTGAAGGCCAACGAGAGGGTTTGTGTCATCCACGAGGTCTGTGGAGTTCCCGGTCACATTCACCTGCCTCACACAAAAGCCTATGAAGGGTGAGATCTTAGTTGGCTCAGTCGAGAAGATTCTCAAGCATGACGTGTTTCTCAAATCAGGACCTATAGAAAGCATCTTTTTGTCAGAGAAGACAATGAGCAATTACAAATATGTCGGTGGGGAGAACTCAATATTCATGAGCGACCACTCAAAGCTGGAAAAGGACACCGTTGTGCGTTTCAAGGTCTTGAGGTTTCACTGGATGGAAGCTGATCGCCAATTCCAGCTCCTCGCCACACTGGCTGGTGATTCCCTCGGGCCTCTCTGAACTGAACTCCTATAGTTAAGTCAAACATGGTTCAGTTGTATATTTGCTGTTTCAGATGAATGGATTTGTGATGTATCAGGTCTAAGTTATAGTCGGTAATTACATTGTTGTAGCAATGTGCCATGCTTGGTGTATCAGTTCCAAGTTTAGTTCGCAAAGGTACAGGTGGACATGCCACTCCTGGGCTACACCGCTTTTTTGTTGCCAGTCCCAATAGAGGAAATGCGGACAATTAATGAGGTATTGGACTCCTACATACAGTGGCCCAAGAAGTGTGTTCTAATCCTACCCATTTTAGTTTACAACTTACTTAATATACTCAACTTGCAATGATTCTCTTTTATGTACAATGTGTTGCATCTAGGCCTTCATGCCTAACCCTGATTTTGATGATTAATGAAAACAAAGTGTTCTGGACTAATCGTGCTTTGAGATTGATTGATACAGGATCAGTTGGGAAGAAACACAAGAAGATCAAGATGAACCCAACTCAAAGTGAAGCACAAGACGCAGAAGAACAAGAGACGGGACGCAAATCTTGAAGATGCGAAAGACCTCAGGTATTGAGAGTTTTATTTTTACCGATCTTGGCGTGTGGAGATGATCGGTTAGGTAAATTCTTTTCTAGTTTTAACCATACTATAAAGAGGGGTAGCGAAAGTCCTTTTTTTTATCTCCAGCACAAACCGAGAAATCTAGGTCTTTGCATCGCATCTTTTTCATGTGGATTTGGTTTTGATCTTATTTGAAAAACCTGGTTTTTCAGTTCTGTTTTTGACAGCAGAAGAGTATTTGTATTTTTCAGAAAGATCTAGGTAAATCTGGCTTCTGCTTCTGTTGACAAAATTGTAGCCCTTGAAATTATCTTTCCAACGAGTTATTAAACACCTCTTTTGGATTTCTGGATTTAAAGTTATAGCTGTTTTTGTTCATGCTGACTGTCAGTTTGAATGTCAGTTTAGTGTAACTGACAATTGTCCAGAGAGGGTGTTTTTTTGTGCTCAAAATTTTTGTACTAAACTGACTGTCAGTTTGTCCATACTGACTGTCAGTTGGGGTTTCGACCAGAGAATTTTTAACTGAGTTTCTATTTATTTTTGGTCAAGTTAGTGGTCGAACTGACTGTCAGTTTGTGTAACTGACTGTCAGTTGTGGGTTCCAGCTTTCCTTTTTCGACCACGAACGGCTAGCAAAGTTTTCGTCCGTAAAATTTGTCGGCCGTTGTGCACTAAACTGACTGTCAGTTAGGCAAACTGACTGTCAGTTTGGGTTGCTGATTTTCAGCCCTAGCTCCAACGGTTCATTTGCTTCTTGAGGCTATAAATAGGGGCTTTGGGCATGTGTTTCTCATAATAAGCAACAGCATTTCATATACACTCTTGAGCATTAGTTTTTTATATAAAATCTTGATCTTTTGATCAAGTTGAGTGCTTTCCGATCCACCGAGAGTTTCAGTTCTTTTGCATTTGCATCCACTTAGCTTCTCGGTGCGTGTTTGGAGGTCTAGAGAAGACCTCGCTGCCTGTTACTCTTGGTGAGCGCCCTCACCTAGACGGTTCGGAGGCGTGGCCGTTGATATCTCCGTTCGGAGATTGTCGGAGAGGCTCGGCAAGTGTGTACAAGGCATCGGTGCTCTCCTTTCTGGAGTGGACAAGGAGCAACCACTAGTGATAATATCCTTTGTGGATATTGAGGCAAGACTCAAGTGATTTGAGTGCTTCAACGAGGATTAGTGGAGACTGGGCGAGTCTCCGATACCTCGGTAAAAACCGTTGTGTTCGTTCTCTTTCCTTTGCTTACATTATTTGTTCTTGATTTGCATTCATTTGCTTTAAGTTTTAAAGTTTTTTAAAAGCCTCCTATTCACCCCCCCCCTCTAGTCGGCATCCTTGATCCAATACAATGTAGGGGCCACTGGGTCCTCGTCATAATTTATTGTTTCAGACATGACTTTTGTAATATACATTGAATGTGTGAATCGGTGTATTTGTGTATATTTGTGAATAAATTCAATCTGTGTATTTGTGTATCTCTGTATTGGTGTATTTGTGAATGTACCTTTTTTGTCTGTAGCTTCTTGTAACGATTCTACAGCATAGATAGTTAGAAGAGAACAATTATTCTAACGGTTCATTCATCTCAACAGTTAGGACATCTTACTATATTCTAACGGTTACGATTAAGAATCAATAAAATATAGTAAGCTATTCTAATGGTTCACTAATAAGAACCGTTAGAATATAGTATGATATTCTAACGATTATTAATAACGAACCATTAGAATATAGTTGTCGTGGTATTGTGAATCCCACAGACAAGTTTCAGGACATGCGCAACACGTGTACAGCGACGTGAGCTAACCATGTGATGGGTCACCTCCCGTTGGGCAATCACAGAGATTGACATAAAAAGTTTATACATGTTCGGGTTCCGGTGGTAACCCTAGTCCTGTCGGCACGCCCCGGACGCAAGTCTCGGGGGAGGTTCCCTCACGGGGAGAGTCTCTAAGGGAGTACCTACTGCTTTGAGTATGTAAAATTAATTGAGTTGTTCCTACAAGAGAGATACAAGGGGTATATATAGGCCCCAAAAATGCAAAAAGACTAAAGTGCCGCAGCTGCGACCGTTGGATCGAAGGGTACCATCGCCCTTTCACAAGGCAAGTGGCTCGGATGCTTGACATGTGTTGTCGCTAGTTCCCGAGGCACCATTGACGTCACCAGTTCCCGGACGCTCGAACCCGGACAGTCGGACTCGGTCGGTCCCGGACGATCGGACTCGGACGTCCAAGTTGCGCTCGGGGCCCGACCGGGTGGTTTCTTAGTCTCGCGACCGGGAAGCCCGGGGGTCACCATGCAATGTCACGAGGCTAGACGACCCGGGTGTTCCCGCGTCTCAAGCGACCCGGGATCGAGGGGCCCGTGGCTCCTGACGAGGAGCCGTCGGGGTCACTGAGGACTGCTACAGTCCCAATGACCCGAGGGCCAAAGGGCTTGTGGCTCTTGAAGGGGGCCATTAGGGCCACTGTGTAATGTCACGAGGCTAAGTGGCCTAGACATTCAGGCGTCCCAGGGCCAAGGGGCCCATGGCTCTCGATGGGGAGCTGTCAAGGTCATCGTGGACAACCACGGTCTCAACGGCCCGATGGTCAAAGGGCCCGTCACTCAACGGGGGCCGTTAGGGCCATCGTGTAATGTCATGGGGCTAAGCGGCCTGGACGTTCCGGCATCCCCGGCAACTCGGGGCCAAGGGGCCTGTGGCTCTCGACGAGGGCTATTAGGGCCACCGTGTAATGTCACGAGGCTAAGCAGCCCAGACGTTTCGGCGCCCCTGGCGACTCAGAGCCGAGGGGCCCGCGGCTTCCAATGGGTAGCCGTCGAGGTCACCATTAACAACCACGATCTCAACAGCCCGAGGATCAAAGGGCCCTTGACTCAACGGGGGCCGGTAGGGCCACCGTGTAATGTCACATGGCTAAGCGACTCGGACATTCCGGCGTCCCCGGCGACCTGGGGCCAAGGGGCCCGTGGCTCCCAACAGGGAGCCGTAGGGGTCACCGTGGACGGCCATGATCTAAGCGACCTGAGGGTTGAAGGGCTCGTGACTCGACGAGGGCCATTAGGGCCGCCGTGTAATGTCACGAGGCTAAGCGGCTCGAACGTTGCAGCGTCCCCGGCGATCAGGGGCCAAGAGGCATGTGGCTCTCGAAGGGGAGCCGTCGGGGTCACCGTAGATGGCCACAATATCGACCACCCAAGGGCCCAAGGGCCCTTGGCTCTCGACGGGGGTCGTTAGGGCCACCGTGTCATGTCACGGGGTTATGCGGCCCGGACGTTCCGGTGTCCCCCACGACCTTAGGGCCACCGTGTAATATCACGGGGCTAAGCAGCCCTGACGTTCCGGTGTCCGCCGCAACCCAAGGGCCAAAGGGCCTCTGGCTCTCTACGGGGCCCGCTGAGGTCTCCGTGCCTAGCCATGGGACCCAGCGACCCGGGGTAAAGGGGCCCGTAGCTCCTAACGGGGAAAAGATACCGGCCTAGATCGCCTCGCAAGAGAACGAGGACGATGCAGTAAGGCGAGTATTATATCGTTCTTTCCACAAGGACTAGAGAAATGAAAAGTGAAGAACTAAACTAAATCGGTGGCAGGTGAAAATAAATCAGACGAAAGAAAAGAGAGATGTCAGAAGAATACGAAAGAAAGAAAGAGGTGTTCAACTCGACAAACAATCCGTGCTAAATCCATACGCGTATTCATGAGTACAAGCGATAGAGTTGTAATATATCTAGAACGACTGCAAGATCGGGTGGCGTGAGGTGGCTGCAAGAGCGGCTACAAAATGCACAGTCGGGGTAGAACGACAACTAATACAAATATATCTGAGTATTTGATGATTTTTATGACTAAAATGAGCATGAATGAGGGGAATATATCTAGAAAATAAGCACAAATATGAGATTTATCAGGAACTCTCCCAGGCCTTCGAGGACGGACTCGATACAGACTCAAAGACTATCAGTGGAACTGGGGCGATCACTCGCAGAGCTACTAGAGCCTCCTGGCCAAGTGACTGGGGTGGCTCTCTGGGAACTTCTCCCGGTATCGCCGGTCCGGACCTCCTAGTTGCCGAATATTTCCCCCAACAGCGTCCCCGAAGTCGCCCCGAAGGGTATGTGTAGGACCTTTCTCAGATCGTCACTTTGATCCCCCGGGCAACGCTTTGTTTTTGGGGACGATGCTTCGTCTCCCGTGCAACACCTCGGTCCTCGTGCGTGACGCCGCGAGGAGCTCTGGTTATCATGTGACGCTTCAGTTTGCGCATAATGCTTCAAAAACTGGGACTTAATTCCTGTGTGATCCCTCGGTTCGCACACGCAGTGCCCGTATGGCGCGTTGGTTCCCGCACAATGCCTCGGTCCCTGCATGGTGTTTCAAATTCGATGGCATGGATGCTCCCAGGGACATGTGGCGCTCATCTGGGGTTCCCCCCGTCGCTTATAAATAGAGGGGTAGCGCACGGGTTGACTCATTTGTAAACCTCAGCTTGAAATCTTCTTCGCCCGGTAGCTCCATTACTCTCCCGGAAACCTAAATTCCCAACTAGACACTCCTTTCGCCTTACTTTCCCAGACACTTGAAAAACTCCCGATCATGGCTCCAAAGGGTCGCGAAAAGGCTTCGGAGCTGCCACCAAAGGAGGTGACGTCGGACTACCTCGGGCCCACCGAGTTCTCCACACAGGATCTCGCCTCCCACCCTCATGGACCGGAGGTCCTTCTCGGACGGCGACGCCCGGATCCCCAGGCCGAAGGAAGTGAGGCCTAGCCCCTGGGAAGGGGAGGCAGTCATCTTCAAGGCCTCCTTGGACGCGAGCCTACGACTCCCAGTGCACCCGCTGCTCCGAGAATACAAAATTGCGCTAAACCACCTAACCCTGAACGCCTTGGTCCAGATGGGGTTATTTGTGTGGTTGTGTGACACGACGACCGGGAGAAGCCCACTCTCCAGCTGCTTCGCTACTTTTATGAGCCTTCGGCGAGGGGCTTGCCGATGGTGAGGAACGGGCATAAGTCAGCCTTTCGCTCCGTTATGATCCAGCTGATGCCCGAGCGCATGGACAAGTACCCAGTGCAAGCTTCCCGGGATCACTGGTGATCTGATTATGGTATAGACCAGGTTTTGAGTATACTTGATCATATGCGAGTATGCGGAATAATGGGATCTTACTCGGAATTACCGAAACCCAAGTTGATTGGGAACACAGTTCAAAGATAGCACAACTCTTTATTGATAAGAGGAATATTGTACACGTCGAATGTTAGGACACACTCACTTACATTGATGAACTAGTCTCGATCTAATCTATGCAAAGATAGATAGCCAGGTAGATAATCTATCTATCCTATTACAAGGTATTTATAGTCCAATCGTATGAGTATATATCAGACTCAATAACCTAAACATCTTAGACTCGAACAACTAACTTAAGATAGGACTTAGCTATATATATATACCTTGTAATAGGTTGTGCTATCTTTTATATATTCAAGGTCGCGAAGCCTTTTCAAGGTCGCGTACCCTTCTAGAACTCGACTTTCGTATTCAACCAGAAGATCCACCTGGATCATGACTCCCCTGTTGAGAAGGAGCCAACCCCCGTTGCAACCTTTTGATCAAAACTGGAGATGTGAAAATTGAGATTGACCATCTTCTCGGGTGTACCATTTTGCCGCACATGCTCGTTGATCTTTCTATCCAATTTGAAAAGACTCTCGTGTACCACTACAGGTGATCGTCACCTTCTTCTCGAAGATCACGTCATCAGGTAGAGGTTCTTCTCGTTGATAGACCAAGTCTTCAACAGATGGTACTATGGTATCTGACTCATTATCCAACATTGAAGGTTCAAAGAGTTTGAGGTGCTCAACATTGACAACCGAGTAAATATCCATGTATGGAGGTAATTCGAGCTGACAAGCATTATTACCAATTTTCCGCAAAATCCGAAAAGCACCATAACAGATGGGTTTAAGATTTTTACCTTCACCTTTAAGTCTCTCCTTATTCAGATGTAAACATACCATATCACCTTCTTGAAATTGAGCATCAACTCGGTGCCAATCATGTCGCGCCTTGTACTTGAGTTGAGCTTTTAGAAAATTCTGTTCAACCTCACCATGGAGTCATTGAATACCTTCTAGAAACCTTTGTACTCCATCTTGATTAGATGCTTCCTTGCTATTTTCCACTAAGGTAGGGATGACAAACTCTATGTCGAATGGATTCTGTGGTAGAAATCCCAAACAGACCTCAAAAGGCGACTTTCCAGTCGAACCATGCACTGCTCGATTAAAAGCAAACTGTAGGTATGGTATGCTTTCATCCTAGGTATTCAGATGCTTAGAGTTATAGCCCCTCAAGAGATGAACGACTATTCTATTTACCGCATCGGTTTGACCATCAGTTTGAGGATGAAAAGTAGTATTTCTCTTCAGCTTTGTATCCATCATCATCCAGAGGGATCGCCAAAAGTGACTAAGGAATCGAGTATTACGATCAGACACAATAGAAATCGGCAGTCCAAAATTTGTCCAAACGTGCTGAAAGAATACCCGAGCCACTTCTTCTCCCGTGATAGCCTTCCAACAAGGTATGATAATTATCATTTTGGAGAACCGATCAATGACCACAAAGAGATAATCGTTGCCACATCGGGTCTTAGGAAATCCTCCCAAGAAGTCCATAGATATACTTTCCCATGGTCGTGATGGAACTAGCAAAGGAGTGTACAAACCCAATTTTCGGTTTGCCGGTTTCGAGATGCTGCAAAGACCATAGTCTCGAACAAAACTAGCAACATCATGCTGCATCCGCGGCCAGAACACATGTTGATGAAGATTTTACAAAGTCTTCGTAACCCCAAAGTGACCAGCAACCTTCGATGTGTGCGCTTCTCGCAGCCATTGAATTCGGGGTGCTCCACGAGGTATACAAAGCAAATTGCCTTTGTACAGAAGTCCTTCTCGATGAACGAACTCTGTAGGTTTCCCTGTTCAAGTTCAGCCAGTGCTGATCAAAAATCCGGGCTCGCAACTGAATCCTGCAGCCTTTCAGTCGGCTTGTGACTGAAACAATTATATAACCACAGCAGCAGTAGAAATGTCACTTTCATACTCATTTGACTGTTTGACTGATTTACTAAAACAAATATCCACATACAGAGAGAGAGAGGAGATAGGAGGAGAAACAAGAAAGAGAAGAGAAGAGAAGAGAAGAGGAAGGGAAAAGGGGAGAAAAAGAGGAGGGAAACTTCGTCGATTCTCCAGTTTTCGATTTTCAAGCATTTGTTCAGTGAGGTGCATATTCCTTAACTCATAGATAAAATTTAGATTTAAGTATTTAACTTAGGGTTACAAAAAATTAAGAATTTAATTTTTGTATTAGAATGTAGGCAAGTAAAACTTACTTTTCCACTTCACCTTAGGATTTAGGATAGGTAAAAACTTACTTTTCCACTTCACCCTAGGATGTTTAGGATTATGTATTGCCCCGCATGAGGAGTTTGGTTTTTTAGGTCTCTCTCATATTTGCTGGTTCGCACTAGGGCTTAGAGTAATTTTAGGTTTACCCTAGGATTTCCGCATAATCATAATAAATTAATATTTTAACCTAACACAAAAATTTAAATTGATTAGGCTATGGAGCAACCGAGTATGGTCTTCGTTTATTATAGAAATGGTATAATCCGTAATGGAGCCAACGGTGATGATTTAAGTGCGTGTATGCATGTTTATGGTCAAATGGCACAACCACAGTGAATGTCTTTCAATGATTTGGAGCTATGGTTAATTAGTCGAGTTCTTACAACTCAATCCTGCAACGGATAATGTCGGGGTTGAAGGTCTAGTGCTGGAGGGAAATAGATGGGTGCTGAGGAGACTTAGAGGTGACAAATCGTGGGGTTTGTTTGTACGATTTGTGACAAATCCAGCATATGGTGGCTGAGTCTTCATACTTTATGCTGAAATCGTAAGCGTACAAAGTTCAGAAGGCAGTCATTCCGCACGAAGAGCACGGAGCATGGCTAATGTCAGTAATGAAGGTGCTGATGGCAGTGCCGATGCCAATGTCAATGTCAGTGTCAATGGCAATGCCGATGCCAATGCAAGTGCTAGTGTGCCTATGCAAACAACAAGAGTCTCGGCCAGTACTAGGTTTGGCGCCAATCAAGCAGATGCAGCTGATGAATTCCCCAAGTTGGAGGAAAATTTTAACAAGGAGTACACTAATTCGTTAGATATGTATGAATCTCCCGAGGAACCCACAGAGATGCAGAATCGTATAAATGAATGGACTGATCCATCATCCTTGGTGTCTGCTATGGTTCCTGAAGATCTGAATTCGTGATGGTCTTACAATAAAACAACCATCCAGCTCGGGCAGTTGTTTCGGACCAAGACAGATGCGAAAAATCCATCACAACATGGGCTGTTTCACTGAATAGGCTATTTCGGATGGATAAATCAACTCCGAGCCTGTGGACTGTGAGGTGCTTAGTCGCTAACTACCCGTGGTATGTCCGTGTCACCCAGCTAAAAGATGAGTCTTTTGTTCAGGTGACCAGAGTATACGAGCACAGATGTATAGCAGAGGGCATGTTGCAGCAGCACAAAAATATCACCTCTGGTTTTGTTGCCAGTCTGATACTCTTAGTATTGAAAGAAAATATGGGAATGGCACCGAAAGTGATTATTGCACATGTAGCAGAGAAGCACGGTGTAACACCCCAAACTAGGGGTCTTGGAGATTTTAACATCTCCTAAACACGTTTGAGTCAAACTCGTACACATTCTAATACAGGGTGGAAATACAGATGCATTAGCACCGCGGATAAAGAAACTCTCTTTTCAAAAATTAAAATCATCTTACAAAAATTATTGAAATAAAATTTTAAAGAAATAAAATTCTCAAACTAAACGTCGATACTCTTCAAACTAAGCATCCTCTAAGAATAGATCCCCTCCTTCGTGATCTTTAAAACTATCATCGTCTGGTCCCACCACTTGGTATGGTTCTAAAGCGTCTGCATACACCATCGTGCAACTATAACTGTAAGTCTTTGAGACTCAGCAAGACAAGATATATTTACTTACTTATAATTATGCACACGGAACAACTCATAAGCAATCAATACAACAAAGGATTAGGTTTACATCACTAAAGATGCACATGAATTTGGTAAAACAATAAAATAATATAAAAACCAACTTTTAACTGTTTGAAACTTCTATTGGTGAGACTATCGTACTTGTTGGCGAATTTTCACACTTAGTTTACTCTGCAGAGGTGTTCCATACAACAACATTCCTTAGGCACAACAGTCGACGCCATACACGCCCTTCTGCGTTTCTTTTAACGCATGACTGGCACTAAGGAAACAAAATCTTTAGCCATACAGGGGAATATAGATTCCACTCAGACATGTGCGCACACACTAACTACGCACAAGTCGTTGTAGTGAGCCACAGCCCCACTACTTCAACTTCCACCACAACTACCAGAGAACCATACAGGTTATATTTCCTATAGGGTTACTGAATTTAGTCCACCCCATCCAAGAACTATGGCGGTTACGGAATAAGCATTGGACACTCACCAAGTTGTTATTAACTTAAACAGTTTTATAACCTTCTACAACAACAATGACCACAGATCAACTTGCAACAACAAATCTCAACCACAGATCTCCACAAAAGATCTTGACTACAGATCCCAACAACAAATCTTAACCACAGATCCAAACCACTACTCATATAAATGCCATTGAATCAACCTATACATGCTTTCAATTATTTTTCATCAAAAACATGCAATGGCAATGTATAAAATAATAATAGATTATAATAAAAATAAGTAATACATAATAGGTAAAATATGCATCAAGGGTGGTGTACACATCTTGCCTTGATTGCTTAGTGAATCCAGAAATTGTTCCTCAAAAGCTACTCCGGCGTCCGGCGACGGATTTCACAATTTCAGATGAAAAACAAATAAATAACTACTAAATAATTAAATAAAAAACTATACAAGGCTTCAATCTAAAGTTTCAAGGCTTACTAGGAACCTACGTTTAGATCTATGCCTCAATCTACAAATCTAAAGCCTAGAAACTAATAAGAAACCACTTCAGAGACTAAATAACAAATAAAATAATTACAAAAGATCTCTAGTCCTTAAAACTAATCTAACCCCCATCTTCCTCAAGAGAGCAAAACACAACACCTACCTTCAGGAAGGAGAAGAGGTGGTAAATGACAGCTTCCCTTCCTCTCACTAGGTTCATCCTGAATTCCTTGTGTTCTCAATGGTTGAAATCCCTCTTATTTATAGCCTCATGGGATCAACCTTTTCGAATCACATTCCAATTCTTAGTTTCTATATAAACACGATCACTTTCTTTTCTTCCAATATCCGTTCATTTCTTCCAAATTTAGATCTCATTCTAAATTTGTTCTTTCCTAATTTTGGAGACATCACACATGGGTACACGATCAACTACACGAAGGCATGGAGGGCTAAACAGAGGGCGCTAGAGGAGCTTTTGGGACATATGTTGAGGCATACAACCTCGTACCGCGGCTCCTCCAGCGCATATGCGAAGCAAACCCGGGCACAGTCACCAAGATTGTTGATACGTCGGCAATCAGTTCAAAAGGTCTTGTCATACCTGGATGCATGGTACTACGGAGATTTTTCTGGGCATTCCAACAGTACATTGCATCTTTCAGGTACATGAGACCCGTGCTTTGCATTGACGGAACTTTCTTGATCGGAAAATACCAGAGTACTCTACTGACTGCCATGGCAACTGATGCCAGTGACAAGCTTCTCCATGTAGCATATGTAGTGGTCGAGGGGGAGAACTACAGCAATTGGCTGTGGTTCTTGGGCAAGCTGAAGAATGAGGTGGTCCAAGATCGGGCGCGCGTGTGCTTGATTCATGATCGAAATAAAGGAATGTTGAGTGCGATAGAGTACAAGCAATCTAGAACGGACCTAGGTATGACCTGGGATGACCTTCAGAGTCGTTGGTGCTCTCGGTATCTTGCCGCGAATTTTCACACTCGTTTCAAGAGTAGGCTCATGATATAAGTGTTCAAACGTTTTACCAAGCAGAACCAAGAGTCGAAGTTTTTGGCTATATGAAAGTCGTTGGACGAGAGTATGTTGAAGGAAAACCACAAGCTAGGTGAACCGGAAGATAGCGACGCTACTGGAAAGGGGAACCGCAGGAGGAGTGCAAGTTTCACTTAGTGGATTCAGCCCAAACCAAAGGAGAAGTGATTGTTGCTACACGACACTGCCAGGGCATAGTACGGACTCATGACGACAAATTTTGCCGAGGTGTACAATTTCATTAGGAAAGGTGTGCGTTGCTTACCACTAACTGCCTTAGTTGAGATGACATTCTACCGCACAATAGCATACTACAACAGTAGGAGTTCGACGGCAAGGACACTTGTGCACGACCCTTTAGTACATTAGCCCAGAAAGATTCATGATTACCTTAAATTTCAAACGAGGAAGTCCTTGACACACATTGTCACAGTGCTAAGCTGTTTGAACGGAAACTATGAGGTTCGGCTAAGGCATAGATTTGTTCATGGCACATTGAGAGCAGGCCAGGTCCATGAATGTACAATCGCAAATGCAAATGCCGAATGTACATGTAACAAGCCTCAACTGCTGCACCTTCCTTGCTCTCATGTTATCGCTGCATGCTCAGTTCATGGAATCAATCCGACACAGTACATCTCAGAATATTATACTCTGCAGTACTTGTCAAAAACGTGGGAGGGTGTCTTCCACAGGTTTGCGGTGAGAGGAAACTATCGAGAGCTTTTGCTGGAAGATGCCATCACATGGATCCCAGACAAGAGGCGCCTTGTGGGCCATGCTGACCGACGTCAAGTTAGGCGGATACACAATGGTATGGATGCGGTGAGGCATGAAGATGACCTACGTAGATGCACCGTGTGCAGGCAGGCTGGTCACACAAGGAACCAATGCCGGTAGGTGGCAGGCACATCGACATCTTCGATAAACTGAAGCAACGAACTTTTATTTGTATGATTTGTTTTCAATTTATTTAAGTACTATCGTAATGTAACATTGTGAATTCCTAAAGTCCTACTATAATGTAATGTTGTGAATTCCTAAGGTCCTACTGTAATGTAATGTTGCAAATTTTCTTAAATACATCTGTAATATCTATTAATTGTGATGTTGAAATGTCCCGACCAATATGTGATAACTGCAGGTATGGCGGAGGACCAACAGCTCCCCGAGTTGATCGATCAACACCACCATCAATGTTACCGTGCTCAGTGCCTGTTACAGGGCACCGTTCTACTCGCTCTATACATGAGAACACTGCGGGAGATGTGGCCCCGTGGATGAGCGGTTTGCGCCTCATTTGCTCGAGGCCGGACTGCTGTTGTTCACCCGCATGGTAGATCAAGCTCGGCGATTCTCCTTCGATCGAGCCCTAGTTACTGCGCTTGTGGACCGATGAAGGCCTGAGACGCACACCATCACGCTGCAGGACGTTAGCATGCTTCTTGTCCTGCCTATCCGCGGGGACATATATGTCCCCGTGGCCACCAACAGAGCTGCATGGTGCCTGGATTTCCTACAGTGCTTCGAAGGTGTAGGGCCAGTGGGGGGCTTTGTGCAGATTGCGGGAGTTCCCCAGACTTACCTGTGTGTCGTCCGCGATGCTACGTTCCCCGTGGCTGCTCCAGAGGAGGTCTTCAGGCGCCACCTTGAGGCGTACTTGCTTTACCTATTTGGGTGACTGCTATTCCCTGGCACCCACAGAGACATCTGCGAGTGGCAGATAGTTCAGCTCGCTAGGTTCATTGCGTACTCCAAGCTGGACCATGTGCCGCAGATCAGTTTTGGCTCTGCTATGTTTTGTCACACCTATAGGGGTTTGTACAACACCACGAGCAGAGATCAGGTGAACTCTCTATTCATCGGGTGCGCCATACTCCTGCAGATGTGGTTGTATGAGCATTCCCCGTCGGCAGCCGCCCCCCCCCCCCCCCCCCCCCCGCTCATGAAACGATTATGCTGCAATGGATGGCAGAGGGTCCACCGCAGGTTCAGTTCGCAATGGGCCATCATGTGAGGGACGGCCCCGCTATGGGTTGGAGGTGGGCCAGGCTGAGCTTGAGATGGTCCCTGGATCAGGCACACCTTTGCTACCCTTCGTATGCCACGAGAGCTTTGATCTGCTACTCGATGACAGTGTTATTTGGCATCCGTGAACACAGCAGCACATCGAGACCATCGCCATAGTAGGCCTTTCTTCTCTGTGTACGCAAGATGCTGCTAACTGGCGCACCCAGGTTTTGCTCGTTTTCTCCCATATGGTTGAGGAGTACTCGCCTGAGCGAGTCATGCGCCAGTTCGGCCTTCACTAGCATGGTCCCATGCCGCCTCCCCGACACATCCCACGCCATGTTCACGAGTGCGTTCATCTCAGATATGTATTACTTCCGTTCTTAACTTTGTACTTTATTTACGTAACTAATTTGTTTTATCCGCAGGAAATCGAGGAAGGGGAATCACAGGGATGACTTCGTCAATCGGCAGCGCCCCTACATGGAGGAGTGGATGGATCGGGCTCACACATGGACGATCGCGGAGGATAACCCTTACAGCCACGACATCCATTTTTCATACCTTGCGTGGTATCAACCTCGCACGTTCTACAGATTGGAGGGTGGTCCACCGCCTGCGCCTGATGAGCCTGTCCCTCCTACCACCATCGACGAGGGTTACGACCGACACCTTCCACGTCGAATCCACTCCTTCGTGAGTTCTTTAGCTCTCTATAACCTTATTTCCACATTTAACATCATTCCATAACTAAATCAAATTGAGTATGCAACTCGACACCATCGGTGCCATCTCTGCCGGTGCGCATGACATGATGGTTAGGATCCACAACACTAGGGGCGTCCCTAGAGACAACATCTATGCATTCTGCGAAGATATCGAGCGGCGCCTCGATCAGATTCTGGTTGACTTTTGAGTGCTGCTGCCACCGCACTTGACTGTGATTCTTCTGCCATCGCCGTTAGCGCCCGGTCCTTCCACATCGCATATGCCCCCGGTCGACCACCTGTCGTCATAGCGCCCACCACCGCCATAGCCGCGCCCCGTGCTATTCGATAGCTCTACATATGAAGAGCTCGATATCGCCACACATGTGGTCCAGCTAGACCATGTGTTGGCTCAGGACTTGGCGGCGGATGAGGGACAGGTTGTGATGCAGCACGACATCCTGACGCAAGTGCAGCCTCCTGAGTGGTACCTGTAGCATCCTATGTAGCCGTTGCAGCTTGATGATGATCCACCACCTCCGCAGCCGACACAACTGATGCAGGCTCGGCACCCTGTGCAGGCACCACCTGCGAGGAGACGGTGAGTTAGGGATCGTTAGTCTCCTTCTCGCTACACGCCATCAGAGTACCAGGGTCGGCCAAAGAGGGGGAGGGGGCAGTATTTTTTCATAGAGCTTTGTCCGATTTTGGACTTTTTGTACACTTTCTATCTTTTCAACTTTTGTACGGTTCTTCATTTCATCTATTACACTTTTCAACTTTTCTACGATTAGTCTTTTGTCTATTCCACTTTTCGAATTTTCAACACAGACGTCCGATCAACAATTAAACTCTTCGTGAGACAGGGTCGCAACTCAAACCATAGCTTCATCACTAGTGATGAAGCATGACATTCTAAATCAAGTTTGGATGTGCATTATCGCCTATATTCTTCTGAAACCGCACAAACGCACCCAAACCCTAGCGGTCGAACCCAACCCTAGCACAAACAATACCTTTCGGACCCAAACCCTAGCTACGGGATTCAGTCGCAAGCCCGAATCACGACTGAAAGGCTGCGGGATTCAGTCACGATCCGGGCTCGCGACTGAAAGGCGAGGTGGCGGGTTGTTGGGCCAACGAGGCATTTGGGCGCTGCCACCTCGTCAGTCGCGATCCGGGTAGTCGCGAGCATGGAGTCGCGACTGAGAGTCACTTTTGTAATTTTTAAAAGTTTTGGGTTATTTCTGTAATTATATTTTTATTGATTTATTCATAAAAAAATTCTTCAGAGAAAGATTCTTTTAAAAATAACCAAACTACCCACATATCCATATTTTTGCCGCACCTAGTGCTAGAGGAGGAGAGCACGTAGGTGTCATGGTCGCCATACATGTTGTCTTGCCACACACAGCCCGTTGCTCGCCGAGTTGTTGCACGAGGGTCGTGGTGTCACTTGAGCCACCTGCCGTTGCACAAGTCCATCACACGATGCTCACTGATGTTGCACAAGCCCAAGCCTAAAATTATGAATTTGAAATTTCAACGTCAAAACACAAGCCCAAGCCCGCCACCGCCACCTAAGCTTGAGCCCGTGCCGCTCGCTAAGCCGCCACACAACCACCGCATCACACAAACTCACCCACTAGCCGTCACACAAGCCTGCCACTGTCGTGCAAACCCAGCCGTGCTATCATGACACCATATCTCGGATGGACGCCTTCGCGGATCTCACACAAAATGATGGAC
This sequence comes from Pharus latifolius, assembly GCA_019359835.1. Lineage (NCBI taxonomy): Eukaryota > Viridiplantae > Streptophyta > Magnoliopsida > Poales > Poaceae > Pharus > Pharus latifolius. The sequence continues at coordinate 23,914,236 of CM033322.1, forward strand.
CTGGTGTAATTTGGTCATTTGTCTCTCTAGATCTTTAAAAAATATTATTTTATTAGATTGATGTTATATAACAAATAAACATCTCAATACATTGATATTCAGTTTTCATATCAGTAAATAGCAAATTTGACCGCAGTGTAGTGATACATGGTCAATTTTTCCATCAAAATAACATCACTATTTTTTTAATAAAAAAAGAAAGTGCACGGAAACAAGGTACACCAAAAATGTGAAGTAGAGGATTCGAACCTGTCAGTTAAGTTACTTGGATGAATCCCCTAGTTAAATAATAGAAAAATGATGTGTATGTTATATTAGATCTGTAAACTTACTTAATTGTGTCATCTAGTCCTGAATTTACTTAATTGTGCCATTTTAATCTATACAATATCTTTTTTGTCAATTAACTAATGATTAGATTTAAATGACATAATTAAACATATTTTGAGATTTATCAAACTAAATTTCAAATCTTAACAAATTTAAAGGCCTCTAATGCAATATACTCTTCTAATAAGGTATTGATGTTTTGTACTCAAATTAGTGCCCGTGAGCATCTAAAACTTATGTGACGTCTGCCATTCTCTGACATTCTTGTACCCTAAACTACTATAAAGAATTCAACACACGTTAGATTAAGAGCAGTAATTCAAAGGTCCTTTTTGAAATAAAAACTACCATATTTCTTCGGCCTCAAATCTTAGTCTTTTAAGACGTATTTGGCCAACTTTAAATCTCCAATAAACTGATTTATGTGGACTTCAGTTTATAAACTCAAGAAACTTCTTTCTATAAATTTCATCTTATAAATCTAATAAACTATTAAATTCATAGGAACTTTGAAAAAGGACAATTTGCAAAATTCCAAGAGAAAAATCTTATTTAAAGGTAATAATAGAGTGAATTAGGGCATCAACCAGCAAGGTGTCGTTTAATTTAGACTTGTAATTGTTATCATGATGGATATTAGAATCAATTAGACTAGAAGGTGGAATGGGTGAATATAAAACATATTTGATTCAATCGAGTAATTGAATGAGGTAGGACATCCTACCTCGATTATATGAAGGATCTATTAAGATATCTTCCGAATATAAGTATTGTAATTACAAAGTTGTTTAATAAAATAATAAATAAATTATTTTATTATATGAAATTAAAATACAAAACAAAACTCATAAATCAAACGCTTAAGGATTTTGTATTTGAAACCTCACTCAAACCAAATCTGTTGCTCATTACCAACTCCAATTAACATGGATGATCACTTTCTCAAACATACACTTTGATGTTGAACAGTGAACATCGTCGTCATTCACCAACTCCAATATAAAATATCAGAAGAGTAAGAGAGTATTCTGCAAGATTAAATGCAATGTAATTAAGACAACTTCTTCGTTTGTTGTCTCCAACACACAATAGAAGTATAAGAGACATGTCTAAAGAGTTAGCTATTCTGTAAGATAAAATACAATACAAGTAGGACATCGTCATCATCATTCATCGTATCCGGCATGTAGTTTAGATGAATAAGAACGTCTAAATAGCCAGGTATTTTGCAAGATTCGATATAATGTAATTAACCAAATGTCATCCGACTTTTGAAACCACACAATTCAACATATTTATATTTAATAAACAAGAACAATGAAACCGAGCATCTTCCATGAACAATTGCATAGTTATTGTGTAGAATCTTGAAGTAAGAAATACTCTTAATAAGAATGAACAAAGCAATTTTCTCTTGTATTTCCACATTCCTCATTCACCATCATAGCAATGTTGTAAGTTTATAAATGGTACAAATTTAACAAGGACTTAGGATGTTTTTCTCCAATAGCCCATTTGAACAATAGGTACTTTATTGTGTCTCATCAACTTGACATCCATTTCAAAATTTATAAACTATACAATCCCATTCAAGTTCTATACAACTCTCCAACTTCAGTTGCATGATAATAATAATGAATTGATTGTGCCAATAAAATTAGCACAATGACTTTTAATGATCTTATTTGTTTTTCTCCAATACCACAGGTACTTTTAAATAAAGAAAGAGTGTTTTGTAGTTGCATTGGAAAAAATGGATCAAGTAGTGGTGAGTCTTATTAGAATATTAGGTGTTTATAAACTACAAAAGAAAATATAGTCAAGGAGAAAATAATACAGTCCTATTTATGAAGAAAAATGGGTTGCTACTCTAGCGATAATTTCAAAATTTAATCCAAAAACCCAAGAATCATGCAAGTATAAAATTATAGATCAAGAGATTTACCACTAGACGCGCAGATGCGACAACATAGCAGCGAAAAAAGTCGGATCGTGACTAGCAATGCAGCAGTAGTAGCTGCACCTTTACAGAAGTCCACACGTCCGGAGAGGAAGCACTGTGTGTTCGTGTGCTAGCACTAGCACACACAGCTAGGGTTTTACAAGATCTATCTTGTGGATGGTTGTGGCGGTCAGAATAGATCAAATATCTTTTGCATGTCTACCTCGCCTCCTTTTATAAGGCCTTGCAGATAAGTTCTACTCAAATGCAAACTCTAATCTCAATGGTAAACTCATTACCAATAGGGGACCCGTTTCGAATCATATCCTAATTAATGCTCCAACCCATTAAATGTGTATTTGACAACGACCGGAAACAACTTCTCGAACCACAAATCATAAACGGTCCCTAGTAAGACATTATGACTACCTGCATATATACGAAGATCATATCCGAAAAACCTATACAACTTATCATGGATTATCTTTTTGCCTCACGATACCAGATTGAACTCAAGGTGAGAAACGTGTTATCCTTGAATAGCTCAGTCCTTTCTCGATCTTGTAATGAACTAACTTTTATCCATAATTGACTCTCAACTATATTCGACACGACCATTTATTTTCTTAGTCCAATTACATCAAGGGGTCTAGAGATATCTCTCTCAAGATATGAGATAGGCGAATTCCATCTCGACCATTCACTTTCAACCACATAATTCATAACATATCTGTATGTCACCTTTATGACTACTCGGTTGAGAGCAACAGTTGATGACATCAAGGTATGCTATTACGCATGTATGAAACCATGATGATCTCAGATCTAAAGATAAACCAAAATAACTGTTAAAAACAAATTGATGACACATAAAATCTCAACAGTGTCTCAAGTTGGGTCAATCCGACCAACATGTCTCCAATATGTGTCCACAACATTGACTTGATATCTCATATTTTGGTTTGACCCACTAATTTTTTTTTTAAAAAAAGAAAGTGCATAGCAACAAGTAGGGGTGGAAACGAGCCGAATTCGAGCGAGCTGGCCCTGGCCTGGCTCGAGCTCGTTCGGTCTGGTGAGCCGGCTCGGTTAACTCACCGAGTTGAACAGACAGCTCGAACTCTGCTCGGCTCAGTTCGCGAGCTGGACTAGCTAGTGAGCTAGATAGCTCGGTTGTTTTTGCAGGGCAATGTCGAGAGGCTGGAGGCGATGGAGGAGGTTCAGGGTGGCAGAGGAGGTTCATGGTGGCGGATGAGGCGCTGGGTAGTCGAGGGCAACGGTCGTGAATTAGATCTTTCTTTTTTGAGAAAAAATAGACAAGATTCAAGGCAATACTCCAATCGGTCCCAACAATACCAAAATTGACCCAAGAAAAACCCCAAAACTAGCATCTTTTTGGTTGAGGAACCAAAAATTTCACGCATAAAGAACAAATTCCAGCACAAAACCAAATATTTTCCTAAATAAAACCACAAAACACCACCAAATCCGACCAAATTTGGATCCAAATGAAGCGAATCGAGGCTCACCTGGGTCGCACTGTTTATAAAACTTCTCCACCTCTGCGAAACAATCCCCAACCAAGAAAATTCCATAAAACCTTCCAAAAAATTTAAAAAAAAAAAGAAGAACAGACATTGCAACCGAATCCGGATCCGACAGGGTTGCAGTCAGACTTATATGTGCAGAGAATCTCTAATCTAATCCAAACACAAACATTGGAGGTGATGCTGGGCGGCTGGGGGCAACGGAGGAGGTGCGGGGCAGTGGAGGAGGCACCGGGTGGCACCGCACCGACCGGGGCAGCAGAGAAGACAGAGGTCCAGTGAGCTAAAGCCTAGAGAGTCTCTGGCTACTTTGTATACATATATACCGAGTCAAACTCGAGCGAGCTGGGGTCTAACTCGGGCTCGGCTCATTTTTGAATCGAGCTATGAGAATAACTCAAACTCAGCTCGTTTGTTAACGAGCAGAGTCCGAGTCAAACCCGAGTAGCTCGTAAGCCGCAAGCTAAAGTTCTATCCCTAGCAGCAAGGTACAACAAAAAATGAAGCAAAGGACTCAAATCTGTGAGGATGTGGCACTTAGATATGTTAGCTTGAATTGTGATATAGCAACTCCCAAACTTGTTTAATTAAGTTATTTAAGTATATCTGTTAGTTAAATAACCAAAAAAAAAGACATGGTAGGCTAAATTGAGTATCCTAAATTTAGTTAAATGTGTCATTTAGCTCCTTAAATTTTCTTAATTGTATCAATTAAGTCTATACCATGTGTTGTTTGTCATTAACGTGTAGACATAAATAAGACAATTAAGCAATTTTTGGAAGTTACTAGACCAAAATAGCATATTTGGATAAGTTTGAGTTACCTCCCCGTGTAATATACTCTTCTAACAAAGTTAGTGTCCATGTGGCTAACTTTCTTGAACTTTAAACTACCGTGAAGACCTCAAGACACTGTTAAATTAGAGCGTTTGAGTAAGCCCTTCTCATCTGAGTCCAAATCGGGATTCATTTTTGGGAAGGTGAGGTGAAAAATTAGTGCAATGCAAAAGTATTTCAAGGGTTTTTTTTTGCAAAAAATTCTATATCATATTTGTTTCACCTCAATCTGAGTTGTTTAATCTTGATCATGTGTGTCAAATATACAATAAATTTAAGGGTCTCTTTTGAAAATTCCTTGCAAAAATTCCTTGCATGGTTTTTTTTCCTCCTCAATCTAGGTCAAGACACGTGACTCCCAGCCCCAGAGCTTAGCACTTATTAGTAATGTCTTATTAAATTACTAAACTAGATGCATTCTTTTTTTGTTACTTTAAGATTTTCTTAAAAACATCCTTTCATTTGATATACATATAGGTCAAATATTTAAAATTTTAATCACAAATATACCAAAAAAAATCAAGATTCACCGTATGAAAATAATATTATTATATTTTTTTATCAAATTTATTTTCATATTATTATTATTTTATAATTTTTATTGTTATATAATTATTGAAATTAATGATCAAAATTATATTTTAGAGACTGCAAATATAGAGTTTGTACTAGACTACTAATATATAGGCACATTTGCTCTTTTTATTAGAGGTTTAGCTTCTCAAGCAAGCCAAGACTAAAGTTGAAATCACGTCCATTAGACTTATTCTTTTAAGTTGAAACTATTGTTTCAAATACTTCATCCATTTCATAAAATATTCGCCTTGCTTTAACACTGCTATCCAATATTCATGGTCTTTTAAATTAAAAACTTTAAATAAATTTAAACTTTTTCTACTTATTTATTAAAATTATAAAATTAAATCGGCTTATAAGCTGAATTTAAGCTGGCTTAGGGATAAACTGCTTTTAGTTAAGCCATAACAGTACCAGTGTACCACACTAAAACATTGTTCTCGCGAAGCGTGCAAAACAGCCATAAAAAGCAGAAGCAATTTCAGCATATGATTGGTACCAGTGCCCCTCAATCATGCGACTTGCCACTATGCAACAACAGTCTCTTCCTTGAGCTTGGGTTTCTCCGCCATGCTGCCATCCCCCCAGAAATGGTAAAAGATCCATCACCTTCTCCACTCTCTGTCCTGCTCATAAATTTTTTGTGGCAAGATTTGATGTGGTTTCTTGATTTGGCCTGAATCTTTGTGGTAGCTTTGCATGTTCTTGGCCTGCAAATGAAATGTTCACGGAAATGGATAGATAATTCGTGGTCCCTGATGTGCTGCATTGTCAGATTACACATGTTTGCTATCCAATCTTGCATGCAGAATTGATGTAGATTGATCAAGATCTTTGTTTGAGCTGTTCTTAACAGCAATCTGCATGTGCATTCTTCAGCTAATGCAAAAGGTTACTGCACTATACCGATGGTAGGAACAGATAGCCACATTTGATCTTTGGAACACTGAAACATAGAAATCACTTGTCGAAGGCGTGTGGAATTAGCTAGAGATCAATTGTCGAATGCATGTGGAATTATCTAGATTGATCGAGTGCTTTGTTCAAGCTGTTCTTAACAGCAATCTGCATGTGCATTCTGATTCTTCAGCTAATGAAAAAGGTTGATGTGCTGTACTGATGGTTGGAACAGCCACACTTGATCTTTAAACCACTGAAACATAGAAACTACTTGTATGAGAGGTATCGAATTAGCTAGAACTGCAGTGAAAGAGGATAACTGGGAACATTAGAATCATATATCAACATCATACAGGGAGATCCGTTCGATATCGCAAAACTGCTTATCAACAGTCAGACAAATGCATACATAGTTCTGGGTTGAACAAAGCTGGGTCTTTCTGCAAGTGTCATAAGGACATATTTTCATAATTTACAGAATGTTCCGGTGAACAGCTCCTGGTGAATCGCTTTTTGGCTCATGATTTCTGCATATTGTAGTGATCTTGAGGCAGAGCCTATGTCGAGTGATTCTAACACCCCAATGCCTACTGATAATCTGATACTTTCCTCCCAGGAATCATGCAACAGTGCAGGTAATACAAAAATATCTCGATTCATTTTGCCATTTTAAAGCACTCGTCTCCTTTAATAACAACATGAATTATGCTGGTAATGCAGGTATTAAAGATCCTGAAGTACTAATTCCTGCAGAAAAGTGCAGTAAGGCTGTTGTTTGTCCACTGAATGGGCCTGACAAGCAACCGACACTGGTGAAACCATGCGTGGAGAAGATTCAGCATAGGATTGTCCCTCTTTTGGGAAAACCATACTTTACATGCATCATTTGCAAGTCTCATGTTCACCCGCCATATCAAGTGGTAATACTGCTCATTGCAGCTTGATTTCAGCAGAAATCTATAACATTTGTCGAGACGTAGTTTGTTGTTTTTAGGGCAAGAGAATTTATAAGACAAAGTTTGTCATTCCATTATTACTACGCAAAGAGAGAGTTAAATTTGAGCTGGGAAAATTATTCCATTATGAACAGGGCTGGAAAAGCTTTCGAAAATCACAATCCTGTGCTGCAAAACTCAACAAATTCCTCAAAATTAAAATTTCTAACATCATTAAAAATCTGAACTTCCTACGTTTAAATCTAATTAGGAGTGATTGAAGGAGATTAAGCTTGTTATAAAATATCTTAGAGGAGTTTTTATATGCTTTTCAAAAGAAAATTGCATGGATTCTGAAACAGCTGCAGTCACCAACCGTTTAGGTGCAAATTAATCAACCCCACAATTGACTTAGGATCCATATAATTTTCTTTTGGAAAGTATAGAAGCCCTTCTACTACCGTATTTTGCGCGTGAAGTATTTTCCTTTCATATTACATACAGTATTTATTTTTCATGCACATTGTACAACTGTGCCCTGGACTGCTCAATTCAGCATCCAAAACACGCCTTAGATGTTGGAACTTGCTACACTAATTATTTGAGCTCACACGCCACAGATATTAACACAACTGTATCTAGTATCTAAACAGGTAGTTCCAAGAGCATTTGCATCATATCTTCCATCAGAGACAGCGCGCGCGACTCTGAACCGGCAAAGCCGGACCTGGGAGATGCGATTCACCGGCGGCCGCCTTGTCCAGCGACTGGAGGCAGGATGGAAGAGCTTCGCAGTGGACAACAACCTCAAGATCGGTGACGGGTGCGTCTTCGAGCTGATTGACAGCGAGAACCTTGTGTTCAGGGTGCAGGTCCTCCACGGCGACATCTCACCGAGGATCCGGGACAGGGCTGGTGGTTACACTTCATCCTGCCCCATTGTGATAGACTAGTCTACTAGCCTCTAGCCTGTGTGACTTTAGAAATGTACAAACAGCTCATGGGTTTATGCTCATCCTTGAGTAAAACTGTATGATGAAGAACTGTGTTTGCCCAGTGTGGAATTGAAAGGATTGAAATTTGGACTTGATCGAGCATGCTGATCTTAATGTGAATTGAAATGTTTGTGTAAATTGTATGTTTTGGTTATTTAGTTTTGTACTATGCAGAGTTGAGTTGCAAGTCAGATGTCCAGTGTCAATTTGCAGACGATTTCATGTTGGGGGAAGACATCAAAGCTGTGGATAAGAGAGGTTTCAACAGAAATCATAATAGACTGAAGGAAAGGAAAACATACTCACAGGGGTCGTGGATTAGGTTTTTTTAATTATATATCTCAAAATATTAATTGCTGCCTGCTGTCTAATAACTCTCTGCTTTCACAATATACATTTAGGTGTCACAAAATAAAAATAAAAAAGGCTGACTATGGTGAGTGCAAATTTGTATTTTTTTAAAAAAAATTACACAACTTATCCCCTTCTTCCTCTCACAACTATCACTACTCACCACCCAACCCCACTATGATCCACACGTCAACAACTTAGCACCTCTTCTTTTCTCTTATTTTCCCCTTACCTACACCACTGACCACACTATCATGCCCAACAATGACAACACCACCTTATCAAACTACTAGTACCACCTCTGTCACCATCTGTCATCCTCTCTCCACCATTGACCACCATCACACATCACCACCACCCGTTGCGTCGTGATCCGTCATTGTCCGCCGCCAGTGATACTTAATAGAAGTTAGATTAGGTAAATCATAAAAAAGGCTAAGTTATAGATAGGTTTTCATCCAACAATGAGATGAAAGGTGCATAAAAATTTGAAAAAAAAAACTATGTATCACTCGACAAAATCTAAAAAAAGAGGCAATCATTTTTTAGAAATCAATTTTTACAAGTAGTAGTATATATTATGTCAACAACTGACATATCTATCTCATCACATATATGCCAACACAAATATCTAAATTAAATATATATAAAAAAATAGATTAAGATTCGAACCACAACTTTCTTTACGGGTGCACACTTTGAAGGGCATTTGTTGATGCAGTCATTGTCGGGCTCATGCCGTCTGAAAGCAACACAGAAGGAAACAAACCTTGCAAAGTTTCAGAAACTTTGACGGACATGCCTTGAGTGATTCAACTACAAATCCTCCACGATTGACCGTATCAAGGATCAAGATCGAAGCTTTCTACGCTGCAAGTGTGAAGTTGCAATCTTGCCCTCGAAAACGGCAGTGGATGGCCGGAGTCTTTGCGTCCGCCGCGCTGGAATGGGGCGTCAGGACACTCTCTTCTCTGCTCCCGGCGACGAGGCAGCGGGAGGAGGAGGATCTCGAGGAGCTCGCGAGGCTGGAGCGGACCATGAGGAGGATCCACGCCACGCTCGAGGACGCGGACAGCAGGTGCTGCTACAGGAATCATGTCCGAGACAGGGCGGCGGCCGCCAAGCTCCGGCTGAGAGAGCTCAGGGGCGTGGCGTACGACGCGGAGGACGTGGTCGGGGAGTACGAGTACGAGGCCACCCGCTGCAAGGTGGAGGCACCGGAGCTCGAGCGGGCAAGAAACAGTGGCCGGCACAAGCGCAAGCGCAGCGGCAAGGAGGTAAAACTTATGATCTTGATCAATGCTTCTTCCTGCTGTGAATAGATTCTGTTTGATGAAATGCCTCACTGGTGTAGGAATTGTGATTGTATTATCCATAAAACATAACACACTTGTAGGATTGTGATCCCACATCTTTCCACATGAAAAGTGCATCTGTACATGCAAGTTTGCTATCTTAAAGGTAGTTTTACAGTAGTCATTGTGTTAGATTATAACTAAATATCCGAATAAGTTTTGTTTTAACGATTTCTGATGTCTTACTTCCATATTTGATCAAAGAATATTTTGTTATCATCTAAAAAAACAATATCTTGTATGTAGATTTTGGCTATTAGGAGTGAGTCTTAATGCAATAAGACTGTATTTGTATCAAAAGGAAAGTTAGTGATATTGTAGTAGCACTTTGTTTGGTAGAATAATTTTATATATTTGTATAAATAGTAGGGGCAACCATGGAAATAGGCGTACCCATGAGTGGAGGCACAAAATAATGACCACTGAATCAGTTTTTGTTTATATCTAGTGGGTCAGGTTAGAAAGTAATTTAAATTTATTCTTTTTATTTTTATTTCATTTTGCAATCCTTACATTCCAAGCGCATTATGAAATTTGAAGTGAGCTGAACATGTTGATTCAGACCCTTTATTAAGTTGTACAAATGTGACCTTATTTTGTGTGTATTAATTTGGAACTTTTTGTGAAAGGTAACCGATGATTTCTCTAGTGGTATTGCTATGGTCCCTATCCTACATCATTTAGCTGCAGGAGCAAGGGAAATTAGAGAGAGATTTAATTAAACCATCAAGGACTATGAAGATCTTAGCTTGTCAGAGAATGAAGGACAACAATGGGTTGATCTTGATATGCGCAGCCTGCAACGACAGGCTAGCTCTATTGTGCATGAGTGGAACATTCATGGAAGAGAGATAGACAAGAAGAATGTTCTCAAGCTTGAAGGATGGAAATGCTTGTTGAAACTCTGTTAAGGAAACCCAAGAAGCCTCATCTTCGGTGTGATCACGCCAGTGGACGAGTAGCTCAGTGGTTCCACGGTTGAGTCTAGAGCCCAGGATATGAAGTGGTTCATGCTGCACTTTGCCCTCGTACATGGAAGGAAGTGTTGCCAACTTTGTAGGAGGCGGTCCGTCGTACTTCCGGAGTTGGGACACATGCAAAACATCATGGATCTGTATATTGGGGGGAAATTCCAGACGGTTCGCCACTTCACCGGTGCGTTCCAAGACTCGAAATGGCCTGTAATAGCGGGGAAGAAACTTGTGGAAGGAGGTCCCGCGAAGTGACTGTTGTCGGTACGGCTGTAAGCGGAGAAAGACCCAATCGTTCGGTTTGAGGAGGAAGTCGCGATGATGCGCATCATAACGGACCTTCATGTGATTTTGTGCTTGGGTGAGGCATTGCTTAGCAATCTCCAGTATAGCATCCCTATCCTGCAATTCCTTGTCAACTATATCGACTCGTGTCGTCCCGGCCGAGTATGAAGGTAGGGCAGGTGGAAATCGCCCGTAGACCAGCTGGAATGGAGTCAACTGGTGAGTTGTGTGATACAAAGTATTGTAGCAATACTCTGCCCAAGGTACCCACTTTGTCCATGTAGCGGCTTTGTCACCCACAAAACAGCAAAGATACATTTCTAGCACTCAATTAACAGCCTCTGTCTGTCCATCAGTCTGCGGGTGATAAGAAGAGGACATTGCCAACGTGACTTTGCATAATTTGAACAATTCTTTTCAGAAGGTCCTGGTGAGTATTTTATCACGATCGCTCACTATGGATTTTGGGATCCCATGTAAGCGAACTATATGGTCAAAGAAAACTTGCGCCACTGAAGAAGCCGTAAAGGGGTGTGACAGAGGTAGGGAATGAGCATACTTGGATAGGCTGTCCACCGCCACCAGTATGACAGATTTACCCTGAGACTTCGGAAGGCCAATAATGAAGTCCATAGATATGTCACTCCAAATTTGGTTTGGTAATTTGGGTGGTTGTAGGAGACCCGATGGTTGCAATGTCGAAGCCTTGTGCCGTTGGCATGTGCCACACTTGGTGATGAATCCCTGGATGTGGTGGCGCATACTGGGCCAGTAGAAGAGTGATTTAACTCTATGAAGAGTTTTCTGGACACCCTCATGTGTGGCACCATGAATGGCAACGATGATATCGGTCAGCAATGATGATTTCGGTGGTATGCACAGCCGTTCTTTGAAGAAAACGAGTCCATTTCTCACTGTCAAATTGCTTTCTTGTACTGGAAAGGTGTTTGGAACGTCCTCGGAAGTTGGAAGCTGATTGGGGTGGTCGACTAAGGGCCTGGAAAGGCTCTCACTGTGCTGTCCTGCTGCTAAAATACGGTCCCGGAGTGTCTGGATCTCTGGTGATGCTCGTAAATATGCCTCCCAAGTGGCCAAGATCTCCATCATGGGAAAGGAGATGGCCAAACATTCACTCGTCGTCTCTGACTGGTGAGAGAGAGCATCTTCCGCCTTGTTTAGTTTGCCTGGTTTGTATGTGACAACAAAAGAGAAACCCATCAGTTTGCTCAACCAGTGTTGCTATGGAGGCGTTACCAGAGCTTGCTCAAGGAGATATTTTAGGCTGGCATGGTTGGTGCGGACGCAGAAAGTGTCGCTAAGAAGGTAGGGTCGCCAATGTCGCACTGCATTGGACAGGCCGATAAGCTCCCGTTCGTATGCCGCCAACTTCTTGTGTCTGTCTGCAAGGGCCCAACTATAGTAGGCAATAGGGTGCCCTTTTTGATGGAGAACAACATTAATGCCTACACCTGAGGCGTCACATTCAACCATGAACTCTTCCTTGAAATCCGGCAGCTGGAGTATAGGGGCTGATGTCAAGGCGGATTTCAAGTTCTGGAAGGCGGATGTGCACTCGGCCGACTACTTGAATGCATTTTTGCGCAGGATGTTGGTGAGGGGTGCTGCGATGGTCGCATAGTTGTGGATGAAGTGACGGTAGTAACCTGTAAGACCAAGGAATCCTCGGAATGCCGTGGGTGAAGCAAGTGTTGGCCAGTCGAATACATCATGTACGTTAGAGAGGTTGGCGGCCAACCCACCCATTGAGATAGTGTGCCCCAAATAAGCCACTTGTTGCAGTCCGAAGGTACATTTGGAGTGTTTGAGGTGCAAATTGTGCCTTCGCAACATCCCGAACACTGTCTGCAGATGTCCCTCGTGTTCCTCCCAAGTTCTGCTGTATATGAGGATATCATCAAAGAAAACAAGTACAAATATCCGCAGATATGGCCCGAAGATGTCATTCATCATACGATTGGAACGTTGAGGGTGCATTGGTAAGGCCGAAGGGCATCACCAGAAATTCATAGTGCCTGTGGTGAGTCCGGAAGGCTGTCTTTTCTATGTCGAAGGCTACCATATGTATCTGAAAGTAGCCCGCTCTTAAATCTAACTTGGAAAGAAACGGGCATTATGTAATTCATCCAAGAGCCCGTCTACCACTGGAATTGGAAATTTGTCTTTGACGGTCTTATTGTTAAGCTGCCTATAATCCATGCAGAATCGCCAAGAGTCGTCCTTCTTCCGTACCAAGAGAACAGGAGAGGAAAAAGGAGAACGACTGGGGCGGATAATGCCTTGGTGTAACATTTCCTTGCATTGCCGCTCAATTTCGTCTTTCTGATGATGTGCATAACAGTAAGGTCAGACCACCACTGGATCTGTCCCGTCGTGAAGTGTGATGTGGTGGTCGCAACTGCGAACAGGAGGTAGTCCCACCGGCTCAACGAAAAAATCTCGAAACTCCTCCAGGAGCTCCTGTAGGTCGTAATGATCGGCCTAACCAATTAGGGTGCACAGGAATGATGTCGGTGCATGTAGACCTTGGAGCAAGATGTGCTTGTGTTGCCACTCGAATTTCATGCAGAGTGTCTCAAAATTCCAAGATATGTCTCCAAGCGTGCGAAGCCAGGCCACACCGAACACTACATCATACCCATTCACTGGAATCACATAGAAATTTGCTGTAAACTCTGCGGATCCTAACCGAAAGGCCAGAGAAGAGAACACAACCGGACACAGAAGCTTTGCCCCCGAAGCGATAAACACTCGGAGGTTTGAGCTATGATCCCAAGTCATGTGCAAAGTGCGGGTAGCATGTAGGCTGATAAAATTATGGGTGCTTCCGGAGTCCATGAGACCAACCATGTTCTCCCTACCTATACTAGACATCACCCTCATTGTGTGTGGTCCGTCACTCACATTCATCGCATGTACCGAAAAGATGGGCTCGTCCTGATCCTCCCTAAGCTCCTCGTTCTGTAATCTTACTCATCCAACACTGCTATTATAGAGAACAACTCCTTGCACTTGTGACACTTGAAAAATTGCTCATCGCAGTTAAAACAGAGGCCTTTGGCACGACACTCAGCCATCTCGGCTTTGTTTAGGCGTCGAAATGCTTGGGGTAGCCCTGCTGGTCCTGAACGAGTTGTGGTGTTGGTGCTGTGCTGTTGCCCACCCTGTGGCGTGGCTTGGAATGGAGGGACCATTCACTGGAATCACATAGAAATTTGATCGAAAAGGTCTCCCAATGAATTTCCGGTTGTAAAGCCTTCCAAGTGTCTAACCAGTATTGCGCCGGTCCTCCCAAGAACATGCTGGCGACTGTGACGCGGTCGGCATCCGCAATCCATTGGATGTGGAACTATCGCTCGTAGTGCCAGAGCTAGAGGATCGGGTCGCCCTCCCCGCTAAACTCTGGGAGTTTTACTCGCGGTCTCGGGTCCCAACGTCCGCCGTCCCCCGAGTCAATTTGGGCAGGTCTGTCCGGCGCTGCCCAGCCACCGTCGACTCCAGTCGCCGTTTGTCCCGGCGGCAGTCCGCCTTGTGCTGCCGCCCAACCAACGCCACCTCTGCCCGTTCGGAACCTTGGCGGGTACCTATCGTCTCCCGCCGTCCAGGCGGCCTCCTTTACCATCCAGCCCGTCGAACAGGGAAGTAGACTACCACCACTGTTGGGACACTGCCCTTGGTTCACTGGCAGGGCCCCGTACAACCCTAAGCTCGGTTTGCTAAGGAGCCCCGCACCCGGGCCCTCGCCTCCGCCCGTCGCGGTCCAATCATTGCCATTGCCAATCGAACCCTGTGGCCCATGCGACTCCACGGTTACTGAGTTGCCACTGCCATCTGCTTTCTTCTGTCCGCCGTCCAGTGGATTGCGCGCCAATGCCCAACAAGAGTCGGTGAGATTGGGAACCGGTTCTGCAGAAGGTGGCAGCGGTGTTGTCATCAACCTCTGCACCAACACCGTCAGGCTCGTGAGTTGCTCAGTGAGCGCATCGAACCTCCGCTCGGAGTGTGGAAACCTCTGTTCAACGAGATTGGCCTGATGGTCTCCCCAATCGTCAAGCGCTTCCACTTGCGATGCGAGTGGCCGCACCTCGGTGACCGTGGCTTCCAGCGCAAGGAGGCGATCATTGAGCGACGACTGCTCCTCCAAAGTCTTTGGTTTTGGCGCCATGGAATTGTCGGCTCTGATACCAATGTTATGAATCGGTCCTTTTGACCGGAGTTGATAAGCTGTGATGCTAGGTTGCTTCACGGGAGTTAGGGTTTGGGAAGGAAAAAGAGAGAAAAGAGGAAAAGATTATTGTTATTGCTTGATTTCAAAAGAATGCAATTATTCTCCCTTTATAACCATTAATAAAGGATAAAATAGAAATCTTAAATAAGAATCCTAATATGCTACTAACTATTAGCTCCTTTTGACACCCCTAGAAATTCTTTTTACGGACATAACCCTTTTCAATAAAAACGTCCGTCATATCAAAATACTGTTGTCACAAGTAAGTCTTATCTCTGTATTGGCCATAGTTGGCATGGGGGGACTTGGTAAGAAAACACTAGTGCAATTGGTCTTCAATGACCCGAGGGTGCGCCAATCTTTCGACAAGCATGCCTGGATATGTGTGTCTGACTGATTTGATGTTAAAATTATAACAAGGAATATTATTAGTTCCCTCCAAAAGCGGAAGTGTGATCTCGTAGAATTGGATGATCTTCAAGGTGCATTGATAGAGCAAATAGAGGGAAAAAATTTTTTACTCATCTTGGATGATGTATGGATGAGCACAGGGGCGCTTGGGATTCTTTTTGTGCCTTGATGATGGCTGCAGAACTGTGCAAAATTGTTGTGACTACTCGCAATGAGTCTGTTACAAAACTTGTGCAAACAATGCCTCACTACACCTTGAACTGCTTAACTTCTGAAGAGAGTTGGTCATTATTCAAGCAAACTGCATTTGAAGGCCAAGACCCTGCAGCTTGTGCAGGTTTGGTACAGAGGATTGTTGAAAAGTGAAAGGGCTTGCCATTGGCAATCAAGACATTGGGAAGTATGTTGCGCTATGGGACTAATGAAGAGAGATGGAAAGATGTTTTGGAGAGTGAACTATGGGATTTGGATCAGCCACAGAATGACATTTTGCCACATTGGAACTGAGCTACAAGCACATGCCAGTATGCTTGAAACGTTGTTTTATTGCTCTATCATTGTTTCCAAAAGGTTGTCATTTACCCCAGGACAAGGTGATACGCTTGTGGAAGCCACTAGGTCTGCTTCATCCTAAAGGTACAAGAGACGAGGACAAAATTGGAAGATTGTATTATGATGATTTACTTCAGAGGTCAGTTATTCAATATAATGATTATGTTATACCATGCATGATCTTACACATGATCTAGCATGCTTTATTGCCGGGGAAGAATTATTTAGACTTGAGGATGATATACAAGTTGAAATATCACAGGATGTTCTGAACATATCAATATTTTTGCCATGGGGTGACACAATTTCAAAGCTACGACATTTGCATGGCTCCAATGCTCTTAGGGATGTTTTAGTGAGTTATAAGGATGGTGCTGGTGCTCCTGTTGAAATTTCTGAAGAGCTGTTTTTAACCTCCAATCAGTTGCGAACTATAGTTTTGGATGGAGTTTTGCTCAACGCATTATTACCTGATTCGATTTGCAACCTGAAGCAACTACGGTGCCTGGTTCTTGCAGTCACTGGAGGATTAAGGCTTCCTATCTCCATTTGCCAGCTCTTCACTTTGCGGACTTTAGATATAACAAATTCCGGCCACAGGTGGGCCCCGTGCATTCCAAAAGGAATTGGACACCTAATTAATCTTAACAGTTTGCCAGTAATCACAATCAAAAGAGGTTCTTGGCATTGTAATATAAGAGAGCTGAAGGATTTGCAAAATCTTAGGGGAGAGCTATGTATAAAAGGATTAGATAATTTGGCTAGTGTTGATGAGGCAAAAGAAGCAAATGTGCTCAGTAAACAACATCTCCAAGCTTTACATTTGACATTTCCTGATGGAGATTGTAAATACTGTGAACATGGCCAGCAACCCGCACCAATTACAGTTTCTCATGAGGGAATTCTAGAGAGTTTGCAACCACATCACAACCTACGAAACTGTCTATATCAGTTTGAATTGTTTTTAGGAAAACGGACTTATTTCTTTCATTCATCAAAAAGAGATATATATCCCTCTTTTACACTTAGCACACCATATTGCTTGCTTTCTTACATATATAGCTGTCTTATACCTCTCTCTCTCAATACTCCCCCTCAAGATAGATGAAAAATATCAATTAATCTCATCTTGTTATAAAATTTAGATAACACTATGGAACTAAGACCCTTAGTGAAACAATCCGCCACTTGATCTCCAGAACAAACAAACTTAAACTTCAATACTTCATTCTCCAACTTCTTCTTGATGAAAAACCGATCAATCTTTATATGTTTGGTTCTATCATGCTGAACGGGATTGTTAGCAATATTGAAAGCTGATTGGTTGACACACATAAGCTTCAACGGATTGCGTTGATCCATCTTCAACTCCTCCAAGAATGCCTTCAACCAAAGTAATTCAGACACCCCAAAAGCCATGCTCTATACTCAACTTCAGTTGTGGATCTTGCCGCAACTGATTACTTCTTACTTCTTCAGGAGACCAAATTTCCGCCCACAAACATACAATAGCCAGAGATCGATCTTCTGTCATCAGCACAGCTCCCCCAATCTGCATCACTATAAGCTTCAACATCTAAGTGACCATGACATTGGAACAACAACTGACGTGAACCCCGTAGCAACAAAGTGGTGCGTAACTCAACGACCAAGACGGGGGATCCCAAGACTTCACGAAACAAGTTCGAACAGGTAGAATGGCACCACACAAAGACACCCACAAGCCAAAGTGATAAACCAGTTGAACGCCACAAGATCAAATCTTGATAAGTTCAGAAAATCCTTTCAAGAAGGAAAGAAACACGAGGTTTCAATTGATTCAAATCATGTTCTAAAAATCGATTACAAAACAACCCATAGATAGGTATTTATAAGCTAGGAACAACCCTCCTAGTTAGATATGAAAAGAAAAGAGCTGCACCATTTGGTAAAAGATATCATTATGGCTGCATGGCTGCATGGCTGCAAGTGTGAACTCTAATGGATGCATCTTTTGGTTCTTTTGGTCCTTCCAACTTTCAGGTTTCGTCACTCCACATGGCAGCCCATAAAAGAAGTGATTAACTCTTTATTCCACACATGCAACATCATATCTAGGGGCTGGTTATGATGTATAATGATAGTAGCCTTCATTCTGACTCGTTTGATTCAGCATAGTGACTAGGATTAAGCTGGATGCCATGTCACTCATTGACATATTACTGGTTTGCTGAATCACCATATATATAACATCTCTGAATTGGTTTGCTCTTGCTCTTGTTATTGGTTCAGGTGATAACTGAAGTGGATCAATTGTTGGATGCTCTGCATCAACAGCCCTTTCCCAAGAGTTCCTTTCAGATACTTTAGAACATAATAGATGGCATCCATATGCCCTTCCTAAAGATCATGCATGTAGCGGCTCACCACGCTAACAGCGAATGAGATATCAGGACGAGTATTACCCAGATATATCAAGCGGCCTACCAATCGCTGATACCTCTCACGGTCCACTGGCTCTCCTGCTTTTGTACACAGCTTGTGTCTCTGATCAATAAGAGTAACAGCGGGTCGACATCCTAGCATACCAGTCTCCTTAAGTAGATCCAGGACGTACTTTCTTTGAGAAAGAACAATCCCCTTGAAGCCATAAGCGACCTCAAGTACCAGAAAGTACTTCAGCTGTCCTAAATCCTTCACCTCAAATTCCTTTCCTAACCTTGTCTTCAAGTGAGCAATTTCCTCCTCATCATTCCCAGTGATGATTATACCATCCACATACACAGCAAGCATTGTAACTTGTGAGCTTCTGCGCCGAAAGAATACAGTATGAGCAGCATTGATCTGCTGATATCCCATCTTCACCACTGCTCTTATAAAACGATCAAACCACACCCGGGGAGGCTGTTTCAGGCCATAGAGAGACTTCCTTAACCTACACACCTTCCCAGCCGTTTGCTTTGTATCAAAGTTTGGTGGGACTTCCATATAGACTTCCTCCTGTAGGTCACCATGAAGAAATACATTCTTCACATCCATCTGGTGCATTTGCCATCCTTTATTCACAACAAGTGAAATCAAAGTCCTCACTGTGTTCATTTTGGCAACTGTTGCAAAAGTCTCGTCATAGTCGATTCCATAGGTTTGACTGTAGCCTTTGGCAACCAGTCTTGCTTTGTAACGCTCGACCTTCCCTTCTGGTGTTTGCTTCACAGTGAACACCCATCTACACTATACAACTTTCTTCCCTGTTGGTAGTGGTACAAGCTCCCAGGTACCATTTTTATCAAGAGCATCGAGCTCCTCCAGCATAGCTACTTTCCACCTTGGGTCTTCCTTAGCAACTTGCCAACACCTAGAAACAGAAACAGAATCCAGGGATACTACAAAGGCTCTATGTGCAGGTGAGATGTTGGAGTATGAGATAATGTCATGTTCAAAACCAAGACGATTAGGGGGATTCCCCGCATTTCTACGAGAAGTCCTCCTTAACGGAACAGGAGATGCACAAGGAGGGATCATACCACTGTAATCAGAAGGATCCTTAGTAGGCAACGAAGGTGCTCTAGGAGTTGAGGTGGGTAGAGGCTCGAGACTTGGACTTGGCATAGAAGACTGAGAGACAATGGTACCAGCAAACCCTTTATTTTTCTCTCTTCTCCTGTATACAATCAACTCATCTCTCCCTCTACAAGGACCCCCAATAAACTCCCCCTCGAGTGTATACTCCTCCTCTTGCAACTCTCCCTCAATAACGTGCACCTCCTCATCCCCATCATCATCATCCGGTAACTCCACAACGAGTGTCGTCGAAATCGGGCACGGAATAGACCCTACAATCAGCTCTGCACTTCTCTTCTCCCCCTCTCGACCATCACCACCTGTGATGAGAGAGCTATGATCTGTGGATGATGAAGTGCTATAGTAGGATTCCCATTCCCTGAATGTTACATCCATGCTTACATGGACCTTCTTCTCCATTGGACCCAACAAACATATCCTTTATGAGTCAGAGAATATCCCACAAACATACATTTCACAGCATAATGATCCAATTTCCCAACTCCAGGCATGTTGTCCTCCACAAAGCAAATACAACCAAAGACTTAAAGAAACGATATACTCATTCTTCCCATGCAGCATTTCATATGGAGTCTTCCAGCCCAGAATTCGTGAGGGCATTCTGTTAATTAGATAAGCAGCAATTAAAACTGTATAACTCCACAGATTTTTGGGAACATTCATCTCCATCATCATGCATCGAACCACCTCCAGAAGGTGCATGTTCTTCCTTTCAGCCACGCCATTATGAGCTGGAGTGTAGGGATAAGTGGTTTGATGATGAATCCCAGCAACTGATAAATAGTTCCTAAAAGTTTTGTTAGTGTACTCCAAACCATTATCTGACCTCAGTATTTTGACTTGTGCACTATACTGAGTTTGAATATACTTGTGAAAGTCTTGAAAGCATGCAAACACATCACTTTTACTCTTCATCAAATAAATCCACACCAAACGAGTATGACAATCAATGAAGAAGACAAACCATTTAAAAACCATTAATTGAAGTTGTGGAACATGGCCCCCATACATCAGAATGTATCACATGAAAAGCAACAAAACTTTTATGACCAGAACTCACATATGAACTTATGGTGTGCTTTTCAAACTCACACGCATCGCACATAAGTTTCTGTTTATCTGCTCTCATAAACAAGTCTGGAAATTCTCTACTCAAAACAGAAATAGAAGAATGTCCCATACGTCGATGAAATAGTAACAGTTGCTATTCCACACTTTGCAACTTTGGATTAGCTAAAACGGTCATTAATGATTTGTCCAACCCATCTCGGTCCAGGTACCACAGTCCTCTATGCCAAATGCCAGTCCCAAGTCTATTTTCTGACTCCTTCTCCTAGATCTCCACCTTAGGAATGTCAAAGTGAACAATGCAGTTAAGTTGAAGGATAAGAGCACTAATGGATAGCAGGCTAACAGGAAAAGAAGGAACATGCAAAACATTAAGTAATGTGAGGGACTCAGTGCACTTGACAGAACCAACACCAACCACAAGTTGTGTTGTTCCATCAGTAGTGGTAATCCCATCAGGTTTAGACAGATGAGTGTATGTCTCAAACTCTTGCTGGGCACCTGTGACATGACGGGATGCACCTTAATCTAACACACAATCATGTGAGTTGGGCAAGCACATTGATGCAAGGGCTTGTGTGGAAATACCTGCACTAGAGTGTGCGAAGGTGGCAATGCTACCCAAGGATGATGATGAAGGACTGCTGGTCCCCTTCTCACTATCTCCTGGATTTTTGGCCTTTCTCATCAGCTCGATCATCTTCTTCTCATGTGCACTCAGCTCCATAAGGTGGCCAGAGGAAGACTCCTCACCAGTTGTAGCTAGATGGGCTCTAGAGCCTCCAGATGGACCTCCTCGGCTCCCTCTACCTCCTAAACAGCCCCATCGGCCTCGGCCACGACCCCGAGAGGCCGTCCCCTTTCTCTCTTCGGACATAATCGGGCGATGTGACCCTTCTCTCCACAAGTGTAACATTCTACATTTGGCATGGAGCCTCTGAGAGTCTTCGAGTCTGAAGCTGCAAGTGCTAATTTTGCGTCAACTACACCTGGACCCTCAGGCATCAACATCATCCTACTCTTCTCATAGATCATAGCAACTATGGCTTCATCAAGAGAGGGAATCTCCAGGTTGCCGACCTTCTTTGATGGAAAGCACTGCTGAGACCCTGCAGAAATGTCATGGCTCTATCTCGATCTACAGACTTGACCCTCACAGCTTGGATTCTCACACCTTCCACAGTTGAGGTCGTCACACACACCCCTATCGAAGTAGTCAAGGTTTGTCCAAAGTCTCTGTAGCTCTACAGCATATTTCTGGACTGAACGGTCGCCCTGTGAGGCACCACTGATATGCTCCTTTATCTAAAAAATCTTCA
Source organism: Pharus latifolius (assembly GCA_019359835.1). Taxonomy (NCBI): domain Eukaryota; kingdom Viridiplantae; phylum Streptophyta; class Magnoliopsida; order Poales; family Poaceae; genus Pharus; species Pharus latifolius. The sequence continues at coordinate 23,936,417 of CM033322.1, forward strand.
TATTGTTACCCTCACTGGCGAGCCTTTTCTGCAAGTTGCTCCAGATGTCTCCTACTGACTGTAGCCCATCGACAAAGCCAACGATCAAATACGTCATGGAGCCAAGAAGCCACACATAAATTGTCATGTGAGTGGATCTTCGCACCTGCCACTCACTGGACCTTCGATCTGCTGGTTCCTTCACTCCTGTCAAGTAATCCTCAAGTCCTCTTGCAGAAAGGGCTCCCTTGACTCGTCGGGGCCAACTCAAATATATCCTAATTCCATTAAATTTTAAGTGAATCGGCATCAACTCCACCTTAAGAGGTGAAAGTAGTGGTGGAGGTACAATAGAGGCCACCATAGAAGACAACACTCCCCCCATCTTGAGGAGACTCACCAACGTCACCAACATCTTCTTCACCTCATCAACCATTGTGTCAACCTTGACCTCCTCTGCCATTCCGCATAGATTACAAAGACGACACGGTCACTTGGTGCGATCGAGGAGCAGTCTTACTCCAATGCAGCACAACAGCAACAGTAGGGAAGCAAAGCAAACTTGACAAGGTCACGGCCTTCGCCAAATGCACCTCAGCTGACTGCACAACTTGGAATGGGTAGACCTGCCAGACGAACGTCCACAGCCACAGCACCATATAGCCCCTGCTCGGGTTATAAGTCACCACAATCAATCAACCCTTTATTACACACTTTCCAGCCAACACCCGAGCCTCACACTTCAAACACATCCATCTATTGACGAGAGGCCAGTGGCGGCGGCAAGAGGTGAGGCCATCAGCTCAGATCTGTGATGAGCGAGGCTGCGCATGGGGGCAACGGTCCACAGCGGCGCGCGACAGGGGCGGCGGCCCACAGCAACCGCTCTGATCTGGCTCAGATCTGGCGACCACTTGACGATGCCGGTGGTGCAGGACCTCGGCGGAGAGAGGAGCCGAGGAGGTGGTGATGGAGCGTGGACAGCGGCAGGAGAGCGCCGTGGCGCAAAGAAGATCTGCGGCGGCGAGCGATCCGCGCGGTCCGAGATCCGCGCAGACTGAGAGCCACTCGAGCGGCTGGGGGCGCAGCGGAACCCGGGGGCAACGGTAGCGACGAGCCGCTGGCTGGCCGGCGGGGGTTTGGAGGTGCCGGCTCGGTTGGGAAGGGTTAGAGCTCTGATAACAAATTGTTTTTAGGAAAAAGGACTTATTTCTTGCATTCATCAAAAAGAGATATATATCCCCTTTTTACATTTAGCACCCCATATTTCTTGTTTTCTTACATATATAGTTATCTTATACCTCTGTCTCTCAACAGTTTGCAAATCTCATAGATATCCTAGCTGGTTGGGCGATGCTTCCTTTTTGAATTTAACAAGAATAAGCTTGGAATAGTATGAATTCGAATGCGTTCAGCCACTTGGTCAGTTACCTGTCTTGACGTCTCTTAGTATTGTTGAGATGATGTCTATTTTAGAAAGTATTGGACCAAGAGTTTTGTAGCCTTGATCGAAGGATCAAAGGATTCAAATCATTGGTGGCCTTGGAGTTCGTCTGGATGCCCAGATGGTCAGCGTGGTCTGGAGTGGAGGATGGTGAATTTTCCGGCTTGCACACTCTTAAAATTCACCATGCCCTTGAATTAAGGCCCCTTCCATTGGTGCTCTCTTCATCCTTGGCCGAACCAAATCTGCGGGATTGCAAGAATCTGACCAGAATTCCTGAATTTTTTTTCCAAATAACCCTTTAAAAAAAATTACAAAACTAACCCCTAACTTTTTAAATTTGCAAAACAGGCTCTCAGTCGCGAAGAACCCCAGACGACTGTCTTCAGTCGCTAGCCCGGCTAACGACTGAAGACGTGGCACGGCACAATTGCCCTGCTGGCACCCGTGCCATGCCAGCCAGGTTTCAGTCGCTAGCCCGGCTAGCGACTGAAACCTGGTTTATAACTCCCAGCCGTCCCTCTCACAGTACAGCGCAGTTCATTTTTTCGAAATTTCCCAGAAATTACTGAAATCTGTTTAGAGAGAAGGAAGAGAAGAAAGAGGAGCAGAAAATTTTTTTCGGAGATTCTTCAAATCTGTTCGCTGAGGTATATTTTTTTAACTCGTATATTTAAATTAATTAGATCGTAAACTCGTAGTATTTAGATATGATTTAGAATGATTGTTAGGGTTAGTGTGATTGTTAGGGTTAGTGTGATTGTTAGGGCTAGTGTGATGGTAAATGCGTGAATGTTATGAAACAAAATTTAGAGTTAGGATTAGTGTATGTTCGCAGATTAGGGTTAGGGTTAGTGTATGTTCGCAGATTAGGGTTAGGGTTAGGGTTAGTGTATGTTCACAGATTAGGGTTAGTGTATGTTCGCAGATTAAAAAATTTAGGATTTCGCAGATTAAAAAATTTGAAGAACCACTAAAAAATGTGATGTTTTTCAAATTTGAATTTTATTAGTATGCACGTAGATTAAAATATTTGTTAATATGTAGATGTAAACATTTGTGATTATGTATATTAAAATGATTGTTATTATTAGGGTTAGGGTTAATCGCTGTCGCTTCTTTTAGTTGGGGTTAGGGCTGTTGCCCTCACCGTCTTGGCCTTTCCCGCACGGGTTTAGAGCGAGAGGGGTTATTTTTTTAGGGTTGTAGGGAAACATCGTGTTCCCCAATAGCGACTGAAACGGTATTTAAACACCGTGCGTCGCTTTCACACAGTACGGCCATTTCATTTTTCCGAAAATTCTGAAATTAGCAGAGAGAAAAAGAGAAGAGAAGGAAGAGGAGGAGAGGAGAAGAGAAGAGAAGGGTTGGTTTTTTTGTTAGATTTAGGGGTAGGGTTGTCAATCAGTTAGGGTTAGGAATCGCGGTCTCATTGTCGTAGTCATCACCGCTGTCGCCCTCACCGTGTTGGCCTTTCCCGCACGGGTTTAGAGGGAGAGGGTTTATATTTTTTAGGGTTGTAGGGAAAAATCGTGTTCCCCAATAGCGACTGAAACAGTATTTAAACAGCGTGCGTCGCTTTCACACAGTACGACCATTTCATTTTTCCGAAAATTCTGAAATTAGCAGAGAGAAAAAGAGAAGAGAAGGAAGAGGAGGAGAGGAGAAGAGAAGAGAAGGGTTGGTTTTTTTGTTAGATTTAGGGGTAGGGTTGTCAATCAGTTAGGGTTAGGTTTAGGAATCGCGGCCTCATTGTCGTAGTCATCACCGCTGTCGCCCTCACCGTGTTGGCCTTTCCCGCATGGGTTTAGAGGGAGGGGAAAATTTCTGTTGTTTGAAAAATCATGTTTTTTGTAGTACAATGAGCAATGTGGGTTCTCTAATTATACACTCTTGTACAGCTATGGAGCAACCCAGTACGGTTTACGTTTATTACGGAGCCGGTGTAATCCGTAATGGACCAAACGGTGATGATCTTGGTGGTTGTATGTATGTTTGCGGTCAAATGAGACAACCACAGTCAATGTCTTTCAATGATTTGAAGATGTGGTTAGTTGATCTGTTACAACTCAAGGTTGCGACGGATAATCTCAAGGTGGAAGGCATGGTTCCGGATGGAAACAAATGGGTGCTGAAGAGACTGAAAGGTGACAAATCATGGGGTTCGTTTGGACGAATTGTGACAAATCCATGCTATGCTCTCGGAACCATCATACTGTACGTTGAAATGTTAGTACATAGTTCGGAGGGCAGCCATTCAGTTGAAAGAGAAAGCACTAATATCTGTACCGGAGGTCGCGATGGCGGTGGCGATGTCGATACTGGTGCAGGTGGCGGTACCAATGCCAGTGCAACTGGCAGTGTACCTAACAAAACTGGTGTAGGAAATACAACTCAATTTGGTGGCCATCAAGTAGATGCAGCTGAAGAATTACCAGAATTGGAGGAGAATTTTAATGAAGAGGAGTATACTGATCCGTCGGAAATGTACGAATCTCCTGTTGAACCCACGAAACAGCATAATCCTATGAATGAGTGGACTGATCCATCATCCTTGAATAACGCTGTGGTTCGTGATGAGCTGGGTTCGCGATGGTCTTATAATGAATCAACCGTCCAGCTTGGACAGTTGTTTCGGAATAAAAAGGATGCAAAGAAAGCCATAACTGCCTGGGCTGTCTCACTAAATAGGCCATTCCGGGTGGTCAAATCCAATCCGAGCCTGTGGACTGTGAGGTGCTTAATCCAGAATTGTCCATGGTACGTACGTGTCTGGCGGCCACGAGATGACCCGTCCTTTCGAGTGACCAGAGTTGACGACCACGGATGTCTGGCTGAGGGCATGGTGCAGCATCATAGAAATATCACTTCCAGTTTTGTTGCCAGTCTGATACTGTCAGTAGTGAAGGAAAATACGGCAATAACACCGAAAGTGATAATTGCACATGTCGCGGAGAAGTACGGTTATAATATCAAGTACGCGAAGGCATGGAGGGCTAAACAGAAGACGCTGGAGGAGCTTTTTGGTACATATGTTGAGGCATACAACTTAATACCGAGGCTGTTGCGGCGGATATGCGAGGCAAATCCAGGCACAGTCACCGCAATTGTTGATACGCCGGCAATCGGCTCCGAGGGTGCTGTGATTCCTGGGTGCATGGTACTACGGAGATTTTTCTGGGCATTCCAACAGTGCGTTGCATCGTTCAGGTATATGACACCCGTGCTTTGCATTGACGGAACATTTTTTACTGGAAAATACCAGGGAACTCTGCTGACTGTCGTGGCTGTTGATGCCAATGACCAGCTTCTCCCCATAGCATATGCCGTGGTCGAGGGGGAGAACTATAGCAGTTGGCTGTGGTTCTTGGGCACTTTGAAGAATGAGGTTGTGAAAGACCGGGAGCGCGTGTGCCTGATTCATGATCGAAATGGAGGAATGCTGAGTGCGATGGAGTACATGCGATCAGGAGAGGATCCATCACTGAGTTGGGATGATTTGCAGAGTCGTTGGTGCTCACGGCATCTTGGCGCGAATTTTCACAGTCGTTTCAAGAGCAAGCGCCTGATAGTCGTGTTCAAACGGCTTGCCAAACAGAACCAACAGTCAAAGTTCTCACAAATCTGGAAGTCACTGGAGGAAAGTACGTTGGCGGAATTGCGAGAAGCAGGGGTTGCAGAAGATCGCGGCGATACTGGCACAGGAAGCCACCGGGGTCGTCTCAGTTTCAGTCAGTGGATTCAGCCCAAACCAATGGAGAAGTGGGCGTTGCTTCACGACACAGGTGGGGCTCGGTACGGAATCATGACGACAAATCTGGCCGAGGTGTACAACTTCGTCCTCAAAGGTGTGCGATGCTTACCACTCACTGCAATAGTTGAAATGACATTCTATCGCACAGTAGCGTACTACGACAGCAGGGGTTTGGCGGCATCAAGGCTTTTGCATGACCCCTTAGCACACTGGCCCAAAAAGATCAATGATTACCTCGAATTTCGGACAAGGAAATCGTTGACACATGATGTCACAGTACTGAGTCGCTTGCACGAGAAGTACGAGGTTCGGCTAAGGCACAGACATGTCCGTGGCACACTACGGGCTGGTCGGGTCCACGAATGTCGAATTTCAAATGCAGATGCCCAATGCACATGCAACAAGCCTCAACTGCTGCACATTCCTTGCTCGCATGTCATCGCTGCCTACTCTGTTCCTGGGATCGATCCGGCGCTGTACATCTCAACCTATTATACTTTGCAGTACCTGTGGAAGACCTGGGATGGTGTCTTCAATGGGTTTGCGGCGGGGGAAAGCTATCGACAACTATCCCCGGAAGATGCCATCACGTGGATCCCAGACAAGAGGCTCCTCGTAGGCCATGTCGGCCGACGTCGATCCAGGAGGATAAATAACGATATGGATGCAGCGGAGCGTGAAGATGACGTACGTAGATGCAGCGCTTGCCGGCAGCCTGGTCACAGAAGAGATCGATGCCCACGGGTGATAGGCTCATCGTCTTCGTCGCAAAACTAAATGTTGTATTATTTCAAGTACTTAATGTTTTGTTGTGAGTTGTACTGAATTTCCATATATCAGTTGTACTTAATTTCCCTAATGTCTTCTCGTGAATTTTTGTAAGCACTACTGAATGTTTTTTTATTTACTGAATGTTTGTTTATGTACTCAATGTTTCAACTTCTCAACCAATATGTGACAACTGCAAGTATGGCGGACGACCATCAGCTTCCCGATCTGATTTCACAGCACCATCAGGAGCGTCACCGTGCTCGACGCCTTCTACAGGGCATCGTTCTCCCAGCTCTGCGTATGAGGACACCGTGTGAGATGTGGCCTCTAGATGAGCGGTTCGCGCCTTATTTGCTCGAGGCCGGACTGTTGCCTTTCACTCGCATGGTGGATCGGGCGAGACGATTCCCTTTCGACCGAGCCCTCATTACTGCGCTTGTGGATCGGTGGAGGCCCGAGACGCACACGTTCCACTTCAGTTTTGGTGAGCTCACTATCACGCTGCAGGACGTCAGCATGCTACTTGGCCTGCCTATCCGCGGGGAGATATATGTCCCAGCGGCCACCGAGAGAGCTGCATGGCGCCTTGATTTCCTACAGTGCTTCGAGGGAGTAGGGCCAACGGGGGGGTTTGCGCAGGACGCGGGAGTTTCCAAGAGTTACCTTCGCGCAGTGCGCGATGCTGCGCTCCCCTTGGCCGCTCCAGAGGAGGTCTTCAAGCGCCACCTTGAAGCGTACTTGCTGTACCTGTTTGGGTGGTTGCTCTTCCCTGGCACCCACGGAGACATCTGCGAGCGGCAGTACGTTCAGCTCGCCAAGAGTATTGCCGACTCGGCCCTGGGCCACGTGTCGAGGTTCAGTTTCGGATCCGCCGTGCTCTGCCACACCTACAGGGGGTTGTGCGACGCCACGAGCAGGGACCAGGTCAGCTCTCTTTTCACTGGGTGCGCCATCCTCTTGCAGATGTGGTCGTACGAGCATTTCCCCATCAGTCGACCGCTGGTTCCGCGGGATCAGTTCACATTAGTCGGGGATGGGAGAGGCGGCCCCGTGATGGGATGGAGGTGGGCTAGGCTGAGTTTGAGGTGGGCCACAGATCAGGCGCACCTCTGTTATCCTTCATACGCCACAGACTTCGATCTGCTTCTCGACGACAGCGTCATCTGGGATCCGTGGACCACCGCAAACCTCCAATCCGTCGCTCCAGCCGGCCTTTCTTCTTTTTGTACGCAGGATGATGTGTACTGGCGCACCCAGGTTCTGCTCGTCTTCTCGCACATGGTTGAGGGTTACTCGCCTGAGCGAGTTATGCGCCAGTTTGGCCTACGCCAGGTTGTCCCCGTGCCGCCTCCTCAACAGATCCCGCACCATATCCACGAGTACGTCAAATATGCATTACATTCACATGTTATTTTATACATAATTTCCATCACGAACTAATTGCTTTGTTCGCAGGCAATCCAGGAAGGGTCGAGTGAGGAACGATTTCGTTCGTCGACAGCAGCCTTATGTGCAGTAGTGGATGGATTGGGCCCACACACGCACGGGCGAGGAGCACAGGCTGTACAGCCACGACATCCATTTTTCCTATCTATCCTGGTACAAACCTCGCACGATCTGCCGATTGACGGGCGGTCCACCCGTTGCGCCTGATGAGGCCATCCCTCCCGCCACCATCGATGACGGCTACGACCGACGCCTAACTGGGCGAATCCACTCTTCTGTGAGTTCCTTAGCTCTTTGAAACCTTACTTTCACATGGATTGTCGTTCTATAATTGTATTAATTCGTGTGCATAGCTAGACATCCTCGGCGCCATCTCTACTGGTGCACGGGACATGATGGTCAGGTCCCGCCTCGGACCCACCATGCCCAGCGACGATGTGTACGCATATTGTTCAGAGGTCGAGCGGCGGGTCGATCAGATTTTGGTCGGTTTCAGAGTGCTGCTGCCACCTCACTTGACCGTGATTCCCCCACCATCACCGTCGGCGCCAGGTCCTTCGTCACATGTGCCACAAGCGGACCGTCCGTCGTCGTCGCACCCTCCACCACTGCACACGGGTTTCGTGCCTGCCGACAGCTCTTCGGATGAAGAGCTCGATACTCCTCCATGGCACCAGCCTCTCGACCAGGCACAGCAGCATCCTACACAGCCGACACATCTGCTTCCTAGCTTCATTCCCAATGTTCCGCCGCCTACGCAGCCGACACAGCCTTCCCAGTCTACGCCAGCTGCGCAGACACCACCAGTGAGGAGGCGGCGCGTCAGGAATCGTCAGCCCCCTTCTCGGTACACACCATCAGAGTATCAGCCCCCCCCCCCCCCCCCCCACAGAGGGGCAGGAGGGGGCACTAGTCCGATGTAGGCTTTTCTCAGACTGTTCAGTTTTCATACATTTTTGTTAGGTTTCCAACTTTTTGGGGTTTTATGTTTTCTGCTGTTCTACTTTTGTATGACTTTGCGTTTCTGCTTTTCAGCTTTTACCTATTCATCTGATGCTCGTTTTCATATGATTAGTCTTTTCGACTTTTGCACCTACCATCTTTTGCGCCAAGACGTCTAGTTTCGTACAAATGCGTCGAACCAACGAGACAAAACTAGGTATCAAAAGCACGGTATAAATGCGAAATTAGTATGTACTTGTACGGTCCCGATGGCAAAACTTTGTCGTCTTACTCCTTTTCGCAAATCAGCCTAGAATTATCGCGGCTTATACCTTTTTAAGATTTTCCGCGGAACCTAAAAAGGCTAAAACCCACATCTCATCTCCAAACTTCGATCTAATTCAAGGAGTATCTCCCATTCACTATTCTGACCAAGTTTCCCTTCTGTAAGATTTTCAAAATCTCATCCGACGCCTTAGTTTTAAGTCTCGCCATTTTTCAAAATTCTAATTACCCTAAAGTACTCTGTTTTCGAATTATCCCAAAATCATCAAATCTTGCCAAATTTCATTCAAACTTCTGCTGAATACGCTCCTGAAATAAAGTTACACTTGTGTGTGAGATTAGATCTCAAATCAGCCCTCCCAATTTCAGAATTTACAAACAAGTCCTACTTCTTAAACGAAATCATCACAAAGTCTTTCGATCGCGACCACGGGGCAAAAGGGACAGGATGTGAATTTCCCAGGTTTCAGTCGCTAGCCAGCAGGGCAATTGTGCCGTGCCACGTCTTCAGTCACTAGCCGGGCTAGCGACTGAAGACAGTCGCCTGCGGTTCTTCGCGACTGAGAGCCTGTTTTACAAATTTAAAAAGTTAGGGGTTAGTTTTGTAATTTTTTTTTAAAGGGTTATTTCAAAAAAAAAATTCAGAATTCCTCATCTCCCATCACTTTGTAAGCTAGATTTACGTCCGTGCAACAGTTTAATTGAACTTCCTTATCTCCCATCGCTTCACAGACTAGATTTAGGTCAGTGTAACAGTTTAATTCGACTTCCTACTCTCCCACAACTTACACCCTGAAGGATCGCTCGCCAATCACTCGCAGTCATCTTACACCCTGAAGGATCGCTCACCAATGCCCAACAAGAGTCGGTGAGATTGGGAACCGGTTCTATAGAAGGTAGCAGCGGTGTTGTCATCAACCTCTGCACCAGCACCGTCAGGCTCGTGAGTTGCTCGGTGAGCGCATCGAACCGCAGCTCGGAGTGTGCAAACTTCTGTTCAATGAGATTGGCCTGATGGTCTCCCCAATCGTCAAGCGCTTCCACTTGCGATGCGAGCGGCCGCACCTCAGTGACCATGGCTTCCAGCGCAAAGAGGCGATCGTTGAGCGACGACTGCTCCTCCAAAGTCTTTGGTTTTGGCGCCATGGAATTGTCGGCTCTGATACCAATGTTATGAATCGGTCCTTTTGACCGGAGTTGATAAGCTGTGATGCTAGGTTGCTTCACGGGAGTTAGGGTTTGGGAAGGAAAAAAGAGAGAAAAGAGGAAAAGATTATTGCTATTGCTTGATTTCAAAATAATGCAATTATTCTCCTTTTATAACCATTAACAAAAGATAAAATAGAAATCTTAAATAAGAATCCTAATATGCTATTAACTATTAGCCCCTTTTGACACCCCTAGAAATTTTTTTTACGGACATAACCCTTTCCAATAAAAACGTCGGTCATATCAAAATACTGTTGTCACAAGTAAGTCTTATCTCTGTATTGGCCATAGTTGGCATGGGGGGACTTGGTAAGAAAACACTAGTGCAATTGGTCTTCAATGACCCGAGGGTGCGCCAATCTTTCGACAAGCATGCCTGGATATGTGTGTCTGACTGATTTGATGTTAAAATTATAACAAGGAATATTATTAGTTCCCTCCCAAAGCGGAAGTGTGATCTCGTAGAATTGGATGATCTTCAAGGTGCATTGATAGAGCAAATAGAGGGAAAAAAAAATTTTACTCATCTTGGATGATGTATGGATGAGCACAGGGGCCCTTGGGATTCTTTTTGTGCCTTGATGATGTCTGCAGAACTGTGCAAAATCTCATAGATATCCTAGCTGGTTGGGCGATGCTTCCTTTTGAATTTAACAAGAATAAGCTTGGAATACTATAAATTCGAATGCGTTCAGCCACTTGGTCAGTTACCTGTCTTGACGTCTCTTAGTATTGTTGAGATGATGTCTATTTTAGAAAGTATTGGACCAAGAGTTTTGTAGCCTTGATCGAAGGATCAAAGGATTCAGATCATTGGTGGCCTTGGAGTTCGTCTGGATGCCCAGATGGTCAGCGTGGTCTGGAGTGGAGGATGGTGAATTTTCCTGCTTGCACACTCTTAAAATGCACCATGCCCTTGAATTAAGGCCCCTTCCATTGGTGCTCTCTTCATCCTTGGCCGAACTAAATCTGCTGGATTGCAAGAATCTGACCAGAATTCCTCATCTCCCATCACTTTGTAAACTAGATTTACGTCAGTGCAACAGTTTAATTGAACGTCCTTATCTCCCATCGCTTCACAGACTAGATTTAGGTCAATATAACAGTTTAATTCGACTTCCTACTCTCCCACAACTTAAGTCGTTGATACTACGAGACTGTCCAAGGCTGACAGCAGTTGACCATGATGAGGACATCATACTCATTGATGCTACACTTGAGGACGAGAACCATTCATCTCATACAGAATTTATGGGGCCAATCACTCGCAGTCATGCTACATAGATTCAATCTTAGGTGAACACTAACTTGACTTAACTAATTGTGAATTGCGAATTACTAGTACTTCCATTTGCATCTTCATTTTGTGCACTTAAGTTCGTTGGAGAGGAGACAAACGAAACAAGTGCATAGGAGGGGAGACGAGGATTCTAGACTTAGCCAAATTCACGAGGAATCATGACTAGAGAACCATGTCAATATCTGTCAAATTGGGCCAACCCAACATCTGTCAACTTCACCTCGCATCTAGAGTTTTCACCCCACATTTAGAATTATTTTACTTTTATTTATTTTATTGTTTTTGCTAAATAAATATATGAGAACAATGTTATATAGAGGATAATTCAGAATTCAGTTGATAAAACAAAATTATTCATGATTTTTGAAGAAATGAGTGTCTTTCTACCAATTTTCTTGTGAATTCTTGTTGAATTCGCTGGAATGAAAGCCTCTGGGTTTCCCCTAATTTGTGCTTCACGCTTTCGGGCATTTTGTGTGGGTTAGTCTCTGATTGTGGGTCGGCGATTATTTGGACAACGGGTTGGAGTTCTTGAAGTTTTGGTTTGTCTCTCCCCAATGCTCGGTTCATGATCATCTACCTCCGGTCGATTTATGTCGACTAGGTACCACCCCTCCATTGATCTTATACCGTGAAGGTTGGGCCTCTAACTTGTGCGCCTTCTTCTTCCCGAAGTTAGTGCACATCAGACCACCTCCCATCACTACCAGCATCCATCTCAAAGGTGCATTCAGAGATGAGCTATTGTATAGTTTGTTAAATTCCCATGCATCATTAGAGGATGTATTAGTTGTTTCTGAAACTATGACTCGCATTTCTCTCAAGCCCGAAAATCTTCCATCACTTGCATCGCTAAGATTGAGTTGTCCAAAGCTGCAATACTGCGATGGACTTGATGGCCTCACATCCCTCAAAGAGCTGAAGATATATGGTTGTCCAAAGCTCAGCATCCATAATCTGCTTCCAAGCCAACACTGAAATCATCTGCAGACTCTTGAAATCTTCTTGAATCTTTGATTGACCAACTATAGATTTCTTATCCCTGTTTCTTGAATTCAGAAGACAATTATATTATTCCAGGGTGAATAACCAGGTATAGATCTCTTCTTACAGCTTCTTGGCTGTTTGGCACAGAAGTATTGCTTTTGTGAGTTTTGAGTTTTGCATTTCTCGGTTTCCACAGCTTGCAAATATTGGAAGTTTGATAACTAAAGGAATGAATGTATTTTTCTGGATTTCCCTTTCTCTGCCATCGCAACTTATACTTGGAGGGCACATGCAAAGCATTTTGCAGTGGCAGGAGATGCTTGCTTATCAGTAGCAACAGGTATAACTTGTTTCCATTGGTCATTAACAAGTTCCTCTTTGTCCAGTACGATACTACAATTCAACAAGAATTGTTGCATTGCATTCACTATGTTAATCTATTCTTATGTAGATAGACTATCTACTATTTTTATCAGAGAACAATAGTTCATTAGATACTAATTCACAAGGATCTCATAATGTACAAAGTATTTCTTACCACCCATCGAGTGCATCGACTTTGAATTATATCAGTTTAACTAATTAGGAGACTTACTGTAAAAGTGTTGTAAATTACAAGTCTTTGACCATCTTACTTTGTACAATGAGGTTGGATGAGTAAAACTTCTAGATGGTGCCTAAAATAAAAAAAATGGAATTTTGCAAACTGTGTTTTGGTATTTACTCTTTGAGCAAACTTGGAAGAAAGAAACTAAGTTATTAATTGTAAAACTGGCTACGCTTTTGAACACTGCATTTAAATTGCCAAAACGTAGTCCAAACCTGAAGAACAAGGTTGAGGCATTCATATTGATCATTCACAAGAGGGAATCCAATAATGACTAGCCTTGCATGCTCCCTTTCTATTTGACCTATGTTTCTTTTCTATAACAGAAGGGCTTTCTCATGATCTGCATCATACTTTGGTTTATTCACCATAGAGATAGAAACACATATGACATAGAGTCACAGAAAAAATATGCAAGTCGTGCACAGTGATCAAATAAAACAAGTAATAATAAAAGTTGCACCAAAATTGAAACCACAAACTGTTTCATGTGGGGACTATAAATTCTGTTCACTTGCTTTGGACTACATAAGATAGAAAAAGAAATACAGATAGACTTATAAAAAAATAACATGCAAGTTGCACATATACTCAGCAAACAAACAAGTAACAATAGTAACTTGCACCTTAATCAAACGGACACACTCTTTCATGTGGGAACTACAAAATTTACACACTTGCTCTAATCTACGAACCATAGAAAAAGAAACATACAAATCGCGCGCGCCCATCAAACAAACAAGCAATAATATAACTTGCACCTTAATCAAAATTACAAACTTTTCATGTGGGTACTAGAAACTCCACACAATGTCCCTCCTCCATGCCAAACTCCAAGAATGCCATCGCACTCAACACCACCCCCATAAGAGCCATGGCAAACCATGGTCCAATTCCAACCCTACCCACACACCCCCCTCCCTCCCTCTTCTCCTCACCATTAACCACACCAGAAGAGCTCGAAGAGCTTGACGAGTAGCCACAGCAAAGAACAGTACACGAACAAGAACAAGAATAAGAACAGGAGCAAGAACAAGAAGTGTCCATGGATGCTGCTCCTACTGAGCAGACACTGGACACGTCGTCTTCCTCCTGGAGAGAGCAGATGAGCTTCTTCGGCGACGAGCCGTGGAGGAGCTCGAGGAGGTCCGCCGTGACGGCGGACATGTCGGTGGTGGCCGCGGCGGCTGAGCGACCGCGGCTGCGGCGGTGGCTCGCGGAGGAGTGCTTTTTGTAGGTGTCCCATTCTTGCTGCAGGTCTCTCAGCTGCTTCTCCAGGTTGCATCCATGGAGGTTAGTACTACTGGCTCTACTGCTACAGGCCATGGATGCAATTGCATGCATGCGTTGTTGCATGTATGGAAGTAGCAATGGAGGTCTATCTGCTTGGAGGAGGAGGATATATGGAGGATAAAATAGAGGCGAGGTGGTTTTAGTAACCAACTGTTGGGAGTGGAGTGTTGCGTGCCACGTTTGATGGGAAATTTATAAAGGTTCGAATTTTGAAAGTGTTGTGCCGTTTGCTTAGATTAATTTAGGTTTCGTATTGCGGTTTTCATGTTTCACAATAACCAACAACCTAATGGGAGCAAAAGTTGTACCGTATGTTCCAAATTTGTATCCTGAAATTTTACATGGATCACACATGGATGGTTTTTTAAATAAAATGTTACGAACATTATATATTATATTTGAAGAGATTGTATCAAATGAGAATTACTTTTAAAAATGGATAATATGAATTAGCAATCATGGCTATTATTTTAGATATAAGTCACTCTAATCATCTTCTAAAAATCACCATCATCTCTAAAAAAATCTCCTAAAATATTCTATATTTACTCTTACACCCTTCTACCTTCTAGATGACATGTCTTACAAGATCATATCCTAGTACTACCAGCTTTAACCTTGTTTGGCCTCTCCAGCATGAGAATTAACCCTATAGTTTGTCAGTGTTGGTGACTAAACTCTAGTATTCATCAAAGATTCCAATGTCTTATTAATTGGATATCAGTTGGTTGGGGCACAATGATTTAAAACATATATAAGATAGATTATTCTTCCATATCATGGAAGGATGCTGTTAATAATTTTCGAGGGGTCACAATTTTAGTACACTAATTCGGAGCGTGTTTGCAGGAGTAAAAGAGTTTTAGCATGCATACTCTAGGAAATTGGGACCTCCTGGAAGATAGGTTTGTGAACAAGAGAACATACGAAACATATACACCAACTATGTTAATGACAGATGACTCCGGACATACAAAGCTGGAATTGAGAGACCCATTAATCAACGAGAGTTACAAAACTTTGTGAAAAAATTAGCCTTTATTCTTGATTTCATCGATTACTGTCTCCTATTTAAAATATTTGTCGAGACATGACAACAATAACTGTATATCTTTCATCTCAGTTTAATGTGAAGCGGCATAGTTAGAGACAAATTTATTTTTAAAAAAGACATAAGCACATTTATAATCACTGATATTTAGTAAAGATACTCCTTTAGGGGAAAGTTTATATTTAAATTAAAAAAAAGTAAAAATAATGAATATTTTAGACCGGAGGCAGCACTTTGGACGTATGTAGATACGAGAGACACATTTTTCTCATGAGCCATCCGTCACATAATTAGTTCGTCACGCAAAACTCATTAACACGCATGCATGCATGCATGCATGTAGAGACGAGTAAAGTACAAAGTTGTTAGAAATTTGGAAACTGTTTGCTCAGACTTAGTAGTATATCACCATGCCAAGCTAGCTAGCTAGCTTTCAGAAAAGTAATTAATTAAGAGCCATAACCTTCCATAATAACATTAGCTCATTAATCACGATGACACGGCATGCATCATGCACGTTGACGGTGGGCCTCGCCGCCATCCTCGCCGCCGGGATAGCCATTGCCGCCACTGTCTCCGACGCCAAGCCAATGCCGGGCCGGCGGCGGTGGGCCGTGCCGGCGGCTTGGCTGCACTGCTGGGCGCACCGGCCGCGCCCGGAGACGGCGCGCGAGCTGGAGATGCTGGCGCGCACCGACTGCCGACCGTCCCCGGTCACCTGCGCCTACGTCGGCGCGCTCCCGCCGCAGTGCCACCACATGCCACTCACGGCCGCGGGCGTCCGGCTGAACCACGTCCGCCTCGGCGCCGAGAGGCGGTGCCGCGACACTGCCTCGCCGTGGAAGAAGCCGGCGGTGCCCTACTGCTCCTACATGTTCGAGAAGCACCGGTGGTTCCACCGGCGGGGCACGCCTCCCGCCCGTGACAATGGCGCCGGGAGGTGCTTGTCCGGTAGGTGCGGGCACGGGCATAGGCGAGAGCACGGACACGGCCACGGACACGGCAAGCGAGTTAGGACTTAGGAGCTAGTGGCTAAAGTAAGTAAGTTTAGTGAGTATTCAAGTTATAAATCCTAGAAGCGCTTCTTAATTAATGAGATTAAACTTACCTGGTTTTCAATCATATTAAACTTATTGGGACTTATCGAAACATATTGAATAAACATCAAAATAACCTGTCCGGTTGGTTCGTATCCTTGTTTAAGTTTATAAGTCTATAATTTGTAACCGAAACTGGATCATATATGTCTTATACGTGCAGAATTATTGTATGAAAAAATTGATGTACTTATTTATGCTTTTATGCTGCTCATTAAGCAGCAATTTTGTCCATCCACGACGGTGTGATTAACTAGTATTGTGGCAGAGTACTAGTTTTGCTCATGTGACTTACCATTTGATTACCATTTGAGAAAAAAATTAGTTCCATAATAAATATTTCTGAAACTGAATCTTTGGTGCGGACTATTATATCTTTCTTTTTCAGTTAGATGCAATCCATGCTATGTTTGATTTATTATCTTATTTTACTATCTCAACAATTGGACCTGGAACGTGATTAAAAAAATCTTAATCGCAAATCAAACAGCAGCAACTAATAGAGTCAAAACTTGACAAATCATTCTGTGTGGCCCATTTGTCTAAAAAAAAAGAAAATTTATAAGCCAATTTGGGACCAAAACCATTTCTTCACTCAACATTAGCCGAAATTTAGCTAAAAAGAAAATCAAAAACTGCGAATTCTTAGATCATGAGTCAATGACTAATTTGTAGTCTCCAACTACAAAGTAACCAAATTAGTAGGACATTAGCAAATATTTATGGAGCAAATTTGAACTGATTTATTCGTACCGCAGGAATACGAAATCGACTATGATGTGTTCTTAACTTCTTATGCAAGATCGGAAACACCACAATCAAATTCGCAGGAACTTCATAATAAAGTTCAAAACCAAATGTTTGAAATGTACAACATTCTCCTGCGCATAAACATGCCAAACCAAACCAAAAACCATACAGGTTCAGATAAAAGGAGGAGTGACACTACATCAAACACTAAACTGTTAAAACTGAAGCTGACTGAACTGAACAATTCTCAATCTGCCTTCTTGGACACTGCTGATTTTGCATCTACAGTTTGTTCTGTTGTTGCAACTGGTTCTGTAGGTTGCACAGATGACAGATGACTCGCCCGCTTGTCCTCCACCATGTCGCGCATGTGGAAGTACTTCTCGAAGGCGCGGGGGAGAAATTTCGGGATCAGGAAGACGAAAAGGTTGACGGAGAAGTAGAACAGGTTCGCAGCGGCGAGGGACCGACCGAACCAGATCCAGGCCGTCTCCTGCATGCACCACAGCAAGAGAACATCATTAGCCTATCACCAAACAATTGTGTTTCATTTACAGTCTCAAATTTTAAGTCCTTGGTGAAGTTCACTAATTAGAAATTTTAGAACTTACCTAATTAGGTAGCTTATTGGAACAAATACACACATACATATAAGACCTGTAAGCAGGCTTATAAAATCATCCCAAGCTAATGCAACACACGCCCTTGGAAATGTGTTTAAGTTCAAAGTAATTAGGGTCAAAAATCTCATAAGCTTTATAAGAAGACCCTCCATATCATTGCTAATGAACTAGGGGTTTATGTAAGTGCATTGGCCAACTTCTACCTTTTAACACAGAATATTTACACTACTTTTGTTCCAACAGAAATCCAATAGTTACTGTGACAACATTAATACTGCATTTTACTGCAATTTTTTTAAAGAAATATTTATGTATAGAATAAAGAGGTATCCATTGGAGGGATTCCTATCTTTTTGCCTGAGAAAGAAAAAAAAACGTCGTAATTCCCTCTATTTGAATCGTTTGATCATTCGATTTGGATCGTTTGATCATTTGAATGCTGTTTGGACAAGAGACGGACAAAAGACACACTCTTGCCTATTTTTTTCAAGTAATGATAGTTTTTAAGTAAAGCAAAGGATTCTAATCCTCATTATAGTGTCAGTTCTTAAAAGGGATCCAATTAATCCTAGTTTATTATAATTCATGTCCACCAGATATATAGATGTAGATTTTTTACCGATTAGTATATAATGTCCATCAGATATATAGATGTAGATTTTTTTCTCCGATTAGTATAAGAATTATAGATGTGGTGTTGTGTCTGCTACCATATAATAGTCTAATCAATCAAGATAAAAAAAATTTAGCAACGAATGGGTCCAGACCAACCCTAACCTGATCTAATCGACAAAATCTAGTGCCTGGATCAACCCTAAGCCAAACACATCAAACTAAGTTACAACCCTACACAATCTCTTTCCTCATTGAGGAAAAAACCCCAAACCCAACCTGACCCATTTAACCCAACTTAAATGACTCAAATATTGCTTCCCATTGCTAATCTATGAACTTTAGTTAGTTTATGACTTTTCTATAAAATACAAACAAAAAGCAATACATCTCACTATCTCATAAATAATTAAAACTTTTTTCCTAAAACATGACCCGTACACTTTTCCTAACCTAGACCCAGCTTGGCCTTTTTAAAAAGACCCAATCCAAACTAGCCCGTTGATTCCATCCAAAGCCCTTTGAGGCCACCCATTTAAACCATTGAAAAACCTTAAAACCCACTGAAACCCTCCAAAACCAAACCAAACCTGATCCACTACTCATTTGGCCCTTTTGAGCCCATTCTCAGGCCTACAGGTCAAAACAATCACAAGAAACTAGAAGCATTTTGTTTGTCATTTATGCATTTGTTACGAGTAATCAACTGAAGATTATATAAAACTAATCCTGCATGGGTACGCACCTGCATGGTGGCGCTGCGGGTGATGATCTTGTTGGCCCACACGTCATACACCCAGTCGACAATCACAAACACACGGCGCACTGTGTACAGCAGCGGCACGAGGGCCCTCACCGGTGGTGAGAACAACCCCATGGAACCCACAACGTTCTCCGTCAGGATCTGGCACGACAGCAGGAACAAATGCGGCGTCGCCGACCGCACCGCTGCGTCGTCGCCCCTCGCGAACCCTCCCAGCACGTGCGCCAGCGGCAGGAAAAGCCCCACCGTCGTCCCCAGCACCACGTACACCTGAAACAGCCTGCAGTACAGCACATTATCCAAAGATGTAAGCAACCATGTAGATAGAAATTGCACCACAGAATGGTATGAATAACTAGTGCTGTTTGCATATTGTTGGATAATCTCACAGGCCTCCTTGTTGTTTGATTTGATTCCTGGGTGAAAATAAGGTTTGCTTTGATTTACTGGATGGGTTTGACAGATTTGATGTATAATATTTGTACCCTCTATTATAACAACATTTGCAATTTTTTATTATAACAACAATTTTGCAATTTCTGATATAATTTTTTTGGGGTATAATCTGCTATGTCGTTTTTTTATGAATAGTTATGAAATAGATAGAGTTAGTTTTGACGGATAAAACCGGATTAAGCGGATTAATAGGTTAACTCACTTTGGGGTTAAACCCCAATTAACCCCCAAACCAAAGGAACCCCCAAACCAGTTCCGACATCTGAACCTAGTGAGGAATAAGGACAGGTCAAGTACAGTTATAATTGATCACACACGGTAATGTTTTTGGAAATAGCAATGAGGTATCTTTGCAATTAGCTTGGCTTATTTGCAATCATGTCTTTTATTTCCCCCCTATTATTTCCTCTATTATTCAAATAAGAACAAGAACAAGTGCAATTAGAATGTTAAGAGTGTGTATCTATGTGAAAGAAGATTGATGTAAAAGAAGATTGATGATGTATCTTTATTTAGCTATTTTTTATGTATTTAATTGAAATATTTGTGTTTATATACAAATAGAATGTTAGGTTATGAATTACTAGTGTGTGAAATGAACAAATATCACTGTTTTTAATAATAAATTTCTCGATGTCTCAGTCTAATTGTGATTGACACTATCTTTAATTATTAATTAAATGTCTCGATCTAATAGTGATCGATACTACCTTTAATTATTATTAAAGGTTGACACGTAGGTCTCATGCGTGTAAGTCCTCCCACATGTCGGCTCATGTGGGTGACTCTTAACATATTAACTAGATATTAACTGAAATTTCAGGGGATTCTCCCATTCAATAGTAAAGAGACTACTCTAATTTTTTTCTAATTGCAGAAAAGGGCCTCATTGCTTACAAAAATTTTTATATTTTATATTTGAAAGTAGATATATAGGCATCTAGCTAAGATGTGAGTTTGCCATCATCCTCAAATACCACAATTTCACGAAGAATTTTCCCTTCTTGATATGGCAAAATGCACCCTAGAGCCAAGTTAATTTAAGAAAATTTCACATGCACGCTAACCAGTAACAACGTACCTGCTGCCTCGGAAGATTTCTTGGGACGACCCACCGGAGGCCTTGTCGGACTTGGACCGGAGCGGAGGGAAGGCGAGGCGGGAGAGCGCAAGGAGGTAGAGCGTGGCCACGACGGGGAAGGCGAGGTCGATGAGAGGCACGAGGCCGGACGCCGAGAAGACCATGATGAAGGCCACGAGCTGGAGCTCGATGACGCGTAGCGACCCCATCACGTCGCCGAGCATCGCCGCCGGCTGCCTCTCCGCGCCGTGGTCCGGGTCCGACCGCGGCGCCACCGCCAGCGATATCCCCGACATGGCACGTAGAAACTAGTTAGTACGGTCACGGCTGCTGCGTTTGTGAGCTTGATTTTTTCTTTAGCAAGAAGTGGACAAGAACTATGCCAAGAGGGCTCACGGGGTTCGTGGTTAATTTATATACTTTACGGGGGTAGTAAGGTAATTTAGGTGTGGGGAGTGTAGGTGTCCGTGCACGAGGGGTGGCACGTGTGACGGGTGGGTGACACGCGGTGCGGTTGCGCCGCAGGAGGTTGGCCTTCCTGTAGGTGTCCTGCGGGCGTTTCGCGCTTGGGCACGAGCGCTAGAAGTTTCTCAAATGTTTTGTCTTCTTGCCAACGTTTTACATCTGTTTATTGTAAACAATCTTTAAGAGATTGCTCTAGGGGTGTTGAGCTAGATAGACCAAAGAAATACTTAAAAGAACATGATAATCTTTTATTAATTACTTTTGTTCCTAGATTTGTGTGCAGATCTAACCACGATTTTATTCAATTTTTCTAGGTAAATTCTTAAGAAGTTGATAGTCAATGATAGTTGGTAGTTGGTAGTGATTGAGGCAAGAGAGTCAAATAGTGAGTGGTGATTGTAGGTGATGGGAGATCGAGGAAGAGTGGCGGGCTGATAATTAGTTGTAGGAAATTTGGGGGAGGGTGGTGAGATTCTAATGATGGCATTATAGCCACAAGAAGACTGATGATGACAAAATAATAAGACAAGTGACAAGTAAATTACAAAAAGAGCAATAATTAAGACATCATTGATGATATTATTGTCACTACACCATTGATGATATCATTATCACTGGAGGATCAATGGCGGATGATAATGACTTGGAGATTTGGGATGGTAAACGGGGGAGAAGGTGACGATGATGAATGAATAAAAGTTTAGAGGGTGCGATAAAAATATTTTTGGTACAATCGCGGGAGATGAAAGTGTTTTTGATCTAGTGATCGGAGATGTGCCCTTCGTTATATAACATGTATACTCGTTATATAGTTGTCCCCTTCGTTAAACCACTCATTGGAATCAAGTCTTGCAGCTCTAAAATCTCATATCACTTCCTAACTACTGAGAAAAGCTACACTCGAGTATTTTTGAGCTTGAATCGGGCTCGTGTTTGTTCAAGAAAAAGCTCGATCGTACCATGGCAAACCTTGCAGACTTGGGGACTAGCAGACAAATGTCAATTAAAACTTAAAAGAGGGCAATTTGTTTTATAACACCACAAAATTTAAAAAATTACTATAAAATACTAATGTCACTCTGACGGCTAATTTTTCGGGAATTTTAGACCATATCCTGATCTCATATGTTACCTTTATAACTAATACTCCGTAGCAAATTCTCAATTTTGTAGTATTATCTAGCTAATTTTCTCAAACTTGGGGGGACACTAAAAAAGTCCATTGGGCTAGCAGCAGGGTGCAGGCCATGAGACATCTACTGAAATATAAATTCATTTTTACCTGCTATGTGTACATTATTTATTACTGATGTTTCAACGAACTATAAAACAGTAATATGCACTTTAAAACAGAGATATTAGCTACTTAACAAACAGAAATAGTAGCTCACAGTAAATGCAAATACTACAGATTATGATGGAAAACTCTTCAGTTACATCATGGTGCATGGTTTGAAGCAATTTCTGGTTTGGCTTGAATGGTGCAAGACAGGCTTATCTTCTCATTTCTCTCCGAGTTACAATAGTTCAAACCTGCAATGGAGCAACTTACCATCAGAGGAGATGAAGAGGCCAACAAAGCGGAAACTAGAATAATCTTTTCATTCAACTCGGTACATACAAGTACAGTGTACAAAACAGTATGTTGGTGTTACAAGATGGAACTATGGAAAGTACTGGGCGTGTCATCACAATTCACAAGAAGTATTTCATCCTGTTATCTCTTCTCATGGCGCGATACACAGCTTGGACCTGAAAAGCAAGTCTGATCACATCCTATGTGCATGGGAAAAGAAGTAAAACAAAGAAAATATGCATCTCCAGTTGCTTAATCGAATTGTCTTTGGTCATAAAGGGAAAAGATGGGTCACCTGCTCACTCGAAACCACACGTATTGGCCCAATTTTCACAGAAACATATTTTCCCCTTGAAGACAATTTCTGAGATACCCGACCCTGTACAAACCAAGTCAAGAATTATATTAGGAAATTAAAGAAATCAAGCCAGAAAAGGATAGCAAAATACTGAAATCAGCAAATTTGGTCTAATAAACAATCAAATATTAGTAGTACTTTTGGCCATACAATCTAGTTGAACATTGTTCAGATACACTTGTTGGAGCCTGACAGCTCCAGTGTCGCTGCTAATACATATCCTTTCTTCCACATTGTAGGAGGCAACTAAATTTTCATGCATTTACCACCATGCTAAACAATAGAACAACGAAGCTCACAACTTAACTGGTGCAATATTGAATTTACTATACTAAACTTATATATGATATCACCTCTGTAATGTAATGTTAGAACTCTGAATTTAGGGAAACCACTTGCAATCTCTAAGTCAGTGCATAATTTTTCACATTTATCAACAAGGCTACTTTGATAAGCACATTTGCAACAGTATAGAAAATACCAACCTTAGGAATTGGTTCTTGAAGAACTGATTCAACAGCAACAACCATTGACTGGACAAAATCATCACCTCCGGTGCCAATTGCTGTAAATCCTCTATCTGTGGGATATGAATTTACCTGTGAAACAGAAATTACATAGTGCTTTAAGGAAGAGTTTTGTGTATTTCAAGATTTCTTTCAAAATTTTAATTCAAAAAAATGGTAGGAGGATGGGCCTAAGCAATACACTTCTTTTGTGGACTTAAAAGAATTAGCATTAGCATACAGCACCCAGTGTCATGGTATAAGCATAAGGAAAATTAAACAGTCTGTGAACCTCTGCTGTAAAGTGTTTTGTCCCATAGTATGCTCTTATTTACCATGAACAACCCATGTTCCTCAACAAATGCCTATTAATGTTCATGGTGTAAAAATATCTGGTATAGAAATGCTGAGAAAGAATACACAGAAGAGTGGGTAAGCACTCTAAAATATATTGTGCAGCGACTGCTACAGGATCTGGCAAATTCACCATGTAACAACCATTACCATCTCGGTCCCTGAATGTTGGGACTAGGCGCATTTTAACTCTTGAGCTTTTCAACATTACCAAAGACCCCTAAACTTCATGTCCAAAATAGACCGTTTGTTAGTTTACATGGATAGAATCGTGACATGATGAAGCAATGCTGTTTAAATTAAACACATGGAATCACAAACATGTAGTTAGCACTATTAATAGGTAAAATAAACACAAGACTCCTACACCGTAATCTTCACAAAATAGTAGTTTGCTGGCTAAAAAAAATCAAGGGTTAAGAAACGCCTAAGACCTAAGTCCAGGGACCAAAAAAGGTACTTTTCTTTCTCATGGAATCAGAAGCAGACCTAGAAATCCTCAATGTGCAAGCAGACAAAGGGGGCACTTATTGACAAAATGCTGGGACAAAAGAACTTTCCATTTCAAATATCAAGGGTTTTCATTGATTTTTTTCAAATTACAGGGGTAACTTGCCACCTCTAATGGTATTGTAGGTCCAACCAGCAAGCATTAAACTTGAAACAACAAATAGGGAATGTGGAATATTGAGTGATCATTATCTAATGTAGATGAGAGGACACCTGCTGATCCAGGACAAGCCATTCGTCGCTTGCATCATCAGTTACAGTACCACCCATGACAACATTTGTTGTGCGTGCGACCCTTCCTTTAGACCGTGCTACCTCTGGTTTCAGCAAATAAAAATCAGTACAAATGAAAACATGCCAACTTGTACACAAAAAACTTGTAGCTCCTTGAGTACAAAAGATCCCTTGACCCAAGAAAAAAAAAACAGGAGGGAAAAAAAATCCAAACTTCATAATCTCAGCATATGGTTACCACATTAGTCTATTAGTATGCAAAGCATGTAACTGAGCATTCTCAATTCAACAACGTGTTTTTGGTGATCATCATGTCCTTTTACAAAAGAGCAAGTTAAATCTGCTTCAGTATTTAACTCCTACTATGGAACATCTCAAATTGTAATTCACCAAGTGGACTCATTCAAATCGTAAAGTTGTTCTCAAAGAACAGTATATTTAAGTGGAAGACAATCAAAGCCAACAATTGTTATCAAGGGCCGGAATCCAAAATATTCAAAATGCAACCGACTGCAGGAATGTTGCGGAGGCATACACGCTCTTCTAACAAGATTATAAATTCTTCTGCTTTTACCACCACATTTATATGATCTTTTAGTAGTACTATAACCTAGATTGCCATTTGCCAAACATTGACTAAGTATTGGATTCATGTATATCATAATCCGTTCTGTTCTCCCTCCGATTTGAACGAAAGCATCCGCACAAACCCAAACATCTAAGCGCCACCAATGAACCTTCCACCCACAGAACTCTCCTCTAAGAACATAAAAATCCCGTGGCAGCTTCTTACAGAGCCCCCACACTTGCCTACCAATCCCCAACTCCCCTCCAGCTCCAGCTACGCAGAGTTGGAGCTGGCATGCGTGAAAACGGCAACATGAAGTTAAGAACAAGCACGCGAGCAACAGAGCACAGAAATAGGAGTGTTTAGGCCTTGAAGAAGTTGCCCACCAGAGATGGCCCTGAGCACGGCCTCCTGCGGCGGCTCGGCGTGGTCACCGCCTCCGCCGCCGCTGGAGGAGGAGGATGAGGAAGAGGAGCAGCAGCGCAGGGGAGCACTGGCCCTACGGGGCGCGGCGGCGGCGGAGGAGGAGCGGAGGTGGGAGGGGGCGGGGGGAAGGAGGGAGCGGAGCGCGAGGGTTCGGCACGCCATCGTCTTCTCCTTCTGTTCTGGCCGCGAGCACCGAGACTTGGGTGGATATTTTCTGTTTCGTCTGCTGTTTCCGTGGAAGGTCGAGCTACCGTTAACAAGTAGACCCGGGCAAAATACGGGTCGGGCTCGACTTGGGCTGGATCACTAAAAAAATCCATGTTATTCAGATTGAGTGGGTTTCTCCAAATTCAGCCCTATGACCGGACATTAACATTGGACTATCTTGTATCACACCGACTCAATATATTTTGCACTATAAAAGATCATGGGATCCAGATCGACGTGAACTCAATCTAACTCGATTTAGTATTTGACCTATAAATCAAAACCCACCTCAACCCTATGAACATTGGATTTAGATTGCAATCAAAGCAAGCCCAGTTAGGGCCATTAGATCAGGCTGAGTTTGCCAGATTTTGTCATGAGACCAATGATAAAGATATTTTCTTCTCCTTTCTTCCTAGGGTCCCTGAATAGCCTAACCTATCCAAATCATAATAGCATATAAATTACAGAGATATAAATATGGAGTTTATTTTGTTCAACATATTAATAAGAGAATACATCGCCTTTTACATTAGTGTTTCCTGCATTATACATGTCTTATATCAAATTATAAAAAGTATATGACAGATGTAGTCATGTGTTCTTGTGGTGAATGACTGGTGATATCGAGTGATTTGTTCTTGTGAGATGTGCATGTGTTTTTGTTGAAATAATATTTTAATATGCATGTAAAATACACAAAATATTGTTAATATAGCAAATATAAGCTACACATTTCAATTCCAACATATATAACCTCATGATCAATGGTACACAATGCAAAATTTATAATATATAGTCATATCCGACATATCGATTATCATACTGACATGTTGGCCACTATGATTTCCAATATAACAGATATATTGATTGTTATAGCGGACATGTTGGATGTCTTGTTCTAAGACAAAATTTTCAAACAAAATAAATATAGCGTAGCGGATTCAAGTGGACCGACATGTTGGTCATGACAACCACCATTTGGAACAATGCTTACATCTAATCTAGTCTAGACGCAAGAGTGAGTGATGAAATATGAGTAGATTGATTTTTTTTCTCAACCACTTAAGTTTTTTAGTATAATAATTAGTGCATAAAACTTAATATAACACAAACGTAACTGCCACAAAAAATGTGACACATAAAAAATCACGAAAATTGCCATTCCCTACTGTTTATGCCCAAAATATGAAGATGGTATACAGATCTTTTTAACACACTTCTTAAGTCATATTTGACGAGAGAAGGTGTGGAATTTGAACCAAACAGGCCATAGAAGAACAGTAGAACACAATGCAAACTTGGTTGCTGCATGACTCGATAGTGTCTTAGATTGTTAAAATACATGGGAGCAACTCAATTAGGCCCACTTGATCACATCCTAGCCAACTATACAACACCAAGACTAAACCCAGCCCAATCCATATGTAATCTAAGCCTAGTCCAACAAACATGGGGGTTTACTTCTCTCTTTTGCGTGGCTACGGGACTCACATCTCCTATATAAAAAAAATTCTAAAAAATATGACAACAAAAATAAAAATACATATGATAAAAAAAATTTGTACTTTAGTCATACTTTTTTTTCTTTTTTGTTTCTATCTAATCCAAAAATCACAATTCATAGAAAATTTTTTTCTCTTAATTTTGATCATGTTTTGATTTGAAATTTTGTAGAACTCTAGATCCATCTGAGTACTATCCACACAATTTTTTGAGAATAATTTGTTATGATTGTATGATTTGATGTAGTTAATATATTAATTAACATCTAATTAGCGATTTGCACTTAAACTTCCGGTGCTTCTAAAGCTAGACACATCTTTACGTGAGTAGACAAAACACAAACATGCCCTTAATGTTGTCAAATTGGGTTTTCACGCCACCCGGCCGGTAGAATATGAAAGATTAAGATATGACGTAGTTGTGTTATAATTGTATACGTAAGTAGGCTGTTAGATTAAAAAAAATCAACATTGTGAATGGATCACTGCGAAAATACAAGGTGTTTTTTTTTTAAAAAATTTGTTTGATGCCTCAGTCTCAACCATCAAATTTACGATTGGATGGTGTAAAATGCAGGGCCCCCAATTAGGAATGGCAAAATTGCATAAAGAATCTCTCTATCATTATCTTTAGTATAATTAGATCACTTTACTTGAATTATTTAGATGAATGCAATCAAACTCCTTAATCTATTTTTTTGTTATTTTTTAATATATTGAGTCACTGACTTCTAGACCACATATCAGCGACTTTCATTTTAGTGAAACTAATGAACAATTCGACAGAGGAGTCGGGCTATATCCATTTGAATAATAGAAGGGTTTGTTCTCTCGAATTTCAAGTTGAAAAACTTGATTTGCATCAAAAATGATAGTAGAGGGTTTCTGGAGAAATTTTTTCAATTTGAAAATTATATGACATAGATTTGAGCAAAATATAGCTTTTTTGACTTGGTTTGTTTGAGCTTAAGGTTAGAATTGAACTCATACCTAACTACATCAGTCTTGAGACTCTCAAACTTTAAAAAATTCAATTGAACTTGACTTGACTTTTCTTGAACGTGGCCGGATAAAACCTACCCGACATAAATCTGATCAATGTGACATACATATTAAATTGAGTTAGACTAAACTCGAACTGGCTCAAAGAACCAGACTTTTTTCGGCGGGGCAAACCCAACCTAACCCTGATGAAGCCCGGGCCTAAATGTGAATCGTGATACAGGAATATGCGAACTGAATGGAACAGAATGGGAGTACTTGCATTGTAAAGTACCAACGGCGCGCTCCACTAAACAAAAACTGCACCTCCCACAAAAAAACCATGCCTTGCGGCACTGCTATGGCTGCTATCACACACCATTACACGTCTTCGATCCAAATCTTTTATTACTTGTTTGGCTAATTTGGTTCCAACATTTTTTACCGTGAAATTTCATAGGTTATATGATATATTTTTCGCTGCCCTCTACTTTTTTATTTTTTATAATTTTTGAGAAGTTAAAAGCCGATGAAATTATGTATAATAGCTACTGCACGAAGTACCAAATCCATTTCGAAATATAAAGACTTTGGGATGATTTCTATTACCACATACATGTTCCAAGAGAATTTCATTAAATCCATCAAGATAAAAATAAGATAGAAACTAATAAATTAGGAGCTGTCTAGGGTAATATGTATATGTTCTTTTGATAAATATATATATATATATATATATATATATATATATATATATATATATATATATTAAAAAATATGTACATATCCTCCAGCAAAACCCACAAAATAAATTATTGACAGAATAGTTCTTGAATCTACAATGTATCAGCTAATATCTGAAAATGCTGACAGGTGTGCCATCCTTCGTCAAGTGATCTTCCTTTTGAATCCAACCTTAGTTATGGACCAGCTTTGGTTGATAATTCAATATTTTTGTTCATCATAATGCTGAAAATTATCACCAATCATTTCAAAACATCCTTATACAAAACCTCATGTATTTTCATAAATCATTTTTTTTTTGTGAAAATTATCTTTATAAATAATAATATTTGCTATACTGATACCACACACCCCACCTGATCCTCTATTGGGTCCCCTACACTCCCTCATCCCGCACACATCAATATAATAATTTAACTAAATACATATATGAAAATAAAAAAGATCATGAGTCGAAATCATAACTTCTCTTTATATTATACATAGATAAAGACTGTTCATCACATACCATATTTCAATTCAATTCATCAATTGATTGAAAAAAAATAGTTAGCCAATTACTTCGTTTGACTTTGGTTAGTTTGGCTACATTCTTCGTTCTAATCAATTATTAAATTTAACTGAAATAGAATAGGTGATGGACAGTTCCTGACTATGTGCAGACTATGGGATGCACACATGAGTGAGTATACATGTCAATTTTGAGCCCATGCTCCAACTCCGGGTGATGGAAACACAACACAGTATCTCATTGATAGTGGCAACAGTTTCTCTTGCCCTCACCAATTCACCCCATTGTCGTTGTTTTCTTTCCCAGGAAATAGTTGACGACTAGTCGCTTTAGCGAAGCCCATCTCTCTGTGGCTTCCACCATGTTGTGGTCTGTAGTTTGCTTGACAGTTCCCATCATTATTACAGGCATTGTGCTCTTTAAGCACCTCGTCACCTTTACAGTGTTTCACGGAGTCCTTGTGTCACTGTCTTTGCCTCTTTGCCACCACCAGTAGTTGATCCATCACCTCATTACTTACTTGTATCCATGAAATGATTCATGATTCATGATCCATGAACCATGCTGTTCCTTTCTTCTTTCATATTGTAGTCATGTCTCTGATTAACCATTCAGTTAGTACTCACATCCAGTTAGGGCTCGAACAAAAATTCCAGACTCATGAACAACTCAGGTTCAGTTCTATTTTGACTTTGAATTAGGCTTGACTCGGAGAGGATAATGAGCCAAATTAAGCCTCTTCTCCAGCTCATGACACTTAAAGAGCTGAGTTCAGTGAAAACCAAATTGCTTAGACTTGACTCATTTTAGATTCATTTGCATTTAAACACTTGATCATTTTATAGTTACTTAATTATATCACCATTCATATTATTTCACCAGACCCATCAAACCACCACGTCACTTGCCTACTATCCAATTAGGTTGTATTTGAGAGTGCGGTGTATTTACTAAACTCCATTTATCGTATCATTGTTAGCTGTTATTATTTAGTAACCATTGAAATAATAATAATAATAATAATAATATAAGTAAATATTGCAAATATCTTCAACAATTGTCACACCCCCACAACACAACACAAATAGTATAACAATCCCAAATTAACACAGTGTTAACCATGCAATCTCCTAGTCACATTTCTTCTTGCCCTTACTCCATCTCAGCCGGTGGCCAACATATTTGTAAATTCAACAATACACTAGGTCATGAACAGCTTGATCTTGACTCAGTTGTCTTTACAAACCGGCCCGAACTTAATCTCTTCTCTAACTTATGACACTTATTGAATTGAGCTAACTCGATTCGTTAAGACAACCAAGATGACCCAAGACAGAACCAGCTCGTTCAAGATCGACTCGTTTCCACCGCCACATCCAGTTAGCTAGCTGCTCACGAGATGGCTTGTCTCTATGCTATGTTGTTAGCCTTTCAAGGTTGGAACAGCATTGCCACATGCATGGCCCCCCTGGGGGATGGCACATGGTTTGGTACAAACCTTGCCATAGCAATGCACATGCAGGCCCTGGAGGTGGTCACCAGGACCCCTCTGCTCATTTTCATGCAATCCCCCTGTGACTCACCATACTAACTACATGTCGTTTCTTTCCTCGTCGTGAGCAGCGTACGTTGCGAGACCCCGTGATCTTATCTCTGTTGGTAACAGCCTTTGCAAAACACCTTGTTCATCCAGCTGATTGTACTTGTTTGGGGTCATATCATGATTCTTGTTTGTTTAGCAAAATCTTCATGTACTTTCAGAAACAAGAATTATTCCTCAGTTACATGGCATGCTTTCTATCCACTGCATTTTTATGATCTCCTCGCCTTCATGAGGCGACATCGACGTGATTATACAGGTTCAACTTATGTTCATATGTTAAATCAGTTGTATTGGGAAAGAATGTAGGCGTCTGATGATGTTTCTACACATTCATGGAACTATATCTGTCCTTGTCAATCTGAGTTTATGCTCTCTGCTTGTTCTTTGTTTCTTTCCTTTGTCTTCTTGTGGGGAAAGCTACATGCTGCTTAATCTTGTGTAAGTTTTCTATGTGCGAAATTCCTGGTTTTGGACCATATGTATTGTCATGTTTCCTTCAAACATATACCTTCAGGTTGCCAATCACTGGTTCTGGATTTTCATGCAAAGACTGACATAGGAGCATCAAATCACGTCTTTCACCTTGTCTGTAATCTCATCTTTGCAATGGCACAAGTGATCCATTTGAAGATCTGAATGATACTGATGTCTGAAATGCTTTGCTATCGGTTGATATCCTGTTTTGTGTTTTGCTTAGTGATATGTATTTATTTTTTTTATCTTGCATACGTTTTTCTATATTATTGGATCTAATCAATCTCTTTGACCTTATTTTCTAAAATCCATCTAATCTCCTTTTTAACATCTTCAATTGTAGTGATAGACATCAAAAATACCAATGACTACAAATGCAGTGGTCGAAGGTGACAGGGGCACAGTGGCCAATAAGGTGAAAGTGGGTGAGTGGCAGCGGTAATAGGGAAGGAGAAAGAGAGTGTGAAAGAAAAAATGGGAGAGAAGATGTTAGATATTCATATAATTTTAAATGAATAATACAAATGATGTGAATTTTTAAAGTAAAAAACCAATACCTCCATGTTAGACAGTTCCAAAAGTTTTCTACTCTACAAGGCTAGGCAATCTAGTTGTCTCGTTCTGAAATTTAGTCACCGTAGAAATTTGCGTCAATGACAAGGCCAATAATGTTGTTATACATGGAACCATGATGCAACAATCTTTAGGGAAAAGGGGGTCGCAAAAGTGAAATGAAACAGGATGTGATTTCACAGAAGCATCATGATGTTTTTCTTGACATTATGCTGTGGTACCTTCTGAAAAAAGCTGTTTGGAGTTTATATCTTAGTAGTCAGGCTTGTAGGGAACTTGTGTAATGGGAAGTGATTACTTTTGTCCTAAGCACCCCCTTTGTGGTAAAGCTCAAGGAACTCATTGGTCTTAGGAGGTGACCCATGGATGGATGGGATGCAACCTATAGTTTGATGTCTCCTTAAATCTGAACTTAGAGGCTGGTGCTTCTTTGTCCTGGCACTAAATCGTCTGACATGGGACCCGTCTAAGATATGTCTAGATATTATTTAATTGGTGTATGTGAAATTTATACGTCTTGTAAGGACATGATGGTTTGTTGAGAAAGAAAAGTTGGATTTGTAAAAAAAATAAAAGAATAAAAACACAAAAAAGAACACTCAGATTTTACAGAATTCGACATACCACCTACATCTCGGTCTGACATCCATGTCAAGATTTTACTATCAATTGTTTTTAAACAAACTATCAAGATCACCATACGTAGATCCTTCACAACGACTTTTGAACTTAACATAAAATTGGAAAGTCAAAAATGTTTTACTCACATCTTATAATAAAATAGTCTTTCCATATAGGTAGGGTGGTCAAATACAACTCTTTATCTGATTAACCTATACAATATTTTAACCTTGAAAATCATCGGTATATGTGATCAAACAATATGATGATATTACATTGGAGAACATCGTATAATTGATGTTTTACAAATTATGCATATGACTCCATATTATATTCCCAATTTGATAGAAGTTGAATAGAGAATAAAAGGGATACAGTAATAAATAGAAACTGATTCTTAATTGGTTCTTTATCAAACTTGATCGTTGACACGATTTACTGTTCAAATTAAATCCCACCTATTCATATACATTGTCGATAATTCAATCACCACAAATCTTAGCTCGACACACCTCATCGGCAGTAACTTTGAACAAGATTGGAAATGCAAAAGGAGGTGCACATCACATGGGAAGACTGTACTACTGTATTAGTATTTTTTTTTCATACACTGCTAGTACTGTGCAAGATTGTTTATCCTGTTTGTTTGGTCTTTGATTCCAAGATTCATACACCTCAATCATTAGTTACTGTCTGCAGGACACTCACCTGGATTCAAAATTTATGGCACTTAAGCTTTTCTGAAACCATGAGCTCATTTATGCCACTGGTGGTGTTCTTGATATCTCAACATCCTTGTTGTGAACAGGTGTACCATTCCTGCAACTACCATGCTTGCTTGTCACTGTTCAGCCAGGATACCTGGTCTCCCTTGCAGGTTTGCATATGCTTTTGTCATATTAGTGAATTGGATTTTTTCTTGCAATTTTATTCATTTGAATTCCTTCAGTATTTGTTTTTGCAATTCCTAGGATCTTTCAAGTTTTAACCTAAAAAATCAAGAGAGAAGTACAGAGCTGTCTGCATGCATCTTGATGCTGGCATAAGCATGACATGCTGCATACAGTACACCCATCACTTCTTTCTTCTTGCGAGCTGTAACTGTTTGTACCATGCAACAATCAGTTCATGATGATTTGAGATTATCATTGAGGGGAAATTCGCTACTTAAAAGTTTTTAAATTATGTTTTGTTAAATCAACAAATTGGAGTCGGATCTATATGTCAACGAAACATCTAATCATAAATATAAAATATCAAAAATTTACAGTGGTATATAAAAATTTGCCTCGTTTGGGAAGGATTCAGTGTACTTCTTGCCTAGTCATTTTTGCAATTTTTTTTATTGAATATTCATAGTAATTGAGCCATGTAGAAATTAAACTTTGTTGTTCTTGGACAATCTTTATGCTTATGTCAAGGTTTCATCTGAAAATAATTGGGTTTGACTGCATGATTCCTTTTCCCTTCTCCTGGATAAACATGCCGCCCAAATTAACATTTTAACCGGTTCTTGAACTTTGAACTTTGTTTATCCTGTTAAACTGTAGTCCCAGAGCTCAAATTTTGCATCCTTTTCCAGTCAGCAAACCATGGAAGTAGAAAATTGGGCACTTTGGTTTAATATCAAGTATTCTCATTTTTTTTGTCATAGTTATGATGTATCATATTTTTTTTATCATAATTATGATGTGTCACATTTTTTTGTAGTGGGCAAAATAACTATATCTTATAAGTGAAATAAAAATTTGACAAAATAATATATCTATAATAAATAGGCCACATGACTAAGTTAAAAGTGTGGCACAACACAATTGCAACCGCTAAAGGTGTGGCAAATTGTGACAAGTAACTAAATAGGCAAGCACTTGTTTGAAGCATCAAGAAGAGGGTCTCAAGCTGAAGGTGGAACTCACATAGCGAGCTATGAAACAAGAAAAAAAAAAAAAGAAGTTACATGTTACAGAATTGGTGATTGATCCATCCATCAGATGATGAGGCAATCACCATGCATCTACGGATGGAAGCGCTGCATGCAGGCGTGGCAGGTGATCTCCAGCGCCGCCGCGCCGATCCGCCGCGCGGCAGCGATCTCCTTCATCCGCTCCACCTTCTCCACCTCCTCCCTGGCGCGCTCCCAGATCAGCCTGGCGCGCGCGAACTCCTTCTCGGCGAGCTCCAGCTCCCGCTTCGCCAGCTCCCGGACGCGCTCGGCGTAGGCCCGCTCGGCGGAGGCCAGCCGGACCTGGTCGGCCGCCTGCTGCTTCAAAAGATGCACGTCGGCGACCCTTGCTCCGACGAATCTCGCCTTCTTCTCATCTGAAGGTGGCGGCTGCTGCGGATGCCTCGGCCCAATGCTCATGGACAGGTTCAGATCAAGCTGCGCATGCGCGTCGGTCACCGCCGGACGATGCGCCGGGGCGCCGGCGATGACCTGAGCCGTGGTCGCAGGGAGGAGCAGCTGGAGCTCTCTCTCTCCCGGCTCTTCCATGGAAAGGTTGGGTTGTTTGGTTTTTTAGGTGCTTGTGTTGTTATGGTGTGCTTAGTGTGTGTGTGAATCTTTATATCCTAGTCTCAGATTGTGGCATGATGCGATTTTACCAGAATGCCCTTGTGTTTATCTGGTAGTGCCTTTGTACTCTAAGCCATGTTTGTCTGAACCAAGAGGACATGTATGTTTGGTTTTTAGGATGGTTGGTTTGTGTGGACCAGCTGCAAGTTCACTGCAGAGCACATTGCATCAAACTCATCTATATATATGCTTTTTCATGTGGTAGTTTGAATCCTTTTTTTATTTTTGGTATGATGAGGTGAAACTAATTTGATGTGTTGTGAATTTTGACCACTATAGAGGTAGTGACAATGATATGGATGGTTGTGGACCTAGTGGCCTGATGACTTGGGTGAGTTTTCTGGAGAGCATATTGACTTCTTGCAAAGTCATACTGTGTGTGCGTGCGTGTCCTGTGCTTTATATGCTGATTAAGAGATGAACTACGTAAATCTTGAAACAAAAAGAAGCAATTTCAACCACTGCAATGGTGCAGATGACATGGATGGTTGTGGACCTGGTGCTGTGACTTAGGAGATAAGTTTTGTGCAGTCTATTGACTTCTTGTATAGTTATACACACATAGTGTGTGCTTGCAAGTGTATATTTCCTCTTGAAAGTGTTTGTATGCCCTTGCAAGAAAAACTTATACAAATTTTAAAGCAAATAAGAAATTATGAGTAAAGTTGAAAAACTGGTGGAACCAGCTAGCCACCAATGGTAACGGGTCAAAGCAACCAAGGCCAGGATATCGAATCCTACCTAGCTTTAACTCTATCTGTAACTAATTTATCCTAACTTATACTGATTCAGATCAATTTGGGTTAACTCAAACTAATTCCAATATATTCACAATTTTTTGGAAGAATTATAGAACCACCTTGTTCTTGTTCTTGACCAATTTTCGGTAAATCATGTGTTCGGGGAACCACTCAAATCTAGTTCTTTAAACCCTAGTCGTGAGGGTAATTTGCATCAAACCATTATTATCCACAACTATTTTAGAATCTTCATAATTTTCTTTCTTTGAAGTATAGAAGTACTTCTTTTCTTTTTTGAAAATTTTTTCCTGTATCACTACAAAAGTTATGAAACTATAGTTTATGAGATTGTTAAAATGAGACTGAATCCATATAACAGTGTATGAGATATCTATTAACAATTATAAACTATCAAAATTTTATAGGGAACAAAAAAATTGCCTCTTTCTTTTTTTTTTTTTTCCAGTTTGTGTCCTTTGATCCCCATGTATCTGCCGACCAAATCTTTAATGGGGGGACGAGAGGGGGGAGAGAGATTAAGTAAGATGATGTTTTGATGGGTGCTTTTGTTCCACATGGTGCATGTTTTTGCGCTTTACGGGTTGGCAAATGTCTTAGGGCTGCTGCAATAATTTCACTTGCACATGTTTTTGAGTTCAGAGAAGTTTCATGGGGTGTGTGAGCTTTATGGGTAGGCCTAGGTTGTCCTCTCCTTAAAAAAACTAAAGGAATTAAAAAAAAAACTAATTTATCAATCTTCTTTGGACCTTCCTTTGCTCTTTTGATGTTCTACTACTTTGTGTATTGGCTTCCATATATGATTGT
Source organism: Pharus latifolius (assembly GCA_019359835.1). NCBI lineage: Eukaryota > Viridiplantae > Streptophyta > Magnoliopsida > Poales > Poaceae > Pharus > Pharus latifolius. Next base: position 23,973,220 of record CM033322.1, read on the forward strand.
CTCAGTATGCCTTTGCTTACTTCTGATGTTTTATTTTATATTGATGTATGAGTAGATTACATTTTTTTACTCAATTGTTTAAGTTTTTAAGTGAACTGATTCATGTATGAAATCCAATATGATATCAAAGTTAGAGATTCTAAATTGAAGATCTGACTAAAGTATTTATGAAAAAACAATTATGATTGGTTGATGGTTCGATGGTGAGACCAAGAGAATCTTAGTGGCAGGCAGCGTCTTGACCTAAGTCCAATCCACTTCGTAGGCTTGGTTAAGTCTAGATGTAAGGAGGATTATTGAAGTATGGACTGATTCTCTAGATCTCAACTTAAATTGAATTCACAGACTTGATTAAATTTAAACATATGAATAGAATGTTAAAATATGAGTTAATTGTGTACTTCCCTCAGGTGAACCGGTTGGTCCATAAATTCAACACTTTTAACTTCATGCACGGAAAGAATGGCCTTGCAGCAACTGACAGCTTCTGTGGAGTATTCTCTTGCTCTGAGATTTTAGATTTATATGGTGATGATAATTAATGTAAGAAAATTCCTTACAATTAGTACTCCCTTCGTTTTTTAAAAAATATTGTTTTTAAGAGCAATATTTGTAAAATAAAAATATTGTTTTACTTTTTTGAAGTGAAATATTATCTTATCTTTCAATTATTTTTGTAATCATTACTCAATTTAATCATTAATTATTTACATACGAATAACACATCTATTATATAAATTATAAGTATTAAGAATAAACATGTAATCTTTTTTCATTTATTAAAAACTCTCCAATCGAGCTAAAACGATATTTTTTTGGAAAAACGGAAATATCTTTCTTCGTTGCTAATCATTAACGCATGGTTCTTGTTTATATTGGACCTTTCCAACCAAGCATTCAGATACGAAAACAAAGTAAAAAAAAATTGAAAAATCTATAGGGGGAGCAAATGGAAAATTGCTACTATTCAAAACTAACTCAACACTGTACATATCACAAGGTCCCAAAAAAATTTACACAACTGGTAACAACTCTCGATGAACATTTCAATATATTCAATTAGAAGCAACTCGCTAACAAGATATTGTGTCTGAGATTCACAAACCACATTTACACACCTATTATGGTCACCAATGTTATCTTCAAGATCAGAATTATCCGATCGATACTCTTTTATCACTATAATCCACTCATATCTTCAACATTATTGCTACCACCTCAATACGCCCGCCCCTCCTCCGTCTCTTCTTCATTCTCCGGCCCTACTATTCATATTATGGTCCTCAATCTAACCAAGATGCTAAAAACAATATATTTTTTTTAGTTTTTCTGACTCAATTTAAGTGCATGGTAAATCCATAGTAATTTATGGTTTCCCAAAGTGGCAGTGAGAGTGTTGCCACGAGCTGTTAAGTCATTCATTCAGTTAGGCATCAAATTAAGAGTCTAATCAATCAAAATAAAGTTGTATTTTTTGGGGAGGTCTGCATGATGCTGCACTACTGCTCCTAGAGAACATGCCCTAGTGGTGAGAAAAAGATGCATGAGGTGACTCAAAAAATCAGTAATAACGGACTGGCAAAAAAAAAAAACATCTGCATCTGCATGAAATCATCACATCGCGTCTGTCTGCATGGGATAAAGCTGCCTCCTCCTTTTGCCCTAGGAGCTGACATCACCATATGTAGCCTTGTCAGTAATCGGATTCGACCAAGATCCTCCTGCTATCCACTGTGCCCCCGACAGGCAGGGCCCTTCTCTCCCGACTCTACCTTAAAGTATTAACCTAGCACCCCTCAATTTCTGGATAACAAAAATAAATATCAAGTTCCGTACTTGCCGGATGGATAGAAAGGGATTCTGAAACCCTCCAAAATTGGATAATAGATGGTTCACATAAATGGTATCTAGTCATTGAGAGTTCTATGAAATACTGTAATCAATTTGACATATTTATTGTTGATCGGACGGTTCAAATTATTTGAAACAGAATAATAGATGGTCCAGATCAGTCACGCCCACTCAATGAGAACTCTGTAAAATAGCACAATTAATTTGAGGCATTCATTCCTGATCAAACCTTTAATTTGAACTACCTAGTTATGTCTTATCTAGTAGAAAATTTTCTATGATGTGAAGTTCTGTGCTAGGAGGGATGGCAGAAAGGAATATGAAGCCATCCAACCTAGGGTAATGGATGGCTTGCATCGATAGCACCCACTCAAGGATAGCCCCTTAAATGCCACAATTTATGTGAGCGATTCATTAACAATCAAATAGTTCGAACTACCTTCTCACACGTCTCCAAATAGAAAGCTTCTTATGGAAGGTCGGACTCATTCCAAACCCTAATTAATTCATGTGAGGTTACATCATGATCATTGAATGAATGATTGAGATCTAAGTACCATTCAGGTTCAAAAAGTTGGTGTTAAATTTCTCATAAAAAATTTATAACTTTTTTCAAGAACAGTCTGAGAGGCTCAATCTTTCGATCAAACACTACAATTGTTAAGGACCGCAAAAGAGTTGCGCTAGTGTTATTACTATACCTTTAGAGGAAATTGCATGTACCCGCATGTATTTTCAAGAAATCTCAAATTCTTTCATGTACCTTTTATTTTGGCTAATTCTCACTTGTACTATGAAATCATAGCAAATTATCACCCCACCCCCCCCCCCCCCCCCCCCCCCCCCCAAGAGGACCGAAAATGCTCATATTAGTACATGAGGACAAAAAAGTCATTCCACATACATAGAATCAAGTGAATCAAAGGGAAGTGGTAATGTACATCAATTTGATAAGGGGTGGAGACTGAATTTTTAACTATAGAGGTCAGAAAAATGAAAACAGAAGTACGGAGGTCAACCGTAACAAAATTTTCACTGAAGCAAAGGTGTCAATTGTCAAGCGCCCATGACATTTTCAGTACTTTAAGTATAAATGCAAGTAGCAACTAACCGATGGGCTTTTGAGTAAAAGTGGGGTCAATTGACCCTCATTCAGTACATGTCAAAACCGCCCCGTATTTGATAGTACAAATGAATATTTACCAAAAATAAGGATATATGTTTGAATCTATAATTTCTTGAAAGTACAAATGGATTATGGTATGACACAATTTTTCTCATATATTTATTCACCATCTTTATAATTTTTTTAGAAATCTTGATAATGGAAAAGAAAGGACATTTCATGTAGTACCATGTTTTTGTTCCCATTGCAAGTGCTCACATGACACACTTCAACTTTTGTTAATTGCTGACAGCCACTCAAATGTGTGTGTGTGTGTGTTTTTTTTTTTATTTTCACTGACATCCTAAGCAAGGGTGATAAGCAGGAGAGGATGAGATAACAAATAGTAGCAAGTAAAACCACACTTTTTGTGTAGTGACTTTTGCAAAAGAAGGTGAGAAGAAAAGAAAAGAAAACAAAAAACTGCACAAGATCCAACAACTGGATCCAAGTGCTATGTGGGCTATTTGCTGTTTGAGCTTTGCTTTTTTCTGGGAGAAAAGCTGGGATCAAAGGGGACATGGAGCATGTCAGGCCAGAGGCATAGCCACCCCACCCATCACCATGTATGTATGCATGCATGCATGTATGCACTAGGTCAGCTTTTCTTTTTTGGTCTTAGTGCTGTCCACTTAACTACTACTACTAGTCTACCACTTAGTACTTGCTACTAAGCTACTGTTGGGGGTATATCAGGTAAGAATTTTTTCTTGCAATAAAATTTTGAAACGATGATATGAAATCCCATAAATTTCTAAGAAGTAGGAGTGTTACAAAGTTACCTATCCTTATCTGATATAACTTCTTAACTTCACATAATGAAATGTGTGTCGAAATAATAATTATGGAGAGAATAGGTGATCAGATATTTTTAAAGAGTTCACCTTTCAACTTTGGTTGTGAGTCAACGGTTGAAATAAAAAAAGTGATGTGACTCAATGTGAAGACTTGTTTGAGAGTGATTAATAGAGTTAAGTAGGATGGGAGAATACGAAATTATAATTTGAATTATCTGATCTGTGTGGGAATGAATTATATTTATCAAATTTAACTATGGGACGTTAAGAATGCTAGTTTCCAACAAGATAGAAATTATGTTAGTTTTCTATGATCAAATAGATGATAATTCTTGATATATTGATAGAGCGGTTTGGATCATGAGTTCATACACTTCGATTTTAATAACTCTACTACTATAACAATACATCCAGTAATATTTGATCTTGGGCTGGGGCTGGAGGTCCTGTCTTTTTGGTCAATGATATATGCATCATGGGCTTCCACTATTGCCCAGCAGCACCCCAATGGAGGAGCCTTTGGCCACCATCAACCTCAAGACAAGGATTTTTGCCCACTTCCCATCTTGGCCTGTTCACCTTCTATTACATCTGCATACATGTGCCGGTCATTCAAACAAATTTTGTTGGCCCAGAATGACGACTGTGGTGAAACAGGAAAAGGCGATTAGTATACACGAGTATGACAAATGTTTCATTACCAAAATTTACCTACAAACTTTTACAAAAAATCGATCTGCACCCCTCACGACCAATCGCACCTCGATCCACACCCTCCATATCCACTCACAACCAATACACACATGTGCATCCATCTTCTCTCATCTGGTACATTGCATCCAACATATGCTGGTCTTTTTTCACTGGTTCAATGGACCACAAAAGCCTATTCTCCCAGCTCATTGCATTCAGCTTTGGACCAACAACAAAGAAAGACACAGCCATTGACTATTGTTTTGTGTGTGTGCGTGTGAGTGAGAGAGAGAGAGAGAGAGATACGAGATGAGGAATTTGCATGCATGCATGATTTTCTTTGGCTGATAAAAAAGAGTGTGGACTCTTGAGGTCGACGATGTGATGGGCTACATCTGACTTTGCATGTAGAAATGTCAAGTTGTACCAGGACAAGACAGAAAACACTTGTTATAGGAAGTCGTGTTAATTTGCTTAGGGGTAAGTTTGGATATGACATTGGAGGGGGCCTATGTGTCCATCCATCACGGTAGATTGGAAAATAAAGATGACTTTACCTGCCAATTAATCTACCCATTCCATGCCTTAACAATCAACGAATGAATATAAATTTAATATAAGCCCTTTTTTTTTTATTATTTTTCTTCTTTATGTTTACTTATAAAATTTTATAAGGTCATCTCTAACACCACAATTAGATTGATATTATAAGCCACGTATAAGTCAACAAGGAGATATAAAGCTTTATAGAGGAGAGAGAAACACTATAACAAACAACAAGTGGTGAGGGGTAGGTGCGGGCTCCCCCCGTGTGGCACCACATGTGCGTGCCCATGTTGTGGTTTGTGGTCCCATTGTCTCATGTGCATAATGTGTATTTCCTGTTAATTAAATTTGCACGTCTCACATTGCGCCCCCACATATGCATGTCCAGTTTTTGTCGTTGACTGGTAGGTCCGACTGAAGTGAGGAATATTTATCAATCTCACAAGTTTGGGGTGTTGCATCTAGGCTTTTTTGGTTGATTTTGATTATTGATGACATTAAGTATCTTGGACTAACTGTGTCTTTGAGCTATTTGTGTTAGAGATATGCCCTAGAGCAATGGTTATTTGATACTTATATGATTGACTCTAGTGCAAGTGGGAGATTGATAGAGATATACCTTAGAGAAAATCATGGAGATGATTGTATCATAATATATTTATGAATTTTTACAAATAAAATGTTATTGCATTCCTCGAATAAAGTATCACTTTTATTGGTCAAACAAGTATATGACTTGTTCGTAGAATTCTTTATTATGATATATGAATTGTCGGCATTATCAGTGATACTAATTCTAAATATCTCTGACTTTCGGCATTTCATGGACTAATAATGCAAGATAAATCAATACGATCATTGATTGATAATCAAGTTTCATGGACTATAGATATGGGATATCAAGTCAATATCGTATACACATGTTGGAGAATATGTTGGTTGTATTGACCCATCTTGAGATACTGTTGAGATTTTATGTGTCATCAGTTTGTTTTTAATAGTTATTTTGGTTTATCTTTAGATCTAAGATCATCATGGTTTCATACATGCGTAGTAGCATACTTGGTGTCATCAACCACTACTTTTAACCGAGTAGTCATAAAAGTGACATACAAATATGTTATAAACCATGTTGTTGAAGGTGAATGGTCGAGATAGAATTTGTCCTTCTCATATCTTGAGAGAGATATCTCTGGGCCCTTTGATGTAATTGGACTAAGAAAATGCATGGTCGTGCCGAATATAGTTGAGAGTCAACTATGGAAATGTTAGTCCATTACAAGATTCGAAATAGACTCCTTGCACAGGTCAGTGGGAGGTGGTGTAAAGGCTAGCATTGTAATGACAGGATCGGAGACCATGATTTATATTAGATTGAATCTAAAAGATTTGGTACATCTTTAAAAATATCATCTCGGGGACTAAAGGAAATCTTAACTAATCAGATTGGTTCAGAAGTTGGGATAATATGATCAATCCGACGAGATATTCTATGGAAGGATATGCTGATTCATATTGAAAATCGTCAAAAATTTCCAGGGGGGCGCCACCCCCACTTTGAACCCCCCCCCGCGAAGGGGGCTCCCCCTTCGAACCCTGCTGAACATCACTGTTAGGCTTTTACTGTTTTAGGCCACTAAGGTGCATGACAGGATGGGATTCTTTTCTTAACTTGTTTTTGCAGGAATTTGTATGAGAAGTATGGCCCTTATGCATGTTTTTGTGATATGATCATGTGATTATCACGATCTGCGAATCGTTTATTTCGACCATGGGTTATATGTATAACGGCCTGCATGCCGACATGTGTAATGATTGTCACTCTTATGTAAATTCATATCTAGCTATTAGTATAGTAGTCTAGAACCTCCAGGATTTTTCAAGCATGGTAGACTGGACCCATGAAGATGGAGATGGAGATCACCATATTAAAGGTTCATACTATCTTATAGATTGATTAGATCATCAAATTGATGATTATTTTCGTGCATATGAATGATTTGTCATGTTATCACCCCTTATAAAACATAAAGATTATACTTGACAACCAGAAGATGTTAACTATGGTGTCTAAGGAAAGAACACATCACAAGTTTTTTTTAGTAAGACCCGCTTAACGCTTTCCTTCATGGTGTGAGCGAAAACAATTACGGTTTTTTCTGGCCAAGATTACTGCCAACGGAAGTTAAATATAGTTGCAGTTGGGTCTGTTAGATCGTCTAGCTGATGATTGTTTTGATTGTTACTTGAAAATTCTAAACATTGTTAAGTCCATAAAATTAAGTTGTTTTGATGCCCTTTTCAATTGTTGCAACTGTCAAAGCCTCGATCGTTATTTGATAGGCTTGACAAATCAAGGTACCATTAACTATCTTGGTAAGGTAGGATAAGTGTTGGACACTTATACGCATATAATTGGTTTCACTTAACAAGGCTATCAAAACGGTTTTGGGTCTTGGGCATGGTGTTGGGAGCCGGGACATATTGATGTCACCCAACAAACAAGTGTCATATATGATATGATTAGCAAAAGTTGCTTACCTAAATAACTAGGTTTCTAGCAGTGATGTCAAAACTCACTAGGACTTAGTGAAATATGGATCTTGACCCATTATATATGTCATTCTAGGGACTATATTTTTAAACATATAGTGGAAGGTACTTTTATTAAGTGTTAATAGAAGATTATTCATAAACATGATGTCTTTTGCATATTTTTCTGTTATAGATAATGGCCGATAACTCCTCAACCAGCTTTAATTTGCGATCTATACTCAATAAAGAAAAACTGAATGGAACAAATTTCATTGATTGGTTTCGTAACTTGAGAATCGTTCTCAAGCAAGAGAAAGATGACTATGCTCTAGAATCCCTAGTTCCAGATGAACCTTTAACTATCGCTCCACGATCTCAACGAGATGCTTACAAGAAGCATGTTGATGATGATCTTGATGTCAGTTGCCTCATGTTAGCAACAATGGGTTTTGAATTGCAAAAGCAATTCAAGAACGTCAATGTTTATGACATGAGTGTGGCTCTTCGAAACTTGTTCAAAGACCAGGCAAGGGTGGAAAGATATGGGATTACCAAGAAACTGCATGCCTACAGACTGGCAGAAGGAAGCGCAGTTAGCCCTCATGTAATCAAGATGATTTGTTACATTGAGAGTTTGGGTAAACTTGGTTACCCCTTAGCCGAGAGTTGACTACTGATGTGATTCTCCAATCGCTCCCTCCGAGCTACGATCCTTTCATATTGAACTTCAATATGAATAATCTGGAGAAGACTCTACCTGAATTGCATGGGATGTTAAAGATGGCAAAGCAGAACATCAAAAAGAATCCTGACAATGTGTTGATGGTTCAAAAGGGAAAGAATTTCAAGAAGAAGGGTAAGGAAAATGCTAAGGGCAAGACAAGGCTAGAGATGAGAGCTCAAGCAGCCAGCATAATCCCAAAGGAAAGTCGACCAAGCCTGGCCCTACCGTTGCTTTTGAGTGCTTATATTGTAAGGAATCTGGCCATTGAAGAGGAATTGCAAGAAGTATATGGAAGATCTGAAAAAGAAGAAGGGAAGTGGGACTTCCGCTTCAGGTATTTATGTTATAGAAGTCAATATGGCTACTTCTCCTTATTCTTGGGTATTTGATACTAGTTCAGGAGCTCATATTTGCACTTCGATGCAGGGGCTTAAAAGGAGCAGAAGTTTGACAAAGGGTGAAGTTCAGCTTCGCGTAGGCAATGGAGCAAGAGTTGCCGCTTTAGCTGTTGGAACTTTTATATTGGCTTTACCTTCAGGATTGATTTTGGAGCTTAATAATTGTTATTATGTTCCTGCCATAAGCAAAAACATTATTTCTATTTCATATTTGGACAAGAAAGGCTTTGAATTCAGAATAAAGAATAATTGTTGTTCATTTTATTTGACTGTATGCTTTATGGATAAACCAAATTAGCGTATGGGCTTTATGTTTTAAATCTTGAAGTTCCTATTTACAACATAAATACTAAAAGGCTCAAAACAAATGATTCGAATCCAACCTTTATATGGCATTGTCGTTTAGGTCATATAAATGAGAATGCATCATGAAGCTCTATAAAGATGGATTTCTAGACTCATCTGATTTTGAATCATATGAAACATGCAAATCTTGTTTACTTTGTAAAATGACAAAGACACCTTTTACCGGTTCAGGTGAAAGAGCAAGTGATTTATTGACCCTTGTACATTCTGATGTATGTGGACCATTAAACACTATGGTCAGAGGTGGATTCCAATACTTCATAACTTCCACTGATGATTTTAGTAGATATGGTTATATCTACTTAATGAGGTATAAGTCTAAATCTTTTGAAAAGTTCAAAGAATATCATAATGAAGTACAAAATTTTCTTGCCAAGATGATTTTGGTCAACTGTCAGGTCCACGTTGGCTCCGGCAGGGCAGAGCATGGCATGAGAGTCGCTGTAGTTGGTGATAACGAGGTAGTCGCGCATGAACACGGGAACTACCACCATAAACCTCATGAAGAGGCGAATCTGGCTCCCAAGCCCGCACATGCACAGCGGGTCAATGGTGCGGCCGCACCAAGCGTCTGGCACCAACTAGTCCACGTGGGTAAAGCACCGCAATGGCACCTCCGATCACGGGTTCTCCTCCTCCTCCATGCTCATGTTGGACCACATCATCACGATCGCCTTTCGCGGCCACCTTCTCGCCCAGGATCACGTGCATTTGCTACCTGCACAGAGCCTACACCTGCCAAATGAAAAAAGAACTCATCGACCGATTAAATCCTGCCAAGAAAATATCAATACAAGCAAACAATCAAAGGACGAAAAACTTACATTGGGCCACCGAGGCTGTTGAAGACGGCGAAGAAGTGCATAGGAGATTCGTCGGCCCAGACACAAAGAGTAGGGAGGGGTAGTTTGGTCATTCTCAAAAAAGCTCTCTCAAAGTTATTATTTTATTGCATCAATGGAAATACGTAGTGATATTAAGTAAATTCACATGATAATAATAATAAATAGTAAATACCACCCCAATACAATGGGATATAGAGATCAATTTTCCCTTCTTATTTCAAAGTGAAGGCAGCCAGTATAAGGTGTGAAAATCATATTTGGTTTAATTTGTTTTAATTTTATTTTGTTGTAGTTCCAGGCATAAATTAATGTATGGCGCAGATAACACGTTTGTTTTTTTTATTTGTTATTTGTCAGATTTTTTTTATTTCTCCTAGCATCAGTTGAGTTTTGAACATGAAATTTTGTATACTAGTATTTTACTTTAAGTTAAAAACACATCATTTCGACATTTTTGTCATTAACTTTATGCCTAAATCGGAGTGGTTCACAATTGGTGTTTTACAACATATATTCCCTTGCAGAAGTTGTTTATATAACTTTTCCTCTAAAAAAGGAAAAAAAAAAGTCCCTTATAAAACGTTAACCCACCTAGTCCTTAAAATCAATTGAGTTATTTCAATGTGATATGAAATTGGTGTTGTCATATACCTGTTTTTTTTAAAAAAAAAACAATTTCTATTATCTAAACTACACATTTAAAATTAGATTTAATCTCCACCGCCATTCTCCCCCTCACTTCCTCTTGTCCCTCTTCGTCCTCCTTTTCCTCCCCCATCTTGATCTCCTGTTACTGCTACTTCCTCCCACCTCTTCTCTTACTTGTTGTCTTACCGACACCCACAACTAGCATTGTCTCCATCGCTACGACCCTGTCATTTCCATCGCCCATCTCCCTCGCCAGCCGTCACCACCCATCACCACAACTCGCAGCCGATGGTGTCATCATTGGGCTACTGCCAACAGAAAAGTTTAGGAGAGATCTAGGTGAACTCTAGAATACTAGAACTAAGGGGAAGAGTTTCATCCGACGATGGAGGAAGGTATATACATGTTAAAGTAAATATGTACATGCTAATCACCAAATCCTATGAAATTTGATTGGTCAAAATGACTTTAGAGGGGCACCTTTAAAATTTCTTTTAACTGGTAAATTTGAAATTAGGGCTTGTTTGGCCTGTTGGGTAAGAAGAAAATTTTTGTTGAGGAAGGAAATCTCACTGGGATTTTATATTTGATTGAATTAATATCTCAAACTTGACCAATAAAAATCCCTTTAGGTTTATTGAAAGAATAGTTTTTGGCTTATTTCTAGGAGATTTTATAGGCCAAGTTTGAAATTGTAGTTTAATTACTATAAAATCCCGATAGGATCCCCTTCTCTGAGAAAATTTTTTTCTTATCAAAATAGAGCCTAAGAATTCTAGGAATAAGTCAAAAACTGCCATTCCAAATTAGTCCTAAATGTTTGGGGTGTCTCTTACCCAAATAGCCTTTGGATTCTAATAATGGGTCAAAACTGCTCTTCCAAAAAAGTCATAAATATTCAGGGAAAATTTTTTATATCACTACAAAATTTCATTGTATTGAATTCACTAACGGATGTCTTATTGATATGTGAGTTCGACCTCATCTTGTTAGCTTGATAGACTATAATTTCAGAATTTTTTGCAAACATATCAAAGAAATTTCCTCTAAATGTTTTTATATAGGGGTATAGGCCCAACTCCCTTTTTGCAGAAAATAAAGTTTGCGTGATTGGGCTCAGCCCATAAATTAGACCATCCCATAGTCTCGCAATTTCCGCTACAGTCATGGGGTCTTCAACTTTTGCCTGAAAGAAGTTTGCATGCGACAACTAAGAAATTGTGAAAAATCCTACCAACTAAAAAAAGTTCTACAAAATCCTTACGAAAAAATCTACATCCACAATAACTTCTCGCCATTTATTTGGTCAAGTTTGAGCTTAAATCCAACTTATAAACAGAAACTATATTCAAACGAGAGATTTATTTCAGGATTTATTCAATAAACTTAAACCTTTTCTGAAGTTTGAACAATCAGCTCTTATTGATTTACACTCATATACTCTTGATATGCACCCCCTTCATCTAAAATTTTTTAAAGAATTTTTTTAACAATTTTTCTTGGAAACTTTACAACATATACGGCAGTACTTGCCGGTGAAAAGGCGAGCATAGAATCATGTATGTCATTACATGTATGTCGCATGAAAAAAAAATATTCAACCCTTTTTGCCTGAGAATTTTTGGACTCTGGCTTTTGACATTTCAAATTTTTAATAGGTTTGACTATAGATAACACTGATAGAATGAAGTTTCTGGTAATGCTGTAATTTTTGCTATAGTAAATAAACAAGTGGTAAAACTTCGAGGTTATCTGTATGGTAGCATAAACCAAATCTTCCAAAAATTTTTAAAAAAGCATACAATTTGAGATATTAGAAGCAGAATACTTGTTTTACGATCTAGACTTTTCCATTCTAATCAAGAGAGAAAAGGGAAACAAAAATCTATACACATATTTATAATCATAAATTATAAAAAAATTGATTATATATCACTAAATTTTGATGTTTAATGAAATTTGTTTCTACTTTTTTTTTTTGACTCTTTGTACATGCAATTGATTTTTTTTGTATGATGTTATATATATTTATGACCAACGGATGTTAGTCGATTGTTAAGTTGAGGATAAAGTCATGTAAAATGATCAAAGTTGCCCATCAATTAAATCTAATTATGATTTTAAAGAAAGGAGAATGGTTAGATGCAAATTTTTCAAATTTGAAAAAAAAACTTTCTCTTTAATTATGAGGTTAGCATGGATCTTCTCTCTTTTGTTAAGTAAGGATGGGTGCACAATATTGTCATTTTGTGAAACATATGATATAGTTGTCAAACTCAAATTTCAAACTTCACGACTAGTTGACCTAATGGATTTGACAATAATAACATATAGCATTAGCAAAAAAATTCAATGATATATACCAAAGAGTCTAAAAATCAATGACATGTCGTATTAAATACCAAAATTCAGTGATAATGAATTAAATACTATATATTCATCAAATGAATTTTGACACAAAACACATTATTTCACATAGTCTAATAGTCCACTTATAGTAATCTGTATAAAATGATGAAGATGTACCTAGACAGATCACAATTAGATTTCAAATTGAATCTGCCGGCACAACCACAAAATCTCCAAATGCAAGTACAATCAGTTGACAAAGTCCATGCTGATTTCTATAAAATATCTGTAAAAAAAAATAGAGGAACATACTCGGAATCAACTACAATCAGATGACAACAACAAATTTATAAATCGCAGTTCTATGTATAATCAGACAATTAAAACGTACATTCATATAAAAAGAGATCGTAACATCAATTTATGATCTCTCTATTTTTATGTGTATTGTATTGGAGTATGTGATTGTGTATTTGTGTCTGATGGATTGTTGTGTGTATTATTAATATGATAAATAATATCACTTATGATACTTTCTTTTTTAAAAAATTATAAACTATTTTCATGTGCAAAAATTTCATGGTAGCTAGAAGACAATGTTAGTTCAAGACGCGTAAGCAACGAGCTGAATGGTTCCAATATAAGCGAAGTAGGTGAACATTGTTAGTTTGGAGTACTATATTTACATGTGGCCATTACATGTCGATGGCCGGCATTATCTACATACATATCCTTTTCTAATTAAGGTTGCAATTGATATGTTGCTAGAAACTATATTCAATAAACCCTTTTTTTTTATTTATTGACTTATAAGTTGTAAGATTTTGAGTTTATAATTTTGAGAAAGTGAGGGAGAGGGGTGGGGGATAAGAATAAATCCCAAATAAGTGGGAGAAGTCGAGAGAAACCAGTTATGTCTTATCCCCTCAAATAAGCTACTGTTAGTTTTTAAGTTTTCAAATAATCTAAGTGTTTGGTCAAACTTGAGTTTTTTGAGATGTTGAAGTCCAAATAAACTAAGCCAAACATCCTCTTAGTTCACAAGTGTAGACCCTTGTTTGGTTTGAGGTCAACTAAGTTGACTCAATTTAATCTAGTTAACTTAGGATAGAGCTAACCCCCAATAAGTGATGGAACAAACTGACCCACCAAAGTGTTATTCTACTCTCTCTCTCTCTCTCTCTCTAAAGGATATTGTGTAGGGTTTTAGCCCTCCTATAGGGTGGGTGTTTCCTTTGTCTATCGTATATCTCATTTGGTTTCATCATTTAATTCATTTAAGTTTGTGTTTATGCCACGTATCAATGGGCAATTCCCAACAGTAGATTCAACCATCTGCCTAGATCGAAAAGAGTACGCTCTAAGAGCATCTGTCCCTATCAAAATCTCGGTATATGTCGTCCCAAAACACTCGGCAAAGAACACAAAACACTTGACAAATTTTTCGCCGAGTGTCTACACTCGGTTAAGCTAAAATATTTTCCGAGTGAAAATTTCAAAACACTCGCGAAACATGTTAATCCTGTGTTTAAAGACACTGGAAAACGAAAAAGACCCTTTGTTTGTTGTAATATTCCCTAGCGATTTGCACACAGATTTTTATATCTCAAAAAAGTACATAGGCCGCCGCAGCATCACGCCGCCACCGCCTCACGCCATCGCCTCCTCCCGCTGAACTTATCGAGTGATCGACGCCGGCGTCTACTCGCCACCGCCGCCTCACGCCGCTGCCTCCTCTCTCCGCTGAGGCCCTGCACCGCCAACGTCCTCGAGCCGACGCCAGATCTGAGCAAAATCGAAGGCCGTCCTCTCTCCGCCGAGGCCCTGCACTGCCACCGCCTCGCGCATCGCCGTCAACTGCCGGCCCCGTGCGTCGCCATCGTGCGCCACCCTTTCTGGTCGCTGTCAACAGCCGCCCCCGTGCGCCGCCTTCGACCACTGCCTTGCGTGTCGCAGATCTGAGCCGGTAGCCGCAGATTTGAGCTGGTGGCGCCGCCGTTCCCCGCCCTCGCATGTCCTCAGATCTGTGCCGTTGGTGCCGCTGTTCGCCGCCGCCGCCATCCAGATCTCACCGCCGCCACTGTCCAGATCTCGTCCAGACCGCGATTCACCTCTCGTCGGTAGCGTTTGAAGTGTGGATGAATGGCTTGAGGAAGTGTGGATGCATGAAGTGTGTGTTTGAAATTTGTGATTTGGTTGCGGGCGCGGACAGAAAATTTGGAGATGGAGATATTTTCCTAGTGTTTTCTTTAAAGCACTCGGAAAATAACTTTTTCTTGTTAAGCCATGCAGAATTTTAGAGTGCTTCTTGGTTGTTCCACTCGTATAGTTTAGACATAAAAACAAAAAACTATATTAAGGCTCGTTTACCAAGTGGCCTTGTTATGCACTCTCAAACAATGTTTGCCCAGTGTTTTTTATAAACACTAGGCACAGCTTCAGAGTGTGTATTAACCCACTCAACAACATCCAAGATTCCAATTCCAACATGTATGAAAGTCTGTGGAACCGTTGGATCTTGTATGAATAGTTTTTGATACATGGGGTGGGATGCATCAGAAGTCGTCTGTACGAGATCTGACAACTCTAGAGACTTTTCTATCTGTATAAAGTTTTTTAAACAATTTCATCCTTCTCTTCATCTTCTAACCCACCTAATCCACCAAATAATATTTTACATTAACTAGGTCAGTTGCAAAATAAAACTTCTAAATTAAGCTAAGCTAGCTGAGTCCAATTCTTTCCACTCCAAAAAAAAAATAATAAATAAAAGAAAAAATGGCCTTCTTTCTTCATGTGCAGGCCAACAATTCATACTATCTTTGAACTTTAGAAATCATTGATTTAGTGTAAACCAATATAGAGCTAATGCCTAAAAGATTAGGCCTCCAGCTCTACTCTGCGTGATATGGAAGTGTCCACGAGGCTGTTTGTAAATATACCTAGTTTTCAGTTTTAGGCATGTTTGGGATTATTTTTAGAGTCTTGAAATTTTTGTCTAACTAAACATGTATGAGATTAGCTAGTTTAGTTAATAATGGATTGATGAGTTTGTCAAACATGTCTGACTTTCTCAAACACTTAATTTTAAGACCTGAAAATTTTAAATATGCCGCCAAATATAACTTGTCCAGTTACACAAACCAAACAATCTCCAGACAAATTTTAGACAAATTTCAAACCCATCCTTTTTTTTTTAACAAAGACACAAAACCTAACAATATCTGTCTGACAGAATAACAGAGCCAAATGTGCCAAACTTGGAGCTACATGCCATGCATATAGCCAATAACTTTTAAGAATCAATGATAATAATGTTTAGCTTTTAGCTGGGTAGCAGTCATACAATACCAGAAGAGAAAAATCAGTGCCAATTGTATCCCTTTCCATGGTTTAGACCCTAAAAGCTTGGCACCTAAGTTCTAATTTTCAGTAAATGCAATGTGACAACTATCCAATGGTGCCCTGCTGGGAAATGAAAAAAAGATTATATAGGAAATTCTATAAAATAAATAAATAAATTTATATAATGATTATGAGTTTTGGGGTTCTATATACCTATGTTGAGTTTTATGTACTGACTAACTCTTCTCACGTGTAGATTTTGTTAGACCTATCACATGAACTCAATTGGATTTCCTATATGAAAAATTATTTTGTCTCACCATCAAGACTTTCAATTGCCATAATTATTTTATAAATTACACTCATCAAGTCTTGAACTCAGGTCATTTGGCTTTGATTCAATGTCAAGTTTTATGTATTAATTTATTTACTCAAAAACTTAAGCTACTGAAAAAAGGATTTGTATTCTTTATTTTAGAGAAGAAAAAGGTACACGTCTTTCTCTTTATTTGAACCATGAGATCAGAAATTAACAATCTAGATCAATATATATGGGTGAGAAGTTTCAAATTTCTCATGAAATAGTTAATCACCTCAATTTCTTTTTCATATCAATTTAGATCAATCAAATTCTGATTCATTGATTAAGACTCTGAGAAAGACACTCTCTGTGTTTTCTTCTGTGAAACAGTCCCAATCTAGAGGAAAGAAGATCAATTCACTCATACTTCAATATGTTGAATAGAGAATAATAAAAACTAGATAATATTCACATATCAAATGCAAAATAATTAAAATATAGCTCACGTTTACAATGCAAAAGAAAAGAAAAAATGAACTTTCCTAGGTAGTTGAATGTTACAACAGGAGCAGGTCACAGTCAAGACTAACTGAATAAGATACACATGGATCAGCCTTGCTCAAATTCAGTTGTTGTTGTCAAGGAACTCATGCACACAACTAAAATGCAGGTTTGTTTGCTCCTCACCTATTGAGCAGATATTGGCATTGATCTCAAAAAGGAAGTGTAACACCTGCGGTCTAACACGTTTGGACAGAATTTTTTTTAAATAACCAAAATTTTTTTTTTTTTGGAGGACCGTCATTTCTCTCTGTCTGATCCCCCTCCACTCCCTCATCTCTCTCTGTCTCCCACACAATAGCATTTCCTCTCTCCCTCAAACAAAATATTTTTCCTAATTCAATTATCTCGAATTTTAGCCATTATTTCAGGTTGGTGTAATTTTCAAAATTATAGATCCAACAAAGCTCTTAAAAAAAGATAAATTTCGTTCAAATCTGACCATCTTTTTGCTAATTATTTTTTAGTTACATAATTATTAATTAATTAAATGCTAGAAATATTTTTTAGTTAGGGACGTGACTTAGGGTAGGTTAGAAAATATAGCATTTTGTAGTATTTGAATTTTTTGTGGATAAATACATATTTAGTTTC
Source organism: Pharus latifolius (assembly GCA_019359835.1). NCBI lineage: Eukaryota > Viridiplantae > Streptophyta > Magnoliopsida > Poales > Poaceae > Pharus > Pharus latifolius. The sequence continues at coordinate 23,990,938 of CM033322.1, forward strand.
TTAATGATCGTAATGACCATAGGTTATGGTTATGTTATGTTAGGTCAGGTTAGAAAGTTTACGTGGACAAAATTTTTTTGCGGTTAGGTTAAGTTAGAAAGTTAAATATTTTAGTTTGTATTATTTATTTGTGATTAATAATTTATTTAGCTATTTAATGACCATAGATTATTTTAAAAATATTTGATAGGAATATGTATAATAATGTAGTTTGTTAGGAATATTAAATGAGATATAGTTTTTTTTACTGACCATAGAAATTTTAATATATAATATTGATACTATAGAATATGAATATTTTGATTTGAAAAATATGTTAGACTTATTTTAATAAGAAACCAATAGATATTTGAATTATTCAATTTAATTAAAATGATTATAGATGTTTATATTATATTTAATTTCATCAATGTATTTAGGGAATGCAACAATTTCCTAAATGTCTTCAGGGTAGGTTAATTGCAATTTATTATATTGAATTACATAAATATCTTTAGGATTAATTGGTTAGAGAACATGGTATTGTGTAGCATTTGAATCTTTTGTGAATGAAAATGTATTTAGTTGTTTAATGACAATAATGACCAGAGATTATGGTTATGTTAGGTTTGGTTAGAAATTTTATGTGGACGAAAATATTTTGTGGTTAGGTTAAGTTAGTAAGTTAAATGTTTTAGTTTATATTATTTATTTAAGATTAATAATGTAGTTAGCTATGTAATGACCGTAGATGATTTTAGGAATATTTAATGATGTAATTTTTTAGGAATATTTGTTAGAAATTTTTTATGATATAGTTTATGTTAGGAATATTTCTTAGGAATTTTTAACGATTTAGGTTATGTTAGGAATATTTGTTAGAATATTTAATGATTATACGATTAGTGATGTCGTTACTTTTTTAATGACCATAAAAATTGCAATATATAATATTGATATTGTAGAACATAAACCTTTGAGTTGAAAAATATGTTCATGCATGCATAAATAGATATTTGAATTATTTAATTTAATTAAAACGGTTGTGTATGTTTATATTATATTCAATTGGATAAATGTGTTTAGTGAATGAAGTAATCAGAAAATTTTTGGATATTTTACCGTGACAGTTTAATTCGCGATGACCAGTATAGATGAGTTATAACAAATATATTATGGATAATTTGAACATAAAGAACAAATAATTCATGGATTTTTTTTTGAGTATGTATGGGAGGGTCAAAAGATGGTACGGTTTCTTGATTTTGTTCCACTAAAAGCTTGTGAGTGAAAATAGTTGTGACAAAATCGTTTACAAAACTATATGGACACCAATGGGCGAGAGACCGTTCGTAAATTATTTTCATGGGCAAACAAGAGAAAAATTAGTCCGGCATGTCTCAACGTTTAAGGTTGGGCCAGGACGGGTCTGATTATAGTAGACTCACTAGTAAATCAAGTCCGTATGACTCGACTGACACTCTAGGACAGATAGTACCAGAAAACGATAAAAAAAACTAAGTAGTCCGTATTTTGTTCAGATCTACACAACAGAGAAGAACTACACACAAAGAAGGAACAACAAGAGACAAGAAGGTTCCCCTCTTGCCATATGAAAAGAAAACTGATCCTTGAATGCACCATGCAAGTTGCACCCCTGCTAATCCAATATGGTTTTTGATCCGTGCAGTGTTCTTTATGTGAAAAATAAAGAATCAGATGAGGTGACTGACAAATCCAACAGATTTCTGCACCAATAACCAAACAAACAAGAAACTGGCTGAATCTTTCCTCTTTAATAGTCTTACGTATATTACAAATTTTCTTTCCAAAAATTGAAAAGAAAAACCAAATCCATAAGGCACCACACAAGCGCCTTCTAAATTGTTGACTTCTAGTAAGACTAGAGCGCCCTCCGAGGCGCCGCGGCAGCGAGCCGGACGGGGAGCCGGCGGCTGGTGCCGGAGCCGCCGCAGCTCCGGCACGGTCGCTTCCCGGACCCGGCGCAGGTCCGGCACCCGGTGTCGCCGTCCGACCACCGCGCGCACGCGCACTCCTCCCTCCCCGTGCCGCCGCACATTGCGCACCGCGGCCGCGCGTCCCACCTTGCCGCCGCCGGCGCCTCACCCTCCATGGATCTGTTCGCCATCGCCACGCCAGCCAGCATCCCCAGCCCCGCCGACGCCACCGCCATGACCCCCGCCATTCTTAATCCTAAGTGGTTGTGGTTTCTTGGTTAATTTCTTGGGAACTCCAGGAAGGCAAGGAGGAGATTGGGTGCTTGCTTATGTTTGAGAGAGAGATTTTAGTTGGTGGGGTGTTTAGGGGTGGATTTATAGGAGTTTGGGGGGTCAAAATTGAGGCGAAGGGTGGGTGGGGTTTGGAGGCATATTGATTGATGTGTCGCCTCTCTTTGTTTCTGTGTGCTTTTATGGTGAAGCCGCTAAGTGGTTTCCTTCTCGGCCTTATCGTTTTAACAAGCCGACTATGCTGTCTCGCATGTGCACTCCCACACTCAAATAAGTTGAGTTTGATTTCAGATTCATTTTATGTATATATTTAATTGTAATATTGTGTTAGTTACATGCAGGTTAAAGATAGAGTATGTATTGTCAACCTAATAGATATTATCGTCTGTAAAAATAATTTTTCAAAAAAAAAAAAGGCCTATCTACCTGGCCAGATGGATGATTGAAATTTTTATAGAGATGTTAATTGGTTGGCGCTCTTTTTAATATGTCTAGTTTTTAGGTGTATCTAAGATTTGTATATAACTTTAAGGATTTCTGGTAGATCATACATATATGAGATTAATTTGTTTTATTGGTGATAAGTTAGTCAAGTATGCATAATTATTTTCTCAGAAACTCAATTTTGAATGTTTGTATATAAGATTTTCAAATATATTTAGGCAAGATTCCAAACATGACTCATTTATACACAGTTAAGATGCAAGCCCAAAAAAACTTGCAAGCACCTTTCATGTATGTTTCAAGTTAGGTATGTTTTGAGATGGACGAGAACCAAATAACGTCTTACACTAAAGCAGAGTATTTGTACCTGATTGACAACAATTAAATAGGAAATTTATTTTGGGGGGTTTGAATTCTCCGCACTTCAAGTAAAAAAAACAAAACAAAACATATCTAAGAAAATCATTCAATAATAAATCAACTTAGATGTCGGAGAAGAATATACAAATATTCATATTTCTCTCGTGTTAATTTTAATCGTACAAATTTTGATCAAATAGTACATATATATTCTGAAAGATGCACCAACACTTTTTTTTTAAGAAAGAAAGAAGAATGAACAATTTTTGAAAAGACAGGAAAATGAACAAAGACCGTATATGATCCAAGTCGTCTTGGAAACTTTGGTGATAGTAACCAAAAATTAATCTCCATGATGCAAGTGATTCTATTTGTGTGGTCAAGGCAATTTTGTGATCACTCACTCTGGTCAGCCGTCAGAACGAGCCTGCTCAGGGGTGACGTCGCAAGCACGGATGTTTTAAAATCATCTCACGTGCTCATTTCAACTTGGAGCCTTTCTTTGGCCGTCGGTCAGATTATAATTCCCTCAGCAATGACTCAGTTTTTAATTCCAATTTTTTCTTCTCACCATGCTGTCAGCATCTAGCCTGTCATTATAAATTAGAAAAGAATTTAACTAATGATGGCGTAGAAGAAATCCTGCAATTATTTTATGTGTTTAGTGATGATTTAGGTTTGTGGCACATTAGCATATGATTTATCCAATTTTTCTATGATTTTATAAAATTTATCAACTTCTCAGTGGGATTTTAATTATTATATATGATGTGTTTATCAGTGATTATATCACGTTAGTGTTTAACTAGCACAAGTAATAGTAGTTGACTAGTGAAATTTTAATGAAACAATTTAAAAAAGATGCGTGACTTCATTTTCACAATGAAAGGATGATGGACTCAACTAAAGTATTTGAGAAAAGATGCGAAATTAAATTTCTCATCATATTAGAGGTCATGAGTTTATTTCATATAACTCTTTTTAGATAAGTTGAAACTCTTTTTTCCCTAAAAAGTTTGAAACTTTTGCAATATTTCCAAAAAAAAAAAGTACTTTATAGAAGAAGTAAAATCCTTCCAACAGTGCTCCAAAACATTTACTTCAGTGGGAATGAGATTTTCTATCTTTATAAAGAAAAAGTAGAGATGTGTCTTTCGAATAATCTCATCTGCCCAACGAAAATTCAAATGAGTGAAATTCTAAACTTATTATCTACTTTAATCTAGAATGTTAATTTCTAATTTAACATTCTAAACAAAGTGAAATGCATACAACACCATCCAAGTGGCGTTTGGTTGCTTTAAAACTAGCCAAGACCTTCAAGAAAAGAGTACCACTGGCCAAGTGGCGATTAGCTAAAGAGTAGTCAGTCATAAAGGAGAGAGCTTCACAGTAGTAGTAAACTAGAGTCTTGCTGTGGAAATTTCTAAACAAAAATGACTTGGTCAAGATAATGGGCATAATTTTGTCACCGGACTCTAATTGCGCTCATGTTTATTGTTCAATCATTTTCACTGCAATAAACAGGTAGGGTAGATTAGATAGCTGAAGGGAGACTGGATCAAGAGATCTTCACCAACCTGTGGATCAAAAAGAAAATTTCCACTCATACATGACGATTTTTCTGCAACAGCGACATGTTTAATCAAAAAGAAAATTTCCACAAACATGACGATTCATTTTGACTTCCTTTCAGATTTTTTAAGACAGCATATGTATGATGAATAAGCAGACCATGCCACTGGCTAGTCACCTCAAAAGAGCAAAAACACCAACAAAAAGAAGTGGTGGCGAGCGGTTAATTACTTTTAACTCGGGAGATGCTTAACACAGCTCAGGCATGTCGTGTGGCAAGACTTGTCGAGTGCACTCGACAAGTATCTGTTTGTTATTATATTATACAGTGGTAATAAATTAACAAATCACTCTTAGCACAATTGGCCTCGACAAGCTTTTAAAAAAAGGGGAGTGCGGGATTTGAACCTGGGTTACAAAGGTGGAGAGAGATCATCTCAACCAGTTGGGTTAGAATCTCTTTACTAATTTATTACCACTACACAATCTAATAACAAATAAATACTTGTCGAGCTTTGGGTACTCGACAAGCTCTTTCCCTCGACATGCAGCCTGTCGAGTTCCAGGCTGATGTAGTAGGTCTTTTGTGTAATTTTTTTCGAACTGTGGGTTAGTTTTATAAATAATTATTTTATTTGGGTTATTAATAAAAAAACTCAAGAGTATGGTGTATATAAAAAAAACAGGTTTTAAAAATTATTTTGTTTAATCTATTTGTTTAAGAGATTTTTTTTCCTATATTTGTTATAAAACAACAAAAAATAATAATGGTCCCACAAAAACAAAATCTAATAGGTCTCTTCCCAATGAAACTAACAAACAAAAAATTCTCTAATCTACAGTCTAATTAAAAAAATCTCTAATGTAAACTATCTTTACTGAATTACCAAGAGATTACACTAGAACTAATAGCAATGTTAGTTTTTACCAAACAAGTGTTATGCTTTTTAAAAATACTTTGTTATAATGTTTATTACTGCCTCAACACAATCCCCAACGCAAGCTAAATAAGTGAAACATTCTCCATAGAAAATTTAGAAACCCAAAAATATTTGATGTATAGTTCATTCTACGACCTTTTTCTTTTTCTGACACTGATCTCTCTTACACCTTAACACCTTCATAGATTAACTTTTAGACCCGTTTGAATCGCTGAGTACTCGGAGCAAACTCTTCCCATGATTCTTCTTCCTATTAATGTATTTGGATAAAGGAAATTATCCAAACACATTCCAGATGAATCGGAATCAAACCCTAGCAAACCCCTAATAAGTGGTTCACAAGTCCAGCTAGAAGACTAGAAACAGACCGGTGGTAACTAACTAATTACTAGATAAGTTCTTAGTAATTCAAACCAACTATTAGTTACTTTTCTTCTTTTTCATTTCCTCAAATCTTGGTTGTTACTTTATACAATATTTTAAAATAGCACTTAAGCTAACCCTAATACCAGCCAATACAAGCCATAACAAACCAAACCGATTAAGACCGGCAACCAACCAGTTTCTGACAGTTTCAAACCCTGGGTATGCGTAGCAAGATCATGGTCAGAATTTAAGAACACTCGGTCAAAAGGCGAGCGAGAAAATATCTCTCCGCAACCCCCATAAATCTACAGTTCAACATCATGTTAAGCGAAAGCCAGAAAAATAGTCACCATTAAACCAAAATTCACTATCAAGTTGCTCAGTCCACTGACACAGCATTGCCCGTTAGACTGGAAGAGGTCATATTTCATATTTAATCACAGTCCTCATAAACCACATATAAAGACCCCAACTAAGACAATCACAACTGCGGTCCCAAGGTGCAGATGTAACAAAGAACCCAAACCTACCGATGCCACCAAATCAAAGTAGACATGCACAGATGAAGCAGCATATCTTTTACCAAAATAAGTCCACAGCATGAACATAAAGTATCACATCATAAGACCGCTAACATTAACTGATAAGAGCAGAACGGCGTGCCAAATAAAGAGCTTGTCTTTCGTAGCTAAGGCATCTTTCACAAGCAAGAAGCTGAATAAATCAAATTATGGGGCAAACCATTTGAGCATCTTATACAGGCAGTTTGGTAAAACTGAGTGTACAAGTTCAAACTCCACAATTCAACAAGCCACACTAATAAGCCAGGTAAACCGCTCCTAGATAGCTGCGGCTTTACACCACAAATAGCTGAAGCTTCTCAGTTCAACCACAAAAGTTCTCTCTAACATAATTTTACAAGAAGCTTGAGTCTAAGATAAATCCAATCAAGTCTCACATTAATGCACCAAGATGACACGTACAAGTACCTTCCACAAACTACTTTGCCAAAAGGGTGGATACTATTTGGAATTCCCAGCTTATGAAAGTTATTGCAAAAGAAACTATTGTGAATAATTGACACCCTAAACCTCGACTTGGCTATAAAAAATGGCAAGTTCAGATATAAAACAAGAGGCATCCCATATATAAGGTTCCATCCCATATATAAGCAACAAGCAACGATAAGGAGGATCCTCTAATCTCTTTCTAGTTCAAGCTTGATCAGGAGCGCACTGCCCTTTTTTTTTTTTTGATAGGATCCTGTCCTGTAGTGGCTTCCATAAAACAATAAACACAGAAAAACCTCAAACCAAAAATTTGCTTTACAAACTATTGTTACCACAAAGTAATAGCTTGCTTGCTTGCTGCTTATGGGAAATGAATAGAATGAAAACTATATGCAACTTCGGTACAAACAAAATTTGTTTCTCTATGCAAACATGATATGTATGTGCCTGGTCCTTAGACTGTTTGGAACTTAGGAATTTTGGAGAAAAGCAAAAATCCACTCTCACCAAATATATGGATTTCTCCAAAATTCTTATGAAATTCCTACGTTCCAATCAAACCCTTAATTTACTTGGAAGCTAGTATGAGTGCTAATGATCATAACTATTGTATATGGAGCAAATATTCTGTCCGAAGGTACTATGTATAACTATTTGTACAATGTTGAGGTGACAAAACGACAATCTTATCACATTGAATTGCAGGCACCATGTATGCTTGGTTGGAGCAACTCAAAATGCAACTGCATCATATTTGATATTTACTTAGTATCCCCAATTCACCACTCAAGCATCCCAAATCTAGTTTTAAAAATAGAGAAAAAAAAAGAACCCACATGCGCACCCCAAAAAGAAAAGCAATAAATACCCTTTTAGACAGACCCCTAGATGAAATCATCTTCAAAATGATCAACATCTGAATGCCTACATAGCAAAAGAAATTGTTTGATTAATTGTTAACACCTCATCTATTATTTCCCCTCCACACCTCCAAAACAAGACAGCAATCAACGACACCCATGAACAATGCCTATGAATCTATAGAGGCAAAGCCAGATGACTGGTATCTCCAACATAATAGGAAGGAACCTCATGCCAGTTTGCATGATAACTTATCAATTTCTTACACCTTGCTGTTGTGTCCTTACGTTTCCTCCATATGTCTAGAACCTATTCTTGACTAAGTGACTGATTTTGCAAACCTTCAGATGAGCTCAAAACATACGGGTGTTTCAGTATGCATCTTGAGCACAGCCTCCAGGCTATTGACTTGATCGGCATGTCGAGATGTCCTATTTCACTTGCAAACAAATATAGCATTAACATGTCAGATAAATAACAGCAATCTAAGTCAACCATCCCGATATCAATGACTTTGCAGCTTGGCAGGTATGCTTCAATACCCAGATGCACACATCAACATACAAAAATATAAGGAAAGATAAACTTGTTACTGTTTGTTAGTGGAAAATGTAAAGAGAGGAATCAAAATTGAAGAATTAGAAGGTTCCACAGTGAATAATTCACAACATGTCAATTATACCTGATAAGCAAGCACTAAAGACTCTGGCTGCCTGTGCCAAGCTGTCAAGGGCAAACTGTCAAACAACTTAGGGAAATATGTAAGACAGAAAAAATTGACAAATCCAACTAAGGCCAAAGATGCATTTTACACAGAGCTAGTAATCAATCAATGCACATTGGAATATTTTGACTTGCAATAAAAGAAAGGGAAAATTTCTTCCATGCACTATAATTGTTCATTAACCATCTTAGATCAACATAGTAAAATGATTTAAAAGATGTCAAACAAGTAGACACATGCAATGCAAGTTGAATATGCAAAATTAGTTAAAATCCAGTAATGTAACCACTAAAACATCAATGACTCGAGAAAAAAAAAACCAATACACTTTGTTGGATACATCATGGCAACGACGATGGACAGGCATGAGTGACAATGGATGGTGGCCAATGGCAATGATGGGCACAGCACAACAATAATGATGGACAGCGGCCATCTGCAACGATGGATAACACAGCTTTGGATTATCGGGGAAGAGCAATTAAAAGGAGGATGGAGTTTTAGAAATTTGCATCAATTGAGGATTAATCCATCAATTAATGCTGACCTTGGGATTTATGATCAATGGTTAATATCAATTGCAATACAGCCTAAAATGGTAAAGGGGGCGCCAAGCTTTGGAAATTTGCATTGATTATGGGGTGCCAAGTTTGGAAATTTTTCATCAATTGAGGTTCAATCTATCAAGGAATGCTGGCCATTGGATATTATCAATCAACAGGTAATAATATCTGGAATAACACCGAATATGGTAAAGAGGGGAGAGGTGATTATAGGGGTAATGAGTTTGGAAATTTATACTGATCGGGAGTGAATTCATCAATTGTTGTGGGCTATTGGAATTCACAAATCAGTGGTCAAAAACTTATGTGGCCAGCACAACAAAAAAGAAAAAAAAATGTCAATTCAACTTGCAACTTCAACCATTAGATGGGACAAATGCAACGGATGAAACTCAATAGCAGAGAAAAGTGCAGGAAATAAGGAAAATTGAAATTTCAAAATTCGTACTTTGTATAATAGTATAGACAGCAATGACCATGTGGCAGCAAGGCTTTCTGGTCACCAAAACTACGAGGGCTGCCAAAACTTACCAGATTGGGGGGGAAAGAAGGAAAAACACCACTAATAAAGGTGAAAATGAATCGAATGTAGCTCAAGGAAAACAAAGCATTAAAGTAACATCACATGGTTAATCTCAAGTAACTACAAGAATAACATCATAACAAAGACATTAGTATAGATACCAACCACCATGCAGCAAGGCTTTCTGGTTACCCGAATGATGAGGAGTAGAGGACTGCCAGCACTTACCAGATTGAGGGGACAAAGAAAAACACCAATAATAAAGGTGAAAATGAAATGGATTAGAGTCACAGACAAGAAAGCATTGATAGTATAGATACCAACTACCATGCAGCTGCAAAGCTTTCTGATTACCTGATCGATGAGGACTGCCAGCACATAAGAGATTAAAAGGTTACAAGAAAAAACACCAATACAAAGGTGAAAATGAAATGGATTAGGGTCACGGGAAACAAAGCATTAAAGCAATATCACATGGCAAATCTCAAGTAATGACAAGAATAATATCATAACAAAAGCATTAGTAAAGCTCTCCTTAAATAGTTCCTGAAGATGGATAAAGCAAATGTAGCAACGCCCGCTGAGCCAGTAACACTTAAGGTCCTCAATCACGCAACCTCTGCAATGGTCATAACAGCACAGCAAGGTTAAAGATGTGAGTCCCAAACTTCCAACAAGAAATAAATCAGGTTGACATTAGCTCCAAGAAACCTCAAGCCTGCCAAAAGAATTGAGAGAGAACCAAACAAGTTAAATAATGCCAACATTCTGCAAGAACAACAAAAAAACAAAAGCACATCTGAAAAGTATATGATGATCCATTGAAGCAGGTTGGTATAACCACACTGGATGAGAAAATTAAGTTAAATACATAAACGAAACACTTAAAGCTACTTGCCGAATCTATATATGAAAGGGTAAAAGATAATGTCAGTAGCATTAGTTTTCCACCCAATCAAAAGAACTAAAAGCAACAGTTTATATGAAAAGAGAAGGCTGTCCTGCAAAGTTCGAGCTTCATAAGACTTTCTTACCAGCTCTAAACAAGCGAGGCATGAGTTAGTCCTGTTCTCATTAAAAGAAAAGGAAGATAGAAATGAATATCCATGTGAAACGCTACTTGAAAATTGGCAATAGGTACAAAATGGTTCAATATACATCAATTTTCCAAACCAAGCATTGTTACTACCCAAAAAGGAAACAAAACAAATTTTACTGTTAACACTGCATATAGTCAGTTATCATGTACAGACTTAAACATGTTTTGTTAGTACAAATCTCATCAGATGGAATTTATTATGTTGGACAATAATTATTACCAATTCACATGTAGAGTTCAAAATGGCTAAAAATTGTAAAGCTTTTTTCCCCTAAAAGTATGTAAAGCAATGAGGTAGAACCAAGACTGAAGCCTGACCCAAAATAGAAGTAATGTAAACAGTATGTGCTATAATTTATGTGGCTGAGTTTACAATACATCAATACCACCATAATATGAGGACCTGGAGTAACCAAAAGATGACTTCCTAATTATGCAGAGACACACCAAATCATCCTCAAGAGTCATGATTACCTACCTTAGACCCTAACTCTACTGCATGTGATTAGTAGAACAAAAAATATCATGTTTAGTAAGTTACCTTTTCCCACAGTTGGAAGAATCCCCTTAGCTTGGCTCACATCACTTCATCTCTGACATGAACTTATCATACTCTGCATCAGCACCGTAGGTAGCAGGCTGGTCGGTGGCAGTGGACAAAGGCGGCGGTGGTGGCGGAGGAGCGGAATTGGTAGTCCAAGGTGCACTAGCAATGCTCTGAGAGGGATCAACACTGGATGGTGGTGGTGGCGGCTGAACTGGTGTCACCGTAGGATAATATGGGGCATAACCATAAGGCGGTGGAGGGTACATGGGTGGAACATTTGGACCACCAGAGGTTCCATATACTGGAGCTGGGACAGGCTGAGCGGGTGCACCAGAACTTGGAGGCGTTACACCAGGAGGGTAGCTCTGTGCTCCTTCACTTGAAGGAGCTGTTTGTGGGGCAGTGCCAGGAGGAGGTACCGGGGCTGGTGGTGGTGGGTAGTGCACAGCATATGGAGGGGGGGCAGACTGGCCAGGCGCAGGGGGCACCGGAGTGTACATGCTAGAACCTGGTGGTGGCGGAGGGTATGAAGCATATGGTGGTGGCTGCCCCCAAGGTGCTGCAGCATAGCTCCCAGGCGGTGGAGGTGGTGGAGGAGCCCCCATGTAGGGCTGCGAGGTGTAGCCACCAGCAGCAGGATCTGATGGAGGGTATGATGGCGGTGCTGGTGCTGCTGGTGGGCCAGGAGGCACAGCTGGCTGCGGTGGCTTGCCTGCAACCCTTACTGCAATAACTCTCCCTTCAAGATGGTAACCGTTCATAGCTGCAATTGCTGCATTGGCCTGCGACACATCTGAATACTTCACAAACCCATACCCCTTGCTCTGCCCGGTGTTCCGGTCCTTGATCACCTTTGCCATGACAATCTCCCCAAATGATGAAAACAAGTTGATCAATCCTGCATCATCCATCGTTGGCGGCAGGTACCCAATGTACAGATTTGTCTCATCATACTCCTTCTTGATCCCATTCACCCCAGTGGCTACTGCACCCCCACTGGCGGCCCATGGTGGGTTACTCCCACTACCTACACCACCACCACCGCTGCCGCCACTCCCACTCCCTGCAATAGCCAACATCGGACCACCAGACTTCGTCATCGACTCTGGCGCACTCCCACCAAGCTCAGCCAGGAAGTTCTGGTACTCATCGTCCATCTTCTTCCCTGCTGTACCCTTAACCGGACAATCGATTGTCGGGTGCCCTCCATCCCCGCAAATCTTGCACTGCACCTCACTCTTAAACGTTGTTGTCCGGGCAGGGCACGCATACTGCCGGTGCCCAGGCTCCCCGCAGATCCTACAAAACTCATCGTCTCTAATAGTCCCATTCAATGCAGCGAGCTCCCGCAGCTGCTGCCGCTTGTGCTCGTTCAGCACCTCATCGACCGGAGTGAGCAGCTTCTCCACCATGCCTGCAGCAGCATCGAGTGCCTCCTGCGTCTCAGCCTCGACAAGCACGTGGAGGTCCTCATTCTCGCTGGGGTCGGGCTTGAGGTCCCGTTTCTGCAGAAGCTTCCCCTCCTTAACACTCCCCTTACCGCGGATGACGATCTTGGCACCAGTCTCCTTCTCCATGCGCTTCTGTGTGTTGCCGCGGGGGCCAATGATGAGTCCGATGAAATTGTAGCCAGGGTACTCCTTCATGGGGATGTAGAGCTTCTTCTGCAGCTTGGGCGGGCGGTAGTCGGCGGGGGGCTTGAAGGCGGGGTTGCGGCGGATGAGCTGGGAGATGATCTCCTGGCGCTCGCGGTTGAGGTTCTCGCGGGCTCGGTACTCGCGGGTATTGATACGGATGCCGAGGTTATCGTAGACAGGCTCCGGCGACGGCGAGCGGGCGCCGTCGGGACGGTCATCGAGGGGGAGGCCGGACTGGAGGAGGCGCGAGATCTCGAGGAGCCGGGCGTTGAGGGCGTGCACCTCGGGGTCCATCTCGGCGGCGAAGTCCTTCATGAAGTCCGGTAGGGAGATGGCAGGGCGGGGCTCCTCCTCGGCCCACCGGGACTTCCGCTTCCGGCCTCCGCCGCCGCCGCCGTCGGAGTTGGCGGCGGCGGCGGCTGAGTCGTCGGATTGCTCCCAGCGGGTGCGGCGGCGGCGGCGGGTGGAGGAGTCGTCGCCGCCGTTGGAGGGGTGGGGCTCGGAGGAGGCGTCGCGCGGGGGGTCGGAGGAGGGCTCGCGGGAGGGGGAGCGGGCTAGGGTTTCGGAGGCAGCCATGGGAGGCGTCGTCTACTCGACGCTGGACTTGGAGATCAAGTTGGGGATTTTCTTTTTTTTTCTCTTTTTTACTCGTGTGATTTGGGTTTGGTTGGGAAGGGGTAAGGTTTTATTGGTGGGGAGGAGTGGTTTGGGCCGGAGACCGACTGTGAGGCGGTTCTGGGATCGGGTCAGGCTGCAATCAGAGTGGATTGGGCCGCATCTGAAAACACGAGGATATATCCGGCTCAAAGAAAATGGCCGAGGCACCCCTTTTTTTAATTTCCTGGCCGCCCTCTCCCCTCATGCGAACTTCCCGCCGCCTCCGCCCTTGCCGTCCTCACCGGCGCCGCCTCCTCTCTCCCCGAGCCACCTCCTTCAAGGGCCGTGTTCTCATCCATCACTCCAAAGAGGCTGACTTGGAATCCGAAGGAGACGGTGAGGGTTCTGGTGAGTGGTGTGTCTCTCTATCATCTATCTCCCAAGTTTCTCCAGTCAACTCCACCGATTCTCTGGCCAATTCTGGTATCAATGAAGAGAGGAGGCAAATTTTCCTTGTTTCTTCCAAACAGCAACTAGGATTAATTTGTTGGTGGGATGCAATCTCAAGGGGGATTTGGAGGATTCCAAAGGGTTACCAAAATCCTGATGGGGATTTCCTTTCCCCATGGAATTATTTCTTCATGCAAACAAGAAAAAAATTTATAAATAACCCAAAGCAAAAAGATAATTTGAAAAATAACCTACACTTTATGAAAATTACAAAACTATACCGCCACCTCATCTAATCGCGTCTCACGACCGCGACAATATGCCGCCGGGAATCTCTCGCACCTGACGACCGCGACATGATCCCAACGCCACTTCTCGCTGACCACGACCGCGAGAAGCTTTTATTCCCAAACCCGTGCGCGACAAAGGCTGGCCAGTGGTCTTTTCCAACTCCCATCCGCAACCGAAAGTTGTTTTTCCTTGTCGCATCTCCCACGCGCGACAGTAACTTCCATGCACAATCTCGTGAGTTTTCGTGTGTTCAGCCAGCTTTTAACCCTCCCCATCCGGTCACTCTCTCTCTTATTCATTTGCCTTCTCTCCCACACTTGCTGTACTGAAAAATTTCTGTGTTTGAGCTAATTTTTCTTCAAATCTGATCGTTGTTTGAAGTCAGTGCAGTTGAGAAAGTTGTAGCTTGAAGAAAGATCTTCCAAACGTGGTAACTTTCGTTGAAATGCGATTATTTTGCTAATTTATGTGCTAACTATGTGATTAGTAACTAAGTTGATGTTAAAAGTTAATATTAGCTGTTATATTTACATTAGATGTTTATTAAGTAGATATTAACTAAATAGATGTTAAAAGCTTATGTTTAAAACACCTCTTCTATATTTATGTGAGTATTTACAGTAGTTTGATCACATTGTTCTTCTGCTTTGTAAATCTTTCTTATGTTAAAGTTTTTGCATGAGGTGGAAAGTTGATGAAACTTGACCAGCAGGTGAATGTGTGTATTTGGTCATTATACTGTAGCATTAATAATTTTCTCAGATTTAAAATGGTCATTGTGTTGTAGCATTATTCTATCATTTTATGTGACTCTAATTCTTTTGACCTAATTCTAAATACAAGGGTTTACTTGAAATTTTAAAAGTTTGTGGGCTACAATTAAAAGTGGAGTCTTGTGTAAAAGGGTATTTTGGTCAATTTACTATTCATTTAGTAAAATTTTAAGAGTATTTTAGTAATGGTCTAAGCACATAATCATGTCTTTATTATTTAATTCCAAAATTTTAATTATTTTTTAAGACTACTTTGTAAAGGGTATTTGTATAAATATTTCCTTCAGTTAAGTTCATGGGTCATTTGGTGAAACATTAGTAATTAGGTTTATTTCAATTTCCCATAATTTTCAGAAGTTTCTCTTGTGCAGTAGTACATGGGTGAGATTCACCATTGTATGCACAAATAATTAAACTTGTGTTTGCTCTAAGATTCTAAGACACTGTAATAGTCAGGTCGAATTCTTGGTCTTGTGGTTCGGAGACCTCGTCTTCTACATACACACAACAGCAACAACCCAACAAATGGCACACAGTTCTAATATTAGTATACTAACATACACACAAGATATAGAAATGTAAATACGAAGTGCAGAAATGCAAGTTTGGATGCAACTGCACTTGATTCTGACTTAATTAGGGTTTCAAATAACCTAAAACATGTAAGTTTTCTACAGCGACATAGCTCAAATTAATGGCCATTTGTTGTGTTAAAATCTATCACAACCTGAAGGTTACTGGAGGTTTTATCACAGTTTTTGTTTGATTGTTGAATTTTTATTGTGTTAAAATCTTAGCATGAGGTAGCACATGAGCTAGAAAATTACTAAGACTTGGCCAGTAGGTAAATGAGGACACTTTGGTGAGTTTATTGTAGCATTAGTGATTTTATCAGGTTTAAAATGGTAATTTAGCACTAATAAAGTCCAAAATTACATGCAAGGACTTCTTTTTAATTTGTAAAAACTTGAGGGCTGCAGGGAAAAATAGGGTTTTCTGACAAAGGGGGTAATTTGGATGAATTACTGTTTATTTAGTGTATTTTTTAAGTTATTTTAGTAATATTCTAGCATACAATCATTAAATTCTAAAACTTTAATTATTTTTGAGGGCTTTCTTGAAAAGGTGTCTTTTATAAATAAGCTCTTCAGATACATAGTCATTTTTGTAACAAAAATTATAAAGTTTTCCACATGGGCCTCCTTATAATCTGATTCTCTTTTTTTCAATAAGGCTTTTCTTTTTATGATGCAATTAATTAAGGGACTAAATTGTGATTATTCCTTTTGCAGTTCAATCCTAAATAGGTGAAACATTAGTAATGAAATTTATTACAATTTTCCATAATTTTTAGAAATTTCTCTTGTGCATAACTTAGCTTTACATTTACGGTTTGTTCTATCATTTTATGTGAATCAATTCTTTTAACCTAATTTTAAATAAATGCAGGGTTTGCTTGAATTTATCCAAATTGCTCTACTGCCTCACATTATAGGTTTCTATATGATCATGCACTCAAATGCAAAAGAATTTGAAAATTAAAATCATTTTAAAACATTAAGAAATTTAGAGCATGAGAACAGACTAGTTTGAGTCCAACTCAGCCAAAACCAACCAAAACCTGATCCAACTAGACCAATTCGACCAATTCCGAGACTAACTCGCTCAAACCGACCAAATCCAAGGCCAATTCGACCAAAATCGACCAGAAACTTCTCAATTCGACCAAAATCGACCACAACCGACCACACACAACCAATTCGACCAAATCGAGTCCTATTCGACCGCTGGCGGGTTATGTGTTCGAATGGAGTGCCTTTTCGACCGCGGGTGCGTTTTAGAATTCTCTTAGGACTTGCGACCAGGACTGAGCTCGTGTAATGTCGACTAGTTGTGTTATTCTTGTCCCTTCGGTTTTCTTGGTCGTTGGAGGGTCAAAACTGGTCGAATTGCTCCCAAATTTGGCAGGATTGTTCCTTGGAACATGATGATTACAACCGTGGAAGAAAATTGTGAAAATAATGAAATGTTACACATAAAAGATCGCATCAAGGGAGTTTTGAGCATGAGATGCATGTTCTTGTTGTTGTTTACCCTATTAGACATCAATCACATTAAAACAGAATGGTGGATTGATGATTCAAATGCCCATAGTGGTTGGTCACCTGTACACCCTTCTTGGCAACATGTAAACCTTGACCTGGATTATCATTGGACAACTGAAATAGAATTTTTTTTGTAGAAATCATAACAATATTAGTTGGTTTTGGAAAAGATGGATGCATTAAATTTCCATTATGATAGTCCAGATTATCCACTTTCTCAATGAGATGGTACAGTTAATTAAGGGTTTTGTTACTGGCTTCACCATACACATTGATTAATTGATTAATATATGATTTACATCATGTTTTCCTAGGACCACCAATTGTTCATATCAGTTTCTTTAGGTTTGTGAGCTACAATTTGTTGCCTGCATCTTGTTGATCCATTTAAGAATATAATCATGTCTTTATTATTTAATTCCAAAATTTTAATTATTTTGTAGGACCTCTGTGTAAAAGGTATTTTTAGAAATATTTCCTTTAGTTCATGGGTCATTTTGGTTTTTCACTTCACGAGCCACCTTGCAATGTAATTCTTTCGTTTTTATTTCATCAAGTACTTTCTTTTATAAATAATTGGCTAAGACTCAATTGTGAATATTCTTTTCACAATTATATTCTTAAATTGGTAATTGGATTTATTTAAATTTTCCATGAATTTTAGATATTTTTGTTGTACATAGTTTAAATTTAGGTTTTGAGCTTTATTTTATCATTTTATGTGACTCAAATTCGTTTGACCTAATTCTAAATAAATAATAGGGTTTACTTGAAATTTATTCAACATTTCATTCAGAATTTTTACGTTTCCTATACATCCCCAGAACATAGAAAGCTTTTGTAAAGCAAAAAGAATGAAAGGGTATTTCAAAGAAACATACGTTTTTTCAACAATATCGTGATGCCTGTTTTGCATTTTGAAAACCGGCATTATCCATGAAACAAATGCTAGAAGTTACAGGAGAATGGAGCGACCAAGAAATTACGTATAAATATGTTGATTATGTTAACTATGTGATTGAAAAATCATCATATGTTTACTTATAATTGTTGCGTAAATATGTTCCATAGGGAATGGAGCAACCCAAAAATTTTTGCATATTTTATGGAGACGGTTTGATTCGTGATGGGCCAAACGATGTAGATATGAGTCATTGCAAATATGTTATGGCCGATTTGAACATACATAACACATCTTTCACGGATCTTAAATTATGGATACTTAGTTTGTTCAGCAAGAGTGTAGAACATGAGACAATTCAAGTAGAGGGGCTCATTGTGAAGGAGACAGTCAACGGCCCATACTGGGTGTTGCGCGAACTGAAAGGAAACAACTCGTGGGGGTCTTTTGTGAGGAGAGTGAAGGACCCTTATGGCGGTTTGGGCAGTCGGTTTGTTGTTTATGTCCAGTTCGGTGACCTAGAACAGCCGGAGGGTGACGTTGGAGCCGACCCTAGTAGCGACGCACGGGCGGGAGAAATGAATGCACTGATTCCACCACCATTCAGGGCTAGTGACTGGTCAGAAGCTTTTTGCCACACACGTGTTGATGTGTGTGAGTTCTTGGAAGGTCTTGGAACTGTGTCCGACGAAGATGATGAAGATGACTTGACCGACTTTGAAGCATCTGAAGACTCTGACGAAGATGATTTCATGACCCCCCAACAATGGATTGATGAATCTGGATTTAGTTCGGTAGTACTGCCGATGGACCAAAACTCAAGATGGTTTTTTGAGCAAAGTAGTATCCAACTCGAGCAAGAGTTTCGAACGAAAGAAGATGTGCAAAATGCCGTGGCTAGATGGTCCCTTGCACTCAACCGACAGTACAAAGTGATGAAGTCTACCCCCAGGTTATACGATGTCGCATGTCTTACACCAGGCTGCGCATGGAGGGTTCGTGCCATGCAACCAAAGGATGACATTGGTTTTGTGGTCACGAGAGTTAACGCCCACACATGTGAGCTTACTGAGGCATTGGACAGCCATAGAAACATGACTGCGGCATATGTAAGCAACATCATCCAGCCCGCAGTGCGGGAGAACGTATCGATAATGCCAAGAGAGATCATCAAGCAAGTGGCAGATCGATGTGGTTATCGTATCAGCTACAACAAGGCATGGAGAGCAAAGCAGAAAGCAATTGAGGACATGTATGGCACATACGAGGATGCATACAACACAGTGGTGCGGTTGCTTCGAAACATTACACTAACGAACTCAGGCACATTTGTGGATATGCTCGATCAAACAGCTGTTGCCCCGAATGGCAATACCATAGAGAACACAAGAGTTCTGCACCGTTTGTTCTGGGCATACCCGTAGTGCATAGAGGCATTCACATGGTGCCGACCGGTGTTATGTGTGGATGGCACATTTTTGACTGGGAGGTACAAAGGGACACTACTGATTGCGGTTGCTGCAGATGCTAACAATCAATTGCTTCCATTAGCATATGCAGTTGTAGAAGCCGAGAGCACGGAAAGTTGGTTGTGGTTCTTGGTGGACGTGAAGCGAGCGGTTGTAAAGGATCGTGAGAAGATCTGCATTATTTCTGATCGACACAAAGGCTTGCTCAGAGCCATTGAGATCATGCAGGGCGCTCCCGATCCACCTTACAAGTGGGAGGACGTGGTGAGCCGTTGGTGCATGCGACACCTTGCAGCCAACCTCTTCACCAAATTCCGGAGCAAACAAATCATGGACCTATTTAAGAGGCTATGCTCGCAGAACCAAGTGAGCAAGTACGACACTATCTTCGAGAAGCTCGAGGAGTTGACACTGAAGTACACAGCTAATAAAGGGTCCGGGGCCGGCGATGGGGATGCTATAAGCAAATTTTCACAGTGGATCAGCGACAAAGAGAAAGAGAAGTGGTCGTTGCTGCATGACGAGGGTGGGGCAAGGTATGGCATCATGACAACAAATCTATCTGAAGTTTGTAACTATGTTTTGAAGGGGGTGTGATGCTTACCATTGACCGCGATTGTGGAGATGACATGGTATCGCACTGCGCAATATTTCAACAACAGAAGCCTTGCAGCCAAGATGCTGGTCGACGATCCATTTAGAACCTTACCGGACGTGGTGCAGGAATACATGAATTTCCGGATAAATAAGGCCCAGACGCACGAGGTGGAGATCATCAACCGATTGTACAAGATAATTTCAGTCCGACTGCGCCAGAAGCGGGTTAACGGCCATCTCAGGGCCGGCAGGGTACACGAAGTCATTCTGGGGGATGTTGCGGAGTGCACATGCAACAAGGCCATGTTATTATACAAGCCATGTTCGCATGTCATTGCTGCATGTGCGGCACTCGGTATAAGCCCATCTCCATACCTTTCTGAGTTCTTCAGCCTTCATAACCTTCAGCAGACTTGGAGTGGTATTTGGAGGGTCTTCATGAAGGTTGGTGATTACAAAGTAATTCCATCCGATGAGACAAGGTGGATCCCACCTTTCAACCTCAGGAGAAAGGGACCTGGTCGTCGGAAGACGCGTCGCTTGCACAATGACATGGACGAATCACAGAAAGCGAGCACTCGAGGTAGAAAATACTCGATTTGCAAACAAGCCGGGCATACCAGAAAGAATTGTCTACATGCACCCGGCCCATCCACCTAGTATTCACACATGTAATAGTAATGCGTAACGAGTCATATGATCGTTCATGAGTTCTGTATTCTGTCGTTATTTAATATTTTCCAATATTTTGGTGGTCCTTTCACATTCGTAACAGTGGATGTTCTATGGATACTCTAATTGAGCCAGAAACTTCTCTATTTATAGTACACTGGTAAACATGCCCAAAAAAAACTCCTTGACAGACTCTTGGTATTGCAATGAAACATTGCACATGAAATGTCATACAAAAGGTGTTTTAAGCGTGATTTTTGCATGTTTTCAGAACTAAACTTGGTAGGCCTGATCCCTGCAACACAGAGAACACAATTGGGAAAGAATCTTGTAGAAAACTTTGCACATAGAATGTCGTATGGAAGGAGTTTTAAGTGTGATTTTTGCACGTTTTTAAAACTAAACCTACGGTAAAATTCTACCAGATTAAGACTTATGAGGTGTCAAACCCAAACTCATTTCTTCGTTATATTTCGAATTGTTATGCTAATGGTAATTAATTTATGCAGAGATGGCTCACGAGGATGTACGGCTTCCAGAGCTACTCAGTGGCAGGTGGGACAATGCTCATCGTGGGTGTGTATTGTCGCAAGGTGGACATCTTGAGCCACTTGTAATGAGGGCTCTCATGGAGTACTGGCCTCTTGATGCGAGATACATCCCTATTCTCGCAGAGGCGGGTTTACTACCGTTTGCTCGTATGCTGCAAACTGGTCATGGCCTCACATTGGATTGGTCGTTGGTCACCGCATTGGTGGATCGATGGCGCCCCGAGACACACACGTTCCACTTCCGATGGGGGGAGATGACGATCACGTTGGAGGATGTGGGTATGCTCCTAGGCCTACCTGCCGCAGGAGCACTCATCGTTCCATCACCGCCGCCTGCAGACTGGCGCACTCAGGTAAACCTTAGGTTCAACATCGTTCAACAGGCAGATCAGATCCCATCAACTAGGCGTGGTGTGCCGCATAGGTTTTTGTTGCGCTACCTTGACTGCCCGCCTGATGCGTTGGAGCATGTTGTGCGCCAACATTTGTTCGCATACCTGTTGATAATGTTCCAGTATATCCTGTTCCAATCTACACATGGGGATACAGTTCACCCATGGTTCATTCCATTGGTGGAGAGCATTGTCGATGCCCAACCAGGGCATGTTCCCCAGTACAACTGGGCCATGTCCGTGCTTTGTGGAACATACCGGGGGTTGTGCGATGCATGTGTCCGGACTGCCCCAGAGTCCGTATTGTCGGGATGCTCCCTCCTGCTGCAACTATGGTCTTGGGAGCATTTTCCAATTGGCCGGCTACGCTTGGATCGACCGGTGCATCCGTACCCCGAGCCTGATGATGTCCATGATTGGGTGGATCGCCCAACCATGGGCACAAGATGGATGCACGGTCGACCGAGATGGTCTGCGAACCAGGTTCGCCGGTGCTACGTCTTGTACCAGGGGGATTTCGATCTACTCCACGAGTCGCGAGTCGTATGGTGTCCGTGGACACCAGATTTCATTGAGAGCATTGCACCGCATGGCATATCAATCATGTGCACAGCGGGCAACGATTGTAGGATGACACGACGTCATCTTGTGTTCTCTCATATGGTGGAGCCGTACTACACGGAGCGGGTGATGCGTCAGTTTGGATTATATCAGCACACCCCACCTCCGGAGAGAGAACGTGACAGGGATCTCCCCAAGGAGGTGCACAGGTACACCCATGCGTGCATAAGATTTGAATTCTGTTTTTCTGTTTCGATACCTACCATTACCTCCATTTTATTTTGTAGGCAGAGTAGGCAAGGAAGGCAGCCCGACAATTGGGCGCACAAGAATAGCAGATGGGTGCCAGAGTGGAACGAGCTTGCACAGACCGATGTAATTGCAGAGGTTCGAGTGTACGATCACAGTACGTACCAAGCGTATCTTGATTAGTACATGCCCCGTACCCGCACGCGTCTTTCTCGTGTGCCTGGGGATAAACCAACACATATACCGCATTCGGAACGTGTGCAATTAGGGTTTGATTCTGATTGGCCGGGCCGGATACATCGCTCAGTACGTTTTTATGATATTTCCCCTTTTGCATCCATCATTTACTCATTTTACTAACTAATACACTATTTGTCTTTCTCAGTTCGACGTTGCAGCTGCCATCGAGCGGCAGAATAGATCGATTTTGTCTAGCATAGCACGCGGAGGTCGCTGGTGCCGTACTGAGTTTACTGGAGCCATCCGTGCGGTGAACACTGCTGCCCGACGAGTCATGAGCGACCTAAGTTGCGGACGTACTACTGACACATTCATGCCAAGACAGTCTATGGCCCGCCCACCAAGCCCAAGGTCTACTCGACCCTCCTTTGCACGCCCCAGAACCTCGGGCACACGTCCTACTCGACACAGCGCATCATCGAGGTGGGGTACTGACACAGCGGGCCCATCTAGCGCCCCATCAATTCTTCCACGCTCATCATCAATGTTTTCTCGTCGCGTTGGATCACTACATATAGGAGAGCCATCGACACATCATAGCCCAGGAGGCAATGATTCCGACGACTCCGACGACCCGGAGGACATCAGAAGAGCTCAAGAGGCTGCTGATAGGACTTTCGCAGAGCAACTAGCCGCAGACGATCATCGTTGGGATCAGCAGGATTTGGACCGGGTGAACCAGCTTTACTCTGCTCCTTGGATGCCTCCGCAGCGGGCACAACCTGCTGAGGGGGCATCTTGGGGTCAGCCGTCGGAGCAGACAATACATGCGCCACAGGGGGCTGAGGCTGAGTGGGTGGCAGAACAGAGGGAGAATGCCGATTGGGTGTCCAACATGCTGGGGATGGATAATCCCTATGCACATTAGCACCGCACGCATGACGAGCTTCAACCGAGTCAGCTCCATGATGCTCCGCCACCCACACAGCCTTCACAACCATTAGGGCCGTCAGACTACTACGGACCTTCTACTGCAGTTGGTCGGAGACCACATAACCCGCCTGATACTTATTCACCCTCGCCTTTTCAGAGAGATAGGCATCACAAAAGAGGGAGGCGATTTAATAATTAGATATGTTAATGGGTCAGCACACCATGGGATGTACTTCTAAATAATATGTACTGATGGTTTGTTTCGGCTTTTCAGTGTGGCGTTCCATCTTTTCAAACAATTAATAATTTTCAAATATCGGACTTCAAATTTAAAATTGGCCATGACAATGCCCATGCTGGGCTCTGTTGCTTAGGGTTTGGGCCCTTCAGAGCCCCGGTTCGTCCAATTTTCATCGTCTTCTTCGTTCTTTATCCAAATAAACTCAAAATTCTTCCAAATTTTGTATAAATTATCTCTGAAACATAACAAACACAATCATGAAGGCGGATTGTAAAAATGATACAAAAATTCGCATAAAATATCACGTCAAAAGAGTTGTTAGCATGAATTTAGATGGAAACTTAGGGCAAAATCTATACCAATTAAGCACTAATCAGAGATTTTCTCATCTTTCAAGGTTAATTATTTGAAATGGAAACGACCAGAGGAGAAGTATAAACGACCAGATGAGAAATGGACAAGGAAAGTATAAAACAAGTTATTATTTTATGTGGCATTACACAGGAAACGACCAAAGGAGTGTTGGATCAGGATGTCGACTAGAGGGGGAGGGGGTGAATAGGAGACTTTTAAATTTTGTTTTTGCAAATGAAAAATTCAGATAAAACAAGTAATAGAAAAAGATAAGAGATTGAAACCGATATATCCCGAGGTATCGGAGACATGCCCAGTCTCCACTAGTCCTCGTTGAAGCACTCAGTCCTTGAGTATAGCTTCAGTATCCACACAGGACACTATATACTAAGGTTGCTCCTTGTCCCCTCCGGAAAGGCGAGCACCAAGCCTTTTACAAGTTATCGCGTCTCTCCGACAATCTCCGATTTGGAGAGATCAGCGATTTCCGCCTCCGAACCGTCTAGGTGAGGGCGCTCACCAAGAGTAATAAGAAGCAAGGTCTACTTTAGACCTCCAATGCACACCGAGAAAAATATCTAGAAATGGGAATGCAAGAACAATATGCTCGATGTGGCTAAAACTCTCATGACTCGATCAAAAGATCAAGTTATAAGTAAAACGAAGAAGCACTAGTGAGAAAGTAAGAAAGGCTGTGTTGCTGTGTTTTCTTGTATTGAAACAGTAGCTCAACACCTCTATTTATAGCCTTTGTGGTCAAAAGAGCCGTTTGAGCTCGAGCTGAAAAATAGTAACTAAGACTGACAGTCAGTCTCACAAACTGACAGTCAGTCTAGTGTATCACCAGAAAGAGTAAAAATAGGATCACAACAGCTCGAACGTTGTGGACTAAAACGGTAAAAAGAAACAGTCCAAACTGACAGTCAGCTACAAAGACTGACAGTCAGTGTCCACAAAATCAACAGTGAAAAGCAACGGCTAAAAACTTTATAACAGCAAAAATTTACTGCCCAAACTGACAGTCAGTGTTTCAAACTGACAGTCAGTTTCAGTTTCAGTAACACAGAGAAAAACAGAATAAAAACCAACTCAAAAATTCTCTGTGGTCGAAACCCATACTGACAGTCAGTATACTCATACTGACAGTCAGTTTAGTACAAAAAATCTGAGACAGAAAAACATGCTCTCTGGAGATTTGTCAGTTTGCACTAACTGACATTCATACTGACAGTCAGTTACCAACACTGACAGTCAGTCTAGTAAAACAGAAATCAGCTCAACAAAAAAACATACACTCTGGAGATTAGTCAGTTTATCAAACTGACAGTCAGTTACAAAGACTGACAGTCAGTTACAAAGACTGACAGTCAGTCTGGATAAAAACAGAGAAAACTCAAAATCCAGAGATCTGATTCAAATGATTTCAGTTTTGTTTTGAAGATATTTTCGAAAAGAACATTTTTGACAACAGCAACAAAAATTAGATCTTTTCAGATCTTTCTCAAGAAGTAAAAACCTCAACTGTTGACAAAATTCAATATATCAAAACAAATTGTCGAAAAACCACAGATAATGATATGCGTGCATTGACCTAGATTTTTCTCGGTATGATTGGAGATGTAGAGAGAACTTGCGTCCCCTCTTTATAGTACGGTTTAAACTAAGAATAAAATCCTTAAACCGATCGATCTTCATGCACCCTGAGATCGGTAAACCTAGAACTACAACATACCTCGATGCATCAGTTTAGTCCAGCAAAAACAATTTCTTTTTGCGTCTTCTTATGCTTTTGAACAACTTATATTGAACTTCAACATCTTGATTACCAGCCCTCGCTTTTTGTGCAGTTGTCTGAAATCTGTAACACTAACTCAAACACATAGTTAGTCCAAAAATACTTATTATCATCAACCATCAAAACACATCAGGGTTAGGCATGAAAGGCCTAGATGCAACAAGGAGAAATTGAGAAAATCTCTTTTCTGTCGCAGTTCCAGAATGGAAAAGGCTATTATCGCATGAAAAAGGCTATTGTCGCGGCTCCAGAATGGAAAAGGCTATTATCGCATGGAAAAGGTTATTGTCGCGGCTCCAGAATGGAAAACATGAGGTCGAAAACAGTATTAAGTTCTGTCGCGGCTCCAGAACGTAAAAGATTAATCTCGCTGGTCGAAAATGGAAAAGGTGTGAATAGCTTACTGTCGCGTCTCAAACCCGCGATAAATGTCTTCTCGCGGCCGACCAGGTTAGTCTCGCAATTTCATTAAACTGTGTGTCATTTCTCAAATTAGTTTTTTGCTTTGGGTTATTTATAAATTTTTTTCTGCAAACAAGGCCTAATTCTAGTTTATAGTCCATGGCTTGTTGAAATTATTATGCTGAGCCTCCTAACAAAAGGAGGTTGACCGGGTCGGTTGTATACACATGGTCATCCAAAGATGATGATGTGCCCGAAGAAGAGGAGACACGGTTGAAAGGATAAGTTGCTGTCAAAAAGAAACGCAGAGGTAAGAGCAAATGCAGGATTCTAAGACAGCAGTCAAATCTGATCTAGAGACATTCATAACTACTCAAGTTGATCAGGCTAAAAAGAAGAAAGACGCAATTAATGTCTCCAGATCTTTGTGTGATATGGGCAAATCTAAGGAAAAAGTCGTCATGTACAAGGCGTATTGGAAACTGATCCAATTTTAACGATGTACAGAGGAAGGAGCATGCGACAATATTGAAGATGCTCAAAGAGAAACTCAATGACACAGATGATAAAGATTTGTTTTTTAGTTTTGCAATAAACTTAGGTGGCCAATTATTGACTCATGTATCTTTGTAATTAATCTATGTATTCTTATTATTAATCTATGAGTCTTTTTATTTAATTTATGTATCTTTTTAATCGAGTTATGTGTCTTCCTAATTAATCTGTGCATCAACTAAATTTAAAATATTACTCTCCAAAAATGATCGTTGGAAATTAACCGTTGGAATCTAGTTATTGGAACCTAGCTGTTGGAATCATAATCTATATATTCGACCCATTCACAAACTTCTCTTCACAATTGAACTTCTCATCTCAAACACCATACCTCTTCACAAACTTCTATCACGACCCCTTCACAAAATGGCATCTAACTTTACCTCCAGTACATGTAGTTCTGAGGAGAATGCCATCAGTAGGATGAAAGAATTTTTGGTGGAATTTTTGTAGGAAGAGGAAGTCCACGATGAATTAGAAGATCATATTATCATTGGTTTTCATGCTCGGTTGGAAGCTTGTTCCTCCAACAGCCGTCGTTGATGTAGTAGTAGGAGATATATTAAGAGCAACCGCAGAGATGGCCATCAACAGCTCATCGTAGACTAATTCTTCGACGAGTCAGTCTACCCCGACAATTTTTTCTGCCAAAGATTTCGGATGAGGAGGCCACTCTTTCTTCGCATTGTCCAAGCCCACGATGAGTCGTCCCTCTATTTCACTAAAATGAGAGATGCCACTAACCGTTGAGGACTCTCCTTTTTATAGAAGTACACAACAACCATGCATATGCTGATATATAGTAACCCTACCGATGTTGTTGACAAGTATGTATGGATAGGGGAGTTCAAGACAATTCAGTGTTTGGAGGACTTTGTAGATGGTGTCATCGACAAGTTTGGTGAAGAATATTTCCACATTCCCATCATCGAAGATATCTAACGCCTACTAGAACAAGAAGATGCCCGTGGCTTTTCGGGGATACTCAGAAGTATTGATTGCATACGTTAAAAATGGAAAAAAATGTCCAATAGTATGGAAGAAACAATTCATTCGTGGAGATTATGCAGTCCCTACTATTATATTTGAAGCATAGCTCCTATGATCTTTAGATGTGACATATCTTTTTCGGTGTCACTGGCTCCAACAACGATATCAATGCGCTCAACCAATCGTCTTTGTTCACTGATGTATTGAAAGGCCAAGCTTGTTGAGTTCACTTTATTCTCGGTGGCCGACATTACAACATAAACTATTGTCTCGCCGATGGTATATACCCAAAGTATGTTGTCTTTGTTAAAACAATACTGCTCTCACAGATGGCAAATGACAGGATGTTCACGCAGCATCAAGAAGGGGTAAGGAAAAATATCGAACAAGCTTTTGGAGTACTGCAATTTCAATTTGCATTGTATACGGTGCAGCACGGTTTTGGCAACACTCAACACTCACTAAAATCATGCGAGCATGTGTTATCTTGCACAACATGATAATAGAGAATCAGTAAAACTATGATGGCAAGAACTATGATTACAACAACCATTCAGATACATCCACCATAGTATGCCGGTAATCCACAATGGGGCTGCGCCTATCTTCGCTGATGTACTCATAAGAAACGCTGCAATCCGTGCTTAACCTACACATGCACAACTAAAAATAGACTTGATTGAGCACTTTTGGCAACATTTTAGAGATGACCAAATCGATGAGTAGTTATCTTGTTGTATTTCTAAGTTTTTTAAAGTATGTTTTAGTTATGTTTCAATATTGAATGCAGTAGACTTCTTTGCAAGTTTAATTTTAATTTAGTTTGCTTAATGTCATGTTCGAATTTAATAAAGTATTTTTCCATCAAGTGCAATTTTTAATTTACAATTCATTTAACTATTATGTTCTATTGCAATTGTCCCGAACGAAAATCCTTAAATATTATTAACATAATACTAATAGCAAATGCCATTAAATATTACAAAATAGAGCTAAGTCATTATAGTGCTTAGTTCTTAACTTGACTTTATAGAATGTGGGCTCTACATATAAAGCCAAGTAAGAGGCAATCTATTGGAGGGGTGCTTCTTACTTGGCTTTATGCCTACGTGACATGTCATCTGTACTCAAGAACCAAACAACGGTTAAAACTAGTTTAAACTTATAAACCTAGTTAAGGTTTAAAGAGGTGTTTGGGTGAGCTTAACTTATTAAATAAGTTGGTGTTTTAGAATTATTGACTTATAAGTCGAGTTATTTAATAAACTCAAAAGATATCTGGGAATATTTGGAACTCATTGGCCGCGTATTTTGAGAAAAGCGTCTCCGCGTTTACAAAGCATAAAGTAGTAATACATAAGGAATGAATACTAACTTGTCAAGAGATTCCTTCATTCTTTCTTAAGATTCTTACATTCTTTTTCAATTCCCCATTCTTGATCATGGCCATATGCATATAATCCATCAATTTCGTGCAAATGGCATCATCCTTTTGTTCCATGGCATCCCAATTTGATCAAAACTAGCATCCTTTTGATCCTTGTAGTGGAAGCTTCTCATGGTGGACGAGTGGTGGCAGCGTCGTGGATTGACGGTAGTGTACGGGCAACAGTGTGGACAATCAGTGGCAATGTCGGGGATAGGAGGCGTCGCGGAAGAGCGGCTCCGCCATGGAGGATGTTGCCATTGCTAGGGACCAGCTTCTCGTTTGCTAGACTTCTTTATAGTAAGCCTGAGAAGGTGCTCATCTGTGCCTGTAGCTTAACACCCAAAAATAAGTTGCAGCGCTATGAACCCACCCAACCTACCAACTGATGTATTCCGCTGAGGCTTATGCTTATTACGTAGATAAACTCAAGCACAAGTTTGGCCGACCTCCCCCTAAATTTACTTGAAGTAGTTAGAAAGAATTTTAATTTATAGAATAGCCTTTGAATTTAGGAGGTGTTTGGCTGAGTTTCAATTTTAACTTATAGATTTATAAGTTAAAGTTGTAGTCAAATACTCAGTTTATTTTAGAGTTTATTATGTAAGTATAAATCCTTTTGAACTAAAAACCACCAAATAATCTAAATGGGACATAACGGTGTTTATTGGAGAAGTTTAAACTCGACCAGACATGCCTTTAAGCCCCCTATTTAGACCAATTTTAACTTATCCAAGCAACTAAAACCTAAATAAACTAGTTCAAACATATCTTTATTTTTCCAAATAAGCTACAACTACACAAGAGGTGATAGTTGAGGCTTATCTTCCCCCACAAACAACCCCCAACCCCACCCCACTTCCTCTCCCTACTTTGGTGTGTGTCTACCTTTCATGTTGCAATTTGAATATTGCACCTCTGCCTAGGGTTGCAGATGAGTCACGCTCAAACATGCTAGACTCCGCTTAACACAACTTATTTTATAAATTAAGCAAGTTCAATTCGGATCGAATTAGAAATCAAATTAAGAAGTTGACTCATCGGTTCGTATCAAACTCGAGTTGATGTCAAGTCAAATATGAATAATAAAATTTCAATATCACCATGCAATTCGTAACTATAAAAGTTATCCAATTCACAACATTTAACTATAACAAAAAGGCCATAAAATTCATAACACAACAGAATCACAGAGCATGATAAATTGTCATGCACTAGTCATCTCATAGCAATGCCCAAGTTCTTGTTCTTCTTGTTCTTGTTTTTTTTTTTTTTTGTCTCGTAAGACTCTACAACTCCATTCCATGACATAGTGCTGACCATTGCAAAATCGATTTTAATTAGTCACTTAAGTGCTTTAGAAGGAGAGACAGGATTGTATCATATTTACTGCTTACTAGTTTCTGGCATCACTCTCTCTCAATAATTCAACTTCACGCACTTCTATCTTGTTGACATCCATCCTAATTTATTTTAATATTTGTTTATAAGCATGTATTTATTTTTTCTTATTTTATATACATCCCTTCTTCTTTAATCAAACTCTTTTGTTAAATTTAACCTTCTAAAATTCACCTAATCTCTTGTCAACTTCTCCAGCAACGATGACTTAGTGGGAGAAAGAGGCAACTGTAGAGGAGAAAGGGAGGCGGTGTGATGAGTGACAGTTTTTGGCAGGGGCGAAGCGAAGGAGGAGATCAGGGAGGAAGGAGGCGACAACAGCAATTGGAGGAAGATGAGAGATGAAGGATGAAAATTGAACATAGATTTATGTGTTATATAAATAGTACAAATTTTATTAAAAAAATAGATATATAATCTCTAGACAACCCTTTTAGTTTTTCCTTAATATAATAATTTGACTAAAAAATATTTTAAAAATCTAAAATATATCTCTACATAGTCAAAATCGAGTGAATTAGTAACCTTGAGCTCGTGTTTTGCATCCAAGCTAGAAATGTGCTTAAACAGAGCGCCTTTCTTTTCGGGGGCTTCTGGAGGAGACCACAAACCAAGCTAGCTCGAGCTGATCTGTGGTAGGTTACTAAAATCATGGATTCAAAACGTCTATCCCAATTCTTACATCTGGGATAATGACACTTGAACAGAAGTTCATACATAATTGTTTTCATCAACGAAATCAATCCCTTTGGGATGGCAAAACAAATTGAATATCACTATATGCTGCTCCTTTGAAGGATGTGCCAGGCATGTATTATATCATATCTAATTAGACTATTATTTGATTCAGTATCATATTTTGACATATCAGATTTTGTTAAACTATTTTTTGATCTTTATCATATATTTTTCCCCAAAAATTGTTCCACTAAAATTAAACATCACACTATTAAACACATATTTGTTATATTTATTTTAAACATGATCACAAACTAAACAATTCTAATTTGTCGTAGGTATTATTGTGTTATAGCTGTGGCACATACCAAAACCAAAGTGAAAAACAATTTATATGCATGTAAACAATTTATCAACCAAATTCATCATCCCAACCACTCTATTTCAGGGTTTGTTTCATTAGCATAGATCACTTGAACTTAAACTGATGTTGGTAGAATTTATTGGACGTATAAGATGAAACTCTTAATAAGCTAATTTATTAGAGAAGTTAAACTCACCTTAACACACCCTTAAAATACTGTAGCTATCAATTTGGAGCGTCTGATGTTTAACCTGACGGTGTGAAAGAGATCATACAGCATGGTATTGGAGACAGGTGCCTTTCATAGGGCAGAGAGTGTCTGATTCTGTTTCAAATAGTTTACACTGAACGTTGAGACATCTTTTAGGCGACCTAAAACATGGAGATTTAATAATTTGCAACTCATCAAAAAAATTTTAAAATACAAAAATTGGCCGCACAAAACACAGAAGAATGACAAAAGTATAACTAAGGTAATGGTGAAAACATAGAAATGTGGCAAATTGGAACATAAAGTGAGCTGCTAAGAGTTGATAAATGGGCCAACATATGAACTGGATCTGGACGCATTCCGGCCCATATTAATTGGGCCATGTTTGCCTATCAAATGGAATAATGGGAAGGACTACTAATTTCTTTTATGATAGGCATATCTGCCCTCTCTACTTAAAAAAAAACAATCCAAATAACTCTCTTCGCTTTAAAACCGAACAAATTACACTAAATGCTTTAAAAGTAGTGAAAATTTCAATTACATATGTAATACAATAAGTGGTTTTATAATGCTGGCATTATGACTCGACAATGTCATATGACAAACCACTCATCAAATTACATACCGAATAAAATTTTACAATGATTTAAAATATAGGATGTAATTGTCCAGTTTTAAAATACAAGAAGTTATCTAGATATTTTTGAAAATAAAGAGAGATAATATATATTTTTTCCTTTATGATATCCATATTTCGGTCCATACAACAAATTGATCGTAATCTTGTGTAAACCACTCGCATCTTTTTATTTCACAACTATACCAAGTACAAACGTGATATACGTGTATCAAATAAGAGCATTCTTAAAATAGAATAATCAGAGCTAGCAAATTTGAGTGTTAGAGGGGTGGAGAGAGTGGGGGGAAGCAAGGGCCTGGCGCCCCTCATTTTATATGCACATATTTTAATTATACATATTTTTCTCATATAAATAGGAAATTTTGATTATATGATACTCAAAAGAGTGGTTTATTCTAAAATACTATTCAAAAATTGATGTCTTTAATATGTCATTTTAAAGAACGAAATAAATATTATTTGTCACTCCACTGTATTTAACATTTATTTTTTATTTTTTTAACCGTTTTACCCCACGAAATGACTGTTTTGCCCCCCTCCTTGCAATGGCCGCAGGACACCACGTCCACAACCACAAAGATCTCCCGCTGCCTGCCCGATTACGTAAGTCTTGTGTCCACGGCTGCCGGCGTCGTGCATGGACATGTACTCGCACCAGGAGATAAGCACGGGGTAGGGATCGGGCGGCCGCTGCACCTTCGTCTTCCTGTAGGCCTCCTCCGCGGGGTCTCTAGCGACGGCCGCCATCTCGCTGTCGACGACGACGGCAACGAGCTCACCTTCTACTCCGTCTTACCCGTCGCCTCCTCCCCGACGTACCCGCGGCTGCCGCAGGGCTCGACCACACCGTCATATCCGTCACCGCCGGTGAGCTCCACAACGCCGTCCTACCCCACACAGCCGCAGAGCTCTCCTACCCTGTCATACCCATCCACGTCGGCAAGCTCCACAACTCCGCCGTACTCCTCGCCCCCGCAGAGCTGCACTACACCATCATACCGATCCCCACCTTCGAGCTCCACGACACCGGTGACATACTCACCACCGCTTCCGACCCAGAGCAACCAGCTGGATCAGTGCTTCCTGCCGCCAAAGACGGAGCAGGGGAGATCTCCATGGATCTGGTGTCCCGCAGCCATGGCAAAGAGAGGAGCAAAATAGTCATTTCTTGTGGCCAAAATACTAAAAAAAATGGAAGAATAATATTAAATATGGTGAAGTAACAAACGATAACCATTTCATTCTTTATGACATATTAAAGATGTTAATATTTTGAGTAGTATTTTGAGATAGAGTATGAAGTGACCTATAATCAAAATTTTCTATGAAAGATATAAAAATTTTAATATGATATCTCAACTATTTGTTATTTATTAGTTTGGTCGTTATGATAAATCTCTGTTTCCGCCTGTGCCGTTAGATTAGATTTAGCCTGATCAATTAATCGTTCAAATATAGCAACCCAGTAGAACAGTCTAGTCTATAATCTCAATTTCTTTTTTTAAAATATTTTGAGATAGTTCGGTTTTCGGGAGAGTTTGCACCGGATAATTTGATAGATTTGCCACTATATTATTTGTACAAAAAAAAAATCCAACAATATAATGCCAAGCCATTTTGGTTATGTCGGCATTTTTTTCTATGCCTTCTCTGCGGGATGATAACAAATTAACAACATCGTTTAATCATATAATGCGCCTAATGAAACACAAAAGGACATGCATTCCAAATCGTCATTTTTCTAAAAGCAAGGTCATTATTTCGTTGACTGTTGTGACATCAAACTTTTAGCGACAGTTATATAACCGTAGCTATGTACTATATATTATACGATATTTGAATTTCTAAAATTCTTTTTTTTTTTATGATTGCTCACTATCCTAAATTAAGGTCACTTGTACTGTTTATGTGCTCAATGTTAGTGATAGTCCTATCACTTTGCTATGTCACTTAGACTCATCCATTTATTTGTTGTTTTTATGTATGTGGTGCTTATATTTTGTATAAATACATAGTATATTCGGAATATAGTTATATATTTTGATATAGAATGATATTTTTGGACCAATTAATGAAATATAAGCTTTGTTTTGCTTGTTTATTAATTTAGCATATAGCCATGGCATCATACATATAAATATACCTATTTTATAAAAATCAAACCACTTATAGGGCTACATACAAGACTACATAATGTATAAATCTTGAGTGACTTGTTTGTTGCTTACTATTATTGAGAACATTGTTATCATCTGATCCAAATAATATTATTTATTGATCTGAGGCATTTAATGTGTAACATCGTAAGTTCTTCTTATCTAACCCAAATAAAAACTCTTATCAAACCATACATGCAATTAAAAACCAACCTTTAATTAAATTTCATGTACAATAGTTATTAGATGTTTCAAATCAATAGATAATAATTTTTATTTTTAGCTATTTCTATTGTGTCTTTATTCAATGAGCTATAAAACTAAAAATTTTAGTTGATATGGGTTGCATATCCACGCTCGCTAGTATGTCATAAAATGTATCAAGTGGCACTAGCTTTTTTTATTTCTTGGTTTCCAACGACCCAAATTTGTGTACTTATCTAATTAGGCCATATTGGTTTGACAAAAAGAGATTAAAAAATGCTTAAAACGATCTAAAAGTGAGACTTCTAATCCATCTACCACACCCAACTTCGCAAGAGAGCTTGTGCAATCCACATCGATCGTTCTTATCCGACAATATCCATTAGTACCAAAAACAAGACAAGAGCCTCACCAAACACTTTGTCAAGAATAGGATGCTACCAAATAAAAACCAACAAGAAAAGGTCATCATATCAGTGAGATAGATACATGTTAATTTACACGATTAGTTCTTGTTAATTAAGCTAGTTTGACATATTCAGTTGCAGATTCACGTTATAATAGTGGGGTCAAACTGTCCCACAACTTTTTGAAAAACAAGTATTGCATACAAACTGTCATGTATAATCGTATGGTGGTGCTATAAACATTTTATCCAAGTCAAGCTCACTAAATATATAAATTTTATAATGAACTTCAAACGAAATAAAATATCTCGACCCACAACTAAACATAATAACTTTTGTCTTCTGTTATGACAAGGTCAATCATCAATTGCATCTTAATCAATAATAGACAATTAGTTTTATACCAATGTCAAAATTAGATTTTGTACACATATAAAAAACTTATTGAGATGAGTATAATTGTGTTTGATCGGTACCGGCGGTGATCAAGAAGGAACCTGCAGGTAGTATTGTGTGGAGAACTCATGTACATCTCAATTTGATCCAATATCTATCTGAATTTGTATTGACATTCCATATTTTATATGGATATGAATATTGTTTTGCTAGTATTGACTTCCTATATATATAAAAAAAAAAAAAAAAAAAAAAGAAGCAAAGGTTGTCTTCAGAATATTGTGATGATGGTTGCTTGTGAGATGTCTGCCAATAAAGAGTTCGAATAGTTGTGTTCAACTTTTCTTGGTCTTGCCGTCTACTTAGATGTGGGCCAGATGCCATATGGGCCCTTTCTTGGTTAGTTAATTTTATTAACTGGGCCAGATGGGTGTGCTCATGTGGGGCTTGTAATTTCATCATGTGAACTCATTTTTAGTTCATGTTTCTTCAATGAGGAGGATGCATCCTATTCAAACCCCTCTTTTCGTCTGAATTTGTGCAAACACTTTTATCAAGGCATCAAATTGATATGAATTTTTGTAAAAAAAAAATTGGAGAGTGTAGTCCCTTTTCAGAGTAGTAACTAGTAGAATCCAATGGGATCCGGCCCTACTCTACATTTCAAGATTCTTTTTTTTTGTGGATTTCATGTAAATATACTAATCTTAGTTTTAGATTTGATGTAAATGTACTAATCTTAAAGGGTTCTGTTGCAAACGTTCGTTCAGGTCGGAATTGAACTACTACCACCCTTTACCGTTGATTGGAACGCTCGATCTAGATGGCCAAATGCTTTGATCAATTGATACAAAATGCGTACAATCCCCTGGAAATTTTTGTACAAATAATGTTTAATAAAAAAAATCAGAAAATAACATAGAAGGAATTGTAATTGCATAAGTGGCTCTAGTCACCACATAGGAGAGCGACTGAAAGAGAAAATGCATAAGTCGCCAACTCAACTGGACTGAAGAACCAAATGTTAGGGTTTTTTTCGAGTTAAAAAATGACTAGGGTTTTCGTTGCCAAGAACCGAATATTAGGGTATTTTGTTTCCGGAGATTGAATGCTAGGATTTTTTTTTCCAGGTTATAATAGTTAGGGTTTCGGTTTCTGTGGACCGATGGCTACTTTTTTTGTTTACGGGGACCGAATGCTAGGTTTTTTGTTTCTGGGTTAAAAAATGGCTAGGGTTTTAAGTTCTCCGGTTGATAACATGTTTTATCGACAGTTCTATATTGTTTTGAAAATCATCTAATTTCATAAGTAGTTAGGTTCTTAGTCCTTCCAACAAATATGTAGTTTGAAATATGCGAAGCAGATGGCTTGTAAGGAAATGACTCAAAGGAAGTCTATAAAAGTGAAGTGCTTAAAAAGTTGAAGACTGGGAAGAAATTCCAGTAAGTAAATCAGTTAGAATCTAAGAGGAGGAAACTAACAGAGAGTGTCTAGCTAGAAACTAATATGAGTAGATAAAATAGAAAGTTACACACGTATGTGATAGTTGCAAAAAACAATTGGAGTTAGATCTATAACAGCAAAAGGTGATCAAATTTTTGAGTGCCACTTGATCTGAGTAAAGAGTGTTCAGCTCGCTTAGAAGAGTATTTATAGTGTTCTTCTCGACCTCATTCCACTCCAGGTCAAGCCAGACATGTAATTGCATTTATTCCTCTCCTCTTCGCCAACGCAATATACGTAGTTTCTGCCAGCAGTGTCGTAGTCCCAAGACATATTGACTCTAATATCATCTTGATATTTTCACATAAAGTTATCTGTGTCGGTAGAATTATCGGACTAGTTGAAATTCTCTAGAGGACGCGTTGTTGGGTATGTGTCTCCATGATAAAAGCAAAAGTAAGGACGTCTATAGCAGCACATGCGTTGAACATCGTGCATGTTGATCGATAGCTCCTCCATGAAGTCCACCTTCTCATGAAGTCTCTTCTTTCTGCAGAGAAGATAGAATATCGTACGCACAACCTTTGTGCTCCACTCAGGGTTGAACTAATGTAGGAAAGTGCACTTATGAGCATCTTCCTTAGGACACTCAAAAAATCTTTTCCTGTAGTCACCCTGAATGAAGGATATACTAGTCTTTGGTAATAAACTGCAGTTATAACGGCATGATCCTGAACTTTTTGCTTCATCCTATGAACGGAAGAGAATAGCTAATAAAGTAACACATAAAGAGCCGCTTATTTTAGGCGAGTTATTATGTATTTATCTTGGTGTGTCTTCTTCTCCGGCCACGGCTATTCTCGCCCGCCATCCTGTGAAAAACATAAAATGTTCTTGTTTCATACATGTCTACAATGAAAATTTTTAATATTACAAATCATTATTTATTATATCTCCAATATAAGTTGTAGATGAACAATTTCTGTCAGAGGAATTAGAGACACGGAGGCGGAATGGATGAGACATCTAATCTAACATCACCGAATGATCGTTACTATGAAATTTTTGAACGTCTGTGGTGAGGTCTAAGACCTATATGACAGATTTAACGTATCACATTTAACCTAAAATTCCATCTTACATATAAATAATCTAATTGTTTACTAATATTCATAAATACATAGCTCATAGATAAATAACATTTATACTTACGTATTATTGTACAACAAACCTAAATTATATACACATCATATTTATAATTGTATAACAATCTAAATTATCCACAAATTATTTTACAACAGATCTACATTTCCTAAATTATTAATGCACAAATTAGTAATCTAATTATTTCTCCAAAATTCACAACTATAGATCAAATATATAATTATACAGCAAATCTACATTATATATACACATCAGATCTATATTTGCTACACCAGATCTACATTATTCACAAATTTTCTATGCATTTCTTACAACAGATCTACATTTTAAACTTAAATAATGATATATGTAATTGAATTTACACAGATTATTTATAGAGATTTAAAAAATTTATACCTTTCTTGAATATGTTCTGCTTGTCTTTTCCTCTTCCTCTTCTCTTTTTTTCTCTTCTTCTTCTCTTTTCTTTTTCTTCTCTTCCTCTTCCCCTTTTTTTCTTCTCTTTTCTTTTTTCTTCTCTCCCTTTTGCTGTTTTTGTTGTTGTCTGTTTCACTAGTCACAGGGAGCCGGCTTTGTGGGTCTTTTGTAGTCCACCACCAATCATTAGCTGGGCTGGCGACTGGTGGATTGTTTCCACCAATTACTAACTGGGTCATCGGACGATGGGTTGGTGATTGCTGTTATTTTTGCAATTTGTTTTTATTCTGTGTTATTTATGGATTTTCTTTTTTTTTATATGCTTTCTGTACCTATCATATGATGAATTTTTCATCAGAGATGAGAGATCCGTATTCTTTGTCTAGAGAATTAGAATTCAAACGGTTTACGTTAGAATAGAAAATAAATTAATGTGATTAATCATCTAGTGAGAATTTTAAATTTCTCACATATTTTAATTTGGATTATTAATTTTTGATTTCAAGATCCAAATACAGATAAAAGCATGTATTTCTTATCCCCTAAAACAGATAATACAATTCCTTACAACGATTCATTAAAGACCGATTCACGCTCTTAGATCGGTTAAACACAGATAAAACATTTCACTAATCGACATCACATATCTAGCGTGCTAACTTCAACTTCTGGCCGATTAGCCTACTTATTTTCTTGAGAATTGTACATGAAGAAGGAAATAAAAAAGGAATGTGGAAATTTGTTGATGCTCCCAGAAATAAAACACATGGACGTTTCTCAGGACTCAGGGGAAAAAAATATTTACAAACACAAGGAACTCATTGAGACACTATTTGGAACACAAAAATTTATTTGTCATTACCACTCATTAGATAATTTTGTTCGTACAAATTCCTCTAAAACTCCTGTGTTCCAAAGAAAACATAAATAAGATAAAAAAAAACATATATACTAACAAATAGGAGCGCCACTTGTCTGTTTCCTTAGGTGATTTGTTCGTGCTCTTTTTTCTGCGGTAGGTTGACCAAAGCATCAGATGCAGACTGCATGTAGAGGTGGACCCCACAGTCAGTGAATGTTTGTAAGGAGAATAATAAGATTGGGTGATGTTGTATGTAGGCGGCCCCATGCTTTGGACGTAAGAAAAATGGTGAGAGGAGAGCACACGGGATCATGTGCAGGCAGGACAGGGGACAAACACAATAGCGTTAAGCAACAAATTACTCCATTTCACTTCTCACTAATCCCCAGTAATTCTTTTCTTTTTCTTCTTGTTTATTGGAGTAACTAATTGAGTAGAGAAGACATCAGAGGAATATGGAATGTGCATACACCGAGGAGTATATATCTGTGGGGATTATAATAATTAATTAATTAACAAGGGAATTTTGGCCAATTCCATTGTTGTGTTTAGGAAATTGATCCCGAGGGAATTGGAGATTAATTATATTTAATTAAGCAAGTAGCTTTCCTTCAATGGCACTCTTTTTCTTTAAAAAAATGGGTTAGTTGATGTTTGATTGTGCATTCCCTGAAGTCGTGTCTGGATGATGTATTTTGTTTCATGTTTTGATAATGTGTAATGTAAATATGTTACATGTTGTTTAGTTGAATCACTTTGTAATCACAATATCTATAATCAAAATACAACATCCTCTAAACATGTCATATTTTGAACTAAATATATTTTGTATTCATTGATTTCACCTCAACCCTAAAAAATTTTAAATCTTCTTACGATTACGACCATGATTCCAAACCAAACCATGTCCGGATGTCTAACTGTCCTTCATGAATTCCAATTGCCATCATTGAATTTCCATAATATATCAGAAGATCGGATCAAAAGGTAGAAGTAGGGAAATCAAATTTCCAAAATGACTTTAGAAGAATAAAAAAAATATTCAAAAATCAAAGAATATGACGAGTAATAATTGTGTTCCAATGTTGATTGTATAAATAAGTCGTCGTCTCTTTTGAACAAAACGAGAAAGTAATTAGTAGTACATGAGAAAGTAACGCAATCAGGCTAATTCAAATCAAACTTTGACAATTTCTTTGAAATAGCGCGATGTTCCTTACAATACAAATGTAAAAGGGGCTATAATATTCTTTTAGTCAGTACCAATGTATCGTAATTTGTCTGTACCACTATTTCAAAATATATGTCTATTTATCGGATTGTGTTATTTCACATTATAAGTCTTTTCTTTACAAAAGAAAACATGCTCAATATATTTTATTTTAGTTTTACTGGTACATAGTAAATTAAGGCGTGTATATAGGACTTCTTGTACACATGTCGTGAAATAGAGGAGGTAAACAATTTGTGTTTGAACTCATGCCATGCAATTTAAACTATGCAAACACTATGTATAAGCACATGGCTCGTACAATTTTGGTAACGTACACGGGAACATACGTCAAAATACAACTTAGTATGTACATGGCTAACTTTGCAAACAAGCCAAGTATATAGTTTTCAGTAAGCACAACACAAGGAGGCATACATGCATGAACGTGAGAGGCAGCTTCGCTTGGGCTTTTGCTTTTAACTCACGTACGTGCGTACGTGACTCGTATTTAAATCATGCGTACACACCAAGGCATAAACCCAGGGTCTCTTCCTCTCTCTCCCTCTCGCTCTCACACGTAGATACCTCGTTTGTTTCCAAAACTATGATGAACATGAGATGTGACTTCGCTTGGACTTCTTAATTTGACGTATTTAATTTGCCTCCCATGCTAATCGTGCCTAAAGTTGTAACCTTGTTTCCTCGACAGTTCGATCAAATTTGCAAACTCAATCTCCATCTAAAGAACAGGATAAAAATGTATTCACATGTATATTCAAACAATCATAATAATGTGTATTTGTATAAAAAAATTATGAATTTAACTTCTTCCAATCTTCTCTATTTTCATATTATATTTTATAAGAATCTAATCTTGGTCTGTCTAGATCCCAAATTTTACTAACTCAAAATTTTGTTAAACGGGATTTGTAACATAACCATCAAATATCTTGTTTGGTTTGTCGATGTTAAAAAGAAAGATAAGAAAAAATGAGTTATCTGTAAACTCAGAGCAAAGATGAGTTTTTCTAAAGGAAAATCTCCAGCTTGCTCTTCAAAAAGCTGAAAAACGTTTTTATGCATGTGTTTCTGATTAGGTCGGAACAACTTCAGGTTCGGATTGGGTTTGAACTAGACTAGCAATAAACCAGTTGCATCGAGTAGACTTGAGTTCGACTCAACCCAAACCCAAAACACATATCAAGCTAATGAGTTTGGTCTAGTCAAACTCAGACCACATTTTTTAATTTTGAGGATTTCGGTGGAAGGTCTAAATTTGATCAGATCGAATCAAACCCATTCTGACTTGGACGGACCAATTTAAAAAAAATTGCACTACCACATGTTTTAACAAAACCAGCAAAAAAAATTCTCATCAACCATACAAAAGCAACCTTGTTAATTGTGGGTTGACGTGGGAGTGAGGGGAAATTAATGAACGGACCAGATCCCGGCTCAGCGGGAAGCGGGCCGGTTAGACCAACCATAGTTGTTCCTTCCGTACCGGTCCAACTAGCCCAAGCCGCCAATCCCGACCGGCTCCGTGCCGTCAAAGCACCTTTGACCGCACACTTTGGTAGGATAAGACTAACCCAACATGCTCAAATTAGGCTAAACCTTTGAGAGTAAAAACCTATTCTTTTAAGGACTTTATTACAAATAATAGTATTAATATATTCTATTGACAACACATGTCTTAATCCAATCCAACACTATATTATAACAAAACACACTCATAAAATAAAATAGATAGTATATCGAACTCACTACTTCAATATGTGTAGTATATAATCCAACTGTTTGAGTTTATATGTGAGTGTGAGATAAAAAAAATTCTTGCTAAATAAGTTTTGGAGAGATTTGTTAAGATTGGTTCTCTCTTTCAATAATTCATGGAGGGATGTGTCATTTGTAATATACAGTCGTCGACCAAAAATCCACTGTTCGAATGGAAATGGACATGAATTAAAATTTTTCATGAGATCATCCGACAATTTGCAGTGATGCTAGATTTGAATCGGCACTCTCTTTCAATCACTTCAGGCAGCATTTGCTATTTGAAAGTCATAATACAGGGAAAGAAATGAATGGAGAGAGGATCGATCCAAACTATTACTCATCATTTACTAATCATCATTATTAATCCGTATAGAGGATCCAAATTAGCTTCAGCTACCAAAAGTTGTTGGGTTCACAAGAGATATATGTTCCATTTGTTAAGAGTCAGTCCTATTACCAATAGCAAAGCAAAAAATTTGTATTCTGTAAGCTCTTTTAATGTAAAAAAAATTTCAGTAGGCTCCTTCTTTACAATAGTCTAGCCTTTTTTTTTTAACAACTATATATGAGAGTACTTAAATACGGATTCTGAATGAGTTTGTACATTATAGATTAGACTTGATGAGCATAATCCGGCCCAACTGGTTCAAATCCTACCGAGCCAACATGAATATAAGGATAGACTGAGTTGAGTTCAAACT
Source organism: Pharus latifolius (assembly GCA_019359835.1). Taxonomy (NCBI): domain Eukaryota; kingdom Viridiplantae; phylum Streptophyta; class Magnoliopsida; order Poales; family Poaceae; genus Pharus; species Pharus latifolius. The sequence goes on from CM033322.1 coordinate 24,034,339, forward strand.
AACCCAAAGGACTCAGACTTTTTGCTGACTTGATCATGCCAACATGAATATTGGAATGAATTGAGTTGAACTCAAGCCAGCACGAAGGATCTCAAACTTTTTGTTGGTCCAATTCGAGTCTAAAAATGCTCAAATCTACTATAGATGTTTTTGTGTTTTTGGTGAAGGGTCAAGTTGTGAGCTTTCAATGCACAACTTTCTATTAGCTCATAAGTAACAACAAGAATAGCTAATTAGTTGGATTACCAACTAGTTTGATATCTGGATGTCTGGCAGGATGGCAAGTAGAAATTCCATCGGTAGCATGTGATGTGAGTATTTTACAGAAAGTTTGGAACTACTAATGGGATTTGATCATATAATCCCTCCATTGAGTGTGTCTTTCAGGTGCATTGTGTATCGAACTTGTACTTTACATAGACGACAAGAAGAAGAAAAATCAAATGTGTGTGTGTGCACGAGTTGTTAAGAGGTTGAGACCAGGAGAAGAATTTGGTGGTAGCGTGCATTGAGTGCCAGCCGATCCATGTACTTCCATACCAAACGCTAGAAACCGGTCTTTGTACTCAAAGAAAACAACATCTCGCGCGGCTTTCATTTATAAACAAGTAGAAATCGGTTGATTATTATTGATTACCCGCAAAAGCGTTAAGGACTAAGATCCCAAATTTTGAATAAATTATACACCAAATTATGAATGAGTTAGTTCAATTTATATCAGTTCTAATCAATTCCGACCAATTTTGGTCGATTTACGTGTTCCAAAAAAACATTTCTAAGAACCCCTGACTCTTGGGAGGTTTCTTGCAAACTCTGGAGCGCAGGAACTGCTCCAAATCTGACTTTTTAACCCTAAAGTGGGCATACATTTATGAAGGCATGAGTTGTCCTATGTCAAGATCACCAGGGGAAAATTTTGGTAGAAGCGCGCACTGAGTCCTTCCCAAGTCTTCTGAGGGCTCAACAAATGTACGTGTCTGCCATTCGATCCATAAATGTTAGTCCACAACCAAATGGTTTAATGTTAGTATCATCAATATGTACCTAACTAATTAACTCAGCATGCATGCACAGCAGGACCAAAACAAGAACTTGTCAAAATTTATGATTTTTAAAAAAGAGGAGCGAAATATGACTCCAACCAAAAGTTGGGGAGTACCAAAATATGTGGAGAAATTTTCGTAATGGTTCAAGTTTTTTCTTAAATGTTTCAATTGAGCTCACTTCTTTCGCTTTTAAAAATTAAATCCCACTACTTTTGAAATTGTTTAAATTAGATCTCACCATTCAATTTGTTATTTGGGCTAATTAAACACTGATGAGATGTGATAACTAATCGTTGAATTGCCATGATTGGAAAAAAAATTATAAGAACATCATGTTATCATTAAAACCAGCTAACAAGTTACTAAAATTTACAAAATTATAGAAAAATTCACTAACAACAAGTGATAAGTGAGATTGAATTGACACAATTTTGAAAGAAATAGGATCTAATTTTCAAATTAAAAAAGTGAGACTTAGTTGAATCAATTTGAAAAAAAATGAGACATTATTTTCAAAATTAATAAAAGTAGAACTCAATTGAAATATTTGAGAAAGATGTAGGCCCACTAGTCAAAATTTCTCCCAAATTAAAATAGAGATAACAAAAAAGATTTTTCCCTTCATATCAGCACTACCTCCATTCTGAAATATATCACTTTTGCCAATTTCTCTCACACAAATACTTGTGATTTTGTTAATTCTAGATAGATCTTGACGAGGATTATAATCCAAGTTAGTCACTTTTGACATTCTATAGTTGTAAGGACTACAGAACGAGATTTGTTATCTTTCTATAGTCTCAGGAGCCTAAGAGGGAGATAATAGACTAGTCCAAGATATTCTGGACATGGCTTATTCAATGGTCTCACTCTGTGATGTTGTGGGCTTTGTTATCTCTAGATATCAATAATATCAAGGTCACAGATACCATAATCTCACATGCCCACGAATACTGTGTACATGGGCATATTTTCCTGTGGTCGCCCAGGTCGTGGAGGACACAAAGGTAGCCATGTATTGTTGTAGTTGATACGCGACCTTGGCTTATTAGATAGTTAAAAACAGACGACGGTTATATGATTAGTTTCATTCAATCATATATAGTAGTTGAGACTATTTTACCACTACCGCTGCCTGAATGTTTCAGCTTTTTATGTTCTTTGTAACTGACAAGAAGATAAATGTACAATCATAAACAGGTATAATTACACGTTATGGCCGTAGCACGACTTCCTCTCGGTGACCTTTCAAATCCCGCAACCGACGACTGGCAACGAGCTATAAAAGAAAGATCGCCGGGAGAGATCAGGGGAGCAAGAGATTCAAAGCACAACACTTTATAACTAGCCATAATAGATTTATATTGACTGTAAGTAAAAGAGTACAAGATTGTTTTTAGTCTATCTAAGAACATCCTTGACTCTCTTCTTGTAATCCTCAATTTACATATTAAAATCTCAACAAGATATAGCGCTATTACTCACTATAGAGAGTCCGAACCTGTATAAATTTCTTTCTTCCTCTGACATAGATATCATAATTTACCTGAGATTCACCTTAGATTGGCTTCACATTCCTTTTTAATATTTATGTAAATTCGACTAAGAACTAAAATCCTAATCATGAACAGATCTTTCACATACTATTCTTATTAAAATCGGTGGTTGGGTTTTGTCTACGTGTAGAATTGGTTTCAAAAACTTATTAATTAGTACATGCAATTATTAGGAGTGTTGTTGGTGTGTTCTATTTAAATTATAATTATTTTGGTAACTATAATTTGATAAAAAAAAAAAAGACATATTCGAAAAGAGTGGTAGTATCATTTAGATGTACTTCACTAATTAAATTAGGTTGCATGCACAGTGACGTGGTGTTGCAGGAGGCGAAGCACAAAGACATGAGAGGTGGATCATTGATGGATTTGCATGTGGGAGGGCAGTTTCATGGATAAAAACTGGGCTCAGGGTGGTGTACGGGTACCTACCTACTTACTCCTTTTTCTTCTTGGTTTAATTTTCTTTACATGGGACCCTGCTAAAGTGCCGACCCTGTACGATCCACGGTTGCTTGCGGAATTCGCGTGCTGCCATTTTTCGCCGCAACTTTTCTGTGGCCCTGCTACTGCCTGGCCATGCATGTACATCATGGTCTCATCAATAATTTTACTTTGTACTATATATATATATATATATTGGGCCTTATTGATTGATTGTAGGTATCTGTTTTCTTTTTGCAAAAAAATTTACAATATCTATATTATACATATAAAGTTAGATTTGATTTTCATCCTCAATTCTTCTTCTCCCTCTTTTCTCCTCTCGCTCTCTCCATCTCTTGCCGCCACCACCACTTCTTCCCGCCTCTTCTCCTCTTTAGTCTGTTTCATTGCACTATCATCACAATCACACCTCTTTTGTCGCTCGTCTTCTCCGCCAGCATCATTGCCCACCACCTGCAACTAATGACGCTACCACTGCTCACCGTGCCGCTATCAGAAAAATTAAAAATGGGTTTAGATGAACTCTAGGTGTTAAATCTAAAAAAGAACAATTCGATTTAATGTTAGAGAGAAGTTTATGTATGATTAAAAAATAGATATTTATTAATTAGCAAAACTCATATATGTTCTTCCCTTAGGCGAAGCCTGTGGTGCAAGAAATTTTTTGCAAGGCCTTACTATGCTATCACACTTTTTTTTTTCCTTATATTAGGCACATCCTTTCTTTCCGTGGTCCTAGCGATGCACGTCCAATTGTGCTGATCCATAATTTTATACTACAAACATGTGAATATGGTTGTGCCATTATTATCTATGTTTGACAAAATCTGTTGTCGAAGATTTTTTTTTGTTTATAAACTTGGACCCGCTAGAATTTTGTCAAACAGATATAACGAGTGAATTTAGGAATATTTTTTCCATACTTGTTTAACAAGTCGCTATATTGCACATGACAAGTTTTGTCAATTAGAGGTGACAAAAAATAATTAATGGCCTAATTGGAAGTTCAATTTTTTCTATATTTTTAAGGGATTTTTATATGTCAAATTTGAGATTTTAAATTAATTAACCGGATGGGTAAGGAAATTTTTTTTTAGCAACTTAACTTCCACTTTTGAACCAACCACTAGATCTTGATCTAATAGCCATCACTTGATTAACTAGATTTAGATTGTTGTATTTTTTAGGTTGTCTTATTTTCTTATATTAAGTTAGTTGCATTTTTTTCAATTGTCGCAATTTTTTCTTTTAGATTGTCTATTTTTTTAGTTATTGTATGTTTTTAGGTTGTTGCATTTTCTTATTTTAGATTGTCGTATTTTTTATAGTCGCTTTTTTATTTTAGGTCATCGCAATTTCTTATTTTAAATTATTTTTTTCTGTTGTCATATTTTCTTGTTTTAGGTTGTTGTATTTTTTTTATTTTAGTTATCGTATTTTTTATTTTAAACTATCATATTTTCTTATTTTAAGTTATCGTATTTTTTAGGTTGTCGTATTTTCTTATGTTAGATTATTATATTTTTTTATTTTAAGTAATCACATTTTTTTAAATCATCACATTTTTTCTAGAAAATATTTTATATATAAAAAGTTATAAGTACCATAGTCATACCCATTAATTAATATAAAAATCTTGGTAGAATCTCCTCCTTGAAAATTTTTCTGTTTACACTAACAGGGTCATTAGATGATATAAATGCAGTGTGTCGGTAGCATTTATATGGTCTGTGACCTGGTTGGTTATCACCATAAACTTGATAAATCCATTATCACTTAGGTGCTTCTCTTCCTTTTATTGATAATATTGCGAAATATCATGTTTAATTAAAGAAACACTAGGAAATTGGCCGGATTGATACAATCCACTTAAAAATCAAGATAACTCATATTAAAAAGATCAAATTAAATAATCAGTCTATTGATTAATATTTCAAAGAACACGAATAATTGGAGTTTAGTTACTAATAATTACTAGCAATAATTCAACTGATGGTTATATATAAGAAAAATTAGCTATATAGCATTATAAAATTGGGTGTTTTGCTAATATCAAGATTGATAAATACAGTTGAGGTTCATATTTTAGTGAGACACTAACAGTATTTATCAAAACACTCATTTTTATAATAATACAGAGTAAAATATCTCTTATATATAACACATGTGGTAAGATCTCTAGTGAGAACATTACCATTTGGATTATCATGGCTCTGGATGTATCCATCCTACATTGTTTCCTACCTGAAATTCCTCAACCTAGGCCCAAGTTGGCGGCTCATAAACTATTGCAAGTATCTTTCGAATCAGAATAATCAATCGAATTGCTTGAGAATGTTAGCCACCACAAGTTAGCCATCACAAGTGTGCTACAAGTCAGATTTTTCCCCCAAATATAAACAAACTTGTCCATGTGGTCATTAAATAAGAGAACTATATATCAATCAACCAATTATAACTCAATCAGTAAGTTATCCGGATCACCGGCAAAGATTAAGATTTAGATTCCAATGTCATCAGTTTATGAGATTAAGTCATTATTATCAGTGTCTGGGTGATTATATTCAAAAGTTAAATTGATAGCACTATAATTTAACCTCATAACCTTTCATATGCATACGATTTTGAGTAAACTACTATAACCAACTTAAAAAAAAATATGGTCTTGGCAAAGTTAACTAAGCAAAGTGGGCATGCACGTAGGAGGAACATGATCTTGGGAAGATATTTATTCTAATGGAGAACAGAATATGTCCATTTGGCAGATGCATACATGCCCTTTGACTCAATTAGCCTCCCTCCATGACTAGCTAGAAATATACTCTACTAATGGGAACTTTATTAAAAGATGTGTGCCTGGGTTAAGGGATAAATATATACATACAGACACACTTGTCCCCTCTTGAAGCAAAGAAGCCAACTAATCACCAATTGTAGGATTGGTCTCCTTCTCAAGTGACCTAAGTCAAAACACAATGTATTATATTATTGTATGTGCTTAAAAAGGACAATGTTTATCTTCTTGACGGCATATAATATTTTGAGCCACATCTACTTTTAATTTGGGTACACATTGAAAGTGTTTAAGCCGTTGGACTATCTGAATATTTCTTTAATTATTCTTTAATTTGCAAGCTTTTTTCCTAGTATTTAAAGTTGCTAGGAATAAAAGAAGCCTTCATTTTTTGAGAAAACACACAAAATAACAAAGATACGAATTCTAATATAAACCTAAGTCTAAACTAAAATTAACTGTGACTCTACTAATAAAGTAACAAATAACTTTTCCTTGACTCAAACTCTTATAGTTAAAGTAAAAAATAATTCTATCAATTTCTTATTTGATCCAAACTTCTATTGATATGACGAGAGACAATCCTAACTATTTCTTCTTAACTCAAAATCTCATCTAAAAAAACCAAAATATACCAATTCGACATAACTCTGTTTCGGAATTCCGTAATTCTTTATGTTCCTTGTCTTCTGACATAAATAGCAAACTGAACGAATCTTGAACGTTCTAAGACCCAAATGTAGTTGACTTAATTTTAGTTGAATAAAATTGGCAGCATAAACACTTGCCACAGTAAAAATTTGAAGTTCCATAAGACTTTATTAATGTTGTCAAATTTGAATTCCGAATGATGTTGCTCAAAACGTAGTAAAAGAGCTTTCAATCCAAAATGCAACATGATCCAAATAAAAACTTAAAATGACTTTGAACAACAGTGGAAAACTACACGCACAATAAATTTCTTTAAAACCAAAGACTCCAACCAAGAGTGTGCAATAAATAGAGTGATATGCTCAACCAAACTCCTCCATATTGGGATAAGTCGTGATAGCTTGGTGCTTCAATGAAATAAAAGATGACACGACACACAAATCGTATCAATGAGTTGACAAAATCAGACGAAAAAATGCACTGATAGAACTCTTTTAGAAAAAACATTACGTCGATGAAACCACTGACAAAAAAAATTGTTGTGTATGGGCGTCGCATCGATGGAAGCAAAGGTAGCAACAAACAATTTATAGCATAATCGATAGATTAATAAATCTGATCTAGGGTAGGATAGTAAAAGAAGATTCGATGAAGATAGAAAAGAGGATAGAAATACAGTACCACTGAGAATAGAAAATAATAATAGTGAACATAGATCTCAAACAGCATCAAATCCTGAGCAAAATTGATAGCTAGCAACACATAGCATTAAAAGCAAACTGAAAGCAATGAAGAGGCCACCACCAAATCAGATCAAAAGAGATTGGATCTCACCCACAGTATGTGAACGGCCGGCAGCACCTCGATAACTAGATGGATCTGGAAGACGAATATGTTGCTGGGCACATATTTGATTATAGCAAGGCAGTAGGACGGTACTCTGGCAACGGACAAATAGAAATGTGGCAGTGATAATAACAACATATCTAATTTGTATAGTATCAAACAACACTATGTAATAGTTAAGAAAGTTCAATCCGCATAATTGTAATCAACCCGCATAATTGTAATCAACCAAAAGAAATAATAGATGACATATCAATAAATCTGTTGCACAACAACAAATAGATCATATTTTTAGTTGGGTTTTAGAGTTAAAGAACAATAGAGATAAAACATGACCAATGATAAGAGAGAGAATGTTACTTGTTAGGAACAAAGAGATCTGTATTTCTGTAGTAATCATACAAAATTTCAAAGAGATTAATCTTTTTATAAATCTAACTCTAACCTAGAATTAACCAATACTCTAACAATAAAATAAGAGATAATTTTTCTTTTACTCAAACTCTTACCAATAAAATAAAAAATAATTCTAACAATCTCTTATTTGATTCAAACTTATATTAATGAGATCAGAGACAACTCTAACAAAAATTAGACTTTTTGAGCTACTCTCTTCACAAATAGATATTGTTCTAGTTTTTTATTTTATTTCTAAATATATGTCATTTATAATGTTGAGGCAAAAAGTTTTTATCCTGATATTAAAAAGATGTACGTGCATTCAGGTATGTAAAAGCTGTTTTACACCTCCGTTCTTTTTTCCACGTCCTTTTAGGAAAAAGAATTTTTATCTACAATAAAAATGTTCTATGTTTTCAAAATGCAATGTGTTCTTATTTTCTAAAAATCCTCTTACACCATTTACTCAATTTAATCATTAATTATTTGGATACAAATAACACATTTATGACATTAATTACAACAACTAGAAATAAATACATAGTCTCACTTTATTTTCTTTAAAACTGTGTTTTGAGTTAAAATGACATGTACAAAAGGACGAATGGAGTATGTGATTTGAGAAGTTGGAAGAAATACTAACAAAGTATATTATATATACTAAAACAAAATCTATTTATAAATGAAAGAGGTAGTTTTCTTTGTAGGATTTGTAAACTCAATCTATTTTGGTGGAAATTAAAAATACTAACGACAAGCAATCTTAATATCTGAGATCTTACATGAATCACAATTTGAGAACGTGTTGTGTTACATATAGTTTTGTAAAATAGTCGGTCGAGCAAAGATTACACACACCAACACAAACAATTTTCCTCCATTATATGAAAAAAATAGCGTATGAGAATTAACCTTTTGAAACAGGCTACTTGAGCCGGATATTATAGCTATTGACACTCGATACAGGTAATTTATGACAAATCATCTACAACTATATTATTATATAATATATAGTTTTAACTTTCTGAAATTCTTTCTTTTTATAGTTGTTCAGACATTATTAATCAAGATTTAAGACATCTAATATTCAATATTTTATATTCTTATCTTAATCACATTAAAAATCACTTATTAAATCATTCACGCAATTAATTATCTCAATTAAATTCTATATATAATAGTTATTAGATGTCTTAAATCAATTGATAACAATATTAATTGTTATAGTTATTTCTGTTATATCTTTATTTATTAAGTTGTAGATTCCAGTTGTACTTATTGATATTATAAGATAATAGGTTTTCATACGTCAAATCTTCCCTGTCAAAATGACAGTGCTTTTTTTCTTTTGATCCAAGTAAACAGGTTCACTATTGCAATTGCCAACTTATCCTATAGCCCATTAATACCATGCTTATCCTCTTAATAGCATGCCAACATAGGCATTTTAGCTGAGTCATTGCCCCTTTTTATTGGATACTATCTACACTACCAATTTGAGAGGAGGCAATTAAAAGACTACCAAATGACACAAGCAACGAGATAAAGAAATGATTAGTCACTGTCAAATTGATTTGTCACCAATGTCAAACAAATCGTCAATCTACTTATTTAAGACCTAATGCTCTTAACAAATGATATCATACTAGCTGAAATTCGAGCTGCCATGCTAATCGAAGTATTCTCATGTTAGGTAGAATATTGGAAGAAGGAAATCTTGATTACATGTACTATAAGGTCGACATCTACATTTTAGTGTTTGAAAAAAAAATTTTTTTTGAGATCTAGAATCAATCCACTTGAAGAACTATGATCATGGATGGAGTCAAGAATATTCTTATGCCAACTAGACCTACTTGTGTGACATTAGCACCGAAATTAGAAAATTACTACGAGAGGGCACTAGTAAATAATAAATATTTGAGACTAAGTAAAAACTTTTTATATAAAAAAACTGTGTACGTAAAGTGTGTGCATGTAATAGGAGGCCCCAACACACGCATCTAGGGGGGTGGTGTACTAAAGGGTCCATTAACTCTTAAATATTAGTTTAAGAATCTTTAATAGTTTAAGATATAATAGACAGATCACACAATCAAATTCAGCTAAATTCACGAGAATTAAATTTTGGTGTTTTGTTTGATATCTCAAATGGTGTACTAACTAGACTAGGAGTTTTTTTGTACGGATAACGCATTAACAAAAAGAAATTTCAAAAATAACTCAGATCAAAAAGATTTTACAGATATGATAATAATCGTCAATTGGGCTGGCGACTTACCAAAAAAGACAATAAGCCGCCAACTCACTTACTCAAAAAGACAATAGTCACCAACCCGTCTGGCGACTGGTCGATTAGCATACACGGGTTAGTGTCTGATCGAATATGATGACAATTCTGTTCGCAATTTATCAGTAAATTCGACCAGACGACAGTGAAATCGACCACAAGCGAAGATGTGGCTTTTAGTCGCCAACTGGTCTGACGACTGGTCGATTTTGTTTAGAGTCGCCAGTTCGTCTGGCAACTATTGCCATCTCTGCAAAACTTTTTTGATCTGTGTTATTTTTGGATTTTCTTTTTGTTAATGTGTTATCCATACAAAAAACTCATTAGACTAGTAATTGATTGTGAGTGGATCTAGACTGATGAATTGCATGACCATAAAAAAAAAAAAAAAAGAGAAACATGAATTCACATGGCAGCTGGTCTGTCACCAGTTCGTCCAAAATTGATAGGAACAAGAAATATTTCGATGCCTATCCACGAATCCAAAGTGATATGATTAACATTTTTCCTCATGGTACAAACATGATTTGGTCGCTTCATCACAAAGGGATTTATGTAATGATTGCCATACACAGTTCCAGAAAAAAAAAAGAATGGAAAGAACCTGAGCAGTGTGGAGATCATCCTAGAAACAGTTGCTGTTTTTTCTTATACATTATTATTAGCTTAGATTAGATGGGCATCCTTCTAATCCACTGTTATCCACAGTACAATGCCAGCAAAATACTGTACCTTAGATGAAAATTGGATTTTGTGGTCAGTTGCTTGAAATTATTTCTTACAGTAACTGATAGGTTTCTGAATTTTTATTATCTCAAAATTGAATTATTTTTTTTAGTGCCCGGTGATCAGTACTAAAATTTGGTAGGAATTTTTGCTGGTATGCATGACACCTCTAGCATTCATCAAGCACACAATTTCTGTACTTTTTTTTAATTTATGCAAGGCAACTCGTAGATCCATAACAAAAAGTTCAAAACTTAGGTGATTATCATCACTCGTGCTTGTGCGAGATGTCACAAGTTCAGTTTATATCGTAGTTGATCAGGAAAGTTGAGGAAGGATGTTCAACTTGTGGCTCAACTGACCCACATTATTATTTTCTTTTTTTGCAAAAGAAGTAAGATCTTTAACATTTTAAAGAATTGACTAACTATAATATAAATTTGGAAGAGTTTTACTAATAGACAAATACTTTTTTTTTCTTATTTGCATATATTTCTTTTTTTTTTAGATCCACTTAAACTCTTTCTTAGTTTTTTTTTTGTGGCGGCTATGGAGACAAGATGATTGTGATGTCACCGAGCGTGGATGGAGGCGGCCGCAGGAGAGACAACAATGGAAAGGCAGTGGATGAGTGGCAATGGTGACTGGGGAGAAGAAGAGGTGGAGGTAGCGATGGTAGCAGCAGGGATCGAGAGGAGGAAGAGGAGAGAAATGAAGAAGAAAGTGAGAGAGAATGGTGCATAGAAATTAAATCTAGATAAGAAGATGTGATATAGGTGTTGCGAAATTTTTAAGAAAAAAATAGACACATGCACTCTAGACAGCCCAATTTGAAAATATTTTAGTGGAGTTTCATTTTTTCTAATTTTGAAAACTAGGTCTCACTTATTTCCAAATTGTTTCAATTTGATCCCACCATAGTTTTGTTATATACACTAATTAAACACTAATGAGGTATGATAATTTTTCACTAATTTGGCATACAAACTTGAAAATTTACAAGAACATAATATAATCATTAAAACCCACCAACACTTTGTTAAATTTTACAAAATCATACAAAAAAAAACCACTAACAACTATGTATATGTGCGTGTGACTCAATTGAAAAAATTTTAATAAAAATATGACCTAATTTTCAAAATTAAAAAAAAAAAGGAACTCGATTGAATAAATTTGCATACATATAGGATCTAATTTTCAAAATTAAAAGAGTGGGATTCAATTGAAACATTTGAGAACAAAGTAGGACCCTTCATAAAAATCTCAAAAAAATGATTATATTCCTCTAAGTGAACCCTCTTTGCAAGAAGAGAGTTGCTATAGGTCCTGAATTTATGTATTAAAATAGTATAAAGTAGATTTAAGCAAATTAAGTGAGACTCGATTTTGACTCAAACTCAATGCCTATAGAGTCAGGTTGAGCTTTGACTATGTGGGGCCAAATGGCCGAACCAGGTTGGGCCTGACACCATCCAATTAAGGTCCGAACACATTTTACAGTGAAAAATACATTGATCAGATCAAACTTGATTGCCTCAAAGACTTGACTTGGACAAAAAGGCACCTGAGCCGAATGGAGCCGAGGTTTTTTTGCCAACCCCCGCCTTGCCCCAAGATTTCCTCTTAATATGATTGTTGAATGGTAGTTATGATTTTGTCTTACAGACCGCTACTATTGGTGAATTTTGGGAGCAAATACAATTTAGTGCATGAATTCAAAGTAAATAATATTTCTGCATGAAAAAAATGAAAGGCTATTCAGTTAAATCTTTAGAAACAACTTCTCTACAAACACGCACAAACACTCTTTTAATCTATAGAAATGAACTTTTTTCCAACCAGTGGAGCCGTAAAAGATGAAGAGAGAAGGGGAAAAAAAAAAAAAGAAAGGCGAGCAACTCGCAAGCGAAGGTTAGAAAATGTCGTTTTGACCTGATAAAACCAAGATTTCTGTTGTGTCCGATTGAAGAGCGGTTACTAGTTTAGTTTTGACCATGTAACCGTGGTTGGTTCCTTCCTGCCCTTGCAAATGTAACGGCCAGCTTCTCACTTCACCGCAAGTTTTCGTTGTCCTTCTTAACCCGTGAAACTCTCCTTGCTTTTCTTGCAAGGTTAAATTCATCTCTCTCTCTCTCTCTCTCTCTTTTTTTTTTTTGTTTTCTAAATAGACAAGTTGAGTAAAGTACTTATCTTAAAGTGGTAAAATATTGGCATAGAGAGAGAGAGGAGGGCAGGTAAGGCCACACTCTCTTGTACATAAATTTTTTACTGTATAAAATATGTAAAAGTGATCGTCTACTGTCAACTATTGTCTAAGTCATAGTAATTTTTAAATTCCACTATTGTGATAGACATTTTAAAAAATTGTGATATCAAATCATAGGGATAATTTATTTCAATTTCTATCCTTCGCGAGTGATTCAGTCTAAAAGGCGAAATCTGAAATAGTGTTTCAAACTAGAGAAACCACCAAAAGGAAGCTTCACGATGTGTAAAAAAATTAACTCTTATCACTCTCAGGCTTCAAAGAAGCACAAACCTAAAATTGGTGTTGTTGGCTAGGGAGCTCTAGCTTCTTCCCACAAGTAAAAAACCAGAGCCTGATCAACACTCTTTTAATACGATCAACTTAATTTCTGAATAAAATCACAAAAACACACAATTACAATACAAGACTTCAACACATAACTCATCGGTGTTGGAATTTAAATTCTGATTTTTACTGAGTTCTGGATTCCTTTCCAGTTGGGTTATCCTATTATTTTAATCTTGTTTTGCAGTTTCTTGAGCACATTTTTTATTGCTTGTTAACCTTTCCATTTCATAGGGCCAATCCTAGCTAGGTCTCATAGTGTATTTGTTGCCAGGTGAATAAGCAAGTCTATTGTAATGTTGAATAAATAATCTTTGCACGCATGGAAAAAATATTAACAAAGTACACTTTGTGTGAGATTTACTGCCGGAAGACTTGCAAGAAATAATCACGTGGCAAAATTAATTGTAGGTAGTGGTAGATTTAAAAGGTTCTTTGAATAAAAAAGATACCAAGTTTAGACTATTGATTCCCGTATTTAAAAGATAAATATAAGGTAAACAATTCATTAGCCAGCTTTGCATGATTAATTATTGATATGAATGTTTAAGCAATATACAAGCAAAAATAAAATACAAAGGTATGTATTTAATTTCACGAAAACTTTGTATTTTCAGGTAAGGTAAACAGAGTAATTAAATAGGCTGATTGATTAAATCTATCATTTACAATGCAAGAAAGAACCTGCTATTCCCTGTGTGCAAAGATCCCCATAAGTGTGATTGATTAAATAATGTAAAATGGGGATCTTTTTAATCAATAAGATATGGACAAAAATACCACTAAGTTTTCTCACAATTCAGTGTCTTACTATTTAGTACTATTGAATAAATGAGGTGTTAGATAATACTCGCTCCCGTAAAAAAAAATTGTCATTTTTTATCTAGAAAATAATTTTTTTCATAATCTTGACCACTAACATCTTTATAAATATGTAGATCGAGTATAAAAAAAATACTTTCATAATATTATAAAGAACATTTGTCTAATAAAAAATATTTTCTTAATATTATAATTTTATATATTTTTATTAACATATATATACTACTATATAATATATGAGTTTTGAATTTTCAAAATTTTTTTCTCTTTAAGGTTGTCTAATTCAAACCATATTGTGAATCAGTTGGAGATATCAAATGGCTCTTATTTGAAGTTGATAGTATTTCCACCTATAACTCTCATTAAAAACTAAATTTTTTTCACTCATTTATGTTTTTTTATGAATGAACAGTTTGGTATATTAGAGGATATTTTTATAAGATTGTTATAGTCTTATACCAATAAACAAAGATAAAAACCTAATATAGTTGACAAAAATGTTGTCACTAGCTACGTCAAACTCAAAATAATCTAAATTTCGTGTGTTGCTCGAGCGGAACATATTCTTCTCTTTTACGCACTTATTATGAGAACTCTATGCTCAAGTTATTTAATTTTTTAATTTTCAAAGGTTAGTTGCATTCTAAGGTTTATCTTTAACTATTTAATTTATGATTTATTTTTGAATTTTAATTTCATTTTTCAAATATTGTTATATTCATAGAAGTTGTTGTAAATAGATTCTCGTTTATTAGTTATAGTAAACAATAATAGTTAAAATTACATCTTGAAAACCGTATACAGTCAAAAAAAAGGCATTCTTTTTTATTGAAGATAGTAACGGTAATTTAGCAAGAATTATATCTTCAACAAATAGAAAATTTTTGTTCTTACATGGCAAATATTTCTTGTGAGAATCTTTCCCAATCAATGATAGTAAACCAACAATAACTCTTATCAATCCACCCTTTTGGCGAATTTATGGGTACATCTAAGGCGCAATAACTTCAATTAATAGCAAGATATCACGTTTGTGCCAAATCCAACTTAAAATCCCACAAAATGACATTTAAAACCACAAACCATCTGATATAACAAGATATCCATGTTACCAAACCTACACCACCAAAACATAAAAACAAAAATAAAAGCTTTCCAAATGACTAAACAAAACCAACAACAAATCAAATCAAATCAAAACAAGAAAAGCAAAGCAAAAAATAAAAATAAAAAAGGCTGCCAAATATCCATCCTCCCACTCAGGAGTGTGCAAAATTAAATTTTACCGAAATAACCAAACTTAATCAAATCGAATTAACCGAATTTCTTTGTTATTTTGGTACTTGGTATTCATTTTTGAAAACCAAAATTTTAGCAAAATTGAAAAACCAAAGTTACGGAATTACAATTTTTAACCTCATTAAACTACATACTTTTTAAAATATTATATAATTTGCAATAAAAATTGTACAATATTATTGTGTAAAACTTAAATTCTAAGAGGACAAAATATATAAATAGTATAGTACTTATATTTGATATCATATTATGTGGTAGTTTAAATTTTTCTTTCAGAATTGGTACACCTTCTACAACTAAGAACATTAATTTGACAAATTTGGTACTTATCAAACCAAACCAAAATATAGTGTAATTAATTTGATATTTGATTTTGCATGATAAAAATTTTAAAAAAACCAAAAAAACACAAACGGAAGAAACAGAACCGCACACCTACTCACACTAACCACAATTATGACCCAACCCCACCACCAGAAAAAAAAAAAAACCAAAAGCAGGTTATAGAGAGGAGAGTGGAGAGAGGGGGGGAAAGAAGAGAAAGAGAGAAGCGGGGGAGAGAGAGGCTTTGCATCCAAGCGTGCTCCCTCCCAAGCAACCTCCGGTCAGCGTCGTGGTTGACCACGTTCCCCGTTATGCCGTGGCGCACCACCACCTTGTCCTATATATAACTCCCTCTTCTCTCCTTCACATTACAGTCACCTCTCCCTCTCTATCCATCCATCTCTCTCCAAGAACTTGTTCCAAGAAACGTATATCGGGTGTCCATGATGAGGACGAGGCGTGGGGCGTGCTATTGTTACTACGCGTCCGCCGAGGCGCCGGACGTGCACCGGCGGAAGAGGCGGAGGACTGTGGCGCCGGCGGCGGAGGGCTCGCCAGCGGGATCCGGCGGGGGGGACCTGTTCGAGGAGTTGCCTGATGATCTGGTGGTGTCTATCTTGGCTAACGTGGCGGCGTCCGCCGGCTCGCCGGCGGACCTCGCCGGCGCCATGCTCGCGTACGTGCCAAGAAATTTGAAAAAAAAAATTTGAAAGTATTTATTATTCGGTGGAGATTTATGGGGGGTTGTTTGGATGTGCAGATGCAAGGGATTTAGGGAGCTGGCACAGAGCAGGGTGGTGCTCGCGAGGGCGTCGCCCCGGTGCCTCGCCGTGCGCGCCAAGCGCTGGTCGGACTCCGCGCACCGCTTCTTGCAGCGGTGCGCGGACGCCGGCAACCTCGAGGCGTGCTACCTTCTTGGCATGGTAAGCACACGAAATATAATATTCTTCTGTGGGTTGTTCTTTAGTGATCGTGCTGAGTTTTTCTTTCCGGCGATGTCTATGTCCGGCAGATCCGCTTCTACTGCCTGGGGAGCCGTGGCTCGGGGGCGGCGCTGATGGCCGCGGCGGCTGTAGGAGGCCACCCGGAGGCGCTGTACTCCCTGGCTGTCATCCAGTTCAACGGCAGCGGCGGCGGCAAGGACGACCGAGACCTCCGCGCGGGCGCGGCGCTCTGCGCGCGCGCCGCGTCGCTCGGTCACGTCGACGCGCTCCGCGAGCTGGGACACTGCCTGCAGGACGGCTACGGCGTGCGCCGCTCGGTGCTCGACGGGCGCCGCCTCCTCATCCAGGCCAACGCGCGCGAGCTCGCCGCCGCGGTCACCGCGTCCGCGCTGTTCCGAGGCGGCAAAGCGCGCCGCCACGCGTGCCTGCTCAGCGACTTCGGGTGCCGCGCCGCGGCCTCCGCCGGCGAGGCCCACGCGGCCAACCGGTTCCTAGTCGACTGGTTCGCGGTGCGCCCGCTGGGCGCCGGCGGAGCCAGAGCGGAGGAGGACGGCGGCGGCCTGCGGTTGTGCTCGCACGCGTTGTGCGGGCGGCCGGAGACGCGGCGCCACGAGTTCCGGCGGTGCTCGGTGTGCGGCGTCGTGAACTACTGCTCGCGCGCGTGCCAAGCTCTGCACTGGAAGATGGCACACAAGGCCGAGTGCACGCCCATGGACCGGTGGCTCGACGTCGCCAATGCCATTGCCAATGCCAACGACAACGCTAATGGTTATGCTGGCGACGGCGCCGCCATGGCCGCACTGTGATGGTGGCGATCACGTCCCTACTTCCATTTCTTGTTACCTAGGGAGTTTGGTTTTCCTTTTCTTATCGTTATTAATGTTTCTGTTTTGTTTTGGCTTCTGTACATGGTTGATGAGGTATAGAAATTTAAGACAAGAGCAAGTTTGTTATTTTGAAATGTTTTAAATTTAAACGCTTTGTCCTGTAGCAAATTCACAAATTCACTTCTTTCTTATCCCCTGAATGTCAAAGAATTATTTTTTTTTGAAAAGTGATTTCATAGAATTATTTTTTTAGAAAATGATTGCATACATTTTTTGGTGGGGGCTGTTTCATCTAATGGTTTTGTCTGTATTATTGGGTTGCAAAACTTAAACAGAGGAGAGAGGCGACAAGAAAAATAAATGTAAATGGTACTATGGGCTTTAAATGAACAGAGCCATTTCTGGCTTTCTTCCTCTGTAAAAAATTTCCAATAGAAGCTTTTTTTTTTTCTTTCTAATCCATTTGATCGAAAAGTGGACGACTCAGATGGACGGAGCATATCACCCACACTTCACTCGAGCTGAGTTGTTCGTGGCTTGTAATAATAGGATCCAGTAGAATTACTCTATTTATCTTTTTTTTATCTTTAAAAATTAGATCCTCTGTATTATGGAAGTAATGAACATGCATTACTCTTTCTCTTTTTTTAATGTTTAAAAATTAGATCCTCTATATTATGGAAGTAATGAACAACCAAACCATTTTGTCAATATTCTACGAATAATTGAAATACCAATTTCCCGCCAAGCCATCTCCAAGCAAGATCCTACTTTTATCAGACGGACGGGACATTCTAAAATGGAAAAAAAATGCATCGTTACATTTTCCGTAATAATGCAAAATAGTCTCGTTCCAAAAGTTCCATATTAATTTTTAGGCTAAAAAAATATGAGATAATGTTAAATATGGAGTGC
Source organism: Pharus latifolius (assembly GCA_019359835.1). Lineage (NCBI taxonomy): Eukaryota > Viridiplantae > Streptophyta > Magnoliopsida > Poales > Poaceae > Pharus > Pharus latifolius. The sequence goes on from CM033322.1 coordinate 24,052,821, forward strand.
CAAATGATAACTATTTCACTCTTTGTAATATCATATTTAAGACATCAACTTTTTAAGTGGCATTTTTTTTTGTAGTATATCACTCTTCGGAATGTCATAAAATTTTTTTTTAAGACAATTAGGTCAATACCATTATCGAAGTTGAAAAATTTAACAAAACACCTAATTGACAGATGAGTCGAAACTGCCCATGTTGTATCGACAATCAATAGTAATAGTATTTTGTTAAAATGACACATTGCAACAGTATAAACCTATTTTTTGCTTACTTTTTCCCAGCAATTGTGCATTTCCTTTTACCGTTTCACCCATTTGCGGGCTACTTTTTTGTCCGGTTGCGCTTCACGGAAACTAGGAGTGTAAACGGTCAAATGTGAATGGAATAGTGGTCAAACCATATTACTATCCATATAATTTTAGATGGATTTGAAACTGACTCGTATGAACATCCAATTTAAATTCGAATCAGATTTTACTTCTATTCGGTTGAATCTGAAAGTCATACATACATAGATATAATATGAAAGAGAAATGAAGGGTTGTCATACGGTGCAATTTGAGCCTCAAATAAGGCATGTAAACGCAGTCTAAAATATGCACACAGCGACTACTGGCTTGTGAGAAAATATCTTTTGCTTGCTTGTGGTGGTTAAGTTTTCAGTAGTATTGGTTGGCAAGCCATGGCTGATGGCTTGGCTACGTTTCAGCCACAAAAGTAACTTAGGACGGAGCTTAGCAAGTGTCTTTCGTTGTTGCATAGGGTTCGATGGCGACAAACACAACGCAATTTACGGTGCGCCCGCATCAAGAGACCATCGCCGGACAGCAACTGGGCTTTATCTCATACGCTCCACGCTAACGTGCGTATTTGGAGAAATACAGCTCTGCTTATTGCTGTCTGCCAACAAAAATCATATTCCCATCACTCTGATTTGGTAGAATGGGAATCATATGTGTCTGCCAAATTAATTTCTGGACAACGGAATTATCCCAAAAACACGTAAATTTTGTGATAGTTCAATTTTTATTAACACTAATCTTTGCTGTGTGAGAAGCTACCAGCTTAATTTATGACGGGTCAATTAGATTTACTGATTTTTTTTAGAGATATCTTGTCTAGCTCAAAATTATTAAAAAAAGAAAAGAAAAATCAAAGAGTTGTACGGCGAAAACGTGATGAAGAAAAGAAAATTATTAAAATTTTCTACAATACAATAAGTGAGCATACAGTACAACAAAAAGAAAAAAAAAACTCATTTGAGCCCGACGAATGAGTTCCTTTTCGAGTACCAAGGGCCTACTTGGAAGAAACGAAAATTTGTTCCGTAAGAAAAGTTTATACTACTGCACATTGTCTGTGCGGGACAAAATTCCATAAGTAACTTATAATTCTGTGGAGGATAGAGAAGTTTATTCTACTTGACAATGATCTAATCCCTCCATTTCTTATATTGTTTTGGCATTAAAAACTATAAATAAAGCATGAAAAAAATGATTAAAATAATTTTAATTAATACTCTCTCCGTTGGACGATATAAATTATATAATTTTTTTAATCTTGTTGTAAATATAAAATATATATGTAAATTATTGTCATATTTTCTATTCTATCCTTAATTATTTCTCTACTTGATATTATTTATGAATAATCTCTCACATCAGTATTCTCTTTCGTTTTTCAAAAACACTATGAATAATAGTAGCTTAATCATATTAGCTTAATGTTCTTTTAAGTTTAAAATATTTTTAATCTTACGTCTTATATTTTGCAGCATAGAGAGTAGCACATCATATTAACAATTTATCTACACATCAATACATGCATGACTTCTTAATATTGGTAAACAATTTTTTAGAAAAATAAAACTTCTAATGTTAAATCAAGCACACACATGAAAAAAAAACTATATAGATGTGATTCTAATGTGCGGAATGATGTGTACTTAAAAACAAAAAAAAATATTAGAAAGAAATCTGGTTAAAAATTGAGGAGAGTACTACAAGTAGGATGGCCACTTGGCCAGCAGGACAGGAGGCTTTCGATGCAGACTTGATCATCTGTACGGAGCTAAGTTTGTTTCTCCAAATTCAGTACAAAAAGACTGCAAGATGTGAAGTAAGCAGCAAGTGCATGCATGTAGGAGGAGCAGCAGCTTCATTCATTTATGATGCAACTTTCGCCCATGAGTCCATGACCACCGTGTTTGCTCCTACACTGTGGCCGGTTGTTCGCCGTCTTTTGACCATTTCTCCTGCATACATTCATACATATGATAGGGCCCATGGTTCCTTGGAAATCAAACTTGAGCACATGTTAAGTGTTGACTGAGAGCAACGGGTTGGCCCTAAACGGCCTGTCAACAATAAATTCCTATACTATTAGTATGTTCTACGACTGACTGCACGTTTGACTATCTATGCACAATTAACTCCAACAGTTCCATTGATTTTCCCACAGATAAGATTGGCTCGACAAAAAATTCTGAACTCGCGCAAGAAGTTTCAAAAGTATTAGTTTTTTTTCAGAAAATTGATTTCTTAGAGAAGGTGTGGGCAGAGGGGTTTCATGTTTCAGAGCATTTAAGTCTAATAATTTATATTCCCAAATAGAATAATAGAGTAGTGGGGATCGACAACAAAGTAGTCGTACATCAATAAGATGCCCATGTTAGTGTATTTCCTTGCCCTATTTTAGTCTTTTTTTTTTTAAAAAAGGAGTATTTCCTTACCTTAGTTATGATCAGTATGGATCACTGCATCAAGAACCAAAAGAAAATGTTCATCATTGCTTCAAGAAACCAAAAGAAAGGGTTGATTTAACACTAAATAGTCAGATCGAACATTTTATAGTTTGGTTGGTGGGATATGAGAGTTTTTTTTTTAAGTTAGATATAAGAGATTCTTAGGTTCACGTCTACCTCAAATATGTCTATGTTTAAAACATGTATAAAATTTGCTAGAATTTTTGAGAATTGAGCAAGTATATCTGGTTTTCTCAAATTTTTTATTTTGAGGATGTGTTGAGTTTCAACTTAAAAGTTCAAGAAACCTCTTCAATATATTTGGGACTTCTAATTTAAAGAAATACTCATATTTATGGAAAATCTAAAAATAAGTTTAACGTTTGACCACAATTTCATCTTATAAATCTGTAAGTTAAAATTGAAACCATAAGTTAGTACTTAACTACAATTTTAACTTATAAGATCATAAGTTGAAGTTAAATCTCAACCAAAAATCACTACTATGCATGATCTCTTTGTAGGAATAAAAGGTGGTTTTTTTATTCCAGAACAAATCACACGAAATTAAAAAGATCTCAATTGTTTATATAGATCTAAACTTAAGAGATAAAAAAAATTAAAGAAAGTAAAATTAACCAAAATTCTAACTAATAAATTAAGATCTAATCCTGATAAGCTTCTCCATGATACAAACTTCTACATACGAGGGGAAAAAAAGAGAGTGCTAGCACACTCTATTGCAAAATGATAAAATATGGTGAACGGGCTGCTCAAAGTTTTTTTTATCCCATGATTTGGTTGGACAATAGAAATGATTTCAATCAATATTTGGACAGCATGGCTGCTCCCTACTTTGCAACATGGCATGTCCGTACGTGTCACCTCAATGAACCCATTCGCCGGACAGCTAGCTCGCTCACTTACTGCCTGCCAGATCCTCCTTACCTGTATGCATGTAAGCCCTTTTCACATCTATCTCCCTGTCTCCTTCCTTTTTAAAAGAGTAATAGTAGAACTAGTTTGTTTTTCTTTTTCTTTTTCTTCTTTCTGAAAAGTAGTACTGGTACTACTCTTAATTGCTATCCAAGAAAAAAAAAAAAAAGATGGGCATCGGACAGCGATACTTGTGTCCGCCCAGCATGCAATTATCAGCCTCACCTGAAGCCAGAATTCTTATTGTTTCTTTATGCTTTTTCCTGTTCTTGCCCTCAAGTAATCTGCTTTTAAATTCTTTTTCTCTCTCTTTTTTTCTTTCTTTCTTTCTGTTGCAAATACTAGAATTTATCATTCTCTCTCTTCATGTGCTGATATCTGTTACTAATAAAATGAGTCTTTATTCCAAAACAAATCACATCAAATTACTTAGATTTCAACTACTTATATTAACTTAAGCATAAGAGATAAAAAAAGAAATTAAAAAATTGGAATTAATCAAGACAAAATAATAAGTATAAGATAAGAAATAATCTCAACAATTTCTTCATTTATTCAAATTCCTACGTATAAGTTAAGCCAACCCTCTTTTTTTTTCGAATTTTACATGATTTATTTGTAATAAAGGCTTTCGTACATATAGTTCCGCTCTTTTTCTACCATATTGAAACTGTTAGGAGGTTATTGAATGTGAGGCAAGAGTAGAAAATTCATATACTCTACGTAAGCATAAACAAAAGTGAGTACAGACGGTATGTTTGATCAAGTTTTAGGTGGTTAAGAGAAAATACGAAAAAAACTCTCGAGAACATCCGCGTCTCTCATTCACATGTATGTTGAGTACCCATTTCTGATCGGGCTGGTCAGGTAAGTTATTTTATTTTACATGTAGCGGGAGAAAAATTCTCAGGAACGGATGCAACGCCTCCTCTCGTTTCGGTTGTACGAACGGAAAAGTCAAAACGGAACGGAATGGAACGTACGGGGCCTCCCGGTCTCGTGTCCTGCATGCAAAGGTGGCGTGGAGGCGCCGTGTGCCTTTTATTTAACCAACTTAATACTGCATGCCATGGCCCGTGAGGAGCTCCCCGTCGCACCAATAAAATAGTAAGACAAAAACTGTTAGGTTTGATGTTACGATAAAATACCACCTATATGTTTAGTTGGCCAAACACCCGCTCCTCCAGCGGCGCGTCCACCGAAGCGACTGGTTGAGCGTCGCACGCAGCGTGCAAGTAAATTTCACGACGCTCGACCACATAGTTGTTGGACGAGGGTAAATTTGTGGGTTCCATCGAACGTGTGCCGGTCGAAGCGGTTTTATTGGAGTTAGTGGAAGGCACGCGTGTATGTGTTTTGTGGAACCCACAAAGTTCCAACAAAATTGACACTTTACAACCAAACAAAATGAATGACAGATGGGGATACAATTTTGACGGCCTGCATATCAGTATGGGAAGTTTCTTCAATTTATAAGGTGAACACCATGGGCTCCACGCCCGAAACATTTTAGAACATCTTTTTTCCCGCGATGACCGCATAAACTCCAACCTCTCTAACTGACACGTAAAGTCAGACTTCGTAGAACTCAAATATCAATAGAAGGGTTGAGTTATTTAAATGTCGGATTTTTTAGTTGCTGTGTAAATTAGAATTTTTAATTTATTTTGGAGTGGGACGCATCTGTCAGCGGCAGTAATTTCAGCTGTTGGAAAATTAGCTGCTATATAATTTATTATTATTTTTTTCATTAAAACATTCAAAAAAATCATTAAAAAATTTATAAAAAATCATCTCACCATTTCTCTATAAATAGTGCTCTTGTTTGCCCATTTCACCACACCCATCTCACAAATCTTACACCATCATACACTGTTTTCATATTATTTTCGCACTAATTTTTTTTTAGAGTTTGATATGGATATAATCCTCCCAGGGTTTTGTAAATTGAATTAATTTTCCTAGTACACCTAGAGAAAATCCGAAAACACCCAGTAATCCAATTCCTCCACCATATCCACCCGGTAATTCACATTTTCCACAACCACCTTACCCGTCCAGTTATCCTCCATATCGCCCCGGCCCTCAATATGCACATGTTGTTCTATATCCGCATCCCCCTTCATATGCATTGCCGCCCTCATATCCACATGGCCATCCATATGCATCGCACGGGCAAAATTATCATTTTGTCAGTGCACATGGCAACTATGGTCAGCTTTCGCCACCGCCATCCCACGGGCAAATTTTGAAATCTGCATCCCTCTCAGAGTCTGGTACGCCACATTCTACGCCACAGCTCGTTATTGATGACGACGACGACCATGACTCTCGGGTCAGCTGGGTGCAAGTGACTGCTTTGGTCTGCGGTCGACGATGTTCGACTTGTGAGTAATTCGTTTTGACATTCAAATTTTTTGGAGGAATCATTTCAAAATTTTGTGGAATTTTATTTGAAAGGTTTATATTCATTTCTCATGAGACTGTTACATTTTGGTTGTGTAGATAAGTGCGTGGTTGAATAATTCGCTGGACCAAGTTGACGGGAACAGTAAAAAATTCGACACATATTAGGCGAGTGTGGCAGTGGCGTACAATGAGAGTAGCCCAAAAAATCATAGAAGGGAGATAAAGCATTGCAAAAACCATTGGCTCCGGACTAACAAAAAAATTGTTCAATTCAATGGTTGTTGGTGCACGCTTAAAGAGATCTACGCTAGTGGTCGTTTCGACGAGCAACTAATGGCACAAACATGCAAGTTATACAGAAAGGAGATGGGACACCCATTCGTTCTCGATCATTGGTGGATGAGTATTAGGAACCAAGCTAAATGGAACTGAACCTACGTCGACACCGACAAAAGAGTAAGGTTGAATGAGGACGGTGTGCACACATCGTCCTCCTCCAATCTAGATGTCCTCATGGAGGAGATGTGGCCAGAAAGTCGCAACGCAGTCAAGGAGAAGTGCATAGGAAAAGGCAAGCAACAATCTCCCTTGTCCAATATGGCACTGCAAGAAGACCTAAGAACCTTCGTCAAGGTTCACACTGAGCGCGTAGAGGCAACGGACCGTCTGGCCTCCTCTCTGAGTGAACACGACAAGCTGACCTAGAACTTAGTACTTGCCAAGTCTTTCACAAAATTGATGACTACAAACAAATCAAAATTCAACGAGAACGAAATAAAGGATCATACGGAAGTGTTGAAATTTGTTAAAAATTTGATCATGGAGGCTAATCTGGACTAGACAAGATCATGTACCATTTTATTTTCAATTTGTACTTGTAGAGCTATGTATCCTTCAGTTTGTACCTGTAGAATTAGGTTATGTCCGCATGTATGCAATGTTGTATTTGTAGAGCTATGTATCCTTCTAATGTTCATCTGAAATTTAGGTGCATTTAAATTTTAACAGACTTTATTTTCCTGCAGAGAGATTAGCATAGTTTGCACTACTAATCTTTTAAATTTTCCTGAATACAAACCTTAGTACTATCGGTTTTCCTTTCAAAACCGATAGGAAATAGAGTATGTCTTAGTTTGCACTGCTAATTTGAATTTTCTGTGAATTACTTCCCATTTTCTAATGTTCATCTGAAATTTATGTTCATTTAAATTTTAACAGACTTTATTTTCCTGCAGAGAGATTAGCATAGTTTGCACTGCTAATCTTTTAAATTTTCCTGAATACAAACCTTAGTACTATCGATTTTCCTTTCAAAATCGACAGGAAATAGAGTATGCTTTTAATCTGAATTTTCTGTTAATTACTTCCCATTTTCTAATGTTCATCTGAAATTTTGGTTCATTTAAATTTCAACAGACTTTATGTTCATGCAGAGAGACTAGTGTAGGGCACAACAATTTTAGTTATGAACTTTGTCATGTACCTTTCTTCATATCAATATTTATTTTCATTATGCCAAATTTTCAATTCGCAAGTTAAATTTTTTATATCTTAGAATTATTGTCGTATATTTTTAAATTTATTTTTTCTAATTATTTAATCAATAATATGACGCATAAAATTAAATTATATATTTAATACGCAAGATCCACTAGAAAGTCTCTCCAAGAGTCTTTTCATTGGAGATAAAAAGAATTTTTTGGAAGACTCTTTGCTGACGTGAGAAGGAATATTCTTCTAGACAATCTCTTAAAGAAGAGTTTATATGGGAGATAGTCTTAGGACATGCATACCTAATCACATCTTTCTTGGACAGGATGTGTAATTTTGATATAAAATGAACCAAATATCCTTTAATTAGATATGATGTATAGTATTATAATGTTTCAAGATCCGACATGTTTCTACACGTCTTTGTCTGGGATTTCGTCTTCATAAAAAATTAGTTTGAAATTAGTGTTTTAAACTCAAAGTGATCTGTATAAATCTCAACCACCCATCTAACGCTGAAGATAGAACTAAACTTAGGCTAGAGAGTTGTGGATCGCTGCGGCTTTCGAACCAAGCATTGCATAAAACTACAGGTCTATGAGAAGGGCATGGACCGAGCCTAGGTAGGTGTAGTGGCTTGCAATACCCGTAGTGTTAGTACTAGCAAGTAGCAAGTAACATGCAGAGACAGAAACACTTGGGGGTCGCGCAAAAGGCACACACGCGGTGGACCAGGTCGACATGTCTCGGCCTAGCTGCACCTTTGCGTTGGGGCTAAGCTTGTGAATTTTTATTTTTCCTCTTTATTTGGTTTTTATTTTTTTTGTAAAGTTTCTTGTCTCTCTCGTGCATGTATTTGATATATACTTGTCACTTTGTCAGTGGTGTGGATGCATGGAATAAAGTTTGCTTGAACAATTGTTGTGTTGTGCCTTTTAAAACACTGAAACGTAACCGTAGTGGCGTGGTGCCCACACAGTACATCTATGGTACTTTTCTGGTACGTACGTACTTGGTTATGGCCTAACTGTTCCGCGTTCGTACGTACATTATTTCCATTTGCTCGCCTAGTTGCAAATTAGAACAAAAAATCGAATATCAAAAAAGTCATATATAATAAAAATATGTGATACTCACGGAAAGAACTAGAAATTCTTATATTAACTAAAAAATTAAAAAATAAGATAGAGATCTGATCATCTATTAGTTGGTGGAACCAAAATATAATAGTAGGTTAATATTATAAACGTTAAAAATCTATACAAAATATAATTATAAATCTGTTTCAAATTATATATAATTATGTAAATTTTTAATATATAAAATCCTTTCGAAAATTTGGTCTAAAAAACCATCCAAGCCTTCATTGCCAACCCTTGCACCGCACTACTAGAGGATTACTCTTCATCATCATGTAACATAGATTCTCTTTGTCATCATATTGATTATGTTAGTGAGATTTTGAAAATATAATGAAATTAATCATGCAATTATGCGGCTATTCGGGCTAGTTTAAAATAGAAAGGCTCGTCCTATTTGCAAAAGAGGGTCGTAAGTGCTCTTGGCAGCATAGGAGAGGGCAAAACCATTTTACCTGCACGTAGCCAAGTAATCGAGACAGGAGACGTCAGCTTGCACTAGTTGGGTGGTACATAGAGGAATTTATGAGAAGGAATTGTGAGAATGGTAAGTTCTTGAAACTACATGTAAGTATGGCGTGTATTGTATTTTTTTTTTTTTTTTGAGTTGGTTGCCAAGAAGAGTCTCCAAAATTATGAACATAAAGACTTACGTACGTAGGAATGGCTTATCTAGGACGTCCTAGCGTGTACAACAATACAAGCTCAACTTTATGGATCAAGGGTTCCACGGTGGCATCCATGCATGAAGCCATGCAGGTAGCGTACACCTTTGTTGTCCACATAAAGAGTTGGTACATAGTACCATTAAAGCAGCTTTGTGATGCAAAACTTTTTGTGGTACTGTGTACAATTTTTCTGCAAACATACAAAATTGTACAGTGCGCTATCAAACAATGTGCAAATCATTTCTGAAAACGCTACCGAATAATCTTCCATTTTATATACAATATGGCCATATTTGATACGTACTCTAGATCATCTTATATAAAGAGAACAAAAAAGATAAATCCAGTAAATCACAACTTTTTATTGCTTCATCCCATTTTATTCTAGATTCATCTTTTTTTTAATTTCTTAATCTACGGAATGATTTGAAGCATGGAATTTGATTAGTTAGTAGAATACTCTTTCCGTTTTTAAATATATATATTTTTAGTCTTCTAGTTTTATTTCTCAATACATGTCCTTTTATGATTTTTAGACATATTTATACATTATTTTTCTTATATACTCTTCATTTAATATTTTGAAATAAAAATATGTGACTTGAAGAATTGAGAGACGTGCTAATAAAGTATATTAAATGATGGTACTACACTCTTTTTTTTTCTCATATCTTGTTTTGTGTGTTATGTGACTTATGTCAAAACGACATGTATTTGAAAACGGAGGAATTGGTATTTTTATAAAACATTTTATGCAATTTTACACGGTAAAATTAAGTTATACTACACTCTCATTTTCACAATATAAACCTATTTGGTGCGCGCAGGAGAATTAAGGAGCACAAATTGAGAGAAAAAGATATTGAAGTGGATTAGAGTACTTTATGAGATAAAGTTTGGAAGTGAGTGTAAGAAGAGTTTTAATAAAGGTGTGAGAAAAATATCAGTAAGGGTAAAGTTATAAATGTATATTAAAAATACATAGAGATGTAAGTAAATTTATATTGTGAGTGTGGGATAAAAAAAAATCCTTGCTAAATAAGTTTTGGAGAGATTTGTTAAGATTGGTTCTCTCTTTCAATTCATGGAGGGATGTGTCATTTGTAATATAGAATTGTCGACCAAAAATCCACTGTTCGAATGAAAATGGACATGAATTAAAATTTTTCATGAGATCATCGGACAATTTGCAGTGATGCTATGATTTTGAGACATATTTGTACATTATTTTTCTTACATACCCTTCATTTAATATTTTGAAAGAAAAATATGTGACTTAGAGAGTTGAGATAGGTGTTAATAAAATATATTAAATGATGGTACTACGCTCTGGTCTTCTCATATCTTGTTTTGTGTGTTATGTTAAAATGATATGTATTTGGAAACGGAGGAAGTAGTATTTTATAAAATATTTTGTGCAATTTTACACAGTAAAACTAAGTTGTATTACTCTCTTCTTTTCACAATATAAACCTATTTACTGCACGCGGGGGAATTAAGGAGCACAAATTGAGAGGAAAAGATATTGAAGTGGATTAGAGTACCTTATTAGATAAAGTTTGGAAGTGAGTAGAAGAAGAGTATTAATAGAAGTATGAGAAAATTATCAGTAAAGGTAAAGTTATAAAGATATATTAAAAAAATACTTGGGGATGTAAGTAAATTTATATCGTAAAACGTCAAAAAAACAAAAAATAGGTTTTTAGTATGAAACAGGGAGAATATTTTATGAATGTATGCCCATTTTAAACTTTTCTCTTTGTTTACAAATATATATGCTCTTACTTTCAATAAATCAATGAAAACTTATTTAACCATAATTAATATTCTAATATTTTATACAGATTTTAATATGATGAAATTAGATATTTCAAATCATCTTTGACTTTCTATGTATGAGTTGAAAATAATATATATTTATAAACGAAGAGAATAGATTAGCACTAATCCACACATATGGGGAAAAGGAAAAAAGAAGAGCGTAGTGGTGGTAGACTTGCAGAAGGTGGTGCTGCGAGCCATACGTACGCCGGGCTGGACGTTGTTGGCTTTCGCTTGTCCCCATGCAAAATGCCAATACGTATCCTTGCTTGTTTGCTTCGTCTTCCTTCCATCCTTTCCTTTGGCTTTGGCTTTTTGCTTTTGGCGACTGGCGAGTCTTTTCATGTGCATCTGCAATTCCCTCTGCGTCGTCGTGATGTGATTAGTAGTTTTACAGTTAGCGCATACTCCAAGATACATGAAACCGCAGTGTGGAGACGGCACTGCTGCTCGTACTGCTTTCATTAATTCCAAGCAAACAAACCTTAACACATCATTTTGACATGAGAGCCCCTCACATATCACGACAAATACCGATCCAGCACATGTACTTGCAATAGTTATCCATATCACTATCAGATATTGCACCAATATATAAGTTTCAGTACTGATTAAAGTTTGATTATTTTTCAAAAAAAAAAGATAACTATTCTTTTAAGTACGGAATGAGCAATTTGTTCCCCTCATATTAATTTTCTGGTTTCATCTTTGTATAGATTATTTTCTTATAAACTTTGATTAGTTAACTACTCTCAGTAAAGTCTTCATGCCTCTAGCTATTTTTATGTGGCTACATGAGAATTTTTTTTATCTATTTCTTTACCACAAGAAGAAAGTAAAAAATGGGTCACATCTCATCCATAGTTTTCATTCAACCACAAGGACCACTGATAAGTTAGAACTAGCAGGTTAGAAACTATTTAGTTTGTAAAATAAAATAACATTAAAAAGTAAAAAAAAAAAAAAGAAAACAAGGAATAATTAATGAACACTTCATGAATATTAAAGAACTCATTTTGAAATATCAACTTTAAAATTTAGGAAAAAACCGATACACTCTCCAATGAAACTAGACAGAGTGAACAAACCATTGGATATGTGCATAAGGCTACCTCCAACGGCGACGGCAGCGGTGGCTCGCGTCGACGGCGGCGGAGGGCTGCTCGACGTTTCGTCGGCGCGATGGGACGTCCGCGCGCTACGGGACGAGGCAAGCGCGAGCGAGGACGCGGCGAGGTCGCGGCGAGGAAGCGTCGCCGTTGGAGGAGACGAGAACGCGAAGGGACGCGTTTTGCGGGCCCCACCGACGAAACAAAACCCGTACCATACCCACGTGAAAGATTATCTGACAGGTGGAGCCAGAAAACGAGAGGACCCACATGTCATCGAATGAGTGTACGCTTAAATCGTCGCAAACGATTAAAGCGTGGGCCCCACACCCACGTTCACCGTGCCGATGTCAGGACGCACACGCACCACGCGTACAGGATGGTACATCGCTGACGTGTGGGCCCAAAACGACGCGTCCCCACACGTCATACGCAGTACGATACTAAAACCGCGTCGCACGAGATTTAATGCCTGGTGGGGCCCGCCACTCGGGAGTGCACCGCGTGGCTGACGTCGGCGACACGCGCGCCCCTTAGCCGAAGCCAATGACATGTGGGGCCGCGAAAAAGAGTGGCCTGCCTGTCAGTGAGTGATGTTGAATAAATGAACGTATAATTAATAACTGCTCGTAATTTAACCGAATAAAATTTATACGAATTAGTTGAGTCTGTAGAGGCTGACTGGTGGGCTCATTTTTTGGAGGGCCCACCTGTAAGCGAGGGGGACTGAGAATATAGCCGTTGGAGGAGAATAAATCCCGAGGCCCCACGTGTCAGCGGCTGAAAATGTTACCGTTTAATTTTTCCCGTTAAAAATAGCCGTTGCATCTATTTTTTATTCATTTTTGCCCTAAAAAATCATAAAAAAATCCCAAAAAACTCCAAAAAAATCACAAAAATTCACAGAATTTTTTACCAGCTCTCCTCTATATAAAGACATGCTATTTCACCATTTTCACTCACATTTCTTCATCCATCCACACCCAAAACCACTCCAAAATTACTGCAAAAATTTCCAAAAATTCGACATGGATTCTAATCCACCTGGCGGTTTCGTTAATTGGCTTGGCTCTTCCTAATCTCTCGGCGAAAATACTGAAGCCCCAAACACCCAACAGCAACCCGGTTTTTCGCAGCCACCGACTTACCAGCCGTATCCACCCAATTACCAAGCGTATCCACCGAATTACCAGCCATATCCACAATATAGCCAAAATTATCGTCCATATCCACCACACGGCCACGCAATTCCACCGCCCCCACAATATAGCCAAAATTTTCATTTTGTCGGCATGCCACCGACATGTCCGCAGTTTTCCCCACCTCAACCGCACTCTGCATCTGTCTCCGATAACGGTACTCCAGACTATGCTCCGGCCGATCTGGAGGCCCGACCTGTCGTCGATGACACCAACACCAGAGATGTTGTGGATGTTGGCCGAAAGCCGAAGCGCTTACCGTGGTCCAACGATAACGATATCAAACTGGTAACATTTTCAATTTTCATACACGAGTGCTACGAAAGAAATATATTTAGGTCGACTTCGATATCCAAATTTTTTTAACTACATGCATATTAGCTCTTGGCTCAACAATTCGCTCGATCCTATTGATGGAAACAATAGGAAGTGCGACATGTACTGGGGCAACGTAGCAACGGCATACAACAACACAGTGCCGGCAAGTAGGAGAAGGGAGACCAAACACTGTAAGGACCACTGGCAACGAACAAATAAAAAGGTGGTCCAATTCAACGGTGTTTGGCTGCGACTTAAGGAAGTCTATGCCAGCGGTCGATCAGACGACCAACTCATGGCGCAGGCCCGCGAGATGTACAAGACGGAGATGGGTCATCCGTTTGTGTTGGATCATTGGTGGACGGCGGTTCGCGGTCAACGTAAGTGGTCCGCAGCTTATGTTGATCCTCCCAATAAAAGAAGCAGATTGTCCGAGTCGGGCACATACACGTCATCGTCCAACAACGATGACGTGCCACCATCGCAGACACGGCCGGAAGGACGAGACTCTGCTAAGGCGAAGCGCAAAGGTAAGGGAAAGGTTGATGACTCGCAGGATTCTACGTCGGCAGCGAGAGCATATCTCGATGCCTTCATCCAAAATGAATCCAACCGAGCCGAGAAGAGGAAGGACATACTCCGTATGTCAGATAACTTGCGCGCCTTGGCGAAGGCGAAGGAAAGATCCGCCTTGTATAAGGCGTACACGAAAATGATGAGTCTCGACAAATCCATCTTCGACGATGCGCAAAAAGCGGAGTACGATGCAGGGCTGAAGATTCTAAGGGACAAACTTAATGCTGGCGATGATTAGTTATTTTATTTTGAATTATGTCTTGTAGCCAACCATGTATCCTCTGTTATTAATCTATATATGATTTTCTACTTAATTTTACTCTGATATCCAACTATGGAATCTGGCCGTTGGAATATAGCCGTTGCAAAATAGACGTTCAAAAATTGTCGTTCAAATATAGTCGTTGGAATATAGCCGTTGCAAAATAGACGTTCAAAAATTGTCGTTCAAATATAGCCGTTGGAATATAGCCGTTGTAATATAGCCGTTGGACTCTTTGTCTATATATTCACCCCCTCCGCAAAACTTCTCTTCACTATCCAACTATCTTCTCAAACGGCGTAGCTCTTTAAAAACCCAGTTTCATTAGCCACTCACAAAATGTCTTCTAGCTCTAGTTCCGGCACACATAGCTCCGAGGAGGATGCCATGAACCAAATTGAGGATTTCTTAGTGGAATTCATAGAGGAGGAGGAGGAGGAAGATCGTATCATCGCCGGTCTTTACGCCCGACTTGATGCTTCATCATCCCGCGGACGCCGCCGAAGCAGCAATAGGAGATATATTGACAGAGATCGCGAAGAGGGGCATCAACGGCTCCTCGCCGACTACTTCTCCGAATATTCCGTCTACCCTGACAATATCTTCCGCCGGCGTTTTCGGATGGCGAAACCCCTCTTTCTCCGCATCGTTGAAGCTCTAGGTGGGTGGTCCCCCTACTTCACCGAAAGAAGGGATGCCACTAATCGCCGTGGACTTTCCCCTTTACAGAAGTGCACCGCAGCAATGCGTATGCTCACGTACGGTGGCCCCGCCGATGCCGTCGATGAGTACGTGCGGATTGGGGAGTCCACGGCGATTCAATGCTTGGAGCACTTCGTACAGGGTGTCATCGACATATTTGGCGGCCAATATCTTCGCAGCCCCACCGTCGACGATACCCACCGCCTAATGCAACAAGGAGAGTCCCGTGGCTTTCCAGGTATGCTAGGAAGTATTGATTGCATGCACTGGGAATGGAGAAATTGTCCCGTAGCATGGAAAGATCAATTCACTCGTGGAGATTATGGAGTCCCGACGATTATACTTGAAGCGGTAGCTTCGTATGATCTCTGGATATGGCATGCTTTTTTTGGTGTTGCAGGCTCCAACAACGATATCAATGTGCTAAACCAATCGCCCTTATTCACCGATGTGTTGAAAGGGCGGGCTCCTCATATTCAGTACTCTGTCAACGGCCGACAGTACAACATGGGGTATTATCTCGCCGATGGTATATACCCGGAGTGGGCTGTTTTTGTGAAGACGATACCCCTCCCACAGACGGTGAAAGATTGGTTGTTTGCACAACAGCAAGAAGGAGCGAGAAAAGATGTTGAGCGGGCTTTCAGAGTTCTACAGCCTCGATTTGCCATCGTGCACGGTGCGGCACGATTTTGGCGACAGTCAACTCTCGCGAAGATCATGCGGGCTTGCGTGATCTTGCACAATATGATCATAGAGAACGAGCGCGACGACAATGCCGCCAACTATGACTACAATGATCATCCGGACACATCCACGGTAGTAGCGCCTGTGATTCACTCTGGGGGTACACCTTTATTCGAAGATGTACTTCGAAGAAATACTGCCATCCGTGCTCAACCCACGCACACACAACTCAAAAGAGACTTGATCGAGCACATTTGGCAACGTTTCGGAGGAAACACCGACGAGTAGCATCTTACCGGATTTTGTAATAGGCATTTGTTTGCAAATTTAATTTTTTTGTATTTCGCAATTATGTCATGTACCGCTATTCGAATTTTAATATCTATTTTTTTTAAGTGCAATTTTTAAATCCAAAATGTCGAATTTATTTTTTTTGTCGCAAATATCGAATTTAATTTCGTAGGTAATATATTAATATATTGGTAATATTGAATTTAATGAATTAATACAAATTCGTTGAATATATAATTGTTAAATTGTATAGAGCCAAGTAAGAGCCAAGCCATTGGAGTGCTTGGCTCTTGCTTGGTGTTTGGTTGGTGGTTAGGAGTGTGGGGCCCACGCTAAGAGCCAAGCAAGAGCCAAGTTGTTGGAGGCTTGGTGCTTGCTTGGTGCTTTGAGATGGTGTTCGCACACGTGGCAGGGAGACAGCCTAAGGAAGATGCCTCCACTAGTGGAAGGTGCTTTTTTTTTGTTTTTAATTTCGAATGAGTTGTTACAAATAATTAATTTTGAATTGTCTGTGACATTGTGTGGGACTATATCATGGTTGCTTTCTCTATTCATATAAAGATTATAAAACTTTTATTTTACTTAATGAAATTGGGACATGCTTTTTTTAGAGAAAAAAATTTCATTAAAATTAGCTGCATGCTTATTTATGCACATTTTTTTCACAATAATTAGTTCTAGTAAATAGAAATAGAAGAAATAAAAAAGATTCACATTAGTCTTACGTGTCACGAGCCCGTGTGTCCCGGAAACCGAAAGTATGGATCCGTTGTCTGGTACCAAAGCGGCAGCTTTGTCGTTTTGCTCTTTCCACATCACCGCACAAGCAGACAAAAACCGCAGCGTTGCGTGCGAACCCAAGTAAGCCCTCCCAGCCGTCGGATCCAACTACCGGCGACGCATCCGGCCGTCCATTTGCTAAAGCTAACCCCCATGTGAACAGCCGCCCGTCTTGACCCCGCGACGATTGTTCTGGTCCATGCGCCCACACGTGTGCGCGATCCAAGCATTTCGGCCTTGTGGCCTGACACGTGCGACTCGCACATGCTGGTGTTGAATTATCTGGTCATCCAACCCGCATTATGAATGACTATCATGTGCTGTTGACGGTTTTATTGTATTTATTTGATTGTGGTTGTGCTATAATATATATACGAAAATTTGTGATTATAGAAATGTAGATGTCTGCGAAGTTAATGAATTAAATTTTAGTGTCATTGATTTACTCTTGAGATTTAAAATTGTAATTTGCATGACTTAGGATTTAAACTGATTCAAAATATTTTATTAATTAAGCTATAATTAATTGGCTTTCACTCGTATATTTAGACCTTATTTAGGGGCGCCTAGTTTTACGAAAAGTGTTTTTTTAAGAAGTTTGGGGAAGGATTTAAACTTAAAGTTCTTAATTCAAAATGAGTTTAAATTTCTCTCAAAAATCCTTTATACAACATTTTATTTGAGAAAATTTAAGTTTTTATCAACTTTAAATTGAAATTAAAGTTCTCTCAAACATTAGTCATGAACTGTGATGGCATCGGAATAAACTGTCACGAAAGTGAGTAAAAAGTAAGGACTAAGGATCTCTGGACCTTGACATAATTATATAAACAAATTATTTATTTATTTCTTCAATTTGACAATATAATTTTTGTTTTTCAGAATTTACACCTGACAATAATAAATCTATTAGTAAGTTCAAAAGTGTTTTAATGTATATTTTATATCCTATTCATCATAAAATCTTCTAAGTTCTTCTATTTTCGGTCACAAAAAATTGACTTTCTTTTTATTTTTCACAGTCTACATGATGAAACTTTAACCATTAACTTTTATAATAATATACTAGTAAAATTTATGAAAGTTATAATATTATGAAAATACGTTGAGGATCCGCTCATGTCAATTTTTTTACGACTAATTAAATACATATAAATATTTTAATGATCAAAATTAAAAAGTTTTTTTTAGCAAAAGGAGTAATTAATGTAACTAGCGGTTGGTGGAACCCAGTGCAATACAAATTGTATGCACGAGTAGACCATTCAATGAAAAATTGATGGTGTATATTTACTATGATGGAAAAAAAGAGAAGCATTTATTCTATTTTGGATTATGGATTACTATGGACTGTAAGTTTAGATTTGTTGCAATTGTCCCATTATAGTTGTAGTAGCAATTATAATTGATTCCGATGCAGGTGAAATTGGTCTATTTTTAATTTCTATCTTAATTTTATTCGTAGTTTTTAGCTTGTGTGTATATGATGGCTGGTTCTATATTTTTTTTGAAGTGGGACAGGAGCGCCTACCATTCCATTATGTGCAAATGAAAGAAGTTCATGGCAATGTTTGGTTGATTGGATGAGTTCATTTCTATATCAGATGATGCAGATGAATGAGTTAATCCTGTTTGAGATGATGTATGTGAGTTGTTTGATTAGGTATATGAGATAATACGAGATATTATTTAATTGCCTACATAAATTGATTCTATGTAGGCTAAAATATGATTTGTTGCCTTATATATTATATGCTATGATTTTATAAAAATTTGATGTTTAATATACATTATTTATTATTTTAATGTATAATGCAATCATTATTCACTTAATAATTAAAAATCATATGTAATCATTAGTAGTTTAAATAACCACTAATCACAATTAAATATCATTAATTAATAATAAATATCACTAATTACCATTGAAAATCACTAATCCATACTATATCACTAATTAACAAACACTCTAGTCTCTAATTAGTAGTAATAACCAATAATATCAACACTAGTTGTCACTAGTTAATATTAAATCATCATTAATTAACACTAAATAATACAAATTAATAGTAATCACAACTAATTATTTCTAATAACAACTAATTAGTACTAATTATCACTAATCATGCTTAATTAACGGAGCCTGTATGAGATAACGTGAGAAAAAAATAATCATTTATAATTATACAAGATATTAAGAAAATATTTCAAAATATTGTATCTCATCCGGCATCATTCTATTCCATACATTCAACTAAACACAGAGAGATGATTTTATCTTACATGATGAGCCCATGCAGGAATGAGACAATACCTTAAACTATGTGTTGAACCTACATAGTAAAACAGACTAGAGGAAATATATAAGATAGCCATTTGCAATTTCCTTGCATCAATGCTTATGCTCCCATATTGCTTTGATATACTAAACTTTCGTCTAAATTTCGGTGCCACGGCATCCATTCTTAATTGGGATCTGAGGCGACTGAGAACCTTGCACAGAGGAGAAGGATGTTGCTTGACGCCTTTGCTTCGTGGTCTCCTGCATGCATCTGCATATTATCTATAGGGCCTTGTAATTAAAGAGTAAACCTTCTATTAATTAATTACTTAACAAACCGGTATTTGGTCGTCTAATTAACCTCTTGTTTACGTAGTTGGCGCGCGTGTGGGCATGTGTAAGCGTGCAACTTTACTTTACGTGAATGGGAAGCACCTAGCCTATCGATATGTGCATGCATGCGTGCGTGCAGATATACATGTCGTGTGGCCTGCATCTCCAAAACCTTGCATGTTAACTTTGGGCTTTTAGTTTTGGAGGATTACTTGTGAAGTTGTGACAGCTGGGTTGGAAATTTTCTTTATCTGTTTGTGACAGCTCGATCGTGCTGTGTTGGGTTAGGTTGGATTTGTTATTTTTTAAGACTCATCAAAATTGAAAACTCAGTCAGTACTGATACATGCAGACGGATTGTTAAAGCCTGTGTTAACATAATGAGATGTCCTAAATTTGACAGGTATAAGGTATAAGTTGCAGCTTGTAGGGGTACAGAATGTGTGCATGTTGTCAATATAATGTAATAGGGATTACTACTTACAAAAACAATTTTATAAAAAATTTAAATATAAGTTGAGACTAACAAGCTAGCATGCATGATTCATGAGAAAGCAAAATTGCCCAGAGGTACCGGCCCATTTATATATAAGGAAAATTTAGCCAGTACTACTGGGAAAGTGTATTTTTTTATCATTGAAAAATCAAAATTTTTTATTTATCACCGAAACGTGAATAGATATTTTATATTTATTTTTGTCATTTGGTCAACCACAAGTCAATGAAACAAGTGATATTTTTACTCTTGTCAAGTGACATTTTTGCCTCTATAAATGAAACAACTATATCTTTATAAAAGACTATAAAAAATCTCATATTTTCATACAAACAATATTTTTGCATTAAAAATATATTATTTGCCTATAAATATACCGTTGCAAAGTGAAAAGTATATAAAAATATCATTTGTTTTGTTGATTAGCGGTTGACTAAACGACAATAACAATAGTGATAACAAATATAAAATATGCACGTTTTAGTGGTAAATATAGAAACCGATTTTTCAACGATAAATACAAAAATATACATTATTCTACTGGTACGAATGAAATTTTTCCTTATAAATTGTCAGCACTTATCGAAAGGCACATGTCTGACTAAAAAATTATGAGATCAAATATTTTCTCACTAAATATATGTCTTACAGGATTTAAACTCATGATTTATATGGAGATACGTTTAGTTTGAATAAGCATAATAGCACAACTCAACTATCAAACATGGATGTAATGCTGTTTTATTCAATCCACATATAAATACAAGCCCGAAAATTCAAGCACTCTCTAGAAGTTTCACCCTATCTAATACATATGCAACTCTAATAAAAACTACTACAACCAAAAGTACATATTCATATCCTCTTACTTGCCGTTCAAAACACCGCACTATCCTTTCTATTTTAACAACTTCACCAGAAATTAATATTTTAGATTAAGATAGGGGTGAGAGTTTCAAAAATCTCTCATGATGAATGGCCACTTCATCAAGTCTCTCGTATATCAATATAAATTGTCTAAATTTCAATCAAAACTGAGATGAGGAAAAAAACAACCGTATCCTTGTATGGAATTAGCAGTTGTCTATCTGCAAAATCTTGTACTATTGATCGAAACCATCTCACATATCCAAGAGGAATTAATTAATTAATCGTGACCAGCACACTGGAAGACATCCTGGCAGCCTCTGCCGTGTGGCCCCTCGCCTCTCGGCGCGCAATTGTGGCCTTTGCATGCAGGCTGGGCCGGCGTAAGTGCACCCGGTGCAATATAATCACCGACCGCCGCCGCATTGATGCGGCGGTGGAGCTCCACGTCCACCGGCAGCTCCGGCGCCACCTTTTTCTGCAGCTGCCGCCACGCCGTCGTGTCGCCGCCGGGCGCCTCCTAGGCCACTCCAAGAAGGGCCACGGCGAAGTTCAGGAGAAATGAAGTGATCATGGCCCACGCCTTGCTCTCCATTTGATTTGTTCGTGATTGCTGTATCGATCTTAATTTGATCAATACGTGCTTGAAGCAAAGTTGCAATGTGCCAATGTTTGTATACTACAAGGGAACTTAGTCTAGAGCCGTGTGTGTGTGTGACTGTGCCATGGTCGTACTTGTCGCTGTTTAATCACTCCTGGTGCTGATTTTTTTTAGTTGTTTCCTTGTCCGCGAACGCGCCTCATTAGTCATACAGCACGTGCCCGAACCATTTCAAAGGAACAAAATCTTGTAGGAAAAACTCTATGTTGGGATTAGTTAGTTAATTTTTCTGGTGAGATTTGTTAGAATTAGGAAATGTTTATATATAGCTACATACACATGAAATAAAACAGAAAAAGATAAAACAAGTGGACTCTAATCCTAATGAAACACACACATATATAAATTACACCTCTGTCAAACCCAAGGTGGATCAACAGTCTTGAGTTTTGATCCGTCTTGAGTTTGGAAAGAAGAAAAACATGTTGCTCTCTTGTTTGAGATTTGGTGAAGAAATTTGCAATATGAAACTCAAAGGACAAGTAGTGAAGAAAAATTGTCTTCTGATGATAATGAGATTGAGTGAAAGAAGTATCAATATCAATGTGTTTAGTCAATTCAGTAGATCAGAAGCGATCTGAGTAGCACTGATGTTATAAAAAAATAGTGAAGTAGGTTTAGAAATCACAACATCAAAATCAGTAAGAAACCAACGAAACCATATAAACAATTGTAGATGCTAGGGCTTGTAACTCTTCAACACTGGAATGAGAAACAACAGTCTATTTCTTTGACTTCCATATAAGAAGAAAAGTGCCAAGAAAAATACAATAACTAGTGATAGAGTATCAATCAACAGGATCACTAGCCCATGTTGAATCAAAAAGCCTATAACTACAGACGATTATCACGGGAGAGAGAGAAGCCAAGAAGATGTCCCCCGTAGATATCAGAACACATGAAGAAGATGGGCATAGTGAACAGAAGTAGGAGCACTGATAAATTGACTGAGCATATGAATAGCAAGAGATATATTCGGTCTAGGAACAAGATAGATAAGACTCCCAACAATCTGCTGTACCGGGAGGGATCTGAAAGAAGTGTGCCATTAGTTGGTTGCAGGCTTGCAGCTGAAGATGAAGCTCCATAGGAGTAGCAACAGTCTTAGTATTAGTAAGACTAGAGCAAGAGAGAAAAATCGAGAGTTCATTGTTGTTGTGATAAATAAAAACCATCATCTTTATAAGTAACCTCAATATCCCGAAAGTATCAGAGATGTCCTTAACTGTTTCACAAAATCAATATAAGATGGATCATTACCAGTAATAATCATGTCGTCAACATAGAGTAAGAGGATCGTCCGGCAATCCAGAGGAGGAACGACCACCCACACCGGCTCGGCTCTCGCAGCTATGCGGGGAAGGAGGAGCAGTGGAAGAAGGCTGAAGACGAGGTGTCGAATTTCGTCGACTCCCCTGACCTACCACTCTCCGAGATCCGCGATCAGCGATGCAAGCGCTGGTGGCTGGCCGATGGACCGTGTCGGCCACGGGGACTGTGGCGTTCCCAAACCCCAGGGACATCGAGGTCATGCAGCGACTCGTAAGTTGGCTAACTATGATCATTAGTGTGCGTACAAGTTTGTATATATTTCTTCCTCACAATGGAGAGCTTTCAATGTAACAGATCTCTTGCTCGAAGGAGGCGACCGAGGGATTGTTCAGTCCCCATAGGGAGAACGACATCCTTACCCGGGCTCTAGGGAACAAGGAGCATCCAGGTCGGACGCGAACCGTGGGGGCTGTGGTGCCATGGAAGGAAGGCTTCTCGGAGCCCGGGCAAAAGGCGAAGAATGTTGGCAGCTGGAAGGAAAGGGAAGTGGAGCTATCTCAGAAGATACGGGCAGATGTGACTGCACAATTCGCGGACATGTTTGCTAAAATGAACGAGAAGTATGAACGCCTCAGCCGAGTTGTGCAGTCCAAGGGTTTAGATCCAGCTGCCGAGGTCGACGTTGCCAGGCCAAATAGTGTCGGCTCGAAGGTTCACGTGGATCCGGTGGATCTGATCGAGGTATTGCAACTCTTAAGCTATATATGCAGTTCGGCTGATGCCACTCCCGTTAAGTTAGAATTGTTTCGCTAACCTGTTATAATTGTTGCAAATTGCAGAAGCCGTAGAGCTGTAGCCTATTGATCAACATAGGCGACAAACCTGTTGCGGTTGCAAATGGGGTCATATACCAGTCTTGGGAGGATGTCCGGATCCACTGCGTACCTCTGGAGCCTGGATTCGCAAAGGTATAGGTGGACATGGCCCTCCCGGGCTACAGCTCTTTTCCGTTGCCCGTCCCAACGGACGAAATGCGGACAATTGGCGAGGCATTGGGCTCGTACATACAGTGGCCCAAGAAGGGTGTTAGACTACAGGAGGTAAACCCTAGCCATTCTAGCTTACAACTCAGTTAATATACTCAATTTGCAAAATCTAACTTATGCGTTTGTACTTAAAGTGGACGATGGGTACCAGCTCACTTCCTGAGGACACCACCCTCGCCACAACACATGAGCGAACTCCTTCGGCCCCCATGCCTCCTCCGACGGCCTCAAACCCTTCGCCATCAAATGAGGCCGGCGGCACCACACCCCAACCTTTGAAGGTATACACTCGCTCCCCGCCCAAAGGCAAGGGCAAGGCAAAGGGCAAGGGCAAGGCCAAAGGCAAGGCCAAACAAAGCCAGCCGGGTACGTTCAATAACGGGTCCCCACTCGTGTCGGAGTACCTTTTGCGCAATATGGATCAAATAACCAGAAGTCTCCACGAGTGGTACCTGACCCGGTCTAGGCGCCACATCAACTTCTTGGTTCACTTCAGGCCAGCCCATTTTCATCGTGAGCCCGGGAGCATATCGGTGGCCCACGAGGATTTGTTCGACCTCCTCAACTGGCGGGAGCTTGATATGTCCATCATACGGACTGGAGTCCTGTGAGTTTGCTGTTGTCTGAAGTTATCACAGTTCGTTGCATAAATCTAATCACTTTGTATTCACTACTTACTAATGTCTACTTTGCATCCAGGTGCATGTATAGGCTGGCGTCGATGAGGGCATGTGACAAGGTGGGTTTCCTCGACCCAGAGAAAATAAGCCTCACGATGCTAGAGCACGACCAAGCACATGCGGAGGAATACATATCAAGGGCACTACTAGCGCAGCAGGACCGAGAGTTCATCCTTGCGCCGTACCACCAAAGGTTAGTGCATTTCCTACTAATTTAACTCATTCTTGTATGTTACGCCTAACATATGTATGAAACGGTTCGCTTATATATGCAATGTAGGGGCCACTGGGTCCTCGCCGTCATTTGCCCATGGATGAATGAGGTCTATTACCTCGATTCGATGAGCGACAAGGTGGCGCATGTTTTCACCCTCACATGGCACATAGACGCGTAAGTAACATAGTTGTTTTAAATTTTTCTCTGACTAGCTAATTAATGATAACATATTAACAGGCAATGCTAAATTAAATACAGGGCTTTCAAAAATTATGCTAGTGCTGGAGGGAGGCATAACGCGTCGAAGGGCACAACAATTTCTTGGAAAGAATATGAGGTAATTAATACGGATGGAAGTACTCATGATGAGTCTTTTAATTTAAGCTTAATTAGTTATTTCGAGTTAATGTGGGTTTATGTCTTTGCATATGCAATTTTTCCAGTGCCATCAGCAGCCACAATCGTGAGAATGTGGCTTCTATATCATGAGATTCATGTATGACCTGATCAGGACAAACTTTGCCCAATTTCCTAAGGTAACCATTTTTCCTGACTTAAAGTCGAACTTTAATTGGATGTGACGTACGATCCTAACTTCATACACGCATATATGCAGAGCGCCATGTTGAAAGAGCAATATGAGTTCGGTCAATTGAAGGAGCTGCGAACAATTTGGACTCAATATGTCATGGAAGAAGTGGCTATCAACGATCGATAGTAACTGACTTGTGTTGATTGCTATATTTGTGAATATATATTGAATGTGTTGATTGCTGTATTTGTGAATAAACTCAATATGTGAATAGATTCATTGATGTATTTGTGAATAAACTCGATCAATATGTGCATAAATTCAATCTGTCCAATGCATGTGTATATTACTGTATTAGTGTATTTGTGAACAAATTCAATATGTGAATATTGGTGAATATTTGTAAATATTGGTATATTTGTGAATGATTCAATGTATCTCTGTATTGCTGTATGTATATGTGTACATTACTGTATATGTGCATGATTCCAGTACTAACCGTGCCACTACATAACCGATAGGAAAAACTAATATTACTATCGGTTATATACTACAACTGATAGAATAAATATTTCAGTATTATCGGTTCATATGCAGAAACCGATAGAATAAAGTTTCCAGTACTAAACGTGTCTACAAAATACTATCGGTTATATAATATAACCGATAGAATAAATATTTCAGTACTATCGGTTCATATATAACAACCGATAGAATAAAGTTTCCAGTAGTAACTGTATCTACACAATACTATCGGTTTGTATATAACAACCGATAGAATAAAGATTCCAGTACTAACTGTGTCCACACAATACTATCGGTTTATATAAGAGCCGATAGAAAAAAACATTTATATTACTATCGGTTTAGATCCTAGCCGATAGAAAAAACCTACACAATACTATCGGTTTATATACGAGCCGATAGAAAAAACGTATACAATACTATCGGTTTAAATTCGAACCGATAGAAGAAATAGTCGATAGCGATTAGTGAACGTTGGGAATGTAGTGTAACACCCTGATTTTTCCCAAATCCTGGCTTGCCTCGTCCTTCTCTATTTCAGAATGAGATCCCAGTTGTGCCAGCAGCTTACCCCAAAAAGTTGACAATCAAACCCTTTCGTTCAGATCTTTTTCACAAATCAGCCCTTTTCAGATTTGTCAGAAGCCCAAAAAGACTAAAAGTCTCAGACCACCTCCAAACTTTGATCTGATTCAGTGAATATCTCCCATTCACTATTCTGAATATTTTTCCCTTCTGGAAGAATTTCCAAATCCTGCCCTAAACCTAAGTTTCGACCCTCGCCGTTTTTGAAACCCTAATTACCCTGTTTTACCCTAATTACTCTGTTTTCGGATTTTGTCGAAACCCTCAAATCTTTTTCAAATTCACCAAATTTAATGCCAGATGAGTCCCAGCATTTTAGTGTCACTCAGCTGCGGAATCAAAGTTCAATTTGGACCCCCAAATCTCCAGAATTGCAATCAGGTCCAAACTCCAAAGAAAGATCATCGCAAATCAGTCCTTTTATTGAATTTAGGCCCCTGGCCGTGTCTCAGCAGAACCCGCCTCAGTGCATCGCCGTGTTCTTCACCGCCGGTGAACCTCCTACCGTGCCAACACCTCAGCCACGTAGCTGACACCCGTGCGCACTCGTGGCACCGCCGTGGACGCCACCTCGGCCGCGCCAGCATAACCAATTTCTTCCCCGCGCGTGTGCCCGCGAACCAGCAAGTCCAGCTTCGCTCGTTCGACACGTCTCGGCCACGCGTCGATGGAGCTTTCACTTCACCGTTCCCTCGCCGCTTGCGCCTGTGCCGTCCACTGCCAAAAGCCTGCACCGCTGCACGCCAGTGCCTCGCCATCATCGCCGGCACAAGTCCCCGCTGTGTCCAGTCGCTTCGCGGTCGACTTTGTCGCCACTGTTCCCCAATTTGTCGACCAGAGGATTGCTTCAGCGCCTATAAATACTCCTAAGTGCATTGCTTCAGTTTCCAGTACCAGAAAACCACCAACTCTCCAGCGCCGCCGTGAACAGCTTCTTCCCCGGCGAGCTGTTTTCGAGGCCGCCGTCGCCAGAGCTCTCCACAGCCCCAATCTCCAATCCAAAGCCACCAGTGAGTTCCTCTCTTCTCCCTCTCTGTGTCATAGCTCCCAATTGCACTAGATCGATCCCCATCGCCGGTGATCGCCGGATTCCCGATTTGCCCTGTTTCCCCAATGCCGTTCGATTCTCTCCAAATTAGCTCTCGATTTTGTAGAAGAAGTTGATCAGTGAGCTTAGTAGAGCAAGCCTGTAGAATTAAAATCCCCTATTGTGCTCAAATCGAAGAAATCCCGATTTGGAACTTCATCAGTTCGCTGGACCTCGTCGCCGAGCTTCTCCAGCCATCCTCAAGTGAAATTAACCCCTCCAGCAGCCTTGTTGTACCCCAGAGATCGTTCTCAAGCTTGGAATTGAGCTCATTCACCTTGTATCAAAAATCCCCAATCTCCAGTGTCGTCTTCTCCAGCACCAGTCGCCGGAATTCTTCCCCGGCCAATCTAGCTCCTGAAACTTTGTCCCTTAGCTTTGCCTCACCTCCCTGAGCATTTTCTTCCACTAGCTCGACATCTGGATCTGCCTAGATTGGAAGATATGCCCTTGCCAAGATCACTGTCCAGAAGCCCAGTTCTTGTCTAGATCACAGCAGTTCATCACCAGATTTGGCCACCCTCTGGTCACTTTCAGCCCTAGATCCTGTTGAATGATTTGATCCTGTTACCAATGCCTACCTCCCAGACAAAGTTGTGCATCAATTGGAGCCCTGGATCAAAAGTTGTGCTTTGCCCTAGTTTTTGGCAATGTCTGCACTATGTTAGTGCATGTCAGCCACTGGCATTAGCCTTGTTTGACCCCTTCTGGTTTAGTAATAGAAATGTCACTTTGTCCCCTAGATTCCTAGAGTTGTGTCCTACATCTTTCCCTTCTGCCACTTCTCCAGAAAACCTACCTAAGACCAACTTATGGCTATGTCTAGCCGTGCACTGAATGTCGGCCTTTGACATTCAACTTCTTTTGAGCCCATCTCTTCGACCAGCACCCAAGTGACTCTGTCCAAATCTTTTCCCTTGCATGCATGATATATGTACTTACTATTTCCTATTGCAACTATTTTATGTATGCTTATGTAGTGTATGTATTGTATTGCTTGTGTCCGCCGCAGAGCCCGAAGCTGAAGGAGCGGAAGAAGTCTTTGAGGTTTCGTTCAAGTAATTAGACCCAGCAGTGCAAGGCAAGTCATCACCCTTGATCATGTCTCACCCAGTATTTTGAAATAAAGTAGATTCACTATTTTAAAGATATATGCATGCTGAATATTTGATAGAACTATGTTTAGAAATATGTGAATAGATATGACCCAACTTTCATGTGGAAACCCCTTTTTGATATCGAATCATCATGCAACCTTGTCACCCTAGGATACCATGCTTAGGCTTTAATCTTATTTAAGTATACATGTTGGATGTGAAATGGCTCATATGTGAGAAATAGATTTGAAACCCCTTTTGTGAAATGAAATGTCAAATTAGTATTGATAGTGAGGATTGGTTTGTATGGAGAGGGTGTGGTGCGCACCAGGGAATGTGGATGGCTCCTCACTATTAATTCATAAGGACTAGAACCTTGTGTTGTGCCTCTATGCGGCATGAAAAACGTACCAACCACTTGCCTGGTATGGGACAGGCACGACTTAGTAACTTTTTGGTATTAGCAATTCCCTGCATGGTTTGTTGGTCTGGTTTCTCGCGTGGAAACTGGTTGGGCGCAGTTCATCCGTGAGTGATGTGAGTTCAGAAAAAGCATGAGAGGAAAAGGTGGAAAGAAGGAAGACGCCCTATGCCTCCGATTAAGCTGTGAGCGGTTGTAATCGTGACGGTCAAATGTCTCGCGTGGACAGACCAAGGCTATGTGTCCTGCGGGAGCATAGACCAAAGGCTAGGAAGTAAGGCAGTGGGGAGGACCCACAACGGTACTTGAGACTTAATTGTCTATTTACCGGGCGGGGATACTGTTAATACTGAACTGCAAAAGCGTTGTGTGATCTCAGCCTTGTCACATGTGTATAAGTCACATGGAGCTGATCCGACTTGAAAGCCGAGTGAAGAAGTAGATTTAAAAAGAGGTACACCTTTGCAAAGTGTAAGAAAAGTATCAGATACTCTGTACTCCCAGGTCATGGAGTATGTTTGCGGTGGATTTATCCATGTGGTTCAGCACAAGTAAATATTTGGAATGTTTTCATAATATGGGTTGATAAAAGTGATGACTCATGGGAGACCATCACATAACAATTTCTTAAAGTCTATTATAAGATTTACAAAACCCCGCTGTTGAAAATAAAACCCTTATTTGAGAGATCAAAGAATTGAAATCTATACTATTTATGATTATAAGACTTAAACCCTTTTCTTGATCACTCCTCATCTATATACCTGCATTCTTGTAACGAGACTAGCTGAGCATTGTGTAAAAACATGCTCACCCTTGCCTTTACAAACAAATTCAGAAGAAAAGATTCGAGGATTCCGATTCTCTTGGCCTTAAGCACCAAGAGGAGGAAAGAGCCTTTCCAGACGATTTGAGTTTCCAGGAGGGTCATGAGCCAAGTTGAGTCCGATGTGGAGGAAGCCCTTCCAGAGCCGCTGCAGAAGGAAGTGAAGACCTTTGTGGTTGCTTTTTGTGTTGTTTTTCTGTGTTCGGTACTTCGATACCGATTCTTGATTTTGAAAAACTCTCTACTTTTGTACCAACTTTAATTAAGGTCATCCTTGGCATTATGATATTGTAATAGTGGTCCTCGTGACCTTGTACTTGTTTTATTTACTTGCTTTATTGTTTAAAGTGAATCCTGTTGTTGTGAGCTTGTGATGAACTTACCTGTGCGCAATCCACCTGGGCGGTTGCCACGGGATTCCTCAAAGGAGGGTCCCACAGGAAATGGTATCAGAGCAAAGGCTCGACTGTAGGTCGTGACCCTTCTATAGACATTGGCGTCCCTAGAAAGAAAATCGTTAGTTTATTTGACTAAAATCTAATTACGAAAATCTAATTTGTCTAAGGAAAATATATTATGTAGTTATCCTTTTTGATTATTTGAAAAAGCTTTAAACATTATTTCCAACTTTTAGGTGTTTTTGCGTTGGTCTCTTTAAATTTCTTTCTTAAAGTGTAGCAGACTTATTGGTCAGCATGTTTTCCTTAGTTTAACATAATAAAAAAGCAAAGAAATTTCTCTGATACATGAAGAAAAAAAAGAGGCATATAAATGACAATGACCATAAAACTTTTTAAAAAGGGCAAAACTTTATTGTGCTTGCATTATAAGACTTAGAAAAAAATTAAGGAAGTATGGCTAAGTGCCTCTAAGTTTCTGAAACTAAAAAAAAATTCTAAGGGAGCAATGACTAGATGCCTCACACATGTTAAAGTTTCTTTTTTTAAAAAAAAAAGAGACTAAGCCTATCTCCCTTTGAGACTAACCCTACTCTTCTATAAGAAAAGAATCAACGAAGTTTGGCATGGAACGTGTTGTTTGTGGAAGACCTGAATTGTCATAAAGGTTCTCTGTAAATCGGTGAATGGTCTCCAAGAGTGCAACCCCTTGCGTGTGCTCTTTTGCATAGTTGACTTTGAGCTGCTTGATTTTGCCCTTTGCCAAGTTCCCTCTTTCCACATAATTGATGGATCTTTTCTTGTGTTGTATTGCAGATGAGTGCTTCTCACACAATTGTTGGAGCTTGTCCTCTAGTTTCTGAATCTCTTGTTCATACTTCTCAACTTCTTGTTGGTACTATGTAGCTTGAGTACGGAGCCTTTCAGAAATACTATTGATGGAAGACCGGGCTATTGTAACTTTCTTTTCGACTTTAAGTAACAAGTCCCATTGGTGGGCGACGTGAAAGGGATGCTGCCTTTTCTTAGGACTTTCTTTAGAAAGTGAAAGGCTTCTACAAATTGATGTATTTCGAGCGGAAAGTTGTTGTCAAACCACTTTCCACATTCCTCGAGATTGTCATCAATCAAAGCTAGTAGGCTAGTCTTGTCCATCGCTGGTTTCCTAATCTCAGCTTGTAGGTTGGCAATGTCCATCCAAATATACCTGTAGAATCGAGTGGGTTTGAGGCCACTTGGTGTAGGAAAAGGAAGATGAGCACAGTTGGAAAATATGTCAGGAGGTGGCTCGGGTGACTCTTCCTATAAAGAGTCATTAACCGTTTCTTTAAACTGATGGATTTGCTCCTCAACGTGCGCCACATACTCCTCCTTAAAAAAAGAGAAGTAAAAAAGAAAATAATAATAATAATAATAAAAGTGGGTGTGTCAAGACATAAAAATGGTTCATCCTAAAACTCTTTATGCTTCTCTTGAGAAGTTGGCTTCTCCTCTCTCGAAATCTCAGGTTCACACGAATCTTGATGTGACATGTCGTGGTTCGAGTGTTTATTTGATGTTCGATCTTGCCGAATCGGTGAAAGACTCAAAATCTCAGGTTTGTGCGAATCTTGACGTGACATGTTTTTGATCAGGTGTTTATTAGATGTCCACCTTAGTAGGATCGATGAAAGACTCTGCTGCTTCTAACGGGCGTTTGATGCATTGTAGTCATCAACCGGATTGTTCCACCAAGTGCTACGATCATCAGCTCTGCAGTGCGGATTCTCCTTGTAATCCTCGTAACGGCTAGCACGGTCATCTCGTCTATCTCTCTTGTCCTCATGATGCCTCGCATGGTATTTTGCAGCCATCCTTTAAAAAAATATAATAAAAAATTTTCAAAAATAAAAAATTTCTATGTTCGTGAAAAAAAGTTTTTCTGTATGCAATTTTGTAAAAAAGATTGTATTTTATTTTATTTATTTTTGTATTCTCTTCTTGCTTGCAAGAATAGGATAATTAAATTATAAAAAAAGAGAAAAAAGTTCTTTATCCTTATTTCCTTTCTCCTCTCTCTACTTATTTCTTTCTCATTTAGTAGGATAATAAAGGAAAATTAAAGTAAAAAAGAAATGGGTTCTTTTTTAAAAAAAATCAGTAAAAAAAAATCAATTTGCAAAAAAGAATTCAGGAAGGAAAACTAATTTTTTTTAAAAAAAAGTTTTGGGGGGCAGCAACTAGCCTCCCCTCCCCATAGCTCTCGCTCTCTCTCTACCTCCTGGCGGCGGCATGGACCGGGAGGCGGCGCCTCTGCGCGCCGGCCGGAGCGGGGACCGCCACTTCGGCGCCTCTCTCTCTCTCCCTCTCTCCTTTCTTTCTCTCTCTCTTCCTCACTCAGTCTCTTGCCCGATCGGCATGGACCGGGCGGCGGCGGCCGGCCCTCCTCTATCTTTCTCTCTCTTCTCTCTCTGCCTCTCTCCCTCCCTCTTTCTCTCTCTCTCACTCCCTCATCTCTGCCGATCAGCGCGGCGCCAGCACCGCGAGCGGCGGCGGCCGGCCCCCTATCTCGCCGTCACTCTCAGCCCTCATCTCTCCCGATCGGGCGGCGGCGGCGGCGGCGGCGGCCCGGCCCTCTCTCTCTCCTTTCTCTCTTTTCTCTCTCTCCTTCCTTCTCTCCCTCTCCCTTCTTCGCTTGATTCCGATCCAGCACGAGCGGCGGCGGTGCAGGCGCGGTGGCTGGCGGGTGCGACGGCCGGATTCACCCATGACGCCTCCTCTCTTCTCCTCGTCTTCTCTTCTCTCTTTCGCCCTTTCTCTCCGTGTGGTATGGTGAGCTGCAATACGCCGCCGTTACAGAGGCACGGCGAGCGGCTTCGCCCTAGACCTGCGGCTCAGAGGCCGAGATCAGTCCGTTACCTTCGATGCATGGTCGGACCCGCAACTCAGAGGCCGACAGCGGTCCGGCGCCTTCAACCTGCCTCGGCGTCCTCGGCTACAAACACAACAAAACAAAATTTTTTTACCCTGACTGTTGTTATATGCTGCTGATCCAAATTGAGTTGAATGGCTTGTGTTTTGGGAGCTCCTGTGTGCATGTATGATCAATCAGCCAGACAATCGGTACTTATGAACACTTGGAGATATGAATTTGATTCTGTTTGGATCATGCCTAGAGTCTAGTTTGGTTTGAATGGTGGAGATGTTGTTTCTATTCAGATTCTGAAGGACTAATTTCGGATTGGAATATGATTTTGATAATTACAGATAAAGTTCTGTGCCCTACAATCTGTTATTTGGATTGGATTCTGTATCTGTCCAGATTTTGGGGGATTTTGATTTCCTGTTTAAATGCTAATCTTGGCTGTTGTATGAGAAGACCAAGCAATTGACTAATTCTGAGTTTCTTCTGATTCTTGATATGGAATTGGTTTGGATTTTAACTCTAATAATTGTTGACTAGAGTCCAATTTTGTTATGCTTTGATTTAGGGTTTGGTTGAAGGATTGAGTTGTTATTGTGCCTGGATTATGAGGGTATAATTTGTGTTTGAACCCTAGAGATGTCGGATATGACTTCTGTTTGGATTCTAGAGATGTAAT
Source organism: Pharus latifolius (assembly GCA_019359835.1). Classification (NCBI taxonomy): domain Eukaryota; kingdom Viridiplantae; phylum Streptophyta; class Magnoliopsida; order Poales; family Poaceae; genus Pharus; species Pharus latifolius. The sequence goes on from CM033322.1 coordinate 24,086,855, forward strand.
CTGTGATTGAATCCTGATTTTGGTAGTTGCATGGGAAGTCTAGAAGTCGATTGGGTTAATATTCATGTGGTTTATGACTGGGGTTAGATTCAGGTGTGAGGTTTAATTGGTTGTGTTTTGAGGTGAGATGGTAAATAATAATTCAGGTATGTGTGCACTATTGTTGCCTTGAAATTTTGAAGCATATATGTCAGAATTAATTGATCCTCACTTTACATGATCAAAAGGATAAAAGGTTTTAGAAACTGGATGGAATGTTTGATTACTCTTAGAGCCACTTCTATTGTAATCAATCCTGAAAGCATGCATAGATTATGGTCCTTTTGATGAGTTGCAATTCTGGATTACTTAGTTAAAAACTACACGCTTTGGATGATTTGCTATCAGGATCAAATTCTAGTTGTCTTGGATGACTTTTTCTGCCCGAAAGTTGCTCAGTTTTGATTAAGATTGCTTATGGAGATGCATTTTGCGGTAATTTCCTGGGTTTAATGCCTTTCCAATGCATTGAGGAGCATGAGCATGTGCTCGATTGGTTAGGAGTCCTGGGATTTGTGAAATATAGTGCTGAACACTTGAACTTCAGGGGCTAGCTTTTTTCTTTTCAAGACAATTTGAATTTCTTCAAGGAAATAGATAACTCGAATTCTATCTCTTTATAACACGTATACTTGTACAGTTATTAACAAAAAAAATCTTATGCGGGTAATTTTTTTTTGTAATACTTAAAATTTTTGGGTGTAGCCATGAAACTCAAGTGTCCTAATGGTCTAGTGACATTAGATGTTTGGACTCATTTATTATTCTCATAATTTATGATTTTATGACAATATCCCATTTGGTAGTGTTTTTTCAGTCAATTTTTTAAATATTCCTCGTAGAATTATTGCTTGGCTGATTTTAGTTTTTTGTCTAATTGCTATGGTCGATAGTCTAATAGTACTACTTGGATATAATATATATTAGTATTAGTATGGAGTATTACAAAAATGAATGAATAAACTTGTTCTTTATTAATCCTCAATTGAATTACAAAAATACAAGTATTTATGCCTTTTATTTTCTTTTATTCCGCTTCATGATGGAATCTGACAACAACAAGGATTGTGTGGTTTCTTTATTCTTGATGCTTCACAAATCACCTAATTAATTACTTCTACTAAGTATTTCAGTTAGTAGAATATCTCTAATCAAGGTGCCCTTCTGGGTCATCTTCAAATTTTTCTTCTACTCTTCATTGAATGTATGGAGAAAAGCAAATGCAATGAAATGCAATAGGCATGGTGATGATGGTCTCCGCTTCTTCAGTCTTGTCCGTAAAATTGTTTGGCTTGATAGACATCCACAACCGGTATGGTATCACATAGCTGGTTTTGTCGGCACCTAACCATGTGATTATCCAACCTCATCGGTCGCGGAGGGACTTGCTATCTTCGCCTCATCAGTACTAGCAGCAAGGTTATTGACGGAGATAGCCCGATGAAGTTCAAAGTCGATCTACATCTCGTCGGTATTTGGTTGATTTGTTGTCCAGCCTCATTAGTCACGGACGAGATGTATGAATGAGAAGTGACAAGCAAGATTATCACGATGCCTCGATGAGGCGAGTCACCTCCCCGCTGACTGGACGCCTAGGTGTCTAGGCTTCAATCAGACAAGCAATTTTATATAATTTGCAGCAAATAAATTAATATAATACCTTGATAACATTACAAATAAAATAAAAATTTCCTAAGATTACAACCAGTAAGTTTGAAGTTAATATCCACCAAAAGTAACATAACAAGTTCTCAAAGACAATCAAATATCATGATCCAATTCTAAATCATGTATATGAGCCTCAGGAGTAGGTGGAATTTGGCCAAATATAGTAGATCCAAATATAAAATTTTCATTGCCTATATAGCGGGCTTCTTCATGTGACTTGTGGGCAAAAAAAATCATTCTTCCTCGTTACATAGTTACTCGTAGAGCAAGAGAATTGTAGTTAAGTTGAAGTACTGTCAAGATCTAGTCGTTAAATTAAGAGAGTATAAGACAAATTATGCATATGTTATTATCCTATCTTTTTAAAATGTCCTGTTGTAATTATTGAGTTATATTATATTTTATTGTCGGCACTTTTTACTATCTTAATCTTCTTTACATTGAAGTTTTGCAAAAGTAAAATTACTTTATTTTATTAAATATGGAAAAGGAATGAGTCAACGTCCTATGAAAATATATGATGATAAATATGTGAGCACTACCTATACTAATTAGGTGGGTAGCAATAATGTTAGAAATACAATCAAACGATTAAATAAAATATTTTTATATTTGGATCTATTTTATTTTTAGTACTAATATTAAAAGAATAGTGTATTATTATCTTCTTTCTTTCTATTTCCTTTTTCTTTTATACTGTAAGGGGAAGAACTATTTTCTATTTAACTTCATTTTTTTGTAAGAAAGATAATGGTTGTATCACTATTGCTACTTTGTTTTTACTTTATTAGTTGTACAAGAGAGAAGGCCATGTTATTACTCTTCTTTCTATTCTACTTTTGATATGTAATAGAAAGTATGGATTGTTATTTGTATAATTTTCTTTTAAAAAGAGTTACTATTGTAATTTTATTTTTAGTTGGTACTATGATGACAAATATATTGTACTGGTCACTATTCAGGTTTGAGACTGTCTGAGCTCTCTCTCGGGGACAACCCTTGTCTAAACAGTATACGCGGTGATGGATTCACAGGAGTGACTGACACTAATAAGTCAAAAGTGATAGTTCTGGATGGATAAAAGAATTTTGCTCTTCTAGAACAAAAGTGTCATAAGAAAGACTGTTGAAAGGGATCTAGGATATCGACTAGAGGGGGGTAAATAGGCGATTTTAAATAATTAACAATTAATCAAACAATTAATAGTAAATGAGAGCAAATAACTAACACAAGAAAAACAATGAACAATTTTAACACAAGGATATATCCCGAGGTCTCGGTGATTTGTCGATCACCCCTAATCCACGTTGAGGTAAACGCAAATCTCTAACCGCTCCTCTATCTAGTCAACCTTCTCTCGAGAAGTGACATAGATCTTGAGCCGGATTAGTGTGATGAGTTATCCAAACCTCGATTCCACTAATGATGCACTTTACCGCTCCGGCAAGGCGTGCTCAACTCTTTCACAAGACGTTTTGAGGCTTCTTCACAATCTTCCTTGAAGAGCTCTCCAAAACCTTCTCTCGAGCCGTCTAGGAGCCGACAAACTCCAAGAGTAACAAGCCGGTGATGATCACTTAACTTTCTTCTAGTACCACACGATTGATTTAGTGATCTAAATGCAATGCACTAGGAGATCTCAAATGCACACTCTCACAAATTCGCGAATTTGAACCCTAGAGTGTATGAAACTTGCTTAAGCTCTCAAGAATGATGACAATATTCACAAATATGCCAAAAGTTATGAACAGGGCCGTGCATGGGAGTATATATACCCCCACAATAAATATAGCCGTTACAGGCCGTTGGGAGAAAAAGATCACTTGGCGGTCAGACCGCATGTATAAGCCCGGTCAGACCGCTGCAATTGCAACGGCATAAAACAGGCGCAATAAATGCTCACCTGCCCTTGTCAGGCACACTCACGGTCAGACCGGAGCCAATTGCGGTCAGACCGTGAAACTGTCCAGAGACGACATAGTTTCTGTACACGTTATACGGTTAGGCCGAAAAATACGGACAGACCGGCCATACGGTCAGACCATAGGACAAAAACACGGTCAGACCGATTTCTCGGTTAGACCGGTCTAACAAACGGTCAGACCGTCATAACACAAAACATCAGAAAGATAGGACATGAAGTACTAGGAGACTGACCTAGATTTTTACCTACGGACAGACCGACCTTTTTAGGGAATACACTAGACTTTGCCATAACGTCGGTCAGTCCGAAACCCTATTCGGTCAGTTCGTATATTCGGTCAGACCGACTGAGACAGAGTTTGGCAGAAAAAAGTTGAAACAAGCTTTTTCAAAGTATGTGACCTTCTAGTGTGCAATGCAAGTTGATTTTATGATTTGTGGCACATAGATGAAGTATTTCGTGATACACCACATGCTCCTCTTAATAGTACGGCGACTATCCAAAAATCCGGTCAAAATTCTTCTCTAATCACCTTAAACCGGTAAGACGAAAAACAAACTATTTCGTACCTTTGTCTCTTTGATTAATGTCATTTCTTCATCATGAGGCTCTTTCTTTGCCTTTCATTAACCTGTCTTTTGAGTTTCTTCTTGACACAACTTAACATGTATCGTTAGTATAGCATTTGTAATTGTCATTAATTACTAAAACACTCTTTAGAGGCCTAGAAGCTACAACTGTGATGTTAGAGTACCTTATATAAAGTGTAAATGTATGAAATTTCACTCCGATGACTCTCAAGATTGAGAATGTTTTTGGTCATGTGTGGCACAAGAATTGTATTATTATAACTGTTATTATATTTTTTTTGATATTTTCTCTTTGTTTTAACTTAATGAGAAATTCTCTGTAAATAATTTTGTAATATTTTTTTTATAAGACATCACTTTATTTTTTTGTATTTATTATTGTGTATACCAATTTGCAGAGTATGACAAGTCATACTCATTTCCATTGATTTTAAATTTTTGTAATTTTCAAAGTTAAAGATTATACTGCCGAAATATCATTAAAGCATGCGCACAAACAGTAGGTTAAATCAATTGGAAGGGATATGACTAGAAGTTTTATATTTTACTCTTTTCATATTTTGTGCTAATGTATCTACCTATATAATGAATAAAATCAGTTTTATGATACTCTTATAATTTGAGTCTATTTTGTACAAATCCTTACACGGTTATAGGTTATACTCTATAAACATGTGATGATTGTTACGTTTAGACCTTATTTTAGGGCGTGACAGTGAAAGTGGTATCAAAGTTTTAGATTAAACAACTAAAAACAATATATATATATATATATATATAGAAACGAGGATTAATGGGCAGTAGCTGCCCTACGTACGATGGATCATCATAGAGTTCTTTTTACTCTCTCGCCATATAGTGTTCTCATTTTAAATTACTTTTTTTCATGTCTATTTATTTTAACTTGATTTCCATCTTTTATTAAGTTATACTTGTATCAGTGGGGGTGAGTCTATGCTTTTTTTGTCTTAATTTTATCAAGTTTTTAGAAGAAATAGTAAAATATTTTCATCTCAATTCAGCTCTATTTTATATAGCAACCATCACATATAGGACCGGGTTTAAGGGAGCCGCACTTGTGCTGCTCCATCCGAAAGAAATTGTTGCATTGAATTTATTTGAGATAATATTGTGATAAGATCTTTTTTTTATTCTTCTATTTTACACAAAAATTTATTTTGATCTTTCTATATTCAAAAAGACTAAATTAGTCACCTTATCAATGGTCTTTTCTAAATTGGTCACCTTAATGCATGCTGCCATGTTCGGCACCAGGCCTCCTGGATTGAGGTCCATGGTTCTCAGAACGCGCCGGTGGAGCTCCAAGTCCAACGGCAGCTCCTGCTCCGCCGTATCCTCCAGCATCCCCTCCCTCACTGACGCCGTCTCGTTGCGGGCCTCTCCGACCGCGCCGGCGCCGTTGACAGGTACTCCTGCAACAGCGTCAAAAAAACAAGAGCGGCAAGGAGAAGAAGAACTGAAATTGCCAAGAATGCTGGCTTGCTATCCATTGCATGCATTAATCTCTTGGTCCCCTCAATTAGCCTAGCTTCTTGCAAGGCTCCAATGCATGCATGGATGTGCACGCAACCACAGCTTATAAGGAGGAGCTCCCGGCGACGCTACCGATTGGTTCTTTCACACGAGTTTTTAGGCATTTTCTGCGACAGTTTGTCGTACGCCTCGTACTCCCGTACCAACTATGAATGGCCATTCGTACCAAACGCCTATAATTTGTGTATTAAAGCACATACTGCTTTACAAAATCCAAATTCGTGGAGAAAAATTGCTTCGAACCGTCAGACGGGCCGGGATGTCACGATTATAGAATTAATAAATTCTAAAATAAGTTAGGTATTTCAGTACAATTTCAGTTTATAAATTCATAAATTAAAACTAACATGTGAACTTCGACTAGTTATTGCTTTGTTCAATGTGTTCTTTTCTTATCATTTTCTTTGACAACAAACTTATAAAATTTAGGGGTAAATTCACTTTTACTCCCTCTGTTTTCCTTCTAAAATCGTTCTGGCCTCTCAATTTTAAAATAGATCAATCAGTCTCCCACTTTCAAGATCAGTTCATTTTAATCTTCCCATTACATTTTGGATAAAAAAAGATAAGTAGTTAGTATGGTGATAATGAGACATGACATAATACTAAATTAATGTCATGTGAAACTATTCAATACTATATAGAAAAGAGAAAAGATAAGAGAAACACAGAGTGAGAGAGATGTTAATGAAAGAGAATAGAAAGTGGTTATCTCTACTTAGTCCTAGTATGCTATGTATGATGCTAAATTAGATTTATGTCATGTCTTAGGATCATTATATGTTGTTTTATGTATAAAAGTATAATTGAAAAATCAAATTGAGTTGGATTTGAAGGTAAAAAAAACTAATTTAGTTCATTTCAAAGTGGGGAGACCAAAATGATACTTGAAAGAAAATAGAAGGATGAAAAGTGCATTTAATCCTAAAATCTAAATATAAGATGCAGATTCGAGCAGAATAGATATCAGTGCTAGGAATAATCAATGATGTGGAGGAAAATGCAAGATTGCAACGCGTGGATGGATGGATCATGGATGGGTTTGTAGTTACTAGTCAGTGTGCCACCACAGCTTGTTAATCGAGCTCTAGGCGAAACTAGTAGAGCTGGCAGTCGTTCCGGCACGGACCCATCGGCCCACAGGCCTGGGCCTTGCCTGCTGGCCCAGCAGCCGGCAATGTGTGTAGGCAACATGGCATGCGGGCCGGCTGGGCCGATCAGGCCAGGGTACAGCCCGCTAGCAAGTAAAAAATTTTAAAAATATATAATAAATTTGAAAAAATAAATAAAAATTTTTAGTTGAAAATAAATTAAATAAACGTGTATTAAAATTAAATAACATGTATTAAAATGACAAGTACACATGCATAAAAAATGAGAACAATTTATTAATGCGGTGGAAACTAGAGTTGGGCAAATTAGACCAGATTTGGCCCAGCCTGATTTCTATAGGGTTTATATGAATTTTGAATTTGAGACACGATGATCAAATCGGTTCAATTCAATTCTTCTTAATATAGGCCTGCCCAATTGTCCTCGAGGTTAGATTTGAGCAGAGCCCATTAAACCTAAGACGGACCCACGTTTTTCGGCGGCTTGACCCAATGTTTGCATAAGTCTAGTGCAAATGTTAACGGCTGTTAAAATCCTTAATAAGCAAAACCCATTAGAATAATTTCTTAACGATGGAAAGAAATTACTAGTTACAAAACTTGAAATAAAATGGCAACCACTTAGTATGATACAAGGTGCCCCAAAAGAAAATTCAAGCACTCCTAAAGCACTGCCTAACAAAAATCCAAATCCAAGTCACTCTACCTCCATGCACAAATTTCTTGTTTATCTACCAGCCTCGTACCTCTGCAATTCTAACAAAAAAAAAGTGACACATGCAAAATCTTTTGAGAATCTCGATGGATTAATTAAAGAAAAATGAGTTAGAAATGACTGTAAAATTGAAGGTTTGGTAGAACACTTGCTACTGACATGTGGCATTGATATATTATAGTTAAATTTCAAATGTTTGCAATATTACGCCGCAAATGGCCCAGGTAATTGATCGTGACCGACGCAACCGAAGACGTTCTGGCAGCCTCTGCCGTGTGGGCTTGTCCTTGTTCATGAGCGCATCTCACTAGTCATACCGCCCATGCTCAAACCATTTCAAAAGAACATAATCTCGTAGAAAGCCCTCTATATATGTTCGATAGGTTGATTGATTCTTCTGGTCAGATTGATAGGGCATATTAGAGTCAGAGACTCCACTAATTGCTTACGATCGAATGGGTGGATCAACCATCTTGAAAGGAATTCCTGCCCTTCCTTAGTAGGAACAATTTTTTTTCTTACGGGATTTACTATAGAATTCAGATACTCTCTTTGTTTTTTTTAAAAAAAAAATTATCGTTTTGGCTAGAGTGTGTACCCAAAAGAATATCATTTTATATTTAATAATTTCACTACTTGTCCTTCTTTTATTTCAAATCCTTACATCTCTCCATTTTTTAATTTTGACAATCAGTTTCCTCTTTTATTGTAATTGTTTCAAATAACTCCTGTCCATCATCTCTTACAATAACAAAAATAGTGAATTGGTATCCTACATGATGCACCATGTTGAGAGACTTATACTCATTTAATGTAACTCTTATGAAATGTGAAAAGATAAATTCTTTATTTTTATTTCTCAAACTCAAATTAATTCCATCTCTTCAAATATGGGGGTAAGAAGAAACAAAAATGGTATTATGTCAAATTATGATAAAATTTTCTAACTTGATCAAAATATATATTGATAATATTCTTGGTGAAAGTTGTTGAATTTATAATGCATCAGATATTCCTAAACTAACAAAAAAAAAAGAGATGTGTATTTGTCTCCGTGTACAAAAATAAAAAATATTATATTTTTAGTGTAAACTTGTTGAGAGAATTTTTTTTGGAAAATAAGTCAAAGAAGACTATTTTCTTCTTTTGTTATATTCTACACTATTAAATAAACTTGATCACAATGTGAGATGTCAGTCCAACATTTTTTTATTATGGAAGGTAAAAAATTGGACTTATTTGGATCAATTACAATAAAAGAGAAGTTGATTGTGAAAATTGAAAAAAAAATTATATAAATCATTTGAGATAAAAGAAAGACCAACTATGAAAATTACACTTTTATATGTTCAAGGTGAAATGCAACTATATCTTCCTATATTATCCTCATAGATATTACTTGAAAAAATCTACTAGCACCCTCCAAAAAAAGTTGTTGGGGTTGAAATATTTTTGGGATAATCTAATAATTAATGTAGATGGATGTTGTGCTAGCAGAAATAATCTAATGTTATTAATTATGAGAGACAAATTGATTAGTGGTAGAATTATAAAATTAGATCAGATCATTTCTTTAAAAACTTTGTAGAAGTCTCAAACAAAAGCTAAAAAGTAAAACAACAAAAGGAGTATTCAATAGTCTTCATTCAAAATATTTATAGTAGAATTGAGAATTTATGAAAATTCATAAAAATAATGGATTTTCTTTGAAAAAAACCAGCCATATGGAGAGGATGATGTGAAGACCGATCTAATTGTCAAAGCAAAATCAAAATCTCCTTCGGATAATCATGACTATCAAAGGGTCTTTTGTTTGTGGGTAATTATGACTATCTTTAAATTAAGTTATCTCTTACACATAAAATTTTCTATTTAATTTTTTTCCTGACGCTGTGTATTAAAATGGAGTATTTTCCTCGAGCACCAAGCACAAGAATAAATATGAAAGTTTGTGTAGTATTAAAGAACTGTCTTACAAAATCCAAACTCGTGGAGAAAAAGTGATGACAAGCTACACCCTTAACAAGTTAAAATGAACCAGAGGGACCAAAGTTTGATAATTAAAATAGGACTTACCACAACCTGATTCTTATAAAATGTGTCATTTGTTTATTTTTTTCTCTCTGTAATCATCTATATTCTTTTTTATAAGACATAGACAGAAAATTTGATGCAAATTATGAAAGATCACAAATCATAAAAAATGAACATAGAAAAACATACAATAAAAGAGAAAATATATAAACCCCAACCTCTTACATAGATCTCTAACTATAAAGTAATTTATTTGGAAGAAAACAATCAATTACACTCATACATAACTAGGACGGGCAACCGCAGATGTTCTCACAGTGCGTGTTGTAAGGGTGGCCTGCATATCCCGGGCATCCCTTGCCTGGGAGGCACACATGATTGTTCTTATTCAGGCCTAGTCCATTGTAACCCCCGGCTGCCAATGCCGTATCCACCGGGAGATGCGGCTCCGCCGTGTTCTCCAGCCGCCACAACGCCGTCCTGGTGTGCGCTGCGCTGGCATCGACCGGCGCTGCAGCAACGACGGCAAGAAGAACGACAGCAGCAGAGAGAAGCAGAGAAGTTACTGACGTGTTGTTATTCATGTTGGATATTGCCTAATGGAACTAGAGTTGTCAATTGGGCCGGACCGTTGCCGGGCCGGCCCGAAGCACGACATTTTGGCCTGGCACGCGGCCCGGCCCGGCATGGCATGGCACGGAAAGCCCATTAACACCCGGGCCGGCCCGACACGCAGTGCGCGGGAGAGAAGCCCACAAACTGGCCCAGCACGTGACGTGCAGGAGCTCGCGGGAGCGCACGGGAATGGGAGCTGCGGGACGCGATGTGGCCACGTGAACGCGAGAAGCGAGGTGACACAGGTCAAGCAGGCACTGGACGGGCGGGAGCAGCGAGGCACGCATGGGGCCGTGCCCGTAAGGCCGTGGGCGCGTGGCACGCCGCACGCACTCACGCGTGACGTAGGGGCTAGCTAGGGGCGTAGCGGTACTGTGCGGTAGTGCGCGCCTGCGCGGGCTCAAAAAAACAAACTGGCACGCGAAGCAAGGAACGGCAAAAAAACAGGCACGCGAATCGACGGGCCGGATTTTATTGAGTTTTAATAAACGGTCAGATCTCAATATCTCATGCACGCAAACAACGGTTCGATTTGCATTCAAACAAATAAGCCTGTACGGAGTACGGTTAGATTTGCATTGAATTATTGAAACGAACGCTGAGTCGGTGAACGGTCCGATTTGTAAACTAAAAAAAAATTTGAAGTCACCGTGAACGGTCGAATTTTTGACTATATATACCCTCAAATACACACAAAAATTTACAATTCATTCCAATCTCTCACATTTCACTCAAATTTCTCACTCTCTATTTAATACTCTCATTCTTATAATTTACTCAGCTGTTTTTTCATTTTATTGCTAAAAAGAATAACTTAATTTTAAAAAAACTATTTTCTGCTTTCAAAATTTTTGATTTGCTCTCTAAAAATCATAATTTCTCTAAAGATTGTGTTTTCCTTAAAAGGTATTTTTGCGCTCTACAATCATTTTTTTTGAGAAATTATTTTTGCTATTTTATGGATTTCAACATTGTTAATTTCGAGAATTTCAGTTCGGAGAAAAATAATACTGAGAATTTTGGTGCTGCTGAGGGGACTGTTGAATCTAATCCGATGTCATCTCCTCCAACGGCGGGCTCTGCTTCTACACCATCAATGACATCAAGCTCAATAGGGAGCAAAAGAGCAAAAAAGTCGGAATGTTGGCAGTATTTTGATCCATTCGAGTCTGCCGATCCGAGTGGAAAAAAGGTACAAACTGCTACTTGTAAATATTGCAAAAAAAACCTTATCAGCTTCACCTGCAGCTGGGACCGGACATTTACTCCGTCACGGAAAGACGTGCGCAAAAAAACAACTACGTCCTCACGGTCAGCAAACACAGCTAAATTTCGCTGCTGATGGCACTGTAAGTATATGGAACTATGACCCTATGGTAGGTAGGGAAGAACTCGTTAAATTTATTATTTCTGAAGATTTGCCAATTAGGATAAGTGAAAGTGCAGCTTTTGAAAATATGATTCAAAGAGCATTTTGTCCTCAGTTTAAAAAAGTAACTAGAAACACTACTAGAAATGATATTTTACAATATTATGAAAAACATGTAACAATAATAAAAGAAAATTTTTCAAAAGTAACATTTTCTTTTGCACTTACATCAGATATTTGGTCCGCCAACCATCAAAAAATGGATTATCTTAGCGTAGTTACACATTATTTAGATGATAAGTATACTTTAAATAAAGGAGTTATAGGTTTTAAATTAATAGATGTTGCACATACTGCAGAATCTATCGCCGATCGTATATTAACTGTAGTTAGTGAATATAAGTTAGAAAATCGTATTATTTCTATTACTCTTGACAATGCTTCAGCGAATACAAAGGCCATGGACATATTGACTCCAGTACTTCTGTCGTATGTTGGAGGGTATGTTCTCTATCAAAGGTGCATCTGTCACATCATCAACCTCATCGTTCAAGCAGGTATGAAACAAATGACTGCACCTTTAGATGCTATTCACTCGGCCATTGTTTACATTACTTCTTCAAATGTACGTGTAGCTGAGTTTAAAAATTATTGTAAAGCCAATAATATGAGGCCTCGAAAATTTTGTACCGATATGAAGGTAATATGGAATTCCACTTATATTATGTTAAAGCAAGTATTACCATATAAAAATCTTTTAACTTTATTTATTAATGTTCAATTAAATAGTGAGTTTCTTTCTGACAATATTTGGTATATAGCAGAGAGATTTTATAAATTTTTAGAGTTATTTTATGATTCTACTAAAATATTGTCTGGTATTTATTATCCTACATCTTGTTTAGTTTTGTATCATCTTTTTGATATTGCAAAATTATTTGAATCATATAGAGAAGATCCCGATTTTTCTGTTGTCGTACAAAAAATGGAACAAAAATTTTTAAAATATTTCACAAGCATATCACATCTTTATTGTTTTGCTTTTATTTTAGATCCAAGACTAAAATTAATTGGTTTGCAATCTTTTTTGGAGCAATTAGGTGAAGCTTTAAATATTGATTATTCTGAAAGTTATTCACATGTTGTTGATGAAATTTTTCGAGTTTTTCGTTTGTACGAATCTAAGTTTGTCAGTGCACACCGAAGAGCAGTAGCACCGGCACCGCAACAATTGGAGACGCGGAGGAAGATTGGCGGTACGTTATGGAATTCAATACGAGGAAGCGGCGGGTCATCTTCACAAAGTTCTAGCCAAGCCGAAACACCTTCAACACTACCACCTATGAGTTCACAAACGGAACTCAACCGATACCTCGACATTGATCATTCTGTGGATCCTGAGTTTGCAAATGATCATGATGACTCCAACAATGTTCTCTTATGGTGGAAGAACAATCAACGACGATATCCTGTGTTGTCTCAGTTGGCGCGGGATGTCTTAGTTGTTCCAGTATCAACAGTTTCTTCTGAATCTACTTTTAGTTTGACCGGAAGAATAGTTGAAGATAGAAGATTAATGTTAGCACCCGAGATGGTGGAGGCAATCACTTGTCTTAAAGACTGGGAAAACGCTGCCACAAGAGAACAACATAATTTGGAGGACACCGAGTTCACTAGCGAGTTAGAATGGCTAAATATTAATTCGGAATAATTTGTAATTAGTTACTGCACTCTTTTTTCCTTACTAAGGTTTTATCCCATTGGATTTTACTTAGTAAGGTTTTTAATGAGGTAGTAATATTTCCATATAAGTAATAATAGATACAAATACTACATATAAGTAATCAATGTACTTCAGACTCTGTTCCATTTGTGCTAGAGCTACATCAACTTCTAAAGTCTAAACAACAGCTCCAAAAATCATTTGATCCAGCAACAAGCCATAAAAATCTCATTTGTATAAACAACAATTTGTAAGGGCTATTTGCGTTCTCAAACAGAAATGAACAATGTTCAAAATTGAAACAAATATAAATGAATAATGTTCAAAGTTGAAGCAAACAGAAGCAAGCTAGAGTTTTTCCCGATGTCATATTGACATCATCTTTACACATTTGAGAAGTGTTTTTCCCGATGTCACTAGAGTTAAATAAAGAATAAAAAATGCAACCAAAACTCTGCCTGCCCCGTTGCTCTCAAGTCTCATTCAGTCATTCTCAAGTCTCAACACACAGTCACACTCACACACTACACACACTTACAAGTCTACACAGCAGTACACCTTACAGTTTACACCACACACTCTCTCTCTACAAGTCTACAATTCTACACAGTAGTACAGTACACACTAGTACACACTGTACACTACAGTACTACACACACAACTACACAAGTAGTCAAGAGTCAAGATGTCAAGTACTGAAGTACAGTAGTACACAATAACACAACTACACAAGAAAGCTTGGGCCGGCGTCCATGTCCACTCCACTGTCCAGGCGTCCAACTCCAGCACTCTAGTGGCTTTCTCGCCGGCTTTCTCGCCGCCTGCTCGCCATCTATCTCGTCGTGCTCGGTGCTCCTCGTGCTCCTCGCCGGCGTCGCCGTGCGTGCGCTCTCGGCACCCCGCTGCCACCATCGTTGGCGGCCAGATGCCACCATCGTGCGCTCTCGCCGCGTGTGTGCTCTCGGACTCGCAGACGCTCATCGACTACGTGACGGCGAACCGCGAACGTGACGCCGCAACAGACGGCGCTGGAGATCGGGATCTACTCTACGCCTCTCCGTTGCCGGCCTCGCCAGTCGCCTCTTCGTCTCCTCGACGCCATTACGCCAACACTTGGAACGGGCCGTGCTCGTGCCGGCCCGACACGCACTACGGCCCGCGGGCTATCATGCCGTGTTGAGCCTCTCCGCCAAGCAAACGGGCCAAAACGGCACGGCCCGATAGCCCGCGGGCCGGCCCGAGCATGGCACGGCATAAGCCATCGGCCAGACGGGCCCGTGCCGTGCCGACCCGGCACGGCCCAATTGACACCTATAAATGGAACACAAGTATTAATTAGATCCAGTTGCAGTGCGTGGATGGGTACGTAGCATGGAGCCACAGCCAGCTTATAAGGTCCTGGCCAACGGGTGTGCACGATCCAAGTTGGAGGGAGCTGAGCTCTAACTTGGTTTAGTTTACTAAAGAGGAGTTGAAAATTAAGTTTAAACTCAGCTCACATCTTTTTGAGTCAAGTCCAAACTAATTTATAGGCGCTCACGAACCCATCTTATGTTAATTCATTTGTTAAAAGAAATTAGACTTAAATTTTTATCTTTTGTAAAAAAAAATGGTCGTGAGCCTCCTTAATCGTTACTCAAACAAAATGATCCGTTTGAGACCTAACCTTAGTTTTCGCACTAGACTCGCCCAGATTCTAATATGCGAAATAACGGGATCTTATTCGGAAATACAGAAATCCATATTAATTGCACAACTCTTTATTTCAAAGAGAGCTTTATACGTCGAATGTTAGACACACTTGCCTATGTCGAAGGAATTATAAATATCTAAAACTCAAATAAGTTCTATGACTCTTCGATGATCTAAACTAGACCTATTACAATGTATTTATAGTCCAATCGTATGAATACGTATCAGACTCAATAACCTAAACGTATTAGACTCGTATAACTAATTAATCCTAAACGGATAGATTTAATAATCTATATTTGGATCGGATTACAATTCCGAACAGGGAACGATCGCGAAACCTTTCCGAACACGGTTAAGGTCGCGAAGCCGTATGCGACTCGACCTAAAGATCCTCCCGGATCATGACTCCCTTGTTGAGGAGCCAGCCCCTGTTGCGACCTCTCGATCAAACTGGAGATGTGGAAATTGGACTTGTCCATCTTCTCTGATGTACTACTTTGTCGCACGTACTCGTTGACTTTTCCGACCGATTCGAAAAGTCTCCTTTGTGTCATTGCGGGTGGTAGTCACCTTCTTCTCCAGAATCACATCTTCGCGTAGAGGTTCGTCTCGTTGATAGACCAAGTCTTCAACAGATGGTACTATAGTATCTGGCTCATCATCCAGCATTTAAGGCTCGAAGAGTTTGAGGTGCTCAACATTGACAACCGAGTAAATATCCATATATGGAGGTAACTCGAGCTGACAAACATTATTACCAACTTTCCGCAAAATCCGAAAAGGACCATAACGAATGGGTTTGAGCTTCTTACCTTCACCTTTAAGTCTCTCCTTACTCAGATGTAACCATACCATATCACATTCTTGAAATTGCGCATCAACTCGGTGCCGATCATGTCGCGCCTTGTACTTCAGTTGAGGTTTCAGCAAATTCTGTTCAACTTCTCGATGGAGCCGTTGAATACTTTACAGGAACTTTTGTGCTCGATCCTGATCAGATGCTTCCTTCCTGTTCTGTGCTGAGGTAGGAATCATAAACTCCATGTCTGATCCGTTTGAGATCTAGCCTTGATTTTCGCACTAGACTCGCCCAGATTCTAAGATGCGGAATAACGGGATCTTACTCAGAAATACCGAAACTCAAATGTTGATCGAAAATACAGTTCAAAGTAATTGCACAACTCTTTATTTCAAAGAGGGCTTTACACGTCGAACGTTAGACACACTTGTCTACGTCGAAGGAACTATAAGCTGGATATATGATCAAAGGCTGTAATAATATTCGATGATCTAAACTAGACCTATTACAAGGTATTTATAGTTCAATTGTATGAATATGTATCAGACTCATATAACTAACTAATCCTAAATAGATAAGTTTAGTTATATATATACGGATCGGATTACAATTCCGAACAGGGAACAAATTTCTTTTCCTGGTCGCGAACCAATCCATGGTTGCGGACTCATCCATGATCGCGAAACCTTTCCGAACATGGTTAAGGTCGCGAAGCCATATGCGATCAGGACTTGAAGATCCTCCCGGATCATGACTCTCTTGTTGAGAAGGAGCCAATCCCTGCTGCGACCTCTCGATCAAACTGGAGATGTGGAAATTGAGCTTGTCCATGTTCTCTGGTGTACCACTTTGCCGCACATGCTCGTTGATCTTTCTGACCGATTCACATCTACCTATCACACCCGAGGAGTACAAGAAGGCCATCGCCTTCATTCATCGAGTTGCGACCCAGCTGTTGCGGGAGAGTTCCGCCACTTCATCGACATCTGTTGCACCTCCTCCGCCGAGAGCCCCTCCTATTCAGATGCCGTCGCAGCTGGCCGCTCATCTGCCCGATGCACCCGGACCGTCAGGTACGGCCATCGACGCCCCGATTTATCTTGGTGCGCCCTCGGCCCGCTCTTATCGTTCAAGTGTTCCACCTCATGTGGATGTGGCGTCGCTTGGTGGTGTACGGATCTCTAAGGGTAGCCCTGCGCGCCCTTCCAGCTCTGATTCCAGCCTGGGGTTCGACATCACGTTTGACTTGGACGACGAGTACGTCACCACGTCGCAGTGTACGGTGGACGAGCCTGCCGGTACGTCCTCATCTGCTCCATCCGCACCGTCCAATAGGCGCCTGCCTTGCATTCCGCCTCAGTCCGTCCATGCCGACCCAGACGTGGTCCTCGACCCTGCGTACGCAGACTACGTTGACATGTTGCAGAGGGGAAACGACACCTACCAGAGCCAACATCTGTTGGCGTCCACACAGCTGGGTGATGCGCCTCCGCCGTCACAGGACCCTCCTGATACAGGCCTCGATCGGGCGAGTTCCCAACCACCACCCCATCGACAGCCATCACAGACGACGGTGCGGGGACGCACCACCTTCTCATCTTCACCGTTTCAGCGGGACCGGCCTCGTCGTTCGAAGAGGGGGCGACATTAGTTTTTTTCCAAATTTCGTACTTTTTGAATGAAACATGATTTTTGTTTCCATGTATATATGAAACATGGTTTTTCTACGATTCAGCCTTTCAACTTTTCAGTCTTTTTTACGTTCAGTTCTCATTTTTCATAACCCGACAAATTAAATCAACCACGAAACATATGAATCAATCAACCGAACCCATCACGGCTCTTTTTCTCCCTTACTGGGCGGGTTGGGATGGTTCAACATGTCTTTCTATGTTTTACCTGCAATTATTCTTTTTATTTGAGTTATTCATACATAAATACCCTTATAGGCTGTTCTAGAAACAACAAAAATCACATAGGTTATTTTTAAAATAATGAAAACCACACTGGTTATTTTAGAAACAACACAAAACAAAAAAGATTATTTTACAAATAAACTTATTTTCAAAACGGCTAAAACAACACAAAAAAAGGTGGGCAGCCCTAAGTCGCCAACCAGGTTGGCGACTTACAGTGGCAACTGATGACGTGGCCGTAAGTCGCCAGCCGGGCTGGCGACTTAGAGCATCCCACATACAGTCGCCACTCGGGTTGGCGACTGTGGTCATTTTTACAATTTTTGTTTTTCTGTGTTTTTTGTGAAATTATTATTTTAATAAGTGTTTTCCATATGAAAATTTCGGCTCGGCAAAATATTTGCAGTGTTTTTGTTTATTTATTGAGTGTTTTTGGCACTCAACGTCTTCCGCAAATTTGGTAGTGGTAAGAGATCGAGTTGGGTTTTAAACTAAGGTTTTCTCGAACGGAGTTTTTTTTTTGGTTTGATATAACCACATACGAGAGAGATTGTTGTTAAGGCGTGGCCTCACTACTTGCAGGCAGACTCAACATGTAAGGGGATAGGCGTGCACCCCGACCGCGCGTGTGTCAGTGTGCCCACATGCTCAAGACATGGTTTGTTGGCCCCCACGTCGCACAGCATGCCCACAACCATACCTTTTCAAGCCCACATCAATTAAAGATTAGTGCGCACTCTCTCACTCTCTCTCTCGCCACCTTGTGAGATGCTTGTGTGGCTCACGGTAGCGATGGAGCTCTCTTGGGGGGGGGGGGGGGGGGGGGGCGGCATGGCCTTCTGTCGCGGCCTCGTCAGTGACACATGGTAGCACCCCACAGACTCATATGTTGCATGGTAGTAGTTTCGTGCGGACAATGCTGTTTTTTATAGTTTCTTTTCTTGATTTGGTTGTTTATTATTTTGTTGATATTTATTTATTTTTTTGTTTAATTTGGTATTGGTACGAATTTGTTGATAACGATTTAATTAGCTTAGGTTTTGTTGTTATTCTCTCTATAAAGTTTGGCTATGTGAGATATGAAAGTATCTCTTCATGGAAGAGTTCTTGCATTTTATTTTTTTTGCTTAAAAATAGAGATGATATGTATTTTTTTCAAGTATATGTGTACATATTCGATTATATTTGTGTACATTTTAGTCAATGTATGTGCACTCCGAATCATCTATGTATACATTTCATCCATCACTCTCTTTTCATTCTCTCACAAAAATCTCATTATCCTTTTTCTCATGAATAAATCTTTTTCCTATCCTTTTTTTACAAATCTTTAGACATCTTCTTGTGTTGTGCTCGTGAAGATTGACGATGATAGATGTGAGTCGATGTTGAGGTTGAAGAGGTAGGTTCACGATGACGGTGGTCCACGTGGTGCCTCTTTTTGTTTTAAGAAGTTTGATGAAGTTTTTTTTTGTCATTGTGGTTGTTATTTGTTTGGAGTTGTAGGTTCTTTTTTGTTATAGTTTTGGATTTGGTTGAAATCTAAAGTTTTGAGAGTAGTAGGAAGTTTTTCTAGAGCTGTAGGTTGTAGGTTGTATGTATATTTTTCAATTAATTGTATGTATATTTTCAGTTAACTTGTGTATATTTTATTTATCTGTTTGTACATATATTGACATATATTTTATTTTGTGTTGGTGTACATTTCTTTGTTGTTAACAGAAAAATGACTCTCTCAAAACACATACAGTCGTATATATATATATATATATATATATATATATATATATATATATATATATATATATATATATGTGTGTGTGTGTGTGTGTGTGTGTGTGTGTGGGGGGGGGGGGGGGGGGGGGCGAGCATTTTGAATCATTTGTGTATATATTTGTATTAGATTGTGGTTTGCAACTATTAAACTATGAAAAAAATTCAAATTTGAATAAGTCATGTTAGATCTCTCACTTAAAAAAATTCAAATTTGAAAAACCACATCAAACTTGAAGAAAAGAACACAACCGATCTCTCTCCTCTATTGAGTTTTATAATTATATGTTAAGTCATAATAGAAATGATGAGTTAAGTGTAGTGGATGCAACTACTAGATGGAGTGTTTTAATACTAATATTTGAAAGAAATATACAAATATATGAAAGAATTATCTATAGTGTAATTTAATAGATAATAGTACCCAAAAGTATCAAAATGGTTTTTTGTATATATATATATATATAAATAAAAGAGAGAGAAAGAGAGATAAAGGACACTTAGTATAGTCTTGAAAGGGTGTCTTTGTATTGTTCGTATTAAGCACCTCTTCTTGTTCTTTTGTCAATTAATAAGTGTATAGTGTAAATTTTCGAGTCATATGACTGTTTCCATTAAATTCCTCTGAATACACACGGACATTCAATCATTTAGTTATGTAAAGAGAGAAAAAGATGGATTTTAAATTTTTTAATTCTAATAATTTGAGTCTAAAGTCCATCATACTAGACAAAGTTATATTAAAATTAATCCAATAATTATATTGACCACTTCAAATTAATAAAATATTATTATGCAGAGGGTTCTGAGTATCTATCCTATCGCCGGTAGTTGACCCGCCACCGTTGAGCCGCCATGGAGAGCTCTAGCCTCCATATGCACTGTCAACACTGTCGAGCCCCCTCCCACATCGAGCCCGTCCCGTCGCCGTGGACAACCTCACGCTTTCGTCCACGCCATTGAGTCCTTGCCCGTGCCGTTGAGGCCCCGCCCGCCCAGGTTGCCATGGACAACCTCAAGGACTCCGAAGTACTTTTCTATATGACAAGATCAAGCTGGAGCACGCGGCGGCCCGTTGGAGCATCTGACAAGCACGATCGTGATGGCCAAGGGCTTCCTGCCATGTTCATTTAGACGTATTTTGCTTGATAAATTTGTTGATGACTTGAATTACTACGGCACAAGTTAAGAGCAAAACGGTCAAATTAGAAAA
Organism: Pharus latifolius; assembly: GCA_019359835.1. NCBI lineage: Eukaryota > Viridiplantae > Streptophyta > Magnoliopsida > Poales > Poaceae > Pharus > Pharus latifolius. The sequence continues at coordinate 24,107,594 of CM033322.1, forward strand.
TTATCTAGAAGCCAAGACTAAAGAGCTAGAATTTTATCAAACAACTTCTAAACTGTAAAGAGTGGGAGTTAAGAGGACTTTACCAAAACAAAAATTAGAGCCGAAACTGGACTAAATAGGCCTAGGCCTCAGGCCGGTGCCGCCAATATCAAACTCGAACGGCGAAGAAACAATTAGTATATACAACCAACTACAAGCAAGCTCGCACCATATTGAGATTTTATTTCGCAAATTAATTACACACATCCATCGATCGCCGGATGATTGCCGGATTGGCAATCTTAACTTCTATCCGCACTGGCCGTTCTTGAATACACATTTGTTACCTCTTCCGGTGTATGGTTGGTATTGCGCCGCGCAGTTCCCGGGGCATATGCCAGGGGTGTGCGGATCAAGCGATGGCGGGGCAATATAACGAGCCAGAATGCGCCGGTGGTCCGCCGGGAACGTCTCCAGCCCCACCGTGCCCTCCGGCCACCTTGCGACCGTCTCGTTGCGCACCACGCCGTCGTCTGCTCGTCCTCCTGCAACAACAGAGGCAAGAAGGAGGAGAGCAGCAAGGAGAAGAAGAACTGAAGCTACCAACGCCCGCTTGCTCCCCATTTCTTGGTCTGCAACGTTGCAGTAGTGTGCATGCATTATTAGGTTATAAGGAGCTCTGGGTGACGTGTTTGCGAGGGCTGGTCCAGCTCCGGCGACCGACGGTTTTTTTGTTAAGCAACCTCGTGACGGTGCCAGCCTGCATTGTACGTCTTTTATTCGCTGTCCGTTGCCTTCTTCCGACGTGTTTTTGGCTATTTTCTGCGACCGTTTGTCGTGCATCTCCTACCCTCGTAGTAACTATGAATGACCCATTCGTACCTACCGAGTACATGTTTTTCCTTTCTTTTTTTCTAAAAAACACACACACACACACATAATATATCTATTGAAACCAAAACCAAAATGCAATGTAGCAGTTACTACATGTCGGCTTGTGCAAACACCTGCGCTCTACTCAAACTCGGTTCTATGGGTCAAATCTTATCTCAGGTCATGCCAACTTAGTAAGTTACACTTAGAAATGTAATTGGGTTATAGTCAAATTGAGTAGACCTAGCTCAGTTTGTACATTTAGTCTCAAATTCAAAATCCAGTTATCCGATATCTATTTATGATAAAACATAAATATAGTAAAAAAATATCCATCTAAATAGCAATTCGAATCCAAATTTGGATACTATCTTAATTCTGTTGCCAAATACGAAGATAATGTGGTATGCGAAAATACAATCCAACCAAATATGAATAATATTTGGATTCGCCTTACTATTGGACCTATACCTTAACTTAATACTTAGCCCAATTAGAATCTCTTAGTACATGGAGTAATGAACATATAGGCTCAAAATGATGTAAGCGTACATTAGTAATTGCCATTTGTTGTTATGTTATATCATCTTTAATATTTGAAATTCATTTGAATTAGTAACAACAGTTGTTTTAATTTATCGTAAAATCTGTAGGATATTTCAATCCCACTGAATCAAGTAAGTATTCCATATAAATCATATTTGTTATGATGTTCCATTCATATTCAAATTTGGGCATATTCAAATCTATTTTTAAAATATAGATACAAATATAGTTTGACCAATAATTGATTCGTATTTGATCTGTTTCACCCTAGGCATCGGCCCAATGGACTGGATCTGAGTTGGGCCAATTTTACCCAGGCCTAATACAGACCAACAAGAGCAATTAAAACATATTGCCTACAGACAAACAATCATGGAGAAAAAGAATTCAACAACCAAAACAACTTGTAGTAAATATTGCAATATTTCAATAAAAGATTATCAAAAACTATCAAATAATCACAATAATAAATGTGTATAGCTAAAGCTATATTTTTGGTATTGCAACAATGAACATAATAACAGGATATATTGTCTTAAGTCCACAAAAGGAATTATTACAACGATGAACATAAGAACAGTCAAGCTGTTGTCTTTGACATTGCAACAATGAACATAAGAAATTTTAGAAAAATGAACATAAGAACAGTAGATATTGTGAAGCTGCTGTTTTGCATAATTGCATTTTGGTATCACCTATGACCTACCATGCACATGACAGTGGGACAAATATTTAATAAGAATATTCTTACAAAAATTTAATAAGAACTTCTTATGGAGTGAGAAGTTTTCTGGAGTGTCCGATCAGAGACAAAGGACGATTTAGATCTCTTTAATTCACTCACATAATTTGTAATAAGTATGTTTAATTCATCTAAACTATTGAATAAGATCAAACGTTTTACCGGTGGTCGGCATCGTGCCCAAAGTCCATTTAGTTGAAGTATTAATGAAGCTAAATTAAATAGCTAGAAACCAAACGAGCCCTTGAGCTAGGTTGTCTTCGTCCTGGAGATCGACGAGCCCTGGCCACCGGGAAAAGTTCCAGTTTTCCGTCCTGACTCTTGGTTCTTTTTAGAGTTCAATTTTTCGAATATACCATTTGTTAATAGAAAATTAGAAATATGAATTGGTGCGAATAAAAAGATAGATACGTTTGTGGGTTGAAGAAAACCATTCATTTGACATTCAAAATATTTTTTAACCCAATTAGTGTAATTTCGTCAAAAAAAAAAAGACCGGGAGTAAATTGTAGTAAATGTCTTTGAAAATTGACTTGTTTGTTGTGTCAATTAGATTTTTAAATTGAAACTATAGTCTGATATATTTTTAAACTTGTTTAATTATCTAAAATTGACTAAGATTGCGTTTGAGATTACGATGACATAGTAACAAACACTATAGCAAAGTATTACAAAAACTTAATTTTAGAAAGTTGTAATAAAATTATTAAAAACCAATGCTGCTATTAGTTTTACAGTGATTTATTGACAACCTAGTGCGAAAAAATAGTTTAGATTAGAGATTTTCTTGTTTATCTACCATCAAGGAAAAACATGTTAAGGTCTATTTTCATGGGACCATTGTATTTTTGTATTTACTTTGTAACAAATGTAGATAACAAATTAGCAAAATACCACTCAAATTATTAGTTTTAGCAAAATACTACTATGAAAATGCTCCGTTAATTTTTATAGCATTAATTATGGACTAAGAGATGATAGTTTGGAAATTACCCTTACACGTGCAATGTCAGTCGTAAGGCTGAAGCAGTGAAGAAAGCGCAACCAGAGAGCGCAACGTGCCTCTTCCCAAAATGCTTGATTCAGGATCTCGCCGTGGACTTGGAGGACACGGCCCTGCGGCCGGCTCGGCCATCGGTGGCGTGCGTGTTAGGTGACCGCGGACCACTGGCTGAATCGCTCCTGAGTCGTGCCTGGCGCGGACTCGCCGCTGGTGGTGCTATAGAGCCGACTGATCTCTAGGGCGCTCCAGTCGTACAACTCGCTCTCTCCGATCGTCAAGCTCTCGCGCTTCACGGCGAACCAAGCCATCTTCTAGGCGCTCGACGGCGAGGATTGCATCCACGTGGTCGACCCCGACATCATGCGTCGCTAAAAAAACTACACAGGCGCTGCAACGCTTGCTGAAGAAAAAATAAATAAAATGCTACACAAGGCAAAGTTGGCATTTATGAAATGATAAAATGCCAACAAATCAGAAAAATCAAAAAATACCTAAGGGGTCCTAATACTGGTAGAAAACTAACTGAGAGCTTTTGAAGTGATATTTTTTCAAGTCTGGAAGTTTGAATAATATTTAAGAATTTCACATTTAAAAAAATATGGAGTTAATTTCGCTTTAAAAAAGAAGAAAGTAATAGATCAATTTAAAAACAAAATAAAGAGACAAAAAAATATTTCACCCAAAATCTTATGGTTTTGGCCCGAAAACTAGCCATCCGAGCATCACCTTGAATGACAATCGCTGATTAGGATCCTAGTGAGTTCCTCTCCATAGCAAATGTAGGTTATAATTTGGTACCCCATCCCAAACAGACAAAACATTTTCCAGATTAGCCTGGTAAAGATGTGTTCCGTGTATTTTTTTTTTGCAATTCTTACTTTTTGGGCTAGTTTGTCCAATTGATCAGTAAATGCTAGCCGTCATAGAGATTCAAAATTTTATCCCCCATGCACAAACTGGCATGCAACAATTCGTGATTATGGAGTCAGCACGGAGGATCACCTGTGTTGACACCCCATCACGGTCATGGGTGGCCTCCGATCACCATAGATGAGCCCTAACATATCAATCAAGCATTGCTAGGCCAGCACGGCATGGCCCGTCAGGCCATTCGCCTGGGTAGTGGCGGCCTGACCGATTAGCCCGCTGAGAGAGCCCGGTGCACGTGAGCGTGCGGGCCGACCACCGGCCTGGGCATGATACGCTAATAATAAATAAAAAGAAAATAAATAAATAAATAAATAAATAAATATATACACACTAAAAAATTAAACGTATTTTGAAAAAACTACGTTAAACGTTAAACGTATTTTGTATAATTACTTTAAAAAAACTAAATAGAAGTTACTATTTATTTTAAAAAACGTTAAACGTATTTTGATATTTATGCTTTTTGAGTAAAGAAATTAAACATTTTTTGTCGAGCAAAAGTTTGCCCATATACACAGGAGCACCAAGTAGACCAACAAACCAAACCCACATGCAGCCACAGTAATGCAAATATGGCACCGTACTTGCTAGTTCACCAAATAATACAACATTGATGAGATCCATTTTGCCACTTCGGTGACGTTTGGTTCTAGAATTCTATTCCGTGATCTGATAAGATATATTGGGAATACACTACTTATTATTTAATTAGATCATTTTGTAATCATAATATTTATATTTAAAATATATTCTAATATATTTTTCAAAAATATCTCACTTAGATATATTTTAAAAACATCTCAATTCCTGACTTAAAACAAACATATTTGTATTTACTTATTTTATTCCTGACTCCAATACATTTTAAAACACATTACAATTACGATTTTCAACCAAATACTGTCTAAGTTAAGCTAGAGCCGAACTTGTCAATTCTCAAACTCAAACAGAGAAAATGAATTGTATTATGAACTCCAAGCTAGCTAGGTAGCACCACATTGAGATTTTATTTAGCAAACTGATTAAGTACATTAATAATCGATCGTTAGGTTGGTGGGTGATCTTAATTTTTAGAAAAAATTAGTTAAAAAATACTGCAAAAATAAGATTTTGATATAAGATATTGGATATGAGATTGACATATGATTAGAAACCCATATATCACTTAAGACCAATATCTTGAAACTAAAATCCAAACATTTTTCAGTATACGACACAAAACGCACGTTGCCCCTATTATCTATCTGCACCCGCCCCCGGGGTTCAGGTATACGCATTGGTCGCCCCTTGTGTATGGTCGGCCTTGCTTCGGAAGGCTATTTGACTGGGTGCATATCGGCTGGTTTAGTTTAAACATCTTTAATGGGTCGAGAGTAGAGGGCATCAAAATGCACCTCCAACTCCACCACTAAGAAAGTCTCCAGCTCTACTGTGCACTCCGACCACCACGCCGTCTTGTTGCATGCGTCGTCGATCGTGCCGCCATCGACTGGTGCTCTTGCAACAGTGGTAAGAAAAACAAGAGTAGCAAGGAGGAGAATTATTGAATTTACTAAATTTCCTATATAATTTTTGGGATCAAAACCTTGTTACTTATAGCCTTAAGTGCCCATTTAACAAATCCTAACAAGAGCTACTCCGTTTCGTGCAATTTGCTGTTGCATGGCCGAGCTGGGCAGAGAGAAGCCGTGCTCAGCTCTGACTATGAGCGTGCTGTCGTTTGTGTCGACTTTGCAGTCGCATTTTGTCACATTTTTTAGTATATTTTGTAGTCAGAAATGGGGCACGGCTTTGAGCACGATCCGTGCTCCCCTCTGGTCTCCTCCGATTCTCTTCAAAGAGTATGTTTTGATCTAATTTTTTCTTGTATTTTGTTCGAATTCATTCCAACTCGTCGTGTTTTGCCTTGAAACAAATACGAAACACTTTTAGATAATAATTTTATCCAACTAATAATTACAAGATAAATAACTTATTAGTTTTGAATAATTTTCGAAATAAAATGAATTCTAACTCGGGACTTGAGATTTCTCTCAAAACACATATATATTATAACTAGTTTATATCTAGTTATAAAACTCCCAATATATACCCACCTCATTTATTATTTATATGCCTCAAAATTTATATCCCATCCCACTTATTATTTAAAAAAATTAACACTATTACCTCTTCTCTGTTAATAATCACCAACTATATTTTCTAGTAGTTTTAGTAATCACCTATATCTTTCTCCACCAAAACTCTCTCTCTCTCTTCTGATTTCCTCTCGTTTCAACATGACAACACATCTTACTCCTCTATGACATCACTTCCATCTATTGCTCCAATGCCGTCACAAGATATTGTCCTTTCCACATTACGGATGATGTTTTCTTCTCTCTTGCTGATGCTACTACGTGTTGCATCATCTTATTTTTTTCACATCAAGCACATAAACGTGTTTCATTAGGTGTAAAGAAAATCAATAGTGGTGTTCTTTATGTTACATTTGAAAGTTTTTGAAATTTTTTGTTTTATGTGTTTTTTATATTTTCATCATAATTCTAACTCCACCTGTAGCAATATTTGTATGCTATATAACAACTATGCACTTAAGTTGTAGCAAATTTGAAATTCTAGTTGTTCAAGATAATTATCAAGTATGTGGTGTAGTAAATCTAAAGTTTATTTTATATATTTATTTCATGAGTTTAAAGTTCTTACCAGATTAATTCTAACTTCATTAATAACAATTGATTATATAATGTGTAGAAAATATGTACATGTGTCAGAATTATATTCATAGTAAATATACATCGGACTTGCAGCAATAAAGAATGTAGCATACGATAAAGCATCCACATACTGATCCATCTATTTCCAACATCAATGAGGCGTATGTTAGAGTGGAATAAGATAATGATAATATATCTTGTGTTAGAGATAAACTTATTTTTTGTATAAATTTTTTCTAAGATTTGATATTTTTGTTAGATATTATTCACTGGAGAATAGCAAATTAGAATATGTATCACTCTTTTTCAAGGTATAGCAATTGTATTATTTAAATGTTGGATAATCTCGTTTGAAAATAACAAAAAGATTCTACAGTAACTTTGTTTTCAATATATAGCATGAGCAACTAGATTGTTTAGTTGCAGTAAAAATTTTGTAGCAATTTGTCTACAAGAAGAGGTTCCTAATACACTATACATTAATGGCATACAATTAGAATCATGAGAATATTCATGTGTAAGCACGTTTTCACACACATATTCATCTCATTATATAAAGGAAGAGAAGAGAGATTACAAACCTATTATTCTAACACTTTGAGTCTAATAACCATATCATTATATAGACCATTTTAGATTATAAAATAATCTTACAAGCACTACACATAACAAGTTATATATCTTTAAGTTCTTAAATTTTTTTTAAATAATTAGAGAATATAGAAGAAGACAAATTATAGTACCCCACATAATTTCATGAGAAAACATGATCATTTGTAGGACAAAAAAAAAAGCTACCCGTGAATATATATAAGTTTGAGCTTGTTTTTTTGTTACTCCTACATATGATCATGTTTGCTTATCAAATTTTGTGAGTTTTCACAATATGTATTCCTTCATGTTCTATAATTTTTTTATAATTTTTAAGAATTTGAAAATATAAAAACTCATTATGTATAGGATGCACTACGCATAGTGTCAAATCTGCATCCTTAAACTATTTAAAAACTGAGGAAATCGCAGTGACCACCTCCTACTTTGAACAAAGTTTCACCAAGCCCCAAGATCTTGTTTTTTTTTTCAAGAAACCCGTTAACTAAAATATTATTGTAATCAAATCCATTTAAGGCCTAAAACAAGGGTTCATGTTTAATTAAGATGACAATAGATAATTACATACACATATTTCAATCTTGTCAATATTGTTAGCATTAAAATTGTCTTTATTTCCGATCGAATCACAAGCCATCACAAACTAAAGAACTAAAATTAATACTTTTATATATGAGATAATAGATCATTACTTTATAACTAAAACTACTTCTGTGAGACAATACATGCATAACTCCAACGGCCAAGAAGAGATACATAATGAAGTACTTCGATTGGTAGCTTGCTCCATATGTACTCCAATACTGAGAGAATTTATTTGAGAAAGCATGTTGATCGATAGATCGGACAACGATGGAGATGTAAACGGGCTTATTAAGATGGTTGGAACACGAACAATGTTGATCTAGCTGCGGCCATAAATAAACAGACACGATTAACACGTTAAATAAATAGATAAATCTAATTAAACACGACACAAATCTAATTTAACAGACCTGTTTACGGGGCTAGCGTGCACAATCTTTGATCTTTCCATGTATTAGCACCTGTCTTGGTACACATGTTCACAGCCCCTGCCAGTGTACTGCTGCCCAGGCACAGAGCAGGGCCCGAGGCACAGCTGCCTGTTTGGGTTAAACACACTTCCTGGGTCGAGCTTGGGAATCAGAATGCGCCTGTGCATCTCCAGGTTCGCCGGCGCCGGCCACCACGCCGTCTCGTTGCGCACCTCGATAACCACACCGCCGCGGTCGTCGGGTCGTCCTCCTGCAACAACGGCGGCACGAAGGACAAGAGCAGCGAGAAGAACCGAAGCTAGCAACGCCGGCTTGCTCTCCATTTCTTGGTTCGCAACTTTGCAGTAGTGTGATTGCATTATTAGGTTGTAAGGAGCTCTGGGTGACGTTCTTTGCGAGGGCTGGTCCAGCTCCGGCTAGCGATGGTTTTGTTGTCAAGCAGCCTCGTGACCGTGCCAGCCTGCCATTGTACGTCTTCTATTCGCCGTCAGTTGCCTTCTTCCGACGTGTTTTTGGTCAGTTTCTGCGACTGTTCGTCGTGCACCTCCTACCCTCGTAACAATTATGAATGGCCATTAGTACCCACCAAGTACATGTTTTTCCTTTTTTTAAAAAAAAACACACACATAATATATGTATTGAAACCAAAACCAATATACAATGGAACAGTTACTACCTACCTGTCAGTGCAAACACCAGACTGGGTCGCCAAAAACTCCAGATTTATTTGGGCCGGGAGGGTTGTATTCAAATTCAGGTCTATGGACAACCGGTCAAGTCTTATGTTGGGTTTTTATAATATGATATTTTACACAAAATACAACACAACTTTAATCAAATTGAGTCAATCCAATTGGTTGTCTATTAGATCTCAAATTCAAAATCTAACCGATTCTTATAAGCATCACTACATTGGGCCACCGGACTGGGTTGAGTTAAGTCGATTTTACACATGCCTAATACAAACCAACACGAACAGCTAAAACATATTGTCTACACAAACAATCATCAAAGAAAAAGAATTCAACGAGCAAAACAACATGTTTGCTGTAAAAACTATGTATTGCGCTTTCATTTTGGGACTTAGACGTTGAAATTGAAAATAAAAATTAATATATAACTATAGTCTATAAAAACCTCGTAAAATATTGCAATACATCAATAAAAGATTATTTAAAATCATCCAATAATCACTAAAATAAATGTATATAATTAAAGTTATATCTTTGGTATTGCAACAATGAACATAATTACAGTAGATATTGTCTAAGTCCCCGAAATAAATTATTACAACCACGAACACAAGAACTGCCAAGCTGTTGTTTTTGGCATTGCGACGATGAACATAAGAAGTTCAAGAAAAATGAACACAAGAACAATAGATATTGTGAAGCTGTTGCTTAGCATAATTGCATTTTTGTATCACCAATGACCAACCGTGCATGGAACAGTGGAACAAAATTTAATAGGAATAATTAGTTTCATAACACTCAAAGAATGTCGAATTACTAAAATACCACTAAAAAATTTTTGCTTAACAAAATAATTTCATGTTGACCAACACTTATCTTTAAAGTAATTTTTGTTATATAAATCAATGGTATTATCAAAATCTAATGCTCTAACCTTCTGTAAGCATCAATGGTATTATCAAAGTCTAATGCCCTAATCTTCTGAGATGATGATTGACGAGAATCATCACCCGAGCTAGTTTATTTAACATATATCGAGTTCAAGTCAGGTTCGAATGTGATATATATCTATGTGTCTTAACAGCCACAGTGGTCGCTGACGGACAACTTTCTATACATTAGAAAGTTGCGGACATGGAACCAGTCTATGATCGCAGTACTTGCACGATCATGAGGTCACAGACTATACGCGGTCAGAAGGTCGCAGACTATGCGCGACTAAGATAACCTAGAAGTGTTCAAAGCCTTTACTAGACATGTTCTCAGGGTCAAGATGACTTCTCCCACGTGTGAAGACAACCGCCAGAGGATTAACATGTGCGGTTATCTATAATTGCACGTGCTTAACCGGCGAAGAAGATTGGTGCGGTTATACGAACTGCACCATGGCAACCGTCCAGAACTGCCTCGCATTGGCATCGACCTTTCGTTTAGTATAAAAGGATGGCTGATGCACGAGGAGAGGAGGACAACAAGTCAACAACGTCTGAAGACTTAGATATAGTTAGTTAAACAGAAGTATAAAAGGATATTATCGCCTGTGATAATCTCTCCTGCCTGTAAACCTTTTTTTCATACATAGTGAAATCACAACAAGACGTAGGGCTATTACTCTCACCATCGAGGGCCCGACCCTGTATAAATCTTCGCGTCCCTATTTCATTGCTTATCTTAACTTATCTGAGAGCATTTTGAAAGGTCTCACATACAACTCACAAATATCGTCGACAAGGATCACTAGTGCAATTTTGTAGTAATCTATTGTGTAAGTCTGTAAATATTACTATTATTATTTTTGTATTGATCTATTTTTTTTTTTACCTAAAACAATTTTGTACTATCATTTAGGTCATATTTGGAAGGCAGTTTTTAACCAATTCATAAAAGATTTTTATGAATAGAGTCTGGAGACTGGAGACTGGAATCTGGAGACCTGGAGACTAGAGTCAATTAGAGCTGCACAATAGCATAAACCTGTATATTTTGAAGATCCTATAATGCATTTTGTTTCTCTTGGTTGAAAGTTTGAATTGTCTTAGAAGATTCTATATTGTTAGTTTGTTATGCTATATTGAAATTCTGCATTTTGGTTTTCTTGATTGAAATTATGATTGTTATGCTATTAATTTATTATTTTCATGAAGAAGATTCTATATTTCTAGTTGTAAATTGTAACGCATAATTTATTAATTTTAGAAAGTTGTAATAAAATTATTAAAAACCAATGCTACTATTAGTTTTACAGTGATTTATTGCCAACTTAGTGCGAAAAAATAGTTTGGATTAGAGATTTTCTTGTTTATCTACCATCAAGGAAAAACATGTTAAGGTCTACTTGTATTTACTTTGTAACAAATGTAGATAACAAATTAGCAAAATATCACTCAAATTATTAGTTTTAGTAAAATACTACTATAAAAATGCTCCGTTAATTTTTATAGCATTAATTATGGACTAAGAGATGATAGTTTGGAAATTACCCTTACACGTGCAATGTCAGTCGTAAGGCTGAAGCAGTGAAGAAAGCGCAAACAGAGAGCGCAACGTGCCTCTTCCCAAAATGCTTGATTCAGGATCTCGCCGTGGACTTGGAGGACACGGCCCTGCGGCCGGCTCGGCCATCGGTGGCGTGCGTGTTAGGTGACCGCGGACCACTGGCTGAATCGCTCCTGAGTCGTGCCTGGCGCGTACTCGCCGCTGGCTGTGCTATAGAGCCGGCTGATCTCTAGGGCGCTCCAGTCGTACAACTCGCTCTCTCCGATCGTCAAGCTCTCGCGCTCCACGGCGAACCAAGCCATCTTCTAGGCGCTCGACGGCGAGGACTGCATCCACGTGGTCGACCCCGACATCATGCGTCGCTAAAAAAACTACACAGGCGCTGCAACGCTTGCTGAAAAAAAAAATAAATAAAGCTACACAAGGCAAAGTTGGCATTTATGAAAAAATAAAATGCCAAAAAATCTGAAAAATCAAAAAAGAAGTTTGAGTAATATTTAAGAATTTCACGTTTTTATAATGGTATGGAATTAATTTCTCTTTAAAAAAGAAGAAAGTAACAGATCAATTTAAAAACAAAATAAAGAGACAAGAAAGTATTTTACCAAAAATCTTATGGTTTTGGGCCGAAAACTAGTCATCCGAACATCACCTTGAATGACAATCGCTGATTAGGATCCTAGTGAGTTCCTCTCCAAAGCAAATGTAGGTTATAATTTGGTACCCTATCCCAAACAGACAAAACATTTTCCAGATTAGCCTGGTAAAGATGTGTTCAGTGTATTTTTTTTTTTTTTTTGCAATTCTTACTTTTTGGGCTAGTTTGTCCAATTGATCAGTAAATGTTAGCCGTCATAGAGATTCAAAATTTTATCCCACATGCACAAACTGGCATGCAACAATTCGTGCTTATGGAGTCAGCACGGAGGATCACCTGTGTTGACACCCCATCACGGTCATGGATGGCCTCCGATCACCATAGATGAGCCCTAACATATCAATCAAGCATTGCTAGGCCAGCACGGCATGGCCCGTCAGGCCATTCGCCTGGGTAGTGGCGGCCTGACCCATTAGCCCGCTGAGAGAGCCCGGTGCACGTGAGCGTGCGGGCCGACCACCGGCCTGGGCATGATACGCTAATAATAAATAAAAAGAAAATAAATAAATAAATAAATATATATATATATATATACACTAAAAAATTAAAGAGAAAATAAATTTAATTGAATAAATTAATTAAATATGTATTAAAATCAAATTTTTATTAAAATGACCAGTACACATATCTTAAAATATGTATTAGAACCAAACATGTATTGAAATAAAATAAATGTGCAAAAAAATGTTGCCGTGATGTGGGTCACCCACGGGCCACGGGTCATAGCCGTGGGCCAACTTGGCCACGACACGCAAATAAATAAAAAAATAGAAAAATAATTATTTCTTAAAAAAAATTGAAGGAGAAGATAAATTTAATTGAATAGAAATTAATTAAACATGTATTGAAATCAAATAAATTTTGTTAAAATGACAAGTGCACATATATTAAAACATAATTAAAATTAAGTAAACATATACAAAAACATGCTTAGCCGCGGCTCACCTGCGAATCACAGGCCATAGTTGTGCTAGACCGGCTCGGACACGATTTGCACGTCGAATCTTAGTCATATTGGGCTGGATTTGTCAACAAGACCAAAATCTTAGCCCCGCACAACCTGCAAACTAGAAAAAGCTGGGTTAAACCACATGTTAACCTAAAAGGTTGTTCTTTATGTCGACACATTAATAACCCAGCGTGACTGAGTCTCTATCCCATCATTATGGATGGGCCCACCAGCGTTGAGCGATCATGGCGATCTCTCACCTCTGTCTCTATCATCGAGCTTTTATTCTGCATGCTGTCATGAAAAACCTCCCGTCTCTGCTGTGCCATTAAATTTTATCCATAGTTAATCCAGAGGACTTCTAGACAGATGAATTTGTATAATTACTTTTGAAAAACTAAATAGAAGTTACTATTTATTTTAAAAAACGTTAAACGTATTTTGATATTTATGCTTTTTGAGTAAAGAAATTAAACATTTTTTGTCGAGCAAAAGTTTGCCCATATACACAGGAGCACCAAGTAGACCAACAAACCAAACCCACATGCAGCCACAGTAATGCAAATATGGCACCGTACTTGCTAGTTCACCAAATAATACAACATTGATGAGATCCATTTTGCCACTTCGGTGACGTTTGGTTCTAGAATTCTATTCCGTGATCTGATAAGATATATTGGGAATACACTACTTATTATTTAATTAGATCATTTTGTAATCATAATATTTATATTTAAAATATATTCTAATATATTTTTCAAAAATATCTCACTTAGATATATTTTAAAAACATCTCAATTCCTGACTTAAAACAAACATATTTGTATTTACTTATTTTATTCCTGACTCCAATACATTTTAAAACACATTACAATTACGATTTTCAATCAAATACTGTCTAAGTTAAGCTAGAGCCGAACTTGTCAATTCTCAAACTCAAACAGAGAAAATGAATTGTATTATGAACTCCAAGCTAGCTAGCTAGCACCACATTGAGATTTTATTTAGCAAACTGATTAAGCACATTAATAATCAATCGTTAGGTTGGTGGGTGATCTTAATTTTTAGAAAAAATTAGTTGAAAAATACTGTAACAATAAGATTTTGATATAAGATATTAGATATGAGATTGGCATATGATCAAAAACCCATATATCACTTAAGACACCAATATCTTGAAACTAAAATCCAAACATTTTTCAGTATACGACACAAAACGCACGTTGCCCCTATTATCTGTCTGCCCCCGGCCCCGGGGTTCACGTGTACGCATTGGTCGCCCCTTGTTTCGGAAGGCTATTTGACTGGGTGCATATCGGCTGGTTTAGTTTAAACATCTTTAATGGGTCGAGAGTAGAGGGCATCAAAATGCACCTCCAACTCCACCACTAAGAAAGTCTTCAGCTCTACTGTGCACTCCGACCACCACGCCGTCTTGTTGCATGCGTCGTCGATCGTGCCGCCATCGACTGGTGCTCTTGCAACAGTGGTAAGAAAAACAAGAGTAGCAAGGAGGAGAGTTATTGAAGTTACTAAATTTCCTATATAATTTTTGGGATCAAAACCTTGTTACTTCTAGCCTTAAGTGCCCACTTAACAAATCCTAACAAAAGCTCCTCCGTCTCGTGCAATTTGCTGTCGCATGGCTGAGCTGGGCAGAGAGAACCCGTGCTCAGCTCTGACTATGAGCGTGCTGTCGTTTGTGTCGACTTTGCAGTCGCATTTTGTCACATTTTTTCGTATATTTTGTAGTCAGAAATGGGGCACGGCTTTGAGCACGATCCGTGCTCCCCTCTGGTCTTCCTCCGATTCTCTTCAAAGAGTATGTTTTGATCTCATTTTTTCTTGTATTTTGTTCTAATTCATTCCAACTCGTCATGTTTTGCCTTGAAACAAATACGAAACACTTTTAGATAGTAATTTTATCCAAGTAATAATTACAACATGAATAACTTATTAGTTTTGAATAATTTTGAGAATAAAATGAATTCTAACTCGGAGCTTGGGATTTCTCTCAACACACATATATATTATAACTAGTTTATATCTAGTTATAAAACTCCTAATATATACCCACCTCATTTATCATTTATATACCTCAAAATTTATATCTCATCCCACTTATTATTTAAAAAAATTAACACTATTACCTCTTCTCTGTTAATAATCACCAACTATATTTTCTAGTAGTTTTAATAATCACCTATATCTTTCTCCACCAAAACTCTCTCTCTCTCTTTTCTTATCATTTCCTCTTGTTTCAACATGACAACACATCTTACTCCTCTATGGCATCACTTCCATCTATTGCTCCAATGCCGTCACAAGATATTGTCCTTTCCACATTACGGATGATGTTTTCTCCTCTCTTGCTGATGCTACTACGTGTTGCATCATCTTATTTTTTTCATATCAAGCACATATAACGTGTTTCATTAGGTGTAGAGAAAATCAATAGTGGTGTTCTTTGTGTTACATCTCAAAGTTTTTGAAATTTTTTGTTTTATGTGTTTTTTATATTTTCATCATAATATTAACTCCACCTGTAGCAATATTTGTATGCTATGTAACAACTATGCACTTAAGTTGTAGCAAGTTTGAAATTCTAGTTGTTCAAGATAATTATCAAGTGTGGTGTAGTAAATCTAAAGTTTATTTTATATATTTGTTTCATGAGTTTAAAGTTCTTACCAGATTAATTCTAACTTCATTAATAACAATTGATTATATAATGTGTAGAAAATATATACATGTGTCAGAATTATATTCATAGTAAATATACATCGGACTTGCAGCAACAAAGAATGTAGCATACGATAAAGCATCCACATACTGATCCATCTATTTCCAACATCAATGAGGTGTATGTTAGAGTGGAACAAGATAATGATAATATATCTTGTGTTAGATATAAACTTATTTTTTGTATAAATTTTTTCTAAGATTTGATATTTTTGTTAGACATTATTCACTGGAGAATAGCAAATTAAAATATGTATCACTCTTTTTCAAGGTATAGCAATTGTATTATTTAAATGTTGAATAATCTCATTTGAAAATAACAAAAAGATTCTATAGTAACTTTGTTTTCAATAGATAGCATAAGCAACTGGATTGTTTAGTTACAGTAAAAATTTTGTAGCAATTTGTCTACAAGAAGAGGTTCCTAATACACTATACATAAATGGCATACAATTAGAATCATGAGAATATTCATATGTAAGCACCTTTTCACACACATATTCATCTCATTATATAAAGGAAGAGAAGAGGGATTATAAACCTATTATTCTAACACTTTGAGTCTAGTAACCATATCATTATATAGACCACTTTAGATTATAAAATAATTCTATAAGCACTACACATAACAAGTTATATATCTTTAAGTTCTTAAATTTTTTTAAATAATTAGAGAATATAGAAGAAGACAAATTATAGTACCCCACATAATTTCATGAAAAAACATAATCATTTGTGGGACAAAAAAAAAAGCTACCCGTGAATATATATAAGTTTGAGCTTGTTTTTTTGTTACTCCTACATATGGTCATGTTTGCTTATGAAATTTTGTGAGTTTTCACAATATGTATTCCTTCATGTTCTATAATTTTTTTATAATTTTTAAAAATTTGAAGATATAAAAACTCATTATGTGTAGGATGCACTACGCATAGTGTCAAATCTGCATCCTTAAACTATTTAAAAATTGAGGAAATCACAGTGACCACCTCCTACTTTGAACAAAGTTTCACCAAGCCCCAAAATCTTGTTTTTTTTTCAAGAAACCCGTTAACTAAAATATTATTGTAATCAAATCCATTTAAGGCCTAAAACAAGGGTTTATGTTTAATTAAGATGACAATAGATAATTACATATACATATTTCAATCTTGTCAATATTGTTAGCATTAAAATTGTCTTTATTTCCGATCGAATCACAAGCCATTACAAACTAAAGAACTAAAATTAATACTTTTATATATGAGATAATAGACCATTACTTTATAACTAAAACTTCTTCTGTAAGACAATACATGCATAACTCCAACGGCCAAGAAGAGATACATAATGAAGTACTTCGATTGGTAGCTTGCTCCATATGTACTCCAATACTGAGAGAATTTATTTGAGAAAGCATGTTGATCGATAGATCGGACAACGATGGAGATGTAAACGGGCTAATTAAGATGGTTGGAACACGAACAATGTTGATCTAGCTGCGGCCATAAATAAACAGACACGATTAACACGTTAAATAAATAGATAAATCTAATTAAACACGACACAAATCTAATTTAACAGACCTGTTTACGGGGCTAGCGTGCACAATCTTTGATCTTTCCATGTATTAGCACCTGTCTTGGTACAGATGATTACAGCCCCTGCCAGTGTACTGGTGCCCAGGCACAGAGCAGGGCCCGAGGCACACCGGCTTGTTTGGGTTAAACACACTTCCTGGGTCGAGATTGGGAATCAGAATGCGCCTGTGCATCTCCAGGTTCGCCGGCGCCGGCCACCACGCCGTCTCGTTGCGCACCTCGATAACCACACCGCCGCGGTCGTCGGGTCGTCGTCCTGCAACAACGGCGGCACGAAGGACAAGAGCAGCGAGAAGAACCGCAGCTACCAACGCCGGCTTGCTCTCCATTTCTTGGTTCGCAACTTTGCAGTAGTGTGATTGCATTATTAGGTTATAAGGAGCTCTGGGTGACGTGTTTGCGACTTGCGAGGGCTGGTCCAGCTCCAGCGACCGATGGTTATATTGTCAAGCAGCCTCGGGACCGTGCCAGCCTGCCATTGTACGTCTTCTATTCGCCGTCAGTTATATATTATGTTGGGTTTTTATAATATGATCTTTACACTAAAAAAATACAACAGAACTTTAGTCAAGTTGAGTCAATCCAACTTGCTTGGTCTATTGGATCTCAAATTCAAAATCTAACTAGTTCTTATAATCATCACTTCATCAGGCCATCGGGCTGAGTTGAGTTATACCGATTTTGCACATACCTAATACAAATCAGCAAGAATAGTTAAACCATATTGTCTACACAAATAATCATCGGAGAAAAAGAATTCAACAACCAAAACAACATGTTTGCTATAAGAACTACGCATTGCGCTTTCATTTTGGGACTTAGACGTCGAAATCGAAAATAAAAATTAACATATAACTATAGTCTATAAAAACCTCCTAAAATATTGCAATACATCAATAAAAGATTATTTAAAATTATCAAATAATCACAATAAAGGTATATAATTAAAGTTATATCTTTGGTATTGCAACAATGAACATAATTACAGTAGATATTGTCTAAGTCCCCGAAATAAATTATTACAACGACGAACATAAGAACAACCAAGCTGTTGTTTTTGGTATTGCGACGATGAACATAAGAAGTTTTAGAAAAATGAACATAAGAACAATTGATATTGTGAAGCTGTTGCTTAGCATAATTGCATTTTTGTATCACCAATGACCAACTGTGCATGGAACAGTGGAATAAAATTTAATAGGAATAATTAATTTCATACCACTCAAAGAATGTCAAATTAGTAAAATACCACTTAAAATTTTTTACTTAATAAAATACCACTCAAAGTTGAATTTTTTTTAAAATTTCCAAAATTACCTCTCCCCCTTTTACTAGTGACCACCAAAGTCCCAAAGCCACCATTACCCCACTATCGTCGATGAGCTCCAGCTACTAGAGTCGCCGCTCGACTCAATTGAATTCCTCGCCTTCTTCATCACTAACTCTGACCTCGCTGCCAATGCAGGCCCTGAGATCTGCTATGAGCTACCGCTCAACTCAATTGAGTTGCTCACCACCCTCGTTGCCAACTCCACCAGTTATAGCCTTGCTGCTGGTGCTAGCCCAGGAATCTATCGTTTCGCTATCAGAGGGCTTCGAACCAAGCCGCTGCCGCATCAAATGGGCACGTGTGGCTATGAGACGATGCCATCACTAGTTTAGGGGCCCCAGATCCGCCGCTGTCTCACCTCCATTGGCCCGAGTTCAGATCTCCTGATGCATTATCAGATGCGGCCACCACTGACATGAGTTGCAATAATCGTGCTCGTTGCTAGAAAAGTAGTCTCACATCCTTGTGGAAGACCACTTGAGCTTAGATCCGTGCTGGAGCCAGAAAAAAAAACATCACTGGAGACCTACCGAAGTTGAGGAGAAAGACGCCAGATGATAGAAGTAAGGAAGACAATGTTAAAAATGTCCGAAAGTAGTAAAAACGTAAACAGAGGAAATTTTGAGTGGTATTTTACTGATTTAAAATTTTTGAGTGATATTCTATTAAAGTTGTCTTTGGTATAAAACTAATTATCCTAATTTAATAAGAAACCTTCGTGTGAGGGAAAAATTTTCGGGAGTTAGTCTGATCAGACAACGGTTGGTTTAGATGAATTTTTGTCGGTGACCGACATAGTGCTTAAGGGCTCGTTTGGCTGCTAGCTATTTAATTTAGCTTTATTAAAAGCAAAGTGTACGACTTTTGTAACCTTTGTTCGCTGTCCCTTTCTTCATACGTGTTTTTATAGTCATTTTATGCGACCACTTCTAGTGCTATCCGAACCGTATTATTCTTCCGTCTGCTTTCACAACATTCACAGTGCACTATGTCAGCGGTATTGCGACGATGAACATAAGAACAATAGATATTGTGAAGCTGTTGCTTAGCATAATTGCATTTTTGTATCACCAATGACCAACTCTGCATGGAATAGTGGAACAAAATTTAATAGAAATAATTAGTTTCATACCACTTAAAGAAGTTCAAATTAGTAAAATATCATTCAAAAATTCTTACACAGTAAAATACCACTCAAAATAGAATTTTTTAAAAAAATTCTAAAACTACCTCTCCCCTTTTCACTAGTAACCACCAAATTCTCAAACCCACCACTGCCCCACCACCGTCGGCAGCTCTGACCACTAGAGCCGCCACTCGACTTAGTTGAGTTCCTCGTCGCTAACTCTGCTAGCCACCACCTCGCTGCCAGTGTTGGCCCTGAGATCTGCTATGAGTTACCGCTCAACTCAATCGAGTTGCTCATCACCCTTGTCACTGACTCCGCCAGTTATCGCCCTGTTGCTGGTGCTAGCCCGGGGATCTATTGTTTCGCCAACAGAGGGCTTCAAACCAGACCACCGCTGCATCGAATGGGCACGCGTGGCTGTGGGACGACGCCATCACCAGTTTAGGGGCCCCAAATCCGCCGCTGCCTCACCTCTGATGGCCCGGGTTCAGGTCTCCTAATGTATTATCGGATGCGGCCATCACGGAGATGAGTTGCAATAGGCATTCTCATTGTCAGAGAAGAACTCTCAAATCCTTGTGGACGACTGGTTGTTAGGGAAGATAGCCACTTGAGCCTTAGATCCGTGCTGGAGCCGGAGAAAAAGCATCACTGGAGTCGTGTTGGAGTTAAAGAAAAAGATGCCAGATGACAGAAGTGAGGAAGATAGGGATAAAAATATCCGAAAATAGTAAAGCACACAAGCATAGGAAATTTTGGATGGTGTTTTACGGACCTAAAATTTTTGAGTGGTATTCTACTAAAATTGTCTTCTTTGAGTGGTATAAAACTAGTTATCTTAATTTAATAAGAACATTCGTGTGGAGGAAAAAAATTTTCGGGAGTTGCCTGATCAGACAATGAATTTTTGTCGGTGATCGACATAGTGCCAAAAGTCCATTTGCTTAAGTATTAATAAAGCTAAATTAAATAGCTAGAAGCCAAACGAGCCCTTGAGCAAGGTTGTCTTCGTCCCGGCGATCGAGAAGCAAAAGCTCTAATTTTCTGTGGTTCTCTTTAGACCTGAATTTTTCAAAGATACCATTTGTTAAAAGAAAATAAGAAATATGAATTGGTATGAAAAAAGATCGATAAGCTTGTGGATTAAAAAAGCCATTCATTTGACATTCAAATTTTGTTTTGAACATAGTGTAATTTCATCAGAAAAGACCCAAGAAATTAACTTATTTAATTATACTAATTACATTCTTAAATTGAAAAGTTGTAATCAAACTCAATTAAATACATCCATGGATCATGGCGGCCCCAAGCTGCACTCAACTGCGAAAAATCCGGGGGTGGCGTCTCTCTCAGGCGGAGCCGCAAGAAACTAAAAAATTCGGAGTTATACCCAAACGAAGATCCAGTGTTGCTCTTGGCATTTGTGTTTGGATCTATCTTAGAGCACATCTTTGTTGACAAATGTTCCCTCCAAAAATATATTTGTTAGCTCAGTTGGGACACCACCGGTTCTTGAGCCTTCTGATGAATTTTGCTCTTTGTTAGGTGGCATCACCAAAGACTTCTCAGCCTTAGGGTTTATCACACATGGTTTACCCAAGGCAGTGCAACAAGATCTCCATCATGTAAGCTTTGTTTCCCTTAGACTCATGTGCTTTTTAGAACACATGGTTCGTAACTTTGTAATCTTTTTTATCGTTTTAAACTATTTGGATATCAATTTATAATTTTCTCAATTGAATCCATGTCTCAGCCATCATAAAATATGCTCCACTTAGAAGCTTGAAGCTTAAAAGAAAAGTTCATCACGGCGAGCCGGGGAAGAAGGGGAAGAGACGAGAGAGGGGCCTCTGAAAATAGCCAAGATTAGAAGACTTCACCTAGAGAGAATTTTGCTTTTTTCCTTGGGAGTGAGCTAACTGGACGTAGTTCACCTCCCTATGGTACCTTTCCAAACAATTTTCTAGGGCCAATTAACATTGTGAAACCGTTTATCAAAAATATTAGGGTAAAATACCCTTTTTGTCCCTTTTACCTCATTTTTTATGCCCATTTTGGTCTCTCTATATCTAAATAGTTCAAATTAGCTCTCCTATTTTCAAAATTGAATATATTTTTAGTCCATAAGATTTCGATATTGTTTTGATAATGTAGAATATTATATATTACTGATGTACGAAAAAAATATAACAAACATAAGTCAATGATGCATTTTGACGAGACATTGGACATCATCATAGGCACCACACCACTTTCCACAACATCGAGGTCAGCATCCGTGATCATATATTGTGTAACTAATCTATTGAAGTGGAAAAAAATGAGGTGATTTTGTAATATCAGGATATTGACATGACATAAATCATTGCATCATCTATGTACCTAAAGTCATGTATCCGAGTAATTCACAATATTGTTTAGAGATTACAAGATATCTAGTTTTGAAAATGACAAAACCATATATGAAAAAAAAAGAAAGAAAGCAGAAAGACCAATTTAATCTATTTTGAAGTTGAGAGACTAAAGTGAGTCTAAAAGCAAAACAGAAAAACAAAAGTTTATTTTACCCAAAATCTTATAGAATTGAGTCAAAAACTAGTCGTCTGAACATCATCTTAAATGATAATTTCTGTTTAGTATGTAGTGAGTACCTCTTAATAGCAAAAATAGGACACAATTTGATACCCTATCCCAATTCCCAAATAGACAAAACATTTTCAAGTTTAGCCTGGCAAGGATGCGTTTGGTATCTTTATCCAATTCTTACTCAGCTAGTTTGTCCAAATCAGTTCGTAAATGCTAGCATGTGACATAGAGTCAAATTTCTTATTCTCTATGCGCAAACTAGCACATAACAACTTGTCATTATAGAGTCACTGTGGAGTAGCACTGTCACACCTCAAATAGAATCTAAACATAACAGTCGTCACACATTTATAGATCAGAATCTATAATCGTGTAATATTTTATGCAAAGTAGACTCAAATCAGAAGAGTATTATAAAACTACTTTTATTTAGCATGTAGGTGGAATACATTAGCAAAAAAAATAAAAGGAGCAAAATAAAGTTTTTAGTCGAATCTCTCTCAGTTGATTTAGTCTACTATTCTCACTCATACACTGATGATGTTTCGACAACATGATCTTCAACTTTAAAAACTGCAAAAATTTAAAATCAACACGAATGAGCATGACAAGTCATAATATACAAACTGGCATATACAAGAATAAATACATAAAATAAAGTAAGATCTTGTATAAAAATATTACAAAATTACTTACATAGAATTTCTCATTAAGTTAAAACAAAGAGAGAGAAACATAAAAATATAATAATAGTAATAATAATACAACTCTGGTGTCACATATGACCACAAGCATTCCCAATTCTAAAAATCATTAGAGTGAAATTTCATATTTTTACACTCTATAAATGGGTACTCCAACATCACAGTCGCTTTTAGGACACTTTTGTTCTAGAAGAATAAAACTATTTAGTTCATCCAAAACTGTCACTTTTGACTTACAAGTACCGATCACTCATATAGATCTATTACTATATACCTTATTCGGATAAGGACCGTACCCGGGAGAGAACTCAGATATTCCTATTCTTGAACTGTGGCCAGTACAATACATTTGTCATCGTAGTACCAATTAAAAATAAAATTACAACAGTAGTTCTCTTCAAGAAAAATATACACATAATAATTTATATAAAATAAAATAGAAAGAATGAATGATGTTACAACTTTATCCCTCTGTACAACTAACAAAGTAAAAAGAGAAAAATAAAAATAGCGATACAACCATCATCTTTCTTACAAAAGTGAAGTAAATGAAAAATAGTTCTTCCTCTTACAATACAAAAAAAAAGTAAAAAGAAAAAAATAATAATACATTATTATTTTTAATATTAGTATTGACAATAAAGTAGAATCAAATAAGAAAAATATTTTAATTGATCATTTGATCATATTTCTAGTATTACTACTATCTGTCCATTTGGTATATGTGACTCTTACAGATCTATCACCATATATCCTCATAAGACGTTAGTCCATCCTTTTCCATATCCAGTAAAATAAGATCATTTTACTTTTGTAAAATTTCAGTGTAAAGGAGATTAAGATAGTAAAAAATGCAGGTAATAAAATAGCATATAGATCATCATAGTTGCGACAGGACAATTTTAAAAAAACAGAATAATAATAACATATGCACAGTTGCCTTATATTTCCTAATCTTGACGACTAACTCTTGACAGTATTTCAACTTAATTACAATTCTCTCGCTCTAAAATTTAACTAGGTAATGAGGAAAAATGTTTCTATGCCTCATTCTCACGAAGAATCTTGTATTTACAGGCAAGTGAAATTTACTATTTCATGCCATACTCTTGATCGTAGTGAACATGCATCCATGGCTTCAGGGATTCCTCCATGTGCTAGGTGAGTCAAGTTTGATTTTTTTTTTTTAAATAAGAAGATAATTTGGATTTCTATTCTTCAAAAAAATAGATAACTCAAATTCTATCTCTTAATAACATGTCCACATGTATAGTTATAAAAATCTTATTATTGGCTAGATGTAGGTAATTTCTTCTATAACACTTAAAATTTTTGGGTTTAATTATAAAATACTGATGGTCTAATGTCATTAGAAGTTTGACCTAAACGTTAATCCCATAATTTATTGTTCTATTACGACAACTCATTTTTGTCGTATCTTTCAACTAATTATCTTATATTCAATCATACAATAGACTAAATATTGCTCATAGAATTATTGTTCGACTGGTATAAGATTTTTATCTAGTTGCTATGGTTGACAGTTTAACAATATTATTTGATTATAATATATATTAGTATAAGTCTGAAATATTACAATCATCTAGATTGGACGTCCCATTACCATCGTGGATGGCCTCCAATCACCATAGATGACTAGATGTGCCAATCGCGCCAGCCTCGTTGGGTCATTGGCCTGGCCGTGCTAGCCTATTATCTTGCCAAGAGAGCACAGCACGGCATGCAAACTTGTAGGCTGGCTACTGAGCCAAATTAGCCTGGCATAGCACGTGAATAAATAAAGTTGAAAGAGAAAATAAATTTAATCAAACATGGGTATATATTTGGAAAGTTGAAAGAGAAAATAAATTTAATTGAATAGAAATTAATTAAATGGGTGTTAACATCAAATAACCTTTATTAAAATGTTAAGTACACATATTATAATGTTATTAAAATCAAACATGTATTAAATTAAATAAACATGTACAAAAATGTATTGTGCCACGAGCCACCCACGGGTTACAGGCGATAGTCGTGTCGTGTAGGCTCAAGCACAGCCTACACGTTGACCCTCAATTGAGCAGGGTAGGACGGTCCGACAGAATTAAAACATTAGTCTGACACGCCTTGCTAGCTAGCATAAGCCAAGTCAGGCCATGTGTCGAGCCAAAGGCCGTGTTTCAGGCTGACACATTAATAACCTGACTTGATTAACAACCCTATAGAGGACTCCGCTAGTACTAACTCCCTATCTTGCCCCTATGGACAACCCCGCCGGCGTTGAGCAGTGTGAACGACCTCTGGCCTCCTCTTGTGCCGTCAAGCCTTTATTCTGCATGCCGCTATGGAGAACCTCCCGCCTCTATATGTGCCATCAAACTTTGTCTGTGGTCAGTCTCGATGACTCCTAGATTGATGAATTTTTGTTATGACTAAAATAGAACAAAATAAAAGTTACTATTTATTTCCAAAAACACTAAACATATTTTGATATTTACGCATCTTGAGTAAAGAAATCAAACTTTTTTCTCTAGCAAAAGTTTGCTCATATAAACAACAGTGTGCAAGTGGGTAAAGAAACCAAACACATGTAGTTACAGTAATGGAAATATTGCACCATACTCACTAGTTCACCAAATAATACAACACTGATCCATTTCATTAAGCTGGAGGCCGGTACTGCCAATTCTCAAACTCAAACAGAGAAGAAGAAACATATATAATCAACTACAAGCTAGCTAGCTCGCACCATATTGAGGTTTTATTTAGCAAGTTAACTAAGCACATTGGTCGATCGTCAAGTTGGTCGGTGATTTTAATTTCTAGTAAAAATTAGTTAGAAGACACTATAAAAATAAGATTTTTGATATAAAAAATTGGATATAAGATTGATATATGGATCCAAAACTTATATACCACTTAAGACACTAATATCTTCTAGCTAAAGTATAAATTTTTTCCAATATTACCACGCAAAAAAAATGCCCCTATTTTCTATCTGCACCCACCCCCTAGGTTCATGTATATACATTCGTCGCTCCTTGTGTATGGTAGGCCTCACTTCGGAAGGCGGTTCAGCCAGGTGCATATCGGTTGGTTTGGTTTCAAGACCTTTCATGGGTCGATAATAGCGGGCATCAGAATGTACCTGTGCACCTCCAGTTCTGCCAACAGGAAAGTCTCCAGCTCCACCGTGTATTCCGGACACCATGCCGTCTTGTTGCACGCCTCCTTGACTGTGCCGCCGTTCGTTGGTGCTCCTGCAACAGTAGCTGTTGAGTCACAATTATATTGATTATTTGAGTGATTAATAACAAACTTAATTTTTGACTAATATGTTTGTTGAGTTTATGTTTCTTAATCTCAATTTGATTGTAAGATGATGGTGAAGAACATCACTTCGGAGAAGATACATGATCGAGTTTCCTCAAGTATAAACGAGTTCCATCAAAAATAAAATCAAAAATTAATAATTTATTTTCTAACATTTTACTGGTCTTGGTTTTTAGAAACGACTATAGATTACTAGATTCTTGTTTCCTAGTTTTGACCGTACTATAAAGAGGGATTTGGGTTAGTAGTTTGATAATATCTCTACGAGAAACTCAAATGTATGCATTATCCACTCAATAAACAATAAAAATATGTTTTGAGTTAATTTGGATAGGTAGTGAAAGTATCGATGATTAAATTTGCAAAATATTGTTCGGGTGGAGACTTCAAATTGACTGCATTAAATGTTTTATAATTTATGCAATGATCTAAACCAAATTAGGTCTTAATTATATTGAGCAAGTTAAAACCTTTCAAGTTAGCTTTCTAATGAACTAAGGGGCAGCTAAATTCGATATTTAGAGAAAAAATTATGCCCGCTTTTCTGAAAACTACATAGTTTGTTAGAAAGGTAGTCAAACTGGATGTGTTCAATCTAGAATATTTGTATGTGACTTGGACCGTTTGTGTATGTGAGTCGGACATTTCTCTAGTAGAGGTATTTTTTGACCTCAAATTCTTTATGTGCACAAGGATTTTCCGTGTGCACACTCAACTACCCCCATGTCTAGTCAGTGCAATTATTAAACACCATTACAACCGACCAACACTATCCATATTGTAAACCCAAATGTTTGCATGGTCTGTTTTCAGCCTTTTTTTTTTTTTTTTTTTTCCAACGATTAGTTCTGGTTTGGGGCTATTAATAAATGATTTGGAACTTCCATTTGAATGATTTTGCACCAGCATTCATTAACATATAGCCCAAGTACTGTAGAGTATTCAACTCTTATATGTTGCATTAGAGTAAGATTATCTAATGAATTCATTTGCATTGATTGATTATTTATTGAGTTGAGAGTTTTATGAGTTTCTCCTCAAGTATTTGAGTTTTATAGAATTTGATTGGTGTCAAGTGAAGAGTTTAAATTTAGTACCCTTAGTGATCGCCATCACCTAGACCATCATTGGAGGTCGAAGATCTCTCCAATGACAAAATTTGTCGAAGAGACCTGGTGGTGTTGTAAAAGGTTTGGTATTCATCTATCCGGAGTAGAAAAGGAGTAACTCTACTGGATAACAAAACAAGACCCACAAGTAAGTGTTTCAACAGGAAGTAGGAGAGACCCAGCGGATCTCCGAGATCTCAAGATGCATTATTGTGTCATTCGATCATCTATGTATTACTTTACTTATTTCTCTATTTAGATTGTTATTTTTCATTTGTTTGTTACTCTAGGTTGCAAAGCTTATTTGTGCATTTGATCACTTAAGCCATAATTGATTTAGATTGTGTTTGTGAAAACTTGATTTTCTTTTCATTCTTGTAAATTTGGTTTTTAACCAACTGAAATATTTACCCAATCTAAATCATCGTCCTTGATCTTACAATGGCAAGAATAACAAGAGTAGCAAAGAGAAGAACTAAAATTACCACGAACGCTGGTTTGGTCTCCATCACTATAATGTCTTGGATTTGGTACTCTCAATTAACCTCGCTTTTTTTTTTTTGCAATTTTTTAAGTCGCAGAATCAAATGCATGGATGGTTACGTATAGTAGTGAACCAACCACAGTTTATATGGAGCTCCAGCCGACTCTTTACTGGTACTCCGGTATTTTTGTTCACATGCCATCTCTGAAAGTGCTTGACTACATAGATGAGGTATACCATATTATCTAAAGTCAATAACATCTTATTTCAACAAACAAATTCTATGCAAGAGATAGTGTGCCATATTATCCAGACAAACCCAACTTTCTTTTCAAATTTTTTCTTCAAAAAAAAATACACCCAACACATGTATCTAGGCATCATTCCCACCAAACCCTAACACATGTGCTAGTATTGGTTCGAACATTGGCGGGTAGGCACAAGATGCGAGGCCATCCACCCGTCTGAGCACAACATACTTCATGGGCTCACACACGCCTCATGTTGCATGCCCATCCGTGATGTCTCTCACCCATGCCGTTGGCACATGGACCCAATAGGAATGGTCTTACTTATCAGTTACTGTGTTATGTGTATAGAGTGGGATGTAGCTGTTGGCAAGTGGCACAAGACATATGTGTTGGTGTCGATCCAACTCCAATATAGCCCAAAACTAACCAAAACATACCACCGAGGCAACACTCTTATCTATTGAAATCATAACTAAAATACAATGTAACAGTTATTATAGAGTTGTGAGAGCAATTGAAATACACTACTTCCAAAGCGACCATTTCTTAGATATAGGGATTAGTCCTATTTTGATCATGCAACTTTGGCTCTATGTCTATTTTAGGATCCAAACTTTTCGAAGGTCAAATTTTATTTTGATCACTCAACTTTTAATTCAAGATCTATTTAATCATCAATTTTTTACTCGGACAATGCTAGTGACACATGAACTTACAACAATAACAAGAACAGAAACACCAAGAAAAGAGATGCCCGCGCATTGCTAGAGTAGCATTATGAAGTGATCGATAGAGTAGCAAGCAAAGGTCTGCCACCAATGAACACATTATTACTACATAGGTTTTAAGTATAAAAAGTATATAAAAATTTTCATTTATCCCCAACAATTCATTATTTACAGTATGGCATGATGATTTTCCTAATTCCACTCATGATTATAATATTTCTATAACAATATATGTATCTTTTCATTAATATATCGTTCTAGTGGTTTAGTTGTGCCCTTTTGTATTACAGGGCAGGGATAGCTGCTAATCCCAGGCAAAGGCTGTTCCTCCCAAGTCCCCACTGACCACTGTACAAGCACTTGTTTTAGTGGTTTAGTTGTGCCATCAAGCTAGGCTTTTTGTGCTGGCCGCACCAATTAGTAGTAGGTTGTAGTCTCTTATCGAGTATTGATGCCATGCTTTACATTCATTGATAGCTTATTCTGTAACTGTACGTTCCAAAGTAGCTTTAAAAAGCAAAAACCATGCCAATCATTAGTGTACTACTTGGCATCCCATGTCTTGCAGTTTTTTCATCATGTACGCACTCATAAGTGTTCCAATGGTATTTTCAAAGAAAATATTTTTTCATTACTACACAATGCTATCTAAGTAGCACCACCCTTCACAGTGACCTACGTATCTTTTTATCATCACCGTCGCGACCCCCTCCCCTATCTCTGGCACTAGTACCGACGCCTCAATGCCTGATTGCTATCAACCACCCTCTTCCTCCTTTTCATTTCCCCCACTTATAGTCTTTGTTGTACCAATTAGTTATTTTAAAAGAAAGATAAAGATAATTTTTGACAATTTAAAAGAATTGTAACCATATATAAAATAACTAAAGTGGAAAACTACAAAAAAGAAAAGAAACACATGTTAGAGACTAATGTTTTGCAATGGAAGAGCATCATTCTACCCTACAAATTTTTTTTCTATTTTTTTTTTTTTTGAGAAACACACTGGGTGTATTATCATATCTTCAAATTGTGGCATTACTGGGCAACTGCTAACTCTGGTACTAGTATATTACATATGTATATGCCATCTTCCTATAGTATATAACAGATTGCTTTTCATACAAGTCAGACCATCATTCTTTTCCAATTTAACCTTGATTGCTTAAGGTTTAATACTATCATGTTGGCTCTTCCACCACCTCATTTCCTTTGTCTTTGTGTACTGCCGCAATAGATGGCTGGCAACCTGCCACTTCAACATCATACACTGTTCAATGTAGGTCTATGTCTGACTTGAATCATCAAGAGGGCGAGTTAATCTTTGATGCAATGGTTCACATCTCATGTGAACAATAGATCAGATGGCTGTCAGGTTTCCAGTCATTAATGTTCAATTCAAATTCTACCTCGGCATTTCTTCCTACCTGTTCTTTTAGTCATCTTTGTGCGACCATTTGTCGTGCACGTTGTACAGTGGGACTGAATAGAAAGTCAATTGCCAATTCGTACCTACCGAATACAATTTTTCTTTTCTTTTTTATAAACAGGGAAAAAACCCCATTTCTATTGAAACCAGCGATGTAAAACAATCAAATTCTAATTAAGTATTGATTAAACTGTATTCGTATTTATATTTTTAAGTCGGATTCGGATTCGAATTTAAATATGTTGAAGTTTAAATTCTAATGGAATAAATATCAAATTGGATTGGGATTGAATTATTTTAACCTAGATCAGATTTTGGATTCTATTGAGTATATATATATATATATATATATATCTGTGTGTGTAATAATTTTTGGGTGGCATGTACATCGTCCGTGTGGTTATTCTTAAATGATAAAAACCCGTGGTTTATTCCCCTAAGAATGACATTATCATGAGCCGCTCTCTAAATAGCAAGGTGCAAAATAGCTAAAAAGAAGTGCCAACCATTAGTGCACTAATTGCTATGCCATGTCATCCACTTTTGTCGTCATGTCCACACGCATGAAGGTGAAATTTTTCTAGCATTAGCCGCTGAAACACTCCAACCGTCAAACAATATGAAGCAACGACATTCTTATAGAGATATTTAAGACCTGATGGCACAACTAAGCCACTAAAACAGGTACTTTTTCGGTTTTTCCTTTTGGAAAATATTGTAATAGAAAACATGGAGTTGTTTGGATGCTATCATGCATCTCTCTATTATCATCTTCTTTTTAAGTAGATGTTGTTTGAATGCCTAATAGTATAAAGATTTGTTTGTCAAATTTAACTTTTTTTTAATATATAGGCCTAATAAGTGTTTTTTCATCTGCTTCAATTTATTTGATGATTTCTAGTTTAAAAGTGACATATCTGAATAAAATAAATCCTGAAGTAACATAGATGCTTAAGGATTGTTTGGGCATGTTCTGACTTCAGTTTCAACTTTTATCTTACAAAAACTCTCCTTAGAGATTAGAACTTAAAACCGATGTTTTGCCTGTAGTTCCAATATCTTTACTTTAAAATTGTATTTGATATTTCTATCCCTCTAATAAAATATAGTATTGATATTTATTACCAATAACAAGTAACGTAAATTAGTATAATTGTGTAGGCAAATATGATATCTATAGTTTTTGAGTCAAATAAGTCATCAAAAGTGAGCTTTTCAATTCTTATAGAATTTGGCTCTAATTTCTCTTGAACTCCAAAAAAATCCAAATTTAGGGCTAAGATATTTGGTAAGACAACTCTAACTTGCTTAGAAGACAAAAGTCGGAAACAAACCAAACATCCAATCAACCACTTCTTCAATTTTTAAACCCATAAATTGAATTGAAACTTGACCAACCACATTTAAGAAAAAAACCATAGACGCATTCACATCCTGTATAAGCCGTAGGTGGCACACTTCTATAAGTACGCATCCATGCATCCATGTGATTTTGCAACATACATAGATTGCAGGAAGCCCAAGAGATTAATTATAATGGAGAGGAAGCGGGCGTTGGTAACATGGTTTCTTCTCCTTGCTGCCCTTGATCTTCTTGCAACCGCTGTTGCAGGAGCACCAGCCGGCGGCGATGCGGTCGACAAGGCGTATCACAAGACGGCGTGGTGGCCAGCGTACACGGTGGAGCTGGAGACGCTCCCGGCGCCGGACCTGGTGGTGCACACGCCCATTCTGGTGGCCGGTAACCTCGACCCAAGAAGTGTGTTTAACCCAAACAGGGCGGCATGCCTCCGCGATTCTTGCTCTAAGCCAGGGGAGCGGTACACCAGAGGCTGTAATGAGCACTACCAAGACAGGTGCTAATACATGGAAAGATGGTGTACGGTTGGGCTGTGAACAGGTTACGTCAAATCGCGTTTGTGTCGTATTTAACAGGATTTGACTTATTTATTCAACTTGTTCACTGTGTCGCCCCCTTAGGTTGGACCAATGGATCGATGTGCTTTGTTCAATAAATTTGAAGCATCCGAATGTTGGAGTGTGGAGTGATCAAATTAGTAGGTTATGTAAACCCTCTTCGCCGTTTGAGTTAGAGATCAGCACCTCACACATAAATAAATCTCAATGTTGAAATATTTCATGTTTGGAGATGTAGTATGGTGTAATACATGCATTGGCTACTGTGAGTGAATACATTTTCTGCAAGGAAGAATTCATTCATTCATTGCCGTCGGTATTCATTAGTGCCTTCTATAATCAGTGATCCTCTGCACGAGTAAGAACAAAGTGTAATGGAGAAAGCATGACTTCGCAAAACCCCAGGTGGCGTTTAGTAGGGTTGTGCATGAGCGGAACTTGAGCGATCCGATCTCTGTGTTGGCTCAACTCATGAAAAAGATGAGTCAGAGATTAGACTCAAGCTCCATTCATGTTTTTTTGAACCCCGTTCAAGTCAAGTTGCCTTTGAGTTTGAATCAGCTCATGAGTGCTCATGAGCCATCTTATGTAGATCCATTTGTTTAAAAAAAATTGAATTTGACTTCCTATCTTTCACAAGAAAATACTCATTAACCTACTCAATCGTTACTTAAACAAAATTTCCTTATAAATTTAATTGTCAATAAAAAATCACAACCATCAAATATGCTAGTCAACCACCATGGATGTAGTTGTCTATAAATTTGTGATATAAAATGGGAAGAGAGAGGAGTCACTACTAGATTCAAATGAGAGAGGAGGTGGATCAACCACGATAAGAAAGAAGAATACAGAGTATAGCGTTGTTATGTTGTTTTATGCAGTTAAGTCATGAGAAATTTAGAACTGAATATACAAATTTATTTGTGATATTCAAAATAAGAATTTTTAGTTAGAGGGAGCTATGACTATGTAATTTGATATATATAGATGGAATTAGGAAATTCAGTGTTTTATTAACAAAAGGAGTTTGTATAAAATTAGAATTTCACTTATTGTGGAGGGTGTAACTTAAATATGATAATAATTATTTTAGGAGTCTTTCTGTAAATGAGTTTAGTTGAGATGAGTCCGAACAAGTTAGCTTCTGACTTAGTTTGACTCACAAACGAAAATGAGCTGAGGATTGAGTCAAGCTCAACTCACTTTCTTTCTAGTTGAGCCCGAGCATGAGTCTGAGCCTAAGCAGTTTTACACCTATAATGTTTGGTTTGAGATTGTAGTTATAATAGGATTCAGAATTCATTCGCATTAAAGATTAAATGAATTACAAATACAAACCAGCTAATTGCATTAGAGGTCCTGTTGAAATGTATTTCAAATGCTGCAATTACAAAATGATGAAGCCAAAAGTGTTGTTAAAGACATGGGTTCTAATTTTTTCCTGCATCTAGAACGACGAAGTATTAACCCTAATCTCCAAAGTAGCGTGTCGTAATGCCCGTGCTTAGTTGATGCTCATACATACCACCTAACAATAAAACCCTAGATTGAGTTAATCCATTTAGAATCTAATTACAGTTCATTATTTCTACATGCATCCGTCACTTACACACTGTGTGCATCTTGAAAGGCCCCGAGTCGAACATCGGAATTCATGATAGAATTCGAATTGGAGGGTCAAGACAGATGCAGAAATTTTAACTACGGTGGTCAAATTACGTAAAAGGATAGGGGTAAGTCATAATAAACATGTCACAAATTTAGGTCAACTTTAAAGAGTCCATAGTATTTCACTTAAACTATATATGAGAATTACAAATAAGTAAGTGTGTTTCAAGAAAAAAAAAAATAGGGTCCATTGACCTCCATATACTCTACTTCAATCCACTTTTAAGTGTAGGATCTTTATAGAACACCTTGTCGTAGTCTAATCTACTATTCATATGAACTGTGAACCGTCTAATCAAACACATTCCCATGATAATTCAAGCGAAAGATATACTTATAGTTTACATCAATGACAAAGTTGTGGTTGTGCCATCTGATTGTTATGCCAGTAAATGGTGGTAAGAGTCAGGAAAATAAGGAGGAGGAAGAGATTCAAGAACTGGACATTCCACGTGCCACAGTAGAGGTCTCCACTGTGTTTGTTAAATAGCGCAAATATGTCTTCTTCTTCTTCCCATGTGCTTAAAGAATTAGATTTGATTATATTTAATAGAGAGTGTTGTTCTTATCTTTGATATTATAATCTTTAGTTGTAAACATATATCTATTTCAGACAATCACTGAATTTTTTTAAATACTCTGTTATAAAAAATTATTTTAAAAACCATAGCGACTGAAAATCAGTTTTGCAAATTTTTTTAACAAGTTATTTTTAAAATTAAATTTTTAAATAAATTATTAAAAAAGTTCTTAATGAATAAATATGTTAGCACTTTGCGGCATTGACCTTAAAAAAAGGGCAGCGGTTGGCGTCAATGGCATAGTGGCTAATGCTAGAAAAATTTCTTTGGCAAGTATGATTGGCACCTTCATGCGTGTGGACATGACAAAAGTGGATGACATAGCATGGCGATTAGTGCACTAATGATTGGCACTTCTTATTAGCTATTCTGTAACTTACAAGTTAGAGAACGGGCCATTACTTTAATGACAATGTAAGAATGACACCAGTCCGACATTTCTTTCTGGAAGCTTCGGGTGTATAACTTTTAAAATGATATTTCGATGCTTGTATCAATTTATTAACTTCACATCTTAGAAGAAGTTTTAATATACCCAAATATTTTGCAAAATATTCTGGTTTATCCAACATTGTTATCTTCTCATCAATTTTGATAGTTTTTTTTACTGTATAAACTAAAGGTAGCATCCAAACATTGTTATCTTCACAACAACCTGCAGTACAGAGTTCGCCCAACCTCACGTTGTCCACTCAACTAAGTCAAGCGGATTACAATCATCGCTGCAATCACAAAGAGTTTGCAAGAACAACGGGAAGAGATGTACAATTCTCAGGGATGTTTCAGCCGGTGGCTAGAAAACCCAAGAACATGCATAGTACATCTATTTCAAGATTCAGATTATTTTTGTCTATCCCGAACACAATGGGGTGCCTTCTACATATACGAGAGGAGAAGAAGAAGACAAAAGGTGTGCAGCAGAAAAGCCAAAGGGCCAAACACAATGGTGGCGCAGCACCCAACACATAGGGAACAGTTTCTAACCGCCATAGTTATTTGACGATATCTTCGCGCTCAGATTGAATTTGAGGGTGAGGTCGGATCCGTTGGAAAGCTTAGGAGACAAGCTTTCCAGGCTGTGGTCAAACACCCTAATCGGACTCCATTTGCATCATCTATGCCGTTTTAATTGAAGACTGGTTCTGGGAGGCCGAGTTGATCACTTTAGCCTTCATTGGTTGGTTGTTGACTTGTCTTTGCTCCTCTTGATCTTCTCTCAGGTGTTCACACCTCCTCGTATTGTTTTCATACCTGAGAATAGTTAAATTACTTGTATTAGGTAGCAGTTAATTCTCACAAGTAAAATAGTTCTTAATAATGAGCGAATTCACCTGTTGATTGAAAATGAAGAGTATGGACAGCCACCATCACCTCGTCATGGTGATGCTCATGGTGATAATGGTCGTCATCATGGTCGTCGTGATCGAGATGATCCCGATCATGCTGCTCGGATCAAGTTGAGTGTTCCAAAATTCACAGGAAAAGAAGACCCCGATGCTTATCTTGATTGGGAGGAGCAATGTGATCAGATTTTTCGTATACATAACTTCTCCAATGCAAAGAGGGTAAATCTTGCTTGTGTTGAATTCTCTTGTTATGCGTTGACATGGTGGAATCAAGTGCAGCAAAACCAACTCCACTTGGGCCTAGATCACATCAACACATGGGAACACATGAATCGTGTAATGAGATAATGATTTGTCCCATCTCAATATCAGCAAGAACTCCGTAATAGACTGCAGCACCTTAATCAAGGATCACGCACTGCGGATGACTATTATAAAGAGATGGAGACCCTTTTGATTCGTGCTAGAATTAGCGAAGATGAAGAGTCTAAAATGGCAAGATTTTTGCATGGTCTTAATGTTGAGATTTCAAATTTTGTTGAGATATTTCCCTCTAACACTCTGCATGACCTAGTGGACCAAGCGAAGCATATTGAGAGGAAAGTTCGGTACCATGGTCAATCTCGTTCTTCTACGAGCCGTCCATCCATGACACCTTGGCGTCGTTCGCACCAGAGTCAATTCCAAGCTGGTTCCTGCTATCATAGCACACCACATGGTCCAGCAAATCATGCTTCTAGTGGCAAACCATCGGCTTCTTCAACATCTTCACCTGCAGATGGCAATGTTGATCGGCGTCCAGCAGCATCCACAGGAGCATCACCAGCAACGCCGACTCCCAAGCGCAACCGAGACATTGAGTGTTTCAAGTGCAAGGGAAGAGGGCACATTTCTTCTGAGTGTCCTAGCAGGAGGGTGATGATTGTGAATGAACAAGGAGAGTGGGAATCTGAAAACGACAGCGATGAAGAAAAATTACATGATGAAGAGGCTGAAATAGGTGACCAGGATGATTGTGATATTCAAGCGAACAAAAGCGATAATAATTGCTTCATTTCTCGTTGCATGCTCAGCGTTAATGCTGCGAAGGAGGATAAGGGACAGTGGCATAACATCTTCCACACTCGCGGTACTATCAAAGAGAAGGTATGTCGGATCATTGTTGACAACGGAAGTTGCAATAATACTGCTAGCTCAGATTTGGTAGAAAGATTAAGCTTGAAACTAAGGCGACATCCTAGTCCATACAAGATGCAATGGCTCAATGATTGTGGTTCGTTGAAAGTTAGCAGCATGGTGACAATTCCGTTCTCCATTGGGAAGTTCCATGATCAAGTGGAGTGTGACGTGGTTCCAATGCAAGCATGTCAATTGCTGTTAGGACGACCTTGGTTGTTTGATCATGATGTTCAGATTAGTAGCCGAGCTAACCGACTTTCGTTCATGTACAAAGGGGAGCGCATGTCTTTGCTTCCTTTGACACCGAATGAAATTTTGATGGATGATATGAAAAGAAAGGAGAGAGAGAGTGAGAAACAATTGAGTGAGAATCACCAACATAGTGAGCGAGTGATTCCAAAGCCAAACAAAACCCCACAGCTAAAATTAACCAAACCACGAGGAAAAGAGGGTTTAGTGATGATGGCTAGGAAAGGGGACATGACGGGATTGAGAGAATCCAATTCTACTTTCTTCGTACTCATGTATAAGGAAAACTTTTAATGTACTAATGACTTATCCTCTACTTTGCCAAGTGCTGTTTTTGATCGTTTACAGAGTTATGAGGATGTGTTTCCCGATGAAATACCACTCGGACTACCACCCAAAAGAGGCATTGAACATCAAATTAACTTGGTACCAGGTGCGCCACTGCCCAATCGACCCCACTACCGCACCAATTCGGAGGATCATAAGGAGATACAACGCCAAGTTCAGGACCTACTCGACAAAGGTTATGTGAAGGAAAGTCTTTCTCCTTGTGCTGTTCCAATTTTATTAGTTCCAAAGAAAGATGGATCTTGGTGAATGTGTGTAGATTGTAGAGCTATTAACAACATAATGTTGCATCTAGGCCTTAATGCCTAACCCTAATTTTGATGATTAATGAAAATAGAGTGTTTAGGACTAACTGTGCTATTGAGTTTATTTGATACAGAGTTGTGTTGGGAAAATATGCACGGAATACAAGATGAACCCGACGTAAAATAAAAGCACAAGTCACAAAGAGCAGGAACGAGACGCAAATCATGAAGATGCGAAAGACCTAAGGTATTATGAGTTTTTATTTTTACCGATCTCGGCGTTTGGAGATGATCGGTTAGGGAAATTATTTTTAGTTTTAACCGTACTATAAAGAGGGGTGGTGAAAGTCCTCTCTTTATCTCCAACACAAACCGAGAATCTTAGGTCATTGCATTGCATCTTTTTTGGTTGGATTTGATTTGAACTTAATTTGAAAATCTGGTTTTTCAGTTCAGTTTTTGACAGCAGAAGAGTTTTTCGATTTTCTAGAAAGATCTAGGCAGATCTGATTTTTTCTTCTATTGACAAAAATGTAGCCCTTGAAATTATCTTTCAAACGAGCTATTAAACACCTCTTTGGAATTTCTGGATTTAAAGTTATCTCTATTTTTGTTCAAGCTGACTGTCAGTTTGCTGAACTGACTGTCAGTTTGAATGTCAGTTTATTTAAACTGACAATTGTCCAGAGAGGGTGTATTTTGGGCTCAAAATTTTTGTACTAAACTGACTGTCAGTTTGTCCATACTGACTGTCAGTTGGGGTTTCGACCACAAAGGTTTTAACTGAGTTTCTATTTGTTTTTGGTCGAGTTTGTGGTCGAACTGACTGTCAGTTGTGGGTTTCAGCTTTCCATAAACGACCACGAACGGCTAGCAAAGTTTTATCCGTAAATTTTGTCGGCCGTTGTGCACTGAACTGACTGTCAGTTTGGGTTGCTGATTTTCAGCTCTAGCTCCAACGGTTCATTTGATTCTTCAGGCTATAAAAAGGGGCTTTGGGCATAAGTTTTATACAACAAGCAGCCTCCTCTCTTATACACTCTTGAGCTTTAGTATTTTATATAAAATCTTGATCTTTTGATCAAGTCGAGTGTTTTCCGATCCACCGAGCACTTCAGTTCTTTTGCATTTGCATTCGTTTAGCTTCTCGGTGCGTGTTTGGAGGTCTAGAGAAGACCTCGCTGCCTGTTACTCTTGGTGAGCGCCCTCACCTAGACGGTTCGGAGGCGTGGCCGTTGACCTCTCCAGAACGGAGATTGTTGGAGAGGCTCGGCAAGTTTGTACAAGGCATCGGTACTCGCCTTTCCGGAGTGGACAAGGAGCAACCACTAGTGATAATATCCTTTGTGGATATTGAGGCAAAACTCAAGTGATTTGAGTGCTTCAACGAGGATTAGTGGAGACTGGGCGAGTCTTCGATACCTCGGTAAAAACAACTGTGTTCGTTCTCTATTCTTTCTCTTTGAATATATATTAAATTGCATTTGGTTCTTCTTGATATAAAAACTTGTTTTTATTTGAAGTTTTTAAAGCCTCCTATTCACCCCCCTCTAGTCGGCATTCTTGATCCAACACATAACTGTGAGGTATAGGCATCCCATACCTAGACTTGATGACA
This sequence comes from Pharus latifolius, assembly GCA_019359835.1. NCBI lineage: Eukaryota > Viridiplantae > Streptophyta > Magnoliopsida > Poales > Poaceae > Pharus > Pharus latifolius. The sequence continues at coordinate 24,147,369 of CM033322.1, forward strand.
CGCTCGATGAATTAAGAGGCTCTATCATTTTCTCCAAAATTAATTTGCGAAGTGGCTATCACCAAAGAAGAATGAGAGAGGGTGACGAATGGAAAACAGCTTTCAAAACAAATTTGGATTGTATGAGTGGCTAGTCATGCCTTTTCGGTTAACAAATGCACCTAGTACATTCATGAGATTGATGAATCACGTGCTTAGAGCTTTCATTGGCAAGTTTGTTGTGGTTTACTTCGATGATATTCTGATTTACAGTAAGTCTCTTCATGAACACATTGAACATATAAATTGTGTGCTTGATGTCCTGAGAGAGGAAAAGTTATATGCTAACCTTGCTAAGTGCACATTTTGCACAGATAAGGTTGTCTTTCTTGGCTTTATTGTCTCAGCTCAAGGAGTGGAGGTGGACGAGGAAAAAGTGAAAGCTGTTCGTGAATGGTTACCTCCACAAAATGTAAGCCAAGTAAGGAGCTTCTTTGGGCTTGCTGGTTTCTATCGTCGATTTGTAAAGGATTTTATCACCATTGCTGCCCCGATGAATGATTTGACAAAGAAAGACATGCCTTTCAATTGGGGAGAAACACAAGAAGGGGCATTCCAAAGGTTAAAAACTGAGCTGACATCTGCCCCATTACTAGCCCTTCCAAACTTCGGTAAGACCTTTGAAATTGAATGTGATGCAAGTGGTATTGGAATTGTAGGAGTGCTTATGCAGGAAGGTAGGCCTATCGCATATTTTAGTGAAAAATTGAGTGGACCAATTTTTAATTATTCTATTTATGACATGGAGTTGTATGCACTTGTGCGAGCTTTAGAAACATGGCAACATTATTATGGCCTAAAGAATTTGTGATCCATTCAAACCATGAATCTTTGAAACATCTCAAAAATCAATTGAAACTGAACCGTAGGCATGCAAAATGGAGTGAATTCATAGTCTTTTCCTTATGTTGTCAAGTACAAAAAGGGGAAGGATAACATTGTTGCTGATGCTTTGTCTCGATGCCATGCCTTACTTTCCCAACTAGATGTTAAAATTCTTGGCCTAGAGAGTATCAGAGAATTGTATATTACAAATTCATACTTTGCTGAAGCACATTCAAAGTGTAGTAGAGGGAAAGGCTGGGACAAGTTTCATTTGCATGGCGGGTTCCTATTTCGAGCTAACAAATTATGCATTCTAGATTGCTCTGTTCAATTATTACTTTTGCAGGAAGCTCATGCAGGTGGACTCATGGGTCATTTTGGTGCCAAGAAGACTGAGAGCGTGTTGGCTGATCATTTCTTTTGGCCAAAGATGAGACACGATGTGGAGCTCTACGTGCTGCGATGCGAAATATGTCACAAAGCTAAGTCACGTTTAAATCCTCATGGATTATATACCCCTTTACCCATTCCTAATGCACCATGGGAAGATATTTCAATGGACTTTGTTCTTGGGTTACCACAAACTAAGAGGGGGAGTGATTCAGTTTTTGTGGTAGTTGATAGGTTTAGCAAGATGGCACATTTTATTCCATGTCATAAGAGCAACGATGCTTCACATATTGCTAATTTGTTTTTTAGAGATGTTGTACGATTACATGGTGTACCACGAACCATTGTTTCAGATCGTAACACCAAGTTCTTGAGTTACTTTTGGAAGACATTATGGGGAAAGCTTGAAATAAAGTTACTATTTTGTACAACTTGTCACCCCCAAACAGATGGTCAAACTGAAGTTGTGAATCGCACATTATCCATGATGTTGCGAGCAATTTTAAAAAAGAATTTGAAGATTTGGGAGGAATGTCTACCTTATGTAGAATTTGCATATAACAGGGCGGTTTATTCGACCACTAAATTTTGTCCATTTGAAATTGTATATGGTTTCAAACCTATTGCTCCCATAGATCTTTTGCCATTGCCTTTGCAGGAATGAACCAATCTTGATGCAAGCAAGCGAGCTGAATTTGTGAAGAAACTTCATGAGAAGACCAAGGAAAACATTGAAAAGATGACAAATCAGTATGTGAAACAAGCCAACAAGGGAAGGAAGAAAATATTGTTTGAACCAGGAGACCTAGTATGGTTACACCTTTGAAAGGAGCGCTTTCCAGAGCAACGGAAAAGAAAATTGCAACCAAAAGCAGATGGTCCATTTAAAGTGCTTAAGAAGATTAATGATAATACATACAAGATTGATCTCCCAATCGAATATGGCATTAGCCCCACGTTCAACATTTCTGATTTGTCTCCATATATCGGACCATCAGAGTCGAGGACGACTCCTTTTCAAGATGGGGAGGATGATGAGGACATCACAAGGCATCATGATCCAACGATCGGCGATCAATCCAACCTCGACCGATCGTCCTTCAAGCGGTCATCCTTCGATCGATTTTAAATGACCAATGACTCAAGCCCAAGCCAAACAAATACGTGACCAAGTGAACGCTAACTTAAGTCTCATCCCCAATTTTAACAACTTAGCAGTGCTTCCAATTTCCATTTCTTTTATTGAACTTAGGTGCAATGGAAAGGATGATGGAGAAGGGTCCACTTAAATCTGTTGGTCTGTTTGCTGGCTATTCTGGTGCAAATCTCTATGTCTTACATGGGCTTGGGCCAAATGGATGGAAAGCTTATGAAGTCTAGTTTCTAAAACTGAAAACCATGCGTCATTTCGACTTTTGAACCAAAAGTTATGACCATTTTAGTGCAAGCTGTACAGCCAAATCCTAGGCGGGAATTAAAGAAACTTCACAAGTACCAGGCCAAGCTAACTTTTGGGATATCCAAGAAAACCCTTAAGCAAGTGTTTGCTTTCACACCTAAAATAGGAGGGTTGTTCCTAGTATAAATACTTATATACTCCAACCATTTAAAGGCAACCCTTGATCAAACCATTTCATATACATGAATTGCAGCAAGTCTGCTAGTTTTCCTCTACCTTTGCTCTTGTGAGTTCTTTTGGATTCGCGAGAAGGATCCCTTTGGTTCCCCCTAATTCATGCTCTATGGTTCTGGCCATTTTGTGTGGATTAGTCCCGGTTTGTGGTTCTGCGATTGTTTGGACAGTGGGTCGTAGTTCTTGAAGCTTCGGATCGTCTTTCCCCAACGCACGAGTCGCATCCAACCTTGGCAGGTTAAAGCTATTTATCCCTGGCTTTTCTCAGCTAGCTATCCTCCATATCTACCCTACGCACAATTTCAAATGGACAAAATTTAGTGGTCGAATGAACTGCCCTGTTATATGGAAATTCTATATGAGGTAGACATTCCTCCCAAATCTTCAAATTCTTTTTTAAAATTGCTCCATTAGATTTGACTACTTTACCTTTGAGTAAAAATGTGAGCTTAGGTGGACAACAGAAAGCTGATTTTTTCAAAAAGATTCATGAGAAGGTCGAGGACAATATCAAGCGCAAAACTGAGCAATATGTAAAGCAAGCAAACAAACGGCGCAAGAAAGTTGTTTTTCAGCTAGGAGATTGGGTTTGGTTACATATGCGAAAAGAGAGATTTCCTAAGAAGAGAAGCTCCAAGCTCAGTCTGAGAGGAGATGGACCATTTCAAGTGTTGCAGTGCATCAATGACAACGCCTACAAACTTGATCTACCAAGTGAGTATGAAGTCAGTGATACATTCAATGTTTCTGACTTAACTTTGTTTGGTGTAGGTGATGAGACGAATGAAGATTTGAGGACAAATCCTTTTCAAGAGGAGAAGCATGATGCAGAGCATCCAACAACTGATCCACTTCAGCTACCACCTGGACCAATAACAAGAGCAAGAGCAAACCAATTCAGAGATGCTATATATATGGTGATTCAGCAAACCGGTAACATGTCAATGACTGACGTGGCGTCCAGCTTAATCCTAGTCACAATGCTAAGTCAAACGAGTCAGAATGAAGGCTACTATCATTATACATCATAACCAGCCCCTAGATATGATGTTGCATGTGTGGAATAAAGAGTTAATCATTTCTTTATGGGCTGCCATGTGGAGTGACGAAATCTGAAAGTTAGAAGGACCAAACGAACCAAAAGATGCATCCATTAGAGTTCACACTTGCAGCCATGCAGCCATAATCATATCTTTTACCAAAGGGTGCAACTCCTTTCTTTTCATACCTACCAAAGGGTGCAACTCTTTTCTTTTCATACCTAGCTTTAACCTGCCAACGTTGGAAGCGACTCATGCGTTGGGGAAAGACGATCCGAAGCTTCAAGAACTACGACCCACTGTCCAAACAATCCCAGAACCACAAACCGGGACTAATCCACACAAAAGGTTGGAACCATAGAGCACGAATTAGGGGGAACCAAAAGGGATCCTTCTCGCGAATCCAAGAGAACTCACAAGAGCAAAGGTAGAGGAACACTAGCAGACTTGCTGCAATTTCATGTATATGATATGGTTTGATCAAGGGTTCCTTTCAAATGGTTGGAGTACATAGGCACCTAACTGAAAGTGTCTAATGATTACCCTGATATATAAACCAACCAAGATCCCAGAAATTTACATTTTTTACTATATAAAGCTGAGATGTCACCGATTGATTTTGTAAAGTTCTTAAAATATTACAAAAGGACATATTATTTTATGCGTACTTTGACATTATTGTGAAGATATGCCCAGACCATCAGAGAGATTTATTGGGGACATGCCAAATTGATATAGGGATGGAAGTGTTCTAGTTAACATGTTGAGATAGTTATGGGACCTAATCATTGTCCCCGACTTGTCTGTTGCTATCACTAAGATTTTTATTTTCACCTCACACTACTACAGAAATGCTTTTCACTATCGGTTAAAAATCCACTCTACTATCGGTTCTCTTACCGATAGTGGTCGGCACGATAGTAGAGGAGCAGAACACTTCTATCGGTTCAAAAACCGTTAGTAAAACACCTACATTCCCAACGTTCACTAATCGCTATCGACTATTTCTTCTATTGGCTCAAATTTAAACCGATAGTATTATATACATTTTTTCTATCGGCTCGTATATAAACTGATAGTATTGTTTAGTATTTTTCTATTGGCTAGGATCTAAACCGATAGTAATGTTAATGTTTTTTTCTATCAGGTATTATCTAAACCGATAGTATTGTCTGGACACAGTTAGTACGGGAAACTTTATTCTATCGGTTATATTATATAACCGATAGTATTCTGTAGACACGTTTAGAACTGAAAACTTTATTCTATCGGTTGTTGTATATGAACCGATAGCATTGATATATTTATTCTATCGGTTGTAGTATATAACCGATAGTAATTTGTAGACACGTTTAGTACTGAAAATTTTATTCTATCGGTTGTTGCATCTGAACCGATAGTAATGTAATATTTATTCTATCGGTTGTGGTATATAACCGATAGTAATATTATTTTTTCCTATCGGTTATGTACTGGCACGGTTAGTACTGGAATCATGCACATATACATACAGCTATACAGAGATACATTGGATCATTCACAAATACATCAATATTTACAAATATTCAGCAATATTCACATATTGATCAATTTGTTCACAAATACACTAATTCAGCAATATTCACATATTCACATATTGTTCACAAATTGGACAGATTGAATTTATGCACATATTGATCGAGTTTATTCACAAATACATCAATGAATCTATTCACATATTGAGTTTATTCACAAATACAGCAATCAACACATTCAATATATATTCACAAATACAGCAATCAACACAAGTCAGTTTCTATCGATCGTTGATAGCCACTTCTTCCATGACATATTGAGCCCAAATTGTTCGCAGCTCCTTCAATTGAGGCAACTCATATTGCTCTTTCAACATGGTTCTCTGCATATATGCGTGTATGAAGTTAGGATCGTACGTCACATCCAATTAAAGTTCGACTTTGAGTCAGAAAAAATAGTTACCTTAGGGAATTGGGCAAAGTTTCTCCTGATCAGGTCATACATGAATCTCATGACATAGAAGCCACATTCCCACGATTGTGGCTGCTGATGGCACTGGAAAAATTGCATATGCAAAGACATAAACCCACATTAACTCGAAAGAACTAATTAAGCTTAAATTAAAAGACTCATCATGAGTACTTCCATCCGTATTAATTACCTCATATTCTTTCCAAGAAATTGTTGTGCCTTTCGACGCGTCATGCCTCCCTCCAGCACTAGCATAATTTTTGAAAGCCCTGTATTTAATTTAGCATTGCCGATTAATATCTTATCATTAATTAGCTAGTCAGAGAAAAATTTAAGACAACTATGTTACTTACGCGTCTATGTGCCATGTGAGGGTGAAAACATGCGCCACCTTGTCGCTCATTGAATCGAGGTAATAGACCTCATTCATCCATGGGCAAATGACGGCGAGGACCCAACGGCCCCTACATTGCATATATAAGCGAACCGTTTCATACATATGTTAGGCGTAACATACAAGAATGAGTTAAATTAGTAGGAAATGCACTAACCTTTGGTGGTATGGCGCAAGGATGAACTCTCGGTCCTGCTGCGCTAGTAGTGCCCTTGAAATGTATTCCTCCGCATGTGCTTGGTCGTGCTCTAGCATCGTGAGGCTTATTTTCTCTGGGTTGAGGAAACCCACCTTGTCACATGCCCTCATCGACGCCAGCCTATACATGCATCTGGATGCAAAGTAGACATTATTAAGTAGTGTATACAAAAAGTGATTAGATTTATGAAACGAACTGTGATAACTTCAGACAACAGCACACTCACAGGACTCCAGTCCTTATGATGGACATATCAAGCTCCCGCCAGTTGAGGAGGTCGAACAAATCCTAGTGGGCCATCGATATGCTCCCGGGCTCACGGTGAAAATGGGCTGGCCTGAAGTGAACCAAGAAGTTGATGTGGCGCCTAGACCGGGTCAGGTACCACTCGTGGAGACTTCTGGTTATTTGATCCATATTGCGCAGAAGGTACTCCGACACGAGTGGGGACCCGTTCTTGAACGTACCCGTTCTTGAACGTACCCGGCTGGCTTTGTTTGGCCTTGCCTTTGGCCTTGCCCTTGCCTTTGGGCGGGGAGCGAGTATATACCTTCAAAGGTTGGGGTGTGGTGCTGTCGGCCTCATTTGATGGCGAAGGGTTTGAGGCCGTCGGAGGAGGCATGGGGGCCGAAGGAGTTCGCTCATGCGTTGTGGCGGGGGTGGTGTCCTCAGGAAGTGTGCTGGTATCCATCGTCCACTTTAAGTACAAACGCTTAAATTAGATTTTGCAAATTAAGTATATTAACTGAGTTGTAAGCTAGAATGGCTAGGGTTTACCTCCTGTAGTCTAACACCCTTCTTGGGCCACTGTATGTACGAGCCCAATGCCTCGCCAATTGTCCGCATTTCGTCCGTTGGGACGGGCAATGGAAAAGAGCTGTAGCCCGGGAGGGCCATGTCCACCTGTACCTTTGCGAATCCAGGCTCCAGAGGTATGCAGTGGATCCGGACATCCTCCCAAGATTGGTATACGACCCCGTTTGCAACCGCAACAGGTTTGTCGCCTATGTTGATCAATAGGCTACAGCTCTCCGGCTTCTGCAATTTGCAACAATTATAACAGGTTAGCGAAACAATTCTAACGTAACGGGAGTGGCATCAGCCGAACTGCATATATAGCTCAAGAGTTGCAATACCTCGATCAGGTCCACCGGATCCACGTGAACCTTCGAGCCAACACTACTCGGCCTGGCAGCGTCGACTTCGGCAGCTGGATCTAAACCCTTGGACTGCACAACTCGGCTGAGGCGTTCATATTTCTCGTTCATTTGAGCGAACATGTCCGCGAATTGTGCAGTCACATCTGCCTGTATCTTCTGAGATAGCTCCACTTCCCTTTCCTTCCAGCTGCCAGGCTTCTTCGCCTTTGCCCGGGCTCCGAGAAGCCTTCCTTCCATGGCACCACAGCCCCCACGGTTCGCGTTCGCCCTGGATGCTCCTTGTTCCCTAGAGCCCGGGTAAGGATGTCGTTCTCCCTATGGGGACTGAACAATCCCTCGGTCGCCTCCTTCGAGCAAGAGATCTGTTACATTGAAAGCTCTCCATTGTGAGGAAGAAATATATACAAACTTGTGCGCACACTAGTGATCATAGTTAGCCAACTTATGAGTCGCTGCACGACCTCGACGTCCCTGGGGTTTGGGAACGCCACAGTCCCCGTGGTCGACACGGTCCCTCTGGCCAGCCACCAGCGCTTGCATCGCTGATCGCGGATCTCGGAGAGTGGTAGGTCAGGGGAGTCGACGAAATGCGACGCCTCGTCTTCAGCCTTCTTCCACTGCTCCTCCTTCCCCGCATAGCCGCGAGAGCCGAGCCGGTGTGGGTGGTCGTTCCTCCTCTGGATTGCCCTGTTCTTCTCGCTGAGGGCCTTCGTACCAGAAACAAGAAAATTAATGCACCACTGCTTACTGCATACAATGGTGTAACCAAGCAAAGGAACCATTCATACCTTGAACTCAGGAGTCCCCTTCTGTTGGGCGAATTGCTCCCATACCTCCTCCGTTATGAAGGGGAACTTCTCGCATGGAGATTCGCCTTTAGCGAGGAAGGTACTGACGAGGACGCTTTTGAAGGTTTTTCACGTGTTGTTCATGTCCTTCAAGCAAGCTATCTTGGGACCATCGTCCGGGATGTTCCACTTGGCCCGTTTCAAATGGTGCATATAAGTAGGACTTACCTAATCTCTAGAATAAACCAAGGGAATGTGATTACTCAAGAGTTCAGTGATTTTGATTAATTTTACCTTCACTTCCGCCCACAGCCTATCCCTCTCGTCGGCCTTGACGTCCTTCCAGCTCTGGACGGTGATCTTCACCCTTTCCTTCGCCAACAAGCCAACATAGGCAGCATAGTGCCCGGCGTTCTTCCCGATCGGTCTCCCGAACTGGTTGAACTCACAGGAAAGATCCGCGCATTTGGCCAAACGACCCAACATCGTCGCGCCTCGCGCTTTCCTCTTGCGCTGGGACGAGGCAGCGCCATCTACGTTCGCCCTCGCCGAATCACTAGTATCAGCCGAGGAAGATGCCGACATGGCTTTACCTAAAATACCATGAACAAACCATCCAATTGATATGAAGAAAGGTACATGACAAAGTTCATAACTAAAATTGTTGTGCTAATCTCTCTGCATGAAAATAAAGTCTGTTAAAATTTAAATGAACCTAAATTTGAGATGAACATTAGAAAATGGGAAGTAATTCACAGAATATTCAGATGAGCAGTGCAAATTAACACATACATTATTTCCTATCGGTTTTGAAAGGAAAACCGATAGTACTAAGGTCTGTATTCAGGAAAATTTAAAAGATTAGCAGTGCAAACTATGCTAATCTCTCTGCAGGAAAATAAAGTCTGTTAAAATTTAAATGAACCTAAATTTGAGATGAACATTAGAAAATGCGAAGTAATTCACAGAATATTCAGATGAGCAGTGCAAATTAACACATACATTATTTCCTATCGGTTTTGAAAGGAAAACCGATAGTACTAAGATCTGTATTCAATAAAATTTAAAAGATTAGCAGTGCAAACTATGCTAATCTCTCTGCTGGAAAATAAAGTCTGTTAAAATTTAAATGAACCTAAATTTGAGATGAACATTAGAAAATGAGAAGTAATTCACAGAATATTCAGATGAGCAGTGCAAACTAACACATACTATATTTCCTATCGGTTTTGAAAGGAAAACCGATAGTACTAAGGTCTATATTCAGGAAAATTTAAAAGATTAGCAGTGCAAACTATGCTAATCTCTCTGCTGGAAAATAAAGTCTGTTAAAATTTAAATGAACCTAAATTTGAGATGAAAATTAGAAAATGAGAAGTAATTCACAGAAAATTCAAATTAGCAGTGCAAACTATGATGGCACTACTATTTACTATCGGTTTTCCAAGTCAAACCGATAGTAATCAAGTATGAATTAGGAAAAATTCCCAAAATTGCTCAGCAGGAACATAAAGTAATTGCTCAGCAGGAACATAAGGTATGTTAAAATATAAATGAACCTAAATTTGAGATGAAAATTAGAAAATGGGAAGTAATTCACAGAAAATTCAAATTAGCAGTGCAAACTATGATGGCACTACTATTTACTATCGGTTTTCCAAGTCAAACCGATAGTAATCAAGTCTGAATTAGGAAAAATTTCCAAAATTGCTCAGCAGGAACATAAAGTAATTGCTCAGCAGGAACATAAGGTATGTTAAAATATAAATGAACCTAAATTTGAGATGAAAATTAGAAAATGGGAAGTAATTCACAGAAAATTCAAATTAGCAATGCAAACTATGATGGCACTACTATTTACTATCGGTTTTCCAAGTCAAACCGATAGTAATCAAGTCTGAATTAGGAAAAATTTTCAAAATTGCTCAGCAGGAACATAAAGTAATTGCTCAACAGGAACATAAGATATGTTAAAATATAAATGAACCAAAATTTCAGATGAAAATTAGAAAATGGGAAATAATTAACGGAAAATTCAGTTTAGGGTATTTACTATCGGTTCTGAATAAGAAACCGATAGTGAACTACACTGTATGACAAATTGCTAGTAATTTTCATCAATTCTGTCATTCTCATAGCTATCAAGTTTGTAGTTCATGAATTTTACTCTAGGTTTATATTTCTAATCCATGGAACGGGATATGAACCATTGCATACAAAATTAAGCAATACACGCGAGCGATTTGGTCAAGAACACTTACAGTCGATCGTGGAGTGGCCGGAGGCGGTGGAGAACCAGTGGCGCAGAGGAGCGAAGAAGCGAACGTCGGCGAATCTAGGGTTTTCCGCGCGAGTATTTTTCGATTTGGAATGTGATCAGTTGCACTGGAGGGAAAATCGTGCAGGTTATAACCTAATAAATGAATATTTACTATCGGTTCATCACCACAAAACCGATAGTAAAAACATGTAAGTTAGGGTTTTCGTAACACAGTGTAAATCACTATCGGTTGTGAACAGTAAACCGATAGTAAACTAAGAACAGGGGATCATAACACAGTGTAAATCACTATCGGTTGTGAACAGTAAACCGATAGTAAACTAAGAACAGGGGCTCATAACACAGTGTAAATCACTATCGGTTGTGAACGATAAACCGATAGTATAGTTTAATTTCATATCGGTTTCACAGTTATAACCGATAGTAAAATACAATGCTATTGACCCTAAAGGATTTCCCTTAGAAGAATTACAGAGGATCTCAGTACATCATTTTGTATTGTATTTACTATCGGTTATGACAATAAACCGATAGTATATGTTAATTTCATATCGGTTTGGAGGTTGAAATCGATAGTATAATACTGTTAAATTGATCTAAAGGTATTTCCTGAGAACAAATACAGATGGGTCTCAGTACATCATTTTACACTTGTAAAGACACCTGAAACCCCATGCAAATGGCTTGCAATAATTTTGAAATAAATTAACAGTAAAGACCAATCATGGAATGAAAATTTGCAGTTTTCATATATATTTGTGAAAAGAATCAATTATTTCTCAAATCAAGTATATACTCCAATTGAAATGAAAATTTGCAGAAATGATTCTCAATGCATCACGTATGTTTTCCCAAAGAATTTTTGAAAAATGATTTGAACATTCTTCGATCCAAGTAATATACGTCACTTACATATTGCAAATTAGTCAAGAATGGTTGTCCACCCATATCCTTCTTCGTGGTCGTCTCGCAGGTAACTTGTTTCGTCAATATCTTCGGTAGGGACAGATTGAAGGATTCCATCTAAAAATGGAGGTAGTTCGTCGAACTGATCGTACTCTTCTTCATCCACAACGTCTTCGACCCCAACAATACGTCTCTTACTGTGAAGGACAACGTGCAACTTTGGGTTGGCCGGGTCAACGATGTAGAACACCTGTGTGGCTTGCTCAGCAAGTATAAATGGATCATCTTTGTGTGCGACTCTACTGAGATCGACTAGAGTAAACCCATAATTGTCGACTTTAACACCTCGAGGGATTTCGACCCATTGGCATCGAAACAGAGGAATCTTAAGTAATACATAATCGAGCTCCCATATTTCCTCAATAACACCGTAATATGAGTCGAGTGCCCTTACTGCCCTGGCATCCTCCGAAATAGCAAGTAGTGTCACTCCACTACATTGCATAGCACTCTTCTCGTCCTGAGTTCTTGTGTAAAATGAATAGCCGTTGATGTCATACCCCTGCCAAGTCCCTACAGTAAATCTAGGCCCTCTGGCCAACCATGTAACATCTTCATCTACATCGCCCTCAGAAGCTTGCAGGACTCTATTTTCGATCCACCCAGCAAACTTCCTATTATGTTCTCTGGTGACCCAAATCTCTGGCTTCGAGGGATTCTGTTTCCGTAACATTTCCTTGTGCTCGTGTATGTATGGCTCCACCCCCGTCATGTGCTGTAAGACCCAAAAATGGGCTTTTGCATACAGATCACTAGAGGGGACGACTGCTTTAAATCCAATCGTTCCAATGCCCTGAAGCCTGCCCTCATGCTGAGACGTAGGAACGCCAATTGGGTCAACCCCGGCCATATAGTTGGTGCAAAATTCGATCACCTCCTCGGCGGCATAACCTTCAATGATACTGCCCTCAGGCCGATGTCGATTCCTTACATATCCCTTCAAGATACCCATAAATCTCTCAAATGGATACATGTAGCGCAGGAACACGGGTCCACAAAACTTAATTTCTCTGACAAGGTAAACAATTAGATGGACCATAACATCAAAAAAGGATGGAGGGAAATACATCTCCAGCTGACAAAGAGTGGTAGTCACATCGCGTTGCAAATCGTCCAGTCCATCCATATCAATTACCTGCAAGGACACAGTTGCAGCAAATATTCAGATCCAAAAAATCTGACAAGTTCCACGAATGGAGCTAATTAACTTGCTAGGAGTACACGCTTACGTACCTTGCCAGATATTGTGTTGAAGAAATAACATAGCTTTGTAATTGTCTCTCTGACTTTGACTGGGAGAATGCCTCTGATAGCAATGGGAAGCATTTGTGACATCAGTACATGACAATCATGGGACTTCATACCAACCAGTTTCAAGTCTTTCATGGACACAAGTTTTTTCAAGTTCGCAGAATACCCACATGGAACTTTGACACCATGTAGGCACTGACAGAGTTCTGTTTTTTCTCTTTTTGACAAAGTATAGCAGGCCGGGGGGAGGTATGTCCGCTTTCTCTTCTCCAACGGTGCAAGCTCAGTCCTTATGCCCATGTCGAGCATGTCACGGCGAACGTTGATGCCATCTTTCGTCTTTCCTGGAATGTTCAACAACAAACCAATCAAACTGTCACAAACATTTTTCTCTACGTGCATGACATCAATGCAATGTCGAACTTGTAAGTGCTCCCAATATGGCAGATCCCAAAGAATCGATCTCTTCTTCCAAACATTTTTTCCTGGAGGTTTAGAACATTTACCGAACTCAACTTTGATGTCCTTCACGCGCAAGTAAAGCTCCTTACCAGTCACAAACACTGGGGCTGATCCTTTCTCAAGCTTCCCATTGAATGACTTCCTCTTCTTACGGTAGGCGTGATGCATCGGAAGGAATCTACGGTGACCCATGTACACTGTTTTTCTGCAGTTCGATAACCACATGCTTTCAGTTTCATCCAGGCAAATAGGACAAGCCTTGACTCCTTTCGTACTATACCTCGACAAATTTCCATAGGCCGGGAAATCATTTATGGTACAAAATATCATGGCCCGCAACATGAAATTCTCTTGCTTATGTGCATCCCACACCCGCACCCCTTCGCTCCACAATTTTTGTAAGTCCTCGACTAACGGTGATAGAAACACGTCAATATCATTCCCGAGTTGTCTGGGTCCTGAAATTAATAACGACATCATGATGTACTTACGCTTCATACAGAACCAAGGAGGAAGATTGTAGATGCATAAAAGAACCGGCCAAGTGCTATGTCGACTGCTCATATTTCCGTGTGGATTCATACCATCCGTACTCAGCCCAAACCTTATATTCCTCACTTCGCCGCCAAACTCACCGAATGTTCTGTTAATGTTTCTCCATTGAATGGAATCAGCTGGATGTCTTAGTTTTCCATCTTGTTTCCGACCTTCAACATGCCAACGCAAGTACTTCGCATCTTTCGGATTTGCAAACAGCCGTTTCAATCTGGGAATCACAGGCAAATACCACACAGTTTTGGCCGGAGGCCCTTTCTTTACCTCATCACATCCATTGTGATAAATTCTGTCCCCATGCTTATACCGCGATGCACCGCATCTTGGACAAACATGCAAATCCTCGTACTCGTTACGGTACAGAACACAATCATTTGGGCATGCATGTATTCTTTCGATTTCCATTCCCAACGGACACAATAGTTTTTTGGCCTGGTAAACCGATCTTGGCAACTCATTTCCCTCTGGAAGCATGTCCGCTAACAGATCCAATAGCGCCGTGAAACTCTTATCGCTCCAACCGTTGCTTGCCTTCAAGTTATATAATCTCAACACAGAAGACAACTTTGTAAATGTTTCATATCCGGGGAACAAAGGCTTCTCAGAATCAATAATTAATTTCTGAAATTTAGCTAAATCGTTTTCGCTGTAGTCTTCTTCTACATCACGTAACATTTCATCTAAATTGTCGTCATCTACATGGACTTCCGAATGAACATTATCAATGTTTTGATCATGATCATCATTACTGCAATCCACTTCCGGGTGCTGCTGAGTGGTAGCGGTAGTGCTCGTTTCCTCAAGATCTTCACCATGCCATATCCAACGGGTATAGCGTGCGTTAAAACCACGACGAATCAAATGACTCCTAATCTGATCAAAGTTGCCGAACCTTTTTAAGTTCATACAATCTATACAAGGACAATGCATATCTTTCTCTCCCTTCTTCGCCTTTTCTTGCTCAGCAAATTTAATAAATCCATTCACACCCTCCAAATACTCAACAGTAGTGCGTTTTATTCCATACATCCAATATTCTCGGTCCATCTACAATTATTTCACAAAATTGACAAATTCAAATAAATAATTAATGACTCAGGGCATGTATATATGACTGAAACATAATTAGCTAGGCCATATGTGTGTACATGAGCTGTTTAATTACATTAAATGGATTTGTATATATGAAACCCTAATTAACTTGATGCATGCATTAGTTGGAAGAGCCAGCTAGCTAGCTGCTTAAATTCAGCAAGCTATAGCTGGCTAGCCAACCCAGCCTTCTAGCTAGCTTGGAGATACATGTATCTAGTTTAATGAATTGCAAGTAGAGAGAGAGAGGGAGAGTGTGAAAGAGTGATCGAGAGAGAGAGAGAGGTGATGAGAAGATGACAATACCGAGGGGGATGGAAATATGATCAACCTCTCAGCTAGCTTCGCCAGATCACTCTAGCTTGGAGTTGTGCGCGGCTGAAATGATTCCAACATGTAGAGCGCAGAGCAGGGGTCGACCTAATTAAGTTGTCCAATTTTACTATCGGTTCAACAACACTAACCGATAGTAAAATAAGGTCCCCACTGTCATAACCATTAGTGTATATGAAGTCATTTTACTATCGGTTTGTTTTATATAACTGATAGTACTATTTCATATATTGTATCGGTTAGTACAGTAATAACCGATAGTAAAAAGCCAGTAATTTCACTATCAGTTACCCGAGAAAAACCGGTAGTACTATTCAATATATTATATCGGTTAATACAGTACGAACCGATAGTATAAAGTGAGTAATTTTACTATCTGTTACGAACGAAAAACTGATAGTACTATTGTAATATATTATATCGGTTGGTACAGTAATAACCGATAGTAAAAAGTCAGTAATTTCACTATCAGTTAAAAATGAAAAACCGATAGTACTATTTAATATATTATATCGGTTTGTACAGTAATAACCGATAGTATAAAGTTCGCAATTTTACTATCAGTTACAAAAGAAAAACCGATAGTACTATTTAATATATTATATCGGTTTGTACAATAATGACCGATAGTAAAAAGTATTTGCATTTCACTAACGTTGGATTAGTGTGTAACCGATAGTAAAATGATGGTTTTCCGCCGCTGTCGTCCTATTCTATCGGATTTTTCCTAGATTGCTTACAACCGTTAGAAAATAAGGGTTAGTGGAATGCACTTCTGTAGTAGTGTCAGGAAGGTGCAGCATGTGCCTCCCCACAAACGCCCTAGTTTAGTATTTAGATAGACCATAACATTTTCAGATTTTTAGGTATACTTGTACTCATAAAGATGCATGCCATTGTGCCAACAAGTGAAAATAAGCAAACAAAATAGGCAAGTAGCCGCCTTAGTGTCTCATCCCCTCGTGTTTACTTCTCCTTATGCTCTCCTCCTCCGTTCATTCACCAAGAATCATTCCTTACACAAGCAATGAGTCATTGTAGTAGCGGGCTAGTCATTACAACCATCTTGTGCTGGCCGCACTCCTCCTTCTTGTGCTGGCCGCACTACTGAATGGCGTCAAGTGCAATTAGGAGTAGCTAGCTAGTAGTGGCATAGTGCCTATCTAGTAGTGAATTTTAAAAATCTATTAATTAATTATCTGTTTATGTCTAAACTTAATTTTGTCGCCCTGAATCCTTGTGCTTCAATAAACTAGTCTTAACAGTTCGTGCGATTAGATGGGAGAGATGCTCGTAATGCACATTGTAGATAGTTGAATAAAAGTGGAAGCTTTGGAGGAAATAAGTCATTGAAGAATAAGGCTATTTATATTATATGACAATTGATTTTGTTGAATATATGAGGTGTTAACACTAAATATTTGAAACAAGAAATATATGACACGATATGGCCAAGGCAATCAAAAGGTCAACCCGTATGGTATCTTAGTTGTCTTTCTAAAAGTTAAGATTCAATTCCTGCTAACAACATGTTGTGGGGTGATCTACACTAAGATCTAATAGTTCTTTTTAGGATCTCACACATAAAAGAATCTTCATAGAACAAACCTCGAGACTTGTCATCTTCTTAACTCTAGCTGAACTAAGGCTGCAGTTTATATGTTTTCTTTTTGCGTGTTCTTCCATCTTTTTTCTCTATATCTGATGGAAGCATGCAATCTTCGACAAGTCCACTCCACCAACACTCCTACCCTTAGTTTGTGTGACTACTCTGCCGGGGGTGAGGGGGCCACATTTGGGTTGGGGTACGGGGTGGGGGGCATGTTTAGTTAAGCAGTTGTTATTTTTTTCTTTCTCTGTGTGTTTTTGTCATCATTTTTTGCCACTCATATTGTGGAAACAACTTGAGAAGCAATCCCTGCTCAGCCCAAAGTAGTGTTTTGAGACTTTTACAATAAAATAAAAATAGATCATAAACTAGGCTCTAAAAATCTTGAACATGTAATTATCATAGTATGTTGAAACTACTGTTTATCAGATACCAGCAGGGGAGTGGCAAAACCGTGAGAACCATGTAGATGCAGGAATGAGGGAAGACCGAAGGCGGAGTGGTGGAGGCCTTGGGCCACTAGCCTAGGCGTACACATCAAATATGTGCTCTCTAGCTCATTGTTTGAAAACAATTTCAAGGAGAAAGAAGGCATAAAAGGTTCAGGGGAAAGGAGATAAGAGAAATGGCTAGGCAGCTACTTCGATGAGTCATTGCTTGTGGATGGAAGCATTCCTAGCGAAGAAGGGATGGAGGAAGAGAACATTATGAGATGGGAACACTGGGATGGCTACTTGCTTGCTTTGTTTTGATTGTTTTCACGTGTTGACACATAGGCAGGCATGATTAGGAATACAAATGTACTGAGTACAAAATGCTAAAACATTTTAGGTTGTATCTGAATTGGGGCTTGTGAGCCCCATGTTGCACCTTTGAAAATGATTTAATAGGCAATGGGAATCTTGGGGTAACGAGGTTAGATGCCTTTCCTAATAAATCCTTCTGGTAGTTGGGGCATGCCAGCACAATAATCTTAAAATATGCATAAAGCAATATGTCCTTTTCTAATATTTTAATAACTTTACAAAAATCAATTAGTGAATACTCAACTCTATATAATAAAAAGGGACAATTATTATGTGAATTTCTTCGATCGTTGTTGGCTTATTTATTGGGAAAATCATTAGACAATGGAGTAATTTTATGTGATAAATGGATTTGAATAATCTGTGTGTAGATTTTTCAAAATTACCATTTAAATTAGGCATCGTGTGTAGCTATGAATATGCAATATGTAGGCATTACATGGATGCCACATATAACTCTTACAATAAAAAAGACTACTGAATCAATAGGACGATAACAATATTAGATTAATTGAAACATCTTACAAAAAATATCTAAGTAAATTAAAAAATTTACTAAACTAAGGAGTTTTCTTGATAAAAAGTACCAAAAATATCTAGTGTCATATAATTTTCTCTATCTTCTTCAAAACCACCCTCGCTAGGAGGTTGCACATCCAAGCTTCTAGAAGGATATTGAGTGATGTCGTGTTGACATTATCATTCGAGGAAATTGCATTGAGCACCTTCTATTTTGAACAAAATTTCACCAAGCCCTAAAAACAATTTTTTGTGTCAATCAGCTCTTGCTAATTAAAATATTGTTACAATCAAATCCATTTGAGACCTAAAATAAGAATTTATGTTTAATTAAGTTGACAATTTATAATTATGTGTACATATCATCATCGATACCATTAGAGTATATGTCATATTCTAGAATGTATAGATACTTCACAAATATTGCGTATATGTATCCTGATATATATCAGATTATCGATGTGATTATAATAACATAAGATACAAGACTATAATTTATGTCCTCCACTAACAAGGACGATGATATATACATATAGTTATTTATCATGAGCTTAATTGAGTAATAATTCTTTTTTAAGTCTAAAATATAATTGATTGCAATAATATTTTAGTTAATAAAGATTGATTGACATAAAAAAATTTAAAATTTAATACAACTTTGTTAAAAATTCTGAGTGCTTACTGCAATTTCCTCTTAAAATTACACTAATCAGTTGTTCTCTAGTTCTGCACGTTGCAAGATAGCTTTGAAAAATATGGCAATCATTAGTGCACTAATGGCCATGCCATTTCATCCACTTTTGTCATCATGTTCACAACCACGACTATTCCAATGATACTTGCCAAGAAAATTTTATTTGCATCTACATGACGTTATCCCATTATTGCCATCGTCTGCCTGACATTCATCTCCTCTTAACTGCCACCCCACCCCAACCCACCCCACGCCACCACATTTTTGTTCCGGTAAGGTCTTCTTTAGCCCCTTCCATCTCCTCATATTCTTTGTCCTTATATATACTCGCCCACTGCTATGATCATTGGACGATAGCACCATCCACTATAAGTTTATCTCCCACGTGAATCTTCAAGACGGTGAGTTAATATTTGATCGAACAGTTCACATCTCATGTGAATAGTATATTGGGCAACTATGAAATATCTAATCAAGATTCACTGGCCAAATCAAATTCTATCCCCACGTTTCACTCTAGTTCTATCACAATACATACAATCATGTAGAAATATATGAACTAATTAGATTCTAAATTATGGGATTAACTCGATGTATATAAATATTTAGATATTGACTATTAGATGGTAATATGCCCGTGTAAATCTGGCTTAGGCCAAGCCTAATAGCTTGGGCCTTCCCGAGGCAATTTTAGGGTTACTTTAGGCTTGGAGCTTAAGGTGTGCTGGCTAAATCAGGGCGGGGCCATCCTGGCTCCAATCTAACCAGGGCTCAGCCGCTCAGGGGACTCGACCAGATATTGGCCAAGCTCAGTTGTTCCTTGCGTTTGGGTTTGGCCGGCAATGGTGCACGGGATATTTTGCAATACGACACGCTACTCTGGATCATCAAGAGGGCGAGTTAATCTTTGATCCAATGATTCACATCTTATGTGAACAATAGATCAGATGGCTGTCAGGTTTCCAGTACTCATCAATGCTCAATTCAAATTCTACCTCAGTATTTCTTCCTACCTGTTCTCTTAGTCATCTTTGTGCAACTATTTGTCGTGCACGTTGTACAGTGGGACCGAATAGAAAGACAATTGCCAATTCGTACCCACCGAATACAATTTTTCTTTTTTTTTTTATAAACAGGGCAAAACCCCATTTCCATTGAAACCAGAGATATATAACAATCAAATTCTAATTAAGTATTGGTCAAACTATATCCGTATTTATATTTTTAAGTCGGATTTAGATTCGAATTTAAATATGTTCAAGTTCAAATTCTAATAGTATAGACATTAAATTGGATTGGGATTGAATTATTTTAATCTAGATCAAATTTTGGATTCTATTAAATACTATTAATGTACATGAGTGTGTGAGATTTTCGATTAGTTATTACAATTATAAACATAAAATATCTATTATATAATAATTTTTTGGGTGGCTGTTAGGTGGATATCCGCCAAATTACAACTGAGCGGACACTTTTAAAAACTATTTTATCTCACAATTTTTTTTAAAAAAAATTCGTGTATATAGTCCGTGTGATTACTCTTAAATGATAAAAACCCGTGGTTTATTCCCCGAAGAATGACATTATCATGGCCCGCTCTCTAAATTGCAAGGTGCAAAATAGCTAAAAAGAAGTGCCAATCATTAGTGCACTAATTGTTATGCCATGTCATCCACTTTTGTCGTCATGTCCACACGCATGAAGGTGAAATTTTTCTAGCATTAGCCGCTATGCCAGTGGTATTACGATTGATGAGTTGTGATATACCTAGTCATGAGAAGTTACCCTCATGCATGCATGGTAATGAACCCAATCCAGAGACCACTTAAGATTAATCACAATTTGTTGCATAAGATTGATGAACCGAAGTCTGAAGAGAATGTATGGTTTTTTGCATTTGTCTGGTGTCATTTGATCTTATTCAACATATGGAAGCAAGTTCCAAGGGAGTATATAGTTTGAACATCGGACACTTATCCGGTTATCCCGCTGAAACACTCCAACCTTCAAACAGTATGAAGCAACGACATTCTTATAGAGATATCTAAGTAGAAAGTATCTTATTTGGAAGAAAGCAGTTAATTAATTATGCTCATACATAACATAATCTCACTCAACATTAATTCGATCAGGCTTGGATGGTAAGTACGTGCGTGCGTACATTTCTTCCCTTGATTTCTCGGGGGGAATTCAATTTTCAGGGACCGCTTGACTTGCATCCCCTGCCGGTGTACGGCTGGTATTTTGCTGCGCATCCATTGCTTGGGAGGCACACTTCCTCGTTACCCGTGGCTGCCAATGACAGCTCCGCCGTTTCCACCAGCTGCCGCCACGCCATCGGCGTCGGCACTGTCCAGTTGCCCGGCTCGCGCCGGCACCGATCGGCCCTGCAGCAACACGACAAAAAGAAGGAAGGCAGAAAAGAGAAGAAGCGTGTTACCAGCGACTTGCTCTCTATGATAGCTCTTTCTTGTGGAACACCAGTACTAGGTCTAGTTGTCGTGCGTGGATGGGTGCGTTGTAGCAATATGCAATTAGGGGTGTAATCGGATCGGATAATGATCATGCCAAATTCAAATCCTATTAACTTTCATCAGATCCGAATACAAATTTGGATATACTCGGATTCGAATACTAATCAAATAGTTATCGAATTCGAATTTGAATCGGATTTTTACTCCATTCGGATCGAATTCGAATGTTATTCAGATTAGAGAGGCAACGTGGATGCGAGAGGAGGCGGGGGGGGGTGGGAGGCGGCCGTAGGAGGACGATACCACGGGAGGAGGAGGCCACGACGGAGACGGGGCGGGGATGAGGTAGCGGCGTGGAGGCGGCGGGGACAAGTCAGGGACGGGGCGGATGGGGGACACGGAGGAGGCGACGGGGATGGGGGATGGGGGCAACGGGGAGGCCGCGGGGACAAGGGACGAGGGCAGCGGGGAGGCGGCAGCGACGAGGACAGAGCAGAAGGTGGTGGCGCCGATGGACGGGAGGGAGAGGAGGAGACATGGGTTAAAATGAAAACCTAAAATCTAAACGGATGTGGATATTATTCGAATCAAAACCCGAATCCAATATTCCATACTCAATCTGAATCCGAATCCGAATCCGCGAAAATAATCGAATATATATCAGAATCTGAATCCGATTATATAATCATATATCCGAAAAGACATCCGAATCCAATTACAGCCCTATCTGCAATAGCTAGTTAGCTTATTACTTATAAGGATCTGGTTCTGTGTATTTGGGATCCGTTTGGCGAAGTATAAACTTCGTTGGTAAACTAATTTATCTGGGTTTTAAACTATAATCTCAATCAATCCACTTCCGCTAATTCCAGTTTACGGACACACTCTCAAATTAATCTCCGACTTACTCCGAATGTCATTGTGTTATAATAGTGGAGAAGAGCTGGTTCTATTTTAGTCATCTTATTTGAGTTGGCTTTTTTTATCTAAATTTTCAAATATCCCCTTCTGGTTGCTTAACTTTTGTGGGAAAGAGAGAAAAGCTTGTGGATTAAAATAAGGCATTGACTTGGCAGACAAAAGTATCCTGGTAAGCTAGTTTGGTATAAAAGATCATAGAGTAAATTACATTAGAGTTATTCCAGATCGTTTTGTTGTGCTAGTTAGTGGTTAGGTCTTTAAGTTTTGAAATTTAGTTTGATATGTTTCTCAATTTACTCAATTTTTCCAATTAGATTTATCAATTTGTTACGTAATTTAAAAAAAATAACTTGTAGGTCATGAGAGTGTCCTTGAAGACATAGAAGCAAGAAGCAATAAACAGATCTTTAGACATATAGATTTTTTTGTGTGTTATTTTATAGTTTCTTCTTCTCCATGATTCATGAGTTTTCATGATCTGTTATAAGATATGTAGCAAAAATAGCCAAGTGGCATTTCTCCACTCCATCAAAATTTTTGTCCTTAGTGCGTGAGTAGTGTGTCAGGGAGCATCCATTTAGTTAAATGGCCATTGCTTTTTGTCCCCTGTGCGTGTGTGTGTGTGTGTGTGATCATTGTGCCCATCGTTTCTTTTGCCACCAATATTGTGGTAACAACTTTGGGGCAATTATAGGGTTGGCCCAAGCATTTTGGAGTTTCAGCAGCGGAGTGGCGTAGTCCGAAGACTTTGTTGTTAAACGGATGAGTGAAGGTCAAAGGCAGAGTGATAGAGAATTTGGGTCACTGGTTTAGATAGGGATGGCAGATATGTTTATCTTGACTCATTTTTAAAGTAATTTAAGAGAGAAAAAAGCAAAAAGTTGGAGGGACGAGGAGATGGTAATAATGGCTAGCGCGCTACTGCGAGGACTCATTGCTTGTGGAAAGAATGATTCTTGGTGAAAGAACGGTGGAGGACAGCATAAGGCGAAAAAAACACAAGGGGATGAGACACTAAGGCGACTACTTGCCTATTTTGTTTGCTTATTTTCACTTGTTGGCACAAAGAAAGGCACCTTTATAAGTACAAATATACATAAAAATCTGAAAATTTTAGGCTCTATCTAAATTCTAAACTAGAGCATTTGTGTGGGGACTCATGCTGCACCTTCCTAAGGTGAAAATGAAAATCTTAGTGATAGCAACGGACGAGTCGGAGATAGCGATTAGATCTCATAACTATCTAAACATGTTAACTAAGACATTTTCATCCCTATATCAATTTGACATGTCCCCAATAAATCTCTCTGATGGCTTGGCATGTATTCACAATAATGTCAAAGTATGCATAAACTAATATGTCATTTTGTAATATTTTAAGAACTTTACAAAATCAATCGGTGACATCTCAACTTTATATAGTAAAAAATGTAAATTTCTGGGATCTTAGTTGGTTTATATATCAGGGTAATTATTAGACAGTGGAGCAGTTTCATGTGATGAATGGATTTGAAAAATATATGTACATTCGAAAAATAAAATTTTCAGTTAGGTGCCATGTGTAATTATATATGCAACAGCTAGGCACTACATGGATGCTACCTTAGTTTATACAGTAAATAAAAAATCATCAAAGTTGATGAGAAGATAACAATGTTGGATAAACCAGAATATTTTGCAAAATATTTGGGTATATTAAAACTTCTTCTAAAATGTGAAGTTATTAAATTGATACAAGCATCGAAATATCATTTTGAAAGTTATACACCCGAAGCTTCCAGAAAGAGATGTCGGATTGATGTCATTCTTACATAGTCATTACAGTAATGGTCCAATCTCTCACTTGTAAGTTACAAAATAGCTAATAAGAAGTGCCAATCATTAGTGCACTAATCGCCATGCCATGTCATCCACTTATGATAGCATTTGCCACTATGCCATTGACGCCAACCGGTGCCTTTTTTTTAAGGTCAATGCCGCACAGTGCTAAAATATTTATTCATTGAGAATTTTTGTAATAATTTATTTAAAAAATTAATTTTAAAAATGACTTGTTAAAAAATTTTGCAAAACTGATTTTCATATGGACTATTTAAAAAAAACAGTGATTGTCTGAAATAGATATATGGTTACAACTAGACATTATAATATCAAAGAGAAGAACAAAACTCTCTATCAAATATAATCAAACCCACTTCTTTAAGCACATGGGAAGAAGACAAGTTTGCGCTACTTAACAAACACAGTGGAGACCTCTACTGTGGCATGTGGAATGTCCAATTCTTGAATCTCTTCCTCTTCCTCATTTTCCTGACTCTTACCACTATTTACTGGCACAATAATTAGATAGTACCGTCACTACTCTGTCATTGACGTAAACTATAGGTATATCTTCCACTTGAATTATCAAGAGAATGAGTTTGATTAAACGGTTCACAGTTTATATGAATAGTAAACTAGACTACGACAAGGTGTTCTATAAAGATCCAACATTTAAAAGTGGATTGAAATAGAGTATACGGAGATCAATTGATCCTATTTTTTTCTTAAAACATACTTACTTATTTGTAATTCTCATATATAGTTTAAGTGAAAATACTACGGATTCTTTAAAGTTGACCTAAATTTGTGCCATGTTTATTATGGCTTACCCCTATCCTTTTACGTAATTTGACCACCGTAATTAAAATTTCTGCATCTGTCCTGACCCTCCAATTCGAATTCTATGATGAATTCCGATGTTCTACTTGGCGTCTCTCAAGATGCACACGGTGAGTAAGTGACGCATGCATGTAGAAATAATGAACTGTAATTAGATTCTAAATGGATTAACTCAATCTAGGGTTTTATTGTTAGGTGGTATGTATGAGCATCAACTAAGCACGGGCATTACGACACGCTACTTTGGAGATTAGGGTTAATACTTCATCGTTCTAGATGCAGGACAAAATTAGAACCCATGTCTTTAACAACACTTTTGGCTTCATCATTTCGTAATTGCAGTATTTGAAATACATTTCAACAGGACCCCTAATGCAATTAGCTGGTTTGTATTTGTAATTCATTTAACCTTTAATGTGAATGAATTCTGAATCCTATTATAACTACAATCCCAAATCAAACATTATAGGTATCCAAAAAATTTGAGACTTGTAAACTATTCAGACTTGACTCATGTTTGGGCTCAACTAAAAAGAAAGTGAGTAGAGTTTGACTCAATCCTCAGCTCATTTTCGTTTGTGAGTCAAGCTAAGTCAGAGGCCAATTTGCTCGGACTCTGCTCAACTAAACTCATTTACAGAAAAACTCCTAAAATAATTATTATCGTATTTAAGTTACACCCACCACAATAAGTGAAATTCTAATTTTATACTTCAAATTCCTTTTCTTAATAAAACACCGAATTTCCTAATCTCATCTATATATATCAAATTACATGGTCACAGCTCTCTCCAACTAAAAATTCTTATTTTGAATACCACAAATAAATTTGTATATTCAGATCTAAATTTCTCATGATTTAACTGCATAAAACAACATAACAACACTATACTCTGCATTCTTCTTTCTTATCGTGGTAGATCCACCTCCCCTCCCATCTAAATCTAGTAGTGATTCCTCTCTCTTCCCATTTTATATCATAAATTTATAGACAACTGCATCCATGGTGGTTGACTAGCACATTTGATGGTTGTGATTTTTTATTGGCAATTAAATTTATACGGCAATTTTGTTTAAGTAACGATTGAGTAGGTTCACAAGTATTTTCTTGTGAAAGATAGGAAGACAAATCCAAATTTTTTAAACAAATGGATTTATATAAGATGGCTCACGAGCAATCGTGAGCTGACTCGGGCTCAAAGGCAACTTGGCTCGAATGGGGCTCAAAAAGAAGACGGGAATGGAACTTGAGTCTAATCTCCAACTCATATTTTTTCATGAGTTGAACTAAAACAGATATTATATGGTTGAGCTCCGCTCGTGCACAACCCTGCTAAACGCCACCTGGGGTTTTGCGAAGTCATGCTTTCTCCATTACACTTTGTTCTTACCCACTCGAGCAGAGGATCGCTGATTATAGAAGGCACCAATGAACACTGACGGCAATGAATGAATGAATTCTTCCTTACAGAAAATGTATTCACTCACAGTAGCCAATGCATGTATTACACCATACTACATCTCCAAACATGAAAGCTTTCAACATTGAGATTTATTTATGCGTGAGGCGCTGATCTCTAACTCAAACGGCGAAGAGGATTTACATAACCTACTAATTTGATCACTCCACACTCAAACATTGGGATGATTCAAATTTATTGAACAAAGCACATCGATCCATTGGTCCAACCTAAGGGGGCGACACAGTGAACAAGTTGAATAAATAAGTCAAATCCTGTTAAATACGACACAAACCCGATTTGAAGTAACCTGTTCACAGCCCAACCGTGCACCATCTTTCCATGTATTAGCACCTGTCATGGTAGTACTCAATACAGCCTCTGCCGGTGTACGGCCTCCCTGGCTTAGAGCAGCGATCGAGGCATACTTGCTGGTTTGGGTTAAACACACTTCTTGGGTCGAGGTTACCGGCCACCAGAATGGGCCTGTGCACCGCCAGGTCCGGCGCCGGGAGCGTCTCCAGCTCCACCGTGTACGCTGGCCACCACGCCGTCTTGTGATACGCCTTGTCGACCGCATCGCCGCCGGCTGGTGCTCCTGCAACAGCGGTGGCAAGAAGATCAAGGGCAGCAAGGAGAAGAAACCATGTTACCAACGCCCGCTTCCTCTCCATTATAATTAATCTCTTGGGCTTCCTGCAATCTATGTGTGTTGCAAAATCAAATGTATGCATGGATGCGTACTTATAGAAGTGTGCCACCCACGGCTTATACAGGTTGTGAATGCGTCCATGGTTTTTTTCTTAGAGGTGGTCCGTCAGGTTTCAATTCAATTTATGGGTTTAAAAATTGAAGAAGTGGTTAATTGGATGTTTGGTATGTTTCTGACTTTTGTCTTCTAAACAAGTTAGAGCTGTCTAACCAAACATCTTAACTCTAAATCAAGGTTTTTTTAGAGTTCAAGAGAAATTAGAGTCAAATTCTATAAGAATTGAAAAACTTATTTTTGATGACTTATTTGACTCTAAAAATATAGCTGTCATATTTGTCTATACAATTATAATAATTTATATTGCTTGTCATTGATAATAAATATCAATACTACATTTTATTAAAGAGATAGAAATATCAAATACCATTTTAAAGTAAAACTACTGGAACTACAAGCAAAACATCGTCTGGCTTTGAATTCTAAACTCTAAGGAGAGTTTTTGTAAGATAAAATTCGAAACTGAAGTCGGAAATGAAGTTGGAACAACCCTTAAGCATCTATCTTATTCAGGATTTATTCGATTAAGATATATCTCTTTTAAACTAGAAACCATCAAATAAATTGGAGCCGGTTGAAAAACACTTATTAGGCTTATATATTAAAAAAATTTAAATTTGATCAAACACGTCTTTATAGTGTTAAGCATCCAAATAACATCTACTTAAAAAAGAAGGTGGTAGAGGAGAGATCGTAACATCCAAACAACTCCACCTTTTCTTTTACATTATTTTCCAAAAGGAAAAACCGAAAAAGTACTTGTTTTAGTGACTTAGCTGTGCCATCAGGCAACGCTTCTTGTGCTGGCCGCACTATTGAATGGCGTCAAGTGCAATTAGTAGTAGCTAGCTAGTAGTGAATTTTTAAAAATCTATTAATTAATTATCTGTTTATGTCTGAACTTAATTTTGTCGCTCTAAATCCCTGTGCTTCAATAAACTAGTCTTAACGGTTCATGCGATTAGATATGAGAGATGCTCGTAATACACATTGTAGATAGTTGAATAAAACTGGAAGCTTTGGAGGAAATAAGTCATTGAAGAATAAGGCTATTTATATTATATGTGACAATTGATTTTGTTGAACATATGAGATGTTAGCACTAAATATTTCAAACAAGAAATATATGACACAATATGGCCAAGGCAATCAAAAGGTCAACTAGTATGGTATCTAATTTGTCTTTCTAAAAATTAGGGTTCAATTCCTACTAACATATGTTGTGGGGTGATCTACACTAAGATCTAATAATTTTTTTTAAGATCTCACACATAAAAGGGTCTTCATGGAATAAACCTTCAGACTTGTCATCTACTTAACTCTAACTGAACTGAGGCTTCAATTTATATGTTTTCTTTTAGCGTGTTCTTCTATCTTTTTTCTCTATATCTGATGGAAGTATGCAATCTTCAACAAGTCCACCCCACCAACACTCCTACCCTTAGTTTGTGTGAGTACTGTGCTGGGAGTGAGGGGGCCACGTTTGGGTTGGGATACAAGGTGGAGGGCACGTTTAGTTAAGCAGTTGTTATTTTTTTTCTTTCTCTGTGTGTTTTTGTCATCATTTTTTGCCACTCGTATTGTGGAAACAACTTGAGGAGCAATCCCTATTCAGCCCAAAGTAGTGTTTTGAGACTTTTATAAGAAAATAAAAATAGATCATAAACTAGGCTCGACATGTAATTATCATAGTATATTAGAACTGTTGTTTATCGGATACCAGCAGGGGAGTGGCAAAACTATGAGAACCATGCAGGTGCAGGAATGAGCGAAGACCAAAGGCGGAGTGATGGAGGCATTGGGTCACTAGCTGAGGCGTACACATCATATATGTGCTCTCTAGCTCATTGTTTGAAAACAATTTCAAAGAGAAAGAAGGCATAAAAGGTTGAGAGGAAAGGAGATAGAGTAATGGCTGGGCAGCTACTTCGATGAGTCATTGCTTGTGGATGGAAGCTTTCCTAGTGAAGAAGGTATGGAGGAAGAGAACATTATGAGATTGGGAACTAACGAGGAAAGAACACAAGAGGAGATGGGAGGTTAGATGCCTTTCCTAATGAATCCTTCAGCAGTTGGGGCATGCCAGCACAATAATCTTAAAGTATACATAAGGCAATATGTCCTTTTCTAATATTTTAAGAATTTTACAAAAATCAATTAGTGAATACTCACCTCTATATAATAAAAGGGACAATTATGTGAATTTCTCCGATCGTAGTTGGCTTATTTATTGGGGAAATTATTAGACAATGGAGTAGTTTTATATGATAAATGGATGTGAATAATCTATGTGTAGATTTTCCAAAATTACCACTTAAATTAGGCATCATGTGTAGTTATGAATATGCAACATGTGGGCATTACATGGATGCCACATATAGCTCTTATAATAAAAAAGACTACTGAAATCGATAGGACAATAATAAGATTGGATTAATTGAAACATTTTGCCAAAAAATATCTAAGTAAATTAAAAAATTTCCTAAAATAAGGAGTTTTCTTGATAAAAGTACCAAAAATATCTAGTGTCATATAATTTTCTCTATCTTCTTCAAAACCACCCTTGATAGGAGGTTGCACATCCAAGCTTCTAGAATTGAGTGATGTCATATTGACATTACATTAGAGAAAATTGCATTGAGCACCTTCTATTTTGAACAAAATTTCACCAAGCCCTAAAAACAATTTTTTGACTCTTTCTAATTAAAATATTATTACAATCAAATCCATTTGAGACCTAAAATAAGAATTTATGTTTAATTAAGTTGACAATTTATAATTATATGTACATATCATCTTGGATACTATCAGAGTGTATATCATATCCTACAATGTATAGATACTTCACAAATATTGCGTATATGTATCCTGATATATATATCAGCTTATCAATGTGATTACAATAATATCAAGATACAAGACTATAATTTATGTCCTCCGATGATATATACGTATAGTTATTTATCATGAGCTCAATTGAGTAATGATTCTTTTTTTAAGTCTCAAATATAATTAATTGCAATAATATTTTAGTGAAGAATGATTGACAAAAAAAAAATTTAAAATTTAATAAAACTTTGTTAAAAAGTGGGGTGCTTAAAGCAATTTCCTCTTAAAATTACACTAACCACTCGTTCTCTAGCTCTGCACGTTGCAAACTGTGCCGATCATTAGTGCAGTAATGGCCATGCCATTTCATCCACTTTTGTCAGCATGTTCACACGCACGACTATTCCAATGATACTTGCCAACAAAATTTTATTTGCATCTACATGACGTTATCCCATTAGTGCCATCCTCTGCGTGGCGACCATCTCCTCTTAAGACTATCTCCAACGGAAGCGTGAAGCTCGGTTCGCGTCGACGGCGGCGATGGTGTGCTCGACTTTTCCTCGGCGCGATGGAACGCGCGAGTTCTTCGGACGGAGGCGAACGCGAGGCGAGGTCGCGGCGAGAAAAATGTCGCCATTGGAGGAGGAAGACGACGGTTCATTTATTATGCGCTGTGGGCCCCACCGAGTAATAAAGTCAAAAATCATACCCGCTTAAAAATTAAACTAACAGGTGGGTCCATGAAACAAACGGTCCCACATGTCAGTCAGAAGTATTGACGGTATGCATGTGAAAAGAAACCGGACGCGTGGGGCCCACCACTGCCGTAGTACACGATGTCAGAAAGTGCGTTAGGAACGACGCGTGAGCCACAGTCACTGACATATGGGCCTACGAAAAAACGACCCCACATGTCAATCAGTGGGTTAAATCTAATCCCGTATGCACGCGTGCGAAGCACATGGGTCCCACCTGACGCGGTTTACGCGTGAGTGCGCCAGCGATTTTTTTCCCGTACGCACGCGGTTTCTCGGCACTGTCACTGACGTGTGGACCCAGTTATGGTTGACCCCACATGTCAGTATAATATAAAATATTTTCCCGGGTTTCAGTATAAACAAATTTTTTGGTGGGGCCCGGATATCAGTGAAACAAATTTTTTAATAAAATTGTAATATTTTATTTGTTTGTTTTAAGAGCCCAGTAAGAATCGAGTAAGAGTCAAGTTGTTGGAGTCTTGGCTCTTGCTTGGCTCTTTGGGATAGTTTTCGCACATGTGGCAGGAAATATGCTGTTTAAAAACTGAGATAAAGTTGAGATGATTGAAGATAGTCTAACTCGCCACCAAACCCACTGCACACCCATTTCTCTGGCACCGCTACTACGTCTTTGTTGTACTAGTGGCACCAACTGATGCATCTTTAGCCTCTTCCACCTCCTCATTTTCTTTGTCCTTATATACTGTCGCCCACTGCTGTGATCTTTGGACGACAGCACCATCACTTTGACCTCATGCACCATCCACTATAAATTTATCTCCCGCTTGAATTGTCGAGAGGGCGAGTTAATATTTGATCGAACGGTTCACCTCATGTGAATAGTAGATTGGGCAACTATAAGGTATCTGATCAAGATTCGCTGGCCAAATCAAATTCTATCCCGGCGTTTCCCTCTAGTTCTATCACAATACATACAAATATGTTGAAATATATGAACTAATTAGATTCTAAATTATTGGATTAACTCGATCTATATAAATATTTAGACATTGACTATTATATGGTAATATGCCCGTGTAAATCTGACTTAGGCCAAGCCTAATAGCTTGGTCCGGCCCGAGGCAATTTTAAGGTTAATTTGGGCTTGGAGCTTAAGGTGTGCTGGCTAAATCAGGGCGGGGCCATCCTGGCTCCAATCTAACCCGAGCTCAGGGGTCTCGACCAGATATTGGCCAACCTCAGTTGTCCATTGCGTTTGGGTTTGGCCGGCAATGGTGCACGGGATATAATTGCAATACGACACGCTACTCTGGAGATCAGGGTTCATACTTCAGAGTTCTTGATTCAGGGCAAAATTAGGGCACAAGTTTTCCACCACTGCAGAACGTTTCGTGCGCATAATGGAAAAATGCATGCCGAATTCATTCTACTAACAATACCACGTGATACTGATTAATTTTAATTTCAATTATTTGGCTCTAATTTACGTTACCTCTATCATTCTTTCTTTCAAAAAGAAATATCTCTGTCAATCTTATTGCTTCATTTTTTTCTCCTCTGTTTTCACTTATACTGGGGAGTTTGTCTCGGATATTTTGCTATATATTTTCAGAAAATATATTACTTAGTGTTTACTTGATCATTTTATAATTACAATACTCGTATTCGAAATGCATTTCGATAGAACCTAATACAATCATATGGTTTATATTTGTAGTCCATTTGCCTTCAATGCTAATAAATTCTGAAACTAATTACAATTACAATCTCAAACCAATCAAACCAATTGTCTCATGTGTTTTTGAGAATCATTGAATATAGAAGCCAATAAGGAATAATGAAAGCAACAATTGCAACAAAATTATCAGACATTAGCAACAACATCAAGGTTCAGCTCCCTATATATACAGGATACCAAAATCATGGAACTGAACACACATGAACTGTGGCTCCAGCTTCCATGAGCTTAGAAAGTTTCTATGAAAGAATACTTAGCCAAACATATATTTTAAAAAAAAAATACAAGAACCATGCGCATTGCACCGTCTGAATGGACAATTCTAGTATCAGCAGTGATCGATCGATACGACGCGTTATTTCTGCTGATTTTATCTGAATTTTCTGGGTTTAGTTTTACCTTACAAGCCACAGAATTCTCTTTCAGAATTGGCTCTACCTTGTGACAGTATGAACCCAGAGCCAGCCAACATCTGCTCTCTGAGGTTCTTGATTGCTTGGTACCTCTCTGCATCTTGATCCAAATTCAGTGCTCCATTGCTGTATCCTTCTTCCTCCCATTCTCCTTCCATTTCTTCATTCGTTTCTCTAAACTCTCGGTCGAATCCGCAGAAATCCGCGCCTTCCATCCCTCTATCTGAAAATGAGCCATGCCTAGATACATCTCTTCTGATGTCCTTTGAGGAAGGAGTGTAACTCCAGCTGATGCTCTTGCTGTTGCCGTCGACGTTTAATTCAATCGAGTGCATATCGCTGCCTTCTGAGTCGTCGTTTTCGCTTTCACCATCGCCTTCGCCTTCGCCTTCTCCGGTCCTGTCGACGGTCATACCAGCAGCATTGCCACCACTTTCAGATGTGTGATACAACTGCATTTGATCATCTGCGACTTCTTGCTCCTTCTTAGTTTCCAGGACTGCTTCTAGCTCGTCGCGCAGTCGATTGATAGCTGCATTTTTCTCCTCAAACTGAAACCGGGCTTCCGACAGCTTCATCTGAACCCGTGTTTCGCGCCATTCGTCTGCAATCTGAAGCATCTCCCTCTCTTTCTGAAGCTCTTGTTGTGCCTTCTGGGTTTCCCTCCTCATCGCCTCGACTTCGGCCTTGTCCTCACCAATGCCTCTGATTAGCTCATTGCAAATTTTCTCTACTCTTACTTTCGACTTCCTCTCCTTTTCGAGTTCTTTCGTTGCTGCTTGCAATGATGCCTGAGTATTGGCCAATGCCGCGCCAAGCTTCTTGTTTATCCTCTCAGCTCTTTTCCTTGACTTCTTTTCATTCTCCAGCTCTGAAACTATAAATTGTAGCACAGTTGCCACCTTCTCCTTCTGTTTGCTCTTCCATGATTCCATTTCTTCCACAAGTTGCTTCTTTAGGCCGTTGATTTCATCACCGTCTGAATTCTGTTCTTTGACAAGCCTTCGAGCATGTGCACGAGCAAGATCAAGCTCGGAACGCAGTGAGGAAAGGAGGGAAACAGTTGATGGATTCAGTTCTCTAGGTCCCCAGACGTGAGTTAGTACTTTGACAAGCTCTTTAGATGCAATCAAACTGTTATAAAGATCGCGCAAGCGAATCGTTTTCGCTTCTGAACATCTGAAAGTATCATCTTGAGAGAATGCTCCAACCTGAAATAGATCAAACAAATTTAGTGACTTGAAATGATGTCATTCTGTGAATTCTTGTGACTAAATCTACTCATATGAAATGAACAAGGTCAGCAGTGCTAGTTTTACCAATTGAAAAACAGTTCCAACCAACCTTAACGACCGTTGATTTTCGAGATTGTTTAACTTAAAATCAATAAATTACGCAGCATGTACCTAAAAGGCAGCTACTTCTCAATAACTAATGCTCCCTGACAGCCTAGACATGAAGAAAGTATTATGATCCATTTGTGCACATGACTAAAAAGGCCAAGTTGGTGGAGGCATAGCTAGCTCCTAGCCTGTTGCAGAAGTGGACAAGATGCATGTGCATATCAAAATGCTTACTTGCAGAAGAATCTCACATTTCCTTGTTTCATATTTACACAAACCAACTCCCACTTAAAGGTCAAAAGTTTTCGCCTTTCTGAAGTGAGATGTTCCTTCTACTTGAAACTAGCTAGGTTTTCTTTAAATCCTTGAGTGGCTTTGGAACTCAGCAGTCAGTACCTATTCAATCACTGCTCAAACACTCTAGCATTCGCCTTTTTGGTTAAAGAACTGAAAATTTGCAGCTTACCACTTTGATAATAAGTGATTGAATAATTGAGGTAATTATAGTTGTCATTTGTTCACTGTTCAACACAAAGCGAATTCAGCAACATCATGATGCAAGGTATACACATTCAGACATTCTCATTAATTTACTGTCATCCCTTTGCTGCATCAAAGTTGCAACTCAATTGAACCACCAGAACTTAAGTATGAGATCAGATGTTTTCTAGCCTAATTTGCAACAACACTACAATTAGAGCCCTGACTTAAAGGTTTATCAGAGATGTAATGGAGAAGCCAAAAGATGTGTTCTGACGGTATAAGTATAGATCTCTTCTAAAGAAGTTTCAATTTACCTCCACTGTGCTGCTGTTGCTCATCATGTCTGAAAACCAACTTCCCTTCCAATCAGCCTCCAAAATCCTACTCTTACTTCTTGACTTCTTGGACATCTACATCAGAACATTACAAACAAATCACAAATCACACATTCACACTACAAAAACCATCAATGGCACAATTCAACAGTAGTACAACCATCCAACACTCACCTCCGTCGACGCGCCTCTCCGAGGAACCAAACTCCGGTGCGCGATCAATTCCTTTATGAGCTCCCCCTCAAACAGCCTGTCCTTGTCCACCTGCCAAATTGAATTGACAAGCTTCCGAGCCGACAACGACGAACGCACACCGTCAGTAAGGTGGTCATGGCAATGCCAGTCCTGGGACAATTCAGACATGGCCCTGCTCGAGCAAGGCGACATGCCACCGCCACCGCGTTCCCTCCACCGCAGCAGCACCCCTCTCTTAGACCTCAGCTTCCTCACAGGGTTCGACGCACCGGACGACGACAGCGCACACCGTTTGCGGATCTTGGTATGAGATTGTGGGACTACAGCATCACCAATTCCCTCCACATTGTGCCTCAGCATTGTAGTCTTGGATTTGTGCTTGTGTCTGCTTCTTCTCAGCAAGAACAGCAAGAGCAATGTGGTCAAGAACTGCTACTTAGGTGAACAATGTCACATCAAACTGATCAAAGGGGAAAGGAAAAAAGAAAAGAACAAGAAGAAAAAGAGAGATGAATGAAAAGAAGAGATGGATGGATGCAGCTTTAAAGGAAGGAATAAGAAGCAAGAACTGGCAAAAGTGGATGTGACCATCACACCTTTAAGGAAGGCTATTGGAATTTGGAATTTGGTATCTCTCTAACCTTTGAACAGAGTAAAGAAACCCCTAAATTGCCTCTCACTCCCCCCCAAAAAAATATTCAAAATATTTACGTGGGAGTATTCAACAACTTTATAAACGTGCTTAATTAATATACCATAAATGACAACAAGAAAAAAATAAACCAAGGAAAGGAGCGGTATCAAAACACAAGAAACAAGACAAGTTATACAACTATGCAAAGAATGATACAGCTCAACAAGAACCTAAATGTAAATTTTTTAAAAAAAAAAATCAAAGGAAGAAACAAAGCAGTAAATTAGGAAAAGATAGGCACCAGAAAGAATTCAAAAAAATGCAGGTGGAAATATTCGAAATGTACTAAATGTGCTTAATTAATTAGCATGCCGAAATTGACATAAAAAAGATCCAAAAACCCAAGAAAATAAACAGTATCAACTATCAAGAACCCAAGAAACAAGACAATAATACAAGAATGCAGAGAATGGTACAACTCAACAAGAACAAAAGCAAAGAAAGGAAGGAACCAAGAAGTAAGACAGTAACAGATATGTATAATGTATGAGGGATTAGGAAATGAGAAGTAGGTGGTACCCATTAAGAGGAAGAAGAGGGCTGAAGAGGTGTATTTTGATTCACTTGGTTGGTGGCATGTCCATGATGATGAGAAGGGATAGCAGCAGCAGCAGCAGCACACGAGTGGGGAAGGAGACAAGGATGATGGGGTGCAAGTGTGCATGGTGTGTCCTTTGTCCCTGCCCCTCGTACAGGCGTGAGCTGTCTGCGTGTGCCTCCCTCTGTGTGTGTGTGTGCTTTTGTTCCAGGGGAGGTGATAGCTTACATGCACACCACATGAGAGCTGAAACATAGGCTCCAACGTGTACCAAAAAGAAATCCATGGGTGCATGGTCCAGGCCCTAGACTGGAAACCGGCTAGTTTTTTTGGTGATTCAGTGGTTTCTGGTGGTGATTCAGTGGTTTCTGGACCCAGCTAGTAGACCAAGCATGGACTACTATTTTTTTTTTTTTTAGTTTCAGAGGAGGTGTTAGCTTCCATGAACAATTAGACAATATATGAGAACTTGTAGACAGGCTCCACTATGTACAAAGTAGAATTCCTAGCATTTCAGGGTTCAACTTTCTGGATTTTGAGTAGTTCTCGAACCCAAACAGAAGACCAGAAACTCTTTAATTACCTGGTTATTCTGGCTAACTACTATTTCTTTTAGTCTCAAAAGAGGTGCTAGTTTACATGGATACCACACGAGAGTTAAAAGATAGACTTTAATGTGCATGAAGTAGAAACCCTCAAACTCATATTTTCTAGGATTCAATTTCCTAGATTTTAGGTGGTTCATGGACCCAACTAACTATTATCCTTTTAGTGATGAAAAAATAGGCTCTAATATAGACCCAACACAACTACCTATGTGCTAGGGTTCAATTCTCTCGATTTTATGTGGTCCCGATTAATTATTACTTCTTTTAGTTTCAAAAGAGTTGCTAACTTACATAGACACCATATGAGCAGTACATGCAACTCAAAACGTGGTTGAGTCAGTTAATCCCACAACTTTGTCTTGCAAAATACCCAATATATAGAAATTTACATAGAAGTCTAAAAAAACTAAAAGAATGACTCTACTAAATATGTAGATTATATAAATTGATCATACAGATAAAAAATTCTGGATCCACTACTTCATAAGAGTGAAAAATAGCCTGCAATTAATGTGTACGAACCATAAATCCCTAGGGATGTTGCAAGTCAGTGATTCACTGAATCTGAACAAGCAAAGCATGAGATTTTCGACTCTCAAATGAAGAGCACATGCACTGTTGTACAATAAAGTTCCTAATCTCTAATGATAAAGTACAAGTAAATGACACATCTTTATCAATAAGCTAATTTTTTTTAGCTGATTGGTACATAAAATTCAATATGATATCAGAGTTATTAAGTTTGAGATCTGTCTAACACATTTATAGAAAAAATCAATAAATTATTACAGTTTAGAAGATCGATTATGATACTTGTCTAGTGAAATCTAGGCATAAAAATGAGTGATAAAGTATAGATAAATTGCCCACATAAAATTTTAGAGTTTTATGGTATTCTAGCGGTACTGGAATCTCCCACCATCTAAGAAGGTACCTAGAGAATTTAACAGTGATTTATAGGGGTAAAATAGGTATTTGTTTCAGAAATTAATTTTACAAATGAACCCAGATAAAATTGCCATTATTTTTGGAGCAATTTTTTTCAATAAACACCCTATAAGAAAAAAAAAGTTCACATGATTACATTAAAGATGGATATGAATTACTACAAGAAAAGAATGATATATGTTAATTCTTTTCTTCTATGATTCTGTCTTACCATTGTTCTATAGATCTACAAGTCAGATTCGATTGTTATTTAGTGATATAATATTATGATTTGAGCAATCAACAGTTCGTCCACGGTTATAATTGGATTTGCAAGGCACTTCAAGCAACCGGTCCAAACTAAAGTTATAACATGTAATTAAGGTGGCATAGTAATTTGGAGCATCAAGTCACGGCAGCTTCTGCTCGTCATGTCCATAAAACTCTCCATCCCCTAAAGTGCTGATAAATCAAGACCATTAGATCGGATAAAATAATCAGTCTTAAACAATTTGAATGTACCAGAAAATTTGCCAAAATTTTGTCCTTTTAAATGAGTTGGTTGGCTGCACTTGGTAAAAACAGACGAAAAACCGCAGTTGAACATCAAGCATTTTGCTCATTTTCATGTCAATCATCCCATTTTTTTGTCGGACAACTCACAAACATCAAGCTGCATACTCTGTACCATTTTGAATTGAAGACAATAGGATACGAATCTGTGGCTGCCTGTAAATTTGCTAAAAAGTGGCTTTCGTCCAATTTTTCATTCAAAAAGAAAACATTATTTGTCAATTTTAATTTCTTCTTTGCTTTAAAGTACATGATTTAACTATCAAGAAAACCACAAGTGTAGATTTTTGAGCGTCAACTTATCAATGCATTGTTTAATGTTCAAAACGAAAAACTTGTCTATGCGGTCATACAAAAATGGTTCTTTGTACTAGAAAACCAATATGAACTGACCGATTACTAGCAACATGAGAACTAAATTCTAGATAGATTTTGTTCTGAACTATAATTAAGATAGTATGATTTATACCAATTCCAACCGATTTATGGGTTTCGACCATTCTTCTGGGGCCACAGATATCCTGTATCTCTACCATTCTTCTGTGTCGAGCTCCTTTTAATTTTCTCTCCATTTCTTTCCAATGGAACAACCCCATGTTTCATGGGGCCAGCAACAGTTGAAGTTTGCTGCCGATTCAGATGAATCATCCAAGCAACTCATGCTTGAAGATGCGGGCAGACAAAAAGACTTGAACACCCACTACTCCCTGCCGCCCTTGATTAAGAGATGGCATGGGTACGTGTCGTTCAGGTTCGCCGCATTTGTTGGACCAGGTTTTAGACAGTTGAGATTTCAAAAGAGAAACTCCAAATATCTCATAACAAACTCCAAAACTCGAGATCTCACCCGCGCCCATCAGAACTATTGATTTTACATCAAATGGAAGAACATCACAAGAAGCCTTTGTTGTCACACATCATCAACAAGGCAATGGAACCAAGAATCACCACTCAGTTGAATTCTTCGCAATTTTAGCAACATTTGCCGCATAACAACGACTGCCAGGATCAGTATTTTCACTCTCTGATGTGATCCCAATTGTGTCGAGAACCACCCAAAATCCAG
This sequence comes from Pharus latifolius, assembly GCA_019359835.1. Lineage (NCBI taxonomy): Eukaryota > Viridiplantae > Streptophyta > Magnoliopsida > Poales > Poaceae > Pharus > Pharus latifolius. Next base: position 24,187,143 of record CM033322.1, read on the forward strand.
GAGCCTAAACTCTAACAGGAGGTTAGTGAACTCAGTTGGAACTTCACTAACAGTTATCTTACTGACTAAACCCTGTTGCTAAAAATTGTCTGCAATTACAGAGAAACCCTCAACAGCCTGAAGAAGGGATTATGGTCCCTAGCATTCTGCTCTATCTTCTGTTTTGCCTCTAGAACACATCTGTGCTCAAGAGTAGAGGTGAGCAAAAAAAAATGACCGAATCGAAACAACCGAACTCTAATTCGGCTCAGTTAGAGTTATTCCACATTGTCATCTATCACATGTGAAGATCAGGGTGAAGGTGCACGCTGTGCACTGCTAAGCTGAAAAGTCTTCGCATTTGTCTTGAGGTGTTCTATCTCTTTTCTTCATCAACTCTGCAAATTCCTACATCAGCAAAAATACTGCCATCATTAATGATCAAGACCAGCAATGTTTTAGACATTCATATTTAGTTTATGAAGGTACACAGTTCTGTTCAAGGTATCAGATGTCACAACTGTAGCTTAGCAGCAAAGTTCCTAAAATGCCATACAATGTAAATAAATAGTAGCATACCTATGATTACAGATCAATACACTATATAACTTCATGTTTTACTCAAATCAATTTTTTACTTGATATCAAGTTCTACAAAACAAAGCCAATAACAATGTTTTAAGGCCTGTCTCCAGAGATGGTTGATCATATAACATAACATTGTACAGGTAAAGTTTTTTGACACCTTTCAATTTGGTATAACAATTGAGCATAAGAGTAGTGTGGACTTTGGATGCTAAAAATCTACCATTAACTTCTCTAGATAATTTGTAAGGTTTTAACTTTTGGATAACATATGAAGGTTCAAGATAACCAATGGTGTGGATGCATTGGGACATAGCCTCATTGTATTCCTGTTTCCCGTATAAATGATACTTCTGTAGCACCTCAGCAGTTGAAGCAGCATCAGCTTGCTGACTTTATACAATATGGATTGCAACTGTGTAAAAAGTTGTCTCAAATAACACATTGAGCTTACTCACCATGTATTTATCTCCAATGCAAAGAGTTTTTCTATCACTCATAATGAGAACAATGATCCCATTGAGGCTAATTTTATAATGTTTACTATCAAAATTAGTCAAGCCAACATATGATCATGACCAATTGTTAACAAAAAATTGGTTACAGAAATGTGTTTAATTTGTAGCCAACTCCCATAATAACTAGAGTTAATTTTAGTAACTAAAGTATGGTGGACAAATCATCTGTCACATATTTGACTATAGATGATATAAAAAAACTAGTCAAATCTTGAACAAATCTAATTGACTTGACAAATGTTGGCGCAAAGCAAATGAGAGGACGTTGCTGATACTATCAAAATTTGGATTAATAAAAACTGACTGCCAACCAAACTTACCTTAAGGGTGAGACATTCCCCACAGGCATGCTACGTGCAAATAATCGATTCTTAAGATCATAAACATTAATAAGTGTGTTCTTTTGGCTCCTCTGATCTCCATTAATGCAGAGGAAATAGGCCTGAAACCAGCCTAGAACTTTTTCTCACCATCAAAAGCCCACCAAGGGACCTCAACCATCAACTTCATAGAAATACACAGCTTCAGGTCTACCAATTATCAGATCCTGCTTAGATTAATATGATTATGCATACTATTAGCAGTTCATCAATATAAAATCCTCATTGCAAAAGTGTGAGAACAACACCGACATGAATGTAATTAAATTCAAATGTAAGGAATTGATTGAGTGCACGAGTAGGTGCTAAAACCAGTTAAGTCTCCCCACAGTTCATCAGTCGAGGAACTACAATCTTTATCCCAAAGGGTCCCTTTAATGTTAAAAATTTTCAATCGGTTGTTCTTAAATGATTTCTAGTATTCTATGCAAATATCTACATGTTGGAGGGATTAACTGAAAAACTCCAGTGAGGTCCTATGGGTCACAACACCCTGCATTTTGTGGTATATATTGTCACAATAGAGTCCTATTTGTAAGAAAGCCTAATTGTTTCACCCAAAAAGATTAGCCCGATTGGTATGTTTTGAGTGTCTACAATCAACCCCTCAATGTCGGCAACCTTATCTCATGATATTCATTCACTCATTCTGACTCACCAAACACCCATGCAGCAACGGCAGTGTTTAGATGCTGCTTGTTATGCCCAAGGGCCTAACCCACACTAACACTTGAGGTTTCATTCTTATTTCGTCTAAAAAGAGTTAACCCTGCTGCTCGGCCCTAGAGGGTTAAATACTAGAAATCTCACCCTAATTCCTGCATAAACCATATAGTAAACCCATCACACAGCCTGACAGGGCCAAGGTCTCATATTTTCACTCATTGTCACAACATCGATCAGACAACTGATCTGATCAAGGGTTTGCCTCTTTGGTAGCTGATCATATATGCAAGCCGAACAAGCTGCTGTCGTATATCAAAACAAATACCTCCTCGTAACCAAGCAGAACCAAGCTTCCTGGGACCAAACCTGTAGTATGTGAAAACAAAATACAACATCTAGCATTCAAAGAAACCAATCCTCCGTTTAGTAGTCACACAAAATAATATTTTTTTGGTGCCAAATTATTCACTTTACAATAAATACGAAAAATCCACCAATACTTGTTCATCCCCCACAGCTACTTTCGTAGTTAAACTAAACTACAATTTTTTGCCAAACCCAATTATTAAATACCTCATAAAACAAGTTTCTTGTTAAATTCTTAGAACAAAGTTCAAGCATTGTTAGGAATATGTGAGCTGTTTTTCGACATTTAGCTGTTTATCTAAGCAATTTTTCCCAAATAACACAGGATGGAATTCTACGCGACAAATCCTACCATATATACCTTGAGCTGCTTGAGAAAGAGGACAGAGGAGTAGGCCTGGAAGCCGATGGAGAGGCGGAGGCCGCAGTCGAGGAGCCTACGGTCAGGTGACGTTCCCAGCGACCTCGCCCGGCTTCTCCTAGAAGAACTCGAACTTATGCCACTGGTACATGTCGACCCCGTTGGATCGTGGGGCCCATCGGCGCGAGGCAACCGTAGGCGGCCCACGAGGAGTCGGTGGTGAGCGACGGAGATGACTGGAAGGTCGGATGCGGCGTCGGAGAAGTGCGAAGGAAGAAAAAAAAAAAAGGCAAGATCCGAGATGCTGCGGCAGATGTCAAAGAAAGACGTTGAGACTTCAGTCAAAACTCAAATAGATCGCATGGAAATGAGTAAGAATGTTCTTCATGCAGCCTTTTTCTTGCGCACCATGTCAGAAAAGAGAGTTTTTTTTTATTGTTAACCCGTATTTAAATATTAATTGTAGAACTGACCCACAGTTGTAAAAAATTGCAGAAATGGCCTGCCACGTCAGCTTGTCGAGCTCTGGGAGCTCGACAAGCTGCAAGTCGCACGGGAGCTACTAGTCGTGGCCGTGGAGCACGACTAGGGCTTGTCGTGCCTGTGAGGCACGACAAGCTCTTGTCGTGCTCCACGGCCACGACAAGGCTCCACGGCCACGACAAGGCCACACAACTTCTCGTATCTGCAGAGTTCGACAAGGGTTTTCATAATATTTCACAAATAATAAATGTAAACTTATACATTGTTGATTTATTTGTAATCTGATTTCATAAATAAATGTAAACTTATATATTATACTCATCTAACAAGAGATTTGATAAAATACGACTTGATTTGATGATTTTCGATATAAACTGAAAATAGGGTACTTTAGGGTAAAATAAGTCTGAGTTTTGTCGATTTTGAATTATGGCCTTTAAAATGTAATTTTGTAATCTGCACAGAAGAGAAAATTGTATCAAATAGCATTTGAAAAAGATTTGTTGAAGAAATTTTGAATTTGGAATTAATCTGAAGATTTTAGCCTTTTTGGGTTTGTAGATATCAAATAAAGGACTAAATTACGATATAATTTGGACTGATATGTGAAAACGGCTTAGATGATACGATTTGGCTGCCAACTTTCTGGATTAAGGTATTGACATACCCATGATCATAATCCAAGAATAATCTGATCTGGATTAGGGCAAGATTTAGCTAAATCTGAGTTATGAGTATTTAGGGTAATTAGAATCCTGTTTTCGAAAACAGAATAGGATTGATAGATCTGAGATTTAGAGATGGAATTGAATCTGGCTTGTAAAGACTTTTATGTTTGGCAGTAACAAGATCAGTTCAACCCTAATCTATCTCAAACCCTAAAATATCAAAATCTATTCTGTGAACCCAAATCAAGATCAGTGGGGATTCGAACCCAGGTGGACAACGAGGTAGAAGAGAGTTCCCACCAGCTGGGCTAGGAGTTTTTCCCATCATACTGTACATACATAAATACATACATACTGTATAGATATATATATATATATACACACATGCACATATATATATGTATATGTATATGTATATATATCTATAGAAATATACGTAAGTATGTATCATATAATAAAAATATATAAGAAATCTAGTGAACTGCATGATTCATTTTGAATGTAACACACTGGAAAATAAAAGTGTTAGTACATGTCCGCTATGGGTTCGGACGACCCCTCTTATGCCCATGCCCATATCTATCTCTCTGAAAAGGCGATGGTGAGTACGGATCAGGTGGCACATGTGATCGCTGTCCAGCCGCGGTAGAAGGACCATGCCGCTCAGTACCTGCATGACCCTGAGATGGCTGTGTCGGTGGAGGGTGATCTTGGAGTTCGGTAGGCGTCAACTGATCCGGTTGGTAGTACTGATGTGCATGAGGGTCGTGCAACCCGAACATGTGCGAGATCCACTCCTGGTTGTCCTGCTGTGGTGCCACCCCACTGGGGTCGGCCCCCTGCGGAGCGTAGTACCCACGATCGTCATCCACATGCATGTGGTCGTGGGCGGGATCCCCCCAACTGTCCCAAGTAGACCTCCAAGGGATTGAGTATCTCTGTCCCTGGAGAGCCTGCTCAATATGAGCCTGGCCGCAATCCTCGTCAGCCGCAAACCGCTCTGCCAACGCTCTACTTGCATCGTCCCTGTCTTGACGACGAATGTCGTCCTCGTGTTGACGACGGATGCCGTCGTCGTCATCAGAGTCATCTGAATCGGGAGTGCGATGTGTCGACGGGCCCCCAATATGCAAATCTCTGCGTCGAGCACTGTGCATTGACGAGGAATGATGAAGCCGAGACGGGCCGGCGGACGTCCCTGGTATGTCACCTCCCCAGGTCGCGATGTGTCACGATGACTGCGCCGTGTTGACGAAGTGCTCTGTCGAGCACCACCCAGGCTAGGCCGGGCTGACATCGGGCTGGGTGGCCGAGCCCCTCTCCGGTGTGGAACCGATGCATCTGTCTTTCGGCCACAAGTAGCGTCGAAGAAAATTCGTTGTGCTGCTACACGGATGGAATGTAGGACAGCATGCGCCATCGCCTTGAAGCGTGGAGGACCTTCCAAGCGAGACGACAGGTTTGCCGCTTGGCTGTCGATGCCCAACGCTAAGTCACCCTGCACATGCGAAACTCATATGGGAACTATGGAAAAATAGATAAGATAAGAGACCAACATAAGTATCCAGCGAAGACGAACGTACCGAGCGATGTATCCGACCTGGGAAATGAACATCAAGGCCGAGTCGAAGACTGTCTTGATGTGATAGTTCTGTCGGCGATCGGGGGGCCGCACGAGTGAGTCGCGTGCGGGTGCGCGGCACGTACCACTGAAGATAGGCCTGGGACGTCCCAGGGTCATACGGCCGCTCCTCCACAACAACATCCGTCGCCGCGTGGTCCTCCCACTCGTCGACCCATTTGGAATTCTTGATCTGCCAGTTGTCATAGTGCTTTCCTCTACGTGTTTGTCTGCAAAAGGTGACGCGATGCACATAAAGCAAAGAAATAAACAAATATGAGTGTGTACATGAGATATAGAAAATGTTCGAGGCATACACGTGAATCTGCCGCGGGAGATGGCGTTGTCGATTTCTTTCCGGGGGCGGTATCTGCTGATGTAGGCCGAATTGGCGCATCACCCTCTCCGGAAAATACGGCTCCACCACATGTGAGAACACCATGTGCCGGCGTGTAAGCCAGCAGTCCTGGCCCGCGGTGCAATGCGAGGAAATGCCATGCGGTGCAACCTGCGAGATGTGCTCCGGTGTCCATGGCCGCCATATGACGCGCGCGTCCGATAGGAGATCAAACTCTCCCAGGTACGCCAAGTAACAGCGGTGAATCTGTGATGATGACCACCTGGGCCGACCTCCCAGCCAACGGGCTCCCATGGTCGGCCGGTCCACCCAATCATCATAGTCGGCTGGCGCAACGTACGGATGGATGGGGCGCTGTAAACGCGGCCGACCAACGGGGAAGTGCTCCCATGACCACAGTTGCAGCAGTACAGGGCATGCGGAAAGCAACGATCCAGCTGCGGTCCTGCAGCATGCCTCGCAAAGGCCCCTGTACGTCGCGCACAACACTGCCATCGCCCAGTTGTAACGCGGCATGGCCCTTGCGTCGGCATCGACGATACTCTCGACCAGAGGAATGAACCACGTGTACACAGTGTCACCGTGCGTAGAAGGGAACAAAATATACTGCAGCGTCACCAGCAAGTACGCGAAGAGATGCTGGCGAACTACATCGGCGGGGGCATCATCGGGGCACTCACGGTAGCGCGCCAAAAATCGGTGGGGGACACTATGCCTGGATGCCGGGATCTCGTCGTCGTGGTTGGCGATGTTGAATCGGAGGTGCATCTGTGAGCGCCAATCCAGGCGTGCTGGCCGGGGGACGATGGGATGTCCACTGCCAGGTAAACCAAGCAGCATGCTCACATCCTCCAGCATGACTGTCATCTCCCCCCAGCGGAAGTAGAAAGTGTGGGTCTCCGGACGCCATCGATCTACCAATGCGGTGATCAACGACCTGTCCAGTGTGAGATGCTGACCTATCTGCAGCATACGGGCGAACGGCAATAAACCTGCAGCCCGCAGGATGGGGATATAGCCCTGATGCAGAGGCCAGTACTCCAAGGGAGCACGGACTACCAGCGGCTCCAAGTCCCCGCCCTCGGACAAGATGCGGCCGCGATGGCCACGATCACATGTACTGCTCAGTAGCTCTGGAAGATCTCTATCTCCGCCAGCCATGCCTGTCAAAACATAAAACATGAACCATTATTGAAAGTAACATAAAATACATCGGGAACCGTTATTGAAAGTATCGTACCCATGGATAGCACACGACATGAAAGTAACATAACATGAATCATATTACAAGGTTTCAAACAGATTACAACAATCCAATGCAAATGATAAGCGTATTACAAAGTTTATTACAAGGCTATGTCGATGGTCCGGGTGCATTCAAACAATCCTTCCTGCTATGTCCGGGCTGCCTACAGATCGAGCATTTCCTAGCTCGTGAGCTACCCCCCTGTGACTCATCCATGTCATTGTGTATTCGGCGTGTCTTCCGTCGCCCTGGACCCGTTCGCTTTAGATTTACATCTGGGATCCAGGTAGTCTCGCCAGCAGGGATAACTCTGTAGTCACCGAGCGTCATAAAAACTCTCCACACGCCACTCCATGTGTTTGAAAGGTTGTCGAGGCTGAAGTACTCCGAAAGGTAAGGCGCAGGGCTCACACCGAGCGCCGCACATGAAGCAAGGACATGAGAGCAGGGCTTGTGCAGTAGCTTCGGTTTGTTACATGAGCACTTAGCGACATCCCCAAGAATGACCTCGTGCACCCATCCAGGTCTCAGTTGGCCGCTCACGTTCTTCTGCCGAAGGCGGACTTGAATGATTCGGTGCAGTCTGTTTATAACTGTCACCTCGTGCCGCTGGGCCTTGTCTATGCGGGCAGTCAAGTACGACTGCACAACATCTGGCAAGGTTCTCATGGGATCGTCGACTAGCGTTTTGGCGGCTACACTTCTGTTGTTGAAGTACTCGGCTGTGCGATACCATGTCATCTCCACTACAGCAGTCACCGGCAAACACCGGACTCCCTTCAACACATAATTGCACACCTCTGAAAGGTTCGTCGTCATTATCCCAAACCTTGCGCCATCTTCGTCGTGCAGCAAGGACCATTTCTCGATGTCCTTGTCCTGAATCCATTGGGAAAATTTGCTGACGTTCACATCATCGGCAACATTACTGGCCCTCCTCGTGGAGTACTTCACTGTCAGCGCCTCCAATTTGTCGAACACAGCCTGGAACTTCCTCGGTTGATTTTGCATGCACAGCCGCTTGAACAAATCCATGATCTATTTACTGCGGAAGTGTGTGAAAAGGTTTGCTGCAATGTGCCGCATGCACCAACGGCTGCGCACGTCCTCCCATTTGTACGGAGCATCTGGGGCCCCGCGCATTACCTCAATGGCATGGAGCAGCCCTCGGTGGCGGTCCGATATGATGCACACCTTCTCTCGATCACCAACAACCGCCCGCTTCACGTTAACCAGAAACCACAACCAACTTTCCGAGTTTTCAGACTCGACGATGGCGTACGCCAATGGAAGCAGTTGGTCGTTAGCATCCGCAGCAACAGCAATGAGGAGACAACCCTTGTACTTTCCAGTCAGGAACGTACCATCCACGCATATGACTGGACGACAATAAGCAAATGCCTCGATGCACTGGCGGTATGACCAGAATAATCGACGGAGTACCCGAGTGTTCTGTATGGGGCTACCATCTCGACGTGTAGCTGGCTGATCGAAGAAATCTAAAAATGTGCCTGGGTTGGTCTGAGCGATGTTGCGCAGCAACCGCATCACATTGTTGTAGTCGTGGTCGAATGTGCCGAACATGCCCTCAATTGCCTTCTGTTTTGCTCTCCAGGCCTTTCCATACCTTATAGTGTACCCACACCTATCGGCAACTTGCTTCATTATTTCTCTCGGCATTATCGAAATGTTCTCTCGCACAGCCGGCTGGATGATATTACCGACGTACGCCGACGTCAGGTTCCTGTGTCTGTCCAGCGCCTCCGTGAGCAGGCATGTGTGTGCGGTAACCCTTGTCACCACAAAACCGATGTCGTCCTTCGGCCGCATCGCACGAATCTTCCATGGGCAGCCTGCTGTTACACAGGCTGCTACAAAAAGGTTGGGGTTTGACTTGACGACCTTATATTGCCTGTTAATTGCGAGGGACCAGCTCGCCACGGCATTCTTCAGATCTTCCTTGCTTTGAAACTCCTGCTCTACTTGTAAGCCACCGTGCTCGAAAGACCACCTCGAACCCTGATCCGTTGGCAACACAGCTTGACTGTATGCTGAGTGATCTAGCCACTCCTGCGGGGGACCAGGAGTATCGTCATCAGAGCCATCGGATGCCTCCGAGTCCGTCGAATCATCTTCGTCGGACACTGATGGAAGGCAATCCAGTACCTCGCACACATCTACGCGAGTATGGCAGAATACATCCGACCACTCGCTAGCCCTGAATCTCGCAGGACCGGGCATGATGCTTGGCTCACCCTCCACCGAACACTCGGCTGCTCGTACGTTGCAGAACTACACATACATCGCGAACTGGCCGAGCAGTCCGCCATGGGGGTCTTCCACTCTTCGAATAAAAGAACTCCAAGATTTGTCTCCTTTAATTTCGCGCAGCATCCAGTATGGCTCATTATCTACCTCACGAACGATGAGCCCTTCGATTAGAGCCATTTCATCGCGAGGCCGCTTCCCGAACATATTCAGGATCCACAAATTCAGGTCTAGAAATGAGATGTTATGTACACTCAGCTCGCCCGTCACATACTGGCAACGGCTCATATCAACCCCGCTTTGCCCCTCGCGAATTATGCCGTCACCATAAAATATGGAAATTTTGTTCGGACTATCCATTCCCTACACACATTCATCTCACGCGTAAATAACATGACACCATTACACACATGCACATAGATCCTAAAACCATACATACACATATACATTTGAAAAACATAATTTATAAACATAGAGCATGCATACATGCATGTAATTGAAAATAACCTAGTTTCATAATTTCTAAATACATACACATATATATTTTACAAAACCTAATTCTTAAACATAGAGTATGCATATGCACAATTAAAAATAACCTAATTTTAAAAAACATAATTTCTAAACATAGAGCATGCATGCATGTAATTGAAAATAGCCTAGTTTCATAATTTCTAAATACATACACATATATGTCCAAAACCTAATTTTTAGACATACAGTATGCATGTGCACAATTAAAAATAACCTAATTTTATATTTTCTATTGTGTGCACATAGTTTCTAAAATGAAATACACATACATTTAAAAACCCTATTTTTCCAAACATACACACATATATTTCTAAACATACAAACATATATTTAAAAACCCTATTTTTCCAAACATACACACATATATTTAAAAAACCTATTTTTCCAAACATACACACATATATTTCTATACATACAAACATATATTTAAAAACCCTATTTTTCCAAACATACACACATATATTTAAAAACCCTATTTTTCCAAACATATACACATATATTTCTAAACATACAAACATATATTTTTCTAAACATACAAACATATATTTAAAAACCCTATTTTTCCAAACATACACATATATATTTAAAAAACCTATTTTTCCAAACATACACACATATATTTCTAAACATACAAACATATATTTAAAAACCCTATTTTTCCAAACATACATATATATATTTAAAAAACCTATTTTTCCAAACATACACACATATATTTAAAAATCCTATTTTTCCAAACATATACACATATATTTCTAAACATACAAACATATATTTAAAAACCCTATTTTTCCAAACATACACACATATATTTCTAAACATACAAACATATATTTAAAAACCCTATTTTTCCAAACATACACATATATATTTAAAAAACCTATTTTTCCAAACATACACACATATATTTAAAAACCCTATTTTTCCAAACATATACACATATATTTCTAAACATACAAACATATATTTAAAAACCCTATTTTTCCAAACATACACACATATATTTAAAAAACCTATTTTTCCAAACATACACACATATATTTCTAAACATACAAACATATATTTAAAAACCCTATTTTTCCAAACATACACACATATATTTAAAAACCCTATTTTTCCAAACATACACACATATATTTAAAAACCCTATTTTTTCAAACATATACACATATATTTCTAAACATACAAACATATATTTAAAAACCCTATTTTTCCAAACATACACACATATATTTAAAAACCCTATTTTTCCAAACATACACACACATATATTTCTAAACATACACACATACATTTCAAAAACCAATTTTCCAAACATACAAACATATATTTAAAAACCCTATTTTTTCAAACATACACACATATATTTCTAAACATACACACATACATTTCAAAAACCTATTTTCCAAACATACAAACATACATTTAAAAACCCTATTTTTCTAAACATACACACATATATTTCTAAAATCTATTTTTCAAACACACACATACATTTATAAACCCCTATTTTCAAACATATACACATTCATTTCCAAACATACATACACACATACATTTAAAAAAATCTATTTTACAAACATACATACAAATGCACATATTTCCTAAACATATTTCTAAAAACAACATAATACCTACTCTTATATACACATAAACATAAATATAAACCCTAATCACGTCATTAGCAACATAATTAACAGAATCTTAAATGCATTTCGAAAAAATTTACCTCTTTTCGAAGAACTCGCAATTCTCTGCAACTTTCTCTTCTACATTGGATAAATTTATCGGACGGATTTTGCTAGATCTAGGACGGAGTTTTTACAAATGTGTGTGTGTGAACTGCTGGTTGTTCTGTTTTTTTGGATGAGTGTGTGTGTGAGTGTGTACTGGACCACCGAACCAGGGAAATAAAGGGGGGACCGCAGCTTGTCGAGTTTCCACAACTCGACAAGAAGATACACAATATTAAAATGTCCAGTGTTTATATAACAGATAAGTTCCTTAGACCAACCGGCTTGCGCGCTCGCTGCTGTGTCCTCTGGCCCGGGTTCAAATCCCCGTTTCCGCAAAAAATCTTTTAAGTTGTCGAATGCTCCAGGTGCGACAACTGTTGGCAAACATGTCGTGTTCCGGACCGGCGACACGCTGTTATCGTGGTTGGGGAGCGCGACACGCCGTTGTCGTGGTTGGGGAGCGCGACAAGAGGCTGCCGCAGCTTGTCGAGCTCTGGGAGCTCGACAAGCTGATGTGGCAGGCCAATTTTGCAAATTTTCGCAACTGTGGGTTAATTTCGAAATTTTTTTTTAATTCTGGGTTAACAGTAAAAAAAACTCCAAAAAAGAGGGAAGACCCACCATTTACAAAGACATGCTCAAAATTGGTTAAAGTCGACGTGTCAAACTACAACAACAAATAAAGAGGGGAGCATGTGTCAGTGTTGAAATACCTCGAAGAGAACCTCAAAGAGGTATATAACGAAGAGTAAGCTATCAATATTGTACTGATATGTTAATCTTTGTATTGTCTTACGTATCTGATTATATAATGTATGTATCTATAAATCTATATTGCTGTCATTTAAGCTATGAAATATTATTGTTAAAAACTAGTTATTGGAATATAGTTGTTGAAATATAGACATTAAAAACTAGCTATTGAAGTTCTTGGCCTATATATTCTGATCCCTCGTCCCACCGTCATAACCCCAACTTCTCAACTCTTCCTCTCAAAAAATATCATCTAGTTCTAACTCAACCACATGTAGTTCCTAAGGAGGAAGACATCAACAAATTTGAAGATTTTGTGGTGGAGTTCTCGGACAAAATCACCCTAGAGAAGTTAGAAGATTGTATCGTCGCTCGTTTTAAAGCTAAGATAAAAATTTGTACCTCCCACCGCTGCCACGGTACTAGAAGGTACATTGATAAAGACTATGAAGGCGACCGTAATCATCTCATGACAGACTACTTCTCCTACAATCCATCTACCCCAACTACTTATTTCACCAGAGGTTTTCGGGTGAGAAAAATCCTCTTTCTTCAAATCGTTGAAGTTCTTGGTGAGTTATCTCCTTATTTCACTGAAAAGAGAGATACAATTAATCGAGGGAGGATTCTCTCCCTTACAGAAGTGTACTACAGTCATGCATATGTTGATGTATGGCTCCCCCACCAATGCTTCGATGAATATGTGTGGATAAGAGAATCTACGGTGATCCAATGCTTAGAACATTTTGTCAAAGGAGTCATCGATAAGTTTGGCGAGAAATATCTCTACAAACCCACCATTGATCCAACGTACACTTCAACAAGGAGAGATTTGTGCTTTTCCAAGGATACTATGAAGTATTGATTGCATGCACTAAGAATGAAGAAATTGCCCATTAGCATAAAAGGGACAATTTACTCATGTTGATTATGGAGTCTCTACTATTATACTCGAATGGTGGCCTCTCAAGACGTTTGGATGTGATATGCCTTCAGTGTTACCGACTCCAACAATGACATCAACATACTAAACTAACCACCCTTGTTCACAGATGTTTTGAAGGGCCAAACTTTTCATATTCAGGATTTTGTAAAGGAGAGGCAATACAATACAAGATACCATCTAGCTATATGTACCGAGAATGTGTTGTCTTTGTTAATATGATACACTTCCCTCATACGAAGAAGTTCAAGTTATTTGAGCAACATCAAGAAGGGACAAGGAAAAACGTGAAGTGAGCTTTTGGAGTCCTATAATCTCAATTTTCCATCTGCATAGTCCCACTTGCTTTTGGCAATGCTCAACTTTTGGAAAATCATGCGAACATGTGTCATATTACACATGATAATTGAGAATAAGCAAGATTATGATAGCCCCTCTATGATTTCAATAATGAACAGGTGACATCTACTGTAGTACCGCATATTGTCCAAAGTGGTGCTCCGAATGCTTTCACCGATATACTTGCAAGAAACGTCATGGTCCGTACTCAGTCAAGCACACACAACTCAAAAAAGATTTGATCAAGTACATTTGGTAATATTTTGGAGACAACTATACCAACGAATAGGTATTTTGTTGTATTTCTAGGTTTTTAAATTAGTATGTTTATGTTATACTTCAATATTCGAATGTAATAGCCTTGTTATTGTTATGTCGTCTCCCATTTAATATGTCCAAATTTAATAAATAAACTATTCTCTTTGAGTTCCATTTTTCATTTGCAAGTTTTTAATATTTTTTGGTTGTATTTGAATTATCTAGAATTAATTTCCTTTGTAATTATTTTAACTATTATAAACAATACTATATTACAAAAAAGTCACATATCAATAATTTATGTGCACGCGACCCACCAATATAACCCTCAAGAGTCAAGCTATTGAAGTGCTTAGCTCTTGGAGTTGCTTTATACATGTGGGCCCAACCTAAAAGCCTTTGCAAGCACTAAGTACATTGGAGTGTTTAGCTCCTTGGGTGCTTTTACTTCGCTCTTTACACGTAAGGCACACACTCTCTCTCCTCTTAAGCACCCACCCCCATTGAATATAACCTTAAACCACATCATATACATGTTTTATTTAGTGAGTACCCAAAAGATAAACGGATACGGGTGGTGGTGGAATATACCTTTTCCCATTACTCATCTCAGGTTTAATTTTTTGCCATGAACATGCCCATGGATGTAAAAATTAGAATATACCGGCCACTATTCAGGTAACCACCGACAGGTAGATGGGTAAGTCGGTAAAATTGTTGTCCCTAGACCAATACCCTAGAAAGCAACAACCAGTTGCCAAGTTGAATGGTGACAGGGGTGACAAACCCTTGCCCCTAGGGGTGAAAACGACCCGAGTTCGAGCGAGCTAGCTCTGGCTAGACTCGAGCTCATTCAGCCTGGAGAGTCGACTCGACTTGGCTCGGTTAGCTCATTGAGCTGAACAACCAGCTTGAACTCGGCTTGGCTCAGCTCGTGAGTTGAACCAGCTCGGTTGTTTTCAGTTTGAACTCGGCTCGTTGGGAATTACATAATTTGTTACCTAGCTAGCAAATAAACATGCAATAAAACATAAGAGATGACCTAATTTAGTTACAAACTACCACATGTCCACATTAACATTACTTGATACTTACTTGATACTTTGATAGGCATTTAAGTACACATTGTTACAACCACAACTAAGTATTTTTGTTGACATTTAGGACAATTGAATTTGCAAAATGTACAGCACAGCTATCACTATTGTAGTCATCAATTAGCTTCTCAACATCCTTCCAAAGTAGGCCTTCCGCAAGAACCCTATCCTTAGTAAAACTCACCAAGAGTATTGTTAGCAAATTCACAAACAAAAAATGCATGAATTGAAAAGACTAATGCCTTTGGGAACAATCATCACAAGTCAATGAGAAATATTCAACAAAAAGAGTAATAAACTTACACTTACTAGTTGCTTCCCACTATGCTATCAACTAAAGAAATGCTTTCAACATCCTCCTCATTGCCTTCTTCCTGTAAATGAGCAAAACAGAAAAAATATACTTGAGTTAATAACACAAATATCAAAGTCCAAAGCAAAAAAAAAATAGGAAAACTACATACCAAGGGACTCTTCATGTTACGATAAGCACCCCTTATCCAACTAGATGTGCATACCAATGCTTGAACCATAGAAAACTCTAAAGAACTCCCATAATCATCTAATACTCTACCTCCAGCACTAAAAGCACACTCAAAAGATACAGTACTAACCAGTATAGTCAAGATATTTTTTGTCATCTTTGACACTATCGGGTATCTCAATGAATTCACTTTCCACCACTCAAGTACATTAAATGATGTCTCACCACAGTCCGCATTGTGATAATCTAAATAGATAATCAAATCTGACTTAGATGGTTGTGCATCGGTAGTAGCTCACAAGAAACTTTGAAATTGACTTGAAATTGAGGCAACTGTGCTATCCAAATCTACAACTGAAGAGATGGATATAAAACTGTCCTTATTGATGACCCTATTGTGGCAATGCTCCATCTCATACATATTATACACCTCATCCAACTCAGAACGAATCAAAGAGACCATACTGTCAACATTTGAGGGTTCATATATCTTTCCAAAATACCATTGAATGAACTTCATTTTATAACTTGGATTAAGAATTGCGGCAATAGCTAAAAGAGTGATGCATTGGCTCAAGTACTTATCAAACTTTTCCAACATTGCTTGTTCCATCAACTTCAAGTATTAATCATTAGATTGAAAAACATCATCCAAAGCAACCTTAACATCAACAATGTAAGGGAAGAATAGATTTGCAGTGGTATGTGGAACCTGAAAAGGCAGAGGTCGCTATGTCTAATACTTTCAGCACCTGTCTTACTCTATCATTTATCACCCATTCTTCATTCCAAGGCTCTCATTTGTAATTTGCCTCTACATCAGCATAATGGGTGAATGCAATCTTAAAATCAAAAGCACAATTTAATCAAGCATCTTATATGTAGAACCCCACCTAGTTGACACATCAAGAACCAACCCTCTTTTTGTTGGCAATGCAAGAGACTTACAAATCTTATAGAACTTAGTTAAGAGAGTTGGAGACTTCTTAAGGTACTTGACAGTTTCCCAAACCTTGTTTATCAAAGATTCTAATGGTTTCATGCCATCATTCACTAACAAGTTGAGTATGTGTGCACAACACCAAATGTGGAAATATCTACCATTAAAATGAAGCGAGCCTCTATATATGAACTTAGACATTAAATGCCTTGCAGCAACATCATTTGAGGATGCATTGTCAAGAGTAACTGTAGCAAATTTATCTTCTACTTTCCAATCAGCAATGTAATTAAACATGACTTGAGAAATTACAATCCCGCTATGTGGAGGCTCTAACTCAGCAAAGCTAATCACACGACTTTGCATCACCCAATTGGCATCTAATAATGAGCTACCAAGCTCAGGTAGCAAAGGGTTTGGTTAGATGTCCACAAATCACAAGTCAAACTAATTTTGCTAACATTTTTAAAACAGTTCTTCAAGATCTCTTTCTTTGTTTGGAAAACCTTCGTGCACTCCTTTATAATAGTCTTTCTACCAATACTTTCATAATGTGGATTAAGAGATCTCAATAGCACATTAAACCAAACATGCTCCACCATTCTAAATGGATACTCATGCACAATAATCATCCTAACAATGATATCACAAATTTTGTCATGCTCATACATGCCACTGATGCCAGGATTGACAATTATAGGACATTGTGCATCACCTGATTCAGCCCCAAAAAGTAGAGTGACAGTTGCTTCTTTTTCTTTGCTTCATTGTTCTTCAAAATATAGCAACGTTCTACGTGCCCTTTCAATGTCGTCATAGTTCCCCCTAGATGGTATATATAAAGCTTCTGACAATGCTTGCACTTTGCCTTTGTTTCCGTCTCACCTTTCTTTTTCTTGAAGGGTACTTGAATAACTTCAAAACCTTCCAAACATTTGAATGTTTTCTTTTGTTGAACTTTGGAGGAGCTTTACTACCGGCAACCTCCTCATCTTCTATTTTCTTCCCTTTACTTGGTGAGTCAAAAGCAAGATCTGCATCTTCACTACCACTTGATGAGTTCATAGAGTTTTCTTTCAACATCTACAAATTGAAACAAGAAAAGGTCAACTTCGGCATGTATTGAATGATGGTAGACAACTTCTCTATCATTGACTAGTAGACAACTTGAGCTCTAAATAACAAAACAGTTCTCAAACTATCAATTATTGATAGCATAACTTCTCTATCATTTACTAAAAAATTGATAATTCCATGTCAAATATCTATCCAGGTAGCAATTGGGTCAACGCTACCTACTAAACTATACACGCGTTACTTACAACTCAGTATAATTGCTGAAAAATCAGCTCATTTGCACTTCGTAGATAGGAAGCATATGAGCAAAAAAAAGAGAAAAAAAACTTCCCAGGCACTATTTAAGAGGCAAAGGCATACACTGGTAAACATGATGCCTAAAGGCAGCAACATTCGCTACAGCAAAGCAACTAGTAAACATGAATTGCACCGCCATGTTATGCCACAGCTAAGATACAACAGACCATACATAGGCATCAGCATTCGGTGCAACGAATCGACTAGTAAACATGAATGCACTGCAATGTTATGCCACAGCTAAGATACAACACAAGCATCAGCATTCGGTGCAGCGAAGCGACTAGTAAACATGAATGCATTGCAATGTTATGCCATAGCTATGATGCAACAAACAACACACAGGCATAATACAATATTTGACAGATTAGGTAGTCATAACAAGTGAATAGAATGCATGACAAACAAAAAACTTACAAAATTAAAAGTATAGCATATCATGTTGATTTCATCAGTGGATTATTGAAGTTGAATTTTGGACTTAACCCGGAAAGACATCTAGTAGACACAAAAACAAAGCAGCAAATTCGAAATCAGACCTCTCATCCCTAACAAACGAAGCAATACAAATACAACACCATAACAGAACCTGGGGGCTGTGGAGGAGGCGCGGGGCGACTGGGGGCGACTGAGGAGGCACGGTGTGACGTCGGGAGGCCGAGGGAGACGGAGGAGGCACGAGGCGAAGCACGGCACGGCGAAGGAGGCGCAACGCAGTGCCAGGCGGCCGGGGGTGACTGAGGAGGCATGGGGCGGCTGAGGGTAACGGAGAAAGTGTGGCGAGGTGGAGGAGGTGTCCAGTTGTCGGGGGCGATGGAGGAGGCATAGGGTAGCGGAGGAGGCGCCGGGCGACCGAGGGCGATGGAGGAGGCGTAAGGCGCGGGGCGGCGGAGGAGGCGCTGGGCGACAAGGGCAACGGAAGAGGCGTTGGGCAGCAGGGGCAATGGAGGAGGCGTTGGGCACCAGGAGCAATGGAAGCACTGGGCAGTGCCCGGCGGCCAGGTGTGAACTACGAAGGAGATGAGAGAACCCTAGATCAAGTATGAATATGAGTGTATCTGTGTATGACTGTATCTGTATTCTGTATGAGGTAATGAGGAGACAAAGGTCAAGTGAGCCACAGAGCCTCTGATTACTTTGTATGCATATATATACCAAGCGAGCTGGGGTCTGGATCGTGTTCGGCACGTTTTTTAACTGAGCTATGAGGATAGCTCGAACTTGACTCGTTTGTTAGCAAGTCGAGCCCGAGCCGAGCCTAAGTAACTTGCGAGCCACAAGCAAAAGTTCTACCCCTACTTGCCCCACCTCTATGTAACAGTCAAAAATTCATGCAAAATTTCGATTAATTCCAAAAAAAAAAAAAAAACTAGGGTTAAAGAAGAGGGAGGAGAGGAAGAAGAGATTACATGGAGGTTTTGGCAATTTCGCATGGTGACTAATATGCTATGAGTTTTTGGTGAGTGTTCTTAATCTTTTTTCACTTATTTTTGTTCCATATATCAAATTAATTTTTGTTGGATAGAAAACTTAAAATTCTCTTAAAAAAATAACCATAGAGGAGAGGAATAGGAGACTATAGAGAGGTTCTGGTGACACATTGACCGATCTACTACAAGTTTCATAATTCAAGTTTTCGATTAGAATTCATGATCTTTGCCCTATTTTTTTTTTAGTAAATTAGATTAATTATTGTAAGATAGAAAACTTAAATTTCTATACAACAATTAAAGCAAATAGAATATAGTTGATAGTTTGTATTTAGTTTTGTATGTTTCCCTTGATTTTTTTGTTCCATCGATTAGATTTTTTTTTTGTGAGATAAAAAACTTAAATTCTGTAAAGCAATTAACGCTATTGAACAGAATGTAGTGGATAGATTCTATGTGGTTTCATATGTTTGTGCATAGTTGTTTCGAATGCTAAATAATTTCTACATATTGTCAGTTTTTTTTATTATGTAGGAAACGTCCGAATTCAAGACTATGTATATTTATTATGATAAAGGTGCAGTCTATGATGCCCAAATGGGGTTGATTTGAGTAGATGTCAGTAATATGAGTGGTGAAATAGCATATCTCAAATCCTAGTCATTCGTGTGGGATCAAGGATGCTGACTAGAGGGGGTGAATAGGAGGCTTATCAACAATCTAACAACTAGTTGCAATCAATCAATATGAAAATACAATTCAACTTATAACTATAGTAATGTAAACAATTTTTTCAAGGTGATTATGAAACCAATGCAACAATGGTAAATTTAGCAATTTGTGTCAAAATGAATACAAGATATATAAAAGAGAGACAATTGACACAATGATTTTTACCGAGGTCTCGGAAACTCACCCGAGCTCCCTTACTCCTCGTTAAAGCGCTCACACGTGAGCTTCGCTTCTATATCCACGAAGGATATTTCATTAGGGTTGCTCCTTCTCCACACCCGATAGGCAAGCACCAAATCATTCACAAGCTTTTGCTGGCCTCTCCGAAAAACTTCAATGGAGAGCTTGCGACTCTCCTTCGACACCGTCTAGGCGAAAGCGATCGCTAAGAGTAACAAGTCGGATGCTCTTTCACTTAAACGAATCACGTGCTAGAAACTCAATGATGCAAATGAGATGCTTAACACTCTAGCACTAACTTGCAAATGGAGATGAAGTGCACTCAACACTCACAATCTCTTTCAAATGCTCTCTCTCAAATCCACTAAGGATTTTGGCTCAAATTCTAGAGCCTCTAGATGCAAAATCTCCTATGCAATGTCTTGGCTAGCTTTTCAACAGAAATATTAACTTCTTGAGCCACCCCAAATGTGTAGGATCAAAGATGTCAATTAGAGGGGGGGTGAATAGGAGGCTTTTAAAAACTTCAATTTAAAACAAATTCTAACAAATAAAGAATTCAAGAACAAATAACAAATATATTAGAAAGAGGAGAATACAAACACAGCGATTTTTACTGAGGTCTCAGAGACTCGCCCAGTCTCCACTAATCCTCGTTGAAGCACCCAAGTGAATGAGTCTTGCTTCAATATCCACGAAGGATATTTCTCACTAATGGTTGCTCCTTGTCCACTCCGGAAAGGTGAGCACCGATGCCTTATACAAATGCGCCGAGTCTCTCCGACAATCTCCGAACTGGAGAGATCAACGGCCACGCCACCAAAACGTCCAGGTGAGGGCGCTCACCAAGAGTAATAGGCAGCAAGGTCTTCTCTAGACCTCCATACAATCACCGAGAAACTCTAGGTATGCAAAATGAAATGAACGAAAGCACTTGGTGGATCTGAAAATTCTCGACTTGATCAACAGATCAAGATTTTCAACTAGAAAACAAATGCTCAAGTGTATAAGAGAGGAGAGGGCTGCTTGTTGTGTAAAATACAAGCTCAAAGCCTCTATTTATAGTCTCAAGTCTCAAAAGAGACGTTGGAGCTCGAGCTGAAAATCAGCAACTCAAACTGACAGTCAGTTTACCATACTGACAGTCAGTTACATACACAACGGCCGACAAAATTTACGGATAAAAATTAGCTAGCCGTTTGTGGTCGAATAAGGAAACTGAAACCCCAAACTGATAATCAGTTATGCAAACTGCAGTCAGTTCGACCAAAACATAGATCAGTTCAAATAGAAACTCAAACAAACTCAACTGAGGTCGAAACGCAAACTGACAGTCAGCATGGGCATACTGACAATCAGTTTAGTACAAAAAATTTCAGCTCAAAAAACAATATTACCTTAGATTTTTTGCATCTCTCGATTTTTTCTTTATCTTTGAGCTTTGCGACTTGTGCTTGATCCATTCTACGTCGGGTTTATCTTGATCATCTTGCATTTCTTCCCAACATAACTCTGTATCAAAATATCTCAGAAGCACAGTCAGTCTAAAACACTTTATTTTCATTATCATCAAAATTAGGGTTAGGCATAAAGGCCTATATGCAACAAAATAAAGGCAAACACAAGATATATATAGTCCTCAAAGAAAACTAGCCGTTTTCCACGAACAGGTGAAATTTTGTACAGACCGGGCACTTTCGGCCAGTACAACAAATTTCGACCGTTGCAAACTGTTAGCTACTGTTGGGGAATTTTTTTGTAAAGGCCAGACTTTTGCCAGACAATGTCCAGCCATGTCGGACAAAAGCCCCCGGACATATATATCTGTCTCTATTTCACTCTCAGCTTAAACAAATTGTACTGTCCGGACAATGTTCGGCCATATCGGACAAAGTCCGGCCCATCCCGGACAAAAGCCCCAGAACGGATGAAAACATCTCTAGTTTCATTTTGCACAAGGCTGAAAAAATTTGTACAGGCCGGACAAAGTCTGGTCAATGCACATTGACAATAAAATAAGCACAACTTTTGATCTAGAGATTTGATTGAGGTGATTTTTGGTTTGTTGGAAAGATAACTCAAAGGGCTACACTTTTGTCAACAGGAGCAAGACCTAGAAAGGCCTAGATATTTTTAGGAAATTCAAAAACCTTCCTGTTGCCAAAATGTCCAATACAAATTAATGTCATTTCTAAATGCAATTTGTCTGTTTTCTCGCGGATATGCTTGCTGACACTTAGCAACGACTACGACCACACAGGTCGAACATCTGGTCAAAAACAGGTGGTCGAGTGGATTTGGTCGAGCGTACGCAAGCGAGCCGAAGACTGGTACGACCAGCTCGAACTCCTACGACCACGACCAAACCCTAAACAGAAAAACCGCCAAACGGGCGACACGACCACGACCATGCTCCAAACAAGGATACAGTCAGAATGTGCAAATACGATCACGACCAGCTCTAGAATATAAAACAAATTAAATAGCTGGCGATCAAGACTAAGTGCAGTTTTCAAAGCATTTTCTCTAATGCACCACAAACTACACTTAGACTCTCTAGTAATGCAAGAGGCGATAAAACACTAGTGTAAGATGATATGAATGCATTTGATCTTCCGCACTAGATAGATTCAAGCTACTAGTTTTTGACCCCTCTTAATAGTACGGTCAAACCAGCAAAAGAAATCTTATCAACCCGGTCTATCTCCAAAACACCGAGACCAGTAAAATCCTAAGCAAACAATTCTTAATTTTGGATTTTACCTTCGGTGAAGCTCGATCCCTCGAAGCTTGTCCTCGCAAAGCTCGACCTTGCTAAGCTTGACCTCACTCGGGATGACTCATATCGGCATCATCCTCTTCACACCCTTGCTTGCTTTCATCTCGCAATCCGCCTTGAGACTACAACATAAACACTCAATGCACAATGTTAGTCTCATATATAGGTCGTCATTAATCACCACCAGAGAAATTACTCCACACAGGAGTTAACTCAACAATTTCTCTTCTTGGTGTTTAATGACTGAACCAATCTCAATAAGCAACAAATGAGTAAGAGATGAAATACATAATCATATAGAATCGTATATGATAAAGACATACACACACGATCTGTATTATACATGTCATGATGGCAATCAGATCAGATGACTAATATAATGAGCTCCCCCTCAGCATATGCATCGATGTTAAAACCTCAATAAGGAGCCATCAAACTTCAGGATTTATCTCATGACATTCCAATTTACACTTAGCACAAGATTGATGCAACCACCGAGCTCCCCCTCTACATATGCATCAATATTAAACCCACAGCTAAGGAAACATCCATTTCAGGATTTATCAGTAATCAATTTAATTTACTTGTGCTAAATCAGGATTTATCTAAATTGTCATTTAATCATCAAATCTGACATTTTCCAGATTAACTTTAATCATCAACTTATCCAAATTGTTATTAATCACCAAAACCTAGATACCTAGATCAACCTAGATCCAACAATTCGAACAAATGTGTTTGTGGGTCATTAGCCTATTTACAGGGACTGTTGGGGTACCATATTGTTAGAAAGAAGGTTTGATGTCAGAGCCATATGGGTGCTTTGGAAATTTATGTGTGAACAAACATGGTCGTACTACATGTCAAAATTGATAGACTCAAAGAATCCTATTAACGTAATGTTGATGTATGCTAAATTATATAGTTTTCCCTCCCCTCGGATAGCTATCTCATTTAGAACAAATGTTGCAACGTGTGAGTTTAGGTTCACCTGTAGCGACATGTATTAGTTGGAGGAACAATTTGGTGATGGGCATGTGACAAATGCGGATGAGACTTCCAATGAGAATAAGGTCGATGATTCACATGACTTGGAGGAGAGCAATAATGGACATGAAAGAATGGGTAAACTATAAGAATGACACGACAAAAGCCGATTCTATGAAGTTGTCATAAGTTACCAATAAAAGTCTTTGTGGGCTTTCAATGAAAATAGTGTGCAGCTCAGACATATTTTCATGAACAAAGAAGGTTTGAAAAAAATAGTAACTAAACAAGTCATGTCACTGAACAGATAGTACACAGTAGTGAAATCTAGTAAATATTTATATGAGGTGCATTGCTTATCAAAAGAATACCTGTGGTGCATGCATGCTTACAACCCAAACGGTGAAGATTACTTTATTGTCTATAGGATACATGATCATTCATGTATGTTAATATCATCTTTGAGTGAGCACAAAAATCTGTCATACGTATTTGTTGACAGTGTTATATGTTGCAATCTGATGTTTGGGTGAGCACATATTTATCACCTATATGTGTTGGCAGTATTATATACTCCAATTTGATGGCAGTTTTGCGATGATGCAAAAAAAATCATCACCCAGATTGACGATATGTATAGATACAAATCAAGTATATCAAGGCATAGAGGGCTAAGTACAATATTTTGGAATCATGGTTTGGGACACTCAAGAAGTCTTACAATTACGTCTCAAGATTGCCTAACGTTATCAAGCAGGTTAATCTTGGGACCGTCGTGGAAATTGCTTATGAAGAGGTGGATGGTGTTGAGACACATTGTGTCCTTCATTATGCTTTTTAGGCATTCGAGTGATGCATCAATTCTTGTGAGGCTCTATCTATAAGGTCTTTATGAGCCTCTATCTGTAATATCCACTATTACTCTAATAATATGGTGTAATATCTACTATTATTTTCTATGTTGTGGTTATTTAAAATAGAACTAGAGAAAAAATGTCAATGGGACAAACTCATTGATAGAACTTACATGTAATTTATCAATCGAGATTGTTATTCAAACTGGTGATTAGAATGAATTTTTTTCAAACTATCAACATAGTCTTATTGTCATTCAACTTAGCGACTATATCAATAGAAAAACTCCAATTGTTAGATTGAATGGTGATTGAGCTAAAAAAGATTTCAGTCACCATTCAAATTTACGACTGAAGGCTAATTTTATAAAAACTTTTTGCAATCGATTATTTCTGCAATCTTTCTTGCGTACGCAGATAAGATATGTGAAGTCATTTCAATGTGAACATACGTAGAACAAAGCTGCAATCAGCTACTAATCCAGCCATGATATTTAATTAGGAAACCCTTTTTGCTAAGAGACGCGGAAAAAATGCAATGCATGCAAAAGCGCCTTTTTTTTTCTTACCTGCTGGATTTTCTGCAGGCCTGTAAAGGGTTTAATTTATGGGCAACCAAAAGTTAGCAAGATTTTTGTTTTTTCAAGACACATGTACCCAGCTCCTATTAACTAGAGGTATTACATATTTTTTTTTGTCGTCTGAACAAAAGAATTAAAAAGGCACAAAAAATTTTTATGACAGCTGTCATTTTCCTTTAGGACAGCTTTAGATTTGCTGTAAGCCTATCTCTAGTGTATTGATGTTTTGCGAAGCGGTTCAATGAAATATTCTAGTATATTTTGTACTATGTATGTAAAACACCACTCAAAACACCTCATACTCTAATGCACCGGAGCTTCGAGGTGCTTGGTACAGGTCCACGAGTAAATTAAATTTAGGTGATTTTAGTAAAACATCAATAACTTTTAATTTAAAAATCGAATATACGCGATGTTTGATCTCTATATGAAAATAATTTAAAAATCTACAACTTTCTCAATATAATCAACATCTAATTTGAATTAGATTAATCATAAATTAAGAAATAAATATTATATACAATTTAATCGCAATAGTCCGAGAAAAAAAGACAACGAGCCCACATATAGAGCTAAATTTGCGGCGCCTGTTGAGGCGTATTCTCTCTCTTTTTGACAAAAGAAAATAATTGTTTAATCGCGGGACTCACATGTGGAAGTGGCGGCGTCGAAGACAGCCAAAAAGCCAAAGGGAAAAGGCTATCCATGGTAGGCTACTCTACGTTAATTAGATGGTCAGTGGAGATGTTATCATCAAATTAAGCACTTTTTTCTTGGTTGTACTATTTCTTGCACTATGCAAAATATCTGCACGATGCTTTTTACATGATTTGATGTTATGATTTAAATTGCAGTGAAAAAGATCGAACTACATGATTTTTTTAATATTTATTTTTTTGAGTAAACTGCACCGAAAGACCTCAAAATTGTTTGATATATGTGTTCATCGATTAGTTAAATGAACAAAAAAAACTATATAGTAGGTTAAACAATTGTTTCTTACCACTTAAGCTAAGCATGCTTCTTGCCCATACAAATCTAATGCTATACTACTAATACATGTTAGGGAGAGAAAAGATTCATAGATGCTATAGTTACCTTATATAGTATATACATGTGTAGACCATAAACACTCCAAATCAACTATTTGTGATGAAAAAATATGAGAGATTATTAGTATTTTGAATCATATTTTAATCTCAATTGTCCGATATGTCATCTGATAGCTCAAATTTGATGTGGTTGCCCCAGTGGGAACCGCAACCGATCCCAGGGTGGATCGAAACCTTTGTTGGGTTCTTTGCTCGTAAAGCAAAATAAAGCATCACTTGTAATGCTGTATTTATTACTCTAATGGTGCAAAGCACTGCCAAATTGATCTGCACCGAGGAAGTGAGGACGGTCAAAAGTCATAAAAAATCACACGCCGAAAAATTAAAAAGAAAACAAAGTTTGTAGCTGGCCAGGACCTGTGCACAATCTTTAAACGGCACCACACTGCGCAGGCTAAGCAAAGAGTACGACCATGCATGGTCCTCCGAGCTGCTTTCTTTCTATGGGCTCCTTGTTAAGTAGACGACTAGTACCCCTCACCATCTTGCTTTTGTTCCAGAGAGTGTGTGGGATTTCAATCTCCTACTTTCACCAATACAAGGTGCTACCGTGCCATATATTCTCTCTCAATTGTTCAATCGAAAAGCAACGTTCAAAATCTCCTCCAAACACCATAGACACTATAGCAAACCATCAATTATAATATTGTAGAACCGGCTCTGCGGCAGCCCTCTAGAACGTCACATCACTATTTACATGGTTGGGAGACAGAAAAATATGAGACTGTAGTACTTATCTTTAATTTACAATATAATCTATCTACTTCTCACACAGAAATATTAGAGTATTGTGAGACTCACACAATTGTTTGACTGAAAAACAATACTCTAAGTTTTCTTTGAATATTATAGGATATTGTAGTAATCTCAGATATCATAGAACTGACACTGTAGTTATCCATCTAAAATATCAAATTATTGATTAGATGGTTGGGAGAGAGCAAAAGGCGGCATTGTATGTTCGTGGTACCATGTATTTTGTTTAAAAAGGTATCTCTTTCTCATAGAGAAATGTCTATTATGATTATCCGATTAGAAAATAATGTTTTAAATCTTTTAGGTTACTATATGATACTGTATCATAATACTACAACAATCTCAAATATCGTAGAACTAACACTATAATAATTGTCGAGTCTCAAATTATTGATTGGACGGGCTAGAGAAACAGAGTACATGGTACCATAGTTTTTGTTTGACAAAGGCAGGGCATCTGCCTCCCACAGAGTAGAGAAGCCTCTTTGCATGTGACTGTGACGGAAAGAGTCGGCTTACATTTGGCTTTTGATAAAGGTTGGTGCGTAAACTATTCACTACTGTGAGGGGATTCCTCCAAATGCAACAAGTAGAACAGGGTATAATAGCTTGGATGCCATTAAAAAGCATGCATCTATGGAAAGAAAAAAGCATGTATATGGTCACAGCATGTGTAGGGCGCCTTTTTTATCAACGGTTAAACCAAGCAGAAACCTTAGCAACGAAGGTTTCTTCCCAACACAAATTATTATTAGATGTATGAGGTTGCTTCAGTAAACATGCATGGCACACTTGCTAATTATTTGTGTTTCGAGAAAGGGGGAAGAAAAGATTGAATATTTGAACAATTAATGAAGACAAAAATCAATATAAAAAAACTTCCTACTAAAAGGAGTACAGGGTCTTTTGGGTTTGTTTGATCTCAAAGGAAGAATTCAAATCCTGAGATTCGGTATAAGAAAAATTAAGTTGTGAGTGTTTTGAATTTGACCTGAACTGTTTGTTATTTACAATTTCGATAGACTATAGACGAATACAAAAATTTTGTATTGAATTTGTATTTTCATACATACGAAACATGTGACAAATCAAAACTATTCGAATCTCATTACAATAATACTAGCTCATAAACTTTCACGTCTCAATCAAATAGTAAATTAGAAAGTGCTTGAAAATGGGTGCACAACCGCACATAGGAAAGAACAACCCACAGACAACTCTAAGTATCAACCCTAGGCTCAAATTTTTCCAAAAATTTTGCAAGCATACATAAACAAACTGATCGACTAAATACCTTACCACAGGAAGCAGGTTTAAAGAGAGTCATTCTGATACGATAATCTGTCCGAAAACACTCGATCAAAGGGTCAAATATTAATTAGGCTCATATATTGGGAGACGTGAGGACGGTACTGGCCGAAATCTTACATTTCTAACATTTTAACGCCCACTAACATGTCCACTGTTCATTTCCTTGCGCTTTGCTTAAGCCACGTTGCTCTCTTTGTTTTCGCCGTCCGATTGATTTCGTTCCCCGTTTTGATCGCGCCACGTTGCCCGGTTTGCCTGCCGTTGCTGCTTCGCCCACGTCTCAGTTTTTGCTGCTCTGTCCGATGTTCGTGATCTGAGGTTGGGCTTGCTCCGGCTGTCGAGGTAGGTGGCTTGCACGCCTCTTTGCTTTCATTGGTCCGCGTCGCACTATTTTCTGCTGCCGTCTGATGCTTTGCTTTCGCGGCGTCGATTTATTTCTGCATGCTGGTAGGTGAGTTCTCTGTTCGCCCTCGGATTGCGTGTTGTTTGCGTTGAGTTTTTCTCCGCCGTGCTTTGTTTTTCTTGGCTGTCTGTCTTTTGGTTTTCTGTGTTGCTTTTGGCTTCACCCGTCGACCCGTTGGTGGCTGCCGTTGTTTCGTTTTTTTAGTTTCTTGGACACATGAATTGCCAACTGTTGCGCAGGAGTTGCTCACCATCCATCTCATAATTGGGAATTGGGACCATACGTAACATAAGCACCATCACATCACGCATCTATCAACTTTTATGCATGGATGCATGCCACCTTTACTGACTCTAATGGCGTCTCTGTCTCTCCTAATGACTTCTGCTTTGCACACCTATATCATCTTTTGCTAATTACTTTTTGCTTTCTGCCAGCCTTTGTTACTTTCTCCCGCCCCTCCCCTTTCCTTTCCTTGAGGTACGAACCATGGTCCTTACCCGAGATACTGTTCCTTCATTGTTACATCGATATAATTTATATTATTATGACCATAATCCCATAAAAAAACTTTCTTTTCTTTTTCTTAGTGGCGATCCCTATCTAACTTGTAATTTGTGTACTTTTCATGTGATATTGAAACTTCTTGGAAATTTGAAACAGACCCTCTTGGTCACCACCCCTATATAAACCCATGAAATCCCACAGGCCAAACTCCATGTCCAAACATCCAAGTACATGCACACAGCTAGTGCCAAGTACTAACACACACAAGTACTGTTAAGAAAACCTAGATGGCTAGAGCGGAAAAGATGAAGAGCAAGGCTTCTGCATTCCTGAAGCAGCTGTTCTCGACGATCGCGGCGGTCGTGAAGGCGAAGTCGACGGCGGTGCGCGCCAAGACGAGCGCCATGAAGACGCGGCTCCTCGTCTTCGGAATCCTCCGCAACAAGAAGCTCCTCATGAGCGCCATTAACCACAAGATCCACGCCATCATGGGCCAGGACACCGCCAACACCAAGAAGGTCGACCACGACGGCGACCACCACCACGACGTCAAGAAGGCCATCGTGCTCTACAACGCGCCGAGCTTCGCCACGGAGCGCGACGCTGGCGAGGAGGGGGAGGAGGTCGGTGACGACTACCTGACGCACTCGCTGTTCGACATGGAGGATGATGACGACGAGCTGGTGAACGCACCGGGAACGTCGGTGATCGACATCGTGCGCGACGCCAAGGAAGGCGAGGGTGGCGAGTTCAGGCTGGAGGACGAGATCGACCACGTCGCCGACGTGTTCATACGGCGGATCCACAAGCAGCTGAAGCTACAGAAGCTCGAGTCCTTCAAGAGGTTTCGCGAGATGCTTGAGAGAAGTGCTTAATTAAATTATATTACTGCATGGGTGAAGTACCAGTATAAATTAATGTTTGGTTCTAGGCCAAGATTAATTTGGAGCCTAATTCCATGCATGTACTTAGAATAAGTGGCAAGAAAAATACGCTTCTTCAAGTGTAGTAGATGTACTTTAACTTTAGTCATGTTCCTTTGCTTTTTGGGGCGAAATATTGATGTAATGTAGCTTTTGTTACAACAATAAAGCGAATAAAAAAATGTAGATATCAACCGATGGTAGTTTAATTGGAACTTATGGCGTTTCCAATTACTTGACCAACTCTTCTAATATCTGTAAAACAAGGACGTAGATTAGAGGAATATAGGGAAGTTGAATAGATCTGAAGTTCAGTTCTTGCATACAAACTAAATTCTCTCGTACAAGTGGTGCGGGGTCTGAATCCCTAGATTCAAGAGGCTAAATCTACACGGTGGTTTAGATCTAAACCATCTCCTGCAAATGCAGTGCTAAAAAGAATTTTGAGGGTTTTCAATAAAAACAAAATTCCAAAAATTAAAATTTATATTTTGATCTAGATCTCAAAATGGACGGGCGAGATCATACGAAATCGACTAGACAGAGAACCCATGCTTTTACAATTAACATAGTTTTTTTTAAGAAAAAAAAATAAAAATCAAGACGCCGAATTTATGGAACATAGTTTAACTAATCAAATTTCTACTATTGAAAAATTGAGATGATTGGGGAGGAAAACAATACGTACGGTACAGAAGTAAGATCTAGAAATTAACAGCTTGTACATCATCACAAAGCTAGGGTTCTTGCCTGCTTGCTACATGCCTTTGGCGGACCATATTGTGTGTGTGATAAAACAGTTGTACATACAGCACATCCATCGTGTAGAAGCACCGACATGGCCGGCCGTCTCGCATATACCCAAACGCATGACAGCCTTCGCATCGACACAAACACCGACGCATAACGATCGAGCATCAAAACTACAACAGCAAAG
The DNA here is from genome assembly GCA_019359835.1 of Pharus latifolius. NCBI lineage: Eukaryota > Viridiplantae > Streptophyta > Magnoliopsida > Poales > Poaceae > Pharus > Pharus latifolius. The sequence goes on from CM033322.1 coordinate 24,218,592, forward strand.
ATGTTAATTCACCGATATTTCTCAAAAAAAAAAACAATGTTAATTCACCGAGGAATCTCTTCTTTCTCGAAAGGGCTCGAGTGCAGCACCACAACAATTACACGCCAATACTAATACGCCACTTGTTCTGACTGTCAGAAACCCTTTTTTTTTTTAATCTTTTCTACTATCTTTCTGTGTTTGCTTTATGTTTCCGCTTTTTATGGCCTCCCTGCGACTCAGACGATGAGACGAACTTGTTTCTCCGGCGGCTTTTCTCTTCTGACGGCCGGACGATGTCCCGCCGGACATGGCGAGCAGGTCCTTCATGGCTTCCTCCTCCGTTAGCTGGAAGCTGAACCCGCTCTGCTGCCGCCGCCGCGACGGCCTCCGCTGCGCCTCCTTCGCCACAAACTCCTCCACCTTTCTCCTCAGCGCCTCCTCGTCCAACATCAACGCCGCCGCGTCACCCCCACAAACCTCGCCGTCCTCCAGCTTCGTCTGCTCATGATTCTGCACTTCGTCAGTTTCTTTCCGGCCGTCGCCTCTGTTGGCTGATGGCGCCGCCGCCTCGCCCGCACAAAGCTCGCCGTCCTCAAGCTTCATCGGGTCATGATTGTGCGCTTCGTCGGTAGCCTTCCAGTCGTCACGGCTGTCGGCCCGTGGCGCGGCCACCACGACGTCATGATGAGATGGCATCCTCTCCGCCGCCTCCTTCGCAAACTCGTCCACCGTCTCCTCGGCGCCTTGTCGCCCCCACGAACCGTCCTCTTGCTTCATCACCCCGTGGTGGATCCCTACTTCACCAGCGGCCTTCGGGCCGTCGCCGCTATCTGCCAATGGCGCCACCGCCACGACGTTATGAAGCAACGGCATCCTCTCCACGGTCCTCCTCCGCGCCTCCTCGCCCCCGCAAACTCTACCACTGTTCTCTTGCTTCATCGCCTTGTGGTGGATTTCTGCCTCACCGGCGACCTTCGTGCCGTCGCCCCTGTCGGAAAATGGCGCCGCGACCGGACGGCCTCGTTGAAAGGACTCCAGAGCGGAGACGGCGGGGGGGTCCTGGAAGTGGGCCCAAATGATGTTATATGTTAGAAGTTGTTACATTGATTGTACGTATATGCATATATGTGAGCCGCCGGCGAGCAGTGGGATATATATATACCGCCGTGCTTCATCGGAATAGACTGTCTAAGTAAGAGTAGAGTTCGAATACGAGGCGGATGCGTGCAAGTTTTCCGCGCGCAAGCACGTGACTGCATCTATAGGAACGTGGAGATCAAGCTACAACCAACTGACTTGCTTTTTGATGAATACAATCCAAAAAGAGAGAGATTTAGTGGATGGATCCATTTCCATTCTTATTCAAATTCAGGTTTAGATATAAATAGGAAAATTAGCTCGAAGATATTACAAAAATATAATTTTATTATAAGATATGAGATGTGAACTATCACATGTCGATAAAAGCAACTCCAATAGATACCCAAGAGGTGTTTAAGAAGAGAAACAATGTCAACTAGAAAAGATAAAAGAAAAAGAAAGAAGTACCGATGCCTATGAAGACACAGTATTATTTTTTTTAATACTAATTGGACCCAATAACAAAGAAAAAGGAGAGAAAAGGTGCTTATATTTCTTGTGAGCTCTACTAAACTACCAAATGAGGAGTGTTGTTATTGGACTTAGGATGACTTATTAAGATGCTTGATGATGTGTCATTAACTTTTTTATCTAAACACTCATCTGTGGAGTATAATAGTACTACCAGAATTGTTCTAAAATATCAATATTATATGACTAAATCTAAAATTGTTGTAGTTTCATGGCGCAAATTGTCCCAATATAGATTGAACAGTTAGATGGAATGATTTCAATTGGATTCAGTACTACAAAAATACAGTCTACTAATACTATCTTCTAACGATTTTATGCAATCTGGAAAAAAACCGTTAGTATACATGGTGTACAGTGGAGAAAGATATTTGTACTAATGGTTCGATTGTGAGAAACTGTTAGTAAAATCTACACTAGTACAGTTTTGCAGTCTATTAACCCCTATCTTCTAACGGTTATTAGTGATTTAGAAGAAAACCGTTAGAAAAGGTGCTTCGCAATCGTGAAAGGCATGTGGTAGGTATTTTTACTATCGGTTTCTATGAAATTTATCATTAGAAGAAGTTATGCGGGTTTTTCTAACAATACAGAATATATATACCGTTAGAAGAGGTACACAAGTACTAACGGTAGTATTTTGCTTACTGTTAGAAGAAGCCGAATGATTTACTCTAGTGGTGCTGAACATATTTACCGTTGAAAGAGATACAGAAGTACTGACGGTAGTCTGTTGGGTACCGTTAGAACCGTTCGACTTCTACAAATAGTTTTATTCTAGCGGTACTGCATATTTCCACCGTTAGAAGAGATCCCGAATTACTAACGGTAGTCTGTTGTGTACCGTTAGAACTGTTCGACCTCTACAAATACCCGGGTATGTCTCTTCCATTCGAACAGTTTCTCGTGCGCGACTAGCCCTAATCCGTAACCTGGACGGCCGCCACACCTCCACCGACGACCGCCACACCTCTGCACCTCCATTGATGGCCACTTGTTTCTCAGGTGAATCAAGTCCAAGATGGATTGTAGCCTCAACATTTTTTATTAAATTTCGGCATTGCAAAAAAGGCAAGTAAAATTTCGACAATATTGTTAGATTATTCTAAACCTATGATGGCAATTATCGTGCATTTTTTTATCTTTCATTTTGATGTGTCTTCTTTTCAATATGATTATGTACGGTGTCTTGTTCCTGTTTTTTTACTAAAACAACTAAATAATATCATTGTGGGACAGATAATGTTCAATTGTTTGAAATTCAAATAAAAAAATGATCAAGATATTTAGTGATTAATCGCACAGTCGTTCATCTCTTGATCATGAAAATGAAATTGAAAGATAATGAAATTGAAATTCAAAGATCATGAAATTGAAATTGAAAAATATTTGTAATTGAAAAATATTTGTAATTGAAATTGAAATTGAAATTGAAGTTGAAATTGAAAGATTTTTAAATTGAACTTGAAATATGCAGTTTGCAAGTATCATGAAATACACAAATATCTCATGATCAAAATTGAAAGACCATGAAATTGAAATTGAAATTGAAATTGAAAGATCATTGATCAAGATATTTACAAATATCATGAGATACACAAATATCTTGATCTCTCAGTAGGTTGCTCAATGCCAATAACATAGTCAAATGCCAACTAGCTTGCCCAATGATCAAGATATTTTAAAAGTTCATTAAATAACTAATGTATATTGGGAATGTAATTTCTTCTGATGAAATAAAGTAGAAATTTAATATCTTGATCTCTCAATTGCAAGTTGATGTTACTATGACAAAACACAACCTAACCTTCAATTAATAGTCCTTCTCAGATAGGGAGCCATTTAGAAAGCAGTAAACAATCTTAATTTGCTCTAAAATGCCTATTTATGATCTGTATAGGTCCTTGGATGATGTACATGAAGGGCAACGTATTTCACGGTTCTTCATCGCAGTACGCTGCCTATGTTTGGTTTGTTGGTGAAAGAAAGGGTGAAGATCACCGTCAAGAGCTGGAAGGACGAGAAGGGCGAGATCCTAGTGTCGAGGAGATCCTCAAGCCCAGCGTGTTTCTCAAATCAGGACCTATAGAAAACATCTTACATTTGTATCGGTGATTTCCTCGGCTCACACTCAACTCAACTCTGAGTTGAGTCAGAGTCCGAGGAAATCACCAATGCAAATATAACTCAACGCCAGTTCTAGCTCCTTGGGCATCTTTGAACTGAACTTTTATGGTTAAGTCAAATGTGGTTCATACATTTGATGTTTCAAATGAATGGATTTGTGATGTATTAGGTCTAACTTATAGTCGGTAGTTACATTGTCGCAACTTGCAAAGGTTCTCTTTTATGTACAATGTATGGGCCACTGGGTCCTCGTCATGATCTGTTGTTTCAAATGTGACTTTTGTAATATACATCGAATGTGTGAATTGGTGTATTTGCATATTATTGCTGTATATTTGTGTATTTGTATTGCTATTTGGGACATGAACTTGAATGTGTACATGGGTGTATTTGTGTATTTAATTGTATTGGTGGGTAGGTGTGTATTTGTATTGCTGTTTCAGACATGCGCTTGAATTTGTGAACTGGTGTGTATGTTTGTAATTATATTGTTGTGTCATGCATGAAACAACTTGCTTTTGTTTAGGCCATGTACTTGTACCTTTTCTAACGGTACATCCACATATTTACCTTTTGAAGAAACATTTGTATTTGCATATGTGCTTAGACATGCACTTGAATTTGCGAACTGGTGTGTATGTTTGTAATTAAATTGTTGTGTCATGCATGAAATAGCTTGCTTTTGTTTAGGCCATGTACTTGTACCTTTTCTAACGGTATATCCACATATTTACCGTTAGAAGAAACATCTGTATTTACATATGTGCTCAGACATGCACTTGAATTTGTGAACTGGTGTGTATGTTTGTAATTATATTGCTGTGTCATGCATGAAACATCTTGCTTTTGTTTAAGCCATGTACTTGTACCTTTTCTAACGGTACATCCACATATTTACTGTTAGAAGAAACATCTGTATTTTCATATGTGCTCAGACATGCACTTGAATTTGTGAACTGGTGTGTATGTTTGTAATTATATTGCTGTGTCATGCATGAAGCAGCATGCTGTTGTTTAGGCCATGTACTTGAACTTGTTCTAACGGTACATCCACATATTTACCGTTAGAAGAAACACTTGTAATTGCATATATGCTTCAGGCATGCACTTCAATTTGTGAACTGGTGTGCACGTGTGTGCTTAGATTGCTGTCTCATGCATGAACCAACTTGCTTTTGTTTTGGCCATGTACTTGTACCTGTTCTAACTGTAAATATGTGTATTTACCGATAGAAGAGGTACATACGGAATTACACGCACATATTCTAACGGTGATTTTATGTATTTACCATTAGAAATTGGTCTAGTATAAGTAAAACCCCATTCGACCATTGTTGAGCTGTTGTTTTGTTCTGTTGCACCTGTCTCCCTCTGTTTGCGATGAGTTCCACGCTCGAAGCTACACTGCTAGAGTGATCAGGGCAAGCTGGAAGGAAGTTAATTGGACCCCTTTCTTTAATGTAAGTTTTTCATCACTTATCTCTCTCTCCCTCTTGATCTCTCTCTCTCTACTTGCAAACTAGCTGTATTGTGTAGTTCCAAGCTTGGGAGCTAGCTAGCTAGCTAGAAATGCCTCATGTTTTAGGAGCTCACTAGCTTGTATTGTGTAGTTAGGTTAATTAGTGTTTCATGAGGCTAGGGTTTCACATATCAGTTGTAAGAGGTTGTGTACATATACATAGCTTAATTGGGCAGGTTTCATGCATGCCTGACTCGTTAAATTTTGTTAATTGTAGATAAACAGGAAATATTGGATTCGTCGTGGTTTTAACGCACAATATACCCGTTGGATATGGCATGGCGAAGATCTTGAGGAAACAAGCACCGCTACCAATCAGTAGGACCCGGATGTGGATTGAAATAATATCAATGATCATCCAAATTTTGATAATGTTCATTCCGATGTGCATGTAGATGATGATGACAATCTAGATGAGATGTTACGTGATATAGAGGAAGATTACAACGAAAACGACTTCTGTGAATTTGAGAAACTGATTGTTGACTCTAAGAAGCCTCTGTTCCCTGGATGTACAAAATTTACAAAGTTGTCTTCTGTGCTGAGATTATATAACTTGAAGGCAAGCAACGGTTGGAGCGGTAAGAGTTTCACGGCACTATTAGATCTTCTAGCGGACATACTTCCAGTGGGAAATGAGTTGCCAAGATCTACTTACCAAGCCAAAAAACTGTTGTGTCCGTTGGGAATGGAAATCGAAAGAATACACGCATGCCCAATTGATTGTGTGTTGTACCGTAACGAGTACTCGAATTTGCATGTTTGTCCAAGATGCGGCACATAGAGGTATACGCGTAGGGACCGGATTGACAGTGAACGTCACGAGGTAAAGAAAGGACCTCTGGCCAAAACTGTGTGGTACTTGCCTGTGATCTCTAGATTGAAATGGTTGTTTACAAATCCGAAAGTCACGAAGTACTTGCGTTGGCATGCTGAAGGCCGAAAACAAGACGAAAAACTGAGACACCCAGCTAATTCTATTCAATGGGGAAACATCAACAGAACATTTGATGAGTTCGGCAGCAAAGTTAGGAATATAAGGTTCGGGCTAAGTACAGATGGTATGAACCCACATGGTAATATGAGTAGTTGGCATAGCACTTGGCCGGTTCTTTTATGCATCTACAATCTTCCTCCTTGGTTATACATGAAGCGCAAGTATATCATGATGTCGTTACTAATCTCAGGACCCAGACAAACCGGAAATAATATTGATGTGTTTCTAGCGCCTTTAATCAAGGACTTACAGAAATTATGGAGAGAGGGGGTGCAGGTGTGGGATGCATACAAGAAAGAGAATTTCATCTTGCGGGTCTTGATATTTTGCACCATAAATGATTTCCCAACCTACGAAAATTTGTCGGGGTATAGTACAAAAGGAGCCAAGGCTTGCTCTATTTACCTAGATGAAATTGAGAGCATGTAGTTGGGAAACTACCAGAAAACAGTGTACATGGGTCACCGCAGGTTTCTTCCAGTGCATCACGCCTATCGTAAGAAGAGGAAATCATTTAACGGGAAGCCTAAGAAGGGATCAGCCTCAGTGTTTCTGACCGGTAAGGAGATTTACTCACGCGTGAAGTACATCAAAACTGAGTTCGGTAAGTGTCGTAAATCTCAAAAAAAATGTTTGGAAGAAGAGATCGATTCTTTGGGATCTACCATACTGGGAGCACTTACAAGTTCGACATTGCATTGATATCATGCATGTAGAGAAAAATGTCTGTGACAGTTAGATTGGTTTGTTGTTGAACATTCTGGGAAAGACAAAAAATGGTGTCAAAGTTCGCCGTGACATGGTGGAAATGGGGATAAGGACTGAACTTGCACCTTTGGAGAAGGGAAAGTGTACATACCTCCCCTCGGCCTGCTATACTTTGTCCAAAAATGAAAAAATAGAACTCTGTCGATGCCTGCACGGTGTTAAAGTTCCATGTGGGTATTCCGCGAACTTGAAAAAACTTGTTTCCATTAAAGACCTGAAACTGATTAGCACGAAGTCCCACGACTAACATGTGCTGATGTCACTAATGCTTCCCATTGCTATCAAAGGTATTCTCCCAGTTAAAGTCAGAGAGACAATCACAAAGCTATGTTATTTCTTCAACGCAATATCTTGCAAGGTAAGTACGTGCACTTCTACTATAAGTTAATTAGCTCCATTTGTGGAGCTTAATTAGAAGATTTTTCTGATATGAATATTTGGCGCCGCTATGTTCTCGCAGGTAATTGATTCGGATGGACTAGACACTTTGCAACGCGACGTGGTTACAACTCTTTGTCAGCTCGAGATGTACTTTGTCAGCTCGAGATGTACTTCCCTCCATCCTTTTTTGATGTTATGGTCCATTTGATTGTTCACCTTATTAGAGAAATTAAGTTTTGTGGACCCGTGTGTCTGCGCTATATGTATCTAATTGAGAGATTTATGGTTCTATTGAAGGGATACGTAAGGACTCGTCGTCAACCCGAGGGGAGTATCATCAAAGGTTATGCCACCGAGGAAGTGATTGAATTTTGCACAGATTATATGGCCGGGGTTGACCCAATTGGCGTTCCTATGTCCCGACACGAGGGCAAGCTTCAGGGCATCAAAACGATTGGATTCAAAGCTATTGTCCCCGCCACTGATGTGTATGCGAAATCACATTTTTAGGTCTTACAACACATGACGGAGGTCGAGCCATACATACACAAGTACAAGGCAATGTTACGGTCACAGAATCCTTCGAAGCTAGAGATTTGGGTCACTAGAGAACATAACAGGAAACTGTCATGGTATTGCAAATACCCCGGTAGGTTTTGTGGAGGTTCCAAGCTAATCAAAGACGACGTGAGCTGACCGTGCTACCGGTCCTCTCCCGTCGGGCAAACACAGCAAGTGACACGAGGATTTATACAGGTTCAGGTCTCAGTGGAGACCCTAATTCTGTCGACGTGCTCCCAACAAGGGTTGGCTAGGGGGGCTCTCTCGTGGGGAGAATGCTCCTAAGCACACCTATTCATTTTTGTGTATTGATGCAAAATGGATTGTTCTCTCCTACAATAGTGGGGTACAAAGGCATATATAGGCCCAAAAGATGCAAAAAAACTAGACTATCCCGGTTGCAGCTGTTGGATTGGAGGGCACCAGCGTCCTTTTACCGGCCAAGGAAGCCTGATTCTTGACAAGTGTCATCGCCAATCCCCAAGGCGCTCCTCGCGTGACCCTCACGTGACCCCACCCGGAATGGGGTCACCGGGGCCCTTGCCCCGGGCTAAAGGCGACGCCCGAGTCAAAGGTACCGGGCAAAAGGCGACGCCCGGGACGGGGTCACTGGGGCCCTAGTCCTCAGGCAAAAGGCGGCGCCCGGGACAGGGGTCACCAGGGCCGTTGTCCCCAGGCCAAAGGCGGCACCCAGGACGAGGTCACCGGGGCCCTAGTCCCTAGGCAAAAAGGCAGCGCCCAGGACGGGGATCATCGGGGCCATTGTCACCGGGCCAAAGGCGACGCCCGGACAGGGTCACCGGGGCCCTAGTCCCCGAGCAAAAGGAGGCACCTGGGACGGCGGTCACTGGGGCCGTTATCCCCGGGCCGAAGGCGGTGCCCGGGACGGGGTCACTAGGGCCCTAGTCCCCGGGCCGAAGGCGGCGCCCGAGACGGGGTCACCGGGGCTAATCACATGGTTTGATCGGGCGGAGATTTCCCCCAACAGGAAATTTGTTGGGTGGATCCAAGAAAGAGTCATGCGAGCTGCCAAGGGTTCCATAAGTGAAACTATGACATGGTTGACTAGAGACTCAAATTTACTGTAGGGAATTGGCAGGGGTACGACGTCAACGAGTATTCATTTTACACAAGAGCTCAGGACGACAAAAGCAGTACTCAATGTAGTGGAGTGACACTGTTTGCTATTTCCGAGGATGCCAGGGCAGTAAGGGCACTGAACTCATATTACGGTGTTATTGATGAAATATGGGAGTTCAATTACGGATTATTTAAGATTCCCTTGTTTCGATGCTAATGGGTCGAAATCCATCGAGGTGTTAAAGTTGACAATTACGGGTTTACTCTCGTCGATCTCGATAGAGTCGGACACCAAGACAATTCATTCATACTTGCAAAGCAAGCCACACAGGTACTCCATCGTTGACCTGGCCAATCCAAAGTTGCACGTTGTCCTCCACAGTAAGAGACGTATTGTTGGAGTCGAAGACATTGTCGACGAAGAAGAGTATAACCAGTTCGACGAAATACCTCCGTTTTTAGAGGACATTCAATCTATCTCTATCGAAGATATCGACGAAACAACTTACCTGCGAGATGATCACGAAGAAGGATTATGGGTTGACAACCATTCATGACTATTTTCTAATTGAAGGAAAAATGCCAGGCAAACAGCCCATAAGTTGTGCATCAAGGTGAGAACTTATCATTAATACATCAGGCTATACATTTTTGTTTAGAACTTAATGATAAGCTAGTTCACAGCATTAATATATCTCAATTTTAGTCCACAGCATGAGTTCTAACATGTACAGTACACTTATATTGTAAAAACTTAGTTCTTCCCTTCAAATTTTCTTGCCAAATTCTCATTGCAGCCTTTTGCTTCTTCAACGACCTGAAACATCATTTTACAATGCCTTGCCCACTTCAAAAATGAAGCTTTGGAAAAAATTGACTTTTTCTAACGATATTTTGTGGTCCTACTGTTAGAAAAAGTGCGCAACTCTGAGGAAATTTTCTCAAACTACCATTCGAAAAATGCACATACATGGTCTGACCGTATTATTGGGTTCTACCATTAGAAAAAAAATAATTAGTCTGACGGTATTTCTTGGTTGTACCGTTAGAAAAGGCCCTCACTACTTTATCAAACTTCGCCCGAGAGTTTTCCTCCAGTCAAATCATTCCAACTCATATCCATCACTGGCCGCCACTCTGCTCTACACCGCCTCTCCATCACCACAATTGATCGCCGTAAAATATCCTAGTTCGTCGTTCTTTTTCCAGCATCTTCCTTATTTGATATTTGTGTTTTTTACTCTATTTGTCGCTATTTTTCTCTGCTCATCTTTTGGATTTAAACTAGGGTTTGCTATTGTGTAGGATTTAGTAAACTTCGCAGGCATTGTTGATTTAAACTAGGGTTTACATAATATGTTTCAGTGCTGTAATAAATCTATTTTGAGATTTGAAATTATCTATACAGCAGTATGTGTGATCATTTGTATTGAATTGCCATATACTGTACTTTATATGTTGGAGATGTTCATAAACATTTTTTATCGGTATCTCATGTCTTTACCAATAGAAAAAAGGATATATTCTATCGATAGCTCTTGTGTTTACCGATAGAACAAATTTTTTGAGGCAGTATGTGTGATCATTTGTATCAAATTGCCATATACTTTACTTTATATGTTGGTAGTGCTCAGAAATATCTTCTAACGGTAGTCCATGTACTTACCGATAGAGGAAAGGTTATCTTATGTCGGTAGCTTTGAGTTTACCGATAGAAGATATTTATTTTCTTTTGACCTTTTAGTACTATTTTCTTTTGACCTTCAACAATTTTTGGCCTTTTAACAATTTTAACAACCCTTCAACAATTTTTGGCTTTTTAGTACTATTTTCTTTTGACATCCCTTTAGCAACCCTAATTAGTCTCCAATCCTCAACTGAGTTGTCTAGATGAAAATGCTCAGAAATATGTTCTAACTGTAGTCCATGTTTGTACCGTTAGAAGAAAGCTTATCTGCTATCGGTAGTTGATGTATTTACCGATAGAACAAATGATGAAAATAAGTCCTTTTTCTTTGTAATACTATTTGTTTTTGATGACCTTTTTAGCAATCCTAATTAGATCTAATCCTCAACTAATTAAGTTATAGAGCTCCTCCCTGAAAAATTAATTATCATATATGATGTCTTATGCCTATGACAATGTCTAGATCAAAAGTACACATTTCCTTCTGTTCTCAACTCTAAAATTAAAAGACCAAAATGTTACTCTCGAAAATTTCAAGATCTAAAGTACAGTCAACCCTAAACTTGAGAGACAAAATTGGTGCATACCTTTTTGGCTTTTTGTTTCCATTAAATATTTGATGGTTTGTTGATGGAATTTTAAGGAAAGCCATGTCGTTGTCTTCCTCAGATGATAGTAGTGGTTTGACAAGGGGCAACATAACTGAAGATGCTGGTTCGTCCCAATACAAGAGGATGGGGCGAGACACGATGACATTGGGCCGTTTGGCGAAACGCACCGATCTTTCATGTGAGTTCAACCAATTTGGGAGGCCGATCGGAAAGAATGTTGGGAAGTACGCGGCCTATGTTGGGTTGTTGGCGAAAGAAAGGGTGAAGATCACCATCCAGAGTTAGAAGGATGTGACGGCGGACGAGAGGGATAGGTTGTAGGCGGAAGTGAAGGTAAAATTAATCGAAATCACTGAACTCTTTCGTAATCACATTCGCTTGACTTATCCTAAAGTTTAACTAACTCGTGCTTGTATGCATTGTTTGAAAACAGGCTAAGTAGAACATCCCCAACGATGGACCTAAGACGGCCTGCTGGAAGGACATGAACGGAACATGGAAAACCTTTAAGAGCTAACTCGTCAGTACCTTCCTCGTTGCGGGGAAATCTCCTTGTGAGAAGTACCCCTTCATATCGGAGGAGGTATGGAAGGGATTCACCAAGCAGAAGCGGACCGACGAGTTCAAGGCCCTTAGCGAGAAGAATAAGGCGATCTAGAAGATGAACGACCACCCGCATCGACTCAGATCCCAGGGCTATGCGGGGAAAGAGGAGCAGTGGAGGAAGGAAGACGAGCAAAATTCTCTCGTTGACTCCCCTGAGTTACCGCTCTCCGAGATCTGGGATGCAAGGTGCAAGCAGTGGTAGAGGGGGAGAGGGTCTGTGTCGTCTACCGGGTCTGTGGAGTTCTCAAACCCTAAGGACGCCGAAGTTGTGCAGTGAATGGTAAGTTGGCTAACATCGTAAACTGTGTGCGCACAAGTGTATATATGTTTTTGTCTCACAATGTAGCTTTAAATGTAACAAATCTCTTTTGAGAAGGAGGCAATGCAGGTATTGTTTACCCCGTAGAGGGAGAACGACATCCTCACTCGGGCTCTAGGAAATAAGGAGCATCCTGGGCGGACACAGACCGTGAGAGTCATCGTGTCGTGGAAGGAGAAGGAAGCGGAGCTTTCCGAGAAGATACGGGCTGAGGTGCAGGCTGAGGTCGAGTCCACATTCGCACATATCAGGGAAGATTTTGCATAGCTGAAACATGCATTGATGGCCAAGAGTACAGATCTAGATCCTGAGGGCAACGGTACCCTGCGGGGTCGGATGAGCAGTTGCTCTTCGAAGGTCCTCGCGGATCCAGTGGATCTACTTGAGGTACTGCAAGCCTTCAACTGTGCACTTAAGTTGATGTCACTCCCGTTCTGTTAGAGTTGTTTCGCTAACATGTTTTAATTATTACAAATTTGCAGAAGCCGGAGAACTGTAGCCTAGTGATTCACCTAGGTGACCGGCAGACAGTGGTTGCCCATGGGTTCGTATATCCATCAAGGGAGGATGTCCGAATCCACTGCGTACCTCTGGGGTTGGGGTTCGCAAAGGTACAGGTGGACATGGCCATGCCGGGCTACAACGCTTTTCCAGTTTCAACAGAGGAAATGCAAACACGTGCTGAGGCAGTGGACTCCTATGTATAGTGGCCCAAGAAGTGTGTTGTAATACAGCAAGTAAATCCTACACATTTTAGATTACATCCTACTCAGTACACTTAACTTGCAAAATCTAACATACGTGTTCATTAATTGAAGTGGCCTGTCGGCGTACTACCAAGGGACTACGCCCCTGGCGCAGGGCATGAGGGATCTCCTGCGGACCTCAACACTGTAAAGACGGCCTTGAACCCAGCCAGAGGATCCATGCCTCCCAGCAAAGCCCCTTCACCTTCGAAGAAAGCCGTCAGAACCCCGCCCTTGCCTTCGAAGGTACGCGCTAAATCCTCGGCAAAAGGCAAGGGCAAAGGCAATGTGTCAAAAGGACAACCGGAGAGGTTCAGGAACGGGTTCCCACTCTTGGCGGAGGTAGCTTTGCGCAAATTGGATCGAACAATCAGAGACCTCCACGACTGGTACATACACCGGGCCCAGCGCAACCTGAACTTCTGAGTTCCCTTCAGGCCTGGGCAGTTCCACCGTGAGCTCGGGACCATATCTGTGGCACACGAGGATCTGTTTGACCTCTTCAACTGGCGGGAGCTCGATATATCCATCATACGGACTAGAGTCATGTGAGTTTACTGATCCTATATATTGTTGTAGTTCATTTAAAATGTAGTAACTTTCTGTGCAATACTAATGCCGTCCTTTGCATGCAGATGCATGTACAGGCTAGCATCAGAGGCCGCGTATGACAAAGTGGGTTTTCTCAACCCAGAGAAAATAATCCTCACGATGCTAGAGCAGAACGCAGCACACGCTGAGTAGTACATATCCAGGGTGCTGATGGCGCAGCAGGACAGGGAGTTTATTCTAGTACCGTACCACCAAAGGTTAGTGCATTTCATACTAATTTAACTCAATCTTGTATGTTATGTAAGATCGAGGATGCCGACTAGAGGGGGGTGATTAGGAGGCTTTTAAATTTTCTTCCTCACTAAGCAATTTCAACAAGTTAATTGTTTAAGCTAGATTATACAATGGTGCTTAAAACAATTTAATCAATTAGTTGCATTCAACCATATAAAACATTTAACAATACATGCAACAATAGTGATATAAGCAATTGTATCAAGATGAATATAAAGCAAATAAGTATTACGCAATTGACACAATATTTTTACCGAGGTCTCGGAGACTCGCCCGGTCTTCCCTACTCCTCGTTGAAGCGCTCACTCGGAGCCTCGCTTCTATATCCACAAAGGATATCTCACTAGGGTTGCTCCTTATCCACACCGGATAGGTGAGCACCACATCTTTCACAATCTTTTGCCGCCCTCTCCGACAAACTTCAATTGGAGAGATCTCGGCTCTCCTCCGGCACCGTCTAGGCGAAGGCGATCGCCAAGAGTAACAAGCCGGATGCGCTTTCACTTGAAACAACCATGTGCTAGAAGCTCAATGATGCAAATGAGATACTCAACACTCTAGCACTAGCAATCTAATGGAGATGAAGTGCACTAAACACTCACACAATCTCCCTCAAGCTCTCTCTCAAATCTACTCAAGATTTGGGCTCAATTCTAGCCTTTAAATGCAATAACTCAAATGCAAATCAATTGGCTAGGTTTTCAGCTGAAGAATGAACTCTTTGAGCACCCAAAAATGAAGCCAAACACAAAGTGTATATAGCCTCAACGAAAAACTAGCCGTTTGCAAAAAATCGGGTCAAAAGTTGTACAGGCCGGACATTGTCCAGCCATTTCGGACAATGTCCGATCAGTACAAAAGAAGTGACCGTTACTCACGTGTTTATCGATTGTCAGTAGCCGTTTCAACGAAATTTGTGAAGGCCGGACGGATACTATTTGTCCAGACAAATGAATGTCTCTGTTTACTCTCGGCTCAAACAACCTGTACAGGCCGGACGATGTCTGGCCATTTCGGACAAAGTCCGGCCTTCCCGGACAAAAGCCCCGGACGGATGCATTGGTCTCTGTTTCATTTCTCGGCTCAAAAGATTTGTACAGGCCGGACAATGTCCGGCCACTTCGGACAGATAGCCTTGGACAGATGCATTTGTCCGGCCACTGCACACTGACAGTAAAATAAATATAACTTTTGATCCAGAAATCCGATTGAGGTGATTTTTGGCTTGTTAGAAAGATAACTCAGAGCTCTACAATTTTGTCAACAGAAGTAAGACCTAGAAAGGTCTAGAAACTTATAGAAAACTCAGAAACTTTCCTGCTATCAAAATGTCCAATCCAAAAATCATCTCAAATGCAATTTAGGGTATTTGCACATACAGATTTGCCGTTTTCTCGCGGATGTGCTTGCTGTCACTCAGCAATGACCACGACTACACAGGTCTAACATCCGATCGAAAACAGGTGGTTGATAGGGTTTGGTCAAGCGTACGCAAGCGAGTCGAAAACTGCTACGACCAGTCGAACTCCTACGACCACGCCCAAACCCTAAACATAAAACCGCCAAACAAGCGACACGACCACGACCACGTATCAACACTGATACGATCAGAATATGCAAATACGACCACGACCAGCTCTAGATAAATAAACTAATTCAAATAGCTGGCGATCACGAGTAAGTGCAGTTTTCAAAACATTTACTCTAATGCACATGAACTACACTTATACTCACTAGCAATGCAAGACACTAGTGCAAGATGATATGAATGCATCTGAGCTTCCACACTAGATAGATTCAAGCTACTAGTTTCTGACCCCTCTTAATAGTACGGTCAAACTAGTAAAAAGAAACCTATTAACCTGGTCTGTCTCCAAACATCGAGACCGGTAAAACCCTAAGAAAAAAATCCTTAATCTTGGATTTTACCTTAGGTGGAGTTCGACCTCGTGAAGCTCAACTGCTCGATGCTCGTCATCGCAAAGCTCGATCTCGCTAAGCTTGACCACGCGAAGCTCGACATCTCGACGTCTGTCTTCGCAAAGTTCTTCCTCGCTAAGCTTAACCTTGCTCGGGATGTCTCATATCGTCTTCATCCTCTTCACGTCCTTGCTCACTTTTATCCTACAATCAAACTGAGACTACAATACGTATACTCAATGCACAACATTAATCTCATATATAAGTCGTCATTAATCACCTCCAGAGAAACTACTCCACACAGAAGTTAGCTCAACGGTTTCTCTTTCAAATGACATGACAAACTATATTCAACGAGTAGCAAATGAGTATAAGATAAAATACAATCATATAGATCGTAGATGATAAACACATACGCGCAGAATCTATACTACTCATATCATGATATCAATCAACCTAGATGACCAAAGTGATGAGCTCTCCCTCAACATGTGCATCGATATAAAATTCACAACTGGAGTCATCAGTCTCAAGATTTAACATATTACATTTTGATCAATCAATCAGCATGCACAAGCTTGATGAAACCACGGAGCTCATCCTCTACATATGCATCAATATCAAACTCGTAACCGAGGAAACATCCAATTCAGGGTTTACTAATAATCAATTCAATTCACTTGTGCTAAATCAGGATTTATCTAAGTTGTCATTTAATCAACAAATCTGACATTCTCTAGATTAACTTTGATCATCATGGATTTATCCAAATCGTCATTAATCATCAAAACCTAGATACTTAGATCTACCTAGATCCAACATGTTACACCTGAGATATACTTTAAGCTAGCAGTTCTCTTTTACGTACAATGTAGGGGCCACTAGGTCCTCCTCGTGATCTGTCCGTGGAGGAGTGAGGTGTACTATCTCAATTCGATGCGCGACAGGTTACCGAACGAATATGTGGTCAAGGGGAACATGGACGCGTAAGTAACATATTTGATTTAAATTTTGACCCCACTAGCTAATGATAACACATTAACTGGTAATGCTAACTGAAATGCAGGGCTTTCGAAAATTATGTGTCCACTGGAGGGAGGTATGCCGCACCGCAGGGCTCTCGAATTTCTTGGAAAGAATATGAGGTACTCACGAATCTTTTAGTTTATGCTTAATTAGTTTATGGAAAGAATAGCTAACATGTCTTCGCATATGCAATTATCTCAGTGCTATCAGCAGCCAGACTCGTGGGAATGTGGGTTTTATGTGCTGCAGTACATGTATGACCTAGTCAGGAGAAACTTTGCCCAATTCCCCAGGTAAGTATCTTAGCTAACTCAAATTTGAAAATTGGATGTCACGTTCAAAACTAGGAAGTTAATTACTGAGTATTCACACATCCAAAGACAAATGTCAATCTGTTTAATGTATATATTTGTGAATGTACATTTTTTTGTACCTGTATTGTATTGCGTATGGCTTTTCTAATGGCTAAATAGCAAAGAACGTTAGAAGACAACAACATTTTCTAATGGTTCACAACAGGCTATCCGATAGAAAAAAATACAATCTTCTAACGGTAACTAGTACTACACCATTAGAAAAAATATAGTATTCTCACGGTTGTGTATAAGCATACCGTCAGAAAAACTTACAATGTTCTAACGGTATACTCCGAATTAACCGTTAGAAAATTGTAAGTTTTTCTGACAGTATACTTATACACAATCGTGAGAATACTATATTTTTTTCTAACAGTAAAGTACTAGTTACCATTAGAAAAAATTGATATGCTCTGATGGTGAACTAAAAACTAATCGTTAGAAAATTGTAATATCGTCTAACGGTATTGTGTTTCGAACCGTCAGAAAATATTGAAATGTTCTAACGGATATTGCTAGTTAGCCGTTAGACTAGTTAGATTTTTTACCGGTTATCTTAGAAAAACCATTAGAATATGCCACTTTCTAACAGTTATTTACCGTTAGAAAATATCTTGTCTTGTTCTATCGTGTCTATCTTTAACAGTACAAAAATCGTTAGTAGAAGTGTGTTTTTTACCGTTAGAAGAAAACTTTTTTTACAAGTAGTTTTTGGGTGAAAAAAGATGAGCAGCAATGATGGAATATGATATAGAGCAAGTTAATGTCATGTGGAGTTATTCAATACCATATAGAAAAAGAGAAAATATAGAAGGAGAGAGAGAGAGGGGGGAAGAGAAAGGTTAGGGTGCGGGGAGAGTTTAGTTTCATTTGGTTCTAATTAGCTCCACATGATGCAGAATTAGTTTTACAGTACATCCATTATAATTGTTTGATGTTTTATCATTGATGGACTAGATTAAACTGCACTGAAAATAAAGAGATTATTTTGATCTATTCTAAAATAATAAAGAGGCCAAAATAACATGAACAAAAGTAGAGGGACATCCCCGTCAAAAATCATTACACTTTTATGTCTCTAAGAAAGAATGATTGAACTAAAACGTATTGAGGACAAAAAATAAAAAATACTGTACATGCTTGTGCAAAAACAAATCAACTGCCACAAATCATACAAATATATGTGAATGTCATCACCAGCTATTTAGAGCATTATTTGTTTGTTCTCAATGTGTATCTGATTATATGTTTTATCTACCACAAATACACGAGAGCATCAATATAAATCACGAGAATCTATAAATCAAAATTAAAAAAAGACATAAAAAGAGAATATACATGCTTGACGGCACTAAGCTTCATTAATTGAAGGTTATGGTGGGTGCGCGGGACCTGTTGATGGCTGGTCTTTATCCGAAACATGGAACACCAAATTAATTCCAGTCTTCAACCAGTCGTCACCCTTTAATGGACTCGTTGTCGCTGCGACCATTAAGAAATTAAAGATTTGCATTAAAAACACGAGTATGTACTCAACCATAGGTAATACCAACGCAATTAGTGTTGTATAGTTAAGAGCGACTATTTGTATATATATGTTTGTTTAATTTGGCGAAGAACATGAATGGTGATGTCGTTTTTATAGCTGGTTTTTTATACGTTCCATGTACTTGCATAGTTTGACGTTTTTTTTTCTTGTTGGATTACTTTTCTGATTAAATTTGTTCTAATTCAAATGTAAGAACAAGAATTTTTGACATGGTCCAGTTCTTGGATCGTTTCTACACGATTTGTAGCTGGTCAAGTTTCAAGTTGCACGCAGAATTAAGTCTACTATCGAACTACCTTGGCATTGGAAATGTATGTGTCCTCCGTCGTGTAGTTCAAACACAAGATTTGTTTTTTGAAAAAAATGTGAATGAGGAAATATTTATCGATGAAATATGAAATCGAGCAATATTCATTTTTACTAACATGGGATACACACTCTTATCTCCACGGGATTTATGTCGATTATTTTATTCGAATGAACAAGATGAGCTGATATGTCTTGTAGTTGAAGCCCAATTAATTGGGTTTTAAATCTATTAAATTTCTAAGCACACGTGATGGCATGTTACGGATTTTAGTTCCACACTGTTTCCTGATGTGCTAGGGACCATACCAACTTAAATAGAGAAACTAAATGTGAGAACAAATTTTTTTTATAACCCAATAAAAAAAAATATTCCAAATCTAACCCAAAATTTTTAAAAATTTCAAAACTAACTTTCAGTCGCGAAGAAATCTGGCGACTGACCTTGCGATTGAAAACGTGGCACGACCCAAATACACCGCTGACCCAACTTACGAATGATTAAGTGAAGTAATATTTTAGGCAATGGCAATACTTTTTATAAGTGTTTCCTAGTCTAATTAGTTGTGACACTGGACTCTAACCCCAAAGATCCTGGTTCAAATCCCCCTTGGATAAAAGGTGAGAATTTGTTTTGGTGGCATAATTTTATCGCCCACCATCTTCGCGACTGAAAGTTAATTTTAAAGTTTTGGGTTAGATTTGGATTTTTTTTTATTGGGTTATTCAAAAAAATTCTAAATACGAAGTATTTATATATGGAAGTTCCAAATGCTATGAATACAACAACACGTATACAGTAGTGGCATTTCGCTTGTGACTTATGTGACTTGCAACGCTGTATTGCCACTTGACATCCTTCCTTTTTGCCATATTATATATATATACATAGCAAGGTCATTGCCATGCAGCTTGTGAGTTTCCTCTATATGAATAGGGAGACATTCGTAGACGAGAATATAAAAAGACTAGTGAACCATGCACTATTATGCGATATGTTCAACATCTTCTTCATCTATTGCGTTGGACGTCGTTACTTCATTGACTACAAGTCTACAATAGTAACCAAATTCTATGAGTCGTAGATTTATAGGATGTAGACACAAATTATGTTATTTCATTGTGACTTGATCTATTCTTGACAGTACATAACACTATTGTTAATTATTTCTTAATCATGGCTATAGTGCATGTGTTAGGAATACTGGACTTAATGGTTGTCATGCTTCTACCGAATTTTTTTTATAAATAACTCACAAAAAATAAATAATTACAAAAATAACCCACAGTTCTAAAATTTTACAGAAATAGTCTGCCACATCAGCCTGTCGAGTCCTGAGAACTCGACAAACTACATGTCACGTGGAAGGGACTTGTCGAGTGTCTAGGACTCAACAAGCTGCTTGTCGAGTGCTCGACAAGCCTCGCCTCGACCGCGACTAACGACCATCGGGGAGCACGAGCACCAGCTTGTCGAGTGCAAGCGGCTTGTCGAGTTCTGGACACTCGACAAGTCCCTCCAATAGCTTGTCGAGTCCCCAGAACTCGACAGACTGATGTGGCAGACTATTTCTGCAAAATTTTGAAACCGTGGATTATTTTTGTAATTATTTATTTTTTATGGATTATTTATTGAAAAAACTCGCTTCTACATGTATGCTGTTAATATTCCTATTATTGCTCCTGTCACGCTAGCACGTTAATAAAATATATGATGTGATATGTTTAGTGTATTGATTTTGCTCAATAATTACATACCTATCATATATGCTGTGTTGCTACTATTTTATGACTGTACTGTCGTGATTAGAGAAACAATTTTTATATCTGTAAATACCATACATTTAGAAATTAAATTTATACGGAAAATGTCAG
Source organism: Pharus latifolius (assembly GCA_019359835.1). Lineage (NCBI taxonomy): Eukaryota > Viridiplantae > Streptophyta > Magnoliopsida > Poales > Poaceae > Pharus > Pharus latifolius. The sequence continues at coordinate 24,239,465 of CM033322.1, forward strand.
ATATTCGAACAACATGTTGCCTCATATCTGTTTTTTGCTGGTGGTTATTTTAGTGCATCAGTTATACTGATGAGAGTACCTCGTGCATGCCCACATATGTTTCTTATGGTTGGTCATTCTTAAAAAAAAAAAATCCAAGTGAAAAATTAATTGAATAAATAGTCGACAACGAATGGAACTTGCATAACCAACTTGATTGCATAATTCTGCTCCTGCAATTCCCTTGCTTCGCCGTCCCCTTTCTGTTTTCATGTGTATTTTTTTTTTGTCTCTGACAAAAGTACTCATCATCTGCACCAATAACTTAACTGCACTATATAGATGTCTGGTGGGAAGCTCCTCTACTACTATTGACACTTGTCAAACTCTGAGAGGGCGATCGAAACATCTTCTCCGCCGATCCCAGAGTGCAAGTGGGCTTGTCTGTTATGTTTTTGCACTTTTCCTTTTATATGATATGGGATCTCTGTGATTTGTATTAAGTGTTTTAATCTATACATTATATATAAAAAATACTCCATTTATTTTTAAATAGATGTCATTCTAATTTTTTTTACTAACTACATGTCATTCTATTAAGATAAATTTACACAATATTTTTTCTATATGTCCTTTATTTAATATTTTAAAAAGATTAATATGTGACTTGAAGTGTTGGGAAAGATATTAATAAAGTATATTACATGAGATTATTATGATTTTTTTTCTTTATACCTTATTTTTAGTGGTAGAAGTCAAAATGATATTTATTTGAAAATAGAGAGAGTGCAATCAAATATATAGAAAGTAAATATGCAAATCAGGTTCCCTCCCTCGAGTGCAATACATTCCACTTTTATGTCTTGAAGAAAAAATGATCCAATTAAAACAAAGAATTAAAAACTAAAGAGATTGCAACTTCATGTGCAAGCCAATAAACCGCCAGAAACCAGGCAAATATATGCGCATGCCATCACCCGCTGCTTGGAGTGCTAAATGCATATTTTCTTCTTCTATTTCTATTTATATTCATGTGGAACAGAGAACCCGTAAATACCACGAAAGAAAATATAAAAAGATATAAAGAAAGAGAATATGCAAACTCTAACACATTGGCTAAGCAATTCAATCACAAACTCTTTGAATAGAATTAAGAAAAAAAAATTGGACAAATCATACTTTATTATTAAAAATGAAGAAATCTTACAATCACAAGAAAGAATCTTGTTCCTCACAATGACAATTACACTTTCATATCTTCAAGAAAAAAAAAGAAGTGTAACTAAAACAGAACGACAAACGAAAAAAATCTAAAAATGATTGTCTATGCATGTGCAAGTCAATCATATATATATTCTTATTTATTGGATATATTCTTTTATATATATATATATATATATATATATATATATATATATTCTTATTTTTATAAAATATAGATATGAATATTTAGTATAAATCATGAGAATTCATGGGTCATAGAAAAAATATAGAAAGATAGACAATCTTAAATTAATGCATTCGCTAGTTATGAGTAGGTGTGCTGGGACCCGATGGTGGCCCGCCTTTATCCAAAACCTGCATCACCATCTTAAGTCCATTCTCAAACGAGTTATCACCCTCCAACGGCCTCGCTGCTGCTGTGACAAGAAAGATACTAAAAATTTGCATCAAGAGCATGAGCAGCAACGCCACCTTCGCCGACACCAAAGCCATTAGAGCTGTTGTATGAATGATCGAGAGAAAGCTCGGCTGTATGTATGTATGTTTGTATGTGTGTTTGTTTGATGAAGAAAGGTTTGCACGGTGATCTCATTTTTATAGCTGGGTTTTCGATTTCAGAACTGCACGTTCCACGTATTTGCATGGTTTGGCGCGAAGTCTTGTTCTTGGTATTAGTTTTTTTTTCCTGTTTGCTTGCTTTTCGGATCAATTTTGTTCTAATTCAAATGTAAGAACATGAATTCGGGACTTGGTCCAGTTCTTGGATCGTTTCTACACGACTTCTCACGCGGTCTTAATACATACGTGCTTTGTGTCGAGCTATGTACACACGAAGCATTGTCCTATTTAGTTTGGCAAGGCTTTGTGTTTGATAGAATAATTAAAAGCTAGTTTTGCCAGGCAAAATCACCTATTGAGGCTAGCAAAGTCTTGCCACACAAGACTAGCAAATTTGGCTCTTCTCTGTGGGCAAATTTTGAAAAGAAACACTACTACATAATACATCATCACAATTGGTTCTAAACTGTAAATGATATTCGAGTCAGTGATAGTCCGAGCACTAATACATCATCAAAATTGGTTCTAAACTGTAAATGATATTCGAGTCAGTGATAGTCCGAGCACTATCACTGACGGTTCTGAACCGTTTGTGATATTGTCTTTCACAGACGGTTTTGAATTCAACTGCGATAAGAAGACTATCATAGACTGTTTTGAGCTCAAAACCTTCTGTGATATTTCTTATCACAGACAATTTTGATCTCCAAAATCTATTATCACACTACGATAAGGAGACTATCGCAGACAGTTTTGAGCTAAAACTGTCTGGGATAAGGAGACTATCACAGACGGTTTTTAGCTTATAACTGTCTGTGATAATATAAGTATGACAGACGATTTTGAGCTAAAAACCGTCTGTGATAATTATCACAGACGGTTTTTAGCTCAAAACCGTCTATGTGTATTAACTTTTTTTTAAAAGATTGCTCTGTTTTTATGGCTAGCCTCAGGAATCATGCTAGCCATGCCCTCTGTACAATAGCATTTCATATATACAACTCAGCATTTCATTTCATATATACATAGAACTCAGCTTTTAAGACATACACAATCTCGACATTTCGGATGCATACACGGAAACAATGAATCGATCAAATTGTAAGTTTCATGCAATATTTCAGAAATATGTACAATTAAGATTGAACAAATAAAAGTAATCGACAATTAAAGTTGAAATTGACAATCAAATTGTGAGATTCTTTGTCCCCTTCTTTGGCGACTACGATGGCTCCTACTTCCTCGATTTCAACTTTAGTGAACCGACGTTCTGTGGCCAATCCAACTTCCACCTCGGTGTTTCCCCCCGCTGGCAACTAATCTGGCGAATTCGCTAACAATCACAGCAGCAACGACCTCGCCTTCTTCCTTTGCATCAACAGGCAACTACTTCGACTTCCTCCTCTCTAGCACCAACAATCTCAGCGTCAGCCTTCGACTTCACCGGCAGCTTCTTCAACTCTGATGATTTCTTCAATGACACCTCTCCTCTCTCAAACTCCCCTCTCTTCTCCCTCTCCCCTGTTTCATGTATTGTTTGTAGTGAAAACATATTTGATTATGTGATGAACAAATAGCAAATTTAGTTAAATGGCTTCAGTGTTTGAGTTCCAATTACTCTAAAACTTATTACAATTTTGTCCTATCCTGCTCTGATGCAACACTTCTCCTTCTAGTGTGTGAGTTCATTTGTGGTTAAATGCATCTCCTTGTGCTATTATCTGAAATGGACCTAAAGCTTGCTTGAGGTGTTTAGTCAGTCTTGGAATGAATTAAATTTGAAATTAGTCTATGATCAGTTTATGTGGAAGTTGAATTGAAACATATTTTCAGAATCAAATGGTAGTTTCTAATATGAAGCAAACTGAGTGATGAGGACATCTCTAGTACTAATAGCACTAGTGCTCGACTAAAGGAACATATAGGACCAATCACTCGAGCGAGAGCCAAACAACTACATCAACAGGTGACTTTGTTCTTTAAAGAATTAAATTATGATGAGAATATGCTGCTACCTAATAGCTCTTGTTTAATATTGATTAGATATAAAGAGAGAGAGCATAACAGAAATGACATAGCCACGTATGGGCCAAAGAACTTCATCAAATCTGGTCGTACACCTACTAAGTGGAAAGATAATTTCCTAATCTTTCCAACAAGACCAAGATCACTCGATTTCATCAAGGATTGCAACCGCTACAACCAAAAGAATTATGCTCGGCCTGCAGTCTGCCGACCCGCGTTCAACCAGCCACCTCGACCAAGCATCATTCTCAGCACAGATGTCCAATTGGATTGCATGAGTACTTGTCGGGTTATTGAAAAGAGCTTTCCAAAAAATCAAGAATCATTAAATTCCGACATCGTATGCAACCAGGAGACCCAAAAGAGTAACGAATGCACAGAAGGAAAAAGTCCAGTCCGAATCCGAATCCGAGAAGATTAATTCTGGACTTCTTTTATCTTTATAGTATGTTAGGATTTTTATTCCGTTTTGAATTAGATTTAGATTGAAAGTTTAGTTTAAACCTTTTATCTTTTGTAAATACCACCCTCTATAAAAGATAGGCATGGTCATAGTTTTGAGACAACCACGAATTGAATACACAAATATTTTCAGAGAAGCTTTTGCTCTTGTTCTAGGGTTTGTGCTCATAAGCCACCGCCTAGAATTGAGAGTTATTCTCTTTACCATTGTTCTTGTAATTTCTTCGTTGATTGCAGGAACAGTGCGGCTACTTTTGCGTGGTCAAGTAGACAACGATCAAAGCGTGTGGTTGGGCGAATTCTTTTGTCGCAGGTTGTTGTATTGACAGTGGTTGGCGCCATCGGTTCGTCAGGTTACACGAATCAACGAGTTATCAACGATCCTACGTCGTGAAGATCGGGCACCCCGTATCATCTTGGTATCAGAGCTTCGGTTTACACGGTAGGATTATTTATCCCTTAGTTTAGATCTGTTTTCAGCCTATACATCAAAAAAAGCCAAAAAAAATTGTTTTTCTTTCGCCTTAGATTCAATCTGAAATTTCTGTGAGTTTTGTTAGGTCTTAGTCCATTAGAGTCTTTGTTTAGTTGGCTGATCCAGACTTCTTTGCATATCTTTTGTTTTCGTTGAGTTCAAAAAAAAAAATTCAAATCACGTATATCCTTTGACAGCTAATCTGTCATTTGTGAAAACTTTGAACCTACATAAGACTAGCTGTTGAGAATTGTATTTGGGCTGTGCACACTTGAATTAATATCTTGAAAGTGATTGAACAAGTAGAGTATCTTGTGCCCATGCTTGTGTGCTGATCCTAAAAAAAATATATAAAAAAAAAGTTACCAATTTTTGTTTTGGTCAGCATCATTTTGAAAGCTTAAAAAAAAAGAGTTGTGTTCGATCAAAATTGTGTTCTTGCTTCGTTGTGTGCAAATCCATAGGCCAATTTCGTATTGTGCAATCTAGTTAGTGTCTTTCTCTAACTTGTGCAACACGAGCTGTTTGTTCTATCACTCATTTTTTTTGTTAGCTCATTCTTTTGGTTGCATAAAGTTACGTCATCTTTGTGTGTGAGTTGCTTTGTCTTTCACTTATATCTTGAGATCAGCACCTAGGCATTGGCTCTAGTTTGGATTGTTACCTAACTATACAATATCAAGAATTTTGTATTGAATAGGATAACACTTAACCTTCCAAGCTCCACATACAAACCATTGTTGTTACAGTACTTGGACAGTGAATTCGCTTGATCCATCACCTTTGATCGTCTACTGCCACTAGAGTGCGTACAACACCTCAATCTAGTGAAGAAAAACATAAGAACTTTGGTTGGTAAGGAGAGTGTGAGGTTGAGTGCTACCACAAAAAAAATATATCTATATTTCTTGTTGTTTCTGTTTGTACTCACCATGGCAGGACAAGAAGAAGAGGAACCGACACCCTATATGACCCAGGCTGATCTAGACAAGATGACCCATGTTTTCAATGTACAATTGAATGAGAACATGAGCATCTTGCGAAGGGAGATCGCTTCAGAGATGGCCAGTGAATTGAACAAGAAACTAGAGGAGCTACGTCGAGAACGAACACCAGGTGATGCTAGTGTTCATGGAGGAGGATTAGACCGTGATGAGACTGACGAGGAGATCCTTGCTCGTTTGGCACGAGAGGTCCAAGTGGGGAGAGATCGAGCCGCTGCCAACGCGGTTCGACCACCACCTCCAGGGCATGGAGGAGGAGGCCGTGGTGCTGCCCGTGGTCTAGGGAGAGGCCGTGGACGAGATGACATCGACAACAACTACATGCTGCACCACGATGATGACTATCAACGCCGTGGTCGCCGCCATGATGATCATCCTGAAGAGAAGTTTGGCAAACTCAAGTTCAACATTCCAAAATTTGAAGGCAACTCTGATCCTGATGCCTATCTCACTTGGGAGCTCAAGGTAGAGAAGATATTTCGAATGCATAACTATTCGGAAGCAAAGAAGCTACACATGGCCTCACTTGAGTTTGATGGCTACGCGTTGATTTGGTGGGAACAAGTGCTGAACCAAAGATACGAGCACGGGGAGCCTCCAATTGCTTCGTGAGTTGAGATGAAGCAAGAGATGAGAGCACGTTTTGTCCCTGGACATTACAAACGTGATCTCTTTGATCGATTGCAGAATTTGAGACAGGGAGGCCGCTCGGTGGAGGAATACTACAAGGAGATGGAGCAAGCTATGATTAGGGCCCAAGTGCATGAAGATGAAGAGCAAACCATTGCGCGTTTTCTGTTTGGCCTAAACCAAAACATTAAACGCGTTGTGGTATATCAGCCCTACAACACCGTTGTGGAATTGGTGCACCAAGCTCAAAAGACGGAAAAACAATTGCTCGAAGATGCTAAACCAACCGCGAGGATTCCATCCTTCAACTTGAGAGTTCCATCATCCAATGCAACCAAAGCACGCTTCAATTTGGGACGAGGTACATATTCTACTAGTACTAGTTCCAATACTACTGCTCCTTCTTCCTCGGTTGCAAAATCAGCATCTACTACACGTGAGAAAAAGTCTTCGGCATCCACTACCTCTTCAATTGGCTCCACAGCCAAGAGTAGTGCTATTCAGTGCTTTAAATGTTTGGGGCGTGGTCACATCGCCAGGAATGCCCAAATAATCGTGCTATGCTTGTCACCGACGAAGGAGAGTATGATTCCACAAGTGAAGATGACCCAGAACAGCTAGCTCATCCAGAAAACTATGCAGAAGCACCAGAAGAAGAAGATAAGAATGAGGGGCTAACCTATTTTGGTTTTGAGCAAGGACCAGCACTTGTGGTCACAAAGGTGTTAAGTGTGCAAGTCAAGGACGACAATGGACAACGATGCAATCTGTTCCAAACAAGGGCTAAAGTTGACGGCAAGGTATGCAAAGTCATTATTGATGGTGGTAGTTGTCATAACTTAGCTAGTCAAGAATTGTGCACTAAACTTGGCCTTAAATTGCTCAAACACCCTCATCCATATCATGTGCAATGGTTAAGTGATTGTGGAGATGTCAAAATTCAGTACATGGTTAAGGTGCAATTCCAAATTGGAGATTACGTAGACACAGTGGACTGCGATGTAGTTCCAATGACGGTGTGTCACTTACTGTTGGGAAGGCCGTGGCAATTTAATCGATCAGTGCATCATGATGGTCGCGCCAATACTTATATCCTCAAGTGGAAGGGCAAAGACATTGCATTTCGACCAATGTCTCTAAATCAAATTTTAGCTGACAATATGCAGAGAGTGAATGGTGGAAAGGATAGAGCGAAAACAAATCTGAGTGAGATCCAAAAATCGGTGAGTGAGAGCCACAAGCCAAATTTGAGAGGTAAAACAAAAAGTGAGGGAGAGAAGCTAGTAATGTTAGCCACCAAATCTGATCTGAGAGGAGTGCGGAATAACCCAGATTTAATGCATTTTGTACTTTTGTGCAAAGATGCATTACTTTCGACTAACGACTTAACCTCGCTTCCTAGTGCTGTTTCTAGTGTTTTGCAGGCCTTCAAGGATGTGTTTCCAAGGGATATACCTGCTGGTCTACCTCCCATGTGTGGCATTGAGCATCAAATTGACCTCATCCCTGGAGCCTCACTTCCCAACCGTCCTCCATACCGCACCAATCCGGAGGAGACAAAAGAAATTCAGCGTCAAGTGCAAGAGCTACTGGATAAAGGGTATGTACGCGAAAGCCTGAGCCCTTGTGCTGTTCCTGTTATTCTCGTGCCTAAGAAAGATGGTACATGGAGAATGTGTGTTGATTGTAGAGCCATTAACAACATAACTGTTAGATATCGTCATCCTATTCCTAGGCTAGATGACATGCTTGATGAATTGAGTGGTTCTGTTATATTCTCTAAAATTGATTTAAGAAGTGGATAACATCAGATTAGAATGAAACTTGGTGATGAATGGAAAACTGCTTTTAAAACTAAACTTGGATTGTATGAGTGGTTAGTAATGCCTTTTGGTTTAACTAATGCACCTAGTACTTTCATGCGTTTGATGAATCATGTTTTAAGAGCATTCATTGGAAAATTTGTGGTGGTATATTTTGATGACATTCTAATCTATAGAAAAACCATGGAAGAACATAGTGATCACCTTAGGCAAGTGCTCGAAGTGCTTAGAAAACAGAAGTTATATGCTAATATAGAAAAGTGCACTTTTTGTACCGACAAGGTTGTGTTTCTTGGCTATGTAGTTTCTGGACAAGGAATTGAGGTCGATGAATCTAAAATTGAGGCAGTAAAAAATTGGCCTACCCCTGTGAATGTTAGTCAAATACGAAGTTTTCATGGTTTAGCTGGTTTCTACCGTAGATTTGTGAAAGATTTCAGTACTATAGCTGCCCCATTGAATGAATTAACTAAAACGCGTGCTGTGTTTGCATGGGGTGAATCACAAGAGAATGCTTTTCAAGAATTAAAAAAACGCTTAACTGAAGCACCATTGCTTGTTTTACCTGATTTCACTAAAACTTTTGAGATTGAATGTGATGCTAGTGGAATGGGTATTGGTGGTGTTTTGATGTAAGATGGCAAACCCATAGCGTACTTTAGTGAGAAACTCGGAGGTACTCAATTGAACTATCCTGTTTATGACAAAGAGTTGTATGCTTTGGTACGTGTGCTTGAAACTTGCACTAGTACAGAAATGCAGTCTTCTATCGGTAAAAAAAACCCTTCTACTATCGGTTTTTGTACCGATAGAGATAGACACGATAGAACAAGACTGGACATTTTCTATCGGTAAATAACCGACAGAAGAAGTTCACTATTCTATCGGCATATTATGAATCTACCGATAGAAAACCCGTCGTATTCTTACGTCCAGCAGTTGGAAAAGTACCACTATTCTAACGGTTAACTACAAGATTACCGACAGAAAAAAGCTTAGTACTCTATCGGCATATTAGGAGTGTACCGATAGAAAACTCGTCGCTAGCGGATTGAAAAGTACCACTATTCTAACGGTTAACTACAAGATTACCGACAGAAAAAAGCTTAGTACTCTATCGGCATATTAGGAGTATACCGATAGAAAACTCGTCGCTAGCGGATTGAAAAGTACCACTATTCTAACGGTTAACTACAAGATTACCGACAGAAAAAAGCTTAGTACACTATCGGATATGTATGAGTTCACCGGCAGGAAAGGTCAAACTCTTCTAACGGTTAATTTTGATTGTACCGATAGAAAAAAGGACAGTAGTCTCTCGGTTGTTGATGAATTTACCGATAGAGCATTCACATATACAGTACTTTATTTGCATCACAATACAGTACATTCACATATACAGTACAGATGCAATACAGTATAGATTGGATACACAATACAGTACAGATGCAAGGTAAATTCACAGAACAAATTCACATATTAGGCAGTTATTCACATTTATTCACATATGTATGGACAAATACAGATTGCAATCCAATGTGGACATTTATTCACATATATATATTTATTCACATGTATATGAACAGTCTATGCAGAGTACACCAAAAGGAGAAAATTGTCATGCTAGATGGTTGGGTGCTACTTCCTCCATGACATATTGTGCCCAGATTTGTCGAAGATATATAATCTTTGCATTTTCATATTGGTCTTTCGACATGGCGATCTGCAAGCATGTGTGCATACTGAGTAACTAATTTCGATCCTAATTTAGAACGTGACACCCATTTTTGAAATTTGAGTTAGCTATCGATGCTTACCTGGGGGAATCGGGAAAAGTTTGTCTGCACTAGGTCGTACATGTAGCGCAGCACATAAAACCCGCATTCCCACGATTGCGGCTGCTGATGGCACTGAGATAATTGCATATGCGAATACATGTTAGCTATATATTGTTTCCATAAACTAATTAAGCATAAACAAAAAGTCTCGTGAGTACCTCATATTCTTTCCAAGCTAGTAGGGAGCCCTGCGGTGCGGCATGCCTCCCTCCAGCGGACACATATTTATCAAAAGCCCTGCATTTCAGTTAGTATTGCCGGTTAATGTATTATCATTAGCTAGTGAGGTCAAAATTTAAATCAAACATATAAGTTACTTACGCCTCCATATTCCCCTTGAGCACATATTCCATCGATAATCTGTCACGCATCGAATCGAGGTAGTACACCTCGTTCCTCGGCGGACAGATCACGATGAGGATCCAGTGGCCCCTGCATTGTACGTAAAAGAGGACCGCTAGCTCAAAGTACATCTCAGGTGTAACATACAAGATTGAGTTAAATTAGTACGAAATGCACTAACCTTTGGTGGTACGGCACCAGAATGAAGTCCCTGTCCTGCTGCGCCATCAGCGCGCTGGATATGTACTGCTCAGCGTGCGCGGCGTCCTGCTCTAGCATCGTGAGGCTTATTTTCTCTGGGTCGAGGAAACCCACCTTGTCACACGCAGCCTCCGATGCTAGCCTGTACATGCACCTGCATGCGAAGGACGAGATTAATATTAATTTCACAGAAAGTTACTCAGTATTCAAATGAACTGCAACATTAATGCAGAGTTAGCAAACAGAGTTAGAAAACAGCAATACATAGCATCAGCAAACTCACAGGACTCCAGTCCGTATGATGGACATATCGAGCTCCCGCCAGTTGTAGAGGTCGAACAGATCCTCGTGTGCCACGGATATAGTCCCGGGCTCACGGTGGAACTGCCCAGGCCTGTAGGGAACTAAGAAGTTCAGGCTGCGCCGAGCTCGATGTAGGTACCAGTCGTGGAGGTCTCTGGTTGATCGATCCAATTTCCGCAAAGATGCCTCCGACAGGAGTGGGAGCGCGTTCGTGAACGTCCGCGGCAGTCCCTGTCGCCCTTTGCCCTTGCCTTTGCCGCCCTTGCCTTTTGCCAGGGACTGAGCGCGTACCTTCGAAGGCAAGGGCGAGGTGATGGCGGCTTTCTTCCGAGGTGGAGGCGTGGATGCGCTGGGTGGGGTCGAGGCCGTCTTTGATGTGTCCAGGTTCGCACGAGATCGGCCCTCATGCCCCGAGCTGGGGGCGCAGTCCCCTGGTAGCCCCGCGGCAGGCCACTTCAATTAATGAGCACGTATGTTAGATTATGCAAGTTGAGTGTACTGAGTAGGATGTAATCTAAAATGTGTAGGATTTACCGGTTGTATTACAAGACACTTCTTGGGCCACTGTACGTAGGAGCCCACTGCCTCGGCAAGTGTCTGCAGTTCCTCTGTTGGGACTGGCAACGGAGAATCGTTGTAGCCCGGCATGGCCATGTCCACCTGTACCTTTGCGAAACCCAACCGCAGAGGTACACAGTGGACCCGGACATCCGGCCCAGACGGATATACGAAGCCGTGTCCAACCACTTCCTGCCCGGCGCCTACGTGATTCTGTAGGATGCAGCCCTCCGGCCCCTGCAAATTTGTAACAATTAAAATAGGTTAGCGAAACAACTCTAACAGAATGGGAGTGGCATCAACTTAAGTGCACAGATGAAGGCTTGCAGTACCTCAAGTAGATCCACTGGATCCGCGAGTACCTTCGAAGCGCAACTGCTTATCCGACCCCGCGGGGTACCGTCGTCCTGGGGATCTGCATCTAAACTCTTGGCCAGCAATGTTTCTCTCAACCGTGCAAACTCTTCCCTCATTTGTGCGACCTCGGTCTGCACCTCAGACTGTACCTCAGCCCGTATCTCAGCCCGCATCTCCGCCCGTATCTCCTCCCGTACCTCAGCCCGTATCTTATCGGAGAGGTCAGCTTCCTTTTCCTTCCAGGTGCGGGCCTTCTTCCTCGGTGGAGCCGGATCTACGAAACCGGCCTTCCACGACACAATGGCTCCCACGACACAATGGCTCCCACAATCCCTCCGCTGCATCCTTCTCAAAAGAGATCTGTTACATTTGAAGGTACCTTGTGAGACAAATTGCCTTATATACACTTGTGCGCACACAGTTTACGAGGTTAGCCAACTTACCATTCGCCTCACAACGTCGGCGTCCCCAGGGGTTGCGAACTGCACAGACCCCGTGGACGACACGGACCCCCTCCCCCTCCACCATCGCTTGCACCTCTCATCCCTGATCTCGGAGAGCGGCAACTCAGGGGTGTCCATGACAGGATTTTGTTCGTCTTCCTTCTTCCACTGTTCCTCCTTCCCCGCATAGCCCCGGGATCCGAGCCGATGCGGGTGGTCGTTCCTCTTCTGGATCGCCCTATTCTTCTCGCTAAGGGCCTTGAACTCCTCAGTCCCCTTCTGCTTGGTGAATTCCTCCCATACCTCCTCCGATATGAAGGGGTACTTCTCGCAAGGAGATTTCCCCGCAGCTAGGAAGTTACTGACGAGCCAGCTCTTAAAGGTTTTCCATGTTCCGTTCATGTCCTTCAAGCAGGCGGTCCTAGGTGTATCGTCGGGGATGTTCCACTTAGCCTGTTTCCGAAAAATGCATACAATTAATCACGAGTTAGTTAAACTTTAGTATAAGCCAAGAGAACGTGATTACGAAAGAGTTCAGCGATTTCAGTTCATTTAACCTTCACTTCCGCCCACAACCTATCCCTCTCGTCCGCCGTCACGTCCTTCCAGCTCTGGACGGTGATCTTCACCCTTTCTTTCGCCAACAGCCCAACGTAGGCCGCGTACCTCCCAGCATTCTTTCCAATCGGCCTCCCAAATTGGTTGAACTCACAAGAAAGATCAGTGCGTTTGGCCAAACGCCCCAACGTCGTCGCGCCTCGCCCCACCCTCTTGCGCTGGGATGTAACAGCCCCATCTTCAGTAGTTACGATGGGGTTGGCCCTAGTCGAACCACTAGTACCATCCGATGAAGACGACGACATGTCTTCCCCTACAAAACCTTCAACAAACCATATATATGGCAATTAATTCGCCTTGGACTTCCATAACTCAGCCCAGGACTGGAGACTAACTAGGGCGGCAAAAGGGAAAATAATACAAAAAGAAAGACATGCATAAATTACTTACTGAACTCTTCAGAAATATTTTCTATCGGTAAACACATGAGCTGCCGATAGACCATAACAATTACCTCCACACAAGACAATTTTTCTATCGGCAAACACGTGAGATACCGATAGAACATAACAATGTTCTCTACATATGAAATTTTGTTGACAAGCCACCATTCACTGTCATCACATAACATTCTCGATGATTTGCTACACTAATATTCATGGGCCAGCATTATTATTTCACACGTAAATATGCACACAAGCATCTAAGTGCTACTGTGCATAATCTTTAGCCTAGCCTGTATGTGAGTCATCAGGACTTCACAGCTATTAGGTTGGGAAAAGTCATGTATATAGGCATTTGAAACATATACATCGAAGACCCATCCACATTGCCATATATTAATACGAAGTGAGTAAAAATTCCCAACCAAACTAGTACATTGCATGGCTCATGTCCTTCCAGATCCAAATTAAGTTTTACTACTTGTGCAGAAAATTTTCTATCGGTAAACACATAAGCTGCCGATAGAATATGTGTAAGAACACCTCCAACATATAATCTGCATTACATGGCAGTTGGATACAATTGATCACACATACAGCAGTATAGAGAAGTTAAAATCTCAAAACAGGTTCATTACAGCACTGGAACATATTATGTAAACCCTAATTAAAATCAACATTGCCTGCGGAATGTACATAAGCCAACACAATAGGGAACCCTAGTGTAATTGCAAAACTCCAAGAATTAGTACGTGCAAAACACTAGGATCAAATAAAGAAGATGCTGGAAATAGAACGACGAATTAGGGTATTTACGGCGGCGATCAGTTCTGGTGATGCAGAGGCGGTGTAGAACGCAGCAGCGGTGGGCGAAGGACGAAAATAAGAACCGGTGGCAGTGACGAACCAGTGTCCAGCCGGCGATCGTCGTGTGGGAGAGAGGAAGTGAGTGCTGACGGCGGAGGTTGGGGTTTTCTTCGCTCTCGAAGAGACGCAGTGCTCTAAGGTGGAACTGTTCGAGTGGAGGGAAACTAAAGGGCCGTGTACGAGAAATAAAGTAGCGGAGGAACTTTTCTATCGGTATAACAAAATGATACCGATAGACTTATGTAATTTTCTATCGAAACAACAAAATAATACCTTTAGAAAAAGTAAATTTCCCGGAAAAATATTCGAATTAGTGATTGCATTTTTCTATCGGTATAAACAATAAAATCCCGTGAGACCAATTTTTCACAGAAAATTTTTTTAAAGTGCTTGAGATTGGGTGCCATTTTTCTATCGGTAAAAACAACAAAATACCGTGAGAGTAATGAAAAGGTGCCCTTTTCTATCGGTATAAACAAAAAAATCCCGTGAGCCCAATTTTCCCCAGAAAATTTTTTTGATTAAGTGCTTGAGATTTGTGTGCCCTTTTTCTATCGGTAAAAACAACAAAATACCGTCAGAGTTATGAAAAGGTACACAATTTAACATCAAACAGACCGTGGTTGAAAGCTGCAGAATGTTAAAGAAAGAGGGAAGATAGCCGGAAAATTGGAAAATTGACATAAAAAGAAATTGTTCATTCATTGTTGTTTTATCACTTACATAAAAAATAAAACCCAAAATGCTAGGTCAAGGGGTGGTCTTAGCCCTGGCTGCATGTAGAATAGAGTCAGTTAGACTTGCAGCCAGGACGCAGGACTCCTCTAGCGACAAGTTGTCCCTAGGATCAACTACTACCGCGTCAAGAAGGCCTGCGACCTCCGTCAGCTTCGCTATGGTATCCTTCATAGTCAAACCGCAGCCAGCGATGGTCATATCCGCGGCTTTCTTCTCCTCGCGAAGACGCCTCGTCCTCGCCCTAGCATTGTCACCATCCGTCTTCATGCGCTTAATGCGCTGGAAGAGATCGTCAAGGTCAAGCCGTAGCTGAGTGTGCTTGTCTGTAAGGAGCTTGTGCTCCTCCTGGAGGGCCCTCAGGTCAGCCTTCACTTTGGCAGTGTCTTCCACGGCTACCATTCCCTGTGCAAATCAACAGGTCAAGAATGAACTGAACATGGATTAACAATACAGGGGTAAACCGAGGAGATTTAGAGTTCTTACCGGGGAGGCCGTGGATGACGATCCCATGGAGGTTGCCATTGTGAAAGAGAAGATGAGGAGTCCAACCGTTCGAGAATTAGAAAAACAACAAAATACCGCGACGCATGGCGAGGTACTTATAGAGTTTCCAAGGCGACGCATGGCGACACGGTTGAGAATTCGAAGCGGCAGAGTATTCTTCTATCGGTAAAAACAGGAAAAAACCGTCAGACAACAAATACCGTGAGACAAATGAATTTATTCTAACGGTAAAATAGAACAATACCGATAGAAAACGTTTTGAAGTGCCTGAGAGAAGATGTCCTTCTCTATCGGTATAAATAACAAAATACCGTCAGAAAAAAGGGATTTTTGAAGAGGCTGCGATGAGATTTTTGCAAGTGCTATTTGAAGGGAAGAATTAAATATTTACAGGATAAAGGTACTGTACATGTTAGAACTCATGCTGTGGAGTAAAATTGAGATGTATTAATGCTGTGAACTAGCTTATCATTAAATTCTAAAGAAAAATGTACTGCCTGATGTATTAATGATAAGTTCCTCACCTTGCTGCAGAACTTGTGGGCTGTTTGCTTGGCATTTATCCCTGAAATAGAAATTAATCATCAATGGTTCTCAACCCATAATCCTTCTTCGTGGTCATCTCGCAGATACGTTGTTTCGTCGATATCTTCAGTACGGATAGATTGAATGTCCTCTAAAAATGGAGGTATTTCATCGAATTGGTTATACTCCTCTTCGTCGACAACATCTTCGACCCCAACAATACGTCTCTTGCTGTGGAGGACAACATGCAAGTTTGGATTGGCCGGGTCAACGATGTAGAATACCTGTGTGGCTTGCTTTGCAAGTATGAATGGATCGTCTTGGTGTCCGACTCTACCAAGATCGACGAGAGTAAACCCGTAACTGTCAACTTGAACACCTCGAGGGATTTCGACCCATTGGCATCGAAACAGGGGAATCTTAAGTAATCCGTAATCGAGCTCCCATATTTCGTCAATAACACCGTAATATGAGTTCAGCGCCCTTACTGACCTGGCATCCTCGGAAATAGCAAACAGTGTCACTCCGCTACATTGCGTGCTACTCTTGGCGTCTTGAGCTCTTGTGTAAAATGAATACCCATTGATGTCGTACCCCTGCCAAGTCCCTACAGTGAATCTTGGGCCTCTAGCCAACCATGTCACAGTTTCACTTACGGAGCCCTCGGCAGCTCGCGTGACTCTTTCTTGGATCCACTCAGCAAATTTCCTGTTATGTTCTCTGCTTACCCAAACGTCTGACTTCGAAGGATTCTGTGACCGTAACATTACCTTGTGCTCGTGTATGTATGGCTCGACCTCCGTCATGTGTTGTAAGACCCAAAAATGTGATTTTGCGTACACATCACGAGCGGGGACGATAGCTTTGAATCCAATCGTTCCAATTCCCTCAAGCCTACCCTCGTGTCGGGACCTAGGAACACCAATTGGGTCAACCCCGGCCATATAATCTGTGCAAAATTCAATCACCTCCTCGGCGGCATAACCTTCCATGATACTCCCCTCGGGTCGACGACGAGTCCTTACGTATCCCTTCAATACACCCATAAATCTCTCAAATGGATACATGTAGCGCAGGCACACAGGTCCACAAAACTTAATTTCTCTGATAAGGTGAACAATCAGATGGACCATAACATCAAAAAAGGATGGAGGGAAATACATCTCGAGCTGACAAAGAGTTGTAACCACGTCACGTTGCAAAGCGTCCAGTCCATCGGGATCAATTACCTACGAGGACACAGTTGCGCCAAATATTCATATCAGAAAAATCTTCTCATTAAGCTCCACAAATGGAGGTAGTGAACTTATAGTACGAGTGCACGTACTTACCTTGCAAGATATTGCGTTGAAGAAATAACATAGGTTTGTGATTGTCTCTCTGACTTTAACTGGGAGAATGCCTCTGATAGCAATGGGAAGCATCTGTGACATCAAGACATGACAGTCGTGGGACTTCATGCCAACCAGTCTTAGGTCCTTCATAGACACAAGTTTTTTCAAGTTCGCGGAGTACCCACATGGAACTTTAACACCGTGCAGGCACCGACAGAGTTCTGTTTTTTCGCTCTTGGACAACGTGTAGCAGGCCGGGGGGAGGTATGTACGCTTTCCATTCTCTAAAGGTGCAAGCTCAGTCCTTATCCCCATTTCCACCATGTCACGACGAGCTTTCACACCATCCTTTGTCTTTCCCGGAATGTTCAACAACAAACCAATCAAACTGTCACAGACATTTTTCTCTACATGCATGACGTCAATGCAATGTCGAACTTGTAAGTGCTCCCAGTACGGTAGATCCCAGAGAATCGATCTCTTCTTCCAAACATTTTTTTCTCGAGGTTTAGAATGCTTACCGAACTCAACTTTGATGTCGTTCACGCGTGAGTAAATCTCCTTACCGGTCAGAAACACTGGAGCTGATCCCTTCTCAGGCTTCCCGTTAAATGATTTCCTCTTCTTACGGTACGTGTGATGCACCGGAAGAAACCTGCGGTGACCCATGTACACTGTTTTCCGGCAGTTTCGCAGCCAGATGCTCTCAGTTTCGTCTAGGCAAATAGGGCAAGCCTTGGCTCCTTTCGTACTATACCCCGACAAATTGCCGTAGGCAGGAAAATCATTTATGGTGCAAAATATCAGGGCCCGCAAGATGAAATTCTCTTTCTTGTATGCATCCCACACCTGCACACCCTCGCTCCACAATTTCTGTAAGTCCTCGATTAAAGGTGCTAGAAACACGTCAATATCATTTCCGGGTTGTCTGGGTCCTGAGATTAGTAACGCCATCATGATGTACTTGCGCTTCATGCATAACCAAGGAGGAAGATTGTAGATGCATAAAAGAACCGGCCAAGTGCTGTGCCGGCTGCTCATATTACCATGCGGGTTCATACCATCTGTACTCAGCCCGAACCTTACATTCCTAAGTTCGCCGCCGAACTCAGCAAATGTTCTGTTGATGTTTCTCCATTGAATAGAATCAGCTGGGTGTCTCAGTTTTCCGTCTTGTTTCCGAGCTTCAGCATGCCAACGCAAGTGCTTCGCGACTTTCGGATTTGCAAACAGCCGCTTCAATCTAGGTATCACAGGCAAGTACCACACAGTTTTTGCCGGGGGCCCTTTCCTTACCTCGTGACGTTCACTGTCAATCCGGTCCCTACGCGTATACCTCGATGCGCTGCATCTTGGACAAACATGCAAACTGGAGTACTCGTTACGGTACAACACACAATCATTTGGGCATGCGTGTATTCTTTCGATTTCCATTCCCAACGGACACAACAGTTTTTTGGCTTGGTAAGTAGATCTTGGCAACTCATTTCCCTCTGGAAGCATGTCCGCTAGAAGATCTAATAGTGCCGTGAAACTCTTATCACTCCAACCGTTTCCTGCCTTCAAGTTATATAATCTCAGCACAGAAGACAGTTTTGTAAATGTTGCACATCCAGGGAACAGAGGCTTCTCAGAGTCAGCAATCAGTTTCTCAAATTCACAGAAGTCATTTTCGTTGTAATCTTCCTCTACATCACGTAACATCTCATCTAGATTGTCATCATCATCATCTACGTGCACATCGGAATGAACATTACCAAAATTGGGATGATCATCGATATTATTGCAATCCACATCCGAGTCGTGCTGATTGGTAGTAGTGGTGCTTGTTTCCTCAAGATCTTCGCCATGCCATATCCAACGGGTGTATCGCGCGTTAAAACCACGACGAATCAAATGACTCTTAATTTGATCAGAGTTGCTAAACCTCTTCAAGTTCATACAATCTGTACAAGGACAGAGCATATTTTTCTCTCCCTTCCTCTCCTTTTGTTGCTCAGCAAATTTAATAAACTCATTCACACCATCTAAATATTCAAGAGTAGTACGTTTTATTCCATACATCCAATATTTCCTGTCCATCTACAATTAACAAAATTTAACGAGTAAGCCATGCATGAAACCTGCCCGATTAAGTTATGTATATGTACATGTACAGCCTCTTACAACAGATACATGTGTTGAACCCTAGCCTGACGAAATTAACACTAATTAACCTAGCTAACTACACAATACAAGCTAGTTAGCTCCTAAAACATGACGCATTTCCAGCTACCAAGCTCCCAAGCTTAGAGCTACAAACTTGGAACTACACAATACAGCTAGCTTGCAAGTAGAGAGGAAGGGAGATCTAGAGGGAGAGAGAGATAGGTGTCGACGATTAAGCATACCTTAAAGAGAGGGGCGCAATCAAGTTCCCTCCAGCCTGCGCTGATCACCCTAGCAGTGTAGCTGGAACTTTCGTCACAAACAGAGGAACACAGAGTGCAACAGAACAAATTAAAGAGCAGCTCAGCAATGGTCGACTGGGGTTTTCCTTATAATGGACATTTTTCTAACGGTAAATACATGAAATAACCGTCAGACTAACTTAGGTAATTTGCCGCTCACATATTCTATCGGTAAAAACACACACATACCGTTAGAGAATATACATTACTGAGCAAATATATGTATTTTTCTATCGGTAAATATGTGCATTTACCGTTAGAATATGCATGACTAAACAAATATATGTGCTTCCTATCGGTAAATATGTGTATTTACCGTTAGAATATGCATGACTGAACAAATATATGTATTTTTCTATCGGTAAATATGTACATTTACCGTTAGAATATGCATGACTAAACAAATATATGTGTTTCCTATCGGTAAATATGTGTATTTACCGTTAGAATATGCATGACTGAACAAATATATGTATTTTTCTATCGGTAAATATGTGCATTTCCGTTAGAATATGCGTGACTGAACAAATATATGTGCTTCCTATCGGTAAATATGTGTATTTACCGTTAGAATATGCATGACTGAACAAATATATATGTTTTCCTATCGGTAAATATGTGTACTTACCGTTAGAGGAAGTACTGTTACCAAACTGGGACAAACATGCACATGCCATTTCTCACATTCAAGGAATCATATCAATGTAACATCAAACAGATCTTACATCAAACGGATCTTAACTAGAAGATAAAGCAATATATTTCAAGAAATGCTAATTTGTGGATTAACTAGGAGACACAAAAATACTTTTCGTAGGTAGTTGGGACTTCATCTTGCCAAAGAAATTACACATGCCAGTTCACAAATTCAGGTACAAACATACACATGCCAGTTCACAAATTGAAGTGCATGTCTGAAACAGCAGTACAAATACACACCTACCTACCAATACAATTAAATACACAAATGCTCCCTGCACATTCAAGTTCATGTCCCAATTAGCAATACATGATACACAAATATACAACAATATACAAATACAACAATTCACACATTCGATGTATATTACAAAAGCCACGTCTGAAATTAACAACAGATCACGACGAGGACCCAGTGGCCCATACATGCATTTTACATAAAAGGGAACCTTTGCAGGTTGCCACAATGCAACTACCGACTACAAGTTAGACCTGATACATCACAAATCCATTCATCCAAAACAGCAAATGTCTGAACCACATTGGACTTAACCATAGGAGTTCAGTTCGAAGACGCCCGAGGAGCTGGAACTGCCGTCGACATACATTTGTACGTAATGGTGATTTCCTCGGACTCAAACTCGATCAACTCAACTCCATTAACAAAAAGAACCTACCTTCCAAGATGTTGTTCTGTGTAGTGATGGTGTAGAATGGCTGTGCAAATAACAACAATTCTTCTTCTCCAAGCAGGTAAGCATCTGGCCACAAGCTGGTGCATGCAAAAACATGTAAGATGCTTTCTATAGGTCCTGATTTGAGAAACACGCCGGGCTTAAGCATCTTCTCGACCGAGCCAACCAAGATCTCGCCCTTCACGTCCTTCCAGCTCTCGACGGTGATCTTCACTTTTTCTTTCGCCAACAAGCCAACGTAGGCAGCGTACTGCGATGAAGAACCGTGAAATACGTTGCCCCTCACGAGCATCATCCAAGGACCTGAACAGATCATAATCATATTGAAAAGAAGACACATCAAAATGAAGGATACAAAAAAAGCAGAATTATTGCCATAATCGGATTAGAATAATCTAACAATATTGCAGAAATTTTACGTACCTTCCTTGGGATGCCGACGTCTAGAGGGCGTCGATGGAGGTGCGGAGGTGCAGCGGTCCCCTGTAGAGGTGCGCCGGCCGTCCATGGAGCTTACGGGTTAGGACTACGAGCCCAGATGAACTGTGAGAATGAAAGAGACATACCCGTGTATTTATACAATTATATATTTTCTATCGGTAAGAAAACAGAATACCGTTAGTAATAAAAACATCTGTAGAAGCCGAACGGTTCTATCGGCACAATAAATATTACCGATAGGAATTTTTGTACATATTCTATCGGTCTGTACGTACACTACCGATAGAATATTACTAGTGTAGAAGGCCAACAGTTCTAAGATATTTTGTGCAATATTCTACCGGTATAAACATGAATTACCGATAAAATAAAACTATTAGAAGACGAACAGTTCTAAGCAATTTTCTATATATACTAACGGTAAAAGAATCCATTACCGATAGAATAAAAATATTTGTAGAAGGTCAACTATTCTATCGGCGAACTACATATTGCCGATAGGAACTTTTAATATATTCTGTCGGTATATTCATACAGTAGCGATAGAATAAGTCTAGTTGTTGAAGTCGACCAGTCCTATCGGCCCACAACATTCTTCCGTCAGTACTTATGCATCTCTTCTAACGGCAAATATGTTCATCACCGCTAGAGTAAATCATACTATTTATTCTATCGGTAAGTTTTTTAGAAACCGATAGGGAAAATACATCCGTCGGGCTTTTTTGACCGCGAGGCACATTTTCTATCGGTTTTGTGCTGTTTCGCTAATAACCGATAGAAGATAGGGGTTAGTAGACTGCATTTCTGTACTAGTGTTGGCAGCATTACCTTTGGCCTAAAGAATTTGTTATTCATTCTGATCATGAAGTTTTGAAGTACTTGAAAGGCCAAGCTAAATTGAACCGTAGACATGCTAAGTGGGTTGAATTCATTGAAACTTTTCCATATGTTTTGAAGTACAAAAAGGGAAAGGAGAATGCGGTTGCTGATGCTTTATCTCGAAAAAACATTTTGTTGACTAAGTTAGAAGTGACAGTACCTGGTTTAGAGAGTTTGAAAGAATTGTACACTTCTGATCATGACTTTTCAGCACCATATTCTAAATGCTATGATGGAAAAGGATGGGACAAGTTCCATGTGCATGATGGGTTCTTATTTCGTGCTAACAAACTCTGTGTTCCAGCATCGTCCGTGCGTTTATTATTGTTGCAAGAATCTCATGCAGGTGGATTGATGGGACATTTTGGGAGAGAAAAGACTTTCATGATGTTGAACGCTCACTTTTATTGGCCTAAGATGAGACGTGATGTCGAAAGGTTTGTTCAGCGATGTGTGACATGTCACAAAGCTAAATCTAAATTGAACCCTCATGGATTATATACTCCACTTCCTGTTCCTAATGCACCTTGAGAGGATATTAGCATGGACTTTGTGTTAGGATTACAGACAACTAAGAGAGGAAGGGATTCAGTTTTTGTAGTTGTTGATAGGTTCTCTAAAATGGCACATTTTATACCTTGTCACAAAAGCGACGATGCGTCGCTTGTCGCTGACCTGTTTTTCAAGGAGATCGTGAGATTGCATGGAATGCCAAGAACCATTGTTTCAGATCGCGACGTCAAGTTCATGAGCTACTTTTGGAAGACCTTGTGGGCCAAGCTTGGGACGAAGTTGTTATTCTCGACAACTTGTCACCCACAAACTGATGGACAAACGGAGGTGGTGAATCGTACGCTTTCAATGCTGCTGCGAGCAATGATCAAGAAGAACCTGAAGGAGTAGGAAGATTGTCTACCACATGTGGAGTTTGCGTATAATAGGGCGGTACACTCTACTACTCAAATGTGCCCGTTCGAGGTGGTGTATGGTTTTAAACCCATCACACCACTTGATTTGCTGCCACTTCCATTACAAGAGCGTGCCAATATGGAAGCATCCAAGCGTGCTGAATATGTGAAGAAAATTCATGTCAAAACTAAAGAAGAGATTGAGAAGAAGGCTCGCTATTATGCTGAGAAGGCAAACAAGACAAGAAAGAAGATGCTCTTTGAACCGGGTGACTTGGTTTGGGTGCATCTACGAAAAGATCGCTTTCCGGAGAAAAGAAAGTCTAAGTTGATGCCTCGTGGTGACGGTCCATTCAGAGTGCTTCAAAAGATTAATGATAATGCATACAAGATAGCACTTCCAGGTGATGACTATGCGGTAAGCACTACATTCAATGTTGTTGATTTGTCGCCTTTCTTTGGACCAGAAGACACAGAGTCGAGGTCGACTCCTTTTCAAGAGGGGGAGGATGATGAGGACATCCCTAGCACTAATAGCACTAGTGTTCGACTAAAGGAACATACAGGACCAATCACTCGAGCTAGAGCCAAACACCTACATCAACAGGTGACTTTGTTCTTTAAAGAATTAAATTATGATGAGAATATGCTGCTACCTAATAGCTCTTGTGTAATATTGATTAGATATCAAGAGAGAGAGCATAACAGGAATGACATAGCCACGTATGGGCCAAAGAACTTCATCAAATCTGGTCGTACACCTACTAAGTGGAAAGAGAATTTCCTAAACTTTCCAACAAGCCCAAGATCACTCAACTCCATCAAGAATTGCAACCGCTACAATCAAAAGAATTCTGCTCGGCCTGCAGTCTGCCGACCCGCGTTCGACCAGCCACTTCGACCAACCATCATTCTCAGCACAGATGTCCAATTGGATTGCATGAGTACTTGTCGGAAAGGTATTGAAAAGAGCTTTCCAAAAAATCAAGAATCATTAAATTCCGACATCGTATGCAACCAGGAGACCCAAAAGAGTAACGACTGCACAGAAGGAAAAAGTCCAGTCCGAGTCCGAATCCGAATCCGAGAAGATTAATTCTGGACTTCTTTTATCTTTATAGTATGTTAGGATTTTTATTCCGTTTTGAATTAGATTCAGATTGAAAGTTTAGTTTAAACCTTCTATCTTTTGTAAATATCATCCTCTATAAAAGATAGGCATGGTCATAGTTTTGAGACAACCACGAATTGAATACACAAATATTTTCAGAGAAGCTTTTGCTCTTGTTCTAGGATTTGTGCTCATAAGCCACCGCCTAGAATTGAGAGTTATTCTCTTTACCATTGTTCTTGTAATTTCTTCGTTGATTACAGGAACAGTGCGGCTACTTTTGCGTGGTCAAGTAGACAACGATCAAAGCGTGTGGTTGGGCGAATTCTTTTGTCGCAGGTTGTTGTATTGACAATGGTTGGCGCCATCGGTTCGTCAGGTTACACGAATCAACGAGTTATCAACGATCCTACGTCGTGAAGATCGGGCACCCCGTATCACTGAGTCTTATCACTTTTAATCCCTGATAATGCCAGTTTCTTGATTGTGAGTCATTTGTTCTTGACTTTATCACTGAATTTTGTTTTGTAACTTTGAGTCTTTTAGATTCTAGACTGAATGAAAGTCTAATGGCTGTTAGACTGAATGAAATTCTAATGGTTCTTATTAATGAACTGTTAAAATATAGTAAGTTATTCTAACGAAGAACCGTTAGAATACAGTATGATATTCTAATAGTTATTAAGAATGAACTGTTAGAATAGCTTATTATATTGTAAAGGTTTATTAATAAGAACTGTTAGAATAAGTTGTTTTATTGACGGTTTCGAACCGTTAGAATAGTGTTAGATTTCTTCTATTGTGCCAATCATTAGTGGTTGAAGAACCATTAGTACATATATTTTGAAACCGTTAGTACTCAACAATTTTATAGTAGCGATTATTGTTTCTTTCTATAGATGTAAGTGTTACATGTTAAGTTTGTTGTTTACACTACAACTAAAAGAGTTGATTGCAGGAGAGCCACACGTGGATTCAGTATTTTGCGAATAATCACGGGTGGTTTCAATATTGATGTTACATGCATTTGTCGTTTCTATACTGTGAGACAATCATACTTCCATATTTTTTTCAATTAATTGTGAGGATAAATACTATTAAAATGACTAAATTACCCTTGGATCCATACCCATCAAACAATATATGGGTGTTTGCAAGTGATGGGATCTTGTCCATTGCTATAGAAAATGCACCTAGTGCACCTCTCGATCAAATTTTCTTCTGTAAAATTTGCAGTTTCTCACTTAAGCATGATTTGTGATGCGCACGGTGGCCCGATCTTCCGACAGGTAGAGGTAAGTCGATTGGTGGAGACTCGACGTTGACGATCCGGCTTCCGATCAGAACCGATCCGAACCCAGCAATCGCTACACCACGGCTCCGTTGGAAGATTGGGCCACCGTGCGCATCAAGTGGTATCAGAGCCTCGGTTTCCCGTCAGGTATCATTGTATCCCCTTTAGTTTTGTTTTGCCATCGTCCTAGAGTCCAGAAAATTTGCCCCACAAAAAAAAGTTCATCATCAATTCCGCTGTCCTACAACCCTTTGAGCTTTGCAATTTCATTTTCAGTATCGTATTGTTGAGTATTGATCCATAGTCATCGTCTTGTTGCTGGTTTAGAGTATGTTCTTAATCTAGTTTGAGTCTTGCATCTTGACGTCGAGTCTAACGCCATCACGTCGTCGTCGCCGCCGCGTCCAAATCGGGTGTCAATCTGTCAAGTTCGGTATTTTGCTTTTATCTCCTTCGTGTGACCACCAAATTGGACAAATTCAGAGTCTAAATTGTAGCTCCGAAAATTCTCTACAACTTTGTCCATTGTGAGAAGTTCTAGAAACGCCATTTTCAAGTCCAAAATCGCGTTGAAAGTGAATCTGTTTGATTTCGGATTTCCTGCACAGACTGTATTGCGGGGCCCATATCGCCTAGATCCGTTATCCAAAATTGGTGTTCCATATATGCAAATTGATCAACACGAAACGATCTACAACTTTTCTGTTATACGTTTTAGCGTTTGAGGCCTCCAAAAATCCAAAAACAGCATAGGAAGTTTCTGCATAGTAGATCTGTTTTTCCAGCGAGAGAAAATTGAGTGTTTGTGTATATATCTTGTAATCTCTCATATGCGGCACTATTGATATTTAAAAAAAAAAAGGTGAAAAAGGCAAGTGCAAAAAAAAAGAAGCCGCACAAAGATAAAAAAAAAAGAAAAATAAAAAAAAGCAAGGAAAAAAAAAATCAAAAGTGCTTGTATCCTTTGTATCGACAGTGTTACGTCATTCGTTTTGCTTGCTTGAGCTAGGTCTGAGAACGAGTTTAGGCCAGCAACTGTGACAAGAACTTTGAATCTTTATTCAGCTTTGCTAACTGTTTTCGAAATTTGCTAATCCTTGCTACTATACTTTGCCTTCCAAGCTCCACCTTTCTTCTGATCAGTTCAGGTTCAATTCGGCAATCGCTACACTCAAGCTTGTCACGGTATCACGAACCAGCCGCCGGTTGTACCACCTGTTGCATTGGTAAGAACACTTGTAAGAGCGTGGTAAGACGCTTGAGAGTGAGTGAAACCACCTTCTGCCGCCAAAGTAGTTGATAGGGATTATACCACCGGTTGTTTTTGTTTCTTTTGTCTTTCTTTCCACTAACAATGGCAGGTAATGAGGAAGATGAGTGTGTTACACGGAACGAGCTTAACAACGCGCTCAATGACATCAACGCAAACATCGCAAGGATTGGCCAAGATAACAACCAAAGATTGGAGAGGATAGAGCGAAGCATCGCCAATCTTCTTACCAGGTTGGAAAATTTTGAGAGACAGCCGCCTCCCAATGGAGCTCGCAGAGTGGAAGATCAAGAAGAGTCTGTCGCGGGAGATGAAGTGGATGGAGAGGGCCATGATGCCTTTGCCGCTCGTGCCGCTGCACAGGATGTGCGACAACAACAACGCCTGAATAACAACCGTCAAGGTATGGGAGGTAACAATTTTAATCCTCGTAATGGTCGTGGACATGATGATTCTTTTGCTAGGGTTAAATTTACCATACCATCTTTTTCTGGTACTTATGATGCTGAAGTTTACTTAGATTGGGAAATGACAGTTGAACAAAAATTTAACTCCCATCTTGTTCCTGTGATACATAGAGTTAGACAAGCTACTAGTGAGTTAAAGATTTTGCTATCATTTGGTGGAATGAGATAGTAAATGCTGGATTAGCACCTGATACATGGGATAGATTAAAACAAGCTATGCGTAGAAGATTTGTTCCTCCTTCTTATAAACGTGATATGCGCAAGAATTTGCAACGCTTAAATCAAAATAATAAATCTGTTGAGGAGTACTACCAAGAGCTACAAATAGGCATGTTGCGTTGTGAGGTAGTTGAGGATGAGGAGGATAAGATGGCTCGTTTTTATGGGGGATTACGGCGCGAGATTCAAGACATAATTGATTACAAAGAATATAATTCTATCAATAGATTGTTCCAGCTTGCTATGTTGGCAGAAAAAGAATTGCAGGGAAAACAGCAAAGGCCAAGGAGTAATTTCGGCAACATACCCACACCAAAGACGACGCCGGGGACAACCAAATCAGCTCCACCCCTTTCTGTTCGGTCTGCTGCCCCCTCCATGAGTAGGGCGCGTTCAGCAGCACCATCACCGCCATCACGAGTTCCCGAGGTGAGTAAATCTAATCATGTGCAGGCACCAACAAAGAGTTTTTCATCGGTGACTTCCACGGGTCGAACAACGGAAATTGTGTGCCACCGATGCAAGGGGATGGGCCATGTCATGAAGGATTGCCCAAGTCGTCGAGCGTACATTGCAACAGAAGAAGGTGGGTACATTAGTACTAGTGATGTTGAGGATGAATATGCTCTTGTAGCTAACCTTGCAGATAATGAGGATGACCATGAGACGGCCGACGATGATGAGGAGATTTTAGGGACCACTGCCACCAAGAATTATAGGACAATCATTGTGCAACGAGTGTTGAGCGCTCAAATGGAGCAAGCGGACAAGCTACAACGCCATAATTTGTTTCAGATGTACCTCATCGTCAAGGACCGTCGTGTTCATGTCATAATTGATGGTGGGAGCTGCAATAACTTGGTGAGTTCAGATCTGGTGGAGAAGCTTTGCTTGCCCACACGTGCACACCCTCATCCCTACCATATTCAATGGTTCAATAACAGCGGTAAGGTGAAGGTAACACAAACGGCGAGAGTGCAATTTTCCATTGGAACATACCATGATTTTGCTGATTTTGATGTAGTGCCTATGCAAGCATGTTCCCTTTTGTTAGGCCGTCCATGGGAATTTGATACTGATGCAATTCATCACGGTAGAAGTAACAAATACACTCTTATGCACAAGGGGAAGAAAATCACTTTGCTCCCTATGACTCCTACTGAAATTGTGCAATGTGACAAAGAGAGAGCTGAAAATGAGCGAAAAGAGAGTGCGCTTGAATCTGAAAATCAGCAAGTGGCTAAAAATATTTTCCCACCTAAGAAAGACAAGAAAGAACCTAGTTCTAGGTCCGAGGGAATTAAATTGAAGGGTGGTGTTATGCTTGCTACAAAATGTGACCTTGCTGAAATTAATGAGAATGATGCACCGTGCTATGCTTTGATATGCAAAGATGCTTTGTTTTCATTGGATGATATGCCCAGTACTTTGCCTCCTGCTGTCACTAACCTTTTGCAGGAGTATGCAGATGTTTTTCCTGCCGAGATACCTCCAGGACTCCCACCCATACGAGGGATTGAGCACCAAATTGATTTGATACCTGGAGCGAGTTTGCCAAACCGAGCTGCTTATAGGACCAACCACGAGGAGACTAAGGAGATTCAGTGCCAAGTCCAAGATCTTTTGGACCGCGGGTATGTACGTGAGAGCCTTAGTCCTTGTGCTGTTCCTGTTATTTTGGTTCCTAAGAAAGATGGCAGTTGGCGCATGTGTGTAGATTGTAGAGCCATTAACAATATCACAATAAGGTACCGTCATCCTATTCCTAGGTTAGACGACATGCTTGATGAGTTAAGTGGTTCTATAATTTTTTCTAAGGTTGACTTGCGTAGTGGATACCACCAAATAAGAATGAAATTGGGAGATGAATGGAAAACAGCCTTTAAAACCAAGTTTGGATTGTATGAGTGGTTAGTCATGCCTTTTGGTTTAACTAATGCACCTAGCACTTTCATGCGCTTAATGAACGAGGTTTTACGAGCTTTCATTGGGAAATTTGTGGTGGTTTATTTTGATGATATATTGATTTACAGTGAACATCTTGATCATCAACGTGCTGAATTTATTCTGAAATTGCATGAAAAGACTAAGGAAAATATTGAAATGATGAATGAAAGGTATAGGACTGCGGGAAATAAAGGTAGAAAGGAAGTAAAACTTGAACCGGGTGATTTAGTATGGTTACACTTAAGAAAGGATCGTTTTCCAGAATTGCGAAAGTCTAAATTAATGCCTAGAGCTGATGGTCCTTTCAAGATACTTGAGAAAATAAATGATAATGCATATAAACTTGAGTTGCCGCCCGAATTTGGCGGTGGCCCGATCTTCCGACAGGTAGAGGTAAGTCGATTGGTGGAGACTCGACGTTGACGATCCGGCTTCCGATCAGAACCGATCCGAACCCAGCAATCGCTACACCACGGCTCCGTTGGTTATCAACCATGCACAAACACGATTGACCTCGCCAAGAAGACTTATCCCTGCATGCGAATCGAGAACACAAGCAAGAACGAGAAAGAAGCAATCTGAAATATTGCAAATATAAATTGAATCTCACGAGTTGGGGTTCCACAAACCGATACACGGCGAAACTGTTCTTTGACAGATTAATCTAAGCAAAACCCAAACCAAACCCTAGCGGCGGCTACTGAATATAAGGGCTAAGGGACGTCCTAGAAACCCTAGACGTGTCCGTGATGGACTCCAACACGATACATGGGCCAAAGGCCCAAATTGGTGACGCAGCACCCTGGTACAGATTCTGTCCGCCAATTTGTAACGCAAATTCCCGTCGACTCAGCAGTCCAATTGACCTGAAACCGGTGCCATTGGAAAGGTTATCTCCTTAGCTTTCGATACATATGTGGATCATTGAAATCGGAGTCCGTTTGTGGCCTGGGCGACGATTTTAGTGAACACTGCTCCTGGTGGCCGAGGTAGTCGACTCCGAGATGAATTGGGACTCCGACTCCGAGATGAAATTGGACTCCAACTTGACTTGGACGCCCTCCTTGCCTCCCTCCTGGCCCTTGCTGGTTCCCACCAAAGTTCCTAAGTACAATATAATCAATAATATCATTAGGTAGCATACTATCCTCACAAGTATATACACGGGCACTTAGGAACGAGCTCACCTGTTGATTCAATTGCCATGCTCGTGCTCTTGTAATGGGTCCTTGCATCACAACTGGAGGAGTCTTGGGCGTATGCATAGGAGTGATGTCCTCATCAATTTGACCATATTTTTCAATCTAAAAGTTCTCAAGAAGAGTAATGCTCGTGCACTTTCTGTAGTAATACAAAGAATCCGGTTCCATTTTAAAAAAAAAAATTGAAAGCACAAGTATTTTCTTTTGCAAATCAAATTTGGGCTTGAATTGCATGTGCTCCATGCATGAAGAATTCATGCTTTTACAGATTCAAAAAAAAAAATCCAGAAACAAAATCTATGGAACATGCAGTAGTGAATAATTTGTTTACCACCACCTAATGCACCTTCATTAATCAAACCTTTTCTGTTAAAAAACTGAGATTATTGAACAAAGAAAACAATGCATGCAATACTTTGAAGTAATAAAAGCAAAAGATATAGAAATCAGCAGCTGATTCAAAACATGTCGGTGCTTCTACACAATGCATGAGCTGTTTAACATACAGCATATGGATGGATCGAGCAGTGAACTACAACAACATCAAGGGCCAGTCCCATTGTTTTGGAAAGTTCTCTTGGATACATAACACGACGACAATCTCTAATTTTCAGCTGGTAATTCCTTTTGTAATTGCATTGCTTTCGGATCTAGCTTCTTTAATCCACTTTGCTACCAGAACATACTTCCGAGGGCCTTCAGAAGTTCAGATGAGCCGGTCTGGTAAAAAACACCTCCTTTTCTTGGTAATCTTCTTAGTTTTCTTTCTTTCTGCTCTACACAGCTACACTTCTTTTGATCAACTCGCTGCTCCTAAGCCGAGCTATTTTTTCGCAGCTTTTTCCTGCGGCTGCAACATGACAAGTATATGCCAATTCTGATATGCCACATGTTTTGACGGTAAGAAACTTGTCCCTTTTTTTTCCGTGATCTTTTCTACTATGTTTCTGTTTTTATTTATGCTTCTTCTTTTTATGCCCTCCCTGCAGCTCAGACGAACTTCTATTTTCCGTGGCTTTTCTCTTCTGACGGCTAGAAGACGCCCCGCCGGAGATGGCCAACAGGTCCTCCATGGCCTCCCCTGCGGTTAGCTGGAAGCTGAACTCGCTCATCTGCCGCCGCCGACGCTGCGACGGCTTCTGGATAAAAATGTTCTTCCTGGCAAATGCCTCTATCTTATTTCTCAGCGTCTCCTCGTCGAGCATCAACGCAGTCTCCTCGCCCGCGCTAATCTCGCCGTTCTCCGCTTTCAAGGCCTCCGCATCCTGTGCTTCAACAGCGACCTTCCGGCCGTCGCCACCGTCAACTGATGGTGCCGCAGCCACGAAATTATCACACGACGGCGTCTGTTGTGCCTCCTTCATAGGCATAGCAAACTCATCCACCTTATTGCTGAGAGCCTTCTCGCCTCCTTCACCATTCTCCAGCTTCATCGCCTCGTGGCCATGCAATTCACCGACGGCCTTCCGGCCATCGCCGCCGTCGGCCGCGATGTTGTGATGCAACCGGACGACCTCGTTGAAGGATCGTAGAGCGGACGAGGGGGAGGGCTCTTCCTGGAGGTGCGCCCACATGAGTTTGTGGGTTAAGAGCGGCGTTCGCTTGTACGTGAGCCCGGCGGTGGCGGAAAGGTCGCCGTGCGAAGACGTCGAGATCCTGGCGGGCTGTCCTAGCTTCGTCAGCACGCGGAGCTTGAGACCGTGGAGATGGCGATCTGGGTTGGCCATACATGCACGCATGCATGCGCTCATACGAGATATATTTATATAGGAACTCGTACGGCTTCGAGCCATATACTGCCGACATGAGAGTTACAAAACCACAGTATTTGTATTCGACTAGGATTGAAACATCAATGATTTTTTGCGGAAGAATTCGGACCAACGGGATCATCATCACACGTGGCCACGATCATAGCTGTACGTTTCGATGTGACGTGGCGGCGGAAGGGATAAGCACCATAATTCCGATGCATCAGGTTGGGGCCCGCCTGCCCTACTAACCCCAGATTTTTCCTAATCAAAATCCTATAGCCACAACCCTTTCCTCCCCACGAAGTCCGCTCACCTACTGACATGTGGGCCCCATATCCCTATTTAGCAAACGAAACTTTCGAACCAATAGCATGCGGGTGCTTCTTATAATTTGTCCCGCACATTGCTCCAGTGCTTTTCACGAATTTACTAAAGGAACACACACTAACACACACTTCTAATCCGTAGCGGGTCCCACCTTTTCGAAGACCCACCTGACATACGTGAGACTTAAATTCGACCGGTATACGTTGGTGTTTGCAGGAAAACCAGCAAAACCCACAGCCACGTCATCCCTGGTTTTGGCTGGTCGCCTCGCCCTGGTTGCTTCCGAAAAACAAAAATAGCACCACCACTACCTCCACTCCTACGAACGCTACTGACAAGTAGGACCCGTCTACTCACGGCCCTTGCTGTCTGAGACACCATCCCCTGATCTGTGGGTCCCGCCATTTGCGGGTATGATCTAATCGTTAAATCTCAATGCACTATTTTGCCATCGTCTCCCACACAGACACAGTGCAGAGTTAGAAGCAGCACAACACTTTTAGCACACTAATCAGAGTGGCTTTAGTTTAATTAAGACCAAGAAATCGCAGTACCAATCACGCGAGCAGCTAGTAGGGACAAAAAGGGAGAGATCGATCAAGAAGCCAAGGAGAGTGAAAAGTTGGTGAAGCAAGCAAGAAGAGGGAGGAGAGGTCAACAAGTCAAGAAGAAAAGAAGTTAAGATTTGGGCGGGGGTGATGGAGATGGAGAGCCCCCGGAGCCCTGAGGCGGCGATCGGGCACAGGGTGGAGGACCTGTGGGAGGTGGCCGAGCCGCAGCTGTCGCCGTCGGAGAAGCTCAACTCCTGCTTCGAGGACATCCCCGTCGCCTCCTTCCCCCTCACCCACCCCTCCCAAGGTAGGCACCACCAATCTGTTCTATCATCTTTGTCTGAATTTGATTGAATTGAGGGTTTTAGCCTAGGGGGGTTTTTTTTTTTTGACTCAGGTTTTAGAGTAGTTGAGCTCGTGCCTACCTCGTCGTTCTTGTGGATTGAGTCCTGTATCTTTTTCCTGTATTTTTCACACTTTCGGATGGAATGGAGAACCTAACAGGCTGTTGTGGTCACTTTTGTAAACATGTCTTTTCTGAAGTATATGCGCACAGCTCACATCAGGCACATTATTGCAAATGGATCTTTTTGATCTGAAATAATGTTCGTTCATGAAAATGATGTATTTCTTTGGAGACTGGTGGCAGTTTTTTTCTTAGTTTGGCTAAATGCATGTTACAGGGAAAATGATGTATACATCTTTTGTTTTCATCATTAGATTAAAATTCTCTTTTTAGATGCGGCGGAGGAGAGGGATGCAGTGCCGCTAGGCTGCAGTTTCGTCGCTGGTCGTGGGTGGCTGTGGCCAGCGAGGGAGGGGAGAGGAGAAAGTGGGGGAGGTGGACTAGTGGCGGCACAGATACCATTCTAGGCATCAGTGGCCGTGACGGGCGGCAGCAGGTGGCGATGGCAATGGCGTGGACACCGGCAGCCGCCAAGAGGTGGGGGCGGATGGTGGTGGTAGTGGGAAGGGACAGAGAGGAAGATGAGGATATATAGAGGGTAAAGATTGAATCTAGTTTTTTAATATGTAAGTATAGAGAACGCAAGTATTTTTAAGAAAAAGAACATTATCTACTGATTAAACACCCTTTTTCCCTATTAATGATTGGTTAAAATGCAATTCCGGTATTAGTTTTCTGGCACGGCCAAGAGAGGGCAAATACTATAATTCTGTTAGTGTGTTTGTGGATAGGTCTCATTTATTTCTTGGCTGAATAGAGAGGAGCCGTTTAGAACTGTCTTTCCTGAGTGTGGTTGATGTGGATATCAGCTGACCAAGAAAGTTCTCTCCTTTTCATGATTGTAAGATATATCTTGGAGTGGTGAGGGCCCATCTGATCTGTTTTCTTGCTTTGATGTGATTTCTATGGAGAATTTATCAAAGTGGATTGGTTAAAGAAGGCCTATTTAAGCTTGCCCTTTGTGTCATTTCCTAAAGATTTTGCAAGATTAGCTAAATTAGCAACTTATCGATCTGCTATAGCTTAAAAAATCCACACTAACCGAACTAGAATAGGAGGCAATAATAGAGCACCCAAGCGAAGCGTCACTTCTGTCAGTGTGTTTTCTTTTGGTGGATTGTGGAGAGTTTATGATGCTGTTATGCTTTGTGTTGATGACTTGACGTTGACTTTTGGAGGGGTCTTGTCTTCAGCTTCTTTGATTCGGTCAAACATGTCTTAAGCCATCCTTTATATATTTAGATCATCCTACTAAGAAGAAATTGACATTAATTGAATCTGAAATTATTGAACTTGCAAAGTCTATAGATGCCCCAAGTGGTTACTGTTTCAAAAGATTGTTTAGAAGTGATAGAATACTACATCATACAGTTTCAAACAGTTCTCTGTAAATATTATATATGAAATTATGATCACTGGGATATTTCAATTCTGTTGATATTTCTTCAAATTTATAGTGTTCTTTGTATCAATGATTTAACTCTGATGCACAGTTGTGAATTCCTTTTTCCCATAGGGATATTCTGGTCTGTTACTAAATATTATCTGATGATCACTTTAAGTTATCAAAATTAAAGAGGTGAAAAGTCAGTTGTGATAATTGGTGATGATAATTATGCAGTAATCGAGATACCTTCCAATGCCAGCCTTGCTGATACTGTTGAAACATTATCCAAACACAAAATTTTGGGTGCACCCATAAGAAATGTTGATGCGCCAGAAGATGCTAGTTGGATCGACAAATACATTGGTATTGTGGAATTTGCTGGTATTGCCATGTGGCTGCTTAATCAGGTTGGCAATCTTAGTACTGCAACACTTCTGACTCTTTCACTTTATGTAGATACGCCATTTTTAGTTTTACTAGATTTATATCTATACCATTCTAAGTCAGAATATGTTAATTAGCACAACTTTGATCAGCATTCCGTATAAACATAAGTCAAATGCCCATTATCGTGTATATCTTGAAACCATTTTACATGTCAAAACACTGGTTGCTTTAAAAAGTAATGTTAAAAATGAGATTAATCCCTTGTTGGCGTCCAGGATTCAGCCAATCTAGATATCATACAAGTCAGGAAGGTCCACTTTGCAAATATCATTTGGTTGATCAATAATAGAGTTGTTTCTGACAGTGTAAGACATCTTTAAATTGGACTTTCTAATCGGGCCATCCAAGAGTTAAACATTTCTGTTTCTTTTCAGATTTTCTTGACAAGATGATTTCGAATTTATGGGCTACATTTGAATACACCAAAAGAGGTTTGCAGACAAGTACCTCAACCTTGGCCTAGTATTGTTGGACTACCCATCTCATTTCACTCTTAATCTTGACCTGTCAGAAAGAACAAACAAACTTTGAATGAGAATACTAAGTGGTTTAAAAAAAGAGCATAATCTGTTAAAATCACTGCAAATTCTAAAACTTTTGCAATGATATCGGTACAATTGTTTCTTTACCTGCCTCTCATCTTCTTTGCAAGTATTACATCTTCTGTCTTGCAACAGTCTGAGGCTGCAGCTCATGGAATGAATGGTTCTGCAGTAGGGTCACCTGTCGCTGCACTAACAGCTCGTCTAGGCTCTTTCACATTCAGAAGAACGTTATCTGGTAGGGTAGAAACTACTACTGATTCAGAATCAGATGAAACTGCATCAGTTGGTGGAAGCTTTTTCGAAACCCTTACTTCATCTGAGTTCTACAAGAACACAAAGGTGGCTCTCTTGGCTATACTTAAACTACCATAGTCACCTGTGGACCTGTGGCGATCACCCTGCCCTTACACAATTTTTGCTTCTGCAGGTTGGAGATATCACAGGAAGCTTTCGCTGGGCACCATTTCTTGCGCTACAGACATCTGACACATTCCTCACCATGTTGTTGCTTCTATCCAAGTACAGGATGAAGAGCCTCCCTGTAGTAGATATGGGGGGAGATAAGATTGAGAACATCATCACACAATCTTCCGTTGTCCACATGCTTGCAGAATGTGTTGGACTTCCTTGGTTTGAGAGCTGGGGAACCAAGAAACTCTCTGAACTGGGGCTTCCTATCATGAAGCCATATAAAGTTGTTAAGGTACTTCCTGAATGGTAGCTACCTGCAGTAACTCCTTTATTGATTTCACTCCAGACTTGCAAAAAAAAGAAATCTCCAATTTCATGCTTTTCTGATTCGGCTTGGGATCTCGTAAGTGTTCTAACAAGGGCAAAGACTCAGATAGAGGAATCCAGAGCTTTCAGTTCAACCCAATTAGGCAATTACAATGTATGTTTTAATCCAATAGGATAAACTGCAACAAGGAAGATATGTGCAAGTTCTCTTGATTTAACTGTTGGATCAACATTAGCCAAATTGGAACTTCAGCTTGTAAAGTTGAAGCTGTCAACACTGCACATATGAAAATTGCAGTTAATTGTCAGTGTTGCCTGTGCAAACATACTTGTTGAACTCAAACAGATTAGTCAGAATTGACAAAATAAATGCTTTTCAACAATAACTAAACAATCTTGAGAACCACACTGCTTGCTCCCTGCCTATATATCTGGCTCTGGGAACAAACCAACCTGTGCAATAGGACAGTGTTACATTTTTCCTTTTGTTTTCTTTCTTTATAAATGTGTGGTGAAAACCAGTTTATTAAGCAATTATACAATGGCAAACGAATTAACTGTTTTATCTTCAACTGAACAAAGAATTCAACGTACTGTTGTTGGTACTTTTTCCTTTGATATGAGACAGATAAAGTACCTTTTCCTCTTCCACAGGTAAATGAAGATCAGCCAGTCCTGAGAGCCTTCCAACTGATGAGGGAAAAAGGAATTGGCGGGGTGCCAGTTATGGACACGAGTGGGACAAAAGCAATTGGCAATATTAGCATCAGAGATGTCCAATATCTTCTAACTGCCCCCAAGATATACAGAGAGTACAGGTTTGTAATTCTGATGCATACTTGTGTAGTTTCACATCATGCAACAAGACACTTTTAATGCATAGAAGGGAAAGTTTGCGGGTAATAATTCAAGGGCTAGGTATTCATGTATCCATTAACCTTTGCTTGCATCATCAGGACAATCACAGCGAAGGATTTCCTCACTGCAGTCCGGCATTATCTCCAGGAACAACACGAGGCATCGCCCTTGCTGGAGGGCGTCATCACATGCAAGAAGGAGGACATGATAAAGGGCATCATACTGAAGTTGGACTCACAGAAGATTCACAGGATCTACGTGGTAGATGACAAGGGAAACACTGAGGGGGTTATCACACTGAGAGACATAATCTCCAAGCTGGTACATGAACCACGCCATTACTTTGGAGACTTCTTTGATGGTGTTGTTCCACTGCCTGCAAACAGCAGTGTGTGACAAGTTCCATGATCTGTTCATGCTATTGTACCTATGACTGTACATTATTTGTTACTTTCCTTCTCTGGTTGCAGATCTTGTTATGGTAGTTCTATTGACAACCTCAGGCAAACAAACAATAATGATGTACATTGAATAAAGAAAGAATCACTTGAGGCAATGTTTGCCTTTGTGATGAAAGTGCTCTGTCTTGTTGATGATTGCATCAGATTTGGTTCACTTAATTACTTTCAACATTGCTTCATCTTTTCTGCAGGATAAAACTCTAAAACAAACATGATCTTTTCAGTCTTCCTTTTGACTTTATTTATCCATTTCGCTGGACTCCTTTGAGACATGTTGAAACATGATTGTGCAATTGCATTAATTTGCCGGTAGAGTCCAGCTTGTTCCAATCTAATCTGTCCGGGACTCTTACAAAATTGTATGATCTGTTCCACCAATGCTGTTGAACACAAAAAGGTGGTGTGAAAATTGATAAAGGCTGGATCCTATTGAAATGAACTAGTGCTGCCTAGTTTTGTACCAGTATCTTTGCTGCCTTTTCTGTCACCTTGCCTTATTCAAAAACTTAACTTCCCAATTCCCAATAACTGTAGAATTGTGGTGTCGAGTGTATCTCACTAGAGCATATGATTGAAGTGTTGCTGTCTCAGTACAGCAGGTACTCAAATTTTGGTGAATTCCAGCTAAAAAAGAGATTCTGTAAGCAGACAACCAACTTGGTTGGACAGACATGGCATAAAGAAAGTGGCTAGTTGATACTTCAACATCCAAAGACAACCAAGCAAGTCCACTAACAGGCTTGTCTAAATGCTATCTTACAAGAACCCATCAAGGTTTGTATCCAGGAGCTGGTTCATAGTTTATACTATGTTCATTCAGCTACCAAATATGAACCCCCCATAATCAGGTCACACACCTGACTAACAGAAAACAATAACAAATTGCACTACTGATATCTGCATATTCAGTTTTCATACGTAATGACTGCTATAGGAACAACTCAGCATCTCCATTCACTCTCTCTTGAAGGCGCGGTGCACCAGATAACTAGATAAGTATGAACAAGAAACCAAAACTATTTGTTTGATTAAATGAAGAGACTGCTACTAGTAGAAACACAATAAATCAGAAAGCATGAACTAGCTATGAATTAATAGCCGAGGTGCTTACTGCGATTAGTACAAGTCTACAAGATGATCATCACTGCACAACAAAGTAACAGAAAAAAAGAAGCTGAAACTGAGTGGCATGTAGTAAGCTCCACAAGAATTAGATAAAGCTTGAAGGCACAGAAGTACAGAAGAACAATGATGATGGATAGTATCTGATCACTTGTACCATAAAAAAAACTCAACAGGAGCCAGGATATAGAACCATTGATTAACTCAACCTCTTTTTATACTATATTCATCAATTTAAAATACTTTTTCCTTATCTTTTGCAGGCACAGATGTACAAAAAAATAGTAGAAACAAATATGAACTTTTTCACATGAGGAAAAGGGAACCTTTGAAATATCTCCATTTTGAAGAACTATTCAATGAACTCAATGGGATTCTCCTCCTAGTGTAAAATTAGAGTTGCCAGTAGCTCATCTGCAGTGTTATTTCCTTTTCATATCTTGAACTGATGTGCAAAAAAATTTAGAACAAATTGCATAATCGGACTTAGATCTCGTGGTTCCATTTTGTTCCAAATGGAAAAATCCATCTTACGTATATTTCAAGGAATTAGCAAAAACAGAAACTCAATACATTAGAGATTGGACTTCTAAATAAAAATGACAAATGTGACATCATCACAGAAAGTGTAATTTATGTAACCTAAATTATAGAAACTTACTAAGAATAGTTCAAGAAAAAAAAGGCAATTTACTATCAATAAATTGCAAAGCAGAGAGTTGCTTCAGAAATACAGATTGTTCCTGATCATGGAATGCGACAAGTTGCGTATCAAGGAAAACTAGTGCCAAAACACAACAACACCATAGGTGCATATTTCTTATGAAACAGTGAAAGTTGAATATCTCTCCAAGTGGAAAAGTTTTTTAGTGCTCTTGCAAGTAGTTGTAACTTATAATTTGTTATTCTCAAGCATCCTTTGCAACAAAGCACACTGCCAGTGCAACATTCCCCATTCTAAATCGTCCCTATGTTCTGGTTCTCCACAGGTCTACATGCAACAGCAAACCCTCTCCACAAATGGTTATATAGGAACAAAAAGTGTAGAGCAGTACAGCACAGATGTATGGAATTGAACACAACAAAATATGACAATAAGACCATGGTTCCATCAAGTGGATCAAGCTCACCAAACCAAGCTCAGGTAGTTGGAGAAAGTATCTCTGGTTTCTAGCATAAGGAGGAAGACATGGAAACTGAAATGGAGTCTATTAAGCACTTGTTCTAGATTTCAAGTAGAAATTAATGCAAGAGACTACAAACATCATCAAACTACTTGGTGATTTTCCTTACACAAAAGGAGCCTTCTTTTTTCACTTCTTTCCTTTTCACTCTAAAGCCTCATGTTTTGATTTCAGTTTACTTTAGCAGGCCATAACTTCAGAAGGTTACAAAAGATGAGAAAAATATCTAGTGCTACCACCTAGTGGTTGGAAGTACTCTCCCCTGTTTATAATTGTATGTTATTTTAGACTCATATACAAGAATTAAGACATAACATGAAATTATCAGTCTAATTGATTAAAGTCTGTGTAGAGTATTAATTATAATTAGGTAAACTTTTGACTGATTTATAGGAGGGACATAAAGGGAAAAAATGTGGAAAATTTTCCCCGAAAATGTAGAATGACATACATTAAAATCTAAAACGACATATATTTATAAACAGATGGAGTATCTCTAGAAATTTTGTCCATGGAAGATATCTCCCTTGTAGCTAAAAGTTTGTGATTTTGATATTCATTTAATGGATGTGTTGATAGTTTTGCCTATATCCCACAAAAACCCAATATGTCATAGCATCAGCAGATTTCAACACAGTAATCCTAATCCTAGTTTTTGTTCCAACTTCCAACTGCTAAAATGCTACCCAATTGATCCCAGTAAACTTTATTATTTAGATATTAACTAACAATTGTAAATGAGCAATTTCTTCACTCTTGTCGCCTGCAAGCTTTTTCTGAAAAATAACCTCAACTTTAATTCATCATATATTTGATTTTCTTGCTAAATTTCTCTCTTGCCATTCGTACAATCTCCAGGTTTCAAACCTGGTCAGTTTTGGGTTCTATTGTTCAAATTCATAAAAATGTGCAATCTTAGTGAATCCTAGAGACCTGATTTGTCAATTCTAAAAGATATGGTATGCAGTGTCTACAGGACTTCACTCTATTAACAAAACTGCATTTGCATTCTACCAATAGCAAGGTATATATTGGTCATTCATTACATGTATCTACTGCTCAAATATGATTAATTCTATAAAGAGATTATTTGAATTTGAAGCAACTTGAAGAATAATGGCAAGGGCAGGATATTTTGTCAAACTAGTTTAGAAGACCATGGGTTAATCTGTAATAAACTAGTTTCCAACATCGGATAATTCAATTTATGGACCTCGTTGGATGCCAAAGTAGACGCAGACAATCACGGTCCCACAATACTTGCATCATAGGATGACTAATCAAGCTCTCAACCTACTACTTTTCTTACCAACGGCCCAACCAAAGCCCATGTTCAATATGTTACTGATACCAATGTTTTATGTAGTGGTTGGCTTTCCAACATGCTCCGACTGATCATAATTGGAGACTATTTGATGGTCCTGAAAAATGTTACTATGCTTTGTTAGAAAGGTTGCCTGGTGATTACGTAAGGATGCCACAGTAAAACATTTATCTGGCTGAGGCAAGAAGTGAGAGGGAGAGTCTATTTTTTTAAGTATAAGAACAATGGATGAGATACTAGCATGTAAACTAGGGTTGCTTCTCAGTGCTAATCTTGTTGTTTTCATACTTGTCAGTTGTCACTATAGATAAAATGAGATTCAGACACCAAAGAATGATAAGCATACTATTTGAACAACATAATAGTAGCAGTGAAGCATTAGGTGGAATAGGAAAGTATAATTCAGAGTTTATATTTTGCTAAAAGTAGTCAATTCAAATTCTAACTGAGTAAATGACCCAGTGCAGTCTACAGGAATCACACAGAAAGTCAACTGAAAGGCAAAGCCCAAAGAAAATGTTGAAGCCTTGCTAGATAAAAACATAGGCAAACACTACTGCCCAATTGTGAGTAAAAAGAAATAGGAAAAATTAATTCCATACTACTGCAAAAGTGGCTGTGATACTAACATATGGGGCCGGACCACATGTCAATGAGAAACTCAATAGTACTTGCTAAACACCCAACTTCTATAGTACTATGGAGCTAATCTCCCAAAGAAATAGGATAGTCCATCTAATGCAGGTGTTTCAATAACACACTATAAAACCATATTGTCTGAACACAATTCGTACTTCTTAGCAATAGCCAACAGTTGAATGAAAACCACCTTTACTTAAGTATATGATGACAAAATGTATTCAATTCATATAATATTGCTAGTAAAGCCTTGAAAAATCTTATTCCAAAAGAAATAAATGTGAGCACGCAGAATAAGCAAACAGACTCACACATAGTTATCCCTAATAATGTAGTTATTTTGTTTAAAATTTCAATCAATCTGGTCAACACTTCAAAATCAAATTTGCCCTCTATATATTCCAGGAGTTTGTCAAATATGGCTGTTTCACTTCATTTTTTTCTAAGAATCTTGTAATCTTAGCATTTTATTAATAAGAAACCATAATCCTTACCATGTTTTGACCCAACCATAATCCTTATCCTTTTAGCAATTTAACTCAAAATCAAGGGCTATTTCTTTCTATTTGAAGATCCTGATGCACCACTTTTTTCCATGTCTCTTGCAATAGGTTACTTCAAGAATTGTCACGCTACATCACAGTGCTGAATTACTAGAACTTGGACAGTAAAGTAATCAAGGAGACCATACACTCAAAAACAATACATGTACATTATTTATTAGTACACAACATCAAACAGTGAACATACCAAAAGATCCTCCTGTTTGTATTACAGCATTATGACAACTACAAAGGGGATAAACACCCACTCAGCACATGTGAGGACTACAGGAGTTCAGCAATATATTGTCCCTTGTAACAAAAGCGTACCTGTGACTAAAATCTTTCAAATGTCAACTATCATCTCCTCCTAGAATGGTTGGCAGACCCCAGTGACCCTTCGAATAGATCAGACAGGTGATTTTCCAAGTCCTCTGGAGTGTACTTTATGTATCTTCCTGAATTCTTTCCCCCATCCACTAGACTACCATATCTTCCCAGAAAAGCACGATATGCTGGAATCACATTTTCAGATATAGATATCTTGAGCTCTTCTCGAAGCTGTGGATCTGGTACTTTCCAGATTGTTTGACTCCTGTATATTTCATCAAAGGTCAAGTTGAAATTCTTGAACTTTTCCTTGACCCTAGAACTTGAGTTCCCACTGCCGCTGCCGCTCCCACCGCCATGTCCATCATCCTTTAAATAGGACAGAGCCTTGGTCCAAGAAATCCTAAGATAGCTCTTTGAATATTGCCGAATCTTCCCATGGCGCCTTCGTATCCAATGATCACCCAAAATCCTTCCAAGCTCTGAATCCTTCACTTTCTGAACAATATAGAGCATATTATTCATGGAAAATATGCACTGCAGTGCAGCATCCTCATAAAGCTTAGATTTTGCCTCCAAGTTGGCTTCCAAATAAGAAATTAGCTTCCGAAGACGCCGTCCAAGTGGTGTCATGTTCTCCAAATGCTCCCCATCCTCATCTTCACCTCCATGTAATGCATTATGATCTACATCTCCAACCCTATCATCATCCAAGAGCACATCAAGCGTCTCACTGTAAACGACCAACAATCTCAG
Source organism: Pharus latifolius (assembly GCA_019359835.1). Lineage (NCBI taxonomy): Eukaryota > Viridiplantae > Streptophyta > Magnoliopsida > Poales > Poaceae > Pharus > Pharus latifolius. The sequence continues at coordinate 24,283,669 of CM033322.1, forward strand.
ATAGTTCATCACATATCGCGTCATGGGGTGGATCTCACCAGCCATCATCGGCCGCCGTGATGACTCCTGCTGTAGAACCTTCCCGAACTCAAGAAGAGTACCCCTCACCGCATCCCCAAGCCTTTCAAGAACTCCCTCCACATCACGGATCACATCAACCCCAGAACTCCCAAAGAACAACTCCTTCAGCTCAGGGATCACCTCAGCAAGCGCCTCGTACATATCAAGAATCCGGGAGAGCTTCTCTGGTGAGCGGGTGCACACAGCAACGGCATCCCCAAAGTTAAGAATCTGCATTATGCAACCTTTGGTGGCCTCAACAAAACACACCTCCTGGAGTTCATCAGACATGGCAAACACCTGATCACAGAGCCGCCGCTCACCAGTCAGCAGCGACCGAACAACTGTTTTGACCCCATGCACCCACTTCTTCATCTTGTCATTCAGCTGCTTCCACTCCACGCGCTGCACCTCGTCAATGCTGAGCCGCTCAACGCCAAGCACGGTGAGGCACTCATCCAGTAGATCCCGCCGGATTCCGCAGTACACCTGCTCGAGCTCACGGGCATACCCTGCACGCACCATGCGTTCGGCAATCGCCTGCAGTTCATCGACGGCCTCAGGCCGCACGAGCTCGAACACCTGGTCTTCAAAGGGATTCGCGATGCTGCCGCCGCGAGCGGTGTCCGGAGCGCCCTCCTGGCTGTGCGGAGTGGTAGGGTCGAACTCCGAGGAGCAGGTCTCGAGATCGTCCATGGACTCCAGAGAGAGGCGGCGGAGCGAGCAGAAAAGCCCACTGGCGTCCAGCGGCACCGCGTGGCGAAGCACGAGTTGCCGGAGCTCCTCCTCGAGCCGCGCCATGGCGAGCTGCACGGTGACGCCCGCGCGGCCGGCAGCAGCGGCCGCTCCGCCGCCAGCCAGGTGCTCGATGGCGACGTCCACGGCGGCCAGGTAGTGCGTGACGTCCTCCTCGGGGGCCTCGAAGACGAGTGCCTCCGGGGTGGTATCCCACAGGAGGATCAGCTGCTCCGCGGCGTCGAACGCCGCTGCGGCCGCGGCTGGCTTGGCCGGGGAGAGGTCGGCTGAGGAGGCGGGCGAGGGAAAGAGTTCGGTGATGGAGGAAAGGCGGTGGTCGAAGCCGGAGAGGATGCGGATCATGTCGTCGGCGGCGTTCTTCGAGGTCGCCAGCGACTTGACGATGTGCTGCGCCGCCGCGAGGACTTTTTCGTTGCCGGCGACGGGGACGACCTCAGGCGGCTCCGAAGGCGGCGCCGACATCGCCGGCGGTGCTAGGGTTTGGGTCGGGAAGGAGAAGTTACTTGGGAGTTACGCTTTTGCTCGTTGTTGTTACAGTAACACAACACAGTATAGGAGGAGGCGGAGGTTAAGGTTAAGGTTAGGGGGCGGATGGATAGAGGACAGGATAGGAAGCGAGCAGATGAAACAAATGGGTAAATGGTTTGTATCACCTTGATGTGAGCCGTTTGATTTGGATCAATGGTTCAGAATTCTTAGCCATCTCAATGTGTAGTGTCCATTTTCTGATTTAATAGGTAGTAGCTACGTGCAGTTTAATAAATTTGAGCTGCATGATCAAGAATTTTCTTATTAAATAATCAATTTAAAAAAAATTAAAATGGAACACCGTTTCTATTCCACTTAATACATCTAGACTGAGTAGATAGTCTCACACCATAGATCGATACATTAGACATTATTGTAGAGTTATCAAATTTCACGTTGTCATATAGAAAAGATAGAAACTATTAAAAAAAAAAATTGCAAACACAACTACAGCTACTATATATGCTAAATCAATTATTTTCATAACCTCGATAGTCATATAGCTATCCGTTATGTTATATGAGTTAATTTATTTTCAATTTCTAAAACATTGTTTATATTTTCTTCGTACTCTTCTTCAATTTGCATATTTGTTATACTGATTTAATAAATTTAGCTCCTACAAATATTAAATATCAATTAAACTCTGAATAATTCACCAAAGTTTTATAGTGCTATAAACAATTTCTCTCTTATATACTCCGCATGACTCATCTATATGATAACAACATGTACCAGTAAAATTTTAATATATTTCATACATGTTACATAATTGTATTTTATCACTATGTTTAATTGATTTTTAAATTAAAGATTAAACATAATATTTTAAAGTTCAGCATCAAATTGATCATTTTCTCGTGATATTTAGTATAAGTAGGTCGAATCAAATAATTACAAGGAATCAGTATAATTATATATATACATATATGTTACTTAATAATATTCCTTACTATAATGTTTTAGCTTCCAATTAAGTGTGAAAAAATAGGTGTTAGTTTTATGTTAGCTCATAGTTTAAATAATAAAAAAATATTTTGTACAAAACCATAAAGAATAACTTCTGTAATAATCATAATAGTTTTTTTCTATCACTCACCGTGTGATTTCAAACCTGGACTGAGATCAAGATTGTGGAGTAATATTTACAGCTGAAAATACACGCATTATCTGAGATTTGTTTTGATCTGAAATCCATTTATTCTTTTACAGTCTTAAATCTGCGTAGTTTTTGCTTTGTCTTTGCCTATCGTAGGATATGCATAAGACTATCTAATATTAATTTTTAAATTATAAGTGGTTGTTTGGATTGTTGACTTTAAAGAGATGTTCGCTGATTTTTCTAGTTGTTTTGTTAGAATTTGGTTTATCAAATATGTTGTTTGAAATAAAAACAAGTTTAAGATTTTCTTATTTGTGTTTTGCTTAAAAACAGGTTTGAATAGTTTTTTCATAAAACTCATTTTTTGTGTTTTATAAATGTTTTTTATTATACTAGTTTTAGCCTAGAGAAACAATTAGGCAGTTAAACTCCGGATCATGTATAACTAAATTGCAATCTTCTCAAGACACGAGATCCAAGCGGCATCGGACGACAAAATATAAGTGGTTTTAACAAATCTCTCAAGACTTGCATAAAACCTGTACTCTTCTATGTTTGCGTCCCCTCTCTCGTATCATTTTCATAAATTTCTAGTTCCGCGGACGATCAAACATAATAAACTGTATGCACACGGTAGAAACCCTCTCTCTGGTATCATATCATATGATATGATAAGATCAGGATAGAATAATAAGCAAGACTGAACACTCTTTGGCGCTACTGAGAGTACAATGAACAAACACGCAACAGTCAGAAGAATGATTGTAGTACTGCTCCTTGCAAAGCTGTCTGGCCTTGCAGCTGTCAGGCTGGCCGCAACGCGAGGACGACCACGGGCGCGCGTTGGTCGAAGGGGCCGTCGACCACGCGCGAGAGGAGCTTCGAACAGTGACGCGGCGCCCGTGCACGCGGCTGTGGGGCGGTCGTGCTCGTGGTGGGCCCCACCGAGCGCGCGCCGCTCGAACGCCCGCGTTGCACGTGGTTGTGGTTGCGCGGTGCATTTATTGCACGCGGTTGGTGGGGCCCGCCACAGTTACGCGGTAGAAAAAATCGGCTTTTCCCGTGATACCGCGTGCACGCACACTCACCGAATGACGTGTGGGGTCAACTAATTGTCGGGCCCACCTGTAAGTGACCGTTCTCAATGCAACGGTCCGAATTTTATTTTTACGCGTTATTTAATAATCCAACGGTCGGTTTTGTTCCGGGCCCACCTGTCAGTGACTTTTTTTTTTCGGCCGTTGGATTTTAGCCGTTGGAAATTCTCCCGTTACGCATTATTTAATTGTTTTTGCATTAAAAAATTACCAAAAATTCCCAGAAATTCCCAGAAAATTCAGAAAAATTCAGAAAAATTGTAAAAAATTCTCAAAAAATCACAGATGGCTGTCTATAAATAGAGGCTTCATATGCTTGCTTCTCCACACCCATTTCACACATCTTACTTCATTTTACACATATTTTCCACACATTTTGTGCACTGAAATTAGGTTTTAGTCTTCGATATGTATAGTAATCCTCCTGAGGGTTTCGTAAACTGGCTTAGCTCTCCTAGTTCAGCTGGGGAAAATCCAGAAATAGCATATAATTCAAATCCTCCACCATATCCACCCGCTAATCTCCATTTACCACACCCATCTTATCCGCCCGGGTATCCTGTCTACCCCCCCGGCCCACAGTATGCACATGCTCCTCCATATCCTCATCCCGCCGCATATGCACCACCGCACTCATTTCCACAAGGTCATCCATATACACCGTACGGGCCGAACTATCATTTTGTCGGTGGCCCAGCTTCGTATGGTCCTCCCTTGCCACCAGCAGGCCTAGGGCAAAATGTCAGATCCCCATCCCCCCAGACGTGGGTACGCCACAATCTACGCCGGAGCTCGGAGCGGAGGATGACGACGACCATGGTCCCCCCGGTCAGGCGGGGCGCAGGCGGTTGCTTTGACAACCGGCCGACGATGTTCGACTTGTGAGTACTCCGTTTTGACATTAAGATATTGTGGAAGGAATTATTTTGACATTTTGCTCAATTTTATTTGAAAGTTACATGACACCTTTTATAATTTGGTTGCGCAGATAAGTGCGTGGTTGAACAACTCGTTGGACCCAATCGATGGGAACAGCAAAAAGTTCGATACGTATTGGGTGAGTGTAGCTGCGGCGTACAACGTGAGCAGACCACGAAATCGTAGAAGGGAGGTGAAGCATTGTAAAGACCACTGGCTCCGGACTAACAGAAAAGTTGTCCAGTTTAATGGTTGTTAGTGCAGGCTAAAGGAAGTGTACACTAGTGGTCGTTCAGACGACCAACTAATGGCACAAGCCCGTGAGCTGTACAGGAGCGAGATGGGGCAAGCATTCACTCTGGACCACTGGTGGACGAATGTTCGGGACCAACCTAAATGGAACCGAACATATGTCGACACTGGCAAAAGAGCACATCTGAGCGAGGATGGTGCGCACACATCGTCCTCGTCCAATCCAGATGAGCTGCTCGTGGAGGAGACACGCCCAAAAGGTCGTGACACCGCCAAGGAGAAGCACAAGGGGAAAGACAAACAGAAATCTCCCTTGGGCAACACGTCCGCGCAAGAAGACCTACAAGCCTTCGTCAAGGCTAATACTGAGCGCGTCGAGGCAACAGACCATGCGGCCTCCACTCTGAGCAAACACGACCAGCTCAACCAGAAACTGGTCCTTGCAAGGTCTTTCACAAAACTGGTCATCACAGACAAATCCAACTTCAGGAAATGAAGGATCATGCAGAAGCATTGAAGTTTATAAAAAATTTGATCCGGGAGGCCAACCTAGACAAGGATGAGTAGTGTAGTGTAGCATTTTATTTTCGATGTGTCGTTGCACACATATGTATCCTTCTTTTCTGCAATTGAAATATATTTGAAAAATATTGGTTGAACTCATGTTTGAAAAATAGCCATTTGACTCATGTGTTTGAAAACTAGCCGTTGGACTCATCTGTTTTGAAAGTAGCCGTTCGACTCATTTGTTCGAAAAATAGCCATTGCACTCATCTTTTTGGAAAATAGCCGTTGGAGTTTGAAAAATAACCGTTGGAGTTTGAAAAATAGCCGTTGGGATATTCGACCTGGCCTATATAAACCGAATCGACGGTGCACATATTTCTCATCCCCACCAAATCCCTCTGATTAAAATCCCTCTCCCTCAAATATGTCGTCCAGCTCTCGTTCAAGCTCATACAGTGAAGATGAAGAGTCCGTAAATAGCTTACGGAGTGTCCTTGCGGGGTTCGTCAACCCAGATCCCGCCATGGTGGAGTTAGAAGAGCGTGTACTTGCCGGTATACAAGCAAGGCTGCAGGCTTCTACCTCGCGCCGTCATCGCCGCGGTAGCAGACGATACATCAACAGGGACCGTGAAACCGGCCATATCCGTCTCATGGCGGACTACTTCTGCGAAGATCTGGTGTACCCCGACCACCTGTTTCGTCGAAGGTTCCGGATGAGCAGACCCCTTTTTCTACGTATTGTCGGATCTTTTGGTGAGTGGTCCAGCTTTTTCACTGAAAGAGTAGATGCCATTAACCGCCGAGGGTTGTCTCCATTACAGAAATGCACAGCGGCCATCCGTTTGTTGACCTACGGCTCTCCTGCCGATGCTGTCGACGAGTACGTACGGATTGGTGAGTCCACAGCAATCCAATGCCTAAAGAAATTCGTCGACAGAGTGATCGACAACTTCGGCGAGGAATATCTTCGACGCCCGACCGTTGAAGACATGCAGCGCCTATTGCAACAAGGAGAGGCGCGCGGGTTTCCGGGAATGCTTGGAAGCATAGACTGCATGCACTGGGAATGGAGAAATTGTCCAGTAGCATGGAAAGGGCAATTTACTCGCGGCGATTACGGAGTCCCGACCATTATACTCGAAGCGGTCGCCTCTCAGAACTTTTGGATATGGCATACCTTCTTCGTTGTTGCCGGCTCCAACAATGATATAAATGTGTTGAACCAATCCCCCTTGTTCACCGATGTTTTGCAGTACTTCGTCAATGGACACGAGTACAACATGGGATACTATCTAGCAGATGGTATATACCCAGAGTGGGCTGCCTTCGTGAAGACGGTACCCCTACCACAGACAGACAAACACAGACTGTTTGCGCAGCATCAAGAAGGAGCGAGGAAGGATGTGGAGCGAGCATTTGGAGTTCTACAATCTCGCTTTGCCATCCTGCATGGTCCCGCCCGCTTTTGGCAACGCTCAACTCTCGCTAAAATCATCAGGGCATGTGTCATACTACACAATATGATTGTTGAGGATGAGCGGGATTTTGACGGACCACTCTACGACTTTGAAGACAGCCAAGGGACTTCGAACGTAACACCGCCTAATATCCAACATGGCGGTACAGTTGCTTTCGCTGATGTGATACAGAGAAACACCGACATTCGGGCTCAACCGATGCATGCAGCACTCAAAATAGATTTGATTGAACACATTTGGGAGCGTTTTGGAGGTGTCCACGGAAATTAGTCGTTATATATCGCCTTTCTAGTGTTTTTAATTTGCACCTCAATGTTAAATTTCAAGTTTCAAAACCGATGCATGTATGCAATGTCGTACGTTTAATGTTATGTCCAACTGTCGAATTTAATAAAATTATTTATTTTTGTTGTACTGAATTTAATAAAAATATTTATTTTCGTTATGCCGAATTTTTGATCCGCAAATTATATTTTTAAATGTTGGAAATATTGTTGTATAATTTTTAATTTATTTATATAGATTATGTAATTATTTATATGATGGTAAAACCGAAATTATATATTTAATACATGGGGTCCACCCAAGAGCCTTTGTATTGGAGAGGGAGACTCTTGGACGAGTGATCTCGCGAAGAGTCTCTCGAAGAGCCTATGCATTGGAGAGGAAGAAATGGTTGGTTGAGACTCTTCGTTGACGTGGCGAAGAATATTCTCCTGAAGAGTCTGTCAGGAAGGAACTGGGGTTGGAGACAGCCTCAGCAACTAGTAAACAGAAGGTCTCCATCCAGCAAACAGTGTGACTAGATAAGAAAGAATTAAGAGTGCTAAAAGGACAACAAAAAAAAAAGTTATTTTAGAACTAAAGAAGTACTAGGATGTCTCTTCCCATTTCCCTCAGGACTGGATTGGTCCCGGTGCCTGCTAGTTATTGCTGATCTCATTTCGGAGAACATGTAAATTGGCCAAAATCGGTCAATCTGTTGGAATCAGTCATTAACAGCGGATAAAGTGGACCATATCGGATTAAATCATTCATAACTCAGAATTAAAACCGGTCTAGATTCAATATCTCACCCTCCTCCCCCATTTTGATCGATCACCAACAATAGCCAGCTACTACTTCCCAACTATGTTTATCAAACCTGCTTGCCACTATATCAAATAGCTTTGAGGCAATGTTTATGGTTGGAAAATGCACACCTGTATTTTGATTCTGGCTTTCTTTTGATCTTTTCACCATCTTATATGCAAGAATCTTGTTTCTTCAGTTAACTTTAATACTCCAGATCAGACTTGGGCAAACAAGAAAATAAAAAAAGAATCTTACATATACAATACAACAAGCAAGTGATTATAGTACCACCCCTGCAGAGCGGTCTGACTGCTGCCATGTGACCCATGTCTCACTATTCAGCAAATACTGAACAGATATGCGTCCACAGTCCAGTAAACAAGTGATTAGACAAGAAAGAAACAAAAGGGCTTAAAAAAAGACAGCTAAAAGTTATATTAAACACTGGTTAACTGAAGACAAGTACCAGATATGTCCTCCCACTTTCAGGCCCCTCCACATCTCCATTATCCATCATAAAGTTCAGATTTCAGATCGCAATGGTGATTGACAAATGATGGCCCAATCAGCATCATACTTTGCTAACTTCTTGTTGCATAAATTCGGTATGTATTGACTAATTAGACCACAAATTCAATTCAGCATTTAGCATGATATGGGTACCTTCATCATAGTTGAACTTGGATCACACAGAACACAGCATACAGTTTATTACCTCATTTAGCCAGCCAAAAGAGGCACAACTGCAAAAGATCCTTCACAACACTAATCAAATCTCCTGTCACTAACATCTCTGACTTTTTGCTAATACAGAACAGATGATTTGTTTCTACACCAAGAGCACTACAATCAAGTCCTCAAGAGCCACCTGTGCCGCCGCCTGGACCATCAGTCGGTTTGCGGTTCAAATATCGTATAACAGCATCCTCAACCCTATTTCATCACGCAATGCAATTCATTCATTAGCATATGCACATATTATTTGAGCAGAAAATACAATGAGTTAAGTGTATGTATTGTTTGAGCTTACCATGGTTGATTATAGAAGTCGGCACGTCTTTCCCTTTCAACATTCCTATTTGCTTCACCGGCAATGAGCTTCAAATCCTTGCTCTGCGATGCTATCAAGGCATTGATGAACTCCACTGGGGACTGGCTAAATCCAAGGAAGAAAGCCCTCCTCCTGCGGTGCTCATGAATCTTCTTGATAGAAGCAGAGATCACCTCATCACAAGCCTCAATGTCCTTGTGCTTCTCCGTATTGGAGAGAAATGCTGCCATCTCCTTCTGCAGCGGAAAGGGAACATCCACCAACACATCGTAGCAAGCGCTTGCGTGTGCACCATTCCCTGAGAGCTTAATCTTATGCTCCAAGCTGATAGGTAGCGGGGGTGAGAGATGCGGTGATATCTTCTGCGACAGCAATGCGAACCTCATCTTATCCTCACCAAACACCTTCTTCAACGCAGGATCACAGTTGAAGAACGACGGATCGCTTGGGTTCTGCAGCTTCTTTGCCTTGATGTACTGCCACAGCGCAGCAATCACCCTCGCACGGGTGTCCACCTCAACCCCTAGCACCTCCATCAGCGGCTGCGATACCTTAAACTTCTCAGGATTATAATTCATCTCTAACCGTATATTGGCAGCGAACTCCTTGTCCCCCTTCCTCTTCACCTCAAACCCTTCCTGCGGTGCAGCTGACCGCGCATTCTCCCAGATGATCAGCGGGTTCTCCGGGTACAGAGACGGGTCCAGCGCAATCGTCACCCTCTTAAAGAAAGACGAGAATTTCGGATACACCGGGTTGTGCTTCGGCACGACGCCAGAGGGGTCGAGCTCGGCGCCGTCCTCAAGGACGCGGCCGATGATCTTGAGCGACCAGGACGGCGGCTCGGCGTTCTTGGGCGGGGGTATGGTGCGGGCCTGGTTGGCGAAGGTGTTGAAGACGTAGATGCGGAGCGTGCGCTGGAGAGAGGGCGGCGTCTTGAGGGCCTCCTGGATGTCCACCTTCTTCCGCGCGAGCGCCGCGTCCACGCGGGACTCGAACTCCAGCAGCTGCGTGTACAGCGCCGATTCCGGGAGCAGCGCCGCCACGCGGTCGGGGAGCTGCTTCTCGGGGAGCTTGCGCTTCTTGCGACGCGCGGCGGGGGTGAGATCGGCTGCGCCGGCGCCGGCGCCGGCGGCCGCAGCCGCGGCGGCCGCCGCCTTGTAGGCCGCGGCGGCAGAGGCAGCGGCCGTGGAAGAAGTAGGCGCGGGGGGGCGAGAGGGGGGTTTCTGGGGCGGGCGCTTGGCGGAGGCGGCGGCGGCGGCGGCGGCGGCGGAGGACATGAGGGGGGTCTGGGGGGAGACGCCGGCGGCGGAGGACATGTGGATCTGGAAGGCGGGGTTGTGGGAAGGAGGGGTGTGGAAGAGGCCCTGGAAGGGGGAGCCAGCGAGAGAGGGGGGGCGGAGGTGGGGGAGCGGCGTGGCCGGGGAGCTTCCCGGCGGCGCCGGGGGGCGGGGCTGAGCGGGGTTGCTGGGGTTGTTGGGGTTGCCGGTGGCCATGGCGGTGGGTGGGGAGGTCCAAGATTGGATCTTGAAGAACTAGGGTTCGGGGAGAGAGTGAGAGATGGCCATGGGTGGGGTGGGACGAGGGAGGGGAAGAATGCTTGGGCCTTTTGTGGGCCGGGCTTTTACAGTGGGGCCTTGGCCTCGTTTTGTAAAGTGCAACTCACAATTGATCATTTCTATTTTTAAGTGGGTCAGATTGTTTTTTTTTATTTTCTAAAGTAGTTCAAAATTTAAACTGAAATTAAAATGAGTTGAAAAAGTATTGGAAAATGGAATATCAAATTTATCAAAATAATTCATATATATAACAGAAAGGTTTGGAAAAGTAATGGTAAGAAGCAAATGTTAACAGTAAAATGATCATTTGGAACTGGTTTAGAAAATAGAGAGATCAATTTGACTCTTGTAAAAATAAAAGAATCAAAATGAGTTTTTTTGGTGTAAAATAGGCAGACCAAAAGTATTCATATCCCTTACATTTTTATCATGGTCTCTTTTATTGCACAAGATCTAAGGTTCCTTTGGTTGAGTGGTTGATTGCCAAGATTTGCGAAGTCAATGTATGGTCATTATTAATTGTGTGATACGATTAAAAAATTGGCTAAAAAGATATATTCGATTCATAGCCAAGTGATATGATGATCGTGGGAAACATTAGAGGCATGTTTGGTTTATGAACCATTTGTTCCCATTTTGTTTTGTCAAAATTTTGTCATGTCCCAAATTTGGTCATTGGGTATATTTGATTCACTTCTATAATTGATAAAGTCAAAATTTGATCATGCCACTATAATTTCGCTATTGTTTAGTATATCATCAAAATTTGACATATCAGTAAAATAGTATATATTTGGCTACATTTTAGCTAGATTTCTAGCCAAATCTTGGGCATGGAATTTTGACTGTGCAAGATTAGATTAGGTTACTCAAATCTTCCGCTTCACTCTCTATGACAAATAGATCATACATTGACTAATCAAATTTTGACAATTATAAGAATAGACAATTGTTAGATTGACAGCAAATTTTTTTTTTTGCCACACATTTGACAATTACCAAAATTTTGCTTGGTTGTTTTTGGATGTAAATCATATACATCCCAAACTTTGGCAAATTTGGGCAAGAAAATGAATTAGGGATTGGACATAAGTTTTCATACCACTGATAGATTTTTGCAAAAATTGCAATCATATATGATTCTTATACAATTTACTCGTTTTCAATGCTTATGTATGAAGCCGAAGTTTTGTAAACTCTGATTTACCTCTCAATTCTTCACAATTTTGGCTAGTATTTTACTGGATTGAATTGTTTACACAATGTTTATTTTAAAATTAATGCTTAGTATAAAAGGAGGGCTGAGAAACTGAGACATGAGAAATTTTGACTAATGAGATATCTAAGTTAATTAATAAGAAACAAACGTTCCAAAAAAACATGATCGTATCGTTTCACTCGACAAAGAAAACAAACCTATTAGTTATACTAATTTTCTAAAATAGTGCGTAAACAAACAAAAATTATTTTCTTGTTGCTTTCTGCATACATGCACGCATAATTTACATATATCACCGCCATGACCCAGTTAACCAAACAAGCAAGCGCGAGATACATCAAGCAACAAGAGATCTGGACCGTTGATGCTGATCACGATGAGATCGCGACCGTCGCCTCCGGTTGAAAGCCCTCCTTGAGAAGGGCGGCCATCACCCACAGTTTCACTGTGCATTCGCTTATCATCCCATCCTCCCCGACTTCACTAACCTGCATAAATATATATAGTTATGCATTTTGAGTCAGCACTTAAGCGCAATTAGCTCTGATTTCAAATGAGAAATAAGAGAAAAAAAAAATTGAAACTACGTAGATATTTGGAAGAGAGTTCCGATTTATTTATTTATAATTTGTGTTTGATAATTATCCTCACAAAAATTGAATTTTCACTAGCAAACTATTGTAGTTCTATGCAACTTTAGGAATTGTTGTTTTTAGAAAAAAATTACATTAGAGCCTCTACAATTCCCTCCAATCTAATCAGATCATCTATTTGAATTTAGAATAGATAATATTTGAATAGATGCAATTGAGCACCTTGATCTAATTTTATTCATTCTATTAATAACTTAATATATTAGATCTCTAACTTGTGTGACCAACCTATCAAATCCGATAGATAGGTCCACATATCAATAATTATTATTTTATAAAAATCAATAGAAATTAGACAATGTCTAATTTAACTACACTCCGTTGAATAGAGAAATTTATTTGCTTGAATTTCATATAAAAGAATTTTATTGGACAAAAGATAATAGTAGAGGTCCTCCGGCGTAAGTTTCCCTTGTTTTTAGTTAGCTCACTGATCGAGCATAAAAAAGAATCTGGCTCCACCAGACTCGAACGAAATCACAAGATAAAGCTAGCCTATTTGGTCTACTAGTTCGTCCAGAAACTGCTCCAAAGACTCTGCGTCGTGCAAATATATGTTATACCAACTACACGATGTATTTTTTTACCTTCAAAGTTAGAGTACACACGACACGATCCGAGCTGCAGCCTATGTTGCAGCTCTCCACCCGGAAGCACGCCAGCGACTCGACGGCCGCGCAGAGCAGCGCCGCCACGCCTCCGCCGCCGTCCTGCCCCTCGCATTCAACCGTCACGAAGAACTTCCGGTCGCCGACCTGCGCCACGCCGACGTTCCTGACCTTTGCGCCGTGGTGGTGACGACGACCGCCACCACCGCTAATGTCGCCCTCATGGCCGGTGGCATCCCGTGCCGCTGCCAGTATGTCATTGTCATTGTCTGTGCAATGCATGGGCGCGCACTGGGCTTCTCCATGGCATGGCACCCGGCCGTGGTGTTCTTGCTTGGACCTTGGCCGTGACTCGAGCATGGAGATCTCTTCTTGTAGCTTCTTGGCGTGTGATTGCATGTTCTTGACGTACACCACGGCGTCTGCTATAATGGAGGCCTTGTCCATCTGCGTGTGCATGCAGATGTGTATATGTTCAGATCCAAATTATGCAAATGTTTCAAAAGGCATAGGAGACCTTTTCTATTAAGAAAATATATACCAATATATTGGTAACACATAGCCAACTTCACCCCACCCATCTCTAACACCACCACTCCAACCCCACACTCAAAAACATAAATACTCCAATTAAACAAAAAAATAAATAAAGAGGATTGGGATTTGAACAAGCACCTCTCTTTTTGTAAGTACACTTTCTAATTGTTTGGATGTACATGTAAGTATAAAAGTATAATAGGCTTACTAGTTTAATAAATTTCCGCTTCAGCTTAAAAACTATTACAAAAACCTAACACCATGAGATTGATGTAGTCAAATTTTTTTAAAATTTTGACCACTGATATATTTATAGATAACTAGATTGTTTATATGAAATGACAGGAGATATTTCATCATTACAATTGCTTTCATAACTTTACTAACATACTACTATCTTCATTCTTTTTCTTCGTCATTTTAAGAGGAATAATTTGTATATAAAAGAATGTTGTTCTATATTTTCAAGAAGGAATATGACATCACGTCTCATAGTTATTATTTTACTTGATTATTAATTATTCATATGAAAATAGTAAATCTACCGCATTAAATACAAATATCAGAGATTTAATTATAATCTTAAATTGTTTTTTAAAAATTATGTAGAAAACTAAAACAACATGTACAAAAGAACTGACCGCGGAGTATGGAAAAAATTAATAGTCAAGATTAGATCTTGAAAACCGGTGAAAATTTTGTGACTAATGGGCTACAATCAAAGTCAAACGGACAAACGCTTATTATCTTATTATATAAGTTTAAGCTCCTATACAATAATATCCAAATAAACTGAAGACAATAGAAAAGGTTTTATGGATTTATAAATAACTGTCCAAGGAGAAACTTAACCAGGTTGAAGTCAGACAGTGCGTTAATTAACTATAAAAAGTAAACCTACTAACCTTGGTAATATTTGGAACCAAGGATCTGAGCTCATAGAGCTTCTCCTTCATCCGGACCCTCCTCTTCCTCTCCGACACGATCGTCTTCGACCGGTCCCTCCTCTTCCTCGTCGTGCACGGCTCGTCGTCGTCGCGGTCGACCTCCGTGGGGACGCCTTGCAGGTCCATCGACGGAGGGCTCCGGCCATCATCGTCATCGAAGCACATAGTAATCATCTGGGTTGAGCCTCCCCATTGCCATCCCTGATCATGATCACCAACGATCACCTCATTGCCATTGCCATTGCCATTGCCGGCGAACAGCTCGTCGCCGAGGCGCATGAGGTCGTCGACGTCCCAGCATTCGTCGAGGCCGCCGGCTACGAGGCCGCCGCCGTCGAAATGAGCGCCGTCTTCTTGGAACCATGATGAGATCATGAGGTGTTCTTGAGGTGAGAAGTGCTCCATGACTTGGTTGATTAATTTCTTGGTGCTGCAAAGCGAAGACCAAAGTTAGGGTTTTTATATATAGTTTGCAAATGTGAAAGGAATCAGCTCCTTGTTTATGCCAAGGCATTAACTATTAACAATGGATTAGAAGCTGGAGATGGCCAACTTAATTTGGAAGGAAATACTATTCCTTTTAGCACTTAAAAATACAAATGTGGATAGACATAATTATATGTAGATGTGGGCGCATGAAAAAAAACATTAGCTACAAAACAAACAAGAAAAAAAATTAATTACAATGTGAGGCAAGAAGCTTAGAAGCCTCTTAATTAGGGAGTTGAATTTTAACTCTAGATTTGGTTGGTAGTAGTACATGGTTTTCGACGACTTGCTAGGTGTGTCAATGGGGTGTGATCTTCCAAGAAATAATATTAACTCAGGTGGGGGGCTAGAGGTTAATTTTAAGTGCAAGAGGGTTAGGTTAGGTTAGGCTAGCCTCATATATAATTTGCGGTTTCTACCTTAGCTAGATTAAAATAATACATGTGAGTATAGGTTCTTCTCTAGGTCTATAGATAGCTTGTGCTTTTCCTGCAAATAATGTTACCTCAGGTGGTTTTGCTCCCTTTCACAAGCGTTTGATTTAAAGTGCTAGGGAGTAGGCTAGGCTCCTCCGGTCTCAAATCTTTTTTTTTAATTGCCAATGCCAAAATAATCATATATTTAATAAATATATCAAAATATTCTTAATAAATACTCCCTCCGGTTCAAAAATATTATCATCTTTTATTGGACATGATCTCTAAAATATAATTTTGATTATCATTTTTTACTATAATATATTAGCAAAATCTTTTAAAACTATAATATTAAAAGTTTACTTTTACATATATGTTACTATAATTTTTTTTACAATCAATCTAGATATTTATAAATATATTAGTGATCAAAATTTAAATTTGACCATACTTGATCAAAATACGATAATCTTTTTAAGCAAGAGAGAGTATATGCTCAAATAAACTCTACCAGCTCAATTAATGATCCTTAATCTCCAATTACACCTGCACCAAATTTAATAAGGATAATGTAAGAAAGTTTTTACTTAAAGTTCATAAAATGAAATATATATATAAAAAAATGGAAAAAATTATTGACATTTGAGAACAAAAATAATATGTAATTTGGGTTCCCAGTCAGCTCAATTAAAGAAGACGGGTGAATCTATGCGCTCATTCTTAACAAGAGGGTAAACTAGTTAGTCAACTTAGGCTAGTCAATCACGCAATTAGCTTCACAATTGGAGCTAGCGACAAATTACTGCTAGATTAATAAATGTTTTAATCCATACAAGAACATCAGGTGAAGTAAACATTATGGAGGTCAAAAACAAGATGTACGGAAGGCTAGGTTCTAGCTGTTCGTAGCACACCAGATAGCTTTTTATAAAAGCATAAAAAATCTGAAAAGAAAAAAAAAGTAACTAAGAAACGACAAGAGTAAACTTAAGATGGGAAAATAGCACGGAATCATTTGGTTAACACGATATCAATACGCTGTCCGATCCAAAAATCTTCTTTTTTATTATATATGATATCTAAGATTCAACTTTCACTATTATTTTCTATTAAAATATATTGATAAAATTTTATAAAATTATAATATTATAAAGTTAGTTTTTTTATGATAAGTATAAATTTTATATGATCAATCTAGATATTTATAAATATATTAATAGTTAAAATTAGAAAAATTTTACAATCAAAAATCGATATTATTTTTTGTATTAGAGGGGTATTTGGTATATCCAAGTCAATATCTTGATAGTTTATACATAGTTGTATTGAGTTATAGATCATTCGTACCGTTTTCAAATCCTCTTCATATTAAGTTTTTCTTTTCGTACATAATCGCGTAATGTTGTTTGATAAAAATAAGAAATTATGGCACACCTTTCACCTATGGTTTTCACTTTAACCCACTTAGTTTTGGGTTGAGTTAAAGTCATAAAACTCCCTGTTCATCCTGTTTTCACTAAAAACCAAAGGTGGTTGCAAGTTGAGACAAAGTTGTAAAAAAAACTATAAATTTAAAAGCACCGGTGATCGGTGAGAAGCTTGTAACAGCAATGCTCAGAAAATTAAAACTTTATGACTTTTCTAATCCTGAGATTATTTTTTTTGCAAATGATGTACCTTGAATACGGTCTACATGGCTCGTGTTTTAACTAATAAAAAATAACAATTCAAGTGAGTATGAGTGGTGATTTATCATAGATGAGAATAAGTGGAATCGTGTTACGGTCTAAAACTTTGCGACTTTACACGTAGTTTGAATCGTACTCTTATACACATGTGAATCACATTAATTCTTATCTTTACTTTTTGTTAGGTTTGAGATATCATTTTTATCTAAAGTTCTATGTGAATCTTTATGTAACGGATTTGTACTCTCTATCTTATGAAACAAAAGGCAAATATTTTTCTTAGAATTTCAACTATTTAATTAGAATTCGAATAACCTTAATTAGTATGCAAGAGTAATTGAGACATTGGTTTGATTAGAAATTTTAAGCTTCACTCAAACCTTCCACCCGAACAATCCGACGATACCGGAAGAGATGGTTTCAAGCCGGTCAAGCGACGTCATTCATTCAAAGTCAACAAAAGAAAAGACCGTAAGAATCCTCCCTCCCTCAAACCATGGCTTTACAGGAACACACAAACTTACACCTGTCCTCTGTGCTGATGTGACATGAACACAACGAACTTAATCTACACTGCCAGATTAATTCTGGAATATTCGATGCCTACGGTATTAGCAGTTGAAATGCTCAATAATCAATACAGCCAAGTTATCTGACATCACATGATTGGAACCATAATTCGTTGTTCTAAGCAGAATCAAGAATAGTTTACAAGTGTGATGCGAAGTTTGGTCGATTGATGCGGCAGATGCAGTGCACCGGGATGCAATAATGCAGCGGTGAGAGGTGTACTTAGGATTGTTAAAGCATCACGTTCCTGCCCATTACGGTCTCGTGGAGGTGCACACAGGGCACGAGCCCCGCACGCACGCGCCTGGAACTGGGGGAGGTACGAACCTCTAAGCCTAAATAAAAAATGCCTTACTACTAGTACTACCTGTATGCAATATCCCAACTTGCCTTTTTCTATGAACGGTCTTTTGAGTAGAAGACCTGGTTTCTGTCACTCACAAGAGCGTACAGCGTGTCCATGGGTTTCTCATTGGGATTTTGTTCTTATGTAAGTTTATTCTATTTTCAGCAGCCTCGAAATGTCCTGGATCAGTTCGTGTTTCTCAGCTTTCGACTGGTCCACGCATCAAGTTTTCTAGTCTGATCTGATCCAAGATAAGAACAGGTGGATGTGGGTGGTAGGTTCACCCAACTTAATTATATATAATCATATATTTTTAAATGTATCAGTACAATTTTTAAGTATCATTACATTATTCTAATTGATTCTATGGTATCTTATATACAATTAATACTAGTACTATATAACTTTCATCAGTTAGTTTGTATGAGTGTGTTTGATTGTCTGATTTTGGGCTCAGTCTGACTTGTGGATGCAATTCTCGAGTGTTCGATTGGCTGTATTGATCCTTCCAACTTGATTCGTGGATGCAAATCTTCTCCTGCAGCCTAGCCTGTGGGTACACTCAATCCGAATGTTTCCCTCGGCCTGGTATCCGTGGGCTCTTTGCGTCCTCTTCCCTTCTCACGCCCGAACCTCGTCGCCGTCTTCGCCTCCGTCGCCTCGGCCCGAACTTCGTCGCCGTCTCTGACTCCGCCTCTCCTCATCTCTACTACATCTCTACCAAACAACATCTCCTCAACCAGGATTTAGAAATTGAGTCAACCAAACAATATCTCTACTGCATCTCAAAGTCTGTTTCATCCAGTCTGTCCACTGATACGGGCCAGTCTCTCCTCATACACGCAACCAAACACACCATATATGTCTTTATTTCTGTAATAATATTTTTATTAAATTAGTTATTAGAAAATTATTTTTTGTTTCAAAAATAATTTTGACTACTAAATTCTAAAGCCGGACCTAACTCCACTCGGTGGATGTTGGTTGACAAGTCAAGCCGGGCCGAATAGAGATGATACAAAACCCGTCGCTATCATCTGTACCTGGCCGGTTATGGTAATATGGTGCGAAGCCTGGTTCCCATGGGGGCAGGAGCACGCACGCCGTCACGAGCGCCTGGAACAAGGCTGGAACCGGGGAAGGTGCCCTTTCTTTTGTCATCTAAAAATACAACCTATGGCCCGGGGAGCTGTACGTTTCTCTTGTGCTACAAAATATTATTACCTACGAGAGTCCACTTTGCCTTCTTTTTTTTTTTTTTTTTTTTTTTTTTGTCTCTGTGAAAAGGCCTTTTCTAGAGAAGGTCTTTTCGGTGATGACCTCATTTCTCATAGTTGGTTTACTGTAGATTGGTGATCAGATCATTTTTATGCGAGAACGGGTAAGTGTGAAGATGTAATGGCCTCTCCTGTGGTGCTGAGTTTTACCCAGGCAACACCATCCACGGTAGCACTGGCCTACTAACTTTCCTAAATGGCTAAGTAAAGAGTGCATCTTACACAGGCTAGTACCTTGATCCATGGTATTACACTATCCCCAAAAGGGGTCCATTTCGCGAAAATAAAACTAATTTGGATCCACTTTAAAGGTTTTCATAAAAAATAATTATTAAAAAGATTTCTTAGTTATGTAGCGGATAATCCAGTAAAGCGTCGATCTTCCCGGTTACATTGGGAAAAGAAGTGTTTTGACCAGTTTTATATCGAGTTTAATTTGGACACGGAGAGCTGGAGCCAATTCCGGCAGGAAAGAAGTCGCAGACTCACAGTAACAATGTCTACATTAAAAGAGTTTCTACACAGGACCAATGCTATAGACATATAAAATTTGTACATAATCTGTACACAACAAAAGATTTGAGTCCAGATAAGATTTGGTTAAAATTTGATAGTAATTCAGATCACACTATGATTTGTCTATGATAGAGTTGCATGTGTGCCCTTCATATAACAACTCTTTCTTACAAGAAGAGTTTTTGCACAGTCCAGGTACAAAAGTACCTCAAAACAACTAAACAGACTGAGCAAATTAACAATACAAGAGATCCACAAGTTCTGCCTCTGCATTCTACCTTTTCGTTGTTTTGTCACAAGGAATGCAGAAATTGCAAATACTCACGCCGTCATCAGGGTGAGATCAACAGTTTTCTTGCCTGTACATTTCTATTTTGCATATCTTTTCTTTTCAGCAGAGTGGCTTGAGGGCATGGCAGCTCAGTGAAGCGAACTATTTACAGCATCCATATGTTCGTCTTCACAAATGTTTAGAGTAACGGTTAGATCACCTACAAGAATTCAGTGGTTAGTCTTTCCTGACTTGCTGCTTCACATCGAACCGGTAGTCATCGTCGAGGTCATCAAGGTCATCAACATCATCAAGAATTGACTGGTTGATCTTCTTCCGAGATACCCTTCTGTGCTTTTTGAGTTCAAGACGAGGCTCTGCTTGCTTTACACCCATGACGCCTGTCTTGTACCTGAACCAAGATGGAAAGTTTCATTGTTAGGGCCCCAGGAAATTTAGCATCCATCAAAAGCAGAAGCTGTGATATTCAATGAAGTACTCTTAAGAGATGGATGCTAATCTCTGAACTTCACATTTTAATTAAAAATGCATAACTGGAGTGGCAAACTGTCACTCTGTATGGACTGGCAAAGACATCTTGTGAACTATAATACATCTTATCATGTTGATGACCTCGACATACCAAGAACAGCAATACAGGGAACATCAAAACAGACAAGATATGAACAACAGCTGTTACGAGAATCATTTAAGGTCAACCGCCATAGCAGGAATTTCAAAATGGATACAGATAATATTTGGACTGTCCAACATCCAAATATGGCAATATGAGGATATGATAGAAGGTTTAAGTATCCAAACCAAACCAAACGCAATTTAGTATCCAGACCAAATGCAACTTCAGATTAGGATATTTGTTTCAATTTTTTTTATGCTGTTGTACAGGTCATCACATTCAGATCCAGATCTGAATAGGGATTATCCATATCTGGATAAAATATATATTATTCTATGTATGGTTAGGTGTTAGTATTATGTGTTAACAGTACTTTACTGTGTAAACTAATCTATATATGGTGTATACTACAAATTTTATAAAATAATGTCTAGGTTACATTAGGCATTAGTGTTAAGTGCTCACAGTACTGGACCACTAAATCAGTTGTTTGCTTCCCAACAAACAGCTCATTAAGTTGACTTCAACATGTTTCTATTTTCATTTACATTATGTGTTTCCTTCATGTTTGTGTTCATATTCGTATTGTATACATTTGTATTTGTATTCAGCCATTAGCAGACCAATATTTGTATGCGTTTATCTCTACCTGAATCCGACATCTATATTCTAGGGATAAAAAAAGGAAAATTTGCACCGAAAACCCCCTCCACAATTCACTTTTGGTTCAATAAAACCCCTCTATTTGAATTTTGTCTAATCAAACCCTTCCACAATTCATTTTTGTTCAATTAAGACTACCTGAATTTTATCTATGTAAAAGATTCTACTTTGCACATTTGTCTAATCAAGCCCCTCTACTTTGTTTATTTGTGTAACCAAACCCCTCTATCTATTTGACAGATGAAAAATGGAGGTCTCAATTAGACAAACACGAAAACATTGAGGGATCTAATTAGACAAAATTCAGGTAGAGCCATAGAGGGGCTTAATCAAACAAAAGTGAATTGCAGAGTGGCTTGATTAGGTAAAATTCTAAGTAGACTGGCTCAATTGATTATTAAACAAAATTAAATAGCAGAGGGGGTCACCGGTGTAATTCTGCCAAAAAAAAAATGGATACGACTATGGTTTCAGTAATACCAGCTCTTTTTTAGACAGTCATGTAAATTGAATAGTCATCACATATCAAACAGCTTTCTCATTCACCAAATAGCTCATTTGGGACACTTGTTCCACCGTCTAGCTCAAAACAGATAACTTTGAGATATAGAAGAACTAATCCATCCTCACTATATTTGATTCACTTGGTGGCTATGGAGAAAAAAAAACTTATCTAACATAATTAAGAACAATAATATTGGGCATCAGTTTATTAAGTAGTGAAGCCTCACAAATTAGCAAGCTGGCATTTACTTATACAGAACAAAATATTTGTCAGCAAACATTTTTCAAGGAACAGAAAATCAGCAACTACTACAAGGGGAAAAGAAGCATTTGCCATCTGGCATATATAATAATCAACAACGCTCACTGAGGATGTCTTGGAAGCATACCTGACATCGCCTTCTCTCTTTGTTCCAAATGTCCGTAGCTGGAATGATTCTCTAATTTTGATCTCATCGAGCAACTGCAGATAGTATGGGTACCTTTCCCAGTCACCTTTCACAACACAGCCACGCTCACCAAGGTGAACACAGTCATTAAAGAAGCATTTGGAGGGCTCACTCTCCTTAAGCATCTTCCTTATCTGGACAGCCAAATGATGATAACAACTAAGCAAATACGGATACACCAACCAGGATACAGGAAGCTATCATAAAACTAGGCATGGTATTAACATAATAAAGGTGTGCATGCATAGAGGCTGCAAATGAGCATTTACTAAAGAAAAAGCAATTGAACAAAGCCATTACGGTAGCACTGAAGTGAACAAACCTCTGGAAATGTTTCTGCAAGACCTTTTTTGGTTACTTTCATCAGGCTAGGCTGGTTAAATCCAGGAGTATCAGCAAGAAAACCTCCGCCAGCTAGAGGAAGCAATGAAACATGACGAGTTGTGTGCTTTCCTTTGCCACTTTTCTTGGACACAGTTCCAACTCGCTGTTCTCCAAACCATTTACTATTCTGGAAAATGATGTGTGCAACAAACTTCAGTGTCCACAGCAAGACAAAGTTCAGCACAGGTTAGATGTTACTAGAACATTCAAAACTAACTAGTTCATAGAAACGAAAATCAGTGGTAGGAGATTGTCAAATAGAAAAAGAAATACAGCTTCTTAGGTGCCAAGAAACTAAATAGTGTGTGCACACCAATAACAAGCCACATTGCCCGATCTACTGTGTCCCACACCCCCCCCATTCCAAGCTAACACCAACTTAATAACCATAGAGCACATCCCTCATGTCAGGTACACTAGATTTGAATTTAGAAAAAGACAGTCAGTTCACCAGATACCTAACCCGATATCTCCCAAGCACATGGAATACAATGATTCACCTAGTGAAACCTTAATGGGTGGTCACAGGTCTGAAGAGTAATGGCCAAAATCTGGTGTGATTAATACTCTAGTCCATATCCAGCAAATGCTCTCCAAGGAACAAAAAACAAAGAGGTGCACCTTTGTTAAAAAACTAAAAAGGTGATTAATGATATTCTCACACAAGGATACAAATGCTATATAAAGATTTGGAAAACAATTTAAAAAGCAGACAGAGAATTTTGAAACAGCTAAAAACACAAATGATAATAATTACCTCTTCGAGTAGTTTATGTATCGGATCTTCTTCTGAAATGTTTTGGCTACCTCTCAAGGCATTGATCAGACTAGATTTCCCAACACCACTTGGACCAACAATAACAGTAGTCTGCCCTTTCAGCATCTCTTCAAGAGCAGCTAATCCAGATTTCTGATCAACACTTAAAAAAAGTGGATCATAACCCCAACCATTTAGCCTGTCTCTCCAGTAAGATATTGTCTGCAATAAAAACTGAATAAACTATCATCTGGACCACATAAAATGTAAAATAAGGAAACTAAGCCGGCATATAACAAATGCATTGCATCAATATAAACATATGAACAGATCCTTGATGAATCCTGAGAGCGGGGAAATTGCACATGCTAGTAGTGGTTCACATTAGTACCTTATGCAGAGGAACAAAAAACTGGGGTAATTTTTAAAAGAACCATCTAAGAAGTCTTAAACATGATTTATTTAAAGAAAAGGGATGTGATTGTGCACATGAGCATGTATGTGTGCGCGTGCACATGCACATATTTGTTTAACCAATAACTTGAGGCTAATGGTCATCATTCATAGCGCCTATCATGGCCATACACAACAATGGTGCTATTTTGTGCATCTAAGGGAAGCATGAGTCCAAGGTGGTTTAAAATTGGTCACTGCAACCCTGCAAGTCAACTAATGAGTTGCATAATGCATGGACCTCATAAACATGTCCCATTTGCTTGACAGGAGTGCCTGAAGTGGCACATTTGGCTGAACTGGGACGTTGGTTCAACTAGCACATCAGCATAATTAACCACAACAATGCGTGGAAAAAATGCTTGGTGTATTGCAAAAGAGGTTGATTTTTTGGTTAAAGAGGCACATCCCTTCATTACAACCCATAATGCTATACAAATTGCATGGCTTTGTTCTTCCATTTGACACGCAAGAACAAAGCAAGAAAATTTTCTCTGCACTAGATCACTAGAACATAATACTACTTTGAGGTACTTTCCTCTATTACTGACAGTCTTGCAAATTCCCAAGAGAGTCCAAGAGTTGTCTTCACTAGTAACAATACGATATGAATTCGGCGATACTATATGCACTCCCACACTAATGCTGCTCATAAAAGCAAAACACCAACCATGGCCAAATCTCTACCGCTTGCAATCTCATCCCGCACAACGCATTGCACTATACTATGATCCAACCTGTGTAATTCATAACATCACATATCACATAGACAGTGCAATAGTTTAGCACTCAAAATCAAGAACCTTGCACCGATACCTGTTCGTCGACGAGCTCGGTCTTGTTGAAAACGAGGGCGAAGGGTATCGCGGTGGACTCAGCCTCGACGAGGAACCGCGTGAGGGTGGCGGGCTCGGGCCTGGGCTGGTCCAGGGAGAAGAGCACGACCAGCTGGTCGACGTTGGCCACGGGCGGGTCGGCCACCTCGGTGTGGCGCTCGAACACGTCCTCGATCATGCCGCGGCGGTCGGTCCAGTCGACGGAGCCAACCAGCACCCGGTCGCCGACGAGAACGCGGCGGCGGATCTTCTTGAGCAGCGCGCGGACGACGCAGAGGAGGTCGGCGCCACGGTGCTCGTCGAGGCCGGGGGGCGTGGAGTGCACGATGACGCGCATGAAGTTGGCCTGAGAGGCGGCCACGAGGCCGGTGGCCTGCGACGGGAGGAGCGCGTCCGGGGAGGGCGGCGGGAGGGCGGCCGCGGCAGCGGGGAGGAGGCGGGGGCCGCGGTGGTGCGTGGCGCGGCGGAGGAGGGGGAGGTGGGGGAGGGTAGTGGAGGAGAGGAGCGGCATTGGAGCCTTGGTTTTGGGGGAAGAGAGATGGATAGGGCTTTGCAACTTGCAAGAGTGGAGGAATTGGAGTGGATCCTCGCGCTTCGCGAACGTTTCTTTGCCTGTCCCAGAGCTTCCGGCATCCAAACCGACATAACCTTCCAGATTTCTCTATATTCCGATAGCAACTCCACACGACTGTCCTAACTCATGCTTTAGGCTCCACTTAAACACTCTACACTAAACGAAAAGCATTATTATTAGATTTAAAAAATTTATGAAATTGTTTGATCATGTATCACTAATTTTTTATCTAATCATCTATCTATTGAGTATATTATTAGAGATATTTTAAGACCATCTCCAATACATTTTTAAGGTATTTGGTTTGTAGAATTTGAGATATGACATTAGAAATAATAAATAGAGACCATCTATCTAATATTTGTTTTGTGTGTATGAACATAAAATAGGGAATGAGAATAAGCATCAATGACCTCATATCTCACCAATTTAGGACTCATCTAGGATACTTGAAACGAAAAATTGTAAAAATGAAAAAAATACAAAAATTGAACATCTTGTCTAATGAAATCCATAAAAAAAACTTAAACATAGGAATTGTTTAAAAGTGATGTTTCGATGCATCACATAAAAAAAAAATTGAAAGAAAAAGAGTATAGTTTGTTTTCAACAAGAGAGAAGAAATTTTCTAAGAGATTAGACCTCATTTTTTATTTTCTTCAAAATTCCTCCAAAAAAAAAAGTCATTCTCAAAGAATTTTATAGGAATTTTATATGGTCATTTCTTTGTTCCAAACGCCTCACAAAAAAATTTACTTAAGATTTAAATCCTCTAAAATTCCTTTATTTTCCTCCATTCCAAACATCCCTTCAAAGTAAATCTCGCTTTCCAGTATTTGGTTAAGTAATTGTTCTACTTTCAATCTCACTTTGCAATCTTATTCTACACCAAACAAGGTTATGGGTTTTTAAAGTAAGTCCAAAACCCAATCCTATTTTATAAATGTCATCTCTCAACTTCTATACCTATTCCCAATTGTAACCAAACACCACTTGGTGCTTGAGAGGAGAGAATGTGTCACGTATGCAAAAGCACCATAAGAACGAGTCATTAGAGTACTCGACTTTGGGGGGGGGGGTTTAGAAGAAAGTGACAGCAACAAAAATTATTTATTTATTTATTAGAGGAGAGAAAAAGAGTCGTAGTAGGCTTGCATGAAAAACACAAGAGGTGGACCCGTCACCTCCGGCCTCCTCCGCCACACCCCCGGCTGCCCAAGCCCCCTCTGCCGCCCCCCCCCCCCCCCCCCCCCCCCCCCCGCCCCCAAGCTCGCTCCGCCGCCGCACCGAGAAGTGTCGAAACAAGTTGGTCCAGCTTGCGAGCTGACCAAGCTAGCTCGCGAGTTGGACCGAACCGAGTTCAAGCTGATTTTTGAGCTTGGTGAGGTAACCGAGTCGAGCCCGAGTTGAGCCAGGGCCAACTCGCTCGAACTCGACTCGTTTCCACCCCTACTTAAGTGCTAACACCACTTATTGCAAACTCTATTATAGGACAAAAAACATTCCCCAAACCAAATAGTCGATATTCTTAATTCATTAGATACTTGGCCATGAACAAACAAGCATATACAATCCCAATTGCACAACAACATTACCATACTCTTTAGTCATCTTGGAGGCAGTGAAAACACAGGATCAATGCAATATTACTGCATTTTTTTAACTCTGAATATTTGATCTTTTGGCAATGGCCTAATTACATGTCACACAATAACAAGCACCTATACATCATGCAATAACCTACACAAAATATGCTCATACATGGACTCCCTGTATAGCAATTCATCGTGGCATTCTTCGCCTTGTGGATGAATTGGAGTCACGTTAAGAGGCGAGACATCCTCACTCTGCCCCATTCACTCCATTGTCGCCCTTTGCTTACATTGATTGCTCAATAAAGTAAAATGTATTATCATTTATTCTTACATAAAAATTATATGTAATTTTGTTTATATTCTAGAAGATAAATAAGGCATATTAGTTCCGGATGTTTGAGTTGGTTTTTGGCGCCTGTCATGTTATGATTTAATTTACAGTGAAGATACTGCACGTATAATTTTTAGGTAACAAGTATCTGAATGCATGCACGCACGCTCACAGAGAAAGGCCAAGAAAACATAAAAAAAAATATCAAAAAGAAATTTTAAGGAAAAGGTATCGAGGATTAATAGCTACTAACTTTATCAACAGTATCCTAGAGCCTATTTATTGAGCAAAAAAAAAAATTGAATGACAGGACACAAATGCAAAATTACCTTATTATTTGGACCTTTCTCATCGAGGACTAGAGGTGTAAGTCGGGACAGGCTTTTATCGGGCCGGCCCGAAGCACGTTATTTTGGCCCGACATGTGGCCCGGCCCGGCACGAAAGAAAACGGGCCGTGCTGGCCCGGCACGGGGGACCGGGCCGTGCCGGGCCCCGAAACTCAGCCCACGGGCGGCACGGCCCGGCACGATACTGCGGGCCGTGCCCAGGCCGGCACGGCACGAAGCGGCCCGTTCGCACGCGAGCCGGCCCAACACTTTGGCCTCTTCCACGAGACCACGACTCCGTGCCTCAGATCGCCGCCATCGGCACCGTCCTCAACCTGAGCCGCCATCGCGCCTCTTCTCCTCCTCTTCCACTCCCTCTCTCTTCTCCTTTCTCCTGCCCGCACCGCCTTGGGCCGCCGGTGCTGCTCTCTCTCCCTCCTAATTCTTCCACATAGCTGCCGTTGTCGCCGCCGTGCGCCACAGAGCGGCCAGCTCCCGTTAGAAGCTCCTCGCGCCCGGATCCCACCAGATCCACCCCGCCCCCTCATCCTCTCCGCACCAAATCCAGCGCCGCCTCCTGCTCATGGCCGCGCCACCCTACAAACCCTAGTGCGCCGTCGTCGATCAGGATCTAGGGCCCATCCGCGCCGCTCGCAGCAGCTTCAGCAACGTCGGCGCCGAGGAACACTTCGCCGATCGCTGCAGCGGGGACGGCACGGACGCGCAGGCTCCCGTGGCGAGCGCCAGCGACGGCAGCAGCATTTCCGACTTAGGAGGACAACGGGCCGGCGTGACTGGCGGAAGGGCAGAGCCGCAGAGGAGGACGACGAGGAGTCGAGGACGAAACGGGCCGTGCCCGTGCCGGCGCGACACGCATTGCGGCCTGCGGGCTACCGTGCCGTGCCGGGCCTCTCCGCCGAGCAAACGGGCCGTCTCGACCCGGCACGACAGCCCGTGGGCCGGCCCGGGCACGGCACGACACAAGCCACTGGCCCGACGGGCCCGTGCCGTGCCGGCCCGGCACGGCCCAACTTACATCTCTATCGAGGACATCTAGTTCTCGACTATCTTATAAATGTAAATCATATCAATCTAATAGTTGTGGATTTGATCCTTAACATGAGAATCACATATCTCACTGATTTGACATAAGAACTATTTCATATAAATTTCTTTTGCATAAAATTGCCATACATACAAAAGAGAGTGAGCCCACCAAAAGAAGCATCATCCCAACTTTTCTGGCCTCCATTTCCGTTTTGTAATCTCTCTTCAGTTGTTGTGAAGTAAGGGTTCAAGATAACGTTTATTTATAAATATGTTGATGCAACTTTGCAAAGATGTGTAGTATCCCTTTAGAGATTTCCTAAGAACATTGTTGGATTTTCAGTGATAGAATGCATACTCTTGGCCTTAAGTTGCAATCAGACATCAATAAATCGGCAAGCTAAAAGACTTCGTTAATCCTACTTATTATGAATTCTCAAATAAGCCTCCAAATTGAGTCACATCAACTTTTTTTTTCAACTGTTGATTTGTTTTCTCACACAATTTGATTATCTGTTTAGATGTCCCCACGGATTTAACTTAACCAGTATGAATGGACAGATTGAGTAAAACAGAATGTACACATGTAATGAGGTGATGTTTGGTTGGTTGCATTATTAATATAGATTAAGATGGGATAGTGTTTGGTTGATTGCATTAATGATGCAAGTAGAAAATTTGTAAGGTAGAAAAATATTACTAAAATCAATAATATGTAATATTTTATTATAATAATAATTATTATGTTTTAATAGTCTTTAATTAACCTCAATCCACACTAATAATCATTAATGCATATTAATTACTCTCTAATTATGCAATTATGCGGGACTGGCTCGTGAGATATACTCGAAGTCTACATTTGTGGTAGCCTGACTTAAGAAAAAATCTTGCAGCCCGCGGGTCTGACTCGTTTTTGCATACAGTCAATCAAACAACTGAAACTGTATCTCATGATCCAGACTGGAGAGTAGATGTAGGCATCCAAATATAATAAGCCTATTTGTATAAGCCTTGCTTGGTCCAAGTCATGCCAAGCCAATTTTTTTTTAAAAAATAAAAGGTAAAATTTTAAAATGTTTCTACTAAGCCAACCAATAAAAATCGTAACAATGAATACCTTTGTGTTTCAGCCTTAAATTTGAATACCTTTTAGAATGCACATTTTGTAGATTGTTGCACAATTTCTCTAAATTTGAAAAATGTAGGTGATCTTGATCTCACAAACCACATTTAATACTCATGGCAATAAGACATATAAATGATTAAACTATAGGTCAAATGGTGGCAGCTTTGAACTCTTCATTAGCCCTTGGTACCTTCATGATTAAAATGAAAAGATTTACATTGCAAAACACTTTCATAGAGATCTCTATGACAAAAGACTAGCTGTGCTACATTAGTGAAGACCTGCTTATGCCCCAACATTGAGCTATTTAACTAATTTTGTTCTTAAAAGTAAAGAATATAATCGGACAAACTGAGTTGTTTATCAATTTTGGGGAGTAATATCATGATAATCTGTACACACCTCTCTTGTGAATTGAGTTGTTATTACCATGAGAACATTCTATTTTCACTAACCGAACACAAGCTTTTCGAATTGGATAATTCAACTCAACTAACCAAACTCGTGCGTTTACCATTGGATAACTTTAGGACAAGAGCATTCCTCCAACAAGACAACTTATAATATTAACTACATCAGATACTTAGCCATGTAAGAACCAGTGGACAGGAGATAGTTTGGTGTTGATCGAATGGAGTAGCTTCAAAGTGTATCACAACTTACTATGTCGATTTCCTTAAAACTTATTTTTCCTCGTCAGAATGTGTATATTGGGTTACAAATAACCTTATAGAATACAATAATACTCATTTTCTGCAAGTACACTCTTGAAGACGACTTTTAGACGCTTTTGACATATTGTAAGACTATCAAGAATAGAATAAAGTGCCCAAGAGAAACACAAAAACTAACGATCTAATAGAAAGTAGGAGTTATATTTTAATTGGACATTGTTATCTTTGTTCTTGTTGTTTCAAATGACCAAGACCAAGTAATATTAGTGCACCAAAAGTTGCCATAAAAGGTTGCAATTTTTTATCCAAAAATTACCATCTCAAAGGATGTACTGAAAAAAAAAACATTTCACCAAATAATGTGTCCTTTCGGTTTTTACATATGAAGCAACTTTTCCTTGTATTTTTTGGTGAAAGGGTACCAAGAAACAATACATCATTTCACATCATATAACTTCTCCGAGTAAACAAATATTTAATAAATATATATTTCCAAAATAACCAACTTTATTTGAAAATATCAACAAGCGGGACATTATTTTTAGTTTTAGGAAGGCACATAACTCATGCATCCATGAGCATACAACAATGTCAACTACACGACAACATTACCACATTCTTTATTCATTTTAGGGGTAGTCAAAACACAGGATTACTCATTATCATTAGTGTCATTTGTAATTTTGAGGCAAATAAATCATGCACATATCATAAGAACATATTTCATCTTTTGGCGAGTACCTAATCACATATGCAACAACAACAAGCGTTTTTTAACAAGGTGCAATAATGGTCACCTTGATGCATCTCTATTATGCAAAAAAAAAATTAGATTCTCTTTCTTTAAGAATAAAGGACAAAGATATGTTTTTCTCCTCATCTCAATCATATAATTGAAAAATCAGATAATCTTGTTTAAGATAGAAAAAAAATTAGTTTTAAAAAGGCATTATTCAATTTCAGGAAGGCAAATAACTCCTCCAGCCATGAACATACGAGCATATAATAATTCCAATTGCACAACAGCATCACCACACTCTTATTCAGCTTAGAGGCAGTGAAAAAACAGGATTAATCCAACATTACTGCCTTTTTTTTAACTCTCAAGGCACATGAGTCATCATAAAAATATATTTCATCCTTTGGCAATGATTTAATCACATATCAAACAATACAAGCATCTTTTAACAAACACGATAATGACTATTCTAGCATATCTAAATTATGCAAGAGATTGGATCTTTTGTCTTAAAAAACAAAAGAAAAAGGCATGTCTTTATCTTCATCTCTACCATACCATCGAAATTGGATGATCTTAATGAATATAAAAAAGAAATTAGTTTCAGAAAAATATTATTTAGTTTTAGAAAGGCACATAACTCATGCGGCCATTAACATTAAAAGATATAACAATCTCAATTATACAAAAACATTATCACATTATTTATTTATTTTTGAGACAATGAAAACACAAGATTAATCCAACATTACTATCAATTTTAACTCCAATGATACATAATTCATATCATAAGAACATATTTGATCCTTGACAAAGATCTAATCACGTACCAAACAATAACAACCACTTTTTAAAAAGCCGCAGCAATGGTCGCCCCTAGTGCATCTACATTACGCAAGAACCTACACAAATTGTATTGACACATGGCCCCTTGTATAGCAATTCATCGTGTCATTCACTCTCTCGAGGAGTTGGAGGCGGGTAGTTGCCACACTCTTCACTCAATTGTCACCCTTTCAAAACGTATTAAAGAATGAGCGGTGCTACTTTTATATAAAAGTTATACATAAGATAAAACATGTAGATTAGATCTAGTTTGAATTTGATTTTGGGTGCATATCCTGTTAGGATCCAATTTATAGTGAATATATTAAAAATATAATCTTAATATAACAAGTAATATGCACACATGCACACATAGAGAGTAGTTCAAGAAAAATATGAAAATCAAAGATATTTTTTGAAAAAACAAAGAATTAAGGATATCTATTAACTTCATCAATAGCATCTTAGAGCCTACTTTCTAGGGAGAAAAATTGTTATGACAACCATTCTGTTCTCAACCATCAGATTAATATAGATCATATCAATTGATAATTGCGGATCAGGTCCATAACCATTAGATTGGTACATATCACATTGATTTGACATAAGGACAAAATTAATTACTTTTTGCATACAATTGACATACCTACAAAAGCTAGTGAGCACACCAACAGAAGAAGCATCAGCAGAACTGTTCTTCTGGCCTCCATTTCCATTTTGCAATCTCTCTTCAATTGTTGTGAAGTTAGGCATTCAAGAGAACCTTTATTTATAAAGATGTTGATGCAGTTTTGCAAAGATGTATAGTGTCCCTTTCTGAGATTTCATGTTAACATTGTTGAATTTTCAGTGATAGAATGCTGACTCCTGGCTAGAAGTTGCAACCAGGCAAGTTCAATTTGCAAGCTAGAAGATTTCATTAATTAAGACAATATAATAGCAGAATGAATTAAATATAGGAGAAATTTCACCGATGCCCTCGCAAAATCTTAGTATTTTGTATTTACCCTTGCAAAAGTAGAAATATCACAAATACCCTTACAAAAATAAAATAAATCATATTCACACCCCCTTGCCTTCTAAGTTTTTCCTTCAATTGTTCAACTAGCCAACAAGAATGTTGATCAATGACCTTAGTCAATATAAGGGCATGATTAGTGGGATCCAGTGTGTTACTTGGATTTCTATTTTTACAAGGATAATACCGATATAAGAGTGTTTTGCAATAGTATGTATGAAATTTCACCTGAAATATATTGCACAACTATTGATGTCCATCGCACAATACAATTTCAAAAAAGACTCCACATACTGAGAAGTTTTTACCAACCATTTACAAACAATCCGGAGTGGCTACCTTAGCAAGTATTTTGATTTTTGTGTTCAGGGTTTTGAGTTGTACTTTTAGCACATGGAAATTTGAGCATTGAAACCAAAGGAAGTAGTTTTTATTCAACTTCTTATGCGTGAATCAACTCACTAATTGTTAAGGTACACATCTTCGTTGTGCTAAAAGAAATTACTAAAGAAAAAGCATAAATTGGCCTGTAGACATACTGAATGTCAACCAATGTCCAATATCAAGTTCAAAACAATGATAATACACATACACATCAATTTACTAACTGGAAACTGCCTAACAACAGAAGCTGCTGCATTAAAAAATCAGGGTTCAAAATTTTGCGCCGCTACCGGACCACCACCAGCCAGAGAGTAATCACATTAATCTTGGTGCAAGTTTCTCTAACCAAGACAAGATAATTTCAGCTCCTTTCTCCCACGAACAATCTAACATCATGTCATGCGCTACCCCTTCCACACAGACTGGTTTCACGTTGTAAAATCTGGCAGTTTCAGAAAGCCCTTCTTCATCCTAGAATGTGATCAAGGAAATAAAGTGATTAAGAAAAAATAACGAAACTTATTAGTTCTTTGTACGCTATAGCTCTTCAGTGAAATATGATTATGAATTGCCCAATTTGTACATTGGAACTCTGTAAGACCTTTAAAGCTATAACAAGTATATATATGTAAGCCTTGCTTGGACCAATTCATGCCAAGCCAAGCTTTTTTTTTTGGTTAAAATAAAAGGTAAAATTTAAAATGCCTCCACTAATTCAACAGATCTTAATGCATACTTTTGTGTTTCAGCAAAAAATACTTAGCACATTCTTTTGTAGATTGTTGCATAATTTCTCTAAATTTTAAAAAAGTAAATGACCGTGGTGCAAACCACAATTCTTTGAATAGTTATGGCAATTAGGAATTTGATTGATCAAACTATAGGTCAAAAGTAGATATGCCAATGTATTACCAATAAAAGCCGAGCATCATTATTATTAGACCTTTAGATTCGTCCAAAACAATGCAGGAATTGAATACACAGAACATGTTAGAGAGAGATCAAGTCACTCACAACAATGAAATCGTCACTCGCACCCATCACCAGAATTTCTAATGTATCGTTTGGTACGGGAGGTACAGGCAATGATGCATTGAGCTTCCTTAAGTCAAATAGTGGCAGCTTTGAACTCTCCTTCATTAGCCCTTGGTACCTTCAAGATATGTTATTTCATGATTAAAAGAAAAAGATTTAGACTGCAAATGCACTTTCACAGAAGATCTCTATTACAAAAGACTAAGTGCGCTACAGCCTATCCATATATCCAGTTCCCCACAGATCCACAATAACCATTGGCCATTCAAAAATCTTTAATTTGTAGTCAAGCACAACGGAAAAAGGAGACTAAAAACCGAATAGCTACAAACCAAACAAGGCGATTCTAAGAAAAAACTAAGGAAGTATATCATGGTGCAATTTTGGCAACCGGGCAAACATAATCACCAAACCAACCGAAGTTAGTAGTTTACAATTTTCCACATGCATTATTACTACCATGCTTTTAGTAATCCTATAAGTTGTTTCTCTTTGTCTAGTCCAGCATGAATCAAGGAGGAAACTACCAAGAGAACTTTTGTCAATTCGGATGAATTTGGCTTGTGTTTGAACTAACATTAGGAAAAAAAAAATAGGGCATATCAGTACAAGGAGTGCGTCTACTCTCCTAACTCCTAGGACAGTATCATATAATAGCGTTTGGTTTGATGACCACATAACAGGATGATCGATACTACTTAATGATAAAAGCAGAAATTTGCAGTAAAACTACTAAAGTCTCTAATCATCTTGGTGATCATTAAAGGTTCAATAAAAGCAGCTTTTCAGTAACAGACTTCATTGGACTTCCGAAAAGGTTATCTCTAGTGCTCACAACCATTTTACATTTTTTTAGTACAAGCATTTCTTGAGGCATGTTTCATACTGTACGCATTTAAAGAAGTCTATGAATATGCCGCATCATTTTACATTTATGCAATGTTTATTAGTATAGACTCAAAAAAAAAAGCTATCAAACAAACATTTGTTAAGAAGATATCATGGTAGCATGATTGTTATGTAGGTTTAGCGATTACTTTGGATATAAATCATACAGACAGTACCTGTCTACAGCATCTCATTCCAGAAACCAGTAGGAAATGGCTGGTTTCTGCTCAACTAGGCTAGACAATGTTGAATTGAACCAAACAGTAAGATATATTAGATGTAGCCTGAGTTTATGTTTCAAACCAAGTTGAATGTATCGCTGATTTAACTTATCACACACACTGTTTAATGAATTTGTTCAAACAAATCTAATGAAGAGGAAGAGTAAAAACTGGCCAATTCCTAGAGGATAAAAAACTGGATGATAAATGACTGAATTCTACCGATTTTGATTTCCCTGCCAATTTTGACTGGAGATTGCGCAGGTTCCACCAGGAAAGTGCTAGTAATGCCGTGTAACCAAGCATGTGACACAGATTGAACCTCACTAATGTCCACTAGTATATTTAATGGTTCATGCAAGTTACAAAAGCCTTGTTTGGCCAGGCTTGGAGTCATCTAACTCCAACTCCAAATAAGCTAAAAGTCAGAGTTTTGAAAGTGTTAGGCAAAAAGACTACAGCTTCTCCATTTTATACTTTAAATGACATTTATACTCTTTAAATAAAATATGATATTATTTATAATCAATGACATAACTATGTAATTAGTTTGAATTTTATGAATATGTTGCAAAGTAGAAAGTTGAAACACTTCAAATTCTATTTCAATTTTTTAGTGTAAAGATGGCTTTGGCGGCACCTCGGTTCTAGAGAAACTGCCAACCAGAGCCAGGGAATTTGCCTGAATTGCTCCAGCTTCAATCCAAAAGAATTTTGGAGCCAAAATTGCTCTAGAATGTAGAAACTCAACGAAAACAGACATTTCTGGTTCATATTCTATAATTCTGTTGATCCTTTATTTGGTACGTAGCTCTCTGTTTAAGGCCTATCAATCAAATGAAATATACACCCGGTCAGTACAGTAGTGCTCATCGATCATCATGACTGTTAGACTGGTACAGCAACTTTCCAAACCTTGCTTATAGAAGCTACAATCCAAGCTGATGTGTTCAAGTCTATAACCAAGTTTCAAAAAGAAACTGCAGACAGCATTAACTAGGAACGTACCTTAGGACAAGTTCATCATCCGTTTGTGACGAGAAAAATGTTTCCCTGCAGAGGGACAAAGAATTTGCATAAGCTTTTGCAGCCAAGCTGAGCGTAACCTGGTAGCAAGATGATTAAGATTTCAATACTTGATCATAGTCAAATCTATGAAAGTAGCATCATGAAGAAACACTGAAACACATGAAAACATCAGTCATACAGGTCAATGCCAGTAGATTCTATTAAGACTTATGGAAGAATCACATATGGTACTTAACAAATAGGACAAACTTTTCATGGACCACACAAAAGTGGACTGACTGGAAATTTTAAGCTATATATGTATAATATGCAAACGAACAAAATCGCAATTCTATCCACCAAGATTATAGTGGTCAGTCTCATAGATGGAAAGATGCATGATGTAAAATCATATTTATCCTCATGTTCCCAAACTGTAGTGATAAAAAAATACCATATTTCATTAAACATGTTACAATGGATAGGGCTAGTACTCTAGTGTAGGAGGCCTCCACACGAAGGTGGTAAGGGAGGTGGGTGGCACTGGTTTCTAATTTTCTGCTTGGTGTTTCTAATGGATTGTTTGTTCTCTTGCCCATTTGAATAAAATCTTTCCAAGCTTTTGCTCAAATGTTTAGTTGAGGCAAAAGGCGTTGCTTTACAAGGCAAATTACCCAGTTCGACCCAAGTGATACAACTCAGAGGGGCAAAAGCATACTACAGATTTATTTACCTTGACTGCAGCAACTGGTTTAGTCAAAAGGTAACGCCATACCAATCCACTGGAGATAATACAAGGGAGTTACATCATACTAAAAGATAGAGATGATAACTGCATAGTTGATAACCTCAGAAGTACCTATTTCCTGAGGGAGGAACGGAACAAACAAGAATAGCACCAGCAAGCTTTGGATGCAGTTCTGAACCTAGAATCAAGAAAATTGACATCTTATATACTTTTGCACTAGTAAAGAGAACATCATAAGCAAGCTTTGGATGCAATGTTCCAAACCTAGAATAAAGAAACTGATATCTGATATACTTGCATTGATCAACAAATAAACTTTGTCTACTATTGAACTAATTTGATAAATAGGAGGGTCTATAAGAACTGCCAGCCATACCATGAAAGCCATGAGCTCAAGAAAATGTATCTTTTGCTGTAAGTAATGATACTACACAGAGTCAGAAGGAGAATTAGAGAAATGTTCAGGAATGATTTGAGTTTATCTTCTTTAGCCTGTTTCACATTTTCAAGGGAGAATTGAGAAATGTATGATCTGCAGGCATGTTTGAGATCTTCTTTTCAATATATTCATTGGTATTACAACTTACAAGTTTGCTAATATGATTAATATCTGGAATCTATGCAGCTGCTGGAAGATCAATATTCATCGCTACCTATCATCAGTAGCACTCTGTGCTAACCACCATCAAAAATCATGATTATCATTTAGCTTAGAATGGGAAGAAAATAACATAGGCAGATTACATAAGGAAATCAAACTCATCGAGAAAAAATCACAAAAATGTAGGAATCAGAAACGCAGCTTCTCTGGAGTGGGAACTAAATTTTAAGTTTTGATTCTCCTGCTGACTTAGCTTCCATGTCAAGAGAAGAGGTCGGATAAAAATGATATAGAATTCACTTCAACAAATAGTTTGTCCCTTTTTCCACTAAGGAAAGCAATCCCTTGAAGAAGTTTTTTGCAAATAGCACATCTATGTGATCCCATTATCCTTTAGGCCTCTTTAGAAGGTGCAAAGTCACTTAAGGGGCAATAAGAACATGATAAAGTGGCAACAATTTCCAAATCAGCATATTAATAAAATGTTTCTGTTATGTGTGCAATCACTTTATGAGAGCATACCTAGCATGCATGATATATAGTTCTGCACAATCAAGCCTCCAAATGAATGCCCAATAAGTACAGGTAGAGAGGAGACCTCATTCCGAATGAAATCAGCAACATCACCAGTATGCATCTACTGCAGGTCAATCACATATTGAGCAGGTTTTACTGAGACAGTGAATGACAAAGTATCACTGTGAAAAAGCAATATATCACAGCCTATTACTTGTGGCAAGTGTTATAGTGCTTGCAGCTTATTCTGAGTTTATGCTTCACGTTTTCCGGTTTATTTGTTCATATTATAGAGTTAATCTTTCTAAAAATAAAGGCGTACTTTGAAATAAATATAATGCAATATTGAAAAAACTAAAATCACACCTAAAATTGTATATATATAGTTGCTTCAAAGTTCAAAGTGTGCCTTTATTTTTTGAAAAAGTATAAGTAATTTCCAATAAAAAAAATACACCAGAAGACATCAAGCATAAAGTCACAAAACAACATCAGGAACTTTAATGTGACAATCTGCTCATCAAATGCACTTCAGGACTGCTTAACTATTTACCTCAAGTGTTCCCGCCACCGCATCTGATGGAATGCTACTTTCACCCTGCAACAGATCAGAACTTAGACACCATAGCATTCTATACCAGAAAGAAAACACCTACATGACCAAATTTTGAGTTCTATCACTACTTGATTACAGAATTCTAGAAGAAGTTAATTCTAGGACAGCATTACAGGTCCATTGAAGTGTAGCATATTCACATTGCAATAACAAGCATGTATGTTACACTATGGGGTAAAAACAAATAAAATGCAACATGCATAGATTCATCTACAGCCTTGTATTTGTTGCTACTGCATCCTATTTAATATTCTTATTCACTTTAGTGACCTTTCTCTAATAGTCTAATCTTTCTTAGAACCCTCTCAACTATTAGTTCAACATGT
Organism: Pharus latifolius; assembly: GCA_019359835.1. Lineage (NCBI taxonomy): Eukaryota > Viridiplantae > Streptophyta > Magnoliopsida > Poales > Poaceae > Pharus > Pharus latifolius. The sequence goes on from CM033322.1 coordinate 24,322,876, forward strand.
TTCCAATTAAAAAGTATAACTAATTTCCAACTATTAGTGAAGAAGCTAACTCTAGGACAACGTTGCAGTAGGTCATTCTGAAGTATCACATACTCACATCGCCGTAAAAAACATGTTGTACTATGGGATGAAACAAATAAAATGCAACATACATAGATTCATCTACAGCCTCGTATCTGTTGCAACTACATCCTACTTAATATTGATAGTTCTCATTCATTTCACTCTAATCTTCCTCAGAATCCCCACATTTGTGGCTGTGAATTCTACAAAATAGTACTCTAATTTTTTTATTGTCAATGGAACATTTTATTTGGCCTACATTATAGCATCCTAAAAGCAGCAATTTCTCATCTTCAACTGACTGACTTCACTTTTTTCAAATTCTTCTCCAAGCACAAATTTGCCAAAATGTAGTGTCAAATTTGCCTTGTGCTGTTCCTACGATTGAAGTTATGAACAGCACCCACCCATTGGGGCAATTGAGCAAACAGGACGCGTGCATATACCTGGGCGCGGAGGCTGAGGGCGAAGCAGGGGAAGCCGGCGCCGGAGAAGAAGGGGAGCCAGTGCTCCGCCCAGCACCAGGCCGCGTGGAAGCTCCCGTGCACGAACACCAGCGCTGGCCGCCTCTCCGGCACGCCCCGGCTCGGCGGGCGCTGGGAGATAACCTCCAGGTCGAGGCCGCAGGGCAGGCGGTGGAAGCGCCGCGACTGGCCCTCACGGAGCCCGTAGCTGTAGTGGCAGCGGAGGGTGGCTGTCCTCTCCGTCGTCTTCGCCGCCGCCGCCGCCGCCGCCGCCGCCGTCGTCCGCCCTGGCCTCGGTGGCGAGACGGGGAGGAGGGGAAGGGTGGCTACGGCCATCATGGTGAGTGACTTGTGGATGTGTTGCCACAGGCTGGATTGTATCTTTGGGTGACGCCCAGGCGGTGGGGCCGCTGGTTTTGCATGCAAGTAAAAACTGAAGAATGGTGGCTGTACGTGCAAAGTAGAGAGACTACTGCAAGCGTATTACATCTATGAGAAATTTTCACACATCCTATTTCTTTCTGAGTATTTTTTACTAATAATTCAGATTTAAAAAATAATTATAAAACTAATCCACAGTTGCGAGAATTTACAAAAATAACTTGCCACGTAAGCATGTCGAGCTCCCAGAACTCGACAAGGTAGATGTTGCGTTTCGACCAGCTTGTCGAGCCTCTCGAGCACGACAAACTACGAGCCGCTCGATCTTGTCGAGTCCCTCGACCACGACAAGACACAACAACGTTTTACCAAAAAAATTGTATTGCGGAAGTAGGGATTCAAACCCAGGTGGACAACGAGACAGAAGAGAGTTCCCACTAGTTGGGTTAGGAGTCTTATTTGTTCTAGTACTACAGGAGTATGTATATATATGTATGTATATGTATGTATGCATATGTATGTATGTCTAGGTTTGTATGTATATAAACATATATATGTATATGCATATGTAAGTATATGTATGTATATATATTTATATATATATATATATATATATATATATATATATATATGTATATGTATGTATGTATATATATGTATATGTATGTATGTATGTATATACATATAATAAAAATATATAAGAAATCTAGTTAACTGCATGATTCATTTTGAGTGTAACATACTGAAAAATAAAAGTGTTAGTATATGTTCGCTATGGGTTCGGACGACCCCTCTTATGCCCATGTCTATCTCTCTGAAAAGGTGTTGGTGAGTACGGATCAGGTGGTACATGTGATCGCCGCCCAGCCGCGGTAGAAGGACCATGTCTCTCAGTACCTGCATGACCCTGAGATGGTTGTGTCGGTGGAGGGTGATCTTCGAGCTCGCTAGGCGCCAACTCATCCGGTTGGTAGTACTGATGTGTATGAGGGTCGTGCAACCCTAATATGTTCGAGGCCCAGTTGTCGTTGTCCCGCTGTTGTGCCACCCAACTGGGCTCGGCCCCCTGCGGAGCGTAGTACTCACGATCGTCATGCACATCCATGTGGTCGTGGGCAAGCTCCCCCCAACTCTCCCAGGTAGACCCCCCCAGGGACTGAGTGTCTCTGTCCCTGGGCCGCCTGCTCAATATGAGCCTGGTTCCAATCTTCGTCAGCCGCAAGCCGCTCTGCCAACGCCCTACTCGCATCGTCCCTGTCTTGACGACGGATGTCGTCCTCATCATCAGAATCATCTGAATCGGGAGTGCGATGTCTCGACGGGCCCCCAATATGCAGATCTCTGCGTCGAGCACTGTGCATTGACGAGGAACGACGAAGCCAAGACGGGCCAGCGGACGTCCCCGGTATGTCACCTCCCTAGGTCGACGATGTGTCACGATGATTGCGCCGTGCTGACAAAGTGCTCTGTCGAGCACCACCCAGGCTAGGCTGGGCTGACATCGGGCTAGGTGGCCGGGCCCCTCTCCGGTGCGGAACCGATGCATCTGTCTTTCAGCCACAAGTTACGTCGAAGAAGAGTCGTTGTGCTGCTACACGGATGGAATGTAGGGCAGCACGCGCCACCGTCTTGAAGTGTCGTCCTCCCCGAGAAAGGCCAGACAACAGGTTTGCCGCCTGCCTGTCGATGGCCAATGCTAAGTCAGCCTGCACATGCGAAACTCATATGGGAACTATGGAAAAATAGATAAGATAAGAGACCAACATAAGTATCCAGCGAAGACGAACGTACCAAGCGATGTATTCGGCCTAGGAAATGAACATCAAGGCCGAGTCGAAGACTGTCTTGATGTGATAGTTCTGTCGGCGAAGGGGGGGCCGCACGAGCGAGTCGCGTGCGGGTGCGCGGCACGTACCACTGAAGATAGGCCTGGTACGTCCCAGGGTCATACGGCCGCTCCTCCACAACAAAATCCGTCGCTGCGTGGTCCTCCCACTCGTCGACCCATTTGGAATTCTTGATCTGCCAGTTGTCGGAGTGTTTTCCTCTACGTGTTTGTCTGCAAAAGGTGACGCGATGCACATAAAGCAAAGAAATAAACAAATATGAGTATGTACATGAGATAGAAAATGTTCGAGGCATACACATGAATCTCCCACGGGAGATGGCGTTGTCGATTTCTTTCCGGGGGCGGTATCTGTTGGTGTAGCCCGAATTGGCGCATCACCCTCTCTGGAAAATACGGCTCCACCACATGTGAGAACACCATGTGCCGGCGTGTAAGCCAACAGTCCTAGCTCGCGGTGCAATGCGAGGAAATGCCATGCGGTGCAACCTGGGAGATGTGCTCCGGTGTCCATGGTCTCCATATGACGCGCGCGTCCGGTAGGAGATCAAAATCTCCCAGGTATGCCAAATAACAGCGGTGAATCTGTGACGATGACCACCTCGACCGACCTCCCAGCCAACGGGCTCCCATGGTCGGTCGATCCATCCAATCATCGTAGTCCGCTGGCGCACCGTACGGATGGATGGGCCGCTGTAAACGCAGCCGACCAATGGGGAAGTGCTCCCATGACCACACATATGCACATAGTTTCTAAAACCATACATACACATATACATTTGAAAAACATAATTTCTAAACATAGAGCATACATGCATGCATGTAATTGAAAATAACCTAGTTTCATAATTTCTAGATACTTACACATATATATTTTACAAAACTTAATTCTTAGACATAGAGTATACATGTGCACAATTAAAAATAACCTAATTTCATATTTTCTACAAACATACACACATGCACATAGTTTCTAAAACCATACACATATACATTTCAAAAACATAATTTCTAAATATAGAGCATGCATGCATGCATGTAATTGAAAATAACCTAGTTACATAATTTCTAAATACATACATATATGTCCAAAACTTAATTCTTAGACATACAGTATGCATGTGCACAATTAAAAATAACCTAATTTTATATTTTCTACAAACATACACACATGCACATAGTTTCTAAAACCATATACATATACATTTCAAAAACATAATTTCTAAACATAGAGCATGCATGCATGCATGTAATTGAAAATAACCTAATTTCATAATTTCTAAATAGATACGCATATATATTTTACAAAACCTAATTCTTAGACATAGAGTATGCATGTGCACAATTAAAAATAACCTAATTTTATATTTTCTACAAACATACACACATGCACATAGTTTCTAAAACCATACACATATACATTTCAAAAACATAATTTCTAAATATAGAGCATGCATGCATGCATGTAATTGAAAATAACCTAGTTTCATAATTTCTAAATACATACACATATATGTCCAAAACTTAATTCTTAGACATACAATATGTATGTGCACAATTAAAAATAACCTAATTTTATATTTTCTAAAAACATACACACATGCACATAGTTTCTAAAACGATATACAGATACATTTAAAAACCCTATTTTCCAAACATACACACATACATTTCAAAAACCTATTTTTCAAACATACACACATACATTTATAAAACCCTATTTTCCAAACATATACACATACATTTCAAATATATACACATACATTTAAAAACCCTATTTTCCAAACATACACACATACATTTCAAAAACCTATTTTTCAAACATACACACATACATTTATAAAACCCTATTTTCCAAACATACACACATATATTTCTAAACATACACACATACATTTCAAAAACCTATTTTCCAAACATACAAACATACATTTAAAAACCCTATTTTTCCAAACATACATATACATTTCAAAAATCTATTTTTCAAACATACACATATACATTTATAAAACCCTATTTTCCAAACATATACACATACAATTCCAAACATACACACATACATTTAAAAAAACCTATTTTACAAACATACATGCACATGCACATGCACATATTTTCTAAACATATTCTTAAAAACATAATACCTACTCTTGTATACACATAAACATAAATATGAACCCTAATCACGTCATTAGCAATATAATTAACAGAATCTTAAATGCATTTCGAAAAAGATTACCTCTTTTCGAAGAGCTCGCAATTCTCTACAAGTTTCTCTTCTACACCGAATAAATTTATCGGACGGATTTTGCTAGATCTAGGGTGGAAGATATGAGATGAGGTGTGTGTGTGCTGCTTGAACTGAATGGAGTGAGTGTGTGTTTGGGCGCAGGGGACCAGAGAAGAATAAAGAGGGGATCAGCAGCTTGTCGAGTTCTGGAAACTCGACAAGCTGCACAATATTAAAATGTGTAGTGCCCTTATGTCAGTTAAGTCTCTTAGCCCAGCTGGTGGGAGCTCCCGGTTGCAACGTCATTGGCTCTGGTTTGAATCCCCGCTCCCGCAATTAAAACATTTTTGCTTATCGAACTCTGGATCCACGACAAGTTTGTGGATATTAATTAGGCTTACTCCTCTAGTGCAGCTAAGAGTCCTAGCCCAACTGACTCGCGTGCCCGCTCCCGTGTCCTCAGCCAGGGTTCGAATCCCCGTTCCCGCAATATTATTTCTTTTCGGTTGTCGAGTTCTCCACATGCAACAAGTGCTCGTGATCGACGACAAGAGCTGGTCGTGGTCGAGGGGCTCGACAAGTCCCTAGTCGTGCCTTCAGACCACAACAAGATGGTCGAAACGTGATATCCACCTTGTCGAGTTCTGGGAGCTCAACATGCTTATGTGGCAGGTCATTTTTGTAAATTATCGCAACTGTGGATTATTTTTATAATTATTTTTTAATTCTGGGTTATTAGTAAAAGAACTCATTTCTTTCTTTCTTAAATATATCAATTGACTCTTTTAAAATTATATCCCACTTATTTTTAATTTTTTTTAATTGAGCCTCACTTTTTCTAATTTTAAAAATTAAGTTCTATTTCTTTCAAAATTATTTCAATTGAGTTCCACCTATCACTTATTAGTAGTGAAATTTTTATGATTTTGTATTTAACAATTTGTTAATAGATTTTGATGATTATATGATACTCTTGCAATTCTTTCAAGGTTTTGTGTCAAATTAGTGATAAGTTATCATATCTCATTTGTGTTTAGTTGATTGATGGGACCTAAGACCTTCTCCAACAGAATTGGATCTCTATATTCTCATATACATATCTCCCTAAAAAGATTCCATACCTATATTTTACTCTCTCCAACAGAATCTCTAAACCCCAAAAACATATAAATAGAGGAGAGAGAATATCTAAATTTACCAATTCTCTGCAGTAATATCTAAAATAGGAATCGAGATAGATATTCTGTTGGAGTAAGAAAGGTATTATTGATACCTAAATTTTAGGCTATCAATTCTTTTAGGTATTCTGTTGGACAAGATCTAATTGAAACAAATTGAATAGAAATGGGACATAATTTTTAAAATTAAAAGAAGTAGGACTCAACTAAAACATTTGAAAAATAAAGATTACCGTTGGAATTTTCTAAATATCTATTTCTATATCAAAATACAATAGTTATGTTGATCTTTTGATTAAAAAAATTTAAAAATTTTCAATACTTTCTAGTTTTTGAGGTATTTAAAGCACTCGAGCTATGCCGTCTATTGTAAAATCAGATGGATAAAATACATTTCATGATTTCTATATAGTAAATCCCCTATTTTAAAAGAGTTAGTTAGTATTATTTTTTTCAAATTGTGATTACCAAGAAAACCATATCTTTACTAAAACATACAAAAAATATCCTTAATATATACACATGTAATTTAACTTTATCTGCCACAAGTAATGAGTTATAAACTTCAATTACACATCTATATAAAATTCAACCACCCAATTAAACAAGGATAGTGTGGGAAAATTTTGCTTAACATTAATAAAATGACAAATATTTGTGGAAAAAAGTTTAACAAAAAGTAATACGTATTTGAGAACGGAAAGAGTGAATTGAGAGAATAAATAAATTAATTAAATGGTAGTTAATATTTTTTTGAAACTTTTAGAAAACAAAACACACTAACCTAAGTACAATCTACAGATATAAAATAATGATAATGAGGCACGCAGATGGTCAACCCAAGCACCCCCGTGGAGTGGCGAACAATCACCTTCAACTTGTTTTAAGTAAGGCAACAACATCAACAGGTTTGATCTTATTAGTGAATCTAATTACATCATATGGAGACACTTTGTTTCAAGTGATAAGTATAACCAAACAAGTGAACCATCAAAAGTAGAAACCCAATGGATGCCACACTTCATCTTTATTTGGCACCCAAAATCTCCTAAACATGAGCACATATAAACCCAACAACAAAAGGTTGTGTACAGCATCACCATCTAGGAATCACGCCTCAATTGCTCTCGCCAGCAAAAAAAACACACCTCGTAAGTCACACAAGCAATTTGCTAAGAATTTGTCTAGCACTAATATCTAAGATTACACAAGAAAAAAGTTAGACAAATCTAGATTCATTTAGAAATAGTTCGTCCTCCTTTGGTAAGATAAGGATCAAGATATTCAATGATGTTACGCACAAGCAACCAGGTGCATAGGCACCAAAGAAGATGAGTAGAGAAAGTGAAGGCCAAAAAGAGTACATCCCTCTCTCACAGTCGACGAATCGGCTAGAGAGAGGGAGGAGAGACATGGCTAACGGGGGGGATTATTTCAAAATTCTTTTGGACTCTCCTAGGAGAAATGTCAGATTATTTTGCTATGTGTTATGAGCTAATATTAATAAAATGTAAGGTTTCTAGTGCATATTTTAAGGCGTGTTTGGCCTGACTTATCCGAGTTTCAGGTTCGCAGACTGAAGCCGAGCCAAACTAAAATTTAAATTTTAGACTTATTCCTTAATAAGAAGGCCTTTGAATTAAAAGTCTCAAATAAACTTAAATTCCATCCACCAATTTATTAGGCTTATAAACTTAAGGTGGTTTATAAATTTAAGCTAAGTTAAAACAAACAGGTTCTATGTGTGTGTGTTGTGTGTCGCATATTTTGAGTTATATGTTTCATTTTTTTTAGTGTGTAAATTAAACTTAAAAGATATTACAATTACACCCAAAAAAATTATATAAGAAATATAGCATTATTTGTAACTTTATCCGCTGAAATGTGCAGCCTTATTTAGATATACAATTTTGTTACACTAAGAGGAAATTACACTAAGCCCTAAGTATTTGTATCTTATTGTCACAAAACCTCGGATTTTAAAAACAATAGCATATAACACGAGCTATCTTTACTTATTTATTTATTGTTTTTTGCACTTCACCCCTTTTCATTAAATGGTTGTTAAAAGCAATGGAAAACTAGTAAGTAGGGCCCACCATGTGCTTAGGTAGGCAAGTGTATTATCATGTTGAAATCTTAGATGGATTTGCAGCTAGGGCATGCCACTCTAACTTATACATGGGATCTACCCTTTCCTCTCCTTACAAATACCAAACTCTTTGGATGGAGTTGGAGGCCATGCCTTGCAGCCATTATCGCTGCTGAGCGTGACGAGCTTTGCTGCTGCTATCACTTGCTCCTAGTTCACCATCACCACTACCTTCTAATTTATGAGATAGGATTCTTTAACATTATGTAGCAATAACAATTAGTCTTTAAATTTTACCCCATTTCTCATATGTTTGGCGAAGAATTTCGCTTAAGGGAATTTCTCCCTTTTTATTTTTTAATTGCGGGCATGTCATTCTATTTCGACAAAAAATGTAAACAAAATATGGAAATACAAGAAAAGTGCACAAATAGACTTTTCTTTATTAATCCTTAATTGAATTACAAAATACAAGTGCTTATGCTTTCTTTTTTCTTGTCTTCCATGTCACGATGGAATCTGACAGTAATTGTGTGATTTTTTGGTTCCCGGGGCTTCGTAAAGCTACTGGTTCATTATTTCTACTAAGTCTTTGACTTAGTAGAACACCTCCGATTAAGCTGCATGTAGAGTTTGTTGTCTTCAAACCTTGCTTTTGCTATTCATGGAACGTATGGAGAAATGCAATGCAATGAAATGAAATGCAATAAGCTGCAATGATGGTGGCTTGTTAGTCTTGGTTGTGGTAATGTCTAGCCTTGTTGGCATCTTGATAGATATAAGGACGCATAGCTTAGTCTGGTCGGCACCTAGCCATGCTCCTGTCCAGTCTCATTAGTATCTGGCAGCAAGATTGTTGATGGAGATAGCCTGATGCAGTGTAGTGCACTGCAGAGTATACCTTCGCCTCGTCGGTACCTGGTCAATTGGTTTGTTCGGCCTCATCTGTCACAGAAAAGATGCATGAATAAGAAGTGACAACACTTTAATAATCTTGCACAATACACATGATGAGCAAAAATAGTACTTATTGAAGAAAATGTGCTCTTTTAGAAATGGGGCATAAGCAGCTTGGTATGTGGACTAACATGTTTAGTAGTATTTGATTTAATTGGTTGGGCATACGGCACATGTCATTAAAGGCTCCAGTGAGACACAAGACATCTTTGAATCTCTTTAAAGATCGATCAAAGGGTTGTCATCCATTTACCTTACTAATAAACTATAGAGACAGGGTGCGAATTGTGTTCTCTAGGTGAGAGTATCATAGATTTATCTATGACTCACTATTAGAAAGAAAAGCCATCATGATGTCTTTGAAGGACAAAAAGAGTTTGACTCCGAATTTCTCTAGAGTCTGACTCTTTTTGTCTTCGTCTCTGTGTAACTGTCTATCTTTGTTTGTTGGTATATATCTATCTCCGTGTTCCTTGCTTGCATGAAGACAACGTGCAGTGCCGCCGTCAGCTCACAGGCCGAGTCAACAATCACCACTACTGGATCACAGCTAGACTCGTGGCTCAGGGGTCGAAACAACAGTCCGCTACCTTCAATGTACGGTCAGACCCACAACTAAGAGGCTGAAATAGTAGTCCACCACCTTCGACTTACAATCAGACCCATGGATCAAAGGCTAAAATAGCGGTCTGCCACTTTCAACATACGGTCGGACCTGCGGCTCAGAGACTGAAATAAGGGTCTGTTGCCTTCAATGTACATTCAGACCTGCGTCTTTGAAGCCAAAATAGTAGTCCACCATCTTCAACCCGGCGTCCTTGTTGATGGATTATAGGGGAAGGAAGTGAGTCGTGCTTCTGAGATTGGAGTGCTATGAGCTCACATTTCTCTTTTACCTCTCCTTTGGACTCTTCTTCCTTGTGGTGTGTGTTTTTTGAATGGCTTGGAAGGGGCCCTTTACATAAGGCTTAATTTTCTTTTTAGAAGATAATTCTTTCACTTAAATGAGGTTGTCCATATTCTTAAGAAAGAGGATCCATAAAGGGCATTATTTATTCATAAGAATCATCATTTATCCAAATGATTAGTGAAATTTTACTAAATTGTTGACATATCCTATCTCATGACATGTAAGATCTATTTAGCCAACAGTACTCACTTTTATTTATTTATTTATTCTATATTTTTATCATCATCAGTATCATTATTATTACAAAAATATGTGGAACGTCATGATCCAAAAATTTGGCAATCCTTGATCTGGGGTGCCCAAAATTGGTCACGAGTTCGCTAAACAAATAAAGTAAAGACAGTCATATTTCATATTTATATTAAAATTATGATTTTGAATCCAACATCAATCAAAATTTGACCAAACATCTTTTGAGGACATGGAGATGGGTGTTCAAAAAAAGATAATACTGCCACATCATTAGGCACTCATCCAAATTTCTCCTGGTACAATGCAAGCACATTCTATGTCGGTGCTTAGATGATCTCACAAGTTGACTCTTACATTCGTATAGCTATTTTACTTGTTGTACAACTCAAAGCAATTCTTCTATGCAAACAAACTCCACAAATACTATAAGCCAAGTAAGCATCGTGCGCAACACAAAAAGCATGTGACAGCTAGCAATGGTGCTGCACACTACAAAAACGCATGGGACCCAGGACAAAATGCAATTCTGTCTCCGAGTTGGCAAAAAATATATTATATATTTGTAAAAGACCCGCAACAATTCATGTTGTTGCATTTACCTAATCATATTGGTCCGAGCAATAATAATCTTACGAAAATATGATAGTCTGTTTGGAAAATAAAAGTTAAAATACACTTTTAATTCTTCTGCTCTATCTTTAGGCTCATCTTGAGCTATTTAATTTAAAAAACTCAAATTGACCTCTCTATTTTCTTAAAATCAGATATCTTTTACTCTTTAAACAGTTTCATGAGTTGTTGTGATGACATATCTTTACGTGCATGGATGATGCGGTGGTTTATATCTACATCAACGCGTTACTAACATAAAATCATTTTATTTTCTTCTCACTTCAATATGTTTGTAATACAAAACATCAACTCCAACATTGTTTTGGATGTTGTGGAAGGCGCTATGGTGTTTGTGTAGGTCCTAAAGTTTTTTTAATCCTAATCAACTCATATTTGTCATATTTTTTCATACATAAGTAATATACAATAGTCTACATCATCAAACCGATCCACAAACCGCTTAAGGACTAAAAAATATCACTTTTAAAGTAGAGGGATAATTTGAGATATTTTAAAGTAGAGAGATCAAAATGAGCCTTAAAACAAAACAAAGGGGTCAAAAATGTATTTTATCCAAAATAAAAAGTACACCCTTTGGTCAAAAAATCAGACAAAGTCAAATTTTGCTAACTTTGACTATTAATATATTATAAATATCTAGATTAATCACATGAAAATTATAAAAATATATTTGTTTAAAAAATAATTTCATAATATTATAATATTATAATAAAAATAGTAGTCAGAATTGTCACTTCAAAACCTGTGTATAGAAAAAAAAATTTATATTCTTTCTATGCCAGAGGGAGTAAGATGACAACCCTGGGTCTTGTTTGGTTCGTGTTTAAAATAACTAGGTTACTTTAATCCAACCCAAATAAGTTAACTCAGAATTTCGTTTAACAACAAACTAATTAGTCCAAACTTATGTTTGGTTTGATAAATTAATTAAAATAGATTTTATGTAAAATGTACCGATTTGTCTTTTTTGTTATAATAGAATTTAGCAGTTTTCTTCCATTTAACTATTCTATTCTCATTTATTTTTTTGCCCCTTCGATTTCTGCGCCACCCCTTTCCTCTTTCACCACCAGTAGTAAGAGAGGACCACGGCCATTTGACATTGTGCGCTTGCAGATGGAGAGAGTTTGCACTAGTCCTCCTCAAACATCTCACCAGCCATCTTTCTCAACTCCGGCGATTAGTGTAGCTCTGACTCTCCTCTTGCACGACTTTGCCCTTCCTCACCGTCCTCAGCTCCTCTATTATTGATCTAAACTCGGCTCCCCTCTTGATCGACTTTGATAATTATTCCATATGAATCAGTTTAGGAAAAATGTTGTCTTGACTTGATTTCTGTGTTTTGAGATTGTGATTGTATTAGTGGTGGTTATATATATATATATATATATACTATTCTACACCCACCCCTAGAATAGCTATTTTATACCCACTCCAAGAACCGTTCGATCTAATTTACTGGATCAAATTAGAACCGTTGGATAGAGATAGCAGTTACTGTGTGTTAAATGCGATTTAACGTCGTTATGTAAAGGTGGTTAACGTCAATTCAATAACAGTAAGTTTTTAAAATATTTTATTGTTACCGATATCCCCACCAACCGTTCTTTCATCTTCTCCGGTACGCCTTCTCCACTACTCTCCCACGAACTGTTCATCTTTTCCACTACGGTTTGTCAAAAATTCTCATCGTCGCTCCCTCAATGCCAACCCTTTGCGATAGCAACTCCGCGTCTCGACCGTAGCCGGTTCGTCGATTTTTTGTCGCCGGATTTCCCGTGTTTCGAACCCGCGCTTCTGGAATTCCTCGACTCGACCACAAGCACGATTCCCGTCTCGCCAATCCGGATTTCGATCTTGAAATAGGTAAGAATTATATTTTTGTTGGTAAATTTACTGATTTGTGTAAATATAGTTGTTCGGACAGTGAATTTGATGTACATTACCTTTTTGAAATAGGTAATTTAATTAGATGTTTGTCAGTAAATATACAGCAGATTGTCAATAAATTGTAATGGTTCGTACAGTAAATTCAACCTTCTTTACCAAAGAGTGGACAGTAAATTGATGTTTTAGGATATCTGTTCTTTTACACTTGTTGCTCAGTAAATTATATTTATTCGTATAGTAAATTTTATCTACATTAGTAGTAAATTGAAAGTAAATTGATGAGCCATTCTATTTCGATAAGACAGTATATTTTAGTCAGTAAATTTGTAGTATTATGACTGGATCGTGATATTGAAATAGATTAGAATTTGATTTACTACTAGTGAATTTTAATTTTTCGTTATTACATTGTAGTTATCCGGTCAGTACAATTTTCATACATTACCAATAAAATCATCAGTAAATGGATAGCCATTGTAGTATGAAAACAGATAATACATTTTATGTAGTAAATTTGTTGTTTCAAGACTATAAATTTGTCATTTTTTTAGTATTAGTTTGCAAACAATGTCGTCTCGAAAGGATACTGTAAAGGCTGCTGACAAGGTTCCTAAGAAGCTTAGGAAGGTAGTTATGTCGGATAGCCAAAACGCCTTGGTTATCTCCTTTGATTCGACACAAGGAAGTCCTGCAAAATCTACTAAGGTATGTTTATTTTTGCATCCTTTAAACAGAATTGTAATGTTATTTGATTGTATAAATATGTTTTTGCATCGTAGCTGCAATTTGCTGCAAGAGAAAAGAGAGATATGAAAGTGGCATTTGGTGATCAGGAGCACGAAAAGCATCATGTTGAAGATCCCGATTATTTTGTTTTGCTATACCCTAGCTGTTGTGTAATTGTTTTTGTTTTTCTATTAGTATATTTGAGTTTTTAAGTTTTGTATTGCCGTTATTTACAGGAAAACGAGGGCAATCTATACGCAATTATTCAACCGAATGATGTAGATACGTCGAATGATGATGACGATTTTGTTGAGTGGTTTCACGTATAGAAAAAGCCCAAGGTTTTTTTTACTGAATACATGAATACATTTAGTTAATATGCATGTATGCCATAGTTTAAATCAATGATAATAATTCTCAAGAATTTACTATCTTAGATGATGTAATTTACTGGCATTTATATGGCAATTTAATGACTGTGGTATGTACAGCCCCACCATTAGATACATGTAATTTACAAATTTAGGATGTAATCTATATTATTAGTATAGTAGATATTACGATAAACATTTTGGCAGTAAATTGTTTTTAGAAAGACAGTGATGTGATATGTATCAAATGTTTAATATTATAGTTTGTATTTTTTGTAGATTTGCATCAATATCAGGTGTGAGCCAAAAGGGATATACGATCTAGTAAGGTTGTTGAATGAGCCACAAAAGAATAAGTTGAGAGAGATTGGATTTGGATGTTGGATCGATTTCAACATAGACAGGATTGGTTCTAGGGATTTGATTGAGTGGATTATGGACAGAATCAATCCAGAATCAATGGAGATTTTGGTAACAAATGACAAAAGACTTGCCATCACGTCTCATACTGTCCACTGTGTGCTTAGTCTTCCAAAAGGAACAATGGATGCACCTATTGTAGATAGGGAAGTTGACATGTCATTATTTATGGACCGTCTAGGTGTTGGCAGGAATAAAAATTTCCATGTTGATAAACTGATCGAATGTATTAGGCGTGGAAGTGCTGACAAGTTTTTTTTGCAATGTTTCATGCTCGTCTTGATGAACAAGTTTCTATTGTGCATTAGTTGCTTTTACTTAAACTCAAAACTTGCTAGCCTTGTGAGGGATGTAGAAAGTTTTGGTAGAATGGACTAGTGCCAGGCTGTTGTGAACAATCTAAGGGCCGCTTCACAGCATTGGCATGGAAACCGTAAGAGGAATACCATCCAGGGGTATAGTGTTTTCTTAATGGTAAATATCTAAAGTTGTTACTTGGACAATTTATGCTGTGTTCTATAATTGGTAAACATGTATTCATATATTTTAATCCATGTTTTTACAGGTTTATTACCTGGACAATTTATATTGTCGGCATTCCATTGGTATCAAGCAGACGCCTTGTGTCAATTTTTTCAGTGGTGAATTGATAACCAAACTGGAGGCAGCTAACGTTTCACACAAGGATGCACAGAATAGGAGTCACTATGTGAGTATTTTTCATACTAAACATAAAAGTGTATGATTTATGTAATGTTAGACACTATGCGTGTACAAAGTCAATTTGTTGAGCAGTAAATTTGTTATATTAAGTAAAAAACTTTACTATCATATTAGAAAGAGTTTAATGTTACAACAGTGAAGTGATTATGGTCGGTTTTACTAGTAAATTTACTATAAGAAGAATCACACTTTACTGTTATATAAATATGAATGTACTGATTGAACCAGTAAAGTGGTTATAATTAAACAGTAAATTTAGTTTTACGCCATATTAACACTGGACAGTGAATTAATGTAATATGTCAGTATTGATCATGATTTATTGACATGAATTTAATATTATGTTTCATGTTTCATGTTTATGCACTATGCGTGTACAAAGTCAATTTGTCGAGTAATAAATTTGTTATATTATGATTCAGTTTTAACAGTAAATTTACTATAGGAAGAATTACACTTTACTGTTGTGTAAATATGAATTTACTGATTCAACCAGTTAAGGGGTTAAATTAGACAATAAATTCAGTTTTATGCCATATTAACACTGAATAGTGAATTAATGTAATATGTCAGTATTGATCATGATTTATTGACATAAATTTAATATTTTGTTGTTATTATTTTCAGTTCAGAAATGCCAAAGACAGTTGCTATGCAAAGAAGATAATTAAAAGTAAATTTGCCGGTGTTTCTGTTGAGAGCCATGATATTCCATCTTCGTTTCCAAGCATGGATAGCCATCTAGGGATTTGCTGTTTTCTATTGATGGTGTGGAGAAGGATAAAGTAATGGAAGCTGTAAACTCGTATGATAAGGATGTTGAAAATTGTCGAGCTGAATTACTTTTGAAGATCAAGGAATTCGACAATAAGCTTGAAAATGCCAGAGCCGAATTAGTTTTGAATATCAAAACTATAATTGGGAAATGCAAGATTGGATCGAATGCTCCATGCAAACCGGTGAATAAACAAGGGAGTGGTACTAAACCTGTTAATAAATCTAGTGAAGAGAGAAATATTGCTGAGAACGATGGCGATGATGTCCCTTTTGCATTGATTGCGCGAAATATTCGAATTTCTCTCAATAAAGCAATATCACCGACAATTACTGGTTAATGTCATCACATATAATTGGGAAGTGGTTGTAAAATTTGGGAGTATTTAAGAAGACAGAAATTTACATTGATATGACAGTATCTTTTAAGTTACTATGACAGTAAATTTGAATGTGCAGATGATGGCGGCGAGAAGAATGTTGTGGAGACATCTGGAATTGAACAACAGGACAAATCTGAGAAGACAGATATGGAGAAAGGTTAGTTACATGAGAAATCATATTTGTAAATTATTGTTGTAGTAAAGCTCTAAAAAGTAGTGGTATCTTATTTTATTTATAGACGGACGATGTGTGGAATCGATTGTCGAACTGACGCTTGCTCCTATCCATATTCATGGCACAACTGCGACAACACAAACTGATTACCATGACTCATGTATATGAATCAGTTCTCAATTGAAACATCATATTTTATGTTTATATTATGAAGAATTAGTAAATTATAGTAGTTAGTACAATAAATTTAATCTACAATACCAAAAAGTGAGTAGTAAATTTGTTGTATGAACAATCATATTAGGACATGTATGTAACAGGACAGCAAATAGATATTCGAAATACAGTAAATAGTTATTCAAAGGACTGTAAAAGTAGTAAATTTAAGTTGTATAATCTGATATGTTGATAACAGTTAAACTACATTTTTTATTTTGGAGCAGTCGGTGCAATAATGAAAGATGTCAATGACATTATTAAGATGAAAGAGTTGGAGAGGTGAAAGGGATCTAGGATATCGACTAGAGGGGGGGTGAATAGGCGATTTTAGCAAATTACAATAAATCAAACAATTAGTAGTAAATGAGAGCAATTTAAATAACACAAGATGAACAAAGAGCAATTGCAACACAAGGATATATCCCGTGGTCTCGGTGATTTGCCGATCACCCCTAATCCACGTTGAGGCAAACTCAAATCTCTAACCGCTCCTCTATCTAGTCAACCTTCTCTCGAGAAGCGACCTAGATCTTGAGCCGGACTAGTGTGATGAGTTATCCAAACCTCGATTTCACTAAGGATGCACTTTACCGCTCCAGCAAGGCGTGCTCAACCTTTCACAAGACGCTTTGAGGCTTCTTCACAATCTTCCTTGAAGAGCTCTTCAAAACCTTTCTCCTAGCCGTCTAGGAGCCGGCAAACTCCAAGAGTAACAAGCCGGTGATGATCACTTAGCCTTCTTCTAGTGCCACAAGATTGATTTAATGATCTAAATGCAATGCACTAGAAGATCTCAAATGCACACTCTCACAAATTCGAGAATTTGAACCCTAGAGTGTATGAAACTAGCTTAGGCTCTCAAGGATGATGACAATGCTCAAGATTATGCCAAAAGTTAAGAACAGGGCCGGGCATGGGAGTATATATACCCCCCACAATTAATATAGCCGTTACAGGTCGTTGGGAGAAAAAGATCACTTGGCGGTCAGACCACAGGCACAAGCTCGGTCAGACCGCCGCAATTGCAACGGCATTAAACAGGTGCAATAAATGCTCAACTGCCCTTGTCAGGCACATGTACATATGGTCAGACCGGAGCCTATTTCGGTCAGACCGTGAAACTGTCCAGAGACGACATAGTTTCTGGACACCTTATACGGTCAGGTCGATATATAAGGACAGACCGGCCATACGGTCAGACCGTAGTTCAAAAACACGGTCAGACCGATTTCTCGGTCAGACCGGTCTAATCAAACGGTTAGACCGTAAAAGCTCAAAACACCAGAAGGATAAAACAAGAGGTTCCAGGAGTCTGACCTAGGTCTCAACTACGGACAGACCGGCCAAACGGTCAAACCGTAGTTCAAAATACGGTCAGACCGATTTCTCGGTCAGACCGGTCTAATCAAACGGTCAGATCGACTGAGACAGTGCTGAGCAGAAATGAGCTGAAACAAGTATTTTCAAAGGATGTGACCTTCTAGTATGCAATGCAAGTTGATTTTATGATTTGTGGCACATAGATGAAGTATTTTGTGATACACCACCTGCTCCTTTTAATAGTACGGCAACTATCCTAAAATCCGATCAAAATTCTTCTCTAATCACCTTAGACCGGTAAAAAAGAAAAGATCATATTCCGTACCTTTGCCTTTTTGATCAATGCGCCCTTTCTTCATCCTGAGGCTCTTTCTTTGCCTTTCATTAACCTGTCTTTTAAGTATCTTCTTGACACAACTAGGCAGGTAACGTTAGTATAGCATTTGTAGTTGTCATTAATTATTAAAACACTCTATAAGGGCCTAGAAGCTACAAGAGGGCAAATGGTGTCATCGACAAAATAATCAATGATCCAAAGCCACATACTGCAGCAGTCGTCACAACTCCACAGCAAGCACCTAAAACAAAACTCAGCAAAGGATTGCACAAGATGAAGGCAATTGCTAAGTACATATCGCCATTTAAGTGCAATTCTAGTGCACCCAAAAGGCAAACTGGGTTTAGATGCTCTGAAATATACGATGAGTTGTGCAAAAAGGGTAAGTCTTATTATAGGTAAGTTGTAGTACTTTTTTTATTGAAAGTTATTAATTTGAATTTATATAATGAAGAAAGATTTGTTAATTTTGGATTTTTTTTCAGGACAACTATAATATTAACAGAAGATGGTATTGCATTAAATGGAAGAGATGTTAAAAGCCCATTCAATGAAAGGTGTGAGTTGGAAAATTTGTTCATAAAATTATTCTGCCAATCCATGACATATGATGATAAGAAATATAGGATTGCAACAAGATATAGAGCATTTATTCAACCTGAATGCTCTGTAAGTTTTATCCAGTTACTTTATCTATTATGTTGGACAATATGTGTTGTTTTTGATATGATATGATGTTCATATTTAACACTACGTATATGTTTTATAGGAGATATTACTTTGTGAAAAGCACCATGGGACGCAATTCGCTGTAGATTTTGGATTAAACACTGTGATGGCGAACACAGTTGGATTTAGCTTGGTTAATGCGAAATTGGTAAGATTTAAATTAATAAAAATAGTTTGTTAGTACTGTAAAGTTGTTTTAGGCAGTAAATCTAAACTATGAAAGTAGCAGTTTGAAGTTAGTATGACAGTAACAAAATTTAATACTATGAAATTATTAACCTTTTGACATGTTGTAACAACATTAGATATTCGTCCCAGTGCTACATTCTAGACATTAGACGGTATACTACTTCAACTTGATAAACAAAACGATTGATATACTGGATTCAATGGATAGAGAAAAATTTGGTGACCTGGATGATCACCACAACCCTATTTTTGATCAAATTGTAAGTTCGTAATTATTATTTAACTCAATACTATAATAGTACTTAATGTATTATTGTCTGAATGTCAATATTTTTATTTGGTAGGTCATAAGGTTTGGCCAATTGCTTGAGAAAGCATATGGAAAGAGAAAATTTCCAAAGTTTGAACGATTTCGTAAGGTTTATGCGAAAACGCCCAAGCAAAAGTTGGCAAATGATTGTGGTTTTTTTGCGATGAAGTATATGGAATCATGGGACGGGAACGAATTGACTGAAAATATCGATCTTGTAAGTGGCATTTTGTAGTTATGTTTTATTCATAATAATTTTGATATATATGTTACTAATGTGACAGTATTGATATAAATTTTTTGTAGGAGAAGAGCACTAAGTATAGGGCAGAGTATCTGTTTTACTTTATATTCCACACACTCAACTTGCAGAAGGATCTACCAACTTTTATACTAGCAAACAAACCCAAGTGAAAGTAAATTTTTTGTACAAATACTCTTGTAGTTTTTGTATAAAAATAGAATTTTTGTGTTCTAATTAATAGTTATGAATGTGTGACTGTTAATCTTGAAGTGACACTTGCAAATTTTTGTTTATCATATTGTGTCAATCAACAACATTTTTAATCTCGAAGTGACAGAAAAGATCTATTGATTTACTGATCTTTATGTAAAATATTGTTGTTAACAGTAAATGTCTTTTATTATAATAGTAAATTATTAGTTGACAACATAAACTTATGTATTGATGGTTCAGTGGACATTATTTAGCATGACCAATAAATTTTCTGTACGAAGAACATAATTTACTTTTTGATCAAATACAATTTTCTGGTCGTATTTATCAATTTATTGGTCTATATACCAATGTACTGTCTTATCAAATGCAATTTACTGGGTATGCTACATTGATAGTAAAGTTATATTGTTTGTGCCTTAGATTGACTGGCGAGAACGTCAAATTTGGTATTGTACGACCAGTAAAGTCATATTAATAAATCAGTAAATTACTATAATACGAACAGTAAAGTCAAGATATTTTAGATGATTATGTTAGTTATTTTCACAATTTACTGCTCGATCATTTTGTGATGAATACAAACAGTAAAGTAAATTAACATGTCAGTAAATGTATCAATACAATCAGTAAATCGAAGTTACTGTCGATATTTGGGGTTTATATCGATACGACTAGTAAATGAACGGGGGTGAAGATACGACCAGTAAATTGGTCGAATGCAATCAGTAAAGTCTACATAATATGACAGTAAATTTGCCAACAATACTTAAGATATATCGCATAGTGCAGATATGTAACATACGATACTTAAATTGATAGTGCAACTTCAGTACATGTATCAATACGAACAATAAATCGAAGTTACTGTCGATATTTCGCTTTTATATCGATACAACCAGTAAATCATTGGGGGTGAAGATACGATCAGTAAATTGGTCGCACACAATCAGTAAAGTCTACATTATATGATAGTAAATTTACCAACAGAACTGAAGATATATCGAATAGTGCAGATCTGTAACATACGATAATTAAATTGATATTGCAACTTCAGTAAATTTGTTAATATGGTCATAAAATTTATCTATATGATCAGTAAATCAAAGGGACTGAATATATTTTTGTTTTATAACAGTAAAAAGATAGAAGTGAACATACGACTAGTAAACCAATGAGAATTTGATCGACATATAGCAACATACAAGGGTTATTAAAAAGGTTTTGAATATAGCTTGTGGGGTAATTGTATTTATAGGTAAGCAAACTGGAGGCACTGAAAATGGTACAAAATAAGCAACTAGCAGAACATTTAGTAAAAGGTGTTGCCCTTATAGTAATTTGATATTTACACTATAATTAAATTGATATTAGTTTGTATTCAAGAATTACGATTGCCAGTGCACGTTCTTGAATTGTTACCATATCGTCCACATTTACCACACATTCTTTGCTTTCTATTTGATCGTGCAAGTTCTATTGGGGCCTTGTATCTTTGTTGTCTTTTCCTTCCTTTGTTTGAAGATAACGGCGGCTCTTTATAGGAAATAAGATTGTCATATTCATCATATACAGTATCATCTTCTTCATCTTCAGTTTCGTCTTGGAGTTCTTGTAATTGTAATCCCAAGTTTTGCAATGTTTCCATAGTAATATCAAATGATTCAACGCTTTTTGATGCCCTCCTTATTAGTGACATTGATTGGTTTAGAAGCACTGTGTGACGGTACAATTTCGATGTTGTGTTGAGGCCAAAAGATCTAACATCTTGACTGTCAAATTTTGTCCCATCTTTTGCAAATTTCATGTATCTTTTGAGAATATATATTTATGGTATCATTTCAACTTGCAAATGTGTCATCCCGCATAGTATGTGAGAGCAGAATAATCCTGAAAAACAAAACATTAAAAGTTAATATATAGATTACTGATATAATGATGTAAATTTACAGTATTGTAAATGTATTTTTAATTATCAGACCTGTGTGTTCCCATAATTTGCATTCACAATTGTAGTTTCCAGCATACACATCTGCATGAACAATGAAATGATCTTGGTTCCAAGGAGCCCTTGATTTGCTTGTCCTATGAGTCACCTTGTATGTGTTATCTTGTGTTGAAGTTTGCTTTATAACTAGTGTAGTGCTATCAAAAAGTGCTTCTTTGAACAACTTGAAAACTGCTCTAGTATACAATTTACTGAGTTGGTCTTCAAATGGATACAATGTTAATCTAATCGGCTTGGTCTGGACAGAAACATTATATTGTAAAACATCAGTGTATTCGCATTAAGCTTTAAATACTAAATGCAGAGTATTACCTCTGCATCGTATGTCTCTTGGTCCTCTGATTTTTTTCTTGTTTGAATGCACCTGTTCATTTCCAACGCGAATTTATGTAGTGACTGCATGTGCTTCACCAGATTATTCATGCTTTCACTTCTCTGAGTTCACGTCTGTAGCTTCTAGGCCCCTATATAATATTTTAATAATTAATGACAACTTCAAATGCTATACTAACGTTACCTGCCTAGTTGTGTCAAGAAGATACTTAAAAGACAGGTTAATGAAAAGCGAAGAAAGAGCCTCATGATGAAGAAAGAGCATTGATCAAAAGGGCAAAGGTATGAAATAGGGTCTTTTCCATTTTTACCGGTCTAAGGTGATTAGAGAAGAATTTTGACCGGATTTTAGGATAGTTGCCGTACTATTAAGAGGAGCATGTGGTGTATCACAAAATTCTTCATCTATGTGCCACAAATCATAAAATCAACTTGCATTGCATACTAGAAGGTCATATACTTTGAATATGCTTGTTTCAGCTCATTTCTGCTCAGCAATGTCTCAGTCGGTCTGACCGTATGTTGGACCGGTCTGACCGAATTCACGGACTGACCGATTAGAATTCTCGGACTGACCGACGTTATGTCTTAGTATAGTATATACCTTTATAAGGTCAGTCTGTCCGTAGTTAAAATCTAGGTCAGTCTCTTGGAACCTCATGAACTATCTTTCTGTTGTTTTGAGCTATTACGGTCTGACAGTTTTATTAGACCGGTCTGACCGCGAAATCGGTCTGACCGTGTTTTTGTACTACGGTCTGACCGTATGGCCGGTCTGTCCGTTTTTATCGGCCTGACCGTATAAGGTGTCCAGAAACTAGGTCGTCTCTGAACAGCTTCACGGTCTGACCGAAATAGGCTCCGGTCTGACCGTGTGTGTGCCTGACAAGGGCAGTTGAGCATTTATTGCGCCTGTTTAATGCCGTTGCAATTGCGGCGGTCTGACCGAGCTTATACCTGCGGTCTGAACGCCAAGTGTGCTTTTTCTCCCAACGGCCTGTAATGGCTATATTTATTGTGGGGGGTATATATACTCCCATGCACGGCCCTATTAAAGACTCTTGGCATAATTTGAGCATTGTCATCATCCTTGAGAGCTTTAGCACATTTCATACACTCTAGGGTTCAAATTCTCGAATTTGTGAGAGTGTGCATTTGAGATCTTCTAGTGCATTGCATCTATATCATTAAATCATCCTCGTGGTACTAGAAGAAGGCTAAGTAATTATCACCGGCTTGTTACTCTTGGAGTTTATCGGCTCCTAGACGGCTAGGAGAAGAGTTTTGGAGAGCTCTTCAAGGAAGATTGTGAAGAAGCCTCAAAACGTCTTGTGAAAGGGTTGAGCATACCTTGCCGGAGCGGTAAAGTGCATCCTTAGTGAAATCGAGGTTTGGATAACTCATCACACTAATCCGGCTCAAGATCTAGGTCACTTCTCGAGAGAAGGTTGTCTAGATAGAGGAGCGATTAGAGATTTGAGTTTGCCTCAACGTGGATTAGGGGTGATCGGCAAATCACCGAGACCACGGGATATATCCTTGTGTTGGAATTATGCTTTGTTCATATTGTGTTATTTATTTGCTCTCATTATCTATAAATTGTTTGATTAATTGCTAAATTGCTAAAATCGCCTATTCACCCCCTCTAGTCGATATCCTAGATCCCTTTCAACGTCATCATAGTAAAATACAATTCCTTAAAGTATGCAAATATCCATCGCTCTCTTTCATTCCACATTGAGTTGAACATCGGAATATCTTCTAATTTATTGTTGGCAACCATACATTGGCACGCATACTCGAATTCAACTGGAGTAATGGTATGATTTACAACTTCATAAAATTCGTCCTTCAGATTTTCATGAGATGCATATATTTTTGCAAGTGATTCCTTGTATTTCCTCATAATATGTCACTTGCACAATCTATGTTTTTTGTTTGGAAACACTCACCGTATGGCAACTTCCATACTCGGGTCTTGGTCTGCGACGAAGGAAAGAATTAGTCCACAGAGATTAATAAATTAAATTGTTTGGTAATATTACGTTGTATAATATAAAGAGTAAGAGTTGTCGCACCAGTCAATATGCCAATTGGCTGTTTGCCACCCATGCAGTTGAGAAATGTTTGAAACAAGCACTCAAACGACTCTATCTTCTCATCCCTAAGGAGTGACACACCGACAAAAGTGTTGATCGAAGGATGCCGACTAGAGGGGGGTGAATAGGCGGTTTTTAAATTTTTACTTTTAAACTAGTGATTAACAACCTGAATTGTAATAACAAATCTCTAAAGATATGAATGATAATTCAAGACAAGTTTGGCAATTTCTAAAGGATTAAGAGCAACAATTCAATCTCTAAGAAAATAAAGCAAGTAATAGAAATAACCGAAGAGATCGAATTTTTCCCGAGGTCTCGGAAATTTACCGATTTCCACTAATTCTCATTGAAGCACTCTTCGCTAGAGCTTAGGCTTCGATTTCACTGGGGGTAGCCCTTCTCCTCTCCGGATAGGCGAGCTCTGAGCCTTTACAATCAATCACCGGGCCTCTCTGACACACACCGTCGATGGAGAGATCGCCGGACCTCCCAAGTCGTCTAGGTGACGGCAATCACCAAGAGTAACAAGCCTAGCACCTTGCTTGATCAACCTCAAAGCTTGAAGAACAAATATGCAAATGCAATTGGCTTGAATTCAACTCCTCTCAACTAGCACTCAAAAGTTTGCTAGGGTTTTGATTTGAAATGCAAGAGAATGAGTGTGAGAGGCTTTGCAAGTTGCTACACAGGTGTTAAGAGCTGAAATTCGTGTGTATACAACCTCTACAAACAGTGGGGTATTTATACTCTCAGCAAAACGGTTATTTTCAAGAAAATTGGGCGAAAGTTGTACTGGCCAGACATTGTCCGGTCACTTCGGACATTGTCCGGTTAGTACAAAAAACTTGACCGTTGTTCACGTGTATTTCAAGTGTCAGTAGCCGTTTGAACAATTTTGTGAAGGCCGGACAAATGGATTTGTCCGGACAAAACGTCTGGACAGATGCATTTGTCTCTGTTAACACCTGTGTTCAACAGTACATGTACACACAGGACAAATCGATTTGTCCGGACAAATGTATATGTCTCTGTTGACACTTGAATTACAACAATCCATCAAATGTATAGGCCGGACATATGGGATTTGTCCGGACAAATACATATGTCTCTGTTAACACATGCATTTTCAATTTCTCAGAAAATGTATTGGCCAGACATTGTTCGGTCACTTCGGACAATGTCCGGTGCATTTCAAACAAAAGCCTCCGGACAAATACATTTGTCTCAACTTAACTTGCCGTGAAAATTTGTATTGACCGGACATTGTCCGGTCACTTCGGACAATGTCCGGCCTACATCGGACAGATGCACCGGACAAGTGTATTTGTCTTTGTTTAATGTTTTGCAATATTCAGAAGTTATTTGTATTGGCCGGACATTGTCCGGTCACTTCAGACATTGTCCGGCCAGTACAAAACGAAAACAGAAATGTTGAATTTTTACTCAATTTTGATTTGAGGATAAATGCATATGCAAATGTGTTTCTAAAGACTTCAAGGTTGATCAAGAGACTTGTGCTAAGACCCCTCTTAATAGTACGACCATCTAACCTAGAAATTTTCAAAACGTAAAAGCGCTAGGTTTAGATATTTGTACTCTTGTCGAGTTTTTCATCGTTTTTGCTTCATGGAGTATTGATAACCTTGCTTTGCTCTTTCTTGATGCTTTCTCCTCTGATTAATCAGAGTCTCACACACAAAGGTTAGTCGCAAATCTTACGGATGTCATTAATCACCAAAACTCTAATTAAGGCTCAAGATTCAACAAAAAGTAGTCTAGAAATGGTGGTTTACTCCAAGGAATGGTGTCGACGATTCGGACTAGGGGTCCTTAGCCGAACTTATGCCAAATTTATAGCAGTGAGACCTTTCAGGGTGACCCTCCGGGAAGGTATGTAGAATTATGAGGAACTGGAGCACAGAGAAGTTTATACAGGTTCGGACCCTCGATGGTGGGAGTAATAGCCCTACGTCTTGTTAGGATTGCACTATGTGTGATAAAGAGTTACAAAGTGACGGGAAAGGACCTTCACAGGTGAAGATTTTCCCTATACGAGTGTACAAAATGAAGCCTGGAAGGCTTATGGAAGCTATCTAATCTAAGCCGTAGTCTTGGCTGTTTGATTCTCTAAGTGAGATGTGTTGTATCTGTGATCTGTTGATCTCTTGATCCTTCTCTCTCTGTTTGATACACCATGCCGCCCTTTTATACTGGTCGAAAGGGCGCCAAGTCGTAACGGCATCAAAGGGTTGCTTGGATGCGGTTTAGAGAACCGCTCTTAACTCCCACGCAGGTTTAACACGTGTCATTTGTAAATAATAGCACGTATTAACCTCCTGACGGTTGTTCTTCTACGTGGAAGAATCTTCGGGATACTTGGGATATTCCTATTACAGGGACAGAACATTCCCACGTTCCCTGGTCGAAAGTGTTCTGACCGCGCGATGTTGGCTGACCGCGCAACATCTTCAGCCTTCCGTCCGCACATAACATACGGACTCCTGATCGCGCACTAGCTGCGGTCTGATCGCGTAAGGACTGCGACCTCAGGTTGGTACCCTTCAGAATGACTTGAGTTCGCACCGCCAATCACTTGTCTGGTTCGAATCTATCCTGAACCAGTTGTGCATTCATTTGAACTGACTCGGGTGTCAATCCTCATCAAATGGCGCCAACGGCATATTGAATTGGTTGGTCTTGTATGTCGTGTCGAAGGTTATGCATTCTCCAAAGTGTTGGTAGGAAGAATGACAGCTTGCGTTGCTCCAAAATAAGTTACTTATCGCATCATTCTCGTCTACATCATTGTCATAGTAGAAATTTTCATTTTTTGTCTTCATTTCTCTGAAAAACATAATCAGATTGTCGATGTCGTTTGCATTTTCAGCCCTTTTGTTTTCTGCTTTCCTATTTTGATTATTTAATATTACATGATGGTAATAGTAAATAGTAATTTTCATAATAAAAAAATTACTTCACATATCTGTTCAACACATCCCTTGATGAGAACGGGACATTGTCTTGACCTCCATAGAGGTTTGTAAGCACCGACATAATTGCACCATGAGTTACACCACATGACTGTAGTTGTCTTACGAACCTCAACATTGATTGATCAAAATTCTTGTGTGATCTGTGGAAAACAACTTTCGAGGGTGACACATCAAGAGGGTGATCGTGGTTTACCATCAATCTTGCTGCTGTCCATATTCTAGTGTTTATATCTTTCTTTATTTTTATTATCGCCTTGCAATTTTTTCTCCTAGTTGTCTTATTTCATTGACGATAATCCCCTGTTGTCGAGCAATGCTTTCCTTGTCTTGTGCAGTAATACTCACGGGTGGTATTGCTAGAATTTATTTTGCCCTTTCGAATACCAAATCTAGCATAATATGAGTATCTATTGTAATGATTGTAAGCTTCTTCTTTAGTTTGAAAAGTAATTCCCACATGTGGTATGATATCCGAAGGAATATCTACTGGCTGTAATAAGAAAGTAAAGTGAATCGAATATTTTGAATATGATTAGTAAATTTATCAATAGGAGCAGTAAATCGTGGGTATTGAATATAGTCCATAAATGATAACAATCCATAATTTGGTATCATATGACAAGTAAAGTCATATTTATAATTCAATAAACTAGTTCAATACGAACAGTAAAGTCATTGCATTCTAGCTGATTATGTTAGTAATCTTTCCAATTTACTTATCGATCATATTGGGTTGAATACATTGTAAATAATATGTTAGTAAATGTATCAATAGGATCAGTAAATTGAATGGAGTGAAGTAGTATCAACTAGGGTAGTAAATTAATTGAATAAAATTAGTAAAGTATATAAACTACGACAGTAAATTTCGTTTACACAATGTAGATTTACAGATATTGCAATTTCAGTAAATTTGTCTATACGATTAGTTAATCAATGAGATAGAAGATATTTCGAATACAATGTAAATCTTATACATATGACCAGTTAATTGATATTACCATGACAGTAATTTGGCATAATTCGACCAGTAAAGTCATATTTATACGACAGTAAAGTAGTTCAATACGAATTGAATACGAACAGTAAAGTTAATAATATGTCAGTAAATGTATCAATAGGATCAGTAAATTGAATGGAGTAATGATAGTATTGACTAGGGGCAGTAATTTGATGGAATAAAATCAGTAAAGTATATAAACTACGATAGTAAATTTCGTATACATAGTGTAGATTTACTGATATTGCAATTTCAATAAATTTGTCTACACGATCAGTTAATCAATGAGATAGAAGATATTTTGAATACAGTGTAAATCTTATATATACGACCGTATATGTTAGTAAATGTATCAATATGATCAGTAAATCGAATGAAGTGAAGATAGTATCGACCAGTGCAAATTGCAAACAGTAAATTGATAGAATAAAATTAGTAAAGTATATCAACTACGTTAGTAAATTTTGAATACACAATGTAGATTTACTGATATTGCAACTTCAGTAAATTTGTTTATACGTTCAGTTAATCAATGAGATAGAAGATATTTCGAATACACAGTGTAGATCTTATACATACAACCAGTTAATTGATATGAAAATTAGATGAGGAATCAGTTTGTGTTTTAATTGGGAAGAGATTAGATATACATGTGTATGGACATGAGATGAGAAATCATCTTGTGTTGAATATGTTGATCTTCTGTTGAACGTGGAGGTGTTAAATCATTTGATGAGATATCACAAGGACCAAACAAAACTCTGCATGGTCCTTGTTGTTCTCTTGCTGGTGATGATGTATCCATGGCACTGTAGTAAATCACAATGGTGTAATGTAGTGAATGGTGATTAATATGTCAATAAAATGAAGTAGAGTATACAGTAAATTAGCTGATTATGTTAGAAATACTCACAATTTACTGGTCGATCAATTCGAGAATTATTGCCGAATTGGATGACGATCTCTTCAGTCGATTCTCTATTGTTTTGATGGTTTGTGGTATATGATAATGTGTGGGATGAAATTGTTTTGCCTTCTTTTTACTGGTCGATATAGGATTTCAGTTCCTATTTTGTAGGGATAGTGCGGTTTTAGTTGTAACATACTAATCGTGGGTTTTTTTGGAAATGGTTAATGGTTTGATCAGTTTTAATGGAATTTACAGACGTTTAATTTAATTACTATCGTTAGTAAAATTGTAATCTCGATGCACAATCTAACGATATAGAAGGTGAGTATAGAATAACTATTCTAAGAGTGGGTGTAGAATAGTGTTTGTACAACCCAGTTTAGAAACCATCCGATCTAACTTACTAGAATAAAGTACAACCGTTGGATAGAGATAGCGGTTATCCTCTGCTTAACGTCATTTTATTCCATAATAACAGTAAATATTTGAAATATTTTATTGTTACTTATCAATATCCGCACCAACTGTCTTTTCATCTTCTTCACTGTGCTACCACGTCTTGTTCACATCCAGTAAATTTATATTATATAACCAATAAATTTACTGACAAAAATATTTAGTATATGTCTATAGTATACGACCAATAAATTTATATTACGCGACTAGTAAATTTACTGATAAAAATCTATAGTATAATCTATAATATGTGACCAGTAAATTTACTGGTCCGTCTAGTAATAAATTTATATTACGCGACCAGTAAATTTACTAATAAAAATCTATAGTATAATCTATAGTATGTGACCAGTAAATTTACTGGGTATATATTATAAATTTATTGGTCCGTCTAGTAAATCTGTAGTATACGATCAATAAATTTATATTACGCGACTAGTAAATTTACTGACTAATATGATTTCGGTTTCATTTTTTTATCGGTTCCTAATTTTTTAGGGATAATATGGGATTATAACATATCATGATGTGGGTTCCTATTTTTTAGGGATAATGGAGCGTTTATAGTAGTTGCTACCGTCAATAAAATTTTAATCTCGATGCATGATCCAACGATATAGAAGGTGGACATAGAATAGCTATTCCAAGGGTGGGTATAGAATAGTCTATATATATATATATAATGTGGCATGAAGAATTTTATCTCATATAAAATCTTTTGTACTTTGTTTTATATAGATATTTATAGAAGATATAGAATTAATTTAGATGGATTAGTTTGTTTCACCTTTTTATTAGATTAAAATAACTCCGAATTAGAAGGATTAACTTGAGTTGACCGAATTAAATTAATCCCATCTAAGTTAATTTCATCTAATCTATGTATGTTTGGAGGTTAAACTGCGTCCTCTACGCATTCTTAACCGCAAGGAGACCATAAACTTCAAACTTCGGATAAAAATCTATTCAACTTGGAAAAACACGTGTCTATAGCGCAATTTCATAATTCAAAATTTTAGAAATTTTTGTACGGATATCACAGAATAAAAAAATAATTTTAAAAATAATGCTTAATAAAAAAAAATTGCAAAACTGGCTTCAGTCGCCATTCCAGATGGCGATTTATGGCATTTCGCCTTCAGTCGCCATCCAGGATGGCGACTGAAGGCCGAAAATGTGTTTTTTTCAAAAAAATTCTTGACAATTGTGTTTCTTTTAAAAAAAACAATAAAAATTGTATTTTTTCTTAACATAACATTCAAATTTGTGTTTTTTTTAAAATTAGCATTCAAATTGTGTTATTTTTTAAAAATAACATTCAAATTTGTGTTCTGTTTAAAGTTAACATTGAAATGTGTGTTATGTTTAAAATTAGCATTCAAATTAGTGTTTTTTTTAAAATTAACATTCAAAATTGTGGTTTTTTTAAATTAGCATTCAAATTAGTGTTTTTTTTAAAATTAACATTCAAAATTGTGGTTTTTGTAAATTAGCATTCAAATTTGTGTTCTGTTTAAAATTAACATTCAAATTTGTTTTATGTTTAAAATTAGCATTCAAATTAGTGTTTTTTTTAAAATTAACATTCAAAATTGTGGTTTTTTTAAATTAGCATTCAAATTAGTTTTTTTTTAAATTAACATTCAAAATTGTGGTTTTTTTTAAATTAGCATTCAAATTAGTTTTTTTTGTAAATTAACATTCAAAATTGTGGTTTTTTTAAATTAGCATTCAAATTTGTGTTTTTTTTGAAATTATCATTCAAATTGGGTGATTTTTTAAAAATAACATTCAAATTTGTGTTCTATTTAAAATTAACATTGAAATTTGTGTTTTTTTAAAAATAACTTTCAAATTTGTGTTTTTTTAAAAATTAGCATTCAAATTAGTGTTTTTTTTAAAATTAGCAATCGAATTTCGTGGTTGGTTCAATCTGTCGAGTATGATGTTCCCAAAAACGAAAATGAACATAAAAAAATAGTGAAAACATGAGAATACTAATATAAACCAAAATAGTACAATCATGAGAATCGATATAATGTTCCATAAAAGGAGAACATAAAAAAAAACTACTGTCGGCCCCTCTTCGGACGATGGCTCCGGTCGCGCTGAAACGGCGATGGCGAATAGGTGCTGCGCGGATGCACTGTCCTCTGCGAGGGCTGTCGACCGGGAGGCTGAGCACTCGGGTCCTGCGACGGTGGAGGTGCCTCACCAAGCTGCGAAGATGCCAACTGATGTTGGCTCCGATCGGCGTCGTCTCTCATCTGCAACATATCGGCATACTGAGCATACGATGGGTCGCGGACCACCTGGTGGTCGGCACGGACCGACTGACGAGGAATGTATGGTGGGTGCCTAGCAGGAGACCGAAGCGGACCAGCCGACGGGATAGGCACCGTCTGCTCAGACATAGCAATGTACTCGTCGTCTGAGTCGAACGTGACGTCGAAGCCCAATCCAGAATCGGAAGTGTGTGCAGAAGGCGGCGCTCGGGGACCCTCAGAGATCTGTACACCACCACGCGACGAGAAGTCCACGTGAGGTGCAACACCTGTACGGTACGAGCGAGCCGGGGGCCCACCGAGATAAATGGGTGCGGCAACGGCCGTACCTGAAGGGCCGGCTGTGTCGGGATGAGGAGCGGCTGAGTGCGACGGCGTATGACTGGGTCAGGCCCGTGGACGTGGAGATGCAACAAAAGTCGACGAAGTGGCGGCACTCTCAAGGGTCAGCTGCGAGGCGACTCGGTCGACGTAGGTGACGGCCCGATATAGCTCGTCGGGCGTGATAGGCAGACCTGCTTGCCTCCGCTGGACTAGTGGCCGTGTCACGGAACTGATCGCACAGATGCCGTCAGCCTGCAAGACGGTAAGACAATGGGAGGCAGAAATAAAAATAACAAGTAGGTCATGGGCTGGCGGCATGTACCTGGCGGTGTACCCGAGATGCGTGATGTCGGTCGTATGTCTGATGCACGCTCGGAGCAGGCACGTCTGCAGGCGCCGGAGGCGGCAGGGCAATGCGAGCTGCGGTGCGAGGGAGGTACCATCGGAGGTAGTTGCCGTATGTCGTGGAATCGTACGCCCTCTCCTCACGCACGACATCTATCGCTGCTGTCTGCTCCCAGCGACGAGTGTAAGGAGACTGTCGGTTCTGCCAACTGACAACCTTCTTGCCCTTGCGACTCTGCCTGCAAAAAAAACAAAAGTGTTCAGTTATTTCACAGAGCGAAAACACTATGCGCGGAGATAATGGAGAACTTACTCGTGCTGGTCATGCGACAAACGATGCGGGGCGTCTGGAGGAGGGATCGTCTGGAATAAGCCAAACTGGCGCATCACCCTCCACGGAGCGTACACCTCCAACATATGGCTGAAGACAAGAATACAGCGGGTGAGCCATAAATCCCGGTCCTCGATACACACCACAGAGATCGCGCCGTCGGCTGTGCTCTCGATATAGCTCGTCGTCCAAACCCTCCGTATAACACGAG
The DNA here is from genome assembly GCA_019359835.1 of Pharus latifolius. Lineage (NCBI taxonomy): Eukaryota > Viridiplantae > Streptophyta > Magnoliopsida > Poales > Poaceae > Pharus > Pharus latifolius. The sequence continues at coordinate 24,356,200 of CM033322.1, forward strand.
CCGGATGCAACAACTCCAACTCGCCACTGTATTGTCAAACCAATAGGCACCAACGCTTCCATGACAATTTTGTGTAAACATGGGTCAATATTTAGGATGTCCATGACTCGAGTCTTAAGGTCTTCAAAATTAAGAACATTAAGATCATTCAATTCCATGTCTACACGGTGACATCCACTTAGGTCATCTCCAGATGGTCCATTTCTAATGATTTGTTCCCCGTGAAAAATATAGACTACTCTTGTTTCCGACATTTTCTACAATATAAGTATTACAAACATCAGCTATCATATCTTCAATATATTTTGCACATTACTCTATACTCATCCTTAAGACATCTGCGACTTATTTTTTAACATCTTAGAAGTACACTGCATTAATGATATTGCATCACATCTAATTAAATATGTATTTCTGCACATTTTCTACGAATAAACCGTATGTCCTAAATTATCGATTCACTATTTATTAATCTAATTTATTCGCTCAATACATAACATTTCTACATAATGGATCTACAAATACAACACATCTACATAACAGATCTACACATTTCTAAAACAGATCTATACATTTTTAAAACAGATCTACACATTTCTAAAACAGATCTACACATTTTTAAAACAGATCTACAAATTTCTAAAACAGATATACAAATACAACACATTTCTAAAACAGGTATACACATTTTTAAAACAGATCTACAAATTTCTAAAATAGATCTGCAAATTCCTAAAACAAATCTATAAACCACTAAAACAGATCTACATTCTATACTAATTATCAGTAAAAAAAAATTTTACCTTTCTTTTTTCTCCTCCTCCTCCTTTTCCTTCTCCTCTTCTCCTCCTCCTCCTCCTCCTCCTCCTCCTCCTCCCCCTCCTCTTCTTTTCTTTTTTCCCCTCTCCTCCTCCCCTCTCCTCTCTTCTTTTTTTTCCTCTCTTTTTTCCTCTCAGTCGTGAGTGTGTTCTGGGTTTTTTTTTTTCGTTTCCAAACACAATCGCCCCGGCCCCCCTTATATAAACCCCATCAGTCGCCATCCCAGACGGCGACTGATGGGAAAAAGCCGCAGTCGCCATCTGGAATGGCGACTGATGGGCTATTTTCGGTAAGTCGCCTGAGATGGCGACTGAAGTCATTTTTGTAATTTTTTTTTTAAAACGTTATTTTTAAAATTATTTTTTTATTCTGAGATATCTGTACAAAAAAATTCAAAATTTTAAAACCGCATCCATCTTCGCAGCCATCACACCAAACACACTCCACAATTCCACAAAACCTTCAAGAAAAAAATAGAGAGAAAAAAAAAAAAAGAAAATTCTCCACCTCCCCCTCTCATCTCCCAAAACCCTACACAGTGACCTCGCCGGCGGCGATGGCAGCGGCGGCGGCGGAGGCGGAGACTGTGGGGCAGGCGTTGATCCCTATGGTGAACAAGCTGCAGGACATCTTCGCGCGGCTGGGCGGCGGCGGTGTGGAGCTGCCACAGGTGGCGGCGGTGGGCGCGCAGAGCAGCGGCAAGTCGAGCGTGCTGGAGGCGCTCGTCGGCCGCGACTTCCTCCCTCGCGGCCCCGACATCTGCACGCGCCGCCCCCTCGTGCTCCAGCTCGTGCGCCACACTGCGGCCGAGGAGTGGGGCGAGTTCCTGCATGCCCCCGGCCGCCGCCTCCACGACTTTGCCGACATCAAGCGCGAGATCCAGGTCTTCCTTATTAGAGCTGCAACAGCTGTTAGTTAAGCTCATGGAGCTGCAAATGTTGTGACTTGATGGTTTTTTGCTTGTTTATTGCGTGCGAATGGTTTCTGATACAATGCTTTTGAGGTCTATGCTTAGTTAGTTAGAAAGAGAAGGTTGTGCTGGTGCAGGATACAGTAATTGTTGTGTAATTTGCGGTTGCTGGAGTTTTGGAGCAGGAGACGTGGTGCGTTTCTATAACATGTTAAGGTCAAACTTTCCCTCAATTTAAGTTGTAGTAGTGAGGGAATGCTGATGGCTTGATGCTTTATTTGCACTATTTTTGGTTAATCTCAGCGTTGTTTGAACTTCAGAGCAGAAAATGTGATGGCTATGCATTTTAGCACTAGGTTAGGTCAATCATGCAGTTAGTTGTTTAATCTTTGTAGTAGGAAAGACTGAAAGATGATGATGCTGTTGCAACTTGTTGCAATGATTTTTTTCCTTTTCTTTTGTCGAACATGGTGTGCACCACCCTCCCTTTTCATATGAACCATCATTTTGGTGTGGACCTAACTTGACGAACTAACTTTAAGTGGGTCAAAAACAATAACAACAAAAAATAAGACAGCTTAGAAGTTTTACTCCGCACCATAGTGGCCCAAGTTACTTGAATATTATAGTAGATGATCAGAACATTAGAAGCCCTTGTTTTGCTTAATTAGTCAAATTTCTTATTTACTGTGTGATAGCTTTGTCTTCTTTAAAATGCATAGGACAATTAAACATTACTGTGTGCAAGGATCATAGATGCAAGGTGCCCCTTCTGTTCTGAAAGACTGCACTTGATGTAGCAATTTAGCATATTGATATTGGAGTTTCTTGCCAATCCTATGCCGCTGGGGCCTGGGGCCTTGGCCGCATGCTTGGGTGCTGTTCTGTTGGTGACCTTGCTATCACGAACCAGGGTTTAGAAAATTGTTGGGAACTGGTCGGTTACCGCTCGTGTTGGTTCTCGGTCAAACTAGAAGACTGAAGAAATTCATCTGTTGGTTAAAAGTTGGAATGAAACAATTCACATGCTGCATTTGCAGCACGCTAGCATCTTACAGTATAATGCCTAAATGAGTTTCTGGTTGAGGGGGCCACATTATGCACTTGATTTGCAGCAATTTTGCTTGGACTACCATCTAACATAATTTTTTTGGAGATAACCCACAAAAAAAAAAAAAGAATTGCAGAACTAAGATACACTTACCGTTTTGTGCAAAAATAATTCTCCACGTCAGCCTATCAACTCTCCAGTCTGCGATAAACTACCTGTCGCTTTTGTGTTGGAGGGCAGCGGTTTGTCGAGTACTGAAAACTCGACAAGCCCTTGTCGAGTACTAGAATACGACAAGCAACACTGCTGTGTTTTTTTATTCAAATAATCCAAAACGCAATCAGTTAGTAGTTTACATGAATTTTGAAATTTTTTGGTGTCTATATCTTTTAAATTATAACTCTGATTGATGATTTGTTTTGACCATTGGAATTATGAAACCAAATAGATCAGATCGACATAAACAGATCATCAATCAGAATTATATATTATTATATCTTAAGATATATAAGTTCGGTACACGATCTGATTATGTTGATTTGATCATTTTAGACTCACAATTTTACCGGTTCAAACGGATCGTCAATCGGAGTTATAGATCAAAAGATATCAATTTCGGAAAAATTTGAAAGTTTCAGTATAATTTAATCTGGAATTGATATCTTTTGAATTTATTCCAAGGTAAATTTTTAATCTGGAAAATTAAATTGTACTGAAATTTTCAGATTCTTCGAGGATTAATATCTTTTGATCTATAACTTCGTTTAACGATCCGTTTGAACTGATAGAATTGTGAGTCTAAAATGATCGGATTAACATAACCGGATTGTCAACCGGACTTATATATCTTAAAATATAATACGATGTGATATCTTTTCGTATATAACTCTGGTTGATGATCGATCTGATCGTGTTGGTTTCATAATTCAAATAATCAAAACGGATCGTCACTCGGAGTTATAATTTAAAAGATATGGATGCTGAAAAATTTCAAAATTCATGTACAATACTAACCGACTGTGTTTTGGATTATTTGAATAAAAAAAACACAGCAGTGCTGCTTGTCATGTTTTGGTAACTTGACAAGGGCTTCTTGAGTTACCACTGCTTGGCAAGCCGCTGGCTTCTAACCCAAACGCGACAAATAGTTTGTCGTGGACTAGAGACTCGATAGGATGACGTAGAGGATTATTTTTGCAAAAAACGATAAGTAAGTGTAGGTTATTCTTGCAATTCTTTTTTTTTTGTGTGTTTTTTCCAAAAAAAATTCCTATCTAACATATAATACTAACAGGTGAGTTCGGAGGCTGCCCATTCACTCTAGAGGCTGAGAAATTCTTGCGAAATCAAAAAAGACATGTCATCCATTTGTCTCATGGGCCTCAATTATAATGGATCATATTTCTCACTTGTAATTTTTTTTTTCAGAATGCCTGTTAAAGTGATGAAAGGGACCACTCATTTACAGAAAATAATCCCAAGTGTATCTCCTAGAGCACTTTTGTGTATTAGCTTACATATAATTATTTTAAATGCTATATATTTATACATCAATAAATTTAGAAAACAAATTTGAAATACTCATGAACATATATTCTAATGCACTTTTATGCATCAATTTACACCATAATTATTTTGAACATAGTAGATATTTTAGTATTGTTAAATTCAAAAATCAAATCAAACTGTGTAACGATTGATCTGACATTTTAATAATATAAAGGTGTATTGTAATGTGTATCAAAATACTTGCTGGAGAGACAGTGATAATATGAGAATTAGACTTTAAGATTGATTGAGATTTCAGGCTCAGGTACTTTCTTGAAATTTGAGAAAGGAAAATTTTGTTGTTGCATGTATAGTCTAAGAAACATTGATTCTCGTAAATGGTAGGACAGACCTATCTTTTATTATGGAACTGTTTAGTTCATTACGGTGAAAGTTTCTTTTGGGTGTGTGTGTGTTTTGGGGGTTGGTTGTGGGGGTGCAAAGCTTCTATCAAAATTCAAAAACCAGGGAGACTTATTTCCCTTTTTAGTAGTTAAAAAAAAGACGGGGTAAAAAGTCTTAAAACTTGATATATTTGTGGAGTGCCTCAAACTTATCTGATAGATAAGAATGTTGTCTCAAACCTGTTGATTGGCCTGGTCCCCTAGTGATAATAGAATGCACTTGGTTTGACCCGACTTGTCATCTGCACTATTGTTAAAGATCTGACTTTTCCTTTTGTACTGTGTTGATCTTATAGGATCTGCCCTTCTTAATTCTGAACATCCATGCAGTTTATTTTCCTTCTACCCTTTCAGTTCATGGTACTCCAACCATCCACAAAAATTTGTCGCATTTGACTTTCACGGTCTCCAATAAACAATTTTGACCATTACTTTTTATTATAATATATTAATAAAATTATAAAAACATGATATAATGAAAACATTTTTCATGGCAAATCCAACCATATCATTTTTGTATGATCAATCTAAATATTTAGAAATATATTAATTGTCAAAGTCAGACAAGTTTGGCCATATGCATACCATAGTGACATGTTTTTATGGATGGAGGTAGTACCTCTGAAGTAAAATCTGAAGAGCGTTTTCTTCTATGCATTCATAATGTTCTGAAAAATCCTGACTGCTTTCAGTTGGAAACGGATAGAGAAGTTGGAGGCAACAAGGGGGTCTCAGAGAAACAAATTCGTCTGAAAATTTTTTCACCAAATGTCCTCGACATCACGTTAGTTGACCTCCCAGGAGTAACAAGGGTGCCGGTTGGGGATCAGCCAAGTGATATCGAGTCAAGAATAAGAGCTATGATCATGCAATATATTAAACATCCAAGTTGCATTATCTTGGCGGTATCTCCAGCAAATGCAGATTTAGCTAATTCTGATGCACTCCAATTGGCAAGGCTTGCCGATCCAGATGGTACTTAAGGAACCCAAGTAAAGCATTTGATATTAATTTTTTTGTGGTAGTCAATGGAATAAGAAGCCTAATCCTGTGACTTATCTTTGATAGGGTCTCGGACAATTGGCGTCATCACCAAGGTATTCATTGACCAAAATAGCACTTCATTGCCTTAGCTACTTTTTGATCACTGTGATAATCTTGTTTCAATGGCTTTAGTTGGACATCATGGACAGGGGTACCGATGCTCGTAGTTTCTTACAAGGAAATGTGATCCCCCTTAAACTTGGTTATATAGGTGTTGTCAATCGCAGCCAAGAGGTACGTTCTCATCCATACCCACAGTCCTTGATAGATTTTACTATATTTACTTTTTCACATTTTTTTCTTGTACATAGTATCCCATGTTTCATATTTTCCATTATAGGAAAACAAAAAACAATGATAAAATGCAACTAATTTTCATTGAAATGAATTTGCCAACTTTTTAAGCTTCAAAGCTTTTGTTTCAAAATTTTCTTGGTTTGTTTTACATATGTTATGATATACTGAATTATCTATTTGAAGTTTTCAACTTGGGTTATACTTGATGGTCATTTCTCCTATGCATTTGTCTTTTCCTGAATTCATATGAATATGGGTTGGGTGTTCTTGTTCTTTTCCTTGGTACAAGATGGACTGACTCTCAATTCCATTGTTGAGTTATTTAGCATGAAGTTAGAGGATATTTAACTATTGAAATAAAAAGCTAAAAGTTAAAAAAAAAAAAAGAGGGCACATGCAAGCTGATTAGGACATATGGAATTCATTTTTTTTTTATTAGTTGCACTGCCATCACAATATTATGCCATCAGGTGTAGTTAAGGGGAGGAAATCGCACCTAAACCACCTATACTTTTCAAAATGCTGACACTTGTACTTTTATATTATTTTTTTGACAATTTACCACCTGTACTTCTAGATCTGTAGTTCTGTACAAATTAACTCATGTACTTTCGATTTTGGCCAATTACCACATGTACTTTATGAATTGTTGCAAATCAATACCCAGCATCTTGAGAAAGTCTCATTAGCATGGAGCTAGGGACTGGACAGATGAGTTGTACCATATCACTTGCCAAACTTTTCATCCATCTGTGCTATTGAGCAATTTTTTCAAGATGATGAGTACTAATTTGCAACGAGTTAGAAAGTAAATGTGGTAAATTACCAAAGTCAAGAGTACATGTGTCACTGATATAGAAGTACAGGTGGTAAATTGTCAAAAATTAAAAATATAGGTGGGAATCTGCAATTTTTGAAGAGTTCAGGTGTCTCTGGTGCCTGCTGGTGCAATTTTCTCTCTTTAGGATTTTAACCCTATGCCATTACGTTTGGCTTGAAGTCTGCGGTTGAATTTCCTATCTGTTTCTTGGAACTTTGAAGTGAAATGTCACAAGTGCAGATGTTATCTACTTAAAATTACAGTATCACTAGCTTGTAAAATCTAGGAGTTTGCATTTCTGGTTTGCTTGAGCTTGAAACCTGAAAGAATAATATCAGATGTGCTAAAGTTAATGCAACAGAATCTGTATTGAGAGTGCTTTGTAGTGTGCATGAGCTCGTGCACTTGCTTGCTTAATGTTTTTTGTTCCAAGTTCTAACAACTGGTTAATTTCAACAGGATATCAACTTTAATCGAAGCATCAAAGATGCGCTTGCCTTTGAGGAGAAGTTCTTTTCAACTCTACCTGTATGCTAAGAACTTCAACTTTAAGAATTTCATAGCAACAGTATCTTTCAATTATAGGTTGTGCTTATTTCCCTAAAATGTAGTGACTGATATATACCTTTTTGTGCTATTAACAGGCTTATCGTGGTCTTTCACATTGTTGTGGAATTCCTCAATTGGCCAAGAAGTTAAATCAGGTATATCTTTGAGTTAATTAATTTTTGCACTTTCCCACTAGTATACGATGTTATGGGCCTCCTGGCTTTTTGTTTGTCAATATCCCAAACAGATAGGAGCAAGTTGAGCATATCAGAAAAGTGCTCTTTAATGTTCACTAATCTGATATAGAATGAGTCAATCTTAATTATTGCAGGAGAAAGAGTCAGAGATGTTGGTTTGTGCTTAAAGCTGGACTTCCAAAGGTGTACCTAGAGGGTTAGATAATAAAATACGACAAAAATAACAAGTTTATAATAATAAAAATATTGAATAAAGCTTAGATGATTTCATTAATTATCAGAAAGTAATAAACTCATGATGCTTAACATGCAATTGAGATGTTAGAGCCTAGGTACTGTAAATTTTGGCCTCATCTGCAGTTTACAGATTGCACATGTCATTGGCAGGGGTGTTATCTAGCAGAAAATAGGAGTTGCATCATTCTTTTTTTTTGGGCACCTTGGGTTGACCCTCTTACTTTATTATTTTCTGTTGCTACTGCTTACCCTAGTTGGATATTGTAACTGTGCTGTTTATAACAACTCTTATGACCTTTTGCAGATTATAGTGCAGCACATCAGAAATATGCTTCCAGGGCTGAAATCTCGCATAAATGCTCAATTAGTAGCGGTTGCCAAGGAGCATGCTGCCTATGGTGATACCACAGAATCAACGGTAGATAACTGATGACCTTATGTGATGCTTACATATATAATTTTGCACTCTTGCGTTAACATGTTGGATTTACATTTGATACTGGTAGTTGCATTAACTGTATAGAGATTCACTTCTTTTTCTTTTGTGTTGGGCATGTGCAGCTGCCTGCGGTTGGGCACCCTTGCATATATGCCTGCGTGTGTTTTGCCTGTGGTATGCTTGTGTATCCATGCTGGATAGTTCACTAATATAGGAACGTAAAATTCCTGATACAGAAAGTGATTTTCAATTCAATGTCTGAAAACATGAAAAATGATGGGTGCAGCTAGCACTTGGCACAACAAAGAGTTCCATATGGTATGCAGTATGGCCATCACGTTTTTTTTTTCTTTTGCCTTCTTTGGCTCTTCTTACTGATAAGTATATTCCTGATTTGGGTTCCTTTTTATTAAAAAATATTGGTGATGGCCTTGTGTTGCTAGCTGAGATGTTTTATTGAGGTGATGATCATGGTCTTAAGAGACAGAGATTTGATGCATTTCAAGAAAGTTACTTCTTGTTAATAATATTATTCCTTGCATTTTATATCTAATTAAATTTGATATGGATCCACTGTGCTCATCTTTCATAAATCATAACCTCTCACCCTTTCCTTCTGCTGCTATCTCTGCATATTTTGATATGTGCTTTATGTGCCATTGTTATTCTTCTGACCTTGGGACATTGATTACCAAACATGCAGATTGGTAAGGGAGTCAAACTGTTGAATATATTGAGACAATACTGTGAAGGTAAAAAAAAATTCTATTGTTATGAAATGTTCAGTGCAAAATTTCTGTTATGCTTATCACCAGTTTTTCCTTTGAACTCTAGGCACCCATCACAGTCACTAGTTGTACAATTACCTTCTACAGTTCTATTTAACTATAATTTCAGTCCAAAGACTAAATATTGACCCTTTTAAATAATCTGGCCAATAATTGTACCCACTTTCTTTTAATTTGGTTTGATGGCCTGTAGCCCCTAAAATTTGTAGTTTGCATTATACCATTTCTAGTTATCCTTTGTTTAACTTTAACCTACTAATATTTTAGCTATTTCTGTTTGTTTGCTCCTGTGGTTATGTGTAACCGTCTAAGCCACATGAAGTCTAAATTTATGATTTCTTTTGTATACCTTGTTCATGCATTTCCAACCGTTTCATTTTTTTGATCATCCATTTTGATTTTTCTTGAAGCTAAGTTTTGTTCACATTAAGTTTTGGCTCTTTTCAGCTTTTTCTTCAATGGTGGAAGGGAAAATTAAAGTGTCAACAGATGAACTTTCTGGTGGAGCACGAATTCACTATATTTTTCAGTCAATTTTCGTGAAGAGCTTGGAGGTCTGTAAAAGAAGTAGCTTTCTGTATCTAGATAGCATCTGTAGCTAGTAAGAAAGTTTTTTCCAGTTGCTCATCTTCCGACAAAATGCCTTTTGTACAAAAATGTCCAGGGAAAGGACAAAATCACAAAATCAGTTTACGTCATAAAATGGTAGCTCTCTGCCTCTAGGTTTAACTTGCTAGACACTAAAGAAACAAATTATATATTTTCTGTTAACTGTCACATTTACTTGCTAGGCACTAAAGAAACATTTACCTTTTTATGATCACAGACTTTTTGTTTGGCATTTATTTCCAGTCTTACGAAGGCTGTCATCGTTTTTATCTGTTCCATCTGCACGTTCACATTTTTACTCATGCAGGAAGTTGACCCCTGCGAGAACATAACTGATGAAGATATTCTCATAGCCATACAAAATTCTGGTGGTCCAAAGGGTGCTTTCTTTCTGCCGGAGGTTAGCATTTGTCTGGGCGCAGATATTTCCTCACCCCTAATCCTTTTCTCCTGACTTGCGTGCAGTGGCTTTCAATGAAATTGTAGGTGCCTTTTGAGATGCTAGTGCGAAAGCAAATAGCCCGTTTGCATGATCCAAGTCTCCAATGTGCAAAATTTATCTACGATGAGTTAGTTAAAGTACGACTTGTTGATTCTGTTATCTCCTATCAACCTTAATCAAATTGTGGAGGAAATCCTAAATAATAGTGAATAATGATGCAGATGAGCCATGGTTGCTTAAGCAGTGAGTTGCAGAAATATCCAACTCTTAGAAAGCGTATGGATGAAGCAATTGGCAATTTCTTGAGAGATAGCCTTCGACCTGCAGAGAGAATGATTAATCATTTAATTGAAATGGAGGCAAGTATTTAACTTTCTTGAGTCTTGTTCTTCTAATACTGGGTAAACCATTGAATTATATTCACAATGAAAATGAATTTTCTGTTTGGCATTTAAATACTCTGTTATTCATTTTACTTAAATGTTGAAAAATATTGCAAAGAAATTGGGTCTAGAATTCTAGATACTTCTATTGTTCATATTGTTTTACCCTAATAGATCGCAGAAATGAGAGAAAAGAAAGAAAATCTTAATTTGCCAATGCCAACAAAGAATTTGATGTTATAGAGCACAAAACATGTGATGGACAGAGTTACCCCATCATATCTTTCAGGCATAATGCAATACATTTTTAACAATGTAATTTCATATCTGTCCATGATTTGCTAGCATCAAATATGCTAGGTGTTTGGCTGTCAACCAATTCCAATTATGTTCATTTTTCCTGTTTTAAAAATCGAATATAGAGATTGCAAGTAGGGTTTTAGATATATGTGATGAGTTGCATTGGAGTTTTAAATGTATGTCATGACTCATGAGTTATCTGTCTGTATGAAAACATGTTTGTGGGCTTGTGGATATATTTTCATGTGCATTTGTGTTTTTGTGCATTTTCTTGTATAAAATGGAAAATCCTTTTATAACCTTACAGATGGATTATATAAACACTTCACATCCAAGCTTTGTTGGTGGCAAAAAGGTTGTTGAGATTGCTAAACTTGAAGTTCTACCTACCAGAGCACCAGCTTCATTGCCAGTTCTTAAGGTCCACTTTTTTTCTCATCACAATTCATATTGCTTGCCTCTATTTCTCAGAGCATGAAAGGAAAATCTAAATGGGGATGACTGTTGGAACCCTGGAGTTGTGAGGCTTGTGCATATGTCACCACAATCAGAATGACTTTTCTTACTCATTGCTTTATTATGTCTCACTATTCTATTTCTCTGCCCTCTGGAAGATATTTTACCCACGACTGTTGCTCTTTTCTATAAGTATAATCAACCTTTTTGTTCGGCCAAATGACTAACATGTTCCTTTGCCTCTGTTGTAAGAATTTACTAGGTCTCTTTACCACCCAGGTATTCCTCCTGAAGGAAACAAACAATTGAAAGAAAAAAAGGTGCAAAAATGTATTTTGCATGATAACTTTGACAACAAAAAAATGTGAAAGGTAAATAGTAAAATTGTACATAAATTTACCCAATTAGATTGAACAGGAATAATGATGGATAGCTCTCATCTTTTTATGACTTGACCTTTTACAATTTGTGTTATAAATCTAGTATGCATCAAAATCTTGTCACATGGTACATTTAAGATGGCAATTTATGTATTCCAAAGTTTTTCTCCTGCAGTATATTCTACATTTTTTTTCTACTCTTGGAACCACACTTACTTCTTATGTTGCTGCTTACCTCGTTTCTGTAGGGTGGTGGAAACTTTGAGATGACATTAGCATCTGAAAGAGATCAAAAATCGCGTGCAATTTTTGCAAGAGGTGCTGCTAGTGGAGCTGTTGCTGGGCAGGTTACTAGATATCCAAATATATTTGTTTCAGATGTTGGGTTTCATGTTGTGCTGGATATGAATATTTGAGCATTATTTGTGTTATGAAGTTGACTTATTTATCTGCCTTACATTGCTATTGGACAGGGATTTCAACTCAATGTAGATTCAGGTAAACCAATTATACCCAATATGACATCTTAAATGCTTGACCTGTATTGTTTTGCTGTGCTTTTTTGTATTGCACAATTCTGTGTAAGCATGAACCAGTTTGGCATGCTTCCTCACTTTAGGCATTTCCAACGTTGTTCTCTTCATCACTAATATGATTTTTTTGAATAACTCAATTTAAAAATTAATTACAAAAGTAATCTATAGTTTGAAGTTTTTGCAAAAATGACTCGTCACGTCAGTATGTTGCATCTTAGAACTGTGACACGTCAGCAAAGACATGTTCCTTCTCAGAGCCGTGACAGGCTCACCGCAAGGCCACATCATGGAGCTTGACAAGCTCCCAGCAGTGTTACATGCATTAGTTCAAGAGATTTGTCAGCAAGCCAACCTACAATCTTGCCATGATTGTCATGCACGACATGCTTGTTGTGGCTCTCAGCCGTAATAAACTATTGTGCCTTCACTCACGTTGCAACAATTGTCCTATCATGGTTTAGAGATGCAATAGGTTGACATAGTGGGTCATTTTTGCAAAAATTTTAGACTATGAGTTATTTTTGTCATTAATGTTTTTAATTGGGTTATTTAAAAAAATCTCATTACTATTGTTTCTTACATATGCTCTCTAACTAATTAAGTACTCTCTCCAATCCAAAATGGATGTCGTTTTTTGATTGTGCACATTCTTTAAGATACAATTTTGATCATTATTTTCTATTATAATATGTTTATAAAAATTTATAAAATATAATGTAATGAAAGTATTCTTTATGAAAAATATGTTCGTATAATTTTTTTATATCCAATTTAAATATCTATAAATTATTAGTGGTCAAAATTAAAAAAATTTGACTTTTTACGGTCAAAAAAGACATCTTTTTTGGACCAGAGGTAGTAATTCATAACCGCAAGCCAATCAGTTACTGCTGGTAGGCTGGGGCTGTTTTCTGGCCAGGAACCAACCTTTACTGGACAGCAACTAGTCTAACTGAGCTGCCTCATGGTCAAACCCAATTGGGACTTAGCTGGAAATTGGTAATAAACTAGCCAGTTTCAGTCAAGAAACTGTAAAAACTGGTAGAAATTGACCGCATGAATGATGACCATGTTTAAATACTTGAAGCTACCCCAACTTGGTAGGAGCTGACTTGACTGGTTTAAACATGCCCAAACATCCCCTAACGTCATCCTAAAGCAATTATTTGCACTTGGGTAAACTGCCGAACTTACCCCATCTTGGTCCAAGCCAGTTTAACTGGTTACCTGCGGTACCAGGCCACTTTACCCTATCTTGGTCTTGGCCGATGTCATGATATGGCAGGTTATTGCTGATAACTTGTGCACTGCCTGGTACAGATTCTCACAGGGTAAATAGGAAGTATATTTTTTATTATTCAAATTCAAAAGGAATAACCAAACTGTACTATTGATATGAAGAAATAGGCTGGAATCTTTTACAGACACTTGTAAGAGTAAATTGATGGTATTTCCTGTTCTAGTGTTGAGGGACATGGTTGTCAATCCTTTAATTTAAGTCAAAGTGATTTTGAAGCAAAGTTCCTGGAAACCATGAGATCTGAATACGTCTTAGGCTGAGAGATCTCATCGATCCTTTTTTTTTTGTCTTTTTCAAAATAGTGATGAGATCAGATGGCCATGCAGTTATTTTGTAGGGACTTGTAGGACCAAATTATGAAGTGAACTGCACACACAATAAAGCTCTGCAATGTCAAATTACTGGATTGAATTGTTGTCTGGTGCCAACATAAACCTCTGAATCTCCATCTGTATCCAGACAAATTTGACATAATATTTCACTATCCATATACAAATATTTTATTTTGATGGCTCCATCAGTTTGGATGTAGAATCTATCAAACAGCTTAGTTGACTGCTGCGTCTTATCTATGGAAATGATTTTTCAGACCGTCATCTAACATCTGACTTCAACTTGCAGGAGGAAGCATGACAGGTGGAAGTCAAAGGGTTTCAACAAATCTTGCTAGCGGTGGGGGTTTCCCACCAGTAAGTGGGAGTTTGTCCAGCAAGTTTGTTTCACAAGTTCAGGGCATTGATAGTTTTCACTCTATAATTCAGTTGAGAGAGGTGAATATACTATAATCAAAATGCACCTTGGAAGTTGGAGCTATCCTTGTTTGTGTTGTGGTTCTGATAACTATCCATGTTTCCCCAGCCTCCCATCACCTTGAAGCCAACAGAAAATCAGACAGAGCATGATGCAACTGAGATAGCTATTGTGAAACTTTTGATCAAATTGTACTATGACATTGTCAGAAAGAATATTGAGGATGCTGTCCCAAAGGCTATAATGCACTTTCTGGTATGTTCATCTTCTATAGAATTTAGTTTGATTATCTTGCCTTTTTTTTTGTTTTAATTACCTGCAGCTATATGAAGGTGATAGTTTCTGTTAAAATAGTCTGATAACATGATTGGCAAAATATTTTTATTGGTGTTTTTGTAATGTTATTGTATGAAAAGAACTTTCCTTCCTCTTTCACACCTTTAAAAACTATGTTTGGTTTGTTAAAAGTGTGGAATTATCCGAGGCATGTGAAATGTACTAATATTTTGCAAACTATGTTTGGTTTCTTATGTGTATGCTCTTGCATAGTCCAAACATTATAGCCACACATTAAATAATCGAAGGCATATGCAATGGACCATTCACATTTGATGTTAAAACTTAGTTGTTTGTTTCTACTCCCACTGTTTCATAATATGTTAAAACTTTCCTTTTTTAACGTTTCACAATATAGATATACTTATAATCCTAATATATTTTTAACATATCTTTACAACTTTGCTCTCATTAATATTATTTCTCACTCCTTTATTAATATTCTTTCCACACATTTTCAAACTTTATTTAATATGGATACTATAATTCACTATAATTTCTTTTTCTCTCATTTCGTTGACTTCAATTCCTGCACGTGTAGTAAATAGGCTTATATTGCGAAACAGAATGAGTAATTTACATATCCTTTCACTGTCTGAGTATTGTGGCCAAAATTTGATGTCATAAATTTTAGTGCCTTTATTTTTCTTATATATATGCAGACTACCATTCTTTCTTGATTAATGTTTCAACTGGTGTCTAACTTCAGTTATAGTGCTCTTAGGTTGCTGTTTGTGTGACAGTATGTTGATTAACTGGGATTGTACTTCTCAGGTTAACCACACAAAGCGAGAGCTCCATAACTTTTTAATTCGGAAACTGTACAGGTATGCAAGTTACTCTCTGGTTTTATTTGCCAAAATGAGCAATTCAATTTTGAGTGGTCTGAGTTGATCAAATGCTGTCACCTGCACAGGGAGAACCTTCTTGATGAAATGCTGAGGGAAACTGATGATGTAATGATCAGACGGCAACATATTCAAGAAACACTTGAAGTTCTTGAACAGGCTCAGAGGGTATTTTTAGCCTCTACTATATGTTGTTTGAACATCCTGTACTTTATCTGTCTAGCAACCTTCATGGATCATTTGTTTTTCAGACACTTGAGGAGCTCCCTCTCGATGCTGAAAAGGTTGAGAAGGGCTACAACCTGGACAAAGATGTGACAGGCCTGCCAAAAATCCACGGCCTACCCTCGAGCTACTACCACACCACCATTGCCGACTCTAATGGTAGCTATTTACCCTCCCCTAACTACCCCAACCCAAAGAAACCGTCTCACACAGAGCAACATCCGTCGGTGCCTCATTCGCACCCGGATGCCAATGGAGGGCGGGTTCACCCTGTATCTTGATCCAATCAATATGCATTTGAGTTGTATGATGTGACAGTTTTGACCTGTAAATCTATTTTGTTGCTTCTTTTTTGTCAATAAGCTATTATTTACAAGACGAAGCTATTGCTGGCAGACCTTCCTACGTAATGAAGTGTTTTTAGCAAAATGTCCGTCGTCTTGTTATATTGCCAATGGCTGGTTGCGTAGAGCCCTGTGTAACCAGCCAGGTACCCACTGGTTATACGTCAAGCCTGTGTGGACTGCCGGTATAAATCTTTGGGCTGAGTTTGATTGATTTGAACTCATTCATCTCTTAATTGTTGGCTGGTTCAACTATTGTTTTATCAGTATTTCGAACAAAATGCTGAGCTTCTAGGCAGACGGTTTCAGGTTCCTGCAATTTGGGTGGCCGGTTATCAGCTTGTAATTAGTATACCGCTTCTATTCCAAACTGGCCCTCATTATTGGCATCCATCAAAAGTGATTACTACGATCTTAATAATAATGTTTTAAATGCTGCGATCCTTGTCAGCCTTCACATTTCAAACATTAAGAAACAAGCTCTTGTAGGATCGAACCATAAACAAGCTAAGCACCTGTTCGAAAGAATCAAAGTACACTAGCTAGTACTTGTATGAAAACACTTTGATTGCCAAATGGAAGTAGTAATTAAATACAATGGCAGGTTTGAGCTTTACATTACATGACAACATTACACAAGTCCATAAACTAATGCTTTCAGATATGGTAGCATTTGATCTCTTCCTTGCCAGCCATCTCCACAAGGCTTTCATGGTACAGCACAAAAACGCATGTATTCTGTAATCTCTGTCAAGTCGCCGCTGCTTAGAACAGGCCAGTGAAACCGTCAGGTCCAGGAGTCTTATCTGCAGGTGTTTCTTGTATTACCTTCATGAGTTCTAGTTCTGTGAACTGCTCCTCTAGGGCATGCATGTTATCCATGTTATCATAGAACTGCAGTGAGCTGAGGTTGAGGGAGTACAGCCTGAGTTTTGGTATTCCGATGATACGTGTAAAGTAGTCGAAAAGGGCTTCCTCCTTTTCTTCCTGCCCGGCAAGGATTCTTGAGTTGAGTTTTGGTAATGGCGTCCCCTTCTTGAAGCCAGCGGATGCGTGATCGCTGTCTCCTCATGGTACGCTCCAGCGCCGCTAGGCCCAAGCAGCGGCCCTCGAGTTGCTTCCCAAGTGTCTTCTCCATATGACTTAGGCATCGGTCTTCCTCAGTTGTATCTAGCCTTAAGATCAATTCTTCAACGATAGCAATTTGGCTTTTTAAGCTCCCAATTTTCTTCTGAGTGCTCGTGCTCGTGCAGTCCTCTGAAGTTTTGCTTCAAAACGCTGAAATGGGTGCTGGGGTTGTAGCGGCTCCTGCCAAGATGCTGACACCACTTCCTAAAATCCTTCAAGCCTCGTCCAGTAGGTCTCAAATTTGAATGTACCAGGGCAAAGGAAATGGGCATCACATGAAAGCAACAGAGGGCAGTTATCTGACATGGACGACGGTAGAGCTTGTAGCAGGCTGTGCGGGAAGAGTGCCTCCCAATCCTCAGCGAAGGAGACTATCTAACCTTTCTAGGGTGGGTTGTCTCATTTCTCCCACTGCCACTAGCTCCTACATGAATGGGGTTTTCTCCCCATCTATATGTGGCCCATAAAAGTTGGTGATCGTCCATTGCCGTCCATCGTATTGCAATGTTATCTACGTAGTGATGGTTAACTCTGCCAGATACTCTTAAGTTGTTCTCCTTTCCAAGCTAGGAGAATTCCCCCCCTACTGCCATCTGCTGGGATATGATCAAAGCAATAAAAAGCTACTCCAAGTGTTTCAGAAACAATGGACGCAGTGCATACTTGCAACTTCGTCTCTTGCAGACAAACAAGGGATACAGAATCAGAATTAACTACTACTCTAACAACACTACGACGCGCAGGGTTGTTAAGACCCCGCACGTTCTAAACCAGCACATTACATAGTCCGCTGGGCATGATAAACTGAGATGCAGCAACCCGGCGCAACTGGTAGTCTAGTTGGCTGAAGTAGGCTGCCTCGCACTACTTTCTACCATCAACATCCGGTTGCCTCCTCTCTCTTCCAGCGCCAGGCCGCAGAGTGCAGCGAGCGCAGTGACGTGCTGAGAGGTGAGAGGCTCTTTTCCTGATCCAGCTCCTCTTCATGGCCAATGATTCCTAGCTTCTTCATGACGACAGTTTAGGCTTCTGCACTGAGTCAATCTATTTCCCGCCATGTTTTGCAGCAATGCGGGCACTACGATGGTACAGATATCCGTCCCAGTCTTCAGACGGTGGGTTGGCTTGCTTGGAGTCGTCCTTGTCCTTGGTCCCAAGACTGAGGGGGTGATTGGCTCTGTCACAGCAGCGATGAAGGCCTCACGTCAGCGTTGAGCTTGTTCTTGCGTCTCCAGATCATCTAAGGGACTCGAGCTGGGGGATGTCTGATCGGCCTCGGAGTGGATCCTCAGCAACATCAGGGCCAGCTCTAGCATCCAGCAAATCTGACAGTACCGTCTCACCTGGCGTCAGGTCATCTCTCAGCCCTTCCTCCAGGTTCATCAGGTGGCGCTGGAACTGTACAAGGAAATTGTACAAGTAGTGACTGTGATGGGTGCCTAGAGTCCGAGGAAAAACCGGTAATAAGAATAACAGAAATTTTGCACTGAACATTTCTTAACAATAGAATCATTTTTACCTTCACAGTATTGTCTCAATATATTCAACAGTTTGACTCCCTTACTAGCCTGCATGTTTGGTGATCAAGGGCCCAAGGTCAGAAGAATAACAATGCCACATACAGCACATATCAAAATGTGCATAGGTAGCAGAAGAAAGGGTGAGAGCTTATGATTTATGAAAGAGGAGGAACACAGTGGATCCATATCTAATTTAATTAGATACAAAATGCAAGGAACAATATTACTAACATTAAGTAACTTTTCTTGAAATGCATCAAACCCGTCTCTTAAGACCTTTAACATCACCTTAATACTTGATAAAACATATCAGTAAGCAACATGAGGCCATCACCAATATTCTTTAATAAAAGTTATTTCTCTGAATTGAACACTGACGCTCCTATGTGACTATATTTGCCTTCTTTGGCTCTCATTGACTCGTGTATTCCTGATTGAACTGAAAATATTTTGTATTTTCAGATTGAACTGAAAATCACTTTCTGCATCTGGAATTTTAAGGTTCCCATACTAGCCAACTTTCCAGCATGGATATGCAGGCATAAAAGAAAACACATGCCTAGCACAACAAAAAGAAGGGAGTATCTATACAGTTAATGAAACTACCGGCATCCAATGAAAATCCAACATGTTAAGGCAAGAGAGTAAAATTATGCAGGTAAGCATCACACAAGGCCACCAGCTATCTACCGTTGATTCTGTGGTATCACCAGAGGCGGCATGCTCCTTGGCAACCTCTACCAATTGAGCATTTATGCGAGATTTCAGCCTGGGAGCATAGTTCTGATGTGCTGCACTAGCATTTGCAAAAGGACATAGGAGTTGTTATAAATAGCACAGTTACAATACCCAAACTGGGTAAGCGGTAGCACCAGAAAATAATCAAGTAACAGGGTCAACCCACGGTTCCCAAAAAAAGCATGATGCATCTCCTATTTTCTGCTATATAACACCCCTGCCAATGACATAGTAAACTACAGATGCAGCAAAAGGTTGCAGTACCAAGGCATTGACATTGAAATTACATGATAAACATCATCGTTAATTACTTTCTGGTAATTAATGTTTTCATCTAAGCTTTATTCAATATGATATTATTATAACCTTGTGATTTTTATCATATTTGATTACCTAACCAACTAGGGACACCTTTGAAAGCTTCAGCTTTAAACATAAACCGATACCTCTGACTTTCTCCTGCAATAAATTAAGATTCATTCTATATCAGATTAGTGAACATAAAAGAGCACTTTTCTTATATGCTCAACTTTGCTCCTATCTGTTTGCGATATTGACGATCAAAACCCAGGGAGGCCCATAACATCACATTCTAGTGGGAAGTGCAAAAAATAGTTAAGGGTGAACGATACTTTTAGTGTCTATACTTTGCTTGAGGAGGTTTTAATTTGGTTCCTCTATTTTGAAATAGTCCAAATTAGACCCTCTATTTTTAAAATTAGATAATCTTATGTTCTTTTGTTAAAGGTGTAGATGCAAAATTAAGTTGGCAAAAAAGAAAGTTGTTTACTTAGATGGAGACAACATGTAATGTCAAAAGAGAATGTTCTTCCAACTGATTTGTCTGAAATCCTGGAAGATGCAACGATGATACTCTAAACTTGAGTGCCTCCCGGTTGTAGTCTGATTCTGCCTTGCCCACGATATTCTTGAAGTGTTGTGACGTTAATCTATCCTTCCCGGCTTGGTTCGTTATGAACCTTCATTGATCATCTCTCAAGACAGCAATTGAGTTTTTCTTTTCTCACTGGATAAGCATGGAAATGCGATCCATCTATGTTTCCAATAAATATCCAACAAGCAATCCAGTACCACTCTGATTGACCATTTGTAGTTTTGATTCTTGCAAGCAGACCATTATAGTGTTAAGTATGTATTGTATATGTATCTGACTCGTGTTTGAGTCGAACACATCTTAGTCTTAGTCTTGTATTTTTTTAGGTTTTAAGTTTAGTCTTATATCTCTTTAGACTATAACTATATATACTGAGTTTTAGACTCTAATACAACTTGAGGTTCTAAGGCTAAGTCCAACCCCGGCGCCACAACGCTCTGACAAGCGGGCCCCACGGCGAAAAAATAATAAAAAACGCACGCGAGGAGAGAGAGAACGCCAGCCGTGGCGTCGCAAAATCGGGCTCTGACAGGTGGGGCCCACCGACGCCTCGCACGCGTGGCGCCCGTGTTTGAGCACGTGCGACGCCCCGGGACACGGTTTGTGGGCCCCACCACTGTCACCCGCGTTCGCTCGCTACCCCCGCGTCCCGTGCACTGACATGTGCGCCCAAACGCGCTCTACGGCCCACATGTCAGCGAGGGGGTGGGAGGTGTGCTTGTGCGTCACGCGTTTTGGTGGGGCCTACAAAACGCGTGGTGGCAGTGTACGCGCTGGCTTCGTGCACACGCGTGTGTACGCGCTTTTCCCACTGCTTTGCGGGCCCGGTTGGCTGCGGGTTCCACCTGTCAGTGTGATGAGTGTTTTGTATGCGCGGGAAACTAGCCGTTGTGCCATTTTCTCCCCGGTCCCACCTGTCAGCGAGACAAAAAACAGCCGTTGTATTATAGCCGTTAAAAACTAGCCGTTTTAAATATTTTATTCGTTTTTAAGCCTAGAAATTCATAAAAAATACCAAAAATTCACAAAAAATCACCAAAAAATTCTGAAAAATTGTGTGCTCCCCTGGCTATAAATAGGAGCAAGGTTCAGCTCATTTGCACTCAACACAAGTTTAAACCACACACTTTTCCAGCAAAGCTCAGCTAATTTTTTCCCAGAAAATTCTCCGATGGCCAACACTCCCCCCCGCGGTTATGTGAACTGGTTTGGCGAGCCTAATTTCGATGAGGAGAGCCCCCAAGCGCCAAGCGGTCAAAATCCGCCCAGTTTTCAGCCCCCTCCCCCACCATATCCGATGTGCTATCCACCATACGCCCTACTCCCTCCATACGGCCAACCATATCCATATGCACATCCGTACGCACAACCCCCCTACGGCCCTTACGGTAAGAATCCTCATTTCGTTGGAGCTCCGACCATCCCCGCGGAAATGTCGCCTCCGCAAGCACCGGCAAAGAATTCCCGCTCCACGTCCGTATCAGATACCGGCAGTCCGCATAGCACGGCCCCGGTCGAGTGCGAGGACGACGACAATGCCGGCAAAAGCGAAGGAACCGCTGCACAGCGGCGTAAACGATTGAACTGGTCACAACCGGACGACATGCGACTTGTGAGTGTTCATCTAAATATTAAATATTTGTATCGTACATTTTTTCTCGACAGGTTTTATCTTAGTTTTTGAAAATTTGAATTTTTCGTCCTCCAGATCAGTGCATGGTTGAATAACTCTCTTGATCCGGTCGAGGGGAACTACCAAAAGTTCGACGTATATTGGTCGAAGGTCGCTGAGGCGTACAACAAGAGCAGTCCGCCCGACCACAGACGGGACGTTAGGCACTGCAAAGACCATTGGCAGAAGAACAATAAGAAAATTGTTCACTTCAATGGCATCTATTGTAGGTTGAGGGATGCCTACGCCAGTGGTCGTTCGGACGACCAATTAGTGTCTCAAGCACGGGACATGTATAAGCAGGAGGTGGGTCATCCCCTCATCTTGGAGCACTGGTGGACTGCCGTGCGTGGTCAACCGAAGTGGTGCCGAAGCTACCTCGACTCTTCCAAAAGAGCTTGCCTCAACGAAGAAGGTGCCCACACGTCGTCGTCAAACAACGACGACGAACCTGTGGAGCTTCCACGACCGGAAGGGCGGGATGCGGCAAAGAACAAGTGGAAGGGTAAGACAAAAATGAGTGAAACATCCTCGGCGTCCTCGGTGTACAAGGAGACCCTGCAGCGCATCGGCCAAGCCAATGCCGACCTCGATAGGGTGGCCGACAAAGCCGTTGCTGCAGCCGAAAATTTGCAAGAGATGGCCAAAAGCAAGGAAAAAGACACATTTATGAAGTCGTTGACGAAGCTGATTATGGAGGATACATCTAATTTCTCGAATGCTCGTAAGAAGGCGCATGAGGCCGCATTAGAGTACGTGAACGACATGATTAAGGAAATGAAGAATAAGTAGTAGCTTGAACGATGTGCTTTTCCTTTGTAAAATTGTACTCGCATTATTAATTTAAGTCAGTTTGGATTAGCTGTTTGAATTTTAGCCGTTGCTTTTGGCATGTGATCGATACTTTTGAATTTTAGCCGTTGCTTTTGGCATGTGATCGATATGTGTTCCATACTTTTGGATTGTACCCGTTGGAACCAACACAAGTGATGGATGCCTTTGTATTTAGCCGTTGGAAGAGGCCCATGTGATTGATTCGCTTCTCTCCCTATATATCAGAACCCTTGAAGCCTTCATCTTCACAAGATCTTTCCTTGTCCAAAATATCTTGCCTTGTTAAAAAAAAATGTCCTCTAGCTCAAGCACAAGTAGTGGCGACGATGAAGCCATCAACCAAGTCGAAAAGTTCGTGGCGGCGTTTGTGCAAAGTGGGTTGACGGTCCAACCCCTGTACCGTCGCGTTGTTGACGACCTTGAAGCCAGCATAGACGATGGTACCTCGCACCGCCGTCGACGAGGTAGCAGAAGGTACATCGATAGAAATCGCGAAGGCGGTCATGGCCGTCTAGTTGCGGACTACTTCGCCGACGTTCCGGTCTACCCCGAGTACTTGTTTCGCAGACTGTTTCGAATGGGGAAACCCCTCTTTCTGCGAATCATCGAAGCTCTTAGGGAGTGGTCCCCGTACTTCAATGAGAGGAGAGATGCTCCTCTTAGAAAGGGGCTATCTCCCTTGCAGAAGTGTACAGCGGCATTGCGCATGTTGTGCTACGGCTCCCCCGCCGATGCCGTCGATGAGTATGTACGCATTGGAAAGTCGACGGCTATTGAGTGTCTGGAGCGTTTCGTCGAAGGAATCATTGCTCAGTTCGCGGAGGAATATCTTCGTCAACCTACTGTCGACGACCTCCGGCGTCTGCTCCGGCAAGGAGAGGAGCGAGGTTTCCCAGGGATGCTGGGAGGCATCGATTGCATGCACTGGGAATGGCGCAATTGCCCAGTTGCGTGGAGGGGCCAATTCACCCGCGGTGATCAAGGAGTCCCTACAATAATACTTGAAGCGGTTGCGTCCAAAGATCTGTGGATATGGCATGCTTTCTTTGGTGTCGCCGGATCCAACAACGACATCAACGTGCTAAACCAATCCCCCCTTTTGACGGATGTGTTGGGCGGCCGAGCTCCTACTGTTCAGTACTCTGTTATTGGGACACAGTACAATATGGGGTACTACTTAGCCGATGGTATTTATCCCGAGTGGGCTGTCTTTGTGAAGACCATTCCCTTGGCCCAAACGGAGAAACACATGTTGTTTGCACAGCACCAAGAAGGAGCAAGAAAAGATGTGGAGCGGGCTTTTGGGGTCTTGCAAACTCGATTTGCTATTGTCCGCGGCCCCGGTCGATTTTGGCGACGGTCAACCCTTGCCAATATTATGAAAGCGTGTGTCATCCTACACAACATGATAATCGAGGATGAGCGACACTCTCATGACCCGACCGATGGGTTGTATGATAGCCAAGGGACATCTACCGTTACACCGCCTACTCTCCACGGGAGTGCTCCGCCAATATTCGCACATATGCTAGCTCAAAACGATGCAATCCGGGCTCGCCCAACGCATCAGCAACTGAAATGGGATCTGGTTGAGCACATTTGGCAGCATTTCAGGGGCGACGGTACCGAAATGTAGTAGTTTGTGCGGAGTCTTGTTTAAAATGTATTCGAATTTTAATTAGTATGTGTCTTGTTTATTTCTATGTGTGTCATTTATTAAATAAAAAAATTTAAAAATTTTTTGAATTTTTTTAATGTTATTTACAATTTTTATGTTTTATTTGGTTGTGTTCGAATTATCCGAAATTCATTTTAGTAATTATAATCTTTAATACATATTATATATGTGGGTCCCGCACGAAGCGCCTCTCGAAGCGCCTTTGCATTGGAGAGAGAGACGCTTGGAGAAGACGCCTCGCGAAGCGTCTCGTATTGGAGTAGGGGGATGTTTGGGGTGGTGCTTCGCACACGTGGCACATAATATACTGAAGAATATTCTGTTGAAGCGTCTCTGCACTGGACTTAGCCTAATCTAACATGATATCAAAACCACATTATCCAAAACCTTAGCACCATACCTCCCGTCGTTGCCCATCAGCCTCGACGTCATTCCCGTCGCCGCCGCCTCTTCCACGGCCGCACCGCCTCCTTACCTGACGACCGCGGCCGCCGTCTAGATCCGTCTAGATCTGCTGCGCCGCTTGCCTCGTCCTCCTCACGCACCGTCGCCATGCGCCATCGCCGTCCTCCTCAGGCGCCGCTGTCGCCGTCCTCCGCCGTCACCCCTTCACGCTTCGCCGCACGAAGCTCCCGCAGTCGCCGTCGCCGTCGCCTCTTCACGCGACGCTGCCGCCGCCGCCTCTGCCCTCCCGCGGCCGCCGTCGCCCCTTCACGCGCTGCCGTCGCTGTCCTCCGCTGTCGTCTCTTCATGCGTCGCCGGGCGAAGCTCCCACGGCCGGTCTGCCCAAAATCGGCCTCTGCTCTCTTTCCATTGAAGCAGAGCCTTTAGATCGAGGTTTAAGGCCCCGTTTGGAAACGCAGCATTTGAAAACCACAGTATTTGAAAGCCATGGCTTTGGAATTGTCATGCAATCAAAACCACAGTATTCTGTAGTATTTCAAAACCACAGTTTTTGAGAAAACTACAGTTTTTTAAGGTGTTTGGATATACAGTTTTTTTCAAAGTTATCAGTTTGATGTTTAAATGAACTAGTTGTTATGAGTTTTAAAAAACTAGCCGTTGGACAATTTCTACAGGTGTTTGGATATCATAGTTTTTAATGTAATATTTTATTCAAATAATTATATATTAAACAAATTATATTGAACAATTTTATACAATACGACATAGTATTTAAAAAGCCATGGTTTTTTCAACAGTATTTGAAGACCATATTTTTTTAAAAAAACTAGCCGTTATGAGATTAATTAATGGCAGGCTATTGGAAACTAGCCGTTGTAAGAAACAAGCCGTTATAAGAAACTAGCCGTTATAGAAAATTAGCCGTTATGATTGTTTGTCTATATATAGTGGCATGAAATCACCATACCATTTCATACGTACCTACACAACTATTCATAGGCAATTTTTCTTACAATGTGGGGTAATTTCTTGAGGCGAAAACAACAAGATGATGAAGAATTTGCTCTCATCAGTCATTATTTCGACGGAGGAAGGCATTCACACAAGTCTACCCGTATACATACTTCTATCCTTACAGGAGAGAAGTATGTATCTGAAGTTCTGGAGGGACATGAAGCATGCTGTAGATGGGCTTTTCATTTGGAAAAGCATACATTTCATCGTTTGGTCGAATTTTTTCGGGAAAAGAATCTTCTAAAAAATACAAGAAATGTTGCTGTTGAAGAGCAAGTTGCTATATTTCTATATGGTATTTCAAAAAATGCAAGCAATCGTACCATTCAAGAGCGTTTCCAACATAGTGGTGCGACAATCAGTCGCTATTTTGGAGCAATATTGAGTGCTTTAATCCAAATATCTGGAAGCATGATACAATTACCAACTGTGAACACTCCTTTCAATATTGCTAGCAATCCAAAATTTATGCCGTACTTTAAGGTATTTACACAAATACGAAAGCATCGTATTTTAAAAATATTATTTATTTATTCTAACCATGCCAATATTTTGTAGGATTGTATTGGGGCAATTGATGGGACACATGTTCCAATTACCATAGATCCAGAAAGTCAAGATCCATACCGCAATAGAAAGGGAACATTGTCACAGAATGTCATGGTTGCATGTGTTAGGTACCATTTGCAAGAGCAAGGTAGAAGCAATCAGAGGCCGCGAAATGCAAAAGAATTGTTCAACTTAACACACGCACAGCTTCGTAATCACATTGAGCGAATTATTGGTGTTCTCAAGATGCGGTATCCAATACTCAAATGTGCATCTCATCATCCTATTGACTCTCAAACAGATATTGTGTTAGCTTGTTGTGTATTACATAATTTCATTCGCAAGCATGAAAGAATCGAACAATGGTTTGAGCAAAATAGCTTCGATATTGATCCAGCAACAATAATTGATGTTCCAAGTGGAGACAATGAATATAGGAACGATGTGCATTCACTCAACGAGCGGCGAGCTGCGGGTAACTTGAAGAGAACTCAAATAACAGATGCTATGTGGATGACTATGTTGCTTACTTACAAAGTAGGAGGACAAATAATTTACGATGTCCGATATGTATGGAAAACAATACCATTTATGCTGTAATAAAAAGTTTGCATTCCATTAATCAAAAATAACATTATCCTGAATGGTCATAGTAGTATTGTAGGAACAACATAAAGTAACATAGCAAAAATTAACATTATCCCGAATTGTCATAGTAGCGATATAACAATGACATAAAGTGACTAGAGAGAGATAACGACTTTGAGATATTCATAAACAACATCACGAGCACTAATGCCCATCATTATTTCACGAGCTTCTTTATCGTACTTAAGAAAGTTGATTGCCTTGACCATCTCACTTGGTGTGAGAATTGCTAGGTCTTCTAGTTTTGAAATGCACTTTGCCATGGAGTAAAGATCATTCTTTGGATCATTCATTTCCAATTGCTTAAGTTTAACTTCCTTATAGCTCTCAATTTGCTCCTTTTTGAGTTGTTTGTAACTCTCAAGTTCTTCTTTCCGCAATGCTATCAAATTCTCTAACAGAGCATCATTGTTCTTTTTAGTCCTTTTCGTCTCTTTTCCTTCACTACTCTCCCTACTACGACGAGACAACACACTTGGTCCTTCGCTACTTGCTCCAACATGAGAAGGCACATCAATTGGTGGTGAGAACTCATAATGTGATTGCTCTTGAGGTGACAATTGATCTTGGATATTTTGTGGAACTTGACTAGATATCGGATTTGTAAAACTTGTACCTTCATTGTGGAAGAAGTCATCCTCCCATTCAAAAGAAGTATGTGGAGATGTTGGGACGTCAATGGCCTCCTTGTGCTTATCAGTAGATCTCCGACAACGCTTTCTTTCAGCAATTTTCCCTATATTAGAGAAAACATAATAATAAAAAATATAATTAATACACACAAGTATACTAGCGGAAACAAAGTTAAAAAAACATATCATCATATATATCAAAAAGGTCATCATACAGTGGAAAAGATTTATTTTTCCACTTTTGCAAATCTTTATCTAGCTCATTCCATTTTTCATCAGTAGTTGTCACTATTCTCAACTCATGATCCCATCCAAATCCACTCTTTGAACAGAGGAATTTTACTGCGTTGTGGTCCTTCTTTAGTCGTTGTTCTCGATCTTTTAGTTGTGTGACATTGAACTTGAATTTAATAAATTTCTCATTCATACGAGTCGTCATATTATTCCATGCCTCCTTCGTCCAACCGTTTTGAGCACGATATCGTGCTGAATTATATTCTTTCATTATCGATACAAGAAAATTTGTTTGAACTTCACTCCATGTTGCTCTATCTTTCTTGCCTGCAATTTAAAATTTAAAATTATAGATAAATTAAAGGACTCGTGAAATCAAAAAACATCAACAGCAGCAGAACAAAGGGCTTTCAGAATTGTAAATTGTAAAGGCTTTCAAAATATCAAAATATCAACAGCAGCAGCAGCAGCAGCACTTGAGAGAGAGCATCAACAGCAGCAGCGCGGGGCCGTCGAGTGGCGGCGCGGCGGGCGCGGGGGAGTGGAGCGGCGGCGTGGCGGCGGGCGCGAGGGAGTGGAGCGGCGGCGGGGAACGGCGGGCGGCGCGGCGGCGTGGAACGGCAGGGGCGGGGCCGTGGAGTGGCGGCGGCGCGGCAACGGGGAACGGCGGGCACGGGCGTGGAGTAGCGACGTGGGCACGGGCTCAGATTTGGCGCGGCGGCATGGAGCGGCAGGCACGGGCTCAGATCTGGCGACGTGGGCTCAGATCTGGCGACAAGAAGAGGAGGAGGGGGGAGCGGCGGCTCACCTTTTTCAGACTCCTCCATTTGATCTTCGGCCGCCGGTGGTTCGTCGGAGAGGTGCCGATGCCGATGTCAGCGCTGCGAGGGAGGAGACTTGGGATGTGGTGTGGCAGGGAAGGAGGAGAGTCTCATGCCAGGAGGGAGAAGACATTCTGGAGTGCATGCATCAGAGAGAGGAGAGACAGTTTGGTCAAAGTTTTGAGTAAAAACTTTGCACCAGACCAAAGTTTACAAAACTCTAAAAAAACCATGGTTTTGAAGAAACCATGGTTTTAGAAACCACAAAATACTTTGTAACCAAACAGCACCTTGGTTTTCAATACCACAGTTTTCTTCAAAACCATAGTATTAAAGAAAAACTCCAAAAAAACTGTGTTTCCAAACAGGGCCTAAGTGTTTTCGTTAAAAAAAAAATAAGCAGCTTTTCTCTGTGCTTATCTTGTTATTTTGATATCCTCAGCAACTTCAGATAATAACAGTTCTTCTCTCCCGCTCCATCAACCAGTGGATATGGCTTCTCCTGCTTCTTCAGATTGTTTCTTCATGCCGGTCTGTGATGTGAAGTTGAACGGCACCGATGATTACAAGGATTGGTCTGTTCTCATGACTTCTCTCCTCGATTGTTTTGGTCTACTCGGGAATGTAGACGGCACGCAGCCAAAGTCGACGACCAGTGACCCTACTTTGTTAACTTGGCTGCGGGATGAAGCCAGGGTGAAGTATGTCCTTTTGCTAAGCACTTCGTCGACCATTCGGTTGAGCATATCTTCTTTCTCAACCTGTAAGGACATATGGGATTTTCTTGCATCTCGTTACAAACAGGCCAGTCACACCATTCGTTGGTCTCTATGGCAGCAGCTTTATGTCTCCCAGCAGGGCGATCAGACTGTTGAGGAGTTCTACAGCCAACTCTGCACTATTTGGCGTCAACTGGACTCTATAGCAGCCACCGATGCAGGGCCTCTCACTCTCCAGAAGCGGGAGCAGGAGCGTGTCTTCCACTTCATGATGCGTCTCCGTTCAGAGTTTGAGATGGTTCGATCACAACTTATGAACTGTGGAACCCTCTGCACTCTAGAAGAGGCTGTAAATGCCATTGTTGCTGAGGAGACTCGACTGCGTTTCTCTTCAACATCTCAGTTCTCACTATCACACTCCATAGTGTTGGCTACCTCGCGGACTAGTCCAGCTACTCCGCGCACTGATGCGCGTGCTCCTGTTGTCTGCTCCCATTGCAAGAAGACGAGTCATACTGTTCGGCGCTGTTTCAGTCTTCATCCGGAGCTGAAGGTACAATTTGACCGTGATTGTACTCGCCATAGATGTTCTGCTGCAGTTGGGCCTCCTGGCCCACCTGTGGACCAGCTGACATCTTTCACTGATGCACAACTGCGACAGCTCCACTCCCTTTTCCAGCACCAGACCACTGCATCCTCCTCGTTGTCCTCTGTCAGGGATGTTTTATCTACACCACCACGGTCAGGTATAGCTAGTCCTTGGGTTCTGGATTCGGGGGCCTCTTTTCATATGACATCTAATTGTTCAGTATTATAGTCATGTTAGTCGTCAGAGGATCATCTCTCTATTCAGATTACTGATGGCATTATCTTATCAGTGACACATCAGAGCACCCTTTCGACCAATCAGTTTATGATGTCTCTTGTGTACTGCAGTTCAAGATGTGCCTTATGTCTGTACCTCAGCTTGCTAGGCTGAAGTATTTTATCGGGTTTGATGACTTTTTGTTATGTGCAGGACCGTCGAATGGGTGCTCTCATTGGACGTGGCCGACTTCCCACTAGCCCAGAGGATCTCTACTAGCTTGATTATCTCCATCTTCCGGTCTCACTTCCTATCACTACTACTTCGATCTTCACTTCTTCAGCTTTCACGTCCGTTCCTGCATCCTCTATCAGTTTCTACCAGTGATACCACCGTTTGGGTCACCTCTCTAGCTCTCACTTATCTAGTCTAGTGCGTCAGGGTGTTTTAGGTCATGTCATTTCTGATAGTCCTATATCTTATTCGGGTTGTAAGCTTAACAAGCAACTACAATGTGTTTTTCAACTTATACATTATGATGTATGGAGCTCTGCTTCTTTTGTTTCCAAATGTGGATATAAATATTATGTGATCTTTATTGATGATTTTTTCTCGATATACTTAAATATGTTTCATGAAACATTGTGGTCAGTTATTGTCTATTACAAGTCTTTTGTTCGTATGGTTCATACTCAGTTCTTCAGCTCCATTCAGACCTTTCACTCTGATTTTGGGGGTGAGTACTTGTCAACAGCTTTCTGACAGTTCCTTTTTGATGAGAGAATCCTTCCTTAGTTATCTTGTCCAGGCGCTCATACTCAAAACAGTGTTGCTGAACACAAATATCATCATATTATTGAGACTGCTCGCACTCTTATGCTTGCTTTTTTTGTTCTTCTCTTTCTGGGTTGAGGCTATCTTCACGGTTGTATATCTTAATAATATATAGCCGTCCACTAGTCTCCATGGTGGGATTTTTTCTCAGATTATGTTATCCACTCCTCCGACATATGCACATCTTAAGTTTTTGGATGTGCTTGTTATGTCCTTACTCCTCGTGAGCATATCAAATTGACCGCTTAGTCAGTTGAGTGTGTTTTTCTTAGTTCCAATCTCGACTTTTCTTCTATTCCTCTTCTTCTCACTCGTTTGTTCCCACAGAGTCCATCAGTTTCCTCTCTTTACTCTCATATCATATATTTCCTCCTTCCACTACATCCACTTCCACTTATGAGTTTGATCATATCTCTACACCTGTTACACCGTCCACTATAGTACAGCCTCTATCTTCGCCTTCCGCCTTACCTCCCACCACTTGTGTCTCTCTCTATCATTTTCATTATACTCGTCATCCTAGAGTTTTTTCTGAGACATTGCCTTTTTTCTCTACTAAGTTTTCTTCGGATCATGTTACTCGTGATTTGGCCATTTCTAATGAGGCTCCTACTGATGATCTGTCAGCATCATCATCACTCAGGTATGCACTTCGTGATCGTACTACTATTTCACATCATGTCCGTTATAGTATGCCTAGAACTAGTTCAGTTCATGAGCCTTACAGTTACCAAGATGCAACTGTTATACCTGAGTGGCAGCTAACTATGACAGAGGAGCTCTCAGCATTGGAGCGTATAGGAATCTGGGATGTTGTTCCTTTACCTACAGGTGCAGTGCCTGTTACTTGCAAATGGGTATTCAAGATCAAGACAAGGTCAGATGGTTCTATTGAGCGCTATAAGACGCGCTTTGGTGCTTGGGTGTTTCAACAGCAGTATGGCCGTGACTATGAGGAGACATTTGCTCTCGCCGCTCACATGACAACGGTGTGTACTCTTGTAGCTGTTGCTGTCACTCATCAGTGGGCTATCTCTCAGATGGATGTGAAGAATGTTTTTCTTCATGGTGATCTTCAGGAGGAGGTCTACATGCAACCGCCACTCGGTTATTTTGCACTTGCTGGTCATGTTTGTCGTCTATGTCGTGCTTTGTATAGTCTTAAACATGCACCTCGTGCTTGGTTTGCTCGCTTCAGTTCAGTGCTTCTTGCTGCTGGTTTTGTTGCTAGTGATCATGACTCGGCCCTATTTGTTCACACTTTTGCTCAAGGTCGGACGCTCATCTTGCTCTAAGTTGATGATATGTTGATTACGGGGATAATGAGCAATGTTGCCTTTGTTAAGGCGCGTCGCAGTGAGCAGTTCATGATGTCTGATCTGAGTTCTTTGAGCTACTTTTTAGGTATTTAAGTTTGATGAGGATTGTTAGCTATTTTTAGGCCTTTATGGTCGAGATAGAGCCACATGGTTGCACATGACTATGGCTGCCAAAGACCAAAAGGAAGAACGTTGGGTAATCTAATGGCATTCTGGATATAACTCAAAAATTATATTCATTTCGCGCAAAATCAAGACATTTGTTATCTTAAAACCTATATTTTATGTTGTATCCAAGGACAGTATGGTCGCAAAGATAGTCCCTACAACCATCCTCTCTCACAGATACAAGGATTGATCTTAGCGCCATGGTCGCAGTAATGTGCAAACACCCCTTGAACATTACCTCATCATGATCCTTATGATCATTCCTGAGATAATCATAAGTCCTTGACAAGGTAACCGTCAAAGGAGGTTAAGACGGTAAGACGGTTCCACGACGACTGAGTCAAGACTGCCAAACTGCCACGTACCATGAACTATGGCAACTACCACATCCACGACCTCACAGCTACCACCTCGGGGCGATTAAGAGAGATCATGGGGCATGCCTTCAGGAGAACAACCAGCAACCTCTTCGACAAGTATAAGAAGGCCTTCAAGGGAAGGATCAGGGGAGAGATCGACGACAAAGAGAAGATTAGGGTTAACAAAGATAGGATTAGCTAGCTACACTTTGTAACCACCTCTTTGTAACTCTTTTTCCCACATAGTCAATTATACAGGACGTAGAGCTATTACCCCCCTTAAAGGGGGCCGAATTTGGATAACTCTTGCTCCCCGTTGTAGGATCAAGAATGCCAACTAAAGGGGGTGATACGGGGTGCCCGATATTCACGATGTAGGATCATTGATAACTCGTTGATTTGTATAACCTGACGAACCGATGGCGCCAACCACTGTCAATACAGCAACCTGCGACAAAAGAATTCGCCCAACCACACGCTTTGATCGTTGTCCACTTGACCACGCAAAAGTAGACGCACTGTTCCTGCAATCAACGAAAAAATTACAAGAACAATGGTAAAGAGAATAACTCTCAATTCTAGGCGGCGGCTTCTGAGCACAAACCCTAGAACAAGCAAAAGCTTCTCTGAAAATATTTGTGTATTCAATTTGTGGTGTTCTCAAAACTATGACCATGCCTTTAGAGGGTGGTATCTACAAAAGATAGAAGGTTTAAACTAGACTTTCAATCTGAATCTAATTCAAAACGGAATAAAAATCCTAACATACTGTAAAGATAAAAGAAGTCCGGAATTAATCTTCTCGGATTCGGATTCGGACTCGGACTGGACTTTTTCCTTCTGTGCAGTCATTACTCTTTTGGGTCTCCTGATTGCATACCATGTCGGAATTTAATGATTCTTGATTTTTTGGAAAGCCCTTTTCAATACCTTTCCAACAAGTACTCATGCAATCAAATTGGACATCTGTGCTGAGAATGGTGCTTGGTCGAAGTGGCTGGTCGAACGTTGGTCGGCAGACTACAGGCCGAGCAGAATTCTTTTGGTTGTAGCGGTGGCAATCCTTGACGGAATCAAGTGATCTTGTGCTTGTTGGAAAACTTAGGAAATTCTCTTTCCACTCAGTAGGTGTACGACCAGATTTGATGAAGTTCTTTGGCCCATACATGACTATGTCCTTCCTGTTATGCGCTCCCTCTTTATATCTACTTAATATTAAACAAGAGCTATTAGGTAGCAGCATATTCTCATCATAATTTAATTCTTTAAAGAACAAAGTTACCTATTGATGTAGTTGTTTGGCTCTCGCTCGAGTGATTGGTCCTGTATGTTCCTTTAGTCGAGCACTAGTGCTACTAATGTTAAAGATGTCCTCATCAGGGGGGTGAATAGGAGGCTTTTAAAATTTCTTTCTCAACTAAGCAACTTTAAAAGATGTTTAGGATAACTTAGGGTTGCAAAGGGTTTAACAACAATCTAATCAACTAGTTGCATTCAACCATATGGAATACGGAATTCAACATGCAACAACAATTTAACACTAGTTGCAAAAACTCAATATGAATTATACAATTCACCAAGCAACTAATGAGTTAAACAATTGTGTCAAGGTAAATATGAAATGAATAAGAGATACGCAATTGACACAATATTTTTACTGAGGTCTCGAAGACTCGTCCGGTCTCCCCTACTCCTCGTTGAAGCGCTTACACTTGAGCTTCGCTTCTATATCCACGAAGGATATTTCACTAGTGTTGCTCCTTCTCCACACCGGATAGACGAGCACCACACCTTTCACAAATTCTTGTCGGCCTCTCCGACAAACTTCAACCGGAGAGATCGCGACTCTCCTCAGACACCGTCTAGGCGAAGGTGATCGCCAAGAGTAACAAGTCGGATGCGCTCACTTGAACGAATCACATGCTAGAAGCTCAATGATGCAAATGAGATGCTCAACACTCTAGCACTAGCATGCAAATGGTGATTGAAGTGCACTAAGCACTGTTAACCTCACACAAATGCTCTCTCTCAAATCTACTCAAGATTTGGGCTCAAATCTAGCCTCTAGATGCAATATAGCAAATGCAAAGTCTTGACTAGCTTATCAACTGAAATATGAACACTTTGAGCAGCCCCAAATGAAGGCAAACACAAGATATATATAGCCCTCAAGGAAAACTAGCCGTTTGCCACGAACTAACGAATTTTTGTACAGGCCAGACATTGTCCGGCCATGCCGGATACTGTCCGGTCAGTACACCAAAATGCAACCGTTGCAAAACGTCAGTTACCATTGGGCTTTTTTTTGTAAAGACTAGACATTGTCTAGCCATGTCGGACAAAAACCCCGAAAGTATATATCTGTCTCTGTTTCATTTCTCGGCTCAAACAATTTGTACAGGACGGACAATGTCCAACCATATCAGACAAAGTCCGGCCTTCTCGGACAAAAGTCCCGGACGGATGCAAATGTCTCTGGTTTCATTTTGCAAAAGGCTAAAAAAATTTGTACAGGCCGGACAATATTCGGCCATTCTCGGACAAAGTCTGACTACTGTACATTGATAGTAAAATAAGCATAACTTTTGATCCAGAGATTCGATTGAGGTGATTTTTGTCTTGTTGGAACGATAACTCAGATGTCTACAATTGTTTCAACAGGAGTAAGACCTAGAAATGTCTAGATATTTCTAAAAAATGCAAAAACCTTCCTACTACCAAAATCTCCAACCCAAAAATCATCTTTAATGCAATTTAGGGTATTTGCACATACGGATTTGTTGTTTTCTCGCGGATATCTCAGCTGACACTCAGCGACGACCACGACCAATATGATTTATGAACTAAAACCACAGGTCGAATATCCGATCGAAAACAGGTGGTCGAGTGGGTTTGGTCGAGCATACGCAAGCGAGCCGAAGACTGGTACGACTAGCTCGAACTCCTACGACCACGACCAAACCCTAAACAGAAAACCGCCAAACCGGCGACACGATCACGACCACGTATCAAACAAGGATATGATCAGAATGTGCAAGTACAACCATGACCAGCTCTAGAAAGTAAACCAATTTAAATAGCTGGCGATCAAGACTAAGTACAGTTTTCAAAGCATTTTATCTAATGCACCGCAAACTACACTTAGACTCTCGAGCAATGCAAGAGGCGATAAAACACTAGTACAAGATGATATGAATGCATTTGAGCTTCCGCATCAGATAGATTCAAGCTACTAGTTTCTGACCCCTCTTAATAGTACGGTCAAACTAGTAAAAAAAATCCTATCAATCCGGTCTATCTCCAAACACCGAGACCGGTAAAATCCTAAGAAAACAATCCTTAATCTTGGATTTTACCTTCGGTGAAGTTCGACCTCGTGAAGCTCGACCACTCGACGCTTGTCCTCGCAAAGCTCAACCTCACTAAGCTTGACCTCGATCGAGATGACTCATGTTGGCATCATCCTCTTCATGCCCTTGCTTGCTTTCATCTCGCAACCATTATGAGACTAGAACACATACACTCAATGCACAAACGTTAGTCTCATATACAGTTCGTCATTAATCACCACCAGAGAAATCACTCCACACAGGAGTTAACTCAACGATTTCTCTCTTCGGTGAATTGACAAAACCAATTTTGATAAGCAACAAATGAGTAAGAGATGAATCACATAATCATATAGATCTATATATGATGAAGACATACACACATGATCCATACTACTCATGTTATGATAAGCATGATGCATCGATGTCAAAACCTCAATAAGGAGCCATCAAACTTCATGATTTATCTCATGACATTCCAATTTGCACTTAACACAAGATTGATGCAACCACCGAGCTCCTCCTCTACATATGCATCAATATTAAACCCACAACTAAAAAAACATCCATTTCAGGATTCATCAATAATCAATTCAATTTACTTGTGCTAAATCAAGATTTATCTAAATTGTCATTTAATCATCAAATCTGACATTCTTCAGATTAACTTTAATCATCAGGGATTTATCCAAATCGTCATTAATCATCAAAACCCAGATATCTTAGATTGACCTAGATCCAACACCCGTGTCTTTTGATTTATAAATACCTTGAACGTCTTGAGAATCTGTCTGATTGGCCTCATATGCTCTAACTCTCTTTCTTGCATAAGATCGACAGAGGGATCCAGAGTTCCAATCGTCGACAAGATTATTTCTACTACAAATAGTTACTACCTGTCTTAGGAGCAGTATGTTCATGATCTGCTTACTTGTTCTGGTCTCACTGATACTCAGACAGCCGCTACACCCATAGAGCCGCATCTGCAGTTGCGACCCACAGATGGCTCTCCTCTTGAGTATCTCTCCAAATACCGTCACATTGTTGAGAGCCTAGTTTATTAGGCCATCACCAGACCGTGATATTTCATATGCTGTTAGTGTACTTAGTCAATTTGTCAATGCTCCCACCTCAGTACAATACAGTCATCTTCTTCGGGTACTTCGCTATTTATGAGGTACTTCTTCCCGCAGTTTGTTCTATACACGAACTAGTCAATTTCAACTACATGCTTACTCTGACTCTATTTGGGCGTGTAATACTACTGATCGGTGTTCTATGACTAGCTATTGCATATTTTTTGGCACTTCTCTTCTTACTTGGAAGTCTGAGAAACAGCTGTGCTGATGCTGAGTTTCGGGTTTTGGCTACGACTACAGCTGAGATTGTATGGGTTCGTTGAATACTTGCTGATTTCCGTGTGAACTGCACTACTCCTACGTCACTTCTATGTGACAACACGAGTGGTATATAGATTGCACATGATCCAGTGAAGTATGAGTTAACCAAACACATTAGTGTTGATGCCTTCTTTACCCGCTATCATTATGAGCACGGCACTATTGCTCTTTAGTATGTGGCAACTGATCTTCAGATTGCAGACTTCTTCACGAAGCCACAGACAAGAGAGCGTCACGAGTTCAATCTTTCCAAACTCAATACGTTTAAGCCGCCTTGAGTTTGAGGAGGTGTTAAGTATGTATGTGTATATGTATCTGAGTCATGTCTGAGTAGAACACGTCTTAGTCTTAATCTTGTATCTTTTAGGTACAACCTATATATATATTGGGTTTCAGACTCTAATACAACTTGAGATTCTAATCTAACATAGAGATATGTTTCTCCGAACTGCTACTTTAAATACTGGTCTTTGATCAACCATGTTCAAACCCCTCACGTTCCAGGGAATCAGAGACAAAGATACTCTAGTCAAAAGTCTATAGAAACAACCAATAACATAGCAACCAAGTCCCTTCTTTATTACATACAGGACTGAAAACACAAAAACCACCAGCATGCATATGCAGCCAAATTCATCATCATTTGAACATGCACAATATTAGATGGAAATAAGTTCCAGATTATAGTTCTAAGCACATGAAGGGAGTTAATCGACTGCTTGCACAGCAAAAAAAAAAAACAAAGTAGGGAGAAGCTTCGGGAGGCTGAGTAAAGAGATCCCTCCTAGCCATTCAGGGGGAGACACGAAGAAACAAAAGAGAGATACGAAGGCCCTCTCCAAGCTGTTCCACAAGACCAAGGGAGGGAGAGGCCAGTGAGGCACACTCTTCCTCTTCTGAGGATTATCGCACATAGAGATACAGAAGAACACTGAGAAAGAAACAAGAGTTGTAGGATCAAAGATGACGATCTCGAAGGAAGTGAATAAGTCGTTTAAAATTTTTTGGTTAAAATTTGATTTTTGTATTTATTAGAATAAAACTCTTTTTACAATCACTCTAAATAAAAACTAGTCGCATACTTAGAATAATACGACAACAAAGGTAAATATGTAAACTAAAACAAGTGCAATAAATAAAAGAGAGTAAAAGAATAAATCAAAATGATATAAAAAATTTTCTTGAGATCTCAAAGACTCACTGCGTTTACCTTACTACTCATTGAAGTACTCACTCGTGAATCTTGTTTCGGAATCTACTAGTGTTGCTCCTTGTCCACTCCAAATAAGTGAGCATTAAATCTTTCACAACACTACTAGAACTCTTCGACAATTTTCGTCGATGGAAAGATCTCCAGTCTCCCTCAATCATATAGGTGACGGCGAGTAATAGGCTTAAACTTTTTACTTGACACCAATCAAGTGCTAAAAAACTCAAATACTTAAGGAGAAACTCACACAAGACTCAACTCATTAAATGTTCTATTAGTACAAATGAATTCACTAGATAATCTCACTCTAATACAACATATGAATCGGAACTTTTCCGTCCTATTATTCTTAGAGATTAAGCATATGCACAGATTTTTCCTGAATTCTGCTGCTTTTCTTTTGAACTTAAACCAGGTAGATGCACACAGGGCTAGGGCATTGTAAGCATGAATCAATATTTATATTTCTGAAACTATTAAGTCCTGAAAATAACTAGTTACTTACTGTGTTCTTTACATAATCTTTTGAGATGAATGTTAAAAATTTGGTTTTTCTCCTTATATCATATGACCCTAAACTGTTCTAATGTCAACTTTTTATACAATCAAAAATATTTTATTAATGCCTATATATACATAATCAGACAGATAGACAAATATTTAATATTGTGCCTCATCACCGCATATTGTATATATTGTTTTATATTCAAAAACAATAATTGATAGGACAAATTGAGCTAATTTAAAAGTAAGGGACTGATCTGACTTATTTTAAGGTGGATGGAAGAAGGTAGTGTGGCAAAAAAAAAAAACACTTACGCCAATTAATTTCATATTGATCGCTTATGTATCACAGAGGTCGAACGTAATGGCAAGCACCGATATCGAGTAGGGACAAGCAAATCGCTCCTAAAACCCGGCATGACGGCAGCGTCGAGGAATTCTCGCCGCCGAGAAGGCTAAGAACGGAGGAGATACCTCAGCTCGTCAACGAGTTCAGGCTTGCTGCCAGAAACGCCATAGAAGCTGCTTAGTTCAATCTTTTCCACATTTGCTTCACCATAAACTATTCCTATACGTTCATCAACTATGTCTGGTTTAATTGGACTTTTTTTTTGGGCACAGCAAAACTTATGCTTCTTCCATGCTAAAATGGCACACGAGCCTGTAACCTAGCTTACAAGTGTCCAAATGGAGGGTGTGAGAGGGACGAAGGTGACAAGGCTGTGAGCGAAAGGTACATTGATCTTGTGGCGTGTGGGCGGCTCTTCTTTGGCGAATCCTGACTTGCCAAAGAGGTTTCAGGAGAATGCTTGGTTGAACAAGTATGATGGGTCAACCTTCTATCCCTCTCATCCTGTTGTTGGGTCCACTGACTACCCGTTCCTTGAATCTACTACTGCTTAGGACGTGTTTCTCGAGTTTAATATTCTTTAATAAAGTGGCTTTTATTAAGACTTCAACTTATAAGATCTTATTTAACTGGATTTCAACTCTCAACTTATAAGTTAGAGCTAGAACTATTCGGTCAAACATACTAGTGCCTCTTGTTGGTGGAATTGGAGCTAAGTAGAACTGAAATCTTTTTTTTTTTACAACTAGCTAGGAGTTTCTTTTGAATAGCTTCAAAAACTCCTAAAAAGACGTTTACTCATAAGATTTGAAATAATTACAAATCTATTCTATCATTAATTTTCTTTTGATCAAGTTGTTATATGCATACTTGTTTGGGATAATATGATTTTTTCTAACAAAAATAGCTCCAATAATTAGAGTTTTACCAAACAACTTCGGAGCACTAAATTTTTTAGCTCTAACATTATTATTGGAGCTAGAGTTAGAAAATTTTAGTTTATTAAAGGGAGAAGGGGGGTAGAGTTCAACTAAATAAGACATAAGTCCAATAAATCTTCTTCCACCAGTTTTAATTTATATTATAGAATCAGACATATATATACTAAGTGTTTGACTATATCTTTAATTTATAAGTCTATAAACTAAAGTAAATCTTAACCAAACAACTTTTTTTCATTTTATTTTTGTATGTACAATTAATTTGTGAGGTTTTATATAGTTTGGGGTTAATTTGCATTCTTGTGGATGATTTGTTAGTCACTTGTGTAATCATGAGTTAACAATTATAAGTAGCTAAAAGCATGGTTATTATTGTGTCTTTCCAACAAAAGTTTTGGCTTGCCTTGGAAACTAATGCAGGTTATGTGCATTCTGTTATCTGCAACGTTAGCGCCCAAATGGCGATGTTTTGGAAGTTGAGATGAGAATTCACAACGAAGTCACCCGTTGTGCAGTTGTTCTGCTGTACAGCACAGGGACGCAGTGATCATGTACAGCCTAATTAAGCCCAGTTGCCCCTTAAGCAAGATTCACCCCCGATCGAGGCATCACCCAGAGTTAATTACCTAAGCTGTTGTACAAGGAACCAAGTTAAAGTCAATTTTAACATGCTCTAATTGGTTTAGTAACGTTTTCCCTCCAAATTGATGGAAAGAGGTAGGTAGAAATGCAGGATGCTCAAGATAGAAATATGATCGATTTTCAAACCACAAGTATGTCTAAACAAAAAATTAAAACCACATGGATCTCACTCAATTTACTCTAATAATACATTCCAGAACCAACCACATAGAAATGTAGTTTATATTTGACTAGTTACTTCACAGCGTGGGCAATATGAGAATAAGTGTCAGGATTTGCCACTGCCAACAACAGCCCGAGCCACTTGCAAGAATCAAAATATGAAATAAGTCGTAACACCCATGAAGAAATTGTGTTACACCCTAATGCCTCCATGTCAACTATTTATCAAAATTTGTCAAGTCAATACGTGACTTCTGAAGCTCTGATATTAACTTACACCACAGACACGGGGCGTTTCAACCCCTGAAAGATTGTCCTTTCTAGAATCTTGCAAATGCCTTTGATCGTCACTGCCTTTCTTTCCGTAAGGAATTACAGCGCTGATGCCATGCCGCCCACCATCAACTTTCCTCATTTTCTTCCTATGTTTAGATGCACTGCTCCATAGGTTTAGATTTAACTTAGAAGGGTTATGAAAACAGAAAGATGCCGCTACATCCTGCCAAATCACAAGGAATAAGAAAAGTGGGTTGAGCTTGCTCATTTTTGTGAGATCTTTCATTCCTGTTAAGTGTTAGCAGACAGTTGTTCTGCATACTTAAAATATTGACTACAAGGTACTCCAATGCAAACAGTGTCGGGTGAACAAGAATAAAACTGCAAAGGAAACATATGCAGAGCCTTAGAGAACTTCGAGAAATTTTGTACCTTCAGATTGAGTTGATGAACGTTAAAACTGTCTTTCATAGAGTGCGAATTGTATGCCAAAATGTAGGATCTGTAGGCTTCTTTTTGGCAGATTGATTTAGGAACTAGTTGTTGCAAACAATCTTCTCCTGCTCAACAATTTGAGTTATTGCTACTGCAGATTTTCATTAGCAGGATCAAATCAGTTCAGTTGTGATAGGAGCACTTAGAAAGGCTGATTGCAAATTTGGCACCTTCTTTTTGTTGAACTCGCATTCTGTCAGAGTAATCTTTGCCGCCTGCAGCACAATTAAAATGCATCAGTGTTTTTATTAACCCAATCACCAAGCAGGAATGTAAGGATATCTTCATATAAAGTATATTACCTTCAAGTAAATAAGAAGCTTCAACTCTTGAGGGAGTAAAAACAATAAAGCATGTCCCTGTCCATTTTCACCACGGGTAGTACGACCAGCTCTGTGAATATAAACCTGAAAGGGAAAGTTCAAATTTCTCAGAACAGTTCAAAAGTGAGAAGAACAGAAAATTTCACTAGGAGCTTTCAGAACCACAAACCTTTGGTTCATCTGGAGGATCATATTGCACAATCCAATCCTAAACGAAGGGCACATGTCCTTGGGTTAACAGGGTTAAAAACAGACTGCTTTCACAAAGAAAAAAAATTCAGTAGTAAAAAACAACCAACCACATCAGGAATACCAACTCCGGGTGTCGCTACATTAGTACATAACAAGATGCCCTTTTCTGCCATGCAGAAATCGAAGAACGTTGTGGTTCATTCCTGCTGTTTTTGTTTCCCATGGATATCATAGCATTCTATCTGGAGAAAATTTAAAAGCTCTGCATGGAACTTGACTGAACTACAAGATGAAAAGAACACCATCATGACCTTCTTGGATGGGTTCTCCTTCAGAAAAGTATACAAAATAAAAAACCTTTTATTGCTTGGAATGGTGCCATAGCCCTGCTGTAAGCCTTCATATAGAAGATATAAACATTCTTAAAAAGAGAGTTGAATTTGTTAGTGCGCGCAGCTCTCACTCTTGACTTCCCATGATCAACTCCAATATAACCAGGTTTTTCTTTCCTTCCTTCATTTTTCTCAAATGACAACTTTGCAAAATCTTCGACCTATGGAATACGTGAACACATCAACATATTGCCCGAAAAACAAATGCAACGAGTTGGAATAAGCTGAAGAACAACCTCTTTAGTCCGAGTAGCAGAAAAAAGAACAGTCTGCCTATTCTGCACATCAGAGAAAAATGCATTAATGAAAGAATGAAAAGGTTACTGCAATACACAATGCAGTACATATTTTAAATGCCACCTAATTCATCACAAATGATCTCAGCAGTGCACTTACAGCAAGTGCATTGTTTCAGGAACTTTCTAGGCAACTAGCATGTAATGATAATGCAACACTCAAAGTAAAACCTGATGAATGCCTTAGAAGTGGAACAGTCAGAAAGTCGCTGAGATAACCATTACTTTCAAGCTTCACATAATGCATAAACATGCTGTGCTATATTTCACAAAACTGTAGTTATCAGTTGTTCACTGATAACAACTGATGCAAATAGCAAGCGGATGGCTTAAGTGACAGGTGACAGGTACTTAGATTAGCTAATTAAGATAAACTAAGATGCCACATCCCGGCCTTGCGGGAAAGCAAAGATGCCTTTGAATTGAATTCTCTTCAGTATGAAGTGTGCAAATTTTCCAAATCAAAATGGAGTTTTCTTTTTTTTTTTTACTAGATTCAAGGTCCATGCTAATCAAACAACATATGAGAGAAACATGGGATTAAGTTCAAAAACACCACAACTTCAACTACAGACACTACCATTTTGGGACTGAGAAGGAAAACACTGTGGACATCATAATTACAATAGATTCAACGTCCTCGTGGAGAAAATAGCCAAATGTTCATCTATGTACCATTGGC
Organism: Pharus latifolius; assembly: GCA_019359835.1. Classification (NCBI taxonomy): domain Eukaryota; kingdom Viridiplantae; phylum Streptophyta; class Magnoliopsida; order Poales; family Poaceae; genus Pharus; species Pharus latifolius. Next base: position 24,400,377 of record CM033322.1, read on the forward strand.
AGGCGCTTGAAGATTTGTTTCATTGCTTCCTCAAAGTTACCTTCCAGTATGCGATCAGCTTCATCAATTATATGGCACTAAAGAATAATAGAAATGTGAATTTTGGAGTTTATCTTAGCTCACTTCTTTCATATGAGAATCTAAGCATGTATAGTGTTTAAATGCTTAAAATCAAATGAAAAAGACACAGTACAGAGTTTCATGACTGCAGAACTGAGTAGATGGATCTAATAACAATGACAGAGAAAAAGATGTTTCTATGCCTTTAACCTTTTATATGTATGAAACCCTTGGTATTTTGTAGATGGTCCAAAAGTCTGCCAGGTGTAGCAACTAATAAATTGATCCCTTTTGCAAGCTGATCAGCTTCAACTCTCCTGCCATTACCACCAATTACGTACCCAGGAGTTTGTCAATGATACTTCAGTAACTCCTTGGCGACATTGTGTGTCTATATGTAAATAAATCAACAAGAGAACACGATTACAAATAGCAAAATATACAAGTGTAAAGATTTCAGCAACACATTGTTGTTGAATCTTGACAATTAACCAGACCTGAATAGAATATGAATGTGTGACCACCAAAAGTTTTTTTCGATATGAACATATGACCATTTTGGCAAAGGATGCATTATGGATGGCGAGTACATTCCTTCGGCTGGAGTCTGGAACCAAACAACTCCGGTCTTTCACAAACACTTACAATTTGGGCACGGGACATGGGTATCTGGTGAGACATGGGTATCAATACCAAACTCTGCGTGAACCTTTTGACTACTAATATTATTTTATATCTCATCACCTTGTTTTTTTCATTTCTTTTTTTCTTACAAAGACCTAGTTGTAACATACAAAGATACCATTTTGTGGCGGTCATATTACTAGTCCAAAAAATTTTCTTTTATTTAATGAGTGTAGTTCAACCTCAATTGTCTCCTTCCATTTGACCCAATTTGAACGCTTTTGACACTATACTATAGACTTAGGTTCTAGATTTAGATTTTTATTTGAGATATTTGAGTAATTGTAGAAGCAAAATAGTTATCAACAACTGTAGTGTTTCTATTATATGTTCCCGTATCCACACAATTCGTGGATATCTTATTGTCAATATCGATCAGCTCTTTGTGATTTTCCAAAACGATAAGAGTCTTGTTGTTTCGCAATCCCACGCGTTAAGTTGCTGGGGTTCTCATCTTTAGGATGAATCTCTTTAACAAATTTCTCACCATCAAAATCTCTTCAGGAGATTTACCGAGTGATTGAATATCTTTATTAGACATGTCTCTACAGAAGTCTCCGCAGATTTAGATTTTTTGGACCAGAAGATCTCTCTTGCTTCCAGCGTAAGGGAGCATCAGTGGATTTACTATTCTCTTAGGGTATTTTCACTCTTTCAAATACATTTACTGCAAGTATATGCGATTTAGTCACTCCTTTATAATCAATGAAAGCATTTTGTAGATTATTTGCTAAACTTTGCAAATTAATTATCTTCTGAATTTTTAGTTCAACTTGACTAGTGCGTGAATCGTGGATCTAAATATTGAAGATCTTTCTTATCTCATGAAATTTCACGATATTTCAAATTTAGGTTTTTATCTCCCCATAATATTGCAAATTAATCTGCATTAAATATGCAATTAGCGTACCGATAACGTGTTGTAAATCAAAAAAGTTGTTGCGATGCCGACATGGCAGAATCAATCCACTCAAAGCAATCACAGAAATAGAGGCACAAATATATAGAGAATAGTAAATATAACTCTTTATTCGATCATATCTGAATTTTTTTTCCAAATAACCCTTTAAAAAAAAATTACAAAACTAACACCTAACTTTTTAAATTTGCAAAACAGGCTTTTAGTCGCCAGGACGCCCAGGCGACTGTCTTCAGTTGCTAGCCCAGCTAGCGACTGAAGACGTGGCATCCCCGCTGGCACCCGAGCCGTGCCAGCTAGGTTTCAGTCGCTAGCCGGGCTAGCAACTGAAACCTGGGAAATTCTATTCCTGTCCCTTTTGCCCCGTGGTCGCGATCGAAAGACTTTGTGATGATTTCGTTTAAGAAGTAGGACTTGTTTGTAAATTCTGAAATTGGGAGGGCTGATTTGAGATCTAATCTCACACACAAGTGTAACTTTATTTCAGGACCGTATTCAGCAGAAGTTTGAATGAAATTTGGCAAGATTTGATGATTTTGGGATAATTCGAAAACAGGGTACTTTAGGGTAATTACAATTTCGAAAAATGGCGAGAGTTGAAACTAAGGCGTCGGATGAGATTTTGAAAATCTTACAGAAGGGAAACTTGGTCAGAATAGTGAATGGGAGATACTCCTTGAATTAGATCGAAGTTTGGAGATGAGATGTGGGTTTTAGCCTTTTTAGGTTCCGCGGAAAATCTTAAAAAGGTATAAGCCGCGATAATTCTAGGCTGATTTGCGAAAAGGAGTAAGACGACAAAGTTTTGCCATCGGGACCGTATAAGTACATACTAATTTCACATTTATACCGTGCTTTTGATACCTAGTTTTGTCTCATTGGTTGGTCGCATTTGTACAAAACTAGACGTCTCGGCGCAAAAGATGGTAGGTGCACAAGTCGAAAAGACTAATCATACGAAAACGAGCATCAGATGAATAGGTAAAAGCTGAAAAGCAGAAACGCAAAGTCATACAAAAGTAGAACAGCAGAAAACATAAAACCCCAAAAAGTTGGAAACATAACAAAAATGTACGAAAACTGAACAGTCTAAGAAAAGCCTACATCGGACTAGTGCCCCCTCCTGCCCCTCTGTGGGGGGGGCTGATACTCTGATGGTGTGTACTGAGAGGAGGGCTGACGATCCCTGACGCACCGCCTCCTCACTGGTGGTGTCTGCGCAGCTGGCGTAGACTAGGAAGGCTGTGTCGGCTGCGTAGGCGGCGCAGCATCGGGAAGGAAGCTAGGAAGCACATGTGTCGGCTGTGTAGGATGCTGCTGTGCCTGGTCGAGAGGCTGGTGCCATGGAGGAGTATCGAGCTCTTCATCCGAAGAGCTGTCGGCAGGCACAAAACCCGTGTGCAGTGGTGGAGGGCGCGACGACGACAGACGGTCCGCTGGTGGCACATGTGACGAAGGACCTGGCGCCGACGGTGATGGTGGGGGAATCACGGTCAAGTGAGGTGGCAGCAGCACTCTGAAACCGACCAAAATCTGATCGACCCGCCGCTCGACCTCTGAACAATATGCGTACACATCGTCGCTGGGCATGGTGGGTCCGAGGGGGACCTGACCATCATGTCCCGTGCACTAGTAGAGATGCCGCCGAGGATGTCTAGCTGTGCACACGAATTAATGCAATTATAAAACGACAATCCATGTGAAAGTAAGGTTTCAAAGAGCTAAGGAACTCACAGAAGAGTGGATTCGGCCAGTTAGGCGTCAGTCGTAGCCGTCATCGATGGTGGCGGGAGGGATGGCCTCATCAGGCGCAACGGGTGGACCGCCCGTCAATCGGTAGATCGTGCGAGGTCGGTACCAGGACAGATAGGAAAAATGGATGTCGTGGCTGTACGGCCTGTGCTCCTCGCCCGTGCGTGTGTGGGCCCAATCCATCCACTGCTGCACATAAGGCTGCTGTCGACGAACGAAATCGTCCCTCACTCGACCCTTCCTGGATTGCCTGCGGACAAAGCAATTAGTTCGTGATGGAAATTATGTATAAAATAACATGTGAATGTAATGCATATTTGACGTACTCGTGGATATGGTGTGGGATCTGTCGAGGAGGCGGCACGGGGACTTCCTGGCGTATGCCAAACTGGCGCATAACTCGCTCAGGCGAGTAACCCTCAACCATGTGCGAGAAGACGAGCAGAACCTGGGTGCGCCAGTACGCATCATCCTGCGTACAAAAAGAAGAAAGGCCGGCTGGAGCGACGGATTGGAGGTTTGCGGTGGTCCACGGATCCCATATGACGCTGTCGTCGAGAAGCAGATCGAAGTCTGTGGCGTACGAAGGATAACAGAGGTGCGCCTGATCTGTGGCCCACCTCAAACTCAGCCTAGCCCACCTCCATCCCATCACGGGGCCGTCTTTCCCATCCCCGACTAATGCGAACTGATCCCGCGGAACCAGCGGTCGACCGATGGGGAAATGCTCGTACGACCACATCTGCAAGAGGATGGCGCACCCAGCGAAAAGAGAGCTGACCTGGTCTCTGCTCGTGGCGTCGCACAACCCCCTGTAGGTGTGGCAGAGCACGGCGGATCCGAAACTGAACCTCGGCACGTGGCCCAGGGCCGAGTCGGCAATACTCCTGGCGAGCTGAACATACTGCCGCTCGCAGATGTCTCCGTGGGTGCCAGGGAAGAGCAACCACCCAAACAGGTACAGCAAGTACGCCTCAAGGTGGCGCCTGAAGACCTCCTCTGGAGCGGCCAAGGGGAGCGCAGCATCGCGCACTGCGCGAAGGTAACTCTGGGGAACCCCCGCGTCCTGCGCAAACCCCCCCGCTGGCCCTACTCCCTCGAAGCGCTGTAGGAAATCTAGGCGCCATGCAGCTCTCTCGGTGGCCGCTGGGACATATATCTCCCCGCGGATAGGCAGGCCAAGCAGCATGCTGACGTCCTGCAGCGTGATAGTGAGCTCGCCAAAACTGAAGTGGAACGTGTGCGTCTCGGGCCTCCACCGATCCACAAGCGCAGTAATGAGGGCTCGGTCGAAAGGGAATCGCCTCGCCCTATCCACCATGCGAGCGAAAGGCAACAGTCCGGCCTCGAGCAAATAAGGCGCGAACCGCTCATCTAGAGGCCACATCTCACGCGGTGTCCTCATACGCAGAGCTGGGAGAACGATGCCCTGTAGAAGGCGTCGAGCACGGTGACGCTCCTGATGGTGCTGTGAAATCAGCTCGGGAAGCTGATGGTCGTCCGCCATATCTGCAGTTGTCACATATTGGTTGAGAAGTTGAAACATTGAGTACATAAACAAACATTCAGTAAATAAAAAAACATTCAGTAGTGCTTACAAAAATTCACGAGAAGACATTAGGGAAATTAAGTACAACTGATATATGGAAATTCAGTACAACTCACGACAAAACATTAAGTACTTGAAATAATACAACATTTAGTTTTGCGACGAAGACGATGCGCCTGTCACCCGCGGGCATCGATCTCTTCTGTGACCAGGCTGCCGGCAAGCGCTGCATCTACGTACGTCATCTTCACGCTCCGCTGCATCCATATCGTTATTTATCCTCCTGGATCGACGTCGGCCGACATGGCCTACGAGGAGCCTCTTATCTGGGATCCACGTGATGGCATCTTCCGGGGATAGTTGTCGATAGCTTTCCCCTGCCACAAACCCATTCAAGACACCATCCCAGGTCTTCCACAGGTACTGCAGAGTATAATAGGTTGAGATGTACCGCGCCGGATCGATCCCAGGAACAGAGCAGACAGCGATGACATGCGAGCAAGGAATGTGCAGCAGTTGAGGCTTGTTCCATGTGCATTGGGCATCTGCATTTGTAATTCGACATTCGTGGACCCGACCAGCCCGTAGTGTGCCACGGACATGTCTGTGCCTTAGCCGAACCTCGTACTTCCCGTGCAAGCGACTCAGTACTGTGACATCATGTGTCAACGATTTCCTTGTCCGAAATTCGAGGTAATCATTGATCTTTTTGGGCCAGTGTGCTAAGGGGTCATGCAAAAGCCTTGATGCCGCCAAACCCCTGCTGTCGTAGTACGCTACTGTGCGATAGAATGTCATTTCAACTATTGCAGTGAGTGGTAAGCATCGCACACCTTTGAGGACGAAGTTGTACACCTCGGCCAGATTTGTCGTCATGATTCCGTACCGAGCCCCACCTGTGTCGTGAAGCAACGCCCACTTCTCCATTGGTTTGGGCTGAATCCACTGACTGAAACTGAGACGACCCCGGCGGCTTCCCGTGCCAGTATCGCCGCGATCTTCTGCAACCCCTGCTTCTCGCAATTCCGCCAACGTACTTTCCTCCAGTGACTTCCAGATTTGTGAGAACTTTGACTGTTGGTTCTGTTTGGCAAGCCGTTTGAACACGACCATCAGGCGCTTGCTCTTGAAACGACTGTGAAAATTCGCGCCAAGATGCCGTGAGCACCAACGACTCTGCAAATCATCCCAACTCAGCGATGGATCCTCTCCCGATCGCATGTACTCCATCGCACTCAGCATTCCTCCATTTTGATCATGAATCAGGCACACGCGCTCCCGGTCTTTCACAACCTCATTCTTCAAAGTGCCCAAGAACCACAGCCAACTGCTATAGTTCTCCCCCTCGACCACGGCATATGCTATGGGGAGAAGCTGGTCATTGGCATCAACAGCCACGGCAGTCAGCAGAGTTCCCTGGTATTTTTCAGTCAAAAATGTTCCGTCAATGCAAAGCATGGGTCTCATATACCTGAACGATGCAACGCACTGTTGGAATGCCCAGAAAAATCTCCGCAGTACCATGCACCCAGGAATCACAGCACCCTCAGAGCCGATTGCCGGCGTATCAACAATTGCGGTGACTGTGCCTGGATTTTCCTCGCATATCCGCCGCAACAGCCTCGGTATTAAGTTTTATGCCTCAACATATGTACCAAAAAGCTCCTCCAGCGTCTTCTGTTTAGCCCTCCATGCCTTCGCGTACTTGATATTATAACCGTACTTCTCCGCGACATGTGCAATTATCACTTTCGGTGTTATTGCCGTATTTGCCTTCACTACTGACAGTATCAGACTGGCAACAAAACTGGAAGTGATATTTCTATGATGCTGCACCATGCCCTCAGCCAGACATCCGTGGTCGTCAACTCTGGTCACCCGAAAGGACGGGTCATCTCGTGGCCGCCACACACGTACGTACCATGGACAATTCTGGATTAAGCACCTCACAGTCCACAGGCTCGGATTTGATCTGACCACCCGGAATGGCCTATTTAGTGAGACAGCCTAGGCAGTTATGGCTTTCTTTGCATACTTTTTATTCCGAAACAACTGTCCAAGCTGGACGGTTGATTCATTATAAGACCATCGCGAACCCAGCTCATCACGAACCACAGCGTTATTCAAGGATGATGGATCAGTCCACTCAGTCATAGGATTATGCTGTTCCGTGGGTTCAACAGGAGATTCGTACATTTCCGACGGATCAGTATACTCCTCTTCATTAAAATTCTCCTCCAATTCTGGTAATTCTTCAGCTGCATCTACTTGATAGCCACCAAATTGAGTTGTATTTCTTACACCAGTTTTGTTAGGTACACTGCCACCTGCACTGGCATTGGTACTGCCACCTGCACTGGCATTGGTACTGCCACCTGCACCAGTATCGACATCGCCACCGCCATCGCGACCTCCGGTACAGATATTAGTGCTTTCTCTTTCAACTGAATGGCTGCCCTCCGAACTATGTACTAACATTTCAATGTACAGTATGATAGTTCCGACAGCATAGCATGGATTTGTCACAATTCGTCCAAACGAACCCCATGATTTGTCACCTTTCAGTCTCTTTAGCACCCATTTGTTTCCATCCGGAACCATGCCTTCCACCTTGAGATTATCCGTCGCAACATTGAGTTGTAACAGGTCAACTAACCACATCTTCAAATCATTGAAAGACATTGACTGTGGTTGTCTCATTTGACCGCAAACATACATACAACCACCAAGATCATCACCGTTTGGTCCATTACGGATTACACCGGCTCCGTAATAAACGTAAACCGTACTGGGTTGCTCCATAGCTGTACAAGAGTGCATAATTAGAGAACCCACATTGCTCATTGTACTACAAAAAATATGATTTTTCAAACAACAGAAATTTTCCCCTCCCTCTAAACCCATGCGGGAAAGGCCAACACGGTGAGGGCGACAGCGGTGATGACTACGACTATGAGGCCGCGATTCCTAACCCTAACCCTAACTGATTGACAACCCTACTCCTAAATCTAACAAAAAAACCAACCCTTCTCTTCTCTTCTCCTCTCCTCCTCTTCCTTCTCTTCTCTTTTTCTCTCTGCTAATTTCAGAATTTTCGGAAAAATGAAATGGCCATACTATGTGAAAGCGACGCACGGTGTTTAAATACCGTTTCAGTCGCTATTGGGGAACACGATGTTTCCCTACAACCCTAAAAAAAATAACCCCTCTCGCTCTAAACCCGTGCGGGAAAGGCCAAGACGGTGAGGGCGACAGCCCTAACCCAACTAAAAGAAGCGACAGCGGTGAACCCTAACCCTAATAATAACAATCATTTTAATATACATAATCACAAATGTTTACATCTACATATTAACAAATATTTTAATCTACGTGCATACTAATAAAATTCAAATTTGAAAACATCACATTTTTTAGTGGTTCTTCAAATTTTTTAATCTGCGAAATCCTAAATTTTTTAATCTGCGAACATACACTAACCCTAATCTGTGAACATACACTAACCCTAACCCTAACCCTAACCCTAATCTGCGAACATACACTAACCCTAATCCTAATCTGCGAACATACACTAACCCTAACTCTAAATTTTGTTTCATCACATTCACGCATTTACTATCACACTAACCCTAACAATCAACCTAACCCTAACAATCATTCTAAATCATATTTAAAAACTACGAGTTTACGATCTAATTAATGAAAATATATGAGTTAAAAAAACATACCTCAGCGAACAGATTTGAAGAATCTCCGAAAAAAATTTTCTGCTCCTCTTTCTTCTCTTCCTTCTCTCTAAACAGATTTCAGTAATTTCTGGAAAATTTCGGAAAAATAAACTGCACTGCACTGTGAGAGGGACGGCTGGGGAATATAAACTAGGTTTCAGTCGCTAGCCCGGCTAGCGACTGAAACCTGGCTGGTACGGCTCGGGTGCCAGCGGGGATGCCACGTCTTCAGTCGCTAGCCGGGCTAGCGACTGAAGACAGTCGCCTGGGCGTCCTGGCGACTGAAAGTCTGTTTTGCAAATTTAAAAAGTTAGGTGTTAGTTTTGTAATTTTTTTTTAAAGGGTTATTTGGAAAAAAATTCATCATATCTCTTTACAGCATACAAAGTTTTATATAACTAAGATTGTCTAGGCACAGTTATATGTTTTATATAACTAGGGTCGCCTAGGGATAGTTTAGGTAACATCCACATAGAGATATAGTTATCTATTAACAACCACTTTCTATTAATTCGATATTTTTTTCTTTTTTTCACAGTTGTGCAACTAGTTTCTCAATGTCATATGCTGAACAAAAAATTTGAGCATTTGACCAACCATATTTACATGAGTTAATACAAAATACTACATGCCTCTCCATTTTAGCTAAAAAGAATGGGTTAAAGCTAAAACGCCTACACTCCATGAGGAAGTTCCCTAAAATATAAGGATAACCTTCTTTCAAATCACAAATAGACACTACAACGGTAAGTGCAAGACCACCTTCAAGTCTCTAACTCAATAAAACACCAAATACTCAAAAGAAAACGGCCTAATCAAATGAGACTATGTAATATGATAGAAGAGAATATAACACAACTCTTGTTATAAACTAAAATGTCACTTACACACTCTCTTGAAGTAACTATCTAGGTTTTAACCATACACACCTATGATTTCCTATGGCATAACTCAAGTGAGGTATGGCACTCTTATTTATAGGTTTCAAGACTATTGAAACTTTATCACATGGTAAGACCATAACCATACAGTAAAATATACCTTTTAATAAATATCACGAAATTTCTAGTATCTAATACAAAATTTCATATTCTAGATAAATCTAGAAATTTCATAAGTTCTTTTACAAAGTTACATCTCTTAAATTTTCAAGAGAGTTCTTGTCATGCAAAATATTACCATATTCTAAAATCTTTTTACAAGATGTCCAACCTTGTAAAGTTTTATTGACCTTCGTACAAAATATCTTTCCTTCATAATTGTATATTTCTTTAAGACTCTCTGGAAAGAAGTTATGTATTATTTACTTTTAACATAAGGTATTGGAGTAACCTCAAAATAGAGCTTTTGCGCTGCTAATTCTTTGTGATAAAGCCAAAAAAACCAATTTGTTGGCCTGGAAGACTCTTGTCCTCACCATTTCGATCTCGGCCTCAACAGCAAGAAAGAGAGGGGTGTAAAGAACATAATGCACCGACTGGTTGCCTGCATCTCCTCCTTCAAGTCCAAAGTTTGACTGTGCAAGGGAAGGGGAGGAAGGAGTCCCCATGACAATCTTGCCTCTATCACCTTCTTGCAAGCACTTCTGTCTAGGGGGAAGGGGAGGAAGGGGCTGCTATAGCCATCTTGGCTCCCGCGCCTTCTTGCAAGCACATCCATGCAAGACTCAAGGAAGGGAAGGAAGGGGCTCCCACAACATCTTGCCTCCTACACCTCCTAACGAGCTCCTTGGCACAGGGGGAGGGGAGGAAGGGACTCCCATGACAATCTCACCTCCCACACCTTCTGGCGAGCACCTCTGTGCAGGACTCATACCCATGTGAATCTTCTGGATCTTCCAACAAGAGTGGAGGACAGGGTGGTGATCACCCTCTAAAGCTGTTTCTGGAAGCAATGGAGAAGTGGGAGAAGGTTGGAGATGTTTTTGGAAGCAATGGGAAAGTGGAAGAAGGTTTGGAGAGGGGTTTATTTATTTGCTTCTAGAAAAGAAAAAAATTTATAGATGTTGGAGGGGACGCAGGTCAGATGTAGTCAATTTTGATCAAAACTCACAAACAGCACTCTCAAAAATAAACTAAACTTGTTGTTTTGATTTCTATGGAAAACAATGGAAACCTCTTATTAAAAAAATATAAATAAAAAGTACAAACTATTATTGTCATCCACTTTGGTACTATTGATTATTGGCAAATACTAAAATACTAAAAAAAAAGACAATAACGTTATAAAAAAAAAAAAGGTTTATCAAATTAGTTGTCCTTCTCATCTTGAAGTGTCTAAGAGTAGAACCGAAAATTCTTAGCATCAAGTATAATCTGTCGAAGACCTCCGATGGGAGATAGAAGCATGAGCAGAACTCCGATTACAATGCAGATCTGATAGAAACATACAAAAAAAGATTAAAATTAGGCCAAATTTGAAATTTTGCTAGTTCCTAATTGCCTTCAGAAATTAAGATTAAAGAATGTAATTTAACTAAATTTACCCAATTAATGCACCACGACCAGCTATACTTTCTGGGCTTGCACAGTATGAGCCATATGACGCAAGGAAGCTGCACAAATCAAACAATGTTAGGCAAGAAGTAGCATACAAATCGAAATAATTCAGATTTAATAGAATAAACAAGAACAATGTATGATGTTAGTAATTCATATTTAATATAATAAACAAGAATAATATATGATATTACATAATATGTAGTTGGTGCGAATGCGAACCCTCCGAAGAATCCGAGCAAGCCGTCGAAGAACGGGAATGTCATGCCGATGAACATCGTCAGTGCTGCAAATTTCATTCACAAGTTTTAGTTTGTCAATCTAGAGTTTTAACCGGTGTAATTTGTATCTTAACAACTAATTAATGATACCTATAGACGCGAGGTCTTACCAACATAGCTGGACCGGGCGACGAGGCGGAGCCGCAGGCCGGGCCGGAACTCGAGCTTCTTGACTAACAGGGTCTCCATCATGTCGAACACCGGCATGGCGTAGACCTGGTAGCTGCCGACGACGTGGATGACGACCATCAAGTTGGCAATCGCGATGAGCCACCGGGGCTTCTCCAGGGTGATGAGCACGTTGGGGTCCACGGTGTTGCCGAAGGCGTAGAACCCGGCGAACGCGACGGCGAAGTAGCAGAGCGCCACGATGAGGTAGGCGATGACCACGCCGAGCCACATGGGCTTCTTGGACGGCTTCTCCGGTGTGGACGGGATGGTGGCCTGGATCTCCAGCACGACGTTGTGCCCGGCGTACGAGAACGCGATGGCGCCCAGCGCGTTCAGCGCGCCGAACACCTTCCCCGCCTGGGTCGTCGCCCTGGGCCCGTAGTCCACGTTTGGCAACGCCCCCTTCGTCGCCGACGTTAAGAACGCGACCATCGAGTAGCAGAGGGACATGACGGCGGCGGCGGCGGAGACGGAGAAGATGGAGTTGAAGTTGGGGAGCTGCGAGAGCACGAAGTGGACGGACCCAAAGATCATGATGAAGTATGTGAGCCGGATGTCCTTGCACCGGCCGTTGCACACCAGGTCGTGGAACTTCTTGAGCGACTGGCCGCCGGTGACCATGTAAACGATGTCGGTGCCGACCTCGACGACGAGTTGCTGCGGCACGATGATCCAGAGCCCGAGCTTCTCGCCGAACGCGTGCTGCCCGAGCTCGTGGTACCGATCGAACCGCTTGCCCGGCACCATCTCGTGCATCTCCACCATCTGCCACAGCGTGTACAGCGTCATCACCCACGACCCCACGATCAACGTCACGCCGGGACCCCACCCGAGCTGGGACATGGCGAACGGCAAGCCCAGAACGCCGGCGCCGACCATTGCCGTCACGTTGTGCACCGCCGACGAGTACCACTTGGCGGTGCGCGACGACGTGATCGGCAACCACTTGTCGATGTCCAGCTGCTGCTGCTCCTCCGGCGTCTTCACGGCCATATTTTGCGCAGGGTTTGCCATTATCTCCGACGAAATGTTCACCATGCTATCTACTTTGCATTCATGGGGTGGGGGTGGCCGTTACCAGTGGATCTAGTACTATGCTGTTGTAAGCTTGTAATGCCCTAGGATTTACACAGCACCTTTTTAAGTTTTCAGAAATGGATTAGGGATAGGTTATGACCGACAGTTGAGAGATTTAAGGGACAACAAACAGTTGAGAGAATAAGGGAGGCAGGTTCAGATGAGAATATAATTTTATGGAGCTTGCTAAATTGCATTCGAAACGCATATAATTCTATATATTGTTAAATTTTATTCGAGTAAAATTTATAAATAAACTTACTGCATCCCTTATTGAGAAAATAAGGGGTGTTTATCGAGATACATCGGCAGTTAAGATACAGCTCATTTTTGCAATTTCTTATCCCACCTGAACCGCAAGAACATGATGCGTGGCAGGAACACGTTAGGTCTGCCTCTGCGTGACGAATTCTAAAGGAGGATTTCAATTCGTCCATGGAACTTTGACTTCTTTGTATTTTTATTTCCTGCACGTTGCTTCGCTTCAAATGGGGGAATGGGTCAATGGGCAATTAAACTAGGGTGCACAACTGCACACTGCACAGCGTGTTGCCGCGTGATAATAGAAAAAGCATAGTTATACAACCAACGGCTAGCAAAGCATGCTGCCCATAGTTTAAGGAGCAGCCAGGAAATAATTAAACATATTAGTATAGAAGTAGCAAAGACACTTGAAAATCAAATGTTGCAGGAGGAAGCTAAGTAAAAGAGAACCATTGTTGTTTGGCTCCATTAGTGTCGGAAGAACCGGGCATGCAAGCATGAACCACCAGCAAAACAACATTAGCACTCTGCATTGGTGTATTTTTTTTTATACTATTAAAGATGGAATCAGGAAATTTCACTACTAACAATCTATATAATAGAAGATATGGCTGATAAACACAGCATGACCATTGATGTACCCATCTATAACATACTACTAAGACTAAGACACTAAGTTCAATGCTAAGGCGTATGTCTCGGCACTTCAAAAGAATATTTTTAGCATATTCTATGTCACGCATGCGAAGCGCCACCTAAAACATTCTCCACTCTAAAGGCGTCAAGAGTAAATTAAATATTTATTAGAATTTAAGTGATTTTAATAAAACATCATAACTTTTAATTCAAAAATCGAATATATCCGCTGTTTGGTCTCTATATGAAAATAATTTAAAGATCTACAATTTTCTCAATATAATCAAGATCTAATTTAAACTAGATTGATAGATAAATCAAAAATAAAAATTATATATAATTTAATCGCACGAAAATAGAAAAAAAATAAAAAATCCGAAACTGCAGACGCCAGCAGAAGTGTCTTCTCTCTCCTGGAAAACCAAAAAAAAAAAACATTTTTTTTGAAGCATCGGTCTTCTTGGTTGGACTTCGCCTACCTAAGTGAGAATAGCATGATGAACCTACAGATACCTAGAGCAAAGAAACTTTCAACTGGAAATAAAAATAAGCTAATTTTTTAACCTCAGATAATTGAGTTTTTTTTACTATTAACCCACAGTTAAAAATTAATTACAGAACTGACCCACAGTTGTAAAAATTTACAGAAATGACCTGCCACGTCAGCTTGTCGAGCTCCCAGAGCTCGACAAGCTGCTAGTCGCACGGGCACGTACTAGTCGTGGTCGAGAGCCACGACTAGGGCTTGCGTGCCCCACGACCACGACAAGTCGTGTACTGTGCTCGTTTGCTGCTTGTCGTGCCCTGAAACCGCGACAACTGCTTGTCGTTCCTTGAAGCCGCGACAAGTGAAAAAACAATTTTTGCTGCAACGGGGATTCGAATCTGAGTCACTTGGTTGCTGCTGAGAACTCCCACCAGCTGAGCTACGAAGTTTATTTGACATAAGGGCAATATACATTATAATATTGTGCAACTTGTCGAATTTCCAGAACTCGACAAGTTGCTGCTGGTCCCCCTTTATTTATTTGGTCCTCTGCTAGCTAACTCACTCACACACACAAACAGCAGCATCAGCAACAACACACACATACACATTTCATCTTTCAACCCTAGATCTAACAAAATCCGTCCGATAAATTTGTTTGGTGTAGAAGAGAAAGTTGTAGAGAATTGCGAGTTCTTCGAAAAGAGGTAATTTTTTTCGAAATGCATTTAAGATTCTGTTAATTATGTTGCTAATGACGTGATTAGGGTTTATATTTATGTTTATGTGTATACAAGAGTAGGTATTATATTTTTAGGAATATGTTTAGGAAATATGTGCATTTGTATGTATGTTTGTAAAATAGATTTTTTTAAATGTATGTGTGTATGTATGTTTGGAAATGAATGTGTATATGTTTAAAAATAGGGGTTTATAAATGTATGTGTGTGTTTGAAAAATATATTTTAGAAATATATGTGTGTATGTTTGGAAAAATAGGGTTTTTAAATGTATGTTTGTATGTTTGGAAAATAGGTTTTTGAAATGTATGTGTGTATGTTTAGAAATATATGTGTGTATGTTTGGAAAAATAGGGTTTTTAAATATATGTTTGTATGTTTGGAAAATTGGTTTTTGAAATGTATGTGTGTATGTTTAGAAATATATGTGTGTGTATGTTTGGAAAAATAGGGTTTTTAAATATATGTTTGTATGTTTAGAAATATATGTGTGTATGTTTGGAAAAATAGGGTTTTTAAATATATGTTTGTATGTTTAGAAATATATGTGTGTATGTTTGGAAAAATAGATTTTTTAAATATATGTGTGTATGTTTGAAAAAATAGGGTTTTTAAATATATGTTTGTATGTTTAGAAATATATGTGTGTATGTTTGGAAAAATAGGGTTTTTAAATATGTGTGTGTATGTTTGGAAAAATAGGGTTTTTAAATATATGTTTGTATGTTTAGAAATATATGTGTGTATGTTTGGAAAAATAGGGTTTTTAAATATATGTGTGTATGTTTAGAAAAATAGGGTTTTTAAATATATGTTTGTATGTTTAGAAATATATGTGTGTATGTTTGGAAAAATAGGGTTTTTAAATATATGTGTGTATGTTTGAAAAAATAGGGTTTTTAAATATATGTTTGTATGTTTAGAAATATATGTGTCTATGTTTGGAAAAATAGGTTTTTTAAATATATGTGTGTATGTTTGAAAAAATAGGGTTTTTAAATATATGTTTGTATGTTTAGAAATATATGTGTGTATGTTTGGAAAAATAGGGTTTTTAAATATATGTGTGTATGTTTGGAAAAATAGGGTTTTTAAATATATGTTTGTATGTTTAGAAATATATGTGTGTATGTTTGGAAAAATAGGGTTTTTAAATATATGTTTGTATGTTTAGAAATATATGTGTGTATGTTTGGAAAAATAGGGTTTTTAAATATATGTGTGTATGTTTGGAAAAATAGGGTTTTTAAATATATGTTTGTATGTTTAGAAATATATGTGTGTATGTTTGGAAAAATAGGGTTTTTAAATATATGTGTGTATGTTTGGAAAATAGGGTTTTTAAATGTATGTGTATTTCGTTTTAGAAACTATGTGCACATAATAGAAAATATAAAATTAGGTTATTTTTAATTGTGCACATGCATACTGTATGTCTAAAAATTAGGTTTTGGACATATATGTGTATGTATTTAGAAATTATGAAACTAAGCTATTTTCAATTACATGCATGCATGCTCTATGTTTAGAAATTATGTTTTTTAAAATTAGGTTATTTTTAATTGTGCACATGCATACTCTATGTTTAAGAATTAGGTTTTGTAAAATATATATGTGTATGTATTTAGAAATTATGAAACTAGGTTATTTTCAATTACATGCATGTATGCATACTCTATGTTTATAAATTATGTTTTTCAAATGTATATGTGTATGTATGGTTTTAGGAACTATGTGCATGTGTGTAATGGTGTCATGTTATTTACGCGTGAGATGAATGTGTGTAGGGAATGGATAGTCCGAACAAAATTTCCATATTTTATGGTGACGGCATAATTCGCGAGGGGCAAAGCGGGGTTGATATGAGCCGTTGCCAGTATGTGACGGGCGAGCTGAGTGTACATAACATCTCATTTCTAGACCTGAATTTGTGGATCCTGAATATGTTCGGGAAGCGGCCTCGCGATGAAATGGCTCTAATCGAAGGGCTCATCGTTCGTGAGGTAGATAATGAGCCATACTGGATGCTGCGCGAAATTAAAGGAGACAAATCTTGGAGTTCTTTTATTCGAAGAGTGGAAGACCCCCATGGCGGACTGCTCGGCCAGTTCGCGATGTATGTGTAGTTCTGCAACGTACGAGCAGCCGAGTGTTCGGTGGAGGGTGAGCCAAGCATCATGCCCGGTCCTGCGAGATTCAGGGCTAGCGAGTGGTCGGATGTATTCTGCCATACTCGCGTAGATGTGTGCGAGGTACTGGATTGCCTTCCATCAGTGTCCGACGAAGATGATTCGACGGACTCGGAGGCATCCGATGGCTCTGATGACGATACTCCTGGTCCCCCGCAGGAGTGGCTAGATCACTCAGCATACAGTCAAGCTGTGTTGCCAACGGATCAGGGTTCGAGGTGGTCTTTCGAGCACGGTGGCTTACAAGTAGAGCAGGAGTTTCAAAGCAAGGAAGATCTGAAGAATGCCGTGGCGAGCTGGTCCCTCGCAATTAACCGACAATATAAGGTCGTCAAGTCAAACCCCAACCTTTTTGTCGCAGCCTGTGTAACAGCAGGCTGCCCATGGAAGATTCGTGCGATGCGGCCGAAGGACGACATCGGTTTTGTGGTGACAAGGGTTACCGCACACACATGCCTGCTCACGGAGGCGCTGGACAGACACAGGAACCTGACGTCGGCGTACGTCGGTAATATCATCCAGCCGGCTGTGCGAGAGAACATTTCGATAATGCCGAGAGAAATAATGAAGCAAGTTGCTGATAGGTGTGGGTACACTATAAGGTATGGAAAGGCCTGGAGAGCAAAACAGAAGGCAATTGAGGGCATGTTCGGCACATTCGACCACGGCTACAACAATGTGATGCGGTTGCTGCGCAACATCGCTCAAACCAATCCAGGCACATTTTTAGATTTCTTCGATCAGCCAGCTACACGTCGAGATGGTAGCCCCATACAGAACACTCGGGTACTCCGTCGATTATTCTGGTCATACCGCCAGTGCATCGAGGCATTTGCTTATTGTCGTCCAGTCATATGCGTGGATGGTACGTTCCTGACTGGAAAGTACAAGGGCTGTCTCCTCATTGCTGTTGCTGCAGATGCTAACGACCAACTGCTTCCATTGGCGTACGCCATCGTCGAGTCTGAAAACTCAGAAAGTTGGTTGTGGTTTCTGGTCAACGTGAAGCGGGCGGTTGTTGGTGATCGAGAGAAGGTGTGCATCATATCGGACCGCCACCGAGGGCTGCTCCATGCCATTGAGGTAATGCGCGGGGCCCCAGATGCTCCGTACAAATTGGAGGATGTGCGCAGCCGTTGGTGCATGCGGCACATTGCAGCAAACCTTTTCACACACTTTCGCAGTAAACAGATCATGGATCTGTTCAAGCGGCTGTGCATGCAAAATCAACCGAGGAAGTTCCAGGCTGTGTTCGACAAATTGGAGGCGCTGACAGTGATGTACTCCACGAGGAGGGCCAGTAATGCTGCCGATGATGCGAACGTCAGCAAATTCTCCCAATGGATTCAGGACAAGGACATCGAGAAATGGTCCTTGCTGCACGACGAAGATGGTGCAAGGTTTGGGATAATGACGACGAACCTTTCAGAGGTGTGCAATTATGTGTTGAAGGGAGTCCGGTGTTTGCCGGTGACTGCTGTAGTGGAGATGACATGGTACCGCACAGCCGAGTACTTCAACAACAGAAGTGTAGCCGCCAAAACGCTAGCCGACGATCCCATGAGAACCTTGCCAGATGTTGTGCAGTCGTACTTGACTGCTCGCGTAGACAAGGCCCAGCGGCACGAGGTGACAGTTATAAACAGACTGCACCGAATCATTCAAGTCCGCCTTCGGCAGAAGAACGTGAGCGGCCAACTGAGACCTGGACGGGTGCACGAGGTCATTCTTGGGGATGTCGCTGAGTGCTCATGTAACAAACCGAAGCTACTGCACAAACCCTGCTCTCATGTCCTTGCTTCATGTGCAGCGCTCGGTGTGAGCCCTGCGCCTTACCTTTCGGAGTACTTCAGCCTTGACAACCTTTCAAACACGTGGAGTGGCGTGTGGAGAGTTTTTATGACGCTCGGTGACTACAGAGTTATCCCTGCTGGCGAGACTACCTGGATCCCAGATGTAAATCTAAAGCGAACGGGTCCAGGGTGACGGAAGACACGCCGAATACACAATGACATGGATGAGTCACAGGGGGGTAGCTCACGAGCTAGGAAATGCTCGATCTGTAGGCAGCCCGGACATAGCAGGAAAGATTGTTTGAATGCATCCGGACCATCGACATAGCCTTGTAATAAACTTTGTAATAAACTTTGTAATACGCTTATCATTTGCATTGGATTGTTGTAATCTGTTTGAAACCTTGTAATATGATTCATGTTATGTTACTTTCATGTCGTGTGCTATCCATGGGTATGATACTTTCAATAACGGTTCCCGATGTATGTTATGTTACTTTCAATAATGGTTCATGTTTTATGTTCTGACAGGCATGGCTGGCGGGGATAGAGATCTTCCAGAGCTACTGAGCAGTACATGTGATCGTGGCCATCGCGGCCGCATCTTGTCCGAGGGTGGGGACTTGGAGCCGCTGGTAGTCCGTGCTCCCTTGGAGTACTGGCCTCTGCATGAGGGCTATATCCCCATCCTGCGGGCTGCAGGTTTATTGCCGTTCGCCCGTATGCTGCAGATAGGTCAGCATCTCACACTGGACAGGTCGTTGATCACCGCATTGGTAGATCGATGGCGTCCGGAGACCCACACTTTCCACTTCCGCTGGGGGGAGATGACAGTCACGCTGGAGGATGTGAGCATGCTGCTTGGTTTACCTGCCAGTGGACATCCCATCGTCCCCCGGCCAGCACTCCTGGATTGGCGCGCACAGATGCACCTCCGATTCAACATCGCTAACCACGCCGACGAGATCCCGGCATCCAGGCGTGGTGTCCCCCACCGATTTCTAGCGCGCTACCGTGAGTGCCCTGATGATGCCCCCGCCGATGTAGTTCGCCAGCATCTCTTTGCGTACTTTCTGGTGACGCTGCAGTATATTTTGTTCCCTTCCACGCACGGTGACACTGTGTACACGTGGTTCATTCCTCTGGTCGAGAGTATCGTCGATGCCGACGCAGGGGCCATGCCGCGTTACAACTGGGCGATGGCAGTGTTGTGCGCGACGTACAGGGGCCTTTGCGAGGCATGCTGCAGGACCGCAGCTGGATCGTTGCTTTCCGCATGCCCTGTACTGCTGCAACTGTGGTCATGGGAGCACTTCCCCGTTGGTCGGCCGCGTTTACAGCGGCCCATCCATCCGTACGTTGCGCCAGCCGACTATGATGATTGGGTGGACCGGCCGACCATGGGAGCCCGTTGGCTGGGAGGTCGGCTGAGGTGGTCATCATCACAGATTCACCGCTGTTACTTGGCGTACCTGGGAGAGTTTGATCTCCTATCGGACGCGCGCGTCATATGGCGGCCATGGACACCGGAGCACATTTCGCAGGTTGCACCACATGGCATTTCCTCGCATTGCACCGCGGGCCAGGACTGCTGGCTTACACGCCGGCACATGGTGTTCTCACATGTGGTGGAGCCGTATTTTCCGGAGAGGGTGATGCGCCAATTCGGCCTACATCAGCAGATACCGCCCCCGGAAAGAAATCGACAACGCCATCTCCTGCGGCAGATTCACGTGTATGCGTCGAACATTTTCTATATCTCATGTACACACTCATATTTGTTTATTTCTTTGCTTTATGTGCATCGCGTCACCTTTTGCAGACAAACACGTAGAGGAAAGCACTCTGACAACTGGCAGATCAAGAATTCCAAATGGGTCGACGAGTGGGAGGACCACGCGGCGACGGATGTTGTTGTGGAGGAGCGGCCGTATGACCCTGGGACGTCCCAGGCCTATCTTCAGTGGTACGTGCCGCGCACCCGCACGCGACTCGCTCGTGCAGCCCCCCGATCGCCGACAGAACTATCACATCAAGACAGTCTTCGACTCGGCCTTGATGTTCATTTCCCAGGTCGGATACATCGCTCGGTACGTTCGTCTTCGCTGGATACTTATGTTGGTCTCTTATCTTATCTATTTTTTCATAGTTCCCATATGAGTTTCGCATGTGCAAGGTGACTTAGCGTTGGGCATCGACAGCCAAGCGGCAAACCTGTCGTCTCGCTTGGAAGGTCCTCCACGCTTCAAGGCGATGGCGCGTGCTGCCCTACATTCCATCCGTGTAGCAACACAACGAATCTTCTTCGACGCTACTTGTGGCCGAAAAACAGATGCATTGGTTCCGCACCGGAGAGGGGCCCGGCCGCCCAGCCCGATGTCAGCCCGACCTAGCCTGGGTGGTGCTCGACAGAGCACTTCGTCAGCACGGCGCAGTCATCGTGACACATCGCCGACCTGGGGAGGTGACATACCAGGGACGTCCGCCGGCCCGTCTCGGCTTCATCGTTCCTCGTCAATGCACAGTGCTCGACACAGAGATATGCATATTGGGGGCCCGTCGACACATCGCACTCCCGGTTCAGATGACTCTGATGATGACGACGGCATCCGTCGTCAACACGAGGACGACATTCGTCGTCAAGACAGGGACGATGCGAGTAGGGCGTTGGCAGAGCGGTTTGCGGCTGACGAAGATTGGGGCCAGGCTCATATTGAGCAGGCTCTCCAGGGACAGAGATACTCAGTCCCTGGGGGGTCTACTTGGGAGAGTTGGGGGGATCCCGCCCACGACCACATGCATGTGGATGACGATCGTGAGTACTACGCTCCGCAGGGGGCCAACCCCAGTGGGGTGGCACCACAGCAGGACAACCAGGAGTGGATCTCGCGCATGTTCGGGTTGCACGACCCTCATGCACATCAGTACTACCAACCGGATCAGTTGACGCCTAGCGAACTCGAAGATCACGCTCCACCGACACAGCCATCTCAGGGTCATGCAGGTACTGAGCGGCATGGTCCTTCTGCCGCGGCTGTACAGCGATCACATGTGCCACCTGATCCGTACTCACCATCGCCTTTTCAGAGAGATAGACATGGGCATGGGCATAAGAGGGGTCATCCGAACCCATAGCGAACATGTACTAACACTTTTATTTTCCAGTGTGTTACATTCAAAATGAATCATACAGTTCACTAGATTTCTTATATATTTTTATTATATGATACATACTTACGTATATTTCTATAGATATATATATATATATATACATATACATATATATATGTGCATGTGTATATATATATATATCTATACAGTATGTATGTATTTATGTATGTACAGTATGATGGGAAAAACTCCTAACCCAGCTGGTGGGAACTCTCTTCTACCTCGTTGTCCACCTGGGTTCGAATCCCCACTGATCTTGATTTGGGTTCACAGAATAGATTTTGATATTTTAGGGTTTGAGATAGATTAGGGTTGAACTGATCTTGTTACTGCCAAACATAAAAGTCTTTAGAAGCCAGATTCAATTCCATCTCTAAATCTCAGATCTATCAATCCTATTCTGTTTTCGAAAACATGATTCTAATTACCCTAAATACTTAGAACTCAGATTTAGCTAAATCTTGCCCTAATCCAGATCAGATTATTCTTGGATTATGATCATGGGTATGTCAATACCTTAATCCAGAAAGTTGGCAGCCAAATCGTATCATCTAAGCCGTTTTCACATATCAGTCCAAATTATATCGTAATTTAGTCCTTTATTTGATATCTAGAAACCCAAAAAGGCTAAAATCTTCAGATTAATTCCAAATTCAAAATTTCTTCAGCAAATCTTTTTCAAATGCTATTTGATACAATTTTCTCTTCTGTGCAGATTACAAAATCACATTTTAAAGATCATAATTCAAAATCGACAAAACTCAGATCTTGTTTTACCCTAAAGTACCCTATTTTCAGTTTATATCGAAAATCATCAAATCAACTCATATTTTATCAAATCTCTTGTTAGATGAGTATAATGTATAAGTTTAAACTTATTTGTGAAATCAGATTACAAATCAATCCGCAATCCGCAATTTAATCATTAATGCTGATTGTGCAGAGTACAAATCAATTCTCTTGTCGAATTGTGCAGATGCGACAAATGCTGGAGAGCTTGTCGTGGTCCAGGGACACGACAAGGACTTGTCGTGGTCGTGGAGCACGACAAGCCCCTAGTCGTGTTCCTGGAACACGACAAGGGGTTGCCCGTGCGACTAGCAGCTTGTCGAGCTCCTGACGTGGCAGGCCATTTCTGCAAATTGTTACAACTGTGGGTTAGTTCTGTAATTATTTTTTAAACGCGGGTTAACAGTAAAAAAAACTCCAGATAATTAGACCTTGAACAAAGTTTTTGCCACTATGCATGCCCAAGTAGTGGTAATACTCATTTTTATAGGTTACAATATGCAAAACGATATTCCATTACACAAATTTTGATGTAAACATGTGAGAACAGTTAACTGTCTATCCCAATAATTTCTGTGCTATATGTAATTGTAGCACTTAAATCACTTCAGATATAGATTATAGAACAATATGGGCTGCGAATCCTCGAATGGAAAATTCGATCGAACCAACCAAGTGTGAACAAAAGCAATCAACATTTAATTGTGTTGTATTGCAAACTATACTAACACGTAGAACTTTTGTGTTGCAGACAATCCATAGCATCCTGTATGTTAGTAGGCGTCCAAACACACTACAACTCTTCAAATAGGAACAGTTCAAACAACACAAAGTGCATGTGAAGATAACTAAACCATGTGCTGATATGTGGAGACGGATAAAACTGAAAAATTTGGCATTACCTGCCATGTGATTTGATGCTAAGTTCAATCAGATCTACACACATAATTCTGTTCTATGAAGAGAACTCCATCAAAGCACATTGGACATGCCAATTCTACGTGACACTGTCACTGAAATCATACCAGCCTGCGTGAATCATCCGGACATCCAAATAAGCATGTCTTGCACCTGTTGAGTCAGGCCGAACCCACCATACAGACATCCAAACACATAAAAAAATAAGAAGACAGTAGATTTGAAAAGGTGTAAAATCCATAATATGCATAGACCTAATAAATTTAACCAAAACACAAAGAGGGGAAAAACTGAAAAGTGGTACTGCGGGTGAACGACGGCAGTGATGGCGACGGCGACAGGAAGCCCATCGGCGGTAGGCCCATGTTATTAGGGGTGGTGTTTCGATTGAATAGCCCCTTAGGCGCAACTTGTTGCACCAAAAATTTGGTGATGTTAGCCAAATCTTGCAATTGATTTGTAACCGAAAGTTTGTCAGACAAAAGGAATTTGCCCACTCTTAATTCATTTTCTTGCTAATGTTTGGTTAAGGTCGAGACTAAGAATTTGATTATTTTGCAAGGTCGGGCAAAGTCGAGGTGCAATCCAAACATACGTTAAAAAACCACCAGATGTAACATATGAAATCTAAAAATATCAACCTGCTCTATGTTGCGGTGGTAAAGTTTTTCTTTTAGAAAAAATCGATTCTCTAACACTATATTTTGATGTTTAATATAATATTCCACTGGATTTTTAGACTCTTATATATTAAAAAAAATTATTATCTAATATTATATGTTATTTTTGACTTGTCGACTCAAAAGAATAACTAAAATATCTCTATCAGTTGAAACTTAATCATGATTTTATATAAATAAAAATACTAGAATGCAAGATTTATAATTTTTGAAAAATTTCAAATATTAAATTTTTTACTTTCTATTCTTTTTATTTATTCAAAATTATAATTAGGTCTCAACTAGTGGAATATTTTGGTCATTTTTTCCGAATTGACAGACAAAAAATGGCATATAATATTGTACAATAAAAATTCAATGAAATATGATAAAAAAACAATAACATATTATATTAGACGTTAAACCGCAATGTGATCATCAACTAATACTAATTTTTCTTTCATAGACCGTAAGATGCAAAACACTCTCAATAAGGAAGGAACACCCTGTAGAAATAGATCAAAATAGCCCACTGCTTTGATGCCACCGACCCAAATCTTCATATATTATTTTCTTTTCTTTTTTTTTTTTTCTTTTTTTGATGAAAACGGGCAGTTTTATTTAAGCAGAAGGTTGAATACAAAGGATGGGCCGGATCAGTTCCGGCACCTCATTTAAGCAAGCTGAACCAGCACAATGTTCAACCGATTTCGCTGGAATATGAGTTGCGCCGTTGCATGAACAAAAGAATAATGTCGTGAATAAGCACTCCAACGTGGGATCACTGGAAAGGCAGTCCGAAGCAACAGCAACCTACTGGAGGAAAACTCTCGAGCAAATAGTACTGCTTCTTTAATGGCTTTGCATTCCGGCAGCTCAGGATCAGAGACTCGTTCCAGATACCGGCAAGGACCGGCGATGAGATCACCTGCACTGTCTCTGATCACCACGCCGGCCCCCATGCGTACCGAGGAGCTGAACATGGCCGGCCGCATCAATATTGACTGAAAAAATATGAATGTGAATATTTAATACTGTGAATGAAAAAATATCATTTGATCAAATAATTAAAAATACATACAATATTCGTGCGGTAACCACACTACTTGAGTCTAGCAAGCAACCTCCTCGAAGCCGAGCAATGCACGGAAGGAAGCGGCAGCTTTTGGGGCGCACGCTGGATGGACAGGATGGAGTACCACCCTTATCCAATAGCCAGGAAGGGGCAAGCATGGACGTGCATGATCACTTCTAGACTGCATCCAACGGTCCACTATACTCTTATGACGTGGCCTCACCAGGAATCAAAATGAGATGTCAGAACGTAGGTTTAAAGATTTGGTAATAAGTTATTCAGTTAGTCAAAGTGGTTACATTAAGTAGTGTTTGGTCCAAAATTTTGCCCAATATTTTTGTTACACTGAAGTATATAACGTCTTTGTTACTTGATGTTTGATTGAATTATACATATTTTAAATATAGTCCAATAAAAACCATTCAAAATACATAAAAAAAATCATAAATACATCAAAATATATTTTTAATCTATTTTGCTTCTACTTCCATCTTTAATACATTCTAAAATCTATTATTATTATAATTATAGTTCTGAATCAAATTACTTATAATTCCTTTAGACGAGAACCATTCTCGAGAGGATAAATTGCTCTGCAGGCTCGATGAAATGCCAGGAAGACACAGTGTAGTGCACTAAATTTCTCATAGAATCTATAAAAAAACTAAATCACACGATCAGGCGTTCTTCATATCCGTACCTACCCCCTCATTTGCGGATCTGAATCCCTTGAATTAGTGCAGGAAATGCGTGTATGTTACTTCCTTTATAAGCCGTTGGATGAAAAATTAACGTTTCAAATCACGGCAAACAAGAAATTGTTATTTTGTCGTGATAAACTGAAACACCAATTCATCGTGAGCCCACCTCTGAAGGTCAAATTGGGAGTCCTGATGATTGCGCGGTTCCCAGGGAATAGAATGCACTTCATGTATTTTTCTATAATAATGTGTTGACTCTTCGCCCTTGATGTACACCGCCGTATCTCTGATACGCACCCTCTATTCAAATGTTATAAAAGAATTTTTTTTAAAAAGTTAGTACATGAATCATTGCCCACAAAAGTATGAGGGAAACTAATGACACATTCAGTGCCGGAACTAGAGGCGTTAATGGGAACCACAACCCCTCTATTATATAAATATCTTATCTTATCTTATATTTTGTATTTACAAATATTATTCTACATCCACTCCTAAAATAATTATTTTATATTCAGTCTAAGAACCGTCCGATCTAACTTACTAGACCAAATTACAACTGTTAAATAGAGACGGCGATTATCCTCTGTTTAAAGGAATTTAACCTCGTTTTAGTCCATAATGACAGTAAGTTTTTGAAATATTTTATTATTAGCTTGTTACTGATCAATATCCGCGCCAACCGTCCTTTCATCTTCTCCATTACGCACTGTGTTGTTGCCTTGTGCTCCCGCATCGCCGATCGCCGTCGATCCCGCGCGACTGCAACGCCGCATCTCGACCGTAGCTGATAGCTTCTTGTCCGTCGTCCAACGCGCCCGTGTTGCTGACCCACGCGCCTGCAACACCTCGTCTCGACTGCAATCGCTTGGACATATTCGCCGTGTTTGGTCGCGAGATTCGGATTGCTATTTTGAAATATGTAAGAATTAGATTTTTACATATTTGTTACACTCATTCCTCAATAAATTGTTGTCGTGGTATTACGGATACCCCGGCAGGTTCGGACGTGCGCAGCACGAGTACAGCGGCGCGAGCAGACCGAGTTACTGGTCTCCTCCCACCGGGCAACACAAAAAGTGACACGGAGGTTTATACATGTTCGGGTCCCAGTGGGGGCCCTAGTCCTGTTGGCTCTCTCCGGACGCGAGTCCGCTGGGGAGGTGAGCTCTCGGGGAGAGGTCTCCAAGAGAGCCGGGAATTGAGTTTATGTAAAATGAATTGGAATCCCTGAAAAAGGGTACAAGAGGGGTTTATATAGCCCCTAAGAAATACAAAAGACAAAAATGCCCTCGCTGCGGCCGTTGGATGGAAGGGCGAAGACGTCTTTTGGCTTGACGGACGGCCTGGATGCTTGACACGTGGCGCCAAGGGCCTCCTAGAGGCCCCACGGTCAACAACAGTTCTTCATGGGCCCGGGCTCCCCAGAACCCTCCGGGGCTCCGGGGACCTCCCGGATCTCACCGGGTGTCACCGGGTGCCACCGGGGTCCCGGGGACCCTCCGGGTGTCACCGGGCGTTGCCGAGGTCCCGGAGACCCTCCGGGAGTCACCGGGAGTCACCGGGGTCCCGGAGACCCTCCGGGTGTCACCGGGCGTCACCGGGGGCCGGGGACGCTCCGAGTCTCACCGGGTTACCGGGGTCCCGGAGACCCTCCGTTTGTAACCGGGGTCCCGGAGACCCTCCGGGTGTCACCGAGCGTTACCGGGGGCCGGGGACGCTCCGAGTCTCACCGGGTTACCGGGGTCCCGGAGACCCTCCGGATGTCACCGGGTGACCGGGGGCCCAGGGACCCTCCGGATGTCACCGGGAGTTACCGGGGTCCCGGAGACCCTCCGGGAGTCACCGGGAGACCGGGGTCCCGGAGACCCTCCGGGTGTCACCGGGTGTCACCGGGGGCCCGGAGACCCTCCGGGAGTCACCGGGTCACCGGGGTCCCGGAGACCCTCCGGGTGTCACCGGGGTCCCGGAGACCCTCCGGGTGTCACCGGGTGTTACCGGGGTCCGGGGACCCTCCGGGTTCCATTCGGGAGTTACCGGGGTCCTGGAGACCCTCCGGATGTCACCGGGTGTCACCGGGGGCCCGGGGACCCTCCGGGTGTCACCGGGTGTTACCGGGGTCCGGGGACCCTCCGGGTCTCACCGGGTTCCACCGTGGCCACCTTGGGACTACGCGGGACCGCTGGGGATTCCCCCAACAGCAGCCCCCCAGCCCCTCGGGGGCCCTTTGTGCCTTCGACGGGTATGTGAACCTCCAACGCTTCGTATCCCGCGGTCCCACGCGCCCCGCGGCGCTTCGGCTCCCGAACCGTTTCTCCGCGGGACGCGTCTATTCGTGGACCGACGCATCGCCCCGATGTGCCCGCGTTCGCGTCGCTTCGTTCCGCGTGCGACGGTTTGACTCCACGGCTCTGATGGCTTCGTGGACACGTGTCGGGCATCCGGGCCCCCTCGCTCACCTATAAATTGGTAAGGGGGCCCTCCACTTGAGCACGTTCACAAGCCCTCGAATTCCCACAAACCTCTTCCGGTGACTTCCAGTAGTTTCCGGTGACTTTGCCCGGTGGTTTCCGGTAGCTTCCGGTGACTTCCGGTAGTTTCCGGTAGCTTCCGGTGGTTTCCGGTAGCTTCCGGTGACTTCCGGTAGTTTCCGGTGACTTTGCCCGGTGGTTTCCGGTAGCTTCCGGTGACTTCCGGTAGTTTCCGGTGACTTTGCCCGGTGGTTTTCGGAGGCTTCGCCCGGCGACACCCGGTAGTTCCCGGTAGCCCCCGGTAATTCCCGGTGAGTTCCGGTGATTTCCGGTGACTTCCGGTAATCCGGCAGTTTTTGGCGATTTCTGCAATTTGCTCGTGATGGCGCCGAAGAGCCGCGCCAAGGTCTCCGAGTTGTCTGCGGAGGAGTTGACCTCCGATTTCCTTGGGGCCACCGAGTTCTCCTCGGGGGCCCTTGAGGCCTTCTTGGAGCGCGGCTACTTCCAGGCGGGGGACATCAGGATCCCCGGCCCGGCGGAGCAGGTGCCGAGCCCCTGGACGGGGAGGTGGTGGCCTTTGAGGCGTTCGTGGAGGTCGGCCTTCGGCTTCCCGTGCACCCGCTGCTCCGTGACTTCCTGCAGTTGTACGGACTCGCGCTCAACCACCTCACCCCGAACACCCTCGTCCGGATGGGGGTGTTCATATGGTTGTGCGAGACGACCGCAGTGACGCCCAACATGCGGCTCCTGCGGTACTTCTACGAGCCGGCGGCAAGGGGCCCGGTGGTGAGGAGGGGCGGCCCCAGATCGACCTTCGGCTCCATCATGATCCAGCTGACTCCGGGCCGCGCCGACGAGTACCTGGTGGCGGCCTCCCGGGACCATTGGGGAGACTGGCTCCGGCATTGGTTCTACCTCCGGGTAGGAGACCCGGGGGTGACCTATTCCCGGGAGCCGTCCACGTACTCGAGGTCTAGCGCTCCGGTGGCCCTCGAGTGGACCGAGGCGGAGATGAACCTCCTCACCGTGATGGCGGAGGTTCGATTCCGGCAGTCCATGCGGGACCTCGCGGAGGAGATGGCTCTTCTTCGGGTGGCGCCGTTCCAGACCCGCCGAGGGAGGGGGATGTCGCCGGCGCACAGACCACCCCGGATGGCGGTGGCGAACCGTAAGTATTCAGATTCCTTCTTACCGCTAAGGGGTTCTCCCTAACACTTGCTTCCTTTTTCTTGCTCTCTCAGTTAGGTCCTATGGTCGGGCCAAGGAGGTCGCGGCGAACCTCGTCGGCCGATACTACGAGGACGAGCACGAGAGGGTGCTGCGGGCTATCGGGGAGGGCCCTCCCCGAAACGTCGTCGCGGAGGTGTTCGGGCTGAGGCTCCCAACCCGGGCCCCTCTGCCTACCCCTGCTTCACGCAAGCGGGGGAAGGAGGCCGCCGGCGGGCCGTCGAAGCGGTCCCGTCCGTCTGGCAGCCCCGCGGGGTCCCGACCCCGGAGGAGCCCGGCGAGGCCCCGGTCTTCTCCATCGCCTTCTCCCGCGAAGGAGGCTGCGGCGGCAGTTGCCGGGCCATCTGCCGCCGCTCCTGACACCTCGGGCGGGCCGGATCCGATGGGCGGCGTCCCGGCCGGGGAGGGTCAGGGCTCGGACTCGGAGATGTACGCCCCGAGCCCTTCGCCGCCTCCGGCCCCCGCGGGGCCCCGGCCGCAGCCCTCGTCCAGCGAGGTCTCCGTCCGGTTCCGGATGCCGGGCGGCCTTCCGATGGCCTCGATTCTGGCCCCGGAGACGGGTTCATCGGCGGTTCGGCCCGCGACGGCGGCGTTCCCTGTACCCGGGCGACGTTCCGATGGCCTGTTCGTTCGCCCCGGGGTTCCGGCGCCGACGGATCAGGCCTCCGGCTCTTCCGACGACGGAACTTCGGGGGATGCCCTGCCCGGGGGGGAGGCCTCCCGAGGGAGCGACCCAGGGGGCGACGAGGGCGACGTCGACGCGGTCATCGCCTCCGGGCTTCGGGTAAGTTACTTGAGCCCTATGCTTTTTTGTTGATTGCATCCTGATAACGGTTTCTCTGCAGACGGTCACCTTAGCCCGGGGCTTTAGGGCCCGGCTCGCTACGCACCTCCGTGCTGCCGAGGACATAGCGGCCTTCGAGCGCGCAGGGAAGGAGAAGGCGCTCAGGGAGCTGGCCGCGGTGCAGGCTCGTCTCGCCGCCGCCGAGGACGCGGCTTCCCGGCTACGGGGGGAGTTGCAGGCGGAGCGAGAGGCCGCAGCCTCGGGCGTCCAGGCCGTGGTCGCGGGGGGCCGGGCGATCCGCACCACCCTCGAGGGGCTCGGGATCGAGCTTGGTCGGGGGGCCAGCCCTGACCCGGCTCCGACATCGGTCGGGGAGGCCGCGCACTTTCATGGTGCGCAGGTCGCCCTGATCCCAGTTGCTGCGGAGGCGCGGGCGCGCGGGCTCGCCGTCCCGGTGATTGCCTTGGCGGCGGCCCTCGTCGAGCACCGCGGGGAGGGCGCTCGAGTCATCGGGGATCTGGTCCCCCGGAGCTTCCCCGCCTTCTTCGACCCTCGGCGGCCTGGGCTAGAGCGGTCCGCCGAGGTTCTCTTCGACCGCATCACTGGCGCCATGGAGACGGGCGACCGGCGCCCGGGCCAGGGCGCATCGGCCAGCACTGACGTCCCCCCGGGGGGGAACAAGGACGGGCAAGTATGAGCTCCTCCCCCCCCCCCCCCCCCCCCCCCGGTTAGACTAGGCTTCTCTTTTTTAGGCTTTTTGCTCCGGACGGCTTCTTTAGAGAGAGCCCCGGGAACTTGTAAATACCTTTTGACTGAAATAAAGTAGTTCTTTCGTTAAATGTGTTCAATTTGTCAGCAGGTATCTTTGGACGTCGCTTTTCCAGGGCTTTCTTGCCCTGAAGACCATCTTTTGGAGAGTGCTCGAGGGTCGCCCGGGGGGTCTAGCCCAGGCGGCACCCGGGCGGCCTTGATCTTACTAAGTCTGGCAGCCGGGGGAGCATCCTCCGGGCTGGGCTCCGAGTTTGCACATGACGACTTTGCGAAGGAAAGTGCCTCCGGGGAGCCAGCCCTTCTGCGTTGGCTCCCGGAGTGGCACTTAGGAAACTTCGACGATTGTCGCGCCGAGTTGTTTCCTCCGAGGTCGGGGGCTTTGAAAATCTCCCCGCTCAGGATACTTCCCCCGGCCGGCTACGAATGTTGGCCAAAGGACCTCCTTCGGCGGGTTCTTCGGCGTATGAGGAGTTTGTACAAGGATCTCTCCCGGGAGATCTCAGAGGGTCTCCGGGATTATTAGTTGTAGTTGCTCGTTGGGAATCATTCCCATACTCGCGCGCTCGGGTTTTGCCCGGAGGGTGCTTTTGTCCTACTGGGGGGGGGTTGTTCCCTAGTGTGATGTGTCAATTGAGACCGTAGATTTGTTTGTTCGTCGTGCCTTTGCTTCAGGAACTTTGAAGCCTTTCGTGTAAATCCGTTGTTTTTCTGTTCAGGTCTAGGGTTTTCCTCCCCCCCCCCACAGCGGGGTGCAGCTCAGCTCCGCGCGCTGTGGGTAAGGAGTGAAGGGGCCTGGACTGCACGGGGTGCTTAGTTTGCGTAGTCCCTCGTCGGGTCCCGGGGGTTGGCGGGGGTGTCTAGCGGAAACCTTCGCGGTTCCCCGGCGGGAGCCCCGGGGATTTACGGATGGTGCGTGAGCGAGGAGGGGCTATGCTTTGAGAGCAAACTCCGACAGCCGAGTTCTCTGTGTGCCGCGGAAGGCAACGTATATTCCCCTAGGAGGGTTTCGTAACCCGGTAGCGGGTGTAGAGTGTTCGAGGGGGGACTAATCTCTCGAAGTAACTCGTTACCGCAGTTTGTTAAAACTGGGTTGCCGCTTACCCCCTCAGTCCACGAGGGGTTACCGTAAGCCGCCCAATGGGAGCTGTGCTCCCGTCGTAGGGACTTTAGGCTGCGGTAGCCCGCTTCCTCACGGAGAGGGCATCCTCACGGAGAGGAGATTTTTATAGAGGAGAAAAACTCCTGTAAAAGAATTCCAGCGGTGAAGTGGAAAAAAAGCCATTCAATTTAATGTAAAAATTCCGGAGTTGAGCACAAAATCCACTTGTATTAACATGCGATGAGATACAACGCCTCCCCCCGCGAAGGCGCGGCCGGGGAGGGAATTTACATAAGCCTCCCCCCACGGAAGCGCGGCGGAGGAGGTTGCGAGCCCGGAGGCTAAACATAGAACTTGCGGAGCAAGGTTATATTCCAGGTGTGCGTGAGCTCTTGATCTTCAAGCGTAGAGAGCTTGTAGGCTCCCGAGCCTAGGACTGCGGAGATCCTGTATGGGCCCTCCCACTTGGGGGATAGTTTGCCCTGGGCTTGAGGGTCTGTCACGCGCTTGAGGACCAGATCCCCAAGGCGGAAAGCCCTTTCGCGCACGCGCTGGTTGTACGCGCGTGCCATCTCGCGCTCGTAGATGGTGTGGTGGAGAAGCGCTCGGTCGCGTTCTTCTTCGACGAGGTCGACCTCCAACCGTTGATTATCCTCGTTGGTTTGATGCGCCGCGGTTGGAGCTCCGTCGAGGAGCTCGACCCGCAGCGATCGGAAACTAATCTCCGAGGGGAGAACTGCTTCGGCCCCATAGACGAGCGAGAAAGGCGTTCGCCCTGTCGCTCGGCTAGGGGTCGTGCGCATGGAGCAGAGGATGCTTGGAAGCTCTTCTGCCCACGCGCCTCGTCTGGAGGCGGTCTGTTCAAGTCGTCGGCGCAGGCCTTGCAGGATCATGCCGTTGACTCTTTCAACGGCCCCGTTGCTTTGGGGATGTGCCACGGAGGCAAAATGAAGGGTAGTGCCTAAGCCTTCGCAGAATTCCCGGAAATATGCCGAGTCGAACTGGGTGCCATTGTCGACGGTGATTTCTTGGGGGACCCCGAAGCGACATACGACATTTTTCCAGAAAAACCATTGCACCGCGCGGGAAGTGATGCTGGCCAAGGGCTCAGCTTCCACCCACTTGGAGAAGTAATCCACGGCGACCACCGCGTACTTGTAGCCCCCAGGTGCCGGGGGGAAGGGACCAAGGAGATCCATCCCCCAGCGCGCGAAGGGCCAAGTAACAGGGATAGTTTGCAATATCGCGGAGGGGAGCCTGGTGCCCTTTGCCATCTTTTGGCAGGCCTCGCACGCGGAGATTAGATCCCGCGCATCGCGAACCAACGTGGGCCAGTAAAATCCTTGGCGAAGGGCCTTCGCCGCGACCGCCCGCGGAGCCACGTGGGATCCGCAGCTCCCCGAGTGTATGTCCTCGAGGAGCTGGAGTCCGTCGGCCCGCGGGAGGCAGCGAAGAAGGGCGGAAGCCCCCTGCTTGTAAAGCTTCCCGTCCAGCAGGACGTACGCCCTGGCTTTAGCGCGGAGACGCTTCACCTCAATGTCACTGGAGGGTTCCCCCTCGTCCCTTATGCAGGAGACGAGGGGATCCATCCACGAGGCAGCCCGAGTGACCTCGGAAACTTCCGGGACGCGAACCTCAAGATTCGCGTCCGGGAGGGTTATCGAGGGTCTTGTGATGATTTCCAGAAAGGCGCCCTTGGGAAGAGGTTCCCGGGCGCTGGCCGCCCGGGCCAACGCGTCGGCCCGGTTGTTATCCCGTCGGGGGATGTACCGGGCCTCCAAGCCTTCGAAGTGTCTCTCCATCTTTTGCACTTCGCCCAAGTATAGACTCAGGTTCGTATCGTGGCACAAGTAGGACTTGTCCATTTGGTTGACCACCAGCTGGGAGTCTCCTTTCACTAGGAGGCGGCGGATTCCCAGGGAGCGCGCGAGGCGCAATCCCAGGAGGAGGGCCTCGTACTCGGCGACATTGTTTGTAGCCGGGAACTCGAGCCTGGCGGCGTATTCCAGCATCTCCCCCCCGGGACTCCGGAGAGCCACCCCCGCGCCGGCCCCGGCGAGGCACAAGGAGCCATCGAACATGAGCGTCCAATGGTCCTGGCACCGGGGAGGGGCGAGGGGAGTCTCTTCGTCCGCTTCGGCTGTCGGAGCCCATTCCGCCACGAAGTCAGCGAGGATTTGCGACTTGATGGCAGAGCGGCCCGTGAAGGTGAGGGAGAAAGGAGCGAGCTCGGCTCCCCACTTGCCAATCCGTCCGGTGGCCTCCTTGTTTCTCACTACTTCCCCCAGCGGGAGAGATGAAGGGACCGTGATTGGGTGCCCGAGGAAGTAGTGGCGGAGCTTCCGCGACGCCATGAGGAGGGCGTAGCACAGCTTCTCCACCTTAGTGTACCGCATCTTGGCCCCTTGAAGGGCCTCGCTGACGTAGTACACAGGACGTTGCTGCCCATCCTGTTCTTTCACGAGCACCGCGCTCACTGCGACAGGGGTCGCGGCAAGGTACAGTAGCAGGGGTTCCCCCGGGGACGGGCTCACGAGCATCGGAGGGCTCGCGAGGTACTTTTTTAGCGCGTCGAACGCCGTCTGGGCCTTGGGAGTCCACCTGAATCCCTCGAGATCCCGAAGGATTTTGAAGAACTGGAGCCCGCGTTCTCCTGACCGCGAGACGAAACGACCCAACGTGGCCAGGCGGCCTGCCAGCCTCTGCACGTCTTTGACGGAACGCGGGGGAGGCATGTCCAGCAGGGCCCGAATTTTTTCGGGATTCGCCTCAATGCCCCGCTGGGACACCAAGAAGCCAAGCAGCTTCCCGCCGCGTACGCCGAAAGCACATTTTTCCGGGTTGAGCTTCAACCCGTACTTGTGGAGGCTGCAAAAGGTCTCCGCCAAGTCGTCGATGTGTGCGGCCGTGCGGAGGCTTTTGACGACCGCATCGTCAACGTAGACCGCGACGTTGCGGCCGATTTGATCCTTCAGGACCAGCGTCATGAGACGCTGGAAGGTTGCCCCGGCGTTTTTCAACCCGAAGGGCATGTGGAGATAGCAGAAGGTGCCGAGGGGAGTTATAAAACTCGTCTTTTCCTCGTCCTCTGCAGCCATCCGAACCTGATGGTATCCCGAATACGCATCGAGGAAGCT
Organism: Pharus latifolius; assembly: GCA_019359835.1. Taxonomy (NCBI): domain Eukaryota; kingdom Viridiplantae; phylum Streptophyta; class Magnoliopsida; order Poales; family Poaceae; genus Pharus; species Pharus latifolius. Next base: position 24,436,007 of record CM033322.1, read on the forward strand.
CATCAGTTCGCACCCCGCGGTCGAATCGACCAGTTGGTCTATTCGCGGGAGTGGATAGTTATCTTTTGGGCAAGCGCGGTTGAGATCAGTGAAGTCCACGCACATCCTCCACTTGCCACTTGATTTCTTCACGAGGACGGGGTTTGCCAACCATTCGGGGTGGACTTCCCGCACGAACCCCGCCTCTAGAAGCTTGGAGACCTCTACCTTGATGGCGTCTTGGCGCTCGAGAGATAACTTCCTCAACTTCTGCTTGACCGGGGAGCGGCCGGGGATCACAGCGAGCTTATGCTCAATGATGTCCCGGGAAACGCCTTGCATGTCCGAGGGTTCCCATGCGAAAACGTCTGAGTTTTCGCGAAGGAAAACCGCGAGCTGCTCGGCGTGCTCCTCGGTGAGGTCTGCTCCGATCCTGACGGTTCTCTCTTCACCTCCCGCGGACAGCCGGACTTTCCGAAGGTCTCCCTCGGGGCGTGGCCTCGGAAATGGCCTCCCGAGGGGAACGGCCGGGGCTGCATGAAATTCAGGGGGGGGCGCCCCCCCCGGGGTCTTGATCACGTTGACGTTCCCGACGGCGGCGGTGGCGCGCTCGTAAAGAGCGCGGGCCACGTTCTGATCGCCTCGAACTGCGATTGCGCCGTGAGGCCCAGGAATTTTCACGCAGAGATAGTTCTGGTGAATCGCCGCCCCCAGGTGGTTGATCGTAGTCCTCCCCATAATAGCGTTGTATGAAGAGGGGAGGTCCACCACATCGAATCGGACCATCTCCGTTCGGTAGTTCTCCGGGGTGCCAAAAGTCATTGGTAGATCGACCTTTCCCACCGGGTGGACGGTCTTCCCGGGAACGAAGCCTTGTAACGGCCCGAGTGCGGGCTGCAGTAGCTTCTCATCGACTTGCATTTCCCTGAACGCCCTCAGGTATAATACGTCGGCGGAGCTCCCACCGTCGACGAGGATACGTGCCAGTTGGCAGTTGTAGACTGTAGCTGAGACGATGAGCGCGTCGTCGTGCGGGAAGCGAACCCCGCGCGCATCTTCCGCCGTAAAGGTGAGGGGGACGTCCGACCACTTTGGTGGCGGAGACGCGTGCAGCGCCCCCACTACCTTCACCTCTCGCGCGTACTCCTTGCGCTGGCGCTTAGAGTCCCGCCTCGCGGCAGATCCCCCCGTTATGACGTTTATGCGTCTTTGGGAGGTTTGGAAGGGGAGCTCCTGAGCTGGGCTCCCTTCTTGCGTTTGTCTTTGCTGCTCACCCGCAGGGGCGGGGAGCGCGGGCAAAGCTGTCGGGGGAGGCAAGGAGGCAGGGCCCCCTCCCCCCTGGCTGCGCTGGTCGAGGAAGGCCGCGAATTGTTGTAGAAGCTGATGGCATTCTCGAGTAGCGTGGGTACTCGACTTGTGGAAGGTGCACCACACGTTGGCTGTGCCCTCCTTGCTCTCCTTGGCGCGTTTTTCGCGCCCGCGGGAGGATTGTCCTCCGGCGTAACCCTTTGACTTAGGAGGGGCGCGACTGCCTTTGGCGCTGTCGCGCGAGCCGCCTCCGCCCTCGAGGACGAAAGCGTCCCGAGGCCGTGGCTCGCGACGATCACTTCTTCGGGGACGCTTGCTGGAGGGACCCCTTGGCTCCCGGTCGGCGGGGGCAGGAGCCCCCTGGTTTTTTTTTCCAAAGATCGTCCTCCTCCGCGCGGGTGTACTTCTCAAGTACGGTGAAGAGTTCGTCGGCGGAGGTGGGGCAGCTCCGAGAGAGCCTCCGGTGGAGCTCCCCGGGGAGTATCCCGCTCTTGCACGCTTCGATGACCGTGGAGTCAGGGACATGCGCCACTTTGCTTTTCACCTGAGCGAAGCGCTTAAAGAAGCTGCGGATAGTCTCCCCCGTCCTCTGCCGGACGGTGTAGAGCTGGGACGAGTCCAAGGGCCGCACATAGTTGCCTTGGAAGTTCGCACAAAATTCGCACTTCAGCTGCACGAAGGACTTGATGGATCCAGCCTTCAGGTTGTAGAACCATGAGCGTGCGATGCCCGTGAGGTAGAGGGGAAAGACATTGCATTGCACTGTCTCGTCCCCCCCGGCCGCCGAGATGGCCGTCGAGTACACCTGCACAAACTCGTAAGGATCGGCCTCACCATTGTAATGCTCGATGTGCGGCGGGCGGTAAGGCCGCGGCCAGCGTATGCAGCGGAGACGGCTGCACAACGGTTGGTTGGTCCCTTCAACTTCCTTGGGGGATCCATGGTCGCCGTCATCGCTTGCCGGGGACGCGTGCTCATTGTCGGAGTCTGGAAGGGGTGGTAGCGGTCCGCCGGTTTGGCGGTGTCGTCTCTTTTCTTCCGGGTTGGTTGAGCTGACCTCTTGGGCGTCAAGGTATCCCTCAGGAGTGGTGGCAGCCTCTTTGAACGGTCTTTTCCCCCGGACGATTTGGGAGCGCGTCTCCGCGCGCCCGTGGGTTCGGGGGAGTCCTGACCGATGACGGGTGGTTTCTCCGGACCTGGCGGTACGCATTCGCTCGACCTCCTCCCTTGTGAAGCGGGTCTGATCCGCTGGGGGCGCCCGCGGGGGCGGCCCCGGAGGGGGAGGGAGCTGATGCGCGTTTGCCACAGTCCCAGTGGACGCTGCCGGCGCGCGGACCGGGCCATGCGCCGGGTCCGCGCTCGGTTCGGCGGCGGGAGTGGTCCCAGTTCGAGTCCCCGGGGCGTCCGCGGGAGTGGGTGGTGCACCGATCACGGGCGTTGGCCCACGGAGGCTGCCGGGCTCAGGCGCTGGGGTTGTGCCCGGCGCGGCGGTGGCCGCTCGCGGGGGTTCTGGACCCGGGGCCGGGCGACTCCCAGAGGCAGGGAGGGCTCGGAGATGAGTTGACTCCCCGGCGCGGGAAGTGTCCCCGGGATCGGATATGGCCCGGGCGCACCCCCGGGAACGGGGAACATCCCCGGCCCGGGAAAGGCGGGGTTCCCCATGAAGAATTGGGGCGGGGCCCCCACGAACGGATACGGAGGCGGATAGACAGGAGCCGGGGGCCGCACCAGGACGCGCAGCAGCTCTTCCAGGGTGTGCTGGGTACGAAGCTGGCCCTGGATCAAAGCCCCCAGCATGGAATCTCCGGAGACCGGAACGGAGAGTTGGGGCGCACTAGGCCCCGGAAGCTCGGTTGCGGCCGCTGGGTCTGAAACGAGGACCCTTTGGCCGGAGGCCGCGAGTAGAGGAAGCGAGTCCTCCGCCCGTGCACCCCCGGGCGGCAGGGCCGCAGAGGCCTCATCTCGCGGATGCGGAGCCGGGTTACTAGGACCAGCGCTCTCGGGAGATGAGAGGGCTTGAGCTCTGGTGGTTGCGGGAGCCATGGCGATTCGTCGCGAAGTCCCCACGGTCGGCGCCAACTGTCGTGGTATTACGGATACCCCGGCAGGTTCGGACGTGCGCAGCACGAGTACAGCGGCGCGAGCAGACCGAGTTACTGGTCTCCTCCCGCCGGGCAACACAAAAAGTGACACGGAGGTTTATACAGGTTCGGGTCCCAGTGGGGGCCCTAGTCCTGTTGGCTCTCTCCGGACGCGAGTCCGCTGGGGAGGTGAGCTATCGGGGAGAGGTCTCCAAGAGAGCCGGGAATTGAGTTTATGTAAAATGAATTGGAATCCCTGAAAAAGGGTACAAGAGGGGTTTATATAGCCCCTAAGAAATACAAAAGACAAAAATGCCCTCGCTGCGGCCGTTGGATGGAAGGGCGAAGACGTCTTTTGGCTTGACGGACGGCCTGGATGCTTGACACGTGGCGCCAAGGGCCTCCTAGAGGCCCCACGGTCAACAACAGTTCTTCATGGGCCCGGGCTCCCCAGAACCCTCCGGGGCTCCGGGGACCTCCCGGATCTCACCGGGTGTCACCGGGTGCCACCGGGGTCCCGGGGACCCTCCGGGTGTCACCGGGCGTTGCCGGGGTCCCGGAGACCCTCCGGGAGTCACCGGGAGTCACCGGGGTCCCGGAGACCCTCCGGGTGTCACCGGGCGTCACCGGGGGCCGGGGACGCTCCGAGTCTCACCGGGTTACCGGGGTCCCGGAGACCCTCCGTTTGTAACCGGGGTCCCGGAGACCCTCCGGGTGTCACCGAGCGTCACCGGGGGCCGGGGACGCTCCGAGTCTCACCGGGTTACCGGGGTCCCGGAGACCCTCCGGATGTCACCGGGTGACCGGGGGCCCGGGGACCCTCCGGATGTCACCGGGAGTTACCGGGGTCCCGGAGACCCTCCGGGAGTCACCGGGAGACCGGGGTCCCGGAGACCCTCCGGGTGTCACCGGGTGTCACCGGGGGCCCGGAGACCCTCCGGGAGTCACCGGGTCACCGGGGTCCCGGAGACCCTCCGGGTGTCACCGGGTGTTACCGGGGTCCGGGGACCCTCCGGGTTCCATTCGGGAGTTACCGGGGTCCTGGAGACCCTCCGGATGTCACCGGGTGTCACCGGGGGCCCGGGGACCCTCCGGGTGTCACCGGGTGTTACCGGGGTCCGGGGACCCTCCGGGTCTCACCGGGTTCCACCGTGGCCACCTTGGGACTACGCGGGACCGCTGGGGATTCCCCCAACAATTGTAGTTGGTCAGATAGTAAATTTTATCTACATTATCAGTAAATCGACAATAAAATGATGTTCTTCGGCTAACCATTCTAGTACAAGAAGAGATAATACATTTTAGTCAGTAAATTTGATGTATTAAATTTATTAACAAAAATCTATAGGATATATCTATAGTATACGACTAATAAATTTACTGATATAGTATACGACTAGTAAATTTATTGGTTGTATACTATAGATTTACTGGTCCGACCAGTAAATCTATAGTATACGGTCAATACATTTATATTATATGATCAGTAAATTTACTGATAAAAAACTATAATATACGACCGTAAATTGTAGTTGGTTGGACCAGTAAATCTATATAATATATGACTAGTAAATTTATCATTACAGCATGTAAACAAAAAGACATGGCATCTAATAAGACAGTAGAGTGAAACTAATATCAAGGTAAATGTATCATTATGACTAGAAAATCTACGTGACTGAAGATGTTTCGATTATATATCGACCAATATAGATCATGTGGACAGTAAAGTGATATGAATATGACCAGTAAATTTATAGGATACGACTAATAAATTTATCATTACGATATGTAAACAGAAAAACGTGGTATCTAATATGACTATAAATGTATATATACAATTAGTAAATCTATGCGACTGAAAATATTTTATTTATATATCGATCAGTGTAGATCGTGGACAATAAGTGACACTAATATGACAATAAACTAATATGATTTCGGTTCCTATTTTTAGGTGGTTCCTATTTTTTAGGATAGTGTGTAGTTGTAATAAATCGTGATAGTGGTTCCTATTTTTTAGGGATGATAAAGCAGTTAGTACTGTCAATAAAATTCTAATCTCGATGCACGATCCAACGATACATAAAATGAATATAAAATAACTATTACATGGGTGACTATATATATAGAGAGATAGACACTATTCTATATTCACCCCTATAATAGTTATATAATATAAGATTATTTTTATTTAATGTAACACCCCGATTTTTTCCAAATCCTGGCTTGCCTCGTCTCTCTCTATTTCAGAATGAGATCCCAGTTGTGTCAGTATCTTACCTCAAAAGGTTGGCAATCAAATTTTTTCGTTCAGACCTTTTTCACAAATCAGCCCAAAAGTATCACAAATCATCCCTTTTCAGATTTGTCAGAAGCCCAAAAAGACTAAAAGTCTCAGACCATCTCCAAACTTTGATCTGATTCAGTGAACATCTCCCATTCACCATTCTGAACTATTTTCCCTTCTGGAAGAATTTCCAAATCTTATCCTAAATCTGAGTTTCGGCCCTTGCCGCTTTGAAACCCTAAAATACCCTAATTTTACCCTAAGTCGTTTTTTGTCGAAACCCTTCAGATCTTGCCCGATCTTGTCAAACTTTAGCTAGATGAGTTCCATTAATTTTATGTAACTCATTCCTGAAATCAGATTTCAGATCAGACCCTTAGATCTCCAGATTTGCAATCAGACCCATTTCCTATTCGAACTTTTCCTCGCAGATAAGCCCCTGGAGCAAGTTTCAAAATTGCAAATCGGCCCAGGTATTCTTTTTCAGCCCCCGTTTGACCAGAGCTCCTGTGCCGTTCGACCAGTGCCCCGTTCATCTTTGCCTCGTCGCAGAACTCGCCGCCGGCCATCTTCTCCGGTCACCTGTGCTTGTGATCGGTTGAGCCACCCTGCGCGCACGTGCCAGCAACCAAAAAGCCTCGCTAAGTCCAGCGGTTAAACCCCCGCGCTCCAGCAGCGTTTTCGCGCGCGCACACCCGTGGCCATGGCACTTGCATGCGTGTACGTGTCATCACCAGAGCTGCGTTGCTGCCTCCGTGTCCGCGCCGTTTCAAACCTAGTTCCAATGCGCTCCCGACAACGCTGGCAAAGTTACTGCACAGCTCGTGCATATCACATCATCGTCGCCGTTGTCGCGCCTGCGCCCGGCCATCCTTGTCCCCGCTCGATTTTCCCCGCTGTTTTCCCTCGCGAGCTCCGCCCCAGGACCTATTTAAACCCCCCGTGCTGTGTTCACTCCTCATCTTAGGACTTAACCATTTTTCCAGCAACCTCGCCACTCTCACCTTCTTCTCCGGCGAGCCAGTGAGAGAGCTCACGGTGCTAGCCCATTCCACAGCCCCTCTCTTCAATCCAAAGCCACCGGTGAGTTCCCTTCTTCTCCTTCTCTGTGTCATAGCAACCAATTGCATCCCGGCGATCCCTAACGCCGGCGATCACCGGAAAAGCCCATTTGCTTTGTTTCCCCAATGCTGCTCGATTCAGTCGAAATCAGCTCTCGTTCCAGTAGCAGAAATTAATCCTTAGCCATTCCTTAGCAAGCCTGTGAGATCAAAGCCTTCAATTCTGCCCAAATCGAAGAAATCCCAATCTGGAAGTTCATCTGTTCGCTGGACCTCGTTGCCGAGCTTCTCCGGCGATCCTCCAGTAAAATCAACCCTTCCAGTAGCCTTGTTGTGCCCCAGAGATCGTTGTCAAGCTTAGAATTGAGCTCATTCGCCTTGAATCAAAAATCCCCAATTCGGTGTCTTCTTCTCCGACACAGTTCACCGGAGTTTGCTTCCCGGCCGATTCAGCCGACACCACTTTGTCTCTTAGCTTTGCCTCAGCTCCCTGAGAATTTCCTTCCACTAGCTCGACATCTGAATCTTCCCAGATTAGAAGATATGGCCTTGCCAAATTTCTGTCCAGAACTATGTCTGTGCCTTGTCGCCACCGCAGTTCATCACCGGATTTGGCCGCCGTCCGGCCACTTTCAGCCCTTGATCCTGTTAAGTATTTTGTTCCTATTATCAAGGCCTAACTCCCAGACAAAGTTGTGCATCAATTGAAGCCCTGGATCAAAAGTTGTGTCAAGCCCTAGTTTTTGGCAATGTCTGCACTATGTCAGTGCATGTCAGCCACTAGCATTAGCCTTGTTTGACCCCTTCTGGTTGAGCAATGGAAATGTCACTTTGTCCCCTAGATTTCTGGAGTTGTGTTCTACATCTTTCTCTTCTGCCACTTCTCCAGAAAACCTACCTAAGACCAACTTATGGCTATGTCTAGCCGTGGACTGAATGTCGGCCTTTGACATTCAACTCCTTTTGAGTCCATCTCTTTGACCAGCACCCAAGTGACTTTGTCCAAATCTTTCCCCTTGCATACATGATATATTTACTTATTATTTTCTATTGCAACTATTTTAAGTATGCTTATGTAGCGTATGTGTTGTATTGCTTGTGTCCGCCGCAAAGCTCGAAGCTGAAGGAGCGGAAGAAGTCTTCGAAGATTCGTCCGAATAACTAGACCCAGTAGTGCAAGGCAAGTCTCAACCCCTTGATCATGTCTCACCTAGTATTTTGATGTAAAGTAGATTAACTGTTTTAAAGATATATGCATGCTGAGTATTTGATAAAAACTATGTTTAGAAACATGTGAGTAGATATGACCCAAGTTTTATGTGGAAACCCCTTTTGAAATTGAATCATCATGCAACCTTGTCACCCTAGGATGCTATGCTTAAACTCTAATCTTATTTAAATGTACATGTTGAGTGTGAAATGGCTAATATGTGAGAAATGAATTTGAAACCCCTTTTATGAAAGAAAATGTGAAATAAGTATTGATAGTGAGGATTGGTTTGTATGGAGAGGGTGCGGTGCGCACAAGGGAATGTGGATGGCTCCTCACTGTTAATTCATAAGGACAAGAACCTTGTGTTGTGCCTCTATGCGGCATGAAAAATGTACCAACCACTTGCCTGGTATGGGACAGGCACGACTTAGTAGCTTTTTGGTATTAGCAGTTCCCTGCATGGTTTGTCGGTTTGGTTTCTCGCGTGAAAACTGGTTGGGCGCAGTTCGTCCGTGAGTGATGTGAGTTCAAAAAAAGTATGAGAGGAAAAGGTGGAAAGAAGGAAGACGTCATATGCCTAAGATTAAGCCGTGCGTGGTTGTAATAAAGAAAGGTCAGATGTCTCGCGTGGACAGACCAAGGCTATGTGTCCTGCGGGAGCATAAGCCAAGGCTAGGAAGTAAGGCAGTGGAGAGGACCCACAACGGTACTTGAGACTTAATTGTCTATTTACCGGGCAGGGATACTGTTAATACTAGACTGCGAAAGCGTTGTGTGATCTCGGCCTTGTCACATGCGTATAAGTCGCATGGAGCTGATCCGACTTGAAAGCCGAGTGAAGAAGTGGATTTAAAAAGAGGTACACCTTTGCAAAGTGTAAGAAAAGTATCAGATACTCTGTACTCCCAGGTCATGGAGTATGTTCGCAGTGGATTTATCCATGTGGTTTAACACAAGTAATTACTTGGAATGTTTTCATAATATGTGTTGTTAAAAATGATGACTCATGGGAGACCATCACATAACAATTTCTTAAAGTCTATTATAAAATTTCCAAAACCCCGCTGTTGAAAATAAAACCCTTATTTAAGAAATCAAAGAATTGAAATCTACACTATTTATTATTATAAGACTTAAACCCTTTTCTTGATCACTCCTCATCTATATACCTGCATTCTTGTAACGAGACTTGCTGAGCATAGTGTAAAAACATGCTCACCCTTGCCTTTACAAACAAATTCAGAAGAAAAGATTCGAGGATCCTGATCCCTTTGACTGGGAGCACCAAGAAGAGGAAAGAACCCTTCCAGACGATTTGAGCTTCTAGGAGGGTTATGACCCAAATTGAGTCCGATGTGAAAGAAGCCCTTCCAGAGCCGCTGCAGAAGGAAGTGAAGACTTTTGTGGTTGCTTTTTGTGTTGTTTTTCTGTGTTCGGTACTTCAATACCGATTCTTAATTTTAAAAAACTCTCTACTTTTGTATCAACTTTAATTAGTGCCACCCTTGGTATTATGATATTGTAATAGTGGTCCTTGTGACCTTGTACTTGTTTTATTTAGCAGCTTTATTGTTTAAAGTGAATCATGTTGTTGTGAGCTTGTGATGTACCTTTCTGTGCGCAATCCAGCTGAGCGGTTGCCACGAGATTCCTCAGAGGAGAGTCCCACATTTAATCTTTTCCATATCTATATACTACAACATGATTTTTTTTCTTTCTCAAATGTGAGAATAGAACACTTCCAAGTTTCTGGACGGGCAATAATCCTTTTTGAAGGCATGCCTTTTCGGGCTCTTTTAAGTAATTGCCTCTTGAAGTTGACAAAGGTCACTAGGGCTAAAACATGGACAAAGATGTAATTTGGCTTTCCAAAAAATAATCGATGGACTCCATTCCAGCTGCTATAACAAAAGTAGACCTGAACACAAATAGCATGGCTCGACTTGACCTGGTTGACCAAATTTAACTCGATGTTTATGGGCAAGCCGGGCTCAGCACCGAAAATAAAAGATTGTACCTATACGTATGAATTCATTCATATACAGTTTGTAATGCTCAACTCAAGCAGGGCTAGGCAATGCTACAGGGGGATTCATCATTAATGGGTAATTAATAAGGGGTTTATGATCATAATCTAGTTTCTCTATTCAGGTTTCTAGACCGTCAAACATTCATATCTATGTTTAGACTCTATTAGAATATAGAAATTCTATAAAAATTTTAGAGATAAATATATTCAATCTCGTTAAATGTGGATTTCTTTCAAAATACCTGTAGCATCTTGCATGCCAAACATGCCCTTAGGCTTCTTGGAGAGCCCAAGAAAAGTATTGAAGCACTCCTACACAACTCAGGAATTGTGTAGAAGAATTAAGAACTAAGGACTAGAAACCTGAATACGCTTGATGCTTCCCCATTGCTAAGAACTAAGGAATTGCAGTTAATAGAATTCACGTCTACACAACTCAGAACTGTGAGAATTTATAAGTTTCAAATGCCAGAGGTCACCAATAAAGAGAAGCAATCACTTCCCATTGAAGCACTCACTTCCAGCTGACATTCCAAACCAAACTGGGCAAAAATATTCAGTTGACAAACATCAAATACTAACCAAAAAATTTGCTTCACAGTGATGCTTCTGTTCAAAAACACTTGAGTTCAGTGTTTTGCACACTGAACCACATGAAGTTGCAGTCATCCAACATTTAGTATGAAACTTCAATCTAAATCACACTTAGCTTTCAGAACATGAAGCTCCAATGGTGAAGCAACATATTCAGTTCAGTCTTGAGCAAATTGAAAATTTAAAGTATTAAACAGAAAAATTTAGTTTCAACAGTGAAGAACTTAGTGTTACCTAGTCAAAGAATCTCATTCAAATTTATTAGAAATCCCACTTGATTTCTAGTTAAGAACAATTTTGAAATAGCACTGTGAAGTTGACCAATTTTAGATAGAATAATGATATTGCTGGTCAAATTGATTTGTAGGATGAGTAGTAATTAAAAGCATAATGACTTATATGATTTCAGGTCCAATTGAGAGTGCAAAAAAGAAAATCAGTTTAGAATCCGAGACCAAACGAAGCAAAACAATCAAGAAACTAGTAGTTGGTAACTTGATCCTTGCTGTAACATGTAAGACTTAATTAGTTGCTCTCTCTTGTTGTTATGGTTCTTACATAAGTGTATGGTGTGACTGTTGGATCTGTGGTGGTTTATGAGGATTTTTTATTACCCACATCCATATTGTGTAGCTGGATGGTATACATAAGACTTTACAATATGTGAAAGAAATGTTATTCATGGATAATTTTAGCAGCAGTTTTTTATTTTCATATAACAGACAAAATACTATAATGTTTTGCTGATCAGGCAATGTTTGATTTTGACAGGTACTTATTAGCTATAAGCTCCGCGGCAGAGCGCAAGCAGAGGGCCGAGAGGCCAAGGCTTTTTGTTTGAATCAAAAAATTGACTGGTCAGTCACCCTGTTGTACTCTAATTGTACCATGTATTCTCCTTGGAATGAACATATTTAAGAACATATCTTTCAGTATTCCATTTAGAATGTATCAAATATTTTCGCAATATATGATTGTAGTAGTAATATTATTAATTTTGATCTACATATTGCTATTTAAGTGTATGATTGAGTTTTTGGTGTACACTACTGTATAGACTTCATCAGTGAGATACTACCTTCAATGTTTTTTCTATATCTTAACCTTGTTTGTTATTTATTTCTCATTTTTATATGTTGATATATGGATTACATGTATTGATTTCTGTAAATTTATTTTTATCGTGAATGTCATATATATATTGAGTTCACTCATCTCATATTAATCATGTCCCACGTGTCCTAACTTGTCTAAAATCTTGTGTCCACCATTGAGAGCATCTATTTGGTGGCTTAAGTGACTCCAGAAGCCAAAAGAGATACAATTACTGGTAGAACCATAACAAATTATATTGTGTGTTAATTCAGTATAACAATCAACATAATATTTTATTGTAGGGTTGAAGATGTTAATTATGATCTTAAAATTGGATCACTCACATATATATCAAAAGAACTAGAGCATGCGTAATATCTATATTCGGGAAAGGGATTGGGGTGTGTCTTCATCAAAGAAGATATTATCGTCTAAAAAAGATTCTCATAAGAAGAAATTTTTAGAGTGAAATAGTTAGAACTAAAAATCAAACATCATGTTAGGTCCAATTTCTGAGCTCCAAAAAGTTAAAGCTCTACAAGTTTAATTTCTATGCCATAGAAATCGAAGCCGGCGAGCCAAACGAGAAAGCTTGAACTGTGACCTCTTTGAAGCCATTTTGGGAAATTTTCGTACTGAAAACACATATTAAAATAATAAATTCAAAAAAATACAGAAAAAAATTGCATTTCTAACTAAAGTCACCAACTCAAGTGACGACTGTTTGTGTTCGCCATAAGTCGTCAATCCGGATGGCGACTTACAGGCTTACAGTCACGTCATCAGTCGCCACTCTAAGTCGCCATCCGGGTTGGTGACGTAAGGGCCAGCCCTTTTGTAGTTAATTTTATTTGTAAAATAATCTGTGTGGTTTTGTGTTATTTCTAAAATAACCGGTGTGGTTTTCATTGTTTCAAAAATAACCCATGTGGTTTTTGTTGTTTCTAAAACAGCCTACGAGTGTGTTTTTTTGTGTATGAATAACCCAAGAAAAAAGAATAATTGCAAGTAAAATCTAGAAAGGGATGTCGAATCACCCCAGCTCGCCTAGTCAGGGAGAAAAAGAGGTGTGATGGGTTGGGTTGATTGATTCGTATGTTTCATGATTGGTTTAATTTGTCGGGTTACCAAAAGTGAGAACTAATCGTAAAAAAAAGGCTAAAAAGTAGAAAGACTGAATCATAGAAAAATCATGTTTCATACATACATGCAAACAAAAATCATGTTTATATAGGGAGTAAGACATTTGAAAAAAAAAACTAATGTCGCCCCCTCTTCGGACGATGACGCCGGTCCCTCTAAAATGGTGATGGTGAGAAGGTGGTGCGTGTCCGCACCGTCTTCTGTGACGGTTGTCGATGGGGTGGTTGGGCGCTCGCCTGGTCGAGGACTGTATCAGGAGCACCTGTCTGTGGGACATGGTAGACAGGGTCCTACAATGGCGGAGGCGCATCACCAAGCTGTGTGGACGCCAACTGATGTTGGCTCTGGTGGGTGTCGTTTCCCCTCTGCAACATGTCAGCGTAGTCCGCGTACGCAGGGTCGAGGACCACCTCTAGGTCAGCATGGATCGACTGGACAGTGTGGACGGAGCAGGCGAGGACGTACCGACATGCTCGTGCACCATACGTTGCGACGTGGTGACGTACTCGTCGTCCAGGTCGAACGTGATGTCGAACCCTAGACTGGAATCGGAGGTCGAAGGGCACACAGGGGGACCCTCAGAGATCCGTACACCACCACGTGACGCCACGTCCACATGAGGTGGAACACCTGAACGGTAAGAGCGGGTCGGGGGCGCACCGAGATAAATCACGGCGTCGATGGCCGTACCTGAGGGCCCAACTACGTCGGGCGGATGAGCGGCCGGCTACGACGACGTCTGAATGGGCGGGGCCTTTGGCGGAGGAGGTGCAACAAATGTTGACGAAGCGGCAGAACTCTCCTGCAACAGTTGGGATTTGACTCGGTGAATGAAGGCGATGGCCTTCTCGTACTCCTCAGGCGTGATAGGTAGACGTGCTTCCCTCCGATGGAGTAGCGGTCGCGTCGCGAAGATGATCGCACGGAGGCCGTCAGCCAGCAAGACCACAACACAATGGTAGGCGAAAATAACAATAACAATGAGGAAATCGAGTGTCTATGCGTACCTGGCAGTGTACACGGGATACGTGGTGTGGATCGTACGTCTGCTGCACACTCAGAGCAGAGACTTCGGCAAGCGTCGGAGCTGGTGGGGCAACGCGAGCAATGGTGCGAGGGATGTACCATCGGAGGTAGTCACCGTATGTCATCGGATCGTATGGACTCTCCTCACGCACTACATCTATCCCTGTTGTCTACTCCTAGTGACGAGTGTACGGAGCCTACCTTTCCTCCCAAGTGAAAGTCTTCTTACCCTTACGGGTTTGCCTGCAGGAAAAACAAAAGTGTTAAGTATTTTCATCGAGGTGAAGCACTATGCGCGGAGATGATGGCAAGCTTACTCATGTTGGGTGTGCGACAATCGATGTGCAGCGTCAACAGGGGGGACCGGCTGGAAAAGGCCAAATTGGCGCATCACCCTCCATGGAGCGTATACCTTCAACATATGGCTGAAGACAAGAACACATCGGGTGAGCCATAAGTCCCGGTCCCTCGTACATACCGACGAGATCCCGCCCGCAGCTGTGCTCTCAACGTAGATGGCCGTCCAGGCCCTCCAGACAACACGCGAGGGATGGAGCAGCTCGAGCGCGTTGCTGTACGCACCGTAGCATGCGTGCACCTGGACGGTGGCCCATTGCAGCTCATGCTGCAACCTGTTGAATCTTGAGCCCTAATTAGGGTTTTGGTGATTAATGACATCCGTAAGATTTGCGACTAACCTTTGTGTGTGAGACTCAGGTAAATCAGAGGAGAAAGCATCAAGAAAGTGCAAATCAAGACTATCAAGACTCCATGAAGCAAAAACGACGAAAACCTCGACAAAAGTACAAGTATCTAAACCTAGCGTTTTTATTTTTGAAAATTTCTAGGTTAGATGGTCGTACTATTAAGAGGGGTCTTAGCACAAGTCTCTTGATCAACCTTGAGGTCTTTAGAAACTTATTTGCATATGCATTTAGCCTCAAATTGAAATTGAGTAAAATTCAGCAATTCTGTTTTCGTTTTGTACTAGCCGGACAGTGTCTGAAGTGACCGGACAATGTCCAGCCAACACAAATATCTTCTGAAAATTACAAAACGTTAACCAAAGACAAAAAAACTTGTCCGATGCATCTGTCCGATATAGACCGAACACTGTCCGAAGTGACGGACAATGTCTGGCCAATACAATTCTCACGGCAAGTTTAATTGAGACAAATGTATTTGTCTGAAATGCACCGGACATTGTCCGAAGTGACCGGACAATGTCCGGCCAATACATTTTCTGATAAGCTGAATATACATGTGTTAACAGAGACATATGTATTTGTCCGGACAAATCACATATGTCCGGCCTATACATTTGATGTGTTGTTTTAAATCAAGTGTCAACAGAGACATATACATTTGTCCGGCCTTCATAAAAATTCTCAAACGGCTACTGACACTTGAAAATCTCGTGAGCAACGGTCAACTTTTTTGTACTGACCGGACACTGTCTGAAGTGACCGGACAATGTCCAGCCAGTACAACTTTCGCCCAATTTTCTTGAATACGACCATTTTACTGAGATTATATAAACCCTACTGTTTGTAGAAGCTGCACACACACGAAAATCATCTCTCAACCCTTGTGTAACAGCTTGCAAAACCTCTCACACTCATACTCTTGCATTTGAAGTCAAAAACTTAGCAAACCATTGAGTGCTAGTTGAGAGAAGTTGAATTCAAGCCAATTGCATTTGCATATTTGTTTTTCAAGCTTTGAGGTTGATCAAGCAAGGTGCTAGGCTTGTTACTCTTGGTGATTGCCGTCACCTAGAGGACCCGAGAGGTCCGGCGATCTCTCCATCGACGGTGTGTGTGGGAGAGACCCGGCGATTGGTTGTAAAGGCTCGGAACTCGCCTATCCGGAGAGGAGAAGGGCTACCCCTAGTGAAATCGAAGCATAAGCTCTAGCGAAGAGCGCTTCAACGAGGATTAGTAGAAATCGGCAAATTTCCGAGACCTCGGGAAAAATTCGATCTCTTCGGTTATTTCTATTACTTGCTTTATATTTCTAGAGATTGAATTGTTTCTCTTAATTCTTTAGAAATTGTAAAACTTGTCTTGTGTTGTCATTCATATCTTTTAAGCATTGTTATTGTAATTTAGGTTGTTAATCACTAGATTAAAAGTAAAAATTTAAAAACCGCCTATTCACCCCCCCTCTAGTCAGCATCCTTCGATCAACACGTGGTATCAGAGCACTAGGTCTCTCATTTTAGGCTTAACCATCTAGAGAGAGGATGTCATCGATCAAAGAAAACTATAATGGAAAGGTCCCCTTCTTCAAGGGTGACAATTATTGCTATTGGAAAATTAGGATGGCGGTTTATCTAGAATCCATTAGTCTTGACGTTTGGAGGGTCACTAGAGACGGTTTTAGAGCTCCCATTGATTTAGAAAATCTCACACCTCTAGAAGCAAAAAACCTCCAAGCAAATGCTCAAGCAAAAAATGCCATATTTAATGGTCTTGACTTAAGTGAGTTCAATCGCATTAGTAATCTTGATACATCTTATGAAATGTGGAAAACCTTAGAAGTAATTCATGAAGGCACATCTAAGGTGAAAGAAGCTAAACTAATTAAATTAACTAGATAATACAACTCCTTCTTCATGCTAGAATCTGAAAATGTTAGTGATATGTATACTCGACTCAATCTCTTAATCAATGATCTCAAAGGTTTAGGTACAAAGTTTGAAGATATTGATATTGTGCGTAAACTTCTTATCATTTTACCATCGAGTTTTGATACAATTGTGACAGTGCTTATCAATGGTGATCTCACATCCACAACTCCAACCGAGCTCTTGGGTACTCTTATTACCCATGAAATGCAAAAAGAGGAGAAGAAAGGAATTGTGGAAGCATCCGGATCAAAGAAGAAAAACTTGGCATTTAAAGCAAATGTTGAGGAGGCCAAGGAGGATAGTTCGGATGAGAGCTCCAATAGTGATCTAGCTCTTCTTGTGAGAAAAACCCGGAAGCTCCTAAACAAAATCAACAAAAAGGGGTTTGATTTTGACAAAAGGCGAGGACCGCACAAGAAGACCGGGTTCAAGAACATTACATGCTATGAGTGTAATGAGAAGGGACACTTTGCCTCAAGATGTCCAAATAAGAAGAGTGATCATCAAAGATCACATGAGAGGAAAGATGACGGTGAAGGCTCAAAAGGTAAAAAGAAGCTCTTCAAGAAGTTCTACAACAATAGGAGCAAGGGCCAAGCTTATATCGGTGAATGGTACTCCGGATCGGAGGAATCCGACTCGGATGATGAAGTCCCATCAACTTCCAAGAAGATGGCGGGAATTGCTATTGGAGAGGCCCCTTCGCTCAAAAATGAGTCATCATTGTGTCTTATGGCGAGTGATGATGCAAAGGTATCCGATCCCGAACCTTCTTATGAGGAACTTGTTGATATGGTTATGGAACTAAACGAGGCACTAGGTAGAATAACTAAGGAAAATAAAATGCTTAAGAAGGAATATTCAACACTTAGCGATTTATATGCCGAATTAAATGACTAGGGTGAGGCACTTCTAGTTAAGGATATTATTGATTCTAAACAAACTAGTGATATAGGAATTACTTGTGATATTTTAGATAAATCATCTCATATTGTCTCTCATTCAAAATCAGTCACTTGTGATGATTTAGAAATTAATCATGAAAATGTTTGTGATGAAATTGTTGGTAACAACTCAAATTTGATTTTAGAAAATTTAGAACTCAAGGCACAAGTGGAAAAGCTAAATCGAGGATTAGCAAAATGTTTTAAAGGAAAAGAAATCTTAGACAAACTTCTTAGTGAGCAATGATGTTCATTTAGGAAGGAAGGTTTAAGATATGAACCGAACAAAAGAAAGAAGTTGAGTACTAAAGTGACTTTTGTTAAGGCTACTAATATGTTTTGTCACAAATGCCATAATATAGATCATTTACCGAATAATTGTCCCTCAACTTCTAGAGCTAAAGAAAATGAGTATCACTCCCATTACATGCTTAAGAAAACCAAGTATGGAAAAGTAGTTGCTAAATTCATTGGTTTACCTTATCAAAATAACCATAAAAAGAGTATTTGGGTTCCAAAGACCCTTGTTGCTAACTTCCAAGGACCCAAATAAGTTTGGGTACCTAAATGCGTCTAACCTTTCTTTTAGGTGAACTACAAAACCGGTGGGAGGCATTGGGTGCTTGATAGCGGGTGCACTCAACACATGACCGGTGATGGAAGTCATTTCTCCTCATTTGAGAATGGTTGCAATGACATTGATAAAATCACATTTGGTGATAATAGCAAAGGAAAGGTAATTGGGTTAGGTAAAGTTGCAATCACAAACAACCTTTCCATCTTAAATGTATTACTTATTGAATCCTTGAATTTCAATTTGCTTTTGGTTGCAAAAATTTGTGATTTGGGTCTTAGATGCATTTTCGAACCAAATGGCGTTATCATTGAAAGCTTAGAAGACAAATCTCTAATTTTCAAAGGTTTTCGATATGGAGATTTGTATTTGGTGGATTTCGGTTCAAAAGATTCTTGCATTTCAACTTGTTTGGTTATCAAAAATTCTTTGGGATGGCTTTGGCATCGTCGTTTGGCTCATGTTGGGATGCATCAATTAAACAAACTTTTAAAAAGAGATTTGGTGTTAGGTATGAAAAATGTAAAGTTTGAAAAGAATAAACTTTGTAGTGCTTGTCAAGCGAGAAAACAAATTGCTAGTACTCATCCGGCTAAAAACGTTTTGTTAACATCTAGACCACTTGAGCTTTTGCATATAGATTTGTTTGGTCCATCAGAAACTCAAAGTATTGGTGGAAGTAACTATTGTTTTGTCATTGTTGATGATTTCTCCCGATTTACTTGGATTTTCTTCTTAAATCATAAGTCCGATGCTCGAAGTGTGTTTTAAAGATTTGTGAAATGTGTTGAAAATGAATTTGAATTCTCCATCAAGAACTTCGAAGTGATCATGGTGGAGAGTTTCAAAATTCGGATTTTATTGAGCTTTGTGATGAATTTGAAATTAGACACGAATTTTCCGTGGCATATACTCCGCAAGAAAATGGTGTTGTGGAAAGGAAAAATCGAACATTAATCGAAATGGCTTGAACTTTGTTGGATGAATATAAAACCCCAACTAGGTTTTGGGCCGAGGCAGTCAATACTGCTTGTTATGCTATAAACCAGCTTTACATTCATCCATTGTTAAACAAAACTCCCTACGAGCTAATTGTCGGAAGAAAACCAAATATTTCATTTTTCGAGTTTTTGGTTGCAAATGTTACATTCTCAAAAAACGCATGCATCTTGAAAAATTTCAAAGACGTGTTGATGAGGGTTTTCTTGTTGGATATTCATCAACAAGCAAAGCTTATCGTGTTTTTAATATCATAACCGAATGTATTGAGGAAACTTGCAATGTTGAGTTTGATGAATCTAATGGCTCTCAAGAAGAGCATGAAGATCTTGAGAATGTAGGAAATGAGGAACTACGAGAAACTATGAAGAACATGACAATTGGGGACATCAAGCCTAAAGATGAAGATTCAAAGTCACCCGATCAAGAAAATGAAGTAGCTTCTATGGTTCCGGAGGCTACTACTCAAGTTGATCTTGATCCAAAGATGAAGGAAAATGAAGATCAAGCATTGCAAAATCCAAGACTTCAGCAAACCATCACTAAGGATCATCCCGTCAACCAAATAATAGGTGATGTTGGTAAAGGTGTTCAAACTCGCTCTAGAATCGCATCTTTTTGTGAACATGCATCTTTCATTTCTAGTATTGAGCCTAAATGCATTGATGAAGCACTAGCGGACCCGGATTGGGTAAATGCCATGCATGATGAATTGAATAACTTTACTAGAAACAATGTTTGGGAACTTGTAGAAAAACCTCTTGATCACAATATAATTGGTACAAAATGGGTTTTTCGGAATAAGCAAGATGAAAATGGCATAGTTGTAAGAAATAAAGCTAGATTAGTAGCACAAGGTTATTCTCAAATTGAGGGATTAGATTTTGATGAAACTTTCGCTCCCATAGCTAGACTAGAAGCCATTCGTATCTTACTTGCATTCGCATCATGTTTTGAAATCAAACTATTTCAAATGGATGTTAAAAGTGCCTTCTTAAATGGTAAAATTTTGGAACTTGTATTTGTAAAGCAACCACCGGTCTTTGAAGATCCAAAATATCCAAATCATATCTATAAACTCTCAAAAGCCCTTTATGGTCTTAAGCAAGCCCCTAGGGCTTGGTATGAACGATTGCGAAATTTTCTAATATCACAAGGCTTTAAGGTTGAAAAAATTGATACAACTCTCTTTACCAAAATCATAAATGATGACTTCTTTGTTTGCCAAATCTATGTCGATGATATAATTTTTAGTTCCACTAACGAATCTCTTTGTCAAGCTTTTGGTGAAACCATGTCCAAGGAATTTGAGATGTCTATGATAGGAGAATTGAGTTTTTTCCTCGGACTTCAAATTAAGCAAATCAAAGAAGAAATATTCGTGAGTCAAAGCAAATACGTGAAGGATTTGCTCAAAAGATTCGGCATGGATGATGCAAAGCCAATCAAGACTCCCATGGCTACAAATGGTCATTTGGACTTGGACGAGGGAGGTAAACCGGTAGAACTTAAATTATATCGTTATATGATTGGTAGCTTATTATATTTTACTGCTTCTAGACCGGATATTATGTTTAGTGTATGCATGTGTGCTAGGTTTCAAGCTGCTCCTAGAGAATGTCACCTAACTGCAGTAAAAAGAATTTTTAGATACTTAAAACATACACCAAACATAGGCCTTTGGTACCCTAAGAATGCTAGCTTTGATCTTCTAGGATATTCGGATTCTGATTATGCCGGTTGTAAAATTAATAGAAAAAGTATTTCCGGTGGATGTCAACTTCTAGGAAGATCATTAGTCTCATGGACTTCAAAGAAACAAAATTCGGTTGCACTCTCAACCGCCGAGGCGGAATATGTTTCGGCCGGTAGTTGTTGTGCACAACTATTATGGATGAAGCAAACCTTGCTAGACTATGGCATAAAAGTCAATTATGTTCCACTTTTATGTGATAATGAGAGTGCCGTTAAAATTGCTAACAATCCCGTTCAACACTCTCGAACAAAGCACATTGACATTAGATATCACTTTCTAAGGGATCATGTATCAAAGAGGGATATAGTGATTAGTCATGTTTCAACCGAAAATCAATTAGCGGACTTATTCATTAAACCCTTGGATGAGTTAAGATTTAGCAAGTTAAGAAATGAATTGAATGTTATTGACATTTCAAATGTTATTTGATCTCTTGCTTGTCTTGGAATGGTTCTTAGTATGATTGTGTCTAGCATGTATACTATTGCCTATATATATATACATAATCAATCAATGTAGGCATCTATGCCAATCACTTCCTATTTTGAAGAAAAAGACCAAAAATTTCACCTCTTTGTCTTTTCTCAACAAAACTTGGATAACACATTGAGGGAGAGCAACTTCAAGCTCATTGAATACTTGTATACCCCAAAATTGTGTACAAAAATGAAAATTATGCATGTATTTTATTAAAAGAGTCATTTCCAAATCAAAATGGTGAAAAGTGCTCAAATATTCAAAATATGTAAAAATAACACAAAACCTTCAAAAATACCTTTCAAATATGTTCTCAAAGGTTTTGAAAGTGAAAAGAAAGAATTTCGAGCTAAAATGTAGAATTTTGACAAAATTGAAGATCTAAGGATCCTGTTTTGGTCTAAAATAACTTATTTTCATAAATTAAAATCGGTTGAGTTTTGATAAAAATTTTCTACATGAAACACTTAGAGATCAATCATTCGAAGATAGTTCATGTTGAACTTTTTCTCAAAAGACCAACGGTTTGTAAGTTATCACATTTTCCAAGTCGTCTGAAAACGAGCTTTGACACGAAAATACTCAAAACATGCATTTTGTAAATTTCGCTGTTTGAGTCAAAATCTCTTCCATGTTTTGGCTTGAAATAGTATTTTAAATTCATACAAGTCCAAACATCTCAGAAAAATCCAAGTTTCGTTGAGATTTGAAGATTTGGTGAAAATCCGTTCTGTTTTACTCGTTTTACCCGAAAACACTCTTTGGAGGCTCATATCAAGATTTTCTTCTCTCATATCCTACTCACGGCTACCAATATCTATTCCCAACATGGTACTTAAGGTCATACTGGAATTAAACCCCTGATTGAGGCAAATTTGCGAAAAATACAAAAATTCAGAAGTTTCAGGAACTTATCTGAACTGACCGAACACTGTCCGCCCAGTTTGGACTCTGTCCGGCCATATCGGACATTGTCCGGTGTGTACACATCTGTTTGATTATTAAAATCTCCCGAAGTCTTCTTCTTCCCAAATCGATTATTCCCCTTTCTTTGTTCTCCTGTTCATCTCTCTCACCCATTTCACACCTCCTCACCGGACACAAGAATCCGTCCAACCTCCTCTCGTCCGGCTTCAGATTTGGGCTCCTGTGGATCTTCTCCTTTCCTTGCTTGGTTAGGTTTCTTCTTCTCCCTTTCTGATTCATGCATTGCATCTCATTTCACTCTAGGGTTTGAAATTGTCTAAATGATTTTGCATGCCTAAATTGCTTAGAGATTCATGAAATTGACATCTAGGATTGGTCTCATCTCAATTGATTTTTGCAAAATTGGAACAATTCATAGGCATGCATGACATGAGTATCAAGATGCCTTTTAGGGTTAGACTTTGTGACATAATATAATATGGATCTCATGCAAATGAATTAAACTTGATCTATTGCTTAAGAAAATACACATTCTCATCACATTCTTGCAAATTTCCTTTAGTAATATGTCATGCACAAGATGAATGTATAGATGAGTATATAGAGGATGATTTCTTTGGCTTGCATTAGATCCTTAACTATGAACAAAGCAAATTGACTAGAGCCAAATTGAATCAAATTACAAAAAGTGATGATATGAAGTGTAAACAAGCCTCTATTAGTGAATGCATGAGTGTAATTTAGTTCAAATTGAGTCACATGAGGACTAGGTCATGCTTTCATATACACATGAAGACTAGTTCATGCATCTCATAGCATTCTCATCGAGTCATATTATGATCAAATTCTAAATCTATCTCTCTACAGAGTCAGCATGTCAGGACGAGTGAAACAAACTAGCCGTCGCCATGGTCCTGGATCTTCCCAACAGGCACAACCTATTGATTGGGATTCCCTGGCAGTCGATGAGGACGATGTCACTCCAACATCTCCCATAGGCTCTCCTATTGCTGATTCCGACTTGGATGACAGTAGCAGTAGCAGTGGTGATCAGCAACCTAGGGGCCATCAGACCTTCACTGCTAGTGCGATTTGGCGGCGACGTCGAAAGAATCCCTATGAGCATCCGAGGATCTGCACTGAGAGGAACTTCTGGAATGCCTTTCAGATGTCCCAGTACTACACCCGGTTCTCCTCTGCCAAAGTCTTCGAGCATCAGGCTATTGACTGGAACTAGATCGAGAGCAAGGTGAATTATCCACTAAGGAGCAAGTTCCTGGCGATCAATATGTATTCCTTCACCGAGATGAAGGAAGACTGGAAGTGGAATGTGGATATCATCCGATCCTTCTTTACATCTCTCCATGTAGCCTCGGATCAATCCCACATCGTATTCATGAACAACAACTCGAAGAGAACTCTCACGAAGGCACAGTTCGAAGAGGCTCTACAGATTGAGCATGTCGACAACAGCCTATTTGCCTTCGATGAAGTTCGAGTTGAAGATGTCGTCCATCTTTTCGACAATCCCGATCCCAATATCGGTAAAGTCTCTCAGCTGATCCCTCCGGTGGCAATTCTTGAAAAGCTCAATCGCATGACCATCTTGCCCAAAACTGGAGATCGCGGGGCCGTCACATCTACCATGCTATGTCTGTTGAAGGCCCAAGTTGACGAGACTCCTTTCGACATCGTTGAGTTCATGTTCCACGAGATGCAGAAGGTTCAGATGGACTCGAAGAGGCTTTTGCCCTCCGCACCCTTCAAAGCTCACACTCTAACTTACTTTGGGTTGCATCGAGCATCTCGTCCCTCTTCGATGGAGTACTACCGGATGAAGAGCTTGGAGATTCTGATCAGATATGAAAACCAAGTAGGATCACCAGCTCATGAAGATGAGCACATGTCTCCGGTGGCGGGAGCTCCTTCTCCACCCCAGTCCTACTCCATATCTCAGAGTCCTGATGCCTCGGCTCCTTACATGAT
This sequence comes from Pharus latifolius, assembly GCA_019359835.1. Taxonomy (NCBI): domain Eukaryota; kingdom Viridiplantae; phylum Streptophyta; class Magnoliopsida; order Poales; family Poaceae; genus Pharus; species Pharus latifolius. Next base: position 24,460,121 of record CM033322.1, read on the forward strand.
GATCATGGAGCGTTTAGATCAGATGTCTATGAGATTCGAGACCCGCTTCGATGAGGTCGACTCCAGATTGAGCTCCATCGACCATCGACTCAACGTCATCGAGCCTCGTATCGATTCTATGAGTCAGGACATATCTGAGCTGCGGGGCCGTTTCGACGCAGGCCAGTATCAGCGTCATCGTCGCGGTGACTCTTCCTCCGATCACCCTTCGCAGTCCTAGATACTTGCACTTATGTATTTATGCTACTTGTGTGTATGTCTTCTCCCTTTATGGTTGTTTGATGACAAAGGGGGAGAGAGTGTTATGTCGTTGTTATTATGGATTGTTATGTCGTATTGTGGATATTGTTATGGATATATGCTGTTATGTCGTGTTTTTTGGATATGTGTATGGACATGTCATTATGGATTTTTATGAAATGGAATTGTTATTTGGATATGTCTATGTTATTTGGATATGTATATGTGGTCTCATATATCTTGTTATGGACATGTTTATGAGCTTGGATGTAAGATTCAGGGGGAGCACTATATGCTTATGTTCATTCTTGTTCATTCTTGATATCTATGTGTTTTATGCATAACGGTTGTCATCAATCACCAAAAAGGGGGAGATTGTTGAATCTTGAGCCCTAATTAGGGTTTTGGTGATTAATGACATCCATAAGATTTGCGACTAACCTTTGTGTGTGAGACTCAGGTAAATCAGAGGAGAAAGCATCAAGAAAGTGCAAATCAAGACTATTAAGACTCCATGAAGCAAAAACGATGAAAACCCCGACAAAAGTACAAGTATCTAAACCTAGCGTTTTTATTTTTTAAAAATTTCTAGGTTAGATGGTCGTACTATTAAGAGGGGTCTTAGCACAAGTCTCTTGATCAACCTTGAGGTCGTTAGAAACTTATTTGCATATGCATTTAGCCTTAAATTGAAATTGAGTAAAATTCAGCAATTCTGTTTTCGTTTTGTACTAGCCGGACAGTGTCTGAAGTGACCGGACAATGTCCGGCTAATACAAATATCTTCTGAAAATTGCAAAACGTTAACCAAAGACAAATAAACTTATCCGATGCATCTGTCCGATATAGGCCGGACACTGTCCGAAGTGACCGGACAATGTCCGGCCAATACAATTTTCACGGCAAGTTTAATTGAGACAATGTATTTGTCCGGAAGCATTTGTCCGAAACGCACCGGACATTGTCCGAAGTGACCGGACAATGTCCGGCGAATATATTTTCTGATAAGCTGAATATACATGTGTTAACAGAGACATGTATTTGTCCGGACAAATCACATATGTCCGGCCCATACATTTGATGTGTTGTTTTAAATCAAGTGTCAACAGAGACATATACATTTGTCTGGACGTTTTGTCCGGACAAATCGTATTTGTCCGGCGTATATATGTGCTGTTAAACATGAGTGTTAACAGAGACATATACATTTGTCCGGCCTTCATAAAAATTCTCAAACGGCTACTGACACTTGAAAATCTCGTGAGCAACGGTCAACTTTTTGTACTGACCGGACACTGTCCGAAGTGACCGGACAATGTCCGACCAGTACAACTTTCGCACAATTTTCTTGAAAACGACCGTTTTGCTGAGATTATATAAACCCTACTGCTTGTAGAAGCTGCACACACACGAAAATCATCTCTCAACCCTTGTGTAACAGCTTGCAAAACCTCTCACACTCATACTCTTGCATTTGAAGTCAAAACCTTAGCAAACCATTGAGTGCTAGTTGAGAGAAGTTGAATTCAAGCCAATTGCATTTGCATATTTGTTTTTCAAGCTTTGAGGTTGATCAAGTAAGGTGCTAGGCTTATTACTCTTGGTGATTGCCGTCACCTAGACGACCCGGAAGGTCCGGCGATCTCTCCATCGACGGTGTGTGTCGGAGAGGCCCGGCGATTGGTTGTAAAGACTCGGAGCTCGCCTATCCGGAGAGGAGAAGGGCTACCCCTAGTGAAATCGAAGCATAAGCTCTAGCGAAGAGCGCTTCAACGAGAATTAGTGGAAATCGGCAAATTTCCGAGACCTCGGAAAAAATTTGATCTTTTCGGTTATTTCTATTACTTGCTTTATATTTCTAGAGATTGAATTGTTTCTCTTAATTCTTTAGAAATTGCAAAACTTGTCTTGTGTTGTCATTCATATCTTTTGAGTATTGTTATTGCAATTTAGGTTGTTAATCACTAGATTAAGAGTAAAAATTTAAAAACCACCTATTCACCCCCCTCTAGTCGGCATCCTTCGATCAACACAACCAACGATCCCCCATGGTCGGGTGATCGATCTCGTCCTCCGCATCCCTAGGTGGGTACCCCTCCGGCAGAGGCATGGGCACATCGGTGCAGAGTGGTCGTCCTACAGGTAGGTGCTCGTATGACCACAGCAGAACAAGCAGAGGACACCCAGCCATAACCGCCTGTTGAGCACGACGAACGCAGGCATCGCATAACACTAGGTACGTCGCACACAGAACCGCTGACCCCCAGCTGATCTGTGGGATCTACTCGATTGGCGTGTTTGCGAGCATCTGCGCCAGTGGAATAAGCCAACGGTCCACCGTGTTGCCATGCGTACCTGCAAACAAAAACAAACACAAAGATAAGATTTAAATGTAGTAAGTAAAAGATATGTGCCTGTACCATGTTTAAGCATACCAGTGAACATGAAGCCACCAAACAGGCGTAGTAGGTACGCCTCGAAGTGTCGGCTGAATGTCCACTCATCAGTATTCACTAGGCATGTCCGGAAGTAAGCGAGCCAAGCCGCAGGAACTCCCACGTCATAGTGGAAGGGCTCATGCCCCAAAGGCAGGAGGTGAAATCTCTGGGTGAACGTGGTATCCCATCCGGTAGAAGTGGGTGTTGGTACCCAGATCTATCTGCGAATCGGCAAGCCGAATAATATCGCCACATCCTCCACGGTGATGGTCATCTCTCCCTACTGGAAGTGAAATGTGTGTGTCTCGGGCCTCGATCTGTCCGCTAGAGCAGAGACTAGTGATCGAAAGTTCCTGAAAGACTCCGCTCTGGTGATTGTCCTGACAAAAGGAAGCAGTCCCACTGCTCTCAGTCGTGCGATGTATCTCTCGTCGAGAGGCCAAGCTGTGCCAAGTGATCGCAGGCGGAACGGCTGAAACTCCTCTCCGGAGCTAAGGGCTCGAGCTCGATGATGATCGTGGTAGTACTGGTCCTGAGTTTATTATTTTAATATGTGTTTTCCGTACAAAAAAGTCATATATTTTAAATTTAATTTCTAAAACAGATATATATTTAAAACTAATTTGTAAAACAAATCTAATTAGAAGTTAAAAAAAATGATTTGTGCCTCTTCTCTTTCTCTTTCTCTTCCTCTTCCTCATCCTTTTTTTTCTCTTCCTCTTCCCTTTTCTCCTCCTCTCCTTTTTTCCTCTCCCTCTCTCTTTTGCTCTCCTTCTCTTCTCATATGGCTGTAAATGAATTGTTTTTTTTGTTGCCAGCCCTCAGTTGTCAGCTTTGGCCGTTATATAGTAGCTCCAGTCGCCAGCCCGTCTGGCGACACATGCCTCGGTCCTAAGTCGCCAAACGGGCTGGCAACTAAGGCGTCAACCACCAGATGGGCTGGCGACAGTGGGACTTATGGACTAAGTCGGCCGCGGGCCTAGCAACTTTGGTTAGAAATGCAATTTTATTTTTTCTGTGTTTTTTTTTAGTTTATTATTTTAATATATGTTTTCCGTACGAAAAAGTCCCATTTTGGAGTGAAGCTGTTTTGGAGGAAGGTTACTACTTGTGCTCCTCTGTCTATGGGGTGGGATAAAACAATTATTGCAAATCACAAGGAAAAAAAGACTAAGTTAGGCTTGATTGGTCAGTTTCATCGAACCATCCTTGCTCATTTATACATAATCTTTGGAGTAAATTAGAGTTTGATCAGTTGGTCGCATCATTAAATTTGACTTATTTAATGATATTATTAGATGAGTGATTGAGATATATTAAGAGCTGATAAGATGTATTGAGATGTATTAAAAATTATTAAGCTAGATAATTCATAATCCAAAAAATATTTCAACTCAACTCATATTATTTCATATAACCAATCAAAATCTCTTTAAATTTATATCCCCACCATATTAGGATTGAAAAAATCAATCTCAACAAATCAAATTAGACTTACAAGAACAAATGGGTCACCCTCAGTGACATGAACTGAGAATGACTGAGGGTGAACTGGGAGTGGTCTGGCACTTACAATGATGATAGATAGGAATCTCAGTATTTGTTGTCCGCACCGCATATTTAAGGCTACACGTTTCTCAAATAAACCGGGAGGAAAGGGAATCTATTATAAACTATCATCATCATGATTGCCATTGTAGGAATCTCAGGAAAGGAATGGTCCTGCAGTTAGTAATGTTAATTATTGGATTAGATTTTAATAATTTTGATTATCCAATAAAAATTATCATCATCTTTCAAAAAAAATTTTAACATTCTATCCTTATTTTTCCCTCGTTTTATCTTCTAATGGAATGGGTTATCTTTTTTTACCTATGTCATATAAATTAATTTGATGATAAAATTTATAATTTTTACTCTCTTATTTTAATTATTTTAAGACTAATTCTTTCTTGCATACAATAATTTATAACTTAAAGGAAGCCGACAGATCTCAATTATTGTTCAGATTGGGAAATGGGAACCAATCTGAACCATTAATGATTCTGCCGTGTAGGTCCATCTCAAATGATGGATGAACAACAACCACGCCCCCGATGTTTTTTTAATGGAAAATAGTATTTGAGACCCTCTATTATCAGGATTTTGCAATCAGATCCCTTATATGGGATTGGAGCCTATGAACTCTCATTTTTTTGGACAAGACCAATTAAACTTTTAGATTCAATTCTTTGTTAATTTTTTTAAAATAATAACCACTAACATGTGAGTCAGACTAGTCACATATGTCAGTAAATCAATATATTAATTGAATTCATAGTGACCAACTGTCTAATTGCTTCTATTTATATAGTACAAGGATGTATATGTAAAAATTTAGCATGTGGGGGTCTCCGGTGTTTTTTTTTTACGAAAAAAAAAACATAAAACTCACGTTGGGCATCAAGTTTGTGCAACAGGACAGTTTGGTGGGGTTTTGATTAAAAAAGAGGATAGAACATAGCATAATAAAAAAATTATTATATATCTCTCACACTAATATATAATATTTTTTAGTTTTAAGTTGTATCTAGGATCGTGTTACACGAAGAGTATAAGAGATTAGAACCACAAAAAATTAAAACTAAACTTGATTTCTAGTTTTATCTTTTTTTACATAGATATTACATACAATCTTTACATAAGAATAATATTCTATATCTCACACAGTAATACTTTAATTTTTTTTTGAAGTTTTGAGTTGTATCTAGTATCATGTTTTTTGTGGTTTGGGTGTTATCTACCAGGATGTGGTTCTCTTTCTATTATTTGCGGTGTGAAGATATTTGTAAGCTCACTTAAAGAGAATAAGATATCTTCTTTTTATATATAAAAAAGGATTTAGAAGTTGCAATTGTTGGAGTTTAAGTAAAATTCTATTATGCATGCTAAGCACCTCTCTTTAGACTAACTCCAATGGTGCAGAGAAAGCAGACGCATCCACAGCCAAAAATTTCTTTTTATTGTCTGACAGACAAGCGTTGCGGTCCCGCAAAGCAGCAGACGCCGGGGATTATCGTATGATTTTTTCTCTCACAATATTCCTCTCTCCTGTAATAAATAAATAAATATTTTTTCTCTCCTTAAAAGTCCCCTATCAAGAGTCGCATCATTGAAACGTTTGACTCTCCATAGACTTTTCTTATGATACAGAATATTCTTTCAAAAATTTTCTCAACCTTGTCTCTTTCATTCAAGATAAACTTAAAAAAGAATCTTTGAGAATCCGACTACTCAATTTAGAGTTGTCAAATCATATAATAATCCCGCTATTCCCAAATGGGTCTCATTCAAGATACGGTCTATAAAAATTACTTTCAATCTCTTCTAGTGTCTAGAAGTTCATCTCTACTTATTTTACTTTTAAAAGTTTAGCGGATTGAAAAAGCAGAACCAATGGTTAATTGACAAATTAATATGTTGCACATATTTTTCTCAAAAAAAAATATATTTCCCTATATATACCATTGGAAGAACCATATGCTCACCAAACGAAGGTCACCATCCAATAATTCAAGAGAACAGCGAATATTGTGCTGGCTCATTCTCAACTTTTAAAAATTCCATTTAACAACAAGAACAACAACAATTTCTACCGGTCTTAATCAACTTTCTTTTTTTTTTTTCTCCCTTTTGGTAAGGAGAGCATCTAAAGACAACCACATTGGAGCGGTGGATCCATGATTTTTTTTATATATAGTTCATATATTTTGTGGGTCAATTTTTTTAAAATGTTTAAGAGATGTTTAGTTTATAATCATAATTATAATTATAATAAATTTTAAAATCTCTTAGATATGAAGTGGAATAGTTTAGGAATTTAGATGTATTTAAATTTTTATTAGAATGTATTTTGAATATAAGTATTGTGATTATATAATGATATAATCATATATTAACTAATATATTCTCTTTACAAGTAATAAGAATACGAAATAAAATTTTCACACCAGAGACCTCCCTATAGTTTTATGGATTTCTATGTGAATTTTTTTTAGATATTTGGTTTTTCTTTGGTCAAATGATCCTAATGCTCCTTATATGGATCTGTCATTACCTACGCAGTAAGTTATGGATCAATTTTCATCAGCAATAAATAACTTACACACCTATAATATAGGCAAAAATCTATACTAATTTACAATTATTGAGTTTTGAACACTGATCTCTACTAGAACAACTAGATATAACAACAAATGAATGACAATTGGTCGGCGTCTTTATCAACTTTTCATCCAAAAATTTTATGAAAGGAGTTATGGTATATAAGAGTCATAAATTCATAGGATTAAGATCCGACACTAACTATGTAATAAGTCATGTGATTAATTCTTGACAATAATAAATAACTCATACATCTACAACACAAACACAAACATATACTTAGTAGTCACAAAGATTAGCTTAATTTTAACTCTTATCTTTACTGGAGCAATTGGATATTACATCCATTGGACTATAAGTAGTCCACGTCTTTATCAACCTTTTCCTTTGGATAAATTTATGGAAGGAGCTCCCGTACGTAAAAGTGAAGAATTCATAGGATTTATAGAATAGTCGTTTTCGTGATTAACAAAAGTTGTCTGGAGGTGGTTAGTTGCAGTGTACACAGGCATCTTTAATTCTCGTGCTGTTCCTATCACAAACTCGTGAACAAGTCATGGACAATCTTATCGTTACATTTGCAGATGCACCCTTCATTTAATCCTGTATTTTGCATGTACTACTAGTACTATCAATCTATCATACATCTCACTTCCTTTTCAGATAAGAAATGTGATTTTTGACATTGCTAAATCTATTATCCATCACACAAATATTTCTCAGCTGAAACTGAAAAAAAAGTGTGGATAATTTAGCTGATTGAAATAATGACAATATAAGTTGAAGATTGACTACCCGAAAGTCCTGGGCAATTGCACAAAATGTCTATATGGTAATTCTTTATGAAATTTCTCTATATATATAGAATCAGAGTTATATCATCATTAAGTTATAGAATCAGAGTTATATAGTATGGAGTATTTTATTTTTTTTAATTAATTTGAGAATTTTTAGAGCTAAAAAAGAATGTAGTGACTCTAATTTCACCTTTTTTTTGTTAGGATGTATATAGATAATGAGCTAATGATCTTTTTTCCCCGTAAGTATGCATATGTTTACAATGTTTAAGACAAAAAAAAAAAGTAATGCCCCATCATGTATACAAAATCAGCCTGAAGGTACAACTCAAATCCTATACTATTTATTTCTCTCTTTTATTCACTCTCAAACAAATTCTCATGGTGCACCACATCATTTTTTTTAATTTCCACCATTACTTTATTTTTTCACAAAAATCCAATCGTGTGAAGTTGAAAATTTGCATCATTAAAAATAAAAAAAATCACCTAACTTGTCCACAATTATTTTTTACACCGTTTCATTATATGAAATAAAAAAACTATATCCCAAAAAAATAGAGAACTGCCCCAACTCTCTTGCTTCTAAACTTTGCATGGGATCTCTTGATCATTGTTTCTAAAGTTCTCTTTCCGGTGAACCCATAGCAATGCGAGGGGTTTCAACTAGTTTTTTTATCAATATAGTTTTAACAATATTATGGCCTGATTATTTCCTTTTCCTAATTGAAAAGTATTTGGTCTTCAAAACTTTTTGTTCAAGTAAAAGGATGGTTCTTCTACTAGCGGCAAAAATTAAAATTCAGAGCCCATCTACGAGACGAGATAAAAAAAAAATTGAAGATGACTAATGACTTCTATTATTTACCATTCTGTTTGTTAATTTATATTTTCTTTTTATCTTGTCTTATATATTAAGTTTAAGTCCGGAAATTTGCCACTAGGAAGATTTGTATAGGAATTTTCTTCTAATAACTTAGTGTTTTGAGAATTTCTGGAGATAGCTAAGCAAAAATTGCATGGGATACAGTTAAACTAGGGTATGCACTAGGTACATCTCGTAGGAAAGAATTATTTCTTTTGACTCAGAATCATGGAATAAGGAATAAGAACTACTCGCATGGACGGAAAATATAAGATTCTTACTCGCATGGACGGAAAATATAAGATTAATAAAATCTTCCACAAGTGATCGTTGCAAATCAGTCAGTACCTACTCCATAGATAAAATTTATCCAACAACTAGAATACAACACTCAGAAATTACAATTTTTTGTTCTAAAATTGTTAGATATGGCAATTAGAAGACATCTAAGAGGCAACACTCAGAAGTCATGCATGAAATAAGAATTATTAACATGGAAGGGAAAAGATAACATCAATAAAGCCTTCTCACAAGTGGTGGCTGTCCCAGGTTGTTCCCAGTTATTTCCTCCCCTTATGGATAAGAGTTACAAGTAGAAGCCAACTCTCAAAAAGATAAAACTTTTGCTCCAAAATTATTGCATGCAGCAACTTGCTGTGTGTGTGTGTGTGTGTCACTCCCTTGGACTTGCATGCAAAAAGATAATAAGCAGATAGAAATTACATAGAGAAAATTAAGTGGCTGATCAAACATTGTGCATGGCTAACTTGCTCTACCTCTTTGTGAGCAATGTTGTTTTTTTTTTGTAAAAATTGATTGTATATAATATGTATATAATAAAAAAATGGAAAAGAATTTTGTTTAAATTACAAGTCTATTTTATGGGAAGTTTTCTACTAGATAGTTCCTTTTCATTTAAAAAATCAAAAAAATTCTATGAATAGATCAAGTTTTAGTATTAGAAACCACTTGCCCACCTTGAGAAGTTAAGGAGTTTTAATTTAACTATAAAAAAGTATATATAGTTTTTGTAGAGAAAAAAAAAACATGTACATGTAGATTAACAACTCTCAATATTTTACTGTGGTACTATTTCATTTATTCTATACTAATTTGAAAACTTCTTTGTTGAGTCAAGAAATCAGTGCTTATCTAAAAGATATGAACATGGTAATTGTCCGCGTGACCAAATGACTAACCGACCTTTTCTAAAATAAAAAGCACCCATATTAAAATCTAACAACTCTTTGACTTTGTGCATTATGCCTTTTCAGTTTGTTGAAGGGCAAGAAAGTTGCATATTTATTGTTAAAAGGAATATAAGTGCATTTCTTCCTTGCAAAAAAAATATATATGCAAATGATGGACACATACTGACTTAATTTATGCATTTTGACTTTTCACTTTGTGGAAGGGTAGGGAGTGACATGTTTTTTCTTGTTAAAAAGAAGATAAATGTATTTCTTGCTTGCACACTGTTTTTATCATCATGTCATAGTACTTATACCACTAATTCAGAATTTAAACATTTTCGTTTGGAGTGGATGCAAATTTAATAGGGGGCTTTTCTGTGTTTCAAAGCATGTGAGGGTTTGCACATCTACTGAATTGAGCCATAAATGGTTTGAATTATGCTTTGGCTAATCATTTGGGTGAGTTAAGTTCATGTGTACCTAGTCTGAATTGTTTATAATTTGATCCATGATTGCAAAACAAATTTACATACTAGCTTTCGGGCCAATGCTATTATTATGCACAAGTTATAGATAATTTATATATAATATAAATAAAATATGTAAAAAATAATAATCGTAGGATTTGATTTATAATGCAAATAAATAGTTTGTATCTTATGTAAAGATAGGAAAATGATTTACTTTCTATGCTATCTACTACTTCGCTATTAACTATATTATTCTAAGTTTTATGCAATTTAATTTTCGAAAAATATAGTAGCACCACAAGTGAAAATATTCTATTTTTTCCGAAACTTCCTATCAAATTCTATTAGAAATTTTAATACTAACCGGCACATTGGCTGCCAAATTTTCACAATGTACTTTGGTCGTTGGGCCTACCTGTCAACCTGGTCAGTGAACCTTACATAATGTCATGAAAACAAAAAAGGTAGGGTGGACCTAGCACAAGACAATAGGAAAACTATAAGCAAGTTCCTCAAAGTTCTGCGAATTCTGTCAACTTTTACACACACTCTACGAATCAAATTTTGCAACATCTCATCTCACATTAAAAAAAAGCATAACTATAGTACTTACACTTTTTGCATATAAAAAAATTTCTAAAAAATAGGACAAATAAAAAAACTACTATAGCCTAAAATAAAAAAAATATGATAACTTAAAAAAACGACAACATAAAAAAATACGATAATTTAAAAAAAATACGACAACATATAATAAGAAAATGCGTCAAATGTAAAAAAATATGACAACATAAAATAGAAAAATACGACACCCAAAAAAGTATAACAACTAAAAAAATACGACAACTTAAAAAAACCTAACAATTTAATATAAAAAATACTACAATTTAAAAAAATGTGATACCTTAAAATTTATTAGATCAAGATCATTAGTTGTATCAAAAGTGAAAATTGATAAAAAAAAATTTTCCTTACCCATTCCGTTAAAAAACATATAAGACATACTCATTATTTATTAGATTATAAAAGTTGATATTAGAAATACAGACTTGTAATTGTGATCCATATTAAATAACTATATAATCAGTATCAAATAGTTATCTTCAAATCTCAACTATTAATCACGTAATTCAATAATTAAAAAATGAGTATTTCTTATAATATTTTTGGAAAACTTATTATAGTACTATAAATTTAATCTTTAATATTTATTATTACATATCTCGCTAACAGGCTGATTCGATGCACCTTGTCTCACAGGAATCGCAATTTCAGAGGTTAGAAGAATTATTTTTTCCCTATCCTCTTACAATATTCACCACAAAGAAAGCTCTATAAAAGGAGCCACCACCACTTCGAGCCTCCTTCCTCACCTTCACCCCTCGCGTCTCCTCAAGAACTCTTGCAATTATTGGTGTCTCAAGGCCCAAATTTGGGTTCCCTCGGATAAATTTCCCGATTTTAGGTACCTCCTGTTTTGCTGGACATACTTGTCCTACCATTTTCTTGGATTCTTTTTTGCGCTTAATTTGGGTCTGAATTGGTGGGTTGGAAGCCGTGTGTTGCTGTTGTCGTGGAAAAGATGGAACCTTTTTTCTTTGCATTAGTTTGGGTTTCTTTGTTTGCCTCTTTCAGCATTGTTCGATGTGCAATTTTTGATGGCCATGTCCCTGTTCTTGGACCAAAGTTACAATATTTGGTATGATTTTTAAATTTTTTTTCTTAGGTTGTATCGCTTAATTTTGGTTGTACTATCTTGTTGAGTTCTTCGAATTTTGGGAGGTTCATTAGATCTGTCGCGTTTATGCCCTCATTTTTTGGTCAATTAGTTCAAGTTTCATGCCTTCCTTGAAAGTAAAGTATATATTTTCTTTGCAAATTGCAAATGAGGGATCTTGCTTGCAGACGAGAGATTTTTAGTTGTTTCTAAGGTCCCATCAGCTGCAAATTGGAGTTAGGTTTGACTAGTAGTTTTATGTGTCGCTGAGTTATTGGCTTGAAATATATCTGAATTCTGTCACTTAGGTGCTACGTGTGATCTGAATGCTCACTTTGGTCAAGTTGTTTTTTTTTTAAATGAGGGATTTTTAGTTGGTTTCTGATAGCTATGAGATGGGACATGTGGTGGATGACTTGAAGCTTTTGAGAATCACTCAATGAATGGAGGATTTAGTTTGCCATGCTTCAGATTTGAATAATTTGATCTAAATATGACATTAAGCTGCTAGTTGACATGAGGTGGCACAACCAAATCTCCTTGCCTTCATATTTCAAAAATTGATCTCAACAATTTGTTCGCTTTGTTTTCTGAAGAAAGTGATTTTAGCTTGTGCAGTGGCTATTCTGAAATAATTTTGTTTTGTTTTCCTGTATCATGAACTAGGATTCTAGTAATAATTCTTTTGATAGAAACTTTCTGTTATAGCTATTTTGTTGTTATGACCAATTCATTAGCCACATTGCGTATGGGGATTAGAGTGTTCTTGCGGTGCATTTTACTAGATTGACAACCTAAGTTGTGCCGTCTGATAGCTACTAAAGACTTACAAAGAATTTTCATATCTTTTGCCTACATGGTATCTTTTATCTGACACTTACAAATTACCAATTTGCATTTCATAATCATTTGATCTTGTAGATGGATAATGAAAATAGTTTTAGATCTTTTAGAACTCATGTTCGATTTTTTTCTTGTGATGCCATTGGAAATATCAAACATGGAGGGATCTGATATGTGTTATGTGCGATAATTGATAGGCAGATTGCGGGATTTGCAACAGCATGTGAATGTTGTTTCAGAGATCCTAGTCTTGTGATTGTCATTTCTATTGAACCAAATAAAGCATTTCTATTAAAAGGTAGAGGCTTCTGTTCTCTGCCAAGTTCTATGATCGTCGCACTGCTCCTATGTTAAAGGAAGCTTGCATGCTATACTAATTTGTTTCACTGGTTACCAATCACTATTGTATTAAGGGCTCCATTTAATTCTTTCAAATGATTGGGCCTATGATTTTAGCTTCGTAGTGAATCAGTGATGCATATGTGACTCCTGGAGTTAATATGTATCCTTGTTAATTTGTGTTGTAGGTAAGTAGGCTTGCCGAAAATGGAAGCTAGTGGTGGTTAATGGTCATCAAATTTATGGCCATTGGTATATCTATCCCCTAATTGTGCTTCACAGCTATCGTTGCATTTCCTTTTTTGCTAATATGAATATTATCTGACATGTCTCTAGATATTGGGGCGATGAGTAAGGGAGGGAACTATTCTAACTTCATCAATAAGGAGACCAGTGCCATCAATTCTACAAGGAGAAACCATTCGAAGGTCTTCCACTATCGGATGGCATTTGATACAGCAAAAATAACAAATACAGAGAAATCAAAGTTGAAGAACGTCATTTTAGCATCATTCAAACCCCTGTCTCTTACGATTCCAATAGGCGATGGATACCACGAATCATTCTATTTGAGGCATTGTCACTCATAGCAAACAAGGTTGACAAACAAGGACTTCATTTACATTGTTTTGTGTTAACAAAGGGAGGCACATATTAACGTGCCTGCCAGATTTTACAAATGCTTGCACTTATTGGAGCACAAGAGCCAATTGTTCAATCGCAGACCTGCCTCCGTGCTACAATGCATCTCAAGTCTCCAACTCGCCCAAAACTTTCCTTGGGGCTGGTGACCCAAGAAGAATGTGATTCATACTGTGCTCTAATACCTGGCTTGCCTGAAGACCTAGCAAAGATATGTCTCGCCCTTGTTCCTCGGAGCTATTTCCCTGTAATGGGTGCAGTGTCCAAGAGGTGGATGTCATTCATTGCGAGCAAAGAGTTCATTGCTGTAAGGAAGGAGGTCAGGAAGCTTGAGGAGTGGATTTATTTCTTGACTGCTGATGCTGGAGGAAAGGGGTCTCACTGGGAGGTCCTGCAGTGCTCAGGAAAAAAGCATAGTGTGCTTCCACCTATGCCTTCACCGACCAAAGCTGCATTTGGCGTGGTTGTTCTTGATGGGAAGCTCTTTGTCATGGCTGGCTATGTTGCTGATCATGGCAAGGAATGTGTTTCTGATGAGGTTTACCAATATGACTCTCGCCTCAACAGGTATGTTTGGATTGCCATTAGCGTCATGAAAGTTCTTTACTTATATAGGAGGATAAGTTTGCCCCTCGCATATGTTTTCAACAACCTGGTTGTAAACCTGGAGAGAGTTGAGCTTTGTGCTTTCCATCACTTTAAAGCGCAATCAAGAATGTTGAACACTTGTAAATAGCTTATGCTATGAATTTTCCGAATGTGAGATACAAATTAAGGCCTTTCGTATTTTGAAACATTTAACTAATCCATTTCTTCTCCAATCACCTAGGTGGTCTGAGCTTGCTAAGATGAATGTTGCTCGTCGCGACTTTGCCTGTGCAGAGGTCAATGGTCTAATATATGTCGCTGGTGGATTTGGTCCTTATGGTGATAGTTTGTCTAGTGTTGAAGTTTATGATCCAGAACAGAACAAATGGTCGTTGATTGAGAGCCTTCGCAGGCCAAGGTGGGGTTGCTTCGGTTGTGGATTCGAAGGCAAGCTCTATGTCATGGGTGGCCGTTCTAGCTTCACAATTGGCAATTCCCGTTTCGTTGACGTGTACAATCCTGAACACCATGCTTGGGGCGAGATCAAGAAGGGCTGTGTGATGGTCACCGCTCACGCTGTCCTTGGTGAAAAGCTGTTCTGCATCGAGTGGAAAAACCAGCGGTCTCTGGCTATCTTCAACCCAGCAGATAATTCTTGGCAGATGATCCCTGTGCCACTTGCCGGGAGTTCAAGCACTCGTTTTTGCTTTGGGGTACTTGACGGGAAGCTGCTGCTTTTCTCGCTGGAGAAAGAACCAGGGTATCAGACACTGATGTACGATCCAACTGCACCGACAGAATCCAATTGGCGCACGTCTGAGCTCAAGCCGTCAGGATTGTGCTTATGCAGTGTGACCATTGAGGTGTGATGATACAGCTAGACTGCAATGATACCATGGTATAATAGTGCATCGTAATTCTTGTGAAACTTCAGTCAAAATGCATCCAAATTATTATTTCCTGTTGTTTGCAAGTACCTCTTTGATTCAGCTGTATTTTCGGATAGAATAAGATTGCTGTCTATGTTGCACTTCTTTCTAATTGCTGAATATTGTCAGAATTTGTTCTGAATGTACTCATTTCAACTTTTATATGTGAAATGACCTTCAATTTTACAACACTTGATGCTGTAGTGGTACACAAATTTCAGTTTCATAGTACATGGTGTTAGTTATGCCTCCAAATCCAAATCTAATATATTTTGAAATTCTTATCTGATTCATTTGAAGTGATTTATTCGAACTGAAAGAAAATGTCTTATTACAACTCAATTTCCCTCTAAACTATAAATAGATGTTTCGAGGTAGATTTTGTATGTAAGTCATTTTTTCATATTCCTATTTTGTATTTTAAAAACAAGAGATCTCTTATATTCATATTTTTAATAGTGATTGTATTGTCTGTAGCTCGGGTTTTTTCCGAAGGTTTTTTCCCGTTAAAGCTTTATGCCCTCTGTTCTTCATATTTTAGATTAGATTGGTTTTACTTGTTTCGAACTTTTCTTAACACATGGCTGTACTTATATAAGATTTTGCTTGTTGTCCATTATATTATGCCCACTACATGGGGCAATCTATGTGATTTGTATAAGTGTTTTGATCCATATTCTATAGAGAGAACATAAACAAAAAAAGATTATCACCAAGTGGGGTTTGCGATGCTTGTTATGGCTGATGCACCAATAATAATGGATGACAAATTAACAGGGCTTAGGAACAGTATTAGCAACACTGGCTTTAGTAGTACTGGCATGGCTCATGACTAGTTGATGGTCAAGTAAGTTGCATGAACTAGGATAAGGGTCTACTTTGAGATTTTACATTAGTGGTACACATTACAAGTCTAGTCTATTACGAGTTCTTTGAGTACTTACAATGAGTTTTTTCTAGTGTCATTGTTAGAGTATGAATAGATTAATTGTCTTTACGATTGCTTAAATTTTATATGAATTGATAAATACATAAAAAAAATCAACATTCAATAGTTTAAGTTTTTAAATCAAATGTCAGTGTATGAAATTTAATATTATATAAGAACTAGAGGTTTAGTTATGATTTTTTATGAGAAAAATAATTGAAGAATTTGATAGAAAGACCAAAAAAATCTTAAGAGTGGGTTAGGTCTCAATCTAAATTGAGTCCACGTCTTATATCTGGTGGAATCTAAATATGAGAGAGAAGTGTTAGAAGTATAAGTAGATTGTCGCATTGACTCAACATGGTATGTTTTTAGATGAATTGGTCAATATGAAAGACAATAATTATTATATTACATTTTTTTTGTATCAATCATATGTTGCAGTACAATCTCTTTAGAGCAAACTGCATTAGATATCCTCAAACTTGTCAGATTTGTGCCATTTATGTCTCTCATCATCTTAGGGGTTTTTTGGATCTCATGTCATGAGAAAACGTGATTTTGTTATATTGGAACTGGAGTTTAGCTACCTAAAATTTTGTTTGTTTCTTTACAACTAAAACAAGTATAACAAAAATAAATTTCCATAAAACACAGAAAAATGAGTTTTATGTAGAACGACTCGGACATGTTTTCCAGAAAACTCAAACAAGAAAATCAACTCATTTTGTGTCAACCAACATTTTAATAAACATAATTCTAACAGGCCAACAAACTAAAATCTGTTTTACGAAAATATCTAAACAAATTTGTTTTTAGCAAAACCTCTCTTTATAACAAATGATATAAATAGCCCCTTAGTCTATCGTGGTCCTAAACTTGCTTGTTTCACTTAACACTTTCTGAAATTAAATAGCAGACAAGTGACGTGGCATGCCACAGGCACACTATGAGCTCCGTTAATTATTTAATCACGTCATTCAGGTCCCTAATTTTCTTAATTTTGCCATTTCAAGTGGTTGAGTAAAGTCATTTCTTAATCACTTCACTTAGCTAACTGATGAAATTAAGTGAAACAACTAAATAAACTAGTTCAAAGACCTATTAAACTAAAATTCAAGTTTAAAAATCTAATAGTGCTCTCAAATAATTTTGAGATCTCGAATGTAATTTACTCTCGTTTTATAACATCACACCATTGGCGACATACATGCGACCAGCCAGTTGTATGCATACGCGAGTTTTGCTGGCTTGGGGGTGCGCTAATATTCGTGCTGGCCTCTTCAACGCACCACCAGGCAATTAACTACCCCATAATTGTATATTATGGAGGGAGTCATGTATAATTAATTGTTAATTATGCACATGATAGTTAATTAGTTATGCCTGTTAGTTCCAACAATGACGACGACTAGGTTGTCACGATGGATACCAACCCCTCAGTGTTGTCACGTCCACTATTACACGCTCCCGGTGTATGTATCATCGGTGGATATCACGTCACACATACACAACTTTGACACACTGTCATAACCAGTTTGTTAAAATCACTCCTATCTCTATACTACATTTCATGTCTCATTTTCCAATACAATGTTTTAGGAAAAATAGATTTATACTGTTTTTATACTACCCTATCGCCGCCCTTTCTCCTTCCACTCTTCCTTCTCTCCACTTCCTGACTCCCCTCACCCACTAGTTCACTCTCTAGCAATCACAACAATCACCCTTACTCTTGTCATCCTGTTGCAAGTGTTGTCTACATTGCCTAATGCTATGTTATTAATATCAGAATACCATCGTTTACATGACAAATTCCTCTGTCATCATGTCTCCCATCAACCACCGCCACTGCCACCCATACCTTTGCCTGTTGATGGCCGCCCAAAATACCAAGGAGGGATGAGTAAAACATAGGAGAATTAGATCCAAATATGACAGATTGATCCAACTATAATAAAAAATACATGTAAAATTATAAAAAAATATAGAAAAAATATAAGTATGGTATCCATAGGAAAACTCAAAAATAGAATCCCTGAACTTTAGATCCAAATCTATAGCACCTTCCATTAAAAGAAAAATAAACTCTGCACGCAGGTCTCAAATTTTGGTCACCTAAGAGTCAGCATGTGCTTGTAGTTAATCTGATTGTGAAGTGATATCCATTTGATTACTAATGCCTTCCATGTGACCAGAATAATAAAAATAAAAATCTTTGCTTATACAATAAGAATCAGTGGACATTCCAACAATTTTTATGTTGATGGTCCATCCAACATAATCAAATCAAATCTTACCAAAATCATTTAATGATAAAATGAAAAGAAACCCTGTATTTTTCTACCCCAGATTAATTATCTATCATGTTTTTACAGTTCAACAAGATGTCATCTAAAAACTTCTTTCTTTTCAGTTAGAATAATTCATGCGAAAACACTATATATAATACTACCTCTAGTTCAAAATATTTGTCGTTTTAGATAAGATAACACTAATCACGGTAACAATAACTCTATCAATACTTTATATGTTCACCCTCAACTCACAACCATCTTTTGAACTAGTTAAGAACGTACATTTATATTCACCAACATTTAACATGGTAATTTCAGGAACAAATATCTCTAAAGTATTTACAAATCAAAACATTTTTTTACTAGAATGACAAGTATTTTGGACCACACATAGTATAAGTATATATATTTACCACTTGGAGAAACAATTTCACAGTCAAACTGAGACACACCCAAATGCTAATTCACTGAACTTTTCTGATTTTTTCTCTTCTTCCTGCAACTCCTGAAACCAAGTTTCCAAACATTGCTGGGGAGGCAACCTGCCTTGGAATACTTCTTCTCCTTCTCATCTTTCTGAGATGAATTCAGATGCTGCTCCACATGAACAATGCCATTTTCCATCTTGGCACTGACATTCGCCGTGACGACAAGCTCCTCGTCGTCGAATTGCTGCTTCTCCTGAAGAAGTTCGAGGAGTTTCTGCTTCTTTTCAGTCGAAAACGGCTTCAGTCTGTCGACCGATGTTCGCCCACTCAGCGATCTTCGGTTCGGATGATTTGGTGTACTTCCTCTTGAAGGGGTGAACTCTTCAGAATTCAGATAAATAAAACAAGTAAATTTTAACATTTCAAGTTTAAATTTATGCAATGCTAGCTACTACAGGCATTGCTTTTTGTTTCAGTTTTACCTCCTCTTACACTGTGAAAATCATCTTCGCTGTCGGAATCTAACCACGGTTTCGCTTCGAAGAACGCCTCCTCTTTGCTGCCTGACAAATAAATCAATGATGAAACAGTGTGTAATGTTGCAAATTGCATTATATAATTTTTCCTGCATTTTGTTGTTCATAAGTACAAGTTGTTTATTCAGTATCCACATCTTAGAAGAGCAAGGAATCATTGCAATGAAGCTGACAGATGAACTGTCTTCTTATTTGTTTCAGTCAAGAATCATAAAATTACTACAAGTTAAAGAAAATTTAACTCTGATTACGGCTCAAATTTGAAAGGACAAACTAGTCATCTCCGAAAATTTCTTGATTCTACTTCATCAAGAAAAGGTGAAACAGACGATTTTCTTTTATGCTAAAAGAACTTTTGTACAATATTATTATTGACATTGTGGTTTCTACATAAAAATATCTTCTTGTCAAATATTTGAAAAAATCTATTTTTATTTTTTTTTATTGAGAAAGTAACTTTCATTATTGAATTTGTCATATCTTTGGCATGGTTTGAACATTCTTCTACCAAATATGTACCAAACTTCAGAAATGATCTAACCCTACTAAAATTCAATTATTTGACCTCAAAATTCAGATACATGCTCATTCTAAAAATGAGGTTAGAATAACATGTTCATTATGAAACAACAGATTTAAAAATCATACAACCAACGACTTAACGGATAATCGAACCGACTAGCATGCTTTTGATCAAATTATTCATACATTCTGAAAATTAAGAAACAAGAATCACAACACGTGAACACATGACAACTCCCAAGGTAGTTCTTATTTTCTTGTATTCAAATCACATCAGACATACATAGGTTGTCATTCACATGGAAGTTGCAAGTTCCAAATCAAGAGGCAGATATTTTCCTAACCTTGATTATCCAAATGGCAGCATGAATGAAGCGAAGCCACACAACATCCATGACAAAATCTCATCAACCCAATACCATCTCATGTTCAAATTAGAATTTAAACACAAAGCAAGAAACTAACAAGAAATTCAGAGGAAGGAGGAGGAGAAAGAGGAGATGCATCTATCTAAAACTCCATGTCAATTGAGCAAGACCATAAGCATAAAACAATCATATACCATTCTCTGATCAAGATTACGCACAAAGCAAGCAACTAACAAGAAATTCAGAGGAACAAGTAGAAAAGAAGAGACGCGTCCATTGAAAATTCTATGTCAATTAAGCAAGATCATAAGCATAACAACAAGCACATACCGTTCTCTGAACCTTTGTGATCTGGGCTTCTGAATGTGATCAGTTCACCATGAGTGTTCTTCTTGGCATCTGCAGCAGCATCCTTGGCCTTCTTGGAGGAGCCTCTCCCAATTCTGAACTTCATGATGGAGTCTTCTGGATTGGATTAATCCTGAAAAGCTATCACCCCCTCCTTTTTGCTAGCTTAATCCTTAATGGTGGGCGATTAGCATGCGAAGCTTGTGATATAAAAAGTAACAAAGCTTGTGACAAAACAAACTGAGAAACAAGAAGGTCTGTGATATATAGATAGATGCAAATTAAACAAGTTGTGATGATATGTGTACTATTGGTATGACAAAGAAGTTTTGTGAAGACGCCCTCTCATGTGAGATTTCTGTCAAGAGTTTGAGATCTGAATTATGATCTGACGATTATTAACTATGTTTCACAAACATGAGAGAGATCCTCACAAAAATTGTTTTCATGTTGATATCTATTATTATATAACAAAAAATAGGGATAATTAGATGCACCATATTTGTTTTGTGGTTTAGTAGTTTTCGGATTAATTGGAAGAAAAAAGAAAAAAAATCTACGTTGTATGTTTGATGAGCATAAAGATTATATTAGTGTAGATCAAATCAGAGAATTTTAGAACTACACAATAGATATAGTTCGAATTATACATATATAGGATTCTATCGAAAAATTACAGTATTACTATTTACTATATATTTGTGAATTTAAATGTCTCTATAATTCTCTATTCAATTGCACGAGAACTTTGACTATTTGGAATAAAAAAAAGAGAGAAAAATGTGAATCGTTGTATGTGTAAAATGGCAAGGGATGGGGTAGGGTCATGGAGTGGGTGCATGTATCATGGGATGTTTGTCATGGTGTGGTGTGGAGTGTTTGTGGAACATGACACCATGTCATACTCATAGACTTTTGTGAGACGTGGGGCCAATCATAGGCCTTGTTTTCCATGAGTCCCCCAACCTGAACAGAAGACTTCCATAGTGTGGGTTTCTTTTGTTCTTTCTTTCTTTCTTTTTGTTTTCCCTTTCTTTGGAAACATTTGTAGTTATTACTGTTCTATGCTTAGACCAGCCGAACAAGTAGCTCAGTGTCTACTTGAGAGTTTAACCAACCGGATAACCAGTTTAAATAGGTATAGTTACACGTTTTTTCATATTGTTCTTGTCACTTCTTTTAAATATCGTCAACAATATATATTTTTTTTGTGAAAATCATCAATATTTCTCTTTACACACAAAATCTGCTTACTTACCTGCCTATTGTTTAAGTGTTAAACAATAAGGAACCGCTTGCTTACCACTTATTACTTTTTAGATCATTGATAGGTATTGAGAATGTGGATGCTGAAATTTGATTAATTCAATTGAATCCTAACAGACAATCAACGAATTATTTCCGATAATATGAAAAGAAAGCCATGCATTTTGATTGTCGGTATGAGTAAACGAAGCTGTGGATCTTGTGGTAGCTAAGTAGTTAGCATTATATGTAGTTATGTGAAAGGTCACAATTTTAATTCACATTAAGATGGATTGGGTTCATAGATTTTTTTAAAGAAAATTAGCTTTGGTTGTGTAACTAATTAAAATAATCTTCTCTTCAGAGCATGCTTCCTTCGGCTGTCTGGTCCACCTTGCTTTTGGGTAGTATGGGCTTTGGGCTTGGGCCGAGCCTAGGCTGATATTTACGAGCCCCCTAGGAAGTCGAGTTGGGCTTGTAATGGAGCCCGAGCCTAGTTGGCATTATTCTTATATTGTATATTTTTTTACAAAAAAATTATTTATATAAATAATTTTAGAGTAACAAATATTGGTGGTTGAGTTGTGGATGTGTTGTTAACCAAAATAATACGCCATCTACTTTCTTTAAAAAAAGCACCATGTGCATAATTTTTTTTTAGAAAAAAGCTTGTACAAATTATTATTGGAAGTAAGTGCGTATCAAGGGAAATCTAGGTTATTTTTCTGTGCAAATTTCGTGCACGTTTGTTAGTATGTGAAATATTTTTGTTTCTTTAAAATGTCTTCCAATATATAACATGGAGTTTATATGTAGATCTATTTTTCTCTAATCAATAACTGAATATATATTTACACTTGGTACAAAAGATGATCCGTGTGGTCTATGAGCATGATTAACCTTATATTAAAAGTTTAGAGTAGATTTAATGTGTATATAATGTTTGGGTAGTCAACAACATGAACTCCAAATTAATTTTTTACACAAAATAAAAATAAAAATGTAAGTAAATTAGTGCATATGTGTAATATATCCCACAAACAGGATAGGCCGAACCGTGGTAGAACTTGGGTCTTGCGGTTCTTGTGTAATTTTCGTCTCAAGGTGAGCTGCCGTTGTCTGATCTCCATGATTAGATAATCCAAACTAATAGTAGCTTTGCCTCCTACATCCTTGCTCCTTTGATTGTCTTCTATTGTCCCTATCTCATTATTATATCTTATGTGGAGAGGCCATGAAAATCAGCCTTCGATTTATTACAAACCATCTTCAACCCGAATCTTTTTTTTAATAATTCATTAAAAAAATTAATTTCAAAAATGACTTGTAAAATTTTTTTTATAAAAATGGCCATTAGCCGTGGCCCCAATCAAAGACTAATTTTAGTTGCTGATTGAGGCCAGCTACTGAAAACTAATTTTACAAAAAAATTTCATCACACTATTTTTAAAATTAATTTTTAATAATTATTTAAAAAAGTTCTCTTCACCCTCTACAAATTTTATCATTCCACAAATGGAATAGTGTATTCCTCAATTTTATTATATCACTCCAAATTTTTTTGTATGCAATGACAACTATTCACAATAAATCCATTTTTTTGTTATATGCAACCATTAACATTTCACCTTATATGTGTTGGTAGTGGTTTGTCTTATAATATCAAGTCCTAGTTTCTATCAAAATAATATGATAGACTAGTACTATTTATATAATTTATTAAAATTTAGATGTATCTTCATTCTTCTTTTCTCCCCTCTCCTCCTCCTTACCTCTGCACTGTCATCGTCGCTACCATCCACCCCCAACTCACATATCACTACCCACCAACTACCGCTCTACCGTCACGGCCGCCGACATCGAGGGCGGCATCAGCACCGCCAGCCTACCCTCCTCTATTGTCTCCTCCTACTCCTCTTCTCTGTCGCAAGCTACCATCGCCCATTCAAGTGGTGACATTACCACCCCACTACTATCGACCACCACCACCCACAACTGACAACACCTCCATCGTCTTACCGCTCACCATTGATCCGCCATTGTCAGTGATACCAAATTTTTCTTAAGAAATATTTTTAAGGTACATCCTGATTTGTGGGAGGAGTTAATTCATTCTTCCATTTCTACATAATACATATGAGTAAAAACTTGTGGATCTTAAAAGATTGTGCACCCTAAATGTGGGAACCACTTCTCTCTTTTTTAAAAAAACTTAAATTAATCATTCACTCAATCATTCTCTCTCTTGATTTCTTCGATCCTCTCTCATCCCTCACTCATTTTACCTACCAATATGTAATTCTATCTCTGTCATTCGCCACCTGTTACTCTCACTTTTTTTAAGATAAAAATTTAATAGGCAACCTCCTATCAATAAGAGAAAAAAAAACCTAAAAAACTAAAGACTAAAATTAATATAAATAAGTGTTTTAAAAAAATAATGATTTATAAGTGTCACTAATTCATCTAATATGTCTATTATCTAGATCAGACGACACCTAAAACTTTTTAAACTGTCCTTGATGAAAAGAAGGTTTGTACTGAATTTTCGTCCAGTCTAAATCGTTGATATATTCCCAAATCTCAATTGATGACCCTAGGAGATGAGATGAATTTTTAGGTTTGTGACAAATAATTAATCTCACACGTGTTTGTTAAGCCTCGGATGCCATCCATCGGGACTAGTGGCACCGGCAAAATGTGCGTGGTCGGCACATTGGTTGTCCCTCGACTTGGATCTGTGGGCTCGTGGCATCAATTTGCCTAAATAAAATATGGTACGTGATATCTGAGTACTCTACATCATATTTGACATATTTTTTTAGATAATGTGTGACAATGAACGAAATATAATATATGTGATAATAAATCGAACAGGACTCTATATTTTTCAAGTAAAGAAAAAACACAAAAAGATGTACTCATAAGTCTATTCAATCACAAATCAACTAGTTGGATGAAGATGTATTTGATTTTGAGACTATGTGATCATAAATCATACTTTTCATTTAGAGCTCTCTTCTGCTTTAGTGTCAACTATCTGAATCTTACCAAAATAGTTTGTATGGCCAGAAAAGCATGCTATAAGGATAAGGGGTCCGAATCTGATGTCCGGTTTAGCTTGGCCAGCGGTGTGGTCTTATTTGTCTGTAGTTAGGCGAACAGTGCTTGCAATTGGCCCAGAAAATGATGTTATTTCGAGTACTATTCCAAGATGTGACACAGATAGCTAGCTTATTTGTAGTTAACTGTTGTAAGCCGACTAAATTATGTGGCTATTTTCAGAGATCTGTGTTTCAAGTCTTACCACAAAAAACGTATAGGTTATATAATTATTTTTAAAAGACTAAGTTGATAATAATAAGATGCAACCTTTTAACTGTTTGTGCCTTTCAGGTAACCGTGGCCGGCTCCTACGCTAGAAGAAGGCTATCCAATTTATCTTGTGGTTTTATTGTTGACAAAGTTAATTAATATAGAGTAAACTAGTTTTTAATATATCTTTAGTTTTAGCTTCTAAGACTTATTTAGTTTAAATAAGGCATATGGTTTTATTCTTGACAAAATTAATTAATATAGAGTAAACTAGTTTTAAAGCTTTAGCTTCTAAGACTTATTTAGTTCAAATAAGCCATAGAAGCTAGAAGAAGCTGGGATAAGTGGCCTACAGCTTCTAGTAAAAAAAAAAAAACTAAAGCTACAATAGAAGGTGTACACTAAAGTTGGGTATTTAGCCCGATTATAGCTTACTTCTCGAAATCGAAGTGAAAACTGAACCAAATAGAACATAAATACATTTTTTCTCAATTTTTTCCGAGACATAAAAATGGTCTTTCGAAGAGGTATTACATGATTGCTATCGAACAGAAACACTATTTAGCATATGCCCATTTTTTTTTAAGTGTGAGCAAACAATTTGTAAGTGTTGAATGTTCATAATGTTCCTATGTAAGCGCATATGTTCTTCAATTTGAACAGTTTAATACACATATGTAAGTTTATGCAGGTGCACATTTAAGTTTGTGAAGTCTTTAACTATAAGAGCTCAATCTATATGAAGTGCAAAAGTGTCCCACTTCTTATATTGTAGGCGGCCTCTGACTTTGTAGTAAAGTAACAAAAGTATTTTAACTAAGTACTTTAAAAAAATTGCTTTTTAGAAAGTTATTGTAAATAAAGTTCTATTTTGATAAATCAAATGTTAATGTTAGTTTTACTGTGATTTGTTAGTAATCTATTGTGTCAATAATAATTTGGATTAGAGATTTTCTGTTAGTTCCATCTTGATTAGAGAAAAACATGTTAAGCTTTGTTTTCACAGAATTACTATTTTTGCGGTTATTTTGTAACAAATACAGATAAAAAAATCTGAAACAAATATATCAGATAATTTACGAACTTTTTTTTTTTGAGATACACCACAATATTGAACGCAGCTGTAGTCTCTTGAAACCATTGGAAATATTCACTCCACACACATAAAACCAATGAAATCCTAGTTCCGATCCAATGGATTTTGATAGTTCCAACAAAATAGATAAATCCAGCCCAATTAATGGGTGTGAGTCGAATGGGCTTGGGTCTGCTCTGAGCCCATTAACAACTGTATTGAGGAAGAAAAATGGCTGCATAGCAATGGAAAAATCAGGGTATAATAAAATACTGTTGAGTGTTATCTCATTAATATGTGGTCTTAGATCCCACATATCAATCTCATAACAAGCGATATTTTTGCTAATTTTATAATTTTATAGTATTATGGAGCTAATATCAAGCTTTTTTTTAGAAAAAGTCATGCATAGCCTATGACTCTCGACACACCCACAACTTATTTTTGCATGAATAAACAATTTAACCGTCGAGATGTAAGGGGTAATAATCTGATCCAACCCAATTGGGTTGGGTTTCTTCTGCTTTAAATGGTCAAAGTAGGTTGGATGTAGGTTGAGAGATGACCTGTTCTACACCATCATATAATTCAGCTAGCGCTTGGGCCCTATATTGGACACGCAGTATGTGGGCCCATATGCTGTTGACAATTGAGTTCTAGCTAGCGTTGTGAAGCCCACTTGTCAATTCAGTTTTCATATAGATTGGGTATTGGATGAGACACATGTGGGGTCCACAAAGTTGTCACATTGTGTTGAATCACGTCCAATGACAATACGAGCTCAACTTGATGCAATGGGGCCCACTTGCAGCACCCGCTAGTGCCAAGAAATAGTTGGAGTCACGTGTGCATAAGGGTGGAAATGAGTTAAGTTTGAGCGAGTTGACTCTAACTGGACTCGAGTTAGTTATCTTAAAGAATTAGCTCAGCTCAACAATTGTCATGAGTTGAAGAAGAGGTTTGGCTCAACTTGTTAAGACAATTAAGATATGCCTGAATTGATCACAAGCCAATGCATTAAAATAATTACAAATAACAATTTGATAAATGGCAGTATGTTGGCTGTCAATCGAGTAGAGCAAGAACAAGAGGAGTTGTGACCGGGTAATGTTGTTGGAGTGGTGGGCAGATAGTATAGTAGTCTGATAGGTCTGGTAGTATGGTATAGTTGGTGTATAATTAAGTAATTATAAAATGATTAAGAATTTAACTGCAAAAACGAATCTAAACGAGTCAAATTACTTGTTAAGTTTCACGATCTAGAGAACAGGATCGGCTCATTATGCTCTTTAAGTTGAGCCTCATCTGAGTTAAAACTGCACAGAAGTTGAATTATTCACGAATTTCGATCTTTTTTTTTTTGCCAGCCTAGCTACACCTCACACGCCTACGACCAGCCGAGTTGGCACTGACGCACACACAAGGCACTTGGGAGAAGACCTTAAAGGGACATCTCAAAATAATAGGCACAATTTTAAGCTCGTATTGGTCCCTTTATTAGTTTCTGTTAGATCGCCAAGTTCCAAAGAGCATGATTAATTTTTACACAACAAAGTGCAAGCATAACTACGTCGCATTTAATAATATTTGTATTTCTTATGCTACATGGGTTCGTATTCGCTGCTTTTTTGTCCAAATGACACTTACCGAAATTCATAAACATTTTGATCAGAAGCCACCTTTGACGAAGGCAAGTGAAAAATTCAAATATCTTTATAAAAAAAAGCATGGAATGCCTCAAAATTTAGTTTGTCTTGATCCTAACAATTCAAATTTTGATCAACTAGTTCACATGCGCATTTGAATCTAATGGATATGGCAAGGTATCCAAACACAATCGAACAAGCTTGGTGTATTAATTTGTGGGAACCAATACCTCTAAAGCGGGTATTGCATGCATTTTTGTCCATTGAATCAAATATTGATAGTTATATTGCATGCATTTTTGTCAATTGAATCAAATATTAATAATCATGATTGATTTTTATAAGAAATTAATATGTTTTGTCTTTTCAATTTTTGCACACTCAATCTGAGTCATCTTGGTACGATCAGATAATAAAAATACGGATGTGGCTCCTCTATATTACAAGTGTTAATGCATAGGATGCATTATTTCAAATTTAGGCTACTCATCTGATGATTAATATTCTTTGGTCCAAATAGCCCATAATCTGTTTTAAGGAATAATGCAAAAGGGAAATAATAGAAGCAGTTTTGGAGTAAAAAAACAGATCGTGGAAAAGATTAGGATCTGGAGTAGTTTAGATTTGAAGTAATGTATCTTTGCATGGAAAAGTTTAGGATCTGGAGTAGTTTAGATTTGAAGTAATGTATCTTTGCATTAACACTTGTAATGAAGAGAAGTCATCTCTTAAAAATACATGCATTACTTTGTATGCATTCATGCCTATATTTTAGAGGAGTTGTCACTATATTTGTGTTTCAGTATGGGTCGCACTTAAAGCTAAGTTAGATATAAACAAAATCTTCGATCCCTAACGCGCTACTAATAATTAGATCATCATTAAATTAGATCGCCATGGTCCCATCTAATTAAAACGGCTAATTAAATTTTGAGTGGTCAATTTGCTCCCATTCGATGGTGAAACGTGGTCGTGGATCCCATGCATCTAGCTAGCTATAAGCCTATAACTAGCTAGCAGCCACCATATACATTATGGCATGTCCGACTGTTCATGCATGTTTGACTAGATTCGGCTCAGTTAGATTTGTAGGTTAGTTGGTTGGTTCGTTTTAACTCATGTAGCTCGTATCGGCAATCAGACATAGATAGCTCATTTATTAGGATGGACTGGGGAGACAACAAATCAACAATGCAAGCAATCGGAAGGATAAGACAAATCTAAGGTGGGTGGGGTTGGGGTGGGGTGGGTGTGGTGGAGAGGATTTGTTGGAAGAGAGTCTCATGTGAGTTTTTTTTTAATTATTTTTGGATCAATGTGTTCTGTACTGATCTGATAGTATATGAGTTTCAAGTAAGACTCTCTCCCCAACAAATTTTTTTTAGGCGAGGAAGGCTAGTTGACTCGACCCGACATTCCACCCACGTGGTAACATGCGCATGTCTAGTCTGTGAACATTGCCCGACAAAAGCACGTTCCCGAACAATGTCCAATTCAGAGTAGCGAAACAGAAACATGGATTTCAACTTAAACAGGTTATAACGTCAAAGTTTGTCATAAGAAACAACCCATATTACAAAATATTAGAGTTTTCATATAAACTATACATCTCACCAGCAAAATGAACCAGTCCTTCGGTAGCTTTCAAAAGTCTTCATCTCTGGATCTGAAGTAGGTAAGATCGTAATTGTAGATGTCCATCTCCGAGTCCTCGGGTCTTGAGTTGTCTCTACTCTTCCAGTATCTTCTTCAGCAAATTCTCCTTCGGTCGAGAATTCCAATTCTATCAAAAATTTAGATAACAAAAGTGAGTACAAGAGTACTCAACAAGAATATATACTCAACAAGAATATGACATGATATAATGCTGGATGACGTGAATTAGCTAAATTCAAGAGAAATTCATTTAGGCATATAATAAGTCAAGGAGTATAAATTTTATTTTATCAATAAAACATTTGTTGAAAACATTCTCTACTTGATTTATTAGAAAAGTTCTACTGAGCACTTTACACACACGTCTGAGGCCACCTGTAGTACTCCTTTCTTACCGCGATGCAATTCTCGACTTGAGAACATGGAGTGAACATTCACGTTTCTACTCTGCAAAGGTGTACCGTTTTATCCACAGAAACCTTGATTTACATGTCAGAGCTCGCCAGCATCACTCCGCATTTTCTTTATGCGTGACTAGATCAGGTGAACAAATTTTTTTTCAAATCTATCTACTAAGCATCTCCACTCCACCAGTTTGAGCTTATAGCATCTTGGGTACTTAGTGGGCGACCCGTGGAACCCATCTGGATTACTTTGAGTGATCTGTTATGCCCTTTAAATTATTCAGAGCGACCCGTGGCACTTATATATACATATATAATAATACATTCCCATATGGAGATGACTTTAATTTCTAGATAAGATACTAGACTAGGTATGTCTTATACTAGGTCTGTGGTCGATACGAGTGTTACGACACTAAATAAAAGAGATAGCTGGTTGCAGTACTTACTAATTTCTATCCATAACATAGATAAGGAAATCATTGTTTTGTCAACAGCTTGAATTCAGAGACTTCTATTATAATGCTCAACATCCCATGTATGTCATATCTTATACATATAGTTCTCCATAAATCTTCTAGTCATTTTTGAAAAATACTCTTTCCATACAAGTGATAATGTTTAGCTAGATCTGAAACCATATTTTAGGCAATTAGTTCAAGCATATTCAATATGATCAAATAAAAGGAACTTGTCTACGTAGATGGGATTGAAATCAGAGTTCGGCAATTCACTCCAATGCTCCTCACTATCGTAAGTTCCTGAGAAACATAATTATATACACATATATATTTAGGATATTGGTGTAATAGAAAGTAGAAAATGCAAGGGTGAATACATCTATGTTTTCGTTCTCCCTGACCCATGATTGAATACGGCTAACCGACACTCCAAATTAAAAGAAATATTTAAGTTTACATTATGTAGGTATGTGTGTGTGTGCATATAGATATGTTTTAAGTCTTTAGTTGAAAAATAATTTATTTAAATTGGACTAAACTCGAAAGCAATTGTATTACAATATTATTAGAGTGATTAACTAGATCATTTTACTTCTTTAAAATTTATTAGGTTATAAGTAATTAAAGGGTCATATTTTGATTTATAATACAACTGAAAAGATATTA
Organism: Pharus latifolius; assembly: GCA_019359835.1. Classification (NCBI taxonomy): domain Eukaryota; kingdom Viridiplantae; phylum Streptophyta; class Magnoliopsida; order Poales; family Poaceae; genus Pharus; species Pharus latifolius. Next base: position 24,491,220 of record CM033322.1, read on the forward strand.
TTTTTTGAAATGATTTGAAATTAAAACAGAACAATAATAAAGATGTAGTACTTTAATGCTTTTCAAAATTTAGGATTATATTAAAGTTCAGTCATAAGAAATATATTTATTTATTATTTAAAATAAATAAGATCACAAAATCTGTGAGATAAAATAAATAAATAGGAACTTGTTGTTAATAGGTAAAATTATTTTAGTGAAATAGATTAATCAGAAATTAAAACATATTATAAAAATAAATAAATATATAAAAGTTAAAACTTCATAGATCCGGGAGGATTTTTAAGTCCTGATCGCATATGGTTTCTTGACTTTAACCGTGATCGGAAAGGTTTCTCGACCATGGATTGGTCCTCTGGTCGGAATTATAATCCGATCCGAATATATATATAACTAAGTTTATCCGTTTAGGATTAGTTAGTTAGTTAGTTAGTTATATGAGTCTAATACATTTAGATTACTGAGTCTGATACGTACTCATACGATTGGACTATAAATACATTGTAATAGGACTAGTTTAGATCGTCGAATACAATCGAAGAGTCATAGAGCTTATTTAAATCTTAGACACTTATAGTTCATCGACGTAGACAGGTCTGTCTAACGTTCGACGTGTAAAACCCTATTTGAAATAATGAGTTGTGCAATTACTTGAACTCTGTTTTTCGATCAACCTTTGAGTTTTGGTATTTCTGAGTAAGATCCCGTTATTCCGCATATTAGTATCTAGATGAGTCTAGTGCAAAAACTAAGACTAGGTCTTAAACGGATCAAATTGGTATCAGAGCAACTTTCCTATCCTGTGGATGGTGAAGACTCTCGCCAGGGTTACAAAACTGCTAGCAAAACTCCAGGCGATCAATTGACGGTTCCTACAGCCGCGTCTCCGACAATGTCTGAAGATACCTCCGTTCAAGCTAACCTAGCCGAACAAGTGGCTAAGCTCTCCACCGACATGGAAACCGTGCTTGCTTGGATTAAGCAGCATGTCATGATTGTACCTCCTGAAGTAGGGAAAGTTATGAGTGTCACTACTACAGAATACAATATCACAGTCGATTCAAAACAGTCATCACAGATTGTTCTGAACCGTCAGTGATATTCGAGTCAGTGATAGTCCGAGTACTATCATTGACGGTTTTGAACCGTCTGTGATATTGTCTATCACAGACGGTTTTGAGCTCAAAACCGTCTATGATAACTTATCTTCACAGACAGCTCTAAACTCAGAACCGTCTGTGATGTTGATAATTTTTTTATGATTGCTTTATTTTCTTGGCTAGCCTCAGGAATCATGCTAGCCATGTCCTTTGTACATTAGCATTTCAGATATATACACACACACAACCAGCACTTGCACATATACATTTCAACATTTCAGATATATATACACACAACCAGCACTTGCACATATACATTTCAAGAATTTCAGTATATATATACATTTTAATAATCTGGGAAGAAATTTACAAATCTATGACAAAATAACATATTGCAAGATACACTTAGAAAACAAGACATCAGCATTTTACGAGCTCTCATCGCCAGGTACGTTGCTCTGAGTCCCCAACCGGTTCATTTTGGCGTCTAAGTCATCAGCATCCCAAATCCTGAAACTTTCAACCCTAATTTGCTCAAAGTGCCCACCACATGAATTGTAGTACACAAATCTAGCATATGGAATTGTATTAATCGCTAACATACAGGAGGAGGAGGAGAGGGAGAGGGAGGAGGGGCACCTGAGACATCGGAGGTAGGGAGGTTGGGTCAGAGGTGGCTAAGAGGAGGCGTCGGAGGTCGGGAGGAGTAGCCAGAGGAGGAGGCGCCAGAGGTAGGGAGAGCTAGGGCAAGTGAAGTGAAATGTTGCAAAGTATGGAAATGAGCGGGACGAAGCCCACCTTAAATTTTATAGAGCGTGGTTCAGATTGTAAACTATCACAGACAGTTTTGAGCTCAAAACAGTCTATGATAATCCAACACTATCACAGACGGTTCTGAGGTCAGAACCTATTGTGATAGTGCTGGATTATCACAGACAGTTCTGAGATCAGAATCTACTGTGATAGTGCTAGATTATTAGCAATTCAATTCAGAAATTGCAAGACTGAAAAGTAGTCCCAAGCTAGTCTATGTCGTTGCTGGCCTAAACTTGTTTGTGACCCAGTTCAGGCAACACGAAGCACACAATTCAGCAAAGGACTCAAAAGAGGCAATCACTTCACTTCTGTTTTTTTCTTTTTCTTTTTGCGATTCGACCAAGGAATCACAAGCTTAAGGTCAGGACACAAGAATTACACAAATTTGAAGCAAGAAAAACTCAAACTAGAAGCAAAAGATCGACACAAACGGTTGCCGAAACTTCGGAGGCTGTTTTGAGGCCCTAAACGATGTTTTTTGGGGTTTGTTCGGCTGCGCGTACATGGCCGTGAATTTGCTATTGAAAGAGCACTGATTTCGGACTTATGGATTTTCAAAAATAGCTTTTTGCAAGCTTTCCAACGGGCCAAAGAGCGCCCCAATCGGAGCTCGTATGCAAAAGTTATGGCTGTTTTACTACAGGGTGGTCGAATTCCGCCGTGGAATGGAAAAAAAAGTTGTTCGGTTCTGAGATTAGAACCTATTGTGATAGTGCTGGATTATCACAAATGATTTTGAGTTTGGAACCGTCTGTGATAATTAGAATATCACAGTCAGTTTTGACCTTAGAATCGTATGTGACAACTTAACATTTTCTCCCGACAGGCCTTCACAGACGGTTTTGTTCATAACCGTCTGTGATGTGCCGTCCTGGATGTCTATTTCTGTGGTAGTGTGTGAAGACTTGCTCAGGACAGACGAAGATGAAGACGAAGACGACCACAAGACCGACGACCTCTCTAACACCTCCTTAGCTGCGGATCTTTCAAGGTCGACGCTAAGATTGAAATACCCATATATGATGGGGAGACCGATGCCGAGAAATTAGATTCATGGCTCGATCAGCTTGAGACCTACTTTGACCTGAAAGGGTTTAGTAGCGCTCAAAAGGTCAAATTTGCACCTTTGAAGATGAAGGACCACACCAAGACATGGTGGAAGGCCCTTGTCGCCAGTGGTGAAGCTAACGACCTTGCGTGGGGTCAATTCAAACGACTTCTGTGACAAAAATTCTATCCGATGGGTTATCTTGAGGAGAGATGGGAACGCTAGCACAGATTGTACCAACTGTGCGACCAAACCATCCAAGACTATACCACGGAATTTCGGCGACAAGCAATGGTCATCGGCATCTCACTGTCCGATCCGCAGGTATTTTGGAAATACACATCTGGACTTCAGAAATCAATCAGTACTGAGCTAAGTCTGTTCGGCGTCCAAGACATCGCGACCGCAAGCACAACTGCTATGGCGATCGAGAAGAAGAACAAATCCCGCAGCGACAAAAGCATGAAGGAAAGTGCGACCTCGACAAAGAAAAAGTCGATCCGAAGAAGAACGCTTCAAAATCAGGCACGGGTGCCTTTTGTGAACATTGTCAAGCTGCGAGACACACCAAGGACAAATGCTACAACCTTCATCCTGAACTTCGACCAAAAAAAATGGACCAGGGAAAAAAAACAACCACGGCTATTTCCGAGTAAGATCTCATTATTCCGCATATTAGTATCTGGGCGAGTCTAGTGCGAAAATCAAGGCTAGGTCTCAAATGGATCATTCATATTCCTGTTTGGGCCGACCCACTCAGCCTAATCTACACAAGCACATGCGCTCGACCCATGCTCACGGCCTAACGCACACACATAGATATTCACATTTACACGCACGTGCTACACATGCATCACACACATGTACTCAACACAACACTCACACACCTGATTCTCTCTCGCCCTTGCGCCCACCGTTGTTGTTGTGTTCGCTCCGGCACCGCCGTTAGGCTCCTCGCTGGTGGCTATTCATGCTTGACTGGTTTCTTTGCCTGTTTGCCTTCTCCTAGACCTAAACCACACACACACATACTCGAGCCCCTCGAACCCTAGATCTGATCGATTAGATTTCCTGTTGCTGTCTTCGGCTATGTCACTAGTCGCCATGTCGTCAGTGACGATGCCGCCTAATCCGATGCACCGTCGCCTTCGCCACTCGCGTTGGTTCATATACAAACACTAGGGCCTTGCGACCAAAACCCTAACCGTCGCTCTCAACCTCACCGGTGCTTTGTACGACACACATATCGATGGACGATTGTAGCTCGTGCCATGCCGTCGCCGCCTCTCTTCCGTAGCTCGCGACCGTGCCATAGCGGCGTAGCCGTGCTGGTAGCCTGCCGTGAGCATGGACGCGCCGCCGGCCGGTTCGCTGGCTGCCTGGACCATCGGTGTTGTGTTTTAGGTACACAATCTCTCTCTCTCGACTGTAGCGCCATTGCTTGGCTTTGTGATTTGTGTCTTGGGTTGGTTTGCTCTGTGCCTGTGCTGGAATGGTGCCATGGGTTGGATGTATTTATGAAATGTTACTTCTGTGTTGTGATACAATCTTGTAGATGTATATGCATGTAATGTTTAGAGGTTTAGGTTTGATCTTATCTTGTTGCCTTGATTCGAGTGTTCCCCCCTGTTCTATTGTCTGGATTCCTGACTGTGTTCCTGTGAGATGAACAGAGAAAGGAAAGGATGAAAAGTGATGCTAAAGTGGAAAGTTGGATAGATTCGGATGGGTTCTTACCTCTTCTTGCCAGTTGAAAGCTTAATTCTATGTGTGTGTGTGTGTGATTGTATGAAAAGAGTCCTTATACTTTCTTATTCCTTGCTGGTGCCACCAACAGTGGAGGAAAGGTGGCAGTTTCTACTGTAGTATTGCCTTAGGTGTCAAGGTGCATGCTATTGAGGTGTCCATTGGGGCCTTTTCATGAATCTCGAAAGTATGGGGACTTTTGTACAAAATTTCAGGGCTCTTTTTCTAAATTTCAAATCAAGCCATGGGCTAAATTGTAAAATGGCTGGTTAAAAGAAATAGTCTGAGACAAAATTAGGGTAATGGATATTAAGATGGGAGCAGGTTCATCCTCTCTCTTTGACTTTGGAATTGAGACCCGAATTGTCCTACAAAAATGACCCAAAAATAGACCTAATTCCTAAATGTTGGATGATGACAAACATTTCAAGGTGAGCAGTGGTACTCACAAAAAAGGCTGAGACGCAACTGCGAGGAAATCCTAAAATAGATACTACTACTACAAGTCTGACAGCAAAAATTTTAAAACTCCCATAAATTTGAAAATCTTGTTTTGTTTTTCATCAGCAGCGTGACCCCTAGCTAGCTTCGTGGCCTTGACTACTAATCATCTTTGGGGTCTTCACATCCTTCCCCTGTTAGAAAAATTTCATCCTCGAAATTTAAAATTTGTCTCACTCGAACAAATAGGGGTATCGATTCTTTAGTTCCTCTTCTCTTTCCCATGTCGCTTCTCTTTCTGGATGATTATTCCACTGAACCTTGCAATATCTGATTGTCTTGTTGCGAAGTTTCTTATCTTCAGTTGCTAAAATCCGTGTAGAATGCTCCTCATAAGTAAGATCTGGTTGTAACGGTTCTTTTAGTTGAGTTAAGTGATCTGATGGTTCCTTCAAACACTTTTTTAGCTGAGACATGTGAAATATATCATGAACTTGTGACAGCTTAGCTGGTAGTTCTAGCTGATAAGCCACAGTCCCATTCCGTGTCAAAATATGGTACAGTTCGATATATCGGGGACTCAACTTACCCTTCACTCCAAATCGCTTTATACCGTTTATGGGTGACACCTTTAGGTACACTAAATCTCCGGGTTCAAACTGCAGTTCTCGTCTTCGATTATCTGTGTAGCTCTTTTGATGACTTTAAGCAATTTTGAGTCGATCTTGGATGATTCGAATCTTAACTTCAGTTTCTCAAACTAAATTTGGTCCAAGAATTTGCCACTCCCCTGTTTCTATCCAACAAATTGGGGATCTGCATCTTTTGCCATATAAAGCTTCAAATGGTGTCATCTGGATGCTGGATTGGTAGCTGTTATTGTAGGCAAATTTTGTTAAAGGTAAACACTTGTCCCTTGATTCTCCAAAGTCAATGATGCAAGCTTTCAACATGTCTTCAAGAATTTGATTGATTCTTCCTGTCTGATCTCCAATTTGGGGATGATATGCGGTGCTGAAGTCTAATTGGGTTCCTAGTGCTTGTTGCAGTTGTTTCCAAAATCCTGAAATAAAAACAGATCCTCTATCAGTGACAATCTTCTTATGAATGTTATGTAATAGCACAATCTTTTCTAGATATAACTCTACCAATCGCTCGCAAGAATAAGTCTGGTTGATGGCGATGAAATGCGCAGACTTAGTTAGGCGATCCACTATTACCCAAATGGAATCTTTCTTTTGTTTGGTGTGAGATAATCCTATAATAAAGTCCATATCAATTTCCTCCCACTTACATTCTGGTATCAGTAAGGGTTGCATTAGTTCCTAGTGCAATTTCTCTTTTCATGTTTCTCCACCAAAATACACTCTTTATGTCCTTGTATATCTTTGTACTATGTGGATGAATAGTGTATGGGGTTTGATGAGCTTCCTTTAAAATTATCTCCTTTAATCCTTGATCTTGGTCTTTGGGCACATAGATCGTGCCATTGTACCATAGAGTTTCATCTTCTGCTAGGCTGAACTCCGATGGTCTTCCACTTCTAATTCTCAAAATTTCTTCTTAGATCAATTCATCCGTAGCTTGCTTTTCTTTGATTTGAACTTGTATTCTAGGTTGTAGTGTCATGGCTTTTATATATATATTGAGAGAGAAAGAGAGAAATATAAAACAATAATGACTAACATAGAAATTTAAATCTAAATTATATAATATTACATAAACTTGAAATAGAAAGAAATAAAATGATACTAAAATAAATAAATAAACCCTATGTTTTACGATAGTACAGTTCAATCATATAACTAAAATATATAGAACTACAATATCCGATTAATATGTGCATAAAGAATTCTTGTGCCAATTCTAGTGTCATCTAAAAAAATTATATACAAATGCTTAATTCTGGAATAATTATTATCTATTATATAATGTATCATATAATAAAACGCTATACCATATGTGCTTGTTTGGAGACAAACCGAGTCTAAGTGAACTCGGGTACGTACTTGTCGGTTCAGCCTGTCATGTGTTTCAGCGTGGAAGCCACAAAATGCGACAGGCACAACCCTCTCTAACAATTAATCACATCATCATGATTAATTCGAACTTAACACGGAGCTAATTAATTAAATTTTGTATGGTCGATTGATCGGCTCCCATCAATTCGACGGTGAAAGATAGCCATCGAACCCATGCAATCCAGCTAGCTAGCAAGGATGGACGTTAATTAATTATTGGCCCACATTCTGCTGAAGCAACTTCTGTAAAAACTTTCATCAAAAACAAATCATGTTTGGGCTATTCTTAAATAAAGTCTTATATATGGGGTCTTCACATGAGTTCTTTTTTGACGAGTTGCTCATGAATATATCCAAAATGACGAGTTGCTCATGAATATATCCAAACCGGATTTGAGTTCTAAGTGGTAATTAGATATCCAAACCGGACTGAGAGACTCAAAACCGACTGCCATTGGAATAGTTGAGTTCTATTTGACGAGAATTTAAATATTAAGAAAATATAAAAACTTTAAAATACAAAGAAAAAAATAATAAGTGGAAAATTGGCTAATAACAGGTTGATTGCCGTTTTTTTTATTAAGAGATTGTTTTATCTGTATACTCAAAAAAAATTCCTACTCAACAATCTATCTAAAATTTACTTAAAAATTACTTGGTACATATTCTCATACCAGCTATATGTATTTTTATCTAAATATACTTAGAAGTTTCATATACTCAAAATTAAATTCTCAAAACAATCAAACATACTTGACCAACTTATCATCGCCAATAAATCAATCTCATGCATATTAATTGATTAGGTGAAAATCCGTATATAAGTCTACAAATCAGGCATAATGAGAGGACGGGAATTGAATAAGCCGCTTACCACCGGAACCTAAGATGGAGATCCATGCATGCCAAGGTTTTGTAAGCGACATTAATTGATGGATCTGTCATGATCTTTTAATTAAGAGAAGCATGACAAGTTAGTTAGAGCTAGCCCAACGGCCTTTATCTCGTTAATTACGTACTTGTACAACAAACAAACAAGTCTGTGCAATATGCTCTGATGGTACCATAAATATTAATTGTACCAAATCTGTGTATCAAATCTATTAAGTCTTTTGTGATATAAAATTAGTAACTAACAAACACTTTTTCTTATTTTTTTAACAATCATTTACTCGGATTTGGTAAGTGTAGCAACTACTAATTGCACTTGTATTTAAACGGGTGCTTGGTCCAGCTTGAATTTAACTTTATTTGTGAAATAAGCTGAAGTTGAGTTCGTACACCCAACTTATTTTGAACGGCTTGAGCAGATGATTCAAGTAGTCTCTTACCATCGACTTACGGAACTTAATTAATTACTCATCACTGTTTCTCTCTTCACATCTCTTATCAAATAAACTAATTTTATTTAAAAAAAAATTGAGCTTCTCAAATTAGTTAAGTTTTCGGATTTATAAAATATGTTTGACTTAACTTAGTTTAATATTATAAATCAACTTAAGCATCAATAAACTAGTGAAAGGGGTTTAAATTTATTTAAAATTTTTAATTTTAAAAATATTTTTGTAAAAGATAAATTTGAAATTTAAGTCGTGAATTGCGGATAAACGAAAGTTGATGTGCCCTAAGGCTCTTTTCATCCCTGGTGCTTCCAGGATCTGCAAGTGGGTCCTACCAATAAAATATTATTTTTCTGGTGGAGAGAGAAGGCATGCGACGCTTCAGCAGGCTGTGAAGAATTTCGGTCTGCAGGTGGGCCTGTCTCAGATTTTGTGCAATCAAATTATATATATTCTTTATTTCTTAATTTATGATTAATCTAGTTCAAATTAGATATTGATTATATTGAGAAAGTTGTAGATCTTTAAATTATCTTCATATAGAGACCAAATATGGCATATATTTGATTTTTAAATTAAAAGTTATTGATGTTTTACTCGTGGCATATTTTTAATTTACTCATGGGTCCGTATGAAGCGTCTCGCGAAGCGCCGATGGGTTGGAGAAGAGTGGTGCTTCAGATGGTGCTTCGCATACGTGGCATAGAATATGCTGAAGAATATTCTATTGAAGCGCCAAACAAAACGCTGGTGGATTGGAGAGAGCCTAAATGATATGCCATAGAAGCCGAGTGATTCCATAAGTTGAGGTTGAGGCACATGGATGCGGCTCGGCTATCTGATCGACACGGGAGTAGTCCTTGTCTGAAACAATATTAATTAAATGTGTCGTACGTAAGTACTTTGCCAGGGCGGATGCATGCAAGTACGTACGTACAATTAATTGGCTCCTGTACATAGGACGTCACAAAAAAAAAGGTGGCAACATTGTACTTCATTGCCCGATGAAAACGCCCTTCGCTTTGGGCGTCTTCTGTCGTGCTGTGCACATGCCAAAAGTCCACACACGACTTATTGTCGAAAAAGCTTGCAAAAAAATTACTGCCGCCGACTGGTTGTCCGCATCTGACTCATCTATACAGAATCATTAGAAGATAATATTGTTTGGTTGACTGAGTTATATCAGATTATCAAATTAAGATGCAAAAGTAATGGTTTGGATGTTTGATTCATATAGAAACTCAAATTGGACTTCCCAGTTAGTCCGACTCACTTCATAACTATAATTTGAGGAGTGGTCAACACAATTAAGAATTCTTAAGATAGATTATAATGGATTAGTTATTATTAAGCTAGACAGTCTAGCTAGGGTTATTTAGGTGCAAAAAAATATTGTCATAGCTCTGATAATATTTTTTTCACCTCATTTTTCCAAACTTGCACAATTCATACAATTAACCAAACATCTCATCTCTCAACCTACACCACCTTATATAGTTAACAAAAGAACCTCTAGTTGACTAAACGACTATATCCTATGGAACCAGACTATACGAATGTAAGCAACTGATCATCCCATGTGTATATGAGATAGATTATGTAGGATATCATATGTCTATTTCAGATTCTACTACTTTGGAACTATATAACCTATCACTCTAAACTTCAAAAACTAATGCAAGCTACATCCTGTATGTAATATAATAAGCGGTTTTATTATAGAAGCACCACATATCAGGAAATGTTGAGCCATCATATCAATATAACAAAACCACTCATCATATTACACGATGGACGAAATTTGTGCTGATTTTTAAAGTATGAGGGATAATTTGTCTGATTTTAAAAGTACGAAAGGTTATTTAAATTTTTGTGAAAATAGGAGGAAAAATGCAAACTTTTTCCTTAATATTTTACCTGTTATGGTAAACATTCCGGATAAATGTTTTACTGTATTGCACGGTACAACGCTGCAAGATGATCATTAGAAAGCGGAACCAGGCAATGGCACACCGGAAGATCTACTTTGACTGACTTCTAAAAACCAAAATAATGTACACTCCTTAACCCCACCTAAAACCAAAATCCTACCTTGGTCTACATCAATCAGAAGCAGATTTAAATGAATCCAGCCTGATACGTTCAACTCGTTTTATATAAAATCAGCAGACTCACACGTATCGAGTTCATCTATATATGGATGTGTACTTATATGTCGATCGTACACAGTGCAACAGTTTTTGAGATCCACTTGTGAAGCTTGTGATATATCTCGATATTAGGAAGGAAATTATTGAATTCATTAATGTAGCAGTACACTATTTGATGTATTTGCTTAAATAGTGCTGAAAAATTAGGTATAATCACCTGTAAGTGGAGCCCATTTGGACTTTTTTTTTAAATTGCTGCCTAAATATGACTTTCGGCCTTAATTAATATGGGGCGGTTAAGTCAAGGACTGGGGACTGGGGAGTCCTCTGCATTAATGCAGACAATGTGAAAAAAAAAATTATGTGATATGTATTTTTGTATTTTTTTATTTGAATGGAACCTTTTGTATTACTGTAGAAAATACTCAATTCAACGTCGTTAGATTGAAAAAACCAATGCTCCAGATTGGGTTCAAAGATGCAATTATGAGAAGTTGGTATTTTAGTTTCTCACAAAAAAAATTATAATTTCTTATTTAAGTATGATATAAAATATCTATTTTCAATCTAATGACTTAGATCAAGTGGGCAAGAAAGTACTAAGGTGACAACTTCCCCGTCAGCCCCTTGGACGGAGGTCATTTTCTCTGATGTACCATAGTTGACGATTTTTCCTACCACGTTAATTTATAGTTAGGCCATCTTGATTCTTGAAGGCAACACATGTTAATAATTGTTTCAAATCACTAACATTAATTATCATCAACAGCTAATCTCTCCTCATTTCTTTTAATCAATTTATCATGCAATACAATCAGATTGGGATTCAGCATGGGAAGATCCTTTAAAGTAGAGGACTTAGTCTTGAGGAGTTTTTTTTACTATTAACCCACAGTTAAAAAATAATTTCAAAATTAACCCATAGTTGCGATAATTTGCAAAAATGACCTGCCACACCAGCTTGTCGAGCTCCCAGAGCTCGACAAGTGAGTAGTCGCACGGACACGTACTAGTCATGGTCGAGAGCCACGACTAGAGTTTGTCGTGCCCCACGACCACGACAAGTCGTGTACTGTGCGTGGTTGTCGAGTCTCTCGACCACGACCACTCGTCTGCTGCTTGTCGTGCCTTGAATCCACGACAAGTGAAAAAACAATTTTTGCTGCAACGGGGATTCGAACCCGAGCCACTTGTTTGCTGCTGAGAACTCCCACCAGCTGAGTTACGAAGCTTATTTGACATAAGGGCAGTATACATTGTAATATTGTGCAACTTGTCGAGTTTCCAGAACTCGACAAGTTGCTGCTGGTCCCCCTTTATTTCTTTGGTCCCCTGCTAGCTAACTCACTCACACACACAAACAGCAGCATCAGCAACAACACACACATACACATTTCATCTTTCAACCCTAGATCTAGCAAAATCCGTCCGATAAATTTGTTTGGTGTAGAAGAGAAAGTTGTAGAGAATTGCGAGTTCTTCGAAAAGAGGTAATTTTTTTCGAAATGCATTTAAGATTCTGTTAATTATATTGCTAATGACGTGATTAGGGTTTATATTTATGTTTATATGTATACAAGAGTAGATATTATATTTTTAGGAATATGTTTAGGAAATATGTGCATTTGTATGTATGTTTGTAAAATATATTTTTTTAAATGTACGTGTGTATGTATGTTTGGAAATGAATGTGTATATGTTTAAAAATAGGGGTTTATAAATGTATGTGTGTGTTTGAAAAATATATTTTAGAAATATATGTGTGTATGTTTGGAAAAATAGGGTTTTTAAATGTATGTTTGTATGTTTGGAAAATAGGTTTTTGAAATGTATGTGTGTATGTTTAGAAATATATGTGTGTATGTTTGGAAAAATAGGGTTTTTAAATATATGTTTGTATGTTTGGAAAATTGGTTTTTGAAATGTATGTGTGTATATTTAGAAATATATGTGTGTGTATGTTTGGAAAAATAGGGTTTTTAAATATATGTTTGTATGTTTGGAAAATAGGTTTTTGAAATGTATGTGTGTATGTTTAGAAATATATGTGTGTATGTTTGGAAAAATAGGGTTTTTAAATATATGTTTGTATGTTTGGAAAATAGGGTTTTTAAATGTATGTGTATTTCGTTTTAGAAACTATGTGCACACAATAGAAAATATAAAATTAGGTTATTTTTAATTGTGCACATGCATACTGTATGTCTAAAAATTAGGTTTTGGACATATATGTATATGTATTTAGAAATTATGAAACTAGCCTATTTTCAATTACATGCATGCATGCTCTATGTTTAGAAATTATGTTTTTTAAAATTAGGTTATTTTTAATTGTGCAAATGCATACTCTATGTTTAAGAATTAGGTTTTGTAAAATATATATGTGTATGTATTTAGAAATTATGAAACTAGGTTATTTTCAATTACATGCATGTATGCATGCTCTATGTTTATAAATTATGTTTTTCAAATGTATATGTGTATGTATGGTTTTAGGAACTATGTGCATGTGTGTAATGGTGTCATGTTATTTACGCGTGAGATGAATGTGTGTAGGGAATGGATAGTCCGAACAAAATTTTCATATTTTATGGTGACGGCATAATTCGCGAGGGGCAAAGCGGGGTTGATATGAGCCGTTGCCAGTATGTGACGGGCGAGCTGAGTATACATAACACCTCATTTCTAGACCTGAATTTGTGGATCCTGAATATGTTCGGGAAGCGGCCTCGCGATGAAATGGCCCTAATTGAAGGACTCATCGTTCGTGAGGTAGATAATGAGCCATACTGGATGCTGCGCGAAATTAAAGGGGACAAATCTTGGAGTTCTTTTATTCGAAGAGTGGAAGACCCCCATGGCGGAATGCTCGGCCAGTTCGCGATGTATGTGCAGTTCTGCAACGTACGAGCAGCCGAGTGTTCGGTGGAGGGTGAGCCAAGCGTCATGCCCGGTCCTGCGAGATTCAGGGCTAGCGAGTGGTCGGATGTATTCTGCCATACTCGCGTAGATGTGTGCGAGGTACTGGATTGCCTTCCATCAGTGTCCGACGAAGATGATTCGACGGACTCGGAGGCATCCGATGGCTCTGATGACGATACTCCTGGTCCCCCACAGGAGTGGCTAGATCACTCAGCATACAGTCAAGCTGTGTTGCCAACGGATCAGGGTTCGAGGTGGTCTTTCGAGCACGGTGGCTTACAAGTAGAGCAGGAGTTTCAAAGCAAGGAAGATCTGAAGAATGCCGTGGCGAGCTGGTCCCTCGCAATTAACCGGCAATATAAGGTCGTCAAGTCAAACCCCAACCTTTTTGTCGCAGCCTGTGTAACAGCAGGCTGCCCAAGGAAGATTCGTGCGATGCGGCCGAAGGACGACATCGGTTTTGTGGTGACAAGGGTTACCGCACACACATGCCTGCTCACGGAGGCGCTGGACAGACACAGGAACCTGACGTCGGCGTACGTCGGTAATATCATCCAGCCGGCTGTGCGAGAGAACATTTCGATAATGCCGAGAGAAATAATGAAGCAAGTTGCCGATAGGTGTGGGTACACTATAAGGTATGCAAAGGCCTGGAGAGCAAACAGAAGGCAATTGAGGGCATGTTCGGCACATTCGACCACGCCTACAACAATGTGATGCGGTTGCTGCGCAACATCGCTCAGACCAACCCAGGCACATTTTTAGATTTCTTCGATCAGCCAGCTACACGTCGAGATGGTAGCCCCATACAGAACACTCGGGTACTCCGTCGATTATTCTGGTCATACCGCCAGTGCATGGAGGCATTTGCTTATTGTCGTCCAGTCATATGCGTGGATGGTACGTTCCTGACTGGAAAGTACAAGGACTGTCTCCTCATTGCTGTTGCTGCGGATGCTAACGACCAACTGCTTCCATTGGCGTACGCCATCGTCGAGTCTGAAAACTCGGAAAGTTGGTTGTAGTTTCTGGTCAACGTGAAGCGGGCGGTTGTTGGTGATCGAGAGAAGGTGTGCATCATATCGGACCGCCACCGAGGGCTGCTCCATGCCATTGAGGTAATGCGCGGGGCCCCAGATGCTCCGTACAAATGGGAGGACGTGCGCAGCCGTTGGTGCATGCGGCACATTGCAGCAAACCTTTTCACACACTTCCGCAGTAAACAGATCATGGATCTGTTCAAGCGGCTGTGCATGCAAAATCAACCGAGGAAGTTCCAGGCTGTGTTCGACAAATTGGAGGCGCTGACAGTGAAGTACTCCACGAGGAGGGCCAGTAATGCTGCCGATGATGCGAACGTCAGCAAATTCTCCCAATGGATTCAGGACAAGGACATCGAGAAATGGTCCTTGCTGCACGACGAAGATGGCGCAAGGTTTGGGATAATGACAACGAACCTTTCAGAGGTGTGCAATTATGTGTTGAAGGGAGTCCGGTGTTTGCCGGTGACTGCTGTAGTAGAGATGACATGGTACCGCACAGCCGAGTACTTCAACAACAGAAGTGTAGCCGCCAAAACGCTAGTCGACGATCCCATGAGAACCTTGCCAGATGTTGTGCAGTCGTACTTGACTGCTCGCGTAGACAAGGCCCAGCGGCACGAGGTGACAGTTATAAACAGACTGCACCGAATCATTCAAGTCCGCCTTCGGCAGAAGAACGTGAGCGGCCAACTGAGACCACGCGGCGACGGATGTTGTTGTGGAGGAGCGGCCGTATGACCCTGGGGCGTCCCAGGCCTATCTTCAGTGGTACGTGCCGCGCACCCGCACGCGACTCGCTCGTGCGGCCCCCCCATCGCCGAGAGAACTATCACATCAAGACAGTCTTCGACTCGGCCTTGATGTTCATTTCCCAGGTCGGATACATCGCTCGGTACGTTCGTCTTCGCTGGATACTTATGTTGGTCTCTTATCTTATCTATTTTTCCATAGTTCCCATATGAGTTTCGCATGTGCAAGGTGACTTAGCGTTGGGCATCGACAGCCAAGCGGCAAACCTGTCGTCTCGCTTGGAAGGTCCTCCACGCTTCAAGGCGATGGCGCGTGCTGCCCTACATTCCATCCGTGTAGCAGCACAACGAATCTTCTTCGACGCTACTTGTGGCCGAAAGACAGATGCATCGGTTCCGCACCGGAGAGGGGCCCGGCCGCCCAGCCCGATGTTAGCCCGGCCTAGCCTGGGTGGTGCTCGACAGAGCACTTCGTCAGCACGGCGCAGTCATCGTGACACATCGCCGACCTGGGGAGGTGACATACCAGGGACGTCCGCCGGCCCGTCTCGGCTTCATCGTTCCTCGTCAATGCACAGTGCTCGATGCAGAGATCTGCATATTGGGGGCCCGTCGAGACATCGCACTCCCGGTTCAGATGACTCTGATGATGACGACGGCATCCGTCGTCAACACGAGGACGACATTCGTCGTCAAGACAGGGACGATGCGAGTAGGGCGTTGGCAGAGCGGTTTGCGGCTGACGAAGATTGGGGCCAGGCTCATATTGAGCAGGCTCTCCAAGGACAGAGATACTCAGTCCCTGGGGGGTCTACTTGGGACAGTTGGGGGGACCCCGCCCACGACCACATGGGTGTGGATGACGATCGTGAGTACTACGCTCCGCAGGGGGCCGACCCCAGTTGGGTGGCACCACAGCAGGACAACCAGGAGTGGGTCTCGCGCATGTTAGGGTTGCACGACCCTCATGCACATTAGTACTACCAACCGGATCAGTTGACGCCTAGCGAACTCGAAGATCACCCTCCACCGACACAGCCATCTCAGGGTCATGCAGGTACTGAGCGGCATGGTCCTTCTACCGCGGCTGGACAGCGATCACATGTGCCACCTGATCCGTACTCACCATCGCCTTTTCAGAAAGATAGACATGGGCATGGGCATAAGAGGGGTCGTCCGAACCCATAGCGAATATGTACTAACACTTTTATTTTCCAGTGTGTTACATTCAAAATGAATAATGCAGTTCACTAGATTTCTTATATATTTTTATTATATGATACATACTTACGTATATTTCTATAGATATATATACATATACATATACATATATATGTGCATGTGTATATATATATATATCTATACAGTATGTATGTATTTATGTATGTACAGTATGATGGGAAAAACTCCTAGCCCAGCTGGTGGGAACTCTCTTCTACCTCGTTGTCCACCTGGGTTCGAATCCCCACTGATCTTGATTTGGGTTCACAGGATAGATTTTGATATTTTAGGGTTTGAGATAGATTAGGGTTGAACTGATCTTGTTACTGCCAAACATAAAAATCTTTAGAAGCCAGATTCAATTCCATCTCTAAATCTCAGATCTATTAATCCTATTCTGTTTTCGAAAACAGGATTCTAATTACCCTAAATACTCAGAACTCAGATTTAGCTAAATCTTGACCTAATCCAGATCAGATTATTCTTGGATTATGATCATGGATATGTCAATACCTTAATCCAGAAAGTTGGCAGCCAAATCGTATCATTTAAGCCATTTTCACATATCAGTCCAAATTATATCGTAATTTAGTCCTTTATTTGATATTTAGAAACCCAAAAAGGCTAAAATCTTCAGATTAATTCCAAATTCAAAATTTCTTCAGCAAATCTTTTTCAAATGCTATTTGATACAATTTTCTCTTCTGTGCAGATTACAAAATCACATTTTAAAGGTAATTCAAAATCGACAAAACTCAGATCTTATTTTACCCTAAAGTACCATATTTTCAGTTTATATCGAAAATCATCAAATCAAGTCGTATTTTATCAAATCTCTTGTTAGATGAGTATAATGTATAAGTTTACATTTATTTGTGAAATCAGATTACAAATAAATCCACAATTTAATCGTTAATTTTTTTTCTTGCCGAATTCTGCAGATGTGAGAAGTTTTGGTGACCTTGTCGTGGTCGTGGGGAACGACAAGTGCTTGTCGTGGTCGTGGGGCACGACAAGCGCTAGTCATGCCTTTCGACCACGACTAGTACCTCCCCGTGCGACTAGCAGTTTGTCGAGCTCCCAGAGCTCGACAAGCTGACGTGGCAGGCCATTTGTGTAAATAATTGCAACTGCGGGTTAGTTTCGTAATTAATTTTTAATTCTGGGTTAACAGTAAAAAAACTCTAGCCTTGAGAGGTATTGTACATTTTTTTTTTCTGATCATACAATTGGCAGTCTACAACAAATGAAAAAAATTAAAAAGTACAAAAAATATTATTTTATTCTAAAAAATCAATCATAATTGTTATTTGTTCTTATAGGTGTAAATAACAATACTTATATAATAACTCCTCTACTTTAAAAGATCCAGTTCAAGTGAATATCATGCGAACTCACATGTTGTATTTTGATGTAGTGATGAACAACTTCACCATTTGGGATACTTTTAGACAAACGTAGGCATTTAATTCCAACTAGTGATCTACCCCTAACTTCAGAGGACACAAATCTTATATTTTATATGAGAGTGTACCTAATGAGAACTCTTAAAATAGGAAAATGCGAACTCAGGATTTAAGCCATCCTATGAACAAACAAACAAATTACATTCATCAAATCTATTTTATAGGACGTTAACATTGCCATGTGCCCTTGAAGATCGTTTAAGCAATTCCGAAGAAAATCACAAGAACAAAAGATGGAGAGATTCAACTCTCAACTAAAACTAAGGTTTCAATCTGAAATTTCAATATCAATATCTTATATCTTGTATATTAAAAACTATGATCATGCCTCTCTTTTATAGATGGTGGTATGTATAAAAGATTGAAAAATTAAATTAGAATTCTAATCTGAATCTAATTCAAAACGGAATAAAAATCCTAACAAACTATAAAAGATAAAAGAAGTTCGGAATAAATATTCTCCGAGTTGGATTCGGATTCGGACAAGACTTTTTTCTTATGTGCAGTCGTTACTCTTTTGGATCTCTTGGTTGCATACGATATCAGAATTTAATGATTCTTGATGCGTTGGAAAGTTTTTTTGAATACCTTTTCAACAAGAACTCACATGATCAAATTGGATATTTTTGCTGAGAATGGTGTTTCGTTGAAGTTGGACTGTCGCTTGGTCGATCGGCAGACTGCATGTCGAGCAAAATTCTTTTGGTTGTAGCAGTTACAATCCTTGACGGAATCGAGTGATCTTGGGCTTGCTGGAAAGCTTAGAAAATCCTCTTTCCACTCAGTAGGTGTATGACCAGATTTGATGAAGTTCTTTGGCCCATATGTGGCTATATCTTTCTTGTTATGCTCTCCCTCTTTATATCTAATCAATGTTAAACAAGAGTTATTAGGTAGCAGCATATTCTCATCATAATTTAATTTTTTAATGAACAAAGTCACCTATTAATGTAGTTGTCTGGCCTTCACTCGAGTGATTGGTCCTTTATATTTCTCGGGTCAAGTTATAGTGTTTCTTGTGTTAGGAATGTCCTCATCACCTTGTACCTATTATCTCACTTGCCACATAACTTTTTGCTTTGCACATGAAACAAATAGTTACTCTTGACAGATAACTTGAGGCATATTTAACTCCACCATACGGGGACTAGATGTCCCGTCATGTTCCACCAGATGTCTAGTGTTGTACCAATGTATGTCCGGTACTATTTGATAAGCTATGCAATTCTAAAAAAAGAGTATAATTTTTGATCTAGACATCAAATTTAGGTTCTCTTTAGCTCATTGGAAAGCCAACTCGAAAGGCTATAATGTTCTCAATATAACTAAGTCCTAATTTGAGCTAGATCACTGAAGAAATTACAAAATACTTAGAAGATGATTTTCTTCACCATCATCTCGCAATCCAATTAAGACTAAAATATATATTTTCAACAAATACATTAATCTCACAATTAGATTTGTTGTTAATCATCAAAATCATCAATATAATGGAGATTGACTCATCAATCTCCTTCTTTTGTTGATTTATAATAAACCCATTTTCAATAAGCATATTTAGATAAGTGATGAATTTGGTCATTAATATAACTCAACAAGACACAAGAGTTCAATACATTGATCTATACTAGAGCATATCATGAGGCAATAAAAACACAAAGATATCATGCATAATATGATTATCGTACAAGAGATGATCAAGTGCTGTATATGAAATTCTCCCCCACAAACTGTGCACTAAAGGTGAAACCACATAAAAGGAGATCAAATTTAAAACCAAATTGTGGAAACACCAAACATGGAATTTAAGAAATAGTAATCCAAATGCTTCCCTAAATCATAGCTCATCCAAAATTCTCCTCCTTTTGGGATTAATCACCAAAAACACAAACAAAAGGTATGCAAGGTGAAAATATGATGAAACAAGGATATATGAGAAAGATTTTCATCCAAACTCAAAATATATGAAAGAGATATATATGACCTAATAGAAAAGACAGAGTTAAAAAAGAATCAATAACTTATAAAGGATCATGAACTTCCTTTTGTGGGCTAAAATGAAGATTCTTTGAAATGAAGTCAAATAAAGGCCATGTCTTGCTAGGAGAAAGAGTATACTATTTGGGACATATTTCATTTAACTTTTTCTTTTGAAACTCCTATAAAGTAATATTTGAATAATCAATCAATTTGAACTCGAAAGATAATTAAGAAATATCCAAATGAATTTAAATAGAGAAACCATCCAAATTTCATGAAAATTTGCAAGAAGGTAGAAATCATTGACATAAACATTTTTCATGAAGATTTGAAGATTATATTCTCAACCATTTGTATAAGCGTGTCTTTTTCATTTAGAGAGAAATATAAGAAAATGAGCTCCAAAAATTCCAAGAAAAAGTCTAAATATACTTCAGCTACAGAGGAACAAGTTTTCCTTTTAAAGTGAAACCAAATCTTAGGTGAAAATAAGATATGAAAAAGACAAATTTTGACAAAATCGAAAGTTCTAGGGTTCAAGTTTGTGGGCAATCGGTTTGCACATAAAAAGAGGCTTGAAGAGCAATTCAAATGATTTGCCAAAATTTTGACATAAATTATACTAATACATAAACTACAAAGGATAAAATCTCATGTAGAAACTTTTTTAGATAACCAACTAATTGAGAGATACAAAAATGATAAATCAAACGAAAGCCATGAGAAGTCTAAATTTTCCTATTTCAAAATTCAAGAGAGGAAAAGTCAAAATTGGCTTAAATCAAATCCAAAAACCATGAAAATTTACAGAAATGATGTTGAATGCACGAAAAAATCTTTTCAAAAAGAATCATTCAAAAATGATGTTCCCATAAAAAATTATAAACAAATGAACTTGATTTAGAACAAATGACTTGAAATTTGGCCATCTTTTGCAAATCGAGTTCAAACTTAATTTTCATGGATTTTATAACATGAATGGGCTTTCATGAAGTAGAATAATATTTTGCGGAAATATCATTAAGAAAAACTATTGAAATAGCTAAACTCATGATTTGCATGTATAGATTGTTCCAGTTCAAAAACAAGTCCTTTTGCGAAATTCAAAAGGTCATATCTTTCCAACTAAGCTTATTTTGAAATGGATTTGAACTATAAAAATATTTGGGATGATGAGATATAAAATTTTTGTAAAGGGTGTTTTGGAAAATCAAAATAAATTTTGTTTTATGCAAAATTTTTGTTTTTATTCAAAAACTAGATCCTCAAAAATCGTTTTGAATTCAATTTTGATAAAAGCCTTTAAATTTATTTTACTTATTACAAAGCCTCTAAAAAAATTTAAATACATTTAACAATAATTTTGATTGAAATTAAAGATCTTTGACCTTTTGAAACAAAATTTTAACTTTTTGACCAAAAGGCTATTTTGAAAAAGGCTATAGCTGCAATTTGAGATAGCTTCACATATAGGGGTGTAATAATCAATAGATGCACTTCATCTCACTCCTTCTAAATGTGTTCTCCCATAAGTTTAAAATTTTGGCTTTTGTATTTTCCAAGAAAATCAAAATAAGATGAAATCATTTTTGAATTAAACAAGAAAGAGAGGAAATGCAAGACAATTTTAAAATCAATCAAAAAGAATCAAGTCTTCTTAAATACCCATACCACATGAGACCTTCTAGACTTGTCACAAATATATTTTAGTCCCCAAATAACTCTATATTTAGGTTTTTGAAAAGAGAAACCAACAAATTTTGCAATTAAATCATTTCTAGGGCGAGTTATCAAATAAGAATCAAAAGAGTTCACTCTAGAAGAATGATATGCACACACATGGGAATGCTGCCCTACTGAATGGCATGATGAACATGATACTTGAGAGAGCTTTGTAAATGATATGGCATGAGTGCGGTGATGCGTGCGATGATGCCTTTCACTAGTGTTTCACCGAAAATAGATCGTGTCTATTTTCCGGGTGAAATTACCCCTTCCGTATTGCGAGTGTGCCAGTATACATATGTATACACATAAAAAATGTAGAGAACACATAACCTTAGAGTGTACTTTATTAATTTACAATGAATTACAAGTTATAAATCCCCCTAGGATTTTACATATTCTCATTGCGTCTATAAAGCAACATCTTGACATCAAATGATTGTGTCATTAATGATTCCCAGGGTTTTTTAAAAGCTCCTGATTAATTACATCTACAGAACGAATTCGCAGAAAACCTCCGATTAAGCTGTGTTGATGGTCGTCATCTTCAAAACTTCAAATTTGCCCTTAATGAATGTGCAATGCGTATGCCCATTCATGCAATTATGCAAATCCATAGTTCGGTCAGTCTATGGTGCTGGCCAGGGGTTGTTCGGCCTCGTCGATCATGAATAAATGGTTGTCTTTGTCTCATCAGTACCCGGCATTAATGGTCTCCGGCTTCGTCAGTCGTAGACAAAATATCGTCTTTGCTTCATCAATATCCAGTGACATGTGGTATGTATAGTAGTGAATTGTGATAACATCTTCACTTCATTAGCTTTGGATGCACACATTGCATGGTATGGCAGCACATTAGAACATTCATCAATGGCTTCGGATTGTTTTGAAAACATCTAGCATGATTAGAATGCATTGGCTCCCCTTTGCCTGACTAAATGGGGGCCTTTTTGGCCTCTAATTTACATGAAACTTGGTGAGATAGCTTTTGGACAGATCATCAATTGCTCATTAAAATTTGAGATCAATCGGACCGTTTGATTAGAATCTATCTTCAATACATTGCTCCTATGTCAAACTAGAATTCAGCAAGACAGAGCCTGTTTACAATGATTTTATGGAGGTCTTTTTGACTTCTGATCAAGGTGGAACTTGGTAGACATATTTCTCATTAGGTCTTCTATCCTCCATGAAAATTTAAGGTCAATCGGACTTCTGAATCAGAAGTTATCATCAATACGTCACCCATGTATTAGGCTGGAATTCATCTAGTCGAATTGTAAATCGGAGGGACTTTTGATTTTTGATCAAGTGCAACCTGGTCTCTGATCGAGGTGCAACATGATCTCTGACCGAAGTGCAGCCTTCTGATCGTAATCGAAGTGCAATTTTGTGATCTGACCGAAAATGCAACTTAACGATCTTGATCAAAGAGGCGCAACTTGGCGATCTTGATCGAAGTGCAGCCTTCTGATCGTGATCGAAGTGCAATTTGATCTTCAATTGAAGTGCAACATGACGATCAAAATGCAACTTGAAGACCTCTGATTGAGGTGAAACTTGGTAGACATATTGCACATTGAGTCTCCCGTCCTGAATGAAAATTTGGGGTCGATTGGACTTCTGAATCAGAAGTTATTATCGATACGTCACCCATATATTAGGTTGAAATTCATCTAACAACAGCTCGTTTTGATCTCCAACTTGGCAACCTTGGTGACCTTGGTGACTACTGATCAAAACGATGAACGTAGTCTCTCAGTCTCTCAGACCGAAAGTATAATTTGATCTTGATCGAAAGGTGCAACCTCTGATCTAATCGAAGTGCATCATAGCAACTTCTGATTGAGTCGAAACTCGGTGAACGTAACTTCACGTTGAGTTTCTGTTCATCATTGAAATATGAGGTCGATCAGACTTCTGGATTATCGATCATCTTCAATCTATCACTAGCACATTGAACTAAAATTCATCGGGACACTCACTGGACTGAGGCTCCCTTTGCACAGTTGATCGGGATCTTCAATATTGCTTCATGCTTCTCTCCATCTTCATGAGAGGCCTAATAGGGCACCAATGAACAGGCAGCCACCTTCCATGCAATGCATGATACATGTTATGTAAACGAGCAATACTCACCCATGGTAACCTTCATAGCTTCGATAACTTGCTCGAATGGCTCTTGGTCGATGGAGAAAAGCTCCTAAGTCCACCGAAGATCCCCTGTAAAAGATGGATACCTCCCTCTATTTATAGACTCTGAGACGGTTGGAACCGCTTAACCACCAGAGAGATTAGAGGGATTTTGAATTTTGAAAAGAGGATAGATATACTTATTCAAAAAGGTAAAGAGATAAAAATAATCGTCTTTTATTTTAGACTTATCTTTAATATTTCGAACTGTTAAAGTGGCTCAAGTCTGCAACTAGACCCTAACTCAGGTCTAATCCGACCATACCCGAAACCAGGTCTAGTTCGACTAGACCCAGTCGATTTGTCAACTTGGCTTGACTTAGTCCTATTGCACAGTGAAACTCAACCAGTATAGCTTCGACCAGTGAAGTTTCAACCAGTGAAACTAGACCCAGCCTTGATCTTTTTTCAACAGTTCGTACATATGTATTTTTAATCTTTTGATCAATTGGGACTTCACATGACAAATTTTATTACAAGATTTCGTCGAACAACTAGATGTTTGAGTATAACCTAATTCCTCCTTTCGAAATATACCCTTTTTTTATCACCAAGGAGTTTATCAATTATAGCACTATCTTTGTAGCATCTAGTAAGGTTATTATTCAATCTATCAACTTTGGTCTTAAGTTCATTATTTTTAACTCTAAATGCATGAGATGATGTCAGGTCATAACAAGGACCATGATGCAAAAGATGGCATATCATCACAAGAAGAAGATGAACTACAAGGTGTATCAAAAGAATTACTAGATGAGTAAGGCATGTTATTAGAGGAGCAAGGAGGCAAATCACAACTAGTCCCAATGTAACGCCCCAAATTTTTGCTATTCTTTTAATGTGTCAGTCAATGCATCTCTTATTGAATCCCTCAGATATCTCGACCACACCTTAGATCAATTCTAGAAAAATCCTCCAGAATCTCTGATTAGAATTCTCTAAAATTCTCTAGATTAAATTCCAACTCAATATCCCACTCTTTTTTAGCCCAGTATTCGACCTATTAGATTGCTCCTGTTCAAATTGTCTTAAACCGGTAATTCTGTTCGAAATAATCAAGTTTTGGTCGATGGTCTAGCTGTGCGATCAAGACTGGCTCGCTGGTAGAAAGAAAGTAACTAGTTGAGCTAAGTACTAGTCGAATCAGAGAGGAAACAAATGGATCCCATCGTCCCTATTCGAGTGCTCGTGTGAAATCTTTGCCCCTTTCTGACTTCAATGTTTGATTCAATCTTTTTGTAGTGTTCAGTCAAAAAAAGAGTACACCAATCCACAAACCAGCCATGTTTTGGTGTTTTGATCAAAGTGAAGCCCAATCAAGAAGCCCCCCAAAATAGCAAACACCACTTCTAACCAATGCATGTTGGCTGTGAGAGAGAGAGCAACGACCAACTCAAGGAAGAGTGTGAAGTCCCTCCTGTCACACCACCGTTCAAGCCCCCAACCAGCGTCGAGCTAATCTCCCTCAAGAACAAGCAAAATCTCTGTGCTCCTGACATTACTTGATCCTCTCTTGTCTCATTCCCTTGCCCAGCATCTTCTAGCAGCCTATAAGAACCCCCTCCAATAGTCTTTCTTCTTCCACGTGCTGCCTGTTCATCCTTGTTTCTTTCCTAAGTCCTGAGAAGGTATGAAACTTGATAGATTTTGTTATGCGTTTGTTTTTCTTGATCAAAATCATTCATATATCCATCATTCATCTACTCTTGTATAGAAATCTCACCAAAAACCTCTAGAGATCACCAGAATTTCCAAGTCTTCTTCTCCGACGACGGTGAGTACCACTCTGTTTTTTGTTCTTAAGCAGTTTCCCTTTAAACTTCAAATTCGTGCTCATTTCTTCACCATTTTCTCTGATTCTTGTTGCTGTGTGTTCGCAACTCTCTTAGCTTCGTTTGGGCATCTTTAATTGGTATTTTGATCTGTAGAACTCCGGCAATTGACAAAATAGTTCAGCCCCGCCGCTTTCCTGTTTTTGCAAAATCAGACCCCTTAGATGACCTCAAAACTGTTCAAGCTATTAAAAGAATTGTAGATCAGCTCATTTCCTACAACTTTTTTGTTGATCACTTTCAGAGATAAGCACTGTATCAGCCCAATTTTTATGTTTTCTGAGTTTTAGTCTTTTCGTTCAACAGTCTGACGAACGAGAGTTAAGCCAAGCTGCCACCATGGACTGATTGCGACCATGGGCTGCGACCATGGACGAACTGTGACCATGGGCTACGACCATGGACTGCGACCATAGACTGACTAAGACGATGGGCTGCGACCATGGGCTGACTGAGACCATGGACTACGACCTTACCAAACTCAGGTCCTTCAAAGCCAATTTCGACCAACCCAGGCCCAAGCTGAGCCAAACCTTGTACTCATAGCCAAGCCCTGAGTATTTTCTTCCTCTCAAGATCATCTCCAACTAGATTACATCGCATGCATGCATATTTATACTTTACATATGATTTTCTATGATAAGTAATTCCTGTATGCTTATGTACTTTATTATTATTTGCGTGCGAGAATAGAACTAGAAGTGGAAGGAGTAGAAGAAGTCTTTGAAGACCCCTTAGAGCAATTAGACCCCGCTTTGCAAGGCAAGTCTCTTTCTCATTAATCATATCTCTCCGAGTATTTTAAGTAAATTAGGTTATTTACTGTTTTAAGTATATGCATGCTTTATTTTCCAAATTCTATGTTGGATAAATATGAGTAGATATGACCTAAATTCTTTGAAGGCATTTCATGTTCATATATCCCATGCACTCATTTGTCGCCTTAGGATGTTGTGCTTAAGTTATGCTTATACTTGAATATATGTGCTAAATGCTAAATGGACATCTATATGAAAAGTGTGTTTAAAACCTTGTTTGTAAAACTGTAAGTTAGAATTGATAGTGAGGATGGTTTGTGTGGTTGGTGTTGTGTGCGCAACAGAAATGTGGTTCGCTCCTCACTAACAGTTCATAAGGACGAGACCCTTGTGTTGTACTTCCAAGCGGCATGAAAAACGTACTAACCATTTGTCTGGTATGAACGGGCGCGACAAAGTAGTTCTCTCGGTATTAGCTTTTCCCTGCAATGGTTGTCGGTCTGGTTTCTTGAGGGAAACTGGTGGGCCACAGAAGGCCTTGAGTTGTGAGAGTGAGTAAGTGAATCAAAAGTTTGGAAGCAAGGCGCCCTAAGCCTGGATTTTGAGTCGTGCACGACTGGATCCACAGGCTATATGTCTCGCAGGACCATAGACCAAGGTTAGGTAGATTTGGCTGTGGGGTGCGCTCCACAACGATAATATGGACTGAGTCATCTATGTTGACTATTCGGACTCAGAGTCCTTAGCCGAACTTATGCAGAATTTGTAGTTCGTAAGACCTTTCAGGGTGTCCCTCCGGGAAGGTATGTAGAATTATGGAGAACTAGAGCGCAGAGAAATTTATACAGGTTCGGGCCCTCGATGGTGGGAGTAATAGCCCTACGTCCTGTTGGGATTTCACTATGTGTAGTAAAAGAGTTACAAAGTGATGGGAAAAAATCTCCACAGGCGAAGATTTTCCCTATATGATTGTACAAAATGAAGCCTGGAAGGCTTATGGAAGCTATCTAGTCCAGGCTATTGTCTTGGTTGTGTGATTCTTTGGGTGAGATGTGTTGTATCTCGTGATCCTTCGATCCCCTGTTTGATGCACCATGCTGCCCTTTTATACTAGCCGAAAGGGCACCAAGTTGTAACGGCATCAAACGGTTGCTTGGATGCGGTTTAGGCAACCGCTCTTAACCTCCACGCAGGTTTAACATGTGTTATCCATGGATAACCGCATGTATTAACCTCCTGACGGTTGTTCTTCTACGTGGAAGAATCTTCGGAATACTTGGGATATTCCTGCTACAGGGACAGATTAATCCCACGTTCCCTGGTCGAAAGTGCTCTGACCGCGCGATGTTGGCTAACCGCGCAACATCTTCAGCCTTCTGTTCGCGCACAACATACGAACTCCTGACCGCGCACTAGCTGCGATCTGATCGCGTAAAGCCTGCGACCTCGGGCTGGTACTTCTCAGAATGACTTGCGTTCGCACCGCCAGGCACATGTCTGGCTCGAATCTATCCTGAACCAGTCGTGCATTTATTTGAACTGACTCGAGTGTCAATCCTCGTCAATCTATTTACCGGGCAGGAAATTGTTAATGCTAGAATTACAAACTGTCATGTGATCTCAGTCTTGTCACATGCGTAAAAGTCGCATGAAGAGGTACCGACTTAAAAGCTGGGTGATCAAGTGGATTAAAGTGGTACACCTTTGTAAAGTTACAAAAAGTATCGGATACTCTGAGCTCCCAGGTTTTGAAGTCTGCACGCGGTAGATTCTATCCATGTCGATGCAGCACAAGTAGGATTTCAAAGATTTTCGTAATATTGGTTAAAAGTGATAACTCATAGAAGACCGCCACGCATAACATTTTCTAAACCCTAGTTTAGGATTTTAAAGTCTCGCTTTTGAAATCAAAACCTTTTTTCAAAACTTTAGAGTGAAAATCTATTCTATTCTTACCTATAAAACAAAGAGCCCATTTCTTGGAATTCCCGATCATTTATATACCCGCATTCATTAATTGAGACTTGTTGAGCACCGTGAGGACAATGTGCTCACCCTTACTTTTGCACATAAAATTTAGAGGAAGGACTTGTTGATCTCGACTCCTATGGCTTTGAACCCATTGAAGAAGAAGGAACCGTCCCTGACGATCCAATTTAGTAGAGGGTCATTCAACTAGTGGAGCCCGATGTGGCGGGAGCCCATGCTGTGCTGCTACTATTGAAGACATTGAAGACTGTTATAGTCGTTTTGTTCATTACTTTGTGCGTTCTGTTCTTTTGTGCCAACCTTTGTGTCGATGAAACTTCTTAATTTGTATCAACTCTAAATTGCATCATTATTGACGCTATGGTATTGTAATATTGGTCCTTGTGACCTTGTACTTGTCTTAATTACCTGTGTTGCAGTATAATGCATTGTATCGTTGTGAGCTTATTATGTATCATTCTGTGTGCAACCTAACCTGGGTGCTTGCCACCAGATTCCTCAAATGAGGGTCCCCACACCCAATATCATGATATAAAAATAAATCACTAGACAAATCATGGAATGAGGTACTAGTATTGACATGCAAGCATGTGAATCAATGGATAGATCAATAAGTAAATCATTACAAAGGTATGAGCATGGGCTTTAGAACCGTGTGACTTCAAAAAGGAATTATTGAACAAATTACATGCAACTCCAATATCTAAAGTGGTTATAGAACTAGTGGAGTTCTTGGCAAGCAACATATCATTTGAGTTTTTCAAATCTTGATATTACACACTCAAACAAGAATGTTTCTTCTTCAATGTGCAATAACATTGTATTATATTGTCAAGTGCTTCATTATGCTTCAAAACCATTTCCATAAACTCATCACAGGAATGGATGGAATTTGATACTGTTGAGTGGCTTATCCAGGGATGTTGATGAAGATTTACCAACATCTTCTTCCTTCCGTTCTTTCAATTTTTCTTGCTAGCTTCACTTTTCTCTTGTTTTGGCAAACTATGGCAATAGTGTTCTTAAGTTTGCTTGAAAACTCCCAATTCTCCTTTTCAGTTTTATCATCCTTGACAAGTTCAGAGGTGAAGCTCCCTTGTATATCTTTCTTTTGTTTTTGCATAATCTCATGAGACATGAGAGTGTCAAAGAACTCACTCGATGTAGTGTCAAAGATATCACCATTTATGAAAGTGGTGACAATCATGGCGATCCTCCAACAACACCTTAAGAATTTTCCTACAAACATCTATATAAGAAATATTAGAACCGAGAGCCTTGAGTTCATTTGTGTTGTTGATGAATTGATCATACATGGTGGAAAGGGTATCAAACTTCAATATCACAAATGTCTCATATTGTTACTTCAAAATGAACAATTTAGCTTACTTGATGTGCCCTCGTAAATAAGCTTAAGGGTCATCCAACTTTCATGAGAGGTATTAAGATTACTCACAAATTTAAACACATCATTGCTCAAGGATCTAAATAGCTCAGTTTTGGCATTTGCATGTAGTAGAAAATATTCTTATTCAATTTAGATAATTCAATCCCGTTTGTTGGATAATTTAAACTCTTCTCCACAGTGCTTCAAAGCTCCAAGCCCAAAGTATCATAACAAGTTTAATTTGTATCCAAATTTTCTAATGAAAATAACTAGTGCCATCAAATCTTGATGCAACAATGCCCAAAATCTCTACATATGCCATCCCCTATCAAGGCGGTAAAACCGATAAAAACGAGTGACCTTACTCTGATACCAATTGAAGGATCGAAGACGGAGACCTAAAAGGGGAGTGAATATGTCTTTTACAATCTTTTGGCTAAAAACCGAATTTTGCACTTAAGAAAATAAAATTCTTTTTGCAATTACCTTAAATAAAATCTAGTGGCTCAAG
This sequence comes from Pharus latifolius, assembly GCA_019359835.1. Taxonomy (NCBI): domain Eukaryota; kingdom Viridiplantae; phylum Streptophyta; class Magnoliopsida; order Poales; family Poaceae; genus Pharus; species Pharus latifolius. Next base: position 24,521,658 of record CM033322.1, read on the forward strand.
TGATCAAATAGGTTTTTGTAAACTTAAGGTGATGCAATAAAAAAGAAGTAATAGAAGAAAATCAAGTGCAATAAAAAGAGAACAAAAGAATTAAAGCAAGATGACAAAGAGATATTTTTTCCCAAGGTCTCAGAGACTTCTCTGGTCTCCCCTATTTCTTATTGAAGTGCTCTCAAACAAGTCTTATTTCTTTCCATTACAGTTGCTCCTCCACTCTAGATAGATGAGCACTAATATGCCCGAGCATGAGTGAATATGCACAACTACAAGGATGGCCCAATTTTCACGACGTAGAAACTCGACAACTTGATAAATTTGGTGGTTTGTGACCGAATGAAGAGGTAGCTAACAATGACAGAGCGACATGTGAACAACACGCCACCTGCTACTAAGACAATCGCCTTTCTATGCACCGATAAAACCAATCCATTCAACTACGCCGTATAAACGTAGCACACAGATTGAGGGAAAATGAAGTTTCTTTCTCGAAAATCCAATCCAAGAATTCACAAGAACAAAGGAAATAAGCAATTTATTGCAAAGTGTCTAGTAATCAAATTTCAAATTTTTAGTCATGCCTCAAAAGTGGGCTTAAGGTACATAATTATAGTCATAAAACAAAGAAGTAAAGTAGGATACAAACTCTTAATAAAACTAGGACTCTGAAAAAAACTAGAATTAGGATCCTGACTTAAAATATAAAATCCTAATATGATTAGGACTCCAAAAACTAATCTAAAAGGTCATATGTACGGAATTCGTATGGAATCGTACAAAATCAGTCTTGCACTCCAACTTTAGAAGTTTGTAACTTTCAATCCGTAACTCTGATTCGCGGTCTGTCTGAACTAGTAGTTTCATGACGTTGAGGAGAATGTTACAATGCCATTTTGATGAATTTTTTCTCATTTTAAATGTGCTCAAATTTAATGTCCTCATCATTCTTGTCTTACTCTTGTGCTTCAATTTTCAACAGCAACTTGGTTCAAATCTTCTAGTCCAACTCGGATTAGGATTTGATGCATTTATTTGAAGCTTAAATTGAATTTATTAGGTGGCAAGTGAGATCCCTAGTCAAACTCGGATTCATATTTGATTCAGATTTTCCAATTTCGTTCCCAATCTCTATTTGGATAGAAATTAGGATTTTGATCGGCTTCCATAGCAACATTAGTTGGTTGATCACACCTCTAGATGTCTTTGATAGTTTGTACTCCATTATGGCATGCTATTGCACTTGTTTTGGTTCGAGGATGGCAAGATTCACATCAAGCACCGAGCCTTCACAACTCCTCTCTAGGCCTCTCCGACAATCCTCGTCGAAAGATCACTAGTCTCCCACCACTGTCTAGGTGATGATGACTGCCAAGAGTAACAGGTTAGAACACTTCACTAAATACCAATCAAGTGCCAAGAAATTTAACTCACAATATGCTCAACAAATACACAAAGCTCACTAAATATCTTCACTCTATACAATATATGAGAGTTGAATGCTCTAAAGTGTGCTTAGACCACACGTAAATGAGTTTAGTGCCAAAACTTATAAATGAAAGCCCCAAGCAATCTATTTAGAGCCTCCACAACAAAAACTAGCCCTTGATGACAAAAATAGGTGCGGTCCACTGAACGTTAGACCCTTGACCACCAGATATTTGGTCGATTTCAACAGTCCGATCCAATAGTAAAAAAAACTAGCCATTACTAAGGGGTCCGAATGTCCAATCATGTTCCACCATATGTCCGATGGGCAGACGTCCAGTGATGTACCACCGTAAGTCCAATGGTAAAAAAACTAGTCATTACAAATTTAATCTTTGGTGCCTTCACTAATCATCCAAATCAACTCAAAATTATTTTTATGATCTAGTAAGTGGATGACGCATGCATTTGAGTTTCCCACATGAGATATCATTATACTACTAACCCCAAGCCCTTCTTCATAGTACAGTCAAAAGTAGAAAATAAGAATTTAACAATCTGGTCGTCTCCAAACAGTAAGACTGGCAAAATCCTAGTAAATAGATCATTAATATTTGATTTTACTTTTGGTGGAGTTTGTTTATACTTGAGAAAACTCGATCATCTATCCTCTCCAAGATTATCTTTTTCATTATCATCTTGCAATTTGATTAAGAGTAAAATAAATATTTTCAACAAACACATTGATCTCATAATTAAATTTATCATTAGTCACTAAAATCTCAACACTCATTAATCCTAAATAAGAGTGGTTACCACAATTGCTAAATATATTTTTGGTGCTTAGAAAGGTGTTCCGAAAGTTTTCTATACTTGGGGTGGAATTTTCTAACCCATATGGAGACTATTCCTTGTTTAAGATACCCACCACCCACGCTTTGTCTCTTCCTCTCCTCTACCCTTCCACCAATTCTGTTTCCCATCCTTTCCTCCCCACCATGCAAATCCCATACCATGGTTTTTCTAAATACTATAATTTTTTTTAAAAAAAAACTACATTACACAAATAGACTCTTAAGTACCTACCTTCCTTTTTCAAAGCCATTCTCTCTTCCACCTTAGGTGTCACTCTTATCTATGCACTTTCGGGTTTAGGTCGGACCAGTAGAAAATTAGGTCCTTCGAACCGACTCAAGATCGACTCAAGTCAACCCAGTCTAATCCAATACGCTTGTCGGACCATTCAAGTTCAGGTTGAGCAAATTTAATCAAGTCACGTTAAAAATCATATTAGATTGTGTTCGAGTCAGACTATGTAAATTTTGAGGGTCTTGGGTCGGTTATAAGGTAACTTGAGTCAATCGTAACCTCATGTCAGACAGGTCAAATTTTGCTTAAATCTAAGTGTCAGCAGCCCTAGATCTATACAGATCTCAAAGCAAAAGTTATCTTAAAAAAAACCCTAAGCACATGTCAAGTTCATATTTGATAAGCAACATAGTATTCTTCATCATAGCACTATATTCCTAAATGGCTATATAACTATAAAATTAAATGATCATAGATACCTGCTTTTGAACAGAACTATCTTGCAAGAGCAAAAAATTTGGGATCTTTAGTACCAGAATCTGTATGATCTCAAAGCAAAAGTTCAAAGTGATATGATAAGAGTTTTTTTTTTTTTTTTGCAAAATTGCAATATTCTTCACTAAATGAGAGAGATAGAGTGCTACTTAAAGTTCAATGTCATCTTTGATAAGCATTGCAATATTCTACACTAAATTATTAAACATTGTAGCCCAGTACTACATTTTCTAAACGTCTGTATAATTATTATATTAAATAGGAGTTTTTTTCTTCTCCATACGTCCCTTCTTCCAACGTATTAATTAGAACAACCATCCTTCTAGAACGAACAATCGTGATACCATATTTTGCAAAATTGCTTAAGTAAGCAAGCAGCGCACACACACTCACTCACTCTCTCTCTCTCTCTCTCGTACTTCCTCTGTATTCTCTATTTTTAAGTCTGCATGAATGGTTATTTATTTTTATTATCTTAATTGATTGAAATTTAAATAGATAAAATGGAAGAGAAATTGAGATAATAATTTATCTCACAAGAATATTTCTCACCCAACTCAATTTTGAACATTGATTTTTGAATAAAGAAAAATATCACTTTTAAATGATAAGACAAAAAATACGAATACCCCTCTCCTCTAAAAGTAGACTACTTTTTGCGAGGCCAGCAGGGTTAAATTTTTATTGCAAGCAAACAAAAAAGAGGTTTGGAAAAACTAGAAACTGCGCCAAAAATTAAAGCTTTGAAGAAACCAACTTTTTCCTAAGAAAAGAAAAGTAAGAAAGAAAAATCACCGCCTCCACCTTTTTAATAGCCCACCGCCTCTTTTGCAAAAACCCCTCCTTTAAGCCCCACAAGAATTTAGGAGCACCAAGAAAAGAGGAAAGCTTTGCAAGGTCACAAGGTGGTCATGGCTTTCAGTGCATCTCTCCCTTCTCACAAGGCCTCACCATCACCTTCTTGCCCTCTGAGGAGCGCCAATGGACGTTCCCCGGTGGTGGCCATGGCGGCTTCCACCATCAAGTGAGCTCTTCTTGTCTGCATGCAAATCTTACTTCTTGATTGCTGTGTTCTTCATGTTGTTGCTGGAAATGTTTAGCTGGGCTCTATAATCTGCGTTGGTGGGGGTTTCTAGGACACCGGGGTTCTTGGAATTGGTTGGTTCTTGGGTTGGTGATGGTTTCTAAGACAAATCTCTGGTTCTGGGTTTCTTGGAGTGAAGCCTAGATTTGTGATCTGGCTAGGGCCTCCCAAAGAAAATACCTTGGATTAATGGAGGAAATCAAATCATAGAATTTGAAAACCTATCTTGGGTTGATCCATTCAAGATTCAGGGTTTTGGGTGGGGGAGATTTGGGATTTGTGAATGGTTTTGTTGTCCTCGTTGTGATCTCCTTTTAAGTTCTTCATCATTGATGTGACTTGTGATTTGATTTGGTTGCTGAGGTCCTGATCCACCCCTGATTTGCTGATCCGGACTGTTTGGGCAACCAAAGAACAGTTTTTTTTTTTGGTGCTGACTTGATCTTTTTGTGCATTTGCCACCATAAGAATTGTCTTTCTTCTATGGATATTTAAATTTTTTATTATCTTAGCTATTTGGCTTATTTCAAGCTGAGTGGATTTGTTGATTGTACTAAATTTGGCCATGAGATAGTTCCTTTTTTTTTTCCCTACGGCATGAGCTGTTTATTTTACATGAATTGGGAGTTAGTGCATATGTTTGTGCTTAGTTGCGTTACGCCATTAGAAACACCATGCAAAAAGGATTTGTGCAGTTTGTGCACGTAAATTTGTTGGTGAGTTGCCGTTTTGCAAGAGTTTCCAGCTAGATCTGCAGGTTGTTTTGTGTTCAACTCTTAGCTGGCATGTCTATTTTAGTTTTTAACTGTTATTTTGGTATGGTTGTATATATTCTATGTTTTTTACATGCACGTCGTCAGTATTAAAATAAATGAAGTAATCGAAATGTAACTGATCGAGGTTCATCGTTTACGTCAAAGTTTGCTTAAAGAACTAATAGGAAGATTGACTCAAGCTGGTTGCAAATCCAGAACTGTTCTCCATTTCTCTTGGGGTGTGATTGTGATGCAGAAAGCAAATGGTTAAATGTTTGGATCTGAATTTATGTTGATAAAAAAAATCTATTGATGCTGTTAATGAATTTAAAAAGTAGTTATAAATCACTCCTATTCAACCAGATATTGCTTCACTTGATGATCTTATTCAACCAGATAGATGAGTAATTATGTGGACATGTAGTGTGTTCTGATGCCATATAAATTATACGAATGGGATTTGAATAGTATTGCTCTCTTTTTGTTAGGTTGCATTTTCTATCAAGTTACACTTGACAAAATTTCAGTGCGTTCTTCGAAAAAAGTAATGTTCAACCTTGTCTCCTTATCTATGGTTGCAAATGTCACATGTCAGCACTTCGAGAGAGCATTTACTTGCTACCAATTTTTGCTTCATAAAAAGTAAGCTTATCTAAATAATAAACAATTCTGGCTTATTGTCTTTAGTGGTAGTGCCTCCGCAAACATCAGAAGTCTTTCTACAATACAATACAGAAAATGATTTTGTCTTGCTACCTGTGATTTTGGAATAGTTCAACTGAATGTGCATTGCCACTATAGATTTATTAGGAGAAGGTCTGAAGTTACTTCCTAGAAATTTAGAGGGTACCTTATATTGTTTTGAGTTACATACTCTATTCCATAAGTACTGTTCTCCAAACCATATGCATTTCTTACACCTTTCATATCCATTGTTTAGTGCCCCTGCCCCTTTTCCATTCTTGTAATTACTTTGTGTTGCTTTTCCTAGGGTCGGAACTGCCAAAAAGCCCTATGCTCCTCCCCGTGAGGTGCATCCCCAGGTCACCCATTCACTACCACCTCACAAGAGGGAGATTTTCGATTCGATGCAAAGTTGGGCCAAGGACAACCTCTTGAGCCTCTTGAAGCCAGTCGAGAAGTCCTGGCAGCCACAGGACTTCCTACCAGACCCTTCCTCCGAGGGGTTTTATGATGAAGTCAAAGAGCTGAGAGAGCGATCAAAGGAGATCCCTGACGAGTACTTTGTTTGCTTAGTTGGTGACATGGTTACTGAGGAAGCACTTCCCACCTATCAAACAATGCTTAATACCCTCGATGGTGTCCGAGATGAGACCGGTGCAAGCCCAACCACCTGGGCTGTTTGGACAAGAGCATGGACTGCTGAAGAGAATAGGCATGGTGATCTTCTCAACAAGTATCTGTACCTTACTGGCCGGGTTAATATGAAACAAATTGAGAAGACTATACAGTACCTGATTGGCTCTGGAATGGTAAGCATTGATATCTACTCTCAACGAGTATTTTCCTTTTTATTGCTTGGCTATAGGTTGCTATTGTGAATCACTTGCTACCATTAGGGAATATTCAACTTCAAGCTTTAAATGAATAATTAGGTGACAACAATGTTTCTGAGAATTACACTCATAAATAGCAAATGAGTGCTATTTAGTTAACCAAGCACCAAACAGCCTAACCCTGTTGTAGTTATAGATTGCACCTTCATTTTGACAATGTTGGTGAAAACATCCATAATGTGGTTATTTGTAAATTATAATATGCACTTGCTATTTTGGATGCTTGGTTCAATATTTTAGTCATGAACCTAACTTCTGTTATTTCCACCTTCTGCAGGATCCAGGAACTGAGAACAATCCTTATTTGGGTTTCATTTATACATCATTTCAAGAAAGAGCAACTTTCATATCTCATGGCAACACAGCAAGGCACGCCAAGGTGTATGGAGACCTAAAGCTGGCTCAGATATGTGGTACCATAGCAGCTGATGAAAAGCGCCATGAGACAGCTTACACCAAGATAGTGGAGAAGCTCTTCGAGATTGACCCTGACTTCACAGTGCTTGCATTTGCTGACATGATGAAGAAGAAGATCTCGATGCCTGCTCATCTGATGTACGATGGGCAGGACAATAACCTGTTTGAACACTTCGGTGCAGTGGCTCAGCGGCTGGGCGTCTACACTGCCAAAGACTATGCCGACATCCTTGAGTTTTTGGTCCAGAGGTGGGAAGTTGCAAACCTTACTGGGCTATCTGAGGAAGGGAGACGAGCGCAGGACTTTGTCTGTACCTTGGCACCGAGAATCAGGCGGCTGGAGGAAAGAGCGCAAGCACGAGCGAAGCAAGCACCAGTTGTTCCTTTCAGCTGGATCTACAACCGGAAAGTGCAGCTTTAATCAAGAATGCTCAGTAATGAGATCACATCCTATATCGGTTTGAAATGCGGGTTCACTATAAGAAAAACAGTTTTTGGGTTATCTAGCAGGTTAGAATGTGAGATGCTCAGATTATCACGTGAAGCAAGTGGCGTGATCAGAGTCTCTGAGGGACTGCGTTGAGCTGCTGCCCGGAGTTACGAAGAGCTTTATTGCAACTGAGTGAATTGTTATGGTGCTCGCCTACTGAATATGGTGGAATTTATGTGAACTTTGAGGTTGACATGATTTATATAAATTTCAAAAATAATACTGGACAATGTATAATATGATCATGCGTGAATTGTCACTTGTTGCGTCTAAGTTACTGTTTGCACAAGTATGATTTATGGTTAACTATGTTGAGATTGACCAGCTTATTCCATTAAGTTAAGTTTGTGACAAGAATTCATCTTCTTTTTCAATTTTTTTATTTTTTTATTTTTTGCGATTTGAACAATCTATTCTAAAGACGCAGGCAATAACAGCTCATAGAATCAAATCCTTAAAAATATACAAGTAACCAATTCGATGTGAAGTTTGGTGGGAATTAAATTTAATATTTAGTCAGACAGCCAGACGGCACAATATTTGGCAACTGACTTCCACATAGAGATGTCAATTTGGCCGTGTCGGGTTGGCTCAGCACGGGTCAGTGGCTTGTGTCGTGTCGTGTTTGTGTCAGCCCGCAGGCTGTCGGGTTATGTCGGCTTGGCCCGTTTTCTGGGTGGAGAGGCCCAGCACGGCACGATAGCCCGTGGGATGCAGTGCATGTCGGGTTGGCACGAGTACGACCCGTTTTGAAATGGTAGTTGAGGTCATCGTCGGCGCCGGCGATAGAGAGGACAAAGGAGCTCCGCCACGACCACAACCTGGACGCCCTTCGATTTCAGCGTGTCCAGTTACGCTGGCGTCAAGTACTACAAAGAACAGTTCTACATAGCCTTCAAGTCCCAGATCTGCGTCTGCGAGCTCGAGAAGGACACCGCGGCGGTCATCCCGCTCGAGAACGCCGACGGCGAGACGTGGACGCGGTGGGCAAATAGTCGAGACTCGAGACACATTTGGTGGAGTGCGACGGCAACGGAGAGGACGAAGGAGGGGCGGCTCGAGATCAGATCTTTGGTGGTGGCGCGGCCCAGATCTGCAGCGGCGATGCAGCCCTGATAGAATGAGGAGGGCAAGAGCCGGCGAGAGATGGCGAGAGGAGCGTGCCAGCGTGTGGAGAGGAGGGCAAGAGGCGTGGTCGCGTGGAGGAGAGGAGAGCGTCACTTGGAGCCATGGAGGAGAGGAGGGCTGAGGAGAGGATGGCAGAAAGGAGGCGGGCTAACGGGCTAATGGGTTGTCGGGCCGGCCCGCGATCTAACGGGCCGTGCCGGTCCAAGCACGACCCGTGTTAGCGTGCCGTGTCGTGCCGCCCGTGGGCTGATTTTTGCGGTCCGGTAACTCGTGCCGGGCTGGCACGGCTCGTTATCTTTCGTGCTAGGCTGGGCCACGTGCCGAGCCAAATGTCGTGCTTCGGGCCAACCCGACAACGGCCCGGCCCAATTGACACATCTACTTCCACATCACATCCATCTTTGCCCTTGAGACTCTTCCACAAAGAAAATTTTCACTAATTCCTTCAAATTTTTTTTCCGAAATTCCTATGTTTCAAAAAAAGACTTAAGATTTTGCATAAACAAGCATGCACGAGAGAATGCACTAACCTTCCCGAAAGCTCCCATCCATCCTAAAAAATTGGAGGGAATGGAGCAAAAAGAAAGGTTGGAATAAAAAATTCAGAAATAGAACACGCAATTTAGATCCTGTTTGATTACAAAGTTTTTTTGAAACTTTTGTCTAATACTATAGTTTTAAAAGAAGCTGTGATATTAAAAATGAAAGAGGTATTTGATTCTAAAATATTTTATGGTTTTCTTTTCTCAGTTTTGCAAATTTTAGTTTGGTCTAAAATTTTAGCCCACACCCTTTCCTCCTCCCTCCCTGGCGCAATCTGCCAAGTGTCGGCAACACCCGAGTCTCCTCCCTCCCTGGCGCAATCTACCAAGCGTCGGCAGCTCTTCGATGAAGCACCGGTGATCGAAGGTCAAATGAAAGAGCTTAAAAAAGGTGAGATCCTAAATCCTACCCCACCTCCTTCCCCTTCCCCCTCCTCTTGCCACCGATGATCGCGTAGAGCGGAGCCGCCGCCAGCTACCGGCCCCACACACCCTCCTTCTCCTCCGGCCGATTCCCCCCTCGCACCCTCCCCCTCCTCTTGCTACTGGTTGCCCCCTCGCCCTTTTTCTTCCCATCGGCGACCGTGCACGAGCACGCCGCTGGTTGCTGCTCCCTCACCCTTTCCTCCTCCTCCGGCCGAAGGCCACGCACGAGAGCGTCGGCGGCTACCGCCCCCTCATCCTCCTTCCATTGGCAGCCTCGCACCCTCCTTGTCCTCCTCCCACTACCGGCCCCTCACCCCCTCCGCCCCTTCTCCTCGCCAGTTTCCATGCACGAGGAGCCGCCCCCTAGCCCCCTCCTCCTCCCTCTGCTCCTCCTCCCCTCTTCTCTCTACTCCTCCCGTCGGCGGCCGCGCATGGGGGCGCCGCCGGTTGCCGCTCCCTCACCCTTTCCTCCTCCTCCAGCCGAAGACCGCGCACAAGGGCACCAGCGGCTACCGCCCCCTCATCCTCGTTCCACTGGCAGCCTCGCACCTTCCTCCTCCTCCCAGTGGCAACTGCCGCCCCCTACTCCTCCACCCACCGGCGGCTGCCGGTGCCCCCTCCTCCTCCCTCTACTCCTCCTCCCCTCTACTCTCTACTCCTCCCGTCGACGGTCGTGCATGGGGGCACCGCCAATTGCCACTCCCACCCTTTCCTCCTCCCTCATCAGAAGTTTGAAGTAACAAGGAATTGTGTTATGAACTTTTGATGCTTCATTTATAAGAAATTTCAGATTTAAGCATAGTTAATTTCAAAAGTTTGAAGTTGCATGGAATTGGGTTCTGAACCTTTGATGCTTCATGTCTAAGAAATTTCAGATTTTGCGCGTTTCTTTGTCTTTTAATTCACTGAACATGCAAAAAAGTGACTTTTGTGGGTCAAGAGAATGTGCAAAAGAACATCAGAACTTCATGGTTTTGTGATGAGGTGGATCCATGATTTGTTATTTGTGGGGTCAAATAGCTATACAAGATTATACTTTGAGCTCTATGATGCAATAAAATTTTTTGCATATGAGAAATAAATATTTTTTTCATGTGAGAAATCCTTTGATCGTGTGAACTGATGTAATTGAGTTAATTTTTTGATCTATTTAACTTTGTATTGCCAAGTTCTACACAGTACTATGCAAATATGCAATCCTGATTTCTGATTGTTTTAGTTCTAATATGTGATTCTACAATTCTTGCTTTAAAGAATTTCGCCAATACTTTGATTTATGACAAACTCACTGATGGAAATGGAAATGGAAATGTTTTGATTTCGCCAATCCTTTGATTTATCTAGTTCCAATATTTGAAAAGTTTGAAGTTACTTTGGATGAATTTTGGTGTTGTAATTTTATATTTTAAATTGAACTATAGAAGTAGAAATATTTATGTAATAGATAGTTGACTAATTGCTGGCAAGAAAAATAGAGCAACATGGAGCGAAGTTCAAACAAATTTTTTTGTATCGATGATGAAGAAATACAATTCAACACGATATCGTGCTCAAAACGATTGAATGAAGGAGGCATGGAATAGTATGATGACTCGTATGAATGAGAAATTTACTAAAAGATCGAGAACAACAACTGAAGAAGGACCACAACGTAATAAAGTTCATCTCTTCAAAGAGTGGATTTGGATAGGATCATGAGTTGAAAATAGTGACAGTTATTGATAAAAAATGGAATAAACTAGATAAAACTTTGCAAAAGTGGAAAAATAAATCTTTTCCACGATATGATGACCTTTTTTATGCTTGTGCATATTAACTATATTTTTTATTATTATATTTTTCTATTATAGGAAAAATTGCTGAAAAAAAACGTTGTCGGAGGTCGACTGGTAAGCACAAAAAGACCATTGACGTATCAACATCTCCACATCATGCTAATATTGGCAATCGGTCACCTAGTCCTACCGTACCAACTCCAAGAGTCACACATACTTCTTTTAAACGAGAGGAAGACTATTCCCACAATAAAGGTGCAAGTTTGACAAATCCGATATCTAATCAAGTTTCACAAAATACCCAAGATCATTTGTCAACTTAAGAGCAATCATATTATGAGTTCTCACCATCAACTGATGTGCCTTCTCATGTTAGAACAAACAGCGAAGAACCAAATAGAGTTTCTTATCATGTAAGAGCAAGTAGCTAAGAACCAAGTGTATTGTCTCGTCGTAGTAGGGAGAGTAGTGAAGAAAAAAAAGCGAAAAGGTCCAAGAAGAACAATGATGCTCTGTTAGAGAATTTGATAGTATTGCAAAAAGAAAAACTTGAGAGTTACAAGCAACTCAAAAAGGAGTAAATTGAGAACTATAAAAAAGTTAAACTTACGCAATGGAAAATGAATGATTTAAAAAATGATCCTTACTCCATGAAAAAGTGCATTTCATTTTTAAAAAATCTAGCAATTCTCACACCAAATGAGATGGCGAAGACAATCAACTTTCTTAAGTATGATAAAGAAGCTCGTGAAATAATAATGTGCATTAGTGCTCATGATGTTGTTTATGAATATCTCAAGATGCTATCGTTCTCTAGTCACTTTATATCATTGCTATGTCATTACTATAACAATTTGAGACAATATTAATTTATGCTATATTGCTTTGTTATTGTCTGTCACTACGACAATTTGAGACAATGTTATTTTTATCATGTTACTTTATGTCATTCCTACAATACTAATATGACAATTGAGATAATGTTATATTTAATAAAAGGAACGCAAACTTTTTATTACAACATAAATACTATTGTTTTGCATACATATTGGACATCATACTGTGTCGTATTGTATAAAATTATTGAATATAATTTATCTAACATATAATTATTTGAATGAAATATTATATTAAAAACTATGATACACAAACACCCGTAGAAATTATCCAACGATTATTTTTTTAAAATTTTCATAATAATTAATTCATTTAAACACCAAACTGAAAACTTTGAAAAAAAACTGTGTATTGAAGAACATATGAAAACAGTTTTTTCTCAAAAACTATAATTTTATAATACTACAAAATACTGTAGTTTTAATTATATGACAATTTTAAAACCATAATTTTAAAACACTGCAATTTTCAAATACTATGTTTACAAATAGGACCTTAGTCATTGCGATGGTCCCCTTCCCTAATCCTTGGCTTACATGCTCTCGGTGTACATTGTCAAACTCTGTACAGAACTGATGCAATGCCGTTAATGTGTAACATGAAGAATTGAGTTGAAGTACTGAATATCTGAAACAGGCTTGCATTTAGAACTGATGATGCTATGCCGTTAATGTGTAACATGAAGTCACCGGAAATTGAAAATGATCAATCTCTCAAGGTTGCCATCAAGGTGATGAAAGCTGAATCCAGGGCATGATCCCTTTTTTGTTTTTGAAAACTAATCCAGGACATGATCTTAGTAGTTATTTTCTTGCCATCAAACTTATGGAAGGCTTTGGGAAGCATTCTTGCCAGAACTGCCTCCGGAATGGAACTCGGACTGCATCTCGCGAACTAGGATCTCTTCAACAGCATCTACAAATCTTACAAGATGTCGCCTAGTATAGAGCTCCAATCCATTTGCCAATTCCTAGTATCAAAAAACCAACAATAATGATTATATTAGTAGTTGTGTATTTCAACAAGTCACAAGATCACAACCTAGAAAATCCAGGAATAACCCATTCAACATATAGTTGACTAGAATCAAATTCAGGCCTTTAGCTAGACAATATAGATGCCACACTAATTAAACCACCACCGATTAACACTAGTAGTTGTGTATTGACGTCATACGAAATGCTAGAGTGCTGCAAATGATGCAATATGGATGCGTCCAGAGAATACAGTTGTACCAATTAGCATGTGGGATGCTTACATGACCCAGCGTGTTCATCATAAAATTTAGTTATAATTGAAGAAAAGCATTCAAGATTTTACATTGCCAAGTTCCATCAAGAAATGAAATCACCCACCTGCCACTTTCCACCACCAGCAGACCTTATGGATGGACTGTAATCCATTTAAATTGCTTTACCATCTAGAAAATATGCTCGCAGAGAACAAAGTTGGACCGGTGTTTTGAAAATTGGCTGGTCACCAGTGGACAGTACCAATTTCAGGTCGGTTGACCAGATTTAATTAGTCCAGCCATTTTTTAATAGCCAAGCCAAATTTTGGCTATCGGCGAGTGTGCATGACCAAAAAATTTGAACGCAAACCAAATGTGTCAATTCCTGTGGCCACCAAAATTTGGCCAACCAATCCACGGCCATTGTCACAGGGGAGTAGGTTTGGCTGCCAAATCTTGAGTGAAAATTCTGTACCCACGAATGGGCTACAAAATCAGGCTAAAAAGTGGTTAAAGGTAGCCAATTCATGTTGGTATGCCCAAAATTAACTACAAAGCAAACGACAGCCAAATTATGGTGGTGCAGCCAAATATTTTGGCTTGGCACATTGTGGGTTCAAACCAAACAAATGTTATTACCCTCATAATTGATTTACAGCCAAATGGGGTTTATACAGTCATCAAAATTGATTTAGTTATTCTAATGATTTACATCAGCTTAGAATGTTTAACAAAACAAATGTTACATCTTATGGGGATAGAGATGGTGGCAGTGGTACATTCTTAAGAGGTCTAAAGTAGTTCCACCATGCATCATGTGGAAGAAACGAAACCATAGTAAAGATCACAGAGGGTTTACCCGAAGGTTGAACCATTCATGTATGTTAGACTAACAAATATGAATAGAGTGCAAGCATTGGCTTCAAACTAACATAACCAAAAGTCTTTTTACCTTAGTCTTGCAAAGCAGATTTAATGATATATTTGTTGGCTGCATCCCAGAACTGCGAATCGAGATTAACTTCAGACCATAAGAAGACAAGGGCCACTCTACAGATATCTTGATGAAGGCATCAAGCCCACCAACCAAGTGAACTACAACTGCCTCATCTTTGTCAAAGTACTCAAAAGAATGCCTGTATGAAAACTTAAGTTGGTCATGTCAATATTTTATGAAAAACCTGCATGTCACCGACAGTCATGATGGCCACCTAATGACTTCATGCCTCAATTTGTAACCATTGCATGTCCTGACTTCATGATCGTATGATGTCATTACTACTTGCTTAGTGTCTCGTAAATATCATGTCTAGAACAAAAATTACAGAAAAATACTAATACAATCATAATATTTATAGCATAAAACTATGAAGGACATTATGAATAAAACTATTTAAATCAACTTATTACCCTCATAATCACCAAGTAACTTGATATTGATGTGTAAAAAGAATGCCAATTACTCTATTTGTTTATAAATAGATGTTGTTCTAACCTTCTTATGATGTTTCCAAATAAATATCATTCTACAAATTCGAGACACATTTGTATAGTTTTTTCCATGAATGCTCTTGCTTAAATAACAAAAGTTTACTTTTTCAAAAAGTATGTCTACCAATATTAAGAAGAAATGTATGTATTGAGGTGTAAACAACCTTAGATTTATTAATCAAGATTACTTTGTTCATTTTCTTTCATGTCTTACTTCTTGTGCTAGAAATCAAAACAATATATATTTGGAGAAGGAGCTAATAATGCTAACAACAAAATACACAATGACATAACTCAAGGACTACTACATTATGTCTAATTCTCTATATTGCATAGTGAAATTTGATAAATAAGTCAAGTTCAAATAGCACAGTTCCCATTCATTTACTGGCTATGACTCGTAAGAACAAAGTTAAGCATTCCCACTCCTAACAAAAACTTAGTACAATATTAGCAGATGGAGGACATGTCACCTTGACTTATTTGCATCATTCACCAATGATTGTCTTAGTGTGTTGATTATAATGTGGTGCTGAACTTGCCGAATGAACCATCCCAAGGATGGTGCCGAAATGACCTCTCTACAAGAGCAGTTAAACACTTCTAGTTAGAAATTGAAAAGGAAGGAAGAAAACAGAAAAGTAGATAATGAAACTACAGTTCATATTTCATTTACTAAAAATAAATTAGAAAAAATGAAAGGAAACAAAACAGCTGAATCTAGATCTAGTCAGTAAAAAGGAAAATAGATATACCTCTCAGACTTGATCTTCTCAACCAGTCGGTCTATACACACATCACCAGGAAAGATCTGACCAAACCAAAACAAACTCAGACAAAATATGGACCGACATCATTCTTCAAAAGTAGACTTCAAAAAGTAAAAAATGTCAAAGTCACCATTAAGAACTACAATAATGTTAGTGAAAGTACACTGGTGGAAGTACAAAGAGCAGGAATAAGAGCAAAATTTCATACCACTTGGAATAACCAGAAAGAATATAACATTGTTTTGTACAAGGGCATGCTTAATACAATTTCCATCAAAATGTTCAAACCAATGAACATTCACATATGTGCAAAACTTAAGATGAGATCAGAAGATAAAAGAATATTGACATATTACACAAGATAAAATGAAATAACTGCATAATTCAAAATGAGTGTCCAGAACTCAAACCAAATATGTTGAATGAGGTAGAGATTACTGTTGTACATGCTTCTTTCCAGTACATCAACACAACAGATTCTATACTTCTTACCATTCAACTTAAGTGGAATCTAGCTAGCTCTATTACTCCTTAAAACAGCTAATGCTTGGCAATTTTAGTTGATGTGAGTGAATACCAATCCAATCTAGGAATTTCTGCCATGTAAACATGCATCTATGCAATTAAGTTTCTCAACCAATCTTCATATGGGGTTCTACACATTTCCTGAATGAACCATTAGTGGTGTATTGCCTATTTGGCCAAGTTGACTGTGCTAGGTTCTGGTACTCCAGAGAAGTAGCGTACTCATACCCTGATAGGCTGATACATATCAGACACCGATACGGCTCTGATACATACAAGAGAAGTATCAGATTCTCTCCAACTACAACAAAAAAAAAAAGACAAAAATACCAATACGTTCTTGATATGCCTCAAGACAGCTCCAGTATGCGAGCCCAGCACACAGTCTAACTTGGCCCATACACAAAACCCAAGAGGCATCTCTCTCTCTCTCTCTCATATGACCTGCACCACATCACCATCTCTCTGAGCACTCATCAGTGGCCAACTACAACTCTCTTGTAATAGCGGTAGCTCAATGAACAGTACCTCCTGCACACCCACCCCCCCCCCCCCCCAACCCCAAAAATCCTTGCGACCAGCAGCAGCGTCTCCTAATCTATGGCTAGTGGCCATTTTCTGCATAAACACTTCAAGGTAGGCGACCGCTCAAATATACGTGAAAGTCTTCAGTGCAGTCTCAAATATATTCTGTTATATAAACTTTGCTTGTTTCTTGATTTAGCACATATGCCTTGTATGCATAAATATATCTCAGTGAATAGGAAAACCACATACAAGGCCATTTTCCGCATAAGTATTTCAAGGTGCGGTGACTACTCACTAATCATTTTCCGCTATTTAGAACACTAATAGTATATATAAAATAATAACTAGATTGTCATAGAAGAAACTTTTGTAGCGAATGAGAAAATAAAATGAGGTGCAATATCACCTGCACTTTCTTTAGCTCCATGCTTCCTTCATTAACTTCTATAAGCAACTCATGGTCCGAAATAAGTAAATCAACAGCACAATCCAATTTTTGTCCATAAATTAGACAATCAGAGGTCAGAGTAGGTGCCTTCAGGAACAGCCTGAGACAATTGTCTCTAAAATCTAAGACCTTTGATTCTGATAACATAGATTCAAGTTGTCCTATTGTTTCAACCCTGAAAATAGAGAGTGAGAGTTGTTAACAGGAAAATCATGTAATTGATGTGGCAGTTTGCCACCAGAAACTTAACCATGACAAGGAAAAATGCAGTAAGATGTTCTCATAGTTATAAGTAATTGGCAAGCAAGGAATGATGAATTAAGCCAACAAATAAGAATAACAGAAGTACATAGCAGACACAGCAACCATTTCAGTGGTAAGATACTTGCAGTTATAATTGCAAGCAGTACAGAAAATATTGCGAGGAACAACCACTAAATGTGAAGCCAAGCAAGCAGCAGTAATCGTGAACTAATGACCGCACACAAATAATTTTCAGGAATTAACATCCAAACTTGAAGTCATGCAAGAACAACTCTGATCATGAGTTAATGACAGTAAACATGATGTATATTGGTCATAAGCACATGTCTAGACTCAGCTAAAAATGAATGCATTACTTAAACATAGATAAGCATGATATTGGGAAGAGAAGGCTCAGACAGATTTTGAATGCTTGAACTGATGCTGATGAAGTAAGATAGATGGAGACTACACAAAGCAAGAAAGTGTGTATTACATTGCCTACTTCCAATGCATTTATTGATGATTCATTAGGTTATGGGGTCGAGGACTATGTTCATTCTGTTGTTCAAAATCATGCATTGCCTTCCAGAATGCATAAACAGAAGAGTGAAAGCTAAGAGGAACGGTAGAACTGTTTAGGACATTCTGAAATAGAAAAATGTAAAATTCCCTGTTCTGCAAAACTATCAAAGAAACATTGCATCACTTTGATCATTAGAAGAATACCATATGAGAACCTTGATTCGTATGATGAACTAAAATTATTTCTTATAAAGAACAGTTGATGATATTGCGCTCAAGTAGTACTATCATTATTAATTTTAAGATCCTTTAAACTATCTCCCTTGCAAAAAAAAAATTATATAAGGTGTAAAACTTAAAAGAACTCTGTTTCTTTATGTAACATAAGTCAATAAGAACATGCAAAAATAGCATTACTAACTTTTACCTTTTCAAGGAACTATGCAGATTCTCTAAAAGGCTCAGGTCCATCTCACCTTTTTCTATCTGATAATCAAGTTTCAACACCTGGAAAATTACTCAAAAACAAAAGGAGAAAGCATAAGGAAAATTTTCAAGTCAATGAAAAAGCTGTTAACTTTTGTCACACCATATATGCATTAGCTCCAAAGGCAATAGTTATGGGTGGATACACAGTATATAAGGGTTTTGGAAGTTGGGACACACTATCAATAACATGATTTTTGAGTTGTTGACTGACTTACTCAAAGTTAATGGGCAATGGAATGGATGCTCCTATGATTTTTGCAATGAATAAAACTTCCATCTTCCAGTTATTTTTTATATAAATGGGGTACAAGATTGACCATGTTGGTATTTTTTCAGGAGACTACGACACACCTTCAGTAACCTACTCATGTTGTGATTCTACAACTCACATGTAATCTCTTTAATAAGGGGTGTAGAAGTTATCTCCCATTAATTTATTATACTAAGTTACTAACCTTTCCAGTAGTTTGTCTGACATTTAGTCAACTAAAATTTAGTATACAATACAAAGTAAGGGAAACATGCCAATTGAAAAAGCATAAGGCACACCTCATACTTGTAGTCCTTGACTTCATTAACTTGGTAACCGCATGAAATGGTTGAGGCTAACAACCCAACAGTGGGTCTAGGTTCTGAACATTGTGGACCCTACAACAAGGGGGTAAAAATATTAATAAATTTATAAAAAATAACGAATGACAATTTTGAAAATTACCTAATGTAGATAATTTGTAATATTATTACATAAGCATGTCAACAAACATTACAAGCAAAACTTCAAGGTTTAACTTAGTGGGAAAAACTATACAATTTGTCATTGAACCTTACTAAAGAGTTGAATTCAGCTCATTGAGCTAACAAAAAAAAAATCCATGTGAAGCCAAAAAAAATCACAAAATTTTGCTAGCTGCTCAAATAAGAATAACAGAGAACAACCTCTGAATCGATTGCCTTGAGTGAAGACTTCAATGCTTCAATATCAGCATTTAGTTGAATCATATCTGTGTAATACATGTAGTTTTAATTATTTAACTAACAAAATACCAACTAGCAAGACCTTAAAACAACACAAATTTACATTAGATAACCTTTGGCTACTGTCTCTCCGAGGTCAACAATTTCAACTGATAACTTCAGATTCTCCTCTTCTACCAAGCTTAGCTCCTTTCTTAACCATTTCATGTATTCATCTAGAGATGATAATCGCACCATCAGTTCTAACAAGATTATAACTTTATATCAAGCAATTCTTTTGAACAGTAGGGAGCACAGATTTTACAACAAATAGAAGATAATAAAAAAAATATGATGGGCTGCTATATCAATGTCCGGCTGCATTTTTACAAGGTGCACCTAGATCCATAGTTTCCTAGTATTCCTTATAAAGCTCTCTAAATTATTGTGCATTATAGTTTCCTAGTATTCCTTATAAAGCTCTCTAAATTATAGTGCATTAGGAGAAAATCATTCCAAGAATTTTATTATACTGCACCCAATGTTAGCTCTAACAATGCCACAGAACTAATCATGCACGTCATTATCAAGCAAATAGCCATCATTTTGGAACAAGAGATCATCAGGTCCAACCCATGTACCAGTAACAATCCACATGAACTAAAACCAATATAAAAAATCAAAGAATGAGATTGAACCAACAGAACCATATTCAACATAGACATTTCTATAACATCCTTGTGTCAGCTCATCTTGTGTTCCATGCAAGAACAAGGTATTATGAATTTATGAAACAAAATCCATCGTTTTGGAGTACAGGATCACCGTTTCTAGTACGTCACATTATTTCTACTCAACCAACCAGCATAGAATGCTTAACAAGTCACAATTTAAAATATCACAAAACAATCACCATCAGCAAGTAAACATCAGAAGGCAAACAGTTGAACCGACTACAAGGCTCTAGAAGCCTAAATCCCATTGTTCCAGACCAAACAAAACCACCATTCCTAACATGTGCATCGCTACCACGCAATTCCAAACAGAAATTATGAGCTAAAACTGATGCTATCATACCCATGCATCCACCTGAGGCTTTGAGCTTACCCAAATCGCCGCTCCCCAGAGCAGAAACACTCGAATCCCACGAGTCCACCTCCTCCAAAGCCACCTAAAACACCAAAGAAAAATTGAAAAAAATTAGACCTCGAGTTGTGGTAACCAAACCATTCCCCACCAATTTTACCATACCTGGTACTCAGAGCACAAATCCGCCGCGGAAGCCTCCGAATCCTCCTCCTCCTCTCGCCGCCAACGCAAGAGCTGCTCGAATCGGCTGAGGGAAAAAAAACACAAAAAATTAAACAAGGAGCCAAAGCTGTCGAGGCCTACAGCAGCCAGGGGGAACCTTCGGATGGCGGCAGCGTCGAAGGGGGCTTCGGGGTCTGGTGCTGGGGCTAGGGTTAGGGTTTCCGCCATGGCTGAAACCTTTCGAGTTTGCTTTTCTCTCTCTCTCTCTCTCTCTCCCGCCTACAAATTTATTTTCGAAATGGGAGACAAATGGCCATTTTGTGAATCCACCCTCTATACTTTCAAAAATGTGCCGACAACTCATATATTTTTTTAAGCCTAGTTGCACTACACGAATTTCACATAAATTTTAGAAAACATCTTACATTCAATCAGAATAGATGTTTCTATTTCTAGGACATTAAACTAAACAATTTACACCATATCTTTTAAAAATTAATGTAAAATTTGTTCTACATATAATTTGATGAGTGATTTTATCAAATAAGCCCTATATGCCAATGATTACTAAATCATCATATCAAATAGCAAAAATATCCATCATCTCACTTGGGATAATATTTGTATTTGTTTTTTATATACAGAGTGTAAATTATTCAGTTTAAAAGTATAAAAAATTATCTAAAATTTTTTGGACAATAAAGGAGGTAATATGGATTTTTTTTTGCATATGGAGGGTCATACTCATCACACATAATATTGTTTTTTTCTATTTTCTAAAAAAATATTAATTTTAAGTGAACCTAACTTTCAATATAAACTTATGTGAATCCAATTTCTATTGACTCATTTATTGGTGATATATTTAATAGACACGATGAATATGTGATGTGAGATTATAGGTCCACAAACCACATATTTGCACATGTCAAGATGAAAACCATGCTTTTTAGTGGTTGGTCCGAATTTGTCAGACAATTTATATAAGAATAAATATAATGTATACATCGAAAAGAAAAAGGGTATAGATAAGAGCCTGCAACCAGCTAACTCGATTTTTCGGAGGTTTGTTTCACCCAAGCTCGAGCTTCAAACTGATATTAAGCTCAGTTTCGAGCCAAGCCAAGTCGAGCCTGGCTAAGCTCTCTTGAGCTTGTTTCCTTATCGGAGCTCCAATTATTAGTTATAAAAGAAAAACTTATAAAACACCACGTTCACATGTTGCGCGCCACACATCGGCAAAAGACTCCCCCTCTTCTTGAAGCCTCGCTGTATTGTGTTATCCATCTCATCTCATCTCATCTCATCTCCTTCCCTTGGTCAGTTTCTTTTCTTCTCTCCTCTCAGTAGTTCTTGATATATTATTATCCTCTAGCTTTTCTCTTACTTCACTTCTTCCCTTTTGCTTTCTTGGACATGTTAAGTAGATTAAGCAGGTAGTTAGTGTTCAGTAATTAGTAGTTAGTACAGTTCAGCATTTTGTACTGAAATCTATGGGAGTTAATTTCTGCACTTTCTTTTTGCTCAGTTGGGCATCAATGTTTGTAGGTGCATGACTAATTGTGTTCCAAATCGGAAAGACTCTATATACAATCATATTCTTGATCTGCACTGTCCAATCAGATTGTGTAATTTTTTGCAATTTGTTTTTGTACGTATAGCATTTCTCTCGTCCAAAATCTTGCACATGCTTTATGCAAAATTATCTTTTGACATACAGTTCTTGTTTCGGCTAGCATCCGTCCCAAACTCCTAAAGTGTGCCCAATTATTTCTACAAAAACTTGCATCTTGCTCCATTATTTAACAGTTATAAGGTTGAGGTGATTTTGCCAAAATGCTGAACTCTCCTCTTGAAATTGCAACTTTCTACATCAAGTGATTCACAGGCATCAAGATCATGATGTCGCAGCAGTTTGTGAATCACGTCTTCCTAACTGAAAGTTCCGCCATTTGCCTGGGTTTGAAATCCAGACATGCTACCAATAGGAACCAGGGTGCCATCAAGTTCCGCCGCTGTGCCTTGAGAGCCAGCCTATGGCGAACCGACCACGTTCATGTCGAGATTACCCATTCCGAGGTGATTCTCGATCGCTCATACGTAGATGTCAATTCACGTGTTATTACTGGTAAGATCAGAAGAAGGTTTTGTGCCTTTTGAACAGATCAATGTACATACACTGCTGCAAGTATCAGATGTTCTGAATAGTATCAAGAACTGGAGCAAGCTGCAATTGGTCACCATGACAGGGCTGATGGCATGTGTGATCTTGGCAGTCCCTGCTGCTGATGCAGCTGATACTCTCAAGACATGCTCTTGCCTGCTGAAGGAATGCAGGTGAATCTTCATAGGTTTTTCTTTTTTCTTGTCATGACTCGATTCTTAGCTGCGTGATCGCCTTTAGCTGTTCTGACATAAGGGCTACTTGATTTTCTTGATACATCTTCATATTTCATCAGAAATACTGAAGTCCCCATCTTTCCTCTGACATATAGTTACTTGCTTGGTTGAACTCCAATGGCAATACTGATTTCTCGCTGTTCCACATAGCAATGTGTCTGAATCTAATGCTAGTATATGTGAGATAGCAATCTGTTCCTTCCCAATTTCTACATTAAAATTGGAAAGCGATCAGTTCAAATGTTACTTCATAAATTTGATCAGTTTACTGTCTATGTATAGTAAGAGATCAGTTCAAATGTTGCTTCACAAGTTTTGATCAGTTGCTGTCTATTTGTAGTACAGCTCTGCAGCTTTACTTTCTTCCTGCATGACAAAGAACATAAGATCAATTGAATTAGTTTGGTTTTACATCTGACCAAAATGAAATCAATTTCAGAATAGAGCTGGCCAAATGCATCGGTAACCCATCCTGTGCAGCAAATGTAGCATGCTTGCAGACGTGCAACGATCGACCTGACGAGACTGAATGCCAGGTTATTTCCAATTTCAAAAACTACAAGATCAGCTAAATCTCTCAGAAAATTAAGAAAATCTTTAATGTTTCATCATCCTACAGATCAAATGTGGAGATCTTTTCCAGAACAGCGTCGTCGATGACTTCAATGAGTGCGCCGTGTCACGCAAGAAATGCGTCCCGAGAAAGTCCGATGTTGGCGATTTTCCAGTCCCTGATTCATCTGCCCTTGTCAAGAACTTCAACATGGCAGATTTTACCGGGAAGTGGTACATTTCAAGTGGCCTGAATCCTACATTCGACACATTTGATTGCCAGCTTCATGAGTTTCATGTCGAGGGCAACAAACTTGTCGGGAATTTGACGTGGAGAATCCGCACGCCTGACACCGGTTTCTTCACAAGATCGGCACTGCAGCGTTTTGTTCAAGATCCCTCTCAGCCTGGAATACTCTACAACCATGACAATGAGTACCTGCATTATCAGGATGACTGGTATCTCCCTGTTTTCGTATAGTACCTTTACCGTTGTCATACTTCATATTTACTGACTGAAGGATACTGAATTTTAGGTACATAATCTCATCCAAGATAGAGAACAAGGAAGACGACTATGTCTTTGTGTACTACCGTGGCAGAAATGACGCGTGGGACGGATACGGTGGTGCGGTTGTATACACAAGAAGTAAGGTTTTACCTCAAACAATAGTACCTGAGTTAGAGAGGGCAGCAAGAAGCGTAGGCAGGGACTTCTCTAAGTTCATCACGACAGACAACACCTGTGGCCCTGAACCCCCTTTCGTAGAGAGGATCGAGAAGACCGTCGAGGAAGGGGAGAAGACCATCATCAAGGAGGTGCGGGAGATTGAGGGGGAGATCGAGGGGGAGGTCGAGGAGCTGGAGAAGGAGGAGGCCACACTGTTCCAAAGGCTGGCAGACGGATTCAAGGAGGTGAAGCGAGACGCAGTGAACTTCTTTCAAGGGCTGAGCAAGGAGGAGATGGAGCTGTTGGATCAGCTGAATATGGAGGCGACCGAGGTCGAGAAGGTCTTCAGCCGTGCCCTGCCGATAAGGAAGCTGAGATAGCTCCAGCAGCCTCTCCAGCATGTATGTGCAAGCTGGTTTGTGGGAGATCAATGTTACATCAAGTAATGATGTAAAATTTGATTCCATTTGCCAAAGATAGTACCTACGGTAAACAGACAGCAGAAAGTTTTGAATCTCTCACGATCCTAATGTGATATCGTAAAAATGTTCCTAATGTGGTATGAATTGCATTCCTTTTTTAATTTTCTGAGCATGGTTCAAATGCTGTTACAGAAAACTTTGTGAATTCTATGTTCTCCATAATGTAAGAGCTCAAAGAGAAATAGCAATAATAATAAAGAAAAGATAAAGATGTGCTTATATGCTGTTCATAATAGAATTGGGTATGAATTTTAAAGCAAATTGTGCAATGATTAAATCAGGGACCAAGATTGTGCAAGAATAATCCGGTTATTAACACAGCTGATTTCAAATCTGAATTCATTTCATATGCAGCAGCATAGAAGCATAACACAATTGCAATTCCAGAAAACCTTTTATTATCAGAATGGAAAATCATTACTCCATACTTTACAGAGCTAAATGACATTCTATAGACATTACATATTGGAAGAAGAATATGACCCTTAATATCATATAGAACAATCCAATATACATACTCACACCGACAAGGCAAGAACGAGAAACATGATAAATAGCAGAGAGAGAACTTTGACGAACTTTCACCACGATAACGTTCATCTTTGGGGATCTCAGCCACAAGAATAGCTCACAAGGTTTTCCAGAGATGTCATCATCTTCTTCTCACAGTATACAGCACGGGCAGGTCTGGAGAGAGATCAGAGAGATCAGTCTAGAGAATCACTGAAATATCGAATAGATAATTAATCAGAAATAAATAGTGTTATTTGTGATGGACATTAAAGCAATTTGATCATCAATATCACGGAGTTTGCTATTTATCTCTCCGAATGAATTTAAGGAAAATTAGGAAAATTCACGTACCTGAAGGATTTAGAGACATCATAATTTAGCATTCTAAACTAGTCCAGATAATAATAGTCTATTCATGTTCACAAATGCAATTGCTCCACATGTAAGCACTCTAGCTTTTCTCGTTTACACCCTAGGGAGACTTGTCATCCCTACCATTGGCTTTCCAATCAAAGGCAACATTTTCAACAATAAGTAATCCGATGAATTCTAGCCGTGACACAAAGGCTGTGTCTTTATGCAAAACTTGGTGGTTTCATATTAATGGATCCAGTAAGAACAGTATGTCTGAAATATTCAGCTCTACTCATAAGTCAAAACAAAGGAAGCATATTACAAACTTGTGTGTCCCCTATTTTGCTTCATGTAAAATATAAGAAAATGATTAATCATCTAAGAATGGTTAGTTATTATATATTGAACTTGCCAATAACCCTATTAGTATGAGAAAATTGACTATGTACTATTGTGTTATAATGATATTTGTTATTCACCATTATGAGCACGTGTTTTGCTAAATATCACTGTATTTATATAGTTATTTGTTATATATCATTAATCAAATAAAATAATAATTTTTTTGAAAATGACCAAACTATCCCCAACCCAAACCCGAACTGCTTGCTAAGATGACACACGGGCTACCGTCATCGCTCGAGCCCGCTCGCAGCACTGCCGCACGAGCCTGCTGAGCAAGCCCATCCTTGTTGAGTGAGCCTAGTCGCGGTTAAAGTATGGGTCTATGGGTAGTTTGGTCATTTTCTTAAAAAATTTATTTTATTAGATAAATGGTATACAACAAATAAACATATAAACGCAATGATATTCAATAAAATCATGCGTTCATAATTGTAAATAGTAAATACCATTATAACATAGTGGTGTATAGCCAATTATCCCTATTAGTATGTACATATAATGATATGTGGTTTTCGTGCTGCAAACAAGTTTAATTCACACATTTTCAGTGGTTGATCAAATGATTCATTTGCAGTCCTTTTTCACTGACAGTGCACCGACATTTGTAAAAAGAGTGGAATGACCAGTTTAAGAATCAGAATATTAGCCAAAGCACAACAGGACCCCCTAATATGATGTACAATGCTAAACATGCTCACTGAAACTCATTGGCATACTTATATTATATGTCCTCTATCTGATATGATATAAAGTAAAGCTACCAACTGCCCGATGAAAATGGGTTGTTCTTTTCTAATTCGCACAAGTGTTGTACAATAGGAAGTCAGAATCCAAGCCAAGATACAAACGGACCAAACCTATCAGAGCCTTAACACTTAAAATTATACTTAGGAGCAGCTTTTACATACCTGTTGCACTTTATGTTCCTGGCTGCGTTTAGTAGGCGACGGCTGTCTGGCAGAAGAGTTTGGTGACAATTTATCATTCCTCACCTTGTTGAAGATACCAGTATACCTTTCACCTGATGCTGCATTAGCCTCATCCCACTCACCAAACGGTGGTACAGCCACTTCCTCTTCAGGCTGGATTCAGAAATGCAAAAGCAACAGCATATCACTCCACAGAATCTTCCCAGATACAATTATAAAGTAAGAAGAAACCAAGGATTAGAAGATACTTCTTCGTAGCCTCGACCACTCTGCCTCCCCCTGCTCCTTCCAGGAGTATGCGGAGCATGCCCCTCTGACGAAGTCCTCCTTTCTGGAGTCTGCATTCCAGCTGACCTGTGCTTAGGCTTTGATGGATTGGTTGGTTGGATTGGAGAAGCAGACCCAGCAGTTGGTCTATAAGGGCTTCTCATTGAGCTACCATTGCCCCCTTGGTGAGGGTTTGCATGTCTCCGTGGTGCAGATTCACGGTGAAGAGGGAGTTCAGTGTGCCGAGGTGGATCAGGTTCAGGTCTTCTTGCATGTGGTGGATTCTTTGCGCTTTGGTCCCGAGGATCAGGTGTATATGCTGATTGATATAAAGGTGACTTGTGAGGAGGATCAGGTGTATATGCTGATGGTTGCAAAGGTGACCTGCGAGGAGGTTCAGGGTGCCGTCTTGGATCATTTGGATGGGAAGAAACTCCTGTCTTCTTGTGCCTTCGTGCATCCTCGAACTTCTGAGTGTAAGGGGTGTTACCAGTGGTTTCCCAGTCCCCAAATGCAGGAATTTCAGGTTGCTGTTTGAACCAGATTGATTAGTAACTCTTGTCAATTTAGCAAAGTATTATGAGTTATGATTCAAAAGTAAACAAAGAATCGAACTGTTATTAGGACAGAGCCTTTTTCTGGTTTTTTTCTTTTTTTTTTTGAGCATGGTATAGGGTAAAACTAGCTAAGACAAGAACGGATTTAGAAACATCCCTAAGACCTTCTCCAACAAATATACCTAAAAATAGATCTCTATATCCTCATATACATATCTACTTAAAAAGATTCCCTCCCTATATTTTATATCACTCCAACAGTTTAATCCCAAAACACTCCCAA
Organism: Pharus latifolius; assembly: GCA_019359835.1. NCBI lineage: Eukaryota > Viridiplantae > Streptophyta > Magnoliopsida > Poales > Poaceae > Pharus > Pharus latifolius. The sequence continues at coordinate 24,549,622 of CM033322.1, forward strand.
TCCCTAAAATCCAACCGTCGTCCTCTTTTCGCGCGGGGAGCGTCCGAGCAGGGAGCGGCCGGCGAGGGTGCGGCGGCGGCACCGGCGACGCTGCACATCCGGTGCACGAACGGCTCGAAGTTCGCGGTGCAGGTCGACCTCGGCGTCCCCGTCGCAGCGTTCAAGGCAATCGCCGGAGTAAGGACCAAACCGTAGCCCTAATCCCCCGCCTCCCGAGGACCGCTCCACCTCCACCTCCTCGTAGGGTTGGATCCAAATCCGGCGGCCGCCACCTCCTCCCGCGGCGGTCGGCGGAAGCCTTCTTCACCACCTCCAGATTCGCCGTTTTCCACGCCTTCTGCTTCGTCGCCGGCGGCCTCGCAACGCTCCAACCCCTCTGGCGCAAGATCCTTGCGGCCGGTCCACGCCGCCGACGGGGGCGACGCACCGGCGCCAGGCCTTCGACGGCACACTTCGCCTCCGCAAGGTGCACACACCCGCGCGAACAAAAATCTGTTGGGGGCGGCGGGGATACCAACCGGAGAGAGAATGTGGACATTTGGGGAGACGCTGTAGCATCTCTATCGACGGGGGAGGGGATCCGTCGGCTGTTGGAGCGGCCGCGCAAACCCAAACGGCGTGTGTAGCGCATTTTCTCTCGAGTGAACAGTACAATGGGTTATCTCTTGGAGATGGTCTAACATTGTTGTATACTCGTATGATGCCCTTAATTCTGTGAGACTTTCTAGTTCTGGAAAAGTTAGAATTGAGACCCTTAAATACTGGAAAGTTGTGATGGTAACACAAGTTGACAAATTCCTACGAAAGAGGGTATAGTGGATTCCATTGTATAGCTACCTCATCATCCAAAAGTAGCACAACAGATGAGATTAATTTGGATTACTAGAGCCTAAATACTCTAGTTTCTGAACTCAACAAGAATCTATATCCTCTTCGGAAAAAAGGCCTTTGCCCATAATTCAAATCAATAATAAATCATCCCTCATAACATAAAGTAGTCGTAAGATACACAGCCAAAATTTGAATAAACTGATCAGGAAATATTACCTGATTACCTGTAAATTTCACTTCTTAAGAATCAATACTTTCTATCTTCATATACGCCTCCACATAATTTCTAGCTTGCTAATTAAAACTGTTGCCAAAATATGTCCCAAAATATGAAACATATTGCAATTAGCTAAAATAGTCCAATATATTCAACATGAGTATCCATACAACAAATTTATGAATTAGTTACTTTAACACTGATTAATTAACAGAAAACAGCAAATGCCCTCCATAAAATCAAATTGCATTATGCTAATACATATACCAATAACTCATCTCATCCAATTCTATGCACACAGTAAGTATGATCGATTGAAATGAGGAACTCACCGCCATTAGCCACTTCGAATTTGTGATGAGAGAAGAGCAGATCCAGTATTGCAACCACCTAGAGAAACCGGGATCAAAATTCACCAGAAAGGAAGAGCAAAAAGATGGATCTTTTTCACTACATATCTTCCTCCAAAGAAAGAATCAACTTTGCCATTTTTGCTAAAACCAAATTAAAGGTGCCTCCTACCACCCAAAAATGAAAAAAGAAAAAACAAGGAGGATTGAAGGCAGCTCTTCCACCCAAATCACCCACAAAACAAACCAAACCAAACCAAACCAAATTCTCTTCCCAAGAAATTAAGAACCAAAGGTGGATCCTTTGACCTCAATTCTTTAGAAAAGCACCAAAATTATCCAACTAAACAAAGAGCATCCTCACTACAGAGGATTAGACCATGAATCCTCCCAAGAAACAACAAAATTTCTTCAAGAAACAGTCAAAGCTGGCTCCTTCCACCCCCAAACCTCCAAGAGAACAACCCAAATGAATCAAAGCTGGCTCCTTCCACACAAATCTTTTAAAAAACACACCAAATCCACCCAAGAAGTCCAATTTTCTCCAAGAAAACAGTCTTCTAATCCCACTAATCCTCCCAAGAAACAGTCAAAGGTGACTCCTTTCACTCAAAACCGCCCTCAAGGAACGACCCAAATCACCTCAAAAGAAATCAAAGGTGGCTCCTTTCTTCTTCTGAAGTGTGTATATATACACGTAATACTTGTGGAAGGAGGAGAGAGAAATTCAGAGGGGAGAGGGGGAGAGGAGGAGAGGAGGAAATACAAGAAGGGAAGGGAAAAAAACAAAGGCCGTTGACGAGAGAGCGCCACTATTATTTCTTCCAAACCTTCAAAACTCCTCTTTTCATATTTTTTTTTAACTTTTGTTTTTAGGATTTTTTAACCTTGTGGGATATAAGTTTGGTATGGTTATGAGCTTCGGTCTTGGATAACAAGAGAGAGAGAAGTATAGATGTTCTTTTTAAATCATAATATTACACAATTACACATCTTAATTTAATAATATCACAAATATTCATCCAAGACAATTCAAAGTGATCATCAATCTCAGATCATATTTTACTTTTTTTTAAGGTCAAATATAATGCAAGATTACCTTTCAATGCAAGATTACCTTTCTACCCTTACTTAAACTAGATTTGTCAGACCATCGGCCCCTCATAGATTTGCCCCAGCTTAGCTAGTGCTGTTGTCCCATTTTTGTGCAGTTCCATATTAGATCGGGAGATTAGAGATTCTAGAAGGGTATCTTGAGAAACATTTTGACACAAATCAACAATCCAAAATTATAATGTTGATTTAAACCCCCAGGGACAAATTTGACCTCTTAATAACCTAATGGTGGCAAAAAAGATTCCCAATACATTTTAGATGGGCTTTTTGTGAGATTTTTTAATTAGGATGAGTATTTACATAATATTATGCATTGACTTTTATACTCTAAGGCAAAGATATGAATCCAGAAGAGCTCTAATACTAACCACCATTTAAATGTTAACATGCTAATCATCTTGATTATGACATCAAATAACACAAAAATTCTAACAAACTTTCTGTAGATAGTCTTTAGAGTAACATGCTTGGCATTTGATTTTTTTTTTTAATGTTTTCTTTATAGGTGATAATATCTAATGTGTTAACAAAATATATCCCAACAGACATCAACATTATATTTTAATTAAATATACTTATGAAAAATAGAATAGATTGAGAGTGAAACACATAATCTCACACATTGTATTTGTCCAAATATATATGTAAGAGTGGCATTTGACTTTTCTTGTTCGTATATATTGCCGCATATTTTCAGTCACAAGTGATGCGATGAATTTGAATTAAATTAAGCACTCCCCACTAATTAGTCAACTTTCTTAAAGGAGCTCCTAATCTCACTCTCAAATTAGAAAACAACAATAAATTATAATCATGTAAATGCTTTTAGAAAAACTACATAATCCCAAAACAAAACAAATGAGTTAAGGGACTGATAAAACTGTACACAACCATCAATAACCAATTAACAATAATTTACATGTTTTTGTTTTGAAAGATTACATCCACTCTTCAATCATTGTTTTTAATATTAGAGAAGTTTTTTGTTTCTTTAGAGAGCAATATTAGATAAGTCAGTGAATTAATGGTATGGATCTAAATTTTCTAGATTTAGCTCTAACTCTATCCGGTAGATTTGACACAATCTTAACTTGCACTCAGGATTATTAACAATCGTAGGCAGCTTTTTATTAAGAAAAGTTTGGGCGTCCAAACAAGCATTAGAAGTGAGTGAGCAGGTTGTATATATATGGGGCGAATTTAGGGGGTAAATCTTATGATCACTACATGATAACAATTGTCAACTGTTAATGAGGAACATAAAAGGCTTTTTTTTTTTTTTTGAAATAAGTAGATAGGTAACCAAAGAAGCAGGAAAATACTTTTATCCAGACCATCCTCATTTCAGGGCTTTTTTTTCTTCACTCAAATCAGTGTTCAGTATTGATGGGCTCTTACGTGAAGACAATCCGGACGAAATTCCTTTCCTCGAAAGTAACCTTTAGTCTTGTAATTAACAACTTAAACTACGATACAACTAAGTTAATCATTTCTAGTGACATATGCATGACGAGCATCTCATGACGAATTCTGCTTACTTAGCTTACAAGTTTTGCTGCCCCTTATCTCTTTGTTTTGAAAATTGCGGCGAGCAGAAATTGTCATATTCAGTATTAAATTCCAAAATTCCATACCTTTTTTACAGTAAGATGAGTTGTCCATCGCTAAATCATTTAGCTCCAAATAGATATGTACAAATAGTGGATTAAGTCAAGCTACTAAAAAGTCTGACTCCATTTGAGTAGTCAAAAAGTCAAAAAGTCTAATTTTATTTAGACTGAAAGATTTAACCTAAACCTTACCTTATAGGCATCAAGCCACAAATTCAAAGCCACCCTATACACCATGAAACCTAGGCTGAGTTGCTAGACTTGGATTGATTTGCACAACTCTACTTAAAAGGTGTAAATATCTTAGGTTAAGTCCAATACTAGAGTCAAGTTGTTTGATTCTTGGGAGTGACATGTGTTTGAAGAGCCAAATATTTTAATGTATTAATTATAGAAGAGAGATAGTGCATCACAATATTAAATACAACACCCATCTTTTATTTAAATTTATACATTCAAAAAATAGTAAAAAATCAGCCAAAACAACTTACACCCACACATTAGGTTGACAAGTGGGCCAGAAAATTGCTTGACCCACCTGTTAGCTACTCTGAGTGAATTGTGTGCAGGTGCACACGAGAAATGGGGTGGGCGCACCCACATTCTCACATGTAGTTTGTGGAGCTTACCTGTTAGCTTCATGCAGCCGTGAACACTGCACAATTAAGTCTTGCGGAAAATGGCCCCACTTGTTAGTACGATGCAAAAACGTGGGTATAAAAGACATAGGATGGCATACGACAGCCCCACAAACTGGGTTGCCACACACCAAGCCATACTCCAACAATGCCACTCACACAAGAAAATAGCTCATGGGTCCCACCAAAAAGTAGCACAAGCAATTGATGTTTGGTTAGATGTTTTCATGTGATTCATGCACCTGCATTGAGTCAAACTAGTGCTAAGTTGGCTCACACGCACATGCTAGAGAGTCAGCTTGGACTTAGCCTTAAAGATTGTGAGATTAAGATACTATTTGGTTAGCTCCAACTTCAACTTCTCCTTTTAAGAAGCTAGAGCCCTCTAGCTCCAGTTTTAATAGAAATATTAAAACTCAAAATTTGGAGTCAGAAGATGTTTGACAAAATTCTAACTCTTGGAACTATTCTTTTTAGAAAGTACTATATTGCCCCAAGCATGGCTACATATAACAACTTAACCAAAAGAATATAATAATGACATGGACTTGTAATTATTTAAAACTCTATGGGTATGTGTCTTTTTAGAAGCTTTTGGGGCTCTTGCAGCAATAGGAGCTTCTAGCTCTTAGTAAAAAAAGTTCTAACTCCAATTAGCTTCAACTCATCCAACAACAAGAGTTAGTATGTTTGGATGAATGACTCTAGCTCCAACCTAGAAGTTGAGAGTGAGAGTTTGGTCAAACAGACTCTAAATCCCAAACTACCAACTTAATCTTTAAAAATAAATATAATAATGCAGACACTTACAGCACTTGATTTAAACCCATAAACTCATAATCTACGAATATTAGAATTTAAACTTTGATCTACCCTTGATACTTGGTTGATTGGCTCAAAATTTCACATCCAAGCCAAGTTCAATAGAATTAAACATCAAGAGAGATGAGATGTTTTGAAGGAATATTCTATATCATATGTGCGAAACAATATTTAAGGCGCCAGCTACTCCAATGCACTGGTTAGACTCTTCAAGTGGGTCCACAAGTACATTGGATATATATATATATATATGAATTTTGATGATTTTAATAAAATATAAATAACTTTTAATTTCAAAATCGAATTTAAATGATTTTTAAATACTATATAAAAATAACTCAAAGAGTTATAATTTTCTAAATACAATCAAGATCTAATTTGAATTAGATTACGACATAAATCATGAAATAAAAATTACATACAACATTGTTAGTACCGAAACCAAGAAAGAAAAAATAGAAAAAATAAAAAACCATCCAGGCACCCATGCCTCCCAAGGCATCCAGCTGCCTCGATTTTGTGTGCAACAAATAAAAAAAAATTTCCTGCCAGGCGTCGGTTGAAGATGGACTTAGCCTAAGAAATAATTTATTTCAATGGTTTATGAGCTGTTTGAAAAGTACCTTAAGTTGTCATATTATCATGGCATGCGTTCACACTAGCTGGCCTCTGCTTGTAGAGTCAACGACGTACAAACATTGGAATCAAATTTTAGTGGACATATGAAAAGGACTTATAATTCAAATACTATGGTATTTTAAGATCATATGAATCTACCTAATTGATTTTTCGATCAGACAATTCTTTAGTTAAATATGTGTAATCATTCAATCTATGAAATCATGCAAAGAGTATCATAAATCGATCTAAATTGATTCATGATTAGCTGATTTTTGGATCAGACAGATTTGTAATTGTGGTTTTGAGAATGAAGCAGTTAATGAACTGACTTTTCAGCTACTTTATTTTGATTTTTCCTCAGTAATTGTTGATTAGTTTATGTTGCAACTGATGGCTCAATGTGAATATCAAGAGGCATGTAAGGGAAGATGCATGAATGTGTTCAACACAGTGCTGACTGCCAAATCCAAAAATTCGTATATGTAGTTTTAAATATAACTTAAGGGAAATTTGTCTCTATACTATTCTAATATTCATTAGAGTGATATAGTAGAAAATATGGTTTTACTCTATACCACCGTATCTGAATGTTGATTTGTTGTATATCATTTTCTCTATTAAAATAATCTTTTTTCAACATTTGAAAAGAAATTTAATATTGAATGACTATTTTACTGGATAAACCATTGAAATGGACAGGAATAAATTTCGATAGGTTCAATTTAATCATTTTGAAGGAGTGAGTTCACAGGGGGACCTGGACAAAGCAGCTCTTAAGAAGTTCATAAGATTGTCAAATTTGCTTAGTCTCTTACCCATGTGTGTGTACTTATGCAGTTATGTGTACCTTATTTGTGGCGCTGTGTGTGGCCCGGGTGCGTGTGCAGTATTCCGTTTTCTTAGAAAATTGGCCAATAATTAAAGTGATCATACAGTATTTTAAAAAATATATAAACCAGTAACTATACCGGATTAAAAATACAAGAAAACAAAAAATTTTTTTTGGGGACTTGAGTGTTCGAACCATCAGCTTTCTTTGATAGATACTTTTTTTTATTAATAACTCAAAATAAAAAAATAATTTTAAAAATAACTCACAATTTACCAAAATTACGAAACTAACCCGCCAGTTCATTTAATCGCTGTCTGGAACCACAAGAGGATGAATCAGACACTTATCACACCTCATAAGCGCGATAGAAATCTTTTTCCCATCCCATCCGCGACAGAAACTGGTCGAATGATCGAATGGTCGAGTGATCGAGTTTGCTTCGATTACTCGACTATTAGACCAGTTTTTGTCTTAGATGAGGTAGGGAAAGTTTTTGTCACACCTGTCAGGTGCGATAAGTGCTCGATTCGTCCTCTTACAGTTCCAGACAGCGATAATTGACTTATAACGGATAACCAGACTATTCTTATAATTTCAGTAAACTGTGGGTCATTCTTCAAATTATTGTTTTATTTTGAGTTATTAATAAAAAAAGTCTCTATGATATTGGGAAAAGAAAAACTTTTCTAAGATTTCTGACGTGAGATTTTAATCAAGAACTATTTGATTATGATCTATATATGATTTAGATTATAATTTAGCAATTCTCAATTAGATATCAAGTATGAGAAACGGTAAAAAAAAAAAAAAGTCAATTTGTATATCTATTGGTCAAGCTTTGAAGTTTGAACAGACCCGTCTTTATCAATTCTGTGATTTTGACTCAATCAAATCAGATCAAAATATTCTGCCTGGAAATTGCAGTTAGGACAGAGCCATGATGTATGTAGTTTAATCCATAATTGGATCACTCTCTTATGGCATGAACTTGTGGCCTTAAAGTGTTTGCTTAATTGTATTATAGGGTTCTTTGAAAGGGTGCTTTGAACTGACTCTGGCATTAATTACGGCAAGTCATGGCCAGGACGGTCTGGTGTTCATATGCTGCTGATTGCTGTCCTCGTTCATGGTTTTCTTTCTTTTGACTCTTCAAAGAATTCCAAGAGACAGGCTGACGAAGACTGGAACATTCATGATCCATTGCATTCTTGCTTAGATCAGACCATAGCAACCAACTCCTGATTACGAAGGGCCTGATGTTTGACAAGGTATATAGGGTTCAGAAAACCGGAACCACATTGGTTTTCAGTCTTCATCTATCGGAAATCGGCCTGAATTGACTAGAATCAGTCATAATTTAATATAAATCGGATTGAATCAGATTCACTTGCTTATAATTTGAGGAAAAAGTCAACCTAGCTTACATCCCTCTGATTGACTTGTAAACAACAGTAATCGCCCAGTTCCCGGTGGTTTTCAAATCAGCCGTCATTCTTTCCCTCGTTCTTGCTCCAATTATCTTATAACTAGGGGATAAAAAATCAATGTGGTGATAAGACTGTCCTTTTTTTTTGGTCCTGTGTGGAACTTTGGATTTTAATAGGCTCAAAAGGATAAAGTAGCACATTAGTATAGATCCCTTTGTATTAGTGTATATGTCATAAGAGTGTAATTTTTTTATTAAATAATCAATTTTGAAGAAAAATTTGAAAAATATACCTAAAATGTCTCTAACCCCACAAGTCGATGCGCTAGATATTATATGATAACATCATATTCACAGTATTATCGAATACAATACTGTCATGTAGGAAAGATAATATTACCACATTAGTAGTTTTGTAATATCACAAGTCATTGTGTTATTAGGATAAAATATCGCGCCACAGGTCATGGTGTTATTTGTTACACTTAGTTATTTCAATCAAATTTTTGTGTTAGTAATAGCAACTATCAGAATCCTTTTGTTTGTGGCGTTAAATTTTGATGAGCAGCACCACATGTCATAACGTTATGTTTGGATGTCTAACACCATTACCTATGATATTAACAAATTTGTCTGAAATCACTAAGTATGGATATGTAACGCTATAATCAATGGTGTTAGACTTTTTTTTAATAATTGTGACGTTGCTAGACTGCTAATATAAGTAATCTATGTTTTTTACATGGTGGTGTGCTCGATGATAATATCATAACTGCAACATTACATTGTCTAATCTAGCATATTAGTCTATGGGGTTTGTCCAGTCTAGGTCATTCAATCGAAATAAAATAGTGTAGAGTAAATTTTTCGAATTTTTTTAAAATTGATTATTTAATAAAAAAAATCCATGAGAGAGTCATGGCAGGATCAAATGTAGGCAATGTGGATTGGATAATATTTGTTTTGTTCAACCCCCAATCTAAGAAAGAAAGAAGATGAGCTGATTTTTGCCATGGAATATTTTTCATCTGTGTAGATCTATGTTTACTTTGTATTTTGAATTTTCTGAATATTGCATATCAAAACATGTCAAATTTAATTTGACAAGTTTGATTAGATTTGGCCGTTGTTTGATTTATAACCAAAATTTCAATAAGATTCTGTGTGGATTAGTAAATTTGGACATATTAGTTCAATATCTTGCCGCTTAATCTGGCCAAAATTGTGGTGAAAAAATTGTTCACCAAAAGTTTGGCAGGCCAAGACGGGCGAATGTAGGTATTATCCAAACATACTAAAATCAAACACCTCCTTGAAGCTTGAAGCTATAGTACCCGCTGGTTTTGGTGGTGATTTTATGCTACATTATTCTACAGAGTTGGTGAAACAGAAAAAAAAATAGATAAAATACAAAGAGAAAGGAAAATTTTAAAGCTGGCCAGAAAACCATCAAGGAGGAGGATTTTCTATTTGATCGAGAAATTAAACTGTATCTGCCTGTACATAAATTAAAAAAAATGGATGATTATTTTTAGACAAAAAGGCTCTTCTATTTTTGTTACTCCATGTTTCAAGATTGCATACAAGACAGGCTCATCCATGCAACAACATCAACACATCTACAACAAAACCAGTCAAGATTGTACTTGGAGAGAAACATCAGAGAAGACCAGGTACAGACATACATAATAACCTAACTTTCTTTTTCTTAGAGAGAGAATAGGAACAGTTGGTTAACAAAGTTTTCTAAGCACATAAACAATTAAGAAATCACGGCATCAAATATTGAAAATTTCATAATTACGTCATGAGAGGTACATTTCTATCTCCATGTGCTTGGAGAGTAACAGTAAAAAAGGTCAGGTATAGACAATACATACCCTTTCTTCTTTCTCAGGCAAGGAGAAAAGTTGGCTAATAGAGTTCTTTAAAAAGACGTAGACAACTAGGACGTCCCAGAATCAAATATTGAAAAATTCATAAATAATCCACATATATACAATCATAGAACATGGATGATAGGCATATTGGATAGCTAGACAATATCCTAACCTTTCTTTAGAGAGAGTAGGAACAACTGATTAGTGAAGTTATGAAAAGAAATAAACAATTGTGGGATCACCGTATCAAATACTGAAAAATGCTCTTTCTTTCTTTTGACAGAGTAGAAACAGTTTTTTACTGAAGTTTTCTATAGGTGTAAACAATATACAGTTGATCAGACTTGAATTTTACTATTTAACCAGGCAACCCAACGACTGTGCTGGTTGGACAAGCAAACAATGCCCTATTTTTGCCAAGGAATTCTCCAACCTATTTTGACTTTTTTTTCCCACAACTCTACGACACATTAACAAAAAAAAACAATCCTACATGCAAGAAAACGTGGTGAATTGGTGCATGATAGATACAACACATCATATAACTAATTAGTATAATTGAGTCGAGTGGAGCAAGCTGCTCGCGAGTTCTTCTAGAGCATAGGATTCTTCACCTCTTAATCTGACCTTGTCCCCCTCGAAACAACTTGGAGTATACTTCGTTGTCAAAGTCATCATGTAGTGTATTTTTAAAGTGAGTTTAAATCTTTGTTTTGTATATTTCATAAATTAACACCACATATACTCATTTTAGATCATGTATATATCTAATCAATCTAATAATTTTATATTTGAGTGCCTACACATGAAAAACTCATCCTAAATAGATAAAATATTTGATGCACCTATAAATATATAGTCATAGTTATATCAATTACAAAATACAACTTTCTAAAAGATTATGTATAATTATATATCATTCCATATAGATTTGAATATTTATTTTATACACATCTCTAAAACTTATAAGATTACTCTATACTACCATAATTTGATTCCAACAATTGAGAACAAATGACTAGATTTTTTTTTTAAATTTTTGATTAATGTAAAATTTTCTAACACTCACAGTAAATGTAGTGTTTCTGTGGACGTGTTGCCTCTTATATCAACTATCTTTATTATATATTAGACAATACAATAAAAAAATAAAATATTAAGTGTTTTTATTTCTAAAAAAAACATATCTTTACGTGCCTTTATACCACAAAAACACATGGGGCTTAATCTAATTTTATTTAAACATATTACGACAGCATATCAAAATAAGGCAATTTCAGAGCATTCTAGATTGCAATTCCAGTGTCCTGCTAAACCACAGATTTATGAGCTCAAGCAGGATCAAAGTACACAAAATTTCTCAAAGGTCCAATGATACACAGTATGATCACATTGTCAGTAACTATTTAGAGAAGAATGTTTAGATATGGCCAACATCAGTAATCCTGTATTCTATCTTGATCGCACTTAACTGATAAATGGTAAGACCTATGGCTTTTGTCTGTATCTTCTCTTTCGGTTCAGATGTCAACAATGTCAAAATGTGCTGACCAAGAATCAAGACATCAGCACTCCCAGATTCAGTTCTGTTGAGTTTCCTCGAGGTGCTTCTTATCCGCAATATCACTGGGTAGATAGAGTCCGCTTGAAATCTTTCCAGGGTAGTTGAAACTAGGGAATCTGATCCAACCAAACTGCAGCAGAAAAAAAAAGAAGGATCATCACCAACACGAATATTAAACATCATTTGCAAGACACAACCGCCAAGAAACACATGCAATTCACACACAGGAAGGAAGGCAAAACTGACATGTCAACCAAAACCATTGACCGGAGCTCCCAATTGGCAAAGTTATATACAACGAAGGGAAAGTGAGCAACCATAGTGTGCATTCTTCAGAAGCATATAAAAATGGTCTGAACAGTTTACTTAAAAAAGAGATCCTATTTGTCATATTATTTACTATTGATTTCAACAGCAATATATTGCGAAAATATTAATGCAGGGCGATGTGCAATATATATTTGCATTAGTTGCTTTGTTGTGGATTCAGTTAACATGATTTTACCAAGGGAAAACAATGATGTTGCTGTCAGACACTTACTGCTTGCATACTTCTTGCCGAATAGTTGGATGACACTCCTTGCTATACATACTTAATATGTGATATAAGAAACCACTGTGGCTAACAATAGCTATCTCTTACTCTTTTCTGTCCATAACCTGCAAGAATACACCATCAAAAAAAGGTAAATTAAATTCAGATTCAAAAACAAAGTAACAGGTCAACCTGGTTTTCATGTACTCAATTTCAGCTTAAAAATAAAGTAACTGGTTGACCTATAGATATTCAGTTGCAATCCCTCCATTTTTGAACACGTTACATATTAGATTCAGCTTCCTTAGTAACCCTAAGGATCATTTAATTATGAGGTCTTTCTCCTTTTTTTGAGCACATGCCACATGTAACAGAAATACATGATCTGGTGCTCCATCATCTAGCACCTTTTAACCCAGAGTGCGAATAAATCATTCTATTTCGTGACACTTCACCAGTATATGAGAGAAAAATATCCAGAGTAAGTGTTTGGTACAGAGAAAGCAGGGATGAATCCAATGCAGGACGTCCATTTTGTGCACATTCATGCGTACCAATCTTTTTTTTCTCTAGTATATTCACTAAAATATTGAAGAGACGTGAATGTACGTGAATCAATTTCAAGTCCTAATGTGATAAAGAAAAGAGGAAAAAAGAGAATTTGCACAAAGATATTAGAAAATTGGCTCACGTATAACCTGGACAGTGGTGACACAAATGCTAAGCAAGTTATTATATATGCCACTTTGACCAAATTGTTTGTAATGATACAGGCAGCACAACTAACAATTGGACAACATACAGTTTGGTGGCAATTCTTACATTTCTTGACATGATAAAACTACTATTTCATGGTTGTATTACTGAATCATTAGAAGACAGCAACAGTTCCAAGATATTAATGAAAGAGAACACATTGATTACTGGGAAAAAGAATTACCAGTCAATGAACTTCATGCCTCTAGCTGCAACTGGCTTGTTTGCTTCTCTAACATCAGGTTTCCAAAGAGCATCCTCATCATTTTCTATCTGGAAAGGAAGCAAGTATGGATTTGTTATAATACAGCATTGCAACCCCAGTGCAAATATATAAGTCCAATCAGATGACTCATCAGTTAACAACAACGGATACTTGCCAACGAAAAATCAATGGCAGGAAAGAGAGTACGATAATCTGTTATGCTTCCTCTCTTGTCACATGGATGAACACCCTACATTTAACAAAAGAATCAAATAGAACAAAAATGAGATATGAAAGAATCCTGTATTGCTATAACGTAACAAGACATTACTGATGTGAGAGAAATGAACTCCACAAATAGACCAAAGCATCTGATTTTTCAAATAAATATTTGACTTACAACAGAGTAAGACAAATAAATTATTCCAGCAACTGCCAAAAAAATTTCTTTATAACTAACATAAGCTAGGGAAAAAATTAAGTGATATAGAACCTTGTCATGAACATTAATGTGATAGTACAAGGAAAACGCAAATAGTGTAGAAATGCAAAAAACAATGCACTAAAAGTAGATGCCACTCAAGATGGTCTGAAAAAAGTGTAGGAAGGAAAGTGTGAAAATAACTTCATAACCAACTGATTGTTCATGTTTTACACGTGGTCTTCAAGGACAGAGAAAGTGCCAAGTGCTTCCTGCAGTTCTCAACTGCAATAAACGGTGGGCAGTTTAAACTTGAAATTGCTATATGTCTACTGTTTCCAGCATTATCCACCATCAGTGGTCGTGCACTTACTCCGTCAGTTTATTTTTCACCACCAAAGACCCCCACTGTAGTTTGCATAGTCCTGTGAGATCAGTTGAGGTGAACATAGTGAGGTTTACCATTTAGGAATTACATAATATATTCATAAATGTCAAAAGTTCTGAATCCGCCTCCCCCATAACAAAAGAAGTGTTCCAATTGCTAACATCCAAAATACTCAAAAAGAGATTGCTTGGATTCAAAACAGGAACTGCATTGTCCAAACTGTCTCGAGGCTCATTTGTCTTAACGAAGACTCTATGCCTGAGCACTGGAGTTGGATAATAGTCCATACAAACATAGTAGCAAGTTGAATTGCTAGGTTGGCACAATGACATAATTAAGGATGTCCAAAAAGCTCAAAACTAGTCTGCTGATTCGATCTGATTCTTAACCTCAATTGATTTATCCAGCCTAGGGTGTACCTAGGCAAGAGCTTGAATGCATACCTTGTTATGTCTATATTATTATTCACCATATATCTGCTACTATATAAAAGGAGAGCCTGAAATTAAAGCTTCCTTCAATAACACTAAAGACACCCATCTTCTTTCAATACAATACAAAAACCAAATAAAAATCCATTTTTTGTCTTTTGCTGCCACACAGTTAAGAAGCCCAACCTGGTTTCTAGGTTTCAGCACTACTACAATTTATACTACTACCACTTAGTAGCTGACAGAAGATATTCTCAAGAAAAAAAGGTCTGAAAGGAAAAGGCAGGGAATATGAACTAATGTTGACATCAGTGCAATAGGCTAGCAAATAGCAATGCCGACATGCCCAACAACGATGAGCTCAATTTTCCAAAACATTATGAAACTAAGTAGAAGATTTGGCAAACTAAAAACACAGAAAAGAAGGTTAGGGAACACTATACCTCAGTAATGGGGAAGTAATAACCAGTTCAATCTTTTTTGCAAGTTCACATTTTCTCACGTGCTCTCGCAAGCAATTAACCTACAAAAGTAGGCAGTAGGTACATCACTATTCATGGAACACGAAAATGCCACACAAACAACGAAGCAATTCCAATCAAAACTCACCATTCAAGCTGAAAAAGAAACTCCAACTAATGGACACATAGAACAGGTCTCAAAATGGGATTGTTTTAACCAATAAAGGAGTGAAGAATTGCCATCATATAATTAACTCACAACCCACCCACCCCCGTCCCCCACCCGAAACAGCAAAAGACTAAATATATAAACATAAAAAAACAGATGTGGCTTTTTGTTCAACTTCTTAAGTCCAATCCAAACTTAATTGTATTGAAACTATGACTGTAAATATTAACCAAGCATACACCTTTTGTTGGTTATAGGTCGTGCAAATCTTTATCATGCCATAAAGTGGAATTAAGTAATTAACAACCCTAAGCACAGTGTTTGAAATACTTGCGAATCACTGCCTGTAGTAGCATTGTTTGTGGAAAAGAAAAGGGAGAAAAGCTTACTTGCTGCCAGCCCAAAGGAGTAAGGTGAGCATCAAATAGCTCTGGGGGCATGTATGCACTGCGATCCTTCTCACCTTCCACAATGTGAATACCCTGGGCGAGCCTGAGCTGTGCACAATGAAAGGCAGCAGTTACCATTTGAAGTGTGCTGTAGAAGATCAGTCAAAATTTGACAGATTCCAATGCTTTTCAACAAGCTTGGCATTGACTATCTATTGAGTGATCTGCATTGAGCATACCAGGTAAATGGTTTTGCACCTGTGCTGAGGATACATAGGCGGTGCCATAATCAGCATGACCCTCCATTTCTGCCCAATAAAGTTCTCCATGCTAATGTTCAAGGAGGAGGAATCCAGTTAATTTTGGTGGAAGTGCTCTAATTTACACCTGTTTGCAGTAGCCATGCATTTAACTGCTCATTGATCTCATCTCTGATGATAAAGAATTTAGAACAAAACACATGTCATCAAATTGAGGACATGACGATGAACCAACTTGAAACTCATACATAGCTCCACTGATATTTATCCAACTCAAACCAGGTTGCTTCCTCACACCTCTTACCTTCATCAAACCCCTCATTTCTTCAATGGCAGGCCAAGTGTGGTCAAATGCATAGGCATTAGATAACAATACATATCCAGCTGAGTTTCCAGGATCCATATTGACAAGCTTTTTGGCAACATTTTGAGCAATGTCTACTTTTGAATGGACTAAGCAAGCACCAAGAAGAGCACCCCACACCATGGCATTAGGCCTAATGCACATGGTCTTGACAACGTCAAGAGCTTCGCCAATATGTCCGGCCCGTGCCAAGAGATCAATGTAGCATGTGTAGTGCTCTATATTTGGCATGACCGAATATTTCACACTCATCTCTCTGAAGAATCTTCGACCTTCGTCCACCAACCCTGAGTGAGTGCAAGCACATAATACTGCAAGAAAAGTCCCTTCATTGGGCTTTGTTCCATGCTTCGCCATTTCAAAGAACAGCCTTAGAGCATCCTCTTCACGAGCATTCATAGAAAAACCCATTATCATGGAATTGAATGATACAACGTCTTTGTTTGCGGCCCCTTCAAAAACCTTTTGAGCCTCCTCCAAGCTTCCGCACTTGGAGAACATGTCAATAAAAGCAGTAGAAAGAATTCTGTTAGACTCAATAACCCCTTGCCGTCTTTTGGTCTTCATATATTCAAAAGCCCACCTCCCAAGTTCCAAATCACCCACTGATGCACAAGCAGAGAGCAAATTTACAACTGTGACATGGTTTGGTTTCGGATCACCAATATCAAGCATATAGCGGAAAACACTCAAAGCTTCCACTGGCTGATTATTCTGCACGTACGCCCCAATCATACAATTCCATGTGACAACACTTGTACTCCCTCTTGTATTACTTACTGTCTCATCAAACAGAGCCCTTCCCTCCTCAACCTTTCCCAGTTTACCACACAAATACATCAGAACTGTATTCACCGCTCCTGTAAAAACCCTATCAATCCTTCCCCTAAGCTCACCCAAAATGTCCATCCACCTCTCAATCTCAGTGCCGTGCACCTTGGTGCACGTAGAAACCACCCCGACCATCGTATCATCCTCCGGCCGCACGCCCTCATCCACCATCCGCAAGAACAGCCCAAGCGCATCCTCCACCATCCCATACCGTGCATAAGCACTAATCAGACAGCTCCAAGAACATGCCACCCTCCTGTCCAGCATTTCATCAAACACCTTCCTCGCATAACGTAAGCTCCCGACACTTGCACCACCCTTCCCATACGCCAAAACCAGCCCATTAAGTACAGAAGGATCGCGAAAAAACGGTGACTTGGCGACAGCGACATGCACTTGCTGGATCAAGTAAGGATCCCTGGAGACCAGGGCGGCCTTGAGGAGGAAGGAGAAGGTGAGGGGGTTGGGGCGGAGGGGCGCCTGTAGCAGGGAGCGGAAGGCAGCGAAGGCGGAGAAAGGGAGGGACGCGTCGGCGAGGGCGCGGATGGCGGCGTTGAACGGGAGGATGGAGGTGGCGGGCAGGAGGCGGAGGAGGCGGAGGGGGAGGGGGTGGGGGAGGCGGGAGACCAAGCGCGCGGAGAGGAGCGGAGAGGAGAGGTGGAGACCGCCGCGGAGGGCGACGACGAGGAGCTGGAGGAGGTGGTGGAGGGGGAGGGTGGTGCCGGCGTGGAGGAGGGAGACGGCGGGGTGGTTTGAGGCGGGGGAGATGGCGGGAAGGTGGGACATTGCTGAGTCAGAGGCAGGGGTTTGGGAGCAGGGATCTGGAGGAGAGGGGAAGGGGGCTCCGAGGAGGCATTGAACGGCGGTGACGGCCGGAAGGAAGCTAAGCCGGGGGATCCGATGGAACGGGAGCCAAAAGTAGCGAGGACGTGGCGGCGGCGGCGGATGAGGAGACGGCCGAGTGGGGGCGCGAGGTTTGTGTTTGTATGAAAGATTTGAGGTAGATTTGGGGAATTGTGGTGTTTGATTTGAGTAAAGGACCGAAATGTTGTTTTGGTGTTTGATTTGTATTTTCAAAAAAAAAAAAGTCAGAAATAAGATCTGCGACCATTTCGATCCTTTTGAAATGTTTAACTTTGTTTTGTCCTCATTTCGGTCCTTTTGAAGTGTTTCGGTAGCTTTTTAGAAGCTGTACTATAATTATTCCATCTTTGAAGCAATATTGCGCAAAACCTTTCCGCGGACGCACGAGAGGATCGACAGCGACATATGTTGTAGCTCATACAAGTATCCATATAAGACAACAAAAGTGAGCACTATGAACTTTTTAGCAGCACTAATAAGATTGTTGTAGCTTTTTAGCAGCACCATGAACTTAAGTGAGCAAGACGGTGGCAATAAGGGATCAGGAACTTCATTTGTGGGTGGTTAATCAGTAACAACGAATCAAAGAGTACATTCGCATTTCTTGCTATTTTTGCTATCAATAAATTGTTACAGTACACTCAGCTTCTGCATCTGCTGTGCTCATAAAAGAAGACATCACCAATAGCCGCCACAAGAGCACGAGCCATTCTTGAAATGATGAAAGCGACTCGGGTCTCGCACTATGATTTCATGGTCAACAATCTTCGAGATGTAGGTGAATGCACTGTGACAATCACCACACACCCGCAGGTTCTTTGTGATCCTTATTGGACACCCAGGGGAAGTCGTGAGGAGGCCGTATGCAAGAGCAAGCTTCTCACTGTGTTCAGCAAGAAGGCTATTTTTCTCCTCATCATCAACATCATGCAAAGCAAAGGTTGTTTGGGGAACGTAACCCATGCCTTTGATGCGCTCAATCAAAGTCTCCAAAAGAGCATATATCTGAGAAGATAGTGGGTTTGACCGATCTCCAACAAAGAATGACACAGTGCCTCTGTTACCCTGGACCCAACTGCATCCTGGCCTCTTCTTGATCCCTGATTTCCTCATCAGGTGTCTGATTCTTGCTACGTCCTTCCACTGCCCGGCATTAGCATATATGTTGGAGAGAAGTGTGTATGATCCATCATTCTCAGCATTCATCTCTACCAACTTGTTCAAAGCATATTCAGCAAGTTCCACATTAGAATGTACCCTACAGGCACTCAGCAATGCAACCCAGACTACTGCAGTAGGCTCCATTGGCATGTTCTTAACAGTTTCCCATGCCTTATTTAATTGCCCTGCACGAGCCAACAAGTCAATAACACAAGCGTAATGCTCTGCGCCAACAGCCACACCATAATCTCTACTCATGCTGTCAAAGTAGTCCAGACCCTGATCAACCATCCCAGAATGGCTGCAAGCATAAAGAACGACCAGGAAGGATATGTCATCTGGAGTGAAGCCTGCATTTTGCATCTTGTCAAATATCTCCAAGACCTCTTTACCACGGCCATGCATTCCATATCCTGTCATCATTGAGGTCCAAGAAACTTCATTTCTTTGAGGCATGCTATCAAATACATTCCTAGCTGTATCAACATCACCACACTTTGAGTACATGTCAATGAGGCAGTTTGCTATGAAGTACTTAGCTGCTTCATACCAATGAAGACGGATCACATAAGCATGAAGCTGCTTACCCATCCGCAGGGCTGCCAAATGTGCACAAGCCATAAGAATGCAAGAAATTGTAAAAGCATTTGGAACAACTGCATGTGGTTTTGCAATCATCTCCGAGAAAAGCTTGAGGGCATCATTTGAGTCTCCATATTGTGCATACCCACCGATCATGACAGTCCAAGTTACCACATTACGCTCCTTTTGAGGTATAGAATCAAATATGGAGCGTGCTGCTTCAAAGCTTCTGCACTTTGAATACATATCTATCAATGCATTATGCACCATCAGGTCCTCACAATCACCATCACTGTTATCCATGGACAGAAGACACTTCTTTAGAGAGTAGGCATGAGTTTCCATACCCTGAGACAATGCTCCCACGGAAGCGCAGGCAGACAATAGAGAGATGATTGTGATAGAATTTGGCTCTGATCCCAAAAACAGCATTTGACGAAAGACTTCAAGTGCCTCTTGGCCATGTCCTCTCTGAGCATACCCGGCAATTACAGCAGTCCATGTTACCACATTTAATGGGATGTTCTCCTTGCGCATATGCTTGAAAAGCTCAAAGGCTGCCTCAAAGTTACCACTTTGGGAGTACCCTGTCACCATCGCATTCCAAGAAACCACATCTTTGAACTCCATCACATTGAAAACCTTAAGTGCGTTCTCCATTGTCCCACACTTGGCATAAGCATCGATCACAGCATTACCAACAAAAACATCTGAAAATAGACCACTCCTAATGGCATTGCCGTGAATCTCTTTAGTTTGATGTAGTGCCTTTAGAGACGCACAGGCAGGAAGGATGTTGACAATGCTTATAATGCCTGACCTTTCATTAGTAGCCTTCTCATGTGCAATCCCTGTCATCTTGGCAAAAAGCTCACAGGCACTCTGTGGATTACTACCCTTAACATGTGCTGCAATAATTGAATTCCAAGAGATAACATCATCGATTCCCCTCTGAATTATCTCATCAAACACACATGTAGCTTTCTCCAAATAACCACAACGGGCATACATTGCCACCAAGGCATTGCACACAAAGACATTTGACTGAAAGCCATTGCAACATATGAGTCCATGGAATGAGCTACCACAACGGTATGAAGGCAGCTCCCCACATGCTTTTAGTGTATATGGCAGAGTAAACTGATCGGGTCTAGTTCCAACACGCAGCATGCGGCAAGAGAGGGCAAGTGCATGGTCAAGGCGGCCTTCTTTTATCTGTTCCCGGATGAGTAGATTCCACCATACAGCTGGTGATGGTGTAACACGTTCCAACACTAAGAGAGCCTCGTTCATAGCACCAAAAGCAAGATAAGAAGCTACAACACCAGTATCCAAAGATCTTGGTGACAATGATGGTTGAGATGACAATGGTGGAAATGGCATGGACAGCAATGATGCCGGAGAAGAGAGACCAGAAGCAATGATCTGCTGGTGGATTTGACGAACTGCATTTACAGACTTGCATTCCTTTAAGAGGGATGCAAGATGAATGGGGGACACATGCAGAACAAACAATGCTGAACTCACGATAGACAGCAATCGTATTCCACTTGGCTTTGATGACTTTAGGAAGTTGAAAAGCATAATGACAGCAGAATCTCATTATGTGAACTAAATCTTCAAAACACAGTCACTGCATCAATGTACCAACAAGAAACAAAAACTTGTCAATTTATAATATAATAAACATCAAGAGAAAGGTCGTACCCACTTATCATTTATCAATAACACAAAAACAATGTAAGTCGCAGGAAAAGCCAAAATCACGAATGTGAGCCCATACAATCTCCAATAAAGGTTTTAGAAACACAATCCAAATCATAGGATCATACAATCCAGTGAAACCTTTTTGATATGTATCATTATTATATTCAAAATCCAACATCATGCAGAATAAATATCCAAATCATACTACTATGGTTATCTCGTTCTAATTCCATCCAATCCTTTGTTAGAGAAAAAAGATCATCCATAAATTCAATTTTTCATTATTTGATTTGCTCCCCCTCACTCATAACACTAGTGAGAAATAAATATAAAAATGCTTTTGTTGGGTGCTATTTTTCA
Organism: Pharus latifolius; assembly: GCA_019359835.1. Taxonomy (NCBI): domain Eukaryota; kingdom Viridiplantae; phylum Streptophyta; class Magnoliopsida; order Poales; family Poaceae; genus Pharus; species Pharus latifolius. The sequence goes on from CM033322.1 coordinate 24,571,413, forward strand.
TGCTCAAAACCTAGTTCTACATAGCATTCCAGCAATCACTCATGTTTGCAATTGGTCTTATCCGAGCATGCCATCTCCTCTGTCCTAGTGAAAAGATTCATCTATACCACCACTTCAGTTTAAAAAACTATACCTGTCTCCATCCGAGAACAATCCAAAAACAATATCTGGAAACAAATTTGATGATTTTGTTGTAGAGTTAGGGTGTAAAGCATAAGATCCTGGGAACAGCTAAAGTTATTAATCTAGCTAATATGCTAAATTAATATACTAAAGATAGTTCCCATGAAAGAAACATCTGAACTTGCAACAAAAAATTGATATCCAAAACACTTAGAAGGAAAAAAAAAAAAAGAAGTAAGTTCAGACAGATGGATACAAATCTGCAAGAAAACAATTTGTGTTTCTTCTAGGAAAAAAAATCCTCCTGAACCAATCAAGGAACATGTTTTCAAGAGCAACACTATGTTGCCTGTCAAAGGCTTTGAGCTTGCTTCATCATGAGCTCAATTACTCTGGACTTGAACAACATCTTAATGCAGCCTAGTAAAAATCAACAAAATAGAATTAAGTACTAATATGAGAAAATGCATATAAATTGTAATGTTTGGTAAAGGTTTGATCAAGCCGGATTAAAAATCTAAATTTTCCTCCTCACATGCCTGCCGCCCGGCTGCGAGCTGCACATAGGGGTGTAATCGGAGCGGACTCGAATCGGATAGTGGTCATATCAAATTCAAATCCTATTATCTTTAATTGAATTCGAATACGAATTCGGAGATATCCATATTCGAATACGAATCGGATAATAATCGAATACAAACTCAAATCGGATTTTTACTCCATTCGGATCGAATTCGAATCTTATACGAATTATACTACTATTTTAAGTTTTTCACATAATTTTATTTCTACAATATTGTTTTGACTGGTTCAAGCGTAATATGATAGAAAAACACTTTCCCAAGTATATAATTACAATGTAAAGAATGATTTAGAATTGCTACTATGACTTAACGACTAGGTTCAAGGGTAACAAGTTGTTGGTACCACCAAGCATACCTAATTGTTTGGTCGCTTTGCATCAAAAAATGGAGGACATATGAAAAATGGAGCAGCAACTGGTTAAAAATGCCGCCTTACATGTGGTTTAACTTTTAGAAAGTAGGCATATTTTCATGTACAATGCTTATTGTATATATGTTAATCAATAAACAAACAAAGCTTGCAATTCATTGATGAGTCTAAAAATGCCGTTCTAAATCAAGATGTATAATAACATAGAAGCACATGCCTGAAAACTAGAAAATTATTCATGATGCATATAATAATGCATGTTAGCTATTTCTCATGACAATAAGAAAGGGGAAATCTCTCGCACAAATATACTGCAATATCTGGTATTTATCAAGATGAAGCAAGCCAAAATTTAGCTCACAAATTCCTGACTGAACAACAAATAACTTGGTTAGAACATGTTTGCAACTCATCACATCTACAGGCCACACTTGCAAAAAGGCATCATATGGAGATGCAACAAACCAGAGATATCGTGTTTGTGCGCACCTGCTTAAGACTTCTCGGGCTGCAATTCCAAGTCTTGAATGATTTGATCAGATCAAACCTACATTGAAAAACAAGAAAATGCAGTTAATTTGTGTAGATGAAAATCCAGTGATCTACAACTGCAATTGCAAGAGCTTGTCAGAAGGAGCTAAAATCTGAATCAAAAGTGCCCAAGGACAAAGAGCATTTTTTTCCCTCTGAAAGCTAAAACTCACACAGAAGAAGAGTAATCACCCAGTTCCAGTGTTAAATCACCAAACAAAAAGCAAAAGAAAATGCTAAGCAAAGAAATAGATCGAATAGACTCCAAGAAAATTTCAGTAGAGGGTTTTATGCTCCAAGAAAATCTCATTTTTTCTGAAAAGGCGTGGAATGCAAACAAGATGCTCCACCAATAGACCCTAATGTGAAGAGTTATAGGATCACACAAGAGAAAAACTAGAAATGGATAGATTCTACTTCAAATTAAATAAGCACGCACCTGCTACTTGCTACTGAGAGAAGGCCTGGACTGGTGGAGGCGGCGGAATTGGGGGAACGGGGAGTCGGGGAGGCGGCGGAATGGGGGACGGGGGAGGTGGCCCAATGGGGAACGGGGAGGCGGCGGCGGAACGGGGACGGGGGGAGGCGGCGGCCGAATGGGAGAAAGAGGGGAGCCGGCAGCTGCGTCGGAATGGTGGAAGGGACGGAACGGGACGGGGATAGAGCTGAAGTCGCCCTAAAGGCAAATAAAAATATAAAATACTATGCGGATGCGGATATTTTCAAAATTCATGCCCTGTTTGGAAGCCCAGGAATTGGCCCATTTTTGGGTAGATTTCATGTGCTGAAATTAAAATCCTAGCCACATTCAGGAAGTCATTTGGATGGGCCAGGATCTAGAAGTTTAAACGGGTCAGGAAGTCGAATCCGGCGGGGTTTGGAAATTCTGCGTGGGAGGCCCGAAAAAGGAACCTGTCCTTTCCGCGTCTATGTCCTCGCCCGCGTCGCCGCCTTCCTCATGTCGCCCTCGAAACCTAGCGGAGAGGTGTGAGCCGGCCAGATCTCACCGCCGGTCTTGTGCGCCGCCTCCCTCTTCGCCTCTCTTTTCTCTCTCTTCTCTCTGTTGCGCGTAGCCTCACCCACATCCCACACCCTCGTCGTGCTCCACTGCCACGGGATCCACTTTTATCTCTCTTCGCGCGTCGCCATTAGATCTGCCGGATCTGGTGCGCCCGAGCACCGCCTCCGCTCTCGAGCCACGGTCGCCGCCGTAGACTAGATCTGGCCCCCGGCTCCCTCCTCCGCTCTCCCTCTCTTCTTCTTCTCTCTTCCTCCTCGATCTCCCTTGTGTAGGATCAAGGATGCCGACTAGAGGGGGGGTGAATAGGAGGCTTTTAAAATTTCTTTTCAATTAAGCAATTTTAAAGAATAATTGAGAGACCTAAATTATACAATGAGGCTTAAAAGGAATTTAATCAACTAGTTGCATTCGATCAAATGAACTATTCAATAAGACATGCAACAATGGTAAATATAGCAATTGTGTCAAGATGAATGTAAAGCAAATATGAAATACGCAATTTGACACAATATTTTTACCGAGGTCTCGGAGACTCGCCCGGTCTCCCCTACTCCTCGTTGAAGCGCTCACTCGGAGCGTCGCTTCTATATCCACGAAGGATATCTCACTAGGGTTGCTCCTTCTCCACACCGGATAGGCGAGCACCACACTTTTCACAATCCTTTGCCGGCCTCTCCGACAACCTTCAAATGGAGAGATCTCGGCTCTCCTCCGGCACCGTCTAGGCGAAGGCGATCGCCAAGAGTAACAAGCCGGATGCACTTTCACTTGAATCAACCACGTGCTAGAAGCTCAATGATGCAAATGAGATGCTCAACACTCTAGCACTAGCAATCTAATGGAGATGAAGTGCACTAAACACTCACACAATCTCCCTCAAGCTCTCTCTCAAATCTATTCAAGATTTGGGCTCAATTCTAGCCTCTAAATGCTATAACACATATGCAACTCAATTGGCTAGGTTTTCAGCTGAAGAATGAAGTCTTTGTGCACCCAAAAATGAAGCCAAACACGAAGTATTTATAGCCTCAACGAAAAACTAGCCGTTTGCAAGAAACCGGGCCAAAAGTTGTACAGGCCGGACATTGTCCGGTCACTTCAGACACTGTCCGGCCAGTACAAAAATTTCAGCCGTTGCAAACGTGTCAGTGACCGTTGGACGAAATTTGTGAAGGCCGGACGGATACCATTTGTCCGGACAAAACGTCCGGACAAATGGATATGTCTCTGTTAACTCTCGGCTCAAAAAGACTTGTACGGGCCGGACATTGTCCGGTCACTTCAGACACTGTCCGGCCACTTCGGACAAATAGCTCCGGACGGATGCATTTGTCCGTTTCATTTTTCGGCTCAAAAAATTTGTACTGGCCAGACAATGTCCGGTCACTTCAGACACTGTCCGGCCACTTCGGACAAATAGCTCCGGACGGATGCATTTGTCCGGCCAGTGCACACTGACTGACAGTAAAACAAGCATAACTTTTGATCCAGAGATTCGATTGAGGTGATTTTTGGCTTGTTGGAAAGATAACTCAGAGCTCTACAATTTTGTCAACAGGAGCAAGACCTAGAAAGATCTAGAAACTTCCAGAAAACTCAGAAACTTTCCTGCTGTCAAAATGTTCAAGCCAAAATCATCTCAAATGCAATTTTAAAGTATTTGCACATACGGATTTGCCGTTTTCTCACGGATGTGATTTGTGTCACTTAGCAACGACCACGACCACACAGGTCTTGACATCCGATCGAAAACAGGTGGTCGATAGGGTTTGGTCGAGCGTACGCAAGCGAGTCGAAGACTGGTACGACCAGTCCGAACTCCTACGACCACGCCCAAACCCTAAACAGAAAGCCGCCAAACAAGCGATACGACCACGACCACGTATCAACACTGATACGATCAGAACATGCAAATACGACCACGACCAGCTCTAGATAAATAAACCAATTTAAACAGCTGGCGATCACGACTAAGTGCAGTTTTCAAAACATTTAATCTAATACACATGAACTACACTTAGACTCACTAACAATGCAAGACACTAGTGCAAGATGATATGAATGCATCTGAGCTTCCGCACTAGATAGATTCAAGCTACTAGTTTCCGACCCCTCTTAATAGTACGGTCAAACTAGTAGAAAGAAACCTATCAACCCGGTCTGTCTCCAAACACCGAGACCGGTAAAATCCTAAGAAAACAATTCTTAATCTTGGATTTTACCTTAGGTGAAGTTCGACCTCGTGAAGTTCGACCGCTCGACGCTTGTCCCCGCAAGGCTCGACCTCGCTATGCTTGACCTCGCGAAGCTCGAGATGTCTCATATCGACTTCATCCTCTTCACACCCTTGCTCGCTTTTATCCTGCAATCAAACTGAAACTAGAACATATACACTCAATGCGCAAACGTTAGTCTCATTTGCAGTTCGTCATTAATCACCACCAGATAAATCACTCCACACAGGAGTTCACTCAACAATTTCTTTCTTCGGTGAAATGACAAAACCAATTTCAATTGAACAACAAATGAGTAATGGATGAATCTCACAATCATATAGATCCATATATGATACAAGAAATGCGCACACGATCCATACTACTCAAGTTATGATATCAATCAATATGGATGACTAACATCATGAGCTCTCTCTCAATCATACATAGAGATATCAAATCCAGAACACGGAGTCATCAACCTTTTGCACAGACATGGATAACTAATCATCCTGAGCTCTCCCTCAACATGTGCATCGATATCAAATCCACAACTGAAGTCATCAACCTCAAGATTTAACATATAACATCTTGATCAATCAATTAGCACAAGCTTGATGCAACCACCGAGCTTATCCTCTACATATGCATCAATATCAAACCCGCAATTGAGGAAAACATCCAATTCAGGGTTTACCGATAATCAATTCAATTTACTTGTGCTAAATCAGGATTTATATAAATTGTCATTTAATCATCAAATCTGATATCTTCAGATTAACTTTAATCACCATGGATTTATCCAAAATATCATTCATCATCAAAACCTAGATACTAAGATCTACCTAGATCCAACAATCTCCCCCTTTTTGATGATTGATGACAACACCTTTTATAATCTTAATAAATCCAAAACAGATTATTCAGCTCCTCCTCAATATATGCAATAGTATATCGAAACTGAATACAATATATAATTATATGAATTTAGAGATATAAATGACAATTGAGCACAAGTTCAATCAAGTCATTTTCCAAAATATCAACTATCTCAATTTTCTCTAACTCAAATATCTCTTCCAAAGATTGATGTTAATGATATCAAATAATATCTCTCCCCAAATATCATTTATCATCCTCAAATATCAATATCAATTCTATCAAATACCAATCTGTACCAATTTGATATCTATCTCTCCCCCTTTGTCAATTAACTCAACTGACTCTAATGTCTCCCAAATTCTCTCTAAATCTCTTCCCCTAAGGCTTTCTCTAAAGCTTATCTCTAAAACATTCTCTCTCAAATACTATCATTCTCTCTCAAATACTATCTCTCCCCCTTTGTCATCAAGCACAAAAAGGAAGTATTGAGAACTTAAATTTGGAGAAACGATATTTTCTAGGGCATGAGATTTTATATGAAATGGTTTTTATGCAAAAGCATGATTTCAAGAAGGTTTGTTTCAAGGGATTTTGAAACCGCATTCAAAATATGGAGAAGATATCAAAACAATCAACATACAATGAATATATCGATGTCATTTATCTCTATGGCATTTGATCCATTTTCAATCATTCAAAGTCTTGATGCATTTAATAGTTTGATGTGAACATATCCGCTAGATGCATATTTTCCATATCATGATTGATCTCTAAATCTCTTTAAGCCACAAAGTCTCTTAGACAATGATGTCGTATATCAATATACTCTAATCAAGAGTTTTGAATCAAATTGTTCACCATTTTTACGGCACTTTCAATATTTCATAAGTGGCATCAATTCGAAGGCAATTCTATAATCCAATGTTTTGTTTCATCCATAAGAATTTAAGCATAACAACCATCGGATGTACTCTTTTGATTTTTCTTGCAAATCATAGGATCCGAATTCAAATAATCAAGTAAATCCAAATAATCAAATAATCCGGATCCACTAAATGCACTATTCATACTCTTTGGATATCAAGGATCTACCTAGGATTGCATTTCAATTTCCTAAGAATGCATTTCATGGCAATCATATGACATACCTTCGGAAGATCAATTTCTAGTACATTTGCAATCACTAAATATGATGACGGGTTAAAATGCGGTAAAAGAAAGCAAAACTATCAATCAAGGATCGATAGAGTTTAGAATTGACCGCTTTTTCGTGTTTGTCCATGTCGAGATGTTCATTAGTAGGCTTGAGAGTTGTAATAGCTTCATCATCTTGTATCTCGACGCTTTTGAGCGATTGCTTCACATGCTTGAATTTACTCTTGAACATCGTGTTCTTGAGTTGCTTGATTTGTCGTGCATGGAAGTGACTTTGCTCTTGGATCATCTTGCTTTCCCTAAGTATCATCTTTGAAACAAGTTCTTGACAGAGGGATTCATTAGTGGTAATGATAATAATGTCATCAATATATTTGATTCACAAGAAAATATAATGTTTTGATTGAATGTTTGATGATGATTGCTTCAAACTTCTCATTTTGAAAATCATTTGATATAAGAGAGGATTTTGAGCTTTTAAAACCACTCAATTGGAAACAATAGATTCAATCCTCAAAATTCACTTCTTTTGGCATTTAACTCAAAAAGAACATACAAATGAAGGATATGCCAAACTAAGGTTTGTCGAAACATTTTTAGGTCACAAGGTGAGAGAAAATGCATATGACCTAGTGAAAGTTCAAATTTTCACAAAAACACTCAAATCTCAAATTCATGCGAATCATGCTTCAAATTCATAAGAACCATATTTGTTTTGGATATGCAAAAACACAATCACAAGGCCTTTCCAAAATCCCATCATAGGAACAATGCCGAGTTGCAAATATAGGAAAAATGGGAGCAAACATGTAACCAAAACAGGAAAGGAGAAGAACCAGCTGAAACTTCTGAAATTTGTGATTTTTGCAATTTTGCTTCAACCATTGATTCAAGTTCCATAAGGGGTTTGAATATCATGACATGAACTTAGTTGAATACCAATTGAATGAATTTTATTTGAAGGAGATCATGAAATCAATTTTCGAAAAGTGAGTTTTGGGTAAAAGAGTAAAACAAAAATGATTTTCATGAAAAGCTTCAATTCTTGAAGAATCTCGGATTTTTCTAAAGTTTTGGACTTAGATGAGTTTGAAGTACCATTTCAAACCAAGACATGGAAGAAAGTTTAGTCCAAATAGTCAAAATCACAAAAATGCACTTTTGGGTATTTTCGGGTCGATAGCCATTTTCGGGCGACCTAGGATATGTGATAATTTGAAAACCATAGGCCTTTTGAGAATAAGTTCAATATGAACTATCTTCGGGTGAGTGAGTTCTAAATGTTTCATGTAGAAAGCTTTTATCAAATCTCAACACATCTTGTTTTATGAAAATAAATCTTTTTAGGCCAAAACAAGATCCCGAAGACTTCAATTTTGTCCAAATTTTGCATTTTAGCTCGAAACTCTTTTGTTTCACTTTCAAAACCTTTGAAATCATATTTGAAGCATATTTATGAAGGTTTTGAAGTAATTTTGAATATTTTGAAAGTTTTGAGCTCTTTTTACATTTTTGCTCGTAAAAGACTCTTCTTACCAAAAGTATGCACTCTTTGATACATACTCACAATTAGGGTATGCAAGGATTCAATAACTTTGAATTTGCTCCCCCTAAATGTGTCAACCAAGTTTTGTCATGAAAAATATGCAAGAGATGAAAATGATCCATTTGAAAATCAAGAGCTCAACAATAATCCAAAAGGACTCAAATCGAGAAGACATTCAAATAAGCACTAAAACACATGAAAAGTTTCATAGAGATAGAACACATCAACACAAGAACTTTCCATGTAGATCCAAGATTCAAATATTTTAGTCATTTGAAAGAATTGAGAGATTAACATCCAAATAGACTAAAATTTTCTTAAACATGTTGGCTTCTTTATAATCATCAAAACATATGCAAACAAATTCCAAAAATACCAAAATAAATTTTGGAGATAGATAATGCAATGAGGAACAATATTGCCTTTTATAGTGAAGCCAAATTCTGATCCAACAAAGAGATATGAAAAAGACAAAATTTGATCAGATTAAAGATTCAGATTTCAGGTTTCAGGTTTCAGAAATTTATTTTACACTTTTAAACACACCTGAAAATATATGAAAATGACTTCCAATAATTTGGAAATAAATTGTCAAGAAAGACCAATCATAGAGGATAAAATGTCATATATAAACATTCTTCAAATAGTCAACCAATAAAGAGATATGAAAAAGACAAATGCTGGTCAGGTTTAAAGTTTCAGATTTCAGGTTTTCAGAGATTCATTTTACACTTTTAAACGCACCTGGAAATCTATGAAAATGACTTCCAATAATTTTTAAATAAATAATCAAGAAAGACCAATAATAGAGGATAAAATTTCATATAGAAACTTTCTTCAAATAGTCAACCAATAAAGAGATATGAAAATGACAATTCAGCCCAAAACCACGAGAAAACTGAATTTTGCAGATTTCTTTTTCAATTTGTGAAAAGTGTCAATTTTGCTCAAATCAAGTCCAATTGGGATGAAAATTTGCAGGAATGAATTTCAATGCATCAAAAACATTTTCCAAAAAGAATTTTCCAAAAAGGATTTTTTAATTGAGAGTTATGGTCAAATAAACCTTGTGTTAAGCAAAAAGGTTGAAAATCGATAAACTTTTGCAAATTGAGTTCAAATTTGATTTTCATTAGATTTTTGACATGAAAGGGCTTACATGAGTTAAAAACATCATTTTGAACCAACACTCGCAAATATGGACCATCAAAATAGCTAAACTCATGTTTTGCATATTTAGGGTATTTCGTGCCAATTCAAGTTTTTCGGTGAGATTCAAATACCCATAACTTTTAAATGAGAAGTCTTTTGACAAAGTTTTCAATTTCAAACTTCTTCGGATTAAGAGTATCTAGGAGTTTTGTAAAGCAAGTTTTTACAAATTCCAAATAGATTGTGATTTGCGTTTGAAAACGATTTTGTTGGAAAACAAGATACTCGAAGATCCTTTTGAGGCTAATTTTCAATAGAAATACTTTTTAACATCATTTCTTCATCCAAAGCCTCTAAAAACCTTTTAAATACGTTTTGAAGACCATTTAGATAGAAAATGACGATTTTGGGCCTTTTGAATGGAAATTTGCCATTTTGACCAAATGAGCTCATTTTAAAACTTATAATTGTAATTTTGAAATATTTCACATATAGGGTTGTGATGAGCAACGGAAGCATTTTAAATTGCAACCCTTAGAGATGCAACAATGTAAGATTTAAATTTTCATTCTTTTGCAAGATTTGCCATATGGATTAAAATAACAAAGAATAAAGGGAGAAAATGCAATGCAAATGTTTTTATTAAACACATCAAAAAGATTTAAGCTCTTTTTGGTACCCAAACCATACAAGGCCCTCTAGCCTTGTCACATAGGTCTTTTGGTACCCAAATTGCCTTATCTTTAGGTTTTTGAAAATGACAATGAATAGGTTTTGCAATTAAACCCTTTTTAGAGCAAGAAATCAAATAAGAGCCAAAAGAACCAATTTCAAAAACATTAGATGCACACTTATACGAATGTTGCCCTTTTAAGTGATATGATAAACATGAAGTATGAGAGGGCTTTTTGAATGAATTTGTATGAGTGTGATAAAGTATATAATGCCTCTTACTAGTTGAGTATGCATGATTTAATTTTCCCTTTCTAAATGATTTTTTATGATCTAAAGGGGGTTTAGTAAGCATGGCACTCCTCATATGACATCTAGTAAGGTTATTGCCCAATCTATTTACTATAGTCTTTAGTTCATCATTTTCAATTTTACGTTCTTGAGATGATTCCGTGTTAATACATGACTTATAATAGGAACATGGCGGCATCTCATCACTAGTTGATAAACTAGAAGGCATAGCACAAAAATCACTAGATGAGCTAGGCATATCAAAAGTAGAACCACTAGTACTATCACCATGGCATAAAGATGTATCACTAGATGAATCATGGTATGAGTTACTAGTATCGTCCTTACAAGCATGTGAATCTATAAATGAATCATTTGACAACTTATCACATGAAGTACTAGTGTTCACAAAGCTAGCATTTGAATTTAACCATGAATTAACCAATGAATTATTGCTAGCATGTGAACTAGAAGTGTGTGACTCTAGAAATGGATCAATAGGGGAGTCACAAGAAACTCTAACATCTAATACACATGTTGAGCTAATAGAATTCTTGGCAAGCAAGGAGTCATAAGAATTTTTCAATTCTTGATGCTTCACTTTCAAAGATGAGTAATCATTCCTTAAAGTGCTAAGATTTTTAGTCATATTGCCAAGCAAGCCTTTTAACTCTATAATTATATCCACGAGCTCATTATTAGAGAGGTTAGAATTTGATACCGTCGAGTCGGATGCCGAAGGGCATATAGAATTGTCTTGAGATGAAGATTCCGACTTTGACCCTTTCTTTCTACCTTTTCTTGAGCTCTTCTTGCTTGGTTTCGCCTTAGTAGTGCTAGGGCAAACCTCATTGTTTACGTCCTTGAGCTCGCTCGAAGATTCTTGATCCTCCGCATTTAAATCATTGTCTTCAATATGCTCGAAGGTGGAACACATGTCCTTTTCTTGGGACATTGCCTCATTTGACATAAGCATGTCAATGAGCTCTCTCGGTGAAGTGTTGGAAAGATCACCGTTCGCAAGAGTAGTAGTGAATTCATTATAGTGATCCTCCGGAAACACCTGGAGTAATTTCCTGCAAATGTCTAGATCGGAAATATTAGCGCCAAGGGCTTTGAGCTCATTTGTGATGTTGATCAAGCGATCATATGTGGTGGAGAGTGTATCATGCTCCAACATCACAAATGCCTCATAGTCCCGCAATAATAAGCGCATCTTAGCATGTGCAAAGCTAGATGTGCCCACAAATAAGGACTCAAGAGTGATCCAAACATCGTGAGCGGTCGAACACTCACTCACTAGTTCGAGCACATCATGACTAAGTGAATCAAGAAGCACATTTTTAGCTTTTGTATATAATAGAAGAGTATGTTTATCCGAAGATAATGAGTTATCCATACCCTTTTTCACTAATCTCCATAATTTCAAGTTTATTGCCTCAAGATAAGTACTCATCATAATTTTCCAACGAGTATAATTTGAGCCATCAAATTTAGGAGCAATCAATCCAAATTTCTCTAGCGAATTCATCCTTTCTCTCTAGCGGTTAAGCCGATAAATGAGAGACCTTGCTCTGATACCAATTGTAGGATCAAGGATGCCGACTAGAGGGGGGGTGAATAGGAGGCTTTTAAAATTTCTTTTCAATTAAGCAATTTTAAAGAATAATTGAGAGACCTAAATTATACAATGAGGCTTAAAAGGAATTTAATCAACTAGTTGCATTCAATCAAATGAACTATTCAATAAGACATGCAACAATGGTAAATATAACAATTGTGTCAAGATGAATGTAAAGCAAATATGAAATACGCAATTTGACACAATATTTTTACCGAGGTCTCGGAGACTCGCCCGGTCTCCCCTACTCCTCGTTGAAGCGCTCACTCGGAGCGTCGCTTCTATATCCACGAAGGATATCTCACTAGGGTTGCTCCTTCTCCACACCGGATAGGCGAGCACCACACTTTTCACAATCCTTTGCCGGCCTCTCCGACAACCTTCAAATGGAGAGATCTCGGCTCTCCTCCGGCACCGTCTAGGCGAAGGCGATCGCCAAGAGTAACAAGCCGGATGCACTTTCACTTGAATCAACCACGTGCTAGAAGCTCAATGATGCAAATGAGATGCTCAACACTCTAGCACTAGCAATCTAATGGAGATGAAGTGCACTAAACACTCACACAATCTCCCTCAAGCTCTCTCTCAAATCTATTCAAGATTTGGGCTCAATTCTAGCCTCTAAATGCTATAACACATATGCAACTCAATTGGCTAGGTTTTCAGCTGAAGAATGAAGTCTTTGAGCACCCAAAAATGAAGCCAAACACGAAGTATTTATAGCCTCAACGAAAAACTAGCCGTTTGCAAGAAACCGGGCCAAAAGTTGTACAGGCCGGACATTGTCCGGTCACTTCAGACACTGTCCGGCCAGTACAAAAATTTCAGCCGTTGCAAACGTGTCAGTGACCGTTGGGCGAAATTTGTGAAGGCCGGACGGATACCATTTGTCCGGACAAAACGTCCGGACAAATGGATATGTCTCTGTTAACTCTCGGCTCAAAAAGACTTGTACAGGCCGGACATTTTCCGGTCACTTCAGACACTGTCCGGCCACTTCGGACAAATAGCTCCGGACGGATGCATTTGTCCGTTTCATTTTTCGGCTCAAAAAATTTGTACTGGCCGGACAATGTCCGGTCACTTCAGACACTGTCCGGCCACTTCGGACAAATAGCTCCGGACGGATGCATTTGTCCGGCCAGTGCACACTGACTGACAGTAAAACAAGCATAACTTTTGATCCAGAGATCCGATTGAGGTGATTTTTGGCTTGTTGGAAAGATAACTCAGAGCTCTACAATTTTGTCAACAGGAGCAAGACCTAGAAAGGTCTAGAAACTTCCAGAAAACTCTGAAACTTTCCTGCTGTCAAAATGTTCAAGCCAAAATCATCTCAAATGCAATTTTAAAGTATTTGCACATACGGATTTGCCGTTTTCTCACGGATGTGATTTGTGTCACTTAGCAACGACCACGACCACACAGGTCTTGACATCCGATCGAAAACAGGTGGTCGATAGGGTTTGGTCGAGCGTACGCAAGCGAGTCGAAGACTGGTACGACCAGTCCGAACTCCTACGACCACGCCCAAACCCTAAACAGAAAGCCGCCAAACAAGCGATACGACCACGACCACGTATCAACACTGATACGATCAGAACATGCAAATACGACCACGACCAGCTCTAGATAAATAAACCAATTTAAACAGCTGGCGATCACGACTAAGTGCAGTTTTCAAAACATTTAATCTAATACACATGAACTACACTTAGACTCACTAACAATGCAAGACACTAGTGCAAGATGATATGAATGCATCTGAGCTTCCGCACTAGATAGATTCAAGCTACTAGTTTCCGACCCCTCTTAATAGTACGGTCAAACTAGTAAAAAGAAACCTATCAACCCGGTCTGTCTCCAAACACCGAGACCGGTAAAATCCTAAGAAAACAATTCTTAATCTTGGATTTTACCTTAGGTGAAGTTCGACCTCGTGAAGTTCGACCGCTCGACGCTTGTCCCCGCAAGGCTCGACCTCGCTATGCTTGACCTCGCGAAGCTCGAGATGTCTCATATCGACTTCATCCTCTTCACACCCTTGCTCGCTTTTATCCTGCAATCAAACTGAAACTAGAACATATACACTCAATGCGCAAACGTTAGTCTCATTTGCAGTTCGTCATTAATCACCACCAGATAAATCACTCCACACAGGAGTTCACTCAACAATTTCTTTCTTCGGTGAAATGACAAAACCAATTTCAATTGAACAACAAATGAGTAATGAATGAATCTCACAATCATATAGATCCATATATGATACAAGAAATGCGCACACGATCCATACTACTCAAGTTATGATATCAATCAATATGGATGACTAACATCATGAGCTCTCTCTCAATCATACATAGAGATATCAAATCCAGAACACGGAGTCATCAACCTTTTGCACAGACATGGATAACTAATCATCCTGAGCTCTCCCTCAACATGTGCATCGATATCAAATCCACAACTGAAGTCATCAACCTCAAGATTTAACATATAACATCTTTATCAATCAATTAGCACAAGCTTGATGCAACCACCGAGCTTATCCTCTACATATGCATCAATATCAAACCCGCAATCGAGGAAAACATCCAATTCAGGGTTTACCGATAATCAATTCAATTTACTTGTGCTAAATCAGGATTTATATAAATTGTCATTTAATCATCAAATCTGATATCTTCAGATTAACTTTAATCACCATGGATTTATCCAAAATATCATTAATCATCAAAACCTAGATACTAAGATCTACCTAGATCCAACACCTTGTTGCTTCTCATCCCTAAAATCCTCCGACGGCATCGATGATCTCCACGATCCTTCTTCACCAGCCAGCGGCATCGACGCCGAGGTATCTATATCTTTGTATATGTCTCAGATCTCCACTCTATGCGGTTTCTTGGTTGGATGGCTAGATCTGTGTGTATGTGTATGTTTGATTGGATTGTATGTGTGGGTGGATGCAGAGGTTAGTGCAACACTCGACGTCGAAGGAGCTGAGTATCAACAAAATCAAGTTCAAGGTTTTCGATCTTGGCGGCTACTAGATCGTCCACCACTCCCCAGTTGTAAGTACACCACCACTATCAGTTTTAGATCGCAGCTTTACAAAAGTTCATTGCTGTGCTATCAATTTGAAGTTCATTGCTGTGTTGTGAGACATCAATGCCTGCAAATCAACTGAATACTTTCTGTAAGATGGTTTTCTTTGCTTGCTTAGAGGGTACTGTTATCTTTCTTAATCAAGCAGACTTTAAAAAGTTGTTATGGTTTGATGTATTCTAGTACAATGGGGCAATACCCTGTTGCTATTCTATCTGCTGCCTCACTAATGTGATGCCCTTGTTTCTAACTAATGCTTTACTCGTATGATTACTTTGTTGTTGTAGACTTTAAATATTGTTGATTTTATGTGTGGTTCTGTCATTGATGTTGCCATTGTTATCTATATGCAGAATTGTGTCTTCTGTTGTGTGTTATGTGGCTCCTATTAGGAGTGATTATCTTGCTATATTGTTGTAAGAGTTTAAGATTATGAAAGATTGCTTCTTGTAATTTGATTTCTTCTGCTAATATATCTATAACGTAGTGCACCCATCAGGGTCATCCAATGCCGAATTCTCAATGCATCAGAGTGGTGTTCTTTTTGTGCAGAATGTCCTGTGCTGTCTTAAGATTTCTTGTTACAATCTACAGCTTCTGAAGTATAAATAACCTGAGTGATAGTCTTTTAGACCGTTTGCCAGTTCCTGATGCTGCTATCTGTCGGTGTCTGAAGAAAAAAAAAGTTCCTATGCAGTCCGAGTAGACAAGCATTTCATTAATCATTTTACATAGTACTTTGGAATTTTTAGATTGTTGGCCTGCAAATTCAATCTATTATTCCCTTGCAACTTGATACTGTATACTGGAGAAAAGATTCCATAAAATGCCTTCGATTTTGATTTGGTTTAGCTGTCATTGTAGGTCAGCATTAACTAGTTGTCGTTAGTACAGTTCATCTATACAAGACTTATAATTGTACTTGCTGCACTGCAGTGCTATCTGCAAGCTAAGAATTGCCCGGTTGCACTTAGTTTATCTCTTTATATACATCTATTCAGTCAATGGCTAAATATCATGAATGAGTTTAGGCCAAACAATTCAGATGAAATTTTCAGAAGCCTTGTCCAGAGAACTGCAAATTTTCAGATGTTCTAAACTAATTTGTCTTACCAGATCAATCAACATTCTACAGTGTCACATGCTGATATGAGCTTAAATAAGACATGAAATTCCCTATAATTTCAGTACTTCAGATCAAATATGTTAGTGCATGTTACAATATTTTCTAACGAACAAGCTATTTATTACCTTGCTCCTTAAGTACATGTTGTCATTCTGCAATTCCATTTCCTGGAATCAAAATTTCACATATGATTTGGTGTCAAGAGAGTAAAGAAACTTACCAGAAGAATACTAATGCTCAATTTACCCTTTTCTGCATATACTCGATTGTTAGAGTAAGATTAGGTTACTATGTATGTATGTAGTCAGGGTAGTATATATCCAATAGCAAGACAGTATATATCTAATAATGTTAATGTTTAGTGGTGATGGTAGTTTTAATGTTTAGTAGTAAAATTCTCCATAGTCCAAACTTGAGTTTCATATTATCCATGAAGCCTTTTCAAGAGTAAGATTCCTTCCTTCTTTAAATATAGCAATGATTCATCCTTTGTATTATCTATTTATCCTTTTTCTGACTTTAGGGACACATTCTCATTGTTAACATCTATTCGTTTAATGCACTAAGTGTTCTATCTTTCTGCTTTTTTCTACCTGTCCAATCTTTTTTCAGTAGCACTCATTAGTTATTAACGTTAGTAATGAATGTGACTCTGAATATGACCTTGAACCTCTAGAATGGATTCCGAAGAAGATATTAGTGATCATGAGGAGTCGGAAGATGACGAAATGATGTTGTTTGTTTTGCCCACTCTATACCTAGCAACAATTGAAGAAAAGAAGCCATGCTATACATCAGTCTTATCCAGTACACATTGGATTCATGAAATCATTGAGGGGCATGAGAATGTTGTCGCACAGAACTTCGAATGGAACCAAAAATATTTCTAGATTTCTCAGCCATACTTAGGGAGAGAAATCTTTTGCAGAATACTAGAGGACTAAATATAGAAGAGCAACTTGGTATTTTCATGTATATACTTTCTAGGAATGCTAGCTTTCGATCTTTACAAGGAAAATTCCAGCACAATGGTGAGACCATTCATAGGCATGTTAAAGTAGTCCTCAATGCTATCATATCATTGGCTTATGATTTCGTTAAGCTTCCATCAATTGAAACACATTGGAAGATATTGTCCAATCCAAAATTTGCATACTTTGAGGTAATAACTACAACCTAAAAACTTTTATCTATCTTTCAATTAGTGGATACATATTTATATTTATTTATCCTTCACAGAATTGCATTGAAGCCATTGATGGAACTCACGTCCCGGTTACTGTAGCAGATAGCAAATCCGCCCCATATACAAATAGGAAATGGACCTTTTCTCAAAATGTAATGTTGGCTTGTGATTTTGATCTAAATTTTGTGTATGTTTCAAGCGGTTGGGAAGGATCTGCATCAGATGCCGCGGTCTTACAATCTACCATCCAAGCTGGATTCAAAGTTCCTAGAGGAAAGTATTATCTTGTCGATGCAAAGTATGCTAATACTCCATCATTTCTTGCTCCATATCGAGGGGTGCGATATCATATCAAGGAACAAGGGCGTAGTAGTTCTCGTCCAATTAAATGATCATAAGGAACTTTTTAATCTCCGTCACGCTCAACTTCGGAATCACATTGAGCGTGCTATTGGCATCTTAAAAATGCGGTTTCCAATTCTAAAAATTGGGACATTTCATTTAATGGATACACAAGTTAAATTTCCAGTGGTGGCGGCTGTCTTACATAACTTGATTCGAGGTCAAAATGGTGATAAGAAATGGTTGAGTCGACGAGAAAATTTGATTCCGAAGAGTCATTTTGTAGAGGTACCAAATGGTGATGACATGTATGGTGGTGATGTCGAGCCGATGAATAGCCAACGAAATGCTGGCAATTCTTTGCGAGATGGGATTACTCTCAAGATGTGGGATGACTACAAGAGGTGGAATAGGCGGCTTCAACAACGAAGTGTTGAATGACTATAGGAATCATCAATATTTAGTTAATATCTTATTAGTTGATCTTTGTTGAATGTAATATGT
Organism: Pharus latifolius; assembly: GCA_019359835.1. Classification (NCBI taxonomy): domain Eukaryota; kingdom Viridiplantae; phylum Streptophyta; class Magnoliopsida; order Poales; family Poaceae; genus Pharus; species Pharus latifolius. The sequence continues at coordinate 24,589,837 of CM033322.1, forward strand.
ATGACAATATTTTTGTATGGTTCACTTGAGAATTAAGAGATACTTGATTTGGTATGAATTTCAGTTTGTGGCTGTTAATATTGATTTGCTATTCGTAGGCATGTTCGAGGTACATAAATTTGTGAGGTACAAAATTGGTTAATCTGTTTAATATGTAACTAATAATTAGGTTTCATGGCAACTCGAGCAAGATGGACGCTAAGACATGAAAGGGTGTTGATTGATCTACTCCATGAACATAATGTACCAAGATATCGAACAAACAATGGATGGAGCTCCGAAGGATGGAACAAGATAGTGAAAGAATTCAATGCAAAGTTTCCTGAAACAAATTTTAGCAAAAGTCAAATCCAAGAGCATGAGTCGCAGATGAAAAAAGATTACAAAGTGCTAAAAGATGTTTTGCGTAAAAAGAGTGGTGTGTCATTTGATAATAAGTTTGGAATGATGATTACTACTGATGATGTTTGGGATGACTTATTGGCGGTAAGTTAAAAACTTATGGACCTTGTAGTTAATATGGTGTAGCAATTACTAACAAAAGTCTGAATTGAATGTTCTTAACATGATTGTTTATCTTGAATTTGATAGGAGAATGAAAAGGTTCGAAAATTTCAAAACAAAAGCTTTCTATTGTTTGAGTCCTTAGATCAGCTTTATCAAGGTAATATTGCTAAATCATATTGTTAATAGTTAGTTTTGATTTAATGAAGTTTATCATAAAAATTTATATGAATAATTGAATTGTCATTGTAGCAGGTCATATTGCTGAAGGTAAAAATCATTTGAGTTCTATCAAACCATCAATCACAAAGAAGAGACATAGTAGTAGTGTAGATGCACATGATATTGGTGGAGTAGCAATTGAGGAAAGAGAGGATAAGGATGATGATGAGAATTTAGTCTATGATATCGGTGAGTCGATGCGAAGAAACAATGAGGAGAGGGAGCAAGTAGCAAGGAATGCATGCTCACATTCAAAAAAGCCTGTTGAGAATGTTACATCAAGCTCTTTCATCGTACCACCGGGGTCTAAGAAAATCAAGAATAGCATTCTAAAGAGGATGGATTCTTATCTTGAATTTCGAAAAGAACAAGCTCTCATGAAACATCAACCGGAACAAGGAGGAAATTTTTCAATTTCAAAGTGTATTGAGGCATTACATGAAATGGGTGATGTGACTGATGAAGAAAAAGTCTTGGCTTGTGATGTTTTCAAAGATGCTGCGAATCGAGAGATTTTTCTCTCCCTGGAGCCGAAGCTGAGATTGTTGTGGCTGAAGAAAGAGTTAAGAAAACTTGCTTCAAGTTAAATCAGTAAGACATCATTTCTTGTTCTATTAAAAGTATGATAATTGTGCTCCATTTCTTTGCAACAATTATAGCCCATAGGAAACTATGTACACAAAATAAAATACATAATATATTAGTTTTGAATATTGATAACAGGTCAATCATTTTGCTAAGGCATTCTTGTTAGCATGTGGATGATAAGCAGAAACCTCTGTCATTAGCATTAAATATTGATAACAGGTTAATCATTTTACTGAGGCATTCTTGTTAGCATGTGGATGGTACGCAGAAACTTCGGTGTTTCAACACTGAAGAATTATTACCATGCAGGATATTTTAGGATCATCATAAACTTTGTGGCGTTTGCTGTTTGCTATTCTAATAGGACACTGTTTGGCATCCTATACTTCTTCAGGCAAGTACCATAATTTATTTGCACACCACTGATCTTCATTGTATTCTGCAACTGTTTTATCTCTTAACATTCTTGGTAAAATTTCAGTTTTTTCTGTGATGGATTGGATGGCTGGTTTGCACGGAAGTTTAATCAAGGTAATCAAGCAATCATTCTCTTTATGTTCTTCATCCTCTCTTCTCAGCAGTTACTTGCACGATGGAGTTATCTCAAGTAGCTTCTCCTGCAGAAAAGGCTAATTGCTTTTACGATTTTATGTGTGTACATTCAACAACTGTTCGTAGTGGTTGGTGCTTTGTAACTTGCGTGTTTGTTTGTGTTATATGATTTTGTGATGCATATCATTTTACTTCTACATCAAATCACTGATGATCTGATGAAATGTTGTAATAGCTCTTTCTTATCAGGTAAGAAAGAGCTAATTTGGAAAAACTCATTATAATCAGTTTGTTTTTCTATGATGCAACTAAACGGTCAACTATTTTTTTCTTTTGACATGTTATATCAGTAAAAATGATTTCGCCCCTAGCCTCTTATCTCTGTTTTCTTTTGACTTCCTATGTTTGTTGTCTGTTCAGGGTCTGCTAGAGAACACGGAGGACAGAGTCAGGAGGTTAATTAGACTAAAACCTCCAGTTGAGCCATGATTTGAATGCGTGTACCAGTGTAATCCAACCTTATTGTAGGATAAATCTTTCACACCTGTTTCGGTTCCTGTTTTGTATCTACAAGATCAACACCTGTTTATTTGAGGATATTGTATATGCGATATTTCCAAAATAATAACCATGATGTATGAAACTGTTGTGTTGTTTGTTGTTACCTCATTGATGAATTGTTGTTTTACAACTGTGCTTTTGTAGTATTTGTTTACTTAACTATGATGTATGATAATATGGTCTTCACTTTTGTAGTGTTTGTAACAAAGCTTGATGCAAATGCCATTTTTAGATTTACAATCACAATTTTTTGATTTGAATAAAAGATCATGAGTCTAGATTGTTTTGAATTTTTCTTGAATTTTTTTTTGAATTTTCGGAATTTTTCTGTTTTTTGGATGGCCGGGATTTTTATCCCTTCCTTCTCAAACCAAACACAGACCAGTATAAATTTACCGGCAGCATTTTTTTCCGGAGGGATTTTTATATTACCAAAAATCCTACCGGGGATTTTTATCCCTAACACTCAAACAGGACCTCAGATTCGAGACCAAAACCAACAACTGATATTATATTGGTATTCGAATTCGAATCTGAGAAATATTCAAATATATGATCGAATTCGAATCCGAATATGTAATTAGATATCCGAAAATACATTTGAATATAATTTTTTTGGATCCAATATACAGATTATTTGATTACATCTAAATCTAATTACACACATGGCCGCCCAACTGCTAATGTGGTAGTCGACGACACAATTTACTTGCCGGCCCACCAGTACGTACAAGTGTGCCCAACACTTGCCATCAATGCAGCAAGTCAAGGTTGTGGCTGATGTTGCTTAAGCAGAGGCGTGACAAAGGACGACACGCAGAGGGCGGTGAGTGGCCAAGCGGTGCAAAGGACGTCCGATCTGGTGGAGCAACAACAACAGAGTCGGATTCATCACTTTTGATATAGGTTTAAAAAAATCTCTCCATTTTTGTAGATATCCGTAAATACAATGCAAAAAAAGAAAAATTGCATGAATGCCGCTATCCCACTACAATGTTTTAGTTTGCAAAAATATCACTTCTCACCTGTCTGTTTAAAAAAATACACTCTATTTTCAATAAGAAAACTGTTTTTCAACAAATCATTACTTCAAAATTTCTACATTACCCTTCCTGAGTTAGCCCCCAAGTCGTACAAGTTCCTTAGCCTCTGTCTCTATTGGAGCCGAACAACTATTAGGAGCGCATGTTATTATCGGTTTCAATGCATTGCATAATAAGATGATTGATTTTTTGAGGGAAGACATGCTATATGCTAATGTGTCATGGGACCATCTAATTCAAGCTACTAATCCCAAATGCTTACCTAAAAGAGCATCGGGTCTAACACACAGTATATTAGTTGATCGGTTTTTATCTTATGGTCATGTAGTTGTGGTATGGTGTGCAGTTGTTGTGATGGTCATCAGAGAAAAAATGGAAGATTGTCGTGTGTGAATAGGTGGTGCATACTTGGCCCGTCTACCAGTTCGGCCGTCAAGATGTCAGGCAAGCCACGTGCCACAGCTGATGACTCTTGTTAACGTGTCAGCCGTTAAGTGCTTCACTCAGTTCATGACGGTCACACACCTTGACACCAATATCTACCCTAGTAGCTGCTCAACTCCGGCGAGCAACATCGACAAAGAGAGGAACTTGGATGATTTCACTGCCAGCTTGGGAGGAGTTGTTTAGGAATTTTGAAATAATGTTTGACTAAAAGCTGTTTTTTAATTAGAAAATGGAGAGAGTGACATTTTTAAAACAAATTTGTTTAGGGGTGGTATATTTGCAAGCTAAAAATTTATAGTGGCACTTGTGCTAATGCTTGTAGAAGTAGTGGCATGTATACAATTTTTCCATAAAAGAAAAACACAATAGCTTTGCATATAAGACAACAAAATGGCAGTTTCAGTGCAAATTCAAGTATCAAGTGTTCAGCCATGGTCCATGGAAAATTCAAAAACTTTGGAGTACTAGAAACTAGTTGAGAAGTTGAAGTCTAACAGAACAAATGAAAATATTTTCATTAAAAAACAAACCATCAGTAAGTCCAATGTGCAGGTAATATGTTTGAATAGTCCAGGTCCTCCTTAAGAAACATTCAAGAGGGGCATCTCTTTGGACAGGCTGCATGTAATAGAGATAAAATTAAGTATACATCAACATAAATCTATTAACAAAGTTTACAGAATCAAATACCGTAATTCTTATTTCTTAAGCTGAAATGACAATAAGAAATTACAGAGTCTTTGAATTCAAACTCTGCTCTATTCAGAATTCTGCATTGATACTGATGGTTCATGCCAAATAATTCCACATTGACCCACAGATGAGATGACAGAATGAGCCATCAAGTACTATTTCCTTATCTGACTTAATAAGTTTCAACAATACAAAACTGTTCTTCGACCTGGTTTATCTTCTCACCTAGTTTCAGGGGCACCACGGCAAACAGCTGGCGAGGCAGCTCCTAACTGCCGGCGACAGTTCCCAACTCCCAGCTCCCGCACCTTAACCTTGAACCCTAGCTCGCCAAAGGGAACTGCTCGCCGGCTTGGGGTTGCGTGCTTATCGTGGTGCTAGTCAAGGGCTCGAGGGTGGAGGGTTTGGGGGTTTATGGAGGGGGCGGGGGTTTGAGTTGTGGTAAGATTTTCAATAGAGTGGGTTGGCGTGAGTTTTTACAACACTCGCATCAGATCTGGTCTAGGTCATATTAGAGTTGATCGGTTACATTCATCGGATTAAGTCGAGTTTTAAGGTTGGAAAATTTTCACCTATATCGTTGGAAAAGTGTGTATTTTTGAATCTCTCGTTGAAACATCAGTTCTTTTTTATTTATCACTGAAACATTCATTGAAAATTTTGCTTCAATACCGAAACATTTCACATGATGAATGGAAGAGGAGAATCAAAGGCTCATATCTCAGTTGCAGGCTACCACAATGGTATGAAGGCAGCTCCTCACATGCTTCACAATCTAAGTAACGCACACAATTCACGAAATGCATGTTGTGATTAATCTAACCTGTCAAATTAAGATCAACGGTTCACGAGATCTTACATAGAACTGAAAATATGAAACTTATTATTAATTTTTTTTGTCTATGTATCACCCTCTCATCACATTATATAAAATGGCTATTTTTATGAGGTCAACATTCATGGATAATTAAAAACATCAATACTAGCATAAGTTGTGTATCGCTGCTAGGGATGAAAACAGGGCATATAGTGTTAGTCTAAGCTGATTCCGTTGTTACCACTGGTTGTTACTTTGGAGATTTGATCTGGATCAATATGAAAATGAGAAATATATGGGGAATCCTTTTCATCTGACGATCACTAGTAACATATGAGTCGCTGTTGCTATCTCAATAGTTGCTGGTAGATCCAATTACTCAGAGCTTACAAAACTTAAGCAGTCGTCCCCACATGACTAATGTTTCAACACTTGGCTCCCTTTATATGTAACTCTTAAAGATTAGTTATGAGATTCATGATTTCTTGGGATAACATGACTTGGTCCTAACATGTGTAACATAAGTCTAACACCCATAAGTTTTGGAGATATACCCATGACTGACTATGACTATGCTCCTCTTTGTGCCCTCCATCTATGCTTCTTAAGTCATCACAATGGTGAACCTCAAAGAATCTTAGATTATGACACAAGAGAAAAAGAGGTGATGCAAATTTGAAGGTACACCGATAGAATTTTAGCACGCAAGATTGTTATAATACTAAAATATGTTGTTAGTATTATGTAATAACTTTAATAAAGGACTAGATCCGTTGGCGGCCAGGAAAATTTGTACCCAAAATGTTGATGTTTTTGTGTACATTAGATGCATGTTCACCTCAGCTGTACGAGGCATGCTATATATGCTTTTGGTTCAAAGTCTAGAGGTTGTCACTTTTTATTTAGGTAAAACTACCTTCTGGTCCTAACTCTGAGGTCATGTCTGTTTTAATACCGGGATTCGTTACTAGTGCTATTTTGATTGTCTAACTTCAGTGATATGTTCTAATTAAGCCTTCCAAGATCATGATGTTTTTACTTGGTGTTTAGGTAAAAATATCTTTAAGGTCTCTAACTTTGAGTCCAGAGTTATTTTAATATCAGGATTTGTTGATAAGTTCTTTTGGTCATACAATTTTAATGATATATTTAAGTCAAGTCTTTCAAATCATTGACATATAGGATCAACTATGAACGGGTTCAACTTGTGAATGCCGTAGATGTTTAATAGACTTGTGAGATTTTTAATGGAAGAGACATAACATACTACTAGTTTCGAAAGTTTAAAACCAAAAATAATACCCACAAAAAATAAGCAAACTCTTAAAAATTTAGTCTCATGACAAGAAATATAGGATCTTGTTTTTGATCTATTGGATTATACAAGTAAATGATTGAGATAAAACTATGCACTATATCATATGGTTATGATCATATCCTAACCATAAATCACGTGATCCAAAGGTCAGAAAATAGATTTGTGATCTCTTACAAGACCAGATCTGGTACATCTTCTTTTCAAGTTTAAAAGTCCTGACCCTGACCCTGACCCTAGAGTTGAGCAATTAAAACAGTATATTTCCTTTTTATTTACAATGTGCAGCCGCCAGACAAAAGAGATAGAAGAACAGCATTAGACAACCAATAAAAGTATATGAGCATAATTCTAATTAATAATCATGCTTGATGCATCATTAGGCCAATTTGTTCTTTTTGTTTAAGTATGTCTAGAATGCCAGAACATTGCAGTGTAACAATTAACAAGTGAGGAAACAACGAACTGACTAGTTCAAACTTTTTCATATGCATGCACCACTATGATTAGACACATACATATCTTTTTAGATGTGTGGTCTACCAAACATAAAGAAAGCAAAATATTATATTAGTATTCTTGTACTTTTCATGGATATTGAAATATTCACATGCAATGTTTGGTACATATCAATCCTTGGAGGTTGAGATTATGTAGATCTACCATATGTAAAGAAAAAAAAAGTCTCGTCATGAAATCTTTGGAAAATCCTCTCCATGAACAGGTAATTTTTTTTTTCAGAATCTATATATTCCTTTTGACAACGGCTGATTTCTTATCCTACAAATGTTTATCTTGACAATTAGACTAAGTCCACCAACTGAACCTCTCCCCCCTCTCTCGTACGAGGATTCTCTGCAAAACTGTACAAATATACTGTGTATGTTTCATCTTCTTGGAGTCGTCCAATTAAAAAATAGATGTTTCGGATCATATGTTTGGCGGAGTTGCAAGAAATTTATGTTTCGATTACTCAAGAAAAATTGACAATTTTTTATTCAAGTGTAATATGGAAGATCCATTTTCAATGCAAGAGCTCCCAAAGGGATTAATGCAAGTGCATTTTATTTGTAGAGAATCCGGATGCCCCCTCCATCACCGGACAAGATCAATTAAATAGTACAAATACAACAACAAAAAATAGTGTTGAGAATTGTTAATAGTCGTATGTCTATTTGTTTCTTAACTTACATACACTTCAACCCACCTTTAGATTAAACTATCTCTTTAGATCTAACTCTCTAGAGTTTGTCTAATCTCTTTCTTAGTTTCTCTGGTGGCAACAACCTAATTGTGAGTAAAGGTAAAACAGTAAGGTAGTGTTGGCGTCGTTGGCCGCCAGTTGCGACGATGGGAGGTGGGAGGTGGCTGTTGTGGGGGAGAGAGGAGGTAGCGCGACGAGGTAGAATTGGTGTCGTCGACCGTTGATGGTGGTGGTGGATAGAGGAGAAGGTGAGGAAGAGGCAATGAGAGAGGATGTGGGGGGGGGGGTGGTAGTGGAGCAAGAGAGAGGAGGAGAAAGATGAGGAGAGATGGAAGGTGAAGATTGATAGTGGTTTTAATGTGTGGTATAGATAGTGTAATTTTTTTTAAAAAAAAACAAACATCTGCTTCAATAAAGTGTTTAGTTTTTTGAGTTACAAATCTTAGTACAATATTTATCTTAATTTCTATTTGATTTATTTAATTTCCTTGTTATTTTTTCTATGAAGATAGCATGTGGTGGGATGGCAACTCAAGTCCGGCCCAGAAAAAAATGGCAACTTTATTTCCTGCTCAGATGAAGACTTCTTAACTGAATTGCAGTTTGTAGACAAACAAATAATCCAATATACGTGATATGCATTAATTCTTCCACGTCAAAACTAACAATATGACTCTCTTAGGCTATCTCCAGTACATCAGCGCTTCGCGAGACGTTTCAACAGAATATTCTTTGGTATATTCTGTGCCACGTGTGCGAAACACCACCCAAAACACCATGTACTCCAATGTATCACACTTCGCGAGGCGTTTCGTACGGACCCACCAGTAAATTAAATTTAGATAATTTTAGTAAAACATCAATAACTTTTAATTTAAAAATCGAATATATGCGATATTTGGTCTCTATATGAAGATAATTTAAAGATCTACAACTTTCTCAATATAATCAACATCTAATTTGAACTGGATTAATCATAAATTAAAAAATAAAGATGATATACAATTTATTCGCACGTAAATCGAGACAAAAAACCACCCGGACCCACGTGCAGACCGAATTTTCCCGACACCTGCGTATACGTCTTCTCTCCCTTCTTTTAACTAGAAAAATAATTGTTTAATTTATGGGCCCACTAACAGATCTCCAACGCGTCAGCGTTGGAGACAGTCTTAAAAGTCCCACAAGTTGCTCTAGTTGTACCATATAGACACCATTAAAAGTATAGTTCTTTTCCAAGGGACAACATGGTTTTTTTCAATTGGCAAGTAGCTGGGTCAGGGTTCGGATTTGGGGTGGTTCCAGGACCCTTCCGGTTTGTCAGAAACCGGGAATAAACCGTTTAGTTCCTAGATTTTTTTTCTGAAATTATGAATTAGCTAGACTCCATCTGGATCGGTAATAAATTGGCTCAAATCACACTAAATCTGAATAAATCAGATATAACTCAATCCTTAAACTAGTTGGAATTTAGTATTTGGCTCTCACCAATTTTGTAGTGGTGTATGAGGACAAGACATATGAAAGAAAATGTTAGTGGTTGAGAAATAATGTTTGAAAGTGTTGTGAAATTCACCATTCCCTCACTTTGAAATATCTTAATTTTCTTGGAAAGACAATTTTCAACAGTTTTTTGAAAAATAAGGAATTGCTCAAAGACAACTCTTTGCATACAAAGGAAAAATCCAAGTGAATCCAGAAAAGTCATCCACAAAAATGACATAATATTTATATCCAAGATATAATAAAATAGGAGATTAGCAAACAGCATGAATTATTGCAACTCATAAGCTAGTTCCATACTCAATTCATTGTGAGTACGTTGGCTATGCTAAGGGTTATCTGTGCCTTGAACCTCTCATAGGCAAAGTCTGTACTAACTGTCATATGTTCTTTGATGAATGCACACTCCTATATAAGTCGCTCCAAACTACTCTATCCCCTGACTCTTGACACTCATATTTCTCACTGCACATATCCCTGTCTGTACTTTTTACACCTATTGTTCATCCACACTTATCCTCCAGTGATTCTTCCCTAGCCTCCTCTTCTAGTTCTTTTGAGTCTATTACACTCAATCCCTTCGCACCTTCCAGTCCTTCGACAGTTGTTCCCTTCATTTCTAACGTTTCATCTTTGGATACTCCTGACTCGTTTCCCCATAGTTCCTTGAATCCCAAACAACCCCCCACCCCCCAAACTAAGGCTCAACTCACCACCCCTACAATGTCATCAGCTATACACTCTCCTTCAGCACCTCCTGCTCGAGCCCCAGCATCCAACAGTCATCCTATGGTCACTCACGCCAAAGTGGGCATCTGCGATCCTATAGTATAACTCAAACTTCAAGCATCGACCTTATCTGAACATGAACTAACTTCCCACACTCAAGTTACCTATGATCCTCGCTAGTGCCTTGCTATGGCCGATGAATTTAATGCTCTTATTACACATGGACATTTATTCCCCTTCATGAAAATAAAAATGTCGCTGGCAATGCTTAGAAATTTAAGTTCAAATATAATGCCGATGGTTGGCTTGAGCATCGGATGGCTCGACTTATAGCTCAAGCTCTCTCAGCAAGAAGGCATAGACTACCATGAGACATTCAGTCCTGTGATTAAACCCACCACCATTCACCTTGAACTTTTTGTTACATTCGATGGTTGGATGTCAAAAATGCCTTTATTCATGGCCATCTTCAGAAGGAAGTATATATACCACAACCAAAGGGGTTCCAGCACCCATTATTTACTCATTTCATCTATCACTTACACATGTCCATTTATGGTCTGAAGCAAGAACCACTGGCATGGTTTTAGTGTTTCAGCTCCTTTTTCTCTCTTGTCAATTTTATTGTAAACAATTTGATACCTCTGGGTTCACCCATCGCCCTGGCTTAGACATGCTTATTCTTCTCCTTTATGTTGATGACATCATTCTTACAGACAACTTATCGCCCCTCATCGATGACTTCATCCAACAGAACATAAAATGAGAAAATACAATAACACAAAATGAGACAATACAGCAAACTTAAGTAAGACAATACGATAACATAAAATAAAAAATACGATAACCTAAAAATAATTAAAAAAAAAATCAACCTAAAATGAGAAAATGGGATAACTTAAAATAAAAAATGAGACAAACTAAAATGAGAAAATACGACAACACAAAATAAAAAAAAATACAAGCTTAATTAAGACAATACAAGGAAAATAAACATATCAATTTATCATATGCACCCATCGCATCTTTTTTGTTTAAGGATCAAACAGCAAGCCGAGAATTTAAAAAACTAATCATTTTTTATATGATAAAAAAAACTAAACATTTCAATTTGTCAGACAGCAAGCTGAGAATGGCAACGGTACTCCACCCAATTTTGCAATTTAAGGATCAAACATGATTAGGCCACTAAAACTTGAGCTTTATATCAAAGATAATAGACTTGGGAGTTGGGAGCTGTTAGAGATAGAGAAAGCAAACACTATTTTCACTTGTAAGCCAAGAACGACATTATAATTTGGAAATCCTTCCGAAGATTTGCGCCTCATTTTCTTGCTGTAGTAATCAGTTCCAGGGACTTGCTGCTGAATTGCAATGCTGGGAATCAAAAATATGGTCAGCATCAAAACAATATCGATACAAAGAACTGCTCACCTATTAGTATTTCTGTACAGGTAATAGAGCTGTTTTGCCGATGCAAAAGTTTTGACAAGTAAAACACAAGAAAGTGTCTACGCCTTGGTAATGGGTAATTTGCTCCTATTTTGTCGAAAAAGATAACAGTTGGTTTCTTTGTCCACTAAACCAAGAACTGACTAATGACACGATGAAGTACAATTAGTCGGCACTTCACACAGGTAGAACTAAAACATGAGCTGAGCCTGTTATTGCAGCCTCCGCAATTTCTTTATATCTGTTTCTACATCCACTGAAATTTTCATCAAAGTCTTCAATTTAGTCACAGCCTCATCGAGGTGATCAATGTCAAGATATCTTTCGCTTGGAGACGCAAATAAAACTTCATTAACATCTTCTTCAAGTTGCAGTGAATACAGGTGCTCGAAGACCTACAAAAGTAAGTTGGTACAACAAAATGACCACAGGTAGAAATTTGGGGTATTCTATGTAGTAGAAGTAGTGCATTCCATATCCATCTTACCGCTTTCAATTGAGAGACAACCATTTCTCTGACTGCAGATGACCGCGAGACTAAATTGATAATAAAGAGACCCCCTTCTGAAAGGAACTTTTTTGTCAACTGGAGGAAAGAATCTTCAACAAAGTTTGCTGAAGGGCAAGACAATCCAGAGCTGTGGGAAAAACCCCAGACTTAAAATCAGGGTCTACTGATAGGAAATAGCTTGATGAAAATAATGTTGACAAAACGGTTGAGAAAAGGAAGGCATGGGAAAATACAAAATAGGAAAAAAAAAAAACCTTAGATCAGATGAATCAGCATCAACTATAAGAATTTTAACTGCATTGTTGTTTTTTAAATTTGAAAGAGAATCAGTTGTACTCCCAAGGCTAGCAACAACGTCTTCGATGAATTTGATTCCATCCCCAAGATGCACCTAATATTTGGGGAAAAGTGACAGAAAAACAATGTGATGAAGTTTGGCCACAAAAGGGGCAAATTCGAAAGGTGAACAAGAAGTAAAAATCCCAACAAATAGAGCTCCATGGCAGCACACTGACAATGAACAAAACTTAGAAGGAAAAAACAAGGAAGAGAGCAAGCTAGGTTGAAGAATAACACCGAATTACCCAGTTGTTGCTTTATTTCTGTATGCTTTCTACTGATCAGGGTTTAAAAAACTGGTGGGAAGCAGCTGGTAACCGACCAAACCATCCAGGACCGGGACACCGAATCCTGGCCGGTTTTAAATCTGTTTTATAACCGATTACTCCGAGTTAGTCTGATTCATCACAAATTCAGAATGATTATGGCCGGCTCAGTGGCTCACAACTTTTCAGAAAAAATCGGTAGCCGTTCAGTTCCCAGCAAACTGGCAGGGTCTGGGAACCACCCAAATCCAGTTTTTTTAACCCTTGTACTAATGAGCATGGATACACGAGGTCTTCTAAAATAGCTGCACAGAAAAATATTACTTCAAGTACAAGAGACAGGAACCTCCATCAAGCTTCATCAATAAGAAATTGGTTTATGAAGTTCCTCATGGTATAGTGTATGTTTGTTAACATTTTATGGATGTTAGATTCTTTGCATCCAACAAGATGTTCTTAAACAAATTGGAATCATCAATGATGCAAGGATTAGATATATGGAACAAGGATTATTTGTCTCAGATATTCAGCGCGCTACTATTGTGACTCGAAATACTAGTGCGCTGGATTGAATTCAACACTCAACATGGAACAAAAACCATCAGGAGTCTGCAAGCAGAAGCAACCATAATTCTGATGATTCTTCAATCTATAATTCTATGCTTGGGGTCTTATCAGCATCATTTTTGACAATCTAAAATAGTACTTCCGATGACAATTATCACAATATGTTATTAACTTAATTGAACTTTTGGCTCAAGACTTGTCACAACTCATAACAAACATGTCAGTGAGAACAGTGGCAATTGAGAATTGGCCAGCCTTATTGAGTAAAAGATACTTGTTTTGATTATTAAGATAACTCCTCACCTTCAATTGCTCATCCATTGAAAAGCCAAAATATTTCTTTGCCATTTCAGATACCATGGGGTCCAACTCCACAACCTGTAGGATTTTTATAAGCATGAGCATTCGATTCAATCAGTTAAACAAGGTCATGATTTATACCTCAATATCTAGGAATGGGAGACATCCACGAAGAAACATTGGGAAAATCCCTGCTCCAAGACCTATTACAGTGGTGCTGACCTACAAATGAATCATAAGGTAAGTATATAAACATGGCACTCACATTATAAGGTTCAAAAGATGAAAAGGAAAGCCTACTGCAGGTATCCAGGGATTCAACAATCCTGGCAGTGCCAATGCTTCCACAATGGACCAACCTTAGCAATTGGATCCATTGAAACATAAAACTAAATCATTCATGTATAGTGCTATCATACTACTTACTTTTTCTCCGGATGCTGCAGCAGTGCTCAGAGCAGAAGCCACTAAAGAAAACCCCAATATGATACCACTGTGATAAGAGCTACCAAGAAAGCTATGATCAATCATCACATTGTTCTTGGATCCTACATTTTATGCAGATACCACCCAATGGAGTTTCAAACCATAGAAGATAAATGTGAAGCAGTATCAGATCTCAAGCATCTTATTGCAAGAATGATGATCAATGGCATCAATAAGTGTAGAGACACAGAGGATCAGATAATCATAGGACCCTCTTTCAACACAACTATTGATTATTACTTGCTCCATGTTTCAACAATAAAACAGAAGAAAACAGACCACCAGAAAAATGCTTAGTGTCCTTTAAACGATCACACACTCACATGCACACTCACATGCACACAGACATGCAAACAAGCATGTGTGCACATGCCCACTCGCTCATGCCATACGCAAGAGGTTTTTTTTTTTTTTTTTTTTTTTGGAAGTGTAATTTTGGCATATTGACTTAGAAAACTGGATCTCTCGTATGAACAAGTATCACTACAAGAAAAAATGCATAAAAATCATAAATTTATGCCAAAATTCAGGATTTTGGGCAAGCTCTTAAGTTATTTTCTCAAAAAAATCCTCAAACTGCTAGCAGGTAGCAGCTCCTGGTTCTTTCATTCTCAGGCAGAGATAAGTAATACAATGCAGTAAAGATCAACATTTATCCACCACCACCAACAGATGAATATGCATCCTCCAATATAATTAATAGCTGCCTGTTTGACAGAATGCACCATACAATGGGCAGGTAAATGGATAACATTCAGAAAGAGAATCTGTGGATTGAAAGTAAACTGCCTTCTCCATGAACTCAAAAAAAAAAAAAACAAATAATGTGGAATGCATCTGGGTTGCCAGCAAACAACAGTATTCTGATTGTAAATCTATTAAAACTTTACAAGAAATATAAAAATAATGCAACATGAATGTCAAATTGCATGGGAACATATGAAGAGCAACGTGAGGCCTTACTAAGGACTGCATCAACTCAAACAAATTTTAGAACCCATTAAAAAACAAGAATTATGCTAGTTACAAGTACAATTAACAAGCATGACATAGAGATAAAGCAGTATATTATATATTTAAATTAGCAAAAAAAGCCAAACATACCCCGGAGACTCTTTTTCTGGCCTCTTCTCTTTTTGGGTCCTGCAGATGCTCTGATTATCAATGCTTCAGACTGCACCAAGCCTGCACTTCTTTTGAATATAAGGCGCCGGAACATTTTTTCAGATGTGGACCTTTTCTCTCCATCAACGTACTCATAAATGACATCTTCAACAATCATAGGACCTGTTATTTCTGAAGTCACCTTTAAAATGCGATGGGAGGTCAGCCAAGTAGGTAATGCAGCTCAACAATAATAAAATATTAGAACCAAATAGTGCAGCATGTGTTTCAAAAAATTCAAGTAGAAACATGTAAACTATTTTGATCCATAATTTCATCAAACAGTTCGTATCTCAGCTGCCTGCACTGGTCAAAGCGATCTAGTTAGTAGCTGCATCCAAACTCTTCTAGAGCAATAAGCAAAAGCTGGAATCCTTCCCTAGGACCCGGAATACAGACAAGAAAGAGGACTAATTCCTCAAACAAAAGTCAAACCAAGTTAATCCACCTATAATGCTGTCCAAACATCAAGCTTTCTGGCTCATCGCAGGAAGATTCAAGATAAGAATTTGTGGTCTTAAAGGATCTAAAGTTGGTGCTTTGGGGGATATAAGAACACTTAATAAGCTGGTTCCTTCTCCGAAGCAACTATACAATTAGCCAAACCCAATAACAGCCGGATTCTTCTATGAGAGAACAAAAAGGTGAAAGGCATTCATCCTACTACACGAATAGCGGAATGGCTAGGGCTCATTTGATGATGCGTGGAAAAAACAAAGTCTAGGATTTAGTTTTGTTGTTATTCTCTTTTTTTTTATAGTTATCTTCAAATACATACAACAAAAAGATTATCTAATGTTTTGGATATGCAATTTATTAATACAAACCGAGTAAACATGGAGGAAAACAAAATCTAATTTCCATAAAATTATCCATGCAATACTCAAGGTACACACAATTAGAATTAGTCTGGTTTCTAAAATCTAAACACCGTGAGTTTTACTAACAACTGGTCGGGAACCATGGTAAACTTGATTTAGTTGAACTTGGCAAGAATCAGCACAACTCAATCATAACTCAAATAATATTGGCTACGATATGCACGACTCGGTCATAACAAGGACAAACATGGAAATCAAACCAGCAAAATTCTATCTTGACCCTGTCCAAGATTTCCCGTTACCAATAGTAGCTGGCCAATTGCCATGGTCTAAACATAGTAACTGCACAGCGCTCCCCAAACAAGGAGGTTAACTGCACAACATCCTCTAAACAAGGAGACTCATTGCATGCCTAGTGTTGTCAAACAGGCACTCATGCCAACAATCACTAAATTTGAAATACTATGCAAAGCTGTCATTCTTGAGGGCTATACTAGGCTTGACTCCAGTATGATCAAAAGTTAATTGAGAGGCTTGACGTGTCAAGTTGATTAATCTGAAACATGATGCCGTGGATCGGTGGCAAATGTTTGCTGAACAATTCTATTGGCACAATGTGATAGCAATCTCAAAAACTTTGCTAGGATAAATGCACTAGGAGGATCAGTTGGCTTGCCATTAAGAACAAAGTCAAGCTTTTGGAGTAACCATGTATATGAATTCATGCAGTGCAGCTAGCCTAGTATCAAGATCTTCATTCATATGTTTAGCAAAAGCATATTTGTATGAACTACCCTTTATTAGATGATAGAGATGGAAGACAGATATTTATCCTGTTCTGGGTACAAATGCAAAACAATATGCATTGATATGGTATAAGCAAGATAATGGGGAACAACTGCAGTGGAACAGTGTTCATGTTGTCAAGAGTTTGCTGGCTCAAATGGATCGCAAATTGGATCCATGGATTAAAAGTTATTAAGCTCAAAAGATTGAGAAGTTTGTATACAAATAAAAAAGTTACTTTTTTATTGACACTAATCTGTACAGACGGCTTGGGCATGCATGGCCTGGGTGTACGATCAACTTGGGCATGCATGGCAAGAGTGAGCAAGAGAACCTGCACACATGATTTTTGGGGTTCTCTATTTCCTTTTTCTTATTTCTTTCTTTATCTGAGTCCAAGTAGTACTAAAATTTCATAGTAGTTTTTCTTTCCTTTTCTATTAGGATTGGTTTACTATCCCAAGTCTGTATTTGGTCTATAAATACATGGTCAAAGACTAGTTTTGGAGAGAAAATAATATCGAACTCTAGATAATTAACAATTAAATTTGATTCTTGCAATTTGCGATTGCTTTGTGCTTTCAAGTTGTGGGTTCTAATCCCAAACTTCGTTCATGGCTTCTATTAGGTATCAGCGTTCTTTCTTCTAATTTTTCCCTGCCAATGTTCCTTGGTAAACTTAAAGAGATTATGGATAATGTGACCACTGTTGTAAATAGCAGCTGCTACAACCTTGTATGCAGCTGCTAAAAAAGTAAAGTTAGATTCCCCGCAATGCTATTGCATAGCATCTGGATTTAGTGGATAGAGTACTTAAGCGGTCCAATTTACCAGTTTAGCAGCCCAATTAGTGCTTAAGCAGTACAATTTAGTGGTATAATCAATAGTATGCTAGTGATTAATCTATCATAATAGTATAATATGGGTGGTAGCACTTGCATTTTGTGGAAAGGCGCAGTACAATAGTTAAATTTTGTAGGATGGTTAGGTTTTTTTTTTTTTGTTAATATGTAAGTTAATATTCAGAGGTTGGTTTTTTGATTTGTCATTTTTCTGCATATAATACTTATGTTTTATGGACAAGAGTATTATACTCAAAATATAGCTATATGTCTTGATATAGAACAATATATGATATATTTATGTCTCATTTGCTGAATTATGAGCTCTAGTTGTCTATTGATAATTTGATATAGCATATATATTCCCTATAATTGTATGTTTATATATCTATTTAGAACATTGTATGTGACATGCACTTTATGAACTAAAATTGCTTAAGCTAGTCTTCTATTGAAACCCAACATATAGAAATTACTACTAGTTTCCCCAGTAGTGTATAACCTAGAGGAAATTCCATTCTGTGCATTTGATTAAAATTTCTGTGTCACATTGGGATCCTAAACTTCAGTTGCAATTTCTAAACACAAATTATATCCTAGAATGAATTGAATAGACAACCATCTAAAGTTCAAATATTGCATAATTAAACTAACGATAACATAAATGCCCATATTAAATGGTCACTTCATGCTCCATGCCCTTTAAACAGTAGCTAGAAGGGTATAAAGAAATATACCATATTTAGAACCTTAGTACCAACCATAACAAGGATTAGGGATTTAAATGGTCACTTCATGCTCCTCCGCACACCATGCTTCACCAACGGTGGTTAAGGTGGCGAAAGCAGGATGGGTGGCAGACTGGTGCAGGAAGTGCCGAGGAAGAGGGGCAGCAACCAGTAGGAGATAGCAACAGTCAAGGGCGGTAAGATATGGCTATAGAATTATTGGGGAAAAATAGCTAAAACTAACCCCACTAATCAATATTTTTAGGTACGATGGGCATGATTTGAGGAAGTAACCACTTTACATGGGCATTTTTGTAATTGTCGGGTTACTAGAGTATATATGAAATATTTTAACTTTGGAAGTGCATTTATTTAATTCCCCATAAATCCTAACAGCAACATGCATCCTAAAGTTAACTGCAATAATATATTAGGATGCATGCCGTTGTTAGGATTTAGGAGGGATTGAATAGATTTAGGGGGAATTGAATAGATGCATAGGATGCATAGTGATGTTAGGATTTAGGAGGGATTGAATAGATTTAGGGGGAATTGAATAGATGCATAGGATGCATAGTGATGTTAGGATTTAGGAGGGATTGAATAGATTTAGGGGGAATCGAATAGATGCATAGGATGCATAGTGATGTTAGGATTTTGGGGGAATTGAATAGATGCAATGCACATGCAAAGTTCAAATATTACATAGATGACCATGTAAACCGAACAATAAAATGCCCATGTAAAGTGGCTACTGTCTCAAATCATGGCATTCAACCTAAAAATGTTGATTAGTTGGATCCATCTAATACCCAACATTAGTTATGACTATTTTGCCCCTCTAATTCTACCACCACACCTTGCTACCCATGACTATTTTTATATGTCCCACTTGTTGCTACCTCCCACCCCCGCCATTTCCCACATTGGTCTGCCTCCCACCCTGCTTTGCCGCGGACTACCACCTCAGTCAAGCCTGCTGTTATTGTTGGTATTTTAAACACTCCTAACCATTGTGTAAAGGGCATGGAACATGGAAGTGGTCATTTTAAATGGGCATTTTTGTTATTGTTAACTCTACATGGACACTTATGCAATATTTGAACTTTGGATAGGCGTCTAGACAATTCACTCTAGGATTCAATTTGTTTTTAGAAATGGCAACTGAAGTTTAGAATCCCAATGTGACTAATAGAAATTTCAATCAAATGACCAGAATTAAATTTCCTCTTGGTGCGCACCTACTGGAGAAACTAGTAGCTAATTTCCATACACTGGCTGCAATAGAAGGCTACCCAAGCAATTATAGTTGGCAAAGCACAATGTGCAATCCAAAATCTCTGAAAGTTCACAAAAGAAATGGTATAAGGAAATTAGAAGAATTAACTAGGATACCCAATAGAAGACGCAAAGCAAATCTAGGACTAGAATCCACAACCAGAGTGACAAAGTCTGGAACTATCACTTACAACTCCAAGCGCAAAGCAATCACAGATTACAAGCACCAAATTTAATTGTCTAAAGTTCTCAACTTCCGACTCTCCATAGACTGGTCTATGGCAATGCATTTATAGGCCAAATTGCAGATTTTGAATAGAAAACCAATCCTAATAGAAAAGGACAGAAAAACTACTAAAATATTCCAGTACTACTCAGCCTCTAAAAAAAGAGAAACAAACAAACAAAAGAAATAGAGAAAACCCCAGAAATCATGTGCATAGTCACACAGCCTCCTGCCTAAGCAGTCACTACACCAAGGACATTCATACCCAAGCCGTCCATGCATCCAAGTGTCAAAAAACTTTTTTGTTTGTATGCAAACTTTTCAATCTTGTCAGCTTCATAACTTTCAATCTGTAGATTCGATTCACGATCTGTTTGAGCCAGTAAATTCTTGGCAGCAAGAACACGGATCTAGTGCAGTAGTTCCCCATCACAAGATAACTACTAATCAGTGATAGTTCTAAGCAGGAGTAAGGTTTTGAAAACTGGAAAAAACCGGCAGTTAACAAGTCTTACCGGTCAAAGCGAATATCTATAGTACCAGCCAGTAATAGTGGTCATTTTCTACTATTCTAAAGGAATGTAGAAACTAGTTATTACCAAAGGTTGAGGAAACACAAAAACTAGAGAAAAGACAGAGAAAAAGGAAAAGGAAATGAAAGTTGGCCAGGAGCCATCGAAAATCAGCTAGTTACCAGTGTATGGGCAGGAAACAATATTTCCTCCAATACTAGTTTCAGAAACCCTGAGTAGGAGGGAGTAATCATTATTGACAACTACATGAACTACCGATCATGAGAAGACTCCAGGAAAAATGATAGATTTCATCAAGCAACAAGTTGACAGGATGCTAGCAGCTAAAAGTCAGACCCTAGCATTAGGACTTACAAGCTTATGAAACAGTAAACTGCTAATATGATGTCCCAGTCATACGTCATATCTCATCACCTGGGATTAGGACTGGACAAAAAGATCGAAACTCGCGAGCTATTCAAGATCGGATCGAAGCTCGACTCGAGCTCTTAACGAGCCGAGCTCGAGCCTGAGGTAAAACTCGAGTGAGTATTCGAGCCGAGCCCGAGCTTTCCCGAGCTCGCTCGAACTCGGCTTGTTAAAACTCGAATTATAATTACTAATACCTTACAGGGCCTTACCTTACATTCTTATTTCTTAATGGGCCTCAGTTGAGCCCACGAGGCCATGTGATGTGAGTGACTTGAGGGCTGAGGCTGAGATCACTTCGGTTGTTCCTGTTCGGCAGTTCGTCCGGCCACCCCAAATCCAATCCCTAACCCTAGCGCTCGGTGCTCACCCCTCAACCCCTCACTCAAATCCTCCACGAACCAAACAGTTGAGCGGACACACCACCCACTAGGCACCAGATCTATCACGGCGGAGCGGCGCTGCGGCGGTGAGGGGGAGCGGCGGCGCGGGGGAGCGGTGTTCTCAGCGGCGCGGGCAAGCGGCGACCAGGCGACGTGGGGGAGCGGCGGCCTGGGGGAGCAGCGTTCTCGGCGGCGCGGGGGAGAGGCAGCGTGGGAGAGTGGCGGCAGTACGGGGAGCAGCGGCGTGGTAGAGC
Source organism: Pharus latifolius (assembly GCA_019359835.1). Classification (NCBI taxonomy): domain Eukaryota; kingdom Viridiplantae; phylum Streptophyta; class Magnoliopsida; order Poales; family Poaceae; genus Pharus; species Pharus latifolius. The sequence goes on from CM033322.1 coordinate 24,611,359, forward strand.
GGCAACTGCTTCTTGGACACATGCCCGTCGGAGCCGTGCGCGTGGTGAAGCGGGGGCACCACGGCAGCAAACACATTGATTGTCCAATCAAAAACATGAATTTGTATTGCAGTTAGAGATGAATGTTTGTGTTTTCATGCTTCACCAAAGAAAACATCATGAATCGAGCAAATTATTGCCTTTAAAATAACAACCCTGTGAATCTGTGATGTGATTCTGTGAAGATGTTGTCACTGCCGAACTCCTATTAATACCCATTTAACAACTTGATAACTTTGAACATATCTTTAATATTTTGTTTTGACGTTGACGTTGGAAGTCTGGAACTCCCTACAAGGAGATTCTAACTTTTCCCTAACTGCGATGGCTGAAAGAAACCCAATGAAAACCACATGTATTAGAATAAATTATGAGAGTACTGTGTCATGAAGAAGATTCCATATTTCTACTTTCTAGTTGTAAATTGTAATGCACATTTTCACGCCGAGCCTAATCGAGCTCGAGCGAGCCCAATCGAGCTCGAGCGAGCCCAATCAAACCTCACAAGAAAGCAGTTATTTGTGTATATAGCCTTATCGAGCTCTATCGAGTTTTATCGAGCTTTGTCGAACTTTATCGAGCCGAGTCTGAGTCTAGTTCTAAACTCGTTAATGTTTCAAGTCGAGCCCAGTACACTATCGAGCTCGAGCCGAGCCTGCCTGGGCTCGCTCGAGTTTGACTTGTTTTCAACCCTGCCTGGGATTGCCTTCTTATAGTGAAATCCTTGATAATTTCATAGGAAACCATCCAATTTGGACCAATTTATTAAATGGACAGCAATTTCATTGCAGAATGGTTAGTCATGGACCACATACATGTATTCATAACTATAATCAAGGCGACAGGTAGTGGGCAATTTTGCAGTTTAATGGGTGTGAACCGAGTTAAAGTGGTTCTGACTGCTATAACTTGGCCTAGGAAATGATACTCCATGCAAAAGAGATTACATCAAATGACATAATATGATAAGGAAATTCAGTAGATTTTCGTCATCCTTGCAGGAATTCCAAATCCATTTTGTGCAATAGCAGTTTAAGGGCGTGTTTGACCGACCTTAAACTTCTCTAATGAGCTGGCTTATTAAGCCCAACACGCCCCCAATCCATTTTGTGCAATAGCAGTTCAAGGGCGTGTTTGACCAAACTTAAACTTCTATAATAAGCTAAACCCGTAACTTTAAACTAAAGTTCAGCCAAACACCCCCTAATTATCACGTTGACAGGTTGGCAAGACATGCATGCAGCCCAGAATGGATTCGGACACAGGTAGAGCCAAACAGCAAACAAGATTTCTCAAATTGGAAGATTGGATTGTGCTCAAGGTTCAATATAAACTCCAACAATTGAATCATGTGACAAGCAAATTAGCAACAACACTAGTTGAATACAACTGCAGGCATGACTTGCCTATTTGCAAATCTCTCTCACCATGCATGTGAGCCAAATCTAACATAATCAAAGCCATGTAGTATAGCACGAATATACACTTTGTCTTGACTTCTAATTCCAGTAACAACAAATTAATTGCAATTGTCTTTTAAACCTCAAGTTCAAGTTAGTTGGCATACAATACTGGATAGGTCTTACTCTTAAATATCCAGTCCAATACATGTGCTAAGAATGAGACCATTAGTAAAAGCCTCTTAACGAATATACTATGCTGCATCCAAGACAAACCGTTTGGTCCAGAACATTGACCATAAGGGGAAGAACGAATAGTATTATCACTAGAACAGATCCACTAAATAAATTTAGACATTAATAATTACCTCTTCCAGAATCTCTCTTTGCTTCACACCATCACCAGCCATCATGAACCTGCATAATTTTGTACGCCCCACCACAAGAAGATCAAAAGAAGAAACATTTCAGAAAGTGTTCATATAAGAAAATAGAACAAAGATAATTGACAAAATTAAATAAGGTAAATTCAATTAGTGTCCTCTAGTTTGGGTTTTCAAGCAGCCGTGCAGGCCATTTGTAGATGAGGCACCATTTATATAGAGTTTGCCTGTGCAAGCATTGTTAATTTGTTATCAAGTGTGATAGCAGCCAGAAGGCACTTTCCTAACTTAACAATGCTTGTTTACTGTTCACTCAGAGAAAGAAGGGGGGGGGGGGGGGGGGGGGGGGGTGGGGTGGAGGCAAGAAAATGTCATCAAAAAGGTGCAAAGTGTAATGATGGTGATTGTACAACCACAACTTTTAATAGTTTTTGAGATTCTGACGTACTTCTGTATCTATAGCAATCAACTCAAAAGTTTCCTCATTGATAAAGTTAAACCAACAGATCCCTTCCCAAAAAGTAGGATGACAAACAGAGCAAACAAACATATCCATGTTACTTGCTATAAGTAATATTCTATTGAAACCAGATTACACTTTGATCTCAAAAAAAAAAAACAGGGATAGCGAAAAAAGTAAAAACAGATTAAGCTTCAGTCCAGGACCAATTGTAAAACCTTGCTTTAGTTCTGGACCAACAGTAAAACCCGAAATATTAAATTGTAAAGATTAGCTTAATAGCTTCATTATTTTCTGAACATGGTTCATGCCCAATTTTAGCACGAATTCCGATGAAATTTCAAATGGAAAAACATTGGCACCTACGGTATAGGAGCTTCCTCTTCGGGATTTCCGGGTTCTAGATTCTTAACAAGAGGAGATAGGTCCTTCTGAGAAAAACAAAAAAAAAAAGATAAACTATTAGGACAGAGAGAAAATGGGAGAATAGGAGCCCTTTGGAAATTTCACAATTACATAATTTGAGAAACATCACCTGGATAACATCCATGCCAGAATGAGCATGTCTTGAGTCCAAAAATACCTAGTGTAACAAATGCATAACTAGTGAAAATGCAAATCTTACATAATCTTGAATACCAAACTGATAGTCACAACGAATTTGCATTCATGACAAAAGTACCATGATTAGACGAGCAGCCCTTGCACTTTCAACAACATGCCATTGACCTTCTTCTGAAGCAAATAACCATTCCTGACCTCGAGCCTGAAACCATACAAACAGTTACTTATCTCACTGGTAATCAATAAATAATATATTAAATTGAACTATGGACAGCAGCATATTCACTAGATATCATAAATCGAACAGCGGGAGCACAGACCTCCGCTGGTTATGTAAAGATGAATTGCCCAAAAGGAAATTCTAATTTCCATTTTGCAGGCAATTAGCATGTGTTTTACAAAACTAGGATATCAATTGCGACCTCATTTATGCTAAATAGGCGTAAAATGACATAAGATTCAAGCTAAAAACTGAAGTGGAAAAGGGGCCAAAACCTTATTCAACACAGTTTACTCCTCCTAAGGGATAAGTACTCTTTTATTTGTCGAACATTCAGTTTAGGTGTTTTTTGACCCTTGAACTTTTCAAGGGTACCAAATAACCCTTAAACTTTCCTTTCAAACTTCTCGAGAAAATAACCCCTGAACTTTAAGCGAATGGTCCAAAGAAAGTCTTCTCCTGATGGTTTAAATGGACAAAAATATGACGTGGCAAAAACAATGCATTTTAAATCGAACAAGTGGAATTAAAGTACACAGTTAACATTACTAATAAGTAAATAAAATACATGCCATCTAAATCATAACAAAATACATCACAAGATTAGAGTTTTTTTTTTTTTTGTAATACTAGCTTATTTATACCATATTTTGCGGGCATTTTTTCATCTAAACCAATTGATATTGTTGGTGGCCATACAGCTCAGCAGAGACACAAACAACAATCTGTTTAACTCATCTTTTTCATTTACAACAGTAATACAGGACTCTGTTTGGACCATGCCATAAATTTAAGGGGTCTTTCAGTACCTTGAAATGTTTAGTGTTAAAAAGCACATGAGCCAATATTCAGAGACCAAAATGATATTTCCCCCTTCTTCTAATATGTCTTGTTTCGCACGCATATTCCTCTTATGGTAATTCATTCTTTCTATTTCAAGACCCGTTTGGATTGGAGGATTTCTAAAGAAATTTTGGAGGAAACCAATGGATGTGGGGTTTCCTGTCAAATTCCTGTGAGAGTCCTCCAATCTAAGCAGACGCTCACTTGTGTCGGGCAAGCCAAAGCAGAACAAAGACATAATTAGCTGAGGGCCTTTGTTAAACTTCTAACAGTAAAATACAGATAAAGCAACATCGCAAACTAAAAATATGTAACAGACCTTAGGCACAATAAAAACTCCACAATGATACACAAACGTTTCGATTTGCTTCTTGGCATCCAATATAACAGCCTTATAGCAATAAAGTGAACTTCCCTGTTCACCAAGAGTGAATTGACTTTTCCGTCCTGGTACAATCACCTTCAAATCTCCTATAGCTCCTAGCTGAAGATCTTTCAATGAATAAAGTACATCAAGACCAGAGGAGTACGACTCCCGGATGCTGTTTTCCTTTTGAAGAGCATGAATTACAGCATTGGCCTGCAATGCCAAGGAATAACAGACAAGTAAGATCCCAACAGGAATCTAATCATTTATTTTATACTATTTATCAAGGGGAAAAGAATACAATAGCACCTGCTTCATGTTACAGTATCCAGCAGAGTGGTCCAGTAATGACTTTATTGTGTGTATTACACCCAACTTCCCTTTTACCATGGCCACCATGTAAGTCTGGAAGGCAGACTTGTTAGATGGCTCAGTGGGTATAGCTTGAATGATCATCTCCCATCCAAACCTGAACTCAGATAAAAGCAGCGCTACAAGCAAAAAAAAAAAAGGGAAAATAATGAAATTCAACTGTTGACTTTAACTGATTAACTAAACAAAAAGTAAAAAAGATAGCTAAAAATTTGCACATGCAAAATTTAAAAAATGGCAAACAAATCACTTATCTCAATATTTCATAGAAGCTCACCTAACACATGGGATTCTGCAAGGGTGAGGCATACAAACTTCCCACCTAACTTCAAAACTCTCTTAGCCTGGGAAAGGTGCTTGGTCGAATCAGACAAATAAAGATGAAGCAAATTCCATCAAGCCTGCTAAATATTCTACTAAATAATAATTAAGACAAGATATCTAAAATTCAAACGAATTCAGTGCAACATACCTCATTTAGATATTTCATCCCCAGTTTTGTCCCAGCCTCTGGCTCCATAAGCGCATCCAATCCTCCCTTATCAAGAATGACATCAAATGACCCATCTGCAAACTGGTACTAGACATGTTGGTTATTTTTATAATACATATCTACAGAATTGCAGAACCATAAAAAAAACAAGTTCCAAAAGCAACCAACCGTTCTAAGAAATGGCAAAGGCCGTAGCAGAAATAGAAAGAAAAAGTAAAACAGAAAAATTTTACAGAAATGTTCCCACTTATTACCTTCTAGTATCAGTCTTAAGACAAAATGTTACAGAATACACCATAAATTTACCATATATACCATCAAAAGTATCACAAAATGCAAGGCCCGCCCACTGGATATATATATATATATATATATATATATTTCATTGGACCACTCAGTATTGAGTAACAATTTTTTTTCCTTTTCTTTTTGGATCTGCCACAATGCAGAAGCCTTGAATTAGGGCCATATATCTCATTCTTGCAGAAGCTGCACCAGGGTGACCATACATCATTTCCCCCCCTTTTTTTTAAGGTTAGCTTCATGCTTCCCAACAATTTCATCTGTACTCATCGGGAAGCTACAAATCAACGAAAATACTTCAATACTCAAAAACATGACCATTCAAGTTTGCGTAGAACATTGGAGTTCAATCAGGAAGAGCATCTATCAGAGATACTAGATAGTGAGCATGAATGTACTTGCTTATCACTACGGTAAGGACAAGAAATATGTCTTTCTGGATTGACTAAAAGCATCATTCTCCATTCATCACACAACCTTCATGTTATGAAACATCCACGTTCTGCTTTTTGTCCACAAAAACATGATCAGAAGAGATGACCATGACAAACAAGGAATTTTTAGTCTTCACCACCAACATCATCCACTTGAAAATTCAAAATTTTAGCTCCCCACAAGCACATTCACATTTCAAGTAAGAAAAGTTCACATCTCCGACTGCAAAGACATCTAACCCGTCGCAGAGCAACTAAAAACACTAATTAGCCCAAAAAATACTAACCTCAAACACATCAAAGACAAATACTTGAGGCACAAGCACCAACTAAACCACAAATTGCATGTTCCAACCAGCCCTTCCGCTTCCCAACTCTCCACAGCACAGTACAAAACTGCCGACCGAAACAAATAGAATCCGAACTTTTCCACATACCTGCATCTGGGTCATGTCCATGACGCGCCATCGCATCTCAGGGCGCGCGCGGGCGTGGCGGCGCAGCATGTCGGCGACGACGACGCGGGAGAAGTCGACGTTGGTGATGCGGCGGAAGCCGGCGTCGTAGAGCCGCTCCGAGAGCGCCGAGCTCCCGCACCCCGGCACGAGGATCTCCACCTCCACCCCCTTAGCCTTAGCCTCAGCCTCAGCCTCGGAGGCCCGGAGGAGGGAGAGGAGAGGGGACTTGATGTCGGGCCACTCGGAGTACCACTCGAAGGAGTCGCCGGCGCCGCGGAGGTCAAAGAACTTGTCCCAGTTCTCCTTCGACGTGAAGTCGCCCAGTGTGCCCAGGATCGCCGCCGGCGAGGTCGCCATGGTAAGAGAAACCCTAGCTTTAGGGGTTTAGGAAATGGGAAATGGGGAGAAGTATAAAGCTTATGGGCATGTCTGGTTTGCTATTACATCTTACGACTCCGTTTGGAAACAAAATTTTTTTTTTGAGTTTTTATTCAATGGTTTTGAAAGAAATTATAGTATTGTAAATCAAGATTTTATTTGGTTACGAAAATTTTTATGATTTTTGAAACCATAATTTCTTCAAAAACAATAATTTTTTTGAAGTTTTATAAACTTGGCTCCGGTGTCAAAGTTTTGACCAAGAGCTCTCTCTCGTATTATTTCTCTGTAATTCTCCAAAATTTAATTTTTCAAATTCATCAGTGTTGAAGTTGAATTTGAAAAGTTGCAATTTCTTAGACATGAACAAAATTTGAAGTTGCAGTTTCAGTGTTGAATTCTGAATTTGAAAAGTTTGAAGTTGTAAGGAATTGGATTCTGAATTTCTAATGCTTCATGTCTAAGAAATTTGAAAAGTTTGACATCCAAATACTCATAAAAATTGTCCAACGGCTAGTTTTTTAAACTCATAACAACTAATTCATTTAAACATCAAATTGAAAATTTTGAAAAAAACTGTGTATCCAAACACCTTAGAAAACTATAGTTTTCTCAAAAACTGTAGTTTTCAAATACTACAGAATACTGTGGTTTTGGTTGCATTACAATTCCAAAGCTATGATTTTCAAATACTGTGGTTTTCAAATGCTGTGTTTCCAAACGGGGCCTTAACCTACTAAATTTTAGTAACTTCTTCGTATTTAATTTTCGTATGAATTATAATCAAAATTTAATTAATTCTTGTTTTACCAATTTATGTTAATTTTTTCTTAAAATTGAGAGCCAAAACTCTCTCCAATATAAGTGACTCTTTAAAAAAATATCTTCTATCACTTGGGCGAAGAGTCTATTAGTCTCCAATGCAAATACTCATGAAGAATCTCTCCAAGATGAAAAACTCTTCGGAGGTTTTTTAGTGGGTCTTTGATGAGGATATCCTTCGCATCAGTGATCGACCAGAAGAACTTTGCTCTCGATCAGAAGAACTCTATGCTTGACCAGAAAGGCTCGAGGTCACAGCATCCCTCAAGGTCGCAACCCAGGATCAGAAGCACATGGTCGCAATCTAAGGACCATACAATCTACCGACCAAGTGACGATCAGATGTTTGTTCAGAGAATTCGACCAAGTACTAATTTCAGTACAGACGTCCGAATCAGTCATATGAGTACTTTCTGGAAAGGTATTCGAAAGAGCTTTCCAACGCATCAAGAATCATCAAAATCGGACGTCGTATGCAACCAGTAGCCCCGAAAGAATGTCAAGTGCACGAGAGGAAAGAGTCCTGTTCGGATCCGTGAGAAATAGCAACTTCAACCAAACACCATTCTCAGCACAGATATCCAATTGGATTGCATGAGTACTTGTTGGAAAGGTATTGAAAAGAGCTTTCCAAAAATTTAAGAATCATTAAATTCCGACATCGTATGCAACCAGGAGACCCAAAAGAGTAACGACTGCATAGAAGGAAAAAGTCCAGTCTGAGTCTGAATCCGAATCCGAGAAGATTAATTCTGGACTTCTTTTATCTTTATATTATGTTAGGATTTTTATTCCGTTTTGAATTAGATTCAGATTGAAAGTCTAGTTTAAACCTTATATCTTTTGTAAATACCACCCTTTATAAAAGAGAGGCATGGTCATAGTTTTGAGACAACCACGAATTGAATACACAAATATTTTCAGAGAATCTTTTGCTATTGTTGTAGGGTTTGTGCTCATAAGCCACCGCCTAGAATTGAGAGTTATTCTCTTTACCATTGGTCTTATAATTTTTCGCTAATTGCAGGAACAATGCGTCTACTTTTGCGTGGTCAAGTAGACAACGATCAAAGCGTGTGGTTGGGCGAATTCTTTTGTCGCAGGTTGCTGTATTGACAGTGGTTAGCGCCATCGGTTCGTCAGGTTACACGAATCAACGAGTTATTAACGATCCTACGTCGTGAAGATCGGGCACCCCGTATCAGTCTTGCATATTAAATATCTAAATTAGTTTTTTCTCATATTATTGATTAAATAATTGGTAAAAATTAGTAAAAATATGTATGACAATAATTCCAACAAATAAAATTTTAACTTACAAATAAAAAATTTGACATAACAAAAAAAATATTTTTATTAAATTCGGGCAGTTGAACATAAAATTACATACGACATTGGATACATGTGCATATTTAAACTTAAAATTTAATATCAACGTACTAGTTAGAAATATTATAAATGCCACAGATAACAAATAATTGCTCTGAGCACCTCCAAAATGCTCCAAAATGAGCTCAATCAAATCTTTTTTGAACTGGGCATATATCAATTGAGCATGAATATTGAAATTTCTTGTGATTATATCAGCGAAAGCAATTGGAGCACCATGTTAAATATGAGGCGGTATTACATTTGAAGTCCCTGTCGTCGAAATCATAGAGTGAGCCATCAAACTCTTGTTGAATCTTGAGCCCTAATTAGGGTTTTGGTGATTAATGACATCCGTTAGATTTACGACTAATCTATGTATGTGAGACACAGGTAAATCAAAGGAGAAAGCATCAAGAAAAGACAAAGCAAGGTTATCAAGACTCCATAAAGCGAAAACGACGAAAATCTCGACAAAAGTACAAATACCTAAATCTAGCGTCTTCTCGTTTTGAAATTTTCTAGGTTAGATGGTCGTACTATTAAGAGGGGTCTTAGCACAAGTATCTTGATCAACCTTGAAGTTTTTAGAAGCATATTTGCATTTGCTTTTGCCCCAAATCAAAAGTTGAGTAAAAATTCAGAAGTCTGTTTTCGTTTTGTACTGGCCGGACAGTGTCTGAAGTAACCGAACAATGTCCGGCCAATACAAACAATTTCAGTACTTTGCAAACAAGCGCAACAGAGACAAATACATTTGTCCGGTACATCTGTCCGGCCAGTACAACTTTCGCCCAAAGTTCTTGATTTCGACCGTTTTTGTTGAGAGTATAAATAGATCACAGTTGTAGATGTCTTGTACACATGAAATACATCTCATAAACCCTGAGCAACAGTGTGCAAGCTCTCTCACATCCATTCTCTAGCAATTAGAGTCAAAACTTGAGAATTCTTAAGTACTAGTTGAGTGAATTTGCTTCCAAGCCTTCTTGCATTTGCATTGTGTTCATCAAGCTTTGTGGTTGATCAAGCAAGGTGCTAGGCTTGTTACTCTTGGTGATTGCCGTCACCTAGACGACCCGGGAGGTCCGACGATCTCTCCATCGACGGTGTGTCGGAGAGGCCCGGCGAGTGGTTGTAAAGGCTTGGAGCTCGCCTATCCGGAGTGGAGAAGGGCTACCCCTAGTGGAATCGAAGCATAAACTCAAGCGAAGAGCGGTTCAACGAGGATTAGTGGAAATCGGTAAATTTCCGAGACCTCGGGAAAAACTTGATCTCTTCGGTTACCTCTACTACTTGCTAAATTTTCATTGTGATTGAATTATTGCTAGTAATATTATAGAAAGTGTTTAATCTGAATTGAATTGTCTTTCATACCCTTAGAAGATTTGTTATTGCAATCTTAGATTGTTAAACCCTAATTTAGAAGAAAAAGTTTAAAACCGCCTATTCACCCCCCTCTTTAGTCGGCATCTTTCGATCAACACGTGGTATCAGAGCACTAGGTCTCTCATTTTAGGCTTAACCGTCTAGGGAGAGGATGTCGTCGATCAAAGAAAACAATAATGGAAAGGTTCCCTTCTTCAAGGGTGACAACTATTGCTATTGGAAAATTAGGATGGCGGTTTATCTAGAATCCATTAGTCTTGATGTTTGGAGGGTCACTAGAGATGGTTTTAGGACTCCAATTGACTTAGAAAATCTCACACCTCTAGAATCGAAAAACCTTCAAGCAAATGCTCAAGCAAAAAATGCCATATTTAATGGTCTTGATTTAAGTGAATTCAATCGCATTAGCAATCTTGATACATCCTATGAAATGTGGAAAACCTTAGAGGTAATTCATGAAGGAACATCAAAAGTCAAAGAAGCTAAGCTAATTAAAATAACTAGAGAATACAACTCCTTTTTCATGCTTGAATCTGAAAATGTTAGTGACATGTATACTAGACTAAATCTAATAATCAATGATCTCAAAGTTTAGGTACAAAATTTGAAGATATTGATATTGTGCGTAAAATGCTTATGATTTTACCATCGAGTTTTGATACAATTGTGACAGTGCTTATCAATGGCGATCTCTCTTCCACAACTCTTACCGAATTCTTGGGTACTCTTATCACCCATGAAATGCAAAAAGAAGAAAAGAAAGGGATCGTGGAAGTATCCGGATCAAAGAAGAAAAACTTGGCATTTAAGGCAAAAGTCGAGGAAGCCAAGGAGGATAGTTCGGATGAAAGCTCCGATGGTGATCTAGCTCTTCTTGTGAGAAAAACCCGCAATCTCCTAAACAAGATCAACAAAAGAGGATTTGAGTTTGACAAAAGGCGAGGACCTCACAAGAAGACCGGATTCAAGAACATTATATGTTATGAATGTAATGAGAAGGGACACTTTGCCTCAAGATGTCCAAATAAAAAGGGTGATCATCAAAGATTTCATGAGAGGAAAGATGACGGTGAAGGGATAAAAGGCAAAAAGAAGCTTTTCAAGAAGTTCTACAACAATAAAAGCAAGGGCCAAGCCTATATTAGTGAATGGTACTCCGGATCGGAGGAATCCGAATCGGAGGATGAAGTACCATCATCTTCTAAGAAAATGGCGGGAATTGCTATCGGAGAAGCCACCTCGTTTGAAGACAAGTCATCATTATGTCTTATGGCAAGTGATGATGCTAAAGTATCGGATCTTGAACCTTCTTATGAGGACCTTGTTGATATGGTTATGGAACTAAATGAGGCATTAGGTAGAGTAACTAAGGAGAACAAAATGCTTAAGAAAGAATATTCAACACTTAGTGAGTTATATGCAGAACTAAAAGACTCGCATGAGGCACTTCTAGTAAATGAAATTATTGATTCTAAACAAACTAATGAAATAGGTATTACGTGTGATATTCTAGACGAATCAACTCATAGTGTCTCTCATTCAAAATCATTCACTTGTAATGCTTCAGAAATTAATCATGAAAATGTTTGTGATGAAATTGTTGATAACAACTCGAACTTGATTTTAGAAAATTTAGAACTCAAGACACAAGTGGAAAAACAAAATCTAGGACTAGCAAAATGCTTTAAAGGAAAAGAAATTTTAGACAAACTTCTTAGTGAGCAACGATGTTCATTTAGAAAGGAAGGTTTAGGATATGAACCGAACAAGAGAAAGAAATTGAGTACTAAAATGACTTTTGTAAAGGCCATTAATATGTTTTGTCACAAATGTCATAATGTAGATCATTTGCCGGAAAATTGTCTCTTAACTTCTAGAGCTAAAGAAAATAAGTATCACTCCCATTACATGCTAAAGAAAACAAAGTACGGAAAAGTAATTGCAAAATTCATTGGTTTACCTCATCAAAATAAACATAAAAAGAAAATTTGGGTTCCAAAAACCCTTGTTGCTAACTTTCAAGGACCCAAACAAGTTTGGGTACCTAAAAGCGTCTAACCCTTCTTTTAGGTAAACTACAAAACCGGTGGGAGGCATTGGGTGCTTGATAGCGGATGCACCCAACAATGACCGGTGATGGAAGTCGGTTCTCTTCATTTGAGAATGGTTGCAATGACATTGATAAAATCACGTTTGGTGATAATAGCAAAGGAAAGGTAATTGGGTTAGGTAAAGTCGCAATCACAAACAATCTTTCCATCTCAAATGTATTACTTGTTGAATCTTTGAACTTCAATTTGCTTTCGGTTGCAAAAATTTGTGATTTGGGTCTTAGATGCATTTTCGAACCAAATGGTGTTATCATTGAAAGTCTAGAAGACAAGTCTTTAATTTTCAAAGGTTTTCGATATGGAGATTTGTATTTGGTTGATTTTGGTTCAAAAGACTCTTGCATTTCAACATGTTTGGTTGCTAAAAATTCTTTGGGATGGCTTTGGCATCGTTGTTTGGCTCATGTTGGGATGCATCAATTAAACAAACTTTTAAAAAGAGATTTAATCCTAGGTATGAAAAATGTAAAGTTTGAAAAGAATAAACTTTGTAGTGCGTGTCAAGCGGGAAAACAAGTTGCTAGCACTCATCCCGCTAAAAATGTTTTGTCAACATCTAAACCACTTGAGCTTTTGCATATGGACTTGTTTGGTCCATCGGAAACTCAAAGTATTGGTGGTAGTAACTATTGCTTTGTCATTGTTGATGATTTCTCTCGATTTACTTGGATTTTCTTTTTAAATCATAAATCCGATGCTCCAAGTGTGTTTAAAAGATTTGCAAAACGAGTTGAAAATGAATTTGAATTCTCCATCAAGAAACTTCGAAGTGATCACGGTGGAGAGTTTCAAAATTCTGATTTTGTTGAGCTTTGTGATGAATCTGGAATTAAACACGAATTTTCCGTACCATATACTCCTCAACAAAACGGTGTTGTGGAAAGGAAAAATCGAACATTAATTGAAATGGCTCAAACTTTGTTGGATGAATATAAAACCCCCACTAGGTTTTGGGCCGAGGCCGTAAATACGGCTTGTTATGCCATAAATCGGCTTTATACTCATCCTTTATTAAACAAAACTCCTTATGAGCTAATTATTGGAAGAAAACCAAACATCTCATATTTTCGAGTTTTTGGTTGCAAATGTTACATCCTTAAAAAACGCATGCATCTTGGAAAATTTCAAAGACGTGTTGACGAGGGCTTTTTTGTTGGATATTCGTCAACTAGTAAGGCTTATCGTGTTTTTAACATCATAACTGAATGCATTGAAGAAACATGCAATGTTGAGTTTGATGAATCTAATGGCTCTCAAGAAGAGTATGAAGATGTTGAGAATGTAGGAAATGAAGAATTACGAGAAGCCATGAAGAATATGACGATTGGAGATATCAAGCCCAAAGATGAAGATTCAAAGTCACCCGATCAAGAAAATGAAATAGCTTCTATGATTCCGGAGGCCCCTACTCAAGTTGATCTTGATTCGGAAATAAAGGAAAATGAAGATCAAACATTGCAAAATCCAAGACTTCATCAAACCATCACTAAGGATCATCCCGTCAACCAAATAATTGGTGATGTTGGTAAATGTGTCCAAACTCGTTCTAGAATTGCATCTTTTTGTGAACATGCATCTTTCATTTCTAGTATTGAGCCTAAAGGCATTGATGAAACTTTAGCGGACCCAGATTGGGTAAATGCTATGCATGATGAGTTAAACAACTTTACTAGAAATAATGTTTGGGAACTTGTAGAACAACCTCTTGATCACAATATAATTGGTACAAAATGGGTCTTTCGAAATAAGCAAGATGAAAATGGCATAGTTGTAAGAAATAAAGCTAGATTGGTAGCCCAAGGTTATTCTCAAATTGAGGGATTAGATTTTAATGAAACTTTTGCTCCCGTAGCTAGACTAGAGGCCATTCGCATCTTACTTGCATTTGCATCATGTTTTGAAATCAAACTTTTTCAAATGGATGTTAAAAGTGCTTTCTTAAATGGTGAAATTTCGGAACTTGTATTCGTAAAGCAACCTCCGGGTTTTGAAGATCCAAAATATCCAAATCATGTCTATAAACTCTCAAAAACCCTTTATGGTCTTAAGCAAGCCCCTAAGGCTTGGTATAAAAGGTTGCGAAATTTCCTAATTTCACAAGGTTTTAAAGTTGGAAAAATTGATACAACTCTTTTTACCAAAATCATAGACGATGACTTCTTTGTTTGCCAAATCTATGTCGATGATATAATTTTTGGTTCCACTAACGAGTCTCTTTGCCAAGCTTTTGGTGAAACCATGTCCAAAGAATTTGAGATGTCTATGATAGGAGAATTGAGCTTTTTCCTCGGACTTCAAATTAAGCAAATCAAAGAAGGCATATTTGTGAGTCAAAGCAAATACATGAAGGATTTGCTCAAAAGATTCGGTATGGATGATTCAAAACCAATCAAGACTCCTATGGCTACAAATGGGCATTTGGACCTGGATGAGGGAGGTAAACCGGTAGAACTCAAATTATATCGTTCTATGATTGGTAGTTTATTATATCTTATTGCTTCTAGGCCTGATATTATGTTTAGTGTGTGCATGTGTGCTAGGTTTCAAGCTGCTCCTAGAGAGTGTCACCTAACTGCAGTAAAAAGAATCTTCAGATATCTAAAACATACACCAAACATAGGACTTTGGTATCCTAAGAATGCTAGTTTTGATCTCCTAGGATATTCGGATTCTGATTATGCCGGTTGTAAAATTGATAGAAAAAGTACTTCCGGTGGTTGTCAGCTTCTAGGAAGATCATTAGTCTCTTGGACTTCAAAGAAACAAAATTCAGTTGCACTCTCAACCGCCGAGGCGGAATATGTTTCGGCCGGTAGTTGTTGTGCACAACTTCTTTGGATGAAGCAAACCTTGTTAGATTATGGCATAAGAGTCAATTGTGTTCCGCTTTTATGTGATAATAAGAGTGCCGTTAAAATTGCCAACAATCCTGTTCAACACTCTCGAACAAAGTACATTGACATTAGACATCACTTTCTAAGGGATCATGTATCAAAAAGAGATATAGTGATTAGTCATGTTTCAACCGAAAATCAATTAGCAGACCTATTCACTAAACCCTTGGATGAGTCAAGATTTAGTAAGTTAAGAAATGAATTGAATGTTATTGATATTTCAAATGTTATTTGATCTCTTGCTTACCCTGAATTGATTGTTAGTTTGATTGTGTCTAACATATATACTCTTGGCTATAAATTTATATATCAATGTAGGCATCTATGCCAATCACTTCCTATTTTGAAGAAAAAGTCCAAGAATTCACCACTTTGTCGATTTTCAACAAAACTCGGAGAACACATTAAGGGGGAGCAACTTCAAGATCATTGAATGCTTGTATACCCCAAAATTGTGTACAAAAAGGAAAAATATGTATGTTGTTTATAAAAAGGGTCAATTTTAAAATCAAAAGGGCTAAAAAGTGCCAAAATGTTCAAAATATGTTGAAATAACACAAAATCTTCAAAAATATCTTTCAAATATGTTTTCAAAGGTTTTGAAAGTGAAAAGAAAAGATTTCAAGCTAAAATATTGAATTTTGACAAAATTGAACATCTAAGGATCTTGTTTTGGCCTAAAATGACTTATTTCTATAAATTAAAATCGGTTGAGTTTTGACAAAAATTTTCTACATGAAACACTTAGAGATCAGTCATTCGAAGACATTTCATGTTGAACTTTTTCTCAAAAGACCTATGGTTTGCAAGTTATCACTTTTTCAAATCGCCCAAAAATGAGCTTTGACACGAAAATACCCAAAATGTGCATTTTGTGAATTTCGCTATTTGAGCCAAAATCTCTTCAATGGTTTGGTTTGAAATAGTATTTAGAATTCATACAAGGCCAAACATCTCAGAAAAATCCAAGTTTGATTGAGATTGGACGATTTGGTGAAAACACGTTCTATTTTACCTATTTTACCCTAAAACGTGCTTCGGAGGCTCATTCTAAGATCGTTCTCTCCCATATTCATCTCAAGGACATCTGGATATATTCCCAACATGTTAATTAAGTTTATCCAACATTCAAATCGCTGGATGAGTCAAATTTGCGAAAATTGCAAAAATTCCGAAGTTTCAGAAGCAAATCTGAACTGACCGGACAGTGTCCGGCCAGATCGGACTTTGTCCGGCCATATCGGACAGTGTCCGGTATGTACATAACGTTTCAGTTATAAAATTATCCCGAAATCCTTTTCTTCCCCAAATCGAGTTCTGGTATTTGTCTCCTCCCCAGTTCATCCTCTCTCTACTGTTCACTCCCTATCCTCCGGACAAGAGGATCCGTCCGGCCATCTCCCGTCCGGCCTCAGATTTGATCTCCTGTGCATCTTCTCCTTCCTTGGATTAGGTCAGTTTCTCTTCTTTTCTTTCTCTGGGTCATGCATTACATCTCATGCCATACTAGGGTTTGAAATAGTTCAAATGTTTTTGCATGTTAAATCTAATTATGGATTCATGAAATTAACATCTAGGAGTGATCATATTTAAGATGATTTGTGCAAAATAGAAGTTTGTCCTTGACATGCATGATATAAGTAGATCAAATTGCCATTTAGAGTTAGATTTTGGAACAAAATCAAATATGTTTTGTATGGAAATATGATGATCTAATAGAATCAAATCTGTAGAGTTAAATGACGTATTTATATCGGATTTGTCTAGATTATTTACCATGCACAAGATGGGTGGTTAAGATGAGCATATCGTAGATGATTTCCTTAGATTGCCATAGATCCTTGATTTTGATCAAAGCAAATTGAGTAGAACAAAATTGAATCAAAGAGCAGAAAAGGATGATATGGAGTGAAAATTAACATCTATTAGCAAATACATGAGTAAGAATTGATTCATATAAGAACTAGGTCATGCATCCATATCCTTCGGAAGATTAGTTCATTCTTCCCTTATCACATCTTTCCAGTCATATCACGAACAAATTATCTATCTTTTCTTTCCAGAGTCACTATGACTAGAAGAATGAAGCAAACTAGCCGTCGTCATGGGCCTGGATCTTCTCAACAGGCTCAACCTATCGACTGGGACTCCTTGGCTATTGATGAGGATGATGCAGCTCCAGCATCTCCCGTTGGATCTCCCATTGATGATTCTGACTCAGTCGATAGTAGCAGCAGTAGTGGTGATGAGCAACCCAGAGGCCATCCAACCTTCACCGCTAGTGCTATTCGGCGACTTCGTCGAAAGAACCCATATGAGCATCCGAGGACATGTACTGAGAGGAATTTCTGGAATGCCTTCCAGATGTCTCAGTATCACACCAGATTCTCCTCTGCTAAAGTGTTTGGGCATCAGGCCATTGACTGGAACTTGATCGAGAGCAAAGTTCACTATCTTCTCCGGGGCAAGTTCATGGCTGTCAGATTGCTCTCCTTCACCGAGATGAAGGAAGACTGGAAGTGGAACGTGGACATTATCCGCTCGTTCTTCGCGACTCTTCACGTTGCCTCGGATCGATCCCATGTAGTGTTCATGAACAACAACTCCAGAAGGACTCTCACCAAGGCACAGTTTGAAGAGGCTCTACAAATCGAGCATGTTGACAACAGCCTCTTCGCCTTTGATGAAGTTCGAGTTGAAGACGTGGCTCATCTCTTCGACAATCCAGATCCAAATATTGGTAAAGTCTCTCAACTGATCCCTCCGGTGGCAATTCTAGAAAAGTTGAACCGCATGACTATCTTGCCAAAAACCAGAGATTGCGGGGCTGTCACCTCTACTATGCTGCGACTTCTGAGAGCCCAAGTTGACGAGACACCTTTCGACTTTGTGGAGTTCATGTTCCACGAGATGCAGGAAGTTCAGATGGACCCGAAGAGGCTTTTGCCCTTCGCACCTTTCATCGCTCACACTTTGACCTACTTTGGACTGCATCGAGCTTCCCGTCCTACTTCTATGGAGTATTACCGGTTGAAGAGCCTGGGGATCCTTGTTCGTTATGAAAATCAAGTTGGATCACCGGTTCATGGAGATGCGCCTATGTCTCCGGTCGCGGGAGCTCCCTCTCCACTTCAGCCCTACTCCATCTCCCAGAGCCCTGATGTCTCAGCTCCATACATGATGATCATGGAGCGGCTGGATTAGATGTCCATGCGATTCGAGACTCGCTTCGATGAGGTTGACACCAGATTGAGCTCCATCGACCATCGCCTCAACGTCATCGAGCCTCGCATCGATTCTATGAGTCAGGATATCTCTGAGCTGCGGGGACGTTTCGACATAGGCCAGTATCAGCGTCGTCGTCGCGGCGATTCTTCTTCCGATCATCCTCCGCAGTCCTAGATTTTCTTTCTCCTGTATCTATGATCATTTGTATCTATGTCTTCTCTCCTTTTATGGATGTTTGATGACAAAGGGGGAGAGTTATGTATGGATATGTGTTATGTCGTATGGATGTGTGTTGATATGTGTTGGATATGTGTTATGCCTTATGTTTATGTCAGTGGATGATATATATGTGATGTTGTTATGTTTATGTCGTCGTCTTATCGTCTTATCGTTTATAGATGTATGAACATGAACATGGAAATAGACTTGTTATAAAAATGCTACTTTGATATCTCTCTTGTGTATGTATGTATGTGTTGATACGTATGGATATCTCGTTATACCTTGTTATGAATATGTTTATGAACTTGAATGCAAGATTCAGGGGGAGCATCTCTTGCTTATACTCATATTTTTTATATCCATATGTTTTATGCATAACAGTTGTCATCAATCACCAAAAAGGGGGAGATTGTTGAATCTTGAGCCCTAATTAGGGTTTTGGTGATTAATGACATTCGTTAGATTTGCGACTAATCTCTGTATGTGAGACACAGGTAAATCAAAGGAGAAAGCATTAAGAAAAGACAAAGCAAGGTTATCAAGACTCCATAAAGCGAAAACGACGAAAATCTCGACAAAAGTACAAATACCTAAACCTAGCGTCTTCTCGTTTTGAAATTTTCTAGGTTAGATGGTCGTACTATTAAGAGGGGTCTTAGCACAAGTATCTTGATCAACCTTGAAGTTTTTAGAAGCATATTTGCATTTGCTTTTGCCCCAAATCAAAAGTTGAGTAAAAATTCAGAAGTCTGTTTTCGTTTTGTACTGGCCGGACAGTGTCTGAAGTGACCGGACAATGTCCGGCCAAGACAAACAATTTCAATACTTTGCAAACAAGCGCAACAGAGACAAATACATTTGTCCGGTACATCTGTCCGGCCAGTACAACTTTCGCCCAAACTTCTTGATTTCGACCATTTTTGTTGAGAGTATAAATAGATCACTGTTGTAGATGTCTTGTACACATGAAATACATCTCATAAACCCTGAGCAACAGTGTGCAAGCTCTCTCACATCCATTCTCTAGCAATTAGAGTCAAAACTTGAGAATTCTTAAGTGCTAGGTGAGTGAATTTGCTTCCAAGCCTTCTTGCATTTGCATTGTGTTCATCAAGCTTTGTGGTTGATCAAGCAAGGTGCTAGGCTTATTACTCTTGGTGATTGCCGTCACCTAGACGACCCGGGAGGTCCGGCGATCTCTCCATCGACGGTGTGTCGGAGAGGCCCGGCGAGTGGTTGTAAAGGCTTAGAGCTCGCCTATCCGGAGTGGAGAAGGGCTACCCCTAGTGGAATCGAAGCATAAGCTCAAGCGAAGAGCGGTTCAACGAGGATTAGTGGAAATCGGTAAATTTCCGAGAACTCGGGAAAAACTTGATCTCTTCGGTTACCTCTACTACTTGCTAAATTTTCATTAATTGTGATTGAATTATTGCTAGTAATATTATAGAAAGTGTTTAATCTGAATTGAATTGTCTTTCATACCCTTAGAAGATTTGTTATTGCAATCTTAGGTTGTTAAACCCTAATTTAGAAGAAAAAGTTTAAAACAGCCTATTCACCCCCCTCTAGTCGGCATCTTTCGATCAACAACTCTCACTCATCCTCAATAATCATATTATACAATATAACACATGCCTTTATGATTTTGGCGAGGGTTGGGCGTTCTCAAAAGCGGGTGGGCCCATGGAGGATGGCAAAGTGAGATTATAGAACTTCAAAAGAGATTCTCTATCTAGGACATGGGTACCATCTTCATAAATACAACCCATTCTGTATATATACCATCTTCTAGATAGTATTCCATATTGTACTCATTTCATTGATGAAGTATTGTACTTGAGAAGCTCATCTCTGCAAAACGTCAGTGAATAAGGGCGATTGGTTGAACACATTAATATCATTGTTGGACTCAGCAACACCAAAGAATATATGTCATATCCAAAAGTCCTAGGAGGCGATTCCTTCAAGTATAATTGTGGGGATTCAAGAATCGCCGCAAGTAAATTGTCTTTTCTATGTTACTGGACAATTTTTCCATTCCCAAAGCATGCAGTCTATGCTTCCTATCATTTTCGAGAAATATATGTTGGGATGGTTCGATTTATATAGGCCAAGTCGAATATCTCAACGATTATTATCCAAACAGATGCATCCAATGGCCATTTTCCAAACAAATGTGTCTACTATTTTCCAAATATATTTTAATTGCACAGATGAAGGATATATAGTTCTATAGGTACACACTGAAAATAAAATGGTACTCGACAAAGTCTAGTTTATGTTAGCCTCCTTGATCAAATCTTTAACAAATTTCAACGTTTCCGTATGATCTTTATTCCGTCGTCATTGAATTTTGATTTGTCCATAGTCACCAATTTTGTGAAAGACATGACAAGTATTAACTTTCCTTTAAACTTGTTGTGATTATTTAGAGAGGAGCTTGCACGGTCTGCTGCCTCCATGCGCTCAGTGTGAATCTTGACGAAGATTCATAGGTCTTGCGTGTCCGTGTTAGATAAGGTGGATTGCTTCTTGCCTTTTCCTTTGCGCTTCTCCTTGGCTACTTCGCGACCTTCTGGCAGCGTCTCCTCCATGAGGACATCTGAGTTGGATGAGGACCATGTGTGCATACCGACCTCATTCAGTCTTACTATTTCAGTTCCATTTAGGATGATCCCTAACATCCATCCACTAGTGCTCCAAAACGAATGGATACCACGTCTCCTTTCTGTATAACTCGCGTGCTTGTGTCATTAGTTGGTCGTCGGAATGACCACTAATGTAGACATCCTTAAACTTGCACCAACAAACATCAAATTAAATAATTTTTCTGTTAGTCCGGAGCCAATAGTCTTTACAATGCTTCACCTCCTTTCTCTGATTTTGTAGGCTGCTCTTATTGTACGCCACTGCCACACTTACCTAATATGTGTCGAATTTTTTACTGTTCCTGTGGGTCCAACGAATTATTCAATCACACAATGATCTGTGCAAGTGAAATATAATGGTGTCATGAAAAATGAATATAAACCTTTCAAATAAAATCCCACAAAATTTGAATGGTAAAACAAATTACTCACAAGTAAAACATTGCCAACCGTTGGTTAAAACAATTGATTGCATCCGATAGGATCCGGGAGATTATGGTCATCGTTGTCGTCAAAAACGAGTTGCCTTATAGATATGGTGAAGGATTTTGATTATTGGGTATTTTCAGATTTCCTCCGAGTTTAATTTTCCAACGACTAAAAATAGACTGGTGGTTCTCACCCAAAATAAATTAAAAACACTAATCTATATATCAACTAAACAATAAACATTTATTTGACTCAACTCCTCTGATAATTGGGTCTACGAAGTGTGGCCCTATGTATCAATGAGAGTGTTTCTAGTAGAGGTGTGTAAATTTAGACCGAATCAAAAAAATTGAGTCGAACAGAAAAAATCAGTTTTTTTGGTATTTGGTATCCGGTTCAGTAGAATATTTTAGTTCTATTCGGATTCGATAAAAAACCGAAAAATATGGGAAAAACCGATTTACTGGACTTTTGGGCTTTTTTGGCATTTGGGCTTTTGCGTTCGGCCATTGTAATTCCTAAGTCCAAACTCCACTCCGGCAAACCCTAAGTCCTGTGTCCCGTGAGTACGAGAGTCACTCCTCGCCTCCTACGCCCTCCGGTCGTCCCTGTTCGCCACTTTGCGGCGCCGCCTCCTCCTCCCCGTCTCCCCGTGCCACGGCCGCCTCCGCCCCAGCTCCCCGTGCCGCCTCTGCTGTCCGCCGCTCCACCGCCCCGGCTCCCCGTGCCGCCTCCGTTGTCCGCCGCCTCCTCCGCCCCGGCTCCCCGTGCCGCCTCCGCTGTCCGCCGCTTCCTCCGCCCCGGCTCCCCGTGCCGCCTCCAGCCTCCGCTGTCCGCCGCCTTCTCCGCCCCGGCTCCCCGTGGCGCCTCCTCCCCGTGCGCCTCCGGCCTCCGCCGCCTCCGCCCGTGCCGGTGCCGCCGCCCGTCCGCTTCTCGCCCAAACAGCTTCATATCTTACCCAGTGCCTCCCGGTCCCAGGTTACACAGGTTAGCTCCTTTCTTGATTACGAATGTCTAGATCAATTTAACAGATGATTCTCTTATGCCAGTTGCATTACTAAACTGTACTTGAGTAGTAATTCGATTACACCATTTTGCCTCTCATGTCAATTACATTACTAAATGAAGGTCTACGTGATGAGGGCCAAGATATAGTAACACTACCACCTACTTCGACTGCTGGCGGGCTCTCACAGCCGACTTCTTCAGCAGAGTCTAATGTGCGTCACACTAATTTATCTCCTGGTCAAGTAGATTCTGGTAGAAGCCCCTCGCAGGAAATCTCAGGACAGATATTACCATCGCTTCTTTTTCAGAATGGAACTTCAATGTTTCAAGGGTATGGATTATCCCGCTATTGTTATGTTTTGTTCCTTTTCTATCATACTTAAATCTATACATTGAGGTGACATTGACAATGGGACATAAGCTGCTTAATTAACTAACTGTGCATATACTAGTATAGTAGTAGAGTATTGACAATGTGACATAAGCTGTTTAATTAATTAACTGTGCATATACTAGTATAGTAGTAGAGTAAATTGTAAAGCAAAAAAAGAGCCAAAGATGTCACGTAGGTTTGCGATAATTTGGTATTTACTGAAATCGAACCGAATCGAAATTTTTGTTGGTAAATATGATATGTAATGTGCAATACCGAAATTTAAAAAATACCGAAAAAACCGAACCAAAAAAACCAAAAAACCTACGTTGGTCCGTCCTTGTTGGTCCGTCGTCACCTCCGCCGGTCCGTTACCTTGTCTTCTCCGCCGTTGCGGCCGCCTCCGCCACCGCCGCGCTCTCCGCCTCCGATCTCCCACACTCCGTCCGTCACCTCTTCGCTTTTTGTGCCTCCCCATTTGATTGGACTTGGTTTGCTTCCACGATCAAATCCAAGAAATGTCAAGCACGAAATCTAGGCCTTCCTCCCCCGCACACCCTTCTTCTGGTGTTCTCGTGGCTCCAAATTTCTGATCTGGCATGGTGCGATTTGACGCGGCAGGTTTGTGCTTTCTTGATTCTTTATTTTGTGGTTTGTTTGATTTAGTTTTGATGGGAAGAATTGTGAATGTGAGTGGATTGGGTGGGTGATTGGTGGATTTGTGTGGAGAAGTTGGGTTTTTTTTTTTGGATTGAATTGCTGTTTTGAGGTGAGGTTGGGTTGCATTAGGATTGATAAGTATGTTTTGTGATTCTGAAACTACCGTCCAACCAAAGTCTAAGGCGGAAAGCTACTTATTTTATATACTATGAAGGCGACAAAGCAAGGAGTTTCTATGACTACTTGCCCTATCTCTAACAGCTTCGCTAGCAAAAACTGTGAATTGTTTCATTTCTCCCCCCAACCTAGAGTTGAGTGACTAGGGAATAGCCTACTTCCCATAGTCGCGGCGGCCTCACGACTACTCTCGTATAGGTGAGTCCTCTAAGTGTACCTGTGACCGAGATCATGCTATGTTTGGTGTTGATTTGGGGAATTTGGGTGGTGGATTTGTGAACTTGTGTGTAGGGCTGGAATCAAGCCGAGCTCGAGCGAGCCCAGGCAGGCTCGGCTCGGGCTCGATAGTGTACTGGGCTCGGCTTGAAATGTTATCGAGCTTAGAACCAGGCTCGGGCTTGGTTCGAAGCAAGCTTGATAGAGCTCGATTGGGCCTATGCCGTCGAGAACGGTCTCGCCGCCGAGAACGGTGTCCGCCGCGCCCGTACTCTGCCTCACAAGTCACACCGTCGCGCCGCGCCGACGAGAACGGTCTCCGCCGCGTCGCCCCACACGGTCTCTACACACGCCGCCGCCTCCTCCCTTCCTTGGCGCCTTCTCTTTCCCCTCCTCCATGTGTGTCGCTGCCGCCTCCTCTTCTTCCCTTCCTCCTCCACGTGCGTTGTCACCGCATCCTCTTCTTCCCCTCCTCCACACACGCCGCCGCCTCCTCCTTCCCCTCCTCCACGCGCGCCGCCGCCGCCTCCTCTTCTTCCCCTCCCTTTCTACGCGTGCCGCCGCTGCCTCCTCTTCTTCCCCTCCTCCACGCGTGTGGCGTCGCCTCACACGGTCTCCGCCGCGCCGTCGGTCCTTACACCTCCGCCGTAACCAGATCTATCATGGCGAAGGCGTAAGGACAGGCGGTGCGGTGGAGACCGTGTGAGGTAGCGCGAGGGCAACGGTGTCGGTGTGGGGAATGGTGGAATGGGCGCGACTGCGTGAGGGCAACGCTGTCGGTGTGGGCTTCGGGTTGTGGGGCATGTGATGGACCATGGTGTGTGATTCGAGTTTTAACGAGCTGAGCTCGCTCGAGCTCGGGAAGGCTCGGGCTGGGCTCGAATCCTCTCTCGAGCTTCACCTCATGTCGAGCTTGACTCATTAAGGGCTCGAGTCGATCTCAAATTGAGCCAATCTTTGATCCGATCCAGAATAGTTTGCGAGCTTCGATCTTTTTGTCTAGCCCTACTTGTGTGAAAAGTGGGATTTTTGGAGGCTTAGTTGCGTTCTGAGGTGAAATATTTGACAAATTGGCACCGTTTATATGTAGTTCGTCAGTTTTTGCGGTCTTTACATGGGTAATTTTTGTGTGTTAATGCGACGGTTTTCAATGGTTAATTTGTGAATGTGTGTGAAAAACGAAGACTTGAGGGTCTCAGTAGCAACGCAGTAAAATTTTAATGGAATTAGGATATGAACTAATGTGAATTTCTTCAAGAGCAACTTTTGTTTTTATTGAGAGATGAAAGAGTGATTTTTAATGTCTGTATCAGTGTGGAACAAATAACAAAGTAATTTTACTTGAGAACGGGAAGGCTAAGACCAGAGATTAACTAACGTATCTTTAGATCCAGTTCCTAATTCAATTCCTTTGTTGCTATTTGCAAGCATATGTCCACTTCATATGTTAATATTAACTTGTTTTAATTCAATCCTTTGTTCCTATTGAGAGATCATACAAACCTTCCCCCTGATAAACTCCCTAACTTGGTTGGAACACAACTAAGGCTTTAAATCAGCATAGTTTTTACAATGCACTTCAAGATTTTTTTTGCAAAAGGAACATGGATGTCCTGGTTGCTGTCTTTTCTGACATCTGTTTGGCAAGATGTTCACGTGCCTTCTTGCTTTTGTTTCTTTCACTGTTAAACTAGAAAGTAGACAAATTTCCCTCAACTAGGCTACTAGTGGACTTTGGTGATTAGCAAGGTTTTAAAGAGCGACAAGTGATTTGTTCACAGGTTGGTCTTGGAAAAAAAAAAGCCATGGTGGATAATGCTGGCTATTGGAAAAGCTATTCAACACATTGCATTTATTTAAAGAGTACAATTCTATAATTTTTTAATGTTGCTAAAAGTACGATAGAACTAATAAGAAATAAGTAAAATAAAAATAGTGTTGTCCAAGTAAAAATTATGATATTAACACCAGACAAGCGTAAAATCCAATACACAAATGAATGAACAAAGTACAATTAATTCTTAATTCCCAATAAAACAATCTGCATTCTACTTGATAAAATCACAAGATAAAAAACTGGCTTAGCACATCTTTTTGTTATAGCCTAGCTTTTGGATCCAAAAATGCTACAGTGCTGTTAGAGCAGGTTCACTTTCGATCAGGGGGTGGTCATGGGATTGGTCGAGGAGGAGGGTCAGGCTCTTAATAACAACAGATCATACATTAGATCTAGGAGGGTGGTCTTGTATTGCACTACAATCCACCGCACCCCGATTCACAACAGCAAATCATGTAACCCAATGTAATCCTGATACTCTTCTAGCTACACACCCACAGAGCACCAGCCACTTCTACATTCACCACTAGTTAGGAGGCGTCGGGTTAGAGGCTGTTGCGCACCCACCCGCTACACACGATTTGAGCATCATGCCCCGACAAAGAGAACTGTTTAGGTGGTTAAATTTGTTTGAATTTTCTTTGTTGTTGTTTGGTTTAAAAAAAAGCCCAAATGAACTGTTTAGGTGGTTTGAAGGGTTTAAATAGTCAGGTTAGCTATTGAACTAGCCCACTTGTCGCAGAAACTTTCAGTTACAGTTACTTGTCCGACTAGCTACTAAAGTCCATGAGTTTAGTTGTTGGTCGAGCCAGCGACTAAAAGTTTGCGTGATACCCAGACACACCTTTGTTGGCCAATTTAATACGCATATGGGTGTGACATCTTTAGTCACCAATTAGCCAAATGACTGAAGGCCATTTTGCAAATTCTTTTTTCAAAAGATTAGTTGTGAAATTTATTTTTTAATGGGTTATTTAAAAAATTGGAATGGTTATGGAAATTTTTTTTAGCAACTTAACTTCTACTTTTAATGCCAACTACTAGATCTTGATCCATTGGTCATAACTTGATCCAATATATTTTAGGTTGTCGCTTTTTTTATGTTGTATTTTTTGTTTTAGGTTGTCGTATGTTTTTAGGTTATTGCATTTTCTTATTTTAGATGTCATTTTTTATGTGGTCGCATTTTTTTATTTTAAGTTGTCGTATTTTTTTTAGGTTGTTACATTTTTTTATTTTAAGTTGTTGCATTTTTTTAAGTTGCTGTATTTTGTTATTTTAGGTAGTTGCATTTTTTTAGGTCATCCCATTTTTTCTTAAAAATTTTTTTTGTGCAAAAGTTGTGAATATCATAGTTATGCCCTTTAAAAAAAATCCTGTTTTCTAGCAATTTTTTCCTTTATAAATTTTAGCTTCACTCATCCAGGCCCTATTCTAGCACGAATCTCAACGCCGATTAGCTGCCACGTCATCACCATCTTCGTTGGTGGCTCTGCCGCCAAGCCGTCGACCACAACACAAATCTTTCATCTCTCTTAAATTTTTGAGCTGTTTTGCCCAATTCTTGCACCATAGTTTTGCCATGATCTCCTTAGCCTCCTCTTGTGGCCATCCCCTCCTCTTCCCCATCACCACCACCTCCTCCTCCTTGCGGTCTCGGAGAAGGTTAGGCTTCGCCGCTTCTTGCTGCTGCTCCAGTCCCAATGGCACGCCAAGTACCACAGCTCCGGTGGCCGATCCTACCATCAAGAGGAGGTGCGTGCCCTCACATGAATCTCTTTTTCTTGATTTCTTGTGCAATTTCTTTTTTCAGTTTACAATCGTTCTTGACTACTGTGTTCATCGGTCTTTGTGATGCTTAACATGAAGTTTAAAAGCACAATCATAATTCTTCTGTATTCGAATGCCAAGATTTGGATAACAGTTAGGTAGAATGCAACAGTTCTTTGTCAGTATGAGATAGCCAACAAGCTTATCTCAATAGCATGGTTTGTATTGCTTCTCAGCAATGGAGTCACCAGGCATGCGGTAGTTTTTGAAGGTCACATTGATTTAGTTTTTAATCAGATGTTATCATAGAAAACTCATGTCAATGACATTATTTGAAGTCAACAACTCTGGAGAGGGGTACATTTGATGTTGCATTTGATTCAATGTGCTGTTTTAGGCCTTTGGCCATGGTGACATTTCTTTTGCTGGAGTCTTCACTACAAGCAACCACATCAACATTCTCTTGGTCAAAGACAGTAGAAACTTTTATGTGGCTGTTCTGTACACACTACTTTATCCAGAGATGATCAAAAACAATTTACACCATGAAAGTTTCAGCCTTCTAGGGAAGCCTCTTTTACTGAAAGAAGCAACATAGAGTTAATGACCGATAAGATGCTAGCAAATTTCAATGCATATCTAGTGGTGATGACGACATGATGCTGATCGTATTCAACAGGTGTGAATGCTTTGATCTCCATCAGCAGATAGTTCCTTATGTGGAATCTTGGTCTTGGCAGCGGTCAATTGTTGCACAGAGGAAAACATTAATAGATAAAAATAAAGATCATTCGGACACCTTAGTTGCTCTTCAACATCCACCAGTTTATACATTGGGCACTGACAGCAGGGAGGATTACCTCCATTTCAATGTAGAAGATGCTCCTTTTGACATTCATCATATTGACCGCGGCGGGGAAGTGACATATCATGGCCCTGGCCAGGTATCCTTAATTCCTTATGCATGTTCCAGTAGAATACTTTCTATTTCTTGCACTTGCACTTACATTTGGTGATATGTTTCTTGATTATTTGCTTACTGTTTTAGATTTAGTTATCTAGTTCTAGTTTGTTAACTCTAAGTTTGGATACAACATTGGACATTTGAAATCAGAATATTAAACATACTAGATTCTCACTTTCTGAAAAGGAGATTGGGCCTTTCTCTTATATTGCATACTCTTATCTTCATGTTAAAATATTTTCTAGCTATCGTGAATGGTCATTGCACATCCATACTTCTTACGCTCATATTTTTGTTTTCCTAGCTTGTTATGTACCCGATTCTTAATTTGCGGTATCAAAAAATGGATCTTCATTGGTACCTTAGGTCACTTGAAGAAGTGATCATCCGTGCCCTTTCATCAGCATTTTCTATCAAGGCATCAAGGGTAGAAGGTCTCACTGGTGTTTGGGTTGGTATGTATTGTTCTTTAGAAATTATGAAGTGTTCGATCATGTTTGTAATTGTTTTATTTTGTTCATTTCTTACGAATTGACACCATACGTACAATGGGCTTCTGCCAAAGAGTAAAATCAATAAGTCTCTAAAAATTGTTGCTGATACCCTTTTGCTGTGATATTTTGCACTTATAGATTTCTTTTGTTTTATAGTTATGGTAAGATATTTTGAATTTTAATGTGCAAGACCTTGAACTTAGGCCACAATTTGTAGTGTTCAGTAAATTTGAAGTACTGTGATATAGACATTATTTGCTAATATATCTTCTCTATGTCCTCTCCAGGGGATCAAAAAGTTGCAGCAATAGGAATTCGTGTTTCGCGATGGATAACTTATCATGGTCTAGCTCTAAATGTCACAACTGACTTAAGTCCATTTCAACACATTGTTCCCTGCGGCATATGTGATCGTGGGGTTGGCAGCATTAAGGAGATATTGGGAAAGGAATCTAATGGAAGAGAAATCGATGAAATGGTACTGTTAGATCTAGCTTACAAATCCTTGATTAAAGAATTTGCTGAAGTTTTCCAGCTCTCCCTAGACTTCAGCCCAGATTGGTATATTCAAGAAAATAACCATTTCAGTTAAGCACAGAATATTTTTTGGGTTCTTAAGACTGCGCTTTCTGTAAGAAGCTGCAAAGCAGTACAAGCTGACAACAGGAACAAAATTAATTTATCCAAGATGCAAGCTTCTTTATTTGAACAGTAGCAAACTGGTGATCCCATGCATGGATTCAAGCCTTTGCTTCACCTGTAAATCAGCCGCAAGTTTGTCAGTGGAGATGCAATAAAGATGAGAAATTTTGATACAGTGGAGCTGCAGCAAAGGTGACCTTTTTTCGAGGCAGTACCAGACGCGGATTCTTCTGTCTTTGTACTGACACCCGGCCATGGTTTGCAGGTGCAATGCTTGCCCTTCTCAATACTGTTGTAAACAGATGCGACGTGGTTGCCACAGCCATTCCAGCTGAACTTGCCACATTTCTTGCAGTCCACCTTGTAGCACATCCTGTATGGTTCTTCAGATGCTCCCCCCAAATGGCAAATGCAGGATGCTAATCTTTGGTGGTTCCTTGAGTCTTGTGTCACATCATTTTATAGCATCTGAATTGTTCTTGTGCGCTTATTGCCAGCAGCAAAGTAGTTATTTCCAAAGCTTATCTATGTTGTCCAGTTGTCATGGTCATGACCATAGAATATTCTTTACGTATCCACTACGGTTATTCCCAATGTTCTATGCTCCAGAAGGAATTAAACAAGTCTGAATATATTGTTCTCTGTGTGATTATAGCCATTATCAGAAAGTCATATAATCCTTGATTAAAAGGTTAACAAAAAAAATTGGGAAAACCAGAGACCATTTTATAGTGGTATTGACATGTCATTGAAAGATGAATAATGTTTATCTATCATTTTTAGTAGAACTTTTAAGAATCGTATGATTGGTTTACCTGCCAACTTGCTCAATCAATATTTGGTCATATCTCATTAATTTTATCTTTATTTGATTAGAGATCAAGAAATGAATATGACCCATGAATTCATAATTTTTATATGACCCATGAATTCATAATTTTTAAGTGTTTTTAGCTAATTTTTTTTTGTCAAACTTGGAGCGAGGAAAAACACAACCCCAAATTGACACATCAATTTTCCTCTTGTACTCATGTGACATGTGGATATGGGTCATAACTTGGTTTGTCAATTTTTAACCAACCAACTGTTGGTGGATGTTTGATTTGCAACAAATTTTTTTGGCTGTCCCATATTTGGTCATTACCAAACTTTAGTATTGTTAAGTGAGGTAGCAAACCAAACATATCATTAGTATTTCAGGTCAAGAAGACGAGAAAAGTAAGGTTATCTCCATTGCAGTGCAACGCGGTTTTGAGAGGAGAAAGTGTCTCATGTGTTCAAATAGTCAAACAAAAACATCTGTTGAGTCAAATACTGCAATATATTGACTCTTGAGTAGAGATAGTATACCAAATTGTCAAAACAAACACCAACTTTTGATTAAAATTTTTTCACTCAAAATCATTAAAAAACTAGTAAAAATAACCTCTAAACAAACGTTACATATTGACATATGGGTCAAACACTAACACACCATAGATCAATATATCATTGACTTTTTTGGTGAAAGACTAGTGCAATTTGAAAATTCCCATGACTAAATAAAAAACTATGTTAAAAACTAATAAGTTAAAATAAAGTTAGATCTACATGTTAACCTCAGGGTGCAAGTGCACATGTGAAACAAGACGTGTGCACCTGCACCTTGTGGCCCTACACACCTTACCCCACATGTGCATATCATTTTACACCCATACTCGTTGATGTGTAGGACCCATAAAATTTGGCTCCACCTGTCAATGTCGAGGTGCACATGAGTTAAAAGTGAAAATAGACACAAGAAGTGCGAGCTTACAAACCATGTCATGTAGAACTGAAGCAACATCCAATGGCACCACTTAGCTTGGTGTACTGCCACATGGGGCCCATTTGCAGGCAGTCGCACGCTCACTATCCAGCCACATGATGATGCACAATTAATGTGCTCGAGCCGAGCCAACCTGACATGTATGCAAAGCTCGAGCACTACTTAGGGTAATGGCATTGGAGACAGCCTAACTCTTAATATTTCATTGGATTTGGCTACAGGACAAATAGTAAAGAATTAATTGTATATTTATATATTCATAATTAATTAAAAATTTACTAATAAAAGTTGACACA
This sequence comes from Pharus latifolius, assembly GCA_019359835.1. Classification (NCBI taxonomy): domain Eukaryota; kingdom Viridiplantae; phylum Streptophyta; class Magnoliopsida; order Poales; family Poaceae; genus Pharus; species Pharus latifolius. Next base: position 24,643,428 of record CM033322.1, read on the forward strand.
TTAATAATATAATATAATATAATTAGAAATTTTCAAATAATGCCCCATTTCTAGTAGTTGGGACTTGTTTGGGAACTCATGGATTAGGTTGGATCGAAATAGAATGAAATCATACACAAAAATTAGTCCAAGTAGGCCGAAAATTGCGTTTGGACATCGTTTGGAATGGAAAAACTGGAACCCATTCCATCCCAATCCGCCAAGTAAAAGAAAAAAAGTAGAGGCTTGATTTTCTATCTCGGCCTCTTTCCTTGGAATTTTTTTTCCAAATAACCCAAAAAAAATAAATTTGAAAACTAATCCAAAACTTTTAAATTTTGTAAAAATGACCCTCTGTCGCGAACCGGGCCATGCGACTGATCTTCAGTCGCTAGCCCAACTAGAAGACGTGGCATGGGCCAACGCCCCGCTGGCCCAGTTTGCGTGCCACGTATGCTTTCAGTCGCTAGCCGGGCTAGCGACTGAAAAGATATAAAACTATGCTATAGCAATAAATTACAAAAATTGGTTGTAGTCTAGTTGGTTAAGAGGCTCTCTCTCTCCAAAGAGACCATAGTTCAAATCCCACTCCCGCAAATATTTATTCAATTTTTAGTCGCTAGCTAGCCTAGCTAGCGACTGAGGGTCATTTTTGTAAAATTTAAAAGGTTTGGGTTATTTTTCGAATTTATTTTTTTTGGATTATTTGGAAAAAAAATTCCTTTCCTTGTACCTCTCCTCCCCACTTCATGCGCTGTCACATCGAGTTGCTATCTCCTCCTCTCCCTAGGGTTGTCAATTTTAACCCAAACTCAACCTAACCCGCACAATCCGACCAACACGGATGCAGTCATGCAAGTAGTAGGACGACCCACCCGCCTCAATTATATATAATTATATATTTCTATTTTGAATTTTGAAATTTTGAATTTCAAATTTCAAATGCCAAACTCAACTTTTACATTCAAAATTCCAAATTCAAAATTCAAAATTCAAATTTGAGATTTGAATTTCAAATTTCAAAAATTTAAACTTCAAATTTGAATATAAGATTTTTAAAAATTTGTATTTAGATATCAAATCCAAATTCAAATTTGCGATTTAAATTTTAAATAATTTTATGAGAGATGAAATAAACGATTTCCATAAAATTCTTGGGCATATGCATAAAAATTGGTTTAACTCATTTGTAGTTATAATTGAATTTTATGGAATTGGATGTGAAATTTAATTTAATTTCTTGTGTGCATCCAAACATAAGAATTCTGGAATTGAATTTTAATTGTTGAATTCCATCCTCAATTTCTGAGATTCAAACGGGTGTAAAATAAAAACTCATATTTATATTAGGAGTGTCTAAAGTGCATACACCTGCTTTTTTAAAAAAAATACTTGCACCATTGCATTATCCACACCCTTCATTTAAAGTAGATATATCTCCACCTTTTACCTTCTCTCACCTCTCTTCATCCTAGGGATGTCAATGGAGTGGGGCAGGAGCAGATTCTAGGTCTTGTCCCCATCCTGTCATATTAACAGGCATTTTTCATTTCATATCAATTGCCACGGGATATAGTGGGGAACGAGAATCCCCACGAGGATATCTTGTATTATTTAATTTTTTTTATTTTAGTGCAATTCATATAGCTACAATTTAGTTTCTTGACACTAAAAAAACAAAAAAGCGTTACTCAAGTCATTTTTATATAAAAAATAACAATATGCATGAAACATACACATCATTAATAAGATAAATACTTATATTTTATTATATAAACTCATATTTTACAGAGATTTAGAATGGATGGGGATGTAAGTATATTATCATCACATCTTGATTAAGTTAACGGAATAATTTGTCCTTTATCCCCACCTTTATTTTGGGAAGATCCCCAATGGTTATCGAGTCACACAAAAAATGACATCTTCACCACCACCACCTCCCCCTCCCCCTTCCCTACTGCAATCGCCTCTGCCACCACTACACCACACCCCTCCCACCCCTACCCCTCAAGGCACGGCCGACTGCCACCACCTACTATCATCACCTGTAGCTTGTGGCGCTTTCGTCGTCACTGACACCAGAGAAACTAATGGGTAGTGGGTTAGATGAATTTTAAAGGGTTAGATATAAGAAAAGGGATCTTGATCTAAAGGTGAGAAAACTATATATGTGAAATAAGAAAAAAATATATACATGCATATTAGCAAAACTATGTTTTTATTAGTTTTAGTAAAGTTTATATTAGTTTCATAAACATTAAATTTTCGATTGGTGTTGTAGAGGTTTGTGGAAGAGTTTGGTGGAACCTTGGAGGCTTGGAGCGAGGGGAAGGAAAAGGGAGCTTGAGATTATGAGACAACCAAATTTATGCCACGACATTGAGCTGAAACTACTGGCTGGTTGCTATTTTCAAATGGTCCATAGTTCAACTTTTATTGTCATATATTTGAGATTTTATCATTAGTGCTGTTAACCGACCAGAAACTACAATTGGGCTGACAATATAACCATTCTGATGGTAAAATCAATATGACAAGGGTTGGCTTATATGAGATATGGCACAATTCATTGTTCTGGTGTATCTTGTAAATTAATTATAGTTTGCTTTCAATCTAACGGCTTGGGTTTAAGAGCGGACGACCTAGATTTTAGGGCTATGTGGCAACTGAGGAACTGAGGAAGGCAGGGTTTTTGGGAGTTATCCTATTATACTAATGGTAGAATCACTAGGCTTATCTTCTAAATGCCAAATAATTTGCAAGATTATACTAAAACAACTTTGGTTGCAAGTTTGGTTGGTTTGTAGGCTTTGTTTAAAACACTCTTTAAAAAAGTGGTTGTGCAATCACTTATACAGTCTCTCTCTGCACACATTTTATATAAATGGTTGAAATAAGTGGATTAGACACTTAAACAGCTTAAATATGTATAATAACACATAACTTCTGATCTTTTCTCTTCTTTTGTTAGTTTTAGTTAATCTAATTCACCATCAACAATATTCTCTATGAAATCATCTATATTACATTGATTTTTTTATTAAATTACATGCAATAAGTTTTACCAACTATGTATATATATTTCTTATATATAAATAAACAATCCACTTATAAGTCTGTACAAACTTATATTTACTGTTTAAGTACTAAATAGAACAATGACCACTCATTTACTGCGGAGTGTGTTTTAAACATTGGTTTAAAGCTCCTAACCAAGATGTCCCGGTTTCGATGCTCACGTATGGCATTTAATTTTTTTGGTTTTAGTTTTGAATGGATGGCTTTTGTGATTTTCTTTTGCACTTTGCACATACATAATAATATTTTATCCCAATTGTACTTCTCTCTAAATCAATATTTAGTTGAGCAAGCCTTCCTAGTCCAAAGTCTTCAAAATAAGCATACTTCTTAGTAGCACTTATAAAATTTTCCCTATATTTGGTGACGTCAATAAAAAATAAATGAATATTTTTCTAAAAAAAGAATTATTTTTTCTTTACGTCAAGTAAGTCTTTTTATGTTTTGCAAGATGTAATTAATTGAACAATGATTTACAAGTGTGTTTTTCTTAACACTCAGCAAACAGCCAAACAGTACTATGTCGGGTGCTTATTTTTTATTTTTTTTTTTACACTGAGCAAATTCTCTTGAGTGTGAGTTTAAACAGGTGGTAAAAATAAAATACTTAAAATTCTGGTAGGACATGTTTGGTTTTTTTGTACCAACAATCCATCATGGAATGAAACATGATGGGATGGGTGACAAATCACAAATTGGTCTAGAATGAATGTTTTATTGGTGGGATGAATTGATTTAGGATGGGGTGAAATGATATTTGGTTGTGTAGTTAGGGTGTTTTGGTTACCTCTCCTTATTAGCGTAGTGAGGTTGTCCATAGACATTTCATATATTTGAATTAGACAAGTCTATATGGAAATTGTAATTAAATATTAAATACAAATACTCTTGGCACAATAATGACAAGATGCTATCTTTATAAAAGAGCATTGTGAAATGTGAATGAAGGCAATAACAACAAATGATAAGGACTAGATCTGTATCGATTAGTGCAAGAGAAGGGACAACAAGGGGATGATGAGTGGATGATGGCCACCAAAGTCCAGCGGTGATGCAGCTCAGACACCAAAGTTTGTCCATTCTCTAGATATGAGTCAGAGAAGAAGGTGACGAGCATTGAAGGAGGCGAGAAGGAGATGCAAGCAGTGGGGACGAGAGGCAGATAGAGGCAGAGGGAGCGAGAGGGAGATGGAGGCGAGAGGAAGATGGAGACAGAGTAATATACATGGAGTAAAGTTTGGGAGGTGAACCGCACAAAGGTGTGCCTTTATTCTTTAACCCTCGCCACTTTTTTCCCAACTCGTGTAGAGAAGGATGAGTCATCTAATATGAAACAATGGTATGTGTTGATGCAGTATATTAGGGAATATTTTTTATTTTGGGATCGCTCATCTATGATAGATGGTCCAGAACAAAAGACAACTAAATAGTCTTACTCCCTTCCATACATATGAGATAGTTTAAGATGGACAACCAAATATATTCATAGTTATTGATGTGTCAATTAAAATGTATAATTCTTTGTATAACTATTTATATCTGATTACTTTTGTATAAGCTAGCAACTGACCATGAGTTCAATATTCATCTCAAACATGTGTATCGATTCATAGAAACCATTTCATTCTATCTATGTCAGAACATGAACTAGTAACTACATTCAGTCTTTGAAAAGTCCTGATTATTTAGATTTTTGGAGTTGAATATTTATGGGATCCTCATGAATAAGATCAAATCTTATTCCATACTATTTTCATACGATTTCTCTTTCTTATTCTTAAGCAAGCCCCGGAAATTAATTACAAAGCTTAGTATTTGTTTGAATTTTTTTATCAATTACTCTAATGGTTAGTAAACACCTTATTCCATCACTCCAATTTAATTTTGCACGGCAACGCGCGGAAAGGGCCTAAACAACTGGTTACAAGACTATTGTATCCGCTAACAAGAGGGCAAACTTTATAAAACTTTTACAACCAAATTAAGTGATCTATATATATTTTTTTAAAAATGATTTATAATTGAGATTTGATCATAACTACTTAATACAGATAATAAAGATCACAAAATATTTGAATGACCTATTTATATAACCTAATAAATAACAAATACGACTACAACTACTACAGCTATGCATACCTGTAGGGCAATAATGCGGCCTTCCGATGCAGGCACGAGGTATCAATTTTGCTTCACTAAGGACAAGAGCAAGAAGAACAGAGAAAACAAGACCCCGTGAACAGGAAATGCCAATTCGTCACAATCATGGAACAAACACGAGGCTGTTTTGTCTGTGATTTGGGTAATACATCTTACTGCGAGGAGATATAATGGTAGTTATTTGAAATATTTAGGACTCTTGTATGCATGTTTAGTGAGTTATTTGTCTGAAATTATATTATTTGGTTTGTGTTTCTAACTTTCTATTTTATGAGTATCTAGGAGTAGATATATTACATGTGAGCATGTGCACGTGCACACTTGATTTTAACCTTCTAAGAAAGTCATTATACATGATTAGATATATTGTGAACACTAATAAAATGATATATGCACATCTGAGACATACTACAAGTCTTAAAGACATATAATTTTATGTTAGAAAGAATCTTCACATCTTATAAACTGGGCTTGATATATCCACCAACCAAATAACTTATAAGTACATCGCAGCCAGGCTCCAAGATAAGTAATTTGGTGTCAAACTGTCAATATACGAACCGAACAACCTCTATATCTTGTAAGACCTTCTCCAACAGAATTGGATCTCTATATTCTTATATACATATCTCCCTAAAAAGATTCTATACCTAAATTTCTACTCCCTCCAACAGAATCTCTAAACCCAAAAACAAATAGGTAGAGGAGAGAGAATACCTAAATTTACTAATTCTCTGCAGTAATATTTAAAATAGGAATTGAGATAGGTATTCTGTTGGAACAAGAAAGGTATTACTGATACCTAAATTTTAGGCTATCAATCATTTTAGATGTCCTGTTGGACAAGGTCTAAGATAGACTTGATATCAACCAAACAATGTATGAATATATCTCAACAAATTCTAAAACAGACAATTTTCTATAAGGACATGGACCGAAGAGCCTCCGCCTCGTTTTATAAGCTGGACCTCTCAGCAGTTCATTTGACTTAAAGGCAAAACACTAACATGAGCATGGAGGAGAGCAAGGCGCCAATGGTATCCCTCTTGCTCACTGTGGCTCTTCTTCTTCTTCTTCTTCTTGTGCTCTGCAGCTGCAGGCCGGTCAGCGCCGCCGTCGCGCCCGGTGTTCACATCTCGAGCCAGGCGCACGGCGAGCTCCGCCGGGTCCTCGCCGGAAAGGACCCGTACATAAGCTACATGCCTTATCAGCTGTCGTGCATTGTGTCCTGCCCGGCGAGGGGCCGGTCCTACACCGACGGCCACTGCACGTACTTCAACCATTGCTGTGGGCCCCTCGTTAGAGGGAACCTAATACAAATGCCCAGGTAATTTGTGCACAGGAGTTGAGACTTCAGAACATCCAACAGCATTTACATACATACATTAACATAGCGTATGGGGTCATTCAGACCCATATTACAATGATCGACGTGTGCGGAACCACGCCGTAAAAGAGTAGCAAAAATCAGCTAGGAGCCGAACCCGAAATAGGGTTCAAGCCAAAATATAGACAACCAAAATGCAATAGCAAAACAGAGGGGAACATCTTCCTCATCCAGCAAAGCGTGAAGCAGGGCAAAACCCACATCGCTCTCACTAAGGTCGGATGACCCTTCAGGTGCTTGGATCTCCTGGAACTGTGTCGGGGTCTTCTTGTGCCGGCTCAATTCCATAGTCTATGAAATCAGTTGATTCATCCTCTGTGCTTATTGAATCGGCAAGGGTGAGCATACAAAGCTCAACAAGTTCCCGCATAAGGAAGTATAGTATGCAGTTATTGACAACGACAAGCTCTATGGTTCCATACTTAATGAAATTTTATTGGAAACAGAGGTATCTTAATATTTTAGAAAATCTCCCTGAATCTGGGGTTTTATTTCTCAAAGTAATTTGTCAAACTGTACATGTGTATATTTTTCGCAAAGTCAGGCTAAACTCCCATGAGTTGCCATGGTTGTTCTCATTTTAAAGAATTTAGCAATACTAATCATGCTGCAACGACGTGGGTTCACCCCACGACGACCAGGCTCCAGAAAACCCGGGAGCTCGGAGTATTCGAATACCTTTTTACACTCTGCAGAGGCGTACCACTGTACCCACCACGAAAACTCAACTTAAATGTCGGATCAGCTCCCTGCGACTTATACGCAGGTGACCAGGCTGAGCTTACACAACAGTTTACTGACCCATTGTTAATAATTTCCTGCCCGATACATAGACAATACCGGCCCCATTATCAAGGTAGGTACTCCCTACAACATGATACATGGCAAGCACGCGTAAGGTCCTCATTATCGTTGTGGGTCCTCCCCACTGCCTTTTCTTCTAGCCTTGGGTCCATGAAGTCCTCCTCTGGACGCATGGAAATCCCACTTCCGGGTTCGGTCGCGCACGACTCGAGAGCCAGGCTAGGGCGACTTCCTTCTTACACCTTATCCTCTCTACCCCTCACACCACTCGTGGCCCTCTGTGGCCCACCAATTTCCACTCGGGAAACCGGATCGACAACCATTGCAGGAAACGATTAACTTTAGGTGAGTCATGACATTGTGCCTGTCCCATACCAGGCGGGTGGTTAGCACGTTTTCAGGCCGCTTGAAGCACAGCACGACGATCCCGTCCTTATGGACCCTTAGCGAGGCTTTCACAAACCCACCGCGCACACAGCGCCAACCATCCAAACCAACCCTCGCTAATAGTCCCTATTTCTTTTACATAAAATGATCTTTTAGAAATAGTTTGCTCATGCTTCAGCCTTTCTCTTTTCTTTTACACATTTATTAGTATTGACATGTATTTCCATTCTACATTCCTACTCCTAAGGTGACAAGGTAAAGTAATTTGTTATGAACCAAGGGGGGTCTGCAAAGTAGGACTATCTACTCACATCATTTTTCAACATATACTTTTATCAAAACTATCTATGCATACATGCGTAGGTACCAAATTCCAAATAATTATATGCATGAAAATAATAGGCGCAATATGTTCAAAGGAGGGAAACTTGCCTTGCCAAGCAGTAGTGTCGTAGTCTGCGGGTTCTTCTGTTTCCTCTTCCGCGTAGTCGAAGTCTTGATCTTCAAATACAGGCATACACACAAGGTATTACAATCAATTTACAAAATACGACAACTTATGCTCGCATAAAATAATAAGGCGCTATACTGGAACGGCTTCTGATTTCTGAACTGGACTAGGGTTTGGGCTTTGGATTTCCAAAGGTTGAATTGTGCTAGTTTAGAATGGACAAGAAGAGTAGTAAATAAGACTCTTAGGGTCGACGGGCATTGGACGTCAAAAGGGTGACGTTCGGGTCACGTCCGAACTTAACCTAAAAGCCGAAAAGTGGGTTAAAGGGTCTAGGTAGCTCTGAATGAGATGAAAATTGGACAGTGGGTGCATTAGACTAAGGCGAAGCTATTTGACAAAGTGGGACAAGCAGAAAAGGTTTAGGTTTTCTAGAATTTACAAAAAGGTCCAGGACACAGCAATTTCCATGCCATTGTACTGCTGAAATTAGGGTTTGTGTGTCCTGAGCAATTGGCTCATGCATTTGAGGGCAAACTATGTCAAACATGTAGGCTTAAGTGTCAGGAGGTGTCTGGCCGGAGGGTTTGGCCGGGGATGGCCGGAGTTGGCCGGAATTTGAATGCCAAGGTGGCTGCTTTGAACAGAAATTAGGGCAGAGCAATTGGAGCACCTAGAGTTGATCAATTTCAAAACAAATTACATATTCTTGCTCCTGGGAGTGTAGAGGTCACTGCTGGATCATTGGATTGCCTGGAGGTGGCGGTTGGAGGCTCGCCGGAGTTAACTGCTGGAGTTCACGGCCGGGGGATTTGGGGGTTTTTGATTGGCTGATTGAAAACCAAAATTAACTGGCTGGGGCAATTGAGCGTACTCTAAGGAGTATTTCTTCCTACTAGCACGAGTTCTAAAGCTCACTGGTTCAAGTTGAATTTTGTAAAACAGAGAGAAATAGAAAGCCGGTGATAGCCGGAGTTGGAGAAGAAATGAGCTCAATTCCTTGCTCGTGAACCATCTAGGGGTTAAGTGGAGTGTGTTGGTGGCTTTAGTTTAGAAGGAAACTCACCGGAGCGAGCTGTCACCGTGGAGGCCGCAGGTGAAGCTCGGGGAAGACGATGAACAGTGGCTTTGATTGCGTTTGCAGTGTGTGTGTGATGAAGAGAAGCTATGCTCTGGCTTTTATAGCCTCCAGGAGCTTTGGGGGAGGTAATGGCCGAGGGAGGGCGCTTCTGGGCGCGGTTTACCGGAGATGAGGACGGTGGCGATGGGACGGCGAGCTGTGAGGAGGTCGCGAGGCATGGCTACAGTTCGGGCAAAGGACGGCGACGATGGTACAAGGCGAGAGGTTGCAGGCAACGTGGTCTCGGGGCACGGGGCGGCGAATTTTGCGCGCGGGCAGGTGATGCCGGGGTGGTTGATGGATGCGACGAGACGAGCACGGCGATCTGGGGGCTCCCGAGGCGTCGCCGTGGCGTGGACAGGTGACTGGGCTCACAACGCACGCGAGGCGCACACGGGGCGGTGCCGGCGGCGAGGGGACGCGGTGGCGCGGCACGGTGGCGCACGGGCGGCACGCAGGGCGCGCGCACGGCACAGCAACGGCAACGGCACAGTGCGCTACAGTACCGTGCACTGTACTGTGCATTTTTGGCCGAGGGGTAAAATGGGTATTTTCAGGATTTGGGGATCTAATTGCGATTCCGACTTTTCTGAGGGCTAGATAAAATTGGTATATACTTATTCCAATTAAGTTTGCGTGAAAACGCTAAGATTTGGCAGGGTTTCGGACAAAACGAAAACAGAGCCGGGTAAAAATAGTACTTTTGTTTTCAGATTCTTCCAACAGCTGAAACTCTGGTTTTCGTCGCGAATTTGGAGATGTTTCTAAAGGACGATATGTATCAAATAGCGATATGAACCTATAGGAGAAGACAGATCTCAATTCGGACTTTAAACGGAGATTTTGGACTTTTTAGGGCTTCCTAGAAGTGGTCGTTTTCGATTTTGAAATAGAATCGGCCGACTTGAGATGTTTTGACACGAGAGGATCTTAGAGCACATTGCGCTTACATTGGTTATGGTTTGGGTCCTTTCAGAGTTAGGTGATGCAAGGAGCGTGTGATGAGGCGATGTTCAGAAAATGAAAAATGGGGCAAAATTAGGGATGTTACAATTGCGGCCAGTGATCGCCGCCGGCGACCTCAAGAATTGTGTGCTGTGTAATTTGGAGTTTGCAGTTTGTGATATTTTTAAAATAGGTTATAATAGTGTGTTGTATGTTCGATTGAAGTGGACAACCAATGAGGGATTTTGCTCTTTAGGAATGTGTTTTGGGGATTCCTGGTCATATAAATTGTAACCCATATCTCGCAAATATATCGTTTCCGGCCAACAATGGCGCTACAACTTCAATTCGATTAATGGTTAACAAGTTAGTATTTGTAATTTTTTGAGGGCCGGTCACTCTCTCTAAAAAATAGTTGATTATATTAATTAAGACTAAAAATTATAGATAATTATTGGCAACTTCATAGATTTATTAGATCACTTACTATTTTTTTTGTTTTGCATAGATAAGATAACGGGAATGTTGATAAATAATATATATTAGAGGGTGTCTCTTTCTATATATGTGTGTGTGATGTGATGTGATTTCTGAGTATCCAAATATAGGATTAATAACTCAAGTTGCTGAGTCGAGTAAGAGATTTTTTGAATCAAAAGAATTTATTGTTTTTTGAAGTTTAATTTATATCAAGAAGGACATATCATGATATTTTGCTAGATACTATGAGGGTCTCGGTTGAAATGTGGTCATAAACCTAAAAATGTGTCAACTTAAAATAAGAAAATGTGATAATCTAAAATAAAAAAAATGGCCATCTAAAATAAAAAAAATATGATAACCTAAGATAAGAAAATGCAACAACCTAAAAAAAATATGTCAACTTAAAATAAGAAAATACGATGACTTAAAATAAAATATATAACAACATAAGAAATATGACAACCCAAAATAAGAAATGCAACAATATAAAATAAGAATACTTTTTAAGGTTAGTTTGAGGATTAAGACAAAATGAAATTTTTAGGATCCGATTTTTGTAAATTGGAATTTTTAAACTCTATTTTTGGGATGTTTGATATACCTAATGTTACTTTTGTGGCGGGTTGGAAGGTAGTTTCCTTGTCTCAAGAGGTTAGTTCTTGTTGGAAGATTTTAGCAATCAACAATCTTATTTATTTAGTTTTTACTGTTGATTGTGCATTATATTGTTAAATATCATCATATAAACTGAAATTAGAAGTTGATAAAGGAGTAACCTGATATGCTGTCATCCGGATGCTCAATCATTCTTACTTGAGTTTAGTGCAAATAGCTCACAAGCTTGGAACTACCTCAAGATCAATTTTAGCTTCAACTCATTATTCTGAAAAAAAAAAAGAAATTTTTTAAGGGCAAGGCTATGTTACTCACTATTATTATATACAAAAAATTTCTAAGAAAAATACAACCGCTTCAAATAAGAAAATGCGACAACCTAAAAAAAAAATGTAAACTTAAAATAAGAAAAATGTGACAATCTAAAATAAAAAAAGACAATCTAAAATAAAAAATTTGATAATCTAAAATAAAAAAAATGAGACAATCTAAAAAAAATATGTCAACTTAAAATAAGAAAATGCGACGACTTAAAATAAAAAATGCAACAACATAAGAAATACAACAAATTATAATAAAAAATACAACAACCTAAAACATGTGATAATTTAAAAAAAATACAAAACACAAAACAAAAAAATACAACAACATAAAAAAAATGCGACAACCTATCATAGTAATACAAATTCATCATTTTGCGCGTTTGCATTTCATAGCTCTCTGCTTTTGCAACTGTGAATCGTGCAAGCGGGGATTATAATAATAGGTTGGGACTGATCTATTTGATGGATGTGTGCAACTGTCAAGTCATTGTAAGGGCGGTTATGGCTTCATGCGTGGGAGGTGTAGATGGTATGGTTGGAAAGCATCGGGAATATCTTAGCATAGCTGCAAGGGGTTTGAGAGCACATGCCACATTTGTAAAGAATAGTTGAAACTTGAATCATACCATATCGGTGTTTCGTATGAATGTTCATATTCCATTTCCTAGGTAAAAACAAAATTGGTACATATGTTCTTTTCATTGCCCAGTGAGAACAAAAAATTATGGTTTGTATTGTGCGTTGAATGTGGTAAGTCATATTGTATGATGAATTGGACATTGCTACGTCTTGGCAGTTTGAGGAGGGAGCGAGTTCTGTATATGTGGAGGGAGAGGAGTCTGGAAAACTGAAGAAAGGGAGTTTGTCAAGAGTGAAAATTTTCCATCTAGTCTTTGTCATGAGTTTAAAAAAATCTCTTAGAACTAAGATGATCAATAATAAAAAAAATTTCTGAACCTTGCTTGGAGCTGCACCACGTGATGGTTCAGCTGAAGATTTCGACAGTTTCAGCCATCTGTTCTAAGATTTGTCACTTCATCTTTTAAAGTTAAAATCATAAACTACTTTAAAATTCAGCATCTTTATGTTCTTTTCCATTGTTACTTAATAAAATCCTTTTTATGTTAGTATTATGTACATTTGCCACAATATAAGAATATATTAAGAACTCAAATCAGAATGTTGTAATTATTTCATCAGTTTCCCAAGCAGTTTTCTCTTTTCTAAAAAAAATATTTTATCTAAATAACTAACCAATAATCAGCTTATCATTGTACAAATTACAACTGAGATTATCTCTTAACAACATTTCAACTAGTTAACAACAAGAACATCAGAGTTCATGAGTTGAAGTGAATAACATTGGTATTAGAATGGATAAAAGAGAAATAGAAAGAAGTTGAAGTAGAAATATGAAAAGCCTAATATAATGTAGGCAGAACACTTGCATATTGTTTTGAGGATAACTGAGGAATTGCTACTAGGACCTGTGGTGATCAGTTGACCCCATAGACTTTGCAGTGACATATAACCAAATTTTATTTTGTTGGCTTGTTTGATACATTGTTATATTGGTGCATCTTGGTGTCAGAAATAGCTGATAGACATGTGGATATGCTCTCTGAAATTCGAGTCATGGACATTGACTGCATGATCGATGGCATCTAATATTACTAACATTTTAGAACTCACTACCGTGCTATTGTTTATTATATCTCACTCCTAACTGCACCACGTCGCCCTTTTTACCTTAGCCGTTCGATCAGTTCCGTTCACCGCTCTGTTCGTTCCACGTCTGCTACTCCTCCATCGACTGCGTGCTGCTTCCGTTGGTCGTTCCTCGTCCGTGCCCAAAAGCCACATGAGCTCAAGTTCGTCCCGCCTCGCTGGATTCGCACCGCGACGCCGCTGGGCCACGCCGTTCCCGTCGCCACCACGCAACCACCACCAAACCCTTGCCGCCGCGGCTCCTCCTGCCTGGATCTCACCAGATCCGCTACCGCCGCCTCATCGCGCGCCTCGCCGGATTCGCACCGCGACGCCGCCAGCCCACACCGTTCCTGTCACCACCGCGCAGCCACCACCAAAGCCTAGCGCCGCAACTTTTAAAACCGTTGCCGCCGCAACTTCGCTCCGCCCGAATCTCACCAGATCCCTCACCGCCGCCTCATCGCGCGCCTCGCTAGATCCACATCGGCACGCCGCCGGGTCCCTAGTGCTTCCACAACATTCCCATTGCCACCCCACAGCCACCACAAAACCCTAGCATTGCAACTCCTCGCCGCCGGATCTCACCAGGTCTGCCGCCGCCGATGCCATTATGCCGCCGATCTAAGCCAAATCCGCTCGGATCTGAGCTGCCACGCCGCCCCTCACACGCCACCGATCCGTCGAGCTGCGCTGCATCACATTGCGCCATGATGAGCACGACTTCTTCTTCGACAACCCAGTCGATGACTCGACCTTCAACCTCCTCCATGGTCACGTCTTGTCGACCCAATGCGGCTTCGACCACGACAACTACGTCGACCATAGTGACTTCGTCGACCACACGGCAGCTTTTGGTTGGTGAGTCCACGGGCTTCGACGACTACGACTTTGTGCCATGACCATTGCTGCCTCCCCACTGGTTGCCGCTTCTTTCGACCACGACTGTCCTTCGACCAACTTCCACGGCTACAACTTTGCACCACGACCATTGGTGTCTCCGCGCTGCTTCCCGCCGCTTTCGACCATGACCATCCAGCGCTCCCCGAGGCGAATTTTGGTCGTCGAGCCGACCTTCTTCACTACCCACACCCGCTGTCCTCTTCACGTTCATCATGGAGGCTTTCCCGCGACAAGGTGCGGGTGCCTCACTAGTTTACTAAGAATCCTGAGCCTTAACTCAATATGTCCAGTAGTGTGGCACGTACATGGTAGTGGAACTCTTGAAACTTTTGTATGAAAAGCCTTAAAAAATAAAAATTCAACAAATAACACAGAATAAAAAGAATTTGCAAAAAGGGCACCAGTCGACGGCCCACCTGGAGACTTACTATTTAAACCCATAGTCGACGGCCCAACTGACGACTGGTGGAAAAAACCACTAGTCGGCAGTCTAGTTGGCGACTGCAATATGACTATTTCCCCCGGGCAATTGAACAGATAGAGAAGAAAAAAAAAATAGAGAAGAGGAAGAGAAGAAAAGGAGAAAAGGGAGAAGAGGAAGAGTAGAAAAGGAGAAAAGGAAGAGGAACAGAGAGGGAAAGGAAAGGAGAGAAGAGGAAGAGGAAAAGGAGAGAAGAAGAAGCGGTTTAGAAGGAAAAATTAACTAAGGTAATAATGTTTAAATTTGTGTGTTATTTTTTCTATAGATAATTAGTCTAAATTTAATTTAATGTATTAGTATTTAAGTTAAAAATTATGAGCTCAAGTGTGACTTCATTTAATGGATTGATAATGAGAAGTCCGAGAAAGTTAAGTCACACAAAAAGTTTATGGAAGAAATAAAGACTCGCCGTAGGATGTTCGGTTTCTCAGATAAATCGGATCTTGACGAGGTCAATTTTTTTCTATGAGGCCGAACGGCCCCAGACAAAGTAACAGAGAATGAAATATTAGCTCGGCGTAGAAAACTAATCGTACCATAATTAAAAAACCACAGTCGGGTCCGAGCCTTGACCGTCGTTGGCCATTCTAAATGTTTTATTACAAGTCATTAATTTGCTTGACTGTTATTCACTAAAAAATGTGCTCTCCCTATTTTTAATAATATATCTCAATTTAACTACATGCATATGAATTAAGCTGTAACTCAAAAATGTAATCTTTTTGTTAGGGTTGTTTATTTACAATAAAATCACTTTAGTGTGTGTAGTTGCTTATTTACAAGTCAATAACTATGGTGACTTATTACCTCTTTCAAGTAATAGGTCGCACATGACCTTCATAAGGATAAAAATCTTTATACCTTCAGTTTTGTCATTGCTTAGACAAATATATCAGAAATATATTACTCTTCTATAAAAGAAAATTTTTAAAGAAAAGTACCTTCCATACTAGAGAGATTACCCCACTATTTGACTCTATAAAATTTTTAAAACACTAATTTTTTTCTATTTTTTTTTCATCTAGGTTATTTAAAAAAAAATCAAATTTTTGTGGTTTGGTATTCAGTCGTCAGTCCGACTCGCGACTTGTGGCACTATTGGTCCAATCGGTGTCCTGGTCGGTGATTGGAACCTTTTTTGCTATTCTTTTTTATTATGTGTTATTTTCTATTTTTTTAATAAACGCTATCATACAAATTTTTTTGGAACTCTTAGTGTAGCCTGAGATCTGGAGCCATGAATTTGCCCAGCAAAAGATAATCAAGACTTAAGAGTAGGTCATAGTAGATCTGAGAGGCATCAAGAATACTGTGTTACGCTTAGATAGCTTTCTCTTTAGAAAAGTGAAATGTCTGTTTCTCAAACCCGCATCTTTGGTAGATGCTCTTGCCATCGGAGGAGGTTTAGGTTATCTCCAGTAGATCGGCGCTTCGCGAGATGGTTCAATAGAATATTCTTTAGTATATTTTGTGTCATGTGTGCGAAACAACACCTGAAACATCTCCTACTCAAATGCAGAGGTGCTTCGTGAGGCACCTTCTCAAACACTCCAATGTAAGGTGCTTCGGGAGTCGCTTCGTGTGGGGTCCGCATATATAATATTTATTAAAGATTAAAAAATTACTAAAATGAATTTGGATAATTCGAACACAACAAAATAAAAGATAGATGCATGTGTTTCTACGGACGCGTAGGAACTGATCGTGCTAAAATCAGAGTCTTCGGGGGCTCAGAACATCAAAACCTAACAGCCTAAAACTCAATTGTAAAATATCTGAAACCCGAGTACTCATTTGCAAAATAGCCAAGACTAAAAAATCTAAACCCTAATTCAGAAATGATCTTTTTGTGATTTAGAAAATCCTGAGGGTTTTTTTTGCAATTATGCCATTTCTCCTCTCAAAACTTACTTGTCGGCCTATGTGAGGATTATTTCGTCTCTTCCTCTCCACAAAAAACACGAAGTCCCCGCCTCCACCGAGCCTCCACCGATCTGGGCCGTAGCCGCCGCCGCCGAGCTTCCGCCGCTTAACCTTTGCTGAGCCTCCGCTGAGCCAGGCCGTAGTCACCGCCGCCAAGCCTCGCTGCCGCCGCCACGCACGATCGCTGGATCTATGCACCCAAGCCGCCGCCATGCCTGGTCGAAAGGTGGGGCCCACAAAACGCGTGATGGGGCGTCGCGACCGGTCCAACGCGGCCACTTTGGCCGCGAGGCGTCTGTGGGGCCCATTTGCAGAGCTTCGATTGAGGGTGCCTTGCGGGGCGTCCTCTCTCTTCTCGCGTGGTTTGTTTATTAATTTTTTGATATGAGGCTCGCTTGTCAGAGCGCTGAGACACCTGCGTTGGAGATAGCCTTAGAAACTTAAATGTTCGATCCTGTCGCAGCTTTATGTCAGCAATTTGCCCAATGATGTTTCCTCTAATTAGTCAACAATAATTGTGTTTTCTTTGTACAGAACTAGAATAGATTGTAACTTAGTTTAGATATTAATTTTGGAGTAACTGATTCGAATGGATGTTGTTCACATCCTTACACATGAAGTACACGTGGTGTTATCGGATTTATATCTTGTAAGTGTTAGGTTTTGATCCGGGAGGATCTCAGGTCGAGCTCGCAACGGATTTGCGACCACGAAAAGGTTTGCGACTTTGGAAAGGTTTGCGACCTTGGGAAGGATTCAAACTCTTTGATCCTTCAATGCTGGATGATGAGCCAGATACCATAGTACCATCTGTTGAAGACTTGGTCTATCAACGAGACGAACCTCTACGTGAAGATGTAATTCTAGAAAAGAAGGTGACTACCACCCGCAATGGCATCAATGAACTTTTCGAATCTGTCGGAAAGGTCAACGAGTACGTGCGGCAAAGTGGTACACTCCACATCTACAGTTTGATCGAGAGGTCGCAACAGGGGTTGGCTCCTTCTCAACAAGGGAGTCATGATCCGGGAGGATCTTCAAGACCTAATCACATACGGATTCGCGACCGAGTCCTGATCGCATACGGATTCGCGACCAAGACAGATCGCATATGGATTCGCGACCAAGTCCTGATCGCATACGGATTCGCGACCAAGTCCTGATCACATACGGCTTTGCCACCTTAACCGTGTTTGGAAAGGTTTCGTGACCATGGATTGGTTCGCGACCATGAAAAGGAATTTGTTCCTTGTTCGGAATTGTAATCCGATCCGAATGTGTATAACTAAGCTTATCTGTTTAGGATTAGTTATATGAGTCTAATACGTTTAGGTTATTAAGTCTGATACGTACTCATACGATTGGACTATAAATACCTTGTAATAGGTCTAGTTTAGATCATCGAATTCAATCGAATACAATGAAGTCTAGATTGAAGTCTTAGACACATAGTTCCTTTGACGTAGGCGAGTGCGACCTAACGTTCGACGTGTAAAGCCCTCTTTGAAATAAAGAGTTGTGCAATTACTTTGAACTGCATTTTAGATCAACCTTTGGGTTTCGGTATTTCCGAGTAAGATCCCGTTATTCCGCATATTAGAATCTGGGCGAGCCTAGTGTGAAAACCAAGGCTAGGTCTCAAACGGATCAGGTTTGAAGGCATGGTAATGGCTTTTTTGTCATCTTGATTGTTGTATCAAAATTCGTGCAATCTAGATTAATATGGGAAAAAATTTAGGATATTTACTCATTTTGTAAGATTCTAAAATTATGTTTATTTTGGATTGAACTATCCGAATGGAGGAAAAGGACATGCTTTTTACACTATAAGATAAACAATATGAATCTAATATTATCTTGGTCTGTCTTTCTATCGCAAAGAGAAGTCTATAAAATAGTATCATTGTCGCAGAGTTACGTGCTTCTTGAATCAATTACGTACAAAAAATTTTCTAAGAAAAATAAAATCATCTAAAATAAGAAAATGCGACACCTTAAAAAGAATGCATAAACTTAAAATAAGAAAAATGTGACAATCTAAAATAAAAAAGTGACAATCCAAAATAAAAAATATGATAACCTAAAATAAGAAAATGTGACAACATAAAAAAAATATGTCAACTCAAAATAAGAAAATGTGACGACTTAAAATAAAAATGTAACAACATAAGAAATACGCCAATCTAAAATAAGAAAAATACAACAACGTATTACATGTGAAAGTTTAAAAAAATACGACAACATAAAACAAGAAAATACAACAACATAAAAAAAATGCTTAGTTTTAGTTCCAATTGATGTGCAACTAACATGGGCATTTTGTTCATTTATTTTACATGTCCTTAACCTTGAATGAATAGTTAGTCAAAAATAACATATAAAAATCATACCAGAAAATCTAGTAACATATACTGAATCAGAAAACAATGACATATTATATTAGCATTAAATTTCAGTGGTATATAATTAATTTTTCTTTTTGGATTTGCTAGAAAAACGGCTGAAAGATTTAAGTTCTAAATTGGAATGGTGTATTTAAATCATCAATTTGCAACTGTTTGTTTTCTGTGATTGATCAAAATATATCATACTTGAGTTTAATTAGCTGTTAATACCACAAGATAACACAGTTAACTGCAAGAACATCAAACTCAGAATTGAAGATCATATTGTCGGGATTTACTTGTTACATGTTCACGATACATGATTATATGGGTAGACTACACGAGTTATAATTCCAACTAACTACTTTAATCTTGCCCACCGATAATTTCTATCAGAAATATTTTGCCTAATATCCAAATAAACCCTAGAAGGTGCAAATCATGTCATATTCCATTAGTTGAAAAATAAAAATAAAAAGAAAAATTCCCAAAAAAATAAAAAAGAAAAAATTCTCAAAACTCGGTTCACAAGTTGCTAAGTGCAGATGTGCTCCTGGGGTTAATATGATGGTGTGGCCGAGAGGGATTTGGATGTGACGGCGCCGGCGAAGAATTCGACGACGCGGCCGGAGAAGACGAGTTCCAATTTGGGCTTTTCCAAGATAGGTTGTCGGGGTTCAATTCTCTGCTATGGGAGTAAGAGGGGAGTGAGGGGAAGCTAATGGTCCGACCAATTTGGCTAGGGGAGTAGCGGATCGGTCCGGCGACGTGAGCACGACAGCGATGGTGCAGGAAGAAAACAATTCTGTCGACTCGAGGTGGATTTCGAATTTGTCATGAACAGAACGACGTTATTTGAGGAGAGGAGCATTTTATCCTATAGGCTCGACCACTGATTTGGCGCGGAAATAAGTCCGATGACTGGAATAGGGGAGTTCGCCGGAGAAAAGAAATGTAGCAATCAACGGCAGTTGGCAGCGCCGGAATTCACGAGGACGCGGCTGGGTTCTGGAGTGAGGTGTAGGAAGAATCTAGTCATGAGGAATTGACCGGTGATGGCAGGAATCAGCATGACGGTGGCGCGGCTTGTTTGCTTCGGCAGTGAACAGGAGAGAAAAAGGGACAGTGTACGTGTGCGCGCGCCAACCTCCTTGTGCAATATAGTACCTATGTGTGTGAGGAGGAATACATGTATTTTGGCTGTTAAAGGATATAAACAAGGAATTATACTGTTGTATACGTGGATTCACCTTTAATCACATATGTATGTGTGTTTCTTTTGATGTCCACATAAGTATACATGTGTATATACACTGGTTCACCTATAAGAACTGAAGGAAACAAAGAGAAAAAGACAGAAATTGACTAAAGTGCTGAATTGTGATTTCTGGAATTTTAATTGGATTGAATTGCAATTAATCATAATTTGGAGGTTAATTCTGATTTAGTTTAGTACATAGGGTTTGATTGAGTAACTAGATTGGAGATGATTTGGATTAAGATGAGAACGAAATGAAAACGAAAACGAAAACGAAAATAGAATTAGGGTAAAAGTGAATAGTACTTTAACTGAAAATGCGAATAACTGAGTTTTGGGATTGAATTTGATCTTGGTACAAAAGGAAAACTTGTGTAAAATAATAGAAAGAACATAGCAGTTCAGTTGGATTCGAATTTGGAGGTGATTCAGAGGTTTTAGCCATCTCGGGCCTTCTAGAGTTTAAAAGG
This sequence comes from Pharus latifolius, assembly GCA_019359835.1. Taxonomy (NCBI): domain Eukaryota; kingdom Viridiplantae; phylum Streptophyta; class Magnoliopsida; order Poales; family Poaceae; genus Pharus; species Pharus latifolius. The sequence continues at coordinate 24,664,289 of CM033322.1, forward strand.
ACTAATTCACGATGAAATCTAGACTAACTCGCGAAAAGTGATCAAATAAAATTGTTTAGTTAAGAAGTTTTAGGACTGGTATGCGAGCGTATTAAGATTTATGATTCTAGAGAAATTTAGGAGAAAACTATTCTAGAACTAGTCGAACTGAAACCCGAAAAGGTTAATTAGGGTAATTAAGAATTTAGTTTTCAAAAACAGATTTTGGGTTAGTTTCTGGGTTTTAGGATCTGAGTTTGATCTTGACGCTGAAGACAAATCTGTATAAAATAGGTAGGAGGTCCCACCTGTTCAGTTTGATTGCAATTCTGAGCTGTCCGGGGGAGTTTGGCTGAGACTTCTTAAAGAATACTTTTTAAGGTCAGTTTTAGGGTTAAGACAAAATGGAATTTTTAGGATCGGATTTTTGTAAAACGGAATTTTTAAAACCTATTGTTGGAATGTTTGATAAAACTAATGCTACTTTTGTTGCGGGTTGGAAGATAGTTTCCTTATCTCATCAAGAGGTTAGTTCTTGTTGGAAGATTTTAGCAATCAACACTCTTATTTATTTAGTTTTTATTGTTGATTGTGCATTATATTGTTAATTATCATCATAAAAACTGAAATTAGAAGTTGATAAAAGAGTAACCTGATATGTTGTCATCCGGATGCTCAATCATTTTTACTCGAGTTTAGTGCAAATAGCTCACAAGCCTCGAGCCTTTTTGCACACTACTATCATGAATATAAAACACTCACAAAACTAGAACTACCTCAAGATCAATTTTAGCTTCAACTCATTATCCTGCAAAAAAAAAATGGAATTTGTTTTAAGGGCAAGACTATGATACACACTATTTTTACATATACAAAATTTACTAAGAAAAAAAACAACCACCTAAAATAAAAAAATACAACAACCTTAAAAAAAATGTGAAAACTTAAAATATGAAAATGTGACAATCTAAAATAAAAAAAACGACAACCCAAAATAAAAAATATGATAACTTAAAATAAAAAATGCTACAGCCTATTATAGTGATACAAATTCATCATTTCGTGAGTTTGCATTTCATAGCTATCTGGTTTTGCAACTGTGATTCATGCGGGCATTGGTAGTCGATTAAAGTCTTTAGTGAAATTTTTTAACTTAATTAATGCTCCATGTCGGCACATTTGCACAACCCAAGTTATTTGAGGTCACAAATCGGGTAATTTGATTTATGTCTATACTTTGCCAAGTGATTGTTTTCTCTGATCACTCAACAATTATATTATCCAACTGAATTTATATATTACTATCTGTTTGACAAAAGAAAAGTGTCATATAAAAATAAAGCATACAATAAAAATGAACAAATCATTTTTAATAAGATGTGGTAAAAGTATCCTGAATTCTTTCACTTATTTCCATGTAGTGAATGTAACATCTCAAAAATAGAGTTTAAAAATTTCGTTTTACAAAAATCCAAACCTAAATATTGTATTTGTCTTAACCCTAAAAATGTCCTTAAAAGTACTCTCTAGGAAATCTCAACCAAAATCTACATTAATTTTGTAAAGTTTTAAAGATATTTTCATCACTTACTGTACACATGTAAATATATATATGTGTGTATGTATGTATGTGTGTCTATTTCACTAAAAACACTATTTTGCATTTCTTATAAAATTCCATTTATCCCGTAATGAGAGTTATTTATGATTTCTAAGTATAAAATTATTTCTTTTAAGTAATAGTTCTAATATGATTTATAAACCTTAATTAGTTATAAACTAAACCCTAATTTATAAATGACCTACAATACTTCTTTACCTTAAATATATTTTATCCAAAAAACTAGATTATTAAGTTCATTTTAAAACATTTACAAACTAGTCCAACCTCCTAATTTTCTTAATTGCAGTTTAGTCCTTTCAAACTCAGAATCAACTAAATTTCCCCAAACAACTCAGAACTGCAATCAGACTGAACAGATAGGATCTTCTACTTATCTTATATAGATTTTTCTTTAGCGCCAAGATCAAACTCAATTCCTGAATCTCAGAAACTAAACCCAATTTTGTTTTCGAAAAGTAGAATTCCTAATTATCTTATTTGACTTTTCAGCCTATAGTTTGATTGATTCCAGAGTAGATTTCTTCCGGATTTCTTTGGAATCCTAAATCTTAATAAACTTGTATACCTGTCTTAAAACTTCTCAACCAAACAAGTTCATTTGGTCACTTTTCGTGATTTAGTCCATCCACCTCCAAATCCAAATCTAATTGAGATGTCATGTTCATTTCACTATTCAACACAAATTTCTCCTGAAATTCAGTTATTTATGTTTTTAATCATTTCCGGTAAAAGTTTACTTTTACCCTAATTATGTTTTCGTTTCTATTTTCATTCATTCTCATTTTGATCCAAATCATCCCTCATCTAGCTACTCAAGAAAACCCTATGTACTGAACTAAGTCTGAATTAACCTCTAGATTATGATTATTTGCAATTCAGTCCAAACAAGTTTAGTGAATTACACTTCAGTCCTTTAATAAAATTCACTATTCAATTTTAGTGGATTCAGTTGCTCCAACACACACACAAACAGATGTTTATCCTTTCATTCTTAATTCCTACTGCTTCATTGCTTTTGCCTCCAACAGAACCATACACACAGTCATACATATACACAGATACATGCATGTGTATATACAATTCAACAGACACCCTCAGAGCCACTCGCGTGTTGCCGCGTTGGGTGTGCCTTCAATTAGCACGTTTGCTTCACCGTTTCCACGTATTTGAATAGGATGAAGCCAATCTACCCATCCCGTGCGGGACTACAGAAAAAAGAAATGCCAATTTTTTCCCACCTTCTCCCGCGGCTACCCGGCTACCCCTCCCCTCGCGACGTCTCTCGCCGCCGTCTGCCCCTCCCCTCACGATGCCGTCACCCCCTCCCCCTCCCCCTCCTTCTGTTTCCTAGTCCACGCAACCTCGGATCTAGGGTTTCACAGGCGTTTTTTCCGACGCCGAGGAGGAGCGACTAAGAGACGCAGGGGAGGAGGCCCACCGACGCCGTAAAGAGTTATTCGGTGACCCTGTTCAGCGACTAAGATCATTTTGTCGACTACTGATGGCATGGCGGCTGACGATGGAGGCTATGATGATTAATTCTGGACAATCACATAATTACAGCCTACACGGATAGATTGAGCATCAAAAATCGAAAGGCGGCAGTAGCGTCGATTATTTTTTTTCCATTTATAATTTTGGGAGGAAGAGCCGTTAGAACGGCCATATAGTATTCTTTAGATTGTATTCGACCATTGTGCATACAACTTCTGTAGGCTCTCAGCACAATTATTTAAACAAGCCATGTAGCTTATATATGCTCTGAACTTATTTTATGGTTCACTTCATAGCAAAACTGTGCTACTTGGCTTGTTCCTTGATTGATCAAGCTAGCAATCGTCTATTGCTTTTTACATGTATCGGCATGTCGCATTTCGCAAAGAGACAAGTGTGGTTTGAACGCGTCGTGATTATTCGATGCCGTCATGGACAACATCTCTGATCACGAGAGGACGTTGTTTGGTAGAGTTCAATCTCAAACATTGAATGGGATCCGTGGGCATCTGCTGAATGATTTCACGGAACAGGAGCCCTTGCATTACAGGTGGCGAGCGAGCATCAAGTTGCTGTGTAGTTTTTGCAGGAGAGTGAGTGTCGTCCAAAGTGCAAGTGGGGGTTATAAATAGCTTAGTCGAGCTGCAAGGGGTTTGAGGGCACAATGGCACATTTGTAAAGAATAGTTGAAACTTGAATCATATCAGATCAGTGTTTCGTATGAATGTTCATATTCCATTTCCTAGGTAAAAGAAAAATTGGTACATAAGTTCTTTTCATTGACCAGTGAGAATAAAAAATTGTGGTTTGTGCTGTGCGTTGGATGTGGTAAGTCATATTGTATGATGAATTGGATATTGCTACGTCTTGGCAGTTTGAGGAGGGAGCGACTTCTTCTGCATATGTGGAGGGAGAGGAGTCAGGAAAACTGAAGAAAGGGAGCTTATCAAGAACGAAAATTTTCCACCTATTCTTTGTCACGAGTTTCTCATACTACATTGTTCCAGGCACTTCTTCCCTTCCATCTCCACCCTGTCTCTCGCCTGCTGGATCTGAAAAAGCTTAGTTTTAGCACTACAACTCGGTTCAGAGCTTTATGGATTTGGCCTCGGATCGGTCGGCCTGGAGTGGTCCATGACCACCGGCATCATCGGAAGCCCTCTCTGATCATCCCCTTCAGGCTTCAGTGCCCTTGTTAACATCACGGTTGGGTTCTTTCTCTCACATATGTTGTTGTTCCAATTGCATACTGGTCTAATTCGTTCAATGCAAAGAGGTATCTAGTTGTTAGCACAAACACTGGATATATGCCATTCTAAACATGAGCAATTAAAAAAAATACCATCCTAAAATTGTTGTTTGGAAAAATACCACCGCAAACTTGTGGTATTTGGTCATATGTCACTGGATGAATAAAAACGGGTGTTTGATGACTCAAATTTTATAAATGCTTAAACTACCTCTATCTAGTTTAAGCCTCCGAACTTTGACGATGTATCAGTTGATGTGTCCATAATGGATGCAGCAAACAATTGGCAAGCAGAAAGATCGCTTAGTAACTAGGAAGTAAGAATTCTTAAATAGATTGAAAAATGTTAATTAAAGAAGGATGAGGAATTACCTTAGTATTACAATTGATATTTAGTTGAATTTAGGGTTTAAGATTAGATTATGGCTTGGGTTAGGCACTAACAGATAGAAGATTGACCGAGTCTAGTCAAATCCTCATTGGACGCTGTGATCCAACTACTTCCCAATTTGCAACTGATTGTTTTCTGTGATTGATCAAAAATATATTATACCTGAGTTTAATTAGCTGTTAATATCACAAGACAACTATCATGAATACAAAACACTCACAAAATTGGAACTACCTCAAGATCAATTTTAGCTTCAACTCATTATTCTGAAAAAAAATGGAATTTTTTTAAGGGCAAGACTATGATACTCAGTATTTTTACATACACAAAATTTTCTAAGAAAAAAATACAACCATGCACCTAAAATAAGAAAATGCCACAACCTTAAAAAAATGTGGAAACTTAAAATAAAAAAATGTGAAAATTTAAAATAAAAAAAGCGACAATCCAAAATAAAAAATATGATAACATAAAATAAGAAAATACGACAACTTAAAAAAATATTTCAACTTAAAATAAGAAAATGCGACGACTTAAAATAAAAAATGTAACAACATAAGAAATACGACAACTTAAAATAAGGAAAATACAACAACCTAAAAGCTGTAGAAGCTTGAAATTCTGGATAATTGAAGGAAAAGCAAAGAGAAGGGAAAAGAAGAAAGACAGTCTATTGCTGAAATTTCTTGGTAAATAACACTGCAGCGTGGAGTACTGCTGAACAGTGAAATGGAGAGGTAAATACATGTACATGCAGCTGCTTGGATCTTGGTGTAAAGATGTACATGTATGTAAGTACGCAGTGAAGGATTATACAGGCAGCAGCCACAACAATCTCTACTTCTTCTATGTCCTGTGTAGCAGCAGCAGCAACAGCGGCAACAGCGGCAGCAGCAGCGGTTGCAGCAGCCGAGATCATCCCAGGTTAGGAAATCCAGCTCGAACCTTATGCATCATTTGATCATCATGCTCTCTAGTAGTTGTACGACCAATCCCTGATCTTCTCCGGAGATTTTTCCGGCCAGAACGACGACGAGTACCACGGCGGCAACAGAAGTTTACTGTACTGTAGCGTGCCGGATTGATTTCAGTTGGTCGAATCTTCAGTTAATGCTTCATAGGACTCCAAGGCTAGGTGTTAGAAGTCTATACCAAACTTTTGCGCAGGCACTGGCGAGCTGCAGCGGTGAAAATAGCATCGGCGACGAGTTCTGGGAGCTCGAAGCACCGCCGCGGTCGGGAAAAATTTGAATCAACCAAATTACCTAGCTATTGTCCAAATTGGTTGCGCAATCAACCTTCTTACCACCCCAGAAACTTCCCTACCAAGTTTAGTGAAGCCCGGTGGCCGTTCGCCTGGGAATTTCGAAGTCCTGTCTCCGGCAACGGCGAGGCATCGCACTGGTGAAATGAGCACCTTCATCAAATTACCGGCGGGTCCACCAAATTGGAGTCATACTCAACATCGTAGAAGTCCCCGTTGGTGATTTCACTGCCTCGTCTTCTCTAGCACCGGCGAAGTCGAAGAATTGCCCTGTTTTCGGGACCGCACCGTGGAGAGAAGTCTCGGTGGAGCCATAGTTTAAATTGCTACTTCGGTTATATTCCATAGATGCTTTAGATGCTCACTGTCATGTCGTAGACCAGATTCCGGCCATCGCCGTCGATCTCGACGTCGGCCGTGCCATTCCGGTAGCGCCGTTAGCGAAGTCCGGTCGTCGATCAACAGGAGCCACCCGAACTGATCGCCAATGAAGTGGATGGAGCCCTCTAGTGCAGTAGCCTCAAGCTAGACCTCAACCGCTGTCGAAATCGCCGTTAGCGAAGACCTCACCGCCAAAGACCACCGCGCGCTCCAAATGCCAGCCAAAGCCAGCCGAGGACATTTGTTTTGTATGCTAAATGTCAGCCGCTGATGCTCGTTAGGTCAGCCGACTGGTTTTATGGCTTTATTTTAAATTTTAACCGTGTCATTTTATTTATTATTTTAATTCGAGTCTAACCATATATATATATATATATATGTGTGTGTGTGTGTGTGTGTGTATCTATTTCACTAAACTCTATTTTACATTTCTTATAAAATGCCATTTATCCTCTAATGTGAGTTATTTATGATTTCTACGTATAAAATTATTTCTTTTAAGTAATAGTTTTAATATGATTTAGAAACCCTAATTAGTTATAAACTAAACCCTTAATAAAGCATACAAAAAAAAATGTACAAATCATTTTTAATAAGATGTAGTAAAAATATCCCTGAATTCTTTCACTAATTTCCATGTAGTGAATAAGGAAGGCAAATAATATGAGATCGGTCTTTAAGTAACAAACATAAGGGTCATCTTTTACCAGTTAGATCGCATGGTTGAGTAGTCGAGATACAGCTATGATCAATGTTAGACGATTTGGAATCTTTGTGCTTGTCCACTTTAACTTCATAAAAATTCAATGGTTCAATTGGCATATTTTGGATTGGAAAAATTGATTTTATACCATTGAAATTTTGTGTCTAATATGATATGATATTTATTTTTGGACTCCATGGTACATGTCATTATTTTTTTATTGTCTAATGCTATATATCACTGCTGTCAAGTCTATTAGGTTATCTAACTGTTAAGTTTGAAATTTAAGTTAAACCATGTCAGATTCTTTTTTCATAAAATGTCATTATTACCCACCTATTGTTCCCTTAATAACAGAGAGACTATGCATATTGACTTCAAGATGGAGAGAAGGTTTTTTTTAACAAATTTGAAAATTTTAAGTTCCAATCCTGCTTATTGTTTAAAATCATGATTAGATCCAATTGATGTGCAACTAACATGGACATTTTGTTCATTTATTTTACATGTCCTTATCCTTGAATGAATAATTAGTCAAAAATAACATATAAAAATCATACCAGAAAATCTAGTAACACATACTGAATTAAAAAACAATGACATATTATATTAGCACTAAATTTCAATGGTATATAATTAATTGTTCTTTTTGGATTTGCTAGAAAAACGGGCTGAAAGATTTAAGTAATAAATTGGAATGGTGTATTTAAATCATCAATTTTCAACTGTTTGTTTTCTGTGATTGATCAAAAACATATCATACCTGAGTTTAATTAGCTGTTAATACCACAAGAAAACACAGTTAACTGCAAGAATATCAAACTCAGAATTGAAGATCATATTGTCGGGATTTATTTGTTACATGTTCACGATACATGATTATATGGGTAGACTACACGAGTTATAATTCTAACAAACTACTTTAATCCTGTCCGACCGATAATTTCTATCAGAAATATTTTGCCTAATATCCAAATAAACCCTAGAAGGTGCAAATCATGTCATATTCCATTAGTTGAAAAATAAAAATAAAAAGAAAAATTCCCCAAAAAAATAAAAAGAAAACTGAAATGATTGCACGGAACAGGAGCCCTTGCATTAAAGGTGGCGAGCGAGCATCAAGTTGCCGTGTAGTTTTTGCAGGAGAGTGAGTGTCTTCCAAAGTGCAAATGGGGGTTATAAATAGCTTTGCCGAGCTACAAGGGGTTTGAGAGCACAATGCCACATCTGTAAAGAATAGTTGAAACTTGAATCATATCAGATCAGTGTTTCGTATGAATGTTCATATTCCATTTCCTAGGTAAAAGCAAAATTGGTACATGAGTTCTTTTCATTGACCAGTGAGAATAAAAAATTGTGGTTTGTACTGTGCGTTGGATATGGTAAGTCATATTGTATGATGAATTGGATATTGATACGTCTTGGTAGTTTGAGGAGGGAGCAACTTCTTCTGCATATGTGGAGGGAGTAGTTTTTTTTAGAAATAACTCAGATTAAATAAATAATTACAAAAATAATCTATAGTTGCAAGATTTTATAAAAGTAGGCCGCCACGTCAGTCTGTCGAACTCCCAGTGCTCGACAAGCTGGTTGTCGTGTGCAACTAGCGTATCGAATTCTCGGAGCACGACAACACCCTTGTCCAGGCCCTCGACTACGGTCACAGAGCTTGTCGAGTGCCCAGCACTTGGCAAGCCACTAATCAACCACAACCAGGGCTTGTCGAGTGTTGAGCACTCGACAAGACATCACAAAAAAGAATTTTAATTGTGGGAGCGGGGATCGAACTCGGGGCGACGATGTGGCAAAAGGGGTTCCCACCAGCTGGGTTATGAGTCTTTAGTTGCTTTAGTACCATTGGACTTTATAATATTGTTTTACTTGTCGAGGGACCAGTACTCGACAAGTTGCTGGTCCCCTTTTCACCTCTCTGGTGCCCTCCTCCCTTAGTTATCTGTCCAGAGACAGCACACACACGCACACACACACCTCTCTCTCTCTCTCTCATTTTCAATCTTTAAGTTTAGATCTAGCAAAATCCGTCTGGTAAATTTATTCGGTGTAGAAGAGAAACTTGTAGAGGATTCCGAGCTCTTCAAAAAGAGGTATTTTTTAAATGTATTTAAGATTCTGTTAAATATGTTACTAATGATGTAATTAGAGTTTATGTTTATGTATATAAAACCACTGGAGTAGGTATTATCTTTTTAGGATTTATGTTTAGGAAATATGTGTATGTGTATGTATGTTTGGAAATTAGGTTTTTTTAAATATATGTGTGTATGTTTGGAAATGTATGTTTTTTTATAAATTAGGTTTTTTAAATGTATATGTGTATATTTGTAGAAATTATGAAATTAGGTTATTTTTAATTATGTGCAACTATGTTTATAAATTAGGTTTTTGAAATGTATAATGTGTATGTTTTTAGAAATTATGAAATTATGTTATTTTTAATTATGTGCAACTATGTTTAGAAATTAGGTTTTTCAAATGTATATGTGTATGTTTTTTGAAACTTTGTGCATGTGTATATATTTTTTGGAAATACGAAATTAGTTTATTTTTAATTGTGCACATGCATACTCTATTTCTAAGAATTAGGTTTTGTAAATGTATATGTGTATGTATTTAGAAATTATGAAACTAGGTTATTTTCAATTACATGCATGCATGCTCTATGTTTAGAAATTAGGTTTTTTAAATGTATATGTGTATGGTTTTAGAAACTATGTGCATGTGTGTATGGTTTAGAAAATATAAAATTAGGTTATTTTTAATTGTACACATGCATGCTCTATGTTTAAAAATTAGGTTTTGTAAATATATATGTGTATGTATTTAGAAATTATGAAACTAGATTATTTTCAATTATATGCATGCATGCATGCATGCTCTATGTTTATAAATTAGGTTTTTCAAATGTATATGTGTATGGTTTTAGAAACTATGTGCATGTATGTATAGTTTTAGAAAATATAAAATTAGGTTATTTTTAATTGTACACATGCATGCTCTATATTTAAGAATTAGGTTTTGTAAATGTATATGTGTATGTATTTAGAAATCGGTTCATAGAGTTGTCAGACATAATGGTGTCATGTTATTTACGGGTAAGACAAATGTGTGTAGGGAATGGAGATTCCGGAAAAAATTTGCATATTTTATAACGATGGCTTAGTTCGTGAGGGGCAAAACAGGGTTGATATGAGCCGTTGCCAGTATGTAACGGGCGAGCTGAGCGTACATAACACCTCGTTCTTGGAGCTGAATTTATGGATCCTGTTCGGGAAGTGGCCTCGTGATGAAATGGCTCTAATTGAAGGGCTCATTGTACAGGAGGTAGATAATGAGTCATATTGGATGCTGCGCGAAATTAAATGGGACAAATCTTGGAGCTCTTATATTCGAAGAGAGGAAGACCCCCATGGCGGACTGCTCGGCCAGTTCGCCATGTATGTGTAGTTCTGCAACGTAGGAGCAGTCGAGCATGCGGTGGAGGGTGAGCCAAGCGTCGTGTCCGGTCCTGCAACATTCAGGGCTAGCGAGTGGTCGGATGTATTTTGCCATACTCGCGTAGATGTGTGCGAGGTATTGGATTGCCTTCCATCAGTTTCCGACGAAGATGATTCGACGGACTCGAAGGCATCCGATGGCTCTAATGACGATAATCCTGGTCCCCCGCAGGAGTGGCTAGATCATTCATGATACAGTCAAGCTGTGTTGCCAACGGATCAGGGTTCGAGATGGTCTTTCGAGCGCGGTGGCATACAAGTAGAGCAGGAGTTTCAGAGCAAGGGAGGTCTGAAGAATGCCGTGGCAAGCTGATCTCTCGCAATTAACCGGCAATACAAGGTTGTCAAGTCAAACCCCAACCTATTTGTTGTAGCCTGTGTAACACCAGACTGCCCATGAAAGATTCGTGCCATGCGGCCTAAGGATGACATTGGTTTTATGGTGACAAGAGTTACCGCACACACATGCCTACTTACGGAGGCGCTGGACAAACACAGAAACCTGACGTCGTTGTACGTCGGTAATATCATCTAGTTGGCCGTGCGAGAGAACATTTCGATAATGCCGAGAGAAATAATGAAGCAAGTTGCCGATAGGTGTGGGTATACTATATGGTATGCAAAGGCCTGGAGAGCAAAACAGAAGGCCATTGAGGGCCCCAGATGCTCCATACAAATGGGCGGATGTGCGTAGCCGTTGGTGCATGCGGCACATTGTGGAAAACCTTTTCACACACTTCTGTAGCAAACAGATCATGTATCTGTTCAAGCGGCTATGCATGCAAAATCAACCGAGGAAGTTCCAAGCTGTGTTTGACAAATTGGAGGCGCTAACAGTGAAGTACTCCACGAGGAGGGCCAGTAATGCTGCCGATGATGCGACCGTTAGCAAATTCTCCCAATGGATTCAGGACAAGAACATCGAGAAATGGTCATTGCTGCACAACGAAGATGGCGCAAGGTTTGGGATAGTGACGACCAACCTTTCAGAGGTGTGCAATTATGTGTTGAAGGGAGTGAGGTGTTTGCCGGTGACTGCTGTAGTGGAGATGATATGGTACCGTACAGCCGAGTACTTCAACAACAGAAGTGTTTCCGCCAAAACACTAGTCGATGATCCCATGAGAATCTTGCCCGATGTTGTGTAGTCCTACTTGACTGCTCGTGTAGACAAGGCCTAGCGGCACGAGGTGACAGTAATAAACAGACTTCACCGAATCATTCAAGTCCGCCTTCGGCAGAAAAACGTGAGCGGCCAACTTAGGCCTGGACAGGTGCACGAGGTCATTCTTCGGGATGTCGCTGAGTGCACATGTAACAAGCCAAGACTACTACACAAGCCCTGCTCGCATGTCCTTGCTTCATGTGCGGCGCTTGGTGTGAGCCCTGCGCCTTACTTTTCAGAGTACTTCAGCCTTGATAACCTTTTAAAGACGTGGAGTGGCGTGTGGAGAGTTTTTATGACGCTCGGTGACTACAGAGTTATTCCTGCTGGCGAGACTACCTGGATCCTAGATGTAAATCTAAAGTGAACCGGTCTTGGACGACGGAAGACACGTCGAATACACAACGACATGGATGAGTCACAGGGGGTAGCTCACGAGCTAGGAAATGCTCAATCTGTAGGCAGCCCGGACATAGCAGGAAGGATTGTTTGAATGCACCTGGATCATCGACCTAGCTATGTTGTGTGTGTTCGATGAAACTTTGTAATAAACTTTGTAATACGCTTCTCATTTGCATTGCCTGGAACATTTTCTATATCTCGGTTACGTACTGAACATTTGTTTGTTTCCTTGCTTTATGTGCATCGCGTCACTTTTTGCAGACAAACACGTAAAGGAAAACACTCAGACAACTGGCAGAGCAAGAATGCCAAATGGGTTGACGAGTGGGAGGACCAAGCAGCGACGGATGTTGTTGTCTAGGAGCGGTCATACGACCCTACGACGTACCAGGCCTATCTTTAGTGGTACGTGCCGCGCACCCACACGCGACTTGCTCGTGCGGCCCCCACCTTCAACGACAGAACTATCACATGAAGACAGTCTTCGATTAGGCCTTAATGTTTAGTTCTCAGGACGAATACATTGCTTGGTACGTTTGTCTTGGTTGGATACTTATGTTGGTCTCTTATCTTATTTATTTTTCCAAAGTTCCCATATGTGCTTCGCATGTGCAAGCTAACATACGGTGGCCATCGACAGACAGGCGCACTTCCTGTTGTCTGGCCTTTCTTAGGGAGGACGACCGTTCAAGACGGTGGCGCGTGGTGCTCTACATTCCATTCGTATAGGAGCACAGCGACTCTTCTTCGACCTAACTTGTGGCCGAAAGACAGATGGATCGGTTCCACACTAGAGAGGGGCCCGGCCTCCTAGCCCGATGTCAGCTCGGCTTAGCCTAAGTGGTGCTCGACAAAGCACTTCGTCAGCACGGCCCAGTCATCGTGGCACATCGTCGACTTGGGGAGGTGACGTACCAAGTACGTCCGCCGGACCGTCTCGGCTTCGTCGTTCCTTGTCAATGCACTCTGCTCGACGCAGAGATCTGCATATTGAGGGCCCATCGAGACATTGTACTCCCGATTCAGATGACTTCGATGATGAGGACGACATCCATCAAGACGAGGAGGATGCGAGTAGGGCGTTGGTAGAGCGGCTTGCGGCAGATGAAGATTGGGACCAGACTCATATTGAGCAGGCGGCCCAGGGACAGAGACACTCAGTTCGTTGGGGGTCTACGCAGCTGAGCTAGGGGGAGCCCGCCCACGACCACATGTATCAACATGACGATCGTGAGTACTATGCTCCGCAGGGGGGCGAGGCCAATTGGGTAGCACAATAGCGGGACAACGAGGACTGGGTCTCGAGCATGTTAGGGATGCACGACCCTCATGCACATCAGTACTACCAACCGGATGAGTTAGCACCGAGCGAGCTCGAAGATCACCCTCCACTGACACAGCCATTTAAGGGTCATGCAGGTATTGAGCGGCATGGTTCTTCTACCGCGGTTGGGCGGCGATCACATGTGCCACCTGATTTGTGCTCACCATCGCCTTTTCAAAGAGATAGGCATGAGCATAAGAGGGGTTGTCGGAACCCATAGCGAACATATACTAACGCTTTTATTTTTCAACGTGTTAGATTCAAAATTTAGTAAATGCATTATTTTCTAGATTAAATTGTGCTTGATCGTTTTGAGATATGTAACTACAGTTAATTAATTTGGTCAGTGCCTTTACCACAACCCCTCTCACCCCCAGCGGCCTGGGTTCGAATTCTAAGACTATATATATATATATAGTCAAACAATATTAAATATTCCAGTGCAATTACAACAGCCAAAGGCTCCTAGTCTTGTTGATTCCCACCCCCCATTCCCACATTATTAGCCTGGGTTTGAATCCCAGCTCCCGCAATTAAAACCCTTTTTTCCTTTCTTGTCCAGCACTACACAACCAATTGTATATTAAAAACGCTAGCGCCTTTAGGGCAGCTAAAGACTCTAGCCCAATTGGTTCACACCCTCGCTCCCCACGTCGTTGGCTGGGGTTCGAGTCCCCGCTCCCGCAATCTTTTGTGTTAAAACAATGGTCGATGGCTTAGCACTCGATAAGCCCGTGGTCGTGTTCGCTGCCCTCGACAAGGGTCTTGTCGAGCTGTGGGTGTTCGACAGGCTGACGTGGTGGCCCAGTTTTGTAAAATCCTGCAAATGTGGGTCATTTTTGTAATTATTTTTTAAATCTGGGAGTTTATCAAGAGTGAAATTTTTCCACCTAGTCTTTGTCATGAGTTTAAAAAAAAACCGCTTAGAACTAAGATGATCAATAATAAAAAAATTTCTGAACCTTGCTTGGAGCTGCACCATGTGATTGTTCAGCTGAAGATTTCGACAGTTTCAGCCATCATGTTCTAAGATTTTGTCACTTCATCTTTTAAAGTTAAAATCATAAACTACTTTAAAATTCAGCATCTTTATGTTCTTTTCCATTGTTACTTAATAAAATCCTTTTTATGTTAGTATTATGTACATTTGCCACAATATAAGAATATATTAAGAACTCAAATCAGAATGTTGTAATTATTTCATCAGTTTCCCAAGCAGTTCTCTCTTTTCTAAAAAAAACTATTTTATCTAAATAACTAACCAATAATCAGCTTATCATTGTACAAGTTACAAGTGAGATTAGCTCTTAACAACATTTCAACTAGTTAACAACAAGAACATCAGAGTTCATGAGTTGAAGTGAATAACATTGGTATTAGAATGGATAAAAGAGAAATAGAAAGAAGTTGAAGTAGAAATATGAAAAGCCTAATATAATGCAGGCAGAACACTTGCATATTGTTTTGAGGATAACTGAGGAATTGCCACTAGGACCTGTGGTGATCAGTTGACTCCATAGACTTTGCAGTGGCATATAACCAAATTTTATTTTGTTGGCTTGTTTGATACATTGTTATATTGGTGCATCTTTGTGTCAGAAATAGCTGATAGACATGTGGATATGCTCTCTGAAATTCGAGTCGTGGACATTGGCTGCATGATTGATGGCATTTACTAAGAATCCTGAGCCTTAACTCAATATGTCCAGTAGTGTGGCACGTACATGCTATTGGAACTCTTGAAATTTTTGTATGGAAAGTCTAAAAAAAATAAAAATTCAGTAAATAACACAAAATAAAAAGAATTTGCAAAAAAAAACATCAGTCGATGACCCATCTGGAGATTTACTATTTAAACTCATTAGTCAACGGTCCAACTGATGACTGGTGAAAAAAATCATCAGTCGACGTCCAATTGGCGACTGCAATACGATTATTCCCCTAAGCAATTGAACGGATAGAGAAAAGAAAAAAACAGAGAAGAGGAAGAGGAGAAAAGGAGAAAAGGGAGAAGAGGAAGAGCAGAAAAGGAGAGAAGAAGATGTGGTTTAGAAAAAATTAACTAAGGTAATAATGTTTAAATTTTTGTGTTAGTTTTTTATAGATAATTATTCTAAATTTAATTAAATGTATTAGTATTTAAGTTAAAAATTATGAGCGCAAGTGTGATTTCATTCAGTGGATTGATAACAAGAAGTTCGAGAAAACTAAGTCACACAAAAAATTTATGAAAGAAATAAAGACTCAACGTAGGATATTCGGTTTTCCAGAGAAACTGGATCTTTACGAGGTCAATCCTTCCTATGAGGCCGAATGACGCTCAGCTCCAGACAAACTAACGGAGAATGAAATATTAGCTCACCATAGAGAAACTAATCGTACCATAATTAAAAAACTATAGCCGGGTCCTAGCCTTAACTGTCGTTGGCTGTTTTAAATGTTTTATTACAAGTCATTAATTTGTTTGAGTGTTATTCACTAAAAAATGTGCTCTCCCTATTTTTAATAATATATCTCAATTTAACTACATGTATATGAATTAAGCCGTAACTCAGAAATATAATCTTTTTGTTAGAGTTGCTTATTTACAATAAAATCACTTTAGTGTGTGTAGTTGCTTATTTACAAATCAATAACTATGGTGACTTATTACCTCTTTCAAGTAATAGGTCGCACATGACCTTCCTAAGGATAAAAATCTTTATACCTTCAGTTTTATCATTCCTTAGACAAATATATCAGAAATATATTACTCTTCTATAAAAGAAAAATTTTAAAGAAAAGTACCTTCCATACTAGAGAGATTACCCCACTATTTGACTCTATAAAATTTTTAAAACACTAATTTTTTTCTATTTTTTCATCTAGGTTATTTAAAAAAAAATCAAATTTTTGTGCTTTGATAATTAGTCGTCAATCTGGCTGGATAATCCGATTGAATCCGATCCGATTACGCACCTACTTAAGAGTAGGTCATACTAGATCTGAGAGCCATCAAGAAATACTGTGTTACGCTTAGAGTAGCTTTCTCTTTAGAAAAGTGAAATGTCGGTTTCTCGAACCCGCATCTGCGGTAGATGCTCTTGCCATCGGAGGAAGCTTAGAAACTTAAATGTTCGATCCTGTCGCAGCTTAATGTCAGCAATTTGTCAAATGATTGTTTCCTCTAATTAGTCAACGATAATTGTGTTTTCTTTGTACAGAACTAGAATAGATAGCAACTTAATTTAGATATTAATTTTGGACTAACTGATTCGAATGGATGTTGTTTACATCCTTACACATGAAGTACACGTGGTGTTATCGGATTTATATCTTGTACGTGTCAGGTTTGAAGGCATGATAATGGCTTTTTTCTCATCTTGATTGTTGTATTAAAATTCGTGCAATCTAGATTAATATAAAAAAAATTTTATGATATTTACTCATTTTGTGAGATTTTAAAATTTTGTTTATTTTAGATTGGATTATCCGAATGGAAGAAAAGAGACATGCTTTTTGCAGTATAAGATAAACAATATAAATCTAATATTATCTTGATCTGTCTTTCTATTATAAAGAGAAGTCTATAAAATAATATCATTACCGCAGAGTTACATGTTTCTTGAATCAGTTTCTTGCTTCAAACATAATTGTGTGTTTATAATTAAACTCCGGATTTTATTATAAAAAATGCAATGTCAAGCAAGATCAAACATCAGCCTTAATGATGCTGCAAATGAGTGGTATAGCTGATCATTCCTTGATAGTTAGCAGCTTGGTTCCGATGTTCACTAATTTGCATGATTTATTGGCCCATTTTTACTGGCTCAATGTTCAACCGCTCATCTCCCATGATGTGGACCAAAATCCTCGAATCAACCATGCGTTGCCACCAGCTTCCGAGTCTTTAGTTGTCGGAATCCTGCACCCAACAACTGCATCTGGCTGCTGGTAGCTAGTAGCCATCACTCAGAACGCGGCCATGAGGAGCCTTGCGATGAGTTTTGATCTATTGTTATCTTCTCATCTACACTAATCTCTTGGTTTGATGCTTGTGAGTTTTAATATTTCTGGAGCTCTTTTACTGTACTCCTAAATTCTTTTGAGTCATCTAAATTAGTCATATCTAATATCTGTATATATTCATATCTCTTAGTATCTCATCATCGAATCAATTTATATATAAACAAGAGGTACGAGATATATTTGTAATTTTACAAGTCTATTAATATGGTTGATTCCACTCTAAATCACTCAAAATCTTTTAATTAATTTCCTGCGTTTGCTCATCGTGTGTGTCAGATTCTGATTGAAGAGTCTAGCTTGGAACATGTACTGTTAGTGCATTTGAAACGACATATATATACATTAGAGGAAGAGAACCCAACATAAACACCTAAATAAACTTTAAACCAAAGTATTGAGTATTGCTAAACTTAATATTGTCTTGACAGGAACCAGGCGCAATTGGGCTTCCTCCACCCAAACCTCCAAATCCCCGAAAGAACAAAAAATAAGTTCGAACTTGGTGATGAAAACAGGGACTTTAGGAAGACTTCCTTTCGGACTCGGCAGTATAGTTCTTTGGCTCCAGTTCTTATGAAAGAAAAGATGGATTCTAGAGAAGACCTGCACACTTCATTTTGTGGGTTGTTGAGATCTCATCTGATTTTTTAGAGTTTTTTAAGTGGGTAAATTTGTTTGAAATAAGATTACAAATCTATTTTTACTAAATCAACTATCACATTAAATTTTTATCTCTTTAGAAAGAAAGAGATACCGGTACCTCCCAGAGGACCATAAAATTTGCCTATTCTTTGAGCTTAAGTTGCATGTCTTAGTAACACTTGATTTCATTAAGAATGCTGGTGAATTATATAACTCCATTACGAATGCTACCATATTTGTGCTTGTTCTACTTGGAAGTTCTGTTATAGTTGGAACAATAGATATATGCTATGTTCCTTAGTTTATATTCATGCTTCCCTATACAAACTCTAGGGTCTGGATTCTTAAACCGTGTCTTGCCTATGTCAATGTTAGTGTTCTTGTCATATCGAAATGTGATATCTGTATGACATTGAGTTTTATCAGTAGAGTTGGGTGATACCCATATTTGCATTGGATTATATCACTCATTTGTCTTTTGCATGTGACTTCTCGCCCGGCCTCTCCGATGAATTTTTATGTCCGCCACTATAATGGAGTCGATCAAATCCTTTGCTTGCTTGTGGTGACATGGCTAGAACTACTTCCATCCCTTAATTCCATCAAGCAACTGCAACAGACCAACCACACATGATCCCATCGTAGTGTATTAAGAGTTCTAATCAACAAGGAATCTAGGATCGGGCATTCGATGGAATCTTCATCCGATAAAGACCCCAACTTGCACTTATATGCAACACTGTGAATTCATTTAAGCTCAAGCAAAACTAAACTTGTTATTGCACGTTGCATACTGGTATAGACTAAAGTAAAATGTCAAGAAACTATTGGTGCACTGCATAGTTTAGTACAATACAAGCGATTTTTTCCACCACAAATTTAATGTTTGGTGTAAATATTATCTTGGATTTTCTGACAGTAATAGATTCATGTGTTCTCTAAGGTATGTTGTGTTTCTTGATTTGAAAGACAAGAGATCTAAATCCACAATAGTGGAGTTATGGGATGGTGGTGGACAATTGCAGGAACAATTAAACAACCCAACAACTAAGAACTTTAAAAGCAACCAATGATAGGATAGTGAGCTCAAGAACGAGCTGCATATGAAGGTAGTAAAGAGCGAGAGATCTTTCTAGTAGTGCAAGGCTTATATTTGCTTGTTAGAGAAATGAGTGCACTATGGATACGCGGCAAAACATTAGTTTGCTCTTCTATGTGATCTTAGATTTGAGAGGTGTCAGGAATTTATATATGCCATGTTTTTGGTTGATTGTGAGAGGTGGGAAAAAAAAGTAGCTCTTACCGATGGACAACATGCGGCCTGCGTTGTTGGATGATTACTGAATTTTTTTTATAAATAATACAATAATTTTTTTTTTAAAATTAACCCGAAACTTTAAAAAATTTCAAAACTAATTTTCAGTTGCGAGACGGACCGCGTGACTGATCCTAGCGACTGAAAACGTGGCACGGCCCAATGCACCGTTGACCCAACTCGCGTGCCACGTCCGCTTTCAATCGCTAGCTGGGCTAGCGACTGAAAGAGGTATAAAACCGTGCCACGGCAACAAATTATATAAATCGGTTGTAGTTTAGTTGTTTAAGAGACTGGTCTCTTTACTGAGATCGGCCAGTAGTACATTGAGCTGTGTCATGCCTTTAGTTGCTAGCTCAGCTAGGGACTAAATTTCAGTCGCGTGGCTCATCTCACGACTAAAGATTAGTTTTGAAATATTTTAAAGTTTTGGGTTAGTTTTGAAATTTTTTTATTGAGTTATTCATAAAAAAATTCATGATTATCTTGTGTCTCCAACAAGTTCATAATTTACAAGCAAACATACCTACATTTTATGACACCCATGTATTTAAAATTTAGATGCCCTAAATTAATTTGTTATGAGATCTTTCACAATGCTATCATATCTTTCTACAAGTAAAAAAACTTTCAATCATGACCATTAGTTGATAAAGAGTATTTTTTATGTTATATGTGAGTGACTTGCTATTATCAGCTATACATAAATTTTTTTAAATTATTATCTTAACTAGTACACTCAGAGGATAAATGCATGAGAGTAGATAAACTTGGCAAAAAAGATTAAATTAATCAACATATGTTCCTGAAGAAATCTACAACACCATCAGAATATGCAATGACTCCTTAATATCTTCTTGCATTTGACAAACTTATATGTAATTTTTATGTAGTTTATAAGAAATAAAATAGTTTATATATAGTTTATAACACCCATCAGTAGCAATAAGTGCTCTCTTCGATTTCATCTGAGGCAAAAGTCCCATCCATTAGTGGACATTACGAGTTGTGTGCACATAAAAATGTTAGATGAGTAGATGTTGTAGTCCTACAAAAAAAGTATATTAAATGGTGAACAAACTATTGATGAATCAAGCGTTGTTGTACCACTCTCCGTTGGCAACTGCAAAAGTTATTGTTTAGATGTAATTAGCTCCAAATTCGGTCCATCATCATCTAAGCACCTTATCTTCATGTCAGGAGTAGAGTCTAGGAGGTACAGGGAGTTTCAACAATGACACATGCTGTCACGAGTTGAGTTTAAGGGCATTTGATGTTGCTGCATGCATGATTGCACGGATGACAAATCCTGCCTTTAAAAGCCGGTGCACAAGAGAGAGAGAAAGAGGTAGTGTTGAGTGATGAAGAGTCAACACATAAAGAAGCGTGTGCTCTCAGGATGCAAACTATTTTATGAGGCATGAATGTAGGATTGAGAGGTACGGGGAATTCCTTGTGTGTATAGTAGTTACTTGGAGGGACATGTGGATTTTTTGTGGTGGGTAAAACTCGCCAACAGTTGATGGATTTGTCCTTTATATTGTCCTCAAACTCCAGCATATTGTCATGCTACAATACAAGCTAATCGGTTATCACATTCAAGTTGGTTTGGAAGGTTGGGAGGCCGATCAAGCCTAATTAATTATCACATCTTCTTAAAAAGCCCAAATCATCACTTTATTAATGCTGCTAATCGATTCTCGATGGTGGGCCTGTATGATTTTTGGTGAGTTACTAAATGGGAAATTGTAACTGGTGTGTAAACGGTTTTCAAAAATCTATTAAAAATAAATTTAATATATGTCTAAATCAGCTACTTTTTTTTAAAAAAAAAAGACACTTAGAACTAAGATGATCAATAACCAGTGGTAATCAGATGATTGCTGTCGAAATTTGTGAATTGTGTACAATGGTCTTCTGGAGATCTTCTTGTCATCTAATCGAGGTGAAATTTGGAGTAATTGCTTCAGCACAAGCCTACTATTCTTCATCAAAATTGGGGTTGATCAGGCTTCTAGATAAGAAGTTACCATCGATCATTCCTCGTATATCAGGTTGGAACTTAGCTCTGATCAATATGTAAATTGGCAACCTCTGATTGGGTTGAAACTTGGTGGACATAGTTCACATTGAGCCTTCTGTCTTACATAAAAATTTGGGGTCGATCGGATTTCTGGATTAGAAGTTATCATCGATCTTGTCCCGTAGGACAAACTGAACAAACTCTAGTCTCTGGTCGAATTATAATTTGAAGACTTCTAGTTGTGCTCAAAGTGCCAAACTGGTCTCTATTCAAATTGAAGTGCTAATTGACAACTTCTAATCTAGTGAAAGTACAATTGACCACCACTATTTGAATTGAAGTGCAAATAGACAACTTCTTATCGAGCGAAAGTACAATCAACCACCACTGTTCGAATTGAAGTATAAATAAACAATTTCTTATTGAGTGAAAGTACAATCGACCACCATTGTTCGAATTGAAGTGTAAATTGACAACTTCTCATCGAATGAAAGTACAATCGACCACCACTATGTGAATTGAAGTGCAAATCAACAACTTCTTAACAAGTTAGCGACCTTGCATCTTGCTCGAATCGGCGCAACTTGGTCTTGATCGAATACGACCTCCTGATCGTGATCGAAGTGTAAATCTGGTTTTTGCCTGAAAGTAACTTGAGATTTTGACCGCAAATACAACTTCTAATCGTGATCGAAGTGTAATTTAGTCTCTGCTCGAAAGTAACTTGAGATTTCAACCGCAAATACAACTTCTGATCATGATCGAAGTGTAATTTGGTCTCTGCCCGAGAGTAACTTTAGGTTTGCATTGAAAACACAACTTTTGATCATGATCAAAGTGTAAATCTGGTCATTTCCCGAAAGTAGTTGAGGTTTCAATCAAAAATATAACTCTTGATTGTGATTGAAGATACAACTACTGATTGGGATCGAAGTGTATATCTGATCTTTACCTGAAAATACTTGAGGTTTCGACCGAAAATACAACTTCTGATCGTGATCGAAGTGTAAATTTGGTTTCTGCCCGAAAGTACTTAAGGTTTCGACCAACAATAACACTTAAGGGTCTCAACCGAAAATGAAATTTGTGCAAATTAACGGCTTCAACTAAAAGTGCAATTTAAGGGTCTCAACTGAAAACGCAACTTAAGGGTCTCAACCAAAAACGCAATTTGTGCAAATTAACAGTCTCAATGGAAAGTGCGATTTACTCATCGGGGCACTTACCTTAGATCTCCCGTCGACCTGTAAAATACACCAGGGCTCTCGTCTTGGATTGGGGCTCCCCTTGTGTAGATAGTTAGACCTTCTGGTGACATCATAGCTACTCCATGCTTTCTTGATCTTCATAAACGGCTAGTATGGGCATCAACAAACAAGGCCTCCACTCCTTCATTCAATGCATGATGCATACTATGCAGATGAATAGAACTCACCCATGGCAACCTTCATTGCTTCAAGAACTTGTTTCTGCAGAAGGGAAGAATAGATGCCTTCTCTGGTCGAATCAGAGAAGGACTTTGTGTCTAGCCTAAAGCTACCGCCTATTTGCCTTGCTCCTTCTTGATCGCCTACCACTCGGTCGCTTGCAAAATTGAAAACCCCTCTCTATTTATAGAGGTTCTTGGTGGTTGCAACCATCCAACAACTAGAGATATTCGGGGGATTTGAATTTGAATAGGAGATAAACTCTGTTATTTAAATAATTACAAAATAAAGTTAGAGATAATCTCTTTTCAAATTTGGGTTGACTTGGCACGACTGTTAGTACGACCAAACTCGAACTCGAGTCTGACTCAACCAGCTCTCATTCGAGTCCGATTCAACTAGACCAACTCAAGTCCGACTCGACCAGTCCTAGTCCGAGTCCGAATCTAACTTGACTAGACCTAATCCGAATCTGACTCGACCAGTGGGGTTTTGACCAGGTTTTAATCACCCTCAACAGTGTATTTTTATTTCAACTATTTTGATCACATGAGACTTTACATGATGAATTTTATTAAAAAATTTCATTGAACACCATATCCTAGATTAGGTGTGTTTATCTCTATGGTGATACAATCATTTCTTGGAGGTTTGTCAAACAGACTTTAGTGGCAATTTCAACAAATCACTCAGAGATAATCACATTATATGAAGCCTTACGTGAATGTGTATTTCTTAAATGATTGATAAATCATATCCAGCAGTCATGTAGTGTTACAACTGAGAGTGCCTCTACTGTCCTATATGAGGACAATACCACTTGTGTTGCATAAATAAGTAGTGACTACGTCAAAGAAAATATGATTAAACACATTGCTCCAAACTCTTTTATCCTCACAATCTCTAGAAGAGTGGTGATTTAATAATCCAGAAGGCTAGATCTTGTAAAAATCTAGCAGATTTATTCACTAAGTTGCTACCTATATCCACTTTTGAGAAACTTGTGCATAGTATCAAGATGCATAGGTTGGAAGACTATTGTCTTCAAGGGGAGCAAATAAGTCACTAATTTTATTTCTTAATGTATTTAAGGTCATGAAGACTAATCCAAAAGATCGACAAATGTTATACTCATTTTTCCCTTAATTAAATTTTTCTCATTGAGTTTTCTTAATTAAACATTTTTAATGAGACAGTATGTGTAGCACAATAGTACACGTGTGCTATGTACTCTTTCTCTAGTCGTTTTTTTCTACTGGATTTCTTGGTGGAGTTTTTAACAAGGCACATACAACGTAGTAATGTCTAAAGAGAAGTGTTGCAAATAGAATATTCTGTGAACATTACTGAATATGCCTCTGGGACAATCCTAACTGTAAGTTTATATATTAATGTGTAATATGAAAAAAGAACATTAGAATCAATAAAGAATACAGTCCTATTTTCTCATACTTTGTCTCTCTGATTGATTGTACTCAAAGTCAGCTCCAGACGGTATTGGAAATTCAAAAGTTATATATTTTCTACTTCTAACAACCATAATTTTTTGTGCACAAATTTGGTGGTTGCTCATTATATATCGGGTATCCTACAAATGAATTGGATACATCCAAAGTCTTATTACTCAACTACCATGACCAAATCTTGATGCTAATCTAGGGTGGATATACGGGGTGTAAATACTCCTGGTATATATAATATATATATATATATATATATATATATATGTATATATATATATATATATATGTATATGTATATATATGTATATATGTATATGTATATATATGTATATATGTATATGTATATATATGTATATATGTATATGTATATATATGATAATCTGTATTATATAGTTCCGGTTAATGCTCCGTTTTTGTCGTTCTGATCATTTTGGCTTCATAATTCCACAGATGTAAACAAATCGTCAATCTGAGTTATTAATCAAAAGATATCGATGCTGGAAGAATCAAAATTTTCATGTACAAAACTTGGATTTTGAGTTGATTACAAAAAGAATTAAAACTTGGTTGCTGCACTCTCACGCTGCGACAGGCTTTGCCGCTCAGAAAAGTTTCTGCCACACACTGGTTGTGCGGTACAATTCACATGTCGTCTCAACAGTCAACCACACTATCAAATCAGGCTATTGTAATATCCCAAAAATAGGATTTAAAAATTTTTTGTTTTACAAAAATACGACCCTAAAAATTCCATTTTGTCTTAACCCTAAAATTGTCTTTAAAAGTACTCTTTAGAAAGTCTCAACTGAAACCTAAATCAACTTCCAACTAGTTCAAATGTATTTTTCTTAAATATGCTTGTGCATATGTGCACAAACATATGTATGTACGTATATGTAACTATTTTACTAAGACAATATTTTCTATTTCTTATAAAATGTCATTTATCATCTAATAAGAATAATTTATGATTTCTAAGTGTAAGATTATTTCTTTTAAACAATAGCTCTAATATGATTCGAAAACCCTAATTAGTAATAAACTAAACCCTAATTTATAAAATGGCCTACAATATTTTTTTACCTTAAATACATTTTATCCAAAAGACTAGATTATTAAGGTTATTTCAAAAAAAATTACAAACTAGTCCAACCTCCTGATTTTTTAACTGTAGTTCAGTCCTTTCAGATCCAGAATCAACTAAATTCTCCCATACATACCAGAATTCAAAACATACTGAACAGATAGGACCTTTTACCTATATTATACAGATTTATCTTCAGTGTCCAGGTCAAATTCAGCTCCTAATACCCAGAAACTAACCCCAGTTCTATTTTTAAAAACCAGAATTTCTAATTACCATAATTAATCTTTTAGGATTTCAGTTCGATCAATTCCAGAATAGATTTCTCCTTGGTTTTTGGAGAATCTTGTATCTTAGTATGCTTGCATACTATTCCTAAAACTTCTCAACTAAACAAGTTTATTTGATCACTTTTCACGGTTTAGTCCATATTTTATCGTGAATAAGTCCTTTTCCTTTTTTCAAAAGCCAAAAATAATTAAATTCTTCAAATCACCTCCAAATTCGAATCTAATTGAACTATTATGTTCATTTTACTATTCAATACAAATTTCCCTTCTGCATCAAGTTCAAATTCAGCCCCAAGGCTTAGCCACTCGCGTTTTCAGCCGTTTTTAGTAAAAATTTTATTCACTTTTACCCTAATTGTATTTTCATTTTCGTTTTCATTCTCATTTCGATTCAAATCATCTCTAATCTAATTATTCAATCAAATCCTATGTACTGAACTAAGTTCAAATTAACCCTCAAGTTATAAATATTTGCGATTTAGTCCAATTAATATTTTAATATCTCAATGCAATCCTAAATCAAGTTCTTGTCCTCTTCTCTTTTACCTTATTTTATACCCATGTATGTACCAGTGTATATCCACATGCATACTTATGTGGATATCCAAAGAAACACACATATATGATTAGAATTGCATACACGTTTACAACAATAATAATTTTTAGTTTTGTAATCTCATCAGTCAAAATACATATATATACACAATTCAACACACACATACCTTCTCTTAGAATCACATTCGGCCACATACATGTACAGCATCAGTGGTAGATATGTATACACGCAGTAGCTTATCATAAAACACATATGCATATGCATATACAGTAGTAACAGCAATAGCAGCAGCAACAGCAATAGCATTCTTCTTTACTCTTCTTCTTCTTCTTTTCCTCCTCCCAGAGAATTGCAACAACACCCATCAAGCGAGGAAACAGTAAGAATTGATGACACTACAGCCAAGTGAGGCAAGTCACTATTTATTGACCATATTGATCCCATATATTATAGAAACTTACATATGTTGTTTTTCATAAAGTATAAGTATATGCATATGAGTAAACAATCACAAGTAGCTGATGATAAGATGTTTACCACGTTAATCAAATCGGTTGAAACAGTAAGGATCTAAGTCACCTTGAGTGGAAATCCTTACTAAGCAAACTAAGTTTGCTATAATAGTAAGGATCTAAGTCACCTTGAGTGAAAATCCTTGCCAAGCAAACTAAACTCGCCGTAACGGTGTGGATCTAAGCCACTTAGAGTGGAAATCCATATTGGACAAGCAAAACACTAAAAAAATATTCAACAAGAATATCATTTCAACTATTGATGTTTATTTGAAAGACAAATGAATGTTAGTGATGAGAATGGTAAGACTGGTGGACGAAAACTACATAAGTGAGATAGTTGTTGGATACCTCACCCTTATAAATAAAGATTAAACACTTGTGTTATATATCTAGTGGCATAAAATATACCACTACAAATTTGATATGAGACAGACATGACCTAATTCTCATAAAAACTGGTGGAGAAGGATTTTGAAGAGCATGGCACGTCTTATAACCCGCCAATGCCATCACAAAAGTCAGGTATATATTATGCATTTGTTGATGAGGTATACCGCATAGAGACATACATAATAACCTTGTTATATCAATAAATATGTATATAGATTCACATCCTCTGTTTTTGAAAAACAAAAGAAACTCTCCATTCAGGCCATTAGGTTAGAAACCACCGTTCGAGATAAATCAACGGAATATGGACATTGCAAAGTTCGTGCTTCCTGTGGCCAGGGCCGTCCATTGGACCGCTGGCGCTCTAGATAACACGGCCAATCACTTGTTAAGGAAACAACATATACGAGGGTGTATCTGGCTAGTACACGAACGCCTAATCTGAATCATCTGCTAAACGTAGAAGCAAATCATCAAGTTAGTTTTTAAAGAAACTAGTAATATTAGTGTCTCATGATTGAATGAATAATAATTTCGCATATTGATTGAATATATATGTATATATAAAACAAAATCCGTAATATGTGCAAAAAACATTGTTAATTCTTGCTTTACTGTGTCATTACTTAATTAATTTCTTGGGAGAATAGATATATGCAAGTTTATGGTTTTTGAAAAATATCATCAAATACCACTACAAATTAACTGATAAAATCTTTTGGTTTAATTAGTTGGTTTGATCCGCCCATAGCTATTCTTGTCGTTTACAAAATATTCTCTCAACAAAATTTTGAAATATATTACTAGTGTCGTTCTTGGGCTATTTCTAGTACTGGTAGTGTTATAGGGAAATTCCCTACCATTCGTCATATCGAATGCCATATTAAGGAGGCTTTTGGTTTGAAAATTATTAAAAGAATACTTATTTATTGTTTAGTTAGATTACTCCGTAATCATAATACTCATAATAAAAATATATCTCAATTAATAAAAAATAATAAATTTGAATTGGACATATTGCTAATCCGTTCCACCTCCACTCCCATTGAATTATAAAATCTATTACAATTATGATTACAACTCCGATCAAACGTCATCTAAATGTTTAATCAAATGTAAATAAGTCAATTTTCCCTTATAATGTACTCTTTTGTTATAGCTGTTTCAACAAAATTCTTGTTATTTTTCTCTAGTCTCATTCAATACCAATATTATTCCTAAAAGCAGAATTAAAAAAAAATGATGTACATATTAGGTCTGCTAAAAGCCTATAATTCACATAATTAAATAGGAGTTCCGTAAAGGGTCCTTTTTTTAAGAAGATGGGAGCTGATTAATTGGGTTGCTAGCTGCACATATCAATACCACTATACAAGTCTTAACTATAGTTGTCTATTGATTCGTAGACATCTCATGCTTAATATTTTGAGATGTTCCTCCTCTCTCAATCATATTAAACTCGCATATTAAACCGCACACAATTAATTATTCTCAATTAAAACTCACATCTAATATTATTAGATATCCTGAATCAATAATTAACAATATTTGTATTTTATAGTTATTTGTGTTACATTTTTATTTAATAAATTGTAGGATAAAATTTGGTTCACTTGAATTCCAAACATACGTTACTGGTAAGATCAACACCAATATAGCGTACATTTATATTGGAATTACTCATCGATCAATGTACCAAGATTTCCTTTCTTTCACAGTCGAGACCCCAAACAAATTACAATTGTGTGAATCTGTTAAACCAATTAATTACAACAAAATGTCTATTGACGTGTATAATGTGTATACTCATATAAATCATTTATCGGATGCATGCGTGCTTCCTGAACGATACATGCACGCAGATGCAGAAGTATTTAGTACAGAAAACACATAAAAAACGGAAAATAGTGAAATAGTACAGAATAGTACTAAATTATATACTTGACATCAGTCGCCAGACATGTTGGTGACTTACTTGAAAAGTTATTCAGTCGTCATGCCAGCTGTCGACCAAGCTGACAACTGAAAAAGAACCAACTAGTCGTTAGGCGAGTTGGCGACTAATGGGGAGTATGAATCCGACCCCTGACGACTGAAGTTTTCCAGCAGTTTTACAGCTGTTTTTAAGGGGAATCGATCAGTTGGCAGGAAAATTCGACCAGTCGTCATTTCGGTTGGTAATTATCCATGGCGATTGATGAAGTATCGTGAGTCGCCAGTTTAGCTGTCGATTGGTCGAATTCGTTGAAAATTGTCAATCGGGTTGACGATTTTTGTCCGTTTTGTAAATAATTTTTGATTTGTGCTATTTTTGACTTTTTTATATGCATGTTTTCCGTGCGAAAAATTCCAGACGCAGTGTCACTTCTTTGAAGAAGCTTCAAGGGAACAAAGCAAGCTGCATCTGCATCTTAATTATGCACCTGCTAAAATTCAAGAAACCTGTAAACGAGCAATCATCTCACAATTTAGTGTCCAAATGACAAGCGGATATCTATGGGGAATAGTACACGAATTGTGTGTGCGTGTGCGCTCCCACACACACTAAGTAAATCACATTGCATGTAATTCAACAAAGATTGATAAAATCTTTGTTGCAAGTAAATAAACAGCAAGTTTTTTCAATCAGACACAGTAATATTGAACTGGACTTTCCGCTAACTAAAGAAAAAACTTATAGAACCGGTCAGAGAAAAAATCCTAAAAATTATCAATATGCATATAAAATCTTCAATTCTTCGAGTCACATATTTGCCACGCAAGTATATGCACGCAGAATTGTTATTAAAAAGATAGAGCCACATAGGTGTATTCGCCAACCTACAAGAGTACAAGACGAGCTCTGAGGCTAAGTCCAATGTATGGATGTCTGAGCAGACTACTCAAAAGAATATTTTGTGCATATTTTATGTCACACATATGAAGCGTCACTTGAAATATCTACCACTCCAATGCAAAGCTCCTGGAGAAGATTCCTCGTACGGGCCAACGTGCAAAGCACCTTCTCAAACGCCAAATACTGCAATACACTGGTGCTTGAGTGGCGTTTCGCATGGGATCGCTTATAAAATATGTATATGATAATATGTTGTATTATATGATTATTAATTGTTACAAAATTATCAAAATTAAATTTGGATGATTCGAATAAAAAACAAATTAAAAAATAAAATTCAAATTTTTTTGCAATTTTTTACTGTTTTTTGGCCCTAGAAAACAATAATTTTTTAATTTAAACAGTAATTTTTCTAGACCCAATGATAATTTTTTTGAGTCACTAACATTTGGTACTACAGAATAAATACCTCAAATGGTTATTTTAGACTATACAGCAACACACACTGACATGTGGGTCTAGTTCAAATTTGGGCCCATTGTTAGCCATCATGTCCATCAAAACTGATGTGAAAGTAGATAATTTTAATTGAAATTTAACAGCAAAAAAAAACCCAACTCTCGGACTAACATGTGGACTCAAAATCTTTTTAGACCCACCTATCAGTGACTTTGGGCGGTTTATTGTGCAGTGCATACGGCACGTGAGGCAAGCACACTCACAAAGCATTCACACGTTTTGTGGTGTCCGCCACTGCCACGTTGCTTCACACGCGCACATATTAACCGCGCACATCGCCATTAACTAGCGGGCCTGAAAATTTATTGGCCCCACCTGTCAGTGTGTTTTTCACGGCGGGTTGGCCAAGCATGATTCGTGAACAATGGGGCCCACAAAACATGCCGTCAGGCGTCTTTAACTTCTCCAACGCTACCGCTAAGGGTAGAGCTTTTACTCGTGGCTCACAAGCTACTCAGTCTCTACTCGATTTTGGCTCAGCTCGAGATCGGCTTGGTAAAAAATGAGTCGAGTTCGAGTTATCCTCATAGTTTAGTTCAAAAATGAGTTGAGCCCGAGCCAGAACCCAACAGACTCGGGTTTGGTTCAATATATATATATATATACAATGAGACAAAGTAACATGGCCGAACCTGATACAGATATAGACTCATACGGGGGCGGCTGAATACTAGATCTAAGGTTTTCTCATCTCCTTCGCTGTTTACACCTGGCCGCCGGGCGCCGCCCAGCGCCTCCGTCGCCCTGATCGCCTAACGCCTCCTCTGCCTCCGCCTCCCCATGCCTCCTCCATCGCCCCCGGCAGCACCACACCTCTTCCGTCACCCCCAGAGCCTCCTCTATCGCCCCCAGCCACACGAGGCTCCACCGCCGCCCCAAGCCTCCGCTGTTGCCCCCGACTGCCGGAGTCTCCTTCGTCGCCCTGAGCAGGCCTCCCGGCACCGCGGTGCCTCCTCCGTTGCCCCATCCACCACCATCCACCCCACACCTCCTCCGCTGCCCCAAACAGGCCTCCTAGCACCGTGTCGCGCCTCCTTTGTCGCTTCAGCCACCTCGCATCTCCTCCGCCGCCCCTAAGGTTCTATTCTGGACTTTTGTTCGCTTGTCAATTTTGTGAATTTTGTGAATGTTATGCCACAGCCACCCCATAGATTAAGCTATCCTTTTTATTTTGTGGATTTTTTTTGTTTGTCAGGCATTATGTATTGCGTTTTTTAGCAACTGTACTGAGTTGATTTTTTAGCAAATGTTGTATTGAGTTTTTCAGCAAATGAGGTGATTTTTCAGCAATTGTACTGACTTGTAAGTAATGCGTGTATAGTTTAGTAGGTAGTTGTTTTCGAGCCAAAAACAACCAGGTTGGTCCAGCTCGCGAGTTGGGCCAAGCTGAGCTCGAGCTGGCTTTCTAGCTCGGTGAGCTAATCGAGCCCAGCTGAGTCAGCTCGCCAGTCTGATCGAGCTCTAGCCGAGCCAAGTCTAGCTCGGTCGAGCTCGGCTCGTTTCCACTGCTAGCTGTCGCTACACGTACTCAGACACCGGTGGGACCCACCTGTCAATACATGAAGCGGCCACTATCTCACAATGCATCATCGTACAACTCGCTTGCCCATGTGGGTCCTATGTGGTAGTGAAGCGTCGGTCCAGACGTTTGGAGTAGACTTAGCCCGATAGGTGTCTCCTTCACTGGAGATCTTCTGCATCATCAAGTTCGCCACCTTGCTGTGTATCTCCCTCTTGATGGCCTTGACAGGTGCCTTCCTCGCCTCTCGATGAACCGTGCCCGCTAGCACGACACCTCCTTCTCCTCCTCAACCGTGCTGTTATAGAGGAGAAACATTAATTTTGGGAGCTGCACAGCCATCAAATTGGTAGCGAGATTATGGAAAATAATGTCGTCGCCATGGATTGCATCTCTGGGTGCTGATCTTATTTTGCTATGTATATGCGCATGCTCGCATTTATTGGATCGGTATATATAGTAGAGACATGTGTTTGCTCATCTATTATAGATAAGAAAGTTCATCCCCACTAAGGTGCTACTGTTGGTAGAATCTTGCTCCTCGCTGTGCCACATCGCCGTTCTTGCTGCGTTGTTCGATGGCCTAGTTTGACGCCTCCGATTTGTCCACGCGTCGTGGTAGGTGCGCTTCATTGTGGCTGTTGGATCCTTTGTTTCCATGATCTGGATCTCTCTTAGGGATGTGGGTGCCGTTCGTACCTGGTTTGCTCTTGATTCCCGAGGCGTCGGGCTCTGATTTGCTCCATGTTGGCGTTGCCTTCATCGCCATTGTGGTTTCTTCTTTTTTGCTTCAATGTGCCTGCAGCGTTCCGGCATTCTGGGTGGCGGAGGGCATGGCGACGGTGGGGGCATCGGTGGCGGCGGGGGCGGAGCAAAAAAGAATGGCACCCACGGCCCCCGGCGGGTCGCGATCTCAGGGATTGGGTGACCTGGTATGTTAATGGCAGCGCTCCATCCTCGGGAGACCGTGACCTGGTCTGTTAATGGTGATGGAGGACGCGACGGTGGCGGAGAGTTGCGGCAGCCATGCTGTGTCAGCAGTGGCGGGGGGCGCGGCGACGGCCTTGTCGTCGGCATCGACGCGGAAGTAGTAGCAGCAGCATGGCGGCAGCGGAGAGCTGCGGTAGCCACAATGCGTTGGCGGCGGTGGGGGGCGCGGCGACGGCCTCGTCCTCGGCGTCGGCATAGGCGTGGAAGCAGCAACAGTAGCAACGTGGTGGGGGCGGAGAGCTGTGGCAGCCACGCTGTGTCGACGGCAGCGGGGGGCGCGGCGACAACCTCGTCCTCGGCGTCGGCGCAGGCACAGAAGCAGCAGCAGCAGCGCCACAAGCTAGAGGTGTACCCTGAGGTGCTTAGCCGCCTCCAGGATGCTGGCTTGCCCGAGGCACACACGTTGGGCTTCGACGATGAGCTTTGTAATGTAATGTTGTTGCTGCTGTTATGGTTGTGGTAGCGGCGGTTTGAATTGATTTGGTCCTGGATTTTTTTGTAGGTATGCGATGGATGTGAACGTGGAGAGGGTGGAGGACGTGCTGATGCACAAGGGGCTGTTGGAGCATGCGAAACATCCGCCGCAGCAGTTGGCCTTCACTGTGCATGTTGTGCAGGTGGGGTCTTCCTTACAGAAGAGTTGTTCATGCTACTCTTCGTGATCTGATAAGTGGTCATGTCGGCTCAAAAATTGCCTGTGTTCATTTTTTCCGAAGAATACAAGGTCCGTTAGTGACTCTTCATCCGAGCTATGCACGTCGTCGCCATATTTGTGGCCAACTGTTCGAGCACTTGGTCCACATGCAATCAAGAGCCCAATTGTTTTCCACAGTTGCCAAACCGCATGCTGTGCCCCGCATTCGACCAAAACCCGGGCATCCAGTTCGACCAGTGGCCAAAATTGACCACAACCCGTGACAAGCAATTCAACCATAACTATTTTTTTTGGTCGACCACATTTGTGTTTTGATGAATCAATTAGATGTTTTTTTTGCTGTTGCGACCGACTGTTTGATGACAAAAATTGTTATCATGGCCAAGCAAAAAAAATGATTTTCTATTTTGCTACTATGACTAACACTTATGCTAACCAAA
Source organism: Pharus latifolius (assembly GCA_019359835.1). NCBI lineage: Eukaryota > Viridiplantae > Streptophyta > Magnoliopsida > Poales > Poaceae > Pharus > Pharus latifolius. Next base: position 24,698,452 of record CM033322.1, read on the forward strand.
ATTGACGACAAAGAAACAAGTTTCGACAAGGCGAACGCTGTTTCTTGGACCAAAATCGTTGATTCGACAAATCTTTTTTGCTTGCGACGTCAATACAAACACAAACGATGCTACTATCACAAAAAAAAAACACTGGTTCGATCAAACAACAAAAAAGGTCATTTTTTGTGCCAAATTCATCCTGTGACATGCCCAAATAAGTCCTTTTAAGACCATGTCGACCTCTTTGTTTCAATTATTCAACCATTCTTTTTACTATTACAACCACCATCTTTACGGTCACGACCAATATTTTTATTGTCAATACAAATTCTGGTCATGGTCCCTCAGCTTAAAACTCGTCGTGTAAGCGCAATTCTTGGTCGTGGTTGTTCAATCCAAAATGATCGTACGTGAACAGTTCTGGTCGTGGTCGCCGCTTTCAAAGTTGGTAGTATCAGCCCACGTCCCTGGTCGTCTCGACCAGTTCAAAAATACCCACCCTGTTCATGGTCGTCCATCCCAAAAACTGGTAGAATCAGGTCAAAAACAATCACTACCAAAAAACTAGTCAAACTAGTGTACTCTAAAATTGATCATATCAATTCTTTATACAATACTTTATTATCTAGAAACCTATTTCTTCAATAGCTGCGATAACACGCGGGGGCTGCCTAGTTTATTATACGTATGGGAATGGGACTACTTGGTGCTCAAGCCACGTACTTCCGTGTATTCTACGTACTTCTTGGATAGTTCTCGTCTCATTAGCAAATCAAATATCCACTATGATATGCAACAAAAACAGATATTTTAAATCAAATCTAATACGTTCGTCTTCTACTTCCACCGTTTCAAAATATAGACCTATATTTTTTTGTCTGTTGTATGACACAACACTATCTATAATACAACCTTTTCTAACTCTATCCTTTGTAATCTTCTTCATCAATGGTCATACAAGGGAGGCAGTGAAGGCACGCTGCTTGCCGTGGATAGCGGCGGTGGCGGCATGTAGCATAGCAAAAAAGTTATATTGTTATTGTGGGTACGAAAATAATGGTTTTAGTAGTTCATATAACGACAATAGTTGTATTCGTGGAATTGTATTTAATTGTGTAGTTTTTTATATCAAAAAAAAGTTACTGTGGAGCTATTATAGGTTATTTAAAACATTACTTTGAAGTTTTATGTTAAACAATTTTGTTTACAAAAAAAATTCAGAAATCAACCCTAAGCCAAACTTTGTCCAAGAATGGACTCAATTTCGACCCGGGGGTAACGTCGCAGCCTAAGACATTAGAGTTGTAGAACTAATATCATGTGTTGGGGAAGTGTTAGCTCATTATGATATGTGCTGTATGGTCCATAGGTAATACCACAGTCCTTCACACTCCTGGGCTAATGCCATTGCCTGGGTCACTAGCCTTTGATCCGAGCAATGCGAGCAAGATGTATATAGAAGGGCATGGCTAAGCCTGTCAATGAGTCGAATTCGAGCAAATACAGTCAAATGCGATTCGAGTTCAAATCAAGTTTGGCTAGAGTTTTGAGTTTAATTAACTCAAAATTCGAGCTTAAAGTCAAGTTCAAATTTGGTTTGAACAAAACTCGAAGATGTCTGAATTCGACTCGAAAAAGTTCAACATTAGTTAAAAACTCACAAGAATTAAACTTGATTTGAGTTTGAACTTGTTGAAACTAGAATTCAAGCTCAAAATTTAACTTGAATGAGCTCAATAATAGTTTAAAATTCACACTAATGGATTTTAAACTCAAACAACTTCAGTTCGTCTTTTATATATAGGTGGGACCCCGCACGTTGTTCCGAGTATTGAGAAAATAAAATTCTAAAAGATAATATATAGTATTTATAAGTTAATTGGAGTTATAGATGAAAACATATTAATTGTGGAAGAATTTGAAAGTTAAACTGCACTGAATTTAATTTTATCAGGTTGGGATTGATCAAGTATGACCAGGCTGTTCTTTATTTTTATCAGTTTAAGACTAGGGCTTCATCAGGTACGACCAGGGATTGATCAGGTATGACCAGGTTGTTCCTTAATTTTAGTAGTTTACGTACAAGGCTTCATCAGGTACGGCCAGGTTGTTCTTTTGTAGTGAGGTGACCAGTTCTGCACTTACTAAAACAGCCTATTTTTGTACAGTTGTGACTACTTTGTTTTACTGGTGAAGGCAAGACTTTTTCTGTCCCGACCAAGTATTTGTTTGGCCGAAACGATCAATGGCTGGTCGTTTATTCTGTACTAGTAGTAATTGTTTTGCAGTTTGTACTGGTCGGGACACTCAATTGTTTGTGGGTCAATAGTAAAAAAATAGTCGACTGATTCTAGTTTTTTTATTTTGGTCCAAAGACCTGTTTGATTCAACAAAACATAAAATTGGTCGGAACAGTAAAAAATAGTTGTTAGACCAATAAAATACTTGGTCGTTTAGCCATGGGCGAAACAGGAAACTATTTTTAATGATGGTCGAGTTTTTTGGTCAAATCAGATGTCATGGCTTCGGGGTGAATACGAGGAATAGCTCGATAGTAAGAAACAGTACGGGCGCGGCAGCCAAAAAATTTTGGCCGCATCAACAAAAGAATTGATCAATTCATCAAAACATGAATTTGGTTGAGGCAGTAAAAAAATCGGTCGCGAACATAAAAATTCTAGTCGATTGGTTTTGGTCAATTGATTTTGGCCGAAAGGGTTAATTATTTTTTTGGTCGAATAAGCAGGCCTGACTGTGGGAAAATGTGATGCTTTGTCGAACCAGCGGTTTTGTTTTTTTATGATGGTCTTTTTTTGTTCTTTGAGTAAATCAACTGTCATGGTTTATGGTCGAATGCGGCAAACAGGTCGACAGTACGAAACAATGTGTCTGGTCGATTTTTCCCTGGTCGAATTAAAAGATTTGGTCTTCGTCGAACGTGGGAAACAGATGTTCGACGGCCCAGATGAAGTGAATGCGCCGATCCAACGGCTATCAACAAAAGAGCGACGTGGCTCAACTGGACCACACGAACGGAGGGACGACGTGGCCCAACGTGGAGGCGGCGTTCAAACAGTAACCAAAAGGGTGGTAGTGGATTCCATGCGGCCGGCTAGGATGAAGCAGGAGGACCAATCGGACTGACAAGAAGGCGGTAACAACATGGGCGAAGCGGGTAGCTGCATGCAGACGGTGAGGATGAGCCAGAACCGCCAATTGAATGGCCAGGAGTGCTCGGTCGACGTGGCCTCACGCGGGGGCGAGTTTGCTCCCGGATTGTATATTTACATATGATATTGGTTAGTAGTCTAGGATGGTTCGTTTTGGCTCATAAAAATGATATCTCTCGAAGTCGTTGGATTGGATCCAACGACTCCGCGATCTATACCTTTGATATCTTAGGTTTCCCAGTCCACCCACCGCCATCATACCGCCTAGCCATCCCACTACCAACTATTCTACCCCTCAAGATCTAAGGTCGGAGATTGGTGAACCCTTAAAAGATCTTGGTGTGAAATTGTAGTCATTGTTGCGCACCACTACCAGTGACTCTCTATACCATCGGAATTGGGAAAAATGATCAGTTGTTTTCTAGCATTTCCCTATATATATATATATATATATCTGTGTCTCTGTGTGTGTGCGCGCGCGCTCGCTCGCTAGCATGGAAAAGTTGCATGCACGCATTCATGGTTTTCATGGCCTTGAAAAGTGCTATCTTAGATTGTAGAAATTTTTTTTAAATAACCCAAAACAAAATATAATTGCAAAAATGACCCACAGTTTAGCAAATTTACAAAAATGACATGGTTGGGTGCAATAAATCAATTATTGCGGCTATGATAAGTGACTGAATTCGTAAACTGTGCTTCCTCTTTTCCATTTTGAAAATGCGACGAAAAAGAGATTTCTCATCTTTTCCATATTTTCTATTTTGAAAACACGACAAAAAAGATATTTCTCCTCTTTTCCATTTCGAAAACGCAACAAAAAATTTATTTGCATTTATGTCACATCTCCCCACTGCGAAAACCACGAGTATTCGCGAGAAATTGATTTTTTGTTTCCTATTGCGCCTGCATAATATGACAAAAGCTCTACTAGCCGGCACGTCGGTGTATGGCCTATCTCACACTGGAGGCACGAAAGCCTTATGTCGCACAATGGAGGAACGAAAGATGTTACTCGTTCTTCTGTCGTGTTCTGAAAACACGATTAAATGACCTAGCGAGTTAGTTTTGTAATTTCGGCAAACTGTCGTGTTGTGGAAACACAATTAAATGACCTAGTGTTTCAAAAAATGTAAAAATAACCCTTTTTAGAAGTGCCGTTGAATTTAGACGTGACACACGGCAGCAAGAGTGTGGCAAACCTCTCTGTCGCACAACCAGTGTGCGATAGAGAAAAACTAGCCAAAAAATAGTTTGCCGCACTCGGCAGTATTATTTCAAAAAATTTTTCTTATTAATTCAGATTCAAAGTTTTGTACAGGAAAAATTTCAATTCTTCCGACATCGATATCTTTTGATTTATAATTTGGATTGACAATCCATTTGGACCAGTGGAATCGTGAAGTCAAAATGATCATATCGACACAAACGAATTATCAACTGGATCTACGCCACACTCCTAGAGTGCGCGTGGCAGTATCATTTCCAAATTTTTTTTATTGATTCAAATTCAAAGTTTTTTACAAGAAAATTTTAATTATTCCAGCATCGATATCTTTTGATGTATAATTTGAAGTGATAATCTGTTTGAACCGGTGGAATTGTGAAACCAAAATGATTAGATCGACACAAACGAATTATCAACCGGATCTACATATCCAAAATGCGACAGACTTTTTTTTGCCTAATTTTCTCTATGGAACATTGGCTGTGCGGCAAAGAGGTTTGCCACACTACTGCTGTCATGTGTCACGACCAGATTCAACCGCACTTCTAAAAAGGGTTATTTTTGCAATTTTTTTAAAACACTGAGTTATATTTGTAATTTTTGTTTAAAAGTTATTTATATAAAATATTATTGTATTGTGACACGGATCCTAATTGCAAAATCCTGACTTAGTTTTAGTTTCTGTTTAGATAAAGAAAAAATTTTTATAGAGAAGATGGATTAATTATTTAATTGAATTAGTATCCTAATATCAGAAAATGTAAATTCTCTAGTTAAAAATTGATCTTCCAAACAAGCCTTATTTGGATTAATAGCGAGGATTTTTTAAGTTTAAGTGACTTTCTGGAATTGGTGATGGCCCAATTTTATAACATATGTACACAAAACACTCATTGTAATGTGATAAGTCACAAATTATATTTATATAGAGAGAAAAAAAACTCCAATGGCATAGCTCAAATTGAAAATAAAAACTAAAATGAGTTTGAAATGACTAAATTTAAGAAGAAAATGATCTTTTACATTTTTAGAAAGCTCTGGTTCGAGGTGTTTGATAAGGTCTCATACCAATTTTTTTTACAAAGACAATTTTTAAGACTATCTTCAATCTATTTTGACTTTTGAACACAGTATGTAAGAAAGATAGTATACTACATAAATATAGAGTCAAGTAAAAATCAAACATTGTAATTCATCACTTCTAGAAAAAAGAGAATGTGTCATGTCATTAAAAACAAACACTACTTTCTATTCAAATTTTTTTATTACAATAAAACAGAAAAAAATAATCCTTAACACATGCGATTGACAGATGAGTCAAAAAAATAAGGAGATCTCAGTTATCAATGAGAGGAGTTAGATATAGGTTGTGGGCATGCAAATGACTTGGGCAGTCACACAAGCCACGCGTTGTATGGAACTCATGTGCACCTTACACCCACCCACACGCACAGATACATCACTCACTTATTGACAACAGGTCGTGATTTTTTCTGATTCACTTGTCAGATGTTAAAACGCGTAGAGCTCGGTGTGTGCGGATGCAAGGAAGATGGGATCCATAAAATGCGTACAAAGTTTTCCTCGTGGTAAGCCGGCTTGCTCGAATAACGTTGCTTGGTTGGCATAAGGCTATCTCCATCCCGCTGCTTCGACGCGCTGACAAGCGGGTCCCACGTTGAAAAAATATTAAAAAATTCGCGACGGGAGAAATGGAACGCCTGGCGAAGCAACTCTCGAAATCGCGCTGACAGGTGGGCCCGGGACGCCTTGCATCGCCACGCGTTCGCGTTGGAGTGGCCCGGGACGCGTCGCCACGCGTTTTGTGGGCCCCACGCGCGGCCTCGGGCGAGGGTGCATCCGCGGGAAGTTTCGGCTGACAAGTGGGGACGTTGGGCACGTGGGGTCCATGCGTCAACCACTGGATGGCGGGTGAGAGAGTAAATGCCGTGATTTAATTACTGAATCCGCTCGTTCCACGTGCACCCAATTAATTACCCCCCCTTCCAATGACGTGTGGGCCTGGGAAATAAGTGGCCCGCATGTCAGTGACTATTTCACAAATGTTTTAAAATATTTGACCGTTGGAGGCCCGGTCCCACATGTCAGCGAGTAAAAAATAACCGTTTGATATTTAACCGTTTAAATAGAGCCGTTGGAAGTAAAAAATTCATAAAAAATCCAAAAAAATCACAAAAAATTACAGAAAAATCCTGATAAATCCTGTGACCCTGTGGCTATAAATAGGAGCATGTTTCAGCTCATTTGGACAACAGCAAAAATCAAAACCTCACATTCAGCCCTCTTTGGTGTCGCGGGATCAAACAACGACATCAATGTGTTGAACCAATCCCCCCTTTTTACTGCTGAGTTGGCTGGTCGATCTCCTACTGTCCAATACTATGTTAATGGGACAGAGTACAATATGGGGTACTACCTGGCAGACGGTATTTATCCCGAATGGGCTGTTTTCGTGAAGACCGTACCCTTACCCCAAACAGAAAAACTCAGGTTGTTTGCACAACAACAAGAAGGGGCAAGAAAAGATGTGGAGCGAGCTTTCGGGGTCTTGCAAAGCCGATTCGCTATTGTTCGCGGCCCCGGGCGATCTTGGTGACGAAAAACCCTTGCCAATATTATGAAAGCGTGTGTCGTCCTTCATAACATGATAATCGAGGATGAGCGGCACTGTCATGACCCGATGGATGTATCCTACGATACTGGGGGGATATCTACCGTAACGCCGCCACCTATCCACGCCAGTGCTCCACCAAGCTTTCAACAGATGTTAGCTCGAAATGAAGCGATCCGCGCTCGGCCAACACATCACCGACTGAAACAGGATCTGATCGACCACATTTGGCAGCGTTTCGGGGGCGACGATACCGACGAGTAGTTTTTTTTGAGTCCGTTGATGGGCGAATGTATTCAAATTTTATTTAGTACTTGTCATTTTTTTTCATGTCCCGTTTATGATTCAAGAAAAATTTTAAAAAAATTTACAATTTTTCGATATTATTTATAATTACTATATGTTTTTACTATGTTTGAATTATCGAAATTTCATTTACGCGATTTTTAAATGTTTGTTGATATTATATACACGAAGCGTCTCGCGAAGCGCCTTTGCATTGGAGTAGGAGGCGCTTGAGAAGGTGTTTTGCGAAGCGCCCCGTGAAGCGCCTCGCGAAGCGCCTTGCATTGGAGTGGGGGGTGCTTCGGGAGGTGCTTTGCACACGTGGCACAGAATATTCTGGAGAATATTCTGCTGAAGTGCCCCACGAAACCCCTGAGGGTTGGAGATAGTCTAAGATCGGCGGCCAGAAGTTGCGGCGGCTCCCGTCAAACCGATGGAAACAAGCTAAGATGCTTTAGCAATAACTCCGGATCCTGACATGATAACGACGGTTCTGGAATAAATCCCCCAGCCGCCCAACCCACAGGACTTTTTTCGCCTCCTCTACCCACCACCATACACAACTCCAAAAATATCTTCAACTTTTTTCACCTCCTCTATCCACCACCATACACAACTCCAAAAATATCTTCAACTTAGAGTACACATGCACGCCCTTCCTCGGTGCCTGCTTCCAATCTCCAACCAAACAAGAACCAGACTCTCCAACTCCAATGGCCACCGCCACCACATCCTCGCCGCCGGCGACTCTCCCCCTTAACGGCCGCGTGGCTATCGTCACCGGCGCGTCGCGCGGCATCGGCCATGCCATCGCTGAGCATCTCGCCGCCCTCGGCGCCAGCCTCGTTCTCGGCTACTCCTCCAGCTCCGCGCAGGCCGACGCGCTCGCCGCCAAGCTCCCCAGCGCGGTCGCCGTCAAGGCCGACGTCTCCGACGAGGCCGCCGTCCGGTCCCTGTTTGACGCGGCCGAGTCCGCCTTCGGCGCTGCGCCGCACATCGTCGTGGCCTGCGCCGGCGTGGTCGACAGCAAGTACCCCTCCCTCGCTGACACCGCCGTCGAAGTGTTCGACTCTACTTTCGCCGTGAACACCCGCGGGGCGTTCCTGTGCCTCCGCGAGGCGGGGCGGCGGGTGCAGAGCGGCGGCGGCGGGCGGATCGTTGCTATCACGTCGTCGCTGGTGGCGACGCTGGAGCCCGGTTTTGCGGCTTACGCGGCATCGAAGGCGGCAGTGGAGGCCATGGTGCGGGTGATGGCTAAGGAGCTCAGCGGCACGCGCGTCACGGCCAACTGCGTCGCGCCGGGTGCGGTGGCCACCGACATGTTTTTGGCCGGCGACAGCGCGGAGAAGGTGCGGCGGGAGGTGGAGAATAACCCACTTGGGCGGATCGGCGAGGTCGGTGACATCACGCCGGTGGTCGGGTTCCTCTGCACGGACGCCGGCGAGTGGGTCAACGGGCAGGTCGTCAGGGTCAATGGCGGCATTGCTTAGAGACGAGCCAACCAGAAAATTGTCATAAAATATCAAATATGCATGAATTATTGGCTAGCCAAATGAAAATTTTAATATATTTTATGGTAAAAAAAACTGTGTCCTATTGCTTTTACCGTCAGAAGTCGCATCATGCGTGGTTGTGAGCTGGGGTTTGGATTTTTTATGGAATAATATAGAGCGAAATCATAGTATTTTCGAATTATAATGAGAAATCGTGTAAGTTGGATACAAAATATGGCAAATATTGTATTTTAAAAAATCTTATAATACAATCACTTCTATTTGGACAAGTGATTCTGAATAGTCCAATAGTTTATATCTGATATATCGTGACATTACCTCCCTAAAAAATAACAGGGTATATATAGAGTTGTAACTTGGGTCGGGTCATTGTCAGGCCAGTTTGAAGCACGTCATTTCGGTTTGGCACACGGCACGGTCTGACATGAATGCTAACGGGTTGTGTCAGCCCTGCATGGGTTATCGGGTTGTGTCAGGCCACAAAAATCGGCCCATAGGCGGCACGGCACGGAGCAGCCCGTTAGCACACAGGGCGGCCCAACACTGTACAGCACGTGCCACTGTGCTAGACTGCCAGTGCCTTCGTCTTGACTCTTGCCCTCCTCTTGTCACGTTAGCACACCGCGTCGCCGCCACGACCTCCTCTCGCGTGCCCGCGCCGTGCCGCCGCAAATCTGGGTCGTATGCCACTCCACTCGTCGCCAAATCCACAAAATCTACTCCACCCGAGTCACCTCCTTCGTCCTCTCCATCGTCGGCGCTGGGCATTTGGACGATGACGCCTCTTCATCCTCTCCGTTGCCACGCCCCTGAGGCCTGAGCTGCTCTCGCGGTCTCACTGTCTCCCGTGAGCATGCCGTGTCGCCGCCACGCCCTCCTCTCGCGTGCTCACGCCGTGCCGTTGCAGATTTGGGCCATGTGCCGCGCCGCTCGTCACCAGATCCATCAGATCTGCTTCACCTCAGCCGCCTCCTTCATCCTCTCCGTCGCCTGCCTAGCCACTGCGACAACCTCTGCCTCTACGATGCGCCGATGATCCTTGTCGACGAGACGACGACCTCGACGGCTAGACCACTACTTCGAAACGGGCCGAACGTGCCCGTGCCAACCCGGCACACACTGCAGCCCGTAGGCTATTGTCCCGTGCTGGGCCTCTCCGCCGAGCAAACAGGCCAAGCCGGCACGGCCCGATAGCCCGCGGGCCAACTCGGGCACGGCATGACACAAGCCATTGGCCCGACGGGCCCATGTTGTGTCGGCCCGAGATGGCCCAACTTACACCTCTAGGTATATATGGTTACTTAACACCAAAACCTGTTGCAGTTGTAATGATGTAATTGAAGTGGATCTTGATGCTTCAATCTGATTGGATAATTTTGATAACTAGGTGAAACTCCGTGCGTTACTATGGGTATTGAGAAAATAAATTTGTAGATGATAATGTATTGTATTTATAAATTCATTATGATAATTGAGATTATTGAACTATATGACTACAACTAATTTTGAACTGGACGATTATGACTAGAATAACGTTTGTGCTGGTACGACTAGTTTTGAACTGGACGACTACGATCAGGGCTTGCGCTGGTACGACCAAGTTTGAACTAGACAATGATGACGAGAATAAAGCTTATGTTGATATGACCCGTTTTGGATTGGACGAACACGATCAAGTCTTGTGCTGATACAATAAAATTGGCCGGGACAGTAAAAATGTTGGTCGTGACAATGAAAAATAGTAGTTACACCAGTAAAAGAACTGATCGTTTCAGTACAAACAAAACTAGTCGCATCAATAAAAGAGTGGAGCATGGTTGTTTAGTTGAAAAAATTGCGACAAAAAAATTGGTTGCATCAAGCTGTTTCCCACATTCTACCACAAACAAGCCTGCTGATTCGACCAAAAAAAATGTGACCAAAAAACATTGTACTGTTTCGACCAAAATTAGTTGACCAAAATCAGTTAATTGATTCGACCAAAAAAAATAAAATACAACCATCATAAAAAAACAAAAACCTGTGCGAGAAATAGCTTGACAGTAAGAAACAATGTGAAGTTGTGGCAACAAAAGTTTTTGTCGTAAAGTTGGGCCCGTCAGCATAAATCTTGGTCGACGCATAAAAACAGTTGATACGCATAAATCTCTGGTCGATAGATTTTTCCCCGAAAGAGAAAATTAGTTTTTTTTTGTTGCACTTTGTTTTTTGGGTTGAATAGTAGGTTTGACTATGGTCGAATGTGCTGCCTTGTCGAAGCAGAGGTTTTACCTTTTTTATGTTGGTCGCATTTTTGGTTTTCTGATCGATTTTTTCCATTGTTTGAATCAAAAGACTTGGTTTTGGTCAAACAATAAAAAACAATGGTCGCATTTTTCCGTTGGTCGAATCAGCAATCATGGCTTGTGGTCAAATGCAACAAACAGCTCGACAGTACGAAACAGTATAGCCATGGAAGCAAAAAAAATGGTCATAAGGCTGGGCCTATCAACAAAACGTAAACTTGGTCGAGGCACTAAAAAATAGTGATCGCAGATATAAAATCTCTGGTTGATTGATTTTGGCCGAAAGAGTAAATTATTTTTTTTCGCATTTTGTTTTTTGGTCAAATCAACTAGCTAGCTTGGTTGTGGCCGAATATGGTGCCTGGTCGAAACAACGGTTTTGGTTTTTTTTATGATGTTCGCATTTTGATTTTCTGGGTGAATCACCTAATATTGTTTGTGGTTGAATGCAGCAAACTGTTCGATAGTACAAAAGCAGTGTGTCTGGTCAATTTGTTCCATTGGTCGAATCGTGATGCCTGGTTTTGGTCGAATTTGGGAAACAGCTGGCTAGTAGGAAACAAGTGAACAATCGGGAGCATGTTCGATGGCCTAGATGAAGCAAACACGTTGATCCAGCAACCACGAACGAAAGGACGATGTGGCTCAATGTGGATCAAGCGTTCGAACAGTAGGCCACAAACGTGGCGGTGATGTGGATAGCCCAGATGAAGTGAAACCTCTGATCGAACAGCCACAAACGCAGCATCGATGCGGCGCAGTACAGGGACGACTTAGTGCCCAGTAGCCTACAAACCTGGTAGTGGATTCCACACGGTCGGCTGAAATGAAGCAAAGACAGCGATCCAGCGGACAAAGACGCAGCTACGACATGGGCAAAGCAGTGGGGTGCATGCGGACGGCGCGAATGAGCCAAAACTGCCAATTGAACGGTGAGGAACACAACGTCGACGTGGCGCAACATGGGGATGAGTTTGCTCCTGGATTGTATATCTACATATGATTAGACTCCTGAAAAAAAAACTAAACCCTTCAAATAAAAACCCACATCTTCTCACAACATATGTTATTATGGTGTAGATGGATGTATTTGGATTGGTTAAACCATATCTACATCCATATTTTTGGCACTGATTTGAATTTGAATATGCTTACAAATAAATATCGTATACATATTCAAATTTAACTTTTCTTAATTTGGATCAAATTTCAATATCTATTGGATAGGGCCCGATGCATTCGGAGTTCACTATTGGACTTATAAGCTGAAGTCTCAATAAAACGGCTCATTAGATAAGTTTAAACTTGGTCGTACGCACACTAGGGTGAAATAAATTTAATAGCTTCTCAATCATATCTATCCCTCCAACATCTCATTGCCTCGTAGGCCAAATAACACCAAACATCTTCTCGGACTCATCTCACTATGAAGTCAACTTCTTGTGCCTTTCCATCAGAAGCCCTTAAAATTGACATATTAGAGAAATCGTACCAAATCAAACATGTCCTGTAGGTCTAAATTTGTTGTGTCCCCATAGCTTGCCAAATATTTTTTATAAATAACCCACAGAGAAAAACTAATTCCAAAAATACCCCACAGTTTACGTATTTTGGAAAAATAACCCATTACATTAGCCTGTCGAATCTTAGAGACTCGACAAGGGATTGTCGAGTGCTGGGAACTCGATAAGCTGTTTGTCGCGGCTCTATAATGTAACAAACAATTTGTCGAGTGCTCAACACTCGACAAGCCATCTGACTTGCAATGCATGTGTGGTCGTAAGTCGAAGTGAGAGTAGTCATCGCGGCTAGAGTGGCCGAAGAAGTGATAGGTCAAAGACAACCAAAATCGGTGAAGTATAACTTCACCACGACGATCTTCGACCACCTCAAACTTCGACTTGCAACCACCTCTACGACCACCTTCGACCACTTCTCCTCGACTATTACTTTCACAACCACGCTCTCGTCCAAGAGTACTCGTGAGAACCGAATCATTATAGGAGTCAGAGAGCTTGTTGAATGTTAGGTACTCGACAAACCGCTTATTGCGTTTTGGAGCCGCAACAAGCGGTTTGTTGAGTTCCCAGCACTCGACAAACCCTTGTCGAGTCTCCAGAACTCGACAGATTGATGTAGCGAATTATTTTAGCAAAATATGTAAACTGTGGGTCATTTTTTGAATTAGTTTTTTTTGGATTATTTATATAAAAACTCTAGCTTGCCTCTTTTCTTTCTATGTTACCATATTTGTCTTCTTTTGTTTTATATATGGGTCCCGTGTTCCATCTAATTAAATGCTAATGAATATTCTTTGTTGCGAGCAATGGAGTATTTCTTTTCCTATCAAATACTGTTCAGTGTTCTAACTTTTTCCTTTCTTTTCTTCTTGATACTTAACTTTGCACACTATTCCTAGTGCAATATTTCCTTGAAATTTTCCAATGCTAGATGGTAAAATTTCATCAGTAGATATTAATCTCTATTTTAGACTATGAATAGATATTAATTTAGCATAGTAGAAGACATCAATCCTTACCTCTCACATGTTTTTTATTTTGGTTTATTTTGGCACAGGTTTTTGGGAAGAACTTGAATCAGAAATTAATCCAGCAACAGAGGGATTGGAGAAATTATATTTCTTTTAATTTTTTTCAGATTAAATTTTCAGGAGAACCTATTGCAATTGTTACGGATGGTTTCCGTTTATTTCAACAAATTTCGAGCATCCATTTGATACAATGAATTTTCTCTGTATTGTTTCCTGCAAATTTATTGATTCTTTCTTACCGTGATGAGATGTTTATTAGTTTCATGTAACTTAATTTTATGGTTTGGAAACACGCGAGTCTGAAATTTTGATTTCAAGGATGTCTCCATTTCCCTCGTGATATTTCTTTCATGTGTTATATACCTAGAGATTACTTGGTCTGTGTTTATATAGGAAAAATTTATAGTTTGAGACTTGCTTACAGGTTGTTTGATTCACATCCTCTCTATATTTGGATAAGTTATATCTTAATCTTGCCTAGTGTCTTGGCGCGTATGGAAGTCTCATATGCTCAAACAAGTCAACCTCATACATGCCTGACTAAACAATAGTTCCAAAACTCCAACTAAGTTTGCTTGGAATCCACACATGTTGACAAGAACATGAACCAAAAAGCCTCTTAGAAGTTTGATTAATCCTGATGAAAATTGACGCAAAATTGGAAATCTAAAGAAAGGACTTCAAGAGAAGTAACAAAAGCCAGTAAATGATCTTCTTGAGAAGTAATAAGGGCCCTGAAATTTTAGTAAGGGAAAATTACTTCAAAGGCTTTGCACACTTTTCTGAAAATGAGCATGTATGCAAGTTGTGTCATAATTCAGTACAACAATGACTTCTTTTGATCTTACAACAGCAAATTAAACTGAACAGCAAGTCAAAAATAATGAAAGAGCATCCGTACTATTAGAATTATATCAATTTATAACACACTTTGCATGACCAAGAATTGCAGCTAGCTAGGAACTGAACTGACAAGAGGAAATATTAGTTCGTGCCAGCTTGCGTGCAGGAGTACATTTGGAGCTGGCCAGAGGCTTCAGCGGAGACGTCGAGTGTTGAGTTTTATGTACTGATTAGGTTACTCAAAAACTTAAAATTGTCAGGGAAAAGTAAACAATCTACGGTGCCGGGACAGTAAGGCTGCTGGCTGCCTGAAAGAAATACTCCATACTTGTAGCAACCTCATCTAATGCTGTCCCAGCACTTTTCAATGTATTTATATTTCCAACCATGGAAGCATGACTAAAGCTGCTTATTGAAGACTTGCCCTTCTCCTCAAGATTGTAGTGCTCCAGTTCAATGCACGCAGCAGTATCCTCGACACTTCAACAGTGTCCTTGAGCAGCCACAGCCAGGAATCAACGAAAAGCTTCGCTCAGATTTCTGATATTCTCAATGTCAATGGCATCACGGACCACCTGGATACAAGGGAGCAAACCCTCGCTAGCCTGTTCTTTGGTACCCTGAAAACCTCCAGCTTAATTTCTTGCAATCCTTCAAGTAGTCAAAGGCCTTGGTGACAACACCAAGATGAATGAAGCTGCGATAACTTTGCCTGCATAAGTTACGGTAGTCACAGCAACTATGTTTGATCAGGGAGATGCAGTGAGTTCTTGAATGGGGTGCAAATGCTTGCTAGGAAGAAATGGAGATGTTCTCTCCTCACTTGCATTAAATATATGAAGTTATGAACCAGTAGACAACTTAAAAAAGAAAATTCTAAATATTAAAATAAGCCATTGAACACCTCTTGTAAATGCTTCTTACTCAGTTATGTTATTTTCTAAAAAAAATATTCCATTGAACACCTATGTATATAACATAGAGCGGTTAATGCCTTTGCGTCTTGGTATAAACATCGATATTCACATTCCATCTGCAGCACGCCACCTCTAATCTTGTCCTCTTAATCTCACAAAAGCTACCAAGGTTCTCACCTTAAGTTAAAAAGGCCAACAACGTTTACAAGAAACTTCACTAAATTGGTGAAGAGAATGGTGCGGATTCACATGTTTTTGCAATTCATCTAAGATGACAGTGAATATTTTTCCTGATCATATGTTTAGGAAAACAGAACTATGTAAACATGTTCTGTCTCCTAATAACATTAAAGGGAAATGATGAAGAAATTGCAAACATATATAAAAAGAAAGCTAAGTTCACAAAGAAAACCAAAGACGAGAGAAATAAAAAGGATGAATTCAAACAAAGGGCATTGTTCATATTTACTGGTTTAAAAACCAACCAAAAGGAGTATTTCATACCAATGCAAATACTGCTTTGAAAGCCACGCGCAGCTTGGTGAGTAAGTTCACAATGAGGCCATGGATGCCTTCTGCGGCTCAGAGATTTCAGCACCAGAGAGCACTGGACAGCTATAAGTGTGCAGCGTGCTCATCAAGGTAAGTGTCTGAATCAGATCTTTCCTTGTATATTCACAATAACTGGAGAGAGCAGAGGAATCCCATCTCCTCTCACCCCCGTCGCTTCCGACACCGAACCCGGTCCTGCTCCCACCGGCCGGCTAAGATTTCATCTCCGGACCCCTAAGTGCACCGCCCGAGCAACCATCGCGCCCTGGCTCGCCGTTCTCGCCGTGCTCAGATCACCGGATCGCATGTCCGCTCGCCATCCTCACCGTCCTCGGCGCGCCCCTGGATCATTGGATTGCATCCCAGCACACCGTCCCACGGCTGCGTTGGCGTGTCCCCACCCGCCGTCCTTGCTCTCCTCGGCCCCCCGGATGGCCTGACTGTGCCCCCCACCATCGCGTCATCCACAACACGGGCGTCACTCCAGCAATCACGCCCGTATTGTAGCTATTATTAAAGGTTCTGAAGGATCTTCAATTCTCTCAAAATAGGAATCAAAGGCACTAAGATACATGCGTTCCCATATCTTTGTATCTGCACAAGACAAGAAAACAAAGATATAAACCTTAATACGCATAAATTTCCTCAAATTAGTATAGTCTGTTTCCTTTATTGTAGATTCAGGAAGTTTAATTCACATCGTAACACACAATTTTTATAGTGGTTAGAAGTTCTGAATATTGAAGGAAAGGTAAAGATCTTGCATCAAGTGCTTCATGCATTACTTACTGTTTCTAATAGAAAAGTGTGCAAATCTTAAAACAATAGAGGCTGTGTTGAATGTGCTTCTCAAACAAGAACAAAGTGAAAAGGATAGCCATAATTGTTGTTGCAGATAATGTGAAACCAAGTGCGGGCATTCAAAAGGGTTGGATGCCAGCTTTGGAGTAAATTTTTGGCTCCTTCCATCATAGCCTTTGCGTTCACAGTATATCACTTTAAATTGCAAAATTAGCATCATCAAGGATGATCTAGCAACACTGTAAAAACAAGAAAAGTCTCATTTTGGTCATCCGACTTTGTTCTCGGGTTTGTTTTAACACCACAACTTATCTACTTTTTGTTTCTCAATTTTATGCCTGGATTCAAAAGGAACCATTTGAGTCACTGATCGATCGATGGCTTCAAACTCATATGTTAGTGACAGGATGGGTTTTATTCAACAAATTTGCAGGCTATGTACTTTCAGAAATAGATGTACTTTGCCATCCCCTTCCTGTTGTACGGCCCGCAAGGGCATTCTGTGAGAACTTAGGACTCATGGCCATGACTGTGAGGATTGAGAAGGTGTGAAAATCTTTTTTCGGCTGTACAATCTCATGTCATACTGATATACAGATTTCTATTTTTGTTTGGTTAATGCGCATGTTGCAGTGTAACCTGGAAATGTCATAGCCATCTACATGAACAGGCCTCATGTCTTCAAGTACAGGAGTGGCCAATACATATCTATCGAGTGTGGCGAGACACCATTTGAGTGGCACGCTGACTGAAGTTGATGCATGTCACCATTTGAGTGGTAATGGAACTTGAATAAGGGGCTCAGGTGGGGGCTGAGATGAGTCATGAGATGAGAGGTGTTGCCAGGGCTCCCATGTTAATTGGATACTAGGAATTCTGAAGAAATAAAAAACTCTGGGATACTAGGAATGAATAGTTGTTGATTGTGTTAAGTTTGGATATTTGCATGATTTTCATCATTTCTTCCCTTTTTCTTAGGTGGTCGAAGAGAGTATGGGTTGTTTGATGTTAATGCTTTGCATTTGATTCTTCAGTTTGATTTCTTGGTCATTTTGTTGCTCAATTAGCATAGCATTGTGCATTTTTCTATTTTCTCCCAGATTATGCAATGGTTAGCCTTAATTGAATTTTTGGTACAGTTAGAGCCGGAACACCTTAGCACTAAATTATGTTGCTATCCTGGATGGTCCTCTGGGCCCTCATATCCCTTTTAATAAAGTAATATGAAAGCCAAATTTGTAAAACCTAGAATACTCTGCACTAGCTTGTTTTCATCAAATTATGGAGGTGTATCCATGCTGGTAATTTACTGCAGGAATTGGCAAATAACAGTAAAATGAATTATGTAACTTCATACCTATATGCATATGCAATGTGTATATGAAAGTGCCTTGTTTTATCCATTTTAAGGCGAGTTCAATCAGCATGGATCTCTGTTATATTCAGGTTTGTTTTTCATTTGAAGATTACTTCACTGAATCAATGTCTTGGTTGCTTGCAATGGAAAGTGTATTGTTGTCATTGAGAGTGAGGTATGCTTGTATGAACCTTTACAGATTGCATCAGCCACTGAAAAATTTCATTTTGTCAATTCCTTATGATTTGTTCCTTATTATACCAGTTACAACTTGCACGGGGGTGGATTATTGGCTTTATTTATAGATTAATTCAAGGTGTGTTTTCTGTTTTTGTGTTTTTTTTTTGTACCAGTTTGTTCTGAATGACTTCTGGATAAATTCAATGCAGGTTTGGACAACTTTATCTTGTAATGGTTGTATCTTTTTCTCAATTTTGTGGCTTCTTACAACAAAGATGCATGTGTGCAGATCATGCATAACCCTCTTGGGGAGCTTGTGCAGAAGTCTTCTTCATGTTGGTTTAACATTTAGCATAATTAAGTTGCCATGAAGTTTTGATTAGTTCTTGAACAGTCAGATTAGTTGTGCACCAATAGAATCAATTGGCTATTATTCAATATAGTTTTGGTGATCAATTATATAGCTCTTTTATTGCTACTGCAATGTACAGTAGCTGTCAGAGGCTAGACTAGACATATGGATGGGAGGACCAACAGTCAATAGATGGTAGCAATGAAAATGCGATGGTAACAAAATGTGCATTTGGGGTTTTCTGAGCCTTTTTTTTATCTATGCTTTCTACTTATATTCTTAATCTATGCATCTAATTTGTAATGGTTTTTGCTGACTATCATTATCATATCATTTCGTGAGTTGCACATGCATGATTACTAGTATATTTATAGATATCTAGTTGTCCACATGAAAAAGACAAAGGAAGATTTGTCGTTAAAAATATATTCATAGTATTTTTGTTCTTTCAAAAATTATTATATCTTTTATAATTTTTGCAAACATATTATAATATAAATTAATTATCAAAATTGTTTATTAGAGACTGTAAAAAACCAAAAGTGACATGTTTTGTTTGTGTGGATAGAGAGTAAATAAATCAGAATGCCAGTGAGGAAATAAAAAGGAAACCTTACATATATGTCGAATTTTCAACAGCATGGGTGTTGAACTTAATGATAGCAAACAGATGAATATGAATTTGGTACATCTTGTAGGATCAGCACATCTGGGATATGTGCAATCTTGTGCAAGTCATGACCTCTTCTCTTATGATACTTTATCTTTAGTTTTGGATGACAACCAAGGATTTGTAAACGCTGTAAGGAGGCAGGCAAGTCTGGAAGTGATTGGATCAACATAGATCCTTTAAGTTCCAATGTTTTGAGGGAGGTGAGGTTCGCGATGACTGGGGGTAGAAACTCCAGGTGGGCAGCATCCGGCAGTCCTAGGTGTTGAAGATTGTTACAGTTTTGCATCAACCACTCCTCAGGTAAACATCTACACTTGTCAATAGTCAAAAATCTAACTGAGTTCACCCTTCTTAACGGCTCACTGTACAAGATAAATGGATTGCTGACTCTCAGTTTATAAAGTTTCCCAAGGTATAAAGGACAGACTGCACCAACTTGGTTGTGATCAGAGGCTTCACACATCTGCTGTGATGGAGCGCCAAGAAGCTTGTCAAGCTTGTCACAGTTTAGGATTCTCAACTCTGTGAGGGACGTGAGTTCTTCTATACCATCTAGAGCTGCAAGTTCATTGCAGCACCGAATATCCAAACACTGTAGCACTATAAAACTCCTCAAAACTTCAGGTGAGGGAAGGGCAGTTATCACACAGCCAGATAACTGCAGAGTAGTAAGAGAAGTGAGGCCATATACTGAATTGAGCAAAAAGCTCTCGCAAGCACCACATAGCCCCATGGAAAGCTTCCTGATTGACAATGGCAACTTGACCTCAGTGTGTGGGACCGTCAACTTCGGGCAATCCGACACTTGCAAGGATTTAAGAATCAGGTGTCTCTGTAATTGTTCTATTGGCAAATATAACAGATTTTCACATTCTTGAACACATAATTCCTCCAGACCAAGAAAAAAATGCTCTTCCTCAATTGTTACCAGGTTCGGACAGTCATAAATGTCCAGTTCCAAAAGTGAAGACTTTGGTGGCAGTGATATTCCATTGGGCCGATACATTGCAGGAAAAGTTTCCAAACCAACAACGGAGAGTTTAAGATAAGCAAGAGTAGAAGGTAGAGCTGGTATATTTCTCAATTTTTTGCAGCCTATAACATATAGCGCCTCAAGCCGGGGGAACAGATTCATGTTCTCCACTTCAACCCACTGCTCTAATTCTGGGAGCCATTTAATAGATAGTATCTTAAGAGATGGGAAGCCCAAAGAGTCCTCACATCCATAGAAAGAACAATCTATTCTTTTTACCGCCCTCATGTTTGTTAGATAGAGATATTTCAGAGAATGTAGCCTGCCAAGAGGTGGAAGGTGCTGCCAGTTATCACACGTAGAGAGAGAAACATATGTCAAATTGATAAGAACGGCATTGTCCATCCAACAGGGAGATCTGGAGCCATTATATCCTGCAATTTTGAGTTTTGCAAGATTTGTGTGAGGTTGAAGGTTATCTACTACTTGTTCTGGGATCGCTGCTTCTCTTCGGCTATCACCCCAGGTGAGTAACAACATGATGAGATTTTCCATTTGAGCCAGCTTAGCCAATGTAGCTTCTTCCGCAATCACATTTTCAATACCGGCAACATGTAATTCACGGAGATCTTTTAGTTCCTTGAGCTCACTTATTCTATTGTATTTGAGATCAACAACAAGCTCTTGAAGAGAAGTCATCCGTCCAACGTGAGGAGGATATCCAATTAGAAAACCACTGAAATTTAGATATCTCAGATTAACCAAGTTGCTCAGCCGACAAGATACCAGCAAACATCTATTCAATGCCATCATTCGGAGATGATATAACTTGTATACAGAACAAGGACACCAAAAATAATATTTCCTCACTTTCTGAAACAATCCACGATGATACAGGTAACGAAGGTGCATTAAATTACCAAATGCATCGGGCAGCTTGACAAGTGAGCTCCTTTGTACATGCAAAACCCGTAATTTTGATGCCACTTTTAGCACTTTTTTCAGTACAAGCCATTGATCCCTTTCAACTATTGTTTCATCGAAGGATATGAGAAGGGTGCGCAATTGCTTTAATTGAGAGAAATCTGTGAACAATGTGCGATTTACCATTCTAACATTTATGTGGCGAATTGTCTTTGGAGTATCAATGCCATGATTGTCGCTGGTGACTCTAATACATTCCTTTCTTGAAACAGTACGTGCTAGCTCATATAATAGATCATGCATGAAATAGTATTCTTCACGGGATTCACCACCATTTTCAAACCCCTGACTCCCATATGTGTGCTCATATGCTCTGAGTTCAAAGAAAGACTTTTTCATTAGTGTACGCAAATAAATCTCTCCTACATCCTCTGGCCTGTGGTTTTCATCTGCAGATATCTGGATCAGTCCTGAGCCCATCCATAAGCCAACCAATTCCTCCTTTCTGAATTCGTAATCTTCTCGGAACATGCTACAATATCTGAAGCAAGCCTGTAGATGCGGGGGTAAATGATAATAACTCAATCTTAATACTTTCATAACACCTTCATCACCATGCTCTATATCACAGATATTCTCTCTCAATACTCTGTTCCAAGATAAGCTATCCATAGAGTTGTTCAAAAGTCCACCCATCACCTTCGCTGCTAATGGGCTTCCACTGAGCTTCTTAATGATTTGCTTTCCAATCTCTTGCAAGTCCATATAATCATCAGGATTTACCCCAAAAAATGCATGTTTGTTCAAAAGCGCCAAGAGTTCATTATCCTGTAGTCCCTCCAATCTCAAGGATTTGATTCCTCCTAGTACTTTCTCAACTATGTCTACGACAGATTGCATTCGAGTCGTCAATAAGATCTTGCTTCCCTTTTGACCAAATTTTAAAGGAGCCACTAATTTATCCCAGTCCGGTCTTTTTTCATCGTTCCAAACATCATCAAATACAAGCAGAAATTTCTTCGAGCTGAGCTTCTCCTTCAAGATCTCTTGAAGTGTATTTAGACAACTGACACCAGTATCTTCCCTAGTAATTTCTTGTATGATCTTTTTTGTCAGAGTATGTACATCAAAGTCATCAGACACACAGACCCACATAGCTTGATCAAAACACTGCTTCACTCTCTGGTTGCAGTAAACTGCCTGCGCCAGCGTGGTCTTGCCCATGCCTCCCATCCCAACTACAGCAAAAGCGGCGACGCTGCAAGCATCATTGTCTTGCTTGATCAACCATTCAACTATCTGATCCCTCTCAGTGTCACGGCCAACTACTGTTTCATCGACCAAGAATGAGCTTGTCTCACGAGGATTACCAACTTCCTGATGCCACCGGTGCCTCAACCCGCGATCATCCAACCGATTGACAAGTAGGATAAAACGTTCGACACCAACAGCAACCTCAGCGAGTTTCTTCACAGCATCCATCAATCTCTTAAAAGTACCAACCATAAAAGTAGTATTGAAATGTTCAGCAAGCGTTCGCTTGCACTTGTACAGAGAGCCGCTCACCTTGTTACCTCGAGTTTTGAGCTGTTCCTCAATCTTGTAGTACTCCACTTCGTCAAGCACGTCCTCAGCCTCCTCGACGGCATCCCTGAGCTGCCAAAGCCACGCGTCAAGCGCCTCGCTCTGGTCCTTAATCTGCTCCGTGTCGATGGCATCAAAAACTACTTGGACTTGTGGGAGGCTCCTCTCAAGCCGCTCTTTCGCCGACCTCATCCCCTCCGCCTTCGTGTACTTCTCCAGATAGTCGAAGGACTTGCGGACGATGGCGGAGATGGCCGGGACAGCCACAGCTTTACCAGCAAAAGCCAAAGCCATGGTTGGTGAGAAGGTGAGAAGGCGAGCTAACGAAAGTAGAGTAGAAGATGTAAGAGGAGAAACCGGGGCATTGCATCAATTCTTTTGATAGTCATCCTCTGCCCCACCACTGAAAGCTCCCCAACAATAAAAAATTAGCACCAAGATTAGCGCGTCATGATTAACAACTCCCATTCAATATTCATGGATTGACAGCAATGGCATGCACTAAAAGTTCTTTATTAGGAAGTAAAAGTGTTGGTCAGGGACTCGTGGGCGATAGAAGATCTTAGTACAAATGTGCAGGATTTAGCCATGTACGATGAATGCATGATCAATATTTGAAAGAAGACCACTAAATATTCTAGAAGTTTAGATATCATGGAACTCTTTAGATTGATCTGAGTATTCTTTACTACTAACTAGTCCTTTGATTGTTGATGTGAAAACTTATTATTAAAGAATTCATACCAGCGAGTGGAGAGAAACTAAAAAAGAAAGCTACAAGAATATTGTAGAAATGTTATGAAACTCTGTGGGTTAATCTGAGCATTCTTTACTTCAATTAACCAGTCTCATCATTAATGGCTAACAATTTTATTATTAGTACATAATACAAACCACCAACAAGTGAAGAAACCGAGAAAAACTATCGTGTCCGCTTCATTTTAGAATTTTCTTAGGGGAAATTTTTTATAAAGAAAAAACCACAAATCAGTAGTAGTCTCAAAAATTTTTCTACACATCATTTTGTAACTTTAATCCCATGCAAATTATTTCCAATTATAAACAACCCTGTTGTCACTATTCTGTTATATTTAAACATAAATCATTAAAAAAATCCACAAACAACTATGAGCTGCCGTCTGACTAACAATCGCGTATACCACTAATGCCACTAGCCAAAATAACTTGCTATCATCATCAGTCGTTGATACCACCACCGCCACCACCATTAGCCTCCGCCACAATGTTGTTGTCGCACTGCTTTACCAGCAAAAGCCAAAGCCATGGTTGGAGAGAAGGTGAGAAGGCAAGCTAACAAAAGATGTAAGAGGAGAAGCTGAGGCATTGCACCAAGGGTGGACTGACCATCAATTCTTTTGATAGTCTTCCTCGGCTCCACCAATGAAAGCTCCCCACAACCATCCAATTTCCACTCCCATTCAATATTCATGGATTGACAGCAAGGTCAATTTCCACTGAGCTTCTTTTTTTATTGGGAAGTGTCGGCCAGAGTCTTGTGGGTGGTAGAAGACCTTGGCTCAACTATGCAGGATTTAGCCATGTTCGATGAATCCATAAACAAAATTTGAAATAAGGCCACTATAAATTTAAATCTCATGGACTCTGTAAATTAATCTGAGTATTTTTTACTACTAACTAGCGCTTTGACAGTTGATGTACAAACTTATTATTAAAGAGCCCCTTAAGAAAGCAAGTGGAGAGAAACCAAGAAACAAAGCTACAAAAAGATTCTACGAGTTTCATGGAAATTTGAAATTTCATGGAACTCTTGTAGATTAATCTCAGCATTCTTTACTTCAACTAACCAGCCCCATGATAATGGCGCACAATTTTATTAATAAAGAATGTTTGAAAAAATCAAAGCAAACAAAATCAATTCAATAAAAATCTTCAATAAAAAAATCATATAATGGCATCCACCAAAATAGGGAATTTTAGAATGACTCCAAAGATTAGAATAAATATAATCAAAACTTTCTTTATTTTCATGAGTTGCAATAAAAAAATAATTCTTTTCTGTCTGCAAAAAAACACAATGTTCACATAATTTCAACTTAGCAATATCATTCCAACTTAAAAAAATAATCTGGTTGCTGTCTAAGTATAGTTTGAATCAATTACCTCCTGTGTCCAAGTTTGCTATCTGATTTGCTATCTGATTTCAGTCAATTTGGTTATATAGTCAGTCTTTGAATCAATCTGGTTTGCTGTCTGAGTATAGTTTGAATCAATTACCTCCTGTGTCCAAGTTTGCTATCTGATTTCAGTCAATCTGGTTATATAGTCAGTCTTTGAATCAATCTGGTTTGCTGTCTGAGTATAGTTTGAATCAATTACCTCCTGTGTCCAAGTTTGCTATCTTATTTCAGTCAATCTGGTTATATAGTCAGTCTTTGAATCAATCTGGTTTGCTGTCTGAGTATAGTTTGAATCAATTACCTCTTGTGTCCAAGTTTGCTATCTGATTTTAGTCAATCTGGTTATATAGTCAGTCTTTGAATCAATCTGGTTTGCATGTTATTTATGTGCTATATTATACAATCAGTCTTTATTTTATAAAGTTCAAATCCTATCTAAGTTGGTATGCACGGTAACATAATGCTAAGGTATGATTTGCTAGAATTTTGTGGTGAGGATCAATTTAGATCATGTGATGTGATGTAAATGTCACTTTTGCCTTAATGTGTTTTTTCAATGCTGCTTTCTGGTTTGCTGTCTAAATACGATGCAAATCTTGTTTCTACTTTGCTAAGCTGTTTTCTTCTTGTATACTTTATGTTGTTGCTAGACTTTTCCATAATTGCTATTCTTATTTCACTAGAAATCTGAGTATATCTTTATTTAGCACATGTCGAAAGGACATCATGTTGTTGTTGTTAATAGGGAAGTAGTTTGAGACTTCTAGATGCGCATAGAGTGAAATATTTTTAGTAATTGGAAAGAACCACAGCGATCTCAAAGTAATGTTCACATGCTTTTTGGATGCTAAGTACCAGCTAATTTGGTTTTGCTAATGTTCACAAGGATCTCAAAATAATGTTCTTCTCATTAAGTTTTGCTAATTTGGTTTTGGTTTTCACATCACTACTACAAAAGTGCATTTCACTAACCCATATTTTCTAACGGTTATGAGCAATCTGGGAAAAATCCGATAGAATAGGACAACAGCGGCGGAAAAGAGTGATTTTACTATCGGTTGCACACAAGGAAAACGTTAGTGAAATAGAAAAACTATATACTATCGGTTATCACTGTACAACCCGATATAATATATTAAATAGTACTATCGGTTTTCCATTTTTAACTGATAGTAAAATTACGCACTTTATACTATCGGTTATCACTGTACAAACCGATATAATATATTAAATAGTACTATCGGTTTTCCATTTTTAACTAATAGTAAAATTACGCACTTTATACTATCGGTTATGACTGTACAAACCGATATAATATAGTAAACAGCACTATCGGTTCTTCTCGCGTAACTGATAGTGAAATTACTGACTATGTACTATCGGTTCGTACTGTACCAACCGATATAATATATTAAATAACACTATCGGTTCTTCTCGCGTAACTGATAGTGAAATTACTGACTATATACTATCGGTTCGTACTGTACCAACCGATATAATATATTAAATAACACTATTGGTTCTTCTCGCGTAACTGATAGTGAAATTACTGACTTTTTACTATCGGTTCTGACTGTACTAACCGATACAATATAGTGAACTTTACTATCGGTTATATAAAACAAACCGATAGTAAAATGACATCATATAAACTAATGGTTATGACAGTGGGGACCTTATTTTACTATCGGTTTTTGTGTGTGAACCGATAGTAACATTGTACAACTTAATTAGGTCGACCCCTGCTCTGCGCTTTGCATGTTGGAATCATTTCAGCCGCGCACGGCTCCAAGCTAGAGTGATCTGGAGAAGCTAGCTGAGAGGTTGATCATATTTCCATCCCCCTCGGTAATGTCATCTTCTCACCACCTCTCTCTCTCTCTCTCGATCACTCTTTGACACTCTCCCTCTCTCTCTCTACTTGCAATTCATTAAACTTCATACATGTAGCTCCAAACTAGCTAGAAGGCTAGGTTGGCTAGCTAGCTATAGCTTGCTGAATTTAAGCAGCTAGCTAGCTGGCTCTTCCAATTAATGCATGCATCAATTAAGTTAATTATGGTTTCATATATATATACAAATCCATTTAATGTAATTAAGCAGCTCATATGCACACATATGGCCTAGCTAGCTAATTATGTTTCATGCATATATGCAAGCCCTGATTCATTAATTATTTATTTGAATTTGTCAATTCTGTGAAATAATTGTAGATGGACCGAGAATATTAGATGTATGGAATAAAACGTACTACTGTTGAGTATTTGGAGGGTGTGAATGGGTTTATTAAATTTGCTGAGCAAGAAAAGGCGAAGAAGGGAGAGAAAGATATGCATTGTCCTTGTATAGATTGTATGAACTTAAAAAGATTCGGCAACTCTGATCAGATTAGGAGTCATTTGATTCGTCGTGGTTTTAACGCACGCTATACCCGTTGGATATGGCATGGTGAAGATCTTGAAGAAACGAGCACCGCTACCACTCAACAGCACCCGGAAGTGGATTGCAGTAATGATGATCATGATCAGAACATTGGTAATGTTCATTCGGAAGTCCATGTAAATGACGACAATTTAGATGAAATGTTACGTGATGTAGAAGAAGACTACAACGAAAACGATTTAGCCAAATTTGAGAAATTAATTGTTGATTCTGAGAAGCCTTTGTTCCCCGGATGTGCAAAATTTACAAAGTTGTCTTCTGTGTTGAGATTATATAACTTGAAGGCAAGCAACGGCTGGAGCGATAAGAGTTTCACGGCGCTATTGGATCTGTTAGCGGATATGCTTCCAGAGGGAAATGAGTTGCCAAGATCGGTTTACCAGGCCAAAAAACTATTGTGTCCGTTGGGAATGGAAATCGAAAGAATACATGCATGCCCAAATGATTGTGTTCTGTACCGTAACGAGTACGAGGATTTGCATGTTTGTCCAAGATGCGGTGCATCGCGGTATAAGCATGGGGACAGAATTTATCACAATGGATGTGATGAGGTAAAGAAAGGGCCTCCGGCCAAAACTATGTGGTATTTGCCTGTAATTCCCAGATTGAAACGGCTGTTTGCAAATCCGAAAGATGCGAAGTACTTGCGTTGGCATGTTGAAGGTCGGAAACAAGACGGAAAACTAAGACATCCAGCTGATTCCATTCAATGGAGAAACATTAACAGAACATTCGGTGAGTTTGGCGGCGAAGTGAGGAATATAAGGTTTGGGCTGAGTACGGATGGTATGAATCCACACGGAAATATGAGCAGTCGACATAGCACTTGGCCGGTTCTTTTATGCATCTACAATCTTCCTCCTTGGTTATGTATGAAGCGCAAGTACATCATGATGTCGTTACTAATTTCAGGACCCAGACAACCCGGGAATGATATTGACGTGTTTCTATCACCGTTAGTCGATGACTTACATAAATTGTGGAGCGAAGGGGTGCGGGTGTGGGATGCACATAAGCGAGAGAATTTCATGTTGCGGGCCATGATATTTTGCACCATAAATGATTTCCCGGCCTATGGAAATTTGTCGGGGTATAGTACGAAAGGAGGCAAGGCTTGTCCTATTTGCCTGGATGAAACTGAAAGCATGTGGTTATCGAACTGCAGAAAAACAGTGTACATGGGTCACCGCAGATTCCTTCCGATGCATCACGCCTACCGTAAGAAGAGGAAGTCATTCAATGGGAAGCCTGAGAAAGGATCAGCCTCAATGTTTGTGACTGGTAAGGAGCTTTACTTGCGCGTGAAGGACATCAAAGTTGAGTTCGGTAAATGTTCTAAACCTACAGGAAAAAATGTTTGGAAGAAGAGATCGATTCTTTGGGATCTGCCATATTGGGAGCACTTACAAGTTCGACATTGCATTGATGTCATGCACGTAGAGAAAAATATTTGTGACAGTTTGACTGGTTTGTTGTTGAACATTCCAGGAAAGACGAAAGATGGCATCAACGTTCGTCGTGACATGCTCGACATAGGCATAAGGACTGAGCTTGCACCGTTGGAGAAGGGAAAGCGGACATACCTCCCCCCGGCCTGCTATACTTTGTCAAAAAGAGAAAAAACAGAACTCTGTCAGTGCCTACATGGTGTCAAAGTTCTATGCGGGTATTCTGCGAACTTGAAAAAACTTGTGTCCATGAAAGACTTGAAACTGGTTGGTATGAAGTCGCATGATTGTCATGTACTGATGTCACAAATGCTTCCCATTGCTATTAGAAGCATTCTCCCAGTCAAAGTCAGAGAGACAATTACAAAGCTATGTTATTTCTTCAACACAATATCTGGCAAGGTACGTAAGCGTGTACTCCTAGCAACTTAATTAGCTCCATTCGTGGAACTTGTCAGATTTTTTGGATCTGAATGTTTGCTGCAACTGTGTCCTTGCAGGTAATTGATCTGGATGGACTGGACGATTTGCAACGCGATGTGACTACAACTCTTTGTCAGCTGGAGATGTATTTCCCTCCATCTTTTTTTGATGTTATGGTCCATCTAATTGTTCACCTTGTCAGAGAAATTAAGTTTTGTGGACCCGTGTTCCTACGCTACATGTATCCATTTGAGAGATTTATGGGTATCTTGAAGGGATATGTAAGGAATCGACATCGGCCTGAGGGCAGTATCATTGAAGGTTATGCTGCCGAGGAGGTGATCGAATTTTGCACCAACTATATGGCCGGGGTTGACCCAATTTGCGTTCCTACGTCCCGGCATGAGGGCAGGCTTCAGGGCATTGGAACGATTGGATTTAAAGCAGTCGTCCCCTCTAGTGATCTGTATGCAAAAGCCCATTTTTGGGTCTTACAGCACATGACGGGGGTGGAGCCATACATATACGAGCACAAGGAAATATTATGGAAACAGAATCCCTCGAAGCCAGAGATTTGGGTCACCAGAGAACATAACAGGAAATTTGCTGGGTGGATCGAAAATAGAGTCCTGCAAGCTTCTGAGGGCGACATAGATGAAGTTGTTACATGGTTGGCCAGAGGGCCTAGATTTACTGTAGGGACTTGGCAGGGGTATGACATCAACGGCTATTCATTTTACACAAGAACTCAGGACGAGAAGAGTACTATCCAATGTAGTGGAGTGACACTACTTGCTATTTCGAAGGATGCCAGGGCAGTAAGGGCACTCGACTCATATTACGGTGTTATTGAGGAGATATGGGAGCTCGATTATGTATTACTTAAGATTCCTCTGTTTCGATGCCAATGGGTCGAAATCCCTCGAGGTGTTAAAGTCGACAATTATGGGTTTACTCTCGTCGATCTCAGTAGAGTCGCACACCAAGATGATCCATTTATACTTGCTGAGCAAGCCACACAGGTGTTCTACATCGTTGACCCGGCCAACCCAAAGTTGCACGTTGTCCTTCACAGTAAGAGACGTATTGTTGGGGTCGAAGACGTTGTGGATGAGGAAGAGTATGATCAGTTCGACGAACTACCTCCATTTTTAGATGGAATTATCCAATCTGTCCCTACTGAAGATATTGACGAAACAAGTTACCTGCGAGACGACCACGAAGAAGGATTATGGGTGGACAACCATTCTTGACTAATTTGCAATATGTAAGTGAGTATATTACTTGGATCTTTAATCGAAGAATTCTTCAAATCATTTATCAAAAATTCTTTGGGAAAACATAAGTGATGCATTGAGAATCATTTATGCAAATTTTCATTTCAATTGGAGTATATCCTTGATTTGAGCAATAATTGGTTCTTTTCACAAATCAATATGAAAACTGCAAATTTTCATTCCATGATTGGTCTTTACTGTTAATTTATTTCAAAATTATTTGAAGTCATTTGCATGGGGTTCCAGGTGTCTTTACAAGTGCAAATTGATGTACTGAGACCCATCTGTAATTGTTCTCAGGAAATCCCTTTAGATCAATTTAACAGTACTCTACTATCGGTTTAACTTCCAAACCGATATGAAATTAACATGTACTATCGGTTTATTGTCATAAAACCGATAGTAAAATACAATGCAAAATGATGTACTGAGATCATCTGTAATTGTTCTAAGGGAAATCCTGTTAACATTGTATTTTACTATCGGTTTCAAGTGCCAAACCGATATGAAATTAAACTATACTATCGGTTTATTGTTCACAACCGATAGTGATTTACACTATGTTTTGAGCCCCTGTATTAGTTTACTATCGGTTTGGTATAATAAAACCGATAGTGAACAATGCCAACAATACAAACCCTAATTTACATTTTTTACTATCGGTTTTGTGCTAATGAACCGATAGTAAATATTCATATATTAGGTTATAACCTTGCACGATTTTCCCTCCAGTGCAACTTATCACATTCCAAACACTCACACGCGGAAAACCCTAGCTTCCCCAACGTTCTCTTCGCTCCTCTGCGCCACCATTGCCGATCACAATCTGCTTCTCCACCGCCTTCGGCACTGCGTTGCGCCACCGCCTCCGGCCACTCCACGATCGACTGTAAGTGTTCCTCACCAAATCGCTCGCGTCAGTTGCTTAAATTTGTATGCAGTGGTACATATTTTGTTCAATGCATAACAGACATAAAACTAGAGTAAAATTCATGAACTACAAACTTGATATCTATCAAAATGACAGAATTGATGAAAATCACAAGCAAATTGTCATACAGTGTAGTCCACTATCGGTTTCTTATTTAGAACTGATAGTAAATACCTTAAACTGACCTTGCTGTTAATTATGTCCCAATTTGTAATTTTCATCTGAAATTTTGCTTCATTGAGATTTTAACTGAATACAAACTTTGCTGTTAAACTGACCTTGCTGTTAATTATGTCCCATACTCTATTTTCATCAATTCTGACCTTGCTGTTAAACAAATTTTGCTTCATTGACCTTGCTGTTAAACTGACCTTGCTGTTAATTATGTCCCATACTCTATTTTCATCTGAAATTTTGCTTCATTGAAATTTTGCTAATCTCATATATTTTACTGAATACAAATTTGATTACTATCGGTTTTACTTGGAAAACCGATAGGAAATAGAGTATATCATATTTTCCACTGCTAATTTGAATTTTCTGTTGATTACTTCCCATTTTGTATTGTTCATCTGAAATTTTGGTTCATTTAAATTATAACAGACTGTATGTTCCTGCAGAGAGATTAGCATAGTTTGTACTGTTGATGTTTTAAATTTCCTGAATACACACTTCAGTACTATCGGTTTTACTTGGAAAACCGATAGGAAATATAGACTGTCATATTATGCACTGCTAATCTGAATTTTCTGTTAATTACTTCCCATTTTGTAATATTCATCTGAAATTTTGGTTCATTTAAATTTTAACAGACTTTATGTTCCTGCAGAGAGACTAGCCTAGTTTGCACTGCTAATCTTTTAAATTTTCCTGATTACAATCTTGATTACTATCGGTTTTACTTGAAAAACCGATAGGAAATAGAGTATGTCATAGTTTGCACTGCTAATCTGAATTTTCTGTGAATCACTTCCCATTTTCTAATGTTCATCTGAAATTTTGGTTCATTTAAATTTTAACAGACCTTATGTTCATGCAGAGAGACTAGCATAGGGCACAACAATTTTAGTTATGAACTTTGTCATGTACCTTTCTTCATATCAATTGATGGTCTGTTCATGGAATTTTAGGTAAAGCCATGTCGGCATCTCCCTCGGCTGATAGTAGTGATTCGGGGAGGGCAAACGTAGATGGCGCTGCCTCGTCCTAGCGCAAGAGGAAGGCGCGAGGAGTGATGATGTTGGGTCGTTTGGCCAAGCGCGCGGATCTTTCATGTGAGTTCAACCAGTTCGGGAGACCGATCGGGAAGAACGCCGAGCACTATGCTGCCTATGTTGCCCTGTTGGCGAAGGAAAGGATGAAGATCACCGTCCAGAGCTGGAAGGACGTCGAGGTCGTGCAGCGACTCGTAAGTTGGCTAACTTCCTGGTTGGAATCGTAGAGTGCGCACAAGTTTGTATATATTTGTTCCTCACAATAGAGAGCTTTCAATGTAACAGATCTCTTGCTCGAAGGAGGCGACCGAGGGATTGTTCACTCCCCACAGGGAGAACGACATCCTTACCCGGGCTCTAGGGAGCAAGGAGCATCCAGGGCGGACGCGAACCGTGGGGGCTATGGTGCCATGGAAGGAAGGCTTCTCGGAGCCCGGGCAAAAGGCGAAGAAGCCTGGCAGTTGGAAGGAAAGGGAGGTGGAGCTATCTCTGAAGATACGGGCAGATGTGACTACACAATTCGCTGACATGTTCGCTCAAATGAACGAGAAGTATGAACGCCTCAGCCGAGTTGTACAGTCCAAGGGTTTAGATCCAGCTGCCGAGGTCGACGCTGCCAGGCCGAGTAGTGTTGGCTCGAAGGTTCACGTGGATCCGGTGGACCTGATCGAGGTATTCCAACTCTTGAGCTATATATGCAGTTCGGCTGATGCCACTCCCGTTACGTTAGAATTGTTTCGCTAACCTGTTATAATTGTTGCAAATTGCAGAAGCCGGAGAGCTGTAGCCTATTGATCAACATAGGCGACAAACCTGTTGCGGTTGCAAACGGGGTCGTATACCAGTCTTGGGAGGATGTCCGGATCCATTGCGTACCTCTGGAGCCAGGATACGCAAAGGTACAGGTGGACATGGCCCTCCCGGGCGACAGCTCTTTTCCGTTGCCCGTCCCAACGGACGAGATGCGGACAATTGGCGAGGCATTGGGCTCGTACATACAGTGGCCCAAGAAGGGTGTTAGACTACAGGAGGTAAACCCTAGCCATTATGGCTTACAACTCAGCTAATATACTCAATTTGCAAGATCTAACTTATGCGTTTGTACTTAAAGTGGACGATGGATACCAGCATACTTCCTGAGGACATCACCCCCGCCACAACGCATGAGCGAACTCCTTCGGGCCCCATGCCTCCTCCGACGGCCTCAAACCCTTCTCCATCAAATGAGGCCGGCGGCACCACACCCCAACCTTCGAATGTGTACACTCGCTCCCCGGCCAAAGGCAAGGGCAAGGCCAAAGGTAGAGCGAAACAAAGTCAGCCGGGTACGTTCAAGAACGGGTCCCCACTCGTGTCGGAGTACCTTCTGCGCAATATGAATCAAATAACCAGAAGTCTCCACGAGTGGTACCTGACCCGGTGTAGGCGCCACATCAACTTCTTGGTTCACTTCAGGCCAGGCCATTTTCACCGTGAGCCCGGGAGCATATCGGTGGCCCATGAGGATTTGTTCGACCTCCTCAACTGGCGGGAGCTTGATATGTCCATCATACGGACTGGAGTCCTGTGAGTTTGCTGTTGTGTGAAGTTATCACAGTTCGTTTCATAAATCTAATCACTTTGTATGCACTACTTATTAATGTCTACTTTGCATCCAGCTGCATGTATAGGCTGGCGTCGATGAGGGCATGCGACAAGGTGGGTTTCCTCGACCCAGAGAAAATAAGCCTCACGATGCTAGAGCACGACCAAGCACATGCGGAGGAATACATATCAAGGGCACTACTAGCGCAGCAGGACCGAGAGTTCATCCTTGCGGCGTACCACCAAAGGTTAGTGCATTTCCTACTAATTTAACTCATTCTTGTATGTTACGCCTAACATATGTACGAAACGGTTCGCTTATATATGCAATGTAGGGGCCACTGGATCCTCGCCATCATTTGCCCATGGATGAATGAGGTCTATTACCTCGATTCAATGAGCGACAGGGTGGCGCATGTTTTCACCCTCACGTGGCACATAGACGCGTAAGTAACACAATTGTTTTAAATTTTTCTCTGACTAGTTAATTAATGATAACATATTAACCGGCAATGTTAAATTAAATACAGGGCTTTCAAAAATTATGTCAGTGCTGGAGGGAGGCATGACGCGTCGAAGGGCACAATAATTTCTTGGAAAGAATATGAGGTAATTAATACGGATGGAAGTACTCATGATGAGTCTTTTAATTTAAGCTTAATTAGTTCTTTCGAGTTAACATGGGTTTATGTCTTTGTATATGCAATTTTCCCTGTGCCATCAGCAGCCACAATTGTGGGAATGTGGCTTCTATGTCATGAGATTCATGTATGACCTGATCAGGAGAAACTTTGCCCAATTCCCTAAGGTAACCATTTTTCCTGACTCAAAGTCTAACTTTAATTGATGTGACGTACGATCCTAACTTCATACACGCATATATGCAGAGCGCCATGTTCAAAGAGCAATATGAGTTGCCTCAATTGAAGGAGCTGCGAACAATTTGGGCTCAATATGTCATGGAAGAAGTGGCTATCAACGATCGACTGTAACTGACATGTGTAATATATATTGAATGTGTTGATTGCTGTATATATTTGTGAATAGATTCATTGCTGTATTTGTGAATAAACTCTATCAATATGTGAATAAATTCAATTTGCCCAATGCATGTGTATATTACTGTATTACTGTATCTGTGAACAAATTCAATATGTGAATATTGGTGTATATTTGTAAATATTGGTGTATTTGTGAATGATCCAATGTATCTCTGTATTGCTGTATGTATAGGTGCAGGATTCCAGTACTAACTGTGTCCACTAAATAACCGATAGGAAAAACTACACAGTACTATCGGTTATATACTTAAATCGATAGAATAAATATTACAGTACTATCGGTTTATATACCATAACCGATAGTATAAACTTTCCAGTACTAAACGTGTCCACAGATTACTATAGGTTTAGATCTCAGCCGATAGAATAAATATTACAGTACTATCGGTTCATATATAACAACCGATAGTATAAACTTTCCAGTACTAAACGTGTCCACACATTACTATCGGTTTAGATCTCAGCCGATAGAATAAATATTAAAGTACTATCGGTTCATATAAACAACCGATAGTATAAAGTTTCCAGTACTAAACGTGTCTGCACATTACTATCGGTTTATATCCTAGCCGATAGAAAATACCTACACAATACTATCGGTTTATATCCGAGCCGATAGAAAAAATCTAAACAATACTATCGGTTTAGATCCGAGCCGATAGAAGAAGTCGTCGATGGCGAGTAGTGAACGTTGGGAATGTAGATGTTTTACTAACGGTTTTCAACCGATATAGTAGTGTGCTATGTTTCTACTATCGTGCCGATCACTATCGGTAAGAGAACCGATAGTAGAGTGGATTTTGAACCGATAGTGAAAAGCATTTCTGTAGTAGTGCATGCTTCTTCAATGTGTTAACTATAGAACAAATTTCAGATCTTTTGGAGTCAATCAACTTGTGCTAGCTTGTTTTGGAATCAACAGAAGTTGCATTACTTCAATTTTGTACTTAATTGGGACAATTCTTGATTATGTACTGGAATATTGTATACTGAAAATATTATATATTTGATGTAATTGATTACTTCAATTCTGGATTATGTATTGAAAATATTATGTTTTTTTAATATCTTTCTAGAACTGCGTAACCAAAATAGTGATATGAAAGGTTGAAATTAGGCGTTGGTTCGAGCCCGGCTCGCGACAAGGCCTTTGGTCATATCATATCTCGGCGCCTCCGTTTTATTAGTTGGTAGGAATTTTTTTCCGGCCACCCAAACAATCGGTGGGAAATTTTCCCACCGGGATTTTTTGACATCCCATGAAATTACAAAAATCCCGGTCACCCAAACAAGCCCTAAAAGTCATTTTTTACTCAAAAGATGCACGCCTTTCTCACTCATGTGACCGAGATCCATGTGCCACAACTTAGTAATGTGAGGATAAAAAAAAAGATGTGGAAATAACTGTAGAATCTGTAACTGTAGAGCTTTGTAAATAATAGAGTATTTATTTGGTAAGCTTTCATCATAATAAGAACATCTTTAAAAATCTTAAAAACATCATTTCCACCTATATACTTGTGCCTAAAAGTTTCTACAGTGTCTAATGAAATAAGATTTCTTTTCATTTTAGGAATATGGTGAACATTAGTTAAAGTTCTAATAGCACCATCACGGATTTTAATCTGCACAGAATCAATTCCCACAATTTTCAACAGAAACTTGTATCCAAATAGAATATCACCACTAGCAACAGACTCATAAGTAGGGGTGAAATTTTAGCTCATGGCTCGCGAGCAACTCGGGCTCGACTCAGTTTTTGGCTTGGCTCATTAACAAATGAGCCAAGTTTGAGCTATTCTCGTAGTTCGGTTCAAAAACGAGCTAAGCCCGAGTCAGACCCTAGCTCGCTTAGGCTCGGCTTGGTATATATATATATATATGATACATAGTCATGACACAATCTCTCACAGATCTAGAGTTAATCTCGCCTCTGTTGCCGTTCGCACCTGGGCGCCGGGCGCCGCCTAGCGCCTCCATCGCCTCAGCCGGCCAACGCATCCTCCGCCGCCCCGTACCTCCTCCAGAGCCCCTGACCGCACCATGCCTCCTTCGTCGCCTCTAGCCACCTAAAGCCCCTCCACCACCTGAAGCCCCCTCCGAACCCCTTCGTCTTCGTCGCCCCTTTGACGCCCCTTTGTCTTCGTCACCCCTCAGCCACCCGAAGCTCCCTCCGCCATTGCCTCGTGCCCCTCCGCCGCCCGAAGCCCCCTCTGTTGCAGCCCCGCTCCCCTCCACCGCTGCCCTGCGCACATCTGTCGGCCCCGGAACTCCCTCCGCCGCCCTGAGAAGTGTCGAATATATCGAGCTTGCGAGCTAGCCGAGTTAGCTCACGAGTTGAACCGAGTCAAGTTTGAGCTGACTTTTTAGCTCAGTGAGGTAATCAAGCTGAGCCGAGCCAGCTCGCCAGCTTGACCGAGCCCGAGCCGAGCCATTTCCACCCCTACTCATAAGTAGAAAACCAATCTTTATGAGAGCAAACATGAAAACTACATGCAGAATCAATTATCCATTTATTTTTAAACATCAATGTGAAGTGGTAATTGAAACATCACCATCAAAATCAGTTTCAACAACACTAGCCTCAATAGGTTTTTCAGATGGTTGTTTCTGATTTTCCCTTTTTTGTTTATTCTTTAACCTAAAACAGTTAGAAATTTCATGCCCAAACCTTTTGCAGTAACAGCAAAATATGTTGGATTTACGCCCCCTCGACTTAAATTTGTATTTTGATCTACTAAAACTGACTCTATCATTAAATCTACCTCTAACAATCAAACCCTCAACCTTTTCTTTAGAATGAGAATCAACATCAAATTTTTCCTTAGGTAGCAGATTTGACTTAACATCCTTAAAACTCAGGGTATCATGATTTTCATAAAGCATAATTTTTTGAAGTGTTTGTAAGTAGAAGGTAGGGAGAACCAACAATATAGCTTTATCTTCATCCTCAATTTTCACGTCTAAATTCTCAAGATCTATGATAATGAAATTAAACTCATTAAGATGAGACTGAATAGTAGTACCTTTGGCTATACTGATGTGACCATGCACATCATAGATAGGACCAACACTACATCAACATGGTGGTCATCAAGAGTTTCATTCAATTCTTCGTCAGCATGGTCGTCCCCGAGTGCTACCTCGATCATTTCACCAACATGGATTAGTGTAACTTCTTCCATGACATCTACGACAAGTTGGCAACACTTCACGGCATCCTCGATATCATCTACATCAACTATGGTGTCATCATCAACTATATGGCATCATCGACCCGCACCATGGCTAGGTCGCATGCACAGCCGGCAAGCTCATCATGCGGATATTGCGCTATCGCCGCCAGCAGTTCGGCCTCCACCGTGGCCACCTCCCCAAGCTCAAGACGTATTCAAGAAAGGCGCATCTCCACCACTTCGACGCCCTCTGGTCCCACAAGCCACGTCGTTGCAAGGCCGGCCCAAGAGAGAGCCCAATTTGTCCACGAGTCGGGTTCGGCCATCTCCGCGCAATCAACTTAAAACGGATTCCCAGGGCGCATACGGACTCTTTTTTGGACGTTGTTGGTATGCACGGAGAAGCCCTCGACGAGATCTTTCCAACGGATCCAGTCCCATGTCAAAATTCCTTACGGATCAACGGGAATTGTCAAAACAATATGGTGACCAGAATCTGTCGGGCGCTGCGACGCTCCACTTTGGACCCATGGCCCGTGTAACCCTAGGGTTTAATGCCCAAACCCTAGCCGTCGCTATATATTCAGCAGCCGTCATCGTTTAGACTTGTGTTTTGCTTAGATTATTCTGTCTTCGAACAGTTTCGCTGCTTTCGAACAGTTTCGCCGCTTGATCGGTTTGTGAGACCCCAACTTGTGAGATTAATCATTCGTATTTGCAATTCAGTTTGCTTTCTTTCCGTGTTCTTGCTTGTGTTCTCGATTTGCAGCAGGGATAAGCCTTCTTGGCGAGGTCAATCACGCTTACCCGAGATTGATAACCAGTGGTGTTGCGATTGCGGGGTTCAGATCGTGCCTGATTTGAAGCCGGATCGTTCTACGTCGAAGCTCCACCAATCGATCTATCACGTACCTTTCGGAAGATCGGGCACCCAGTGTCACATCATATACGAAGGGTACGTTGAATCTAGGCTCTATTTTGGGTTTCGATGATTAATGACGAGTGAAAAACACGAAACTAATATGTTTATTCAGATCTAATTAAGTTTCAGGTCAAAGTATAATGATGGTGATACAAAAGTGATAAACGGAGACCCCTCAAAGTTCTCAACACATGGTCGAAGTAAAAATGAAGATTAAGGATTATTTTGTAGCTCTTTACCGGTTGTCAGTGTATAAGTCGGCCGGATTTGTCTTTTCGTTTTAAATTTATCGATTGTACTATTAAGAGGGGTTTAGCTCTAGTAGCTTAATCTGTCTGAGATCTTGAAGCTCAAATGCGCATCTTATAGCCTAGAAACAAGCTAAAGAAAAGTACAAAGTTCAGAGATAAACTTCTATTCTTGATTGCATTGGCCAGACAAAGTCCGACTTGTACAAATTAAATCTCAAATCTGCTCAAGTATCACCAGAGACGTTTTCATCCGTCCGACCTCAATCTGTCTGACATGGCCAAACAAAATCTGATGTAGATGGGAAATATCTGGCCAATACAAAAATCTGACATAAGATTTTAAACAAAGCGTAACCAGAACATATACATCCGTTCGGCCTTTTAATCGGATTTTATCCGAAATGGCTGGACAAAATCCGACCAATACAAAAACACAATGTGATGTATTTTAAACCGAGTCTAACTAGAGACATATACATTTGTCAGGACCAATCCATTCGGCTGAGCATGTATCTGTCTGGTCTACACAAAAATTGTCTCAAATGATAACTGACATGTGTATTAATTGTGCAAACGGTTACTATTCACTTACACTAGCTGGATAATGTCTGATGTGGTCGGACAAAGTACAATCAGTACAATTTTCGTCTGAAACTTGCCAAACAGCTAGTTTCTGTTGCTGGATTGTAAATACACACCATTTGGCATTCACTATAGAACTTTTGCACCCAGAATTCATTGTTATTGTTTTTGCAAGTCTTTGAAATCATAAATTCCTTACATTTAGAGCTAGCGCGTGTGTTCAATTGATTAGTTGCATCAAATTTATCGATGGTGTTTATCAAAGAGGCCTAATGATTGGATGTGAAGGCTCGGTGCTCACCTATTCGAAGAAGAGAAGAACAACCACTAGTGAAATTGAGGCGATATTTTTTCGTAGAGTGTTTCAACGAGACTTAGTGAAAATCAGCAAATTTCTGATATCTTAGGAAAAATTACTTTAAGTCTTTGATTATTTCTCTCCTTTGCAAATTGCATATCTTGATCATCCTAGGAGAGCAAAACTTTGATTTGTATATTTGCCATTAAATTGTGATAGCCTCAAACTCTTGCTTTAGACTAAAATTTTTAATTGAGATTAAAATTTTAAAACCACCTATTCACCCCCTCTAGTTAGCATCCTTGATTCACAGGGTATATAAACGTTCTTTGAGGCAGAACTTATTGGTGAGATTTTTTGTCATGTACAACAACTCAAATTAGCGTCACAAATCTGCAACAGTAGACTCATGAACAACTTCAAGCAAAACCTCCTTCGATCGACCAAGTTGTATAGCCGAAAGAGTCTTCTCATCTAACTCATCCCATTCGTCATCGATCATGGTTACCAGCTTCCTTGATTTACCAAACAATACTTTTCTCGCACCAAACTGGGTAAGAACGACTTTATCTGAACTTGTCAAATAGAAAAACTAATATTGCCATCAAACTTCTCGATATCAAAGCTAGTAGCCGACATCTTAAAGATTAAAAACCCACAATGATAAATGCAGTACTTGAAATCCGAAGTAGATCGCGGATAGGTAGCGCAAATCAAAGAGCAAGTACTTGATCAAGCAATCTAAAAAAAACAGATCCAAATAGAAGCTCTAGTACCACTTGTTAGTAAAAATCTAAGCAAGTAAAACCAATTCAACCAAAAATATCAAGAATAGAGGACACAAAGATTTAACGAAGAAAAACCCACAAGAAGAGAGAAAAAAAACTCCGACAATGAACAATAGAATTATTATGAAAAATATGAGTACAAGAAAGTATCTCTCAGCTCTAAAATATAATGTGGAAATATAAAAAAATGACTCGCATAAAAAACCTTCCTTCAAATATCTATTTATAGTTTGAGAGAAACCGAATTGTAGTAGGACACCTTCAGTTAGAATAAATTTTTTCAAACAGAAAAAGATAAGGATTCGAAAAAATGTTGTACTTGAAGACATGACTAACATAGAATACAAACCACCAACTAATGAAGAAAACAAGAAAGAAAGCTACTATTACAAGAATATAAGAAAGTGGCAATTAAATTAAATTAAAACCTTACTTTGAGAAAGAATCCTTGATGCAAGTTGTAAAAATCCTTCTCACTTGGATACTGGAATTTTTTGTACGGAAAGCACATAAGAAAAGTAAAAATACAAAAATAACACAAACTATAACTATAACTTGTAGAAATAACTCCAGTTGCCAGCCCAGGTGACGACTTAACAAAAAAAACCCATCAGTCGCCAGCCCATATGATGACGTAACCAAAAAACATTTCAGTCACTGGCCCAGGTGGCAACTGGTGGGGGCTATAAAACGGCTACGCATCCGGGCCCCTAGCGATTGGTGGATTCGAACAGCAAAAAAAAACAAAGGAGGGAGAGAAGAAAAGAGAAGGAGAAAAGGAAGAAGAGGAAGAGAAGAAAAGGGGAAGAGAACAGAAGAAATACAGATTCGAAAAATTAAAGCAATCACGACTCTTTTTCTCCTTGGCTGGCCAGGCGGTGATGCATGCACAGCCCTTTTTTGGTTATTTTTGAAATTGTTCTTTTTTTTTGGTTATTCATACAAAAAAATACACACTTTCAGGCTGTTTTTGAAATTCTTCTTCTTTTTTGGTTATTCTTACAAAAAAGGTTGTTTTTTATGTTATTTAAAAAAAACACATAACTTCGGGCTGTTTTTGCAATTTCTCAGAGGAATTTGACCAGTCGTCTAAGCAATTCGACCAGTTGCCAGGTCAGCTGGCGACTTAAGCTACGCCTGATGAGGTGGCCTAAATCAGTAGATGAGTTGACGACTGGTTCCTTTTTCATGAATGTCGCCAATCGGGTTGGCGACTTTAGTCACTTCTGCAATTACTTTATGTTCTATGCTATTTTCGGTATTTTTGTTAGAGCTTATCCGTACACAAAATTCTGGATACTGCGTCAAATTCTTTACCGGCAGCAACAAATCCTTCTTGCTGTCACCGCTTGAGCAGTCAGTCGGGGTTTTTTTGGGACATCAATGGTGCGGGGGGGGGGGGGGGAGGACAAGGAGACAGGGATTAGATCCACATCCCATCCCTATTATACTAACATGATATCTTTATCTCTATATCAATCTCCACACAAATATTACGGAGGACAGGGATTCCTGTGAAGATATTTTTCATATTATTTATATATTTCTTTTAATTTTTAGTGCATATTATATAACTATAAGTTATTTTTCTAACACTAAAAACAAAAAGTTATTATGAGCCATTTATATATAGAGAACTAACAAATATATTGGTTAGCAAGATAAATACCTATATTTAATATATAAATTCATATTTACTGGGATTTTACTGAGGATGGGATAGAGAGTGCATTATAATTCGCATTCCCATTAAACTAATGGGAATAATTTGTCCCCATCCCTACCTCTATTCAAAGAAAATCCTCATAGATCATCAGGTCTCCACAAAAGTTAACAAGTCTTGG
Source organism: Pharus latifolius (assembly GCA_019359835.1). Lineage (NCBI taxonomy): Eukaryota > Viridiplantae > Streptophyta > Magnoliopsida > Poales > Poaceae > Pharus > Pharus latifolius. The sequence continues at coordinate 24,741,655 of CM033322.1, forward strand.
TGCTCTCTCTCTCCCCTATCCTTCTCATCTCTTTGTTTCTATTTTTCCCCTTTCACTTTACCCTCTTCCTTTCTCTATTTCTTCTTATTTTTATGTTGGGTAAATGATATTTTTTGATCCCTTTAGTTTGCTCAAAAGTTCACTTTAGTCCCTCTACTTTAAAAAATTAAATTAGTCCTTATATTTTTTGAACTAGATCAAAATAGTTCTTTTAATTAAAACATAATTGAAAAATGTGATGTGGGTTGCGTATTTGCTAACTAAAAGGGCATATATGGTGCCATATCTGCTAAGCTTCTCAAATCAAATTATTTTGTTAGTGGAGACTTTCAAAAAAAAAACCCACAACTCATTGGTAGTCTCAGTAATCTTTTATAAGTCATTTTGTGACTTTTAAACAATACTCAAGTTGTCTTCAATTCTAAACATCCCCTGTTTTCACTATTCTATTAACTTTAAACAAAAATGATCAAACAAATTCGAAAACAATTGACTGACATGTAGTAGAAACAACCACCTAATGGATACTTATGTGCGCCACTGACTTAGCTCACAATCTTCATCAGCCGCTGGTACTGTTGTCATCGCCCCCAATGTTGTTGCCGCCATCCATAACACTTTTGTCACCAAGGCCTCACATGGGTGATGATTTTGTGTTTTATTAATAGTTTTTGTTTAAATTTAATGGAATAGTGACAGCAGGGAGTGTTTGGAATTGAAAGCAACTTGCGAAGAGATTAAAATCACAAAATAACATGTAAGGCATTGTTAAGATTACCATTGATTTGTGTGGAGTGTTTTGAACTTTTCTCTTGTAAATATTGGATCAGCAAGTACTTACTTTTGAACCACTTTGTTAAAGATTGATGGTAATATCAGAGTTTAGATGTTTCAGATGTGCCCATTTCAAGGCGTTAGTCCATCACATCAAATCAATATACGCATATACAATGTCATAATTTTAAAATGTATTTTTAATCAAAAGAACTACTTTCTCCTAATTCATAAAATAAAAAAACTAATTTGACTCTTTTGAAAATAGAGGGGTCAAAGTGCTATTTATCTTTTTATTTTTTTGAGGAGAATCATCTTACAGTCTCTTAAATTTTTATAGATTTATATTAAAAGTGAATTATGTGAGATCCACATGGTTTGGAATTTATTTTCCTTCAAGTATCTTGGTTTGAATATTGAATCGAATGACACGTATGGTTTCTATTTTGTAAGCAAGTAGGGGAAAGAAAAAACTACCCTTTAGGCTTTAGAATACGCTGGGGTACTTTAGTGATTTTAATAATGAGACAAAAGTCTCGCATAATATTAATATTTTTGTTATTTCGAAGGAACCTCTTTTGATATAGAACCAAGAAGGAAGCCTGCACGCAGCTACCGGAACACTTGGGGGTTATCATGATCGATGTTACGAGTTTTTGGAAAACAATGGGATCTTTGTAAAGTTAATCGTTATGAGACTTAAAATCAATTTGATTGGGAATTTCAATGACAAAAAGGAGATTTGTTAGCTCCTTAGTACTAACATCTGTCACTTGTTGTGACATATCCGGCTGCGGCAAGTGTGCAAAAGGCTGACACATAAATGGGTATATCCACTGCCTACATTACATTAGTGGGTACGAAACAAGATGGCCAAAATATTGCCAAGTAAAGAGTTACTGTCATAATATGTATTGCTTGTTAGACATACATGCACATCCTTTTTTTGGGATATGCAAATGGCACTGGCCATGTTAGGTATACGACCAAGGAGGAGTCTTTGAGCAGCCGGTTCCTGGAAAGAAAAATGGATACAATGACTAGCTGAGGACGAAATGTTTAACATAGAGACGCATTTCTGTTCCCAATGGAAGAATAACCATATATTTTACAGGGTTTGGCATGGCATTACCTAAGCGCGCTGGTGGTCCGCACCGGTGGAGCTATCCTTCGAGGAGTCATTACCAACATCTGTCACTTGTTCAACACTGATTGAGAGTTAGTTTGTAAGTACACGCAATGACATGCGGTTGCAGTTGTGGTCGAATGATTGGTGAGCATACCTTGTATTCTGCCGTTTGATATCATGATCCGGGAAAAGCTCTTTCCTTGCTGCATTGCTGCAAAAATTGCAAGGGTTAGCTCCGTGGGTGCTGAAAAAATAAGCAACACATGCATCTGCTAAAAAACAGTGGATCCTCTTGTTTTATCAGGAGCGATGGTAGACGGGTGTTGCATCAATCGGAGGAGCATCTACTGTGTCCATGACCTCTGAGAAAGGGAAATGAGACAGCTAGTTCCACCTCACATTTTATCTGTTATGAGACAGGTAGTTTCTAGGCATACCTGAGGCATTTCTCTGGGTGAGCCAATGCAGCAGGACCAGCGGATTCTTCAGGTATTAACTGGGTATCTGGATTAGTAGATTTGGCACATGATGTTTCAGGAGCTGGGAGAATTGGTGGTGGCTGAGTTGCAGGCTGCACATTTTTTTTGATAACATGCTTGATTGTACTAAGTGGCAAATTGCCAAATGTTCCTACTTTATTCTCTAAAATACACCCCATTTAACACCTCTGTATACCATATATCCAACATATGGAGGTGAATGCCTTGTGTCTTGCATAAACATCAACACTCCCATTCCATCTGCAGCACTCCACCTCTAGTTGCAGATTCACATGCTTTTGTAATTCATCTACACGATGACTGTGAATATTTTCCTGATCATATATTTAAGAAAACAGAATTATGTAAGCATGTTATGCCTACTAATAACATGAAAGGGAAATAACCCAGAAATTGCAATATATATATATATATATATATATATATATATATATATATAAAGAGAAATTTCATAAACTTCAAAAAGTTACCTCAATTCTCAGACACCCTTCAGAATAAATTTCAAAATACTTGTATACTTACAAGTTTTTTTTTGTTTTAAGAACAACCTCCCATTATTTTAATATATTTTTTTATTATAAATCTATAAAAATACAATTCACTGACATGTAGACCCCACGTATCAATAATTTTATAATTGTTTTCCTCTAGCCGTCTCTTCTATCTGTTTCGCAAACCCTCTCCTCTTCCTCTCCCGACAGCCGCGAGTGCAACAGCAAGGTCTAGCGGTGGTGGGTGGGTGCAGCAGCGAGTCTCGATAGCGAAGGCGATGGGTGGGATAGCCATGGAGGACGATAGAAACGATGGGTGAACACGGTCTTTCTCGTACGGTTCATGGCAGCCCTAGAGGAGGACAATGGAGCATGGTCATCAGCTACGTGCTCACCCGGAGGGATACCACGTCCTCAGGCTCGACGACTTGATGTGGTTCTGCTGCCTCTTCGCCGCGAACCCCCATTGCGAGTGATAAGTCCACAACAAGGTCTCGCGTGGTGGTGACGTGAAGGTATGCACTACTTGCACACAAGGATTGCCTGGAGTTTGTGCTAGAGTGGTGACTCTACAGAAACAATGGCGAGTTTGCGGCAGGGGACGGGGCATAGTACCCTGTGTTCCACGCTGAGCCACGCGTGTGCCTTGGGAAGGAGATGGTATATGTGCGAATGAAGGTGATGGTATCTGTCGTTCTCTGGAGATTCAGGGTGAACGCCACGGCGCCAGCAGCGAGCATGAAGTCGCCTCACCCATTGCCTCCACTGCTGCCCCAATCACCATCGTACTACCCGCCGGCACCGCCAAGAGAGGGAGAGGAGAGGATTTTGAGAAATCAACAGAAGAGAATTATAAAAATACAATCACCGATACATGGAAATTTTTGTACGGATATCCCAGAATAAAAATAAAATTTTAAAAATAACCTTTAATAAAAAAAATTGTAAAAGTGACTTCAGTCGCTATTCCAGATGACGATTTATGACATTTCGCCTTCAGTTTCTGTTTCTTTTAAAAAAAACATTAAAAATTGTATTTTTTTTTTTAAAACATTCAAAATTGTGGTTTTTTTTAAAATAACATTCAAATTTGTGTTTTTTTTAAAATTAGCATTCAAATTGTGTTATTTTTTTAAAATTAGCATTCAAATTCTGTTTAAAATTAGCATTCAAATTCCGTTTAAAATTAACATTCAAATTCTGTTTAAAATTAACATTCAAATTCTGTTTAAAATTAACATGCAAATTTGTGTTATTTTAAAATTAGCATTCAAATTCTGTTTAAAATTAATATTCAAATTTGTGTTATTTTTAAAATTAGCATTCAAATTAGTGTTTTTTTAAAAATAACATTCAAATTTGTGTTTTATTTAAAATTAACATTGAAATTTGTGTTTTTTTTAAAATAACTTTCAAATTAGTGTTTTTTTTAAAATTAGCATTCAAATTTCGTGGTTGGTTCAATCTGTCGAGTATGATGTTCCCAAAAATGAAAATGAACATAAAAAATAGTCAAAACACGAGAATACTAATATAAACCAAAATAGTACAACCATGAGAATCGATATAAAAGGAGAACATAAAAAAAAACTACTGTCGGCCCCTCTTCGGATGATGCCTCCGGTCACGCTGAAACGGCAATGGCGAATAGGTGTTGCGCGGATGCACTGTCCTCTGCGAGGGCTGTCGACTGGGAGGCTGAGCACTCGGCTGACCAAGGCCTGTATCAGGAGCGTCCATCGGGTGCTGCGACGGTGGAGGTGCCTCACCAAGCTGCGAAGATGCCAACTGATGTTGGCTCTGATCGGCGTCGTCTCTTATCTGCAACATATCGGCATACTGAGCATACGATGGGTCGCGGACCACCTGGGGGTCGGCACGGACCGACTGATGAGGAACATATGGTGGGTGCCTAGCAGGAGACCGAAGCGGACCAGCCGACGGGATAGGCACCGTCTGCTCAGACATAGCAATGTACTCGTCGTCTGAGTCGAAGGTGACGTCGAAGCCCACACCAGAATCAGAAGTGTGTGCGGAAGGCGGCGCTCGGGGACCCTCAGAGATCCGTACACCACCACGCGACGAGAAGTCCACGTGAGGTGCAACACCTGTACGGTACGAGCGAGGCGGGGGCCCACCGAGATAAATGGGTGTGGCGACGGCCGTACCTGAAGGGCCGGCTGTGTCGGGATGAGGAGCGGCTGAGTGCGACGGCGTATGACTGGGTCGGGCCCGCGGACGTGGAGGTGCAACAAAAGGCGACGAAGTGGCGGCACTCTCAAGGGTCAGCTGCGAGGCGAGTCGGTCGACGTAGGCGATGGCCTTCTCGTACTCGTCAGGCGTGATAGGCAGACCTGCTTGCCTCCGCTGGACTAGTGGCCGTGTCACGGAACTGATCGCACGGATGCCGTCAGCTTGCAAGACGGTAAGACAATGGGAGGCAGAAATAAAAATAACAAGTAGGTCATGGGCTAGCGGCATGTACCTGGCGGTGTACCCGAGATGCGTGATGTCTATCGTATGTCTGATGCACGCTCGGAGCAGGCACGTCTGCAGGCGCCGGAGGTGGCGGGGCAATGCTAGCTGCGGTGCGAGGGAGGTACCATCGGAGGTAGTTGCCGTATGTCGTGGAATCGTACGCCCTCTCCTCACGCACGACATCTATCGCTGCTGTCTGCTCCCAGCGACGAGTGTAAGGAGACTGTCGGTCCTGCCAAGTGACAACCTTCTTGCCCTTGCGACTCTGCCTGCAAAAAAAACAAAGGTGTTCAGTTATTTAACAGAGCCAAAACACTATGCGCGGAGATAATTGAGAACTTACTCGTGCTGGTCATGCGACAAACGATGCGGGGCGTCTGGAGGAGGGATCGTCTGGAATAAGCCAAACTGGCGCATCACCCTCCACGGAGCGTACACCTCCAACATATGGCTGAAGACAAGAATACAGCGGGTGAGCCATAAATCCCGGTCCTCCGTACACACCACAGAGATCGCGCCGCCGGCTGTGCTCTCAATATAGCTTGTCGTCCAAACCCTCCATATAACACGCGCCAGATGCAACAACTCCAACTCGCCACTGTACGCACTGTAGCATGCATGCACCTGAACTGTGGCCCACTGCAGCTCATGTTGCAACCAGCGATCCCCCATGGTAGGGCGATCGATCTCATCCTCTGCATCCCTAGGCGGGTGCCCCTCCGGAAGTGCAACGGGCGTGTCGGTGATGAGCGGTCGTCCGACAGGTATGTGCTCATACGACCACAGCAAAAGAAGTAGAGGAGATTCAGCCATGTTCGCCGCTCGGGCACGCCGGACGCAGGCGTCGCACAACCCTCGATACGTCGCACAGAGAACCGCTGACCCCCAGCTGATGCGCGGGATCTGATCGATCGGCGTGTCCGCGAGCATCTGCGCCAGTGGAACAAGCCAACGATCCATTGTGTCGCCGTGAGTACCTGTACAAAAGCAAAAAAATAGGAATTAAATTCAACAAGAGAATGGAAATAGCTGTGCCTATAACATGTTTAAGCATACCAGTGAACATGAAGCCCCCGAACAAGTGCAGCAAATACACCTCGAAGTGTCGGCTCACAGTCCAGTCATCCGCATCTGCTGGGCACGTCCTGAAGTGAACAAGCCAAGTCGCAGGAACTCCGACGTCGTGGTGGAAGGGCTCCTGGCCCAGAGGTAGTGGATGAAACCTCTCGGCGAGCATGCCGTCCCATCCGGCAGGAGTGGGTGGTGGTACCCAGGCCTGCCCGCGAATCGGGAGTCCGAACAGCATCGCCACATCCTCCAGGGTAATGGTTATCTCCCCCCACCGGAAGTGAAATGTGTGCGTCTCGGGTCTCCACCTGTCCACCAGAGCAGAGACGAGTGATCGGTCGTGCCTGAAAGTCTCCAGTCTGGTGATCATCCTGCTAAAAGGAAGCAACCCCGCCGCCCTCAGCCGTGCGACGTATCTCCCGTCGAGAGGCCAAGACGTGCCGGACGATCGCAGGCGGAATGGCTGAAGCTCCTCTCCAGATCGCACCGCTCGAGACCGATGACGACCGTCGTAGTACTGATCGAGTAACTCAGGAAACTGTGGACGAGGGTGAGCCATGCCTGCAACAAGAACATTAGGTTAGTACATCATCAAATACACAACAGGAACGAATAAGTGTTGCACAACATTACTCAATAATGCTCGATTAGGTCCGGATGCATCAGGACATGTCCTCCTCGTGTGGCCAGGCTGTCGGCAAACGGCACACTTTCGTAGCTCATCGCGTTCTGCGTTATCCATGTCATTGCCAATTCGCATTTTCCGTCGTCGTCTAGGGCCTTTCCGTTCCAAGTGCGGTGGTGGAACATATCGGATCTCGCCTGCCCTACACGACCGATCTCTGTAGTGCTGTTGAGTCCCCCAAATCTCAAAGTCTGCAGTCCATGTCTTGGCAAGGTACTGTGAACCATAGTAAACTGAGAGGTACATCTCGCTCGACTTGTTGTCGTGCACACACGCGGCCATCACATGAGAGCACGGTTTATGCAATAGAGTTGGCTTGTTACAAGTGCACTTGACACCGTCTGCAAATGTCACTCCTTGCCTCTTGATTTGTCGCATGTATCCACCCCCCACGTTCTTACTGCACAGATAAACGACCCAACTTTGCCTTCTGCTGTTAGGAATGCACTCGACTGAGTGTTTCTGAGCGGCCGCGGCTTTCATTTCTAAGTACCTTTGTACTTCATGAGAAAATTTTGGTGGTGTGACCCGAAGCAATGCTCTTGCAGCTGTACCTCTCTCGTAGAAGTATTTGGCCGTGCGATGCCATGTAAATTCCACAATTCCAGTGAGCGGCAGACCTCGCACCCCCCTCAACACAAAATTGTATACCTCCGCCATGTTAGTTGTCATTACGCCATATCTGGCACCTCCCTCATCGTGCAATAGAGACCACTTCTCAGGAGCTTTGTCACTGATCCATTCACTAAATTTCTTTGGCCTTGATCTTCGGGTGCGTCGTCTCGCCACATCTGTAGTCTCCACGACATTTTCTTCATCTTCTGGATGTTGTGAACTGCTTGCCTCTGACCTTTGGGATTTACCTAGATCTGAAGTTTCTTGTTCTAACTCGTCCCAGAGTTTTTGGAATTTATGACTTTGGTTCTGATCGCACAACCGCTTGAACTTCTTCATAAGCCGTGCGCTCTTGTAGTGTGTGAAGAAGTTCGCCGCAAGGTGTTGTTTACACCACCGACTGATCAAGTCATTCCAGCTGTATTGCGGGTTCTCAGTGGACAACATGAACTCAATGGCACTTAACAGACCCTTGTGTCTATCATGGATTATACATACATTCCGTTTGTCTTTCACGACTGTTTGCTTTAGGTTTGCAAGGAACCATACCCAGCTGTCTGTACTCTTTCCTTCCATTAAGGCGTACGCCATGGGAAGTAGCTGGTTGTTTGCATCTGCAGCAACTGCTGTCATCAGAGTTCCCTTGTACTTCCCAGTTAGAAATGTGCTATCCACGCAAAGTATTGGCCGCATGTACTTGAACACAGATATTACTTGACCAAATGACCAGAATATACGCTCCATGTACTCAGCTCCAGGAACTATCTCACCATTTCTGCCGACAACTGGGCTATGGACCATATCCATCACAGTGCCAGGGTTGGTGTCAACGATTTGTTGGATCAATCTGGGCACATAGTTATATGAATCATAGAAAGATCCAAATAACATCTCAAGACCAAGTTGCTTGGCTCTCCATGCCTTCCCATATTTAATAATGTACCCAAATGTGTCATTGATTTGGCTAACAATTTGTTTTGGTGGCATATCAAGATTTGCATGAAGGTTCGACAAAATTACACGTGCCACAAATGCGGACGACATATTCCTATGACTCTGTGATACTTCTGTCACCGAACAGTCATGTTCGGTGATCCTGGAAACAATGAAGTGTTCATTGTCCCTGTACCGAGCAATACGAACATAAAATCGACATCCTTCCACATTGCACTTCACTGCGTACAGTCGCGGATTTGTTCTGTCAACCTTGAAAGACCGACGCAGTGTCACGGACCACATCGCCACGGTTTGCTTAGCCTCCTCCTTGCTTCAAAAATGTTGTCCCAATGTTAATCTGTGCTCACTCCCTGCCCACTTCGAACTGCGATCGTCGTGGATTCGCGCATGCTCAAATCCACTAGGATCTAGCCATTGTTGTGGAGGTCCCATTCCACGATAGTCTTCTTCACTAGAGGAATCCGCATAGTCTGCGTCCACCTCCGACCCTTCGCTGACTGAAACTTCCAGACCCTCGTCTTCACCTTCGTCGGCATAAGCCTCATCCCCAGGCCAGAAATACCCGCCCATGAATTCTGCGTTGGGCATATCCGCAGAATTATGGGTCATGGTTGGATCAATGTTCGTATGTTGTCCTCCAATTAATGGTTCGGGTACAAGTTCTGCTGCCGGTTCTGGTACATTGTCTAGCTTTGTCACATACAGTACGTAGACATCTGGCCCATGATTGGGATTTATCACCCTCCTAACAAGAGAGCCCCATGATCTATCGCCTCTAAGTTTACACAATTTCCAACAAGATGTCAAACCAATAGGCACCAGCGCTTCTATGACAATTTTGTGTAAACATGGGTCAATATTTAGGATGTCCATGACTCGGGTCTTAAGGTCTTCAAAATTAAGAACACTAAGATCATTCAATTCCATGTCTACACGGTGACAGCCACTTAGGTCATCTCCAGATGGTCCATTTCTAATGATTTGTTCCCTGTGAAAAATATAGACTACTCTTGTTTCTGACATTGTCTACAACATAAGTATTACAAACATCAGCGATCATATCTTCAATATATTTTACACATTACTCTATACTCATCCTTAAGACATGTGCGACTTATTTTTTAACATCTCGACTAATCGAAATACACTGCATTAACGACATTGCATCACATCTAATCTACAATTCCTATATTATCATCTCACATATCAAATATATGTGACAAAGCTATATTCAAATGTCACCGTCTTCAAACTTATACATACATGCCGAACATATTTAAATACGGCACAAATCAAATATATATTTCTGCACATTTTCTACGAATAAACCGTAACAGATCTACACATTTCTAAAACAGATCTACACATTTTTAAAACAGATCTATAAATTTCTAAAACAGATCTACAAATACAACAGATCTACAAAAACAACACATCTACATAACAGATCTACACATTTTTAAAACATATCTACAAATACAACAAATCTACATAACAGATCTACACATTTTTAAAACATATCTACAAATACAACACATCTACATAACAGATCTACACATTTCTAAAACAGATCTACAAATTCCTAAAACAGATCTACAAATTCCTAAAACAGATCTACAAATTCCTAAAATAAATCTATAAAACCCTAAAACAGATCTACATTTTAAACTAATTATCACAAAAATTTACCTTTCTTCTTCTTCTCCTTCTTCTCCTCTCTTCTTCTTCTCCTCCTTCTTCTCCTCTCTTCTTCTTCTCCTTCTTCTCCTCCTTCTCCTTTTCTTTTTCCCCTCTTCTCTTTTCCCCTCTCCTTCTCCTTTCCTTCTCCCCTTTCCTCTCTGCCGAATGAAAATTTTTTTTTGCCTTTACAACTCCAATTGCCACGGCCGCGATATATAGCAGTCATCAGTCACCATCCCAGATGGCGACTGATGGTAAATCCCGCAGTCGCCATTCGGGATGGCGACTGATGTCCCCTCCGTTTCCTTTTTTGGGTAAGTCGTCATCTGGAATGGCGACTGAAGTCATTTTTGTAATTTTTTTTTATTAAAGGTTATTTTTAAAATTTTATTTTTATTCTGGGATATCCGTACAAAAAATTCCCGATACATGAGCTCGCATATTAGTATTTGTACTTTTTATAAATTTCTAATAAAAAAACTGTTATATTTAGTAGTAAAATAATAGAATGGGTGTTTTTTTTTAAAAAAAAAACTCGTGGGGTTTAAGAAATTTTCCAAAAGAGAAAGAAAGGTAAGCTCACAAAGAAAACTAAAACTAAAAACTAGACTTCAAAGGGACAAATTCAACCAAAGGACACATTGTTCACATTTGATGGTTTTAACTTTTAAGAAAGCCCAAATAGTTACTTTCCATTTGAATCATAGAAACGTATTATATTCAATCTCGTGGGAAAGTCTAAAACAGTAAATTTATACCTCACTTTACGATAGTATTCTTTCTGTGAGCAGAACAATTTAGTTTTTTTGATACACTTGTCCTGAAAAAAAAATCTAGAACTTCTATGCTGGAGGGGCGGCTTGGCCTCTCGCCATGTGAATATGTGATCAATAGCTCGTCATTTAATGTTGAGAATAAAAAAAAATTCTCTTTGGAAAAACATAGCAAATGTAATGACTTATGATTCAAAAATAAAAATGAAGCATCTAACTATACTCTTGTTTTTTGTTTTCTTCGGTGCAAAAAAAATGGCAAAATTTTCAAACCATAGGTTTTTGGGGTTTGGAGTTTTTCCACCACTTATCTTACATTAGTTTGCTATTTAGAACTGCTATAGTTTGATCTGCTCTAACTCGCACAAGACCTGAACCTGTTACAAATGTAAAAAAGAGATAAGTAAGTAATTAATTGGAACGAAATAAGAAACTGCACAGGGTAAACCAACCAAAAAAAAGGAGTACATTATACTAATGCAAATGATGCTTAAAAGCATGCACAGGTCGGTAAGTTAAGTTCACAATGACGCCATGAATGGCAAGCTAAAGGATTTGATAAATGGCTTCTCTGCAGCTGTATGATTTCAGGACTAAAGAGTACTAGACAGCAGAGCTGTCAGCACTTGTGTCAAATTAGATTCATATTATATTTAGATAAATTTGATCCATTAATTTATTATGTTAATCATATTAACAAATCTATTATAAAATAAATTCTGATGATATTAAAAACATCACATTTTGATCCCACATTAAAAATACTCAAAAATCCTATATTAATCCTCAAAAAAGAAAAATTACTAAAATTCCTACATTAATTGAAAAAAAAGGAAAATATTTATTCCATCCATTATATTTATAGCGATACAGATTCATCATCTTAGAAATCGTATCCAAAACTAACTATATTTCCATTATTAATACATATTCATTTGAAAAATCGTAATAAAAAACTCTATCTCTTTCTAGTATTAAAAGAGAGCATATTTATAAAACGTACATAAAATTTTAAGTCAAATAAAAACTAGCACTCGATTGCGTGGGATTTAGACTAGTTTATGATATAACTAAACCCACAAAAATTATATCTGAACCCATTATAACAATCTTATTTATAGTTCTAGTCTTATCGTATTATTGTACTACGTCAATTTTGACTAACTCTACTGGACAACTATAAGTATACAGAATGCTCAGAAAAATAGAGATATATCTTCTAGTCTTCAAATCAGATTTGAATTGTCTATCCACAATAACGGGAGAGAGCATAGGAATGCCTTGTTAAAGAAGCAGGATTAAAATAATTAGTAACTAATAACAAATGAGGGTAGAAACAAAAGTGTGAACTAAATTCCTACATGGAAAGATTCATCTTTCACTAGTTGCTTTCTTTTTTCATATGTTTAGGACAACAGAATTATGTAAACATATTGTATCTCCTAATAACATTAAAGAGAAATGACCAAGAAATTATAAAACATATATAAAAAGAAAACTAAGCTCACAAAGAAAACTAAAGACGAGAGAAACAAAAAAGGATGAATTAAACCAAAGATCACTCGACAGCTGTAAGTGTCCGAATCAGATGTTTCCTTGTATATTCACAATAACTGGAGAGAGCAGAGGAATCCCATCTTCTCCTCTCACCCCCGTCGCTCGCCGTTCTCGCCGTGCTCAGATCACCGGATCGCATGTCCGCTCGCCATCCTCACCGTCCTCGGCGCGCCCCTGGATCATCGGATTGCATCCCAGCCCACCGTCCCACGGCTGCGTTGGCGTGTCCCCACCCGCTGTCCTTGCTATCCTCGGCGCCCCGGATGGCCTGACTGTGCCCCCCACCATCACGTCATCCACAACACGGGCGTCACTCCTGCTATCACGCCCGTATTGTAGCTATTATTAAAGGTACTGAAGGATCTTCAATTCTCTCAAAATAGGAATCAAAGGCACTAAGATACGTGCGTTCCCACATCTTTGTATCTGCACAAGACAAGAAAACAAAGATATAAACCTTAATACGCATAAATTTCCTCAAATTAGTATAGTCTGTTTCCTTTATTGTAGATTCAGGAAGTTTAATTCAAGTCATAACACACAATTTTTATAGTGGTTAGAAGTTCTGAATATTGAAGGAAAGGTAAAGATCTTGCATCAAGTGCTCCATGCATTACTTACTGTTTCTAATAGAAAAGTGACCCAAATTATTCAATATAGTTTGGGTGATCAATTATATGGCTCTTTGTTACTACTGCAATCTACAGTAGCTGTCAGAGGCTTGACCAGACATATGTTGTGCTCCACGGTTCCTCACTATGACCCTCAGGTTGCTGGTTTAGACCATTTTTACTTGTCATATCGTATGTCTGCTACAACTGCAGTCATTAAGTTACCAGACTCTTGTTTCTTATAATGCAAACACACATGTCAAATGCACCTGGAAAATAGATAATATAGAAGGTGCAACTAATCTATGCAATGTGAAGCTCTTTTATCCTTCGCAACTTTTGTTAACACACATGTCAGTGCACCTGGAAATTTATTTTATACTTTTGTGAATATGAAATTGATGCCTTAGAAATGACCAAATTGCTTAAGTTTACCGTATAATATAATGTTAGTGCTTGAATTTATGGATGGGAGGACCAACAGTCAATAGATGGTAGCAATGAGAATGGGATGGTTACAAAATGTCCATTTGGGGTTTTCTTAGCTTTTTTTTTAGCTATGCTTTGTATTTATATTCTTAATCTGTGCATCCAATTTGCAATGGTTTCTGCCGACTATCACGATTATCACGATCATATCACGACGTGTATTGCACGTCCATGATTACTAGTATGTTTATAAATATATAGATTGTTCATATGAAAATGACAAGGAAAGATTTGTCGTTAAAAATATTTTTATAAATTATTCTCTTTCAAAAAATATTATATTTTTTATAATTTTCACTAATATATTATAATATAAATTAATGATCAAAGTTGTTCATTAAAGATTAAAAAAACCATAAAAAGAGAAGTTTTTGTGGATAGAAAAAGTAACTAAGTCAGAATACTAACAAAGAGATAGAAACGAAGACTTACACATAGGTCAGATCTTCAACACAACAGGAGTTGAACTTAATATAGTAAGAAATTGAATATGACCTTGGTACATCTTATAGGATCAGTACCTTTGAGATATGTGCAATCTTGTGCCAGTCATGACCTCTTCTCTTCCGACACCTTGTCTTTAGGTTTAGGTGACAACCAAGGATTTGTAAGCACTGTAAGGAGGCAGGCAGGTCTGGAAATGACTGGATCAACATAGAGCCTTTAAGATCCAATGTTTTGAGGGAGGTGAGGTTCGCGATGACTGGGGGTAGAAACTCTAGAAGGGCAGCATCTGGCAGTCCTAGGTGTTGAAGATTGCTGCAGTTTTGCATCAACCATTCCTCGGGTAAACATCTACAGTTGTCAATAGTCAAATATCTAACTGAGTTCACTCTTCTTAAGGGCTCACTGTACAAGATAAATCGATTGCTGACTCTCAGTTTATCAAGTTTCCCAAGGTATAAAGGACAGACTGCACCAACTTGGTTGTGATTAGAGGTGTGATGGAGCTCCAAGTAGTTTGTCAAGACTGTCACAGTTTAGGATTCTCAACTCTGTGAGGGATACGAGTTCTTCTATACCATCTAGAGCTGCAAGTTCGTTGCAGCACCAAATATCCAAACATTGTAGCGCTATCAAACTCCTAAAAACTTCAGGTGAGGGAAGGGCAGTTACCACACAACCAGATAACTGCGGAGTAGAAAGAGAAGCGAGGCCATATACTGAATTGAGCAAAAAGCCCTCGCAAGCACCACATAGCCCCATGTAAAGCTTCCTGATTGACAATGGCAACTTGACCTCTGTGTGTGGGACCATCAACTTCGGGCAATTCTCCACTTCCAAGGATTTAAGAAACGGGTGTCTCTGTAATTGTTCTATTGGCAAATGTAACAGATTTTCACATTTTTGAACACGCAATTCTTCCAGACCAAGAAAAAAATGCTCTTCCTCAGTTGTTTACCAGGTTCGGACAGTCATAAATGTCCAGTTCCAAAAGTGAAGACTTTGGCGGCAATGATATTCCATTGGGCTGATACATTGCAGGAAGAGTTTCCAAGCCAACCTCAGAGAGTTTAAGATAAGCAAGAGTAGAAGGTGGAGTTGGTATATTTCTCAATTTTTCGCAGTCTATAACATATAGCGCCTCAAGCCGGGGGAACAGATTCATGTTCTCCACTTCAACCCACTGCTCTAATTCTGGGAGGCATTCAATATATAGTATCTTAAGAGATGGGAAGCCCAAAGGGTCCTCACATCCATAGAAAGAACAATCTATTCTTTTTACCGCACTCATGGCTCTTAGATAGAGATATTTTAGAGAATTTAGCCTGCCAAGAGGTGGAAGGTGCTGCCAGTTATCACACCTAGAGAGAGAAACATATGTCAAATTGACAAGAACGGCACTGTCCATCCAACAGGGAGATCTGGAGCCATTATATCCTGCAATTTTGAGTTTTGCAAGATTTGTGTGAGGTTGAAGGTTATCTACTACTCGTTCTGCGATCGTTGCTTCTCTTTGACTATTACCCCAGGTGAGTGACAACATAGTGAGATTTTCCTTTTCAGCCAGCTTAGCCAATGTAGCTTCTTCCGCAATCACATTTTCAATATCGGCAACATGTAATTCACGGAGATCTTTTAGTTCCTTGAGCTCACTTATTCTATTGTATTTGAGATCAACAACAAGCTCTTGAAGAGAAGTCATCCGTCCAACCTGAGGATATCCAATTAGAAAACCACTGAAATTTAGATGTCTCAGATTAACCAAGTTGCTCAGCCGACAAGATACCAGCAAACATCTATTCAATGCCATCATTTGGAGATGATATAACTTGTACACAGAAGAAGGACACCAAAAATAATATTTCCTCACTTTCTGAAACAATCCACGATGATACAGGTAACGAAGGTGCATTAAATTACCAAATGCATCGGGCAGCTTGACAAGTGAGCACCCGTCTACATGCAAAACCCGTAATTTTGATGCCACTTTTAGCACTTTTTTCAGTACAAGCCATTGATCCCTTTCAACTATTGTTTCATCGAAGGATATGAGAAGGGTGCGCAATTGCTTTAATTGAGAGAAATCTGTGAACAATGTGCGATTTACCATTCTAACATTTATGTGGCGAATTGTCTTTGGAGTATCAATGCCATGATTGTCGCTGGTGACTCTAATACATTCTTTTCTTGAAACAGTACGTGCTAGCTCATGTAATAGATCATGCATGACATAGTATTCATCACGGGATTCACCACCATTGTAAAACCCCTGATTCTTGTATCGACGCTCCAATGATTTGAGTTCGAAGAAAGACTTTTTCATTAGTAGACGCAAATAAAACTCTCCTACATCCTCTGGCCTGCGGTTTTCATCTGCAGATATCTGGATCAGTCCTGAGCCCATCCATAAGCCAACCAATTCCTCCTTTCTGAATTCGTAATCTTCTCGGAACATGCTACAATATCTGAAGCAAGCCTGTAGATGCGGGGGTAAATGATAATAACTCAATCTTAATACTTTCATAACACCTTCATCACCATACTGTATATCACAGATATTCTCTCTCAATATGTTGTTCCAAGATACGCTATCCATAGAGTTGTTCAAAAGTCCACCCATCACCTTTGCTGCTAATGGGCTTCCACTGAGCTTCTTAATGATTTGCTTTCCAATCTCTTGCAAGTCCATATAATCATCAGGATTTACCCCAAAAAATGCATGTTTGTTGAAAAGCGCCAAGAGTTCATTATCCTGTAGTCCATCCAATCTCAAGGATTTGATTCCTTTTAGTACTCTCTCAACTATGTCTATGACAGATTGCATTCGAGTCGTCAATAAGATCTTGCTACCCTTTTGACCGAATTTTAAAGGAGCCACTAATTTCTCCCATTCCGGTCTTCTTTCATCGTTCCAAACATCATCAAATACAAGTAGAAATTTCTTCGAGCTGAGCTTCTCCTTCAAGATCTCTTGAAGTGTATTTAGACAACTGACACCAGTATCTTCTCTAGTAAATTCTTGTATGATCTTTTCTGTCAGAGTATGCACATCAAAGTCATCAGACACGCAGACCCACATAGCTTGATCAAAACACTGCTTCACTCTCTGGTCACAGTAAACTGCTTGCGCAAGCGTGGTCTTGCCCATGCCTCCTATCCCAAGTATAGCAAAAGCGGGGACGCTGCAAGCATCATGGTCTTGCTCATCAGTTTCTTGCTTGATCAACCATTCAACTATCTGATCCTTCTCAGCGTCACGGCCAATTACTGTTTCCTCAACCAAGAATGAACTTGTTTCACGGGGATTACCGACTTCCTGATGCCACCGATGCCTCAACCCGCGATCATTCAACCGATTGACAAGTAGGATGAAACGTTCGACACCAACAGCAACCTCATCAAGTTTCTTCACAGCATCCATCAATCTCTTAAAAGTACCAACCATAAAAGTAGTATTGAAATGTTCAGCAAGCGTTCGCTTGCACTTGTACAGTGAGCCGCTCACCTTGTTACCTCGAGTTTTGAGCTGTTCCTCAATCTTGTAGTACTCCACTTCATCAAGCACGTCCTCAGCCTCCTCGACGGCATCCCTGAGTTGCCAAAGCCACGCGTCAAGCGCCTCGCTCTGGTCCTTAATCTGCTCCGTGTCGATGGCATCAAAAACTACTTGGACTTGTGGGAGGCTCCTCTCAAGCCGCTCTTTCGCCGACCTCATCCCCTCCGCCTTCGTGTACTTCTCCAGATAGTCGAAGGACTTGCGGACGATGGCGGAGATGGCCGGGACAGCCACTGCTTTACCAGCAAAAGCCAAAGCCATGGTTTGTGAGAAGGTGAGAAGGCAAGCTAACGAAAGTAGAGTAGAAGATGTAAGAGGAGAAACAGGGGCATTGCATCAATTCTTTTGATAGTCATCCTCCGCCCCACCATTGAAAGCTCCCCAACAACAAAAATTAGCACCAAGATTAGCGCGTCATGATTAACAACTCCCATTCAGTATCCACTGAGCTTCTTTTTTTATTGGGAAGTGTCGGCCAGAGACTTGTGGGTGGTAGAAGACCTTGACTCAAATATGCAGGATTTAGCCATGTACGATGAACCCATAAACAAAATTTGAAATAAGACCACTACAAATTTAAAATTTCATGGACTCTGTAGATTAATCTGAGCATTCTTTACTACTAACTAGCCCTTTGACAGTTGATGTACAAACTTGTTATTAAAGAGACCCTTAAGAAAGCAAGTGGAGAGAAACCAAGAAAGAAAGATACAAAAAGATTCTACCAGTTTCATGGAAATTTGAAATTTCATGGAACTCTGTAGATTAACCTCAGCATTCTTTACTTCAACTAACCGGTCCCATGATAATAGCACTATCATGGGTTTTAATCTGCACAGAATCAATTCCCACAATTTCCAACAAAGACTTATATCTAAATAGGATATCACCACTAGCAACAGACTCATAAGTAGAAAAACCAATCTTTATGAGAGCAAACATGAAAACTACATGCAGAATCAATTACCCATTAATTTTTAAACATCAATTGTGAAGTGGTAATTGAAACATCACCATCAAAATCAGTTTCAACAACACTAGCCTCAACAGGTTTTTCATACGGTTGTTTCTGATTTTCCCTTTCTTATTTATTCTTTAACTTAAAACAGTTAGAAATTTCATACTCAGACTTTTTGCAATAACAGCAAAATATGTTGGATTTACGCCCTTGGACTTAGATTTGTATTTTGATCTACTAAAACTGTCTCTATCATTAAATCTACCTCTAACAATCAAACCCTCAACCTTTTCTTTAGAATGAGAATCAATATCAAATTTTTTCTTAGGTAGCAGATTTGACTTAACATCCTTAAAGTTCAGGGTATCATGATTTTCATAAAGCATAATTTTTTGAAGTGTTTGTAAGTAGAAGATAGAGAGACAACCAACAATATAGCTTTATCTTCATCTTCAATTTTCACGTCTAAATTCTCAAGATCTATGACAATGAAACTAAACTCATTAAAATGAGACTGAATAGTAGGACCTTTGGCCATACGAAGGGTATGTTGAATCTAAGCTTTATTTTGGGTTTTGGTGATTAATGACGAGTGAAAAACACGAACTAATATGTTTATTTGGAGCTAATTAAGTTTCAAGTCAAATTATAATGATGGCGACACAAAAGCGATAAACGGAGATCCCTCAAAACTTTTCAAGACACGACTGAGGTAAAAATGAAAATTAATGATAATTTTGTAGCTTTTTACCGGTCGTCGGTGTAAAAGTTAGCCGGATTTATCTTTCCGTTTTAAATATATCGATCATACTATTAAGAGGGATTTAACTCTAGTAACTTAATCTATATGAGATCTTGAAGCTCAAATGTACATCATATAACCTAGAAGCAAGCTAATGCAAGGTACAAAGTTCAGGGATAAACTTTGCAATGGCCAGACAAAGTCCTCTCAAGGAAGACAAAGTCCAACTTGTACAAATTTAGCCTCAAATCTACTCAAGTGTCTTCGGAGACGTTTTCATCCATCTTGCCTCAATCTGTTTGACATGGCCGAACAATTTCCGGCCAATACAAAAATCTGACATAAGATTTGAAACAAAATCGTTGCACCCAGAATTCATTGCTATTGTTGTTTCAAGTCTTTGAAGTCATAAATTCCTTACATTTAGAGCTAGCGCGTGTGTTCAATTCATTAGTTGCATCGAATAGCTAGCTCTGAGAATGAATTTAATTGCATCTTGAGCTTCTAGTTTGAAATAGATCAAGTGAAGGTGCTACTCTTGTTACTCTTGGTGATTCACGTCACCTAGACGGCATCAACGGTGTTTGTCAGAGAGGCTCGGTGATTGAGTGTGAAAGCTCGGAACTCACCTATTCGGAGAGGAGAAGAGCAACCACTAGTGAAATTGAGACGATATTCTTCCATAGAGTGTTTCAACGAAGATTAGTGTAAAATCAGCAAATTTCTGATATCTTGGGAAAATTGCTTAAGTCTTGATTATTTCTCTCCTTTGCAAATTTCACATTTATAATTTATAAATTGCATATCTTGATCACCCTAAGAGTAAAACTTTGATTTGTATATTCGCCATTAAATCGTGATAATCTCAAATTCTTGCTTTAGACTAAAATTGTTAATTGAGATTAAAATTTTAAAACTGCCAATTCACTCCCTCTAGTTGGCATCCTTGATCCACAGGGTATATAAACGTTCTTTGAGGTAGAACTTGTTGGTGAGACTTTTCGTCATGTACAACAACTCAAATTAGCACCACAGATCTGCAAACAGTAGACTCATGAACAACATCACGCAAAACATCCTTCGATCGGCCAAGTTGTATAGTCGAAAGAGTCTTCTCATCTAACTCATCCCATTCATCATCGATCATGGTTATCAGCTTCCTTGATTTACCGAACAGTACTTTTCTCACACCAATCTAGGTAAGAATGACTTTTATCTGAACTTGTCAAATAGAAAAATAAATCTTACTATCGAACTTCTTGATATCAAATTTAGTAACCGACATCTTGAAGATTAAAAAAACCACAATGATAAGTGCATTACTTGAAATCCGAAGTAGATCACAGATAGGCAGCACGAATCAAAGACCACGAACCTGATCAAGCAATCCAAAAAAAATAGATCCAAATAGAAGCTCTGGTACCACTTGTTAGGAAAAATCGAATCAAGTAAAACCAATTCAACCAAAAATATCAAGAATAGAGGATACAAAGATTTAACGAAGAAAATTCCTCAAGAAGAGAGGAAAAAAAACTCCGACGATGAATAATAGACTTATTATGAAAAAAATGAGTACAAGAAAGGATCTATCACCTCTAAAATATAATGTGGAAATAAAAAATATTGACTCGCATAAAAAACCTTCCTTCAATATCTATTTACAGTTTTAGAGAGAAACCGAATTGTAGTACAACACCTTCAGTTAGAATAAATCTTTTCAAACAAAAAAAGATAAGGATTAGAAAAAATTATATTTGAAGACATAACTAACATAGAATACAAACCACCAGCAAATGACGAAAACAAGAAAGACAGCTACTGTTACAAGAATATAAGAAAGTGGCAATTAAATTAAATTAAAACCTTACTTGGAGAGAGAGCCCTTGATGCAAGTTGTAAGAATCCTTCTCACTTGGATATTGGAATTTTTTGTATGGAAAGCACATAAAAAAAGTAAAAATATAAAAATAACACAAACCAAAACTAAATTACAGAAATGACTTCAGTCGCCAGCCCAAGTGACAACTTAGCAAAAAAAACCCATTAGTCACCAGGCCATATGGCGACGTAGCCAAAAGAACATTTCAGTCACCGGCCCAGCTGGCGACTGGTGAGGGCTTTAAAACGGCCATGAACCCGGTCCTTGATGACTGGTGGATTTGAACAACAAAAAAAAACAGAGAAGAGGGTGAGAAGAAAAGAGAAGGTGAAAAGGAAGAGGAGGAAGAGAAGAAGAAGAAGAGAATTAGAAAAGAGAAGAAATACATATTCGAAAAATTAAGCCAATCACAGCCCTTTTTTTCCTTGGCTTTCTAGGCGGTGATGCATTCTTCCTTGGCTTTCTGGCGGTGATGCATTCACCGCCCTTTTTCGGTTATTTTTGAAATTCTTCTTTTTTTTTTGGGTTATTCATACAAAAAATACACACTTTAAGGCTAGTTTTGAAATTCTTTTTATTTTGGTTATTCTTACAAAAAAAATACACACTTTCAGGCTATTTTTTATGTTAATTTTTAAATTTTATTTAAAAAAATACATAGTTTCAAGTTGTTTTTTACAATTTCTCAAAGTAATTCGACCAGTCGTCTAAGCAATTCGACTAGTCATCAAAAGAATTCGACTAGTCGCCAGGTTAGTTGGCGACTGATGAGGTGGCTTAAGTCACCAAATGAGTTGGCGACTGGTTCTTTTTTCACGAATGTCGCCAATTGGGTTGGTAATTTTTGTTACTTCTGCAATTACTTTATATTCTTTGCTATTTTCTTTTTTTTTTTTGTTAGAGGTTATCCGTACACAAAATTCTGGATACTACGTCAAATTCTTTGCCAGCGACAGCAAATCCTTCTTGCTGTCACCGCTTGAGCAATCAGTTGGGATGTTCTTAGGGACGTCAACTGTGTGGGGGCAAGACAAGGACATGGATTAGATCCAATTCCCATCCCTATTATACTAACAGGATATTTTTATCTCTATATTAATCTCTACAGAGATTTAGTGAGGACAGGGATTCCCATAAAGATATTATTTATATTATTTATATATATTTTTAATTTTAGTGCATATTATATAACTATAAGTTAGTTTTCTAACACTAAAAACAAAAAGTTATTATGAGCCATTTATATAGAGAAAAATAACAAACATATTGATATGAACAAAACATACATCTACTTAGTAAGATAAATACCTATATTTAATATATAAATTCATATTTATTGGGATTTAACTGGGACAGAGATAGAGAGTGCATTATCACTCGCATTCCCATTAAACTAATGGGAATAATTTGTCTCCATCCCTACCCCTATTCGGAGAAAATCCGCATGGATTATCATGTCTCAAGAAAAGCTAACACGTGTAGGTATTCTCTCTCTTCCCTATCCTACTCATCTCTTTGTTTCTATTTTCCCCCCTTTTCACTTTACCATCTTCCTTTCTCTATTTCTTTTTATTTTTATGTTGGGTAAATGATATTTTTTTTTGGTCCCTTTAGTTTGCTCAGGAAGTTCACTTCAGTCCCTCTACTTTAAAAAATTAAATGAGTCCTTATATTTTATGAACTGGATCAAAATAGTTCTTTTAATTAAAACAATTAAAAAATGTGATGTGGCTTGCATATATACCGACTAAAAGGACACATATGGTGCCACATCTGCTAAGCTTCTCGAATCAAATTATTTTTTTAGTGGAGACTTTCAAAGTAGTCTCAGTAATCTTTTATAAGTCATTTTGTGACTTTTAAACAATACTCAAGTTGTTTTTAATTTCAAACACCCCATGTTGTCACTATTCTATTAATTTTAAACAAAAATGATCAAACAAATTCAAAAACAATTGACTGATATGTGATAGAAACGGCCACCTAATCGATAGTTATGTGTGCCGCTAACTTAGTTCGCAATCTTCATCAGCCACTGGTACTGTTGTCACCGCCTCGACGCTGTTGCTGCCATCCATAACACTTTTGCCACCAAGGCCTCACATGAGTGGCGGTTTTGTGTTTTATTAATAGTTTTTGTTTAAATTTACTAGAATAGTGATAGCATAAGTGTTTGCAATTGAAAATAACTTATAAAGAGGATAAAATCACAAAATAACTTGTAAGGGGTTGGTGAGATTACCATTGATTTGTGGGGGTGTTTTGAAATTTTCTCTTGTAAAGATTGGATTAGCAAGTACTTACTTTTGAACCACTTTGTTAAAGATTGATGGTGACGTCACAGTTTAGGTGTTTCAGATGCGCCCATTTCAAGGTATTAGTCCATCACGTCAAATCAATATATGCATATACAATGTCATAATTTTAAATGTGAGTGATACGTCCACGACGAAGTCTCGCGCGGCGGTGACATGAAGGGGATGCACTACTTGCACAAGGATTGCCTGGAGCTTGTGCTAGAGTGGTGACTCGACAGCAACAATGGCGAGTTTGCGGCAGTGGACGGTGCACAGTACCTTGTGTTCCACGCCAAGCCACGCGTGTGCCTTGGGAAGGAGATGATGTATGTGCAGATGAAGGTGATGGTATCTGCCGTTCTCCGAAGATTCAGGGCAAACACGGTGGCACTAGCAACAAGCATGAAGTCGCTGCACCCATTGCCTCCACTGCCACACCAAGCTACCGCGTACCCGCTGGCACCGCCAAGAGAGGGAGAGGGAGAGGAGAGGATTTTGAGAAATCAATAGAACAGAGAGGGCTAGAGCATAACGATTATAAAAATACAATCACTAATACATGGGGCTCACATATTAGTATTTGTATTTTTTATAAATTTTTAATAGAGAAAACTGTTATATTTAGTAGTAAAATAATAGAATGAGTGTTTTTTTAAAAAAACTCGTGGTGTTTAAGAAATTTTCCAAAAGAGAGAGAAACATAAGCTCACAAAGAAAACAAAAACTAAAAACTAGACTTGGAAGCGACAAATTCAACCAAAGGACACACTGTTCACATTTGATGGTTTTAAGAAAGCCCAAATAGTTACTCCATTTGAATCATAAAAACGTATTATATTCAATCTCGTGGGAAAATATAAAACAGTAAATTTATACCTCACTCTATGATATTATTCTTTTTGTGAGCAGAACAATTTAGGTTTTTGATACACTTGTCCTGAATCTAGAACTTTTACGCTGGAGGGGCGGTTTGGCCTCTCATCGTGTGGTCAATAACTCGTCAATAGCTCTTTATTTAATGTTGAGAATAAAAAAAAATTTCTCTTTGGAAAAACACAGCAAATGTAATGACTTATGATTCAAAAATAAAAATGTAGCATCTAACTATACTCTTGTTTTTTGTTTTCTTCGGTGCAAAAAATGACAATTTTCAAATCATAGATTTTTGGAGTTTGGTGTTTTTCCGCCACTTATCTACATTAGCTTGCTATTTGGCACTGCTATAGTTTCATCTGTTCTAACTTGCACAAGATCTGAATTTGTTACAGATGTAAAAAGAGATAAATAAGTAATTAATTGGAACAAATAAGAAACTGCACAGGGTAAACCAACCAAAAAAAAAAGAGTATATTATACTAATGCAAATGATGCTTTGAAAAGCATGGACAGGTCAGTAAGTTTAAGTTCACAATGATGCCATGAATGGCAAGCTAAAGGATTTGATAAATGGCTTTTCTGTAGCTGTATGATTTCAGCACTAGAGAGTACTAGAAAGTAGAGCTGTCAACAATTGTGTCAAATTAGATCCATATCATATTTACATAAATTTAACTTATTAATTTATCATGTTAATCATGTCAACAAATCTATTATATAATAAATTATAATATATTAGAAACATCACATTAATTCTAATCTCACATAAAAAATACTCAAAAGTCTTATATAATTCTCAAAAAAGAAAAATTATTAGAAATTCTCACATTAATCGAAAAAAATATATATATTATATTCATTATATTAGTAATGGTATAGATTCGTCATCTTAGAAATCATATCTAAAACTAACTTTATATCTATTATTAATACATATTCAACCGAAAAATCGTATTCAAAATCAACTCTATTTCTATTATAATATTAAAAGAAAACATATTTTTAAAACGTACATAAAATTTTAACTTATATAAAGAGTAACATTCAATTGTGTACGATTTCGACTAGTTTATAATATAATTAAACTCACAAAAATTATATTTGAACACATTATAACAATCTTATTTATAGTTCTAATCTTATCATATTATTGTATTATGTCAATTTTAACTAAAGAACTATATGTGTACAGAATACTCGCAAAGTCGAGATATATCTTCTCGTCTTCAAATCAGATTTGCATTGTATATCCACAATGACGGGAGAGAGAATAGGAATGCCTTGCTAAGAAGCAAGATTAAAATAATTAGTAACTAATAATGAATGAGGGTAGAAACAAAAGTGTGAACTAAATTCTTACATGGAGAGATTCAATTTTCACTAGTTGCTTTCTTTTTATATATGTTTAGGACAACAGAACTATGTAAACATGTTGTGTCTCTTAATAACATTAAAGAGAAATGACCAAGAAATTATAAAACATATATAAAAAGAAAGCTAAGCTCACAAAGAAAACTAAAGAGGAGAAACAAAAAAGGATGAACCCTTAAGGCTATCTCCAACAGACTTGGCTCTTGCTTGGCTCTTAAACGGAATATTCTCTACCACGTGTACGAATATCATCTCAAAACACCAAGCAAGCACCAAACCTCCAACAGCTTGGCTCTTGCTTGGCTCTTAGCGTGGGTCCCACACTCTTAACCACCAATCAAACACCAAGCAAAAGTCAAGCACTCAAATGGCTTGGATCTTGCTTGGCTCTATACAATTTAACAATTATATATTCAATGAATTTGTATTAATTCATTAAATTCTATATTACCAATATATTAATATATTACCTACGAAATTAAATTCGATATTTGCGACAAAAAAATAAATTCGACATTTTGGATTTAAAAATTGCACTTGACAAAAAAAATAGATATTAAAATTCGAATAGCGGTACATGACATAATTGCGAAATACAAAAAATTAAATTTGCAAACAAATGCCTACTACAAAATCCGGTAAGATGCTACTCGTCGGTATTTCCTCCGAAACGTTGCCAAATGTGCTCGATCAAGTCTCTTTTGAGTTGCGTGTGCGTAGGTTGAGTACGGATGGCAGCATTTATTCGAAGTACATCTTTGAATAAAGGTGTACCCCCAGTGCAAATCACAGGCGGTACTACCGTGGATGTGTCCGGATGATCATTGTAGTCATAGTTGGCGGCATTATCGTCGCGCTCGTTCTCTATTATCATATTGTGCAAGATGACGCAAGCTCGCATGATCTTCGCGAGAGTTGACTGTCGCCAAAATCGTGCCGCACCGTGCATGATGACAAATCGAGACTGTAGAACTCCGAAAGCCCGCTCAACATCTTTTCTCGCTCTTTCTTGCTGTTGCGCAAACAACCGATCTTTCACCGTTTGTGGGAGGGGTATCGTCTTCACAAAGACAGCCACTCCGGGTATATACCATCGGTAAGATAATACCCCATATTGTACTGTCGGCCGTTGACAGAGTACTGAACATGAGGAGTCTGCCCTTTCAACACATCAGTGAATAAGGGCGATTGGTTTAGCACATTGATGTCGTTGTTGGAGCCTGCAACACCAAAAAAGCATGCCATATCCAGAGATCATACAAAGCTATCGCTTCAAGTATAATCATCGGGACTCCGTAATCTCCACGAGTGAATTGACCTTTCCATGCTACGGGGCAATTTCTCCATTCCCAGTGCATGCAATCAATGCTTCCCAGCATTCCTGGAAAGCCACGGGACTCTCCTTGTTGCAGTAGGCGGTGGATATCCTCGACGGTGGGGCTGCAAAGATATTGGTCGCCAAATATGTCGATGACACCTTGTACGAAGTGCTCCAAGCATTGAATCGCCGTGGACTCCCCCATCCGCACATACTCATCGACGGCATCGGCGGGGCCACCGTACATGAGCATACGCATTGCTGCGGTGCACTTCTGTAAAGGGGAGAGTCCACGGCGATTAGTGGCATCCCTTCTTTCAGTGAAGTAGGGGGACCACCCACCTAGAGCTTCAGCGATGCGGAGAAAGAGGGGTCTCGCCATCCGAAAACGCCGGCGGAAGATATTGTCAGGGTAGACGGAGTATTCGGAGAAGTAGTCGGCGACGAGCCGTTGATGCCCCTCTTCGCGGTCTCTGTCAACCTATCTCCTATTGCTGCTTCGGCGGCGTCCGCGGGATGATGAAGCATCGAGTCGGGTGTAAAGACCGGCGATGATACGATCTTCCTCCTCCTCCTCCTTTATGAATTCCACTAAGAAATCCTCGATTTTGTTCACGGCATCTTCTCGGAGCTATGTGTGCTCGAACTAGAGCTAGAAGACATTTTGTGAGTGGCTACTGAAACTGAGTTTCTCAAGAGCTGCACCGTTTGAGAAGATAGTTGGATTGTGAAGAGAAACTTTATGGAGGAGGTGAATATATAGACAAAGAGTCCAACTTTGCAACGGCTATATTCCAATGGCTAGTCTGCAACGGCTATTTTGCAACGGCTATATTCGAACGGCAATTTTGCAACGTCTACTTCGCAACGGCTATATTCCAACGAATAGTTTCCATAGTTGGATACCAAAGTCAAATTAAATATAAAATCATATCTAGATTAATAACGGAGGATACATGGTTTGTTACAAGAGATAATTCAAAAACAAAATAACTAATCGTCTGCGGCATTAAGTTTCTGTTTCAGAATCTTCATCCCTGCATCGTACTCCTCTTTTTGTGCATCGTCGAAGATGGATTTGTCGAGACTCGTCATTTTCCAATACGCCTTATATAAGGCGGGCTTTTCCTTCGACTTCGCCACGTCGCGCAAGTTATCTGACATACAGAGTACGTCCTTCCTCTTGTCGGCCCGGTCAGGTTGATTTTGGATGAAGGCATCGATATCTGCTCTCATTGCCGATGTAGAATCCTGCGAGTCATCAACCCTTCCCTTACCTTTGCGCCTCGCCTTAGCAGAGTCTCGTCCTTCCGGCCGTGTCTCCGCTGGTGGCACATCATCGTTGTTAGACGATGACGTGTAGGTGCCCGACTCCAACAATCTGCTTCTTTTGCTGGGAGGATCAACATAAGCTGCAGACCACTTAGGTTGACCGCGAACCGCCGTCCACCAATGATCCAAGACAAATGGATGACCCATCTCCGTTTTGTACATCTCGTGGGCCTGCGCCATGAGATGGTCGTCGGAACGACCGCTGGCATAGCTTCATTCAGTCGGAGCCAAACACCGTTGAATTGGACCACCTTTTTGTTGGTTCGTTGCCAGTGGTCCTTACAGTGTTTGGTCTCCCTTTTTCTACTTGTCGGCACCGTTTCGTTGTATGCCGCTGCTACGTTAGCCCAGTACATGTCGCACTTCCTATTGTTTCCATCAATAGGATCGAGCGAATTGTTGAGCCAAGAGCTAATCTGCATGTAGTAAAAAATTTTGAATATCGAAGTCGAGCGTAAATATATTTCTTCTATAGTACTCCTGTATGAAAAATCAAATTATTACCAATTTTACGTCGTCATCATTGGACCACGGTAAGCGCTTTGGCTTTCAGCCAGCGTCCACAACAACTCTGGTGTTGGTGTCATCGATGACAGGTTGGGCCTCCAGATCGACTGGAGCAGAGTCTGGAGTGCCATTCTCGGAGACAGACGCAGAGTGCGGTTGAGGTGGGGAAAATTGCGGACATGTCGGTGGCATGCCGACAAAATGAAAATTTTGGCTATACTGTGGGGGCGGTGGAATTGTTTGGCCGTGTGGTGGATATGGACGAAAATTTTGGCTGTATTGTGGATATGGTTGGTAATTCGGTGGATACGGCTGGTAAGTCGGTGGCTGCGAAAAACCGGGTTGCTGTTGGGTGTTTGGGGTTTCAGTGTTTTCGCCGGGAGATTAGGACGAGCCAAGCCAATTAACGAAACCGCCAGGTGGATTAGAATCCATGTGAAATTTTTGGAAATTTTTGTAGTAATTTTGGAGTGGTTTTGGGTGTGGATAGATGAAGAAGTGTGAGTGAAAATGGTGAAATAGCATGTCTTTATATAGGGGAGAGCTGGGAAAAAATTCAGTGATTTTTTATGATTTTTTTGGATTTTTTTGCAATTTTTTATGATTTTTTAGGGCAAAAATGAATTAAAAAACACTACAACAGCTATTTTTAAACGGCTGGAAAAAAGCGGCTATTTTTTCTGAGGCTGACAGGTGGGACCCGCATTTATTCTCTCCTCAACGGCTCTTTTTTCTAATTCACTCGCTGACATGTGGGCCATCAGAAAACCGACCCCACATGTAAGCCTCTACGGCTACAATTAATTAGGTATATAAATATTTTATTTAACATATATGCGGTTATTACTTGTACGGTTAATTCTTATACACCATTCAATGACCGGTGGGCCATCAATTTTCCTGGCCCCGCGGATCAGTGACTCGAGCTAACACAAACGCGCGTCGCCGACTTCATCAACGCGGCGCACTCCCAGGTGGCGGGCCCCACGTGGATTTAAACCGCGTGCAACGCGGCTTTAGGCTCTACCCGCGTATGACGTGTGGGGACGTGTCTCATGGGGCCCATATGTCAGTGATGTTTTCAAGATTTTGCGCGGTGCGTGCGGGGACTGACACCGGCACGATATACGTGCGCGTGGGGCCCACGCTACAAAATCGCTGCCACGTTCAAACGCTGCACCCAATGAATGACATGTGGGGCCTTTTATTCGCTGGTCCCACATGTCAGATCCTTATTTACGCGGGTATGTTTCGCCGTTCGTCGTCTCGGTGGGGCCCGCGAAGCGCGTTCGTTCGCGTCTTCGTCTTCTCCAAAGGGAGCGCGTCCTCGCCGCGACCTCGCCTCCCGTTCGCCTCATCCAGTAGCACGCGGACGTCACCTCGCACCGAGCAAACGCCGAGAAGCTTTCCACCACCGTCGACGCGAGCCGCCGCTGCCGTCGCTGTTGGAGTAAGCCTAAGTGCACCGCCCGAGCAACCATCGCACCCTGGGTCGCTGTTCTCGCCGTGCTCAAATCACCAGATCGCATGTCCACTCGCCATCCTCACCGTCCTCGGCGCGCCCCTGGATCATTGGATTGCATCCCAGCACACCGTCCCACGGCTGCGTTGGCGTGTCCCCACCCGCCGTCCTTGCTATCCTCGGCGCCACCGGATGGCCTAACTGTGCCCCCCACCATTGCGTCATCCACAACACGGGCGTCACTCCTGCTATCACGCCCGTATTGTAGCTATTATTAAAGGTACTGAAGGATCTTCAATTGTCTCATAATAGGAATCAAAGGCACTAAGATACATGCGTTCCCATATCTTTGTATCTGCACAAGACAAGAAAACAAAGATATAAACATTAATACGCATAAATTTCCTCAAATTAGTATAGTCTGTTTCCTTTATTGTAGATTCAGGAAGTTTAATTCACATCATAACACACAATTTTTATAGTGGTTAGAAGTTCTGAATATTGAAGGAAGGGTAAAGATCTTGCATCAAGTACTCCATGCATTACTTACTGTTTCTAATAGAAAAGTGTGCAAATCTTAAAACAATAGAGGCTGTGTTGAATGTGCTTCTCAAACAAGAACAAAGTGAAAAGGATAGCCATAATTGTTATTACAGATAATGTGAAACCATGTGCGGGCATTCAAAAGGGTTGGGTGCCAGCTTTGGAGTAAATTTTTGGCTCCTTCCATCATAGCCTTTGCGTTCACAGTATATCACTTTAAATTGCAAAATTAGCATCATCAAGGATGATCTAGCAACAATGTAAAAACAAGAAAAGTCTCATTTTGGTCATCCAACTTTGTTCTCGAGTTTGTTTTAACACCGCAACTTATCTACTTTTTGTTTCTCAATTTTATGCGTGGATTCAAAAGGAACCATTTGAGTCACTGATCGATCGATGGCTTCAAACTCATATGTTAGTGATAGGATGAGTTTTATTTAACAAATTTGCAGGCCATGTAGTTTCGTAAAAATAGATGTTTACGACGGACGGTCCGCTGGTGGCACATGCGACGAAGGACCCAACGCCGACGGTGATGGTGGGGGAATCACAGTCAAGTGAGGTGGCAGCAGCACTCTAAAATCGACCAGAATTTGATCAACCTGCCGCTCGACCTTTGAACAATATGCGTATACATCATCGCTGGGCATGGTGGGTCTGAGGCGGGACCTGACCATCATGTCCCGTGCACCAGCAGAGACGCCGCCGAGGATGTTCAGCTGCGCACACAAATTAATGCAATTATAGAATGACAATCCATGTGAAAGTAAGGTTGCAAAGAGCTAAGGAACTCACAGAAGAGTGGATTCGTCCCGGAAGGCGTCAGTCGTAGCGCTCCTCGATGGTGGTAGGAGGGAAGGGCTCATTAGGCGCGGCTGGTGGACCGCCCGCCAATCTGTAGATCATGCGAGGTCGGTACCAGGACAGGTACGAAAAATGGATGTCGTGGCTGTACGGCCATTGCTCCTCCACCGTGCGTGTGTGGGCCCAATCCATCCACTCCTGCACATAGGGCTGCTGCCGACGAACGAAATCATCCCTCACTCGACCCTTCCTCGATTACCTATGGACAAAGCAATTAGTTAGTGACAGAAATCATGTATAAAATAATGTGTGAATGTAATGCATATTTAACGTACTCGTGGATGTGGTGCGGGATCTCTCGAGGAGGTGGCACGGGGACAAGCTGCCGTAGGCCGAACTGGCGCATAACTCGCTCAGGCGAGTACCCCTCAATCATGTGTGAGAAGACAAGAAGAATCTGGGTGCGCCAGTAAACAACATCCTGCGTACAAAGAGAAGAAAGACCAACCAGAGCGACGGATTGCAAGTTTGAGGTGGTCCACGGATCCCAGATGACGCTGTCGTCGAGGAGCAGATCGAAACTCGTGGCATACGAAGGATAACAAAGATGCGCCTGATCTGTGGACCACCTCAAACTTAGTCTAGCCCACATCCATCCCATCACGGAGTCGTCCCTCGCATCACTGGCCAACGCAAATTGATCCCGCGGCACCAGCGGTCGGCCGACGGGGAAATGCTCGTACGACCACATCTGCAAGGGGATGGCGCACCGGGCGAAAAGAGAGCTCACCTAGTCTCTGCTCGTGGCATCACACAACCCCTTGTAGGTGTGGCAGAGCATGGCGGATCCAAAACTAAACCGCGGCACGTGCCCCAGGTCCGAGTCGGCAATACTCTTGACGAGCTGAACATACTGCCGCTTGCAGATGTCTCCGTGGGTGCCAGGGAAGAGCAACCACCCAAACAGGTACAACAAGTACGCCTCGAGGTGGCGCCTAAAGACCTCCTCTGGAGCGGCCAAGGGGAGCGCACCATCACGCACTGCATGCAGGTAACTCTGGGGAAGTCCTACATCCTGCGCAAGCCCCCCCCCCCGCTGGTCCTACTCCCTCGAAGCACTGTAGGAAATCTAGTCGCTATGCAACTCTGTCGGTGGCCGTAGGGACATATATCTCCCCGCGAATGGGTAGCCCAAGTAGCATGCTAACGTCCTGCAGTGTGATGGTGAGCTCGCCGAAGCTGAAGTGGAACGTGTGCGCCTCGGGCCTCCATCGGTCCACAAGCGCGGTAACCAGGGATCGGTCGAAGGGGAATCGCCTGGCCCGACCTACCATGCGGGCGAACGGCAACAGTCCGGCCTCGAGCAAATAAGGCACGAACCGCTCATCCAGAGGCCACATCTTACGCGGTGTCCTTATGCGTAGAGCTGGGAGAATGGTGCCCTGTAGAAGGCATCGAGCACGATGACGCTTCTGATGGTGCTGTGCAATCAGCTCGGGAAGCTGATGGTCGTCTGCTATACCTACAATTGTCACATATTGGTCGACAAGTTGAAACATTACAATTAATTAACAAACATTCAATATTACTTACGAAAATCCATGACAAGGCATTACAACATTACAGTTATATTTAGGAAAACTCAGTACAACTCATACAGGAAAATTGCATTGCTTCAATTTCACGACGAGGTTGATGCACCTGCCACCTGTGGGCATCGATTTCTTGTGTGACCAGGCTGCTTGCAAGCACTGCATCTACATAGGTCATCTTCACGCTCCGCTGCATCCATATCATTCTGTATCCTCCTGGATCAATGTTAGCTGACATGGCCTACAAGGAGCCTCTTGTCTGGGATCCACGTGATGGCATCTTCCAGCGACAGCTCTCGATAGTTTTCCCTCGCTGCAAACCGATGGAAGACACCCTCCCAGGTTTTCGACAAGTACTGCAGAGTATAACAAGTTGACATATACCGTGCCGGATCGATCCCAGGAACGGAGCAGGCAACGATGACATACGAGCAAGGAATGTGCAACAGTTGAGGCTTGTTGCATGTACATTGGGTATTTGCATTTGTAATTCGACATTCGTGGACCCGACCTGCTCGCAATGTGCCACGGACATGTTTTCGTTCAAACGACTCAGCACTGAGACATCATGTGTCAACGACTTCCTCGTCCGAAATTCGAGGTAATCATTGATCTTTTTGGGCCAGTGCACTAAAGGGTCATGCATAAGACTTGATGCCACCAAACTCCTGCTGTCGTAGTATGCTACTGTGCGATAGAATGTCATCTCAACTATTGCAGTGAGTGGTAAGCATCGCACACCTTTCAGGACGAAGTTGTACACCTCGGCCAGATTTGTCATCATGATTCCGTACCGAGCCCCGGCTGTGTCGTGCAGCAACGACCACTTCTCCATTGGTTTGGGCTGAATCCATTGACTAAAACTGAGACGACTCCGGCGGTTTCCCTCGTCGGTAACGCCGCCATCTTCTGGAGCACTTGGTACTTGCAATTTTGCCAACGTACCTTCCTCCAGCGACTTCCATATATTTGAGAACTTTGACTTTTGGTTTTAGTTGGCAAGCCGTTTGAACACCTGCATCAGGCACCTGCTCTTGAAATGAGTGTGAAAATTCGCACCAAGATGCCGAGAGCACCAACAACTCTGCAAGTCATCCCAACTCAGCGATGGATCCACTCCCGATTGCATGTACTCGATAGCACTCAACATTCCTCTGTTTCGATCGTGAATAAGCACACGCGCTCCCGGTCTTTTACGGCCTCATTCTTCAATTTGCCCAAGAACCACAGCCAACTGCTGTAGTTCTCCCCTTCAACCATGGCATATGCTATGAGGAGAAGCTGGTCGTTGGCATCAGCAGCCACGGTAGTCAGCAGAGTTCCCTGGTATTTTCCAGTCAAAAATGTTCCGTCAATGCAAAGCACAGGTCTCATGTACCTGAACGATGCAATGCACTGTTGGAATGCCCAGAAAAATCTCCGCAGTACCATGCACCCAGGAATCACAACACCGTCCGAGCCGATTGTTGGCGTATCAACAATTTTGGTGACTATGCCTGGATTTGCTTTGCATATGCGCCGCAAGAGACTCGGTACGAAGTTGCATGCCTCAACATATGTCCCAAAAAACTCCTCCTACGTTCTTTGTTTAGCCCTCCATGCCTTCCCGTACTTGATCTTATAACCGTACTTCTCCGCGACATGTGCAATTATCACTTTCGATGTCATTGCCGTATTTTCCTTTACTATAGACAATATCAAGCTGGCAACAAAACTGGCAGTGATATTTTTATGTTGCTGCACCATGCCCTCTGCCAGACATCTGTGGTCTTTGATTCTGGTCACCTAAAAGAAAGACCATCTTGTGGCCGTGTGACACGTACGTACCATGGACAGTTCTCGACTAAGCACCTCACAGTCCACAGGCTTGGATTTGATTTACACACCCAGAATAGCCTATTCAGTGAAATAGCCCACGCAGTTATGGCTTTCTTTGCATCTTTCTTAGTCCGAAACAACTGTCTAAGTTGGACGGTTGATTTATTGTAGGACCATTGCGAATTCAGTTCATCAGGAACCATAGCGGAAATAAGAGATGATGGATCAGTCCATTCATTTATAGAATTCTACTGTTCCGTGGGTTCATCAGGAGATTCATACATATCTGACGGATCAGTATACTCCTCGTTAAAATTCTCCTCCAATTCGGGCAGTTCTTCAGCTGCATCTACCTGAGGGCCACCAAACCGAGTTGTATCTCTTGTTGTTTGCATAGGTACATTGGCAGTTGCACTGGCATTGGTACTGCCACCGGCACCAGTATTGGCACCAGCACCGGCACCGGCACTGGCACCGCCACCGCCACCGCCACCGCCACCGTGACATACGGAATGACTGCCCTCCAAATTATGTACACTCAAGATTTCAACGTACAGTATGATGACCCCGCCACCATACCTTGGATTTGTCACAAATCGTCCGAACGAACCCTATGATTTATCACCTTTCAGTCTCTTAAGCACCCATTTGTTTCCCTCCGGGAGCATGCCTCAACTCTAAGAGTATCCGTTGCAGGATTGAATTGTAACAGGTCAACTAACCACATCTCCAAATCACTGAAAGACATTGACTGTGGTTGTGTCATTTGACCATAAGCATGCATACAACCACCAAGATCATCACCGTTTGCTCCATTACGGATTATACCAACTCCGTAATAAACGCAGACCATACTGGGTTGCTCCATAGTCTAATCAATTTGTCATTTTGTGTTAGGTTAGAACAAGATAGTGCGATGATGCGCAATAATTGTAGCGGAATTCCTTCAATTTCTACTTATCTCAAAATTGATTCTTTTTATTTTACTAATAAACCATGCACCGGTATTTCTTATGTATTGTCTTTATTTCATTAATCATTAGTTGACGAAAACAAAATGATATTCGATTCTCCTATCCTACGGAGTGGCAGCAATTTAAATTTTCACTTTTCCTAAATCATAGAGTGAAGCGGAAAATGATATTTCAAAACCTAAAACGCTGAGACCCTAATCTAGGGTGTGTAGTGTGGACAATAATCTAGGGTCTCTAGGGTATGTTTTGTGCCTAGTTTGTAATTTCAATCCTAATCCTAAGTCATCAAAAACAAAATGCTAAGTCTAAGTGGCCCTGACCCAAACGATAACACTTACTCCTCCTAACCCTAACCCTAACCCTAATCCTAACCATACTGTTATTCTATAATTATGATTTCAGCGGGTGGAGGCGGGGGCTGATGGAGGTAGCTACTAGTGTTAATGTTAAGGTTTCAGTGCCAATAGTATGGTTGTACTACGATATTGAGACTATGAGATGTGTCAAAACTAATTTATATCTTGTATTGTAGTAGAGTATATAATTAGACAAACAATATTGCTCAAAGTACTACAAAAAAATGCATTTCAGTCGCTATTGGGCTGCACGATTTTTACCTAACAAAAAAGTGAGGCGAACAATTAAATTTATAAATCCTACAAACCTAAAAAAATGGCCGCTCTCGCTTTAAACCCGTGCGGGTAAGGCCAAGACGGCGATGGTAGGGGTGGAAACAAGCCAAGTTTGAGCGAGCTGGCCCTGGCTCGGCTCGAGCTCGGTTAGTTAACAAGCTAGCTCGGCTCGGCTCGGCTAGCTAATGGGGCGGCGCGGAGGAGGGCCTGGACGGAGACGACGGAGGAGGTGACGGGCGGGGAGCGCCGCCAGATGCGAACGGCAAAGCTAACCCTACATGGAGTTTGAGACTGAGTATGTAAGGGTTGTTTTGTATTTTATATATACCGAGCCGAGCCCGAGCTAGCTAGGGTCTAGCTCGGACTTGCCTTGTTTTCGAACTGAGCTAAGAAGACAGCTTGAACTCGGCACGTTTGTTAACGAGCCGAGCCCGAGGCGAGCCAAACACCGAGTTGAGCCCGAGTTGCTCACGAGCCGCGAGCTAAAATTCCACCCCTAGGCGAGGGCGATGGTGGTGACAACTAGGACAGTGAGGCTGCGAGGGCCCTTGCTGGATCAAGGATGCCGACTAGAGGGGGGTGAATAGGAGGCTTTAAAAACTTTAAAGCTTAAAACAAATAAAAGCAAATCAAGAACAAATAATATAAGCAAGGGGAAAAGAGAACGAACACAGTGATTGTTACCGAGGTTTCGGAGACTCGCCCAGTCTCCACTAGTCCTCGTTGAAGCACTCAAGCCACTTGAGTTTTGCCTCAATACTCACGAAGAGTATTATCTACTAAGGTTGCTCCTTGTCCACTCCGGAAAGGCGAGCACCGATGCCTTGTACAAGCTTGCCGAGCCTCTCCAACAATCTCCGTTCTGGAGAGGTCAACGGCCACGCCTCCGAACCGTCTAGGTGAGGGCGCTCACCAAGAGTAACAGGCAGCGAGGTCTTCTCTAGACCTCCAAACACACACCAAGAAGCTAAGTGAATGCAAATGCAAAAGAACTGAAACTCTCGGTGGATCGGAAAGCACTCGACTTGATCAAAAGATCAAGATTTTAAGTAGAAAACTAAAACCCAAGAGTGTATAAAAAATGCTACTGCTTGTTGTATCAAAATCATGCCCAAAGCCCCTTTTTATAGCCTCAAGAATCAAATGAACCGTTGGAGCTAGGGCTGAAAATCAGCAACCCAAACTGACAGTCAGTTTGCCAAACTGACAGTCAGTTTAGTGCACAACGGCCGACAAAATTTACGGAAGAAACTTTGCTAGCCGTTCGTGGTCGTTTATGGAAAGCTGAAACCCACAACTGACAGTCAGTTCGACCACAAACTCGATCAAAACCAAATAGAAACTCAGTTAAAAGCACTGTGGTCGAAACCCTAACTGACAGTCAGTATAGACAAACTGACAGTCAGTTTAGTACAAAAATTTTGAGCTCAAAATACACCCTCTCTGAACAATTGTCAGTTTAAACAAACTGACATTCAAACTGACAGTCAGTTCAGCAAACTGACAGTCAGCCTAAACAAAAATAGAGATAACTTTAAAACCAGAAATCCAAAAGAGGTGTTTAATAGCTCGTTTGAAATATAATTTCAAGAGCTACATTTTTGTCAACAGAAGCAAAAACCAGATCTGCCTAGATCATTCTGAAAATTACAAATACTCTTCTGCTATCAAAAACTGAACTGAAAAACCAGATTTTCAAATTAAGTTCAAATCAAATCCAACCAAAAAGGATGCAATGCAATGTCCTAAGATTCTCGGTTTATGTTGGAGATAAAAAGAGAACTTACGCCACCTCTCTTTATAGTACGGTTAAAAGCTAAAAACAATTTTCCTAACCGATCATCTCCAAACGCCGAGATCGGTAAAAAATAGAAACTCATAATACCTTAGGTCTTTCACATCTTCATGATTTGCGTCTTGTCTTTTGCTCTCCTGCATCTCGTGCTTCACTTTTGCAACTAGTGCTTTTACGTCTTTTGTGTTGGGTTCGTTTTGATCATCTCGACAATCTTCCCAACTGATCCCTGTATTAATCAATTTCAAAAGCACAATTAGTCCAGAATACTTTGTTTTCATTAATCATCAAAATTAGGGTTAGGCATGAAGGGCTAGATACAACAGCCCTAACATAATCTAAAACAAACCTTTACATCTATATACAACCATTTTAATCTACGTACTAACAAACATTTTAATCTACATACTAATAAACATTTTAATGCCCAACCCTAACCCTAACCCTAACTCCAACCCCAACCCTGAAATAATAGCCTAGGATTAAAGTGAAGCGAAAAATTAAATTTCTAAACCCTACAATCCTAAAATAATAGCCGCCCTCGCTTTAAACCCGTGCTGGCAAGGCCAAGACGGCGAGAGCAATAGCGGTGACGAGGGCAACGAGGCCGCGAGGGCCCCAACATACTATAAAACAAATTTTTAAATCTACATACTATCAATCATTTTAATATACGTACTAACAAATACTTAATCTGTGAACTAAATAATAAAAATGTACCACTAAAATTTTTATCTACGTACATATCAACAATTACTATCAAATACTATCTACGAGTTAACGAATATTTTAATCTGCATACATACTAATAAAATTGTAATCTAAATACTATCTACGAGTTAACGAAAATGTACCTCAGGAAAACAAATTTGAAGAACCACCGAAAACCGAAACTTAATCAAATTGCCAGCAGTTTCTTCTTCCTAGCTCTTTCCCCTTTCTTCTCTTCCTCTCTTTCTTCTCTCTCTCCAAACAGTATGAATAATTTCTGGATTTTCGGAAAAAATGAAAACGACCGTACTGTGAAAGTGACGGCCATGGTTTAAATAGCCATTTCAGTCGCCAGCCCGGTTGGCGACTGAAACATTGCTGCTTTCAGTCGCTAGCCCGGCCGACGACTGAAACATTGCGGGTTTCAGTCGCCAGCCGGGCTAGCGACTGAAAGCCGGTGTGGCACGGCACCTGCGCCAATGGGGCGTTGGGCTGTGCCACGTCTTCAGTCGCTAGCTGGGCTAGCGACTGAAGATCAGTCGCGTGGCCCAATTCGCGACTGAGAATTATTTTTGCAAAATTTTAAAGTTTTGGTTAGTTTTCGAATTTTTTTTCGTGGGTTATTAGGCAAAAAAATTCCAAGCCAGCATTGTAGAATTATTAAAGGTACTGAAGGATCTTCAATTATCTCAAAGCAGGAATCAAAGGCACTAAGATACATGCATTCCCATATCTTTGTATCTGCACAAGACAAGAAAACAAAGATTTAAACCTTAATACGCACAAATTTCCTCAAATTAGTATAGTCTGTTTCCTTTATTGTAGATTCAGGAAGTATAATTCACATGATAACACACATATTTTATAGTGGTTAGAAGTCCTGAATATTGAAGGAAAGGAAAAGATCTTGCATCAAGTGCTCCATGCATTACTTACTGTTTCTAATAGAAAAGTGTGCAAATCTTAAAATAACAGAGGCTACTAATGGTTTGCATGTGTTGAATTTGCTTCTCAAACTCAAACAAGAACAAAGTGAAAAAGATAACCATAATTGTTGTTGCAGATAATGTGAAATCAAGTGCGGGCATTCAAAAGGGTTGGATGCCAGCCTTGGAGTAAAATTTTTGCTCCTTCCATCATAGCCTTTGCCTTCACAGTATATCACCTTAAATTGCAAAATTAGCATCATCTTGGATGATCTAGCAACAATATAAAAACAAGAAAAGTCTCATTTTGGTCCTCCGACGTTGTTCTCTGGTTTGTTTTAACACCACAACTTATCTACTTTTTGTTCTCAATTTTATGCCTGGATTCAAAAAGAACCATTTGAGTCACTGATCGATCGATGGCTTCAAACTCATATGTTAGTGACAGGATGAGTTTTATTCAACAAATTTGCAGGTCATGTACTTTCAGAAATGGATGTACTTTCCCATCCCCCTCCTGTTGTACTCCCGCAAGGGCATTCTGTGAGAACTTAGGACTCATGGCCATATGACTGAGGGTTGAGAAGGTGTGAAAATCTTTTTTCGGCTGTACAATCTCATGTCATACTGATAAACAGATTTCTATTTTTGTTTGGTGAATGCGCATGTTGCAGTGTAACCTGGAAATGTCATAGCCATCTACATGAACAATCCTCATGTCTTCAAGTACAGGAGTGGCCAATACATATCTATCGAGTGTGGCGAGACACCATTTGAGTGGCATGCTGACTAAACTTGATGCATGTGAGGGACCCACCCGCTGCAGTAGGCCCCAGGTGTGCATTTATCCCGATTGTCGAGGATGTAGTCATGTACAAGGTAATAAACAAACAACCAGCTCAACTTGATTCATATACAAAAACAATATATGGCCATCAGACCTTAATACACCTCAATATACAAAGGCCAACAAGGCCAACTACTAGGTTTTATGAAAGTAGTTTTATCTGGTCCTCGAGACCATCCCACAGGAAAAAACTCGAGTGCAACACGTAACCCTTCTAAACTTCGGGTGATTCTGTTTCGCTCATCTTTAGCTTCTCTTCAACTGTATTTTCGTTATTAAGCAAGAGTGAGTACAAAGTACTCAGCAAATCTCTATATAAGAATTAGTGCAATGCATGACACGCTATGTCTAATTTAACAGTTTATGTGGTACAGAATAGTAAATTTCACAAATACCTTTCCAAAGAGAATTGGAATACAATTAATAAGTATAATGATGGTAGAAAACATTTATATGATCCAAGAGTTAAATCTGAGCAAAACCTCTCAGTTTGCCCCTTTTTGTCTAATACTTTATTACTATTGTGCTATCCAGTTACTACCCATGGCATACCCCTGACCGGGGGTACGGAGTACTTGAATACTTTTTAACACTCTGCAGAGGGGCACCGCTTTACCCACATGAGTCTATCAATCTTCCCAGTCAGGCCAATTACACACACATTATTGCATGCAACTAAATTGAGGAGACAAGACTCTCAAAAACATTGTATTAATTATATCCCTGCCCGACAATTCGACCGCACTGGTCGTTCTTGTCGTTGTGAGGTACCCTCAGTGAGAAGTACCCTCACACCCAGCATTTACGAGTTACTCAAGGTCAGAGTAACCGCACGAACTCTCCCCTCACATCTCTCCCTCACCCATTCAGGCGATAAGTTTAGACCACTAAACTTGTCAACATCCATCCAAACATCTCAGTTTGGAGCCTGAATGAGAACTACCACCATGCAGGGATAAAATCGATACGCAGTAGTCTACTGGCCGAGTTCAATTAATTGATCATGTGGTTGGCACGTTAATATGCCCATGCATGGTCGTTTAGCACAATTGGTTATATCCTTATTTATTAGGGTGAGATACTCAACTACTGTCCCGTTTAGGCAAAAGTTACCCACCAATCATACCATCCTCACCACCAATATTCATTGGCTTTCAAATAAGCATCATTGGTCAAAATACTTTTAGGGCCCAATAAGGATATTCCACCCAACGTGGTCTCGGATCCTTATGGCCTCAATCAATTAGCAAGGATATTCCACTCACGGTGGCCCAGATCCTTGCTCTCTCAACCGATCAGTAAGGATGTCCCACTCACGGGGGCTTGGATCCTTACTATCTCATCTGATCAAATTCTTTTGTAAAAATTCTACCATCAACTACTTGTGATTAATCATTTTCATGCAGATACTTATACTTTATCAAAACAACATATAGAAGCCTTTGTAATATATAGGTTCAATATGATCAAGAAATAGGGACTTGCCTTGCTTTTCACGGGATCCAGTTGAAATAACTACTAGGGCACTGACGTCTTGGAGCTCACTTCACTTGGTATCTATTTCGACATCAATCAATAAGCAAGCAAAAATAATAGTGAGTATATTTGTTTATAAATATTGATAGGGTTTAAGTGGTCGAATGTTGAGATAAGATGAAAAGAATGGTCAAAAGGTGATTGATAAGCTTGGTCTAGGTTGGATTGACTTAGAAAACAAGGAAAACGTTATTTGGTGTTTGAATGGACGATCAGATTATATATATGTAGGGTTGAAAGTAAGGCGAACAAGGTGACGTTAACGGATTTTTGATCTGAGGTTTCTAGGGTTGCAAACGACATAGGCATGTCGACGGGAGCAACATTGGACATAAACTGACAAAGCTTAGGTTGGCATTTTAGGGTTTCCATCGAGACTTGAATACTAAAACATAACTAGGGTTTTGGTTCGATGGTCGGAATATGGTGCTTTCGTTGAGAGTCGTGAATACTAGGGTGAAGACAAATTCTAGATCAAACGCAAACGCGGCGATGTTCGGACGTCGACGAACGACATTCGTCTGGGACGACAAAACTGGAAATGGGTCGAGATGGAGTTTTCTCGCGATACGACAGTTGAAGAAAATGCAGAACATGGCTCTAGAAACTTAGTGGACAAAGTGGGATTCAATTTGCACAACCAGAAGTGTTCAAATTGAGCTAATGCCACTGTCTGACATAGATTGTCAAGGGTTGACAATGTCTAAGAATGACATTGACATGATTTAGGAGGTTTCCAATGGACAAAACAGATTTGGATCAAGGCATTGGGTGCATAATTGAACAAGACAACTGTTTGACAAAGAGGTTTTTATAGAAAAGTCCAGAAGTTCAAAGAATTTGCAAAAATACCCTTGGACACAGTGAACTGAATGCCCGGCTACTGCCAAATTCTAGGGCTTTGGTGGTTGATCGATTTAGGGCTTCGATTGCTTCGCCAACTATGTCTAGGAGGTAGGCGAAGAAAACAGGAATCCAACGGTGGTAGTTTCAAGGACTGAGGTGGGCGGACGGCGATGAACGGCGGCAAAGAAACACGGTGGCGACACGGCACAGAACAGTTACTGGACAGAGCTTGGCATCAGCTTTTGGAGGCATTTTTGTGTGGTACCAGAGAGCGACGTAGCGACAATATACTCAGTGGATTAAGGCGCATCTGTGGGACAAGGTGGCGATGACACGGACGGCCGGCGGCGACGGCG
This sequence comes from Pharus latifolius, assembly GCA_019359835.1. NCBI lineage: Eukaryota > Viridiplantae > Streptophyta > Magnoliopsida > Poales > Poaceae > Pharus > Pharus latifolius. The sequence goes on from CM033322.1 coordinate 24,785,584, forward strand.
CGGCACGGCGGCGGCACGCTTGAGCCACGGCAATTGTCAAGGAATATTGGTCGGTGATGGTCGGAGTTTGTGTGACGGCGGCACGGCTTGTTTTGGCAGTGAACAGAAGAAGAAAAGAGATGAACAGTGAGTGTATGCGTGTGTTGTAGCTTCTGTGATGCGATGCAATGCCTGAGTGGGTGTGTGAGGGAATTTCTGACCTGGGTTTGCAGAAGAGTTGCTGGATTTCTTTAGCCTTGTTGCTTTGAATACTGCTGCAGGTGTGAGGAAGATGAAGAGGAAGAAGAAGAAAAGCAGAGAAGAACACGGAGAAGAAGAAAATACTTTGATTGCTGCGTGTATGTGTGGCGTGGCTGTTGTTGAGTTGAAAAGAAAGCAACATTATATAATCTAGGCTGCTACGAAGAGATATAGATGGCAAACAGTGAAGCAGCTGTTGTCCAAGGAAGAAGATAGGTGAAGGTTTTGGCTTCATGGGTAAGCAAGAGGTGAGTATATGTGTGTGTATGTTTGCTACTTGCTGGTTGGCTTCATGGTTAAGCAAGGATTTGGTATATACATGTATGTGTTTATGTATAGGTAGTTGTATGAGTATTTGTGGGTATATGTAATCTGAATATACCTGTGGGGTTAAGAAGATTTGTATATGTATGTTGAATTGTGTATATATATGCAGTATATTTTCAATTGTGCTTGAGGTGTGTGTTTGTGGCTCTATGTATATCTGACTAAATATGATCCTAACGGAAGGTATGTGGGTGTACGAGGACAGAAGAGAATGAGGAAAAGGAGGCAAAATGGTTTGGAAGGTTGAATATTGATTTAGATCAATGTATAGGTTTTGGTTGAATAGCTAAATAGAAGATGATCTGGTTAGCAATGAGAAGGAAACGAAAACGAAAATGAAAATGAAAATGAAAACAGGGTTAGGGTAAAAATGAATAGTACTTTTACTGAAAATGGCTGAAAATACGGATAGCTAAGTCTCAGGACTGAATCTGAACTTGGCCCATAAAGGAAACTTGTGTTGAATAGTGAAATGGACATAACAACTCGATTAGATTTAGATTTGAAGGTGAATTGGATAACTTAGCCATTTTTGGCCTTCGAGAGCTGAAAAGAACTGATGTGCGATAAAATCTGGACTAAACTATGAAAAGTGATCAAATGAACTTATTTAACTGAGAAGTTTTAGGATTGGTATGCAAGCATATTAAGGTTTAAGATTTCAAAGAAATCTAAGAGGAAACTCTTCTAGAATTAGTTGAACTGAAGTCTGAAAAGGTTAAGTAGGGTAGTTAGGGTAATTAGGAATTATGATTTTTGAAAATAGAACTGGGCTTAGGTTCTAGGATTGAAACAAAAGGAAATCATTTAAGAGTAGATTTTTTTAAAAAAAATTTATGCTCTATTTTTGGGATGTTACGATGCATGTCACCATTTGAGTGGTAATGGAACTTGAATAAGGGGCTGAGGTGGGGACTGAGATGACTCATGAGATGAGAGGTGTTGCGAGAGCTCCCATGTTAATTGGATACTAGGAATTGTCAAGAAATAAAAAACTCTGGGATACTAGGAATGAATAGTTGTTGATTGTGTTAAGTTTGGATATAAAGGGGATAGGTTATTTGCATGATTTTTCATCATTTCTTCCCTTTTTCTTAGGTGGTCGATGAGAGTGTGGGTTGTTTGATGTTAATGCTTTGCATTTGATTCTTCAGTTTGATTTCTTGGTCATTTTGTTGCTCAATTAGCATAGCATTGTGCATTTTTCTATTTTCTCCCAGATTATGCAATGGTTAGCCTTAATTGAATTTTTTTGGTACAGTTAGAGCCGGAACACCTTAGCACTAAATTATGTTGCTATCCTTGATGGTCCTCTGGGCCCTCATATCCCTTTTAATAAAGTAATATGAAAGCCAAATTTGTAAAACCTTAGAATACTCTGCACTAGCTTGTTTTCATCAAATTATGGAGGTGTATCCATGCGGGTAATTTACTGCAGGAATTGGCAAATAACAGTAAAATGAATTATGTAACTTCATACCTATATGCATATGCAATGTGTATATGAAAGTGCCTTGTTTATCCATTTTAAGGCGACTTCAATCAGCATGGATCTCTGTTATATTCAGATTTGTTTTTCATTTGAAGATTACTTTACTGAATCAATGTCTTGGTTGCTTGCAATGGAAAGTGTATTGTTGTCATTGAGGTATGCTTGTATGAACCATTACTGATCGCATCAGCCACTCAAAAATTTTCATTTTGTCAATTCCTTATGATTTATTCCTTATTATACCAGTTACAACTTGCAAGGGGGTGGATTATTGGCTTTATTTATAGATTAATTCAAGGTGTGTTTTCTGTTTTTGTGTTTTTTTTTTTTGTACCGATTTGTCCTGGATGACTTCTGGATAAATTCAATGCAGGTTTGGACGACTTTGTAATGGTTGTATCTTGTTCTCAATTTTGTGGGTTCTTACAACAAAGATGCATGTCTGTAGATCATGCATAAGCCTCTTGGGGAGCTTGCGCAGAAGTCTTCTTCATGTTGGTTTAACATTTAGCATAATTAAGTTGCCATGAAGTTTTGATTAGTTCTTGACCAGTCAGATTAGTTGTGCACCAATAGAATCAATTGGATATTATTCAATATAGTTTTGGTGATCAATTATATGGCTCTTTGTTGCTACTGCAATCTACAGTAGCTGTGAGAGGCTTGACCAGACATATGTTGTGCTCCACGGTTCCTCACTATGGCCCTCAGGTTGCTGGTTTAGACCATTTTTACTTGTCATATGGTATGTCTGCTACAACTGCAGTCATTAAGTTACCAGACTCTTGTTTCTTATAATGCAAAGACTCATGTCAAATGCACCTGGAAAATTGGATAATATAGGAGGTGCAACTAATCTATGCAATGTGAAGCTCTTTTATCCTTTGCAACCTTTGTTAACACACATGTCAGTGCACCTGGAAATTTATGTTATACTTTTGTGAATATGAAATTGATGCCTTAGAAATGATCAAATTGCTTAAGTTTACCATATAATATAATGTTAGTGCTTAAATTTATGGATGGGAGGACCAACAGTCAATAGATGGTAGCAATGAAAATGGGATGGTAACAAAATGTGCATTTGGGGTTTTCTTGGCCTTTTTTTAGCTATGCTTTGTATTTATATTCTTAATCTGTGCATCCAATTTGCAATGGTTTCTGTCAAATCATATCACGATGTGTATTGCACGTCCATGATTACTATTATATTTATAAATATATAGATTATTCACATGAAAATGACAAGGAAAAATTTGTCGTTAAAAATATTTTTATAAATTATTTTCTCTTTCAAAAAATATTATATTTTTTATAATATTCACTAACATATTATAATATAAGTTAATGATAAAATCTTTGTGGATAGAAGAAGTAACTAAGGCTATCTCCAACAGTGGAGGCTCTTACTTGGCTCTTAAACGGAATATTCCCTGCCACATCAGCGAGCACCATCTCAAAGCACCAAGCAAGCACCAAGCCTCCAACAGCTTGGCTCTTGCTTGACTTTTAGCGTGGACCCCTGTAGCTTCTAGGCCCCTATAGGATGTTTTAATAATTAATGACAACTACAAATGCTACACTAACGTTACCTGTCTAGTTGTGTCAAGAAGATACTTAAAAGACAGGTTAATGAAAGACAAAGAAAGAGTCTCAGGATGAAGAAAGGGCGCATTGATCAAAAAGGCAAAGGTACGGAATAAGGTCTTTTCCTTTTTACCGGTCTAAGGTGATTAGAGAAGAATTTTGACTGGATTTTAGGATTGTTGCCGTACTATTAAGAGGAGCATGTGGTGTATCATAATATACTTCATCTATGTGCCACAAATCATAAAATCAACATGCATTGCATACTAGAAGGTCACATCCTTTGAAAATGCTTGTTTCAGCTCTTTTCTGCTCAGCAATGTCTCAGTCGGTCTGACCGTATGTTGGACCGGTCTGACCGAATTCACGGGCTGACCGATTAAAATCTCGGACTGACCGACGTGTTGTCTAAGCATAATGCATTCTTTTTAAAGGCCGGTCTGTCCGTAGTTGAGACCAAGGTCTGTCTCCTGGAACTTCTGGATTTACCCCCTTTTGGTGTTTTGAGCTATTACGGTCTGACCGTTTGTTAGACCGGTCTGACCGCGAATTCGGTCTGACCGTATTTTTGTACTACGGTCTGACCGTATGGCCGGTCTGTCCGTATATATCGTCCTGACCGTATAAGGTGTCCAGAAACTAGGTCGTCTCTGGACAGCTTCACGGTCTGACCGAAATAGGCTCCGGTCTGACCGTGTGTGTGCCTGACAAGGGCAGTTGAGTATTTATTGCGCCTGTTTAATGCCGTTGCAATTGCGGCGGTCTGACCGAGCTTGTGCCTGCGGTCTGACTGCCAGGTGATCTTTTTCTCCCAACGGCCTGTAACGGCTATATTAATTGTGGGGGGTATATATACTCCCATGCACGGCCCTTTTCATAACTTTTGGCATAATCTTGAGCATTGTCATCATCCTTGAGAGCCTAAGCTTGTTTCATACACTCTAGGGTTCAAATTCTCGAATTTGTGAGAGTGTGCATTTGAGATCTTCTAGTGCATTGCATTTAGATCATTAAATCAATCTTGTGGCACTAGAAGAAGGCTAAGTGATCATCACCGGCTTGTTACTCTTGGAGTTTGCCGGCTCCTAGACGGCTAGGAGAAAGGTTTTGAAGAGCTCTTCAAGGAAGATTGTGAAGAAGCCTCAAAAAGTCTTGTGAAAGGTTTGAGCACGTCTTGCCGGAGCGGTAAAGTGCATCCTTAGTGAAATCGAGGTTTTGATAACTCATCACACTAATCCGGCTCAAGATCTAGGTCACTTCTCGAGAGAAGGTTGACTAGATAGAGGAACGGTTAGAGATTTGAGTTTGCCTCAACGTGGATTAGGGGTGATCGGCAAATCACCGAGACCACGGGATATATCCTTGTGTGAAATTTGCTCCTTGTTCATCGTGTGTTATTTATTTTTCTCTCATTTACTTCTAATTGCTTGATTTATTGTAATTTGCTAAAATCGCCTATTCACCCCCCTCTAGTCGATATCCTAGATCCTTTCAATTGGTATCAGAGCAAGGACTCCATTTTAGAGGATTTAACCATCCCGGAGTAGGATAAAGATGGCTAGTGAGGGTCGGATCAATATTGGTAAACCACCACTCTTTGATGGATCTAACTATACTTATTGAAAAACTAAAATGATGGTCTATTTTAAAGTCATGGGTGGAAAGATTTGGAAAGTGGTGGATGAGGGGTTTGCAATTCTTGATGATGATGACATGACCAACTTAGATAGAGATAATGCCTTAGCAAATGCTCAAGCCATGAATGTTCTTTATAGTGCTCTAAATCTAGGTGAATTTAATAGAATTTGTAAACTTGAAACAGCCCATGATATTAGGAGAATCAAAATTAAGACATCTTCTAGATAGTCAAAGATTTTCCTTAAGAAAAGAAGGACTAGGTTTCATTCCCAAAAAGGGTAAACATGCTTTTGTTCCATCTAAAACCGTTTTTGTAAAAGAAAAGGGATATTATAACAAATGTAAAAGTTTAGGTCACATTGAAAAGAATTGCCATGCTAGCAAAATTAATTCATCTCTTGTATTCAATTCTTGCTATGTGTTAAAGAAAATGAACAATGGCGACATTAAAGCCAAATTTGTTGGAACCCCAATCATTGGTGCCAAAAAGAAGGCCATTTGGGTCCCAAAATCCTTGGTAACTAACCTCCAAGAACCCAAAAAGGTTTGGGTACCTAAAAGGACCTAACTTTGTTTTGTAGGTCAATTACAAGGCGGGAGGACAACATTGGGTGCTCGATAGTGGATGCACTCAACACATGACCGGTAATCACAATATGTTCTCCTCACTAAATAACAAAGGTGCGGAATATGACAAGATCACGTTTGGAGACAATAGTAAAGGAAAGGTAAAAGGTTTAGGTAAAATTGCCATCTCAAACGACCTCTCCATATCTAATGTATTGCTTGTTGAATCTCTAAACTTCAACCTCTTATCCGTAGCTCAACTTTGTGATCTTGGATTCATATGTGCTTTTTATCCAAAAGAAGTGATTATCACTAGCATTGTTGACAATAAGTTGATTTTCAAAGGTTTTAGACATGGCAACCTCTACTTAGTTGATTTCAATTCAAATGATACTAATCTTGGTACATGCTTGTTTACAAAATCTTCTAAAGGTTGGCTATGGCATAGAAGGCTTGGGCATGTTGGAATGAAACAACTAAATAGACTAGTTAAACATGATTTGGTTGTTGGATTAAAAGATGTAAAGTTTGAAAAAGATAAATTGTGTAGTGCTTGCCAAGCCGGAAAACAAGTTGCAAACTCACATCCAACTAAAAGCACAATGTCAACTTCGAGTCCACTTGAACTATTGCATATAGATTTATTTGGTCCAACTACTTTTGTGAGCATTGGTGGCAATAGTTATTGTCTTGTCATTGTAGATGATTTTTCTAGATATACATGGATATTCTTCTTACATGATAAGTCAATTGTGTTTAACACTTTCAAAAGCTTTGCTCAAAGGGCCGAAAATGAATTTAGCTTCAAGATCAAGAAAGTGAGAAGTGACAATGGCTCCGAATTCAAGAATACCAAGGTTGAAAATTGGTATGATGAAAAGGACATCAAACACGAGTTTTCGGCCAAGTATACACCGGAGCAAAATGGAGTAGTCGAACGAAAGAACCGGACATTGATAGATATGGCAAGGTCTATGCTTTCGGAGTACAATGTTTCGGACACCTTTTGGGCCGAAGCAATCAACACCGCGTGCCATGCATCAAATCGTCTTTATTGTCATCGATTACTAAAGAAAACTCCTTATGAGCTTCTCATTGGAAGGAAGCCAAACATTTCCTACTTCCGTGTGTTTGGGTGTAAGTGCTATATCTTGCGGAAAGGTACACGCTTATCTAAATTTCAAAGTAAATGTGATGTAGGATTTTTGTTAGGATAGTCATCAAATAGCAAAGCCTATCGTGTCTACAACCAAAACTCCGGTTTGGTTGAGGAGACACATGATGTTGAATTTGATGAGACTAATGGCTCTCAAGAGGAGCAAGACAATTTGGATGATGTAGGCAATGAAGGGTTGAGAGTGGCAATGAAGAACATGACCATTGGGGATATCAAGCCTAAAGAAGATAGTGATCAAGATGAAGATCCATCCACTCATGCTATCCCCTCTTCATCAACTCCTCAACACGGAGATCAAATAGTTGAAGTGGTCAATGTGGAAGACTCCTCTCAACAACAACCGGAAGTACCTTCTACCTCTACTTCACAAATCCCGGTTGACCATCCAAGAATTCATCACTCAATTTCCAAAGATCACCCTGTCGATCAAATTGTTGGTGACTTGTGTAAGGGTGTTCAAACTCGTTCTCGTCTTGCTTCATTTTGTGAAAATTACTCCTTTGTTTCCTCTTTTGAGCCCACACTTGTAGATGAAGCTTTAAAAGATCCGGATTGGGTGAATGCTATGCACGAAGAATTAAACAACTTCACCCGCAACAATGTTTGGGAATTGGTAGAAAAACCAAATCCGAATGAGCATAATGTCATTGGAACCAAATGGATTTTCAAGAATAAACAAGATGCAAACGGAGTGGTAGTGAGAAACAAGGCAAGATTGGTGGCTCAAGGATATACTCAAGTTGAAGGTTTGGACTTCGGTGAAACCTTTGCCCCTGTAGCTAGACTTGAGGCTATTAGAATCTTGCTTGCTTTTGCTTCATCTCATAATATTAGACTTTATCAAATGGATGTCAAAAGTGTATTTTTAAATGGAAAAATTAATGAATTAGTATTTGTTAAACAACCTCCCGGATTTGAAGATCCTACAAAGCCGAATCATGTGTATAAACTCTCCAAGGCTCTTTACGGTCTTAAACAAGCACCTCGTGCTTGGTATGAAAGACTTAGAGACTTTTTAATTTCAAAAGGCTTTAAAATTAGAAAAGTTGATACCACCTTATTTACTAAGAAAATTGGGAATGATTTCTTTGTATGTCAAATTTATGTTGATGACATCATACTTGGATCTACTAACCAAGATTTTTGCGAAGAATTTGGTAATATGATGTCCAGGGAATTTGAGATGTCTTTGATAGGTGAACTAAGTTTCTTTCTCGGACTACAAGTCAAACAACTCAAGGAAGGAACTTTCATCAGTCAAAGCAAGTATGTGAAGGACCTACTCAAGAAGTTCGGACTTGAAGAAGCAAAGCCAATCAAGACACCAATGGCTACAAACTGTCACCTTGTCTCTGACGAAGGAGGTAAACCGATAGACTCAAAGCTTTACAGATCTATGATTGGTAGTCTATTGTATCTTACTGCTTCTAGGCCCGATATTATGTTTAGTGTTTGTATGTGTGCAATATTTCAAGCCTCTCCTAAAGAAAGTCACTTAATGGCCGTTAAGCGCATTTTGAGGTATCTAAAATATTCATCTAGTATAGGGTTGTGGTATCCAAAAGGTGCTAAATTCGAATTAATTGGATATTCTGATTCCGATTATGCGGGATGTAAAGTGGATAGAAAAAGCACCTCTGGCAGTTGTCAACTATTAGGAAGATCTTTAGTATCTTGGTCCTCTAAGAAACAAAACTCTGTAGCTTTATCAACCGCCGAAGCGGAATATGTTTCCGCGGGTAGTTGTTGTGCACAATTGCTTTGGATGAGGCAAACATTGTTGGATTACAGAATAAAATTTGAAAAAGTGCCTCTTTTGTGTGATAATGAGAGTGCGGTGAAAATAGCCACAAATCCGGTTCAACACTCTCGGACCAAGCATATAGATATTCGACACCACTTCCTTAGAGATCATGTTAGCAAAGGTGATGTGGTGGTGGATAATGTGAGAACCAAAGATCAATTAGCGGATATATTCACTAAGCCCTTAGATGAAAGTCGTTTTTGCAAACTTCAAAATGAGCTTAACGTTATTGATATCTCAAATGTGGCTTGAAATGTTGAACTCATATGAAATGTGCTTAGAGTATCACTTGGTTGCTTGAACTTCCTCTTTTAGAGCTTTTTAGGCTCCTTTTTCTGCAATTGAGTGAAATGAACCAAAAATATGTTAAGTTGGAAGATAAATGCTTCCCCTTTGGTGATATTGCCCATATCTTACTTATAATCATCTTATAGTTATATATCTCTCTATCCAAATCTCTTGAGCTTCAAATCAATCAAAATCCTCCAAGAATTTTAGTCCTTCCAGCGGTCTGACCGAACCAATTGCGGTCTGACCGAATGAATCTCCAGAGAGCATCTTAGATTTCTGCTTACAGCGGTCTGACCGGTATATTTTCTACGGTCTGACCGAAAATCCATGACCAGAGACCTTTTAACCCGAATCTCTTGTCCTTTTTCACTTTCTTCCCCACCTGTCTCTTTCACGTGCGCCTCAAATCTTTGGATTCTTCCTCTCCGGTCAAACCCTCGTCAAGCTCGGACAAACCGTGGTTCAGGATTATCACCAAAACATGTCTTCAAGGTATTTTGCTCAGATTCTTCTTCGTTTTTCCTTTTCTCTTCTGTTCATCTTGAGGGTTAGGGCAAATGTGGTGATTCTTGGTTAAATTCAGTCAATATCCTGAAATTGATTCATTTCCCTGATGCAATGAGTAGTCTCTCTCTTATATTTGTCCACATTGCATCTTAATTTCTCCAAAATCCCAGAAATCATGCCAAACCCTAACTCTACGGTTGCGCCGGTCTGACCGCCCTTGTTTCGGTCTGACCGACTGCAACAGCAGAGCCAGGATGTGCAGTTCAGTTGTCATCTCTATTCTCGTCATGCTTTCCTGTTTTCCTGTATCTTACCTGCTGCATATCTTCCAAATTGTATAGTGGTCGAGGTACTCAAGGCACTGCCTCCATTCGGATCAACAAGAAGAAATTGGTTAAGCGGCCGAAAAGGGTTCTACCCTCGAGTAGCAGCGACAGTCACGATGACGATTGGGTGCCCTCGGCCGGTGATTCAGAGACAGAGCAGTCGTCTCATCGTGGTGGATCTTCTCATGTGGGCATGGACATAGAGAGTGAGGACGATGAAATAAACGTCCACGCTTATCAAGGCCCGAAGAAAAATTGGACGTCAAGCGACTACACGAAGGCGAGGACCACCTATGCCTACAATCATGCAAATGACACCACGACTCCTCATTTCCACACGATGACGCAGCAGGATGCCTTCTACGGTCATTTGGTCCACAAAAACATCTTCGAACACAAATGGATCAAATGGGCCTATGTTGTGAATCAGCCCATCATGGCTCCCTTGGTGCAGATCTTCAAGGATATAGGGCTGTATGACTTTGTGGAGCACAAGTACCCATGGAACATCACTGCCATCAGACAGTTCTATGCTACAGTTGAGATCAGATGGGCGGACCAGCAGATTATATGGATGACAGGGTCTAGGCGCTATGAGGCCACCTTTGAGGAGTTTGCTGCGGCAAACAAGCTAAATTATGAGGAGCTGAAGGAGGGGATCGATATGGAGGAAGAGGATTACCTCCATGAGGACGATTGGCTCCAGTTCTATGAGCAGCTGGGAGGTGGACAGCGGATTGTACCCGGTACTGTTACCGGTCTCAAAGTCCTCCCTGCTGTAGTCAACAAAATTGTACGAGCCACGATCCATCCAAAGAGTGGAAACCGAGAGGCGGTCCGGGATTACTACTGGAACTTCATCGACCACATCCTCAAGAGTCATCGGATCAACATTGTCTCTTTTATATTGAAGACAATTGAGGATGTCTCGGCGACCACTCTCCCGAATCTCTACTATGCACCGTTTATCATGTCCTTGCTACTCCAGAAGACAAAGTTTCCTCGCGGTTCTTGCGACATCAGACATCTCGGCTATAAGCCATTTAGTGTCAACCCGCGTGTCTTGGCTCGAGGCCACGGAGCACAGCAGCAGCAGCAGCCGGCTCAGCCTATGCCTCCTCCTCCTCCACCTCAGGCTCAGCAGGCACCTCAGTCGAGCCAAGCCCCCGCCTGGTTTTCTCAGTTCCAGCAGCAGTTCCATCAGCCGATGATGGATCAGTTTGCTACTCTTCTCCAGGGGCTTGAGCTTGCTCGCTCGGACTTGGCGGCATTGCATGATCAGTTCCAGACTTTCTCGTCGCGCCAGGATCAGTTCGAGCAGCGCTTCGACTCCTTCTCCACTCACTTCTACACTCGTTTCCCTCAGACTCCTCCTCATCCCGATGATGATGCTCCAGCCGCTCCTTAGCTTTTATGGCAATTGATGCCAAAGGGGGAGAGTAGAAGAGTAGGACAGAGATGATGAACCTTAACCTTAAATGTAAATGAAAACTTTTGGATGAAAGATCTTTTGGTGTGTGTATAGAAGTTTTAATTTAACTTGTTTAATTGAATGTCTCTTTTATGACTTATATTGAATGACTCTCTTGTGAGATTGGTACTTCATTGTATATGAGATGTGCTTGTGATGATGATATCATGTGTAGAATTGAATATCTTATTTGTGATATTTCATGATTCTATAGTGAATGAATTAAGATTGCATCTTATACACATGCTTGAACTCCACTAAAATGTCAAAATTCTCTTATTCATACATTTAGGGGGAGTGTCTTATTCTTCGATGCTTATTGTAAAATTTCATTTATGCTTAAAACTCTTTCATCTACTCTTTATGTTGTTATCAATTGCCAAAAAGGGGGAGATTGTAACTTCTAGGCCCCTATAGGATGTTTTAATAATTAATGACAGCTACAATTAATGCTACACTAACGTTACCTGTCTAGTTGTGTCAAGAAGATACTTAAAAGACAGGTTAATGAAAGGCGAAGAAAGAGCCTCAGGATGAAGAAAGGGTGCATTGATCAAAAAGGCAAAGGTACGGAATAGGGTCTTTTCCTTTTTACCGGTCTAAGGTGATTAGAGAAGAATTTTGACTGGATTTTAGGATAGTTGCCGTACTATTAAGAGGAGCATGTGGTGTATCACAATATACTTCATCTATGTGCCACAAATCATAAAATCAACATGCATTGCATACTAGAAGGTCACATCCTTTGAAAATGCTTGTTTCAGCTCTTTTCTGCTCAGCAATGTCTCAGTCGGTCTGACCGTATGTTGGACCGGTCTGATTGAATTCACGGACTAACCGATTAAAATCTCGGACTGACCGACGTGTTGTCTAAGCATAGTGCATTCTTTTTAAAGGCCGGTCTGTCCGTAGTTGAGACCAAGGTCTGTCTCCTGGAACTTCTTGATTTACCCCCTTTTGGTGTTTTGAGCTATTACGGTCTGACCGTTTGTTAGATCGGTCTGACCACGAATTCGGTCTGACCGTGTTTTTGTACTACGGTCTGACCGTATGGCCGGTCTGTCCGTATATATCGGCCTGACCGTATAAGGTGCCCAGAAACTAGGTCGTCTCTGGACAGTTTCACGGTCTGACCGAAATAGGCTCCGGTCTGACCGTGTGTGTGCCTGACAAGGGCAGTTGAGCATTTATTGCGCCTGTTTAATGCCGTTGCAATTGCGGCGGTCTGACCGAGCTTGTGCCTGCGGTCTGACCGCCAAGTGATCTTTTTCTCCCAACGGCCTGTAACGGCTATATTAATTGTGGGGGGTATATATACTCCCATGCACGGCCCTTTTCATAACTTTTGGCATAATCTTGAGCATTGTCATCATCCTTGAGAGCCTAAGCTTGTTTCATACACTCTAGGGTTCAAATTCTCGAATTTGTGAGAGTGTGCATTTGAGATCTTCTAGTGCATTGCATTTAGATCATTAAATCAATCTTGTAGCACTAGAAGAAGGCTAAATGATCATCACCGGCTTGTTACTCTTGGAGTTTGCCGGCTCCTAGACGGCTAGGAGAAAGGTTTTGAAGAGCTCTTCAAGGAAGATTGTGAAGAAGCCTCAAAACGTCTTATGAAAGGTTTGAGCACGTCTTGCCGGAGCGGCAAAGTGCATCCTTAGTGAAATCGAGGTTTGGATAACTCATCACACTAATCTGGCTCAAGATCTAGGTCACGTCTCGAGAGAAGGTTGACTAGATAGAGGAGCGGTTAGAGATTTGAGTTTGCCTCAACGTGGATTAGGGGTGATCGGCAAATCACCAAGACCACGGGATATATCCTTGTGTGAAATTTGCTCCTTGTTCATCGTGTGTTATTTATTTTGCTCTCATTTACTTCTAATTGCTTGATTTATTGTAATTTGCTAAAATTGCCTATTCACCCCCCCTCTAGTCGATATCCTAGATCCTTTCAACCCCACACTCCTAACCGCCAAGCAAACACCAAGCAAGAGCCAAGCACTCCAATGACTTGGCTCTTGCTTGACTCTATACGATTTGACAATTATATATTAAACGAATTTGTATTAATTCATAAATTTCTATATTAACATATTACTTACGAAATTAAATTCGACATTTTGGATTTAAAAATTGCACTTGACAAACAAATAACAAATATTAAAATTCAAATAGTGGTACATGACATAATTGCGAAATACATTAAAATTAAATTTGCAACCAAATGCCTAGTACGAAATTCAGTAAAATACTACTCGTCGGCGTTTCCTCCGAAACGTTGCCAAATGTGCTCGATCAAATCTCTTTTTAGTTGCGTGTGCGTAGGTTGAGCACCGATGGCAGCATTTCTTCGAAGTACATCCCCGAATAAAGATGTAACCCCAGTGTGGATCACAGGCGGTACTACCATGGATGTGCCCGGATGATCGTTGTAGTCATAGTTCTCGGCATTGCCGTAGCGTTCGTCCTCTATGATCATGTTGTACAAAATGACGCAAGCCCGCATGATCTTCGCAAGGGTTGACTGTCGCCAAAATTGTGCCGCACCTTGCACGATGGCAAACCGAAACTGTAGAACTCCGAAAACCTGCTCAACATCTTTTCTCGCTCCTTCTTGGTGTTGTGCAAACAACCGATCTTTCACCTTCTGTGGAAGTGGTATCGTCTTTACAAAGACAGCCTACTCCGAGTATATACCATCGGCGAGATAATACCCCATGTTGTACTGTCGGCCGTTGACAGAGTACTGAACATGAAGAGCCCGCCCTTTCAACACATCGGTGAATAAGGGCAATTGGTTTACCACATTAATGTCATTGTTGGACCCGGCAGCACCAAAAAAAAGTATGCCATATCCAGAGATCATACGAAGCAACCGCTTCAAGTATAATAGTTGGGACTCCATAGTCTCCACGAGTGATTGACCCTTCCATACTACAGGGCAATTTTTCCATTCCCAGTGCATGCAATCAATGCTTCCCAGCATACCCGGAAAGCCACGGGACTCTCCTTGTTGCAGTAGGCGGTGGATATCCTCGACGGTGGGGCTGCGAAGATATTGATCACCAAATACGTCGATGACACCTTACACGAAATTCTCCAAGCATTGAATCGCCGTGGATTCCCCAATGCGCACATACTCATCGACAGCATCACCGGGGCCACCGTACGTGAGCATACCCATTGCTGCGGTACACTTCTGTAAAGGGGAGAGTCCACGGCGATTAGTGGCATCCCTTCTTTGGGTGAAGTAGAGGGACCACCCACCTAGAGTTTCGACAATGCGGAGAAAGAGGGGTCTCCCCATCCGAAAACGCAGCCGGAAGATACTGTCAGGGTAGACAGAATATTCGAAGAAGTAGTCCGCGATGAACCGTTGATGCCCCTCTTCGCGAGCTCTCTCAACATATCTCCTATTGCTGCTTCGACGGCATCCGCGGGATGACGAAGCATTGAGTCGAGCGTAAAGACCGGTGATAATATGGTCTTCCTCCTCCTCCTCCTCTATGAATTCCACCAAGAAATCCTCAATTTGGTTCATGGCATCCTCGTCGGAGCTATGTGTGCTCGAACTAGAACTAGATGACATTTTGTGAGTGGCTACTGAAACTGAGTTTCTCAAGAGGTGCAACGTTTGAGAAGATAGTTGGATTGTGAACACAAACTTTGTGGAGAGGGTGAATATATAGACGAAGAGTCTAACGGCTACTTTGCAACGGCTATATTTCAACGGCTACTTTGCAACGGCTATATTCCAACGACTACTTTTCAACTGCTACTTTGCAACGGCTATATTTCAAAGTAAAATTAAATAGAGAATCATATATAGATTAATAACGAAGGATACATGGCTCGTTACAAGAGATAATTGAAAAACAAAATAACTAATCGTCGGCAGCATTAAGTTTCTCTCTAAGAATCTTCATCCCTGCATCGTACTCCGCTTTTTGTGCATCGTCGAAGATGGATTTGTCGAGACCCATCATTTTCCAGTACGCCTTATACAAGGCGGACTTTTCCTTCACCTTCGCCACGTCGCGCAAGTTATTGGACATACGGAGTATGTCCTTCCTCTTGTCGGCCCGGTCAGGTTGATTTTGGATGAAGGCATCGAGATCTGCTCTCATTGTCGTCGTAGAATCCTGCGAGTGACCAACCTTTCCCTTACCTTTGCGCCTCGCCTTAGCAGTGTCTCGTCCTTCCGGTCGTGTCTCCGCTGGTGGCACGTCATCGTTGTTGGACGATGATGTGTATGTGCCCGACTCGGACAACCTGCTTCTTTTGCTGGGAGGATCAACATAAGTTGCAGACCACTTAGGTGACCGCGAACCGCCGTCCACCAATGATCCAAAATGAACGGATGACCCATCTCCGTCTTGTACATTTCGCGGGCCCGCGCCATGAGTTGGTCGTCCGAACGACCGCTGGCATAGACTTCATTCAGTCGGAGCCAAACACCGTTGAATTGGACCACCTTTTTGTTGGTTCGTTGCCAGTGGTCCTTACAGTGTTTGGTCTCCCTTCTCCTACTTGGCGGCACCGTTTCGTTGTATGTCGCTGCTACGTTGGCCCAGTACATGTCGCACTTTCTATTGTTTTCCATCAATAGAATCGAGCGAATTATTGAGCCAAGAGCTAATATGTATGTAATAAAAAAAAATTTAATATCGAAGTCGAGCATAAATATATGTCTTTCATAATACTCTTGTATGAAAAATCAAATTATTACCAGTTTTACGTCGTCATCGGTGCACCACGGTAAGCGCTTCGTCTTTTGGCCAGCGTGCACAGCAGCATTGGTGTTGGTGTCATCGATACGAACCCGGGCCGCCAGATTGGCTGGAGAGAGTCTGGAGTGCCGTTGTCGGAGACAGACGTAGAGTGCGGTTGAGGTGGGGAAAACTGCGGACATGTCGGTGGCGTGCCGACAAAATAAAAATTTTAGCTATATTGTGGGGGCGGTGGAATTGTGTGGCCGTGTGGTGGATACGGACGATAATTTTGGCCGTACTGTGGATACGGCTGGTAATTCGGTGGATACGGCTGGTAAGTCGGTGGCTGTGAAAAACCGGGTTGCGGTTCGGTGTTTGGGCTTTCGGTGTTTTTCGCTGGAAGAATGGGAAAAACCAAGCTAGTTAACGAAACCACCCAATGGATTAGAATCCATGTCGGATTTTTAAAAAAATTTGCGAGGATTTCGAATGGCCTTTGTTGTGGATGGATGAAGAATTTTGTGTCAAAATAGGTCAAGAACATGCCCTATATATAGGAGAGGGCAAGAGAAATTTTTTGTGATTTTTTGGGATTTTTTGCTATTTTTTACGATTTTTTAGCCCAAAAAACATTAAAATAATCTCCAACGGCTATTTTAAAACGGCTAAATTCCAACTACTCTTTTTTGTGAGGCTGACAGGTAGGCCACGGCCAAAAACTATTTCCAACAGCTTTATTTTGTGCCTCCACACACTGACATGCGGGCCCGCGCACCACTGGGGCCACTTGTCAGCGACTGGGGTCAATAGAAACGCGGGCGTTCACGCGGTTTCTTTTTTTTTCCAAACACACCGATTCTTTTTTGTTTTCTCTCATTGACGAGTGGGCTCTAGGAATTAATGACCCCACATGTCCGTGACTACAGCTAGGTTGTATGCGCGTGAGTGAAGCCAGCAAGGCTGGCGCACTCACTCGTTTTACGAGCTGGTGGGGCCCACGCTTTTACTTTTGTCACACATTTACGTAGCACCCAGTCACTGACGTGTGGGCCTTTTCTTTTTGGGGACCCACATGTCAGGTTTATTTTTACGCGGATTGAGTTCGTCTTCTGGATTCTTCGTGGGGCCCGCAAACCGCGTTTCATTGCGCTGCTTCGTCTCCAACGGTGGTGCCTCCCTCGCCTCGCGCTCGACCGCCGTTGAGCTCCCCCCGTAGCGCACGGACGTCCAATCGCGCCGACGAAACGTCGACCACACCACCGCCGCCGTCGACGCGAGCCTCGCCTCGCACTCCCGTTGGAGACTGCCTAAGTCAGCATATCAACAAGAAGATAGAAACGAAGACTTACAGATAGGTCAGATCTTCAACACAATGGGAGTTGAACTTAAAAATAGTAAGACATTGAATGTGATCTTGGTACATCTTGTAGGATCAGCACCTTTGGGATATGTGCGATCTTGTGCCAGTCATGATCTCTTCTCTTCCTACACCTTGTCTTTAGTTTTCGGTGACAACCAAGGATTTGTAAGTGCTCTGAGCCTTTTTTTTTTTTTATCTATGCTTTCTATTTATATTCTTAATCTGTGCATCTAATTTGTAATGGTTTTTGCTGACTATAATTATCATATCATGACGTGGGTTGCACATGCATGATTACTAGTATATTTATAGATATCTAGTTGTCCACATGAAAAAGACAAAGGAATATTTGTCGTTAAAAATATATCCATAATATTTGTCGTTAAAAATAGTAAGACATTGAATGTGATCTTGGTACATCTTGTAGGACCAGCACCTCTGGGATATGTGTAATCTTGTGCCAGTCATGACCTCTTCTCTTCCGACACCTTGTCTTTAGTTTTGGGTGACAACCAAGGATTTGTAAGCACTGTAAGGAGGCAGGCAGGTCTGGAAGTGACTGGATCAACATAGATCCTTTAAGATCCAATGTTTTGAGGGAGGTGAGGACGTGAGGTTCGTGATGACTAGGGGTAAAAACTCTAGATGGGCAGCACCCAGCAGTCCTAGGTGTTGAAGATTGCTACAGTTTTGCATCAACCACTCCTCAGGTAAACATCTACAGTTGTCAATAGTCAAATATCTAACTGAGCTCACTCTTCTTAACGGCTCACTGTACAAGATAAATGGATTGCTGACTCTCATTTTCTCAAGTTTCCCAAGGTATAAAGGACAGACTGCACCAACTTGGTTGTGATCAGAGGCTTCACACATCTGCTGTGATGCAGCTCCAGGTAGCTTGTCAAGCTTGTCACAATATATGATTCTCAACTCTGTGAGGGATGTGAGTTCTTCTATACCATCTAGAGCTGCAAGTTCGTTACAGTACAAAATATCCAGACACTGTAGCGCTATCAAACTCCTAAAAACTTCTGGTGAGGGAAGGGCAGTTATCACACAACCAGATAACCGCAGAGTAGTAAGAGAAGTGAGGCCATATACTGAATTGAGCAAAAAGCCCTCGCAAGCACCACATAGCCCCATGGAAAGCTTCTGGATTGACAATGGCAACTTGACCTCTGTGTGTGGGACCATCAACTTTGGGCAAGCAGACACTTCCAAGGATTTAAGAATCGGGTGTCTCTGTAATTGTTCTATTGGCAAATGTAACAGATTTTCACATTTGTAAACCCATAATTCCTCCAGACCAAGAAAAAAATGCTCTTCCTCAATTGTTACCAGATTCGGACAGTCATAAATGTGCAGTTCCAAAAGTGAAGACTTTGGTGGCAGTGATATTCCATTAGACCGATACATTGCAGGAACAATTTCCAAGCCAACAACGGAGAGTTTAAGATAAGCAAGAGTAGAAGGTAGAGCTGGTATATTTCTCAATTTTTTGCAGTTCATAACATATAGGGCCTCAAGCCGGGGCAACAAATTCATGTTCTCCACTTCAACCCACTGCTCTAATTCTGGGAGGTTGTCAATAGATAGTATCTTAAGAGATGGAAAGCCCAAAGGGTCCTCACATCCATAGAAAGAACAATCTATTCTTTTTACCGCCCTCATGTTTGTTAGATAGAGATATTTCAGAGAATGTAGCCTGCCAAGAGGTGGAAGGTGCTGCCAGTTATCACACCAAGAGAGAGAAACATATGTCAAATTGATAAGAACGGCATTGTCCATCCAACAGGGAGATCTGGAGCCATTATATCCTTCAATTTTGAGTTTGGCAAGATTTGTGTGAGGTTGAAGGTTATCTACCACTTGTTCTGGGATCGCTGCTTCTCTTCGGCTATCACCCCAGGTGAGTAACAACATGATGAGATTTTCCTTTTCATCCAGCTTAGCCAATGTAGCTTCTTCCGCAATCACATTTTCAATACCGGCAACATGTAATTCACGGAGATCTTTTAGTTCCTTGAGCTCACTTATTCTATTGTATTTTAGATCAACACCAAGGTCTTGAAGAGAAGTCATCCGTCCAACGTTAGGAGGATATCCAATAAAAAAACCACTGAACAAATGTAGATGTCTCAGATTAACCAAGTTGCTCAGCCTAGATACCAGCAAACATCTATTCAATGCCATCATTTGAAGATGATATAACTTGTATACAGAACACCAAAAATAATATTTTCTCAATTCCCGAAACAAGCCATCATGATACAGGTAACGAAGGTGCATTAAATTACCAAATGCATCGGGCAGCTTGACAAGTGAGCTCCTGTCTACATGCAAAACCCGTAATTTTGATGCCACTTTTAGCACTTTTTTCAATACAAGCCATTGATCCCTTTCATCTATTGTTTTATCAAAGGATATGAGAAGGGTGCGCAATTGCTTTAATTGAGAGAAATCTGTGAACAATGTGCGATTTACCATTCTAACATTTATGTGGCGAATTGTCTTTGGAGTATCAATGCCATGATTGTCACTGGTGACTCTAATACATTCTTTTCTTGAAACAGTACGTGCTAGCTCATGTAATAGATCATGCATGACATAGTATTCTTTACGGGATTCATCACCTATGTCAGGCCCCTGACTCTTATATGGTTGCTCATATGATCTGAGTTCAAAGAAAGACTTTTTCATTAGTATACGCAAATAAAACTCTCCTACATCCTCTGGCCTGCAGTTTTCATCTACAGATATCTGGATCAGTCCTGAGCCCATCCATAAACTAACCAATTCCTCCTTTCTGAATCGGTAATCTTCTCCGAATATGCTGCAATATCTGAAGCAAGCCTGTAGATGCGGGGGTAAGTGATAATAACTCAATCTTAATACTTTCATAACACCTTCATCACCATGCTGTATATCACAGATATTCTCTCTCAATATTCTGTTCCAAGATACGCTATCCATAGAGCTGTTCAAAAGTCCACCCATCACCTTTGCTGCTAATGGGCTTCCATTGAGCTTCTTAATGATCCGCTTTCCAATCTCTTGCAAGTCCATATAATCATCAGGATTTACCCCAAAAAATGCATGTTTGTTGAAAAGCGCCAAGAGTTCGTTATCCTGTAGTCCCTCCAATCTCAAGGATTTGATTCCCCCTAGTACTTTCTCAACTATGTCTACGACAGATTGCATTCGAGTCGTCAATAAGATCTTGCTTCCCTTTTGACCAAATTTTAAAGGAGCCACTAATTTCTCCCATTCCGGTCTTCTTTCATCGTTCCAAACATCGTCAAATACAAGCAGAAATTTCTTCGAGCTGAGCTTCTCCTTCAAGATCTCTTGAAGTGTATTTAGACAACTAACACCAGTATCTTCCCTAGTAATTTCTTGTATGATATTTTTTGTCAGAGTATGTACATCAAAGTCATCAGACACACAGACCCACATAGCTTGATCAAAACACTGCTTCACTCTCTGGTTGCAGTAAACTGCCTGCGCCAGCGTGGTCTTGCCCATGCCTCCCATCCCAACTACAGCAAAAGCGGCGACGCTGCAAGCATCATTGTCTTGCTTGATCAACCATTCAACTATCTGATCCTTCTCAGTGTCACGGCCAACTACTGTTTCATCGACCAAGAATGAGCTTGTCTCACGAGGATTACCAACTTCCTGATGCCACCGGTGCCTCAACCCGCGATCATCCAACCGATTGACAAGTAGGATGAAACGTTCGACACCAACAGCAACCACATCAAGTTTCTTCACAGCATCCATCAATCTCTTAAAAGTACCAACCTTAAAAGTAGTATTGAAATGTTCAGCAAGCGTTCGCTTGCACTTGTACAGAGAGCCGCTCACCTTGTTACCTCGAGTTTTGAGCTGTTCCTCAATCTTGTAGTACTCCACTTCATCAAGCACGTCCTCAGCCTCCTCGACGGCATCCCTGAGCTGCCAAAGCCACGCGTCAAGCGCCTCGCTCTGGTCCTTAATCTGCTCCGTGTCGATGGCATCAAAAACTACTTGGACTTGTGGGAGGCTCCTCTCAAGCCGCTCTTTCGCCGACCTCATCCCCTCCGCCTTCGTGTACTTCTCGAGATAGTCGAAGGACTTGCGGACGATCGCGGAGATGGCCGGGACAGCCAGAGCTTTACCAGCAAAAGCCAAAGCCATGGTTGGTGAGAAGGTGAGAAGGCAAGCTAACGAAAGTAGAGTAGAAGATGTAAGAGGAGAAACCGGGGCATTGCATCAAATCTTTTGATAGTCGAAGTGCCAATTAAATTAAAACCTTATTGGAATAGGGAGCCTGGGATGCAGAGTGTAAGACTGTCAAACCCCGAAGCTTCAACCGCCGCCTCAAATAAAAAGTTATTTTTTTGGCTGTGCATGAGACAGAACCCCTCACCAGATTTTTTTTATTTTTATTTTCTCGATTTTTCTGCGATCGAATTGTATATAATTTTGTTTCTTGATTTATGCATTAATCTAATTTAAATTAGATATTGATTATATTGAGAAAGTTATAGATCTTTGAATTATTTTAATATAGAGATCAAACATCACATATATTCAATTTTTGAATTAAAAATTATTGTTGTTTTACTAAAATCACCTAGATGTACCACTCGCGGGCTTGTGCGAAGCGCCTTTGTATTGGAATAGGGATGCTTCGAGTAGTGCTTCGAACATGTGACACAAAATATACTAGAGAATATTCTATTGAAACGTCTCGCGAAACGTCTTTGCATTGGACTCAACCTAAGAATCCTTCCCATTTGAATGCCGACAAATCTGTTTGTGTGTGTTCTTTCTACCCCCATCCCCCACCTACCTAATCCCCAACATCCATTTTCATCTTTTGTTTATGTTTTTCAGTCCGCTTCATCTTAGAATTTTCTTAGGGGAAATTTTTTGTAAAAAAAAAAAAACCACAAATCAGTAGTAGTCTCAATAATCTTTATACGAATCATTTTATGATTTAATCCCATGCAAATTGCTTCCAATTACAAAAAACCTTTTGTCACTATTCTGTTATATTTAAACAGAAATCATTAAAAAAATCCACAAACAACTGTGAGCCGCTGTCTGACTAACAATCATATATGCCGCTGATGCCATTGGCCAAAATAACTCGCTATCATCATCGGTCGCCGATACCACCACCGCCACCACCATTAGCCACTGCCACAATGTTGCTATCGCCGATTATTATCCTCAATGTTGTTGCTGTCAAAGCTCTATATATTAATGACTATTGTTTTTATTTTTTTAATAATTTTTATTTAAATTTAATAAAATAGTCATGGTAAAGGTATTTGAAACCGAAAGCAACTTGGGAAGAGATTAAAGTTACAAAATGATTTGTAAGAGTTATTAATATTGTCATTGACTTGTTGGATTTTTTTTGAAATTTCCCCAATTTTTTATTTGATAATCACTTTTAAAAATTCAAAAATGGCTTTAACCAGTTTTATTTCCATAAATAGACCAAAGTACAGGAGGCCCAGAAAACAAGATGTTAAGATCCTCAACATAACTCCACTACAGATGGTGTTAGCACCTCGTCTCATGTCACATATAATTAATTATCTTTTCTCGTTCCTATCACACATGTCAAAAAGAAATAACACCATAAGTGATTGTGTTTGCACTACTATAACTAACAACATAACACTAGTCTCACACTTAGCTAAATTTTGAAAGAACAAATCTTTTATGTTGGTATGGAGACTAACACTTCTGCCTCCTAGCAATGGTGTTAGCATCAGTGAAGCTAACGGCACGACTAATAACATTGGCCATCATCAGTTATTTGAATATATGTGTTTTCTTTAAAATTGCTAAGTACAGATATTAATATCATAACCGATGGATACAACTAACAGACATAGAGCCATAACTTATGATGTTAGATTTTTCTAATTTTGTGTGACAGCATGGAAAGCAAAAAATTCTGTGTCATGAGTTGGAACTTAAAAAAGGACTTTAACATCTCGTTCCGTAGTATTAGCTGCGTGAAACACATTAGATTCATGAAATGGAAGGAAAAATTATTAGGGTCTATTTTTGGGTTTTTGCAAATAATTCAATAAAAATCCCTTTATTTTACGTAGAGTGTTGCCATAAGTATTAAATTCGAATATCAAAATTGTACACACTAGAGAGTAAATATAATAACTCTCTAGTTGAGATACATATATTCATAACTAGTTAGTAGTCCTCTATAATATAAAATCATAACTACCGAACACCTTTTATTTATTTTCAATCAATCATGTTGAGCAAAATAGTATTTCTGATTTTTTTTTCTCCTATCTATTTTTCTTTTTTCTTATTTTTTAAGGGAATCATCTGCCACTCTAAAATTTTTATAGCTTTTAAATTACGTGAAACCCATACGTGATTTTGATTTTTTTTTTTTTCAAGTCTACGTGTGGTTTGAACATTAAATCAAATGGGGAATGTGGTTTCTGTTTTGTAAGCCAACCATACCTCTTTGTAGAGTAATTTTAGAATCCCATCTGTTTTTTGGATTTGAAGAAAGTGCCAATTTTCAAGAACGAGAATCTTTTTCCACAGGGGAAAGACAAAATTGCCCTTTAGGCTTTAGAATCTCAAAATAAACTGAAAAGGACACAGAGGTATGGCCGACATATGGAGTAGAAACAATAGTTTCCTCTGAAATCAATGTTTAAATTATAGACGGATGTTTAAAAAAACTTGAAAACACAAGCGGATCTCATCCAATCGGAAAGGCGGGTGTTTGCACTCCCCACAGTGGCTATTGTTGGTTCTTCTTTGAGCATGATGAAAAGTTGAATTCCTTATGGAAGATCAAAGAACCTATAATCAAGGTGTTTGCTTCAAAGAGTTACACCGGCTGTTTTCTTGAATAGTTGTCATTTGGATAACAAATTTTGTTCATAAATATTTATCATTTTGTATTTTCTAATTGTATCTTTCTTATATTATCCTTATTTTAATATTCTCTCAAAAATATAGGTAGTAATTTCATTCATTTTTTATTTATTGGTGGAGTGAATGATAGACTTGAGCATAATTTAGTCTACCCGCGCAAGCGCAAGAGGACTTGTTCTAAACTGAAGCTGAGGTTAGGGTCAGCCTCGGACCTCTTGTACCGAGTCCGATATCCCATAAAATTTTAAAAACTAGACCTAAACTCGGGTTAATTTTTTGAGTATAGTGTAACCCGATTAAAGCCACCCAATCTGACATGCATATTTAGATTAGAATGTGTGTAACTTGAACTAGTTTGAAAGACCCAGAATTTTGCTAGCCCAACACGAACCAAAAAATACTTAGGTCTAGTGGTCGAGTCTTTTGTGAGTAGTTATTGCTCAAAATTACAATATTTTTGACTTGTAATATCAAAATTATAATTACCATGGTTATTAAAAATAAAAAATAACTATTCAATAATAGAAATAATACCAAATTCAATATGCTTATCACAACTAATGCCGGCATCCACTCTCTCTGCTTTTTTTCTATTCATATGCATTGTCTAGGATGTCTTATAAGTAGTGTTCTGTATAAAAGTTATCACGGTGCTATAGCAATTTTAGACCACTAACACTATATTGCAAGTAAAATTATAAGTCATTATTACTACGATAGTGTAGTAACGTTTACTATAGCACATAGCATGAAGTATAAATAGCGGTTGCTATATTTCATGTGCTGTTTTTGGTTAGATTATAATTAGGTTATAAGTGCAACAAGTTTAACCTTAATTTTTTAATATTGTGGTCAACAATATTTAATATATTAAATATTATTTGCTAAAAAAAATTATATTTTTAAATCTAGATTTTAAGGTCAATATTACATTGTTTTATTTTTCATTTAGTATTTTTCTATTAAATTCATAGTGTTTTGAATAATATTAAAATAATAAAAATAAATTTTAAAAATAAAATCACAATGTAGGATAATTTCTATGATAGATTCCAAAATCCACGATAGCACCGTTTCAGATGACGCCGCGACATATGTGATAATGACTATTTAAAACATTGCTGAGTAGCAATATTGGGCCCTCAGAACTAGTAGACACCATATTTTGGTTTGCATAATCGTTTTTGTTTGTCACTGGTGTGATACGATTTTTCAAGCACAGGAACCAACACCATACTTGCAAAGCCTATGGTTTCTTGATAATTTTTGAGACAGACATTACGATATTTTTGAAATGCAAAATTTACTCATATGTGCAAAACAGTCTTTTAACATTTTATGTTTTGGAGGGCAAATAAATGTGCGAGGCTTGTATGTGCAGGATGGCACACAAGTTTATGCAATGTAATTTCAATTTTTACAAGGTTGAAATGCATTCTAAGACCAAGATTCGATCATGTGCTGGATACCATTTACATGGAACCCTGTTCTCAACTCTCAAAAATTGAAAATGAGAATTTTTTTTAGTTAAAAGCATCTTAATGTATACGAGAAATGTGGGGCCCAGATGTACACGAGCCATGATATGCATACAGCCACGACACGTGTAACGAACGAGCACCGTCCATCTCCCAGGCGTGTAACTGTGCCAGCCCATCCGACCGTCCGCTGCCACCTGACTTACACCTGGGACCAACCCACACAGCCCCAGAAATTTTTTCTTACAAACAAATTCCCACCGACTTTTCGAATCCCAAATTTCCCACAAACAAAAGCAAATTTTCTTTTTATTTCCCTCTAATTTGATCGATTTCGAATCCACAAGATGAATTTATTTCTAAACCATCCATTGTAAATCGGAGTCGCAAAAAAGCTTTTGAAACAAAAATCAATTCAAAATACAATAAAATCTGAAACACCAAAATCGATTTAGGGGAACCGTAGGCATATACAAGAGCAGAAGATATCAAATATCGCAACCGGGGCATGAGTGAACCCAGGTTAAAAATAATCCGAATCCACCCGAAAAAAATGGCTGCGATTTCTCGATCTCGCTGGGTATGGGAGGCCACCAAGAAACCATCGAACAAAAAAATTCTTGGCACCACATCACCAGCTCAGACAGATTCAAACCACAGAGGAAAAAACCAAAAAAAAAATTGATAGGATCCATTTGTGACTGTATCGGATCTTGACAAGAGCGGATCCGTGGGAAAGAAATCGAGGAGGCGCTCGGTCAGATGATCGAAGTTGATGTCGCTGGGCTCAAGAGGCGCTGGGCCACCGCCGCAGCCGGCTCGGCGCCGCTTAGCCAGCAATTAACCCAAATCAAAATTACCCATACTAAATAATAATACTAATATTCGCTTCAGCGAGCTAAGAAGCAAAAACTCTAGAAATGGATGGAGAGAAATGGGGGAAGAGGGGGGAGAGAGAACAGGTGGGAGTTCAGGGTTTAACAGTGTGTGGCGGCTGTGGTGGTATATATAGGAAGAGGATGGTCTGAGATAGAGCTAGGGTTTGCTTGCTTGAAGCATTCGGGTCCAAATCCTACACCCGTTAACCCATACACAGAGCTGCGCCCGCTAAAAATAGTTGTCTACTCACTGTTAGCCTTGTCCTATGGATAATACTGGTACGCACGCAGAATCTACATGACGAACGAAACTAATAGATGAGTCAGGAGAAAATTCCCAAAAAAAAATAGTAGCTCACTATCATACTTATTTAATTCATCGTAGTACATCTTGGGTGCTATCAAAGAAAAAAAAATAAGGAAACGAATGGAAGCATGGATTATCTCCTATCGTACAAAAGGGACTACCAAAACAATAAATAAACACAAATTCATTTACTGAAGAGGCACGCCATTGAATCACTATTTTAAGAATATGAACCCATCCCATCAAAATTATCCTTTGTTTATAAGAGAGATATTGACTCCTAAATTGATCTTTCAATTTAACAAAGGAAGAACCCCACTCTGAACTATCAATGTGCTCCTCTGAGCTAACATGTAATTTCACAACAAAGAGCGACATAAAATTATATATTTTTTTAAAAAAGGAAAATCACAATTTAGATAATTAAGAACAGGTAACGGTTAAAAATATAAACTTTTCAAATTTAAAAGATGATTAGCTCCTGTGAGATGAATAATGTCTTTTACAAAAAAGAACACTGAATAAAGCAGCATTTGTGGAGAAAATCTGACAAGAGCAAAAATGCAATCAGCAAATACTGATAAGCAGAATTTGTAGAGAAAATCTATAAGCATGAAGGCAAGTATCATGCTCAAGTAGCCAATAACTCCCAGAGCATTGAAACAATTATGTATATATTCAATTTGCTTACAGAACTGGACAATAAAACATGGACGGTAAGAGGATCCAACAACTGCTAGAACACTGAAACAAAACAAAAGTTCTGAATGGTATGCTAGCCCATGACACAGGCACCGGGTCAAAGATCAATGACAGAGAGTAAGTTCATGGTCCAATTTGAAGCTAGAGCAAAACAGGTCCAGCTTACAAAGAATGATGTAATCTTACAGGGTTATACTACCAGTATTACACATAATGAGAGGTGATGTCAATATTTCCAATATTTCTCATAGGAATGAAAAGAATCTTTAGGAGAACTGGAGAAAAAAACGAATTCCAGAAATTTTTGCAGCCAAATCGTACAGCATTTTTACAGCAAATTCTGCTCAAAACTTCTGAAATTGTTTCATCTCCATGATATCAAGAACCAATTAATGCAACATCATTCTTTTCTGTTAAAGAACAAAAATACAGATAAATGAAATGAAGGTCCGGTGCCTTTTCTTCGGGCGTTCAATTCTTACCTATCAGTTTGAGCTCTCTCTTACTCCAGGGACATCTTGAGTAAGAACTACAGATGCTAAGCATAAGGGAAAAACTTAAGTGCTTATTTAAGGCTGAACAAAAGGTTACACTGGGAAAATACTTTGCCCGGTGCGAATTCAGATAAACATCTTTCATCACAACTGTACTATAACAATTAGTAAATGATTGCATTATATTTTGGTAAAGTTCTTCCTTTAGTTTTAAAACATTCCAAAAAAAAAAAACAATACAGTATACTAAGTCTTGACATGTACTTCTACACACAGGTTATGAACGGGTCAATACGACAACAGTAAATAATATGTCATACATTAAGTCTATAATTAAAAAAGCCAAAGTGCTATTAAGCAATACTCCATCTAAATCTTTATTCTTGGTAACATAATTCCTTCTCGATAACAAATGCTAAGCATAAGGGAAAAACTTAAGTGCTTATTTAAGGCTGAACAAAAGGTTACACTGGGAAAATACTTTGCTCAGTGCGAATTCAGATAAACATCTTTCATCACAACTGTACTATAACAATTAGTAAATGATTGCATTATATTTTGGTAAAGTTCTTCCTTTAGTTTTAAAACATTTCAAAAAAAAAAAACAATACAGTATACTAAGTCTTGACATGTAGTTCTACACACAGGTTATGAAAGGGTCAATACGACAACAGTAAATAATATGTCATACATTAAGTCTATAATTAAAAAAGCCAAAGTGCTATTAAGCAATACTCCATCTAAATCTTTATTCTTGGTAACATAATTCCTTCTCGATAACAAATGCCACCTAAAGAACACAGTCCAAGACTTCAAATAAAATTAAATATAGAAAAATACTTAAATTTCAACAATAAGAAACCATGACTATTTTTGAAATCTGGATAGAGGAAAGATAATAGTAAAAAGAGGCAAACTGCATATCAACCTACATTTCTGCTTCAACATTTTTGAAGACTATTTCAGTTAACTACAGGCTTTTTCCCTAAGTCTTTGGTTGCCATGATACTCTTTTAGTACACATGTTAGGCCAAAAGTTCGTAGAAGGCCCAACAGGTCTTACAAACAAATTTAAAGTTTATCAATTTGCAAATATGAAGCGAAATTTGATATCATTGTGCAAAAATTAAGAGCTTAGGTGGTCAATTCATTGAACACATTGCATGCAAGTAGCAAGAGACCAACACCTCAATGTGGGCTTCTATCACCTGGAAATGACGCAAGTATTCAATCTTTGTGCTCTTGGACTTCATGGGCATGCTGGTGTTATCCAAATGATCTAAAATGATCTATCTGTAAATAATCCTAAAGATAAATATCCCCAGTTGGATGTATAACCTGGACTGAAAAAAGGACTTTCTAGCATGCTCATACTCTCACTGGATGAAATAGACTATTTTCCTTGGCTGGTTATAGGCTGCTCTCTGCGTGGATTTAGTTAAAAAATGAAGACCACAGAAGAGGAAATTAGCTGGTGGTGTAAGAAACAGCTTCTTTGCCTAAAGATCAATATGAGATAACAATCTTAAACATGGATCAGTATTTCCAATTAACAGTCAACAAAAGTGTCATAAATTATATACTGAACCCTTCAACTAAACACATTACTTGTCATGAATCCGAGCTCTCATGCTACACCAAAAAAAAAGCACCAACAAAACCAAGGTACTAACAAAAATTCGGTGATGCATAGTGAGCATTGCTGAACTTATGGCAGAAAAAAGCTACTTTGGAATTTCTAATCATATATCAAAGGAGGAGTGTTGTTTACTACAAAGGATTAACGTATCAATGCATCATGATGCAATTTCATCTTATTCACTTCCTTTGCCTTCAGCATGGTGTTCAATATCGTGTTAAATAGTTCTCAAACAAATGTACTACTTTATTTATACTTAGATTTGCTTTCTCATTCGCAGTTTGATGAATCAAGTTCATGATTCCAGATCATTTTTCAAATTATCCTACCACAAATGTAGTTTTATTTCTAATTTGGAGCAGAAATTCCAACAGAGACATGTCAAATCTGACTCAAAGTAAAAGAATAGAGTGGATGAAAATAAATATAACACAAACAGTTCAAACCGCCTCCCGCTGTTGCTCCGCGGGGGTTCACCACCACGGCAACAATGATATCAGCCACGTCGACGAGAGCGGCGGCAGCAGGTTGGTCGGAAAGGGGGCTGTGTGCCGGTTGTGAGGTCCCTCATGATTTCCACACATCCTCCATACGTGGCAGTCCTCGTTGTCCAGCAACCTCGCCGTCTCTACAACCAACGGATCACCCCAAATACATCCCAAATCAAAATCGAACGAGGAGAAGAACCAAATCCACCACCCAAATTTAGAGCCAAATCTACGACCAAATCCAAAATCAGATGAGGAGGGCGAAGTACCCTCGATGACTACGCGAAAGCGGGCATCTACCGGAAGACGTCCACTTCCCTCCGCATCCACTGGAAGACATAGATGCAGAGGCGGGCATGGCAAGGGATCGATGGGGCGATGGGGAAGAGGCGGAATTTAATTGTGTGGAAGCTACTCGGTGAGGCAGGACCAACTTTACTAAATCAAAAGATTGTTTAGTTTTGAAACTGTTATAGTATAGATGACTAAGGATTAGGGTCCAATTGCAATCCAAATGGACATACATACATTTACGTAACAAATGGATGAAAGGTAATAGTAGAGGGTAAACTGCATCCACTACCTTCTGAGTGTAAAGGATGGCATAATCACATATTCCTATTTGCTTTTCCCCTGGATTTAGATTTATATAAAAAAAATTATAATACTCTGATCATTTCAAGGAAATATTTAATATTATCAGTTCACTTATCTCAAACTGTCATGTTAATTTCTGAATAACACAAACTAAGAGATAAAGCACATATATTTTGTTGTTAACGACAGAAAATACGAATCTGGTATAAACCCCCACAGCCTCTGGACCAACTTCCAACTTCTCGTTCCAACAAAGTAAACATCAAACCAATGGTTTAGAAATATATCCCAATTTTTCCTCTCTCAAAAAAAATCCCAATTTCACTAAATGCTAAACGAGATATCAACCTTGATACATGCAACAACTCAATACTGAAAAATCAATTTTGGATTCCAAAAATACAAACCTAAAAGCACCTAATTCCACATGTATCTCCACAAGAAAAAGAAACAATGTAGTAATAGTACACAACAATAGAAAAACACCCGGCACAGCTTCAACAGCATGTGGACCATATCAGTTAATTATCTAACCTGGTCTACATGTAGACCAGATAACAGCCGACTACTAATCTTACAGCAGCACCAGGCCCGTCCCCCCTTCCCACCCTTCTGCAATGCTAATAAACCTAAATCTGCTTGATCCATGCTCACCAGTCCAGAATATGCGTTACCAGAAACCCATATAGTCGTACCCATTCAAGCAAGTGTGTCCAGATACCAGAGTTTGTCAAACTTGCAGATGAGCACAACTATTAGATCTCTCGCCATTCTACATTATACTCCATTGCCATTATCCTGCTCTAGATTCCAATGCAAGAATTATCTTCTTCCTGGGACCCTGAAAGTGAACCCATCATAAGTTTGACCTTTACATCTCAAATTAAACTATAAACATAATTAGACTTAAAGAAGAAATGATGCAAACAAAACATGGTTAACTCTACAGCGAAGTTACCTTAATTAGGTTCCAGCTATATCCGACAAGGACAATCTCTTAGAAGTTAGAAGTTCAACTGGTATATCTTTTTCAGAAAAACCTTTTGAGTTCATATGCACCCGCAAATTGAAATACCATAGTCCCATAGCAAGTGCTAGCTTGTGAAAATGCAATTCAAACTCTCAGCAAAATAATTTTAGATCATGCCATAAATTACTTGAGTGCCTCATCCTTAACATAGCGACTAGCTTACACTTGAGGACCCCCTTATTTAAATGCTATATGCATCTCAAAATTTTTGTTCTCGTTCAATGAGGGGCTTGAAGGGATTGAGAATCCACCAAATTTAAGAGCAAAGAGATCATCAGAAAACAAAAATAAAGGCCTGAAATAAAATGCACCTACCATTGGGATTCCCAGAGCCTTGAGATCATCATCAGTCATATGCCTTAAGGCTGCCATGTCAACCTGGTAGGACAAAAATAACGGTTACAAACATCAAAGAGAACAAGATAAGGAGATTTCACGGATGGGCAAACCTCCTCTGCTTGGAAGGTAATTGAATATTTCTCAAGCCCCAGGGACCTCAGGAAGCTGTCAACTGAATTTCCAGCCTGCACAGAGTTCAAAGATGTTGAACCTGAACATAAAATAATTCTAGCATTTCCCACAAAAAGGGATACAAATTTATTCCACAAAACGCACAACATTCTCCAAAGGACTAAATTCAGCTAAATCATGTAAATAAAAAGATTTCCTAAATGTGTTCCAAATTGTCCACACTCAGTACCCCCACACAGCAATACCAAATTTCCAGTAAAATATGCAGTTAGCTCGGTAAGATACAGCACTTGACTCTACAAGAATACTTTCCTATATTCTTTAGCCAAAATTAAGTAATTTCAATGTAGAAGTGAAACAGAAATGCGGGAGATGGCGCATCTAATCAACTTATAACATAAACCATACTCTCAAGCATCTAATCAATTTTCCATAGTCATAATTGGTTACTTTGGGCATTGCACAAAACATTGACCCTTATAACAAAGTTTCCATATTGGACTCTAACATGATGCATTAACTAATGCCAACTCACAGCAAGTATGCACATTTCTTGGAAGCAGGGAAGAAATGTAAAACAAGTTTATTAAAATTTCTTTTACACTGTTCACTAAAGTTCTTCAATAGAAACTCAAGTCTATAGAGAAGTTACTGTTTTCATACACCAAATTTTGCTTTTAGGTTAGTCAAATTTTCACTCCAGTGGTTCTCATTTGTTTTGATGGAGCTTAACTTGACATCTCTACTGAGAAATAATGGTTCTCAAGCCTGTATGTTCTGATGGTGCTTAACTCCATACCATTCAGGGGAATATGTAAGAAACTATTCAGGGGAAAGTAAGTCATACCATTGCTAAAAGAAACAGCAGTTCTGCAGAGGGTAAACTATTATGCCACACATGAGGAATAAAAAGATTAGAACTTTCAAAAGTTTCCAACTAGAAAAGTACCTATCTTTACATGGCATTGGCTAATGGCTGCATAACAATTCTGTGCATATATTTTATCATAGGGGATCAATTACACTGTTTTGCAAAGTGCAGGGACCAAATTAACCAATTAAAAGTACAGGGGCCTGATTACACATTTTGCAGCAGCAGGGTACTGTTGCTAACCTGAAGTACCGCCTAAACAAAGGAAATGCAAAATTTGGATGAGAAGGTTAATGAGATAGAATTGTGTATGGGACTTGATACTAGAGGGACATTGAAAATGCGTAGTTGTCATTATAATATTACCGGTAAGATCATTACCTTTGGCTGAAATGTCTTCTTGGATGAAGTCGGTTTTGATACTTTCCTACTTTGGCGTACAGGCCCATCAGCAGGTTCATACTTTTGGAGTTTGACAGCCTCTGATGCTGGCTTTGCCTTTGGAGGGTCGATGTTTGGTGGCTGTAGGTGCATCGTACCAGATAGCATTTCACGTAGATCACGGACCCCT
The DNA here is from genome assembly GCA_019359835.1 of Pharus latifolius. Taxonomy (NCBI): domain Eukaryota; kingdom Viridiplantae; phylum Streptophyta; class Magnoliopsida; order Poales; family Poaceae; genus Pharus; species Pharus latifolius. Next base: position 24,819,536 of record CM033322.1, read on the forward strand.
GAATCCTTTTGGCCAGCATAGCCTTGCTGAGAGCTTTTCTTTTGAAGCTTCAATCGTAAGTCTCGTGGATCAATGGAGTCTTAAGACAAAGCACAGTAAAATTAGGTATGATTGGGACTCTAGAAATAGAAAGTAGCCTGCCCGGCCATTACTTAAGCTACATAAATAATTTTGTTTACTTGAAGCTGGTTCATCTTCTCTGTACAGATCATGCTTCCATTTGTCATCGGTTTGTCGTTGCCTACAGACCAGACAAGAATATTAAAGAATCAACGGAAGAATTAGCTAGTTTAAGGCAGAAAAAAAAATGAATATGCCAAAGAGACTGTAGAATTAATGCATACACACAAGCAAATTCTGTAAACCAACCAATAAAGCTCTAGTGAACAACTTTTAAGATAGACATGTTAATAGAGAGGTGTATCCTTCTATCTTCACTGTATGTATGGGCCAAGTCAGTAAAATCCCTACACTGAACAACTAGGGAAACAAGGTTAACTTACGAATGTAAAAATGTGCAAAATAAGCTGCAGGCCCAGGCTCGTCCCTTCTTGTTACCAGAACCCATTTATGCTAACATAAAACTTAAAACTGAGACAAGATTTTAGTAGTGTTGTTTATCTTCTAAACACTGCGATACAATTCCTTAGGTCGTGTTTGGTTAGGTGTATGCACTCATCTTTGTATGAGATGGTGCAATGGTGCGTTTAGTTACCTGCATAACATTGAACCAGACTCGTATATCTGGGACGGGTTGAGTGAGACAAACTATGGAGATGTATTGGATGATATTTGGTTGATATTTGGTTGATGTATGAAATTGTGCAGGCTGAGATGAGATATTATTTAGTTGGTTCTATGATTGATATAAGTAAAAAAATATATAAAATAAAAAAATACTACCAAAACAAGTTAATATTTTATTTAACTTTAATAACTCTTATTCCACCTTAATTATTCTTAATCAATATTAATCCATACTAAGAATAATTAATATACACTAATCACTCTCTAATCACACAATGTTAAGAAACATTATTATCTCATATTCCACTTTAATAATCCTTATTTTGACTTAATAGTCTTTAATCAAACTTAATTCATGCTAAAATCATTAATATATGTTAATTATTTTTTAGTTACGCGATTAGGCGGGCCAGACTATAGAGAAATGATGGGCGAGAGTGTACCCAGCGGATCAAACTTACAGCCACTTTTTGCATCTGCTCGTCCAGACCCAAAATCGTGTACAAACAAACAAAGAGATGGTTGCATCTCGCGAGTCAGACTAAGTATGATACAGACAACCAAACACATGGCAAGTGAATGAGCTTATCCCACATGTGGTGGTGTATGTGGGTTGTTTCGTTGGGTGTATGAGATGATACGGGACTCTGTTTGGTAGCTTGCATGAGTCGATTCAAGATGGACTAAAGTGTGTTTATTTGATTAAATAAATTTGGTTATGAGTGTATGAAAATTTGGATTTTTTTTAAAATAAAAGCAAATATGATGTATAAAACCACCACTAGTAACTACTAACCAATGCTAATTACCACTAATGAACAATAATCACCACTAACCATTGCTAATTACTCCTAATCACCTCTAATACTATCTAATTACCCCTAACGGCCTAACCACTAATAATCATAACTAATTACCACTAATCACAATTAATATGTACTAATTACCACTAATATGAACCTAATAACCATTAGTTATTGCTAACTATGTGTGATTAACCAAGGCTACACGAGCTCATGCGGCATAGAAAGTTGAATCTTGTTATACAACATATTACGAGAATATTCCAAAATATCGCATTCCCTCATCCTACATGATCTCATGTGAGCAAACAACCAAACACAAGGATGAGCTCACATCCTCCATGAGCTCATGCAGGGATGGGATGATACACACAAGTATCCAACCAAACACTACCGTGTTCATCAAGGAAGAACCTTCCAAATATTAACAATATCGTCAATATTGCATTTTCACTTTTTTTTGCAAAAGTACTATATATGTCTTGTATCTTTTTACATAGTTGACTTTATATTAGATTTTGTTTGGTGGTTTTAAGATTTAAAAATACTCTCACCAGTAAAAAAACATTTATATAAAATATGTTGTTTGGAAAGAGGTGAGTTTAATATTTTTGTTCTTTGAATTTTCTAGAAAATTGGTTAGATAAAAAAATTATGAGTAGATTTGTCATAAAAATACTTTCATAGCATTATAATATTTATATTTTTTACTAGCATATTAAGATGAAATTAATGGTCAAAGTTATATATTAAAAATCACAAAGGTTTTTTTTTTTTACAGGAGTAGTATTTTTAAATCTTAAAACCATCAAACAAAATCTAATATAAAGTCAACAATGTAAAAAGATCAAGACGTACATAGTACTTCTGTAAAAAAAAGTAAAAAGGTAGTACTGACAACACCGTTAATATTCGATTGGTTGTTTCACTAAATGAACCCAATCCCAGTCCATAGATCATAGGGAAACCCACCCCTAAATAAGGCATAGCCTGTTAATTATGCTAAACCAAAACCTAACCTACAATTCCCGTCATACTTCAACACAGCATCAAGGAAGAACCTTCACAGGCTCACCATTGAAAATTTCTCGACATCTAACATTACATACCAGGACACCACATTTCCTTAGTGTTCATGGCAACCACAACTCACATCTCAATTTCTCGCCATCTAACATAACATATCAAGACTTCGCATTTCCTTAGAGGGTGTTTGGTTTGGGAACCATCCCACGCTAGAATAGTCCATCCATTTTTTGGATGGAATAGACTCATTTCACAAAATTGGTTGGATGGCCCAATTCCAAAATTTCTACTCAATTCCCTCTTATGGAATGGGTTGTTGCTAGAACAAAATCATTCCATTCCACTATCCAAACAAATATAGAATCTAAAACCAAACAACCCGATCATGGCAACCACAACCCAAATCACAGTCCACTTGGTTAAACCGCAACCCAAACCTTCATAGGCTCCAATCCCTCAACCCGAACCTATAAAGTTTACCATTCTTTACTTTCTCCACTTGGTGCAAGAACTGCTAAGGTTACAGCCTAAGATTCGAACCAGGGAAGCATCTATTCTACCCCTCCATCCGTTCCACAATCGAAACGAATCTAAGCAACAAGACAACCAAATGGAATCCCCTCTTGTTTCCAGAACCCACCTATGCTCATCTAAAACTAAAACAATATTTTAGTTACTACTGTTTATCTTCCATACAGCCTAATACATTTCCAAGATCCCCTCTTCATTTAGACAAAAAAGCAAACTGGTCACTAACAAACCAGAAAAGGATGTAAAGAGGAAATATTGTTTTATTTTTCTATATCAAACTGTTCAGTGCCATAAGTAATCTCCGCATAGGGAATGAAATAATGCCATTCATGATCAAAGAAAAACGGTGCACTGCACTTGAAGACTTGCACACCTCAAAATTTCAATTCTCTGCATGACGTGAATTGCCACTTAAATGTACTTCCAGTTACACGGCAGCTCAAGCAACAACAAAATCTACCAAACTAACCACTCCCTTGTGCATAAAACTCAACGGCAGAAACGACAAATGCCTCAATTCAGCCACTTATAAACTAAAACCCGATCCTCAATTACTCCATACCCAGCCAACTGTACAGCAAGTCAACGTCCTAAGCGGCTCCAAAGGCTAAAAAAACCAAAACCAAATCTACAGTTCCTATGACACTTCAACACAGCATCAAGGAAGAACCTTCACAGGCTCACCATCTGAATTGCCAGCCATCTAACATTTCCTTATTGTTCATGGCAAACACAACCACCTGCTCCAACCCCTCAACCCGAACCTCTGAAGTTCACTATTCTTAACTCGCTCCGCTTGGTGCAAGAACTGCTAGGGTTACGGCCCAAAATTCGAACCGGGGAAGCTCCTAGACCTCCAGCCGTTACATGATCGAAACGAATCTAAGCAACAAGACGACCAAATGGAAGTATCAGAGATGGGTCATGGAGGGCGAACGCTTGTACTCACCTCTTGTACGCCGCAGGCCGGCCGCGCCCGCCGCCGCGGGCAGCGGGGAGGTCGGCGTCGAGGCGCTCGTGGACGGAGCGCTTGCGGCCGCTCGAGACCTGGTCCGCGTACATCTCTCTCTCTCTCTCTAGGGTTTCGAGGCGATGTGGTGAATGGAGGAGAAAGGAAATGAGGAACCACTCTACTCTGAATGACGGGTGGGGTCCAGCTGTGGACCTCCCGGGCCCACCTGTCTGCAGCACATTGTGTAATATAATTCCACCCACGAATACCATCCCCATCTTCTAGATGCACGCCGAGATTGCTCCATCCATCCTTCCTCACGTTCCCCTCCAACTCCCTACAGCGAGTCCGGTTATTAGCTTCACGATCCAGCGACACATTAGCATATTTCTACTATGTCAGTTACATAGTTCACCACGATCCGCTGACAATTATAATGGGACAAATGCGCCTGAGTAGATTAATCTATTAGTCAAATAAAATTTTGACATGATTAAATATCCTAACAAACCAAATGTACCTCTATTTTTTTATGTTTTCACCGTAAATTCATCTGAAATAGAAATGACAATTAGTTCGAACCACCACGACACAAGCCCACAATAAATACAAAAAAATTTTAAACTATAACAAACTATAAAATTTTAAAATATAAATTCTTTACTTGGATAAAAATTAAATAAACATGTATTAATATAAAATAATATATATTAACTTCAAATAAATGTGCCAGGTAGGCCTAGGCATGGCTTGTGCGCAGGAACCCAGCCATGCCGTGCCAAATCTCAAGCCAGCACGGCTCACTAGCACCCGTACTGGGCCAGGCATCCTTGGGCCGTTGGGCGGGCGCTGCATTCTCTGCTCCGATCGGTGCGAGGCCTGGCAATATCTGTTGCCGGCCGCTCCGTCAAAATTGGCTCACACCAGCGGCAAGACTTGACCTCCTGTGAGCATGGCCGCTTCCATCTGCTCATTCTTTTACTTGTAGCTGAGGCCATCCGAGCCGAGCTCGACCACAGCTTTCGGCTCGAAACTAACTCAAGCCGAGCTCGAGCTCGAGCTTGAGCTCGATTCGAGCCTGACTAATTTCGCTCGAGAATCGAGATCGGTGACAGCTCGCTCAAATTGGCTCGCGACGCAACAGAAGCATCGCGAATCCATCCATGGCGGAGAAGCTGGCTCCGGAGAAGCGCCACGCCTTCGTCCACAACGGTGAGGCCCCCCAACCCCCCAAACCTTCCAGAACCTTCCAGAAGATTCACCTAGGGTTTTTATGGGCGTCTCGTCTCGCAGGGCAGAAGGTGTTCGAGTGGGATCAGACGCTGGAGGAGGTGAACCTCTACATCGAGCTCGCCAAGGGCGTGCCCACCAAGCTCTTCCACTGCACCATCCAGGCCTCCCACCTCGAGCTCGGCATCCGCGGCAACCCCCCCTACCTCAATGTCGGTGATCCCATCCGACTCCGTGCTAAAGATTCGATCTTTCCTTGTTTCTTTCTTGTTTTGTTTGTGTGTCTGGGGATTTGATTTGGGTGATTTTGCAGCACGACCTCACGCACCCCGTGAAGACCGATTCCTCGTTCTGGACGCTCGGTATGATGATGATTATCATGATGCTGTTCTTTTCCCCTGCAATTTTTGGTTTTGGCATTATATCTTTGTGTTAATTTGGCGAGAAATGCTCAACTGTATGGAATTTTGAGGCCTACTGGGGAACAATACGGAAGTTTTGGTGCTGATTGTTGGCTAGAAGGATTGTTTGAGGGGCTTGCTTGTTCTCTAATTATGTTGTGGTTTGTAGAATTATTCTGTCGCTTGATCAATTTTTAGGAGAGATTTGTAGTTCTGTGGCAGAGGAGTACAGCTAAACTGAAACTTCATGTATACGCCTGCACGTGAACACATATGGATTATGAAGGTTTATCTTTTTGACAAAGAACTTATCCTTTGTCAAAGAACCAAGTATGAAGTGGCAATTTTGTGTCTTTGAAGTATATGGTATTGCCCTTGATGAATGCAATAGCTGCTATGTTGCGCAATACAAATGAAATCACTTTGTACTTGATATTGACTTATTGGGAACTATGGGGTAACGTTGACTGGCTTTAATTTTCGTCCAGATTAGCACTAGAATGTGGAAGCAAGTCTTTTGTGCAACTGTTCTATGATTTATTCATGGATTTAGTTGTCTTTTTCTGTTGTGCACTTTGTTGTCTTAGACGTTGGAAGATATTTTTTTCCTCCAATTAATTTACATGGCATATGAATGTCCGAAGCATATGATAGGTTTGAGAGTTGAGAAATTCTTGTGCTATGGTGATATTTATAATTGTTTTGGCATATTAATAACATCACGCTGAGTTGTCCTTAGTAAACACAATAACATTGATTAATATGGTATTTTTGCATAACAGTATACTAACAAGAATCAACAAGGATTGCCAATTTTAATTCAGTCTTTTACAGTAGATCTAGCATCCATGAGATTTCTATTTATTTAAGTCATTGACACATGCTGCTGCTCTGTAATTTTTATTACAACAATGAAGAGGATGGTGAAATGCATGTGACACTGCAAAAGAGAGAGAAGGGGAAAACATGGTCATCTCCAATACAAGGTCAAGGTCTCTTAGATCCCTATGCAGCAGATCAAGAACAAAAACGGCTTATGCTGCAAAGGTTTCAAGAAGAGGTATAATCTATTTGCATACAAAATTTATTGTTTATGCGTATTTCCTCTCATTCAATCGTGTTTCTCTTTTAGATGGTTGAGCAGTTTTTTCTTGTCTGTTGCATCCCTAGTTGTTTTTGAATGTGTGGTATAAAACAGTAGCTGATGTTTGTTAATCAGGATTACAGTTGATATGTTATTTTTTTGAACGTTAAATAATGTAGAGGATGAAAAAAAAAGAAAGAAAGAAAACTCTGTTGCCAAGCTTAGTTTGTTAAGTAAGGAGGTACCATACATCCTGTGCCAAATGATATTATGTGTCGCTTGCATCATAACTGTAGAAGGTAATGAGAAGATTACACCAAGCCAGTCATACAAAGATTGCAAACATGCAACAATCTTGTTCAGGGTCTGGGAACTCGTTGTCAGACCAGTTTTGGTGGGGTTTGTACACACTATGGCCAATTACCTGCAGGAATTAGTCCAAAACTGGGTGGGATGCATAATTCAAATGGCAGGAAGAATTTGAACTGAGAACAGTTAGCACCATCTGGAATTGGACAATAACTGACTTGTGAAGTATTTAGTTCTTAGAGTTTAAGACTTGAGAACAGCAATATGCATTTGCTAATTTGTGTATAACAAAATTGAATCATCTCTTTTCTAGCTAATGTACTATTAAGAATTTGAAATTGCTCTAAACCAGTTAGTTTTGGGAAAACTGGTCTGAGGTGGTATGTGCAGTTGTCAGCAGTTTTCCTAACACTGATCCTGTTTGTTATTCATCTGTGTGAAGCTCCTACCATTTTGCAAAAGATGTCTAACAGCAAGTCTTAGGGGTTTAATGTTTGTTTGCGCATGGTAGCTTCACCTCCATGTATTGTCAAACACCAGACAAAAGAGAGAACCTCCAGGCTTCGTTGTGTATTGGTTTGATAGTGAGAACTAGAAGCTGAATATCATGAAGTGATCATAAAGTTTGAAGTAGTTGGCAAAGAAACTAGCAATAACTATTTTAACATTTGCAAGATCTTTTTGAAAAGCTGAAAACTGTGATACCATTGAGGGGATAGGGAATCTACTTTGGTAACATTCCCGTATGGTAGTCTTATAGTTTTACTTTTGAGTCCTTATTTGCTTGTGCTTTTCTAATGAAATTATCTATATGTGTAGAATCCGGGATTCGACTTCTCACAGGCTCAGTTCACTGGAACCTGCCCTGACCCTAGGACCTTCATGGGAGGAATTCGCTCCGATTGAAGTTCTGTGCCTTGACATAAAAATGTGATGATTATTGTTGCAGTCCTCAAGGCATCAGCTATATTTATTGTGCCTGTAAATTGTAAAATTATTGTACTTCGGACTGGTTTGATGTACCTTGGAAATAATGTTGTCTGATCTAGTGATCATGCCATAATTCAACTGTAGTTGCTGATCTTGTTTGCCCAGTAGTTCTATGTTTCCTTATGACAAACTTGTTTGTGCTGAATAAGGGGTTGTTTGATCAAATTTCAGTTTCAGTTTCAGTTTATAAGGTTATAAGCTGAAGTTATATACAAACACCTAGATACTAGGGATCAGTGTTCGGGAAAACAATTTCAAGCCAGTTGGTATCGTCACTGTTGGATGCACAGGTTTTCAATCCATTTTTCCTTATAATTGTAGGCTATTTATAGTGTAGTAGGCATTCACACATCTATTGTACATGCATTTAGGAGGAAGAAAAGCTATATGCTTTTGCGACTAAGATTAATGGGTTAGTATTTAAAAATGTAAATTGTGCTTTTAGTCTCTAAATTTATATGATTGTGTCATTTATATCTCTAAATTTGAAATTTAACTTAGACAATTCTTTTAACTTGTCCCCTTATTAAATTTGATCTTTAAACTTGCCTACATTAGTCAAATTAGTAATTCTATCAATCAAAAATTGGAATTAAAAGCAAACTTTACATTTTAGCGTTACATATGTTTTATTCATGAATTTTTGTCATCGCTTTTATACTAAAATTTAAATATTTAATCAAAATAATATTACATTTTCAATTTTCATTTCAACATTCTATGTCATTAAGAAATTGACTTAATATGTCATCTGACACAATATTATGTTAGAAAAATTGATGTGATATACCACATCTATTTAAAAGTGCTAAATCATAGAGTTACTTCATTTTTCTGGTAGTTTAATCAATGAATGGATTTAAATGAAATGGTTAAACAAATTTAGGAATATTTCAAGTTACATTTCAAGTTTATTAATCCAAATAACACAATTGCACGTATTTAGAAATTCAAAGCGCAATTTATTATTAAAAAAATTACGAAAACTAATTAACAACAAAGTTGTGTAGTTTGCTCTGCGACTAGTGCAAAGTACACTTTTTGGTGCTGACCAAGTGGTTAAGCGAGTCCTCAAAACCCAGAGCCAAGGTAGATAAGATTTTTGTTGCATTTCTTGATCAAAGCTGGTAAATCTATTTTTGAATTGATGAACCTTCGTGTAATAAGATGGTGTATATCTGTTCTAATACTGGAAGATAGTTTTCATTTTCGTATAAGTATATTTTTCATGTTGCTGTTTACTATATTTTCGAAGATTTTGATTCCATGGTATGGTCTCCTCTCAATTCCAGATTGTTTTTTTTAAGCCTTGAATGGCTCTACCTCCAGACTAGATTTGGATTGGATTTAACTGGAAATTTTCTAGTTTTTATTCTATTTCCGGCAAAAATCTAGAAGAAACTCTAATTAAGACATTTTGCCTCAAATTTTCGAATAATATGATGAAAATTAGTGCTTGCTTCAAGAGAGTGAGAACTGAATGGAGTAGATCTGGATCGCCCATTACTAAGCACAATTCTAAGCAAAATTGCAAGAGTCAAGCTCATACTTTCTGCTACCATTCACACGCGTGGGCGCATACACACACACGCACATATACCGTGAAGCGATGCAGATTAGCAAGATTGTGTTTAGGTATAAGTGCACCTTTGATCTCTACTTTACACTCCAATTGGCCTTGATCCTTCTATTCTATAAAAAATCAAATGAGTCTCTAAAATAGATTTAATTTGATCCCTCCGCCATGTTTTTTACGAAAAATCACAAGTGGTGATTATGAAACATGATGTACATCTAATTTAGTGTCTTGTATCAGGAAAAAAAGAAGATGGCGAAAGAGAGAATGACGGAGGGGAGTGGAGAGAGAGATCAGCTCCAACATGGTGTTAATATGCTATATATGATGATGAATCAGCTTAATTCAATGCAACATCACCACTACATATTGTTTTATACCCAAAGGTATAATAAAGGGTCCAAAAGTATAATAATGGGACAAAAAATGAGCCAAAGTCCAAAATAAAAGGATTAATTTGACCCATTTTAAAATACAGACACCAAAATGAGCATGGATAAAAAATATATCCCTTGTATTTACCAAGAGGAACTTAACTTTTGACAAACAGCAAGCTCAAAAAGCATGGGAGGTATACTGCAAGGGAATATATGGTTCAAATAGAAGACTCCACGATGATCTGACGGGGCATTTACATATGCAGGAAAATTTCTAACATCAAATTGAAATGTACAATCTATCACAAAGAGAGAGAGAGAGAGAGAGATATGCGAAGAAAACTAGAAAAGCAAATCAGTTGGGTAGAGGCCCTCGCAATTTGTTAGCAATATGCAACAGGTGGTCAATGTTTGTGGGTGGGTAATTCTGGAGAAGTTTGAGGTTCGCTGTGAAATCACCAGCCAACAGCCGCCTTCGAACAAGAATTAACATTGCACAGCAGACTCGTAATAAGGTAGCCTGCACGCAAAGAGAAGTAATTGTACTCTAATGATCTTCCAAATGCGTCTCATGACATGAAACTAGAAATGGCAATGCCCTGACCTGAGGTCCCTCTGGGTCACCTAATAGTGTGTCCCATAGGTGAATGCAGTCACGGAATTTGAATTCCTGTGTCAACAGCAAGGTGATCCATCTGAACGCATAGAACTGTGGATTAACCTGCAATGTACAAAGAAGCATTAGATCGGGGAACATATCTCCGATGTCTCAAAACTCTCAACACACACAAGTATATACATCACATGTCAATAGGAATTGGTTGGCAAGATATTCTACAAAATAACCATCCACTTATAAATATTCGCAAGCGTAAAAGCTTTTCAAAGTCATACCTTGGTTACGACCTCTAAATGCCGCCAGAGCTCTTCATCGTGTCTTTTTAAGAGATGGGATAGTTTACTAATTGTGGAACGTATGCCTACAACACTGTTGTCAAGCTGCTTGCAAAAATTATCTCGAAACCCACTGAGCAGCTCAACGAAACAGAAGAATGCATCTGGCTCTGCTGAAGCCTGTTTGCAAAAAATTGGATGGAGAGCAAGATGATGTACTGATATATAGCATAGCATACTAGATAGAATGTACAAAAGTCAATGCAATCTAAGAAAATAGTTATACATCATGAGAATTATTTTTTGCGTCGGTAAATTTCAAAAGCAGAATGCATAACATATAATGCTATAGGCCATAGGGTAAATGCTATTGTTGCTGAAAATAATAGTTAGCCCTCCCATAGTCCTACCTGATCAGCCCTACACAAAAAGAAATGCAAACATTTTTTTTTCAGGAGGTGCTGTGTTATGCATCATTCAGATGCATCATAAAGCACTCCAGGCACAACTTAATATGGAATGTAGTTTCAATCTAGACCATTCATTATAAAATCAAACAACTACCAAAGCATACAGTAACTTCTATGTAGTAGAACTTTTACTACAGAGGATCCCGTTCCCACACCCATCAACCCACCAACAAAAAAAGATTCAATCCTAAGGGACCCTCTCAAATAAATTTATGATGTTGCTTAGTTGTAAGTGCTACAGTATCATAAAATTTATTATTTGTTTAGTAGTGCATGCTTACAAAATGGCCTATTGTTTGTCCAAAGGACAAAATATATTATTATACTCCACAGAACAGAAACAAGAGCAGTGCCGCAGCAGATTGGTTTTAACATACATCACAGCATTTCCTAGTTGTGCAACTATCATTATTCAGAAAACAAAGTATGAAGAAAATTGTGTCTAACCTGTTGTTGGGCATAACTCTCAAGGTCAAGGGAATCACACAAGTTTCAGTGTATTCCCTTAAAAGGGAATAACAAAAGATTTCAAGTGTTAAATGTTTGTTTTATCAACACAAAATATAGAAGTACGTTTTGTCACATAAGCAGATAAGAAGTGCATAAAGGGAACACTTACAACATTACTTTGGTCTGGATCATTCTTGAAAACATAGAAGAGGGGTGCCAAGATTTCATTCATTCCTTGTACGTATCTTATGCCCGGATTTAATTTTGCAAAAATTGTAAGTATACGCTTCAGCGATTCCTAAGAATACAGTAAATTTATTTAGAATAACAGAAAGAATTTCAGACATGAGGAGAAAAATTGACAGCATGTGAAACAATAGATGATACCTGATTAGACAAGGCATGTGAAGAATCCCCATTAAAAAATTGCATCTCAGGATGAGTACGCTTAACATCTCGATCAATCTGCTCTACAATTTCAGATTCCTGAAGTGGAGTAATAATCAGTTCTTTAGCAGCTCAAAATGCTTCTCAAGATATCCATCACAGAATTTAACTAACCAGCACATTACAAGTGAATGACTTGAATCAATCAAATCAAACTAAACTACAGATTTTGTATACAAAGCACACAAGATAGAAACAACTACTCACTCAAGCATCCTAAAATGTTCGAAGAGAATTTCAGGTACAGAACAAAAACTTTCAGCCTGTTTAATGTCTCCCTTACTCTCCAGACATAAAATTTCAAACATTATCAAATTCTGAGATTCATAATTAATCTAGTTGCCTAGGAAGAATATCCATATAGCTATGCCTATCTTGGAATCAAGGTATGTGCATGAATTTAATTTTATAAAAATTGGCATTGCCCAATAGAAATAAAAGTATAAATAGAAAAGCAATAAAACTAGGTTCTGCTTGGGATAATGTTTACTAAGAGTAGAAATAGAAAAGCAATAAAACTAAGTTCTGCTTGATAATGTGTATCTAATGGATCCAATGCTACCAAGGACTAGTTAGAATCTTCATAAAGTTGGCTGTAATGCAAAAAGTGCATGTTGCAGAAGGGTCTTTGGTCAGGATGTACCTGACTTGAAGACCCACCCCCCCTACCGTCGGATCGATGCAAAGCACGTTGATCCAAGGGTGGAGAGGAGGGCCCCAAGTCAGGTAGTGCCTGATAAAAGTCTTTTCCTGGTTCCACTCCATCAGATAAATGCTTGAAATATTGTTTATCAATCAAACTGGGAAACAAAAAACTGTGTTTTATCAACTCTAAACATTGCAAATATGGGCATACAAACTATATAATAAAAAATTAGATTGACTACTTTGATCAGCTAACAATACATTGTGAATGAAAGTATGCAGCTTGTAGCTAATTTAAAGTGTACCACTTTAATACAGGCTTGAAAGCACCTAGCACCAGTAGCAACCCAAAGTTAAAATTAGAGAGTACCTGGAAATATTGGTTCCAAACACTTGTTTTCCCAAGGCTTAGAGGATGTTCATCATGGACAATTTCTGCCCTTGGGAGCAATCCAGTTCCTTCAGAATTTTGTTCCTTCCTTTTGGAAACAGTCATTTCCTCCATCCTTCGAGTTACTTCTGACTGACCAGAACAAAAATGTATTAGCATGCAGTTTGGTTAAGAGGGGTAAAGAATAACTACACAAGTGACAAAATTGAGAAAAATCTACCATATAAAATATTTAGGAGCCCCCATTTTGTACTCTATAACATGGTTGGGAAAACTAGCAATAACTCGCCTGAAGTAACTGGCTACCGGTAAAATCAAACAAGACCAGGATGGCTTGAGTGAGCAGTTTTTATGGATGTGATTGGACTTGACCGAATTTTGAAAAGGTTGCCTTCTGGGATGGCACTCTCCTGAGTCTCCTCAGTGCAGGAAAGCTTCATCCCTGATCTATAAGGTTGCCTGATATTTATATTCAAACCCATGATCTAACCACATGCTAGCAATGGTAAATAAGTTATAAGGACATGCATATGAAGAACTTACAGGGTTCACCAGAAGCTCATCCCTGAAAACACTGTATTGGGACCTCTTTTTCTCCAGTTCATATGTCCACAGAGCATGATCAGTTGGCAAATATCCCAAGAGAAGCTGCTAACTATCAAAGAAGTCAAATAAATTTGTACTGTGGAAAACAGAGAGAAATTTTGACTAATCACAACTAGCAACTAGACAAAAGCATTCATGTCAGTGCCCATCATTTTATTCCAGAACTCATGTACTTTCTACCACAATTTCTTTCAATTTAATCCTCTAATAGCAGGTTTCCTCATAAACAAAAAACAACACTATGACATAGTTACCAAATAAAGCTGTGTAATGAAACTTATACAGGAAAATCAGTGTTAAGACACAGTTACCAAATAAAGATATGCAATGAAAGATAATGCAGGAAAATCAACAAGAAACAAAAAATAGAAAAATAATTCAACAATATTATATAGATTTTGTGAACATTCTTGATGATATTGAACATGTTGTGTTAAAATTGACATGCAGTAACATTCATGAAAATATAGGGGCTGATTTGTTGCCCATGTAAGCCTAATCTAGCTCGGTGGGGCAAGCATGGTTAGTTGAGACATTTCGAAGGGATGCAATTAGCGGGTGATTGGTTGCCTACACTAGTCTAACCTGGCTCAGTGAGACATGCTTCTATAGTTGAGACAGAATGGAAAGATGCAAATAGAAATTATTAGATTGGTTGAGATAAAATGTTATTTAGTTGGTTGTATAAATGATGCAAGTGAGAATGTGTGATATACTGATATAAAAAAATATTATAGTTATTAGTTTGTCTTTATTGCACCCAAATAATTATCAATATACCTTAATAATTTTTAGTTCTGATCGGTATGGGGAGAGGGAGTTTACTTATCTTAAAAACCCCTAATATGCACTAATCACTCTCCTAATACTGCCATTAAGCAAGCCTGGCAGTGGAAAGCTCAATTGGAGCTTCCCTGAGAGCCTAACTCAAGCCACCTTTTTGCATCGGCCAACTTGTCCAATGAAGCAACCCAACTAACCAAACACATAGCTCTTCAAAAGATCATATATGAAAGGGCCAGGCTGAGGTTGATGTAGGCAACCAAACAGCCCCTTAAGGGTTGATTGGGGTTGATTGTTTGGTTGTATGAGGTGATATAGGTTGAGATAAGATGTGTTTGGTTGATTGTATGAGTGATGCATGTGAGAATACATAAAGAGAAAAATATTGTCAAGAGACATTAACTTATTTTATTATATTTAAGAAACCCTCAATATACCTTCATCATTTTTAATCCATCTTAAACCACCTAAAAACTCTTAATATGAGTTAATCAATCTCCTAATGCCGTTACTAAGTGAGCAGGCTGATTGAGAAGCTCAATTTGACCTAACTCATGCAATTTGCATCCACAAGTCTGGCTCATTGGTGCAATTTAGCCAACCAAACGCCCGCCTGTTCCAAAGATTCTGTATGGATGAGTCAAGCTGGGGTTGATGCGGGCAATCAATCAACCCCATAGTGATCACATTCCCCAAATTAATAAGTGCCAGATTATCATATTATAGTCTGTAGTGAACCACTAGTTCCCGCTATCATGATTTTTCCCCTCAAGTACTCAATTTAGAATGTAAATTTCAGAAACAAGGCACGCGTGAATCAGATATTACAGATTAACTCATCCTGCTAGCCCAAGGATGCACTTATAATCAAAAATTGAAACAGTACATTATCATAAGCCAGCTCATGGAGTCATTTTTTCAACAGTGCTAATCAAACAAAAAAGCCAATGGGCTATTGTAAGCCACAACAATCTAAATGCATGCATAATTCCGGGAGCTAGAAATCTGAAACTGCAGCTCAAGGAACTAAATCCTTGGACAATGAATTGGTTTTATGTACTGCCTATGCAAAGTCAATTAAACCAAAACTTAAAACACAGAAAAGTGGCCCTAGCTGCATGAACTTTTCCTTGAAGAACACACGTGTGAGGCTACTGGAAAAGGGCGCAATCTCGATTGACTTCATAACAAACCGAGAAATGCTTGTGTCACCCAGCTAGAACAAATCAAGAAAACTGAGGATGATCAGATTTCGGGTTGGTCCATTCCAGTGTTTTCATGGTGATGTTTCTTAGCATATTGGAGAATATGCGGTTATTGCAGCTATCATTTGCAACACAGCACAGATTTACTGTCATGGTAGGTAGTGGGAATCTGTATCTTGGACTAACAAAGCATATTTAATCTGTCTGCCTTCTTGTAACTATTAACAGCCATGGTGAATTGGTGAGGATATAGCCATAAAGGCCATTCGGTCATCATCATATCTTCATTAAGATATACATTGGACAAAAGCAGTTAAACAGTTCACGTGCATCAGATAGGCTCATGCTATCCATCCATATTACTAGGTTTATGCACATGCTAGCAACTCCTACTGTATTCATGGATGTTCAGATCTGAGAAATAAGCCCCATGATCACATATTTATCTTTCAAATTCACATTCAAGCATTTGAAGTGCTAGTATGGCTTCAAAGCAGTTGGTTGAAACCACTGAGCAGTCAACTATTACAAAGCACAAGCATGATGCTAAATGGTGGTTCATAAGAAAATAAGGATTCATGGTAACTATTCACAAACCATATGAACTGAACAGCACCAATAAAGGACCAAGGACCACTCTTAGCTTGAACTCAAATCAAGTCCACTTTGAGGCAAAATTGGATCTTATCTAATAAACCAGCTAGCTCAATCCAAGACCACTTCACTTCAAGTTGTTTTCACGAATGTGCTCCACAATATTCCCAATGTGCATAAGTTCTCTTAGCTCCCACATGCATTCCGAATCGTGTGCAAGTCCACATTGTTCAGTCATAATTCTACAGTGCACCCAGTCATTCAAAAAGACAGTAGGAGACTGCTTTAACATAACCGTCACCATTTCCAAAATTTGGATCGAGCCAAGGTAATCCGAGCTTACTCAAGCACATCAACAATGATCTAAACAGTTACTACATATTCCTCCTAATGTTCTTTTCTTTAGTGCGTGCATGTGTGTGTGAGTGAACACACTAACAAGCACAAACGAGCTAAACACACACATCATTTCGCACCGAATTATTAGAATCCAGTACAAATTTCCAGACCTTCCAAACGATGGGCCGCACACCGTCAGTGTCGGGCACTCCCAGGCACGCCAGCCCCCGCAGCTCCGCCAGATCCACCACCTTCTTCCCTAGCTACATAACCAAAACACACATCAGAACAGGAAACCGACAGAAAAAAAAAACCTAGTCTGGCTTCGTCACGAAGCGTCTCACCGCGAGCTTGAACTCCGCGACGAGGTGGGGCCGCGCCGAGCTGGCGGCCGCCGCGTCGGCGTCCGAGTCGGAGTCGGAGTCGGAGCCGGCCTGGTTGGGTCGGGGAGGGGGTGGGGGCGATGGATCGCGAGGTGGTGGTGGTGGTGGTGGAGGAGGAGTAGGAGGAGGGGAGAGGGGGTGCGGGGGCGCGAGGGGAGGCGGAGGGGCGGACCAGAGCGGGCTGTTGAGCCACTCCGGGACGGGCTTGGGCCTGGATTTGTTGGGGTCTGGGTTGGCGGCGTCGGCCATGGCGGCGGCGGCGGCTGGCGGTGGTGGTGCGGGGTTTAGGAGTTCGGAATATGGAAATGGGGAGAAGTGTGGGGGGAGGGGGGTGAAGGACAGATTGGAGTTGGATCGGTCGGTGGAATTTTTTTTTTTAGTTGGCGGGTACTTTTTTTTTTAATCTTATATGCATACCGTCCAAATTTTCATTGTGTCTTTTGATTTAATTCTATACATCCCACGGATTCTTAATTTCTCAAACGATGAAAAAAGATGGGATAATAAAATAATATATAAGATAAAAGAGAAGGATGTCAGATGAGTGGTGTTCATCACACGTGGTGCAACGACAAAGAGATCAATATGATGAGGATCAGAGAGAAGAAAGAAGTGCAGGAGACAATTGAGATTAAAATTAAGGATTTATTTGGGTACCAAGAAAAATATATTTAGTGAAAATTAGATCTTAGACGGAATTTCGATAGTCATATTGAATCCCTTTTATTGCTCATCAGTGAAATAATTCTAGGCAATGTTTGTAAGAGAGGGAGGATAAACACCGATCATAAAAAAGTTCAGAAATTTTTTTAAAAGAAGAAAAATTCAAGAAAAACAAAAAAATCAAGGAAAAAGGGGAAATTTGAAAAAAAAAATTACAAAAAAAGACAATAGAAAAAAAAAACTATATATTTTAAAAATCCAGAAAATTTAAATAAAATAAAACAAATTAGTAGAAGATAAGTATAAGAAAGGGGACACCGAAATCACATCATTTATGACACATAATAGCCAATAGGTAACATAATTCAACATCAATCGGCAAAACTCTATTAAAACCAAACTAAGCATTCAACATAACAAACTTCATACATTGTACTTAGACAATAAGAAATGTCCATACAAAACATGAAAATTTAATTAATTTTCGAAATGTCCATACAAAACATCAAAATGTAAGTAATTTCGGGGCAAGAAAATTTATCCGACTGAAAATAATACACGTCGTGTTCCTATAGGTTAAGAGGCATCAGGCATTTAAACTTTCAGAAAGGAGGTATCAGATCAAGCATCCTCCTATGAAGTTTCAGAAATATAAGAACAAACTGCATTAATTATCCTATGAAGTTTTCATAAGGGAAATATGCTTAAGCAAGCAGCATGCCATGAGGACATTTTGGAGACTAAATACTAGTAGTGACAGTCAGTTTTATCGAGCCATCACTTTTCACAATTCTCAGCCAGTAGATCATCAGCATGCTTGAGAAGAATTGCTGATTGTTCCAATCTTTTTCTTTTATGCCACATCAATATTTGGATACCGCATCCCTAAATTTTTGTTTCTACTATTTAAAAGTTGGCTTTTCTTTTTTACCATTGGCACGTCGGCCTCTATTTTATTTTTTCCATAATTTTACAAAAAGACAATTATATTCCTGTCCTGAGAATAAGTCAAAGATGGTATTGATATGTCGATTTGTAAAATTCTAGCAAAAGATATATTTTATATTGAATGTTTGTAAAATTTTCTTTTTTGATGTAACACTAAGAATATCGTATGTTTTTACAAAAAAAATTATAATTCTTCTTCTCTGGACATGAGTACAATTGTCTTTTTTATAAAATTATGACAAAAACAAAATGGAGTTTGGCTTGGCAGTGGTAAAAAAACACCGATTTTTTTAGTTATAGAAGTAAAAATATGTATTTTTTAGAAGTACAGACAAAATTTTCCCTACTTATTAACAAGAATAGAAAAAAAAACAACATATCCTTTCTACAAACAAACTTCCCATCGTATCATATCCCTCACCAAGTCAACTCATGCAAAACCTCAAACTGACAAGTAGGATCGATACAATATGAGACCTAGTGTCAGTAAAAGAGAGTGGAACGTTACATATATGCGAGACGACAGAGGTGGCCCACAAAACCGCATGTGCGGTTGTGGGTGCACTTACCTCATGCACCACACGCACCATTTACCATTTCATCCAAAGTCTGTCTAGAGTTGTTTCGGTCCACTTGTCAGTGTCCGATTTATTTTTTTTAATATGCAATATGAAATTTAATACTTATATTCTCACACAATGCTGCAATGAATGACATGTGGTCCACTGTCTTTGTGGCCCACATGTTAGTCTTTATGTTGGTTTGAGTTCAAATATAGTCGTTGGATAATTTTCTTTTTAGTGTGCTCCACATGTCAACAGCTCAAAATATAGCCATTAAATATAGCATTTGCAAATAACTGTTGAGGTATATTTTAATTGTTTTGAGCTCAAAAATATACTAAAAATTCCTAAAAATTATGAAAAATTGTAAAAAAAATTCAAAAAAATTATACCCTCATCTCCCTATAAATAAGACCCATCTTGAACTTATTTCAACTTAACAAAATTTACACTTTGCCAGGATGCCGATCAATTTCATTGGTTCAATCATTGACTGAGCCAGCGACTAAAGTCCTAACACACATGCACTATTACTACATCTGTTCGAGTGTGCTATCACGTCTTCAGTCGTTGGCCTCAATTACTAATTGATTGGTCTGTTGTAACATCCCAAATTTTGCTACCCCTTTAGCATGCTAGTCAGCATATCTTCATTGGATTCTGGGATGTCTCAACCCCATTTTTGATCTCTTATCTCAAAATTATGATCTTAGGTATGCCACTACCTTAATTTAAAATGTTGGCAGCTAAACTCCACCTTTCAGATCATTTTCGCTTTTTAGTCCAAAAGTATCGCAGATCAGTCCTTTTCAGATTTGTGAGAAGCCCAAAAAGACTAAAAGTCTCAAACCACCTCCAAATTCTGATCTGATTCAGTGAATATCTCCCCTTTACTTTTCTGAGCATTTTTTCCTTCTGGAAGAATTCCAAAATCTCAACCGAAACCCTAGTTTCAGCCTCGCCAAAGTTTTCAAAACCCTAATTACCCTGTTTACCCTAATTACTCTGTTTTCGATTTTTGTCAAAACCACCAAATCTTATCGGATCGTACCATTTTTCTTTCTAGATGAGTCCAAGTGATTTAGCAACACTCATTTGCAAAATCAGATCTCAGATCAGCCCTCCAGATCCCCAGATTTGCAAACAGGTCCAAGTTCCCGAACTAAATCCTTGCAGATCAGTCCAAAACCTTCGCGAATCAGTCCAAATCTTGCAACCAGGCCCCTGTGCCATTTTCGACCACGACCAAGCCCGTTCGACCGCGCCCCGCCACTTCGCCTCACCGCAGAACTCGCTGCCGGCGAAGCTCCCATGCTGCCACCACCACCGCCACAAAGCCACCACGTGAGCACACCCGTGCCGCCACTGTGGAGCCGCTACAGCAACGCCAGCAACGCTGTTTGTTCTGTGCGCGCGCGTGCCTGCTACTGTCAGAGGCTTTTTACCACTTCGCCGCCATGCCGAAGCCAGCCACCCCGTCGCCCTGCTCCAGCCGAATTTGGCGCGATCTTCTCCTCTGGCAGAGTCACTGCCGCATCCCAACACCGTGCACGCCGTCTCGATCCTGCCTGCGGCGCCAGTCATGCGTATCCTGCTCGATCCGCTTCAACTCTCGAGAGCCCCAGCTCATTGCCTATTTAAACCCCTCTGATTCACTGCTTGCCTCCACACCCAAACCGGCTAAGTCTCAGCCACCTCCACCGCGTTCATCTTCTTCCCCGACGAGCTACCTGAGGAGCTCCCGTCGCCAGCTCAAGCCATTGCCTCCCTCTCCAATCCAAGTTCACCAGTAAGTCCCCCTCGTCCTCCTCTCTGTATCATAGCACTAAATTGGACCCCGGCAAACCCTAGTGCCGGCGATCACCGGATCTCCCCTTTTCCCCTGTTCCTCCAATGCTGAGTGATTTAAACTGAATTGGCCTTCGTGCTAGTAGAGCAAAGTGATCAGTGAGCTAAGTAGAGTAAGCCTGTAAGATCAAAACCTTCAGTTTTGCCCAGATCGAAGAACCCCCAAATTGGAATTTCATCTGTTCACTGGATCTCGTCGCCGAGCTTCTCTGGTGATCCTCTAGCCTATTTAACCCCTCCAGTAGCTTCCTGACACCCCTCAACTACTCCACAAGCTTGGAATCGAGCTCAGATGCTTTAAATCAAGAACCCCCAAACTGTGATCTTCTTCTCCAGCGCTGACCACCGAATTTTATTCCCGGTCGCTCCAACCAGTGCCACCTTGTCCTTTGGATAGTTCTCAACCCCCTGAGCATTTCCTTCCACTAGCTCGACATCTGAATCTGCCCAGATCGTGAGATATGGCCTTGCCAAGTTTCTGTCCAGAACTGTGTGTGCTGTGTCGCCACCGCAGTTCATCGCCGTCGTTCATGGCCGTCTGGCCATCTTTTGCCTTGAAACCACTTGCATTGTGATCCTGGCATCTTCGCCTATCTCCTAGACATAGTTGGTGAAGTGTCCGAAGTCTAGAATCAAATCTAATGCTTTGCCCTAGTTTTTGACATTGTCAGTCCAGTGTCAGAGCATGTCAGTCACTGGCATTAGCCTTGTTTAATGCCTTTTGGTTGAGCAATTGAAATACCACTTTGTCCTCTAGATTCCTGGAGTTGTGCTCTACAACTTTCTCTACTGATACTTCTCCAGAAAACCTACCTAAAACCAACTTAAGGCTATGTCTAGCCTTGGACCGAATGTCAGCCATTCGACGTTCAAGTCCTTTTGAGCCCATCTCTTCAATCAGCACTCAAGTGGCTTTTTCCAAACCTTTCCCCTTGCATGCATGATATATTTACTTATTATTTTCTATTGCAACTATTTTTGTATGCTTATTTAGTGTATGTGTGTATTATTTGTATCCACCGTGGAATCAGAGGTTGAAGGAGCGGAAGAGATCTTCGAAGAATCATTTGAGAAACTAGACCCCTCACTGCAAGGCAAGTCTCAACCCTTGATCATGTTTCGCCTAATATTTTGAAATGAAGTATGTTAGTTATTTTCAAGTATATGCATGCCTTACATTCAAATGAGAATTATGTTCAAATAAAGTAGTTAGATATGACCTAAATAATTGTGAAACCCCTTTTGTGATCGAATATCCATGCACCCTTGTCACCCTAGGATATCATGCTTAGGCTATGCTTATACTCAAGATTATATGTTAAATGCTAAATGGTCACATGAGTGAAAAGTATGTTCAAAACCCGTTTGTGAAAGAAAATGTGATTGGAATCGATAGTGAGGATGGTTTGATTGGTTGGTGTTGTGTGCGCATTGGGAATGTGAAAGACTCCTCACTAAAGATTCATAAGGACAAGAACCTTGTGCTGCGCCTTTATGCTGCATGAAAATCGTACCAACCACTTTCCTGGTATGGGACAAGCACAACTTAGTAGCTTTTTGGTATTAACAGTTCCCTGCATGGTTTGTCGGTCCGGTTTCTCGCGTGGAAACTGGTGGGCCGCAGTTCGGCCATGAGTGATGTGAGTTCAGAAAAATAATGAGAGGTTATGGTGGATGGAAGGAAGTCGCCCTACGCCTGGATTAAGTCATGCGCGACTGTAATCAAGAGAGGCTATGTATCTTGCGGGAACATAGGCCAAGGCTAGGAGTAAGACAGTGGGGAGGACCCACAGCGGTAATTGAGACTTAACTGTCTATTTATCAGGCGGAGATACTGTTAATACTAGACTGCAAAAGCATTGTGTGAGCTCGGCCTTGTCACATGCGTAAAAGCCGCATGGAGCTGATCCAACTTGAAAGCCGAGTGAAGGAGTGGATTTAAAAAGAGGTACACCTTTGCAAAGTATAAGAAAAGTATCAGATACTCTGTACTCCCTGGTCATGGAGTATGTTCGCGGTGGATTTATCCATGTGGTTCAGCACAAGTAATATTTGGAATGTTTTCATAAAGTGTGTTGATAAAAGTAATGACTCATGTAAGACTATCACACATAATGATTTCTAAAAGTATAACTTAAGTTTTCAAAGTATTGCTTTTGAAACTAAAAACTTTTCTTAATATCTTTGGAGTGAAAATCTATTCTATTCCTACATATAAAGCCAAGACCTCATTCCTTAAGAACCCCTCATCTATATACCTGCATTCACATAACGAGACTTGCTGAGCATCGTGTAAAAATATACTCACCCTTGCCTTTGCACACAAATTCAGAAGAAAGGATTTGAGGATCCTGATTTCTTTGGCCTTGAGCACCAAGAAGAGGAAGGAATCTTTCCAGAAGATTTGAGCTTCTAGGAGGGTCATGAGCCAAGTTGAGTCCGATGTGGTGGAAACCCTTCCAGAGCCGCTGTCGATTGAAGTGAAGACCCTTGTGGTTGCTTTTTGTGTTATTTTCTGTGTTCGGTACTTCAATACCGATTCTTGATTTTGAAAAACTCTCTACTTTTGTATCAACTTTAATTAATGTCATTTTTGGCATTATGATATTGTAATAGTGGTCATCGTGACCTTGTACTTGTTTTATCTACCTGCTTTACTGTTTAAAGTAAATTCTGTTGTTGTGAGCTTGTGATATACCTTTCTGAGTGCAACCCACCTAAGCGGTTGCCACCGGATTCCTCAAATGAGGGTCCCACATGTGTTTTGCAAAAAAATTAGTAGGTCATTTTTGAAATTAATTTTTTTAATGGGTGATGTTAAAAAAAATTCCCAAATGTGTGGCATAACAAAAAAATTTAACAGCAAACTAAACAACAAACAATTCCTGTGACCACCAAAAGTTGGTTAGACAATGCGTGGTCCATTTGTCAACAAGAGCGAAGTGGAGAATTCAAGTAGCCAAATCTTGGACAGCCAAATTCTATACCTAAGATTTAGTCAAAGTAACCAAATGTTGACTATTCCTATCGAGATATTAAGTTTTGGTCATAAATCAAATAATAGTCATATTATGATGGTATGACCAAATTTTAGATTATCTAACTGTGAATGTGAACCAACCAATTGTTTCTTTCCATCAACACTCTCCTGATCACAAGCATGATTAGATTGTCAGCCGCCTGTTTGCTCGTTTAGTGTTAAGGCACAAATTATGTACCCACGATGAAAATAAAGAGAGCAGTTAAGTTAAACAAATCTAGCCATCAAGCAAAATTTGTAAGGTGTTGGGTGTCTAGGAAAACTTTCTTATCTGAAGATAAAATCTCATTGAAAAATACTCACCACATAAAATCTCCCCATATTAGATTCCACCAAAATTAGCATCCTCGGTAATGTTTAGATCCTATTAAGATTAAGATCCTAGGAGAATACAAGTTTTTGGGATGTTTTTATGTTTCTATTTGTCAACCAAAAAACAGGCAAATATGAAATGACATTATAGTATCATATATTGCAAACTTATTTCTCATAACCTAATTTCTCACTGCAATGAATAAGAAGGATGCAAAATATGAGGGTTCATACATCAATATATCCATGTCAAGACTGAAAAGGCATCTTAACTAAATTATTACAGTGATATCACACAACAAGAAGTCATTAACAACAAAGTTTGTGCTAGAGCTTGATTCTAGGCTAATATCCCTGTTAACAAATAGGCAAATATCCCAAAATGGTTTGAACAGAGTATTTTGGAGCGCTGCGCTAGCCCAAAATCATTTGTACAAGAACACACCAACACATTTGGTGATAACAGCTACAAACATCTCATCAAGTACCACCACAGCTCTACCAACCAAAAAAGGAACATAATATACTTTGGATGAACAATGAACAGCTATAAGTGATTAGAGCAAGAAGGGTAAGTTTTGTTTACAAAGTGTTAGAACTTAGAACTTGGATTGGAGTAACCTACAAACAAAAAGCAACTTCATCTCTGCTACCAACTTGTGCCATAAAGCCGAAAAACAGAACATCCAACGGCAAATTTTTGTTGTTTCTTGATAGTTCCATTGTGGAAAATCTGGAGCTAAGGCAGTTCATCCTCGATGCTAACAGAGGACAAAGAGGACTATTACAGCATAACATAATTATCACAAAAACTTGTGATCTTACTAAATCTCGACTTGTGGTGGGTGCTTGACCATTCTGTGCTTCAGCACCTACACTGATCGACACGCAGTAATAGGTTTTTCAAGAAACTACTGGGACCTACTTGCTTGTAAAGGCAGCAAATTATGTCATGTGAGAAGAGAGACAAAAGTGCTCAGGACAAACCTAAGCTGAAGCTTTTAGACCACCATATTCATAAAAGATACAAGGAAGCAGAATCAAATGTTATCGGTCATCTATGTCAAAGATTGAGTGGTATTGAACATAAGAGAGAAACACTACCTTTACGTTTGAATGTAGCGGGTATTAATTCCAATTACATGGCCATAAGAGTCAATTAATGGCCCCCCTGAGTTACCTGATGAAGAATTTAGCAAATTAGGTAAAAATTGGATCAAGTTGTAATTAAGTTCTATCTTTAACACACATGTTAGTATTCATATTCAGCTTAGATAACCAAGAAAGGATGAATCTTAAGTAATAATATGAAATGAATAAGAAGCATAATATTAAAAGGGAAGTAGTAAGTTGTGAAATAATAGCTACTTCTCGACTCTTCAGATATCCTGGAATGCTGCCTATAGAACAATAGTTGATAGTACTCTAACCAATGTTCAAGAAGGCGTTAGGCGCCAGGCGGGCGGTTGCCTGGCGCCTAGCGCCTAGGTTGCTAGATGGGGCCTAGGCGGCCACATAGATTACTGATTATAGCTATCACAGAGTATATATAATCAAACAAGCAAACACAACAAGCAATGAAGTAAACAAACAAACAACTAACCATTGCACCACAAGTCACATAGTCACAAACAGCAAACAAACAAACAAAAGTAGAAGTTTAATGATAGATAAAGTCCTAGACACGTAAATATTTAATCTTCCTCTTCTGCTTGCTCTTCATAATCTTTATTTGGAAGGATTTGTTCCTGATCGGACTCAAATTCAACCTCTTCCTCGTTGATGTAGAGGAGGCAGTAGACTAGCAGAGCAATGAGCAACTATACCATATATCTTGCACAGCCGCACAGCAGAGGCAGCAAATTCCATATATGAAGGAGTGAGGGAGAAGAGGCGCACTGGAGCAGAGGAGGCAGCAGCACTGCAGCTATATTAGAAAATAGAAATTGAGAATAAGGAATTAGGACCTGTGGGCTGTGGCTGACTCCTCTGCTGTTGAGCAAAAGGCACTTCAGGGCAGTTGCGGAGATCTCTTCGGTGGCGGCGGAAGGGCGGGCTGGCAGCGAAGGGAGATCTCCTTCCTCGGTTGCAGACCTATGGCGGAAGGGCGGAGGGACCGAGGGAGATCTTCCTCAGCTGCGGCAAACGGGCGAGATCTTCCTTGGCTATGGCGGACGGGCAGAGGGACCGAGGGAGAAGGCGGTCCAACCGGTCCTTGGCTGCGGCGGACGGGCAAGATCTTCCTCGGCTATGGCGGAGGGACCGAGGGAGAAGGCAGTCCAACCGGTCCTTGGCTGCGGCGGACGGGCGAGATCTTCCTTGGCTACGGCGGACGGGCGGAGGGATCGACGGAGAAGGCGGTCCTCGGCTGTGGCGGCGGACGAGCAGATCTACTCGTGTCTACTGTGGCGGCGAGACACGGGACCGAGAAGGGGAGAAAAGAAACTACCTAAGCCACTAAGCGTGTAAGTTTTTTTAGTTGTTTCTTCCTCCGCCTAGCCCGATTCGTCCCGCCTCGCGCTGCCTTTGACCGCCTAGTTGACTCTGCTGGCTAGACAACCGATTTGGGCATAATCCCGGGGGCCGGCCACCGCCTAGCTCCTAGGCACTGCCTAGGCGGCCGCAAGGCCGCCGTTTAGAACACTAACTCTAACAAACTCATAAGCTAAAGATATGATAATTGATATTATATGTTATCAGCTTGAAATAAAAAGACAATAGGCAAACAATGAATGCTGCAGTATGGCTAATGAAGGGGCATTTCACAGTGCATCCTGGCAAAACCAAATGCTGCAGTCAAACCAGTAATCTACCAAAAGACATTCTAATTTTTGAGGTATTCTGTCTATCAGATCAAATAAGATCTACACAGATACATAAGCACCGATAAAACATTATTGAAGATATAGCCATCACTAAAATGCTTAACTTTCACTGATCGAAGTGTTACATCGTGATCCTTCACCTTTAACAAATAATGTGAAACACTATGTCATGTCAGTTCAATTGATTAGCTCATACCAGCAGTCAGACAATCAGAGTAGGTTAGTATGATAGTATAAGAGGATTGCACCACTGCAATGAAAATCAAGTGGCCCAGCATCTTGCAAAGGTATGGGAGGATGATATGATGATTGTCATAGATTTAAACACATTATATAGGCCGCAGTAGCTGTTCATAACTTCCTAACGGAAACAGTTTCTTCTCTGTAGTGTAGGATGTACTTGTAAGTCACTGAAGATAACATAAACACATGCAAAGAAGGAACAAAGAAAGAGATATAACACAGAAGAAGTCTTTTCTACAACTATTAGCTGATACTTAGAAGCAGACACACTAGTCCAAATGAATAGAAACTGCTCGTATTACCGCACCACTACAAGTAGTAGCTAGCAAGACAAAGTAAAGTGGCTGGACCATAGTCAATTCAACTTAATCATGCAAAAAATTAGACATTGCAACAGCCAGAGTTCCATTCCAATGGTGGTGCAGCCAACAATCTCATGATCATGACTCTCAATTTTCCCTGAATAGAAGAAGCCTGAGCGAGCACAGGATGATCATGAGTCTCAATTCTCTCTTAAATCTTGAGAATTTAGAACCCCTTTCCTTCTTCGATCCAGGAACAAAAACCATAATACATAGTTGAGAACTTTCAAAGAAAAGCGCAGAAAAAGACATCTACACGTCAGATGACAAACACTTGAACCCACCCAAGAAAGGGGTTCGACGACCTTGCCAAAGCGCCGACGACGACCTTGAACCGAGGAGGGGGGAGGTACATGGGCGTCGACGACCTTGCCGAAGCTGCGGACGACGTCCTTGAGGGGCGAGGTGGCGGCGGGAAGGGGGTGGCGGAGGTGGCGGCGATGCGGGCGAGGACGAACCCGAAAAGGCTACGGTTTCTCACAGTCACAGCCAAGCTGGATTCGGATTTCAGGCCTTTAGGCTGTCTCCGATGTAGCTCCTCCACGAAACGCTATCCACCAGAATATTTTCCGCGACTTAACCGAAGAGCGAAGAGTTATTTTTCTTCCAGAGGTTTTTTTGTGAGAAAAATTTCTCACAGGCGTCTCTCTCTAATGTAAAATTCTTAGAGAGGCCCTTCAACGGATCTCACTATAAAAAAAACTCAAAATAGAACTGTACCTATCAAAAAAATCTTTTTCAATGACATACAAGCCTAATGAGCAATTGCCTTATCAGTCAGTGACAGTGGCTGAGTGAATTGAATAATGTGTCAATTGAATTGACGTTAACGCGTGGCAATAGTGGGACCCACCGCTTTTTCCTCATTCTTAGTGAATTTTCATGCGCCGTCACTGACATACAAGATCCATTGTTTGCTGGCCTATCTGTCATTCATGCATGTTTCAATATGTGAGTATGAGTTAAATTTGAAAAACTGACGCGTTGCAGTAGTGGTGGCCCTACCGTGTTCACCTCGTGAATTGAAGAAACTTCTCACTCATTCGCTAACATGCAGACCGTCGAGGTTGTGTCCCTACTTGTCCGTCCCGGAGTTGGGTTGTGAACTGTCAATTTGATCAGTACTTTTCGAGCCCCACAAAATGCGTACGCCTTCGACCGCTGCATGCCTTCAACGACCTCCAATGTGGACGCTTCGACCGTCGTGCGCTCGATGGGGCCTACCATTTCGACCTCACCCAACGACTGCGTAGTCGAGCATCTCTAGGCGTGCTCAAGCGCCACTTGCGCCTATGTGCCCGTTGCTTCGATCGCCGCGCGCCTGGTTGAAAACCCGCGTTGGAGACAATCTTAGAATTCCTAATCCTACCCCACATAAACATCTTCTAAGGTGATCTCCAACAACAACGCGATCGCCAATGCGCATTGACAGATGCAAACAATTGCTCGCCGCTTGTTCGGCGTGATGGGACGCTCACGTTCTTCGGGCGGACGCGAGCGACGGGCGAGCGCGCGGCGACCAACGCATCGTCGTTGGAGGAGGAGGAAGAGGTTTCTTCACGCGTGATTGTGGGCCCCACCAAAATTAAAGTTTACCGTTACTCAATAATTTTTAAATCTGACAAATGAGTCCACGAAATAAAAGACCTCACTGTCAATGAGAAGTGTTTACGGTGAGCATGTGACAAATCATGTAGCGTGGGTCCTAACACTGTCGAATTTGTTTTGTGTCAGCGCACACACGCACCGTCTGTATTTCAATCCGTCTCACTGATAGCTGGGTCCTACTTAATTTGTCCCCACATTTCAGTAAAGGAGTAAATACAAAGTGCGTTACAATAAAATCGATAAAAGTGGCCCCACCAACTATGTTGAGTGTGCTGCCTCGTTGCGTTCACCCACGTGGGTGAGTTTGACCACATCTCGTTGACTGGTGGGTCCATGTTTTGTCGGGCTCACTTATAAGTGAATAAAATAGAAATTTGACAGCTGTATTTATATATTTTAGCTCTCGTTTTTCATTTTAGTCCTCATTTTTCATATATGTGTAGAAAGGTCCTTCTACTTGACTACTACTGTTTGATAAATCTTGATTTTTTTTGTATTTTGGGTTATGAGTTTAAAAAAAATTGTAGATTGGTGCTATAGTGCTGGTTTGATTATTGCAAGAGTGTGGGGCCGTGTTAAGAGGCAAGTAAGAGTCAGGTTGTTGAAGGCTCTTATTTGACTTTTTGAAATTGTCCTGATATGCGTGACATGAAATATTCTGTTTAAGAATTAAATAAGAGTCAAATCTGTTGGAGAATAGCATTTAAAGCCTTATCAATAAGAAAAAAGGAAACTGAAGCCTCTTCTATTACAAGAAACAGAACAGACCCGTACTTTCAAAGTTACAAGTTACTTATGCCTGACTCAAACTCGTATAATAAGCATATTTCAACTGGAATACAAATTCCCCATACTAAAACCACTATTTATAAGACCCAGAGCAAAATATTGTAACCACGGTTGGCTAAACTAATTCACGGATAACAAAAAAGTCTTTTACAAAGACAAAGTTCAGCAGAACATTGAGTTGAATGGAGGAGATAGATAATTCGTCAGTTGGTATGTCTTTAGTTTTATCTTGTATTTTTTTTTCGCCAAGATTTGGAGTTATCGTCTATTGTTTATGATATCTTTAAAGATAGTTTTCATAGTTGCGATATCAAAAGAATTGAAAAATATGAATTTTTGGGTGACCCCTCAAGGATGGATATTAATGTCCAAACCTGAATCTTTAAACATTTTTTGGTGGAATCCTGAGACGTTTGAGAGAATAGAAAAAAAAACCTAAAAATATACCCCGACTCCCCGAGTTGTTGCGTCCTGCAGTCCTGCAGTCCTGCTTCGCTTCCTTCAGGCTTCCCCCTCCTCCAGCGCCCATCTACAAGCCAGCCAGTTTTTTTTTATAAATAACTCACAAAAAATAAATAATTACAAAAATAACTAACAGTTCCAAAATTTTATAGAAATAACTTAAATAACGTGTCATATCAGCCTATCGAGTCCTGTCGAGTCCTGTGAAAAACTACATGTCGCGTGAGAGTGACTTGTCGAATGCTCAGGACTCGACTCGCCTCGACAGTGACCAGACCAGTCTCTAACGACCACCAGAGAGCACGAGCACCAACTTGTTGAGTGTCCAGCACTCGACAAGTGGCTTGTTGAGCTCGAGGTACTCGACAAATCCCTCCAATAGCTTGTCGAGTTTCCAGAACTCAACAGTCTGATTGAGAGGTTATTTCTGTAAAATTTTGAATTATTTTTATAATAATTTATTTTTTATGGATTATTTATAAAAAAAACTCACAATCCAGCCCATAGGCGCCATGCCATAGCCTCCCTCCCCTGAGCCCCTCTGCTATGTTGTTCTCTCATATTTTCTATTTTTATGAGTTTGTTTTTTGTTTTGTGAAAGCCTGTTTGGTAAATCTGTTTCTGGGCAGTAAATTTTTTATGCTAGATCTAGATCTTTTCTACCCTGATGAGTGCTCCTTTGTTTGATTTGTCCCAGAAAGGTGCCATCTGCATTTTTGGTGTATTTTTCCACAAGTTTTTGTTTTGTTTTGTTTTTTATCTGTATGGATAGATGGATAGATAGATAGATAGATAGATCTAATCAGTTGATGAATCTACATGTTCAGATGAATTCCTTGATTAGGTGCCATCTAGCTGCTCATTTGTTTGATTTGAGCGATAAAGGTGACATCTTGTTAAAAGTTGAGTGATTTTCCCCCCTCTCTATCAAACGGTTCATGCTGGGGCAGAGGCACGAGGGGCTTAGGTTGGGCGGCCGTCCCCTTACCTACTGGCTGCTGGAGAAGAAGACCCACTCCCCCTCCGGGCTTCGGCCCCCGTCCGTACCGGCTGCCTAGCGCCACCCGCCGCCTGCCTTTGGTTGCTGCAAACTCGCCGTCCTGATCCGGTTTCGTTCTTGATGAGTTTTCTTCACTGGTCTGGGTTGGATTGCCTGGATATACGCATGTTCCGTTGTTCTTGAAAGCGAAAAGATTGGATTTTTATGGAGTTTACCGTGCAACGTCATTTTTCCTCTTGATATTTTTGAAGAAGATGGTATCCTCATGTATGCCGACTTATTTGCTCGAGTTGAGCCATAAAGCTTCCATCTTTCCACTTAGTTTTGTGGATCTTGTCCCTTATTTATGTTTTTAACGTGATCTTTAATGGATGATTTTGCATTGTAATTCCTGCCAGATGATGATCTCGTCGTGCCTGATGAGCCTCATGTTTGAATGGAGCCATAAAGGTGCTATCGTGCTGATGGTTTCGTGAATTTTCCAACTTTTTCTCTGTAGTTCGTCTTTCATGTATGTACTTTTTGCTCTCCAAAGCTTCTTCTTCTTCTTTAAAAGAAAGAAACCATTTGCTCTTTAAATCTTATTGCAGGTATGATTGATGATTTCCATAGTTGATCTAAACATAATGGGTGCCATCTTGCTACTGTTTGGCGAATTGTCGACATCTCTTCCTGAACATTTGAAAGCCTCTAATTAGTTGCTTTTCTGATTTGAACCACCATGGTGCCATCATTCTGCAAGGTATGTTCAAGTTTATCCTGTAGGTTTGTTCTTGCAATTATTTTGCTCCATCGTTCATGTCATATGCATGTATGATGAGTCTTGCTTGTGAATCATGGGCTCATTCCAATCTCATGCTATTGATGTTATCCTCTGTTGATTTGAACCGTGGTGAGCTTTTCTGATCACTCTTTTTTTATTTTCTTATGGGTGTGCTCATGCTCTAGTTTTCTGAGGACAAAAACATGGAAGACATAATAGAAAAATATTAGGAAAATTACAAATGGGAGCTAATATGTTTAAATTCTGCAAACTTGAGAACACAAATAAATAAAAAACCTGGACCATTTAGAAAATTTACCCAATGTCATGACTTGTTTGCAAAATTGGTCAAGCTAGAGAACACAATTTAGTGCTAACAAAACAAATAGTTTGGAAATATGAAAAACACAATCTAATTCAAAATAAAAACAAAATTGTTCAGTTGTGCATCAGAAATTTCTGTCAGATTGATTCAAGATAAATCAATCTTGTTCATGTTTACTTGAATATTTTGCCTTTTTAACAAGTTCATCTATTCTTTGCCATATTTGTGAAAAAAGCAACTAAAAAACTATCAGATTGCTATAGAGTGTTATAAGTGCACATGACTCAAACTTGATAAGCTCCCCAGCCAAATATTTCTATGACAAGAAACAACATATCGGGCAAAAGGTCGCCTCTTCTTTCCTTCATTGGAGATAGGATCATCATTTGCTGAGAAAACAAGCTCTCCGCTATTCAATCCATCTTTCAAAAAGAAAGAATGATGAGTAAGGTTGCTCCCGTACAGACATGGCCACGGGGTGCAGCACAAAACAGCATTTTCCCAAAAATAAAAAAAAACCAACACAACAACATGGCTATGAACATTAAAAAATAAAAATAATATCTATATTTATGATTCAATCCTACTGTGCCATTCTATTTTTCTCATGGCGAAGGAGAAATAGCTGCTGTGGAGGTGCTGAGGGAGAGGTCAGGGCATCGATCGGGAGATGGGGTGGTTGCTCATGTATATTTGATTGGGGGCATGTCCCACGGCATGCCAGTCGTTTCGAGCATTTGTCAGCAAATAAAATTGATTCGTTTGAATGGAAATAATCTTACATGCCTTGGACATGTGGCAGAGGTTTTTTATAGACACTGTCTGACACTGGTACAAAGGTTGGGAGGAGTGTCTATGCCACATAGATGATGGGTTTTTTTAATCAGGAAAACATCTAGCTTAGTAATCTTGAAATAATATTGGTTGTTTCTCTGGTTAGTCTGATCTTTTTGGGGCATATATCTTTCTCACATTTCCCCCCATTATATTAGGAGAGGTAATCAAAATTTATGGATGTGAACTTTCTGACCCATGATCTCCCATTCCCTTACGTTCTCTTGCTTTCTAATTTCTCTTTGAGGGCGCCTGGAAAATGCAGAACTTTTCTCAATTTGTTTTTCTTTTCTCCTTTCATTTCATGCAAACAGAGCATTATGGTCCATTCTATGAAAAAATTGTGGAGGGGCTTTATTGTTTTCTAATTCTCCTTCGATGATTACGTAATGTACGATGGCTCATATAATGCAAGCAAACCGTTCGGTTAATTTTGTTTCTAAGTCGCAATAGATTTTTTTTCCCAAAGCATGCATTTCTCATGCATGATTGCTTTCATGGTTGGCTAGTGTCATATGTGTCATCTTGGTTTCATCTTATTATCTTAATATTTTTTTACTACTTTAATTGCCAACATGGCAGATTTGGCTTGCTTTTCTGTACAATGTTTGATGGCTTTAGCTGCCATGTTGACCTTTAAATTTTCATCTTTCCATGCTGGCTGTGCTCAATTTGCCTTTTGTGTCTTTGGAGAATGAGCAGATGACAGATCTGTTTCTATTGAGGTGTTTCCCCTTATCTGCATCTATTTATGATTTCATCATCTGTATAATTTGACTATTATAAAAAGCCAGTATTTGAATTATCTTTAAATATGTATAATTGTTGATGTTATACCTCTTTTCATGTTCTTGCTTCTGTCTTCTTTTGGTGCTCTTGGTGATTGGGCTATATATGTATGTATGTATGTATGGTTTAGAGATATTTTGCAGGTTTGATGAGATTTGAAAGTGGCTGCTTTAGCTTAATCTGGTGCTGGTTCTGGCGAAGGTGTGCATTCTTTTGGAAGTGGTGAGGTCACCTTTTTCCATACTTTTTTTTACTCGTATGGGCCATATTTATTCAGTGATTTCATCGTGTTTGCTATTAGTCACCTTCATCTTGCTGATTGATTAGAATAATAGAGATTTTATCATGTACTGTTTTGTTTTCTATGAGCAGTTCATCCTTGATTTTGATTATAATACCTCTCCTAATATAATGGGGGGAAATGTGAGAAAGATATATGCCCCACAAAGATCAGACTAACCAGAGAAACAACCAATATTATTTTAAGATTACTAAGCTAGATGTTTTCCTGATTAAGAAAACTCATCATCTATGTGGCATAGACACTCCTCCCAACCTTTGTACCAATGTAGGACAGTGTCTATAAAAAACCTCGGACACATGTCCAAGGCATTTAACATTATTTCTATTTAAATGAATCAATTTTCAAAATAGAGCTGAAATGAATTAAGAATACATTCTAGCTTGAATGTATTAAAATTTTTATAGAGATATATTTTTAATATAGGCATTGTAATTACAAAATAATCCAACCAAACACCAAGTAAGTTATTTTCTTTACAAGCAATAAGAATACAACACAAAAAGCATTGAATTAAGTGCCTTCTTAATCAAGAAAAGAACTTCAAACAATAGTTAGATTTCATAACCGATTTACAATTGCACTACAAAGACACACACAACACCTTGTTGGTGTCACACCTCACTTAAGACGCATTTGACCCAACTTATCCAAGCCTAAGCCGAAATCTCTTTCGAACTACATAAACTCTTTTCCACCAATTTATTGGGCTTATAAATATAAATGAGTATTTTGTAAAAATTCTTAATGCATTATGAAAATATAAGATTTTAATACAAGCGAAGTGATAAAAAATGGGTCAGTTCTCCATAATATTTTTTTGTCTTAAGTTGTTTATTTCCAAGCTGAAGTGGCCAAAATCTATAATCGGGGGGTCCCACACACAAAATCTGTTCAGGACATGACCAAATAAAACTAAGACCATCTGAAAACAACGAATTCTCTCACATCTCAAGAAGCACCATCATTACATCTCACCTTTCCAAGAAGACAAACTAAACTGTCCGTTCTCTCTCTGCACAGATCCCAAGAGAGCCTTCCCACTTTTCCCTAGCAGGGAGCAAGAAGTCCCACCATTGCTGCACAAATCCCAAGAGACTCCCTCACTAGAGAGAGATGGCATCGAGAGGACATCGGACAACCAGTTCTTGGGGGATGGACCACCGGTGAGACCACCATCGCCGGGAAAACAAGCGTCTTCCCCTTCACTGCGACCGTTGTGGAATGACCGGTCCGTTCAACCCAGAATATGCGTCAATCCACGCAAGGGCACACAAATCCCTCGACGAGGCAGAAAGGAGGTGCAAGAAGGAAGCGGAAAAGAAAACCAAGAATCTAAAGCACGCGAAGTCCAAGAAATGGTAAGTCTCACACTTTACTATCCAACCTATGCGCGATTTCAAGGCATTCCAAAGACGGATTTGGCCACCCTGAATTTTTTAGGTTTACGTGAATTCCAAAGAACCAGTGCGTATTGTTAATTTGAATTTTAGTTTTCTGTATGATTGATGTGATTCTTATTTTAATATAAAGATCCGGCAAGAAATGCAATGGGTATGTGTAAGCGAGTAATTTTTTGCTATAATTCACAAAGAAATTTTCACAATGAAATAAAATTACACATTTGACACTTTTCCACAAAAAAAACCAATGTATTTTTCTCCATTTGATTTAGTGCAAAGACGGATGAAATTAGTAAAAAATTTAAATCACCAAACCTAGTAGATAAAGATTAATTCATATTGAAATGTTCTTTTGTTCATTCATAATTTAGATTAAAAACTATTATATGAGCCATTGTACATTACGTAATCATCTGAAGAGAATTAGAAAACAATAAAGCCCGTCCACAATTTTTTTATGGAATGGACCATAATGCTCTGTTTGCATTTGCATGAAATGAAAGGAGAAAAGAAAATAAAATTGAGAAATTCTAAATTATGAATGAACAAAAGAATATTTCAATATGAGTTAATCTTTATCTACTGGGATTGGTGATTTAATTTTTTTTGTAGTTTCATCCTTGTCTTTGCACTAAATCAAATGGAGAAAAATGCATTGGTTTTTTGTGGAAAAATGTCAAATGTGTAATTTTATTTCATTGTGAATTATAGCAAAAAATTGCTCGCTTACACATATCTACTGCATTTCTTGCCAAATCTTTATATTAAAATAAGAATCACGTCAGTCATATCAAAAACTAAAATTCGAACTAACAATATGCATTGGTTCTTTGGAATTCACGTAAACCTAGAAAATTCGGGGTTGCCTAATCTGTCTTTGCATTTTATTCCACTCATTTTTGGAATGGCTTGAAATCACGCATAGGATAGTGAAGTGTGAGGCTTATCGTTTCTTGGACTTGGCGTGTTTTGAATTCGTGGTCTTTTGCTTCCTTCTTGCTCCTCCTTTTTGCCTCGTCGAGGGATTTGTGTGCCCTTGCGTGGATTGATGTGTATTCCGGGTTGAATGGACCGGTCATTCCACAACATACGCTTGTCTTCCCGGCGACGGTGGTCTCCTCGGCGGTCCATCCCCCAAGAATTGGCTGTTCGATGTCCTCTCGGCGCCATCTCTCTCTGGTGAGGGAGTCTCTTGGGATCTGTGCAGCAAGGGTGGGGCTTCTTGCTCCTTCGCTTGGGGAAGGTGGGGAGCCTCTCTTGGGATCTGTGCAGGAAGAGGACGAGATGGTTGGGTTTGTCTTCTTGGAAAGGTGAGGTGTAGCAATGGTGCTTCCTAAGATATGAGAGAATTCGTTGGTTTCGGATGGTCTTGGTTTTATTTGGCCATGTCCTGAACAAATTTTGTGTATGGGACCCTCATGGTTACAGATTTTGGCCA
Source organism: Pharus latifolius (assembly GCA_019359835.1). NCBI lineage: Eukaryota > Viridiplantae > Streptophyta > Magnoliopsida > Poales > Poaceae > Pharus > Pharus latifolius. Next base: position 24,857,285 of record CM033322.1, read on the forward strand.
GGCAAAAAATTATTATGGAGAACTGAGCCATTTTGATCACTTAGCTTGTATTAAAATCTTATATTTTCATAATGCATTAGGTATTTTTGCAAAACACTCATTTATAAGCCCAATAAATTAATGGAAATAGTTCGAAAGAGACTCTAGCTCAGGCTTGGATAAGTTGGGTCAAATGCATTGTAAGTGAGGTGTGACGTCAATAGGGTGCTGTGTGTGTCTTTGTAGTGCAGTTGTATATCGGTTATGAATTCTAACTATTCTTGTGAAGTTCTTTTCTTGATTAAGAAGGCGCTTAATTCAATGTTTTTTGTGTTGTATTCCTATTGCTTGTAAAGAAAATACCTTACTTGGTGTTTAGTTGGATTATTTTGTAATTACAATATCTGTAGTAAAAATATATCTCTATAAAAATTTTAATACATTCAAATTAGAATGTATTCTTAATTCATTTCAGCTCTATTTTCAATTGATTCTAAAATCTATTATGATTACGATTATAGTTTTGTACCAAACGCCACCTAAAGTGTTTAGTGGCATATGTGTATACTATATACAATAGGAGTATCATGTTAGAGCTAGTGGGCCCGTCTTGGGGATGCGTGTGACCCACACTGTAAAAACCATCAGCATTATGAAAGATAATGGAAATTGGGTAAAAATTGAAAAGTTTTGCTAACATAACCTTCACAGATTGGGACTTTTATCTAAATTGTTGGTTTTTCTGACACTAGTGTTAAAATACACATTATGTGGATGGTTCTTATGTTCTATTATGGGATTGGTGAGACATGGTGGTGTTTGTCCCTATGTGAGAACAATCTATGCAGGCATTTTCCTTTAATCTCAGATGCAAAGTAAGATTAACCAGCTTGTCTGACTCGCATCCAACTCAGCATTGGCTCATATCCATCCATCAGATACCTTAGCAAAGTATATACTACCACACTTAGATAAGTCAGTTCTCTGATCCTGTACCACTTTTATAGCCACGTCGTCAATTTGGACTGCATCTCAATATCAAATTCCCATATGTTCTAGTTTTAACAATTTGTTGCTTATACTTATAAGTTGATGCAAACTACTGCATGCACTTTTAATTTTAGCAATTGTACACCTGTATTTTTGAAAGTAAACAGTCGTCACACCCTTGTGAGGAGATCCCTGTTTGGCTATACTCTATAAAATCTACCAGCATTTTAGTGCTCCTTTCTTCAAAGGAAGGTATTATCAAATTGTATTTTGCACAAAACTATGTGTCTATTTGATCATCCATAGCACTCACATCATCCCCCGGATTCACCACTAAGAGGCCAGCGGCATAAGGTACATGCACATTATTTAGTATAACTATCTCTATATCGGCTACAATTCGTCTTGAAAAAATTTCTTATTACATGGAGGAATATGTTTGTAGAGGGTCTGAGATTAGCACATATCTTATACTAAATTTCTCACCCTCCATACAAGTTAGGGACTTTACCTGCTTCTGTGTCAGTTTTGGTCTTTTGAGTTTTCAGCATATATCACTTTCTACTAAATTCTTGACTGGGCGGCTCACTGTCAGATTGCGGGAACCGATCTCACAACAATCACGTTGTTCCTGTGGTTATCAAATCACGAGCACATGCTTTTTTAGTAATTTATTGCATTGTTTTTGAGAGAGAAGTGCAGAGCCCCTGCTAGCTTGAACAAACCAACAGTATAAAACCGATGATCTTTGTTGGCATTTCAGCACTCGTCCGACAACAATTGTGAGCAAATATAGCTTCTTATTTGCCTAAACAGTTACTAAGAAAAAGTTGGAACTTGACAGTCTATGCATTGCAGATTTGAGATGTGCTAGCAACCCCTTTGTTTTTTGATTGAGCATGGAGGGTAAGTGCAAGATGTAAGTTCCCAGTGCAGAACAACTCTCTGTGGCCAATGTTGCAAGATATTGTTCCCACGCACCTGACCATATGCAAACATGTAAAGCTTATGGACCATATTACCCTATGTGCGCTATTTACGTTCTGTATATTATTTCGTTGCTTGGATGATGTGGTACAAAATGTAGCTCAGGTTTTCCGCAATGGTGGGTGAGGCTTATGGTTTTGGATGTACAACGGCCTAGTGCACCACTGAATAGTTGGGTTTGTAGGAGACAATTGCTACAGCGGCCTGGGGTGAACTGAATGCAGGAGACAAAAGTGCAAGCCTGAAGGTACCCCGGCAATTTCAGGTAAGCAGACGAGTACCCCGTTAACTGCAGAAATGGAGCAAGACCCCATCAGATTTTTCAGAGGTAAACATCAGGCGCGACTATCATGCCACGGCCGCCACCAACAATAGTGGCTCTGTTGCTGTTCTTCAGGTTTTGGATGGCGTGTTTAATTGTGGCATCAACAGTTTGGAGCATGCCCTTCGCATATGATGCTTTTGCAGTTGAAGCGGAAGCGCTCTACGATGGCATCTTGTTAGCTTAAACCATTTCATTTGTGCACGCAGATTTCTCACCTTCATGTAGACGATCGGACAATATTGTAGCTCATCCGTTAGTTCTACTTGCTATGCATTGTGATAACTTGATTAACTACTGTATGTAGGTGGTTTAAGGAGTTTTAAGGAGCTTTACGAGCTAACTCATCCAATGTATGGCTTCTAACTATGTAATTTGGTGATTTTGCTTTGTACGTTTTGTTGATAAGTACTTGGAAATACCTCCATGCCTCCATGCCTCCATGCAAGTTTAGTGGTTTAAGAAGCGTTACAAGCTAACTATGTAATTTGGTGATTTTTCTTGGTACGTTTTGTCGATAAGTACTCCAGTCGATTCATATTTTCGGAAGAATAATATTCAGTCATTTTTTTGTTCGGTGCCTGTTGTGACTTTCACTGTTACTTTTGCTGCCTTAGTTTCCAAAGTAATGGAAATATTTAGTCATTTATGGGTATTTCCAAAGTTTTTGTAAATGTCCATCTCACTTGGAGGATATATCAGTCATTACTTTCGCTCCCTTAGTTTTTCAGTTTTTCATGTACAAACACATCGTACAACAAATAGTGTATTAAAGAAAAGATTTATAAGATTGGCAATTATTATCTCTTTTCTCAAATATATATATTTTTTCTTTTTTTTTTACAAATACTTATTACTTTATGAATTTTAAGCAAATCTTTCTACATTACTTCGATTAAATTGGGTGTTTGGGTCTTCAATATGTGTAATTGAATTAAAAATTCACTAGTTAAAGAAGATAAAGTTAATTTATACATGTATTTATTGGGGTATTTTTGGTATATTTCATTAAAAATATGATTGCCCACAATTTGAAAAAAAAAAGACAACAATACAATATTGAAATAACAAAATGTTTGTTATAATAGCAAGGCACAACATTAACACAACTATAACCTCATATTTCTTAATTTGTAACTTCTTAAACTCAATCTATAGCAACTCATCGGAGTTTATTATCAATGGTGGTGCCGATGAGCCTCCACCCCACATTGTTGTCGGCAATCTTCGATGTAGCGGCGATGGTTGCGTACGCCGCCACGACCATCTCCTAGGTCGCCATTCTATACGCCCCAAACCCCCTCCTTCGCCTCCCACTGTCCACCTCTCTTCACATCTTCTTCCTTTACCATTTCACCTACACCATTGTCTCTTTTGCCATTTTTGCATTGGCCGTTGCTGCTTTCTTTCGTCTTCCAACACATGCCCCCTCCCACCTCAAACCCCTGACAAAACCCTAGCTCTAGTTCTCCATCCAAAATCTCAAATCCTTACCTTCCCCTCTAATCTCATTGGGTTTAAAGTTTCTATTACTTCTCCGCAATGCTAGTTGTGTTAATAAAAAAAATTCAAATTTCTCCGTGTGTTAATAAAAAAAATTCAAATATCTACACAATGATACATATATTTTTTTCTTTTGTTTAGAAAAGAAGATTTTGTTCAAGGAATAATTTATACTAACAAAATATCATTTTACATTTCTGAGGTGAATATATTATCTTATATTCTAAAAATACCCTTATAGCCATTACTCTACTGACCATATATTGCTTGATACAAACAACACATATGTTAACATTAATCATAAGTATTAGTGGTAAAATTGTAATCTTACTTCTTTTGTGAATGGAATTAAATTGACATGTAAAAAGAAATGAAGAGAGTAAGGTTGATAAAGTTTACTTTTTCTGTTATAAAAAATAAGGCACATTTTGACCATACAGATTAAGAAATACTAAATTCAATAAAGTATTGAGATAAAATGATTAAATTATCGTCATTCATAATGTCTTGAAATGAGAAAGATAATACTATATTACGATGAATTAGTCATAAAAAACATAAAGAGTGAAGTGGTAAAATAAGAGTAGAATAAGAATTATATCAATAAATTCACATACATACCTTATATTTTACGATATGATTGAAAAAATTATATGATTTATATTGTATAATGGAATGAGTAGTTTGCTTTATGACTTATACAATTTATGTGGCTACAAGGTATGCATGAGAGTTGTCTTAGTTTTGAGGAGTTTGTGTCTTATCATGCTTGTTGCAAATTTGAGGTTGTCATTGGGTGGCGGCAGCGAGCAGTGGTATATGTAGAATCAACTCTCCTTAAATGAGAGGATATAGACTCATTATTTGAGCCATTTGATGAGTGTGTAAAATAAATCATGTCCATCTAATTTGTATTATAGGTGCGAATAAAATATCTTTCCATGATCAAACGGCGTTAATACTCACATGCCAATCAAAACGGTTTAAGTTCCAATTTTTTTTTTTCTATTTCAAAAAGAGCTCTCACCCGTTATATTTCCACTGTGGGTATGTTGGTAGATTTGGGTCGCACTGCCAACAAATTGGAAGGACTTGGCAGACGGATTGGGAGTTCGAGTACAGGGCCAGTTTGTTGGTAAGAAAATGGATCTATGCTTTGTAGAATTTATTGTATTTAGAGTAAATTACGTCAAAAATCTTTAAATATTTAGATATCCTGTTTAAGTTCTTAAACTTGAATTTTTATATTCTAACACCACCTTCACTACGGGTGATTCTAACTCATTTTTATCTTGTTAGAGTCATTGATAAGTCATATTAGGGTTTGTGTCAAGTAAAATGATCAATCGGATAAACTCAAACCCGACCTATTTATGAAACATGTCAATTGTGTCAATCGTTTGGTCTTAACTTATATGGAATGAATAAAGAAAAACATGAATCATGTTCTATAGTTATGTTTTATTAAATTTTGCTAGCTTATTTATTTTACAAGTAAATCGTTGAATTCAACATCCTTCCAATTGAGTTGTGTTACATTTTAGTAATTCTTCATATATCATAAATTATTCAAATCAACATGACATAATTTATTTATTATATCAATTGTGCTAATGTATTGACCTCTCTATAACTTGTCCTAGACATTATTACACTAATTTCACAAAATTCCGGCTTTTAGCTATCTTTTCATATAATACATGATACTTTTGTTAGATCTTTGAATTTACCCAATTTTATCTATAAGTTGGTAACTTAGATGAAAAACTATCAAATGAGTCCCACTAGTATGATAGGCTCCTCCACATTACCCTTGCCCTTGTCCTCATTGCCATTTCACATGTCTCTTGTTGAGAAGTATGATACAATCTAGAATAATTTCGGAACCACCAACTTCATACTCTTTTACCTCAACTTTCTCCAGTGTCTTGTATATCATGTCAGTGATGATGTCGAATATACTTGTGTATACTACCCTGTCATCAACCACCATATCAACACATCCGATTCACTGTGGATGAATGTTACTAATATTGATGATGATCTTAGGCCCATTTGGAGGGTTTAACTTCAATTTATCCTAATTTTAAATCCAAATTTCTCCAAACATTTGACTTCCATAACAATTTATGGTATAATTCCAAGTTTCTTATATACAGAGAAGTCTAAATCATCCAACAACTGCTTTTCAGAACAATCAACTGGTAGTTGTTTCTCAAAAAACTCAACCCTTTCAAATTAAACTTTAACTTTGTACGAAAGAATATTTGATGCCACGTTAGCTGTAGGTGGTAATAATGAGAATCGGTAAATATTATTGATGATGTTATTGGTTTTGTATGGAATGACATTTGATATCACGATAGTCAACTACTCTAATCAATAACTCCTAAACAAAATAAGGTACATTGAAACATTTGGAGGAAAAAGTTTTAAAAACGTGAAACTGGTGCGGGTGTTGTGGGGGTGGGGGGGGGCGGGCGCGTGGCGGGGCGGTCGGTTCGGGTTCTGTCATTTCCTCAAAAGAAATGGATTTTCTGTTCGTAGTTCCACTGTTCTCCTCCTTGCTGCTGATCACAACTCGCAACCCCAACCACACGCGCACCAGGGCCGTAGATCCGCGGGATCCGACGGCCCAGATCCGCCGCGATGAATGCCTTCAGGCTCGCCGGCGACATGACGCACCTCATGAGCGTGCTCGTCCTCCTCCTCAAGATCCACACCATCAAGTCCTGCGCCGGTGAGCCTCCCAACCTCCGCACATTACTCTAATCAGATATCAGATGCTTCTCATTCTGTTCCATGAAAGGTTGGATCTTGGTCATGCTTTGATTATTAAAGTACTGTGTTGTCCGGGTTCTAATTCTTGATGCAGTGATGGATCTTGTATGGGGCCAAATCTTGCCCGGATTTGGATTGGGGGTTCGGTTCTTGTTCTGGTGAGAATTTGAGGAAAGGAGGCATCTTGGCGATGGAGTGTACTTGAAGTTTTGGTTAAGATGTTAGGAGTGTTCGAAGTTTTTGGAGAATCTTTTGCTTAGATCTTGATGGGCTTGGGTAGTTTGATATGTGTGGAGGTGGGGGATTAGATGAAAAAAGGTGGGATCATATTGGTTTGCTCCAGATACATCTTTGGCATTGCAACTAAGTGTGCAAGTGAGCCTGCATTTTGATGTCTTTGTCGATGCGGCAGCTCTTGGTATGGTGAAGATAAGATCGTAGTAGTTTCATCCTCTTGATACTTAGTTGTGGCAAGTGGAGGAAAATGGTGTCTTGTATCCACCTCCTTATAGAAGATGGATGCACGCACATTGGCTGAATGGCTTGTCAGGACACTGCCAAAATCTTTACAATATGTACTATATTGGTGCACTCTGGGGAGGAAGGTTATGGTTTGTTCGAATTTCGAACAGATGGCATGAGAAGTGGGCTTCTTGTTTCTTAGTTACTTGTTGTAAGTATGGAGTTTGAAGCTTTTGGTTGTATGCTTCTGCCCACTATTTTTGTAGGTCCTATCCATGACATAGTCACTGAATTGTTAATTGATATCATGTCGAAAGCATGCCACGATGATATGTATAAAATGGCACTTCACACCAAATAAATCTATTTTTCAAAAGCATCAAATGCTCTATTGTATGAAAACTCTTCATGTCCCAGTTCTTATGGAAATGGTGGATTCCTAGTTATAAACAGTTTATTGTGAGGAAGCCAGAAAAAGTAATTTCACTGCTTGTGCCATACTGCAGCCCCTTTCACTTTGCTAATCAGCGGTTGTACATATGTCTTGTAGCTTTTTAAAGAGTTATGCTTCTGAGAGTTTCACTAGTTCAATAGTCACTCTTTTTGCTAGTCATTAGTCCTACACCATTTATCTGGTTGTAGTTAAAGGGTGGCATGTTTGTGAGAGCTTCTCTAGATCTCATGCCATAGACCTTTATTCTTCCTCGAGGTGCTGCAGATGCTGTACTGCCTTTAAAGATTTTTCAAGGGCTTGTGATCCAACAGTTTTAAGGCTAGATGTTTTTAGCCAGCATTGTTAATGCCTATAGTATGAGCTGGAATTTAAAAAATAAACTGGTACATTTGAAGTGTGTGGTAGCTATATATAGAAAAAAGTTCTCTTTTGGCTCTTGTAGTGTAGTAAAAGGAACACCATGTGTTTATGCACTCATGAATTTACCCGAGGGATGGTTTTTTTGAAGAATTACTTATATTGTTTATCCAAGAAGTATCATATAAATAATATACTGTTTTTTTCTTGTAGGTGTTTCCTTGAAGACACAAGAGTTATATGCTCTTGTATTTGCCACTCGCTACTTGGATATATTTACTGATTTTATATCCCTGTACAATACCATCATGAAGCTGATTTTCCTGGGTAGCTCTTTCTCGATTGTTTGGTATATAAGGCGCCACAAGATTGTCCGTAGATCATATGACAAGGATCATGACACTTTCCGCCATCAATTTCTTGTGCTTCCATGTCTTCTCCTGGCCTTGCTTATACATGAGAAGTTTACTTTCAGGGAGGTACTTCACCAAATCAACTTTTCTTGAATTTCTAAATAGTACAAGCCTTTCAACTTTATCTTAAGTAGGAATTAGTATCTTGTTTTGGACGAATTTCTGTTCACACTTTTCCATATTTTCTCTCTTTCTATTTTACTGACAAAGCCTTTCTTGGGTCACTCCAATTAGATGATGTGGGCATTTTCCATTTATCTGGAGGCTGTTGCAATTCTACCTCAACTTGTACTCCTACAGCGCACAAGAAACATCGACAATTTGACTGGGCAATATGTTTTCTTCCTAGGGTAAAATTTAAATTTTAGATTGTTTCAGTTTTTTTTTTCCTATTGTTCAAACAAAATTTTAGCTTGTTACACATGGTCGATAGGGATGGAGATAGCTTATGGTGGCAGCCATCTTTATACTAATTGTAATCCCAATAAGTGCCTGGTGGACCTGGGCAGTATCAGTGCTATCGGCCACCTTTCAGGAACTAGATATATGCACATCATACAGCCTTATTGCTTTGGGGGATAAATTGCAGTACTGCACCAACTATATAGTTCCTGCTTTGTGTGAAGCTGCATTGAGCTATGTGATTCACATGCTCATCATAATATTATTCTCTCAGAAATCCTAACTGTGTAATATGACCATGCACTGTGTATTTTGCTTTACCACTTTGGGATTCTTCACTTCCCCTTTTTTCACACACCATTGGGTTTGACTGATCATCATTTGGGTTAATCATAACTTGAAGGGAAAACCAAAATTTCGTTTATGTACTTCGCAGGTTAACATTTGCTGGGCAATAGTTCTTTTTGTGACATTTATCTGCTGAAATTATCCTCAGACAAAACCAGGAAGTTAACACTTGCTAACACAATACAAGTTCATGCTATGAACTTTGATTATTTTCTATTTGCAGACCATGCACATCACATCATTTTCATTTCAAATAGATATATTCTTATCTCACTCATGGGAAATGATATTTTCATTTGTTGATATATATTATGAATTACCTGGTGCAGTGCATACCGAGCATTCTACATTCTCAACTGGATTTACCGCTACTTCACTGAACTACACTATGTACATTGGATAAGTATGGCATCTCTTGGTTGGGTTATTGCTTAAACTTACCAATACTCATACAAACAGATGTATAATTTTTCTGTTATATTTCTTATTTGAACAGCTTGGATATCAGGATTCGTGCAGACGTTATTGTATGCAGATTTCTTCTATTATTACCTGAATAGGTAAACAGCTATTCTATTGCTCAGTTCACCCTCCATTCAGTTCACTTGCATTACTCCTCTAAATATTTACAAATAACCACAATTAATTTTGCAGTTGGAAGAACAATGTGAAACTCACACTACCAGCTTGATAACCTCTTGTGGTTGTCGCTGTTGTATCATCTGGAGTGTGCTTGTCATGTCGACAAGCAATCCACATTTCCAGGAAGTCCATCTGGTTCTGAAAGATCAGCAAGGTTGTTCTTCCTCTTCTCTCTTGTGAGGTTGGTGACATGGAAAAGTGTTGTAGCATTTGATCGTCAAGGGGGCAATATATTTTGATGTTGGAAGATTACAGATTCTTGTGTTTGAATATGGCAAATCTTTACATAGAATCCACTGTACATTACATGTACTTCTCAGGGAGGGACTTGAACTATTTAATTCATGCAGCATTTTTTTAAGCATTGTCATGATGTGCTATTGTTAAACTCAAAATATCATCTACAGGTACTGTTTTGGATTGAACAGAAAACACAAACAATAGTTGCATGCTAAGGACGGCAAAGGGGCTTAAGTCATTGATCCTAGAATGTGTCAATATTTGAAGGGTTTGAATGTAATGGCACTTTCATTCTTGAATGAATAAAATAAATCTTAAGGGAAAATTTTTTTCATGCTACTACAAAAATACTGAAGTTGTGATTTGTGAGACTGACAAGATGGGTTCAGATCTATATGTTAAGGTGATATTTAATAATAAATACAAAATACGGGAATATGAATTTTCTTGTTCAAACTACTACAAGAGAGAACCAATATCAAATTTTTGTTGTGGTATTAAAAAAATTGCTCATAAATCTTAGTCTAGTAAAAAGGGGGGACTAATTTTTTCAAGTCACTACAAATTTTCCATATTCGTATTTGTTATTGGATATCTCGTTGATATATACATCTAAATTTACCTTGTCAGCTTTACAAATTATAATTTTAGAAATTTTTAGTGAAGTAAGTTTCCCTAAAAAAAAAAAAAAAGAAATGTCACAATACTTTTCGCAATTTGATGTAACTGTTTCATACAATAGCATTATGTAACACTAAAGAATATGTGATCCTTGGAGTTTATTGTGTAACAATTGAAACGGTGTTATATAAAAGTTGAGTAATGATATAGCCGGTAATAAACAAGATGATATTGCAACACTACAACTAAAGATGATATAATATTTTGAAAAAAAAAACTCTTTGTGTACCAGGTGAAATTTGCATAGTTTTGTTTTAAATAATTTATTAAAAAATAATAACTACAGGAATAGTCTACGGTGTAAAGTTTTTGCAAAACTAACCTCATGTTCTCATACGTTTTGGCAACTAGAGGAATTCTTGGTGCAATCACTATTAGTTCTGATGATTGGATTGAATTTGCATTTCAACCACTATTTAACCTGGCGACTTGGTTGACAACACTTTTTTGGGTCCCGCTATCATTCAACCTGGCCACTAGGTTACAAATTCAGTCCAATTGTTAGCACGTATGATGACTGAGTTGAGAAATTTTAGATTTTTTTTGACAATTTTTAAATTTTTTAAAGAAATAAATAGGAAATTAAACAATATAGAAATTAAGTCCCACAAGTAGACTAAAGTACAAATAATTAAGTCTTGGAAGTACGACTAAAGTACAAATGTTAGAAATTGAAGTTGAACATGATTGTGACAGTGGCATGAATAGGTCCATGAAAAGCTGAGAAGCTAGCAAGCAATAGAGAAATTTTAATACAACCAGATAAGTCCAATGTAAGTAAGTTCAACATGTATTATAGTATAACAACATAAAAAGGTAAGTACCATCCACATCTAATATCATCCTCCTTTTGAGGTAGAATGTTGCGGAGGACGGTGAGGTGGTTGATGACTAGACGGACTTGTGTCAAGCTGTCCATGTGTTAGAGACCTCGTCTTCATTATGTGGGTGGGGTAGTGGCGCAACCGTTGGGAGCACGTGATAGTGGGAGCTGTCTCAGATGTCTCTTATGTACAAGAGGTGGAGGTGGTGGAGTAAGCTATGTCGGTAGAGATTCATCTGCTAGTTGACTTGGATCCAAGTAGCTAGGTGCGGTCCATCCAAATACCTTATTGTACCAATTGTCGAACTTGGCTCGCTCCGCCATCGACTGAGAGGGACTAGAGCTGGAAGAATGTGAGGTATCCACATTGGCCTATTGGTGACGTGTGTATGATCTTGCAACATGGATGTTAGTGTCAAGTGAGATGTCCATGCTTCTTGTAGTATCTCTTCCTATAACAGCACCTCCTCCATGCTGCCTGTAGCATCTCTTCCTATAACAGCACCTCCTCTGCTGCCATACTCTCAGTGACGCCTTGATCGTAATGCTAGTGTCCTTGGTTAATGTCCTTCTCAGAGCTTGACCCTTGGATGTTTGGTCCTTGTGCCTCATCTATAGTACTTGATGGACCTAGAATATCAGTCAGGTCCACCACGTTGTTGCCTCTACGGCATTCCATCGCCTCAAGATGGCGTGTGGAGGTTTCGTATATCCTGGTGAGAACAGTGGTGATCTCATTTGTCATCACCCGCAATCCTTGCCAGAAATAGCAAAGCATCTCTTCAGCCAAACATCGGTTGTCCCGAAGAACATCGGTCTAAAACCAATGCAAAACAATTTAGTTACATAAAATTTGTTAAGTCTTGCATAACTGAATAATTTGAACTTAAACACTACACTGCATGATGTAGCCTAGCCGCCGGGTCTAGATCAAATGTCCAATCCAAAGAGGTGGGCTGTGCTACAAACTCCTCTATAGTAGTGGTGTGCACTGACCTAGTGTGGGTCCTCGGCATGTACCATGCCAAACACTGAGTCCAAGATGATAGGTCAAATGGACAGACCTCTACTAGAACGTGGTGCTCCACGATGTTCAACCACCCATCTCTCCATGGTCTTTGTTGGTTATGCCATAAGTCATTGATGGTACCCTTTTTGGTTTGCTTGTTACAAATAATTCAACATAATGAGTAACCAATTTGTAAGCATTAATAAAAATGTACTAGTTTAAGATAACATACTCATTTATATCTCAAGGAAGGGATGACACTGGCAGAGTAGGCACCTCCTTGGGGCTTCCTTGTGGAGGCCGAACTAGCGCATAACTCTCCATGGCATGTAGGGCTCCACCATGAATGAAAAGACCAGTCAACAATGAGTGAGCTAGAAGCGGTTGTCCTTGGTGCATAGTATGGAGTTGACATAAGGTGCAACCGCTTGAATATACTCTGGGCTCCATCTCCATATGATATCGGTGTGTTGGAGATGATCGAATTGGGAGGTGAAGTTTGGATATCATTTGGTCATATGATGATGAGCCTAGGCATGTGACTGTCGAGCCCATCGCAAGCCCATAGTTGGCAAGTCCATATCTTCTTGCGGGTTGATGGGAGGAGGATATGGAGCAATATACACCCAAGGTCGACAGATGTTGAAGCGCTTGTAGGATCAAAGTTGTAGTAGCAGTATGCAACTTGTGTAGCAAGAGCTGCGGGAATGGCACCATGATGAGTCATAGAAACCTTGATGTGTAGTACATAAAACGACTAAACCTTAGTTGATTGCTGGCACCTGCTCAAGTTCTGGTGCGTCAGCAATATTGGATGCTAGCGGGAAGGAGGCTGTGATTGATGGTGCCGCCGTGCATAGACATGAACAACATCCATATCCAAATAAGAATAGCAGGCATGCCTTTGAGTGTCTTTGCATAATCCACGCAGGTCTCTCATCCGGATATTCCTCGAATTGGTGGAGCCAAGTTAGGGGGACTCTGACATGATGGTCGAACTCCGCGTATTGTGCACCATCAAGTCCATGTGCAATCACACCATGAAATTACTGCAAAAGCACCTGACTCATACTCTGCGTTGCATGATCGGGGGGACGTACATGTCCTCATCAATCGGCAATCAAAGAAGCATCGAGATATCCTGCAATGTGATTGTCATTTCATCGAATGGAAGGTGGAAGATTTGTGTCTCTGGCCTCCATCTATCAACTAGTGCGGATATCAAAGCAAGATTGACTATGAATTGCTAGTCTCCGGCCTCGACCATCCTAGCGAGGGAAGCAATCCCGCATGTAGGAGAATCGGAATGAACCTGTGATGCATCCACTAGTACCTGTCTGGACCACACAGGCGTAGTGACTCAAGTACATCTCGTCTAGCTAGCCTGCGTGACCGGTGTTGCTGATCGATGTCACGATCAAGCAGCTCCTACTTTTGGTCATTGTCAACCATGCCTACATGCATGAAAGTGTTAGCAATATATGGAATGTTATAACATTAATTAATATTTGAGAATATTACATAGTGGTAGCAAATCCGATACCCTATAGAATGTCATAACATAAGGTGTCACATAAATAGTACAATTTTGATAGATCATAAAAAATAATGCAAATCTGATAAAATTTAGAAAATATTACATAAGATACACAAAACTACAAAGTTATGCTTGGCTGCTAGAGCCATTACTGCATTGCCTTTTTGTATGCCCCGGCTGCTGACATGTAGTACAAATTTTAAGTTCACCATGCTCTTTTTTGTTCATATCGTTATGGATTTGGAAAGATTTGTAGTGACTAGGTTGTGTAAACTGTTTATTTGGGACCCATGTGGTTTGATCTTCCTTCACTTCTTTGTAGTCACCGAATGTCTTGAAAGTGTTGAAACTGTGCTCTCCACCATGCCATATTTTCACCAAATTTTGCAAACTAAAATAAAGGGAAAGGTATTCGCCTGGGTCTTTTAGGCACTAAATGCACACTGCAATGACATGCAAGCAGGGTTTGTAAAGAAGCTATGGTTTGTTGCACGTTCAATGTGCCTACTGTAGGATCAAGGATGGCGACTAGAGGGGGGGGTGAATAGGAGGCTTTTAAAATTTCTTTCTCACTAAGCAATTTTAACAAGATAATTGTGAGACCTAAGTTATACAATGAGGTGAGGTTTATAACAATTTAATCAACTAGTTGCATTAAACCATATAGAATATTCAACAATACCTGCAACAATAGTAAATTTAGCAATTTGTGTCAAGATGAATATAAATTATACAAAAGAGAGACAATTGACACAATGATTTTTACTGAGGTCTCGGAGACTCGCCCGGTCTCCCCTACTTCTCGTTGAAGCGCTCACTCGTGAGCCTCGCTTCTATATCCATGAAGGATATCTCACTAGGGTTACTCCTTCTCCATATCAGATAGGCGAGCACCACACCTTTCACAAGTTCTTGCCGGCCTCTCCGACAAACTTCAATGGAGAGATCGCGACTCTCCTCCGACACCGTCTAGGCGAAGGCGATCGCCAAGAGTAACAAGTCGGGTGCTCTTTTGCTTGAATGAATCTCATGCTAGAAGCTCAAAGATGCAAATGAGATACTCAACACTCTAGCACTAGCATGCAAATGGTGATTGAAGTGCACTAAGCACTATTAACCTTACACAAATGCTCTCTCTCAAATCTACTCAAGATTTGGGCTCAATCTAGCCTCTAGATGCAAAATAGCAAATGCAAAGGACTTGGCTAGGTTTTCAGCTGAATTATGAACTCTTTGAGCACCCACAAATGAAGCCAAACACGACATATATATAGCCCTCAAAGAAAACTAGCCGTTTGCAAGAAACCGGACCAAAATTGTACAGGCCGGACATTGTCCGGCCATTTCGGATAATGTATGGTTAGTACAACCCAATAGTGACTGTTACTCACAATGGCAGCCTTGTCAGTTACCGTTTCAACGAAATTTGTGAAGGCCGGACAAATAACATTTGTCTGGACAGAAACCCCGGACGAAAGAATTTGTCTCTGTTTGCAAGTTTAATTTTAATGCTCACGAGATTTACACAAGCCGGACAGATACTATTTGTCCGTACAAAAACCCCAGATGAAAGAATTTGTCTCTGTTAACTCTCGGCTCAAACAATTTGTATAGGCCGGACAATGTCCGGCCATATCGGACAAAGTCCGGCCTTCCCGGACAAAAGGCCCGGACGGATGAAAATGTCTCTGGTTTCATTATGTAAAAGGCTGAAACAATTTGTACAGGCCGGACAATGTCCGGCCATGCCCGGACAAAGTCCGGCCATGCCCGGACAAAGTCTGGCCACTGCACACTGATAGTAAAATAAGTATAACTTTTGATCAAGAGATCCGATTGAGGTGATTTTTGGCTTGTTGGAAAGATAACTCAGATCACTACAATTTTTGTCAACAGGAGTAAGACCTAGAAATTCCTAGATATTTCTAGAAAACTCAAAAACTTTCCTGTTGCCAAAATGTCCAACACAAAAATCATCTCAAATGCAATTTAGGGTATTTGCACATACGGATTTGTTGTTTTCTCGCGGATATCTCAGCTGACACTCAGCGACGACCGCGACCACACAGGTCTGATATCCGATCAAAAATAGGTGGTCGAGAGAGTTTGGTCGAGCGTACGCAAGTGAGCCGAAGACTGGTACGACTAGCTCGAGCTCCTACGACCACGCCCAAACCCTAAATAGAAAGCCGCAAAACTAGCGACACGACCACGTATCAAGCTCGGATACGATCAGAATGTGCAAATACATCCACAACCAGCTCTAGATAATAAACCAGAATAAATAGCTGGCGATCACGACTAAGTGCAGTTTTCAAAACATTTTCTCTAATTCACAAAAAACTACACTTAGATTCTCTAGCAATGAAAGAGCGATAAATATACTAGTGCAAGATGATATGAATGCATTTGAGCTTCCGCACTAGATAGATTCAAGCTACTAGTTTCCGACCCTTCTTAATAGTACGGTCAAACTAGCAAAAAGAAACCTATCAATCCGGTCTGTCTCCAAACACCGAGACCGGTAAAATCCTAAGAAAACAATCCTTAATCTTGGATTTTACCTTTGGTGAAGTTCGACCACTTGATGCTTGTCCTCGCAAAGTTCGACCTCGCTAAGCTTGACCTCACTCGAGATGATTCATATCGACTTCATCCACTTCACGCCCTTGCTTGCTTTTATCTTGCAATCAAACCGAGACTACAATACGTACACTCAATGCACAACATTAGTCTCATATATGAGTCGTCATTAATCATCATCAGAGAAACTACTCCACCTAGGAGTTAGCTCAACAATTTCTCTTTCTAGTGAAATGACCACACCATATTCAACGACTAGCAAATGAGTATGAGATAAAATACAATCATATAGATCATAGATGATAAAGACATACGCATACGATCTATACTACTCATGTCATGATAGCAATCAAATCAGATGACCAAAGTGATGAGCTCCCCCTCAACATATGTATCGATATCAAATCCACAACTGGAGTCATCAACCTCAGGATTTAACATATGACATCTTGATTAATCAATCAGCACAAGCTTGATGCAACCACCGAGCTCCCCCTCTACATATGCATCAATATTAAACCCACAACTAAGTAGACATCCATTTCAGGGTTTATCAATAGTCAACTCAATTCACTTGTGCTAAATCAGAATTTATCTAAGTTGTCATTTAATTATCAAAACTGACATTCTTTAAATTAACTTTAATCATCATGGATTTATCCAAATCGTCATTAATCATCAAAACCTAGATACTTAGATCTACCTAGATCCAACACCTATGTCATCTCCTAGAGTGCATTGATGCATCCTTTGTGGCTACATGTGTCCACCGACTTGTTTTTCTCTCAAGCGGATTTCGTACTTCTTCTTGTGAGTACTCGTCATTGTCATGATATGCGATTGAGTCTTTATGATCTTCTCATCCATGTATCTCTGGATGACCTTAAGATATCGTATATTTGAGTTCACGACTACCTGCATTACAGGAGGGTACCTATTGTTGAAGTAACAAATGGTGAGGTAGAAAGTCATCTGTAATATCGCGGCTATTGAAAGGAACCTCACCCCCTTCAATATATTATTGTATATCTGCGCAAAATTCGTTGTCATTATGCTGAATCTGCCTCCTTCGACATCCTCAATTAATGCCCATTTTTCCACCGAAAGGATGACAATCCAATCTGAGAACTCAATCCTTCGCCTTCATTGCATTGAGAGATCAAGATTGACATGCAAATCATCCTATATTGGGCCACACTGCCTTGTGTCTTATTGTGCATGGGCCTGCTGCCCTTGCCCACCGAGTTGTGACTCCCTCTCATTTGTTAGACGAAGTGTAAAATCATCTAGCTTCTTCTTCACACTTTTGAACTTGTTTTCCTGGTTTGCATACACAACTTCTTCAAAAGTGTTATAATCTGTCACCAGTTGAACCAAGTGAACAAGTTGGCAACCATATGATGCATACACCAACCACTTTGTGTTGCATCTAGGTCTTCATGCCTAACCCTAATTTTGATGATTAATGAAAACAAAGTGTTCTGGACTAATCGTATTTTTGAGATTGTTTGATACAGGGATCAGTTGGGAAGAAATGCAAGAAGATCAAGATGAACCGGACTTGAAGTGAAGCACAAGATGCAGAAGAGCAAAATAAAGACACAAATCATGAAGATGCGAAAGACCTAAGGTATTATGAGTTTTTATTTTTTACCGATCTCGGCGTTTGGAGATGATCGGTTCGGGAAATTATTTTCTAGTTTTAACCGTACTATAAAGAGGGGTGGCGAAAGTCCTCTTTTTATCTCCAACACAAACCGAGAAAGCTAGGTCATTGCATTGCATCTTTTTGAGTTGGATTTGGTTTGAACTTAATTTGAAAATCTGGTTTTTCAGTTCAGTTTTTGACAGCAGAAGAGTTTTTCAATTTTCAGAAAGATCTATGTAGATCTGATTTTTGCTTCTGTTGACAAAAATGTAGCCCTTGAAATTATATTTCAAACGAGCTATTAAACACCTCTTTTGGATTTCTGGATTTAAAGTTATTTCTGTTTTTGTTCATGCTGACTGTCAGTTTGCTAAACTGACTGTCAGTTTGAATGTCAGTTTGTTTAAACTGACAATTGTCCAGAGAGGGTGTATTTTGGGCTCAAATTTTTTTGTACTAAACTGACTGTCAGTTTGTCCATACCGACTGTCAGTTGGGGTTTCGACCACAGAGGTTTTAACTGAGTTTCTATTTGATTTTTGGTCGAGACTGTGGTCGAACTGACTGTCAGTTTGCATAACTGACTGTCAGTTGTGGGTTTCAGCTTTCCATAAACGACCACGAACGGCTAGCAAAGTTTTATCCGTAAATTTTGTCGGCCGTTGTGCACTGAACTGACTGTCAGTTAGGCAAACTGACTGTCAGTTTGGGTTGCTGATTTTCAGCCCTAGGTCCAACGGTTCATTTGTTTCTTGAGGCTATAAAAAGGGGCTTTGGGCATAAGTTTTATACAACAAGTAGCAGCATTTCATATACACTCCTGAGCTTTAGTTTTCTACTTAGAATCTTGATCTTTTGATCAAGTTGAGTGTTTTTCCGATCCACCGAGCATTTCAGTTCTTTGCATTTTGCATTCACTTAGCTTCTCAGTGCGTGTTTGGAGGTCTAGAGAAGACCTCGCTATCTTTTACTCTTGGTGAGCGCCCTCACCTAGACGGTTCGGAGGCGTGGCCGTTGATCTCTCCGTTCGGAGATTGTCGGAGAGGCTCGGCTAGTGTGTACAAGGCATCGGTGCTCGCCTTTCCGGAGTGGACAAGGAGCAACCACTAGTGATAATATCCTGTGTGGATATTGAGGCAAGACTCAAGTGATTTGAGTGCTTCAACGAGGATTAGTGGAGACTGGGCGAGTCTCCGATACCTCGGTAAAAATCGTTGTGTTCGTTCTCTTTCCCTTGCTTATATTATTTGTTCTTGATTTGTTCTTTATTTGCTTTAAGTTTTAAAGTTTTTAAAAGCCTCCTATTCACCCCCCCTCTAGTCGGCATCCTTGATCCAACACTTTGTACATCTTTCCATAGGTATGGCTCGCTCTCAAGTGTAGGGATCACGGATGCCGACTAGAGGGGGGGTGTGAATAGGAGGCTTTTAAAATTTCTTTCTAACTAAAAAATTTATATACGATATTTATGGATGTCTAATATTTGCAAAGGTGTAACAATTAAACATCTAACATCTAGTTGCAATTAATTAATATGGAATGTATAATTCAACTTGCAACTAGAGTAATGCAAACAATTGTGTCAAGGTAAATATAAAACGAATAAGAAGGAAGCAATTGACACAATGATTTTTACCGTGGTCTCGGAGACTCTCCTGGTCTCCCCTACTCCTCGTTGAAGCACTCACACGTGAGCCTCGCTTCTATATCCATGAAGGATATTTTCACTTGAGTTGCTCCTTCTCCACACCGGATAGGCGAGCACCAAAACTTTCACAAGCTTTTGCCGGCCTCTCCGACAAACTTCAAACGGAGAGATCGCGACTCTCCTCCGACACCATCTAGGCGAAGGCAATCGCCAAAAGTAACAAGTCGGATGCGCTCACTTGAATGAATCTCGTGCTAGAAGCTCAAATGATGCAATAAGAATGCACAACACTCTAGCACTAGCTTGCAAATGAAGAATGAAGTGCACTAAGCACTCACAACTTCTCCAAATGCTTTCTCTTAAATCCACTCAAGATTTTGGCTCAAATCTAGCCTCTAGATGCAATAGAACACATGCAATGAACTTGGCTAGCTTATACATTGAGTTTTCGAGTTATTAAGTAATCTCAAACGAAAGCCAACACGAGGTATCTATAGCCCCTCAAAGAAAACTAGCCATTTGCAACAAATCGATGAAATTTTGTATAGGTCGGACACTGTCCGGCCAGTACAACAAATTTTGATTGTTGCAAACGTGTTAGTTACCGTTGGGCTATTTTTTTGAAGGCTGGACAAATGATCATATGTCCGGACAAAAGCCCCGGACAGATACATTTGTCTCTGGTTCACTCTCAAATACGAGGCACACACAATTTGTATAGGCCGGACAATGTCTGGCCCTACCGGACAAAGTCCGGCCCGTCCCAGACAAAAGCCCACCGGACAGATACAAACGTCTTTGGTTCATTTTGAAACAACAATGACTAGATTTGTACAGGCTGGACAATGTCCGGCCTACCCCGGACAAAAGCTCCGGACAAATTTATGTCTCTGTTGTCAATTTGCAAAAGCCACAAGAGTTTTGTACAGGCCGGACAATGTCCGGCCATCTCAGACAATGTTCGGCTTGTGCAAACCGAAAACAAGACTTTACCAATTCTACTTAAAACTCAATTTAGGGTATTTGCACATACGGATTCGCTATTTTCTCGCGGATATGTGAGCTGACACTCAGCGACGACCACGACCAATATGATTTACGAACTAAAACCACAGGTTGAATATCCGATCGAAAACAGGCGGTCAAGTGGATTTGGTCAAGCGTACGCAAGCAAGCTAAAAACTGGTACGACCAGCTTGAGTTTCTACGACCACGGCCAAACCCTAAACAAAGATACAACCAAACCGGCAAACATGACCATGACCACACTCCGAGCAATGATATGATCAGAATGTGCAAATACAACCACGACTAGCTCTAGAAATAAAACAGAATGCTCTAGCTGGCGACCACGACTAAGCGCAGTTTTCAAAACATTTTCTTTAATGCAACACAAACTACACTTAGACTTTCTAGCAATGCAAGAGGTGATTAATCATTAGTGCAAGATGATATGAATGCATTTGAGGTTCCACGCTAGATAGACTGAAGCTACTAGTTTCCGACCCCTCTTAATAGTACGGTCAAACTAGCAAAAAGAATCCTATCAACCCAGTCTATCTCCAAACACCGAGACCAATAAAATCCTAAGAAAACAATCCTTAATCTTGGATTTTACCTTTGGTGAAGCTCGACCTCGTGAAGATCGACCTCTCGAAACTTGTCCTCGCAAAGCTCGACCTCGCTAAGCTTGACCTCGCTCGAGATGACTCATATCAGCATCATTTACTTCACTCCCTTGCTTGCTTTCATCTCGCAATACGCCTTGAGACTACAACACATACACTCAATGCACAACGTTAATCTTATAATTAGGTTGTCATTAATCACAAGAGAAATTACTCTACATAGGAGTTAACTCAACAATATCTTTTTCTGATGAAATGACAAAACCATATTCAATAAGCAACAAATGAGTAAGAGATGAATTGTACAATCATATAGATCCATATATAATACAGGAAATACGCACACGATCCTTACTACTCATGTCATGATAAAGATCAGCATAAGCTCAATGTAAATTCAGATGACATACACGATGAGCTCCCCCTCAGCATATGCAACGATGTCAAAACCTCAACAAGGAGTCATCAAACTTCCGGATTTATCACATGACATTTCAATTTATAGTTAGCACAAGCTTGATGCAACCACATAGCTCCCCCTCAACATATGCATCAATATTAAACTACAACAGGGAGTCATCGACTTCTAGGGTTTAGCAAATAACAATACAATGTACTTGTGCTAAACTAGGATTTATTCAAGTTGTCATTTAATCATCAAAGATGTCATTATCCAGATTAACATTAATCATCAAGGGTTTATCCAAATCATCATTAATCATCAAAATCTAGATACCTAGATGGACCTAGATCCAACATCAAGTATTCTGATGTCCTCAATGGCGCTAAGCATCCCTTTGTTGCAATCATGAATGATGCATATCTTCTTCCTATCCTACACAACCTACCTCTTTACATTCCTTAGGAATCATAACCAACTGTCTTTGTTTTCACCGCTGACAATTGCATATGCTATAGGAAGAAGCTGGTCATTAGCGTCAGACACTACAACAGGTAGCAAGACACCGTAGTACCTCCCAAATAGAAAGGTGCCATCGATGCAAAACATGGGCCTACATCATTGACCTCTTCATTAGTAATGTCCACAATCGTCTTAGGGTTAGTC
Source organism: Pharus latifolius (assembly GCA_019359835.1). Classification (NCBI taxonomy): domain Eukaryota; kingdom Viridiplantae; phylum Streptophyta; class Magnoliopsida; order Poales; family Poaceae; genus Pharus; species Pharus latifolius. The sequence continues at coordinate 24,879,788 of CM033322.1, forward strand.
TGCTTGATAAAGTCAAGCAATCTTTGGACATAGTTGTAACACTTCTTAAATGTCCCGAATGGTGATTCCAACGTCTCCTACTTAGCCCTTGAGGCCTGGCTGTACTTGATCTTGTATCCATACATGTCGTCAATTTGGGCTATGATTTCCACTGGAGTCATCGCAAAGCTTGCCATCAGGTTGGAATATATCACACTGGCAACAAATACATATGATAGAATTCTGTGATCACCCAATATTGATATTAACATATGTGAACATTCACATATCCAAGATACAATAAAATAATCTTCGTCATTCGGTTTGTAGGCATACACGCACCACGAACATTCCTCTGATAGGCAGTGCACCTCATACAAACACTTACTGGACTTTGATACTATGTACTGCCTGTTTAGTGACATAGTCCCTTTAGCACCTGCTTTCTTTAAGTCTTCTTTGTTTCTAAAAAATTGTCTGAGATGCACGGTGTTCTCATTGAAAGCCCATGAAGAATTCTATTGGTAACTAATAATGGCTTCACAAATCAACTTTGGTGTGCCATTCTCCTAGTTCACCCTTTTTTCATTCCCACTATTACTCTCCTATGAGTATGAAATCTCATCCGCCCTATCGCCCTCTTAAATCTCATACACATTTGTCACATGACCGTCACTAAATCCTTCCACCAATTGATACTTGTTGTTATGGGCAAACCTAAAATCACTTGTTGCAACATTTGGTCTAAACATGGTAGCAGAGTGGGGGTGGGCATACTATACAATTCAACATACACTAACATTATATTAATTTGATTCTTTGGGTCTATCAACATCACGGTACTGTGTACCTCATACAAAAACTCACTAGACTTTGATACTATGTATTGCCTGTTTAGTGACATAGCTCCTTTAGCACCTGCTTTCTTTAAGTCTTCTTTGTTTCTAAAATTTGTTTGAGATGCACGGTGTTCTCATTGAAAGCCCATGAAGAATTCTATTGGTAACTAATGATGGCTTCACAAAATCAACTTTTGGTGTGCCATTCTCCTAGTTCACCCTTTTTTCATTCCCACTATTACTCTCCTATGAGTATGAAATATCATCCGCCCTATCGCCCTCTTAAATCTCATACACATTTTTCACATGACCGTCACTAAATCCTTCCACCAATTGATACTTGTTGTTATGGGCAAACCTAAAATCACTTGCTGCAACATTTGGTCTAAACATGGTAGCAGAGTGGGGGTGGGTATACTATACAATTCAACATACACTAACATTATATTAATTGGATTCTTTGGGTCTATCAATCACGATACTATGTACTGGACTTACTGGACAAACATACACTAACATTATATTAATTGGATTCTTTGGGTCTATCAACATCATGATACTATGTACCTCATACAAACACTTACTGGACTTTGATACTATGTACTGCCTATTTAGTGACATAGTCCCTTTAGCACTTGCTTTCTTTAAGTTTTCTTTGTTTCTAAAATTTGTCTGAGATGCACGGTGTTCTCATTGAAAGCCCATGAAAATTCTATTGGTAACTAAAGATGGCTTCACAAAATCAACTTTTGGTGTGCCATTCTCCTAGTTCACCCTTTTTTCATTCCCACTATTACTCTCCTATGAGTATGAAATCTCATCCGCCCTATCGCCCTCTTAAATCTCATACACATTTGTCACATGACTGTCACTAAATCCTAATTATGTCCCGCTCTCGCGACATTATCACAATTCTCTTCTCTAATAAAATGTCCCACTCACGCGACGTCACTGTTTTATTAGATTGGGCATTAGGGATAAGAAATGGAATAATCATGACATCACTAAGTTAATTAATTATTAGATTATTCTCATACTGTCACCATGAAGCCTAAATAATTAATTGTCCTAATGTCTACTAATTGAGGATGCACTAATTCTCTGCCTACTTTCGTTACTTGAGAGAACTAACTAAGAACTAATAATAATTGTGACCATTCAATTAAACTAGTAACAAAAACATCAATTAAGAGATCACCAAGATAAACAAATAAACTCATAAGAATATATTAAATCATAATGTAGCAATCGATCATGGATCCCTCATCCCAAGAATTGAGGATTTACCCCATGAACAAAAGATTACAAACTAGCAAATTCATAGAAATTGGATAAAACATGAAGATTAAACCAATATTTGATGTAGGGTTGCGATCTTTGATAACATGGATGATCTTCAACCTTCGGATCCTAATAAGGAAGGAGATTGAGGCCTCCTTCTAGCAGTAAATTGGTTCCTGATCCATCTCTGATCGACTCTTGATTTCCTGTATGGAGGGAAGGAGCCCCTCTCTCCCTCAATGCCTTCATTCTCTATTTTCCTCTGTTTTTATTGGCCACGAAGTGTCACTTTTGACGATGGCTGCCACCACGTGAAATTGTTTATCAAACTCTAACCCTAGACCACCCATATGGGTTGCCAACCCATATGATAACCCGTATGACAACTCGTACGAGGCTTTGTTGGTGTGTGTGAGTAGTGTTTTGTGCTTCAGAACTCTATACTACTTGCTATACAAGTTGGGGCCTGTATCGTAAGTAGTATTTTTCAATTTCCTTTCGTTTCCTTATCATTTATATGTGTTTTTTTGCCTCTGAATCTTCAAAATAGGGAATTAGAGTATATTGAACACATCTAGACTTTTATTAAAATAATTCTAAATAATGTTTAAGAAAATTTGATATAAAATACTAAGTTTTTAAATTAAATAATGGTGCAGAAAACACCATTATCATCTCTTTTTTTTTTCCTTTTGTCCTCTAATCGAGGAGGTCTTTATTTATAATGCAGAATCCTACCATATTCTATTGGGATACTGGGATATGCGTGATCTGTTGAGATTCTGATTCTCAGAGTCTTTCGTTTAATCTAGTGACACTACTATAGAATACATAATCATAGTCGGTTCAAAACAGTCATCACAGATGGTTCTAATCATCAGTGATATTTGAGTCACTGATATTCGAGTACTATCACTGATGGTTCTGAACCGTTTGTGATTTTTCCTATCATAGTCGGCTTTGATCTCAAAATCGTCTGTGATACTCATACTATCACAGTCGGTTTTAAACTCAAAACCATCTGTGATACTCATACTATCCTAGACGATTTTTAGTTTATAACCGTTTGTGGTAGTATGAGTATCACAGAAGATTTTTAAGTCAAAACCGTCTGTGATAGTATGAGTATCACAGACGTTGTTTAACTCAAAATCGTCGGTGATAGTATGAGTTATCACAGACGATTTTTAAGTCAAAACCGTCTGTGATAGTATGAGTATCACAGACGTTGTTTAACTCAAAATCGTCGGTGATAGTATGAGTTATCGGAGACGATTTTTAACTCAAAACCGTCTGTGATAGTATGAGTATCACAGACGTTGTTTAACTCAAAATCGTCGGTGATAGTATGAGTTATCACAGACGATTTTTGACTCAAAACCGTCTGTGATAGTATGAGTATCACAGATTTTGTTTAACTTTAAACCGTCTGTGATAGTATGAGTTATCACAGATGATTTTTAGCTCAAAACCATCTGTGCATATTAATTTTTTTTAAAGATTGTTCTATTTTTGTGTCTAGCCTCAGGAATCATGCTAGCCATGCCCTCTGTACAATAATATTTCATATATACAACTCAACATTTCATTTCATACATACACAAAACTCAGCATTTCGGCATTTCAGACACATACACAATCTCAGCATTTCGGACACATACACAGAATATGTACAATTGAGATTGAGATTGGAAATATGTACAATTGTAAGTTTCATGAAACATTTTAGATATATGTACAATTGAGATTGAACAAATAAAAGTAATCGACAATTAAAGTCAGCATGTTAGATATGTAATACTGTACTAGTCTCAGTTAGTAAGGACCGCGCTAATACAAATTGAGCGGCTCCCTAAACTGCCCCTTAGGTGATATGACATCCCCCATGACAAACGAAGCGAGCATCCCTCAGACTAATCCAATTTGCACAAGGTCAAAGCTTTCCGAAGAGAAGTCGACGCCCTGCAGCAAGAGTTGCTACAGAAAAATTAGCGCAATGTAGCTGTAAACTTTGCCAAATCGATACAAAGGGCGGCAGTTTTATACCTCAGGGAAATTCAGCCGGTGAGGGGTGCTGAGGTCGTACATGTGGTGCATCACGTAGAATCCACATGTATTGTCATCCGACTGCTGATGGAACTACCAACGTACAGATTGAGAGTTAGCTGGGGAGACATTATAAAGTAAAACAGATGCTGGTTGAAATCTGTACTGGAAATTGTATCCACTGCAACTTATCGGCTCGCAGCTTGTTCTGTTGCCCTCCCTCAGCAAAGTAGTTCGTGAAAGCCCTGCAGATAGTTGAAATTGACACTTTAAGGAATGTAAATATAGACGCAATACGGATCCACATGAATATCATAAAACATGTTAACCTTTCGACTACATCTCGTGCACCGCCATAATCGTACCCTTTCCTCTGCAATGAATCAAGGTAGAACACCTTGTTCAATTTTGGAATAAGCACTAGCAGAATCCAGTGGTACCTATATGTTACACGTAAAGAATTTATAATTTATTCTAAGTCTGGGGTGTGCATATGGAGACACTAATCTACGGGTAAAGTATTGATGAAAGCACTCACCTCTGGTTGTAGGGTACAAGTATGTACTCCTTGTCGACCTGAGCAAGCAACCCACTTTTGATGTAGTTGACAATGAAGTCCGCGTCGCTTTGAATCATCACCTTGGCAACCAGCAGGAGGTCCAGGAAACCGACATGTTCCCATTTAGATTTGGCCTATGTGGTCAAGCAGTTGCACAAAACTAACCAATTAATAAATGACATATATTCGTATGTGCATGAACATGCATAGGATAGTAGATACTTACGGCACCCAAAACCGTAGGATGGACATGTCGAGTGCGTCTCTGTTGAATAAATTGTGCAGGTCTTCGAAGTTCACCGGATAGGTCCCGATGTCGTGGTGGAACTCTGCCACGGTGTACTTGATCATGAAGTGCGTCCGACGCGGCATCCTGGTCTCGTTTGTCTTCTACATGTACCATCCATGCAGGCTCTGGCATGCGAGACGCATGCTCCGAATTGTCATATCGGGGGCCATGGGCATCCCCAGAATGAACGACATGGGAGACGGCATGCTCTTCTCACTCTCCTTCATCGTGCTCTTCTTTGCTTTTCCCCTAGAAGTCAGCTTCTTGATGCCTTGCCTCCTAGTCAGAGGATGGGTCGGCTGGCTAGTAGGCTGAGTGTCGGTGTGCGTAGGGGTAAGAACCTACGTATAGTAATGGTCACTAACTCTTAGAGCTATTATTATAGTACAAAATTATGAAACCGGTGGGGGAATGACCTCATCCAAGACAATGTCTTGCTTGGGCCATTGCACAAACGTGTGCACCGCAGCCTTGAGAGTGGTAATCTCGTCGTTCAACAGCTTGTCCAATGGAAATCCCTTGCAATGCTCAAAGACAATGTCCACCTGGACCTATGCAAAACCCTTAGATAGAGGGACATTGTGGATTGTCGTCCCTGCCTTGCATGCTTGCGCCATCCCACGATCAGCCTCGATCGGGAAGAGACCGGCCCGCACCATAAGATTGTAGGAGGCGGGTTCCTACAAACAGGGAGCATTAAGATGACTTCAGGGTACGTATTGAATTTCACTCTCGAATGAATTAACGAAGAAAAGTGGTCGTTACCTTCAGAAAGTCCACCAGATACTGTCGAGGGGACTCCGGATGCGAAGACTCCGGATGCGAAGACTTCGGATGCGAAGCCCCCGGCGCGGACGCACAGCTGCTACGACGGCCAAGAACAAGGCTCTGTAAGTCCGCTGTTGCAGGGGGGATGCCCTGGGACTATCTTAGCTCCTCATACATTGCCCGCATCTCTGCCAACTACTGCCTTATTTCTGTGTCCCGCTGGTAAAACTTTGATCGGATCTCCTCCTTGATCCGTTCGTCACGGGCTTTGAAGGATCTCTTTCTCCTCTTAGCCTCCTTCTCATCATCAGCAAAACCTTCCCTCTAAGGCACAGTGGATGTAGGCTGCGCACACACCCCGGATGCTCCTTGTTTCCCAGTGCCATCATTAGGATATCTCTCTCCCTGCTAGGGGTGCAAGATCCAGATGACGCCTGTGCACTCAGCGCCACCTGCACCAGGAGAATTTAGCAATACAACCCATTCATGCGTGTTATGAGGATAGTAAGTTAGAGATCTTACCAGCCGGTTGATCACTGTCCGCAGGGTTATTCACCGAGATGCTTCCGGAGGAAGTCATCGTCGATCTTGCTCGGCACCAATTGCGGGCGCGCACATCCGTTATCCCTGCATAAGGAGCGGAGGCCGAAGACTAGGAAGCCTCCTCGTCTTGCTTCCTCCATAGAGCCTTCTTCCCCACATACCCACTGGTGCCTTGTCTGTGTGGGTGGGTATTCTTGGCCTGGTTAGCATTGCCCTTCTCACTGAGTGCCTGGAACTTAGGCGTGCCCTTCATCTCCATGAACTGCTGCCATGCCTTGGGAGTCACGAAAGGGTAGTCATTGAAGGGGGTCTTCGACTCCTTCATATAGTGGTTGACAAGATGGCTCTTGAATGTCCTCCACGCCTTATTTGTTACTATCAGTGCCGTCCGGTGGATGGTGAGCTGGCGACCCTCGGGAATGTGAAACGTAGCCTGCACTTCTTCCCACAGCTCGTCCTTGCACTCTCGGGGCACTTCATGCCACTTGGCACCTGCTCCCTTGCCACTTTGCCGCATAGTGAGCGGCACTGACCGACTAGTTTCTCCGGAGCTTCCGACACCCCGTTGTCGTTGAACTGTATGTGCTGCTTTTCCCGCCTGTCGAGACGCGTGCATGTTGTCCGGCCTCACCCCTTTCTCTTGTATGGCTGGGCCACAGTGGATGGGTTGACATCTGGCCCAGTCGTCTCGTCGCCAGAGAGGTTCTGACTCCTCGACCGGTTCATTTTGTCACTGGACATATCAGTTGCTAACATAAGTGAAAGAGAGAAGATTGAATTCATCAGTACAAGGAGAAAGGAAGGTGAAAGCCTCCACTTTGCATGCATTCATTCATCCAAAGTCCAAAAAGGTGGGCTTGCGAGCATTCTTTACTTAGTGGTCTTAATGTGCCTCAGTTCTTCTCTACTTTACACATATCTAAGTGTTCAAAATCGAGTATATGACATCATTAGGCATATTGTCCAATCCTCTCAGACATGCCTAATGGTCAGTATGGGCATAGTGACACAGATAAACCAAATAGTTGATCATAATCTAAGCATGCCTTTTCAATAATATTTCTAAATACTTTATATTGTTGAGTTTCATGTGTTAATCAATTTACCTACAAAAACTTAAATTATGAGAAAAAATAGACAATCATGTGTTCAAAAATATACAAAGATCAATCTGCTAACATAATCTAGGAGGAACAACCATTTTTATACTAAAGCACTCAGTTAGGTATAGCACGATGAAGGAGAGGGAGAGGGAGGAGGGGCACCTGAGACGTCGGAGGAGGAGATGGTCAGGGGTGGCTGGGAGGAGGCGCCAGAGGTCGGGTGGAGTAGCCGGAGGTGCTTGCATCGGACGGTGGGAGGCCGAAGAGAGGCAGTGCGCAAAGCCGCCAGAGAGTTAGGGCAAGTGAACTGAAAAGACGCAAAGTGTGGAAATGAGCGGGACGAAGCCCGCCTTAAATGAGCGTGGTTCGGATTGTAAAGCACTATCACAGACGGTTCTGAGGTAAGAACCGTTTGTGATCTGGGAGGATCTTTGGGTCATGATCGGAAAAGGCTCTGCGACCGTAACCGTATTCGGAAAGGTTTCGCGACCATGAATAGGTTCGCGACCTTGAAGGATTCAAACTCTGGTCGGAATTGTAATCTGATCTGAATATGTATAACTAAGCTTATCTGTTTAGAGTTAGTTAGTTACATGAGTCTAATACGTTTACGTTATTGAGTCTGATACGTTCTCATACGTTTGGACTATAAATACCTTGTAATAGGTTTAGTTTAGATCATCGAATATTATTACAGCCTTAGATCATATATCCAGTAGATAGTTCCTTCGACGTAGGCAAGCATGTCTAACATTCGACGTGTAAAACCCTCTTTGAAATAAAGAGTTGTGCAATTACTTTGAACTATGTTTCAATCAACCTTTTTGGTTTGGTAATTCCGAGTAAGATCCCGTATTTCTGCATATTAGCATCTGGGCGAGTCTAGTGCGAAAACCAAGGCTAGGTCTCAAACGGATCAAGTTGGTATTAGAGCATCTTTCCTAACCTGGGTATGGTGAAGACTCTCCAGGGTTACAAAAATTCCAGCAAAACTCCAGGCGATCAATCGACGGTTCCTACAGCTGCGTCTCCGACAATATTTGACGATACCTTCATTCAAGCTAACCTAGCCGAACAAGTGGCTAAACTTTCCACCGACATGGAAACCGTGCTTGCTTGGATTAAGCAGCAGGCCATGATTGTACCTCCCGAAGCAGGGAAGGTTATGGGTGTGAAGACTGGTGAAGACTTGCACATGGCAGACGAAGATGAAGACGAAGGCGACCACAAGGCCGACGACCTCGCCAACACCTCCTTAGCTGTCGGATCTTTCAAGGTCGATGCTAAGATTGAAATACCCATATATGATGGGGTGATCGATGCCGAGAAGTTAGATTCATGGATCGATCAGCTTGAGACCTACTTTGATCGAAAAGGGTTCAGTAGCGCTCAAAAGGTCAAATTTGCACCTTTGAAGATGAAGGACCACGCCATGACATGGTGGAAGGCTCTTGTTGCCAGTGGTGAAGCTGACGACCTTGCGTAGGGACAATTTAAACGACTCCTGTGACAAGAATTCTATCCGATGGGTTACCTTGAGGAGAGATGGGAATGTTGGCGCTGATTATACCAATGGTGTGACCAAACTATTCAGGACTATACTACAGAGTCCGGAGACAAGCAATGGTATCATCGACATATCGCTGTCCGATCCTCAGGTATTTTGGAAATACACATCTGGACTTCAAAAATCCATCAGTACCGAATTAAGTCTGTTCGGCGTTCAAGACATCGCGACCGCGAGCACAACTGCTATGGTGATCGAGAAAAAGAATTGTTCTCGCAACGACAAAGGCATGAAGGATAGTGCGACCTCGACAAAAAGGAAGCCGAGTTCGAAGAACTCTTTGAAAACGGGCACATGTACTTTTTGCGACCATTGTCAAGTCGTGGGACATACCAAGGATAAATGCTACAAGCTTCATCCTGAGCTTCGACCAAAGAGAAATGGACCAGGGAAAACAACAGCCACGACTACTGTGACTTCACCCAACGAAGAAGTTGTCCGAGTGAATTTGGTTGATGAGGCAAATACGACCTTGTCTTTGATGGCAATGCCGAAGGAGAAGGGTTCGGATCCACCGAACGACCATCACCCAATGGAGGACTTGTTTACCATCAACATCGAGGTTGAGAATGAAGTGGTCGCAGTGATATTCGATCCCGGAAGTCAGAAGAATCTGGTCTCCGCTGGACTGGTTCGGCTACTTGGTTTGAAGACAACCACACACCCGCGACCATATCCATTGGGTTGGTTTACATCCGATGTGAATCAACAGATTATGAGTCAGTGTGTGTTGAAGTTTGCAATCTTTGCACGATATATCGATGAGGTGCAATGCGATGTTGTCCCTATCAATATCTGTCAGGTGATCTTTGGGAGTCTGTATTTGTATGATCGAGACGCTTACTTCCATTGGCGTGCGCAAAAGTATGACCTCACCAAAGACAAAGTTAAGTTCGTGATCAGTAGAGACATCCACGTCAACACTTTGAACTTGATTACCGCAAATCAAGCCAAACGAATTGTCAATGCATGTCACAAGTACGTGCTTGTCATGATTTGACCCATTGGTCAAGGTGAGGGTACTCGACCAGCGTTGTCGTTGGCGTGCCGAGAGGATTCTGGTCGTTTGTTGGGACTGCTGGAGAAATACAGTGATATGTTGAGAGTACCCAGGGTCGTCCACCGAAACATCCAGTCGAGCATGAAATTCAGCTTGTGTGCGATACGACACTAGCCAATATGAGTATGTATCGCAACTCAGTATTGGAGAATGAAGAGATCAAGAGACAATTTGGTGAGTTGCTGAATGATGGTGTCATTCAACCAAGTAGTTCACCTTGTGGATCTCCTGTGGTGTTAGTGCCAAAGAAAGATGGGACTTGTCATATGTGCATCTACTACCGAGCATTGAACAAGATCACCATCCATAACCGGTATCCCCTCCCTTATATTGACGACTTGCTAGACCAATTGAAGCATGCTGCTATCTTCTTGAAATTGGACCTAAAGTCAGGGTATCATCAAGTCAGCATCCGAGAGGAGGATACGTGGAAGACCGCGTTCAAGACGTGATAAGGTCTGTTCGAATGGCTGGTCATGCCGTTCAGCCTCTGCAACGCCCCGACAACTTTCATGCGTCTTATGAATGACGTATTGAGATAGTTCATCAGTGACTTTGTGATCGTTTACCTCGACAACATACTGGTCTATAGTCGTTCGTGGGATGAGCACCTCATTCATGTGGAAAATGTGTTTGACCAACTTTGGCAACATCGACTTCGCCTCAACCGTAAGAAGTGCGAGTTTGGCTAGCAAACTCTTTTGTACCTGGGATTCATGGTCGGCAATGGTGCGTTACAAATCGACCTGGATAAGGTAAAAGTGATTCGTGAGTGGCCACGACCGCGAACAGTTATGGAAGTGCGTAGTTTTGTGGGAGCATGCCAATACTTTCGGAAGTTCATACGACACTTCTCGATTGTGGCTTCTTCGTTGCATGCATTAGCCAGGATCAACTAGAAGTTCGAGTGGACAGGGAAACATGAGGACACATTTCTCTTGCTGAAGAGGAAGATCAGCTAGGTGCTTGTGTTAGCTTTGCCGAATCTCTAGAAACCATTCGAGCTAGAAACCGATGCCTCAGGTTATGCAATGGGCGCAATACTCATGCAAAAAGGTCGACCAATAGCATATCACTCCAAATTATTTCAGGGAGCTCAGAAGAATTACCCAACCTACGACAAGGAGTTGTGTACGCTGTATCAGGCTGTGAAACATTGGCAGTGTTACCTCTTGGGTAAAGAGACTGTTGTCCACACCGACCACCAACCGTTGCAATATTTGCAAACTTAGTCCAAGCTACAGCAAGCTCGACACATGAAGTGGATGTCGTATCTGCAGCAGTTCAATCTAGTGATTAAGTACAAGAAGGGTGTACACAATAAATTGGCGGGCATGTTGTCACGACCACCAGTTACGACCCTCTGCTTATCAGTGTTCATACAGATCGAGCCCTCGTGTCATGATGACTATGCCACAATGTACAGTGAAGACCTTGATTTTCAAACAACACTGACTGAGATCGAAACAGGGAGACCGATGGAGTTCATTCATCATGAAGGACTATTGTACAAAGGAAATTTACTTTGTATACCTCGTGGAGCACCTCGAATTCAGTGGATGTGAGAAGCACACACATCGAAGGTTGTTGGTCACTTTGGGGTCACGAAGACTTTGCAAAATCTTCACTGACATGTGTTCTGGCCGCATATGCAACAGGATGTGGCTAGTTTTGTTCGAGGCTGTGGTCTCTGCAGCATCTCAAAACCGGTAAACCAGAAATTAGGTTTGTACACTCCTTTGTCATTTCCATCGCAAGCATGGGAGAGTATATCCATGGATTTCTTGGGAGGATTGCCTAAGACCCGACGCGGCAACGACTATCTCCTTATGGTCATTGACCGGTTCTCCAAAATGATAATTCTTATACCTTGTCGAAAGACTATCTTGGGAGAAGAAGCAGCTCGGGTATTCTTTCAGCACGTTTGGACACATTTCAAACTGCCGACCTCTATTGTGTCTGATGGCAATACCCGATTCCTTAGTCACTTTTGGCGATCACTCTGGACGATGATGGATACCAAGCTAAAGAGGAGTACTATTTTTCATCCTCAAACTGATGGTCAAACTGAGGTGGTGAATCGAACAGTCGTTCATCTTTTGAGGGGCTTTAACTCTAAGCATCCAAAAACCTGGGAGGAAAGCCTACCGTACCTGCAGTTTGCTTTTAATCGAGAAATGAATGGTTCGACTGGAAAGTCGCCGTTTGAGGTATGTTTGAAATTTTTAACGCAGAGTCCATTCGACATGAAGTTTGTCATCCCTACCTTAGTGCAGAACAGAAAGGCAGCATCTGACCAGGATCGAGCACAAAAATTCCTGGAAGGTATTCAACGGCTCCACCAAGAAGTTGAACAGAACTTGCTAAAAACTCAACTCAAGTAAAAGGCGCGACATGATTGGCACCGAGTTGATGCTCACTTCCAAGAAGGTGATATGATATGGTTACATCTGAGTAAAGAGAGGCTTAAAGGTGAAGGTAAGAAGCTCAAACCCATTCATTATGATCCTTTTCGAATTTTGCGGAAAGTTGGTTCTAATGCTTGTCAGCTCGAGTTACCTCCATATATGGATATTTACTCAGTTGTCAATGTTGAGTGTTGCATCTAGGCCTTCATGCCTAACCCTAATTTTGATGATTAATGAAAACAAAGTGTTTTGGACTAATTGTGCTTCTGAGATTGTTCATACAGAGTTTGTTCAGGAAGAAATACGAGATGATCAAAGATGAACCCGACATGAAGTGAAGCACGGAGTATAGAAGGGTAGAAACAAGACGCAAAATGTGAAGATGCAAAGGACCTAAGGTAATCTGTAATTTCATTTTATACCGATCTCGGTGTTTGGAGTTGATCGATTTAGGAAAATTGTTTTTAGTTTTTAATCGTACTATATAGAGGGGTGGCGAAAGTTCTCTTTTTATCTCCAACATAAACCGAGAAACTTAGGTTATTGCATTGCATCCATTTTGGTTGGATTTGATTTGAACTTGATTTGAGATTTGGATTTTCAGTTGAGTTTTTGATAGTAGAAGAGTATTTGCAATTTTTAGAAAGATCTAGACAGATCTGGCTTTTTCTTTTGTTGACAAAATGTAGCCCTTGAAATTATCTTTCAAACGAGCTATTAAACACCTATTTTGGATTTGTGGATTTAAAGTTATAGCTGTTTTTGTTCATACTGATTGTCAGTTTGCATAACTGACTGTCAGTTTGAATGTCAGTTTAATTAAACTGACAATTGTCCAGAGAGAGTGTATTTTGGGCTCAAAATTTTTGTATTAAACTGACTATCAGTTTGTCCATACTGACTGTCAGTTGGGGTTTCGACCACAGTTGTTTTTAACTGAGTTTCTATTTGATTTGGTCGAGTCTGTGGTCGAACTGACTATCAGTTTTCATAACTGATTGTTAGTTGTGGGTTTCAAGTTTCCATAAATGATCACAAACGGCTAGCAAATTTTTATCCGTAAATTTTGTCGGCCGTTGTACACTAAACTGACTGTCAGTTAGGCAAACTGACTGTCAGTTTGAGTTGCTGATTTTCAGCCCTAGCTCCAACGGTTCATTTGATTCTTGAGGCTATAAATAGGGGCTTTGGGCATGAGTTTTATACAACAAGCAGCAGCATTCTCTTCTATACTCTTGAGCTTTAGTTTTCTACACAAATCTTGATCTGTTGATCAAGTCGAGTATTTTCCGATCCACCGAGCACTTCAGTTCATTTGCATTTGCATTCACTTAGTTTCTCGGTGCGTGTTTGGAGGTCTAGAGAAGATCTCGTTGCTTCTTACTCTTGGTGAGCGCCCTCACCTAGACGGTTTGGAGGCGTGGCCGTTGACCTCTCCAGTTCGAAGATTGTCGGAGAGGCTCGGCTAATTTGTACAAGGCATTGGTGCTCGCCTTTCCGGAGTGGACAAGGAGCTACCGTTAGTTGATAATACTCTTCGTGAGTATTGAGGCAAAACTCAAGTGACTTGAGTGCTTCAACGAGGACTAGTGGAGACTGGGCGAGTCTCCGATACCTCGGTAAAAATTACTGTGTTCGTTCTCTTCTCCTCTTGCTTATATTATTTGTTTTTGATTTGCATTTATTTGTTTTAAGTCTTAAGCTTTAAAAAGCCTCCTATTCACCCCCCTCTAGTCGGCATCCTTGATCCAACATTGAGCACCTCAAACTCTTCGAGCCTTTGATGCTGGATGATGAGCCAGATACCATAGTATCATCTGTTGAAGATTTGGTCTACCAACGGGAAGAACCTCTACCTGACGACGTGATCTTGGAGAAGAAGGTGACTACCACCCACAGTAGCACAAAAGAGACTTTTCGAATCGGACGGAAAGATCTATGAGCACGTGCGACAAAGTGGTACACCAGAGAAGATGGACAAACCCAATTTCCACATCTCTAGTTTTGATCATGGTCGCAATGGGAGTTGGCTCCTTCTCAACAAGGGAGTCATGATCCGGGAGGGTCTTTGGGTCATTGTCGGAAAAGGCTCCGCGACCATAACTATGTTCGGAAAGGTTTCACGACCATGGATAGGTTCGTGACCTTGAAGGATTCAAACTCTGGTCGGAATTGTGATCCGATCCGAATATGTATAACTAAGCTTATCTGTTTAGGTTAGTTAGTTATATGAGTCTAATACGCTTAGGTTATTGAGTATGATACGTACTCATACTGTTGGACTATAAATACCTTGTAACAGGTCTAGTTTAGATCATCGAATATTATTACAGCCTTGGATCATATATCCAGCAGATAGTTCCTTCGACATAGGCAAGTGTATCTAACGTTCGACGTGTAAAGCCCTCTTTGAAATAAAGAGTTGTGCAATTACTTTGAACTGTATTTCGATCAACATTTTTGGGTTTTGGTAATTCTGAGTAAGATCCCGTATTTCCACATATTAGCATCTAAGCGAGCCTAGTGAGAAAATCAAGGCTAGGTCTCAAACGTATCTGTCTGTGATAGTGCTTTACAATCTGAAACTTTGCAACTTTGAATACTGAAATTTCAATATCCAAAAATCCTCAAATCTTTGCAAATGATGTCCAAATGCTCCAAAACCATCCGCTAAACCTCAATAGACATATTTTGAGCGTAGAAAAATCAAGATTGAAAGATTTTGGTGATGAAATTTGAAGTTGGAAGCAATTTTGTGCTGTAGGTTTCATAGTATCGGGAGAGGGGCACTCAAATACTTAGATATTGCAAATGAAGTCTAAATGCTCCGAAAATAGGTTACAACCTTAGGAATCCCATGTGGTAAAACTCTGTTGCATGAACTTTAATTACAAATGGGGACTTTGACCAACAATTTGCACCTACGTACGTACACTCCTCAACTTTCCACTTGTCATTACCCTGCAAAGGAGAGAATTAGAGGATAAGCTATATCGATGGAAACAAAGAGATAAGGACAGTTGATTACCTTTGAAGTTCAACCCTTCCTAGTGATCCATACGTATGTAACTGGTTTTGTCGGTGTCTTCGGTATCGACCTGTATGCCATTTCCAAATGGAGACATCTCATCGAATTGATTGTATTTTTCCTCATCTATGACATTTTCAACTCCAACAATCCTTCTCTTGCCATGAAGGACGACGTGCCACTTCTTATTGGCCGGGTCAATGACATAAATGACCTGAATGGCTTGCTTTGCAAGTATGAATGGCTCACCTTTATAAGCAGCTCGATCGAGATCCATAGAAGTGAAACTATAACTGTCAACCTTCACACCCTGTGGGATTTGGACCCATCGGCATCGAAACAGGGGAATCTTGAACAGTACGTAATCGAGCTCCCAAATTTCTTCTCTGAACCCATAGTACGAGTTCAATCCACGTACTACCCTTATTGGGCCTGTCTCGTTGAACTCCACACGAAAAGCTTCTACGCTCACTCCACTATTTTGCATAGTGCTCTTTTGATCTTGAGTTTTCGTGTAAAATGTGTACCCATTGATGTTGTATCCCTGCTATGTCTGTACAATAAATGTTGGCCCTTTTGCCAACCATTTAAGATTCTCACTTACGGACTCCCCAGTGATTCGCACTTTCATCCATGCGTTGAATCGACTGTTATGCTCTCTCATGATCCAAACCTCGAATCGGCGTGGA
Organism: Pharus latifolius; assembly: GCA_019359835.1. Lineage (NCBI taxonomy): Eukaryota > Viridiplantae > Streptophyta > Magnoliopsida > Poales > Poaceae > Pharus > Pharus latifolius. The sequence continues at coordinate 24,895,947 of CM033322.1, forward strand.
TTGTCTTGTCGTAGCATCTGCTTATGCTCGTCGATGTACGGAGACACCTCTATCATGTGTTGCAAGATCCAAAAATGTTCTTTCGAGTACATATCGAAATCAAGAGTGATTGCTCTCTGTCCAATGGTTCCAACGCCATCAAGCCTCCCCTCGTGACGAGACACAGGAGCTCCTATTACTTCTACCTCGGCCATGTAATCGACGCATAACTCAACAACCTCTTCCGCTGCATAACCTTCGACAATGCTACCCTCGGGCCGAGAGCGATTCCTCACGTAGGCCTTAAGTACACCCATGTACCTCTCAAACGGATACATATAACATAGGAACGCGGGTCCACATATCTTGATTTCTCTGACAAGGTGGACAGTGAGATGGACCATGATATCAAAAAATAATGGAGGAAAATACATCTCAAGCTAACAGAGAGTTCGAACCACTTCGCTCTGCAGAGAATCTAGTCCCTTGGGATCAATGACCTTGCAAGGAATCGCATTGAAGAAATAACACAGCCTCGTGATCGTCTCTCTGAACTTATGGGGTAGAATACTCCGGATGGCAACAGGAAACATTTGTGTCATCAACACGTGACAATCGTGAGACTTCATACCAAGCAATTTCAAATTTCTCATGGACACAAACTTTTTCATATTTGCAGAGTAACTCGATGGAACTTTAACACCATAGAGACACTTACAAAGTTTTGTTCTCTCAGCCTTGCACAAAGTATAGCAGGTAGGGGAGGTATATACGGCCTTTCTCGTCCTCTCTCGGTGCTAGCTCGAGCCTGATTTTCATTTCGATCATGTCACACCGCACATTGACACCATCCTTTGTCTTCCCCGGAATGTTCAACAATAGGCTGATTAAACTGTCACAAACATTCTTCTTTACATGCATGACATCAATGAGATGCTGAACCTCTAAATGCTCCCAATACGGTAAGTCCCAAAATATTGATCTCTTCTTCCAAATGTTCTTCGTGCGGGGTTTCAATTTACGACCCTTTCCAAACACAACGTGTATGTTCTTCACCCGTGAGTAAACTTCTTTCCCGCTCATAGGCTTTGGGGCTGAACCATCTTCCTTGTGGCCGTCAAATTCCCTCTTCCTCTTACAATACGCGTCATTCTTCGGAAGAAAGCTACGGTGACGCATGTACACTGTTTTCTTGTAATTCTTCAGCCACACGTTCTCAGTCTCATCTTCACAGTGGGGACAAGTTTTGGCTCCTTTCGTAGTAAGGCTCGACAAATTTCCAAGGGCAAGGAAATCATTGATGGTGCAGAATATCGTAGCACGTAAGATGAAGTTCTCTTGTTTGTATGCATCCCATACCTGCACCCCTTCGTTCCGCATTGTTAGCAAATCCTCTATCAATGGTGCTAGGTACACATCAATATCGTTTCTGGGTTGTTTTGGTCCTGAGATAAGTAGCGACATCATGATGTACTTGCGCTTCATACACAACCAAGGAGGAAGGTTGTAGATACACAAAAGAACCAACCAAGTGTTATGCCGACTGCTTATGTTACCAAAAGGATTAATTCTATCGGTACTCAACTCAAACCTTATATTCCTCAATTCTGCTCCGAAGTTAACAAATTCCTTGTCGATGTTTCTCCACTACGAAGAATCAGCGGGGTGTCTCAGCTTTCCATCCTTCTTCCGGTCTTCTGAGTGCCAACGCAATAATTTTGCCTCTTTATGGTTTGCAAACAAACGCTTCAAGCGGGGAATGACGGGAAAATACCACAACACCTTAGCAGGAGGTCCTTACTTTAGCTCAGCGCAGTCGCCGTCATCGGTTCGGTCCTTACCTTATAGCGGGATACGCCGCACACCGGACAAACATGCATATCCTTGTAGTTGTTCCGGTAAAGGATGCTACCATTAGGGCATGCGTGTATCCTTGTTACTTCCATTCCCAAGGGACACAACAGCTTTTTCACTTGGTAGGTGTTTTTTGGTAACTTGTTTCCTTCCAGAAGCATGTACGCTAAAAGATCTAACAGTGCCATGAAACTCTTGTCGGTGTAGCTGTTACTTGCCTTTAATTTTAACAGTTTAAGAACGGAGGCCAACTTTGTGTACTTCAGCTTGCATCCAGGGAACAACAGCTTTTCTGAGTCCTTAATCAAGCTCTTGAATTTATCAAACTCCCTTTCACTGTAATTTCCTTCCACATCACGCAACATGTCATCTAATTGTTATCCTCTGGCATATCCTCATCGAAATCGTTGTTGGGATTCGACATATCCTGTTCCTTAACCTGAGTGGCACTTGTTTCTACAGTTAATTTGCTCTTCGCCATGGTGGATCCAACACGTGTACCCCTTTCTGAAACCACATCGAATCAAGTGGGCGACAATTTGAGATGAGTTGGTGAACATCTTAAGATTCTGGCAATCTACGCAAGGACAGTACATATATCATAAACCCTTCTTCGCCATGTCTTGATCAGCAACTTTTTGGAAATCTAAAACACCTTTCATGTATTCTTCACTCACTTGGTTGTCATTATACATCTAGTCTCGATGGACCATCTGCAATTAAATTCATATACATGCTAAGTAATACTCTACGTACGGTCGACATGCTATAAATTAGAAATCTAGCTAGCTAGTGTTTGTGGAGTTTGCGGGTATAACTACTACTTCAACTGCAAGCAATTAATTAGTTAGTAACTAATTGGTGGCATGGATAATACATATCATAAAGCAATTAAATAGCTAGAGGTGGGAAAAATGAGAGTTACAACTAGGATTTGCTACTCTAGCTTCCCCTCCCTCTCCCTCTAATTTGATCAATCAATGGAGATCGATATTGATGATGAAATTAAGTAATGTGTATGCCTTAGGAGCAAATACCAATCTTCAAATTGTTGTCCTCTAATGCTCCCCTTTTGAGATATTGCTCTTCCTTGCCGCAGATCTCTTCCAACTAGACAGTATGTCGAGCAAGATTGTACGACTAGCTCAAAATAACCGCTAAAAGACCTTTTGTACCCTACGGGCCCAATTCAGACGATTCTAGCATCATAACTGTCTGTAATAACAAACTATCATTGATGGTTTTCACATAAAAACTGTCTGTAATATCGCTATCATGGAAGCACCAACACCATACTATCACAGACGGTTCTGAGGTCCAAACCACAGGAAAAGACCGTCCTCTAAAAATAAATATGCCCTGGAATTCTGCTTGAAGTCGAACCATGCGAATTCTTTTTCTCCTCGAGCGCGACAAGCCTTACCCGAGACCTCCATCACCGCCCGCCGCACCTTTCTCCACCGCAAGGCACTTCATTGTGGTTCATTGCGCCATCGCCGGCTGTTGCACCTTTCTCCATCGCTGCCGGACTGGAGGGGTTCTATTGAATGATGTCCAAGGACCTCGTAGCTTCAACTCCCTCGACTATATTTTGAGTGAGTAATGAAGCTTTGATTGGTTAAGAGGATTTGTGGTTGAATGACAATAAAATACCATTATTAATGATAGACTTTGCTTTGATTGATTCTGTGCAGGTCCTTGGACGATGTTCATGAGGGTCAACGTAGTTGACGGTTCTTTGTCCCAGTGCAAGCGGAAGGCGCGAGGCGCGACGAAGTTGTGCCGTTTGGCCGAACGCACCGGTCTTTCCTGTGAGTTCAACCAGTTTGGGAGACCGATCGGAAAGAACGCTAGGAAGTACACTGCCTACGTTGGCTTGTTGGCGAAAGAAAGGGTCAAGAAAATAATTCGTGGAGCTCAACTCAACTCAACTTTTAATAACATAGTAGAGTTGAGTTTAGTAGAGTTGAGTTTAGTTGAGTTGAGTATATTAAGTAGTTTGTATTGGTGATTTCCTAGAGCTCAACTGAACTCAACTCAACAGTTGTAGCTCCTCGCCAAACTGGCTAGTGGTTTCCTTGAGCCTCTCTGAATTGAACTCCTATGGTTAAGTCAAACGTGGTTCAGTTGTACATTTGCTGTTTCAGATGAATGGATTTGTGATGTATCAGGTCTAACTTGTAGTCGTAGTTACATTGTTGTAGCAATGCGCCATGATTGGCTCTCTTTTATGTGGAATGTAGGGGCCACTGGGTCCTCGTCATGATCTTTTGTTTCAGACATGACTTTTGTAATAGAATGTGTGAATTGGTGTGTTTGTGTATTTGTTTTGGTGTATATTTGTGTATTTGTATTGCTGTTTCAGACATGTATTTGAATGTGTGAATTGGTGTATTGTGTTGATTCGTTTGAGACCTAGCCTTGGTTTTCGCACTAGGCTCGCCCAGATTCTAATATGCGGAATAATGGGATCTTACTCGAAAATACCAAAATCCAAAGTAATTGCACAACTCTTTATTTCAAAGAGGGCTTTACACGTCGAATGTTAGACACACTTGCCTACGTCGAAGAAACTATAAGTGTTTAAAACTCAAATAAGTTCTATGACTTTTCGATGATCTAAACTAGACCTATTACAAGGTATTTATAGTCCAATCGTATGAGTACGTATCAGACTCAGTAACCTAAATGTATTAGACTCATATAACTAACTAATCCTAAAAGGATAGGCTTAGTTTTATATATTTGGATCGGATTACAATTCCAAACAGGGAACAAATTCCTTTTCATGGTCGCGAACCAATCCATGGTCGCGAAAACTTTCCGAACACGATTAAGGTCACGAAGTCGTATGCGACTCGACCTGAAGATCCTCCTGGATCATGACTTCCTTGTTGAGAAGGAGCCAACCTCTGTTGCGACCTCTCAATCAAACTGGAGATGTGGAAATTGAGCCTGTCCATCTTCTCTGGTGTACCACTTTGCCGCACGTACTCGTTGACCTTTCTGACCGATTCGAAAAGTCTCCTTTGTGTCATTGCGGGTGGTATTCACCTTCTTCACCAGAATCACATCTTCGTGTAGAGGTTCGTCTCGTTGATAGACTAAGTCTTCAACAGATGGTACTATAGTATCTGGCTCATCATCCAACATTGAAGGCTCGAAGAGTTTGAGGTGCTCAACATTGACAACCGAGTAAATATCCATGTATGGAGGTAACTCGAGCTGACAAGCATTATTACCCACTTTCCACAAAATCCAAAAAGGACCATAACGAATGGGTTTGAGTTTCTTGCCTTCACCTTTAAGTCTCTCCTTACTCAGATGTAACCATACCATATCACCTTCTTGAAATTGTGCATCAACTCGGTGCCGATCATGTCGCGCCTTGTACTTAGTTGAGTTTTCAGCAAGTTCTGTTCAACCTCACGATGGAGTCATTGAATACCTTCCAGAAACTTTTGTGCTCGATCCTGATCAGATGCTTCCTTGCTGTTTTGTGCTGAGGTAGGGATCACAAACTCCATGTCGATTGGACTCTGTGGTAGAAATCCTAAACAAACCTCAAACGGTGACTTTCCAGTCGAACCATGCACTGCTCGATTAAAAGCAAATTGCAGGTACGGTATGCTTTCATCCTAGATCTTCGGGTGTTTCGAGTTATATCCTCTCAAGAGATGAACGACTGTGCGATTTACCACCTTGGTTTGACCATCAGTTTGCGGATGAAAGGCAGTACTCCTCTTTAGCTTGGTGTCCATCATCGTCTAGAGAGATCGCCAAAAGTGACTAAGGAACCGAGTATCGCGATCAGACACAATAGAAGTCGGCAGTCCGAAGTGTGTTCAAACGTGTTGAAAGAATACCCAAGCTGCTTCTTTTCCTGTGATAGTCTTTCGACAAGGTATAAGAATACTCATTTTGGAGAACCAATGAACAACCACGAATAGATAGTTGTTGCCACGTCGGGTCTCAGGCAATCCTCCCAAGAAATCCATGTATATGCTCTCCCATGGTCGCGATGGGATTGGCAAAGGAGTGTATAAACCTAATTTTCGGTTTGCCGGTTTTGAGATGCTGCAGAGACCACAGCCTCGAACAAAACTAGCCACATATTGCTGCATACGCGGCCAGAACACATGTCGGTGAAGATTTCGCAACGTCTTCGTAACCCCAAAGTGACCAGCTACCTTCGATGTGTGCACTTCTCGCAACCATTGAATTCGAGGTGCTCCACGAGGTATGCAAAGTAAATTGCCCTTGTACAAGAGTCCTCGACGAACGAACTCTGTAGGTTTCCCTGTTTCGAGCTCAGTCAGTGCTGTTTGAAAATCAGGGTCTTCACTGTACATATTGGCATAGTCATCATGACATGAGGGCTTGATTTGCATGAACGCTGATAAGCAGAGGATTGTAATTGGTGGTCGCGACAACATGTCTGCCAATTTGTTGTGTACGCCCATCTTGTACTTAATCACCAGATTAAACTGCTACAAATACGACATCCACTTCATGTGCCGAACTTGCTGCAGCTTGGACTGAGTTTGTAAATATTGCAACGGTTGATGGTCGGTGTGGACAACAGTCTCTTTACCCAAGAGATAACATCGCCAATGTTACACTGCCTGATGCAGTGCACACAACTCTTTGTCATAAGTCGGGTAGTTATTTTGAGCTCCCTGGAATAACTCGGAGTGATATGCCACAGGTCGACCTTCTTGCATGAGCACAGCGCCCATGGTATAACCTGAGGCATCGGTTTCTAACTTGAATGGTTTCTGAAGATTCGGCAAAGCTAACACAGGTGCCTTACTGATCTTCTTCTTCAGCAAGAAAAACGTGTCCTCATGTTTCCCTATCCACTCAAACTTCTGATCGATCCTGGTTAATGCATGAAATGGAGAAGCCACAATCGAGAAGTGTCGGATAAACTTCTAAAGATATTAGCATGCTCCCAAAAAACTGCGCACATCCGTAATTGTTCGTGGTCGCGGCCACTCGTGAATCACTTTTACCTTGTCTGGGTCGATTTGCAATGTACCATTGCCGACCATGAATCCGAGGTAAAGTAGAGTTTGCTGGCCGAACTCGCACTTCTTACTGTTGAGGTGAAGTCAATGTTGCCGCAGTTGTTCCAACACCTTTTTGACATGAATGAGGTGCTCATCCCATGAACGACTATAAACCAGTATGTCGTCGAGGTAAACGATCACAAAGTCGGTGATGAACTGTCTCAATACGTCATTCATAAGATGCATGAACGTTGCTGGGGCGTTGCAGAGACCAAACAGCATGACCAGCCATTCGAACATACCTTGTTGTGTTTTGAACGCGGTCTTCCACGTATCCTCCTCTCGGATGCTGACTTGATGATATCCTGACTTAAGATCCAATTTGGAGAAGACAACAGCATGCTTCAATTGGTCTAGCAGGTCATCAATACGAGGAAGGGGGTACCGGTTCTTGATGGTGATCTTGTTTAGTGCTCGGTAGTCGATGCACATATGCCAAGTCCCATCATTCTTTGGCACTAACACCACAGGAGATCCACAAGGTGAAATACTCGGTTGAATGACACCATCGTTTAGCAACTCATCAAGTTGTCTCTTGATCTCTTCATTCTCCAATACTGAGTTGCGATACATACTCAGATTGCACAGTGTCGCATTGGACACAAGCTGAATTTCGTGCTCGATTGGACGTTTTGGCGGATGACCCTGGGTAGTCTCGAACTGATCACTGTATTTCTCCAGCAGTCCCAACAGACACCGGAATCCTCTCGGCACACCAACGACAATGCTGGTCGAGTACCCTCATCTTGACCAATGGGTTGAATCATGACAAGTACGTACTTGTGACACACATTGACAATTCGTTTGGTTTGATTTGCGGTAATTAAGGTCGAAGTGTTGACGTGGATGTATCTACTGATCATGAACTTAACTCCGTCTTTGGTGAGGTCATACTCTTGCGCACACCGATGGAAACGAGCGTCTCGATCATATAGATACGGACTCCCAAATATCACCTGACAGATATCGATAGGGACAACATCGCATTGCACCTCATCGATATATCGTGTAGAGATTACAAACTTCAATACACACTGACTCGTAATCTGTTGGTTCACGTCGAATGTAAACCAACCCAGCGGATATGGTCGCGGGTGTGTGGTTGTCTTCAAACCAAGTCACCAAACCAGTCCAGCGGAGACCAGATTCTTCTGATTTCCTGGATCGAATATCATTGCGACCACTTCGTGCTTTACCTGGATGTTGATGGTGAACAAGTCCTTTGTTGGGTGATGGTCGTTCGGTGGATCCGAACCCTTCTCCTTCGGCATTGCCATATGAGACAAGGTCGTATCCGCCTCATTAACCGAATTCACTTGGACAACTTCTTCGTCAGGTGAAGTTGCAGTAGCCGTGGCTGTTCTTTTCCCTGGTCCGTTTTTCTTATGTCGAAGTTCAGGATGAAGCTTGTAGCATTTGTCCTTGGTATGTCCCGCGACTTGACAATGTCCACAAAAGGCACCCGTGCCCGATTTTGAAGCGTTTTTCTTCGGACTCGGCTTTTTCTTTGTCGAGGTCGCACTTTCCTTCGTGCTTTTGTCGCTGCAGGATTTGTTCTTCTTCTCAATCGCCATAGCAGCTATGCTTGTGGTCGCGATGTGTTGGACGCCGAACAGACTTAGCTCAGTACTGATCGATTTTTGAAGTCCAGATGTGTATTTTCAAAATACCTGAGGATCGAATAGTGAGATGCCGATGACCATTGCTTGTCGCCGAAACTCCATCGTATAGTCTTGGACGGTCTGGTCGTGCCGTTGGTACAATCTGTGCCAACGTTTCCATCTCTCCTCAAGATAACCCATCGGATAGAGTTCTTGTGGCAGAAGTCGTTTGAATTGACCCCATGCAAGGTCGTCAGCTTCACCACAAGCGACAAGGGCCTTCCACTATGTCTTGGCGTGGTCTTTCATCTTCAAAGGTGCAAATTTGATCTTTTGAGCGCTACTGAACCCTTTCATGTCAAAGTAGGTCTCAAGCTGATCGAGCCATGAATCTAACTTCTCAGCATCGATCTCCCCATCATATATGGGTATTTCAATCTTAGTGTCGACCTTGAAAGATCCGACAGTTAAGGAGGTGTTGGCGAGGTCGTCGGCCTTATGGTCGCTTTCGTCTCCATCTTCGTCTACCCTACGCAAGTCTTCACCAGTCTTCACACCCATAACCTTCCCTATTTCAGGAGGTACAATCATGGCCTGCTGTTTAATCTAAGCAAACACAGTTTCCATGTCGGTGGAGAGCTTAGCCACTTGTTCGGCTAGGTTAGCTTGAACGGAGGTACCACTAGACATTGTTGGAGACGCGGCTATAGGAACCGTCAATTGATCACCTGGAGTTTCGCCGGAAGTTTTGTAACCCTGGCGAGTCTTCACCATCCACAGGATAGGAAAGTTGTTCTGATACCAACTTGATCCGTTTGAGACCTAGCCTTGGTTTTTGCACTAGGCTCGCCCAGATTCTAATATGCAGAATAACGGGATCTTACTCGAAAATACCGAAACCCAAAGTAATTGCACAACTCTTTATTTCAAAGAGGGCTTTACACGTCGAATGTTAGACACACTTGCCTACGTCGAAGGAACTATAAGTTTCTAAAACTCAAATAAGTTCTATGACTTTTCGATGATCTAAACCAGACCTATTACAAGGTATTTATAGTCCAATCGTATGAGTACGTATCAGACTCAGTAACCTAAACGTATTAGACTCATATAACTAACTAATTCTAAATGGATAGGCTTAGTTATATATATTTGGATCGGATTATAATTCCGAACAAGGAACAAATTCCTTTTCATGGTCGCGCGCGAACCAATCCATGGTCACGAAACCTTTCCGAACACGGTTAAGGTTGCGAAGCCGTATGCGACTTGACCTGAAGATCCTCCTGGATCATGTGTAGAACTATCAGAGAAATATCACAGACGGTTTTGAGATATGAACCATCTATGATAATTAGAATATCACAGTCGGTCTTGATCTGAGAACCGATTGTGATAACTTACTATCATAGTCGGTTTTGACCTCAGAACCGTCTGTGATAACATGTTCTCCCACCAAAGGTTGCCGCTCCCAAGATCGCACTTAATTAGCCCACGATAATCGTTATATGATCGTGATAGTCATTCCGTGATCACACACAGTGCACATACCTTTTTATGGTCGAATGGTCACCAAAAGCTAAAGAAAGAGAGAAGATAGCAGTCCAAGAACGTGCTGGAAAATTGGAAAATTGACATAAGAACAAATTTTTCATTAATTGTTTTTCATCACTTACAAAAAAAAAGTAAAAATACAAAAGGCTAAGTCAAGAAGTGGTCTTAGCCTTGGCTGCATCTAGAATAAAGTCTGTTTGACTTGCAGCCAGGATGTAGGACTCCTCCAGCGACAAGTTGTCCTTCTTAGGATCAACTACGTACACGTAGAGAAGGCCGACGACCTCCCTCAGCTTCGTGATGGTATCCTTCATAGTGAGACGGTAGCCAGCGATGGTTATATCTGTGGCTTTCTTCTCCTCGCGAAGACGCCTTGTCCTCTCCTTAGCCTTGTCACCATTCATCCTCAAGCGCTCAATGCACTTGATAAGATCCTCCAGGTCAAGCCCTTGCTGAGTGTACTTCTCCATAAGGAGCTTGTGCTCCTCCTGGAGGGCCCTCAGCTCGGCCTTCATCTTGCCCAACTCTTCCTCGGCTCCCCTTCCCTGTGCAAATCAACAGGTCAAGAATCTACTGAACAGGGATTAACAATACAGGGGTAAGTCCAAAAGATTGAGAGTTCTTATCGGGGAGGGCAAGGTTGAGGATGCCATTGGTGCTGAGAAGCTAAGGAGTCGAAGAGTTTGAGACTTAGAAAAACTTGTAAAGTAGTTGGTAATTCTACTGTCAAGCTATTTATAGAATTTCCAAGGCGACGCTTCATGTTCCCAGGCTAGGGCGCCGTGCGAGCATCGGAACCCGAAATGATGCAACACACCGTTGAGAATTCGAAGTGCCGGACACTGTTGGGACTATCATAGTCGGTTCTGACATCAGAACCGTCTGTAATACCATACTATCACAAACGGTTCTTAGTTCAGAACCAACTATGATAGTCACAGACGGTTTTGACCACAGAACCGCCTTTGATATTCTAGTTATCATAGACGGTTCTTAGTTGAGAACTGACTGTATAGTCCATAACTATCACAGACGGTTTTGAACTGAGAACCGTATGTGATTACTAGAATATCACAGATGGTTCCGTGGTCAAAATCGTCTGCTTGACTATCACAGTTGGTTTTGACTTCAGAACCGACTGTGATAACTTAACATATTCTCCCGACAGGCCTTCGCAGACGGTGTTCCATTGAAAAGTTCATAACCGTCTATGATGTGCCGTCTTGGATGTCTGTTTCTGTGGTAGTGTGATACCTTATCTAGAAAGAGTATAGCCCCTTTAGGAAAGGTCTTTGGAGCACGCAAATTGTGCTACGACATTAAGCAAATCACTCTAATGAAACAAAGATAGATAGACAATAATTAATTAAAAAAATTACTTCATACTTTATTCATGGACTGAGGCAATTTCTAAAAGTGGATGGAAGGTGAAAAACAACACTATGGACTGCCGATGATTGCCTCCAATCACCCTTGTATCTCCTTATTGATGGATGCTCCCAGATCAGTCCCTCTCCTTGTTTTTTTTTATAATCTAAGAGTCTAGAGTACTTTGAAGTTGTTTTTCTGTTTGCACAAAGATCAACTGACTCTGAAATCTTTGCAATCACGAATTGTTTGACCTTATCTCTAAGCCAAAGGTGCATACATGTTGCACATATGTGTTGCCATCCCGTATGGCAAACCATATGTGGCTCTATTGATGTGTGTGGCTTCTGTTCAGTGCTCTAGAACTTTGTACTCTTTGCAATACTAGTTGTAACTACTAGCTTAAGTGGTATCATTTGCATTTCTTCAAGTTTATTTTTTATTTCATGTGATTTTCGTCTCTGAACCTTCAAAACATAGGATCAGGGCACATCGAAAGAAAATAAACTAAATTTTGATAAATTCTAAATAAAATCTAAGATTAAATAAGGTGAATCACTAATTTATTAAGCAAAATGGCAGTAAATAATGGTGGGAAACCACCATTATTAGCCCAAAATGGTGTTGTCGGCCAAGTCGGGAGGTCGAATGGCGACTGGGCTACAAATTCAGTCCAGTCGCTAAGAAGTATGGTGACTGGACCGTGAATCGTCCAATTGCCAGGATGTATGATGACAAGAGATTAGCTAAAAAAACTTTACACTGTAGGTTATTCTTGTAATTATTATTTTTTAGTAAATTATCTAAAAAATTTCTTGTGTTGTTGCAAGAGATTGGAAGGTGGAGTAGTTTTTAAGAGTATAACAACATATCAAATTCACACTTGTACTATTGAATGATTACATCATTGCAAATCACCACCTGTCCATCTAATTTACACGTCAAATGACTTTTTTACCCTTGAGTAGGTCTCAAATGCTTATACTAGCTAATGTTGGGAAAAAAGTCACTTTGCACATACAACTAAGTGAATTAGAGGAGAGGTTGTAGTTTGCAATAATGTAATAGTATTGGCAAATACAATTTTAAATGGTAATTTGCAACTTCTTCAAAGTATGGGTGGGTGTTCGATTAATTTTTGTAATAAAATTCATCAGGAAAAATCCCATATGATCAAAAGGGCAAAAATAAAATACAATTTTGAAAGTGAGTATAACCTGATCAAAACCCACCTGGTCGAGTCAGACATGAGTTACACCTGATCGAGTCAAACCCTGATGAGATCTAGTCAAATTATATTTGAACTAGGTCTGGTTGAGTCAGACTTAGACTAGGCCTGGTCGAGTTAGATCCTGGTCAGATTCGAATCAAACTTGGGTTTGGTCGAATCAAGTCCTGCTCAGATTCGAATCAGACTTGAGTCTGGTCGAATTTGACCGGGATTAGGCCTGGTCGCAGCGATATTCAGCCCAAGCTCGAACAGGATAAGGATAAACACTAACATTATCTGTTAATTATTTAAATAATAGTGTTTATCTCCTTTTCAATTTCAAATCCCCCAAATATCTCTAATTGTTGGATGACTGCAACCAACCCAGGGCTTCTATAAATAGAGAGGGGGTGCTCACTTTTTCCAGGTGGATGGAGGTGAACGAAGGTGAACTAGAATACGATGTGAAGACCAGGCAATGAAGACAAGACAAAGAGGGAGCCTCTCTGTTCGGCCAGAAGCCCTTCTCCTTGTACCCTCTGAAGATGATCATGGGTGAGTGTTTATCATAAGCATGACAATATTTATCATCCATCATATCAGAGGTGGAGGCCTATTTGTTGGTGCTTGTCTGAGCCCAACTGTGAAGATGAAGATCAGTTCGAAGCGGCATTGAAGATCACGATCAATTGCACTGGGAGCCCCGAGCCAACGAGTGCCCCGAGAGAGGTCAGATCCACATTGCTGTTTGATCGAAGTTCCTTGAATGTACTTTCGATTAGTAGATCGCATCAGCATTTGATCTGATCCATACTGTCATTTCAACCAGAAATTGACATTCGATCAGATCCACATTACTGTTCGATAGAAGTTTCTCGAATGTACTTTCGAGCAGTAGATCGCATCAGCATTTGATTTTATCTATACTGTAATTTTGACCAGAAATTGACAATCGATCAGATCCACATTGCTGTTCTATCGAAGTTCTTCGAATGTATTTTTGAGCAGTAGATCGCATCAGCATTCGATCTGATCCATACTGTCATTTTGACCAGAAATTGACATTCGATCAGATCCACCTTGCTGTTTGATCGAAGTTCCTCGAATGTACTTTTGAGCAATAGATTGCATCAGCATTCGATCTAATCCATACTATCATTTCAATCAAAAATTGAGATTCGATCAGATCTACCTGGCTGTTTGATCGAAGTTCCTTGAGTGTACTTTCGAGGAGAGATCCAGAAAGTAGTAACTTGATCGAAATCAATTGCGTTTCAGTCAAAACCGACAAGTATTTTCAGCCAAAGACTAGAAAATATCAACTTGATCGAAATCAATTGCATTTTTGATTGAAATTGACAAGTATTTTTGGGCAGAGACTTGAAAACAACAATTTGATCAAAAGCAATTGCGTTTTCGATCAAAATCGACAAGTACTTTCGGGCGGAGACTTGAAAACAACAATCTAATCAAAATCAATTGCGTTTTTTGTCAAAACCGACAGTACTTTCGGGTAGAGACTTCAAAAGAACAATCTAATCGAAATCAATTATGTTTCTATTGAAACCGACAAGTATTTTTGGGCAGAGACTTGAAAATAGAAATCTGCTTGAAATCATGCATTTTCGATCATGAGCAGTTGCAACAATTCGACCAAGACCAGATGCGATGATTCGACCAAGACCACAAGGCAGCATCCGACCAGTTGCGCCATCTCGATCACAATCAAAAGTGGTATTTTCAGTTGAAACCCAAGTACTTTTGGGTAGACACCAAAATACACTTCGATCACGATCAAAAGTGTTATTTTCAATCAAAACCTTGAGTCACTTTCGGGTAGAGACCAAAATACATTTCGATCACGATTAGGAGTTGTAGTTGTGGTCGAAACCTCAAGTTACTTTCAGGCAATGACCAAAATGCACTTTTATCATGATCATAAGACTGCATTTGACCAGTTGCACCAATTCAATCAAGACTAGTTGCGCCAGTTCGATCAGAGGCCTCCAAGTTGCAATTTAACCAAGGGGAAGGCTCTGTCTAGTTGAAGATCAACTTGTCCCATGGGAGAAAATCAATGATAACTTCTCATCCAGAAGTTCGATCGACCCCAAATTTTTATGGTGTACAGAAGACTTGAAGTGAAGCATTTACACCAAGTCTCAAGTCAATCAGAAGTCCAGAAGATACATTTTGACTAGAGCTAATTTCCAGCTTAATATGCGGGAGATGATTGATGATAACTTCTCATCCAGAAGTCCGATAAACCTCAAACTTTTATGGAGAATAGTAGGCTCATGGTGAAGTAACTCCTCCAATTTTTGTCTCAATCCAAAGTCAAGAAGAGTTGCAGAAGACCAATGCAAACATGTTCTGTCTCGCTGAATTCCAACTTGACGTATGAATATTGCATTGAAGATAGCTTTCAATCCGACGATCCGATTGATCTCAAATTTTGATGACCAATCGAAGATATATCTAGAATATATGCTACCAAATTTGTTGCCGATCATAGGCCAGAAAGGCACCCATTCAATCAGGAGAATGGGAGCCTATGCTCTAATCATGTCGGAAGTTGATGAGGACATCCCTAGCACAAGTAGCACTAGAGCTCGACTCGAGGAATATAAACGACCAATCATTGATGTGAAGGCCAGGCAACTACATCAATAGGTGACTTTGTTCCTTAAAGAATTAAATTATGATGAGAATATGCTGCTACCTAATAGCTCTTGTCTAACATTGATTAGATATAAAGAGGGAGAGCATAATAGGAAGGACATAGCCACGTATGGGCCAAATAACTTCATCAAATCTGGTCATACACCTACTAGTGGAAAGAGGATTTCTTAAGCTTTCCAACAAGTTGAACATCACTCAATTTCGTCAGGAATTGCAACCGCTACAACGAAAAGAATTTTTCTCGGCATGCAGTCTGTCGACCAAGAGACAATCCAACTTTTACCAAACACCATTATCATCATGGATGTACAATTTGATTATATGAGTAATTTTTAGAAAGGTATCCAAAATAGGTTTCCAACGCATCAAGAATCGTTAAATTCTGATGTCGTATGCAACTAGGAGACCCAAAAGAGTAACGATTGCAAGGAAGGAAAAAGTCCAGTCCGAATTCGAATCCAACTCCGAGAAGATTTATTCCGGACTTCTTTTATCTTTTATACTTTGTTAGGATTTTTATTCCATTTTGAATTAGATTCAAATTAGAATTCTAGTTTAATTCTTCTATCTTTTGTACATACCGCCCTCTATAAAAGAGAGGCATGGTCATAGTTTTTGATATATAAGACATAAGACATTGATATTGATATTTCAGATTGAAACCTTAGTTTAGTTGAGAGTTGAATCTCTTCATCCTTTGTTCTTGTGATTTCCTCTGGAATTGCTCAAACGATCTTCGTGATCTCCCTATTTGTGCGCCAACTTCGTGGGTGGCCGTGTGGATAGGTAATTTAGAGTGTGGTTGGGCGAATTCATCGATATGCAGGTCCTTGCTCTGCAAGTGGTTGGCTATCTCGTTTCGTCAGACCATACTAGTTATCCAGGTTCTACATCATGAAGATTGGGCCACCCTCTATGAATGCGTCCTTCACCGACGTGTTCATATCAGAAGTTGTCAAGACATGTCAAGTTATTTCTAAGCCATTGATTGATATTCCAATGTGTTGCTTATCATGCAATGTGCATTTCCAAAAGCTAAGGAAGTCGAAGGTGTTATCACAATCCACTACCACTCCATATTTTTCATGTCGCTGGGTACTGATGAGGCGAAGGCAACATTTTTGTTCGGATATTGACGAGGCCGAACAACTCCTATCCATGACTGACGAAGCTGGACTCCATTCATGCTGGGTACTGATGAGGCGAAGGCATCCACTTGTTCGTGACCAATGAGGCCGAACAACCCCCTGGTTGGACATTGATGGATATTCCAATGTTCACCACATTTTTGTGATAGTATTGTAGACTGACGAAACTATGAGTTTACATATTTGCATGCATGGGCATCCGCATTGCATTTATTTATCAAGGGAAAAGTTATTTTGAGGCTTAAAGATGACGACCATTATTAGTACAGCTGAATTAGAGGTGTTCTGTGGATGTAATTAACCATGAGCTTTTCAAAAGCCTTGAGGAATCATGAACCACACAATCTCCTGAAGCCAAGATGTACTTTCCTTTGGCGCAATAAGAGCTTGTAAATCCCAAGGGGACTTGTAGCTTGTAACTCATTTGAGAGTTAATAAAGTATATGTTTATCTAAGATTGTACATTATCTATTCTTTTATTTATATACTTATGTATACTGGCACGTCCGCACCACGAAAAGGGGTCAATTTCCCAGAAGAGAGATCTTTTCAGTGAAACAAAATGGACTTGGTCTGGTCGAGTCAGATCTTGGTTGGATTCGAATCAGACTTGGGTCTGGTTGAATTGACTAGGTTTGGTCGAGTCAGATTCTGGTTGGATTCAAATTAGACTTGGGTCTGATTGAATTGACTAGGTCTGGTCGAGTCAGATCCTGGTCGGATTCGAATCAGACTTGGGTTTGGTCGAATCAGGTCCTGGTTGGATTTGAATCAGACTCAAGTCTGGTCGAATTCGACCGGGTTTGGGTTTGGTCGCACCGACATTCAGCCCGAGATCGAACAGAAAAAGGATAAACACTAACATTATTTCTTAATTATTTAAATAACAATGTTTATCTCCTTTTCAATTTCAAATCCCCCAAACATCTCTGATTGTTGGATGGTTGCAACCAATCCAGAGCCTCTATAAATAGAAGGGGGTGCTCACCTTTTCTAGGTGGATGCAGGTGAATGAAGGTGGACCAAAAGACGATGTGAAGACTAAGCAATGAAGATAAGACAGAGAGGGAGCCTCTCTGTTCGACCAGAAGCCCTTCTCCTTGTCCCCTTTGAAGATGATCATGGGTGAGTGCTTATCATAAGCATAGCATTTATCATGCATCCTATCAGAGGTGGAGGCCTGTTCATTGGTGCCTGGCCAAGCCGGACAGTGAATATGAAGATCAGTTCGAAGCGGTATTGAAGATCACGATCAATTACACAAGGGAGCCCTGAGTCAACGAGTGCCTCGAGAGAGGTCAGATCCACATTGCTGTTCGATCGAAGTTAATTGAATGTACTTTCGAGCAGTAGATCGCATCATCATTCGATCTGATCCACACTATCATTTCGACCAAAAATTGACATTCGATCAGATCCACCTTGCTGTTCGATCAAAGTTTCTTGAGTGTACTTTCGAGCAGAGATCCAGAAAGTAGCAACTTGATCAACATCAATTGAGTTTTCAGTCAAAACCGACAAGTATTTTCAGCCAAAAACCAGAAAACAGAAACTTGATTGAAATCTAAACTTCTCATCCAAAAGTTCAATAAACCCCAAAATTTTATGGAGAACAGTAGGCTGATGGTGAAGCAACTCCTCCAAGTTTCACATCAATCTAAAGTCAAGAAGAGTTCCAGAAGACCAATGCAAACAAGTTCTGTCTCGCTGAATTCCAGCTTAACATATGGACATTGCATTGAAGATAGCTTTCAATCCAACAATCCAATTGATCTCAAATTTTGATGACCAATCAAAGATATATCCAGAAGCTATGCTATCAAGTTTGATGCCGATTAGAGGCCAGAAAGGCACCCATTCAATCAGGAGAATGGGAGCCTAAGCTCAAATCATGTCGGAAGTTGTCAAGACATGCCAAGTTATTTCTAAGCCATTGATAAATATTCTAATGTGCTGCCTAATGCAATGTGCATTTCCTAAAGATAAGGAAGTTGAAGGTGTTATCACAATCCACTACCACTGCATATTTTTCATGTTGCTGGGCATTGATGAGGCGAAGGTGACATTTTTGTTCAGATACCGACAAGGCCGAACAACCCCTGTCTGTGACTAACTGAGCCGGACTCTATTCATGCCAGGTATTGATTGTTGCTTCTAGGCCCTTAATCTTGATTTTGATGATAAATGACAAGAAGTGTTTTGAACCAATCTATTTTCTTTGAGTATAATCAATAAGATTAGGTGAAAAGAAGAAACGTCAAATGGGAGTCGCAAGACGAAAGCCGTAAAGACCTAAGAGCCATTTCTGCAAAGTCGCAGTGTCGCCCGGATCTGTAGGTCGCGAGCCAAGGTCACAAGTGCAAGGTTGCAGTGTCGCCCAAGATCGCCCGAGGTCATGAGCCAAGGTCGCAAGCGCAAGGTCGCCAAAAAGGAACATCAAAGACATAAGGTAAGTATTTGTTTATTGTACCAGTCTCGGTGTTTATAGTATTGACCAGTTTTATAGAAATTAGTTTTAGTTTTTAACTGTACTATTAAGAGGGGTTGCAACATCTCTTTTAGTTCCGGCAAAAACTGAGAAACTCATAGGTCATATGTTGCATTCGCATTCATTCATATTCTTGGTCGAAATCTGAGAAAAAAATATAGATTTGAAAGAGGAACTGAAATTGGTCTCTCGAGCACTGTTCATTTGACCAGAGGTCATGCGAGTACTGTTCATTCGACCAGACACTATTCATTCGACCAGACATTCCAACGGCTATTTACCAGCCGTTAGAGGTCGAAGCTGGCTGTTAACTGTACTGATTTCTTTCATTATCGACCATAACGGCTAGCTGAGAGGTTGAGCTATAAATATAGGTGCTTTAAGCAGTTTTCTCACCTATCTCAAGCCATATTCTCATATACACCTTCAAGCATCATCTCTCTACCCTTTTGAGTAGTTTTAGAAGAAGTTTTGAGCAGTTTCTGTTCATATTTTCGAGCAGTTTTATAAACAGTTTTTTGAGCAGTTTTAGAAGAAGTTTTGAACAATTTCTGTTCACATTTTCGAGCAGTTTTATAAATATATTTTTAGTAGATTTCTCTACAGTTTTGGTCAGTTTTATAAACACTTTTTGAATAGATTTTTGATCAGTTTTATAAATATTTTTCGAACAGATTTTTGATCAGTTTTTTAAAACTCTTTTGAGTAGATTTTCTCTACTACTTTGAGCAGTTTTTTAAACAGTTTTTTGAGTAGATTTTTGGGCAGTTTCTGTTCACATTTTTATCAGCTTTATAAACACTTTTGAGCATATTTTGATCAGTTTTTAGAACACTTTTTGAGCAGATTTCTAAACTATTTTGAGCAGTGTTTTTAAACATTTTTGAGTAGTTTTTCTAAAGAACCAAGAGATATATTTTTTGATGTACACTTGAGCCCAGGTGCTAAAATTTTGATCTTTTGATCAAGTATCATTCATTGTGATTGAGAGAGATCTTCTGAGAGCATTCATTTGCATCTTTAGAAGTTTCTCGGTATTTGTTGGGGGTCAAGAGAAGATTTTGCAACTTGTTACTCTTGGTGAACGCTCTCACCTAGACAGTTTGGAGGCGTGGCTGTTGATCTTTCCATTAATGGAGGTTGTCGGAGAGACTTGGCGTATTTGTGAAAGGCATCGGTGCTCGCCTATCCGGAGTGGAGATGGAGCAACCTTAGTGAAAAATATCCTTCGTGAATATTGAAGCAAGACTCATTCATTTGAGTGCTTCAATGAGGAGTAGGGGAGACCGGGCGAGTCTTTGGGACCTCGGGATAAATCACCATGTTTGATGTTCTTACTCTTTCTTAGTGCAAAATATTATTAAATTGTTTCAGTTTATTTGCTCTTAAGTCTTTTCCTTGCAAAAATTGTGTTTAGTCGAAAAGTTTTAAAACCTTCTATTCACCCTCCTCTAGTCGGCATCCTCGATCCTACACTGATGAGATGAAGGCATTCCACTTGTTTGCGATCGACGAGGCCGAACAACCCCCTGGCTGGACATTGATGGATATTCTAATGTTCACCATATTTTTGTGATAGCACCATAAACTAATGATGCTATGGGTTTGCATATTTGCATGTATGGGCATCCGCATTGCATTTATTTATCAAAGGCAAAGTTATTTCGAGGCTTGAAGACGACGACCATTAGTACAGCTTAATCAGAGGTGTTCTATGGACTTGTTCTACGGATGTAATTAACCAAGAGCTTTTCAAAAGCCCTGAGAAACCATGAACCACACAATCTCCTGAAGCCAAGATGTACTTTCTTTTGGTGCAATGAGAGCTTGTAAATCGCAATGGGACTTGTAACTTATAATTCATTTGGGAATTAATAAAGTACATGTTTCTCTAAGATTGCACATTCTTTGTTCTTTTATTTCTATATTTATGTATACTGGCATGCTCGCACCACAAAAAGGGGCCAATTTCTCGGAAGAGAGATCTTCTCGGTGAAACAGTGGGTATGGAGAATTTTTCACCTTTGCTTTAGGTCTGAGGCCTAAACACCCTGACATAGATATATTTGTATGAGAATATAAGGACATAGTGCAAACAACCAATTTAGTGCTAACATACTAAATACGCTAGTTCAAGCATCAAATCAACTTGAATTATTTAAAAAAAATTGAGGAGGTTGTCTATGGAATGATTTAGCAAACTTCAAATTTTTAAGTCAAAACTTGATTGGGCATGGGGAGAAACAAAAAACATTTTTCTATGAGTAGTAGCTTTGTCCTTTTGTTTGCCTTTTTCTTTTTAATTTATCATTTGTTATAGGCTTATCCATTTTTGTTTTCCCTAGCACTAATTGAATTTGAACTTGAAATTTGGAATTTTTTATTATTGTAGACTACTTGATGAATAACTACATAGTTTATGAAGTTTCTTTTGTTGATTTGATGAGTGAACTAGTGTGGTCATCAACTTTAGCATATTAGTACCTAATTAGTGGGTAGTGGCACTTCATCAAAATATACCTATTGAGTGTTTATTTCTCAATAGTGAACGTTCTGTGACGTTATTAGTTTGAGTTGAAGTTGATGTTGTAAAAATTCTCAAGTTTCAAACAATAGTAACAAGTGCAAGACTCAAAGTGACCTTGTTATGGGTCACTCAAAGTTGAAGAGAAGAAAGCGATATAGAAGATTTATACAAGTTTGAGATTCAATGAAATCTCTACTCTTGTTGATGTGCCATCGATGTAGAGTCGCTTAGGAGCTTCCCACAAGTGTGAGGTTACTCCATGGCACCTCAAGTGTAATGGTTACATGAGCTATTTATAGCCTTTCAAGGTACAGAAAAGACTAAAATGCCCTTGCTAAGTTAGATGGAGAGGGGCAAACATGTCCTGTGGGTTGATGACGTGCGTACTGCTCGAAGATGTAAACCATCGATGATTGTTTTGGACAATCGAAGTTGTAGTTAGTAAGATGACCGGAATTACTTTGGTCGAAATCATTTGGGTCGAAGTCACTTGGGTTGAAAGGATCCAGGTCGAAGTGACCTTGGCCAATCTTCAACCAAGATCTTCAGAGGTTGCTGGTGATGATCGTAGGTCATGGTGATATATTTTTGACCTAGACCATGGGTCCATTCTTGATGGTCAAATGTTCTGCTGGTCAATTGTTGATTAAAACCATCGACGATTGCCAAGGTTGTCGAAGTTAGTTTTGGTTGACCAAAACTTCTTGAGATGGTTTTACGCAACTGAAGGTAATAGAAATTCTTGGTTGGGTAGAAATCTCTAGGAACCTTTGATCCTAGGATTTTCCCCTGAACTCTTCTTAGGGTCTCCCAAATTATTTACTCTTGGGAATACGAGGATTATTACCTGAGTTGGTCTTTCCATGGTCGTGGACAACGCTCCATGGTCGAACACACCTTTCTATGGACACAGAAGGCCAAGGAAAGAGATAATGGGATGGTCCAAGGATATTCTGGACATGCCCCATCAATGATATTTAATTCTCATAATTTTAGCTATGGGACTCTATAAGCCTCAACACTTAGTATTACTAGTTCCATGGTCTCATGTTATACCTGTGAGTGCTATACTCGCAGAGACATCTGCCTACAACCATACAATATTGCAGAGACAAAACCTGATATCAATACGTGGTCACAGGAGGTGCGCGATCACACTATTGAAGACTTGCACTACAATATGAAGATTATGTATTATAAGTCACCATTCACAATAACCATTTCTTGATCCTTATGATTATTCCCGAAATAATCATAAGTCCTAAAAAGGTAACCGTCGAAGAAGATGAGGATGGTGAAGCAGTTTCTACAACGCCAGGTCAAAGCAACCACTATGGAGCAGTTATAGGCAGTTGTGGGGTGTGCCTTCGAGAGAACAACCGACGATCTCTTCGACAAGATAAAAAGGCCTCTAAGGGGATGGATCGACAAGGGGACGACGTACTAGAGATAGTGAGATAGGAATAGACAATACATTTTTCTTGTAATCCTCTTACTGATTCATAGTGATAAATACATAGGAGTAGGGTTATTACTCAACTACGAGGGCTCGAACCTGGATAAATTCTCATGTCATTGGATTCATAGATACCTTGAATTCTTTGGTACTTGTTTAGGTTGGCTCCCTTCATAACCCATCTAAATTCTGCATAAGCTTGACAGAAGGACCCACGGGTCCCAATCGTTGACAGTTGGGGCCCATCGTGGGGCCTTCAAGACATTTTCATCAAGGTTCATCGTATTCATGGATCCTTTCTCGTGCCTACATGATTCCGAGAACGAATTCGATCTCGAAGATCATGTAGATGCCATGAATGTGGATATCGTCCCCAACAATGGTGATGATCCTACCCTCGATACTTCTCCCGAGGAAGCATGAGCATCAGTTCCAGTCACGTCTGTTGATCAGGAATCAAACAAGGCAATTCGCTTACCCTCTGTGAGTTTTACTACATCCGAGGGGAGTATGTGCCACAGCCCATTGCCCCAGATGATATGGGAGATGATGATCTTGAATTCAATCTGGAAAACTTTTCTCCGAACAATTTAAAATCTCTCTTTGACTTCAAGTCTGACTCAGACAAATATGAGATGCTTTCTCTGTCTGTGAACTCTATTCCAAGGGAAGTCTCCGCACTTTCTGAGGAAACCCCTGAGCAACGTGTTGCTAGGGAAGAACAAGAACGCAAACGGGCAGAAGATGAAGCGCGCGAACAACGAGAGGACAAGGTCTGCAAGGTCGCAGAGGATTTTCTACATCTTGCGCTAGCTCGCCACGATACTGCTATTCGCAACTTTGGTCCAGAAGCTTCTCGCCAACGACATCTAGATGGTGGCAGACGTGAACACACGCCGCTCTCAACTCTAGAGTATTCCCCGACGGCTGAGGTGATAGTGTTAAAAATTCCTATGGCACCCAGAAGGAGTACGCAGGACCGTATCCGGGTGATTGGAGAGGCGCTTCGCAATCCTCCCTCTGGTCTCGCGAACGATGATGGGGCAACGTTCGCAAGGGTGCTTGCGGATAACCTCAATGGAGTCGCTTTGGATATAACTCCAACAGCATCATCGAGATCAACGACTCGAGAGCGAGATGGTTCCTATCAAAGTCCAAAAAGACGTAATTTTGCCCATACTCGACATGGCAAGGCCAGGCAAACTGGTACTTCTCACAACCATTAGCGTGTACCAGTGCACTCGCGCTTGGGACCATATCGCGAGCTTCCACAGGCTGACTATTCCCGCGACCATGATGGTAGTCGGGACAATCGACAACCCCGTAGTTCGTACGTGGGTCGTAAGGGTTTCTTACTAGGACTACGAAACGTGGTCTGGCCTGAAAAGTTTAAACCTGGTACGATCGAGAGATTCGATGGGACTCAAAATCCAACCGAATTTTTCCAGATTTATGTCACTGCCATTCAAGCAGCCGAAGGAAATGAATGGGTAATGGCGAATTATTTGCCAACTGTCCTTGAGGGTCCGACATAGACTTGATTGTTCAATCAACCGAAAGGATCGATATACAATTGGGAGATGTTGTGTGATGCCATCCTCAACAACTTCCAAAATTGCTATGAGAAGCCAGGCAAAGAGGATGATCTTCATCATCTGTTCTAGACTTCAACTGAGACTCTTCGACAATTTTTTAAGAGATTTGTAGGAGTGAGGAATACCATTCCTAATATCTTTGATACTTCGGTTATTAGGGCCTTTAAACACAGTGTTCGATACCAAAGGTTTACGGAGGATTTAAGTATCCATGTCCCACGATCAGTGTCAGATATTTTTGACATGGCTGATCAATATTTTGATACAGCTGAGGTTGTAGAATGGAATAGAATGGTGGATAAGGGAAATTTACCTCCTCAACCTGGACTCAAAACCGAAAAGAAAGAAGATTCAAGCAAAAAAAGTCTAAATCACTTTTAGGTGGAAAGTTCAAGAAGCCCAAGAAGAATGGAGCAAACCAATTCTGAGAGGTCGTGTCATGGACAAGCAACCACAGGAGAAAGGTAAAAAAGTTCCATTCAAAGTTAATAGACTTCCTTCTGGTGGTCGCAATGGCGATCATAAAGAAAAATAGACTAGCCCGCAGGGAAATAAGAGATGGTGTCCATTACACATTCTGGACACGACCTCAAGAATTGTCGCACCTAGTTGAAGCGCATGGAAGATTTTTATCAAGGTAATGCACCTATGCCAACTATACTAGAACAGGGACAATCCTGTGGGATTAAAGACGCCAATGGAGATGAGAAAAAACCATACCAAGTACCTATTAATCATGTTAATATTATTTTTGGTGGATCTTCGTCTTATTTTTCTAAGCGTCAAATTAAATTTGTTTACCGGGAGGTAAATAGTGTTGAAGCTCCCCTTGGAGAGCCTCAATTTCCCCGTTGGTCAGAAACTTACTTGATCTTTAGCCAGGAAGATTGTCCTAAAGGATTATCGTGGCCATGAAGTCTTCCTTTGGTAATTTCCCCCATTATTAGCAATGCTAAAGTGGGACGAGTATTAGTCGATGGAGGATGTTCTCTGGACTTATTATTTGCCAAAGCATTTGACGAAATGCAAATACCTCGTTCAAAGATTAAACCAGTGGCTCACCCATTTTTTGGGATAATCCCTGGTCCTTGATGATGCCCATCAGGCAAATAGTGTTACCTGTGACACTCAGAGGACTCGAGAACTTTTGAATAGAGTTAATTACTTTTGATGTAATTGATTTTGATTCAGCTTATAATGCCATCTTTGGTAGGCCTTCACTCACCAAGTTCATGGCAGCAACGCACTACGCTTATCAGTGTGTCAAGGTACCGAGACCAAAAGGTGAATCACAATTCAAGGCAGCCAAAATACGGCTCTTACTTGTGATCGCATATCCTTGGAACTGGTTGACCAACTTCCCCTACGGGACGTTAATATGGTGACCAAGGAGTCCGATGCGGTCAAGGTCACTCCGCGACTAGAAGAAAAACTCAAGCAGGTTCCTTTATTCCTAGATGACCCATCTAAGACCATTCGGATTGGGTCAGCACTGGACGACAAATAAGAACTCGCACTCATTACTTTCCTCCAAGCTAACGCAGATATGTCTGCGTGGAAACCATACGACATGCCCGGAGACCCAAGGGAAGTGATTGAGCACAGGCTAGCAATTCGTCCTGGACAACGACCAACAAAGAAAAAGCTCAGACGCTTTGCTCCTGATCGACAAGAAGCCATTTGTTTGGAGTTAGATAAACTCCAGGATACTGGTTTCATTTGCGAGGTTAACCATCCCGAATGGCTCATGAATCTAGTCATGGTCCTGAAATTTAATGGTAGGTGGCGCATGTGCGTCGATTACATTAGTCTTAATAATGCCTGTCCAAGGGATGATTTCCCCTTCATTGCATCAATCAGTTGGTCGATACAATAGTGGGTTGTGAACTGATAAGCTTCATGGATGCATACTCAGGATACCATCAAATTAGCATGGCAGAAGTAGATGAAGAGAAAATTGCCTTATCACACCATTTGGCACCTACTGCTATGTCAGAATGCCATTTGGACTCAAGAATACTGGTTCCACGTATCAGCGCTTGATGTAGAAGACCTTTCTATCTCAATTAGGGCACAATTTAGAGGCTTACGTTGATGTTCTGGTTGTAAAGAACTTAAAAAACTCTAATCATGTAAATGATCTCACTGAGACTTGTTGATCGAAGATGCCGACTTCTCTAATTTTAATCTTGCTTGAATAACTTAAGTTCTAGTTTGCAATATCAACTCACAATTTATCTAGATGATGACACAAATAAAGTTTTTCAATCCTAGGGTGACAATTCACAATATGAGAATTTCTAGAAATGAAAAGCATGTCATGGAGATAACCGAGAGCGATCAAATTAATCCCAAGGTGTCAGAAATTTGCTGATTTCCACTAGTCCTCGTTGAAGCACTCTACACAAGAGTTTCGCCTTGATTCCACTAAGGGTAACCCTTCTCCTCTCCAGATAGGTGAGCTTCGAGCCTTTACACCCAACCGTAGGGCTTCTCTGACACACACCATCGATGGAGAGATCGTCGGACCTTCTGGGTCGTCTAGGTGACGGCAATCACCCAGAGTTACAAGCCTAGCACTTCACTTGATCAAACACAAAGCTTGAAAACACAAGGATGCAAGTGCAAATGGCCCTAACACTTCTCTTTTATTTCAAATGCTCTCAAGAATTTTTGCTCAAATCTCAGCTCTAGATGCAAGAGAGTTAATGTAAGAGACTTGGCTAGCGTTTGCAAAGAATTTCTAAGTTGTTAAGCTTGTAAAATGCTGGCCAAGTCGAGATATATATAGCCCTCACAGGGAAACTAGCCGTTTACAAGAAACTGAGTGATTTTTGTACAGACCGGACTTTGTCCAGCCATGCTGGACAATGTCCGGGTAGTACAAGTCAATTTTAACCATTGCAAACATGTCAGTTACCGTTCAGCTACTTTTGTTAAGGCCGGACATATTGCCTCTTGTCCGGACAAAAGTCTCGGATAGATGTAATCATCTCTAGTTCACTTTTAGAATTTTAGTCCAAGACAGAGTTTGTACTGGCCGGACATTGTCCGCTCACACTGGACAATGTCCGCTCAACTCTAGACAAATACACCCGGACGGATCCATTTGTCTCTGGTTCACTTTTGCTCAATGCTTTAAAATTTGTACTGGCTGGACAATGTCCGCTCATCGCAGACAATGTCCGGTCAGCTCCGGACAGATGCACCCGGACAAATCTATTTATCTCTGGTTTCATTTTGCACAATTGCTAAAAGAATTTTGTACTGGCCGGACAATGTTTGCTCATCATAGACAATGTCCGGCTTGTGCAAACCGAAAACAATACTTAGGAATTTTCACTCAAAATCAATTTGGGGCTAAATGCAAATGCAATTTTGGTTTCAAAATAGTGTTTGATCAAAATTCTCATGCTAAGACCCCTCTTAATAGTACAGCAATCTAAAATTAGGAAATATCAAAAAGAGACGTGTGTACTACACAATATTTTGCCCTCATTCCGAGTTTCGTCGTCATCCACACTTCGAGAGGTCTTGACGGTCTTCATTTTTCAATTTTTCACTGTTTCAACCATGCCCACGTGTATTTTGGATGTAATTGATCACCAAAACTCTAATTAGTGCTCAAGATTCAACAAGACTTTTTTAATTTTAATAAACATGGAATCAAGTTGAATCCCGAAAAGTGCTCTTTTGGAGTTTCTTCTGGTAAACTTTTAGGTTTCCTTATTTGTTCGAGAGGCATTGAGGTTAATCCCAATAAAATCCGAGATATTGAATGAATGCAATCTCCTTCAACAATGCAGGAAGTTCAAAGCCTAATAGGTTGAATGGTGGCTTTGAGTCACTTCATGTCGCGGTTAGGCGAACATGAATTACCATTTTTTAAGGTTCTATGTAAACACAATGGTTTCCAGTGCTCGGACGAAGCCGAAAAAGCTTTTCAGGAAGTCAAAGCATATTTATCTAGTGCTCCAGTATTGGTTTCCCCAAACATGGGAGAGCCTTTGCTCATTTATTTAGCTGCTACCTCTTACGTGGTCAGTGCAGTTCTAGTCGCAAAAAGGGAAGGTGTGCAATGGCCAGTATATTACATAAGTGAATTTCTAAACGGACCAAAGGAGCGTTACCCCAAGGTCCAAAAACTACTCTATGCTCTCTTAATAGCTTCCCGAAAACTGCGGCATTACTTTCAAGCGCACAAGATTTACGTGCCATCGTCCTTTCCCTTAGGGGACATACTCCGTAATCCAGAAGCAATTGGTCGAGTTGTGAAGTGGGCAGTAGAACTCGGAGCATTTGATCTCCATATCACTGCTCGAGTAGCAATCAAATCTCAAATTCTTACAGATTTTGTGGTCGAGTGGACTAATCCTGAACCACTTGCACAAGGACCAATAGATTTGTCAAGTACTAACCATTGGACAATGTATTTCAATGATTCTCACGATTTTTCAAACTCGGGGACTAGAGTGGTCTTAATCATGCCTCAGGGTGACCAACTCCAATATGTCATACAACTCTACTTTGTCGCGACCAATAACGCAGTAGAGTATGAAGGTCTTTTGGCCAGGCTTCAAGCAGCCAAATCCCTTGGAGTCCATCAACTAGTGGTGAAGGGAGCTTCATAGTTAGTCATAAACTAGGTAAACAAGGAGTACGCACCTCCGATGAGACAATGGCTCATTATCTGGACGAAGTGAGGAAATTGGTAAAATATTTCAGAAATTTTGAAATCTAATTCATTCCGCGAAGAGACAATATTCTCACAGACCAACTATCAAAAATTGGCTCCTCATGTGCATCCGCTCCGGCAAGAGTGTTCATCGAACACTTAAAACATTCCTCAATCATAGAGAAGACAGAGGCGATGACTAACGTCGCCACTCTCGAGCATGAAGTAGATTGGATCCAACCATTGAGGATCTAATCTCGCGCATGGGACCTTGCCCGAGGACAAAACTGAGGCTGATCGGTTAGTTAGAAAAACATGCATGTACAGACTGGTCGAAGGGACCTTGTACAAAAAGAGTACTCAAGGAGTACTCATGCGTTGCATACCTCAAGAAGAAGGGCAAACCCTTATGAGAGAATGGAGGCATGTGCGGAGCACATGCATCCTATAGAACATTGGTCAGAAAGGCTCTTCGACAAGGTATTATTGGCCTTCAGAATTGAACGATGCCAAGCAATTGGTCAAAACGTGCCCGTAGTGTCAAATTCATACTCGACAAGTTCATCAGCCGACATATGCATTACAAACTATTCCCTTGACTTGGCCATTTGCTGTATGGCGAATAGATATTCTGGGGCCAATGCCCCAAGCTATCAATGGATATAAGTCTTTGTTCGTAGCTATTGATACGTTCACTAAGTGGATCGAGGCTGAAACAGTCCGAACCATTATCGTCGCAGTGGCAACGAAGTTCTTTCATAAGAACATTGTGACACGATTTGGCGTGCCAAGTCGTCTTATCACGAATAACAGATCCCAATTCGTTAGCGGTCTCTTCCTAGACTATTGCGATGATATTGGGACCAAAATATGTTTCGCATCCGTCGCTCATCCACAAATAAAAAGAGTAGTATTACGGGCCAACAGGCAGATTATACAAGGGGTTGAGAAACGTGTATTCAACTGCCTTAAGTTGCACTCGGGGGCTTGGGTAGAGGAACTCTATTCTGTTCTATGGGCACTTTGTACCACACCCAGTAGAGCTATAGGCGAAACGCCTTTCCAACTGATTTTTGGTGTAGAAGCCATGCTACCAAATGAAATCCAACTTGGCTCTACTTGCGTGGATAACTTAAATATCATCAATCAAAGTGAATTACGTGAAGATGAACTCGTTCTTCTTGAAGAAAAGCATAATCAAGCATTGATTCAGTCTGCAGGGTATTTACAAGCTTTGTGTAAAAATCACAGCAAAATGGTGCGACCACGTAGCCTTCATGTGGGAGACTTAGTTTATAGAAAATCCAAAACCAGTTTGGTCGCAACAAGTTCTCCCCTCAATGGGAAGGTCCCTACACTATGGTCTCAATACCGCGACCTGGATCGGCTCTTTTAACTATGGAAGATGGAAGAGTTCTATCTAATTCCTGGAACATAGACCAGCTGCGCAATTTTTATGTGTAAGTTTTTCCATTTTCCTTATACATTTTTATATTCAATAAAGCACTTCTTCACTATATGTTATCGTTATTTTCCCAAAGTTTGTCCTCACTCTTTTTTCTCGGGCCACACACGGGGGCTGGTCGCAATGAGCATTTTTACCATAATGTTTAAATGGATTCGCTGGTCGGTCTCATGGTCGCATCTAGTTAAGACATCTCTTTATAAGACGTTTCTTAACGCACAAGGGACTTACTAGCATGTTCCGGATCACTTGAGTGGCTGTTAGTTCGCAACAAGCTAATGCATTTACATTAGAATGTTTATCCTTGCGACCATGTGATCGCATATAACCAAAGTTCCTCTTTTTTAAGCCATCTTCTAACGCATAAGAGACTAGCTTATATGATCTCGACCATCTATGCCATAACACTAGTACAAAAAAGTTTTCTTCTATTGGTAAAAAACACCCTTCTACTATCGGTTTTTTGTACTGATAGAGATAGACACGATAGAACAAGATAGGTCATTTTCTATCAGTAAATAACTGATAGAAGAACTTCACTATTCTAACATCATCTTAGGAGAACACCGGTAGAAAACCCGTCGTAGTCTGACGTTTGTGAAAGAGTTTACCGATAGAAAAAATATAGTACTCTCATGGTTGTGAATGAGTTTAACGGCAGGAAAAGTACCATTCTTCTAACGGTTAATTATGAGTTTACCGACAGAAAAAACCTTAGTACTCTCTCGGTTGTGTATGAGTTTACCGGCAGGAAAAGTTAAATTCTTCTAACGGTGAATTACGTGTGTACCGATAGAATAAAGTATAGTATTCTCTCGGTTGTGAAAGAGATTATTGATAGAAAAAATCATAGTACTCTCTCGGCTGTGTATGAGTTCACCGGTAGGAAAAGTCACACTCTTCTAACGGTTAATTACGAGTGTACCGATAGAAAAAACGATAGTAGTCTCTCGGTTGTGGATGAGTTTACCGATAGAAAAAGTGATAGTAGTCTCTCGGTTGTGAATGAATTTACCGATAGAAATACAGTACAGATGCAATACAGTACATTCACATATACAGTACATTCTTTACATTCACAATACAGTACATTCACATATACAGTACAGATGCAATACAGTATAGATTGGATACACAATACAGTACAGATGCAAAGAAGGGTAAATTCACATATACATTGAACAGATTGACACATTAGACAGTTATTCACATTTATTCACATATATGGACAAATACAAATTGCAATCCAATGTGGACATTTATTCACATATATATTTATTCACATGTATATAAACAGTCTATGCACAGAGTACACGAAAAAGAGAAAATTGTCATGGCGGATGGTTGGGCGCAACTTCCTCCATGACATATTGAGCCCAGATTTGTCGAAGATCTCTAATCTTTGCATTTTCATATTGGTCTTTCAACATGGCGATCTACAAGCATGTGTGAATACTGAGTAACTAACTTCCTAATTTTGAACGTAACACCCAATTTTCAAATTTGAGTTAGCTATCGATGCTTACCTGGGGGAATTGGGCAAAGTTTGTCTGCACTAGGTCGTACATGTAGTGAAGCACATAAAACCCGCATCCCCATGATTGCGGCTGCTGATGGCACCGAGATAATTGCATATGCGAAGACATGTTAGCTATTGTTTCCATAAACTAATTAAGCATAAACAAAAAGTCTCGTGAGTACCTCATATTCTTTCCAAGCTAGTAGGGAGCCCTGCGGTGCGGCATGCCTCCCTCCAGCGGACACATATTTATCAAAAGCCCTGCATTTCAGTTAGTATTGCCAGTTAATGTATTATCATTAGCTAGTGAGGTCAAAATTTAAATCAAACATATAAGTTACTTACGCCTCCATATTCCCCTTGACTACATATTCGATCGATAATCTGTCACGCATCGAATCGAGGTAGTACACCTCGTTCCTCGGCGGACAGATCACGATGAGGATCCAGTGGCCCCTGCATTGTATGTAAAAGAGGACCGCTAGCTCAAAGTATATCTCAGGTGTAACATACAAGATTGAGTTAAATTAGTACGAAATGTACTAACCTTTAGTGGTACGGCACCAGAATGAACTCCCTGTCCTGCTGCGCCATCAGCGCCTTGGATATGTACTGCTTAGCGTGCGTGGCGTCGTGCTCTAGCATCATGAGGCTTATTTTCTCTGGGTCGAGGAAACCCACCTTGTCACACGCAGCCTCCGATGCTAGCCTGTACATGCACCTGCATGCAAAGGACGACATTAATATTGCATAGAAAGTTACTACATTTCAAATGAACTACAACAATGCAGAGTTAGCAAACAGAGTTAGAAAACAGCAATACATAGCATCAGCAAACTCACAGGACTCCAGTCCGTATGATGGACATATCAAGCTCCCGCCAGTTGTAGAGGTCGAACAGATCCTCGTGTGCCACGGATATACTCCCGGGCTCACGGTGGAACTGCCCAGGCCTGTAGGGAACTAAGAAGTTCAGATTGCGCCGAGCTCGGTGTAGGTACCACTCGTGGAGGTCTCTGGTTGATCGATCCAATTTGCGCAAACCTGCCTCCGACACAAGTGGGAACCCGTTCCTGAACCTCTCCGGCTGTCCCTGTCGCCCTTTGCCCTTGCCTTTTGCCGGGGACTGAGCGCGTACCTTCGAAGGCAAGGGCGAGGTGATGGCGGCTTTCTTCCGAGGTGAAGGCGTGGATGCACTGGGTGGGGTTGAGGCCGTCTTTGATGTATCCAGGTTCGCACGAGATCGGGCCTCATGCCCCGAGCTGGGGGCGCAGTCTCCTGGTAGCCCGCCGGCAGGCCACTTCAATTAATGAGCACGTATGTTAGATTTTTCAAGTTGAGTGTACTGAGTAGGATGTAATCTAAAATGTGTAGGATTTACCGGTTGTATTAGAAGACACTTCTTGGGCCACTGTACGTAGGAGCCCACTGCCTCAGCAAGTGTCTGCAGTTCCTCTGTTGGGACTGGCAATGGAGAATCGTTGTAGGCCGGCATGGCCATGTCCACATGTACTTTTGCGAACCCCAACCGCAGAGGTACGCAGTGGACCCGGACATCCGGCCTAGACGGATATACGAAGCCGTGTCCAACCACTTCCTGCCCGGCGCCTAGGTGATTCAGTAGGATGCAGCCCTCCGGCTTCTGCAAATTTGTAACAATTAAAACAGGTTAGCGAAACAACTCTAACAGAATGGGAGTGGCATCAACTTAAGTGCACAGATGAAGGCTTGCAGTACGTCAAGTAGATCCACTGGATCCGCGAGGACCTTCGAAGCGCAACTGCTTATCCGACCTCGCGGGGTACCGTCGCCCTGGGGATCCGCATCTGCACTCTTGGCCAGCAATGCTTCTCTCAACCGTGCAAACTCTTCCCTCATTTGTGCGACCTCAAACTGCACCTCAGACTGCACCTCAGCCCGTATCTCCGCCCGTACCTCCGCCCGTACCTCAGCCCGTATCTTATCGGAGAGCTCCGCTTCCTTTTCCTTCCAGGAGCAGGCCTTCTTCCTCGGTGGAGCCGGATCTGCGAAACCGGCCTTCCACGACACAATGGCTCCCACGGCCCGTGTCTGCCCGGGATGCTCCTTATTTCCTAGAGCCCGGGTGAGGATGTCATTCTCCCTCTGCGGGGTAAACAATCCCTCCACTGCCTCCTTCTCAAAAGAGATATGTTACATTTAAAGGTACCTTGTGAGACAAATTGCCTTATATACACTTGTGCGCACACAGTTTACGAGGTTAGCCAACTTACCATTCGCCTCACAACGTCGGCGTCCCCAGGGGTTGCGAACTGCACAGACCCCGTGGATGACACGGACCCCCTCCCCCTCCAACATCGCTTGCACCTCTCATCCCGGATCTCGGAGAGCGCCAACTCAGGGGAGTCGATGACAGGATTTTGCTCGTCTTCCTTCTTCCACTGCTCCTCCTTCCCCGCATAGCCCCGGGATCCGAGCCGATGCTGGTGGTCGTTCCTCTTCTGGATCGCCTTATTCTTCTCGCTAAGGGCCTTGAACTCCTCAGTCCCCTTCTGCTTGGTGAATTCCTCCCATACCTCCTCCGATATGAAGGGGTACTTCTCGCAAGGAGATTTTCCCGCAGCGAGGAAGTTATTGACGAGCCAACTCTTAAAGGTTTTCCATGTTCCGTTCATGTCCTTCAAGCAGGCCGTCCTAGGTGTATCATCGGGGATATTCCACTTAGCCTGTTTTCAAAAAATGCATACAATTAATCACGAGTTAGTTAAACTTTAGTATAAGCCAAGAGAACGTGATTACGAAAGAGTTCAGCGATTTCAGTTAATTTAACCTTCACTTCCACCCACAACCTATCCCTCTCGTCCGCCGTCACGTCCTTCCAGCTCTGGACGATGATCTTCACCCTTTCTTTCGCCAACAGCCCAATGTAGGCCGTGTACTTCCCAGCATTCTTTCCGATCGGCCTCCCAAATTGGTTGAACTTACAAGAAAGATCCGTGCGTTTGGCCAAACGGCCCAACGTCATCGCACCTCGCCCCACCCTCTTGCACTGGGATGAACCAGCTGCATCTTCAGTTACGTTGGGGTTGGCCCTAGTCGAACCACTAGCACCATCCGATGAAGACGACGACATGTCTTTCCCTACAAAACCATCAACAAACCATCAAAAATTTAATGGAAACACAAACCAAATCATTTTACAAAGTAAAAGGACCTATTTTAAATATTTTTTCTATCGGTAAACACAGAAACTACCAATAGAAGATAAGATTCTATTTCTCAGCATTTTCGTCTGCACATTTTCATATAGGAAGCAGGCAACATATGGCAATTAATTCTTCTTGGAGTTCCATAACTCAGCCCAAGACTGGAGACTAATTAGGGCTGCAAAAGGGATGTCCGAAGAAAATAATACTAAAAGAAAGACATGCAAAAATTACTTCCTGAACTATTCAGAAATCTTTTCTATCGGTAAACACATGAGCTGCCGATAGACCATAACAATGTTTTCCATCGGCAAAGATACGAGATACCGATATAACATATTGTTCTGGAGTATTGTTGATAAGCCACCATTCACTGGTATCACATAGTCTTGGTTTAAGTCAACATTCTCTATGATTTTCTATACTAATATTCATGGGCCAACATTATTATTATTTCACACATAACAATGTTTTCTATCGGTAAACACATGAGCTGCCGATAGAACATAACAATGTTTTCTATCAGTAAATACAAGAGATACCGATAAAATATGTGTAAGAACACCTCCAACGTATAATGTGCATTACATGGCAGTTGGATACAATTGATCACACATACAGCAGTACATATAAGTTAAAATCTCAAAATAGGTTCATTACAGCACTGGAACATATTATGTCAACCCTAATTTAAATCAACATTGCCTACGGAATGTTCATAATCCAACACAATAGGGAACCCTAGTGTAATTACAAAACTCAAAGAATTAGTACGTACAAAACACAAAGATCAAATAAGGAAGATGCTGGAAAAAGAACGACGAATTAGGGTATTTACGGCGATCAGTTGTGGTGATGGAGAGGCGGTGTAGAACGCAGCGGCGGCCGGCGAAGGATGAAAATATGAACCGGTGGCAGTGGTGAACCAGTATCCAGCCGGCTATCGTCGTGTGGGAGAGAGGAAGTGAGTGGTCACTGCGGAGGTTGTGGTTTTCTTCGCTCTCGAAGAGACGCAGTGCTATAAGTTGGAACTGTTCGACTGGAGGGAAATTCAAGGGCCATGTACGAGTAATAAAGTAGTGGATGCCCTTTTCTATCGGTACAAAAAAATAATACCGATAGAATTATGTCCTTTTCTATCGGTACAACAAAATAATACCGATAGAACAAGTAAATTTTTTCCCAGAACAATATTTGAAGTAGTGGATGCCCTTTTCTATCGATATAAACAATAAAATACCATGAGACCAATTTTCCTCAGAAAATTTTTTTAAGTGCCTGAGATTAAAGTATTGGATGCCCTTTTTGTATGGTAAAAACAACAAAATACCGTCAGACTAATGAATTTATTCTAATGGTAGAACATAATAATACCGATAGAATAAGTAAATTCGTTAGTCTCACCTTCAAACAATCATATGTACACACAATGTAACATCAAACAGACCGTGCTTGAAAGCTCCAGAACGATAAAGAAAGAGGGAAGATAGCCGGAAAATTAGAAAATTGACATAAAAATAAATTGTTCATTCATTGTTGTTTTATCACTTATAAAAAAAATAAAAATCCAAAATGCTAGGTCAAGGGGTGGTCTTAGCCCTGGCTGCATGTAGAATAAAGTCAGTTTGACTTGCAGCCAGGACGCATGACTCCTCTAGCGACAAGTTGTCCTTAGGATCAACTACTACCGCATCGAGAAGGCCTGCGACCTCCCTCAGCTTCGCTATGGTATCCTTCATAGTCAAACCGCAGCCAGCGATGGTAATATCTACGGCTTGCTTCTCCTCGTGAAGATGCCTCGTCCTCGCCCTGGAATTGTCACCAGTCGTCTTCATGTGTTGAATGCGCCAGAGGAGATCATCCAGTTCAAGCCGTCGCTGAGTGTGCTTGTCCGTAAGGAGCTTGTGCTCCTCCTGGAGGGCCCTCAGCTCGGCCTTGACTTTGCCAGTGTCTTCCACGGCTCCCATTCCTTGTGAAAATCAACAGGTTAAGAATGTACTGAACATGGATTAACAACACAGGGGTAAACCCAGGAGATTTAGAGTTCTTACCGGGGAGGGCGAGGCTGACGATCCCATTGAGGATGCCATTGTGAAAGAGAAGATAAGGAGTCGAAGAGTTTGAGAATTAGAAAAACAACAAAATACCGTGACGCATGGCGAGGTACTTATAGAATTTCCAAGGCGACGCATGGCGACACAGTTGAGAATTCAAAGCGCCAGAGTATTGTTCTATCGGTACAAACAACAAAATACCGTGAGACTAACTAATTTATTCTAACAGTAAAACATAATAATACTGATAGAATAAGTAAATTTTTCGCAGGGAAATTTTTGAAGTGCCTGAGACATATTAAAGTAGTGGATGCCCTTTTCTATCGGTACAAATAACAAAATACCGTCAGACAAATGGATTTTTGGAGAGCTTAATTTGAAGAAGCAAGAGGCTGCAATGAGATTTTTGCAAGAAAATTTGAAGGGAAGAATTAAGTACTTACAGGATAAAGGTACTGTACATGTTAGAATTCAAGCTGTGGAGTAAAATTGAGATATATTAATGCTGTGAATTAGCTTATCATTAAGTTCTAAAGAAAAATGTACTGCTTGATGTATTAATGATAAGTTCCTCACCTTGATGCAGAACTTGTGGGTTGTTTGCTTGGCATTTATCCCTGAAATAGAAAATAATCATCAATGGTTCTCAACCCATAATCCTTCTTCGTGATCATCTCGCAGATACGTTGTTTCGTCGATATCTTCAGTAGGGATAGATTGAACGTCCTCTAAAAATGGAGGTATTTCATCGAATTGGTTATACTTCTCTTTGTCGACAACGTCTTCGACCCCAACAATACGTCTCTTGCTGTGGAGGACAACATGCAAGTTTGGATTGGCCGGGTCAACGATGTAGAATACCTGTGTGGCTTGCTTTGCAAGTATGAATGGATCATCTTGGTGTCCGACTCTATCAAGATCGACGAGAGTAAACCCGTAATTGTCAACTTGAACACCTCGAGAGATTTCGACCCATTTGCATCGAAACAGGGGAATCTTAAGTAATCCGTAATCGAGCTCCCATATTTCGTCAATAGCACCGTGATATGAGTTCAGCGCCCTTACTGACCTGGCATCCTCGGAAATAGCAAACAGTGTCACTCCGCTACATTGCGTGCTACTCTTGGCGTCTTGAGCTCTTGTGTAAAATGAATACCCATTGATGTCGTACCCCTGCCAAGTCCCTACAGTGAATCTTGGGCCTCTAGCTAACCATGTCACAGTTTTACTTATGGAGCCCTCGACAGCTCGCGTGACTCTTTCTTGGATCCACCCAGCAAATTTCCTGTTGTGTTCTCTGGTGACACAAATCTCTGACTTCGAAGGATTCTGTGACCGTAACATTACCTTGTGCTCGTGTATGTATGGCTCGACCTCCGTCATGTGTTGTAAGACCCAAAAATGTGATTTTGTGTACACATCACGAGCGGGGACGATAGCTTTGAATCCAATCGTTCCAATGCCCTGAAGCCTACCCTCGTGTCGGGACCTAGGAACGCCAATTGGGTCAACCCCGGCCATATAATCTGTGCAAAATTCAATCACCTCCTCGGCGGCATAACCTTCCATGATACTCCCCTCGGGTCGACGACGAGTCCTTACGTATCCCTTCAATACACCCATAAATCTCTCAAATGGATACATGTAGCACAGGCACACGGGTCCACAAAACTTAATTTCTCTAATAAGGTGAACAATCAGATG
The DNA here is from genome assembly GCA_019359835.1 of Pharus latifolius. Taxonomy (NCBI): domain Eukaryota; kingdom Viridiplantae; phylum Streptophyta; class Magnoliopsida; order Poales; family Poaceae; genus Pharus; species Pharus latifolius. Next base: position 24,935,083 of record CM033322.1, read on the forward strand.
GACCATAACATCAAAAAAAGATGGAGGGAAATACATCTCGAGCTGACAAAGAGTTGTAACCACGTCGCGTTGCAAAGCGTCCAGTCCATCCGGATCAATTACCTACGAGGACACAGTTGCGCCAAATATTCATATCAGAAAAATCTTCTAATTAAGCTCCACAAATGGAGGTAATGAACTTATAGTACGAGTGCACGTACTTACCTTGCAAGATATTGCGTTGAAGAAATAACATAGGTTTGTGATTTGTCTCTTTGACTTTAACTGGGAGAATGCCTCTGATAGCAATGAGAAGCATTTGTGACATCAACACATGACAGTCGTGGGACTTCGTGCCAACCAGTCTTAGGTCCTTCATGGACACAAGTTTTTTCAAGTTCGCGGAGTACCCACATGGAACTTTAACACCGTGCAGGCACCGACAGAGTTTTATTTTTTCGCTCTTAGACAACGTATAGCAGGCCGGGGGGAGGTATGTATGCTTTCCCTTCTCTAAAGGTGCAAGCTCAGTTCTTATCCCCATTTCCACCATGTCACGACGAGCTTTCACACCATCCTTTGTCTTTCCCGGAATGTTCAACAACAAACCAATCAAACTGTCACAGACATTTTTCTCTGCATGCATGACGTCAATGCAATGTCAAACTTGTAAGTGCTCCCAGTATGGTAGATCCCAAAGAATCGATCTCTTCTTCCAAACATTTTTTTCTCGAGGTTTAGAATACTTACCGAACTCAGCTTTGATGTCCTTCACGCGCGAGTAAATCTCCTTACCGGTCAGAAACACTGGAGCTGATCCCTTCTCAGGTTTCCCGTTAAATGATTTCCTCTTCTTACGGTACGTGTGATGCACTGGAAGAAACCTGCGGTGACCCATGTATACTATTTTCCGGTAGTTTCGCACCTACATGCTCTCAGTTTCATCTAGGAAAATAGGGCAAGCCTTGGCTCCTTTCGTACTATACCCTGACAAATTGCCGTAGGCCGGAAAATCATTTATGGTGCAAAATATCAGGGCCCGCAAGATGAAATTCTCTTTCTTGTATGCATCCCACAACTGCACCCCCCCGCTCCACAATTTTTGTAAGTCTTCGATTAAAGGCGCTAGAAACACGTCAATATCATTTTTGGGTTGTCTGGGTCCTGATATTAGTAACACCATCATGATATACTTGCGCTTCATGCATAACCAAGGAGGAAGATTGTAGATGCATAAAAGAACCGGCCAAGTGCTATGCCGACTGCTCATATTACCATGTGGGTTCATACCATCTGTACTCAGCCCGAACCTTATATTCGTAAGTTCGCCGCCGAACTCAGCAAATGTTCTGTTGATGTTTCTCCATTGAATAGAATCAGCTGGGTGTCTCACTTTTCTGTCTTGTTTCCGGGCTTCAGCATGACAACGCAAGTGCTTCGCGACTTTCGGATTTGCAAACAGCCGCTTCAATCTAGATATCACAAGCAAGTACCACACAGTTTTCGCCGGAGGTCCTTTCTTTACCTCGTGACGTTCACTGTCAATCCGGTCCCTACGCGTATACCTTGATGCGCCGCATCTTGGAAAAACATGCAAACTGGAATACTCGTTACGGTACAACACACAATCATTTGGGCATACGTGTATTCTTTCTATTTCCATTCCCAACGGACACAACAGTTTTTTGGCTTGGTAAGTAGATCTTGGCAACTCATTTTCCTCTGGAAGCATATCCGCTAGAAGATCTAATAGTGACGTGAAACTCTTATCACTCCAACCGTTGCTTGCCTTCAAGTTATATAATCTCAGCACAGAAGACAGTTTTGTAAATGTTGCACATCTAGGGAACAGAGGCTTCTCAGAGTCAGCAATCAGTTTCTCAAATTCACAGAAGTCATTTTCATTGTAATCTTCCTCTACATCACGTAACATCTCATCTAGATTGTCATCATCATCATCTACGTGCACATCGGAATGAACATTATCAAAATTCAGATGATCATCGATATTATTGCAATCCACATTCAAGCCCTGCTGATTGGTAGTAGTGGTGCTTGTTTCCTCAAGATCTTCGCCATGCCATATCCAACGAGTGTATCGCGCGTTAAAACCACGACGAATCAAATGACTCTTAATTTGATCAGAGTTGCTAAACCTCTTCAAGTTCATACAATTTGTACAAGGACAAAGAATATTTTTCTCTCCCTTCCTCTCCTTTTGTTGCTCAGCAAATTTAATAAACTCATTCACACCATCCAAATATTCAAGAGTAGTACGTTTTATTCCATACATCCAATATTTCCTGTCCATCTACAATTAACAAAATTTAACGAGTCAGCCATGCATGAAACCTGCCCGATTAAGTTATGTATATGTACATGTACAGCCTCTTACAACTGATGTGTTAAACCCTAGCCTGACGAAATTAACACTAATTAACCTAGCTAACTAAACAATACAAGCTAGTTAGCTCCTAAAACATGAAGCATTTCCAACTAGCTAGCTCCCAAGCTTAGAGCTACAAACTTGGAACTACACAATACAGAGGGAGATCTAGAGGGAGAGAGATAAGTGATGACAATTAAGCATACCTTAAAGAGAGGGGTGCAATCAACTTCCCTCCAGCTTGCCTTGATCACCCTAGCAGTGTAGCTGCGGGCGTGGAACTTTCATCACAAACAGAGGAACACATAGTGCAACAGAACAAAAGAGCACAAATGGTCAAGTGGGGTTTTACTTATACTGGACCTTTTTCAAACGGTAAATACATGAAATAACTGTTATACTAAGTAAGGTAATTTTCCGCTCACATATTCTATTGGTAAAAATACACATATACCGTTAGAGAATGTACATTGCTGAGCAGGTACAGGTCTTGTTCTATTGGTAAATATGTGTATTGACCGTTAGATGATGCATGACACAGCAAATACATGAGTTTTTCTATCGGTAAATATGTGTATTTACCGTTAGATGATGCATGACTGAGCAAATACATGTGTTGTTCTATCAGTAAATATGTGTATTTACCGTTAGAGGAGGTACTGGTACCAAACTGGGTATTGCATGATACACATGACACCAGTTCTCACATCCAAAGAATCATATCTAAACACAATGTAACATCAAACAGATCTTAACTAGAAGATAAAGCAATATTTCAAGAAATACTAATTTGTAGATTAACTAGGAGACACAAAAATACTTTTCTTAAGTACTTGGTACTTCATCTTGCTAAAGAAATTACACATGCCAGTTCACAAATTCAGGTACAAACATACACATGCTAGTTCACAAATTCAGGTACAAACATACACATGCCAGTTCACAAATTCAAGTGCATGTCTGAAACAGCAGTACAAATACACACCTACCTACCAATACAATTAAATACACAAATACTCCCTACACATTCAAGTTCATGTCCCAAATAGCAATACATGATACACAAATATACAACAATATACAAATACAACAATTCACACATTCGATGTATATTAGAAAAGCCACGTCTGAAATTAACAACAGATCACGACGAGAATCCAGTGGCCCATACATTTTACATAAAAGAGAACCTTTGCAAGTTGCGACAATGCAACTACCGACTACAAGTTAGACATGGTACATCACAAATCCATTCATCCAAAACAGCAAATGTCTGAACTACATTGGACTTAACCATAGGAGTTTAGTTCGAAGACGCCCGAGGAGCTGGAACTGCCGTCGAGTTACATTTGTATTGGTGATTTCCTCGGACTCAAACTCGATCAACTCAACTCAACTCCATTAACAAAAAGAACCTACCTTCCAAGATGTTGTTCTATGTAGTGATGGTGTAGAATGGCTGTGCAAATGACAACAATTCTTCTTCTCCAAGCAGGTAAGCATCTGGCCACAAGCTGGTGCATACAAAAAAAATGTAAGATGCTTTCTATAGGTCCAGATTTGAGAAACACGCCGGGCTTAAGGATCTTCTCGACCGAGCTAACCAAGATCTCGCCCTTCACGTCCTTCCAGCTCTCGATGGTGATCTTCACCGTTTCTTTCGCCAACAAGCCAACGTAGGCAGCGTACTGTGATGAAGAACCATGAAATACGTTGCCCCTCATGAGCATCATCCAAGGACCTGCACAGATCATAATCATATTGAAAAGAAGACACATCAAAATGAAGGATACAAAAATTGTAGAATAATTGCCATAATCGGATTAGAATAATCTAACAATATTGCCAAAATTTTACTACCCTTGCTATGCCGAAATCTAGAGGGCGTCGATGGAGGTGCGGAGGTGCAGCGGTCGCCGGTAGAGGTGCGTCGGCCGTCCATGGAGCTTACAGGTTAGGACTACGAGCGCCAGATGAACTGAGAGAATGAAAGAGACATACCCGGATATTTATAGTACTAGATAAGTTCTATCGGTACACAACCTCATACCGTTAGTAATTTGATATATCTTCTAACGATATAAAAATAAATTACTGATAGAATAAAAATATTTATAGAATGCGAACGGTTCTATCAGTACACTACATATTCCCGATAGGAATTTTTGTACATACTCTGTTGGTATATACATACATTGCCGATAGAATAAGACTAGTTGTAGAAGGCGAACAGTTCTAAGATATTTGTGCTATATTCTAACAGTATAAACATACATTACCGATAGAATAAAACTATTTGAAGATGAACAGTTCTAAGCAATTTTTGATATATTCCAACGGTACAAGAATCCATTACCGATAGAATAAAAATATTTGTAGAAGGCGAACGGTTCTATCGGCACACTATATATTGCCGATAGGAATTTTTGTACATACTCTGTCAGTATATACATACATTGCCGATAGAATAAGACTAGTTGTAGAAGGCGAACAGTTCTAAGATATTTGCGCTATATTCTAACGGTATAAACATACATTACCGATAGAATAAAACTATTTGAAGACGAACAAGTCTAAGCAATTTTTCGATATATTCTAACGGTACAAGCATCCATTACCGATAGAATAAAAATATTTGTAGAAGGCGAACAGTTCTATCGGCACACTACATATTGCCGATAGGAATTTTTGTACATATTCCGTCGATATATACATACAGTACCGATAGAATAAGACTAGTTGTAGAAGTCAACCAGTCCTATCGGTGCACAACATTCTCTCGTCAGTACTTATGCATCTCTTCTAATGGCAAATATGTTCATCACCGCTAGAGTAAATCATACGGCTTCTTCTAACGGTAAGTTTCTTACAAACCGATAGGAAAAATACATCCCATTGGCCTTTTATGACCGCGAGGCACATTTTCTAACGGTTTTCTACTAAATCGCTAATAACCGATAGAAGATAGGGGTTAGTAGACTGCATTTCTGTACTAGTGTAATTTATTTGCAATCCTGTGAACATAATACCATACCTTCCGTATGCATGGTCACAGGAGGGGCCTAGGGAAATATAACTAGAGCATTAAGTTAGAAAACTAAGCCTCAAGTATTTAACATTCTTTCACTCCTTATGTTTTTTTTTCATGAATCATTGAAATTTCTGCTAACTGTGTGTATTTGCAAGGTACAAAAACACTGATAAACCAGGTAAACATTTTCATTCAATAAGTTCATTGTTACAAAATATCATAGCAGATTTTACATCATGTAAGATCAAGTCCTCGAAGCAAACTTTCAATCAAGGGCTTTACCTCATCCATCACAGCACTCAACTGATGTTCACTGTCAAAAGCAGTATTTTCACCCACAGGATTCAAATTCAAATTTAAACTGTGGTGATGCCTTAATTTGCAAAGGATAGTAGAAGCTACAGCTTCGACATCGGACCTCAATGCTTCCTTTTGCTTCCTTGCAATTTTAGGAATGTTCGCGACTAGTAAGTCAGCTTGAGCGGCGACCAACTTGCAGGACTCACTGAGGCTTAAGTCATCCTTTTTAGGGTCAACTATATCTGCCTTCAGTAAGTCCCATGGCCATTCTTAGCTTCTTGAAAGTGTCTAGCTTGACACTGCTAGAGCTCCTAATAGTTGCTTCTAAAGCATCCCTTTCATTATGAGCAAGCTTAGTAGCATCTTTGGCCTTGTTGATGGATGCCTTATGATGCTCACAAATATTGTGGAGCGTATCAATATCAATCCCCCTTTGGATGAATTTTTGATCGAAGTGATCTTTTTCCTTGGTCAGCTTCTTGATTTGCTCTTCTTGTACTGAAGAGAAGAAGAAATGGGTTCAATCAAATTCATGAAAATTACCAAGGTAATGTAAACTTTTGTCAAAAGTAAACTTACATTTCATCTTGTCTTGTTGCTCTTCGCAAAGCACCAGGAGATGTTCAGATTTTTCATTAAGTGAATTGTATAATCCTGATGCTTGCTCGAAGGCCGCGGCTTTTTCTTTAGCCTCTTTTAATTTGGCTTCAAGTGCCAGAATTTTGGCGAGCCTTTCTTCGTTCATTTACTGGGCTTCATCCATCTTACTTTGTAGGGAAATTTTTCCCGACGACAACAAATGTTACTACAATTTCAAAAAGACTAAGGTCAAAAGCAAGATACTTACTGCTTTAACTGGCTGTTTTCAGCCTGAGCGACCTTCAGTTGCTCCACTAGCAGACCAGATGAGGTTGCTATGCGAGCCGTATCCTGCATAAAACCAGAAATACTAGGAATGAGATTCCTAAGGAAATAAGGCGAAGCTTAAAGGTAAAGAGTTCTACTTACCTCTAAGAATTCACGAAAAAACCTCTCAAAGAGACCCTCAGATCCACTTGCTTGGCTAAAAGAAGCCAAGCTGTAGGGCGCCAGCAGAGGGTTCAAGCCTTGAGTAGGGCGTTGGATCTGGGCAGGTTGGACCACTGTCTCTTCTGCCATCTCCTCTTCTTGTTCTCCCAAACAGGAGGGGGACACGATTTCCTCGACCACAGGGGGAGCAGAGATATTTACCTGTTTGTCCACCCCCAGGGTCAAAGTCTCAATGGCAATCTCAGTCTCCCCATCATTGGCAGGAACATCTGATTGGATGTATTTTACCACCTCGCCAATGATTGTCTCAGGCTCTCCTTTGATAGCCTATGAAACCGCGACTTCAGCTGTCGTGGTAACGTCATCAACGGCCGCCGCCCTTATTTTTCTATCTGTAGCCTCAGTTGATGGCATAGGCAATATAGCAAAAGGAGCCCTGAATTCACAAATACAACAAATTATCCCTAACTAAACAGTATGCCTTAGTTAGAGAAGGGGCGGACATGTACCTGATACTGAGTCCCATGAAGTTGCGGGAACTCGAGGCCACGCCCTTGGGAGATAAGAGCATGGATAATGCCTTTGGATCAAAATCGCCGAAGGAAGTCCTTGTCCTCCTCCTCAAGAGAAACAGGGAAGCATCCTCCTCCATGTCGCTCCCCTCCCCCTACACAACCTTAAGCTGATTTATAGTTGTATAGGGGAAAGATCAAGAAGCCAGAGACATTACCGCTACAACCCTTCTGGTTGCGACATCGAGGCCAGTCATGGTCGCGGTTGCGACTTGTTCCTGTGGGCCTACTGTTGCCCTGGTCGCAGCAGACGATGTTGTCGCAGGAACCCCTGCCGTGGCAGTAGTCGCAGCCTTCGCTGCTGAGGTCGCGGGAGGGGAGATGGGGCTTATTCGCAAAGCTCTCATCCTAGCCAAATCCTTGGTCGTAGAGGAAGCTTTCTTCGGCTTCTTCGACAAAGAACCACCAGAAGATTCAACATCGTCGCCGGCAAGCCTTTTCTGGGCTGTTGGTCACGTGAACAACTACACAAACCCAAAAGAATTCCCTTTGCTGAATAGTCTCCTAAAATCAAATTTGCACAGATTTTTTGAAAGAGTTATACCTTTCGACGCGCCTGCCCATCCCTTGGTAAAACCCCAAGGTAGGCCTAGCAAAGGTGTTGAAAAGCTGCGAGGATCAAAACCGAATTGGCGTTTAGATTCACCAATACCAAGTCATAATGGGCGAGGATCTCCCGGAAGAAGTCGCTTTCCAGCAAGCGGAAGCCACAGTGTAGGAAATCCTTGAAAACCACCAGTTCGCCCTCCTGCACCTTAGGTCTCTCCTCATTCTCCCCAGAAGGACGCCATGAAATCAGTGACCTGGAAGGGAGGTAACCATCGGTCTCAAGAGCCAGCACACTCTCCTCCGATTGGTGACTAGAGTGCATCCAACAAGCCATTGAGTCAAGTTTCGAAATATGAAGAAGAAAGATAGGGGCTCAGAAGAACGGTGAGAAAGTGAAAAACTTAGGAGATTTTGAGAATGGTTTTGTGCCAAGGAAAATCTCGAGACGCAAGGTTTAAAGGCCACTTTCCTTGGGTTCTTGACCTTTGCTCACATCGTGTGATTTCTGTGCGACAAAAAGGGTTTTTGCATTCAATGCCCGTCACAACAAACCTGACACACGTACCCAAAGTTTTTCTTGGGCTTCGCAGGAATTTGAAATGAAAAGATGCCTTTTCAGCACTTGAAATGCCTTTTTCAAGGAAAAGAAAACCTTTTCATTTCAAATTCGGGGGCTAGCTGAAAAGGGTATTCTGGATATAGCCCATCAATGATATTTAATTCCCATAATTTTAGAGCTATGAGACTTTATAAGTCTCAACACTTAGCATTACCAGTTCCATATATGGTCTCATGTTATACCTGTGAGTGCTATGGTCGCAGAGACATCTGCCTACGACCATACACCATCGCAGACACCAAACCTAATATCAATGTGTGGTCGCAGGAGGTGCAATCATAGTATTGAAGACTTGTACTACAATACGAAGATTACATATTATAAGTCACCATTCACAATAACCGTTCCTTGATCTTTATGATTATTCCTGAAATAATCATAAGTCCCTGACATGGTAATTATCGAAGAAGATAAGGATGGTGAAGCAACTCCTACAACGCCAAGTCAAAGCTGCTTAACTGCCACGTAACCACAACCTTCGGCAACCACCATGTAACCACGACTCGCAAAAATCGCCACAAAGCAATTATAGGCGATCGTGAGGCACCTCTTCAAGGGAACAACCGACGATCTCTTTGGCAAGTATAAAAAGGCCTCTTAGGGGAAGGATTAGGAGACAAATCGACAAGAGGATGACGCACTAGAGATAGAGATATAGGAATAGATACTACATTCTCCTTGTAATCCTCTTACTTTTTCACAGTGATAAATACACAGGAGTAGGGTTATTACTCAGCTACGAGGGCCTGGATCTGGATAAATTCTCGTGTCATTAGATTCATAAAGGCCTTGAATTCCTTGGTACTTCTCTGGATTGGCTCCCTTCATAACCCATCAAAATTCTACATAAGTTCGACTAAGGACCTCTAGGTCCCAATCGTCGACAAAGGCCACAACAATACCTTAGAAAATTACCTGCTCAGTGAGTAACCCACTGGATTGACTGATAAGTAATAACTATTTGACCTAACACATTGGCCAGGTTGGTAGCCTAATCAATACTTATTTCCCTCAATTACATGTTGCAATATAAATCTTATTCCTTTCAAGAAACAAAATTACCATGTGCTGCAAAACAATAGGCATGCAAAACATTAACGCGGGACATGAAATTCACGCATATCTAATTGTTTTTTCAAGAATAGCGTGAATTTCACATTTAGATTGACTAGTCTCCATCAAAATACATCTTAGAAAATTATTAACTCGACTAATAACTTATGGGATTGATTGATAACACTTCAACCTAAGACATTGGCTAGGTTGATAGCTTGGTCGTTGCAAATAACCCCACATGGCACATTGCACTTCTATGAGTCTTTTTCCTTCCTAGAGGCAAAATTACCATGTGCGTAGAAACAATGTGCGGGCTAATAACCTATTGGACTGACTGATAACCATTTATTCATTTTCCTAAGATTACCATGTGCCAAGAAACAATGGATGAAAAAGTAAAAATACAAAGACAGAAACAACTAAAAAATTAATAGCTACCCAATATGAGTGAAAAAAACAACACAATTTGAAGAGATGGGTTGGAATGGATGCACTGTGCCATGGCCAAGCATGTTTGGAAAGGTCATTAAACCCCCATATAAATAGATTGACGCCCCTAGATTTCTCATTGAATCCACCTAGTATATCTGATATGATCGTGTCTATTCGTTCGAGATTTGACATGCAAGATTTGGTCATACTTTTGAAGAAAAATACACATTGGATCTAAAATGGTTGGCATGGATCAAAATCTTTTGGATGGATTTAGAAGGTAACTACGGAGGGTTTGCAATATAAATGAGCAAAGAGACTAGGCACAAAATCCCAGGGCTAACGGCCCTTTGATCCCACCTGCTCCTCGTGCCCACCTTCCTTTTCTTTCTAATTTTCCCCTTTTTTTGGTTATATAATCTCCTCTTCCTCCTGTTTTGGTTTCTTGGACTACAAATTAGGTGAAGATACCAATCAAGAAACACTTGTTCATTCTTGCAACGACTAGTTGTGTGTCAAGCCCTCGCTGGGCCATCGATGGATTCCTATCACAGGAATGTGAGTGGCAATGGCGGCAATGGAGGTGTCGATGAACAAATGTGGGTTCTTGTTGTGTTGTTTTGGTTCTTACAGGGTTCTTGGATAGTATGTGGGTTTGTATATTAATTTGGTTGGGTGGTTTTATTTGTTAGTTTGGTAGAATCTTGAAAATAGCATGGGAATAACATTTTGCATCTTGGTGGTTTGACGATCATTTGGGAAATCTTATAACAGAAACATCTTGAGATGGTGGTGATTTGGTGGGCTAACTCGGTGGATTGGGAAATTAGCTAGATGGTTCTTGATATTCTTTTGTGCATTTTCAATGTAGGATTAGTTTTGTTTGATGTGCGTTATCATCATGTTGGAATGATATGGGCAATTAATTTTGACGCAATAGAAATTATGACTTAGAAGGAGGCATGTGAGTACATGGACTTATGCATATGATTGGATCAATAGAAATAAGGATCAAGGGGTTTGAAAATGGGTGTATGCATAATGTTTGTTGTATAATTTCGTTATGTTTCTTGCTTGTAGCCTTGCTTCTTGGATACTTTTCTTAATGATGTATCCATCCAAACATAGCCTATAGAATAGACAAGAATACTTGAGGTGTATTCAATTCATGTGATTTAGGGTGCATTGCATCTCAATTGAGCAAATAATAGTTGTCTAAATGTTACAATTCTTTGAACCTTCTTTATCTAATTTTATGTTCAATTGCTTAATGCTTGTAGCTGTATTTCGGATTGGCAAGTGGGAGATCATCATGATCCTAACAATGAAACTCATGGTACATTTCTCATATTGATAACTGAGCTACTGCACAACCTCTCTTTAATTGATCTTGGACTAAATGTTTCATTTTTTCCAACAGATATTTTTAAACTCATTTGGAAACGCCTCAATCAAGATGATGATGATGATCAACTGAACTTTCCAAGGGATCAAACTCCTCTGAAAGATTGTTGTGATTTTGGCTCTGACTTATTTAATCTTGGTGGTAAGAAGTTTCTTGTTTGAAAGTTATAAATGGATATTATTATGACAATCTTGCTTAAGGAGAGTATTGCACTCAGATATTACCTGCAAGGCGACCCTGGAGGAATCTCCGGAGTCGAAGCGGCGTCGTATGTTGGAATACCCTTTTGAGCCTAATCAGTTAGGAATTGGAAATCAGAAATTAAATTCTAGTAGGGTTGCAGCTAAGGTGGTTCAATAGCATCTTCCTTTGTTTCAATTTAGTGCTTTGCACATAACACTAATCTTCACACCTTTTGCTTCTTTCTCTAATCCATGTTTTAGGTAGCAGAGATTTCATTGCTTTGCAATGATGAACCACAGAGTTTGAATTGGGTTGTGCAGCCTAATCCAAACGATTTAGGTTTGTCTGTTCTCCATATGATTGACAATTTCCATTGGTGTCATTGTTGTTAGCTAATTCAAAGTTCAACACCAGATGCGATAAATTCCTTGTCAAATGGAGCACTATGCCAGGCACCAGATAATTATTTGGAAAATTGCTCTAATGGAATTTCAATGAACTTCAGACCTGATCAAATGTTGGTTCCTCCCTAGTTTCATAAAACCACTTATTTTGATTCCTTATTCTTTGTTTGAATCATGACCTGTTAGCTTGTATTCATTGTAGGCCATGTAGCCAGGGGATTATTACTTATTGTGAAGTTCAAACTGGTGTTTCAGGTCAGTGGAAAGCATAAATTTCATTTTCTATAGCTACTTCAAAGTCAAATTTTCATTTGGTGTACATTTGATATACTATTCCTTAGTTTTCTGATGTAATTTCCATCCTATGTGCAAGATTTGTTGTCATCCGTAATTATAAGGAACAATTTGATCCCTATTCTCCTCTACAATCGCATAGTGGTGTATTTGCACTTGCTACAATTTGCTATCATGTTAAAGCAGTGCTATAGCTTGGGCACCTTGTCAAAAACTAATGTCTTAAATAGCGGGCCATCATGGTATATAGCGATTTGGTAGAAAAAATGCTACACTATAAACAAAAATCCGGCTATTGTAGCTATGACCACTATAATGGTAATAGCGGTATGCTACAGAGCATAGTGCATAGAGGAAAAAGTAGCCGCTACATTTTGCATACTATTTTGGGCTAGGCTATAGTTGGGCTATTGTCCCAACAAGTATAATGTTAATTTTTAATGTTTTGGTCAATTATATTTAATTGATTCAATTCTATTTTGCTAAAAATATGTGTTTATTCTATATTTTTCAATTTGGATTTTAAGTTGCTTACATGAGTCTAGTGTTATAAATTTGCAATTCTAATTTGGATATTGCTTTATTTTTCATTTACTATTTTCCTACTAATTTCATGGTATGTCGAGCGCTTAAAAATAACAAAATTGTAATTTAAAAATAAACCACGATGTAGAACAACCTTTGTGATCTGTGATAGTGTTTTTTGTTGCTGTGACAATGCGATAATCACTATTTGAAACATCATTCAAAACCAATATTTTTGCAACTTTTGTGAGCATGACACAACTTACTTGTTTCTTCGTATGCATTGCAGAAACATATGATGTTGCATCAATGACAGAGAGTTCTATAATGAAAAAGAATTGTAAACCATCCACTCTTAAAGTCTCCAAAGGTACTTTAGTTTGATAAATGTTATTGAACTTCTAATTATACCCAAGTTGATTGTTGGATTTGTTGTCCTATTAGGAGGAAACTCATTGATTGAATTGAAGAAAAATATAACAACATCCATTGCATGCCCTTTTACCATCATCAAACCATCTTGGCACCAAGGAGATGTCACTCTGAAAGATATAAATCAACGAATCCATGCTCCACCAAAGAAATTTCCGCAAATTCTGGAAACTTCAGCTTTCTCAGGCAAACTAGTTATTGGCAAGACAAGAATCCGAATGGAAGGGGGGAAAGGCAGCATCACAATATTGAGAACAAAGGGCTGAGACTAGCATAACCTTATATTTATGTTCAACCATTTTATTGATTATTTTCAGCATGGTGACAATCTTGTGCACATTTAATAGCTTTTCATTTTTCTTTGTCTCAATATATAGTGACATGGCATTGGATTGCATGTTAAAATATTTGAAGACTGCTACCTCTTTCTTGTTTAAAGATTCACCATTCATTTGGTGTATGCGTGACAGGGTGCTAATAATACTTATGAAAAATTTAGTTCAAAAATCTACTTTTTTACCATATATTTGATTTCTTTGTTTGATTTTGTTAGATGGTCATCTCCTTGAGAGTACAATTATAGGAGGATTTAGTTCTTGAATATATAGGAGGATGGCATATTCTAAATTTTGATCATGGCATGAGTTGCCGTATGTCAAATAAGAAATGTTAACAAAATAACTTTTGACAAGTTACAGAGAAGCTATCTATGGAAAGGAGAGGATACCATCAATAGAGGACACTACCTAACTGATTGGAAGAAAATGTGTAGACCTCTCAAGTACGAGAGACATGAAATACATGATCTCAAGCTTTTTAGCTATGCACTTTGCACAACATGGTTGTGGTTCCAATGGCACAACATCATAAACTTTGGACTAGCTTGATTACTAAACAAGATCCAATTGTGCAAGCTATCTTTTAAGCTTCAATGACAATAACCCTAGGAAATGGAAGAACTGCTTCTTTTCTAGCATTCTCCTTGGCTCGAGGGGAAGAAAATGCAGGAGCTCACGCTGTCGACCATTGGTACCTAGGGGTCCTTCTATCGAACTTATGTAGAATTGAGATGGGTTGTGAAGGGAGCCAATCCAGACAAGTACCAAGGAATTCAAAATATCTATGAATCTAATGACACGAGAATTTATCCAGGTTCGGACCCTTATAGCTGAGTAATAACCCTACTCCTGTGTATTTATCATTGTGCATAAAAGGATTACAAAGAGAATGTATAGTCTATTCCTATCAGGCTAAGTCTAATCTACTGTCTCTCGTCTCGATCCAATCCCCCCTTGATCCTTCCCTTGAAGGCCTTTTTATACTTGCCGAAGAGATCGTCGGTTGTCCTCTTGAAGACGTGCTCCACGATTTCCCATAACCGCTTTGTGATGGTTGCCGCAAGTCATGTTTACGTGGTAGTTGCCGTAGGTCGTGGCTATGTGGCAGTTAAGCATCTTTGACCTGGCGTCGTGGAAACTGCTTCACCATCCTCATCTTCTTCGATGGTTACCTTGTTAGGGACTTATGATTATTTCGGGAATAATCATAAGGATCATGGAACAGTTATGGTGAATGGTGACTTATAATACATAATCTTCATATTGTAGTACAAGTCTTCGGTACCTTGATTGCGCACCGCTGCGACCAAGCATCGATATCAGTCTTTGTCTTTGCGAGAGGATATGGTCGTAGGTAGTCGTCTCTGCAACCATAGTACTCGCAGATTACAGCATAAGACCATGGACCCTGTGATGATAAGTATTGAGACTTATAGAGTTCCATAGCTAAAATTATGAGAATTAAATATCATTGATGGGCCATGTTAAGAAGATCCTTGGAGCGTCCCCCTTTATCTCTTTTCTTGGCCTTCTACGACCATAGAAAGGTATGTTCGACCATGGGACATTTGTCTGTGACCATGGAAATACATGGGCAATTTAACTGTGGTAACAATCCTCGTCAACTAGCCCCCGAATTCGAAATAAAAGGCTTTCTCTTCCCTAAAAAAGGCGTTTCAAGTGTTGAAAAGGCGTCTTCTAATTTCGAATTCCTGCAGAACCCAAGAAAAGTTTTGGGTGCGCATGTCAGGTTTGTTGTGACGGGCATTGAATGCAAAAAACCTTTTTGTCTCAAGGAAATAACCTGGAGTGAACAACGGTCGGGAACCCGAGGAAAGTGGCATTAAAACCTTGCGTCACGAGACCCGCCTTGGCACGAAACCATTCTCAAAATCTCCTAAGTTTTCTCGGAGTTCTTTGCTTTCTCATTGTTCTTCTGCGCCCCTAGCTTTCTCCTCCCTCTTTCGAAACTCGACCCAATGGCTTGCTGGATGTGATCTAGTCACCGAACAGAGGAGAGTTTACCGGCTCTGGAGACGGACGGTTACCTCCCTTCCAGGTCGCTAATTCCATGGTGTCCTGCTGGGGAGAATGAGGAGAGCCAAGGTGCAGGAGGGCGAATTGGTGGTTTTTAAGGATTTCCTATGCTGCGGCTTCCGCCTACCGAAGAGTGACTCTTCCGGGAGATCCTCGCCCACTACGACTTGGAATTGGTGAATCTGAATGCCAATTCAGTATTGATCCTCGCAACCTTTCAACACCTCTGCGAGGCCTACATTGCGGTTTTGCCCAGCGTAGCTCTCTTCCACTAGTACTATTTTCTGGTGAGTTCGAAGGGCACCGCTGCACCGGGATGTGTCTACTTTCGGCTACGGGAGAAGAAGGACTTCCCGCCCTTTCCACTGCGTGACTCTGTTTACAAGTGGTACCAATAGTAGTTCTACTGCTCCGCTCCAAAGGAGAGCCATCTTTGGTTTGTGGATCGGCGACCAGAGAAGAGCAAGGACAAGGATGTTGCTCCCCCCCTCAACGATGAGCAAAAGAGGCAAGCCCAGGTAATTAAATACCTGATGAACAAGGGCTTGACCACTCGCGATGTGATCTAGGATTTTGTGAAGAATCGGATCAGCCCTCTGAGGAAGAGGATCACCCTGCATGAGAAGTCAGGGCAATGGAGGACACCACCAGGGATTACAACCCTGGTAATTGCTTTAATACTTGTAATTGCTCAACCCTAAGATTAGTCAGATTGGTAGATTTTGTCTCAATTTGTTTTTCATTGGAGATGTTGTTTTGATTATTGTCATTCTTTTTCAGCCTTGTCCCCTTCTAATGTCAAAGTGAGGACGAATTTCCCCTGAAATCTTTTAATCCGGTCGAGGAAGGCAACATTAATGCTCGGAGATCGTAGAACCTAGTTAGCAACACCGACAAGACTGGGCAGGCGCGTCGAAAGGTATAACTCTTTTGGAAAGCATGTGCCATTTTGGTTTTAGGAGATAATTTTCGAAATGGAATTATTTCGGGTTTGTGTAGTTGTTCATGCGATCAACAGCCCAAAAAAGGCTTGCCAGCAGCAACGCTAAACCCTCTTATGGTTCTTCGTTGAAGAAGCCGAAGAAAGCTCCCTCTGCAACCAAGGATTTGGCCAGAGCGAGAGCTTTCCGAATAAGTCCCATCTCCCCTCCTAGGACCTCAGCAGCGAAGGCTACGACCGCTGCTGTGGCGGGGGTTTCTATGACAACATCCCCTGCTGCGATCAGGACAATAGTAGGCGCGCAGGAGCAAGTCACAACTAGAAGGATTGTCGCGGTAATGTCTTTGACTTCTTGATTTTTCCCTTATGCAACTTCAACCCAGCTTAAGGTTGTGCAGGGAGATGAGAGTGATGTGGAGGAGGATGCTTCCCTGTTCCTCTTGAGGAAGAGGACAAGGGCTTCCTCTGATGATTTTTGTAGGATCAAGGATGCCGACTAGAGGGGGTGAATAGGAGGAAAACTTTAAGTAAAAACAAATTTTGCAAAGAGAAGAACCAAATTGCAATTCAATAAATTAAAGAGAAATGATAGAGAGAACGAACACAAGATTTTTCCCGAGGTCTCGGATACACGCCCGGTCTCCCCTAATCCTCGTTGAAGCACTCAAGTAAATTGAGTCTTGCTTCAATATCTACAAAGGATATTTCTCACTAATGGTTACTCCTTGTCCACTCCGGAAAGGCGAGCACCGATGCTTTTTACAAACACGCCGAGCCTCTCCGACAATCTCCGAACAGGAGAGGTCAATGGCCACGCCACCAAACCATCCAGGAGAGGGCGTTCACCAAGATTAATAAGCAGCAATGTCTCTTCTAGACCTCCAACAATCACCGAGAAACTCTAAATATGCAAGAACGATGCGAACAGAAAACTCGGTGGATCTCAGAAAACACTCGACTTGATCAACAAATCAAGATTTTCTGTAAAGAACTAAAACTCAAGAATGTATAAGAATGTGAGGCTGCTGGATGTACAAAACAATAGCTCAAAGCCTCTATTTATAGCCTCAAGAATCAAAAGAGCCGTTGGAGCTTGCACACAAAAGCAACAGTGCAAACTGACAGTCAGTTTGGGTCACGACCAGAAAGAAGTAAAATCCAGAGAAAACTCAGCTAGCCGTTTGAGGTCATTTATGGAAACAAAATAGCACAAACTGACAGTCAGTTTGTAAAACTGATAGTCAGTTCCTACCTCAACGGCTGACAAAAATCACGGATAAAACTTTGCTGGTCGTATATGGAAACTGATACTTCAAACTGACAGTCAGTTTTGATCACAAAATCGACCAGTTCAAACATAAAATCAAATCAAACAGCTCGAGGTCGAAATGCAAACTGACAGTCAGTTTAGGTCAAAAATTTTTGGCTCAAAAAACAACCTCTCTAGACAACTGTCAGTTAACAAAACTGACAATCCAAACTGACAGCCAGTTTAGTAAACTGACAATCAGCATAGATAAAAACAACCATAACTTTTAATCCAGAGATTCAATTGAAGTGTTTGATAGCTCGTTTGAAATATATTTAAAAGGGCTATATTTTTGTCAACAGAAGAAAAAGCCAAATCGGCCTAGATCTTTCTAAAAAAGCAAAAACTCTTCTACTATCAAAAACTCAACTGAAAATCCAAATCTTTCAAAACCAAATCCAACTGAAATGAATGCAATGCAGTGACCTAGTAATTTCTCGGTTTATGGTGGAAATTTAGAGAGGACTTGCAACCCCTCTTTGTAGTACGGTTAAATCTAAGAAATAAAATCCTAAACAGATCAATCTCCACACGCCGAGATCGGTAAAAATAAAATTATATTACCTTAGGTCCTTTGCATCTTCATGTTTGCAATTTACATCTCATCTTTTGCTCTTTTCAACTTGTGCTATTTAGTTATTTCACGTCGGGTTCATCCTGAACATCTTGCATTTCTTCCTGAACAAGATCTGTATCAAATATCTCAACAGCACAATTAGTCTAAAACACTTTGTTTTCATTAATCATCAAAATTAGGTCAGGCATAACGGCCTAGATGCAACAATTTTGACCTAGAGGCATTATCCACGCTCTTATCTCCCAAGGGCGTGGCCTCGAGTTCCCGCAACCTCATGGGACTCAACATCAGGTAAATGTTAACCCCTTCTTCAACCAAGTCATAGCATTTAGGCAGGGGTAATTTGTTGTATTTGTGATTTCGGGGCTCCTTCTGCTATATTGCCTATGCCATCAACTGAGGCTACAGACAGCATAACAAGCGCAGTGGCCATTGATGATGTTACTGCGACAACTGAAGTCGTGGTTTCATAGGCCTTCAAAGGAGAGGCTGAGACCATCATTGGTGAGGTGGTAAAAGATATTCAATCTGATGTTCTTGCCAATAATGGGGAAACTGAGGTCACCATTGAGGCTCCGACCACAGGGGTGGATGAACAGGCAAATATCTCTGCTCCCCCTGTGGTCAAGGAAATCGTGTCTCCCTCCTGTTTGGGAGAACAAGGAGAGGAGAGGGCAGAAGAGATGGCGGCTCAAACCGCCCAGATCCAGCACCCTGCTCAAGACTTGAACCCTTCGCTGGTACCTTATAGCTTGGCCTCTTCTAGCCGAGCAAGCGGATCTGAAGGTCTCTCTAAGAGGTTCTTTCGTGAATTCTTAGAGGTAAGCAGAACTCGATACCTTTAAGCTTCGCTTTATTTCCTTAGGAATCTCAATCCTAGTATCTCTTGTTTTATGCAGGATATGGCTCTCGTAGTGACCTCGTCTAGTCTGCTAGTGGAGCAGTTGAGGGCTGCTCAGACCAAAACCAGCAAGTTGAAATAGTAAGTATCTTGCTTCTGACCTTTGTCTCTCTGAAACTATAGTAATGTTCATTGTCACAGGGAAAAGATTGCTCTGCAGGGTAAGATGGATGAAACCGAAGAAAGGCTTGCCAAAATTCTGGCGCTTGAAACCAAATTGAAAGAGGCTAAAGAAAGAGCTGTGACCCTAGAGGCTAAAGAAAGAGCAAGCATCTGAATTGTACAATTCTCTTAAAGAAAAATCTGAACGTCTCTTGGTGCTTTGCGAAGAGCAACGAGCCAAGATGAAATGTAAGTTCGCTTTCGGCAAGAAGTTTACATTATATTGGTAAGTTTCATGAATCCGATTGAACTCATTTCTTCTTCTTTTCAGTACAAGAAGAGCATATTACGAAGCTGACTGAAGAAAGGGATCACTTTGAGCAAAGATTCATCCAGAGGAGGATTAACACTGATATGCTTCACAATGTTTGTGAGCGTCACAAAGCATCCAACGACAAGGCCAAAGATGCTGCTAAGCTTGCTCGTAACGAGAAGGGTGCTTTAGAAGCAATTGTTAGGAGCTGCAGTAGTGTCGAGTTAGACACTTTCAAGAAACTAAGAATGGCCGCAGACTTATTGAAGGCAGACATCATTGATCCTGAAAAGGACAACTTAAACCCAAGCGAGTCTTGTAAGTTGGTCGCCCCTCAAGCTGACTCACTGGTCGCGAGCATTCCAGAAATTCCAATGAAGCAAAAGGAAGCACTGAAGTCCAACGTTGGAGCTATAGCTTCTGCTATCCTTAGAAAGTTAAGGCATCACCACGGTCCGAATCTGGATCTAAACCTTGTGGGTGAAAATGCTGGTTTTGATAGTGAGGATCAGCTGAGTGCTGTAATGGATGAGGTAAGACCTCTGGTTGAAAGTTTGCTTCAAGATTTGGATCTCACTTGATGTAATATTTGTTATGACATCTTGTAAAAATGAACTTATTGAAATGAAAATGGAAATGTTTACCTGGTTTGGCGATGATTTCATACCTTGCAAATATATACAGTTAGCAAAGATTTCGATGATTGAAAAAGAAAATGTAAGGATTGAAAAAAATGCTAAGTGCTTAGCTTCCTGACTTAATGCTATAGTTATGTTTTCTAGCCCCCTCCTATGACCATACATACTGAAGGCATGGTATTATGGTCGCAGGATTGAAAATAAATTATGGCATAGATGATTGAAAACATATAAGTCAGTCTCTTATGCGTGAGAAGATGGTTTAAAAAGAGGGACTTTGACTATATGCGATCATTTGGTCGCAAGGATAAACATTTGGATGGCAATGTATAAGCTTGTTGCAAACTGATAGCCACTCGAGTGATATGTGGCATGCTAGTGAGTCTCTTATGCGTTAAGAAACGGCTTATAGAGAGATGTCTTGACTAGATGTGACCATGAGATCGGCCAGTGAATCCACTTAAACATTACGATAAAAATGCTTATTGCGTCCATCCCTCGGGCATGGCCTGAGAAAAAAGAGCGGACATAAATGGGAAAATAACTACAACATAAAGTGAAAAAGTGCTTTATTGAATGTAAAGATGTACAATGAAAATGGAAAGACTTACACTTAAAATTTGTGCAATTGATCTATGTTCCAGGTGTTAGATAGAACTCTTCCATCTTCCATAGCTAATCGAGTCGAACCAGGTCGCGATATTGAGGCCACAGTGTAGGGACCTTCCCATTGAGAGGAGAACTTGTTGCGACCAGACTGGTTTTGGATGTTTCTCCAAACCAAATCTCTCACATGAAGGCTACGTGGTCGCACTCTCTTGCTGTGATATTTACACAAAGCCTGTAAATACGCCGCTAACTGAATCAATGCTTGATTGCGCTTTTCCTCAAGAAGAATGAGTTTGTCTTCGCGTGTTTCAGTATGATTGATGATATTGAATTTATCAACGCAAGTAGAGCCAAGTTGGATTTCATTTGGCAGCATGGCTTCTGCACTATAAACCAGTTGGAAAAGGCATTTCGCCTGTAGCTCGATTGGGTGTAGTGCAAAGTGCCCATAGAACAGAGTAGAGTTTGTCTACCCAAGCCCCCAAGGGTATTTTAAGGCAGTAGAATACACATTTCTTAACCCCTTGTAAGATTTTCCCGTTGGCACGTTCAGCTGCACCATTGCTTTGTGGGTGAGCAACAGATGTGAAGCAAATTTTGGTGACAATATTGTCGCAATAGTCTAGAAAAGACCACTAACAAATTGAGACCCATTATCAGTAATGAGACGATTTGGAACGCCAAATCGTGCTGTTATGTTCTTATGAAAGAACTTTTTGGCCGCAGCAGTAGTGATGTTGCCGACTGGGTCTGCCTCGATCCACTTAGTGAATGTATCAATGGCTACGAATAAGAACCTGTACCCATTGACTACTTGAGGCATATGACCTACAATGTCTATTCCCCACACGGTGAATGACCAAGTTAAGGGAACTGATAAATTTGTTGAGCATGAAATTGGCACTGTGGGCATGTTTTAACAAATTGTCTGGCATCATTCAGTGCCGAAGGCCAATAATACCCTTGTAGAAAAGCTTTTTCGACCAATGTTCTATAGGATGCATGTGTGCCACACATGCTTCCGTGTTTTTCTCTTAGAAGGTTTTGGCCTTCTTTGTGAGGTATGCAACGCATAAGCACTCCTTGAGTACTTTTTCTGTAAAGGGTTCCTTCGACCAGTCTGTACATGCATGCTTTTCTAACTAACCGATCAGCCTCGGCTTCATCCTCGGGCAAAGTCCCAAGCGCAAGATAGATCCTCAATGGTTGGATCCAATCTGCTTCGTGCTCGAGGGCGGTGACGTTAGTCATCGCCTCTGTCTTCTTGCTGATGGAGGGATGTTTTAAGTGCTCAATGAACACTCCTGCCGGAGCAGATGCGCGTGAAAACCCAAATTTTGATAATTGGTCTGCGAGAATATTGTCTCTTCGCTGAATAAATTGGACTTCAAAATTTCTGAAGTATTTTTCCAATTTCCTCACTTAGTCCAGGTAATGAGCATTGTCTCATCAGAGGTGTTGTACTCCTTGTTTACCTGATTTACGACTAGCTGTGAATCTCCCTTCACCACTAGCCGATGGACTCCAAGAGATTTGGCTGCTCGAAGCCCGACCAGAAGACCTTCATACTCTGTTGTGTTATTGGTAGCAACAAAGTAGAGTTGTATGACATACTAGAGTTGGTCACCCTGAGATGTAATTAAGACCACTCCAGCCCTCGAGTTTGAAAAACTGCCAAAGCCATCGAAATACATTGTCCAGTGGTTGGTAGTAGACAATTGCGCAAGTGGTTCGAGATTAGTCCAGTCGACCACGAAATCTACAAGAATTTGAGATTTGATTGCTACTCAAGCAGTGAATTGGAGATGATCAAATGCTCCGACTTCTACTGCCTACTTCGCAACTCGACCAGTTGGCTCTGAAAGAAGAAGAAAGGCTAAAATGCCAACGGACCTCTGTCCATTCTCTAATTCATTCGATCCGTTTGCTTCCGGATTACGGAGTATGTCCCCTAAGGGAAAGGAAGATGGCACGGAAATCTTGTGCACTTGAAAGTAATGTCACAGTTTTCGGGAAGCCATTAAGAGGGCATAGAGTAGTTTTTGGACCTCGGGGTAACGCTCCTTTGGTCTGTTTAGTACTTCACTTACGTAATACACTAGTCATTGCACATCTTCCCTTTCTACGACCAGTACTGCATTGACTGCGCAAGGGGTAGCAGCTAAGTAAATGAGCAAAGGCTCTCTCATGTTTAGGGAAACCAACACTGGAGCACTAGATAAATATGCTTTGACTTCCTGAAATACTTTTTTGGCTTCATTTGACCACTGAAAACCATTATGTTTACGTAGAACCTTAAAGAAGGGTAATCTACGTTCGCCTAACCAGGATATGAAATGACTTAAAGCCACCATTCGACTAGTTAGGCTTTAAATTTCCTTAGTTGTCGAAGGGGGTCGCATTTGTTCAATGGTCTGGATTTTATCGGGATTAACCTTAATGCCTCTCGAACAAACAAGAAACCTAAAAGTTTACCAGAAGAAACTCCAAAAGAGCACTTTTCGGGATTCAACTTGATTCCATGTTTATTCAAATTACAGAAAGTCTCAGTGAGATCATTTACATGATTAGAGTTTTTTGAACTCTTTACAACCAGATCATCAATGTAAGCCTCTAAATTGCATCCTAATTGAGATAGAAAGGTTTTTTGCATCAAGTGCTGATACGTGGAAACAACATTCTTGAGCCAAAATGGCATTCTAATGTAGCAGTAGTTGCCAAATGGTGTGATGAAGACAGTTTTCTCTTCATCTACTTCTCCCATGCTAATTTGATGGTAACTCGAGTAAGCATCCAGGAAGCTTATCAGTTCACAACCCACTGTTGAATCGACCAACTGGTCAATGCGAGGAAGGGGAAAGTCATCCTTCTTACAAGCATTGTTAAGACTGGTGTAATCGACGCACATGCGCCACTTACCATTAGACTTTAGGACCATGACCGGGTTCGCGAGCCATTCGGGATGGTTAACCTCGTGAATGAAGCCAACCTCCTAGAGTTTAGCTAACTCCGAATGAATGGCCACTTATCAATCATGAGAAAGCGTCTGATTTTTTGCTTTATTGGTCGTTGTCTAGGCCGAATTGCTAGCCTGTGCTCAATCACTTCCCTTGGGACTCCAGGCATGTCGGATGGTTTCCACGCAAACACATCTGTGTTAGCTCAGAGGAAAGTAATGAGTGCAAGTTCCTATTTGTCTTCCAGTGCTGACCCAATCCGAGCAGTTCTAGGCGGGTCATCTGGGAATAAAGGAACTTGCTTGAGTTTTTCATCTGGTTGCGGAATGACTTTGACCACATCAGGCTCCTTGGTTGCCAACTTAACATCCCGTAGGAGAAGTTGGTCGACCAATTCCAAGGATATACGATCACAAGTGAGAGACGTATTTTGACTGCCTCTGACTGTGATTACTCCTTTTGGTTCTGGTACTTTGACGCACTGATAAGTGTAGTGTGTTGCTGCCATGAACTTGGCGAGTGAAGGCGTACCAAAGATGGTATTATAAGCTGAATCAAAATCAATTACATCAAAAATAATTAACTCAGTTTGAAAGTTCTCTGGTCCTCCGAGTGTCACAGGTAACACTATTTGCCCGATGAGCATCATCGAAGGACTAGGGATTATCCTGAAAAATGGGTGAGCCACTGGTTTAATCTTGGAATGAGGTATTTGCATCTCGTCAAGAGCTTTGGAAAATAATAAGTCGAGGGAACTTCCTCCATCAACTAGTACTCGTGATCCGGGAGGATCTCCAAGTCCTGATCGCATACGGCTTCGCGACCAAGTCCTGATCGCATACGGCTTCGCGACCTTAACCGTGTTCGGAAAGGATTCGCGACCTGGATGAGTCCGCGACCATGGATTGGTTCGCGACCAGGAAAAGGAATTCGTTCCCTGTTCGGAATTGTAATCCGATCCGAATGTGTATAATTAAGCTTATCTGTTTAGGATTAGTTATATGAGTCTAATACGTTTAGGTCTCTAAGTCTGATACGTACTCATACGATTGGACTATAAATACCTTGTAATAGGTCTAGTTTAGATCATCGAACTCAATCGAAGAGTCATAGAACTTATTTGAGTTTTAGACACTTATAGTTCCTTCGACGTAGACAAGTGTGTCTAACGTTCGACGTATAAAGCCTTCTTTGAAATAAAGAGTTGTGCAATTACTTTGGGTTTCGGTATTTCCGAGTAAGATCCCGTCATTCCGCATATTAGAATCTGGGCGAGCCTAGTGCGAAAACCAAGGCTAGGTCTCAAACGGATTAAGTTGGTATCAGAGCAACTTTCCTATCCTGTGGATGGTGAAGACTCGCCAGGGTTATAAAACCTCCGGCGAAACTCCAGGCGATCAATTGACGGTTCCTACAGCCGCGTCTCCGACAATGTCTGACGATACCTCCGTTCAAGCTAACCTAGCCGAACAAGTGGCTAAGCTCTCCACCGACATGGAAACCGTGCTTGCTTGGATTAAGCAGCAGGCCATGATTGTACCTCCTGAAGTAGGGAAGGTTACGGGTGAGAAGAGTGGTGAAGACTTGCGTAGGGCAGACGAAGATGAAGACGAAGGCGACCACAAAACCGACGACCTCGCCAACACCTCCTTAGCTGTCGGATCTTTTAAAGTCGATGCTAAGATTGATATACCCATATATGATGGGGTGATCGATGCCGAGAAGCTGGATTCTTGGATCGACCAACTTGAGACCTACTTTGACCTGAAAAGGTTTAGTAGCGCTCAAAAGGTCAAATTTGCACCTTTGAAGATGAAGGACCACGCCAAGACATGGTGGAAGGCCCTTGTCGCCAGCGGTGAAGCTGACGACCTTGCGTGGGGTCAATTCAAACGACTTCTGCGACAAGAATTCTATCCGATGGGCTACCTTGAGGAGAGATGGGAGCGTTGGCACCGATTGTACCAACGGCGCGACCAGACCGTCCAAGACTATACGACAGAGTTTCGACGACAAGCAATGGTCATTGGCATCTCACTATCCGACCCTCAAGTATTTCGGAAGTACACATCTGGATTTCAAAAATCGATCAGTACTGAGCTAAGTCTGTTCGGCGTCCAAGATATCGCGACCGCGAGCACAACTGCTATGGCGATCGAGAAGAAGAACAAATCCCGCAGCGACAAAAGCACGAAGGAAAGTGCGACCTCGACAAAGAAAAAGCCGAGTCCGAAGAAGAAATCGGGCACGGGTGCTTTCTGCGAACATTGTCAAGTTGCGGGACATACGAAGGACAAATGCTACAAGCTTCATCCTGAGCTTCGACCAAAGAAAAACGGACCAGGGAAAAGAACAACCACGGCTACTGCGACTTCACCCAACGAAGAAGTTGTCCGAGTGAATTCGGTTAATGAGGCGGATACGACCTTGTCTCTGATGGCAATGCCGAAGGAGAAGGGTTCGGATCCACCGAACGACCATCACCTGACGGAGGACTTGTTCACCATCAACATCCAGGTGAAGCACGAAGTGGTCGCAGCGATATTCGATCCAGGAAGTCAAAAGAATTTGGGCTCCGCTGGACTGGTTCGGCGACTTGGTTTGAAGACAACCACACACCCGCAACCATATCCGCTGGGTTGGTTTACATCCGACGTGAACCAACAGATTACGAGTCAGTGTGTGTTGAAGTTTGCGATCTCTGCACGGTATATCGATGAGGTGCAATGCGATGTTGTCCCTATCGATATCTGTCAGGTGATCTTTGGGAGTCCGTATCTGTATGATCGAGACGCTCATTTCCATCGGCGAGCGCAAGAGTACGACCTCACCAAAGACGGGGTTAAGTTCGTAATCAGTAGAGACGTCCACGTCAACACTTCGAACTTGATTACCGCAAATCAAGCCAAACGGATTGTTAATGCATGTCACAAGTATGTGCTTGTCATGATTCGACCCATTGGACAAAGTGAGGGTACTCGACCAGCATTGTCGTTGGCGTGCCAAGAAGATTCTGGTCATTTGTTGGGACTACTGGAGAAATACAGTGATATGTTCGAGACTACCCAGGGTTGTCCACCGAAACGTCCAGTCGAGCACGAAATTCAGCTTGTGTCCGATGCGACACTGCCCAATCTAAGTATGTATCGCAACTCAGTATTGGAGAATGAAGAGATCAAAAGACAACTTGGTGAGTTGCTGAACGATGGTGTCATTCAACCAAGTAGTTCACCTTGTGGATCTCCTGTGGTGTTAGTACCAAAGAAAGATGGGACTTGGCGTATGTGCATCGACTATCGAGCCCTAAACAAGATCACCATCAAGAACCGGTACCCCCTTCCTCGTATTGACGACCTATTAGACCAATTGAAGCATGCTATTGTCTTCTCCAAATTAGATCTTAAGTCAGGATATCATCAAGTCAGCATCCGAGAGGAGGATACGTGGAAGATCGCGTTCAAAACACGACAAGGTCTGTTCGAATGGCTGGTCATGCTGTTTGGTCTCTGCAACGCCCCTGCAACTTTCATGCGTCTTATGAATGACGTTTTGAGACCGTTCATCGACAACTTTGTCATCGTTTACCTCGACGGCATACTAGTTTATAGTCAATCGTGGGATGAGCACCTCATTCATGTCGAAAAGGTGTTCGATCAGCTTCGGCAACATCGACTTCGCCTCAACCGTAAGAAGTGCGAGTTCGGCCAGCAAACTCTACTTTACC
The DNA here is from genome assembly GCA_019359835.1 of Pharus latifolius. Lineage (NCBI taxonomy): Eukaryota > Viridiplantae > Streptophyta > Magnoliopsida > Poales > Poaceae > Pharus > Pharus latifolius. Next base: position 24,962,724 of record CM033322.1, read on the forward strand.
TTGGATTCCTGGTCGGCAACGGTACGTTGCAAATCGACCCAGATAAGGTAAAAGTGATTCGCGAGTGGCCGCGACCACGAACAGTTACGGATGTGCGTAGTTTTGTGGGAGCATGCCAATACCTTCGGAAGTTCATCCGACACTTCTCGATTATGGCTTCTCCGTTGCATGCATTAACCAGGATCGATCAGAAGTTCGAGTGGACAGGGAAACATGAGGACACGTTTCTCTTGCTGAAAAGGAAGATCAGCGAGGCGCCTGTGTTAGCTTTGCCGAATCTCCAGAAACCGTTCGAGCTAGAAATCGATGCCTCAGGTTATGCAATGGGCGCAGTGCTCATGCAAGAAGGTCGACCAGTGGCATATCACTCTGAGTTATTCCAGGGAGCTCAGAAGAACTACCCGACTTATGATAAGGAGTTATGCGCACTGCATCAGGCCGTAAAACATTGGCGGTGTTATCTCTTGGGGAAAGAGACGGTTGTCCACACCGATCATCAACCATTGCAATATTTGCAGACTCAGTCCAAGCTACAGCAAGCTCGACACATGAAGTGGATGTCGTATCTGCAGCAGTTCAATCTGGTGATTAAGTACAAAAAGGGCGTACACAACAAATTGGCGGACATGTTGTCGCGACCACCAGTTACGACCCTCTGTTTATCAGCGTTCATGCAGATCGAGCCCTCATGTCATGATGACTATGCCACTATGTACAGTGAAGACCCTGATTTTCAAACAGTACTGACTGAGCTCGAAACAGGAAAACCTACGGAGTTCGTTCGTCGAGAAGGACTCTTGTACAAGGGCAATTTACTTTGTATACCTCGTGGAGCACCTCGAATTCAATGGTTGCGAGAAGCGCATACATCGAAGGTAGCTGGTCACTTTGGGGTTACAAAGACGTTGCAAAATCTTCACCGACATGTGTTTTGGCCGCGTATGCAGCAAGATGTGGCTAGCTTTGTTCGAGGCTGTGGTCTCTGCAGCATCTCGAAACCGGCAAACCGAAAAATAGGTTTGTACACTCCTTTGCCAGTTCCATCGCGACCATGGGAAAGCATATCTATGGATTTCTTGGGAGGATTGCCTAAGACCCGACGTGGCAACGACTATCTATTCGTGGTCGTTGATCGGTTCTCCAAAATGATTATTCTTATACCTTGTCGGAAGACTATCACGGGAGAAGAGGCAGCTCGGGTATTCTTTCAACACGTTTGGACACACTTCGGACTGCCGACTTCTATTGTGTCTGATCGCGATACCCGGTTCCTTAGTCACTTTTGGCGATCGCTCTGGACGATGATGGACACCAAGCTGAAGAGGAGTACTGCTTTTCATCCGCAAACTGATGGTCAAACCGAGGTGGTTAATCGCACAGTTGTTCATCTTTTGAGAGGATATAACTCGAAGCACCCGAAGACCTGGGATGGAAGCATACCGTACCTGCAGTTTGCTTTTAATCGAGCAGTGCATGGTTCGACTGGAAAGTCACCGTTTGAGGTTTGTTTAGGATTTCTACCACAGAGTCCATTCGACATGGAGTATGTGATCCCTACCTCAGCACAGAACAGCAAGGAAGCATCTGATCAGGATCGAGCACAAAAGTTCCTGGAAGGTATTCAACGACTCCATCGTGAGGTTGAACAGAACTTGCTGAAAGCTCAACTCAAGTACAAGGCGCGACATGATCGGCACCGAGTTGATGCGCAATTTCAAGAAGGTGATATGGTATGGTTACATCTGAGTAAGGAGAGACTTAAAGGTGAAGGTAAGAAGCTCAAACCCATTCGTTATGGTCCTTTTCGGATTTTGCGGAAAGTGGGTAATAATGCTTGTCAGCTCGAGTTACCTCCATACATGGATATTTACTCGGTTGTTAATGTTGAGCACCTCAAACTGTTTGAGCCTTCAATGCTGGATGATGAGCCAGATACCATAGTACCATCTGTTGAAGATTTGGTCTATCAACGAGACGAACCTCTACGTGAAGATGTGATTCTGGAGAAGAAGGTGACTACCACCCGCAGTGGCACCAAGGAGAATTTTCGAATCGGTCGGAAAGATCAACGAGCACGTGCGGCAAAGTGGTACACCAAAGAAGATGGACAAGCCCAATTTCCACATCTCCAGTTTGATCGAGAGGTCGCAACAGGGGTTGGCTCCTTCTCAACAAGGGAGTCATGATCCGGGAGGATCTCCAAGTCCTGATCGCATACGGCTTCGCGACCAAGTCCTGATCGCATACGGCTTCGCGACCTTAACCGTGTTCGGAAAGGATTCGCGACCTGGATGAGTCCGCGACCATGGATTGGTTCGCGACCAGGAAAAGGAATTCGTTCCCTGTTCGGAATTGTAATCCGATCCGAATGTGTATAATTAAGCTTATCTGTTTAGGATTAGTTATATGAGTCTAATACGTTTAGGTCTCTAAGTCTGATACGTACTCATACGATTGGACTATAAATACCTTGTAATAGGTCTAGTTTAGATCATCGAACTCAATCGAAGAGTCATAGAACTTATTTGAGTTTTAGACACTTATAGTTCCTTCGACGTAGACAAGTGTGTCTAACGTTCGACGTATAAAGCCCTCTTTGAAATAAAGAGTTGTGCAATTACTTTGAGTTTCGGTATTTCCGAGTAAGATCCCGTCATTCCGCATATTAGAATCTGGGCGAGCCTAGTGCGAAAACCAAGGCTAGGTCTCAAACGGATCAACTCGTCCCACTTTAGTGTTGCTAATAATGGGGGAAATTACCAAAGGAAGTTGCCGTGGCTGCGACAATCCTTTAGGACAATATTCCCGGCTAAAGGTCAAGGAAGTCTCTGACCAACGGGGAAATCGAGGCTCTCCAAGAGGATCCTCAACACTATTTACCTCCCGGTAAATAGATTTAAATTGACGCTTAGAAAAATAAGATGAAGACCACCAAAAATAATATTAACATGATTACTAGGTACCTGGTATGGTATTTTCTTATCTCCATCGGCATCTTTAATCTCACAGGATTGTTCTTGTTCTGGTATAGTTGGCATAGGTGGATTACCTTGATAGAAATCTTCCATGCGTTTCAACCAGGTGCAACAATTTTTGATGTCGTGCCCAGAAACATTGTGTAACAGATACCATTTCTTGTTTCCCTGGGGGTTAGTCTGTTTTTCTGTATGGTCACCATTTCAACCACCAGAAGGAGGTCTCTTAACTTTGAATGGAACTTTCTTTACCTTTTTCTTGTGGTTGTTTGTCCATGACTGTGACCTCTCGGAATTGGCCTGCTCCATTCTTCTTGGGCTTCTTAGGTTTTTCACCTGCAAAGGATTCAGACTTCTTGCTTGAATCTTTGTTCTTTTCAGTTTTGGGACAGGATTGAGGAGGTAAGTTGCCCTTGTCCACCATCCTATTCCATTCTACAGCCTCAACTGCATCGGAATATTAATCAGCCATATCGAAAAGCTTTGACACTGATCATGGGGGATGGATACTTAAATCCTTTGTGAACCTTCGGTATCGAACATCGTGTTTAAAGGCCCTAATAACCGAAGTATCAGAGATATTAGGAATGGTATTCCTCACTCCTACAAATCTCTTAACAAACTGCTGAAGAGTCTCAATCAAAGTCAGGTACAGGCAATGAAGATCATCTTCTTTACCAGGCTTCTCATAGCAGTTTTGGAAGTTGTTGGGGATGGCATCACACAACATATTCCAATTGTAGATCGATCCTTCCAACTGATTGAACAACCAAGTCTGTGTCGGACCCTCAAGGGACCGTCGACAAATAATTTTCCATAACCCGTTCGTTTCCCCTGACCGCTTGAATGGCAGTGACATAAATCTGGAGAAATTCGGCTGGATTTTGAGTCCCATCAAATATGTTGATCGTATCGGGTTTGAACTTATCAGGCCAGACCACGTTTCGTAGTCCGGGTGAAAAAGACCTACAACCCACGTACGAACAACACCGTCGTCGATCTTCGTGACTACCATCATGGTTGCGGAAAGAGTTGGCCTAAGGAAGCTCACGACGTGGTCCCAAACACGAGTGCATTGGTACACGATTGTGGTCGTAGGAAGCACCAGTTCGTCTGGTTTTGTGGTGTCAGGTATGCACGGGATTACGTCTCTTTTGGCTTTGATAGGAACTGTTTCTCTCTTGGGTCGTCGAACACAATGATGCTGTTGGAGTTATGTCCGAGGTGCTTCCATCGAGGTTATCCGCAAGCACCCTTGAGAATGTTACCCCATCATCATTTGCGAGACCATAGGGAGGATTGTGAAGTGCCTCTGCAATCATCCAGATACGGTCTTGTGTACTTCTGGGAGCTAGAGGAGTTTTCAATGTGGTCACCTCAACTATTGGGGAATACTCCGGAGCCGAGAGCGGCGTGTGTTCACGTCTGCGACCATCTAGATGCGGTTGATGAAATGTTCCCGGACCAAAGTTGCGGATAGCGGTATCGTGGCGAGTCGGTGCAAGACATAGGAAGTCCTCTGCGACCTTTCAGACCTCGGCCTCTCGCCATTCGCACGCTTTGTCCTCTTTTTGTTTGTGTTCTTGTTCCTCCCTAGAACCACGTTGCTTGGGGGTTTCCTCAGAAAGTGCAGTGACTTCCCTAGGAATAGAATTCATGGACGGAGAAAGCATCTCATCTTTGTCTAAGTCAAGACTTGAAATCAAAGAGAGATTTTAAGTAGTCTGGAGCAAAGTTCTCTAGACTAAACTCGAGATCATCATCTCCCGGATCATTTGGGACAATGGGTTGTGGCACATACTTGCCCTCAGATTTGGTAACACTCATAGAAAGCAGGCGAATTGCTCTTTCAGGCTCCTGTTCAATAGATGTAACTGGAATCGAAGATGATGCTTCCCCAGGACAAGTCTCGAGGGTAGTATAATCACCAATTGATGGGGACGATATCCTCATCCATGGCATCTACATGATCCTCGAGATCACATTCGTTCTCAGAATCATGTAGGCAAGGGAATGGATCAATGAATACGATGAACCTTGGTGAAAATATCTTGAATGCCCCACGGTGGGTACCAGCTGTCGACGATTGGGACCCAGGGGTCCTTCTGTCAAACTTATGCAAAATTGAGATGGGTTGTGAAGGGAGCCAATCCAGACAAGTACCAAGGAATTCAAAGTATTTATGAATCTAATGACACAGAAATTTATCCAAGTTCGGGCCCTCGTAGCTGAGTAATAACCCTACTCTTGTGTATTTATCACTGTGAATAAAAGGATTACAAAGAGAATAAAAGGATTACAAAGAGAATGTATAGTATATTCCTATCAAGCTAAGTCTAATCTGCTGTCTCTCGTCTCGATCCGATCCCCCCTTGATCTTTCCTTTGAAGGTCTTTTTATACTTGCCGAAGAGATCATCGGTTGTCCTCTTGAAGACGTGCTCCACGATTGCCCGTAACTACTTTGTGCCACAAGCCATGTTTACGTGGTAATTGCCGTAGGTCGTGGCTACGTGGCAGTTAAGCAGCTTTGACCTGGCACCATGGAAACTACTTTACCATATTCATCTTCTTTGATGGTTATCTTGTTAGGGATTTATGATTATTTCGGGAATAATCATAAGGATCAAGGAACAGTTATCGTGAATGATGACTTATAATACATAATCTTCGTATTGTAGTACAAGTCTTCGGTACCTTGATTGCACACCGCTGCGACCAAGCATCAATATCAGGCTTTGTCTCTGCGAGAGGATATGGTCGTAGGCAGTCGTCTCTACAACCATAGTACTCATGGGTTACAGCATAAGACCATGGACCCTGTGATGATAAGTATTGAGACTTATAGAGTTACATAGCTAAAATTACAAGAATTAAATATCATTGATGGGCCATGTCCAGATCCTTGGAGCGTCCCCCTTTATGTCTTTCCTTGGCCTTCTGCGACCATAGAAAGATATGTTTGACCATAGGGCATTTGTCCCCGACCATGGAAATACATGGGCGATTCAACTGTGGTAACAATCCTCATCACACGCCTAACTTATTCATCTATGTAAACCTGAGGAAAAGATCGGTAGTTGAAGCCTTTGACAGAAAATCTTTGGGTTCGAGACATAAGTGGTGCACTATTCATCTAGGCAATGGCAAATTACCTGGACCATTGAATGGCCCTTCAAAGAATGACCTTGATCCTTGCTGAGGAGGACAAGCTTACATGAAAATGGACAAACAAAGGTTCATTTAGATCAAAATCAACATATGAGCCCTTCTTCCATGGTAGCAATCCCTTCCTTTGCTACAAGGTTGTCTCAAAAACAAAAACTCCCATAAAGTGCAAATACTTCACTTGGCTAATTTTGCATGCAATGTGCCATACTAATCACAATTTAGCAAAAAAGGGGATGGTTGGCCAAGGTATTTGTGTACACTGTGGTTCAAAAGACAAGACATGCATGCATCCTTGTATCTATTCAAGTCGTGTCAATACACTACACAAGTCTGGAGGTTGGTTATGGAAAGCTTAGGTTTTGGAACACTGCACCCTACTCTACAAATTGGGTAGCTAGGAGATTGATGGGGAAATGCTAGGTGAAGAGAGTTGAAAGAATGTCAAAAGCTGTTTGATGCTCTTGTAATCCTAGCACTCTGGATGGTATGGGGCAAGCACAACTGACGTATCTTCCTAAATACCGCAATCAACTGCCAAAACCTCAATTGCAATCTCAGAGAAGAACGGGGAATGGAAAGTTAAAGCCAGGTCACCTAACCTACTAAAAACTACCAATGATAACAGTTTTAGAAGTGTCCTTAGTTTAGTACACCAACACAACTTGAAGTTTGTATAGGGGTCTATGACCTTAGGTTGTAACAATACTTCGCCTCTTTAATAAAAAATATGCAGCACTCTTGCATGTTTCTAAAAAACATGATAACTTTATAGCCAAGCCTTAGAAGTACAACTACTTGCACACGAAACTCTCATTTTGTAACTGTAATTGTTGCTACTGGAATATTAAAAATGAGATCAAGATATATATTTTTTTTTAAGGAAGGGGATTATATTACTTAGATGCAAAACATTATAGCCATGAGGACCTCTGGTGAGTTCTGAAGGATTGATTCGCATAACATGTTATAGGTGAGATCAAGCCTATTATTGTGCCATTGAAAGTCTCTAACATTAGGTCTTTCCATCCCTTTCTAAGAATATATTTAGCGAGAATATCCGCTATCTTGTTTAGCTATCTTGATATATGATGGAGTTGAATGCTGACTCCATGGAGGAGGCCAAAGTGTCAACTAGGAATGGTCAAACATTCTAATGGCAACCATTAGAGTTGAAAATCCTTCTGTAGATTGGTAACTAGGATCTGGTTGTCCAAGAGAACCTCTAGTTGTTGAATTCCTCTATCCTTCATGTAAGCTAGCATGGTGTAAAGAACCAAAGCCTTGACCTCCAAAGGAGAAAAAACATTGGAGGCATATGCCTGATTGTGCAATTTTAGAGTGTGTGAAGGATCCAGATCATTAATTAGTATGCCTATGTATGATTATTTTATAATCTAAAGTGTTCTATATAATTGTTGGACTACCTCTAATAGCAATAGGTCTAGTGTGATGGTTGTTAGACTCAAAGTATTAGAATAATGCGTTTAGAATCCCTCTTCTCTTCCTTTATATAAAGAAATAATTCTCTATGTGATAGGGTGCTTATGTGTGAAAGGTTACTTGTGTATGAACATTCTCATGATTCTAAGAGTTGTCATACAACTATTAAATTGGCACAAAAAAGGAAAAGATGCATAATGTGAGCATTCATGTGAAGACACCTTTTCAAAAGAACATCAAGCACTATATATAGTATGACATATTCTTCATTTGACCTACAAAAACATATTCTTTAGTTCTCTTGCTAACAAAGATGTTGGGGGAAATCCCCAGTGCCTCCGGGCGGTCTTCAGAGAGGGCTCCCAAGAGTGCGGGTCTGTTGTGCCGAGACAGTTCCCAGTGAGTCCCTGGGCCTCTGGGCCCCATGGGATCCCCCGAGCACCTGAGTCCCTCGTGCCCAGATGGTGCCCGATGAGTCATAGGGCCTCTGGGCCCTGGGTCCCGTGGGATGTCTCGAACGACCGAGTACTTTGTGTCGAGACAGTTCCCTGTGAGTCCTTGGCTCCGGGCCTGGACCCCATGGACCCTCGAGTGCATGGGTCCCTCGTTGCAAGATGGTGCCCAGTGAGTCCCAGGGCCTCTGGGCTCTAGATCCCATGGGATCTCCCGAACGACTGGGTACTTTGTGCCGGGATGGTTCTTGGGGAGTCCTTGGCTTCGAGCCCCAGGCCCCATGGGATCCCCCGAGCATTGGGTCGCTTATGCCAAGATGGTTCCCAGTGAAGTCCCAGGCACTCTGGGAACCGGGCCCTGTGGGATCCCCCGAGCACTTCGGTCACTCATGCCAAGATGGTGCCCGGTGACTCCTGAGACCTCTAGGCTTCTGGTCTGTGGGATCTCCCGAATGACGGGTACTTTGTGTTGGGACGGTTCTCGATGAGTCCTTGGCTCTGGGCCCTGGGCCCTATGGGATCCTTGAGCACTTGGGTCCCTTGTGCCAAGATGGTGCCCGGTGAGTCTCGGGACCTCTGAGTCCTGTGGGATCTCCCAAACAACTAGGTACTTTGTGCCGGGACGGTTTCCAGTGAGTCCTTGGCCTCCGGGCCCTATTTGATCCCCCGAGCGCCAGGGTCCCTCATGCCAAGATGGTTCCCGGTGAAGTCCCGGGGTCCCCGGGCCCGTGGGATCCCCTGAGCACTTCGATCCCTCGTCCCAAGATGCCCAGTGAGTCCCAGGGCGTCCAGGCCCCGGGTCCTGTGAGATCCCCCGAATGACCGGGTCCTTCGTGCCAGGATGGTTCTCGGTGAGTCCTTAGCCTCTGGGTCCTAGGCCTCGTGGGATCCCCTGAGCGTCGAGATCCCACATGAAGAAGGAGCCAAGCAACTACAAAAAGGAAGAAAAGAAGATAAGAATATTTGATCCGTTTGAGATATAGCCTTGGTTTTCACACTAGACCCTCCCAGATTCTAACATGCAGAATAACGGGATCTTACTCGGAAATACCGAAACACAAAGGTTGATCAAAAAACACAGCTCAAATTAATTGCACAACTCTTTATTTCAAAGAGGGCTTTACACGTCAAATGTTAGGTCACACTCGCCTACGTCGATGAACTATGTGTCTAAGACTTAAATAAGTTCAACCTAGACTCGATGATCTAAACTAGAACTATTACAAAGTATTTATAGTCCAATCATATGAATACATATCAGACTCAATAACCTTAACGTATTAGACTTGGAAACTAACTAAACCTAATAGATAATACTTAGTTATATATATTTCGATTGGAATACAATCCGACCAGAGATCGAATCCTTCCCAAGGTCGCAAACCAATCCATGGTTGCGAAACCTTTCCAAACTTGAATAGGTCGCGAAGCCTTATGCTAACTTGACCTAAAGATCCTCCCGGATCAATATTCTAAAAATATGCAGGGCCTACATATGAGGTCATCGCATATGTCAACATCAACGCTGATGTAATCGCTTAGCTATCTTTTCTCTTGGATAAGAAGTAACATGTAGTAAATTGAATTTTACAACCACTTTCTTGATTAAAAAGAAATGAGTTGTAAAGTTTAAATTTACAACCTATGTTGAGTTGTAAACTAGTTGTAAAGTGCACCATGACAACACATAATGAGTTGTAAATATACAACTCATGATGAGTTAGCAAGGAGCTTTTGTAGCCTATAAATAGGCAAGTGCTATATTGTAATGGATAGAATGAGAATTTTCAGAATTAAACACTTTTTTGTTCTAGAGTTTGGGTGAAGTATTTCCACCCCCTTAGAATTGGGAATTATCTGAGATTCTTGTCTCTGTCGTTCTTGTGATTGCCTTGGTGATTGTAAGAACATGTTTACTCCACGTGCGTGAGTAGACAAAGGGATCGAAGCGTGTGGTTGAGTGAATCGAGTGTCGCAGGTTGCCGTAATAGAGACGGTGGTTGGCGGTGTCATTCATCAGGTTGCATGAGTCTAGTTATCTTTGATCCTACGCTGTGAAGATTGGACCAAACTGTGGACCAATCCGTATCAGTTTGGTTCTTAATACAAAAGATTCTTCAATTGTAGAATGGTAGAGTTAAATTTATCAGGGTTATTAAGATAGTTTGGCACATTTTATTGAAGGGATAAGTTAAAGTTTGGTCCTCTATTTTGACTCATCATACTCTGGCACTACATGTCATCATACCCGTTCTTGAACTAAATCTCAAAAAAGAGCAAACCCTAGTTTAAATCCTAAACAAGAGCAGCCAAATCCTAGTTTAAATATTGAAAAGAGCAAATTAAGTTTGACGAGGATTGATACCCGAGCTAGTTCAAATAAATACACGATTGGTTCAGGACAGATTCGAACCAAACGAGTGTCTGTTGACGTGAACTCAAGTTACTCCGAGAAGCACAGACATGTGATCGCAGGCTTTACGCGATCAGACCGTAGACAGTACGCGGTCAGGAGTTCGTATGTGATACACGGATAGTGCACGGTCAGATGATTACAAGCAACACGCAGTCAGAACACCTTCGACCAGAAGACGCGGAATTGCTCAAATCCCTACAACAGGGATATCCCGAGTATCCCGAAGATTTTTCCACGTATGAGAGACAACCGTCATAAGGTTAATACGTGCAGTTATTCCTCAATAACACGTGTTACACCTGCGTGGAGGTTAGGGGCAGTTACCAGAACTGCATCCGAGCAACTGTTCGATGCCGTTATGCCTTGGCACCTTTTCGACCAGTATAAAAGGGTAAGCCAATACATCAGACGGAGGATCGGAGGATCAGAGGATTGGAAGAATAAAAAGATCAAAAGACATTAGTCTAAGTTAGCTAGCTTTCATAAGCCTCCTAGGCATTATCTTGTATAAACACACAGAAAAGATCTTTGCCTGTGAAGATACTTTCTATTATTTTGTAACACTTTTCTCCTACACATAGTAAATCCTAATAGGACGTAGGGCTATTACTCCCACCATCAAGGGCCCGAACCTGTATAAATCTCTCTGTGCTTCAGTTAACTTTGATTCATCATACCTTCCCAGAGGGACACCCTGAAAGGTCTCACAACCTACAAATTCTGCATAAGTTCGACTGAGGACCCCGAGTTCGAATCGTCAACAGCTGGCGCCCACCGTGGGGCCTTTCTCAAGGTGTCCTAACTTTCATCCGGAGGTTCACTGAACCATGGCTGGAGCATATGATTCCGAGAACGACTTCAATCTCGAGGATTATGCCCACATTCCGATGCCTTCTCCTAGTGATCCTATTCTGATGGAGGAAACCGGAGGCGAAGACGTCCCGCAAGTCGATTCGACCACTCAGGTCATGTCCATCGACCATGAGGCAACCAACGCAGAATCAGAACCCACTAAGGTTCTCAATGCGTTAGAGGTTGAATCAGGTCCATCATATGACCCTACTAAGGGGAAGAATGATGTTGACCAGGAAATCAGCTCGGGGAGGTTTGACTCTGATAATCTCCATCGTCTCTTTCATTTCGAGTCTGACTCGGAACAAACGGAGATGTTTTCTCCCTCGGCGACCTCTCTCCCTAGACAGTTCGCTGCCTTATCGGAAGAAACTCCCAATCAACGGGCTGCTAGGGAAGAACAGGAACGCAAACAAAAGGAAGATCAAGATCGCGAGCAACAAGACAACGAACTTCGTAGAACAGCCCTAGAGGCTCTTCAAGATGCGCAGGCTCGTTACGATGCTGCTCCAAGTTCTTCCCGACCATCATATGGTCGCAACGCGACCAGACACCTTCTTTGGCCTCGGAGCGTTTCCCAGCGGACAAAGAAACGGTAACACCTGGTGCCCCTAGGAGAAGTACGCATGGCCAGCTTCGATCTATTGCGGAGGTCATGCGTAATTTTCCTCCTACGGTCACGGATGCGCAGAAACCGGCCTTCACCAGAATCCTGGCGGAAAGGTTGGACGAGGTCGCATCGGAGGCAACTCCGACGGCTTCTTCCCGGTCAATGACACGCTCCCATAATCGAGAGCATCCCAACTCTGGTTCTGGCAGACGGAGTCACCCGCCACCTGTACCATCTTGACAGGACAAGTCCAGATGGGCGCAGGATTCTCGCGATAGGGAACGGGTTCCTGTCCACTCTCGTTTGGGGCCACGAGTGGCTTCTCCATTGTATGAGGTTGCCCGTGATCAGATCGAGAGCCGCAACACAATTCACGGTCCCTACGTTGGTTGTAAAGCTTTCTCGCCCGGCCTTCGTGCGGTCGTTTGGCCAGACAAGTTTAGACCAAGGGCCATAGAGAGGTTCGATGGAACTCAGAACCCGTCCGAGTTCCTTCAAATCTACATTACTGCCTGACGAGGATTGACACCCGAGTCAGTTCAAATAAATGCATCATTGGTTCAAGACAGATTCGAGCCAGACACGAACCTGGTGCTGCGAACTCAAGTCATTCTGAGAAGCATCAGCCCGAGGTCGCAGGCTTTGCGTGATCAGACCGCAGGCTTTGCGTGATCAGACCGCAGGCTAGTGCGCGGTCAGAAGTTCGTGTGCTATACGCGAACAGAATATTGAAGATGTTGCGCGGTCAGCCAACATCCCGCGATCAGAAGCACTTTCGACCAGGGTATTTGGGATTCACCTGTCCCTATAGCGGGGATATCCCAAGTATCCCGAAGATTCTTTCACGTGGAGGAACAACCGTCAGGAGGTTAATATGTGCAGTTATCCATGAATAACACGTGTAAAACCTACGTGGGGGTTAAGAGTGGTTCTCTAAACCGCATCCAAGCAACTGTCTGATGCAGTTACGACATGGCACTCTTTCGACTAATATAAAAGGGTGGTAAGATGCATCAAACAGGGGAGAAAAAGAAAAACAAGAGGAAAAAAGATCAACGTCTCTGATCAAAGCGAGATACAACACATCTCAACCACTCAAACAGCCAAGTCTACGGCCCAGCTTAGATAGTTTTTATAAGCCTCCCTGGCTTCTTTCTGTACACTTACATAGGAAAAACTCTTCGCCTGTGAAGGTCTTTTCCTGCCATCTTGTAAATCTTTATTACGTATAGTGAAATCCCAACAGGACGTAGGGCTATTACTCCCACCATCGAGAGCCCGAACCTGTATAAACCTCTCTGTGCTCCTGTTCCCCATATTTCTACATACCTTCCCGGAGGGTCATCTTGAAAGGTCTCACTATTATAAATTTTGCATAAGTTCGACTGAGGACCCCGAGTCCAAATCGTCGACACTGCCATCCAAGCGGCAGGCGGTGATGATCGGGTCATAGCCAACTACCTGCCAACAGTCCTTGAAGGACCGGCAAGAACCTGGTTGTTCAACCAACCTGAAGGTTCAATCTATAATTAGGAAATGCTGTGTGATGCCATCCTCAGCAATTTCCAAAATTGTTATCAGAAGCCGGGTAAAGAGGACGACCACCATCGACTACGGCAAACCTCGACCGAAACCCTTCGTCAGTTTGTCAAGAGATTTGTCGGGGTGAGGAATACCATCTCGAACATATCTGATAGCTCCGTTATTAAGGCATTTAAACATGCCGTTCGGTATCGGAGATTCACCGAAGATTTGCTCATCCATCCTTCTCAATCAGTAGCTGATCTCTTTGATATGGCTGATCGATATTCTAATGCAGCCGAGGCTGTCGAATGGAACCGGATGGTTGATAAAGGTAACCTACCGCCTCAACCAGGTCTCAAGGACGCTAGAAGGGAGGATTCAAGCAAGAAGCCGGAATCTTCATCAGGTGGGAAGTCAAAGAAGTCAAAAAGGAATCGGTCTGGACAATACTGAGAGGTCGCAGTCGCAGAGAAGCCTCCTTCGACCAAAGATAACAAGCCATCGTTTAAAAATAAAACTTCTTCTGGTGGTCGTAGTGCTGACCAATCAGAAAAGTCATCTAACCCGCAGGAAGGCAAGAAATGGTGTTCGCTCCACAACTCCGCAGGCCACGACCTCAAGAACTATAGGAGTTGGTTGAAGCAGTTAGATGACTTCTACCAGGGGATTGGACCGATGCCGACCTTACCAACTAAGGAACAAGCATGCGGGCTAAGAGACGCCGACGGGGATGAAGAGATGTCTTACCAGGTACCTCGCAATCATGTTAATGTTATTTTCGGAGATTCCTCCTCTTTTGTTTCCAAGAGGCAGTTTAAGGCTTTTTATCGAAAGGTTAACCAAACGGAGACTTCTCTTGGTGAACCTCAGTACCCTGTTGGTCAGATACACCTTTGACGTTTGATCGCTCTGACTGTCCTGTGGGGCTTACTCGACCATTGAGGCTTCCTCTGGTCATTACCCTTATAATCAGCAATGCGAGAGTTGAAAGGGTCCTGATTGACGGAGGTAGCTCCTTGGACATCTTATTGGTCAAGGCGCTCGACGAGATGCAGATTCCTCGTTCGAAAATTAAACCCATAATTCATCCATTTTATGGGATAATTCCTGGTCCCTCCATGATGTCGTTGGGACAGGTGGTCCTCCCGGTCATGCTGGGAGAGCCAGGTAACTTCCGAACAGAATTAGTTACTTTTAATGTAATTGATTGTGATTCGGCTTACAACGCAATCTTTGGCAGGCCAACTCTTGCTAAGTTCATGATGGCAACGCACTATGCTTACCAGTACGGCAAGTTGCCTGGTCCCAAAGGTGTCATCTCGATCCGAGGCAGTCACAATGTGGCATTGACGTGTGACTGGCTATCTTTGGAGATGGTGGACCAACTTTCCCTCCGGGACGCTCAGGTTGCCACAGTCGCCGCTGACGCGATCAAAGATGCTCCTCGACCTGATGAGAAACTAAAACTAGTTCCATTGTACCCAGATGATCCATCCAAGACAATTCGGGTTGGATCAGGCCTGGACGACAAATAGGAACTCAAGCTCATTGCTTTCCTCCGGGCTAACGCAGATGTGTTTGCGTGGAAACCATCCGACATGCCCGGTGTCCCAAGGGAGTTAATCGAGCACAGGTTAGCAATTCGACCTGGACAGTGACCAATAAAGCAAAAGCTCAGGCGTTTTGCTGTTGACTGACAGGAAGCCATCCGAGAGGAGTTAGACAAACTCCTAAAGGCCGGGTTTATTCGCGAGGTCGATCACCCGGAATGGCTTGCAAATCCGGTCATGGTCCGCAAGTCAAATGGTAAGTGGCGCATGTGCGTCGACTACACCAGCCTCAATAGTGCCTGTCCGAAGGAAGAATTTTCCCTTCCCCGCATCGATCAGCTGGTCGATTCTACTGTGGGTTGTGAACTGATGAGTTTCCTGGACGCTTACTCAGGATATCATCAAATTAGCATGGCAGAAGAAGATGAAGAGAAGACTGCCTTCATCACCCCGTTTGGCACCTACTGCTACGTCAGAATGCCATTCGGTCTCAAGAACGTAAGTTCCACGTACCAGCACTTGATGCAAAAGACCTTTCTTTCCCAGATGGAGCATAATCTGAAGGCTTACGTAGACGATTTGGTTGTAAAAAGCATCAGAAGATTGTCTCATTTAGACGATCTCACTGAAACTTTCTGTAATTTAAATCAATTCGGAATAAAATTAAACCAGGAGAAATGTTCTTTCGGGGTTTCTTCAGGAAAATTTCTCAGTTTTCTTGTTTGTTCCAGAGGAATTGAAGTCAATCCTGAAAAAATCAGGGCTATCGAACAGATGAGGTCTCCCTCGTCCATCAAGGATGTTCAGCGCCTAGGGGGTCGCATGGCGGCCTTAAGCCGGTTCATATCGCGACTGGGCGAAAGGGGACTACCTTTCTTCAAAGTCCTGCGTAAGCATCACAATTTCGCATGGTCCGATGAGGCCGAAAAGGCATTTCAGGAGGTGAAAGCATATTTATCCAGTCCACCAGTCTTGGTGTCTCCCGACAAAGGAGAACCATTACTTCTCTACTTGGCGGCCACGCCACACGCGGTCAGCGCTGTCCTGATCGCGGATAGAGAAGGCATACATAGACCCGTCTACTATGTAAGCGAGGTACTTCATGGTCCTAAGGAGCGATACCCTGAGGTCTAGAAGATACTTTACGCACTACTGATGGCTTCCCGAAAGCTACGACATTACTTCCAAGCACACAAGATCACGGTACCCTCATCTTTTCCATTGGGGGATATTGTCCGTAATCCAGAGAAATCTGGTCGGATCGCCAAATGGGTTGTCGAACTCGATGCTTTCGATATCCATTTCACACCCCGCACTGCGGTTAAGTCTCAGGTCCTGGCCGACTTTGTGGTCGAATGGACTAATCCTGAGCCACCCGTGCAGGTACCCGAAGAATTGGAATGCCCTGATTACTGGACAGTGTATTTCGACGGCTCTCGCAGTTTTCAACACTTGGGGGCTGGAGTGGTCTTAGTTACACCTCAGGGCGAACAGCTTAAGTTTGTCTTTCAACTACACTTGTTGCGACCAATAACGCAGCAGAGTATGAAGGTCTTCTTGCAGGGTTCCGGGCAGCAAAATTCCTCGGAGTCCGTCGATTAGTGGTGAGAGGAGACTCACAGCTGGTCGTAAACCAGGTAAACAAGGAGTACATCACCTCTGATGAGACAATGGCTCATTACCTGGGGGAAGTGAGGAGGTTGGAAAAACACTTCAGTCATTTCGAAGTCCAATACATCCCGCGAAAGGACAACATTCTCGCAGACCAATTATCCAAAATTGGGTCCTCACGCACATCCGCTCCGGCAGGAGTGTTCGTTGAACACTTGGAACATCCTTCGATTATGACTTCGGTCTAGGATGATCCGGTAGCAGTCTGCGTTACCAACCTCGGACAGGAACAGGATTGGACTCATCCATTGAGGGTCTATCTCGAACATGGGACCTTGCCCAAGAATGAAACCGAAAGCGATCGGTTGATTCGAAAAGTGGGTCAGTACAAACTCATAGAAAGAGTTTTGTATAGAAAGGGTACTCAGGGAGTATTCATGCGCTGCATATCTCAGGAAGAAGGTAAATCCCTCTTGAGAGAAATTCATGACGGTGTATGCGGTGCGCACGCGTCATATCGTACACTGGTTGGAAAAGCTTACCGACAAGGATTCTACTGGCCTTTGGCACTCGATGATGCCAAGAATATGGTCAAAATGTGTCCTCAGTGTCAGTTTCATGCTAGACAGGTTCACCAACCTGCCTATGCGTTGCAAACTATTCCCCTTGCATGGCCTTTTGTGGTCCGGGGGATGGACATTGTCGGTCCTATGCCACAAGCGGTCAATGAATACAAGTTCTTGTTCGTAGCCATTGACACGTTTACAAAGTGGATTGAAGCTGAGCCGGTACGCAATATTACCGCTGTTGTAGCACAAAAGTTCTTCCATAAGAACATTGTTGCTCGATTCGGTGTTCCAAATCGTCTCATTACTGATAATGGTTCTCAGTTCGCTAGTGGTCTTTTTCTGGATTACTGCGATTAGATTGGAACCAAGGTGTGCTTTGGTTCTGTAGCTCATCCACAGAGCAATGGTGCCGTAGAACGTGCCAACAGGCAAATATTGCAAGACATCAAGAAACGTGTTTTTGATCTCCTTAAGACTCGCTCGGGGGTTTGGGCAGACGAGCTCTACACCGTTCTTTGGGTACTACGAACTACCTCTAGTCGAGCCACCTGTGAGACGCCTTTCCATCTGGCCTACGGAGCTGAGTCCATCTTACCTATGGAAATTAGTATTGATTCTGTTCAGACAGATCAATTTGAACAAGTTGACCAGAGCGAACAGCGATCACAAGATCTCATCCTCCTAGAGGAAAAACGTGATCGAGCTTTGATCAAATCCGCGGTATACTTGCAAGCTTTGCGCAAGTACCATAACAAAAGGGTGTGACCACGTAGTCTTCACGTGGGCGATCTGGTCTTACGTAAAATACAAGACCAATCCAGTCGCAACAAGTTCTCCCCGAAATGGGAAGGCCCTTATACTGTTGTTTTGGTGCCGCGACCAGGATCAGCTCGGTTAGCAATGGAGGATGGTCGGATCTTATCTAATATTTGGAACATCGATCAACTACGCAAGTTTTACGTGTAAGTATCCAATCCCTTTTCCTTTTCAATTAGCATGATTTAATAAAACAAGTGCTTTTGGTTGTTTCATATGTAGAGTATTTCCTTTTGTGCCCATATGTTACGAGTTTGGCTCGGGGGCTGGTTGCCGATGGTTATATTGCCATAATGCCCTAATCGGATTCGCTGGCCGATCTCATGATAACTTCCAGACAAGACATCCCTCAATAAGCCGTTTCTCAACGCACACGGAGCTTGCTGGCATGTCCTTGGTCATCAAAGTGGCTGCTGGTTTGCAACAAGGTTGGGCATTGCATCGAATATAATTGCTGGCCTGGTCGAATATCACTGGTCATCGTTACACCCATATCTTTCCTGTGCTTATGATACTAAGTCCTTAGTATGCATAACCACAGGCGGGGGCTAGGGGAATATGGTCACAATATGGAACAAAAAGAAGTACTTCCTTTCGAAGCAAAACATGCATGCATTAGGCATTCTATAAACTGTGTCTATATAGGTATAAAAATTTATATAATGCCAAGCTCATTCAAGAGTTTTTCTACAAGAGGTTTAACTTCCTCCATAATAACCACATCAGCCCTTAGCAGACCGGCCACCATCTTCAGCTTTTCGAAGATGTCTTGTTGAGCCCTACCGCAGGTTGAGAGGGATGTACTTAAGTCTTTGTTCTCCCTACAGACAGAGTCAATGGTCGCCTGGAGGTCTTTTTTCTCTTGACCGAGCTGGCTTATTTGGTCATCTTGCGCTGCAGTAAGAAGTCATTACAAACAGTCCGTGCGACAAAATAAATTCGCTCTGGTCGGAAGTTTACTTACAGGAGAGCTGTGACCGCAGTTTTCTGAGTTCGGCCTCTAGGTGTGAGATTGTGGTGGCCGCCCTGAACACCTGGTTTTCCCGGTCAATGAGGCTCTTCGTCAGATAGGCATTTTCTCTGTGACAAAAAAGACATTTGTCATGATAAGTCGACATTTGGGCAAATGAAAGAACATCTTCCTCACCGCTGCAGGCGATCCGTTTCCTCTTGTGCGGCCTCGATGCTATCCGCCATAGCCATCAATCTGGTCGCCACGCGGGTCAGTTCCTATGACATGGAGGGAAATCGGTTACAAAACCTGGATGTTCCTATGTAAATGCAAAACTCAAAAACCCTGAAGGGGGTTCAACATACCTCGGCATATTCCCAGAATGACTTGTTCTTCGGGACAATTGGAGGCCGAATTGCTAGACTCGCCTTATTCCCGGCAGGAGCAACATATGAGTTTTCCTGCTGAACCTCATTTCTTGCCGGGGTCACAGATTTTAATAATTGCGATTGGACCTCTGTGTCCAACTCCTCCACAACGGCCCGGATGACTTCCTGGACCGGAGGAATAGAGCTCTCCTCACCAGAGACCTTAGTAGTAGAGGGAACTTCAACCCTCGCCAAGGCTATTGGGGGGTTTGGCGCTGAATCTCTACACCTAAGCAAGAGGAGAAACTATCAGCTTTACGGTTGATCGCCACAATCCAATCCTGTTTTGATGGAAGGAATTCTTGCCTTAATTGAAATCTCATCATCTTTTGGGATTTCGAAGACGGTTCCCCGAGGAGAAGAGGACAGTCGTCGTTCGTCCTGATTTTCCTTTTCGTGAACAAGACCTTATCTTTTTCTCCCTGTGTGTAACAACCTGTAAGCATATACAGGAGAGATGATGAAGACCCAAGTGGTAAGAATTCTCACCAGGGTAACCTTCTTGGTCAGTAGGGATGCATCCAATGGTCTGGACGTCTCATGAGCCGCCGGTGCTGGCATTTCATCCGCGACCATGAAATTGGAAGTGATCGCGGTGTCCTGCTCTGTTATTCCCGCTCCTGTCGACAGGAGCGGAGTATTTTCCACCCTAGGACTAACGGGAGTCATAGGGGGATTTCTTCTTCCTGTACAAACGTGGCTTGATGAACATACACAGACGAATTATAACACTCAAGACTGCGAGAAATCTTACCGCAGTCGCCCCTTCTACCAAGGGGGGAGATGTTACAGATCCAAAAGCCTCCAGGGCTTCAGGAGCAGAGGTCTCACCCGCAACCACAGGATTCTCGGTGGTCGCAAGACTCATTGTAGTTGTCTCTGTCTCTGTGGGCCGAGACAGTACTTCACCGGTTTGAGGAGTAGCCGCCTTCCTCTTTTGGCGAACTAGAGGAATGTTGTCTTCCTCATCCTCGCTCCCTTCACCCTGTACGATGAAGAAGTAAGTCCAATTCGTACCTGGGGTAACAGGAGGTACATGATATCTTACCGCAGTCTTTTTCGCGGTAAGGGGAGTTTTATGCGAGGAGCCTTCCCCGAGAATTTTCTTGGATTTCTTGGGGGCGAGTTCCCTTGCTCCGGGCTTTGAAGAGATTTTCTTTACTCTCTTCATCGTCAGTTTTCCCAGGGGATCGACGCCTTCACTTGGACACGTCACCTTGGCAAACTTCCCCAGAAGCTATGTCATTCCAATGCCCTTGTTAGTACAAGACGCACAGGTGATCCACAGACAGAACCTAACGAGAGAAGTCATACCTTTCGACGTTCTTGTCTGAGGTCGTCGCTGGCGTTGATCAAGCTCTGTGGGCGAGGTGATCCCCTAGTACCCTCCACGTCGGTGCTGTATGCCTTAAGGAGGTAGTTTGTCCGTTTTTCAATCTCGGAAAAAGGTAAAACTATGTCGCCAGCAAACGAGTTAGCAAACACGACATTCTTTCAAAAGAAATGTATGTTCTTGTTGGCTAGATGACATACCGTTATTGTAGTCCAGGGTGTTGTCCGCCATGGACTGAATCTCCCAAGCCGGATGAGCCCTTTCACGCAGGGGGCTCACCCGATTCTTCACAAAGTCACGAACGATGTCGCGAGCCGTTAGTCCTTGTTGGACTAAGTGAAGAATCACTTGGGCTTGCTTTTTCTGCTCTGCATTCAGAGCAGGGAGAGAATCCAACTCGCTGGACTTCTCTGGCCACGAGTTCACAAACCATAACGTGCTCTCTGACGAATGGGTACAGTAGAACCACTTCTGGTACACCCATGCACGGAGTCTCACAAGGGTGGGAAGGGATACTCTTTCTTCTCCCTTATCCGAAAATAGATGCATCCGGCGGCATTGGCGCTCTTCGACCATGCCGAATAGTAGAAGCGTCGGAAGAGTTCCACACTTGGAAGCACTCCGACAAAGGCTTCACACAAATGCTGGAAAATCACCAAGATCAGGACAGCGTTCGGGTGGAGATTCACCAATTCCAACCCGTAGTGCTCCAGGATTCCCTTCAAGAATCGGCTTTCAGGGAATCGGAACCCGCAACGCAGGTACTCTTCAAAAACCACCAACTCGCCCTCTTGGACGATTGGGGTTTCTTGATCTTTCCCCGCGGGTCGCCAGTTGATCAGCAATCGTGGGGGAAGGATTTCTTCTTTCTCTAGAGCCACCAGACTCTCCTCTGTGTGGTGAACAGTGTCGACGATTCGGACTCGGAGTCCTCAGCCGAACTTATGCAAAATTTGTAATAGCGAGACCTTTCAAGATGACCCTCCGGGAAGGTATGTAGAACAATGGAGAACATGAGCACAGAGAGGTTTATACAGGTTCGGGCCCTCGATAGTGGGAGTAATAGCCCTACGTCCTGTTGGGATTTTACTATAGGTGATAAAGGGTTACAAGATGGTAGAAAAATACCTTCACAGGCAAAGGGTTTTTCCTATGTAAATGTACAGAATAAGACCAGGAAGGCTTGTAAGAACTATCTAATCTAGGCCGTAGACTTGGCTGTTTGAGCGGTTGAGATGCGTTGTATCTCGCCTGCCCCCTGCTTGATGCATCTTACCACCCTTTTATACTGGTCGAAAAGGTGCCATGCGGTAAACTGCATCAAACAGTTACTTGGACGGTTGAATGCAATTTTTAGAGAACCGCTCTTAACTTCCACGCAGGTAAAACACGTGTTATTCATGGATAACTGCACGTATTAACCCCCTGATGGTTGATCTTCCACGTGGAGGAATCTTCGGGATACTTGGAATATTCCCGCTATAGGGATAGCCGGACAAGTGAATTCCAAGTACCCTGGTCGAGAATGTTCTGACCGCGAGATGTTGGCTGACCGCGCAACATCTCGGACATTCTGTTCGCGTATAGCATATGAACTCCTGACCGCGCGAAGCCTTCGGTCTGATTGCGCAAAGCCTGATCGCATAAAGTCTGCAACCTGATCGCGCAAAGCCTGCGATCTTGGGCTGATGCTTCTCAGAATGACTTGAGTCCGCACAGCTAGGCACGTGTCTGGCTCGAATCTGTCTTGAACCAACAGTGCATTTATTTGAACTGACTCGGGTGTCAATCCTCGTCAAACAGATTGGCTCCAGGACGCCATTTCTTTTGAAGGATTGAAAGGAAAGGTGGTGACTTTGGAGGCGATGGGGAATGAGGAATGAGGGTTTTGTGCGGCAGAGGATCTAAGGCAAGCTTCTGGCTGTATGGCTTCCTCAAGAAGCTACTTGCTCCTTTTATAGGCCCAAGGTGACGTTCCACTGAGGGTAACATTCCATTGAATATTTTATCCGTTTCCCATAATGGATGTTTTCTTTGGTAACCCGTTATGCGTTCCCCGCACCGAATCCAAAACGAAAAGTCTTCTTTGTTTCGAATTTGAGGATTAGGGTGAACATAAAAACGTGAAAAGTTCTACAAAGATTTTCGGAGGACATTATCCTTCATGTTTTTTGTAAACTTTCACGTGTTGGTCACAATGCATTTTTGTGACATCTTGATCACAAAGATATTCTATGATCATTGCAAACTGCTGTGTATACAGTTGTTTTTCGGTCAAGTTGTTGTATTATCAGAACTGTGTTTCTAATCGAACTTCAACTCTAGTCGCAATGGTATTTTTTATTGGATTTCGGTTCTGATCGCGGTAACCATCCAGATCGAATTTCAGTTCTAACCGCGGCTTTGGGTCTGATCGCAGTATCAGTACTAGTCGCGGTATTACATATTAATGCGTTTTTAATCACAGTACTCAGACTTACCTGTGTATGAGTGGTCGTAAAGATATTACTTATGACCATATTTTCACACAGAAGTTATGAAGGGCTTCCATATTATGTAAGATAAAATAAATCTTTATTTCTGGCAATCTTTACATATAAAAGGGATGCAGACAACCAGAGCGTTGACCTGATCCGAGAGAAGTTTACAAAGCTCTCCTAGGGACATATGGGCGTCAGTAGGATCTACACTGACGGCCCCAAGAGAACTCGCAACTACTCTAAGTCTATCAATATCATCCCTAATCAGAGACGCACTACCATCCCTGATCGCATCGGAGAGTTCCCGCTGTTGTCGAGCGTAGTCCCTCTCCAGGCGAAACTGGTGCGCCTATTCACGGGATCTTTCAAAACATTCTGCCAGGTGCAGAATTGCCGAAGACATTTCTTTGGTATTCTTCTCCAGGGCCTCTTTTTCCCCTTGGAGAGTTTGTTCGGGGGGAGGAGGTTGAATCTCAGCAGACTGGTCGCTGGGGGCTCCAACAATTTTGATCTCCTACATTTACAGATGTTAGTTTCACTAACTATAACAATAAGCAAAAGGGGATGGAAATAATTACCCATCCTTGCAAGTGATAGGTTAAAGTATTTCCTCTAGAAAGTAGACCACCCGACAAAAGCAGAGGATCATCAGATGGTGGAAGTGCAACCTTCCCACCAGAAGATTGTTTCCCCAACACAGGTTGAGGATTATCTGGTCGCGGAAGTACTGCTTGCCAACTAGAAAATTGATCACCCGAGAAAGGACGGGGACCATTGGGATGAAATGGAGAAAGCTGAGAAGAATGTCCCGAGGGATTATCATGAACTTCCAAAGGTGGAGATGAAGGTTCGACTCGCCAAGGTGCATGAACAGGAAGAACTACGGGAACCAAAGGAAGAGAGGGCAATGATGCATCTTTCACCTTTGTCCTGCTAGAAGATCCCTCGTCAACCTTGGGTTTCTTCCTTGGAGGGGTCAGATCTTTGGACGTCTGTGAATCCTGCTCAAACTCTAGTATCACTTCCTCTTCATCGCTTTCAATCTCAATGATGTTTTGATCTGCCATTGAGAGGTATAGAAGAGAAAGGAAAGATGACTTTAGAAGAAACTTAGCCGGGAGAAGAGTTATGAAGTTTTGAAGTTAAGAGGCTTCGGTATTTATAGCCCCCGGGGTGATGGTTCGTTTTCCAAACGTCTCGAGCTTTTAAAACATTTACAATTTTACCTCGGGTTAAAAAATAGTTCTACGGCGTCATCATTACCTGTCAAATATTGCCCAGAGTCCGTCTTGGGAAATAAACCGCCACACTTAGTGCGCCACTAAGTGGAAGATTTGAAGCGTCGGGTTAAGTATCCGATGTAAGTCTTGAAATTTGAAGTAAACATGTCCCTTCGTTCTTTTCAAATTTGGGGGCTAGCTGACAAGGATTGATACCCGAGTTAGCTCAAATAAATACACGACTGGTTCAGGACAGATTCGAACCAGACAAGTGTCTGTTGACGTGAACTCAAGTTACTATGAGAAGCACAGACATGTGATCGCAGGCTTTACGCGATCAGACCGTAGACAGTACGCGGTCAGGAGTTCATATGCGATACGCGGATAGTGCGCGGTCAAATGATTACAAGCAACTCGCGGTCAGAAC
Organism: Pharus latifolius; assembly: GCA_019359835.1. NCBI lineage: Eukaryota > Viridiplantae > Streptophyta > Magnoliopsida > Poales > Poaceae > Pharus > Pharus latifolius. Next base: position 24,987,549 of record CM033322.1, read on the forward strand.
ACCTTCGACCAGAAGACGCGGGATTGCTCAAATCCCTACAACAGGGATATCCCGAGTATCCCGAAGATTCTTCCACGTATGAGAGACAACCGTCATGAGGTTAATACGTGCAGTTATTCCTTAATAACACGTGTTACACCTGCGTGGAGGTTAGGGGCAGTTACCAGAACTGCATCCAAGCAACTGTTCGATGCCGTTATGCCTTAGCACCTTTTCGACCAGTATAAAAGGGTAAGCCAATGCATCAGACGGAGGATCGGAGGATCAGAAGAATAAAAAGATCAGAAGACATTAGTCTAAGTTAGCTAGCTTTCATAAGCCTCCTAGGCATTATCTTGTATAAACACACAGAAAAGATCTTCGCCTATGAAGATACTTTCCATTATTTTGTAACTCTTTTCTCCTACACATAGTAAATCTTAACAGGACGTAGGGCTATTATTCCCACCATCGAGGGCCCGAACCTGTATAAATCTCTCTGTGTTTCAGTTAACTTTGATTCATCATACCTTCCCGGAGGGACACCCTGAAAGGTCTCACAACCTACAAATTCTGCATAAATTCGACTGAGGACCCCGAGTCCAAATCGTCGACAAAGTTAATACTGGACTCAGAACCATGCACCAGGAATAGGGTAGGAATACTTTACGATGCAATGTAGTGGCCAGCAGCACTGGAGAACCGTGCGGCGACCGACGTGGTGCAATGCAATGCTCGGCGGTGGTGGAGAACTGTAATCTTGGCAGCGATGGTGGTTCAGCAGTGAGGAAGTGGTCACCGGCGAGGGTTGGGCTTTTCACGCTGGAGTAGAGAAAGAATTGGAACGGTTCGACTGGAGGGAAAATTCCAGGGCAGAGGTTATTTAGGGATGCCTTATTCTAACGGTTCGACAAAATGAACCGTTAGTACAATTACGTTTCTTCAACGGTTAATATAATAAGAAACGTTAGAATACACTTTGTGAGATCTAGAAGTGTTGGCTTTTTCTTCTAGCGGTTTCTAAGTATTAACCACTAGAAGAGAGGAATTTTACTAATGATCCATAAATTCGAACCATTAGAATACACTTTGTGGGATCTAGGCCGAAGTGTTGGATTTTTCTTTCATGTGACTTATACTAACGGTTTTTCTGAGAATAGTTAGAAAAAGCGTATATACATATAAATATATGGTGTTCTTTCATGTATTACTAGTAAAATGAACAGGCATAGGTACAAGAGCATACATATATAAATATTTATTGCATGTGCTTGAGTGCATAATCACAGTAATCACAGGTTTCACACAATGAGTACATATTTCTTCAATTAAAGCTCCAAATAATATACATCAATTACAAAATAGTTAAGAATGGTTGTCAACCCATAATCCTTCTTCGTGATTGTCTTGCAAGTAACTTGTTTTGTCAATATCTTCGATAGGGACAGGTTGATTGCCATATAAAAATAGAAGTGTTTCGTCAAACTGATTATACTCTTCTTCATCGACAACATCTTCGACCCCAACAATACATCTCTTGTTGTGAAGAACAATGTGCAACTTTGGATTGGCCAGGTCAACAATGTAGAATACCTGTGTGGCTTGCTTAGCAAGTATAAATGGAATGTCTTGGTATGCAACTCTATTGAGATTGACGAGAGTAAACCCATAATTGTCAACTTTAACACCTCGAGGGATTTCGACCCATGGGCATCGAAACAAAGGAATGTTAAATAATACATAATCGAGCTCCCATATTTCTTCAATAACACCGTAATATGAGTTCAGTGTCCTTACTCCTTGGCATTTTCTGAAATAGCAAATAGTGTCACTCCACTACATTGCATAGTATTCTTCTCGTCCTAACTTCTTGTGTAAAATGAATACCTGTTGATATCGTATCCATGTCAAGTCACTATAATAAATCTTGACGCTCTAGCCAACCATGTAACAGTTTCACTTACGAAGCCCTCGGTAGCTCGCAATACTCTATTTTTGATCTACTCAGCAAATTTATTGTTATGTTCTCTAGTGACCCAAATCTCTGGCTTTGAAGGATTCTATTTTTGTAACATTATTGTGCTCGTGTATGTATGGCTCCACCTCTTTCATGTGTTATAAGACCCAAAAATGTGCTTTTGCATACAAATCACTGGAGGGGACGACTGCTTTGAATCCAATCGCTCCGATGCCCTGAAACCTACCCTAGTGTGAGGACTTAGGAACGCCAATTGGGTCACCCGATCATATAATTGGTGCAAAATTCAATCACCTCCTCGACGGCATAACCTTAGATGATACTGCCCTCAAACCAATGACGATTCCTTACATATCCCTTCAAAATACTCATAAATCTCTCAAATGGATACATATAGCACAGGAACATAGGTTCACAAAACTTAATTTCTCTGACAAAGTGAACAATTACCATAACATAAAAAAAAGATGGAGGAAAATACATCTCAAGCTGACAAAGAGTTGGAATCACATTGCATTGCAAATCATCCAGTCCATCTAGATCAATTACCTGCAAGGACACAGTTGTGGCAAATATTCAGATCAGAAAAATGTGGCAAGTTCAATGAATGAAGCTAACTTAGTAGGAATACACTTACCTTGAAAGATATTGTGTTGAATAAATAACATAACTTTGTAATTGTCTCTCTAACTTTAATTGGGAAAATACCTTTGATAGCAATGGGAAGTATTTGCGACATCAGCACATGACAATCATGGGACTTCATACCAACCAATTTCAAGTCCTTCATGAACACAAGTTTTTTCAAGTTTGTAGAATACCCACATGAAACTTTAACACCATACAGGCACTGATAGAGTTATGTTTTTTCACTTTTTGACAAAGTATAGTAGGTCGGGGGGGTATGTATGCTTTCCTTTCTCCAACGGTGCAAACTCAGTCTTTATCCCCATTTCCACTATGTCACGACAAACTTTGATACCATCTTTTGTCTTTCCCAGAATGTTCAACAATAAACCAATCAAACTGTCACAAACAAATTTCTCTACATGAATGACATCAATGCAATGTTGAACTTGTATGTGCTCCCAATATGGTAGATCCCAAAGAATCAATCTCTTCTTTCAAACATTTTTTTTAGCTTTAGAACATTTACCGAACTCAACTTTGATGTCATTCAAACACAAGTAAAGCTCCTCACTGGTCACAAACACTAGGGATGATCCTTCCTCAGGCTTCCTGTTAAATGATTTCCTCTTCTTACGGTAGGCGTGATGCATTGGAAGAAACCTGCGGTGACCCATGTACACTATTCTTCTGCAGTTCTGTAACCACATTGATGAGGACATCATGACCACACACTCATATGCATTAACATGAGCTCATGCGCGTCCCCTTGGACAATAAGTGAATTTGTTTCTTGGCAGAATTAATTATTTAATTACAAAACAAATTATATTACCTAATGATTGTTCTTTGCTTGTTGTTACATGTAAGGGAGTTCTGGACGAAGTTGCTGATCCAGCTCTTAGCCAAGGAAGAATGAACTCTTTTCTGGCAACTTCGACCAACGATCATTTCGAAGACATCAATCAGAAGAACTCTGCGTTCGACCAGAAAGGCTCGAGGTTGCAACACCGCCTAAAGTCGCAGCCCATGGTCGGAAGCACATGTTCGCAGCCTGGGAACCAAACAGTCTACCAACCAAGCAACGATCAATTGTTTGATCCGAGACATCAACCAAGCACCAGTTTTAGCACAGATGTTCAAGTTGGTCATATTAGCACTTCGAAAGAGCTTTCCAATGCATCAAGAATCATCGAAATCCTATGTCGTATGCAACCAGGAGACCCAAAAGAATGACAAGTGCACGAGAGGAAAGAGTCTCGTCTGAATCCGTGAAAATTAGTTCCGGATTTCTTTTTATAGTTTGTTAGGATTCTATTCTATTTCAAATTAGATTAAGATTAGAATTCTAGTTTTAAACTCTCTATATTTTGTAGATGCCATCCTCAAAGAGAAGGCATGGTCTTAGTTTTAGGTAGACTTTGTTGATATACATATTATATTCTCGTACCTTTGCCGACTTGTACAATTCAGATTCTCACAATTCAACTCATAATTCAAATTATTGAGTGTTGATATCCTTCCGCTGTTGCTCTTGCTTTTCTTTATTGATTTTCTTGAGTTGTTCTTTGTGAACAAGTCAATCTAGTTTTGCTCGGTTGATAACCAATTGAGGAGTGGTTTAACGATTGTGAGGTTGCTGGTCGCGTTCTTAGATCGTGGTTAGCTGCCCCTTCGTTAAGGTCACAACTCGCATTTATCCACAAATTTCTTCTACGATGGAAGATCAGGACCAAACTTCATGCACGCATCTTAAGGCGAGGTGTGTGCATATCACACATGCTCTCAATTTCATCTAGGCAAATAGGGCAAACCTTGCCTCCTTTCGTACTATAGCCCGACAAATTTCCTTAGGCCGGGAAATCATTTATAGTGCAATATATCATGGCCCGCAAAATGAAATTCTCTTGCTTATATGCATCCCACACCTGCACCCCTTCGCTCCACAATTTCTGTAAGTTCTCAACTAAAGACGCTAGAAACACATTAATATCATTTACAGGTTGTCTGGGTCCTAAGATTAATAACAACATTATGATGTACTTACGCTTCATACATAACCAAAGAGAAAGATTGTAGATGCATAAAAGAATCGGCCAAGTGCTATGCTGACTACTCATATTTCAGTGTTGATTCATACCATCTGTACTCAGTCCAAACCTTATATTCCTCACTTCGCTGCCAAACTCACCAAATGTTCTGCTAATGTTTCTCCATTGACTAGAATCAGCTGGATGTCTCAGTTTTCCGTCTTGTTTCCGGCCTTCAGCATGCCAACACAAGTACTTCGCATCTTTCGGATTTGCAAACAGTCGTTTCAATCTAGAAATCATAGACAAATACCACATAGTTTTTGCTGGAGATCCTTTCTTTACCTCATCACATTCACTGTCAATTCGGTACCTACGCTTATACCGCGATGCACACATCTTGGACAAACATGCAAATCTTCATACTCATTACAGTACAGCACACAATCATTTGGGCATGCATATATTCTTTCGATTTCCATTCCCAATTGACAATAGTTTTTTTGGCTTGGTAAACTGATCTTGGCAACTCATTTCTCTCTGGAAGCATACTTTCTAAAAGATCTAATAGTCTCGTAAAACTATTATCGCTCTAATCGTTGCTTGCTTTCAAGTTATATAATCTCAGCACAAAAGACAGCTTTGTAAATTTTGTACATCGAGAGAACAAAGGCTTCTCAGAATTAGCAATCAATTTCTCAAATTTACCAAAGTCATTTTCGCTGTAATCTTCTTCTACATCATGTAACATTTCATCTAAATTGTCATCATCTACATACACATCCGAATGAACATTATCAAAATTCTGATGATCATCATTACTATAATCCACTTCCGGGTCCTACTGATTGGTAGCGGTGCTTGTTTCCTCAAGATCTTCATCATGCTATATCCAACGGGTATATTGTGCGTTAAAACCACGATGAATCAAATGGGTCTTAATCTAATCAGAGTTGCTAAGCCTCTTTAAATTCATACAATCTGTACAAGGACAATGCATATATTTATTCCCTTCTTTGTCTTTTCTTGCTCAGCAAATTTAATAAATCCGTTCACACCCTCCAAATACTCAAGAGTAGTACATTTAATTCCATACATCTCATATTTTCGGCCCATCTACAATTCACAAAATTGAAAAATTGAAAACAATAATGAGTCATGCATACATGAAATCTGGCCAATTAAGCTATGTATACACACACACAGAGCTAGTTACAACTGATATATGAAACCCTAACTTAATTAAGTGATGCAACACTAACCTAACTACACAATGCAAGCTAGTGAACTCATAAATCATGATGCATTGTGGAGTAGAGAGAGCGAGAGTGGACAATCTCACAATGGACTGATCAAATACCTTGTTTAGAGCTAAATTCCTAGCATAACTTTAGCCATCTAGCTTCCTAACTTGCAGTTACAACTAAATTGTAAGTAGAGAGAGAGGTGAGAAGCTTACATTAGAGAGAGGAACTTCCTTCCAGTTTGCCCTGATCTCTCTAGTTTGGAGCATGGAACAAAAGGAACAAAGAAAGAGAGAGAGATATGGGCAGCAAGGGTCGAGTGGGTTTGATTTATAGTGAACATTTACTAACATTTGGAACACTAGAATAGTTAGAAGATAGCACAATTTTTCTAACAGTTATGTATCTATATCCGTTAGAATAAAACAAAATCTATTCTAATGGTTCTCAAATAAGAACCGTTACTATAATTACAATTCTTCTAACGGTTATTTATTAAAAATTGTTAGAATAAAATCAAATCTATTCTAACAGTTCCAAAAATATAAACGTTAGTATAAGTATGTTTCTTCTAATAGTTAATATATTAAGAACCATTAGAATAAATCATGTGGTTTTTTCTAACTGTTTCTCACAACTAACCATTAGTACAAATGCCCTTCTCCACTATGCACCATGTACTAACGGTTTTCTTCTAGATTGTGTAAAACCGTTAGAAGATAGGGTTAATAGATTGTATTTCTGTAGTAGTGTTGTAACCGCCATAATCCTATTATTTCAATTTAGTTAAATGATGACTTGATTGATTCAATATATAGTGTGCACTTAAAGGTCTATTATTGAATCAAGTCATTACAAGGGTCAAGTGGGAGAATAATATTAAATTATTTTTATGTGACTCATGTAACTTATCAGATTGAATTATCAAGTCATTATATAGACCAAGTGGAAGATTGTAAGATTATTTTATAATCTAAAATAGTCTATATAATTATTGAACTAATTCTAATAAAAATAGATCTAGTGTGATGGTTTCTACTATTAGAATAATGAGTTTAGAATTATTCTTCTCTTCCTTTAAATAAAGAAATGATTATGTGTGTGATAGAGTGCTTATGTGTGAAAACGTGCTTGCGTATGTACATTTTCAAGATTCTAAGAGTTTTCATGCAACTATTAATTGACACAAGGAAAGAAAATGTGACTAATAGGAACATTCATATGAAGGCACATTTTCAAGAGAATATCAAACATTATAAATAGTATAACACTATTCTTCATTTAACATATAAAAAAATGTTCTTTACTCTCACCATCAAAAAGGACTTGAAGGAAAACGTTGATACAACAAGAAATTATTTGCTAAAGGTCAAAACTATTAAGAATAGAGGATCATGGATTAAGTTACACAAATTTTAACTATTGAGATTGAATCATATAGTCTAAATGTTTTAAAATTATGGTTTCCGCTTTCAACCTATTCCTACATTATTCCAATCAGTCCAGGCCGCATCAATGTAGCATCGAACCCCTGCATATTGAAGAGCCATTGGATACAATGTACCTTGTGATCCGCTTGCTGCTCATTGTTGTCGTCCTCCTGCTCACTTTGTGTGAGCGCTTGCTGCATTCACAAGCTTTATGACTGATGTTCTGAATGGATGTTTGTTTCCTTTGAATGGGAATTCATTGCATGCTTTCCGTATGAACCCAATAATGTTGAAGACAAGATATTGGCTTTGATCTGCAACAGCTTTTAGAGCATTATGGATTGCCACAGCAATGCTAGAGTGGGAAAACTACGGATGATCAGAACGAAACGCAAATTGAGACTAAAACCAAACAGCCTTGGAGAAGTGACAAGTAAAGAAGATATGGATATCAGTCTCTTTTCGTTGTCATTTAGGGCAAAGATTATCAACATCTTTGACCCTTTTGCTTATTCTCTCCATTACTAGTAAGGCATGAGATGCCAATCTCCACATGAAGGTTTGCACTTTGGGAATAAGAGGTTTACATTTCCAAATTACCTTGTAAAGCTTACCTAATACTTCTTATGTGTGATGCTAGTTGGTGGTTTGTTGTTGATGAATCTGTTTGTATGCATTTGCCGTTGTCCATTTCATTTTGAATAATTGGTGTCCTTGATATTATTTGTGCTGCCTCCTGGCCAAAAAGCTGAGACTCTATTTGTGAGGGCTGAATTTTTTTGAGAAATAACTGTTAGCTGGCTGTCCTGAGAAGCAACTAATGGGTGGTTTGGGTTTCTCTGTATATGAGTGGTTTAGATTTAAGTCATAAACTGTTATGAATACCGGCTGTTTGGAGGAGTTTAGGCTTAAAGCCAGGATAAACTCAAGTTAAACCCTCAAACAAGACCTTAGTGTTGGAAAACGAGTAAACTACATTAGTAGAATTTCAAAAAATTTTACTCGAAAACTACAAGTATTAAATTATAGATTAGATTGTTACCAGCAATTGAAGGAGAGCTGGTGAAGCGACCGAACGTACAAAGCGACCACTCACGGATCATCCTGATCAACAGATGTAGATGACAGTGACCACTCGCGGATCATCCTGATTAGTACAGCAATTGCAGTAGCATCTCTACCAGTATCCACGTTCCGAGATAGAACGTCATACGTTGGTGTGCTAGCACCAACACGCACGATAAGGGTTTAGGGGCTGTCACTCTCGTAGAGATGGCGGCCAGGGTTTTCTTGATATATCATTAAAGTTCACAATGCCTCCCTTTATATAAAGTTATGAAGGAGGAGTTTTACTACAATTGGTTTCCTGATGTGATACTACACGATATCACACAACGAATCATATCTGATTGTAAGAGCAGTCTTAAGTTAGGTCTGCTAGTGTAATACGAAAATCTCATAACAGATCTAATATGAATTGAGTTGTTCTAACTCATTAAGTATGTGACTGTAGATTCATGCATATTTAGTCACGACCCAAAAATACTTACCTGAACCATGAGTCGATAGTGGCCTCTAGTAAGACATAACGACTATCCAGATATACATGAAGATCATATCTAACGAATCTATATAATGTATTCATGTTGATTTTTTGCCATACGATACAAGATTAAAACAAAGATAGAAAATGTACCACTCTTGCATAGGTCAATCCTTTTTCGATCTAATAGTGAACTGATATCTCCGTAGTTAACACTCAACTACAAATGTCATAGCTATGCACTTCTCAGTTCATCTATATTGAAGGGCTCAAAGATATCTTTCTCATTATATGAAAGAGATGCAAATTTCATTTTACTCATAGCATACTTGAATATTACTTTTATTACCACTTAATTAAGAGTAGTATTTGGTATTATTAAAATGCACTAATACACATGTAGGAAATTATGATGGTCTCAGGTGTAAAGATCAATCGCAAGTATTATTTAAGACCAATTGGTGCCATTTACATGAATAATTTAAACAGTGTCTCAAAATAGGTCTATCGAATGTTACGTTCTCCAACAGATGTCCACATTATTAATTTGATATCTTATATTCATGGCCCGTGAAATATAACTATCAATCAATACATATATTAATCTATTAATCAATAATTTTTTATTTAATGATAGTGGATTAGACACTTTATGGAATAACATCATCAAATAAATTAAGAGTTTCACGAACAAGTCATATACTTGTTGATCAAACAAATATGATAATTTATTAAAAATAAAATAACATTTTATTTAAAAGTTCATAATATAAACATAACAATGATAAAATATCTTCGTGATTTTCTCTAAGATATATCACTATTGGAATCTCGTACCCATGATTTAGTAGCTGCTGCTGTGGCCTTCGAGAAGCCTATGGTCGGAAAGTATTTGATTTGAGAATTTTGCCCAATGGTCTTCTGGATGGGTTGCTAATCTCCATGCTAAACCCGTGACAAGAGATGTGTTTAAGGCTTGGCGGTTTCGTACACCCAACCCTTTTTTGATTTTGGTTGACATATATCCTTCCAGTCTATTGAGATGGAGGGGTTTTTTCTGTCCTTGCTCTTCTAGCCACTAGAAATATTCTGATAATTGATGTTAGTTCTATAAATTTTTTTTGGCAGAATAACCATAGACATGTAGTGAACAGGTAAACAAGAGAATACCGATTTAATCATAGTCAACCTTCTTGCATGGGAAAGAGGGTTAGATTTTCATTGACCCAATTTGGAAGCAAAATTTGTCAAGTAGGGCAGTAAATTCAGAAGAACGGGACCTTTTTGAGATAAGCAGTGGTGTCATCTATGATTGAAACATGAGAGAATTTCGTTACCAGCAGAACAGCAATCAGCGGAGTATTCGCACTGAATAAAATGTTTGATTTTGATCAATTTGGCATTTGACCTGAAATGTTGTAGAAGTCATCTAGAATCTGAGGAATTTTTTGAGCTTTGTGTGCAGTTATCTATCCACCTATGAGAAGATCATTTACAAAAAGCAAGGATTGAATTTGTGGTCTAGTCCATTCTAGTTGGATACCTGAAAGTTGGTCAGTATTTTGCGCACCCTCTAGCTGAAGGGCCCGCTCAGTTATATCAAGGACAAAAAGGTATAGAGATAACGGACAGCCCTGCCGATTCCCCTGGATGCATTTGTGCTGTCATATGATTGACCATTTATGATGACAGAGAATGTCAATGAAGAAATACATGCTTGAACCAAGTTGCTGAAATTAGAACTAAACCCTTGACATGCCATGGCCTTAACAATGAAGCTCCATTCTATTCTATCAAAAGCCTCGGCTAAATCTCTTTTTAAGAGGAAAACCTGGCAGTTCCAAGTTCTTAGCCTGAAAGAGTGGATTATTTCCTGGGCTAAAACAATGTTATCAGTAATTCTCCTGCCCTTTTATGAACGCGTGCTGAGAAAAGTGGATAATGTTAGGGAGATACTTCTTGAAACTATTAGCCAAAGATTTAGAAATGGTTTTGTATATGACATTGCATAAGCTTGTAAGTCTGAAGTCTGATGTGAGGGTGGGGGGTTCTTCTTTTTAGGAATAATAAGGACAATGTTGGTCTGAGATACGCCGTTAGGAAACTGACCATGATCATAAAAAGTCTGTGATTAGTTTCTGAACACCTTGCTTGATCCATTCCCATGATGCTTGGTAAAAGGCCGCAGTTAGTCCATGAAGTCCTGGGGCTGCTTCTCTTCTCCTATCTCTGGCTATGTGCCACAGCTCCTCTCAAGTCCGGCACCGTAGTGTGGGTGTCATCCTGAATTGTACTTAGTTGTTGGTCCTGTAGTTCCCTGCTTTGCACAACACCTGCATTGGAAGTGAAGAGCTTAGTGAAGCAATCAATATAAAACATTGAGCAATCTCATCTGGTTTATGAAGAATGCGAGTTTCCATCATCTTGCCAAAAGTTGTTAACCACAAAATACTTAAGGTCCCGCTTGGTTCGGGTTAAAATAATTAGGTTAATTTAATCTAATCTAAATAGGTTAGTTTAACTCAAATATTTTTGTTTGACAACAAATCTAATTAGTCTAAAATATTGTTTGATTTGATTAAATGGGTTAAATAGATTTAATATAAAATATACATATTTGTTCTTTCTATTATAACAATATTTTGAATTTTTATGATATAAAATCTTTTTGTGTAACATATTATTCTGTTTTTTATTGGTGTTTATGGAAGAGTTAGAGTTAGTTTAGATTGGTTAAGTTCCACCTGTTTGTTATGTTAAGATAACCCCCGATAAAAAAGTTATCTTAGTTTGACTAAATTAAACTAACTATCTGATTAGTATATGTTTAGAGTTAAAACTCTAACCCAGACGTAAGGCAATAATCAATGGTCCAACAATTTGAAGTTTATGATTCTTATAAAATACAAGCTTTAACATCAAAACTTGATACCATGGCCCACCCTGTCTAGCTGGCGAGCAGCCTTTAGAAAGGTGGAGGCCACCTGTCAGATAGACAGTTTCGATTTTCGTACGATCTCAAAAATTATTTTCTTGCCAACGCTCAGGGTCTGGTCCAATCCAACTACATGCAGACTAATCTTCACTTTTGGCAAATGTGAGACTTTCAGGAGGACTCCTAATGTTGAGATGGCAGAGGCATGTAGTTCTCTGAGGTTGAGTCAAAAACATCGGTGTTTTGTGAGGTGTTTTAATGGAATATTTTTCAGTATATTCTATGTCACGTGTGTGATACACCACTTGAAACACTTCTCTTCTCTAATGTAAAGGCGCTTCGTACGGGCCCACGAGTAAATTAAATTTAAGTGATTTTAGTAACATCAATAACTTTTAATTTAAAAATAAAATATATGTAATGTTTGGTCTTTATATGAAGATAATTTAAAGATCTACAACTTTCTCAATATAATCAACATCTAATTTGAGTTAGAATAATCATAAATTAAGAAACAAAAATTATATACAATTTGTTCGCACGTAAACCGAAGATAAAAGTCAGATGGGCCCACATGCAGACTTCAATTTGCAACATCAGCCGAATCGCCTCCGTTAACATAAATCGATTTTTTTAATATTTTTTTGCATAGGATCCGTGTGCAGATATCTGGAGAGTCACGTTGAACTTAGTCTTATGATGGCCCTCTCTAATGATGAAAAAGTCGGTTGGACGAAAATAATTTTTGAAAATGATAATTCGAACTTTTGCTGGAAGATCTGTACAAAGGAGGTTGACAGATCACTTGCAAATTGAAGATCTTATTTTGCCTCAATTTTCAAAAATTATATACATTTTCCTTAAGATTCAAATCCTTTAAAATTCCTCAATTTTCCCTCTATTTTAAACACACCTTAGCTATTCAATCCAAGATCTTATTTTGCCGGACCTCAACTCCCGTTTCTACCAAAAAAAAAAAAAAAGAAAAAATGGAGTCATGTAACTCCTGCTTCAGGGGAGAAATTAGAGTTCAAAAATTGAAAAAAAGAACCCTCACTTCTCTCGTCTGGCTCCTAAAAAAACTTTATAATTGGACCATATTGCCTGATAGTGTATGAAAAAAGCTTGGATGGCAAATGGTTGTAATTTCGTTGACATCTCTGGTAGCTTTAGGCACCGGGGAAGTTGGAGCACCCATGTGGTTGCTCCACTTATTTTGCTTGGGCTCTACTGGACCCAAGATTGGAGCGCGCACTTTGCCTGGCCTGTTCCTGTTTCGGCCAGCAGTTAGAATCCCCTCAAATAAGCCTAAACAGATAGTTCAAATCTAATTCCACTCAGTATTAACACGCAACTTATAGTCTCACCACCATATATGACAGTGATACTTGTAAATTATAAATTGTATTTTGGTCACACATATTGATTCAAAAATCCTAAACTCTTGTGATAAAATGCCTAAAATATCTTTATTCATAAATGTATTAGAAATAAAAAAATATTAAGTGTGAAGGATTATCCCAAATAACAATGAGATAAAAGAAGTAAATAAAGATAAAATAGGAAAGATAATAATTAAGTTGCATGTACGACTTATCTCTCATAAAAAAATAAAAAAAAATTATATGCCTTATAATATACAATAGAGAGAGTGCTAATTATCTAGTACTATCAAGTGTCTATATGATTATATATATTAGTTTTAAACACAAAATATAATATAAGTGATTCAAATTAACGGATTCGACATAATCAATGATTTGTCAATTAGTCTCGACTCTAAGATCCTCTGCAGTCCCACTTCCATACAGTTTTGGATTCACACAGTCACACACTATTTTCTAGCCAACAATCCATAATGTAAGCTAATACAACACTTGTACCGTTTTTACTTTTAACTATTCGATCTGAAATAGACGGCTCTGATCTTACTCCACTTGGCATCAAGTACCCTACCGTGGATACTATCTAATCCGACCGAACGAAAACCCTAGCTCCTCCCTTCCTCCTCCTCGCCGCCGAGTCACGAGCACCTCCTCCTCTGCGCCGCCGACCACTGGGAGCCATGGCCAATCGTAAACGACCAGCCAAAACCCTAGTTTCTCCAGTCGATTCCGTCTTATGAGACCTTATACTGTGTTTGTTTTCCTTTTTGCAGCGACGGCAGGGAGGTCGTTCTTGCAGGCCGTTGCGACCACCGAGGAGGCGCCGCCGCCGCTCCGCGTCGTGCAGATGGAAGGCCTGGTGATTGTTTTTCCGTCTCAAATCCTTCTGTGGTTGTCTTGTATTTTTTTTTGGGTTAATTTGGTGTGTTCATAAGTTTCCGAGGTATTATATATAGGAGATGGTAAGTTATTGCATAGAAGGCATAAATCTTGTATTTGTCTTGTGTTGTAATTTTTCCTAGTACTTGTTTCTGTTCGTTAGATCTACGAATAGCTGGGGAGTGATGTGAGGGAAGTCAATTTTTAGCTTGATTCGTTTGTGGAGAGCTAGAAAGGTTCTTTTTTTTTTTTTTGTGTTAAGTGTTTTTTTTAGTTCTGTAGATTTTGTTATTGCAGTGTACGCATGATGTTGATTACTTTGGTTTAGTTTGGTTAGTTTCTTAATGTTTTCTGTGGGTGGAGTTGGGAGAAGATTGTATGTTGACTGCTGAGGGTGAGGGAAGAGGAAAACATATTATGGAATTTCCTTTTGCATTCTGTTGTTGATATGAGGATATTGTAGCATTGGCACTATATTCCATATCGCATTGCATGGAATTCCATTGTTTGGTACAATATTCTGCAGTAGCTGCACTACAATTGAGATATGATCTTCGCCTTTAGCATTTTCTCGGGTGTGCATGGTAATCAGTATTTGTTACAAAGTAATTTTAGCATGTAAAGAAGAGCAATGAATACTTTATATTTTGGATATTTATCTGCTAACAGAAGACTCTGGTATGATGCTGGGACTATCTGGAGTATTTAACACATATGATGGGGCATTGCATTGTTATACTTTGTTCTACTCATCCTGTTTCCCTCGTCAAACCAAAAATTTTGATCAGGAGATGAAATCATGTGTATACTGGTAAAATATGGCCTTTTTTTTCTTCTTGTAGCATTATAATAATAGCGAACAGGATAAATCATTTTGGTATGGTGTGCAACAAACAATCTTTCTCCCAGTTTATGCAGCTCGTGCACTACCAACTTATCTTAATACTGGGGGGTTCTGATAATCTGGGGTAAATTATTTTAATTTCTAAGTTCCTAAATTTTTCTCAAGCACTGAAGCTGAGGTAGTTTTTCTCAAGCACTAAATGAGATGGTTTTACTCTGTCTGGCAATTTGTTTTCACTTCTAGATCTTTTGTTAAAAAGAAACACTCATGGGCCTAAGGTAATTTCTACTCACTGTTATATGTTATTCACAGGGCGTCTTAAGGATTATTAAGCACTGTGAGGAGTTTTCTCCAGCTCTTGTCACAGGTCAACTGCTTGGTTTGGACGTTGGTAGTGTTCTGGAAGTGACCAACTGTTTTCCTTTTCCGGTGAGTATTTGTTTTTTAGCCTTGCTAGTAGTGATTTGGGAATTTGATTACAAACCCATTACTTCCCTTGTTCCTGTGGTCTATCTGCTTTATAGACTAATGGCTTCATTTGCAATTTCACTGTAGATCAGAGAAGATGATGAGGAAGCCGATGCAGATGGTGCAAATTATCAGCTTGAGATGATGAGGTGCTTGAGGGAAGTAAATGTCGACAACAATACTGTTGGATGGTATGCTAAGTTGTTACAGATATATATTTTTTCTGGGTGCATCTGTTATGTATTTATATTCAATGCATTTAAAAACAATTAGTGTCACTTTGATCGATATTTCTTAATTCTATTCTTGAATTTTGTTGCTCAAATCGACTAGTTTGATCATGATACATTTGTTTGGAATGCTACTTTGCTGGGAATTGCAAGATTTGTCACCATGTTGATCGACCTTCAAGCCATTGGACAGCCCCTTTGTTTATTTGGTGACTTGCATTGATTGTGTAGACATTGTAACAATTCTCCAGGATATGGTCTGGGTATACACTAATTGTTTAAGAGCAAACACCTCTTCCTTAAAGATTGATGGTCCAGGGGCTGATTTTAGGTGGCTATAGTTTAGATTTTGGGTATATTAGCCAACAGTTATTTCTAGAGGCTCACATTTTTTTTTTTCGAAATAGTTAACATATTTGTACTCCAGTTTATATAATCAAATCTGGCAAACTGACCTTATTTGCAATATTTTTTTGTCTGTGATTACAGGTATCAGTCTTGCATGCTTGGATCTTTTCAAACTGTTGAACTGATCGAAACCTTTATGAATTATCAGGTATGGAAAAAGGAATAAGCAGTGGCTGGTAGTTTGACCTTTTCCCAAAAGCAATACCTCTTCCTTTCAGTTTCTATCATAGCCTTCTTTAGAATTCTTATAGTTTTCAGAAACAAATCATCCTTCAGTTATTTTCCTTCATCATATGGTCTTGAAAGCATTAGATTTGCGATAAGTCAGGTGGCACAGATATTAAAAATCTGAAGTGAACACAATTTTGTTAAAGAACAAAAGTATGGGCAATGTGGGCTGCAGCCCATTACCCTCGTTGATTGCAAAGGAGTTTATGGCTGTGCTCTACATTGCTGTCCTTGACCTAAAGATCAATCTAATATCTTATCGTCTTACCCCATGTTCTGTTGATTCCAAAAACGAATGGAAGCTGCATTTTAAAACTGCTCCTCAATTCTGCACATGAATCTGTATGCAATCAAATGACTGTGAGCCTAATCCAACAGAATAGCAAGGTCTTGGTCTTGTGACCAGCAGCATCCCAGAAGAAATAATTCTCCTTCCTTTGTTTTTTTAATTCTCCTTCCTTTGTTTTTTTTCTCCTCTGTACTTCTGTTCTTTACTTATTTAGAGCTACCATCTTCCTGTAAGCGTGAGAATAGTGGTAGTGTGGTGGTGTTGTCCATTCAAGCTAAAATTAGTAATTCTAAAGTTATTTAGCATGTTAAGGACAGTATCTTTGTCCTCCAGCTATGCTGGGGTAGCAAGGTAGTTGTCACAGCAAAACTGTCTGCAAATTGTGTCCATGTATGACTTATAGATTCAGATATCTGATTCTACTTTCTACCTCTTCCAGTTTCTGATTACAATAACAGCTATCTTCATATCTTATCCTATTTTCTACCACTTCCAGTTTCTGATAACAATAACTATCTTCATATGGCTTAAACCTGTGTCTGGTGCTTTTCTTACTAAAGCCTATTGCTGTTTATCCTGTCCAATTCTGGAATTTTACCCTTGGGTGATTATTTGATCCGAGTTTTACCAAGAAAATTTTCCAAAATCTGATGCCTGTTGAGTATGCTGTCCTAACTCCTAAGGTTGTTTTGGTTCTGGTTCTATTTTCTCCAGCATTCCATACTGAACATAACATTTACTTCTTGCAGGAGAATATCCGGAGATGTGTGTGCATCGTATATGACCCATCTAGGTCAAATCAAGGAGTGCTAGCTCTCAAGGCCCTAAAACTCACAGATTCATTTATGGATCTATACCGTAACAATGGATTAACTGGAGAGAAGTACAGTTTCATTTTTGTAACTCAATCCCTTCTAATAATTAGCAAATCCATCATGCATGAATGATTTTTTTTTTTAATTTTTTACAGGTTAAGGGAAAAGAAATTAACATGGGTGGATATTTTTGAGGAGATACCGGTATGTACTCTTTTGAGTTCTGTATGTTCCATTTAAGGCCCTGTTCGGCTGGGATTCAGCTTCGGTTCCGACTTATATCACAGATAACTCCAACTCTAAATAGACTAGAAATTAGAGTTTTTGAAATGTTTGGTAAAAGGCTCTTTGGTTTCTCTACTTTATGTCTTCAAATGATATTTATGCCCTATGATTAGACTATAATATTCGTTGTAACCAACGGCATAGTTGTGTAATTATTTTCAATTTTATGGGTATGTTGCAAAGTTAGAGTTGTTGGAGTACCTCAAACCCTGCTCTAACCTTTTAGTGTAAAGGTGGCTTCAACTCCACCTCGGCTCCAAAGAAACCATCAATTGAAATCGTCCCGTTTGGCAAAGCTACCTGAGCTCCAACTCACTAGGAGTCAGAGCCTAGTCAAACAGGGCCTAAGTATCACAACAATTTTGATTTCTCATACTGTATTATGTCTTATTTCTCTTATAGATTAAAGTCTCCAATTCTGCGCTCATTAGTGCCTTCATGACAGAGCTGGAACCTGAGTCACCTGTCTCACAGGTTCATTCTCTATGCAAAGCTCTTATATTCATTCTTTTTCTTAAGATTTCAGCTGTTTGCCCGTGTCATTTTGTTTTGCTTGTTTTGTTTCAGTGTGATTATGACCGGCTTAAATTATCAACTGCTCCGTTTATGGAAAGAAACTTGGAATTTCTGATTGGATGCATGGATGATCTTACATCAGAGCAAAACAAGGTGCTATATTATTATTTTGTGATAAATTTATGACATGGGAAACTGATGGACCTATTTGTTTGACTGACTTCTGTTCATGTGATTCAGTTCCAATATTATTATCGTAATCTCTCAAGGCAACAATCACAGCAGCAAACGTGGCTTCAAAAGAGAAGGTAAAACTCAAGATTAATGAATAGTACATATATAGTTTAGTTGTTCCCATGTCATCTTGCTATGCCACGAATGTTCTTGTGGTCCTGACCTTGTGCAATCTGTCAGCAATATGTTCTCTTGGACGGAATTTAATGTCAAGAAAGTGGGTGGCAATTAATCATTCTCTTTATTATTTCCATGCCAATGCAGGCAAGAGAACACGGTGAGGAAAGCAGCTGGAGAGGAACCATTGCCCGAAGAAGATCCATCCAATCCTATCTTCAAGCCAATTCCTGAGCCTTCACGCTTGGAGAGTTATCTGATAACTAATCAGATCTCCAGTTACTGCAACCAAATTAATGGGTATGGATTCTGTATATCTAACCTCCATGAATTTGGTAGTGATAGCAAGAACTTGTGATTTTGCATTATTAGAGATACAACCATTAGATATAGGACTTAACTAATTGGTATGATCTTATTGACTTATTTGACCAAAAACATTAGGAAACAGTTCATATCACCCCCTTTATATTAAAAAAAACTCTTTAAGCTTCATGTACTTTGAAACTTGACAAATTACACCATGTATTTTAAAAATTAGTGCAAATTTCATCCCATGGGCGGTATGATTGGCAATTTTGTTATACTGGTATGATGACTCAGTAGTTACAGCACCACATGGTAAAACCATCGATTTGCATATAGGATGGAATTTACACTGGTTTTTGAAGTAAATGTTATAATTTGTCTGGTTTCAAAATATACGGGGTTATTTTTGGACTTTTTCCAAAATATTATTTGCTTTGGGATGTAGTTTTGTTATTGGCTTAAAATTTTGATGCTCGATTTTCTTTTGGCAGTTCCCTGCTTTCTTGAGAAACCAGCTGATGTTTTTTCACATGCTATATACTCTAATGGTTTGTGAGGTGATTATGTGAATGTTTGCATTACAATTGCAGGGTTGCTGGTCAGAATTTCGACAGACTATACTTGATGAAGGCTTTGCAGGAGGACTAGATGATTAGCAGCACCAGTTGTGAAATCAGACTTTTAACACTTCACTATATCTCTGTTGCAATGTACTATGAAAGCATGGCCATCGCCTATTTTGTTTTGCCAAGAACACCAAATAGTTTAGCAAAGCTGCACTTGAAGGTTTACCATTGTCTGCCTCCTCCCCAATACCAATCTTCCCAAGAATGACATCATTTTCAAAATTTTTAATTGAATATCTTATTAGGAAAATTAGTTATTTATCACCGCAAAGTTGAATATTTTGAATATTTTGTTAAATACTACTAGTTATGAGGTTGACAAGTGGGATCAAGTCTCTATGTCAAATGAACATCAATGGTATTTAGCAAAGTGCTGTTTTTTTCTAAGTTGGACTGAGCAAATTGCCCCATTTTTATTTTGTTGTGATGCTTGCATTTTGCAACGTCATTTTGAATTTCTGGTCCAGTCATTTTCTTTGGGTGCTTGCATGCTGGCTTTTGGTGGGAAGAAAGGGGGACAGATACAGAAAAATGTTGGATTAATGTGGGCACAAAATCAAAAGAAAAGAATATTGCTGACCATGCTATACCTATTAAGTAAGGATTAATTCTGTATGCAACACTGTATGACCATTAGCGCATGATTTGAAGGGATTTGGAAATTTTCATTAAATATTGTATTGTTGTTGTAACTAAGTTTACTGAGAAAAAAAAAAAAGGGAATTATATGGTGAAGCTCTTGGCTTCAGAGCTTCAGTCGGCAAGCTATACATCATGTAATCATGCAGCTTAGCATTTTTTGTTTGTTTGTTTTTTGTTTCTCTGTTGTGTGGTTTAGAATACTTGGTACAAACCACGGAGATTTATAAATTACAGAGAAGGGAATACATAATGGCACACAATGAGGAGGAAACATATGTCATGTTGGGCTGCCATTTGACTCAAGAACTTGATATTTAAAGATAATGCCTAACGAGAACAGCTTAACACTAGGGTTGGAAATGAGTCAACCTCGAGCGAGCTCAAGCAGGCTCGCCTCGGGTTCGATTCAAAATATTAACGAGTTTAGAATCAGACTCGGGGTCGGCTTGATAAAATTCGATAGAGCTCGATTAGGCTCCGGCCGCATTCCGCCACATCGCCTCATGGCGGTCAAATCCTCACTGACCTCATGCAGTCTCTGGCTGCGCTCCGTCGCATCGCCTCACGCAACTTTTGCTGCGCCACCTCATGCGACCTTCGCCGCGTTGCTCTGTTGGGCCGTCTAACACAACCTCGCCTGCATCGCCTCACGCAAGCTTCGCCGCGCTGCCTCACACGGCCTCAGTCGCTCCTTACACCTCTAGTGTGAATGCGTGATAGATCTGGTGGTGCGGCTGCGGTAAGTCGTGGAGGATTTGAGGATTTGAAGGCTTGGGTTCAAGGTTGGGGAATGGCCGAATGGAAAGGTGATGCCGCCTGTGAGCCCTCGATGGACCATGGATAATGGATGTGGTTGTGTACTCCCATATGAGCCTGTGAGGTACTGAGATGTGATTATGTCTGTAGATTGGTAGCCTATTGGTAATTCAAGCTTTAATGAGTCGAGATTGAGTGAGTTCAGGAAGGCTCGGACTCGACTCGGTTCGAGCTCGACTCATTAAAGGCTCAAATTGAGTCGATTTTCGATCTGATTTTGAATAACTCGTGAGTTTCGATCTTTTTATCCAACCCTACTTAACACTGGTTAGCATTCTCTGCTCCTAGCCTTTTAAAATATTCAAAAGATTAAGATATATTTATCCATTAAAGTGCCATTTCTTGCCCATACTTTATGCCCTTTTAGCATGTGATGTGAAGGAAACTTATGGTTGCAAAATGTTCCCTTCGTCAGTAACTTCCCTCCCAGAAAAAGACAGCCGTTCTACTCTTTTGGTATGCATGCATGCATGAGCACATGAGCTTGCCAATGACAGCACATGAGCTCCTGTGGACCAGGTTTGGGTTAATTCCTTGCCCAAGACTCATGAGAGTAGTTAAGATGATTTTAATTATAATTAAAAGGGCTCTTACTCTTTAGCAAGCGTATACTACTACTAAAGTAATTAGTGTGACGGTCAGTGTGGTTCCTTCGCCGAATTGAGCTATTAAGTAATTAGTGTTTGGTTTTCTGACTGTAAGTGTGTAATATCAAAAATATGATGAGAAGCATAGCCCATACACTGCACAGAATAGGTAGAGGCGGCAGCCATCCAACGGCGTCGACGGTAGTGTGGAGGATGAGTTGGTGCAACTGTGCCTGCTCAAGAGAGAAAATTTGGCTCTCCGTTACGATTTAGGATTTCTTAACTCATTTGGACGAGTTATTCGAGCAAAGCAAGAATTAGCACATGTAACAAGCAAGAAATAGCACATACACCAAACATTCATTCTTGTTAGGTTATGCTAGAAAGTGCTTTGCTGATTTGAGCTGGAGAACTAGACTTGCCCTAAGAAAGAAACCGATTGGCAGCACAAAATTTCACATTTCAGAACCGGCACTGAAAACCAAAAAAAAAAAAAGTCTGATCACTGCAACAGCTTGCAAACTTGTTGTGTACTGTTTGTCTCTGCTGTTTGCTCTCTACTTCTACCTGCTTATGTGCAGCTCATTATATGGTTTGACTTTTCATATTGCAGAGCTGGAAAACTTTATTTGTTTTTTGTGGGGTGTGGGGGGTGGGGGGATGATGGGTTGGTGTCCCTATAAAAACATACAATTGCACAAATATTCTCATTAATATTATAATATCAATTATGTCCCTGCAAAATTTATTGAGTAAGTTCTGTATATATTATTACCATGTTAGTTTTCAGTCAATTGGATAAAGATTAGCTGCCGTAATTCAACAAATTTTTTAATCTAAAATGCCATACACATGTTAAATAGCGATACTCGTGTTATACAATTCTATTTTCTTTCTAAATTCCCTCTCTTTCCCTATTTCTTATTTTCATTTTTGTTGGCTATACTCACGTACACACCATCAACGTGCATGGTGATGGATCGCTCAAAACGAGTATATTATTAGCGTAAATATGACATTTCACTTTTTGTGGGATCTTTCCACCTTAAATATGCAGCCTTCCTGGGAGTCCCAAAACACTACTCAGTACTCACAATTCACTGGTCCTCCTTTACCTTCAATTTTTGGCCATTACTTGATCGATGTCGAAGTATGATAAATTATTTGTCTTTTACAATAATTTAACTTCTTGTGGTGAATTAGGTGACTCATAGAACTCGATTACAGTTAAAGAAATAGCAGATCTTTGGTACAGATTGAGATTGCCACCACGCCAATCATAAGGACCATCCAAATGAAACATCCAACCAACACCCATCTCAGCATCACTTATCATGCATGAAATCTACACTCCATAGCAAGAGAAAAAATTAGCTGAAGAACACGGTGAAAAATGAGGTTTTATTAAAGATATGTTTGGTTGTTTGGACCAATCATCTAGTAGAGTTAAAAAAGATAGAATGAGTGGTGTGTTACGAGTTGGTTTAAAATGAGTGTTTGATTGATGTAGAATAAAATGATCTAAAATTTTCTTTGGTTGGAGGGATAAGTTGGTCCAGAATAAGATAAGTGGTAACAAATTAACATTAGTTACCACTAATTAACTTAATTAGTACGAAAATAATACTAATGACTACTAATCACCACAAATATAACATTATTTACCACTAATTTGACACTAATCACCCTTAACAACAACTAATTAGTATTAATTTAACATTAATTACCTCTAATCACCACTAACATAACACTAATTAACACACTATAACACTAATTACCACTATCACCATAAACATAATACTAATTATCACTTAACTAACACTAATTAACATTAATTAACACTAACATAACACTAATCACCCTAACTAACAAATGTGAAACGAGTTAATCCAACATGAAAATGAGGGATGAGTTGGTCCGACATATTGAGGAATATCCTTTATTTTAAGATGAAACATGATACATGAGATGGTGTAGGATGGAGACAACTAAATACCAATATCCTTCTCATAATACATGAGATGGTTTAGGATGTACAATCAAACACATTCTAATAGTCTAATAGATATTTGTTGTGAGTTATAATACATATCTTGAACTTATCTAATATTGAGACACCAATGACTTATAGTTAAATCTAACATTCTTACAATGTTATAACACAAAACGCCAAAAAAAAACCCGTAACTCTTGTCCTTCGTCCAGATCCAGCAGCCAAACACTGAATACAATTTTACCGACCACTGGGAACTTTACATTGCATTTTCATTCCCTATTTCACTCCACAATAAAACCATTTCCAATTCCACTACACAAACCTAGCTTTTTGCAAAACACATGCCCTTCATATGTAAGTTGGTTCCCAAAGAAAAAGCTCAAATAAATGTTTCTACATCGCACTAAATACAGATCCAATCCTGTAATGACATTCTATTTTTAAAAATTCTATTTTCTGTATATAATATTCTCAGTTTCTCATTTTTCTCTCTGGTTAGTACCTAGTACACTCGCACATGATGTCAGGAGGAGCCTGCCCTCCTCCACAAAGCGTGAGCAACACACAACAACATAACCAATATTCCCTATTTCCCTCCATATGCACACATGACATACCCCTCTAGGGTTCAATTTCGCGTTTTTTAGTTTGATCTCCGGCCAATTATGTATTTACTTATTATTTCTTTGTGCTTCTCGGAGTTTTTGTAGAATTATTGGTACATATATATATATTTTTTAAAAAACATACATTATATCTAATATCGAGTATATCATCCGACATCAACAAAACTAAAAATTACCAATAACTGACATGTTATCAATAGAGATCCGAAACCACCACCACCACCAACCAAGCAACACACACACAAGCACAGTGCACACACCCCTCGTCCCCTCCCAACAGTCATACTACACACTCCCAACCACATCGATAAGGCGCCGGTAACTGCAGTAACCGGTTTGTTGCCGACGGAGACCTGAGCCCCCCACCCCACCCCCGCCCGACGCTCAACACACACAAGACAAACAATGCCTACACTCCCCATCCCCTGCCCCCAATCCTTCTACGCACTCCCACTCCCAGCCATGGCGAACACCACCACCTTCCTCTTCGTTCTCCTCCTCCTTGCCACTCTCACACTCTTCACTTCAGCTCCGGCACAAGCAACCCCTGGCACTGTGCGAGCTGGCTACTATCTCGCTGCCTCGGCGCACCTCCTCCCGCTCGCCTCCATGGACGCCTCCCTCTACACCCACCTCTACTACTCCTCCCTCACCGTCCATCCAACCCGCTGCACGCTCCAGCTCCCCGCGGACCCGAGCCAAGCGCGCCTCCTCGCCGCCTTCTCCGGGGCCGTCAAGTCCAAGAACGGCGCCGTCAAGACGCTCCTCTCCGTCGCCACCGACGCGGGCGCGGTAACCGCGTCCAATGCCGGGTTCGCCGCCATGGCGGCAGACCCGGCTGCGCGGGCGGCGTTCGCCGGCGAGGCGGTCGCGCTCTCGCAGGCGAACGGGTTCGACGGTCTGGACGTAGCGTGGCGGTTCCCGGCCTCGGCGGTGGAGATGGCCGACTTCGGGTTCCTGGTCGCCGAGTTGCGCGCGGCGGCTGCGCCGGGGTTCTTGGTCACTGCCACGGTTTACTTCTCGAACCACGTGTTCGACGTGGAGTTCGCCGGCTTGGACTACCCGTCCGAGGCGGTCGCCAGGTACCTCGACTGGATCAATGTGATGGCCTTCGGGCTCCGGCCGGCGGCCGCCAAGTCCACCGCATTTGACGCGCCGCTGTACGACAAGTCATCGCACTTCTCCGCGAGCTACGGCGTCGTGTCCTGGCTCGATGCCGGCGTCCCGGCCAGCAAGGTGGTCATGGGGATCCCACTCTACGGCCGGTCCTGGTTCCTGCGCAACAAGGCGAACACTGGTCTCGGAGCACCGGTCGTCGCTGCAGGACCCAAACAGCGCGCCAGCAACGCCACCGGCGTCATGTCCTACGCCGAGGTCGAGCAGCTCGCGGCGAGCAGCCGCGCAGTGTTGGCATACAACAACTCCTCGGTGTCTTCATACGTGTCGGCCGGCGACATCTGGGTCGCCTTCGACAGCGTCACGGTCGTGGAGGAGAAGCTCGCATTCGCCGCCCGGTGCGAGCTCCTAGGCTACTTCTTGTCGCCAGTGAGCTACGACGATGCCAATTTCACGGTGTCCAGAAGAGGTGACTGAGTTCTTGGCTTTCTTGGTTCAGAGATAAAATGTTGCTGTTCCATTGCCGTGTCGGTACTGAAACTCTGTGTGCCTACTGCAGCATCAGATGTTTGGCTGCAGAAGACAAGTTCGCCGGATCCGAAAGGCGATACGATCGTCCGGCAGACACAACCGCCGGTTCAGCTGCCGCCTTTTTTCCAGTCGAATTCGCCAATGCCGGCGCCGATGTCGTCGTCGACGACATTGTTTTCGTCGAGATGGCTTGATGCGCACCTGCATTTAGGTGTCCTGATGTTTCTACTGTACTAGTACCAAACAGTGATTGTGATGGTAGTATAAATGGATGACTGTATAGGGTAAAAAAAAATTGAGACTGCAACATTCAAACATTGGAGGCATTCATTTCACGAAATTTTTGTTCCAGTGGATTGGGTTCTAACTTAAATGGGTGTATCAAGTACTACTTCCTTTAAGTTGGCATTTGAATCGGAAGTGGAATCGTAATCATACTGGATTTTATAATATATCAGAGTTGGGATAAAAGAAATAAATACAAAATATATTTGGTCCAAATAAAAAATAAAATAAAATGATATTATTTTATAATACATCTAAGTAGAATGTATTTACAAAATATATTAGAATATATTTTGAATACGAATATTGTAATTACAGAGTAGTTTAACCAAACAATATGTAATATATTTTTATTATACATAATCAAAATATAAAGTAAAATTCATAAATCAAACACCACATAAATTCGTTTCATTTCGGTTCTACAGTGCTAAAACAAGATCGGAGAACAAAAACATAATTTCTAAAAATTCAGGGGTTAATAGCAACACTTTTAATAAAATAAGAGTAAAACTCTGCTCCTTTCCCCGTCGTTAAGTCCACCTCAACGCAGGAGGGCTAAACATAATTTCTAAACTTCAGGGGCTTAACAGCAAAACTTCTGATAAAAAAAGAGCACTCGGCTCTAGAGTTGTAAGTTGGGTCAAGCCGTTATCGGGTCAGCCTGAAACACGCCATTTCGGCCCAACACACGGCACAGCCTGACACGGGTTACTGGGCCGTGCTGGGCCGCAAAAATTGGCCCACGAGTGGCATGGCATGGCCCATTAGATTGCTAGCCGGCCCGGCATGGTGCGGCTCGTTAGCATGTTCTCCGCAGCTCCGCTCAGTCCTCTACATGCAGTGTACTAGTGCCTTCGTCTTGCCGTCTTCTTGTGGTCTCGCCGTCTCACGTTAGCACATCGCATCGCCGCCACGCCCTCCTTTTGTGTGCTCGCGCCTCGCCGCTGCAGATTTGGGCCACATGCCACGCCACTCGTCACCAGATACACCGGATTTGCTCCACCAGAGCCACCTTCTTCGTCCTCTCTGTCGTCGGTGCTGGGACTTCGGACGGCGACGTCTCTCCTAATTCCTCACCGCTACACTTGATTCCTCGACGCGCCACCCTCAAGCACCCCTTCATCCTCTCCGTTACCGGTGTTGGGCCTTCAAACGGTGACGCCTCTCCTAATTCCTCATCACTACACTTGATTCCTTGCCATGCTGCTGTTCCCCCTCCACATAGCGCGGCCTCGCCACTGCGACGACCTCTGCCTCTGCGATGAGCCGATGATCCTCGTCAACAAGATGATGACCTCAACAGCTCGACCACCACTTCAAAACAGGCTGTGCCTGTGGCGGTTCGGCATGCACTGCGGCCCGCGAGCTATCTGCCATGCTGGGCCTCTCCACCAAGCAAACGGGCCGGCCCGACCCGACACAACAGCCCGCGGGTAGGCTCAAGTATGGCACGACACAAGCCACCAGCCCAACAAACCCATGCCGTTTCGGCCCGACGAGTCCATGCCATGTCAGCCCGGCCCGACCCAACTTACACCTCTCCTCAACTCCTTTTCCACCTCAAGTCCGCTTCATCACTAATCCTTCTAAAACCATACCAACTTAGCACATCAAATGAGTTAGAAATAAAAAATTTTTATGAGTAAAATTGAAGCTCTCAAATTTTTTAACCCAACTAGAATTTTAATATAAATATAGAAACTTATAATATAATTTATTCTTTATATTAAGAATAGAAACTATACTAGGTAACCTTTGATATTAACATAGTCATTAGTTGTAGCACCATCGTATTGTACTGAAATGGCTTATATGAAGAAAAGAAATGTACAATAATGTTATGTATATGCATGCTTGATCAAACAACATGTAGATTGCAACCTCGTCCTACTTAGGCTCTCTCTAATGGCGCCGCGATCGCTGGCACACGTCGACAGAGGCAAACGCGTGCTTGCCACTTGCTCGGCGTGATGGGACATATGCGTGCTTCGGGTGGAGGCGAGTAACAGGCAAGCACGCGGCGAGGGCAGTGCCGGCGTTGGAGACCAAACAGGCGCTTCTTCATAGGCATTGTTGGCCCCACCGAGAAATAAACCAACTAACTGTACCCGTGAAAAAGTAAATCTGACATGTAGATCCAAAAAATAAAAACACCCACATGTCACTCAGTGCATATTAGGTTCATGCATCACCGATAAATATTGCGTGGGCCCCACGGCAACGACAACTGGTTTGTGGGGAACCTCGCCCCGTACTGAACACCACGGTACGGAACAGCACTCCCGTGTCGCAACTCCCCAGGAGTCAGTTGCGAACCAGAAATGAATATCACAACAACCAGCAGAATACATAAATAATCCACAACATTATAGGCTCACAGACAACGGCACTAGGGCCTTACAATAATAACACAACGAGGTACAAAATAACATTTCAAACTTTTCTCAAAACGCGGAAGGAGCGGAACTCTAATCTTCTCCCACAGTCGCTCAACCGGGGTACGCGACGCCTAGAAACTTGGACCAAACTCGAAGAAGTCTTCAGCTTCTGATGGAACAATTTAGTCACAGGTGAGTACAGGGTACTCAGCAAATCACCACTTAACAAATGCAAGTATATATAACATGATAAGGAATTCAAGGAAATGAATGAGATTCTTTTCCAAACCTTTTTCATCACCTAACAGTTGATAGTTATGAAAAGCATTCAAAATATTCTTTGAAAACTTATCTTATATATATATAACAGTTTAAGAGTGCAGAATTTAAAGCAGTTGATAAAGCAGTTCATAAAAACTACTTGTGCCTCATAACATGGATAAAACCCATTGGCCATAACACACTCCAAAATCCGGGAGCACGGAGTATTTAAATACATTTTAAACTCTGCAGAGGGGTACCGCTTTACCAACAAGACTTCTTAACTACCACTGTTGACCACGAGTATATGCCTTTTGCCTAACACGCTACTTTAAGCATATGAATCTCCTATGCCAGGTTCGATCATGCTGCTTTAAGCGCGCCATTGAGTTGAGAATAACACGCTTTTCACCCTGCCTTGCCATTATACTAGCTCTGCCCTGTAAAAGGTTCACCATCAGGTAGTGCCTCAAGGAAAATCCACCTCCGATTGGTGTTCCTAATACAGTTGTGAAACATTGTAGGGATCTTCCCTCTCATACCTCCACCCTATCCCTCACTCAGTATTGGGCCGCGGTGGGAGACCCTCTCCACCAATAGTGAGCGGACACACGAGGGATTTGTGCTGGGAAACCACATCCAGCACTCGTGTCCTGGAACCACATCAGTTGCACGATCTTTCACTCAGACGAATCGGCTGGGCTCGTCCCAGCCTTCAGTGTAAGTGGGCCAAGAGGGATCTTCCCTCCCTGACCAGTGAACAGTATTAGTGCACCTTATTATTTAGGTTATAGACTCTATGCAGAGCTAGGGCAATAGTTCGGCAAGGATACTTGGTCGTGCCCGTCCCATACCAGGCTTGTGGAGGTACGTTAACATATTATTGGATGTTTAGCACAAATTGGTTGGCCCTTAAGCTATTCTAGAGAGGAGTTTCCCTAATCACATTTTTCACAATTCACAACATTTTATGTTTCCAAGATTATCATGTTCTCACATCATCATCATAAGCATCACAGTATTTTCCATGTTCCAACTGACACACCTCTCTTCTCTAGGATAAACATTTTAAAAAAGCATTTTTAGTTCTGGAAAACCATTTTGTTTGCTCATGTAGATAACTCATATTACTGCTATTATACTTTAACATTAACCTATAGCATCAAGAACATTATACAAGGCTTGAGAATCAAGAATGGCTTTTCAATTTAGGGTAATAGCTAAAGAGGTATTCCAACATACTCAGTTTGCTTAAATAACATGTACAATATTTGCAAAACAAAATACTTAGCTAACTTGAAAAAATGGGATCAACATGATCAAGGTGGTGGTGACTTGCCTTGATTTCCTGCGACAAGGTCTTCAGCGACATCTTCACTCGGCTGCTCCTCGACTTCTGAACGGGCGATTTCTAAACGCGAATAAACATTGATCAACCAAACATGCATAAATATGAAACTATCAAATGCAGATCTAAGTCCTAATAAGTCTAGGTAAAGCAGCCCTGGAGTCAGATCTGAAAAAGATTGAAAAGCGGAAGATCTCAAAGACAGGGTAATTAGGGTAGAATCGGAGGAATTCGTTTTCGAAAACGGCCGAAAACGACGGAACAGAGTTTTAGAATAGGATTCTGAATTGGTGGCTGAAAGAGAACATGTGGCAGGAACAATTTGTAGCAGGGCGGATCAGACAGATCTGGATTTGGAGGTCCGACGGAGAAAAGCCACTTTTGGCGAAATTTTAGAGTAAACCAGGTAAAATCGGATCTGGAAAAAGGTGAAAACAAGATCTGGGACTCGGAACTGAAGAAAAATTTCAGATCTGGAAGATTTGAGTCGAGGCGAATCTAATGGCGCAGACGGATCTTCGATCGGAGACTTCTGCGACAAAATTGACAAAATCGAGGGAAAGGGACGAAGATGCTCAAAACAACAAAGCAGAAATCCGGACAACGGATCGAAGAAATGATCACACATCTGGAAGGTTGACGGCCAAACGAACAAAGTGACGCGATCGGATTTTCGATCGGAGGTCCAGAAGGCAGAGAACGACAAGGCATGTCGCTGCGGCTGACATTTGGAAAAGAGTACAACACTGTAGCAGTGTCAGTCGGCCGACACAGGACATGGCCACGGCCAAGAGTTCGCCGGCGACGATCCAAGCCGCGGCTGGGGCTGAGATTCGAAGGGTGGAGGAGTCTCAGCTAGAGGAGAAGGTTTGGTGAAGGAGGCACGGCAAGAGGGAGCTCCACGGCGAGTTACACGGCGAGGTTTCCCGGCGGCTTGGACATGCACGGGCTGCACTGTTGAGCTTCGGCCGGGGCTAACCGGAGAGGGGAAATGGTCGGGAAAGGTGGGGAATCGGAGGAGGAGCACCAGGGGAGGAAGAACACACAACAATGGCGGAGTTTGGTGGCCGGAATTGGAGAAGGTGGCGCACGGCCGGCCGCGAGGAAGACGAGCTCGCCGGCGGCGGTTCTCGGGCTGCGGTGCACGATTTGAGCTAGGATTTGGTGGGTGAGCTGCTGGGAACGAGGGGAGGACGATGGAATGGCCGGATTAAGCAATGAGTGGCTGGAAGAAGGAGAACGGCGAAGTGGCCGACGGTGGTCGACGGTGGAAGAAAAATCAACCGAACAACCAAATGGTGAAGGAGGCGCGGCAAATCGGGAGCTACGGCGACCAAACGGCCGAGATGCTGGGGAAGGAAATGTGCAAAACAACAAGATTGACAAACCTGAACAACCAAATGGTGGCCGGAGCACGGCGAACGGCGACGAAGAAGCGGCGGCCGGCGCTGGAGCACGCTCCGGCTCAGGGCTGGGCGACAGAGAAAATGCCTAATGACATTTTATGCACAAAAATTAATCCAAATGCAAATTTTCCAAAAGCTCTGAGTGCCTAAGACTAAGTCCAGTGTAAAGGTGCTTCGCGAGATGTTTCAACAGAATGTTTTTCAGTATATTCTATATCACGTATGTGAAGCACCACATGAAGTACCACCCCTCTCCAATGCAAAGACGTTTCGTGCAGGCCCACGAGTAAATTAAATTAGATGATTTTAGTAAAACATCAATAACTTTTAATTTAAAAATAGAATATATGTCATATTTGGTCTCTATATGAAGATAATTTAAAGATCTACAATTTTCTCAATATAATCAATATCTAATTTGAACTAGATTGATCATAATTAAGAAACAAAAATTTGCTCATATGAAAAAGCACACAAACCGAGGAAAAAGAAAACCAAAAACTCTGGCGTCCCTGCTTAGCGCGCTCTCTCTTCTCCTCCGATTAAAATGATAGTTCTTTTCGTGTGGGGCCCGCATGCAGATGGCGTTAGCGCCCGGGTTGGACTCAGCCTAAGTGAGTTTCCTACCTTCCCACAGCAGGGTTTGAAGACATATACTAGTTTGAACTGTTTTACAGCCATGCCAAAACTTATAAAGAATGGCATTCAGGTGGTTGCTTGTGGTAGAAGAAAAATGCTGACTTGTAATGCATCCAGCAAGGTTAAATGGGTCCTTACACTGTGTTTTCTGTGGAATGTGTGAGGGTAGAAGGGTAATTGTGCATAAAATATTGTTTTTGTCAACTCTAAGGGCTTATTTCGAATTTCTGAAAATAAGAGGGGCTGAAATGCAAAATGGGAGTGCATGGGAAGTTGTGGAACCTGGTTACTTGTGTAAATAAAATATATTAAAAATTTTTGCTGAATTTCTATGCATTATTGAAATCAAAACAAACCTTTTATGTATATTTTTAAATAGAAAAGCTATCATTTCATGTGGAAAATGGATTTGTTTTATGCATAAAATCATGATGCGATGAATTTAAAAATATGCATGCATGAGGAAAAGATAGGACAGATGATTTAGGATTTGACAGATGAAAGAAATCAGCTGATCGGAAAAAGATAAAAGAATTTTAGCTGAAATTGGAAAGGATTGATCTGAGAGAAAATCTGAGAAAAAGGGGGGTGAAAAGGGGATTTTTAGGCTGTTACATGGTTCCCATAGTTCATGTCCCTACATGTCAATTACTAAGTTAATTTACGCTGCGTCGCACAACGTCCGAGAGAAGTAGGGCCTGCCAAGCTTGTAAAATGCGCAAGTACGCTAGCCTCGTTTACGTCGGCGACGCATACGCGATCGACTTTAACTCACTAATCAATGGGTCCACTATTTTAAGGCCCACCTCTCACCGAAATAAGGAAAAAAAGACCGTTGGATGTAATTAAAAATGGGAACAGTGTTTCACGATGCTCGTTGTTGACTCAGAGAGAATGACAGGTGGGTCGACGTTGCACTGCCCCACCTGTAAGTGACTGGAAGTAAAAATGGTGTTGGAAAATTATCAGCTGTGGGCCTCACCTGTTAGTGTCAGAAAAAAAGGCCGTTGAATTATAGCCGTTACAAATAGTCGTTGGAGTTATTTTTAATTGTTTTTTTTGCATAAAAACTATAAAAAAAGAAAAAATTTCAAAAAATCACAAAAATTTTATCCAACTTTCTCCTATATAAAGGCTTGATCGATTGTTCTATCATTTTCACACAACAATCTTCATCCATCTACATCAAAAACCATTCCAAAATTCTCGCAAAATTTTTTTACAAATTCCATATGGATTCTAATTCACCTGGAAATTTTCTAAATTAGCTGGATTCTTCCCAATCTCCGGTGAAAACACCGAAAATCATAGCAATCAACAACAATCAAATTTTCTGTAGCCGCCACATCCCCAAACTACCATCTGTTTCTACCAAATTACCATCCATCCTCACCAAATTATCCTCCCTATCCACCACAAGGTCACGCATTTCCCCACCTCCCCAATATGGGAAAAATTTTTATTTTATGAGTATACCGCCGACCTATCCGCAATTCTCTCCACTACAACCGCACTCTACGTCGGCGTCCGACAACGACACTCTAGATTCTGCTCTAACCGATCAGGCGGTGCGAGTCGTCATCGACGATGACAACACCATTGTTGCCAAAATGCTGGACGAAAGACGAAGCATTTACCATGGTCGATGGACAACGACATAAAACTGGTAATAATTTGATTTGTGTACAGAAGTACTATGAGGGTAATGTATTTACGAATGACTTCATTATTATTTTTTCCGACAACATGCAGATTAGTTCCTAGCTCAATAATTAGCTCAATCCTATTAATGAAAACAATAGGAAGTGCGATATATATTGAGCGAATGTAGCAGCGGTGTACAATGAAACAGTCCCAAGAAACAGGAGAAGGGAGACCAAACACTGTAAGAACATTAGCAACGGAGCAATAAAAAGTGATCCAATTCAATAGTGTTTGGCTCCGACTTAAAGAAGTCTATGCTAACAATCGTTTCGACGACCAACTCATGGCGCAAGCCTGCGAGATGTATAAGGCGGAGATGAGTCATCCTTTCGTTTTGGATCACTAGTGGACTGCAGTTCGCTGTCAACCTAAGTGGTCCACAGTTTATGTTGATACTGCCAACAAAAGAAGTAAATTGTTTGAGTCAAGCACCTACACGTCATCATCCAACAACGATGATGTGCCATCATTAGAGACACGGGCGGAAGGACGGGACACTGCTAAAGACGAAGCGCAAAGGTAAGAGCAAAATTGATGTAACACAGGATTTTATGGCGGCAATGAGAGTGGATCTTGATGCCTTCATCAATCAACCTGACCAGGCCGAAAAGAGGAAGGACGCAGTTCATGTGTCGAAGTCCTTGCGCAACCTAGGGAAGTTGAAGGAAAAGTCTGCCTCGTACAAGATGTACTGGAAAATGATGGCATTCGACAAATTCACCTTCGACGATGCTCTGAAAGAGGAGTATGAGGCAGGCATGAAGATGATAAGGGAGAACCTTAATGCCATGAATGCCGAAGATTAGTTATTTTGTTTTGAATTTATTTTGGTAGTCAACCATGTATCTTTCTTTATTAATCTATGTAAGATCTATATTTTTACGTCAAGTGTAATTTTTAAATTAAATTTCATTATTTATTTTTTATGTCAGACGTGTCGAATTTTCTTAAATAATGTTAACATATTACTAATACTAAAATTCATGAGTTAATACAAATTTGTTAAATATATAATTATCAAACCATATAGAGTCAAGTAAGAGCAAGTCATTGAAGTGTTTGATTCTTGTTTGGTACTTATTTGACTCTTAGGAGTGTGAGACCCGCACTAAGAGTCAAACAAGAACCAAGTTGTTGAAGGTTGCGCTCTTGCTTGACTCTTTGAAATTGTCTTCGTACGTGTGACAATTAATATTTTGATTAAAAACCAAGAAAAAATCAAACCTGTCAGAGATAGTCTTATCTCTAATATTTTCGTACTCCCTGATAACAAGCCTCCACTTTGAGCTATATCATGCTTTTATTTTAACCGTTGGATCTATTTTGTCACACCGTTTGACCATATGAAGTTCAAAGATTACCTCATTAAAAATATCAAATCACCCACTCTTTCTTAATTATTATTTCTCCACGCATTTCATTATGCAAATAAGAAGTTGTATCATATTAAAATAGACAATTTTGCAATTGACTTACTTTCTTTTTTGACAATAATTCTCGGGGCATAGCCGAAACCTACAATAAGAAAATGTGACAATCTTTACTAAGAAAATGAACAATTTAAAATTAAAAAAGTGAGAATCTAAAAACAAAAAATGAAAAAATGTGATAATCTAAAATGAAAAAATTGGATAAATTAACTAAGAAGATAAGACAATCTAAAATAAGAAAAATAGGAAAAAATAGAAGCACAAATAATAGAAAAACTTTTGTACCATAATTATTCCATAATTCTTTTACTTCTTAAAATTTTTATGGAATTCTTGTCTCATTGGTCCATCCAGAAAATTTAGTTCGAGTAAACCCGCAGGCCGCAGCAACATGCGGAGCTTCAACTAGGTTTGGTTTTTTTTTTTTTTTTTGCAATTGTATTAAGGGGCATAAATACATGATTGCTAATGCTTTGACGTAGTGTATGGAGCTTGTTAGAACAAACACAGTTAGTTCTATTGTAACATCCTACCTAGTCGTTGACGAGGGGGGCCCACGAGCAGAAGAGGAAGACCCTGACAGGTGGACCCCAAGTTGTCATTGTCTGAGTTTAGATCATGCGTAGGGATCCCATCACCGTACGTGCGCAGATCCAATAAATTAAGGAAACGTAGAACAAAAACAAAAACAAAAACAGAAAAGAGAAACAGAAAATATTACATATACAAAAAAAAATGTATTAGAGATAACATGTGATATGTATGTCACGATTAGACCTGCATTTGTCATGGTACAAGAACCCTATATTTTAGTCTTTTTCTCACTAATCATTATCTTGTTGAGTTGCAGTGCTACATAGAACCAACTATTAGTGGTGAGGATAAGATGACAAGCGGAGGAGTTTGTATTATGCCG
Source organism: Pharus latifolius (assembly GCA_019359835.1). Classification (NCBI taxonomy): domain Eukaryota; kingdom Viridiplantae; phylum Streptophyta; class Magnoliopsida; order Poales; family Poaceae; genus Pharus; species Pharus latifolius. The sequence goes on from CM033322.1 coordinate 25,023,632, forward strand.
CTTATTATATTATCATAGTTTACAAATTCTCACTTGGATGAATAGATTGGATTTGAGAATTCTTCAGTTCAAACATATGAAAAATATGGTTTTGTACTTGATTTTCAATCTTGTGCTGTTTTTTTCATGTAGTTGATCAAAATCCCCCCTCTTAGATCTAGTCTCTCTAAAATTTATCTAGTCTCCTTTTTAATATCACTACTGGAGATGGCTTAGTAGCGGGTAGTAGTGAAGTCATCGGCTACTAATAGTGGTGGGTGGTCAGTGGGGGAGACAATAGATGGTGGGGGTTGGTGGTGGCAATGCTGCAAGGTAGTGTCATCATTGCTGGTTTTGGGCATCAATACTCGTGATGGGAGTCGTGGCGACTGGTAAGCAAGTTGCATCAGTGTTGTCTGTAATACTTTGACCTAATTTGACCTACCTAGTGTATGGATTAGTCCTGTAATAACAGTTCAACTTGAGGATAAGGGAAGCAATCATATCAACCAAGTTAACTCTTTTAGGTGAAACGAGAATAAAAACCTAAGTATTGATATGTGATGGATGTACCTAAGGTGTTACAAATGGAATTAGAGCCAATTCTTGACCTGATTGTATTATGTGTTATGCCATGCATGCTAGTCAAACAAGCAAATCACCCCAGGGGACCATTCTTGGTCATTTGGCATGATTGTGTTGCGTGTGGTGCCGTGAGCGCCAATCAGACGTGCAAATCATTTGAGGGATCAGCATGACCAATGAGGAGGGGGTGAATGTAACACTTTGGCCCAATAGGCCTATTGTTGTATCGATTAGTCCTGTATCAATAGTTCAGTTTGAAATAACATTGTATACAAATGTAGGAGAACCGACCATACCAACTCTTTTAGACAAAACGATAACATTGTATATAAGTGTTGGTATGTATTGGACATACCAAGGTGGTATACCTGTACATAATACGAGTTAGGCTAACTAAAAGCCCTAGTCCATTTAAGGCGGATGGACTTTGTCCAAACTTGGTCCCATAAGCACACTGACTAATTGCCTTGGACCGATCCAGGCCAATGCATTTCCTGGTTTGACCTTTGGGCCTCAAATCAAAACTCGGCAATACTTGTGGGCATTAAACTTGGGGTGGACCGATTTTTCTTATGTCAAGAAGAGGAGAGAGGAGGTGTGAGAAGAAATAAGGGTGGAGATCGATCAGATTTAAATGAAGAGTGCATGGTGCATTATCTTCATCTTCCATTCTCACCTTCCAAAGACAACAACCAAAAAAAGCAAAAAAAAAAAAACCTCACATCAAATCTTCTTTTATAAATAATCCATCCCTCTGGCTTCCTGCCTCCTCTCAATCCCTCACCTCTCCTCTATCCCTCATGGGCCTCATGGCCGCCGCCCTCTCCTCCTCGGCGGCCCCCTCCCTGTATCCCGCCGCCACTGCCCACCAAAGATTCGTCACCTTCGGCGCCACCTGCTCTCCTACCCTCCAATTTGATCTCCTCCTTGCAGCCCACTTATGTGGTATGATCCTTCACTATCTCCTCCGCCACTAGTTCTAGGTCACTTTAGGCTTTAAATGTGGAGATCTAGTTGTTGCAGCACACTATAATATTGTGGACATAACTACATACTCCCTTCATCCACAAAGACATATCACTCTCACTATGTATGCATGTAATCAAATTTGTTTAATTTTGACTTAGCATGTTTATAAATATTTAGATAACTTGCATGCAAATAATATAGTTAGATTTTCCTTTAAATACATTTTCATAATATTATATTTTTATAATTTTTATTAACATATTCTAATAGAAATCAATGGTTAAAGTTGCTTATTAGATACTAAAAGGTCAAGCACGATAATTTTTTTTTGAATAGATAGAGTAGTATTTTTTTTGGGTGAGATTTTGGTTATTTGGGTTCGAGTGTGACTTGTACTTTCTAGGATTCGATTCACTAGCTGGTTTACGTGTGGGAAAGTATAGGCCTTGAGGATATTTGGAGGTTATCCCGATGCTTTTGTGCTGGAAATGTGCACGTGAGAGCATGCTCGTCATATATTTTCCAATTTGTGAATTTTATGTATCCATGTAACTAAATCATGTGGTCACATTTTGAAGGATTTTTGCTGATTGTGTTAATAGTATAGTCTTAACAACCTATAAGAAATGAGAACTCTGGAGGTACTATTGGCTTTTCAGGGTGGCTCGATTTTCATGTCATATGTTATGCGGGATAGATTATTCAAGACTTGTCAAAACAAGTAGCCAATTATGTGTCAAAGACTCAAAGCATGTGACCTGCTACAAGATATATCTACCATTAGGCCTGGCCCTAAGGGTAGGTAGCGAGGGCGATGGTCTAGCACCTATGACGCAAGGGGCCAGCCTAAATACTACTATTGTTTATACTTTTACACTAGGCAGCAATTCAAATAAAAAAAAGTAAAATATCACTAAAAACCCCTCTATTATCATAATTTGTTCAATTAAACCCCAATATCTGAAATTGGAATAAATAAACTATCTATTATTTAAATAAGAGTAATTAGACTTCTCAGTTCAATTCTCCATTAATGTAATTGATATGTTCAGTCATCAACATTTGGAACTATTATATAAAGACTAACATGTGAGATCTACATGTCAATAACTATTATATTATAAAATAATAAGGGGTCTAATTGTTTCCATTCAAAGAGTATTTGTTTTAATTTTAAGTAGAAGAGTCTGATTATACAAATATGATAATAAAAAAATCTCTAATATTATTTTTTCCTAAAAAACAAATCTTGTATGGCTTAGTTGCCCCACTTCCCTCATTCCCTTGGCTATTCCTCTTTCCTTAAATAATAACATCATCAATGGAGGATCAAAGACAACTTTTTTTTGTCCCTTTGAATCTTTGTCTACGTGCTTTCAATCACTTTAATTCCCAAAAATGTGACTCATCGGTTTGTGACTCATCGGTTTTCCTTAAACAGTCATTATCACCTTGGTATTTTCATCCCTTCAATTTTTTCATGCTGGCTATATTCTTAAATACCACTAGATCCACGACCATGTATCACAACAATATCAAAAAAATAAATAAATTTACTTGTAGCATCATATTTTTTTTGTTGATCGTGAATTCTAAATTTATATTGAATTTAGAGATCTTTGTTGAGGTTTGGAGAAATATTCATATATTAGTGGGAATTGCAATCTTTCGTTGTTGCCGTCTGACACTACCATTTTCTTTGAACTTGTATATGAGTAATTGAAATTTCACTTTAGTTGGATTTTGTTCAACTCATATTCTTTGAACTTGCATATGACTATATGATATTGAGATATTTAATAGATGGATCTTCATAGAGTTGGATACACTTTTTAATGATGCTTTTGAGAAGTTCTGATTCATTATGAGAACTTTAATAATTTGTTGGTGAACGTTTATTTATATTATAAATGTTTCATTTTGTGATTATACAATTAATTTGAATTATACACACAAGTTCTTTTATATGTAAGGTTCTTATCTGAATATATGGACTTAATTAGTACATGTTTATAGCTACTGAAACAACCATAAAACTAAAGAAAACTACTTGAGAGATAAGTTAACTCAAACTAGGACTCAAACAAAGCACTAACTTTGCTGCGATCGGATTTGGAAAGAAACTGCGGCTTCTATCTTGGTGTCTGATTGAATAGATGGTCCCATCACGTGGTGTTCGAAGAGTAGATAGATTTAGACCTATCATTTACATGAGAAGAGTCCTGATTGATTTCAACTCAATTCCTTATTTGCTTTGGTTAAGGTGCGGCTAAAAAAAACTTCAGTAAGGATGAGGCGACTGCTTTGGAAACCCTAGGAATCATGTGGAGGCAGCAAGGGTGCTCCTTTTGGCTGCCTTACGCAACACGGACTCCATGATGTAATTCGCGTGTCCCTTTGGCACCCTGCGCACCTTGCAAATTAAATGGCCATAACATTTTGCATAGACCTCCAATTGACGCATTGTTTGATCTTTGATGCGTGGAAAGAAGACTTGAAGAGCTTTCCAAAAATATATGATTTGGGCATTGAAATCTTCCAAATTGGTAAATATTTGGCCATGTGTATGTGGCCAGAGCTAGACTTGAAATTGATCGAGACTCATTGTCCTGGTTCATATCAACTCCACATTGTAAAACCATGTTGTTGGGACTAAAGTTTATTTATGGAAGAAATTTCTCTACTAGTTTTTAAGGGGAAGGGATTTGCTTAGATGTTTCTTAGGGTGAGGGCTTGTTTCCCTTGGCACCTGATTGTTACTTGGTGGGAAAATAGCCTACACAGGGTTCATTTGATATATCCTATGGTGATATTTTTCTTTTGCCTTGATACCCAACCAAGCCTCAAATTAGTATCAAACACATGTTGGGTGCAAAACCATATGTCATGGTTTCAAATTTTTTTTTTGGAAAGAATCATCCGTGGTTTAACCGATAGGTATATGTAGTTTATAATGTACTCGTTGATGTAGTGGTCTATTCAACAAAAACTTAGTAGAAGATTAATTAAGAAGTGGACTGGTTAATCTGTATGACCAGCCCAATCTTTATTTACTAGAAATATGCATGTTTGATTTGTCGCAGGTCATGTTTCAGAAACGGATGCTCCATGGTGCAATTCAAACAAAGAATTTTCTTCTCCAACAAAAGTGTAGAAGCAATGCTCTTTTAATTTCACATTCTCCATTTTTTTGTGGGATTTTTCATTACCATGTAAACATTATATGGTGTTTTAAGGTGGGCAGTATAGGAGTATAAAAAAAGTGGGTTAGATATTATGTGTGCGAGAATTAAGATATACAAAATGAGATAAAAAATAAATTATAATAGACTAGAGTATTTCTAGTAAATAAAGTTTGGAAGTGATAGAAATGAGTATTAATGGAGTAGTGAGAAAAAATATGAAGAGTTTTGTTAAAGTGTACGTACTAATTTTTTCTTATTTTACATATACATTTTTTTTATCTTGAGTTCAATCACTTCTCTTTAGATTTAATACTCTAGAAAAAAATAAAGAGTATAAGTGATATAAATTTTTTTTTTAAAAAGTACATACACCTTAGACACCTTAAAAAATATTAGTGAGCTAAAAGTGATAAAGATGTATTAAGAACTGTATTGAGATTATAAGTAGATTTACTCTTTCTGTTACACAGTATAAGGCATATAATTTTTCTAATCTTATTGCAAAATATAAAATAAGCATATGAGTTTATAATTAATCTTTTTACACTAGTATTTTCTCTCAGTTCCAAGTCATTTATGAACTAAGATAGTTTAGTTATTTCACCTCAATGTTTTGCAATTGAGAAAGTATATTTTAAAATATCCAAAAAAATAAAAGCAGATTTTTATCGTGAAATCAGAGGGTATTTTTTTTTTCAATAGTGAACCTGATCACCTGGTCAAACGTGCTCAAACCTTAAAACTAATGGTCGATCAAGTCTTGACCTTGTGCAGCAAAAAGTTTGACAGGCACTAAAACAATAAAACCTGAGTACGGCTCCCCATATTACTATGTAACATTTTTCATGTATAAAATATTTAGGCCCATTTGATTTCCAAGCTCCTAGAATTCTGGAATCAGAATTATAATTCCTATAACAAAGTTGGCGAATTTAAATCTAATATAAATCCGAATTTGATTAAGATTCATATTTTTTATATGAGATCAATTCAATCTATGATTCAAATTAAAACATCAAATTCTAATCCACATTGAACTAGAAGTTTTGAACAAAGTTGTTATTGGATCTGCAATGATTTGGATGATTTTTATGTACAAATCTTATATATTTGGAAAATTTATCAAGTCTACTTTCATACGCAATAAACGGTGCATCGTTAGGAGTTTTATGGAAAGAGTTATAGCCATTTTATTGTGGGCTGTCGAGGCTATCACAGGCTGTCCGAATCTGAATTTTAAGTGATGCGCATGTGCACCCATATGGCCATCCGAATTTAAGCACGTGTGGATCTGAGTTGGACTCCAATTCATTTATCAATTATATTTGGATACAAGCCTCTATGTGGAAATTTCTTTTGTAAGATATTTAGAATCAGGACTGTTTCTTTTCTTGTTAGTTTATGATTCGTCTAAAATAGTCTAAGGCTACTAGTTATATATAAGTCATGCATGGTACACCATGTAAAGAACAACAAAAATGAATTTAAGATTTTAGATACTTTTTAAATAAAGTCTTTAGTATTTAGTAAGATTTGAGAGTCTTACGATCATTATTCTTTCGATTCTTGAGGGGTTGTTGAACGTCAAATTGCGGTTCACTTAGTTGTGTCTTTACATCTACATGGTGTAATTGTGTATGGGCTGGTTTCGTCTGTATGTGAAAGGATGATTATCTCGATAGCTCTCGTGTGTGCAATATCTTGTGGTGCGTTACCTCATTGTCAGGTTACGTGACGACAGTTATCTTCTTTTTGATTCTACAGCGTGAAGATCGGGACAATTTAGTTGCTCATGTGTATTCTATACATGCATATCAGCCATCCAAGGTCATCCCGCGATATATCATCTCATCATGATGGAGATCAAATCCCATCTCATCTCAAATGAGATGGAAGAAGACCAAGAAGCTCCCTATAGATCAAGATACTGCTCATGGTCCGCCGGGTCTATTCTAAGTCCTCAGTCTACGATAGATTGATTTGTAGTTGGTTAGCCACCAAAACTGGTCGAGAAGGATCCCGAGTGCTTCTCAACCGTTCTGTATCTGTACTCTGCTATCGTTGATATAGTGCAAGACAATTGATACCATTCTGGTGGCTACTCTGAGACAATACTTAGGGCGTATTGACATAATATAGAGGGGTTCCTTGCCTCTGAACCTATTTAAATATCTTGCCTGCATGTTGTCTTGGTATATAGCAGTTGAATACCCCGTACTCTCCATGATCTATTGAACAAATCCATATGTTATATATTGGGTGCTATGTCCACCCTAGTGTCCCTATATATGACAAAAGTGATCAAGGCAAAATTTATAATTTAATAAATAAAGAAGTACAATCAAATAAAAGAATATATAAATACAATTTTGATGGTTTTACTTTTCTATTGACTCACTTCACTCTTTTACTTTTAAATGAATCAAATTAGAGTTACCTTCGAGATTGGTTCAATCTAGTTCCTACTCTTATGTTTTTGGGTGAAAAAAGACGAGCAGCAATGATAGAGTATGATATAGAGCAAAGTTAATGTCATGTGGATCTATTCAATACCATATAGAAAAGGAGAAAATATAGAAGGATAGAGAGAGAGGAAGAGAAAGGTTAAGGTGCGGCGAGAGTTTTGTTTCATTTGGTTCTAATTAGTTTCACATGATGCAGAATTAATTTTATAGTACATTCATCAAAATTGTTTGATGTTTTATCACTGATAAACTAGATTAAATTGTACTGAAAATAAAGAGACTATTTTGATCCGTTCTAAAATAATAAAGAGGCCAAAATAATACGAAAAAAAGTTGAGGGACATCCCATCAAAGATGATTACACTTTTATGTCTAAGAAAGAATGATCGAACTAAAACGAATTAAAGAATAAAACTAAACAATATTGTACATGCTTGTATAAAAACAAAACAACTGTCACAAACCATGCAAATATATGTGAATGCCATCACCCGCTACTTAAAACATTACTTGTTTGTTCTATGTGTGTAACTGATTATATTTTTTATCTACCACAAATATACGAGAGTATCAATATAAATCACTAGAAACTATACATCATAATAAAAAAAAAGACATAAAAAGAGAATATACATGCTTGACGGCACTAAGCTTCATTAATTAAATGTTATGGTGGGTGCGCGGGACCTGTTGATGGCTGGTCTTTATCCAAAACATGGAACACCGGATTAATTCCAGTCTTCAACCAGTCGTCACCCTTTATTGGCCTTGTTGTCGCTGCGACAATTAAGAAATCAAAGATTTGCATTAAAAACACGAGTATGTACGCAACCATAGGTAATACCAACGCAATTAGTGTTGTATAGTTAAGAGAGACTATTTGTATATATATGTTTGTGAGTTTTTTTTACTAATAACCCACATTTAAAAAAGAATTACAAAACTAACCCACAGTTGTAATAATTTACAGAAATGGCCTGCCACGTCAGCTTGTCGAGCTCCCAGAGCTCGATAAGCTACAAGTCGCACGGGCACTTCCTTGTCGTGGTCGGAAGACACGACCAGAGGCTTGTCGTGTCCCTCGACCACGACAAGACCTTACGTGTGCTTGTCGAGCCTCTGGACCACGACAAGGAGGTGTCGAGCCCCTCGACCACGACCAGGCGCCTGTTTCTTGTCGTGTTGTGAAGACGCGACAACGGAAAAAAGATTTTATTGCGGGGCGGGGATTCGAACCCGAGCCACGTATTTGCAACCGAGAACTCCCACCAGCTGGGCTAAGAAATGTATTTGATATAAGGGCAGTATACACTTTAATATTGTGCAACTTGTCGAGTTTCCAGAACTCGACAAACTGCTGCTGGTCCCCTACTTTATTTCTTTGATCCCCCTGCTGAACTCACTCACACACACTTATTTCTTTGAAGCAGCAACAGCAGCACACACATACACACACTTCATTTCATCTTTCCACCCTAGATCTAGCAAAATCCGTCCGATAAATTTATTTGGTGTAGAAGAGAAAGTTGTAGAGAATTGCGAGTTCTTCGAAAAGAGGTAATTTTTTTCGAAATGCATTTAAGATTCTGTTAATTATGTTGCTAATGACGTGATTAGGGTTTATATTTATGTTTATGTGTATACAAGAGTAGGTATTATATTTTTAGGAATATGTTTAGGAAATATGTGCATCTGTATGTATGTTTGTAAAATAGATTTTTTTAAATGTATGTGTGTATGTTTGGAAATGTATGTGTATATGTTTGAAAATAGGGGTTTATAAATGTATGTGTGTGTGTTTGAAAAATAGATTTTTGAAATATATGTGTGTATGTTTGGAAAAATAGGGTTTTTAAATGTATGTTTGTATGTTTGGAAAATAGGTTTTTGAAATGTATGTGTGTATGTTTGGAAAAATAGGGTTTTTAAATATATGTTTGTATGTTTGGAAAATAGGTTTTTGAAATGTATGTGTGTATGTTTAGAAATATATGTGTGTATGTTTGGAAAAATAGGGTTTTTAAATATATGTTTGTATGTTTGGAAAATAGGTTTTTGAAATGTATGTGTGTATGTTTAGAAATATATGTGTGTGTATGTTTGGAAAATATGTTTTTGAAATGTATGTGTATATGTTTAGAAATATATGTGTGTATGTTTGGAAAAATAGGGTTTTTAAATATATGTTTGTATGTTTGGAAAATAGGTTTTTGAAATGTATGTGTGTATGTTTACAAATATATGTGTGTGTATGTTTGGAAAATATGTTTTGGAAATGTATGTGTGTATGTTTAAAATATATGTGTGTATGTTTGGAAAAATAGGGTTTTTAAATATATGTTTGTATGTTTGGAAAATAGGTTTTTGAAATGTATGTGTGTATGTTTAGTAATATATGTGTGTGTATGTTTGAAAAATATGTTTTTGAAATGTATGTGTGTATGTTTGGAAAAATAGGGTTTTTAAATATATGTTTATATATTTGGAAAATAGGTTTTTGAAATGTATGGGTGTATGTTTACAAATATATGTGTGTATGTTTGGAAAAATAGGGTTTTTAAATATATGTTTGTATGTTTGGAAAATAAGTTTTTGAAATGTATGTGTGTATGTTTACAAATATATGTGTGTGTATGTTTGGAAAATATGTTTTTGAAATATATGTGTGTATGTTTAAAAATATATGTGTGTATGTTTGGAAAAATAGGGTTTTTAAATATATGTTTGTATGTTTGGAAAATAGGGTTTTATAAATGTATGTGTGTATGTTTGGAAAATAGGATTTTTAAATGTATGTGTATTTCGTTTTAGAAATTATGTGCACACAATAGAAAATATAAAATTAGGTTATTTTTAATTGTGCACATGCATACTGTATGTCTAAAAATTATATTTTCGACATATATGTGTATGTATTTAGAAATTATGAAACTAGGCTATTTTCAATTACATGCATGCATGCTCTATGTTTAGAAATTATGTTTTTTAAATGTATATTTGTATGGTTTTAGAAACCATGTGCATGTGTGTATGTTTGTAGAAAATATAAAATTAGGTTTTTTTAATTGTGCACATGCATACTCTATGTTCAAGAATTAGGTTTTGTAAAATATATATGCGTATGTATTTAGAAATTATGAAACTAGATTATTTTCAATTACATGCATGCTCTATGTTTAGAAATTATGTTTTTCAAATGTATATGTGTATGTATGGCTTTAGGAACTATGATCCGGGAGGATCTCCAAGTCCTGATCGCATGCGGCTTCGCGACCAAGTCTTGATCGCATACGGCTTCGCGACCAAGTTCTGATCGCATACGGCTTCGCGACCTTAAAGGTAACCGTGTTCGGAAAGGTTTCGCGAACATGGATTGGTCCGCGACCAGGAAAAGGTTGCGCATCGTTGCACTATCCAATTTTAACTTAACACAGAATGACAAATTGATTAGGCTATGGAGCAACACATTACGGTCTGCATTTATTACGGAGCTGGTATAATCCGTAATAGATCAAACGGTGATGATCTTGGTGGTTGTATGCATGTTTATGGTCAAATGACACAACCACAGTCAATGTCTTTCAATGATTTGGAGATGTGGTTACTCGACCTGTTACAACTCAATCCTGCGACAGATTCTCTCAGTGTTGAAGGCATGATTCCGAAGGGAAACAAATGGGTGCTTAAGAGACTGAAAGGTGACAAATCATGGGGTTCGTTTGAACGATTTATGACAAATCCAGGCTATGGTAGCGGGGTCATTATACTGTATGTTGAAATCTTAAATGTACATAGTTCGGAGGGCAGTCATTTCGTAGGAAAAGCAAAGAGTAGCACTAATGTCAATATCAGAGGCCACGGTGGCGGTGGTGGTGTCGATACCAATGCCGGTGGAACTGCCAATGTACCATGCAAACAGCAAGAGATACAACTCGGTTTGGCGGCCATCAAGTAGATGCAGCTGATGAACTGCCCGAATTGGAGGAGAATTTTAATGAGGAGGACTACACTGATCTGTCAGATATGTATGAATCTCCTAATGAACCCACGGAACAACATAATCCTATAAATGAATGGACTGATCCATCATCTTTGATTTCCATTGTGGTTCCTAATGAGCTGAGTTCGCAATGGTCTTATAATGAATTAACCATCTAGTTTGGGCAGTTGTTTCGGACTAAGAAAGATGCAAAGAAAGCCATAACTGCATGGGCTGTTTCACTGAATAGCCATTATGGGTGGGTAAATCAAATCTGAGCCTGTGGACCGTGAGGTGCTTAGTCGAGAACTGTTCATGGTACATATGTGTCACACGGCCATAGGATGGGCCTTTCTTTTAGGTGACCAGAGTCGAAGACCACAGATATCTGGCTGAGGGCATGTGCAGCAGCATAGAAATATCACTGCTAGTTTTGTTGCCAGCCTGATACTGTCAGTAGTAAAGGAAAATGCGGCAATAACACTGTAGCTTCTAAGCCCCTAAAGAGTGTTTTGGTAATTAATGACGATTACAAATATTGAACTAACGCTACCTGTTTAGTTGTGTCAAGATCAAAGTCAAAAGACAGGTTAAGGAAAGGCAAAGAAAGAGCCACATGATGAAGAAAGGACAGTGAGCAAAGAGGCAAAGGTACGGAATATGATCTTTTTCCTTTTTACCGGTCTAAGGTGATTAGAGAAGAATTTTGATCGGATTTTAGGATAAACGCCGTACTATTAAGAGGAGCATGGGGTGTATCATGAAATAGTTCATCTATGTGCCACAAATCATAAAATCAACTTGCATTGCATACTAGAAGGTCATACACTTTGAAAATGAAGTTTACCATTCATTTCAGACAATTGCAGTCTCAGTCGGTCTGACCGATTGTTGGCCGGTCTGACCGAATGGACGGTCTGACCGAATGTTTACTCGGACTGACCGACGTTATGTCAAAGTGTAGTTTATTCCTTAAAAAGGTCAGTCTGTCCGTAGTTAAGACCTAGGTCAGCCTTCTGGAACTTCATGACCTATCTTTCTGATTCATATTGTGCTATGACGGTCTGACCGATTGTTAGACCGGTCTGACCGATTGTTAGACCGGTCTGACCGAGAAATCGGTTTGACCGAGGTTTTGCACTACGGTCTGACAGTGTGGCCGGTCTGTCCGTATTTATCGGCCTGACCATATAACGTGTCCAGAAACCATGTCGTTTCTGGACAGTTTCATGGTCTGACCGTCATTGTCTCCGGTTTGACCGTGTGTATGCCTGACAAGGGCAGGTGAGCATTAATTGCGCCTATTTAATGCCATTGCAATTGCGGCGGTCTGACCGCCAGGCGATCCTTTTCTCTCAATGGTTGTTAACGGCTATATTTATTGTGTGGGTATATATACTCCCATGCACGGCCATGTTCATAATTTTTGGCATATTTGTGAACATTGTCATGATCCTTGAGAGCTAAAGCAAGTTTCATACACTCTAGGGTTCTAATTCTTGAATTTGAGAGAGTGTGCATTTGAGATCTTCTAGTGCATTGCATTTAGATCACTAAATCAACCTTGTGGCACTAGAAGAGCGATAAGTGATCATCACCGGCTTGTTACTCTTGGAGTTTGCCGGCTCCTAGACGGTTAGGAGGAAGGTTTTGGAGAGCTCTTCAAGGAAGATTGTGAAGAAGCCTCAAAACGTCTTGTGAAGGGTCGAGCATGCCTTGCCGGAGCGGTAAAGTGCATCATTAGTGAAATCGAGGTTTGGATAACTCATCACACTGATCCGGCTTGAGATCTAGGTCACTTCTCGAGAGAAGGTTGACTAGATAGAGGAGCGGTTAGAAATTTGAGTTTGCCTCAACGTGGATTAGGGGTGATCGGCAAATCACCGAGACCACGGGATATATCCTTGTGTTAAATTGTTCATTGTTCATCTTGTTTTAGTTATTTGCTCTCATTTACTATTAATTGCTTGATTAATTGTTAATTTGTTAAAATCGCCTATTCACCCCCCTCTAGTCGATATCCTAGATCCCTTTCAATTGGTATCAGAGCGAGGACTCCATATTTAAAGGATTTAACCATCCCGGAGTAGGATAACAATGGCTAGTGAAGGTCGGATTAACATTGGCAAACCACCACTCTTTGATGGATCAAACTACACCTATTGGAAAACTAGGATGATGGTCTATCTTAAAGCTATGGGTGGAAAAATTTGGAAAGTGGTGGATGAGGACTTTACAATTCTTGATGATGATGACATGACTAACCTAGATAGAGAAAATGCCTTAGCTAATGCTCAAGCCATGAATGTTCTTTATAGTGCTCTAAATCTAGGTGAATTCAATAGAATTTGTAAACTTGAAACGGCTCATGACATTTGGAGAAATCTTATGGATATTCATGAAGGAACCTCGATGGTCGAGGATGCTAAATTATTTATCCATAAGGGCCGATTTGAAAAGTTTGCTATGTTGCCCAATGAAGATGTCTCGGAGATGTTCAACTGATTAAATAACATAGTAAATGAATTAAAAGGGCTTGGTATGGATGTACGAATGTAGAATTTTGTCATAAATTTCTCAGAGCTTTACCTTTGAAATATGACACAATTGTAACCTTACTTGTGCGCTCATACTTGAAGAGTGTGACTCATTTGGAAGTTTTGAGTGAGATTCTCACTCATGACATATTCAAGAAATCTCAAGAAGAAGTGAAAGATGAGGCTTCCGACTCCAAGAAGAAGAACATAGCACTCAAAGTTCAAGCCTCCAAAAGAGAAGACGATGAGGAAGAAAGCGATGAGAGAGACACCGATGAGGAAATGGCTCTCTTCGTGAGAAGGTTCAAGCGGTTCATGAACAAGAGATATCAAGGGATGTCCTTCAAGAAAGGACAATCATCCAAAAGGAACCCCTTTGAAGAAAGAAGATGTTTTGATTGCGGTGAAAAGGGCCATATCTCCGCACAATGCAAAAGCAAGGAAGAAGAAAAATCGGTGAAAAAGAAGAAGTACGAAAAGGAAGGAGAAAGCAAGAAGAAGGTTTTCAAGAAATATTACAAGAAGAAGAAGGATGGACAAGCTTGCTTCATTGAATGGGATTCGGATGCTTCAAGTTCCGATTCCGAAGATGAAGATGAAGCATCACCCAAAGGGCTCGCCGGAGTAGCTATCAAGGAAGCTCCATCTCTATTCTTCACTCCTCATTGCCTCATGACTAAAGGAGAATCGAAGTTATCATGTGATGAAGATGAATATACTTATGATGATCTAGTTGAGATGATCACCGGTTTTGATGACTATATGAGTAAAGAAAAAGAAAAATTCAAGGAATTGAAGAAGTGATACAAAACTCTTCAAAATTCCTATGAGAAGCTAAACACATCTCATGAGAGTCTCAAAGAAACTCATGAGATGCTTAAGGAAGCTCATGACTCACTAATTACTCATAAAGCCAACAAAACGGGTAATGACATAGGCATCACTTGCAATATTTTGAATGACTTGCCCATGATGTCTACTTCTAGCATATCTACATCTTGTGAAGATTTAATTGAATTACTATCTAGACCTATAATTGATGACCATGTGCTTAGTCTTGAAAACAATGAACTTAAGGACAAAATTGAAAAACTAACAAATGATCTAGCTAAATACTATGTAGGAGAATCAAAATTAAGACATCTTCTAGATAGTCAAAGGTTCTCCTTAAGAAAAGAAGGACTAGGATACACTCCTAAAAAGGGAAAACATGCATTTGTTCCATCTAAAACCATATTTGTAAAATAAAAGGGATATTTCAACAAATGTAAAAGTTTAGGTCATATTGAGAAAGATTGCCAAGCTAGCAAAGGTAACTCATCTATTATATACAACTCTTGCTATGTTTTAAAGAAAATGAACAATGGTGATGTTAAAGCCAAATTTGTTGGAACCCCGATAATTGGTACCAAAAAGAAAGTCATTTGGGTCCCAAAATCCTTGGTAACTAACCTCCAAGGACCCAAAAAGATTTGGGTACCTAAAAGGACCTAACTTTGTTTTGTAGGTAAACTACAAGACCGGAGGACAACATTGGATGCTCGATAGTGGATGCACTCAACATATGACCGGTAATCACAATATGTTCTCCTCTCTAAATAACAAAGGTGCGGAGTATGACAAGATCACATTTGGAGACAATAGCAAAGGAAAGGTAAAAAGTTTAGGTAAAATTGCCATCTCAAATGACCTATCCATTTCTAATGCATTACTTGTTGAATCTCTTAATTTCAATCTCTTATCTGTAGCTCAACTTTTTGATCTTGGATTTATATGTGCTTTTTATCCAAAAGAAGTGATTATCACTAGTATTGATGATAATAGGTTGATCTTCAAAGGTTTTAGACATGGAAAGCTCTATTTAGTTGATTTCAATTCAAATGATGCTAATCTTGGTATATGCTTGTTCACTAAATCATCTAAAGGTTGGCTATGGCATAGAAGGCTTGGACATGTTGGAATGAAACAACTAAATAGATTAGTTAAACATGATTTAGTTGTTGGATTAAAAGATGTGAAGTTTGAAAAAGATAAATTATGTAGTGCTTGCCAAGCCGGAAAACAAGTTGCAAACTCACATCCAACCAAGAGCACAATGTCAACTTCTAGTCCACTTGAATTATTGCATATGGATCTATTTAGACCAACTACTTTTGTGAGCATTGGTGGCAATAGTTATTGTCTTTTCATTGTAGATGATTTTTCGATATATACATGGATATTCTTTTTACATGATAAGTCAATTGTGTTTAACACTTTCAAAAGCTTTGCTCAAAGGGCCGAAAATGAATTTAGTTTCAAGATCAAGAAGGTGAGAAGTGACAATGGCTCTGAATTCAAGAATACCAAGGTTGAAAATTGGTGTGATGATAAGGGCATTAAACATGAGTTTTCAGCCAAGTATACACCGGAGCAAAATGGAGTAGTCGAATGAAAGAACCGGACATTGATAGACATGGCAAGAACTATGCTTTCGGAGTACAATGTTTCGGACACTTTTTGGGCCGAAGCAATCAACACCGCATGCCATGCATCAAATCGTCTTTATTGTCATCGACTACTAAAGAAAACTCCTTACGAGCTTCTCATCGGAAGGAAGCCAAACATTTCCTACTTCCGAGTATTTGGGTGTAAGTGCTATATCTTGCGAAAAGGTACACGCTTATCTAAATTTCAAAGCAAATGTGATGTAGGATTTTTATTAGGATATTCATCAAATAGCAAAGCATATCGTGTCTACAACCAAAACTCCGGTTTAGTTGAAGAGACACATGACATTGAATTTGATGAGACTAACGGCTCTCAAGAGGAGTAAGACAACTTGGATGATGTAGGTAATGAAGGGTTGTGGGTGGCAATGAAGAACATGACCATTGGGGATATCAAGCCGAAAGAAGATAGTGATCAAGATGAAGATCCATCCACTCAATCTAACCCCTCTTCGTCAACACCTCCACATGAAGATCAAATAGTAGAAGTGGTGAATGTGGAAAATTCGCCTCAACAACAACTGGAAGTACCGTCTACCTTTACTTCACAAAACCTGGTTGATCATCCAAGAATTCATCACTCAATTTCCAAGGATCACCCAGTCGATCAAATTGTTGGTGACTTGCATAAGGGTGTTCAAACTCGTTCTCGTCTTGCTTCATTTTGTGAAAATTACTCCTTTGTTTCCTCTTTTGAGCCCACTCATGTAGATGAAGCTTTAAAAGATCCGGATTGGGTGAATGCTATGCATGAAGAATTAAACAACTTCACCCGCAACAATGTTTGGGAATTGGTAGAAGAACCAAATCCGGATGAGCACAATGTCATTGGAACCAAATGGATTTTCAAGAATAAACAAGATGCAAACGGAGTGGTAGTAAGAAACAAAGCAAGATTGGTGGCTCAAGGATACACTCAAGTTGAAGGTTTGGATTTTGGTGAAACATTTGCCCCCGTAGCTAGACTTGAGGCTATTAGAATCTTGCTTGCTTTTGCTTCATCTCATAATATTAGACTTTATCAAATGGATGTCAAAAGTGCATTTTTAAATGGAAAAATTAATGAATTAGTATTTGTTAAAAAACCTCTCGGATTTGAAGATCCTACAAAGCCAAATCATGTGTATAAACTCTTCAAGGTTCTTTATGGTCTTAAACAAGCACCTCGTACTTGGTATGAAAGACTTAGAGACTTCTTAATTTCAAAAGGCTTTAAAATTGGGAAAGTTGATACTACTTTATTTACTAAGAAAATTGGAAATGATTTCTTTGTATGTCAAATTTATGTTGATGACATCATATTTGGATCTACTAACCAAGATTTTTGCGAGGAATTTGGTAATATAATGTCCAGGGAATTCGAGATGTCTTTGATAGGTGAACTAAGCTTCTTCCTCGGACTACAAGTTAAACAACTCAAGGAAGGAACTTTCGTCTGCCAAAGCAAATATGTGAAGGACCTACTCAAGAAGTTCGGACTTGGAGAAGCAAAACCAATCAAGACACCAATGGCCACAAACGGTCACCTTGTCACTGACGAAGGAGGTAAACCGGTAGACTCAAAGCTTTATAGATCTATGATTGGTAGTTTACTGTATCTTACTGCTTCTAGGCCCGATATTATGTTTAGTGTTTGCATGTGTGCAAGATTTCAAGCCTCTCCTAAAGAAAGTCATTTAATGGCCGTTAAGTGCATTTTGAGGTATCTAAAATTTTCATCTAGTATAGGGTTGTGGTATCCAAAAGGTGCTAAATTCGAATTAATTGGATATTCTGATTCCTATTATGCGGGATGTAAAGTGGATAGAAAAAGCACCTCTGGCAGTTGTCAACTTCTAGGAAGATCTTTAGTATCTTGGTCCTCCAAGAAACAAAACTCTGTAGCCTTATCAACCGCCGAAGCAGAATATGTTTCCGCGGGTAGTTGTTGTGCAAAATTGCTTTGGATGAGGCAAACATTGTTGGATTATGGAATAAAATTTGAAAAAGTGCCTCTTTTGTGTGATAATGAGAGTGCGGTGAAAATTGCTACAAATCCAGTTCAACACTCTCGGACCAAGCATATAGATATCCGACACCACTTCCTTAGAGATCAGGTTAGCAAAGGTGATGTGGTGGTGGATAATGTGAGAACCGAAGATCAATTAGCGGATATGTTCACGAAGCCCTTGGATGAAAGTCGCTTTTGTAAACTCCGAAATGAGCTTAACGTCATTGATATGTCAAATGTGGCTTGAAATGTTGAACTCATATTGATTGTGCTTAAAGTTTTACTTGATTGCATGAACTTCTTCTTTTAGAGCATTTTAGGCTCTTTTATCGGCTATTGAGTAAAATGAACCAAAAATATGTTAAATTATAAGATAAATACTTCCCCTTTGGTGATATTGTCTATATCTTTCTTATAATTATCTTATATATATATCTTACCCTATCTAAATCTCTTATGAGCATCAAATCAAGCAAATTCCTCCAAGATTTTCAGTCCTTCCAGCGGTCTGACCGAACCAATTGCGATCTGACCGAATGCATCTCTAGAGAGCATCTTAAAATTCCTTCTTCCAGCGGTCTGACCGGTATCTCACCCTCGGTCTGACCGAACTTTCATGACCAGAGACATTTTTATCCCGAATCTTTGTCCTTTTCACTTTCTTCCCCACTTGTCTCTTTCACATGCGCCTAAATTTTTTTTTTTTGGAATCTTCCTCTCCGGTCAAACCCTAACGTCGCCCGGACAAACCGTGGATCAAGATCACCTCCGAACTATGTCTTCTAGGTACATTTCTCGGATTCTTCTTCGTTATCAAATTAGTTTCCTGTTCATCTTGGGATTTAGGGCAAATGTTATGAATCAAGTCTAAATCTGTTCAAATCCTGAAATTGATTCTTCATCTTGATGCAATAAGTGTTTTCTCTTGTATATTTGTCCACATTGCACCTTCAAATCACCTAAATCCTAGGAATCATGTCCAACCCTAACTCTACGGTTGCACCGGTCTGACCGCCCCTGTTTCGGTCTGACCGATAGCAACAGCAGAGCCATGGTTTGCTGATCTGTTGTCGTATCGATTCACTTCATTCGTTCCTGATTCCTAGTATCTTACCTGATGCAAATCTTCCAAATCTTCCAAATCTTATAGTGGTCATGGTACTCAAGGCAATGTCTCCCTCCGAACAAACAAGAAGAAATTGGCGAAACGGCCAAAAAGGGCTCTACCCTCGAGCAGTAGCGATAGTCACGATGATGACTGGGTGCCCTCGCCCGGAGATTCCGAAACAGAACAGTCGTCTCATCGTGGTGGATCTTTGCATATGGGCATTGACATCGAGAGCGAGGATGATGAAATAAACGTCCACGCTTATCAAGGCCCGAAGAAGAGCTGGACGTCAAGTGACTAAACGAAGGCGAGGACCACCTACGCCTACAATCAGGCAAATGATGCCACGACTCCTCATTTTCACTCAATGACCCAACAGGATGCATTCTATGGGCATCTGATCCACAAGAACATCTTCGAGCACAAGTGGATCGAATGGGCGTATGTGGTGAATCAGCCCATCATGGCTTCCTTGGTACAGATCTTCAAGGACATTGGTCTCTATGACTTTGTGGAGCACAAATGTCCATGGAACGGCACTGCTATCAGATAGTTTTATGCTACGATCGAGATCAGATGGGTGGACCAGAAGATCTTGTGGATGACAGGCTCTAGGCGGTATGAGACCACCTTTGAGGAGTTTGCTACGGCAAACAAGATAAATTATGAGGAAATGAAGGAGGGGATCAATATGGAGGATGAGGATTACCTCCATGAGGATGACTGGCTTCAGTTTATGAACAGCCGGGAGGTGGATAGCGGATCGTACCTGGCACCGTTACAGGTCTCAAAGTCCTCCCTGCTGTGGTCAACAAAATCATCCGAGCCACGATCCATCCAAAGAGTAGAAATCGAGAAGCGGTCCGAGATTACTATTGGAACTTCATTGACCACATCCTCAAGAGTCATCGAATCAACATTGTCTCTTTTATCTTGAAGACAATTGAGGATGTCTCAGTAACCACTCTGCCGAACCTATATTTTGCTCCTTATATCATGCCTTTGCTGCTCCAGAAGACGAAGTTCCCTCGCGGATCATGTGACATCAGACATCTCGGCTATAAGCCGTTTAGTGTCAATCCGCGCGTCTTGGCTCGCGGCCATGGAGCACAACAGCAGCAGCAGCAGCAGCCGGCTCAGCCTATGCCTCCTCCTCCTCAGCCTCATGCACAGCAGCCAGCACAGTCTAGCCAAGCCCCCGCCTGGTTTACACAGTTCCAGCAGCAGTTCCATCAGCCGATGATGGATCAGTTTGCTACTCTTCTCCAGGGGCTTGAGCTCGCTCGCTCGGACTTGGCGGCATTGAATGATCAGTTCCAGACTTTCTCGTCGCGCCAGGATCAGTTCGAGCAGCGCTTCGACACCTTCTCCTCTCATTTCTACACCAAATTTCCCCAGACTCCTCCTTTCCATCCTCCAGATGATGATGCTCCTGCCGATCCTTAGTTTTTATGGCAATTGATGCCAAAGGGGGAGAGTAGAGAAGAGAGTAGGGGAGAGAACTTTAGATGAAAGAACTTTTGATGAAAAGTTTTAACTTCTATATGGATGATAGATGAAAGAACTTTTGATGCATAGTTTTAACTTCTATGTGGATGACACTTTTGTGATACTTCATGTTACAACATGATATATGAGTGTTCATGATATTTTCATATGACCTTGTGATGTTGATATCATGTGTTGAATTGAATGTCTTACTTGTGACCCATGTGATGTTCTAAAAACTCTTGTGATACTTCATGACTATATAGAGAATGAATTGAGAAATCATTTTATATACATGCTTGAACTCCACCAAAAAGCCAAAACTCTCATATTCACGATCGAAACAGAGGAATGCTGAATGCGATCGAGTACATGCAATAGGGAGTGGATCTATCGCTGAGTTGGGATGACTTGCAGAGTCGTTGGTGCTCTCGGCATCTTGGAGTGAATTTTCACACTCGTTTCAAGAGCAAGCGCCTAATGCAGGTGTTCAAATGGCTTACCAACCAGAACCAAGAGTCAAAGTTCTCAGATATATGGAAGTCATTGGAGGAAGGTACGTTGATGGAATTGGAAGAGGCAGGTGCACCAGAAGATGGCGGCGTTACCGGCGAGGGAAACTGCCGGAGTCGTCTTAGTTTCAGTCAATGGATTCAGCCCAAATCAAATGAGAAGTGGTCGTTGCTGCACGACATAGGCGGGGCTCGGTATGGAATCATGATGACAAATCTGTTCGAGGTGTACAACTTCGTTCTGAAAGGTGTGAGATGCTTACCACTTACTGCAATAGTTGAGATGATATTCTATCGCACAGTAGCATACTACAACAGGAGGAGTTTGACGACATCAACATTTGTGCATTACCCTTTAGTACACTGGCCCAAAAAGATTAATGATTACCTCGAATTTCGGACGAGAAAGTCGTTGACACATGATGTCTCAGTGCTAAGTCATTTGAACGAAAACTACGAGGTTTGGCTAAGGCACAAACATGTCCGTGGCACATTGCGAGCAGGTCGGGTCCACGAATGTCAAATTACAAAGGCAGATGCCCAATGTACATGCAACAAGTCTCAACTGCTGCACATTCTTTGCTCGCATGTTATCGCTGCCTGCTCCGTTCCTGGGATCAATCCAGCACAGTATATTTCAACTTATTATACTTTGCAGTACTTGTGAAAAACCTGGGAGGGTGTCTTCCATGGGTTTATCACGTGGGGAAACTATCAAGAGCTGCCGTTGGAAGATGCCATCACGTGGATCCCAGACAAGAAGCTCCTTGTAAGCCATGTCGGTCGACGTCGATCCAGGAGGATACAAAATGATATGGATGCAGCGGAGTGTGAAGATAACCTACATAGATGCAGCGCTTGCAGGCAGCCTGGTCACACAAGAAATCGATGCCCGCAAGTGGCAGGCATATCATCTTCTTCGAGAAACTGATGCAATTCAATTTCCCTGTATGAGTTGTATTTGTAGTGAATTTTTCTAAATAAAATTGTAATGTTGTAATGCCTTGTTGTGAATTTTTGTAAGTAATATTGAATGTATGTTAATTAATTGTAATGTTTCAACTTGTCGACTAATATGTGACAACTGCAGGTATGGCAGACGACCATCAGCTTCCTAAGTTGATTGCACAGCACCATCAGAAGCATCATCGTGCTCGACGCCTTCTATAGGGCATTGTTTGCCAGCTCAACGCATGAGGACACCGCGTGAGATATGGCCTCTGGATGAGCGGTTCGTGCCTTATTTGCTCGAGGCCGGACTGTTGCCGTTCGCCCATATTCCCCTTCAACCGAGCCCTGGTTACCGCGCTTGTGGACTGATGAAGGCCCGAGACGCACACATTCCACTTCAGTTTCGGCAAGCTCACCATCACGCTGCAGGATGTCAGCATGTTGCTTGGGCTGCCTATCTGCGGGGAGATACATGTCCCCGCGGCCACCGACAGAGTTGCATGACGCCTAGATTTCCTATAGCGCTTCGAGGGAGTAGGGCCAGCGGGAGGGGGGGGGGGGGGTTGCGCAGGATGCGGGAGTTCCCCAGAGTTACCTGCGTGCAATCCGCGATGGTGTACTCCCCTTGGCCGCTCCAGTAGAGGTCTTCAGGCGCCACCTTGAGGCGTACTTGCTGTACCTGTTTAGGTGTTTGCTCTTCTCTGGCACCCATGAAGACATTCGCGAGCGACAATACGTTCAGCTCTCCAAGAGTATTGTCGACTCGGACCGGGGGCACGTGCCGCGGTTCATTTTTGGATCTACCGTGCTCTGCCACACTTACAGGGGGTTGTGCGACACCATGAGTAGAGACTAGGTGAGCTCTCTTTTCGCTGGGTGCGCCATACTCTTGCAGATGTGGTCATACGAGCATTTCCCCGTCGGCCGACCGTTGATGCCGCGGGATCAGTTTACGTTGGCCGGTGATGTGAGGGACGGCCCCGTGATGGGATGGAGGTGGACTAGGCTGAGTTTGAGGTGGTCCACAAATCAGGCGCACCTCTGCTATCCTTCGTACGCCACAAGCTTCGATCTGCTCCTCGATGACAGCGTCATCTGGGATCCGTGGACCACCTCAAACTTGCAGTCCGTCGCACCAGTTGGCCTTTCTTCTCTTTGTACGCAGGGTGCTGTTTACTGGCGCACTCAGGTTTTCTCGTCTTCTCGCACATGGTTGAGGGGTATTCGCCTAAGTGAGTTATGTCCTAGTTTGGCCTACGCCAGCTTGTCCCGGTGTCGCCTCCTCGACAGATCCCACACCATATCCACAAGTACGTCAAATATGCATTACATTCGCATGTGATTTTATAAATGATTTCTGTCACTAACTAATTTTTTTGTCCACAGGCAATCGAGGAAAGGTTGAGTGAGGGACAATTTCGTTCGTCGGTAGCGGCCCTATGTGGAGGAGTGGATGGATTGGGCCCACACACGCACGATCGAGGAGCACATGCCGTACAGCCACGACATCCATTTTTTGTACCTGTCCTGGTACCGACCTCGCACGATCTACCGATTGGCAGGCGGTCTAACAGCCGCGCCTGATGAACCTGTCCCTCCTACCACCATCGACGAGCGCTTCGACCTACACCTTCCA
This sequence comes from Pharus latifolius, assembly GCA_019359835.1. Classification (NCBI taxonomy): domain Eukaryota; kingdom Viridiplantae; phylum Streptophyta; class Magnoliopsida; order Poales; family Poaceae; genus Pharus; species Pharus latifolius. The sequence goes on from CM033322.1 coordinate 25,047,505, forward strand.
GGGCGAATCCACTCTTCTATAAGTTCCTTAGCTCTATGCAACCTCACTTTCACATGGATTGTCATTTTATAATTGTATTAATTCGTATGTGCAGCTAGACACCCTCGGGGCCGCTCTGCCGGTGCACGGGACATGATGCTCAGGTCCCGCATCGCACCCACCATACCCAGTGACGATGTGTACACGTATTGTACAAAGGTCTAGTTGCAGGTCAATCGGATTCTAATCGATTTTAGAGTGCTGCTACCACCTAACTTGACCATGATTCCCCCACCATCATTGTCGGCGCCGGGCCCCTCGTCTCATGTGCCACCAGTGGACCGCCCGTCGTCGTCGTGCCCTCCACCTCCACAACTGCGTTTCGTGCCTACCGACAGCTCTTCGGATGAAGAGCCCGATATTCCTGCGTGGCACCAACCTCTCGACCAGACACAGCAGCATTCTACGCAGCTTAACTTTCTTGTTGATGCTCCACCGCCTACGCAGCCGACACAACCGTTCCAGGCTCCGCTATCTGGGCAGACACCACCGGCAAGGAGGTGGTGCATCAGGGATCGTCAGCCTCCCTCTCGCTACACACCATCGGAGTATCAAGGCCGGCCACAGAGGGGGAGGAGGGGGCAATAATCTGATGTAGGGTTTCATCATACTGTTCAGTTTTTTCGTACGTTTTTGTCAGCTTTTCAACTATTCTACAATGCATCTTTCGCACTTTTTTACTGTTCTACTTTTGTATGACTCTGCATTTCTACTTTTCAGCTTTTCAGCTTTTATACGATTAGTCTTTTCTACTTCTCAAGTTTTGCACCTTTCATCTTTTAAACGGAGACATCTGCTTTCCTACAGATGCGTCTAACCAACGATAGAACTTTTCATGACTAGCATTTCTATAAAGTAAGCCGTTCAGCTCATAACACAACTCACACTCCTCTCACACGCCCATCTAAACATGGCGGGCGACAGTAACTGTGGCTGGAAAAGAAGATGCACCAAGGTAAGTACATAATCAGCTCACATAAATGAAGCGCCAATTTATGCGTCACTTTCTGGGTTATTTTCTTCTGTTCATAGGATGATGGACAAAATTCAGGGCCATGTCGTTGCAATTGCGGTTTATTATCGAAGACTACCACATCCTCCGTTCAGGGTGACTACGGGAGGAGATTTTTCGAGTGTCCGAGGGAAGATGCTTGCAAGTACACTTTCCTGCTTTGACTCGCCTTCGAGTAGAGCATAAAGGCTGCACATACAATACTCTATCTTCTCTACAGAAAAAAGAGACTTTACAAGTAGCTCGACTTCATGGAGGAGTTGTCGATCAACATGCACGACGTTCAACACATGTGTTGCTACAGACGTCCGTGTTATTGCTCTTGCCATGGAGGCACGTACCCAACAACGCTGCTGAGGAGTTCAACTGGCCCGACGATGCCTCTGACACAAATGACTTTATGTGTAGATGTTGAGGTGATGTTAGAGTAAGTACGTCTTGAACCTACCACACTGTTGGTAGAAACTACCTACATTGTGGCCGCCAAGAGGAGAGGGATAGATGCAATTGCATGTCGTGGCTCGACCCAGATTGGAATGAGGTAGAGACGAACACTATAAATAATATTCTAGGCAAGATTGACACTATCTACTCGGATCAGGTTGCGTACTACAGTTTGATCACCTTTTGCTGTTGTGGGTATCGTTTTAATTGTTTTTGCAACTGTACATATGCGTGTAACTTTATATTTTATCTACCGCATCAATACTTTGTACTGAAAATCAAAACTCTATACTTTGTACTCTTCTGCATTGCCATCTATGGAAATCGAAATCGAAACCCTATCCTTCGTACTGCATCAATATTTTCTGTGCTGATACCGCTGTGAAACTTTATAATCCTTACATTTTATAATAAATATCTCTGCGAAACTTTGTACCGCATTAATAATCAAGATATAATTCTAATTCTTACATTTTATAATTATATGACACATCTTTTTTACTTTTTACAATTATATATTCATAAAATTTGTATAAAAGGAATATAATTCTACGGAGCAGGTTGTCTACAAGTTATATTTTTTAATTAAAAATATATCCTTTTACAATCATATAACACATATTACACAAATATATAATAATGCGATATGTCTTCTTTGCATTTAATCAATCAATTAATAAGTACAGTACTAATATGTGCAATAAAAAACGATTTCAGAAATGCTATATAGCCTAGTTAGTTTCAACGCACTCCTCTCAAACCTGTTGGCCTGGGTTTAAATCTCACTCCACTCAAATTGTGCAAAATAATTAGTTTTGGTTTTCAGTTGCTAGGCCCAGTTCGCGACAGAGGTGTAAAATTTTAAAGTTCTGGGTTAGTTTTTGAATTTTTTTTAATGGGTTATTAGGCAAAAAAAAAAATCGGGTTTTTATACGTTCCATGTATTTGCATTGTTTGACGTTTTTTTTTTCTTGTTTGCTTACTTTTCTGATTAAATTTATTCTAAGTCCACCGTAAGAACATGGATTCTTGACATGGTCCAGTTCTTGGATCGTTTCTACACGATTCGTAGCTGGTCAAGTTTCAAGTTGCACGCAGAATTAAGTCTACTATCGAACTACTTTGGCATTGGAAATGTATGTGCTCTTCGTCGTGTAGTTCAAACACAAGATTTTTTTTTTTGAAAAAAATGTAAATGAGGAAATATATATCGATGAAATATGACATCGAGCAAAATTCATTTTTATTAACATGGGATACACACTCTTATCTCCACGGGATTTATGTCGATTATTTTATTGGAATGAACAAGATGAGGTGACATGTGTTGTAGTTGAAGCCCAATTAATTGGGTTTTAAATCTATTAAAGTTCTAAGCATACGTGATGGCATGTTACGGATTTTAGTCCCACACTGTTTGCTGATGTGCTAGGTACCATACCAACTTAAATAGAGAAACTAAATGTGAAGTATTATGTATGGAAATGCCAAATGCTATGAATACAGAAACACGTATGCAGTAGTGGCTTTTCGCTTGTGACATGTGTGTGTATTGCCACTTGACATCCTTCCTTTTTGCCATATTATATATATACATAGCAAGGTCATTGCCATGCAGCTTGTGAGTTTCCTCTATATGAATAGGGAGACATCCGTAGACAAGAATATAAAAAGATTAGTGAACCATGCACTATTATGCGATATGTTCAACATCTTCTGCATCTGTTGCGTTGGACGCCGTTACTTCATTGACTACAAGTCTACAACAGTAGCCAAATTCTATGAGTCGTAGATTTATAGGATGTAGACACAAATTATGTTATTTCATTGTGACTTGAACTATTATTGACAGTATTAATTATTTCTTGATCATGGCTATAGTGCATGTGTTAGGAATACTGGACTTAATGATTGTCATGCTTCTACACGTATGCTGTTAATATTCCTATTATTGCTCAAAAAAATATTATTGTCATGCTTCTATCATTTTTCAAAAAAAAAAATTCAAGTGAAAAATTAATTGCATAAATAGTCCACAACGAATGGAACTTGCATAACCAACTTGATTGCATAATTCTGTTCCTGCATTCCGTTGCTTGGCCGTTCCCTTTCTGTTTTCATCTGTATTTTCTTTTGTACTCATCATCTGTACCAAATAAATTAACTGCACTATATAGATGGGCACTATGCCTGGTGGAAAGCTCCTCTACTACTATTAACACTTGTCAAACTCTGGGAGGGCGATCGAAACATCTTGTGCTCCGATCCCAGAGTGCAAATGGGCTTGTCTGTTATGTTTTTGCACTTTTCCTTTTATATGATATGGGTTCAATATGATTTGCATTAAGTGTTTTAATCTATACATCATATATAAAAAAATATTTTATTTGTTTTTAAATAGTTCTCATTCTAATTTTTTATTACTAACTACATATCATTCTATTAAGATAAATTTGCACAATACTTTCTCTACATACCCTTTATTTAATATTTTAAAATGACCAATATCTGACTTGAAGTGTTGGAAGAAATATTAATAAAGTGTATTAAATGAGATTATTATGATCTTTTCTCTTTATACCTTATTTCTAGTGTTAGAAGTCAAAATGATATTTATTTGAAAATGGAGAGAGTGCAATCAAATATATAGAAAGAAAATATGCAAATCAGGTTCCCTCCCTCGAGTGCAATACATTCCACTTTTATGTCTTGAAGAAAAAATGATCCAATTAAAGCGAAGAATTAAAAAGTAAAGAGATTGCACCTTCATGTGCAAGCCAATAAACTGCCAGAAACCAAGCAAATATATGTGTATGCCATCACCGCTGCTTGGAGTGCTAAATGCATATTTTCTTCTTCTATTTCTATTTATATTCATGTGGAACAGAAAACCAGTATATATCACGAACGAAAATATAAAAAGATATAAAGAAAGAGAATATGCAAACTCTAACACATTGGCTAAACAATTCAATCACAAACTCTTTGAATAGAATTAAGAAAAAATAAATTTGGACAAGTCATACTTTTTTATTAAAAATGAAGAAATCTTACAATCACAAGAATCATGTTCCTCACAATTACAATCACTTTCATATCTTCAAGAAAAAAAAGAAGTCTAATTGAAACAGAACGACAAACGAAAAAATTCTAAAAATGATTGTATATGCATGTGCAAGTCAATCATATATATATTCTTATTTATTGGATATATTCTTATTTATATCCATATATATATATTCTTATTTTTATAAAATATGGATATGAATATTTAGTATAAATCATGAGAATTCCTGTCATAGAAAAATATAGAAAGATAATCTTATATGCATTCGCTAGTTATTATGAGTAGGTGGGCTGGGATGCGATGGTGGCCCGCCTTTATCCAAAGTCTGCATCAGCATCTTAAGTCCATTCTCAAACGAGTTATCACCCTCCAACGGCCTCGCTGCTGCTGTGACAAGAAAGAAACTAAAAATTTGCATCAAGAGCATGAGTAGCAACGCCACCTTCGCCGACACCAAAGCCATTAGAGCTGTTGTATGAATGATCGAGAGGGAGCTCGGCTGTATGTATGTATGTATGTGTTTGTTTGATGAAGAAAGGTTTGCACGGTGATCTCATTTTTATAGCTGGGTTTTCGATTTCAGAACTGCACGTTCCACGTTCTTGCATGGTTTGGCGCGAAGTCTTGTTCTTGGTATTAGTTTTTTTTTCCTGTTTGCTTACTTTTCGGATCAATTTTGTTCTAATTCAAATGTAAGAACATGAATTCTGTACTTGGTCCAGTTCTTGGATCGTTTCTACACTTCTCACGCGGTGTTAACAGATACGTGCTTTGTGTCGAGCTATGTACACACGAAGCATTGTCCTATTTAGTTTGGAAAGGCTTTGTGTTTGATAGAATAATCAAAAACTAGTTTTGCCAGGCAAAATCACCTATTGAGACTAGCAAAGTCTTGCCACACAAGACTAGCAAATTTGGCTCTCTTCTGTGGGCAAATTTTGGAATGAAGCTACATGATCCAATTATGTCATTCTCTATGCAATTATTTAATCTATGACCTAATTAAAAAGATTAAAAGAAAATGAAGAGTTTACACTTTCAAAATTAACCAAACCAAACAGATTGCCTCGCTGCCTTGAGCTATAGCCCAAATGGGCTAGTTTGTTCTTGCCTAGCTCAACAAGGTGGGCATAGAATCCAAACGTGCCCTAAATCTGGAATTATACCTTGGTATGGGAAGCATATGCTCTGCTATGTGGTTTTGTCATAGCATGCACTTCATGCTCCTAATGTCAATCCAAAAGGATTTCATATATCTTAAAAGAAATTCTAAACTAGCTAGTAAGTTTCTTAAGACTATCATCAACGCAGCAGCTTCACCTGGCGTGCAAGGCCTTGTTCAACCATCAGCTTAGCCCATGCGAGTGCACAAACAAGGCAGCAACGCATTGCGAAGCAACTAGTGTGTGTCTCAGTTTTTGTGGGCCCCACCAAATGCATGATGCACCAAACGGCTCCATTGGACTGCAGCTGGTCTCTGGCGATGCATTTTGTGGGGCCCACTGCATCTCTTCCAACAAAACGTGCACACTCTCACACACAAACGCTAACAGGTGAGACTAAACTAAGCGGGACTTGTGTGTCATTTGCATGGTTAGATTTCACTGTTTAGAAGCGAGGATTGTGGGCCCCAAAAAATGAGTGAGCCTATGTGTGCTACAGATGCCTCACCTTCCACATGCACCCTCTATACCTACACCCGAGAAGTTGATAGATGGGTCCAGTGTTGTTTTGGTCTACTTGTCAGTTTCTGCATTAATATTTTTAAAAGATTAGGTCATTGGACTTGTAGTGTGCACAATTACATGCACACACTGTATGATAGGTGAGTGCAGGTTTGTTTGGCACACACAAATTTTTTTTTAGTAGGTCCCATCTATCAATGACTATTTATAGCTGTTAGAGAATATAGTCATGGAAAATAACTATTGAGGTATTTTTTTATTTGTTTCTGGGTTACAATTTCAGACAAATTGTAAACTCATTTCTTCACAAATAGGGGCCACCTTTACTCATTTAAACTCACTAATCTCACACCATTCCTATACTATTTCTTCATAATTTTTTTTTTCTAAAAGTTCATATGGATAGTAATCCTCCTGGTGATTTTGTAAAATAGATTACTTTTACTGATTCATCTGGAGAAAATCTAGAAACATCTAGTAATAAAATTCCACCTAATTTTCTGCAGCCATCATATCCTATTGGTTGTCTTCCATATCCACCGCCCCTCCATATGCACAATCTCCCCACCCCTATATCCACATGCCCATCTATATCCATTGTATAGAAAAATTTCCACTTTATCAATATGCCGACCAACTATATATTGTTCTTGCCACCGCAACCCTCTACCAAAAATTCACAGTTTGCATTGGTGTCAGATTCTAGTATGCCGTATTCTACATTGCAGGTTGTTGTTGACGTCGACAATAATGACAATGTTCTCGCAGATGCTGATGGGTGTAAGTGATGAAACACGGGGTGCCCGATCTTCCGTCAGGTAGATGATAAGTCGATTTGGTGGAGATCTCGACGTTGACGATCCGTCTTCCGATCAGAACTGATCGAACCCAGCAATCGCTACACCACTGCTCCGTTGGTTATCAACCGTGCCAAGACGCAGTTGACCTCGCCAAGAAGGCTAATTTCTGCAAGCGAATCGAGAGCACAAGCAAAAACGTAGAAGAAGCAATCTGGAAATTGCAAATCAAATTGAATTAAGCTCACAAGTTAGGGTTCCACAAACCAATCTACGGCGAAACTGCAAAGGCAGAATAATCTAAGCAAAACCCAAGTCTCCCTGTGACGGCTACGTATATGAGAGAGAGAGAGGCGGCGGCTAGGGTTTAGGTCGCAACCTAACTAAGATACATGGGCCGAAGGCCCAAAAAGAGGTGACGCAGCACTAGTCTTACTCTGTCTCGCGCACACTGTTTGGACGATTCCTGGTGACTTGGAAAGATTTTGGTGGTGGGACTAGATGCGTTGGAAATCTTATCTCCTAAGCTTTCCATGAAGTGGTAGAACGTCAAAAACGGACCTCGTACGTGGCATGGGCGTCCGTTTGAAGACAGACGTGTCGCTGCAGTCCGAACCGGCGTCCATCTCGGGATCAACTCGAACCTTGGCTCGTCTTGGTGCGTCGTGACATCCTCGCTGATCCAAACTATGATTCCTAAGTACAAGAACAATATCATTAGTTAGTAACTCGCCCTCTACGGTAGTTTCACATAAACTTAAGAACGAGCTCACCTAGTAATTTAGCTGACGTGCGCGTGCCCTTGTAATTGGTCCTTGCACAAGCGGTGTTGGAGTAGTTGACGCATCCATAGGAGTGATGTCCTCATCATCCTCCCCCTCTTGAATTAGAGTCGTCCTCGACTCAAGCTCATCTTCTTCTCCCAAGTATGGGCGCAAATCTGAAACGTTAAAAGTGGGGCTAACCCTGCAAGCTATAGGCAACTCAAGTTTATATGCATTATCGTTTATACGCTCTATCACCCTAAAAGGACCATTAGCACGACTAAGGCTCTCTTGTACATACCCACGACCCAAAAATTCTTGGACTTGTCGTTGAATTTCCTTAGTCTCTTCCGGGTTGGTCCTATATGCAGCACGGTTTGGCAATGTCGCTCCCGGAATTAAATCGATTTGGTGCTCAATACCTCGAATAGGTGGTAGTCCCGGGGTATCTCAGTTGGAAACACATCCTCAAACTCTTGCAAAAGGTTAATAACAGTAGGGGGCAAAGAACTAGGAATATTATCAAATGAAAGTAAAGCCCCTTTGCAAACCAAAGCGTAGCACAAAGCATTTTCATCATTAATTTCAGCAATATCAAATTTTATAGCAAGCATAACACCACCCTTTAATTTAATTCCCGCTGACCTAGGACTCGTATTCTTATCTTTTCTAGGTGGAAAAAAAGTTTAGCTACTTGCTGATTTTCAGATTCAAGCATGTTTTCTTTCTTCTCATTTTCAGCTCTCTCCCTATCACTTTGAACAATTTCAGCAGGGGTCATAGGAAGCAAAGTGTTTTTCTTTCCTTTATGCACAAGAGTGTATCTATTACTTCTACCAAGATGGATTGCATCAGTATCAAATTCCCATGGACGGCCTAACAACAGTGAACAAGCTTGCATAGGCACTACATCGAAATCAACGGAATCATGGTATGATCCAATCAAAAAGTGAATTTTTGCAATTTGTATTACCTTTACCTTACCGCTGTTGTTGAACCATTGAATATGGTAAGAATGAGGATGATCACGTGTAGTCAAGCTAAGCTTCTTGACCATATCTGAACTTACCAAGTTGTTGCAACTTCCTCCATCAATAATAACACGAACACGTCGATCATTGACAACAAGATACGTTTGAAACAAATTGTTGCGTTGTATCTTCTCAGCCTGCTCCATTTGGGTGCTCAACACCCACTGTACAATGAGGGTCCTGTGATCTTCCGTGGCGTCAATCCCAAGAAACTCCTCCGCATTTTTGTCCTTATCAAGATCTCTACCTGCATAGTTAGTTTCAAGAACAAATTCTTCTTCTACATCAGATGCACTAACGTACTCACCGTCGGCCGTTGCGATGTAGGCTCGCTGACTTGGGCAATCCTTCATGACATGGCCCATTCCTTTGCAACGGTGGCACACTATACTTGTAGATCGTCCCGTGGAGGCTACAAAAGAAGCCGACTTTGCCAGTGTCTGCCCATTAGAAGATTTTCTCACATTGGATGCTCGCGGTGGTGGTGACGGTGCTATTGAACGCGCCCTACTCACTGGGGGGGCAGTAGACCGAAAAGCAGGAGCTGGTGCTGAGTTGGTTGGCGTCGACGTCTGCCTCTGAGTGAAGGAGTTACCAAAGCTGTTCCTTGACCGTTGTAGCCGTCCCTGCAATTCTTTTTCTGCCAAAACAGCAAGTTGGAACAACCTATTCACATTGTTATAGTCCTTGTAATCAACAATATCCTGGATTTCATGTCTTAACCCAGCATAGAAGCGAGTCATTTTATCCTCCTCACCCTCTATTACCTCACAACGCAACATGCCTTTCTGAAGCTCTTGATAGTACTCCTCTACCGACTTGCTACCCCGTTCTAGGTGCTGTAATTTTTTATGCAAGTCACACTTAAAGGAAGGAGGAACAAATCTATTGCGCATATGTCTCTTAAGCATCTCCCAAGTTTCAGGTTGTATGCCAGCATTTACTAGTTCATTCCACCAGATAATTGCAAAGTCTTTGAACTCACTAGTCGCTTGTCTAACTCAATGAATTTCAGGAACTAAATGGGAGTTAAATTTTTGTTCCACGGTCATTTCCCAATCTAGGTATGTTTCAGCATCATATAAACAAGAAAAAGAAGGTATGGTGAACTTAACTTTAGCGAAAGGATCATCATTGCGAATATGATTGTTAACATTATTATCTCGCATACCTTGATGATTGGGGCTCAGTCGCTCCTGTAATTGTGCATTTCGTGCAACTCGTCGCATGGCGGCGTCGTTGCGGTGAACCCCTACATTGGACTCCTCATCGACTTCATTGTCTTGTTGGATCGTTGTTCCATTAGAAGGTTGTTGTTTCTCCACATTCTCCACCCTGCCAGCAAGATCAGAGATACGACGATCTAGCCCCTCGATACTGTTCTGATTGTCTTGTTTGTCCTTCGTGAACTTTTCCATGAGCTCTTATATGCTCTTGTTGAGGGCTTCGTTCATATCAAGAATGAGCTTACGAAGGTCATCCTCCTCAGCAACAGTTCTAGCTCTGGTTTGCGATCCTGTCATGGTTAGTAGGAACAAAGATAACACAAAGTATTATCCCTATAAACTACTAGGTGGTGGTATGTGAATTCACTCGCCCTCAAGTGTCTTACCACGTTCTTGCAAGGATCTTACCAACACTGCAGAAGGTACAACCGATGGCTAGTTCGTGATACCGTGGGGCATGAGTGAGGCGATTGCAAGGCTGAATCCTGTTCTGATAAGAAGAAGGTGGAGCTCGGAAGGCAATTATATATAAACAAAGGATTAGCAATAACCGAAATCAGATAACAAAGCTGAATAAATGTCCAAAGTACGTGTCACAGTTGCTGGCCTAAACGCGTTTCTAAAACTAGTTCAAGCAAACAAAGTGATCGGTACAGGCAATGGACATGAAAGGATGTAAGTACTTCTGATCTTTTTTTTTTTTTGCTAATCTTTTTTTTTTGAACTTGCCTTTTTCTTTTTTTATTTACAAGAGTGCTGCAAAGGATGGATTACAACTCAAAACTTAGGAATTACGCACCAAACCTATCACAATACTCTCGGCAGTTTAGCAAAGATGCTCTGTAGAAACTTCCAATAATAATTTGGGGCTCTTAGAGACCTGAAACGCAAAAACTTATAACTAGGAAGTTGTAGTCCTTTTCTTTCTCATCAATTTGAATATATAGAACACTCAATTTAGAGTTTGGAACTAGGAGATATGGCCCCCGAAATACAGGCTGTACAGATTACTCCGAGATGAAACAGACTAATTTCCAACGTGATGTTTGCCACGAATATGGCGTTTCTGGAATTTGGTGCAATGAACAAAGTTGTAGATCTCTTCGAGAGATACAATTTAGACTATTTAATCGCCCAAATTGGTGTTCAGACAACAAAGGTATTGTCTTTATAAAAACAGCAACGCAAAAGGGAAATCCGAACCGATTGCGACTCGAATTTGGTTTCGGTTTAGGATTGGGATTTGATACTCGACCTAGACCAAGAACACGAATTGACCAGCAATACGAAGATGACTACGGACACAAATTCAACAATGCAAAACTGAAAACGAAAATTGCAAAAGGCTCAAAGTGATTTGGACAGTGGAAGATTATGATCACAATTTTTTTTTAGCTTTTTCTGGACTCTAGGTAGAAGATGAACGACGAACAGAGGGGATACCTGACGGGCAACCTTGGCTCTGATACCACTTGATGAAACACGGGGTGCCCGATCTTCCGTCAGGTAGATGATAAGTCGATTTGGTGGAGATCTCGACGTTGACGATCCGGCTTCCGATTTTGAACTGATCGAACCCAATAATCGCTACATCACTGCTCCGTTGGTTATCAACCGTGCCAAGACGCGGTTGACCTTGCCAAGAAGGCTAATTTCTGCAAGCGAATCGAGAACACAAGCAAAAACATAGAAAAAGCAATCTGGAAATTGCAAATCAAATTGAATTAAGCTCACAAGTTGGGGTTCCACAAACCGATTTACGGTGAAACTGCAAAGGCAGAATAATCTAAGCAAAACCCAAGTCTCCTTGTGACGGCTATGTATATGAGAGAGAGAGAGGCAGCGGTTAGGGTTTAGGTCGCAGCCTAACTAAGATACATGGGTTGAAGGCCCAAAAAGAGGTGACGCAGCACCAGTCTGACTCTGTCTCGCGCGCACTATTTGGACGATTCCTGGTGACTTGGAAAGAGTTTGGTGGCGGGACTAGATGCGTTGGAAAGCTTATCTCCTAAGCTTTCTGTGAAGTGGTAGAATGTCGAAAACGGACTTCGTACGTGGCCTGGGTGTCCGTTTGAAGACATCCTCGCTGAAGACATCCTCGCTGCAGTCCGAACCGGCGTCCATCTCGGGATCAACTCGAACCTTGGCTCATCTCGGTGCGTCGTGACATCCTCGCTGATCCAAACCATGATTCCTAAGTACAAGAACAATATCATTAGGTAGTAACTCGTCTTCTACGGTAGTTTCACATAAACTTAGGAACGAGCTCACCTGGTAATTTAGCTGGCGTGCGCGTGCCCTTGTAATTGATCCTTGCACAAGCGGTGTTGGAGAAGTTGACGCATCCATAGGAGTGATGTCCTCATCAGTAAGAGAATGTTTTGGTTGCATGATGAAGACATTGGACTAGTGAGTGATTTGTTTTGTCATTAACTTTTTTGAGATGAATTTTTCTCCATCTTTGCTTTACTTTATTAGTCCACATTGATATTTTTTTCCAAGTTAATTTTATCATCGTACAAATCAGTGCGTGGTTGAGTAATTTCCTTGATCCAATCGATGGGAACAACAAAAAAAGTGATATGTACTAGGTGAAAGTCGTAGTGACATGCAATGGGAGCAGTCCAAAAAATTGAAGAAGAGAAGTTAAAAGCATTCCAAGGACCACTGGCAACGAACTAACAAAAAAATTGTTCAATTCAATGATGTTTGGTTCAGGATGAAGGAGGTGTACGCTAGTGGTCGTCTGGATGACCAACTGATGGTACAGACATGTGAATTATATATGAAGGAGATGGATCATCCTTTCATCATGGAACACTGGTGGATGTGTATTCAAGATCAACCTAAGTAGAGAAAAACCAACGTAAACACCAGTAAAAAAGTAAATTAAGCCGAATGAATCTGGTATCTATACATCCTCATCCAACACATATGATGTTCCAGGGGAGGAGACATGACCAAAATGTCACGATGTAGTGAACGAGTAGTGCAAAGTGCAAAGCAAGAAGTAATTGATGGATATCCAAGAAGAAATGGATAATTTCATATAAGATTCACACAAATCACATGGGAATGGCAAAACATGCATCCTCCTCCTTGAGTGACATGTCAAAGAGGAGGGAAAAAGCTACACTTGTCAAGTCGTACACAAGATTGGTGATAATGGATATATCAAAATTCAACTACGAGGAATGGGAGGAGCATGCAATAACATTGAAGTATGTCAGATAAGATCAATGATGCAACCAATGAAGAGTCGACCATCTCATATATGAATTTATTTTATCTTTGTATTTATGAAACTATGTACCCATCATTTAACCCACTAAAACATTATTGTTAGAATATTCTTGTTATAAACTAACCGTTGGACATTTATTGTTGGCTAGTAATATTGCCTATATATTACAACACATCACAATACCCACTTCTCATCTTCAACGATACTTTTTTTTTTCCAAATCTCTCTCTCAAAAAAATTGCCATATAGCTCTAGCTCAAATACATGTATTGAGGAGGAAGAGGCCATCAATACATTGGAAGATTTTGTTGCGGGATTCTTAGAGGAAGAGCCAGGCATACAAGAGTTAGAAGACTGTAATATAGATGGCATTAAAGCCAAGTTAGAAGTTTCTACCTCCCGTCGCTGCTGTTAAGATAGTAGGAGGTATATCAATAGAGATTGTGAAGGTGGCCATAATTGTCTCTCATGACAAAGTACATCTCTGACAATTTGATCTACCTTGACTACTTGCTTTGCTGGAGGTTCTAGATGAGGAGTGATCTCTTTCTTCAAATCGTTGAAGCTCTTAGTGAGTGGTCTCCTTATTTCATTGAAAGGAGAGATGCCATTAACCGTAAGGGCTATTTCCTTTATAGAAGTGTACTGCAGTCATGTGTTTGTTGATGTATGGCTTCCCTGCCAATGTTGTTGACGCATATGTTTGGATAGGGGAATCTACCACAATCCAGTGCATGGAGCAATTTGTTGAAAAAGTCATCTACAAGTTTAGTGAGAAATATCTCAATAAATTCATTGTTGAAGATACCTAACATCTACTTAAACAAGTGGAGACTCGTTGTTTTCCAATGATGCTAGGAAGCATTGATTGCATGCACTGGAAATAAAAAAATTGGCCAGTAGCATGAAGAGGTATTATCTATGTTATGGTATATTCTCATAATGAGCTATATTTGTTAAGATAATACGCATGCCCCAAACAGACAGGTTTACGTATTTATGTTTATTTTCTCATGTTTTTGTTGAGTCAAATGTGGTAACTAACGAGGATTCAAATTAAGACTTGGTCTTCTTGATATTTTTCAAGTTAATTCCAACAAATTTTGTCTGTCACGTGCAATGATCCAGGACAATCTCGAATACCTGCGAGTGTTTTGGACAACAATTCAAATAGAGACGGATAAACTCATGTCTTGGCATTTTAATAATTTGGTGTTAGTACATGATACATGTTCACAAAATACTTGGTGATTGCATAAAAAGTGCAATTTGTTTTTGTTCGTGCCATTCTATATTGGATACTCGACCGGTTCTTTAGTATGCATGGATGCATGATGACGTGGGTAGTTGCATGCCCACGTCTTATGTTCGATAGTTGTATTTCATGTATAAATTTATAAATTAAAAAATTAATAATATATAATAAATAATCTTTATAAATCTTTTTAACTCTAATAATCACATCTTATTTGGTGTTTTTAGTGGGACTCAAAAAAAATACAAACACTATTTTTTCTCTCTGGTTGGAATTCGCTGCGAAAAATGTTATAAGCACCTTTGCCTGGAGACACTGATATTTCTCTCTTCTTTTTCTTTTTTTTTTTTGTTGATATTGTCTCTCTTTAAATATCTACTAGAACAATCTATTGGAGTTGCTTTGCACCAGCAAGGGGAGCACCTCCTAGTCTCTAGCAAGTGATCTGAGTGGTGCACACGTCCAAAACTTGGCCACTCGGTTGCCGCAAGACATGGTCACCACGCCCATGGATTTCGTTTAACCAAATTCCAGATCAGGGTTTTTGGCCGAATTTTTTTCAGTGTACAAATTATTCGTGTCGGATGGATTAACAGGTAATAAGGTAGAATTAATACATGCTTATTTGTTTGACAAGAATAGTAGTTAGTAATTAAGGACGTGTTTAATCGAGTTTAAACTTATTTAATATATTAGTTTATTGGGAACTGACTCCTCTAAAATAAAGTAGTTCCTACACAAGTAATACATGTATTTCCACAAATTAGATATATTGATTATTTTATAAGTGTTGTGGTATAAATAATACCATCAGCAGATTTTCCGGATGTGTGTAACACACATACAATGGCGCGAGTTAATCGAGTGATCGGTCACCTCCCGCCGTGCAACACAGAGATTGACACGGAGAATTTTATATAGGTTCGGGTCTTGGTGGGGGCCCTAGTCCTATCGTCACCTCCTGGACGTGAGTCCACTGGGGAGGTGCTCTCTCGGGGAGAGAGGTTTCCAAAGGATACCTGTTGTTTGTGTATGTAAAATGAAATTCAGATTTGTTACAAATGAGATACAATAGAGTATATATAGACCTCAAAAGATGCAAAAAGACTAAAACGCTCTAGCTACGGCCGTTGGATTGAAGGGCATCAACGCCATTTCACCGGTCGAAAGGTTTGGATGCTTGACAAGTGTCCTTGCTAGTTCCTGAGGCGCTCCTGACGTCACCCGCACGTGAACTTGCACAGGAGCCCTCCATGGCTTTTCCCAGGAGGCCTCCGTGATATTTCACGGGAAGCGTCTGAGGTTTGCCACGAGAGGCGTCCGGAACTCAGAGAGGAGCCTGCAGCCTTCTACGAAAGGCCTCCGTGGCTTTTCCCAGGAGACTGTTGAATCTTGAAGCCCTAATTAGGGTTTTGGTGATTAATGACATCCGTAAGAGTTGCGACTAACTTTTGTGTGAGACTCAGGTTAATCAGAGGAGAAAGCATCAAGAAAGAGCAAAGCAAGGTTATCAAGACTCCATGAAGCAAAAACGACGAAAACCTCGACAAGAGTACAAATATCTGAACCTAGCGCTTTTATGTTTTGAAAACTTCTAGGTTAGATGGTCGTACTATTAAGAGGGGTCTAAACACAAGTCTCTTGATCAACCTTGAAGTCTTTAGAAACACATTTGCATATGCATTTATCCTCAAATCGAAATTGAGTAAAAATTCAACATTTCTGTTTTCGTTTTGTACTGGCCGGACAGTGTCTGAAGTGACCGGACAATGTCCGGCCAATACAAATAACTTCTGAATGTTGAACAAAGACAAATACACTTGTCCGGTGCATCTGTCCGATATAGGCCGGACAATGTCCGAAGTGATCGGACAATGTCCGGCCAATACAATTTTCACGGCAAGTTAAGTTGAGACAAATGTATTTGTCCGGAGGCTTTTGTCTGAAATGCACCGGACATTGTCCGAAGTAACCGGACAATGTCCGGCCAATACATTTTCTGAGAAATTGAAAATACATGTGTTAACAGAGACATATGTATTTGTCCAGACATTTTGTCCGGACAAATCACATATGTCCGGCCTATACATTTGATGGATTGTTTTAATACAAGTGTCAACAGAGACATATGCATCTGTCCGGACATTTTGTCCGGACAAATAGATTTGCCCGGTGTGTACAAGTATTGTTAGACAGGAGTGTTAACAGAGACAAATGCATCTGTCTGGACGTTTTGTTCGGACAAATCCATTTGTCCGACCTTCACAAATTTGCTCAAACGGCTACTGACACTTGAAATACACGTGAGCAACGGTCAAGTTTTTGTACTGACCGGACAATGTCCGGCCAGTACAACTTTCGCCCAATTTTCTTGAAAACGACCATTTTGCTGAGAGTATATATACCCCACTGTTTTTAGATATTGTATACACACGAATTTCAGCTCTCAACACTTGTGTAGCAACTTGCAAAGCCTCTCACACTCATACTCTTGCATTTCAAGTCAAAACCCTAGCAAACTATTGAGTGCTATTTGAGAGGAGTTGAATTCAAGCCAATTTCATTTGCATATTTGTTCTTCAAGCTTTGAGGTTGATCAAGCAAGGTGTTAGGCTTGTTACTCTTGGTGATTGCCGTCACCTAGACGACCCGGGAGGTCCGGCGATCTCTCCATCGACGGTGTGTGCCGGAGAGGCCCGGCGATTGATTGTAAAGGCTCGAAGCTCGCCTATCCGGAGAGGAGAAGGCTACCCTTAGTGAAATCGAAGCATAAGCTCTAGAGAAGAGTGCTTCAACGAGGATTAGTGGAAACCGGCAAATTTCCGAGACCTCGGGAAAAAATTCGATCTCTTCGGTTATTTCTATTACTCGCTTTAAATTCCTAGAGATTGAATTGTTGTTCTTAATCCTTTTGAAATTGCAAAACTTGTCTTGAATTTTCATTCATATCTTGTGAGCATTGTTATTGCAATTTAGGTTGTTAATCACTAGATTAAGAGTAAAAATTTTAAAACTGCCTATTCGATCAACACGTGGTATCAGAGCTCTAGGTCTATCATTTTAGGCTTAACCGTCTAGAGAAAGGATGTCGTCAATCAAAGAAAACTATAATGGGAAGGTCCCCTTCTTCAAGGGTGATAACTATTGCTATTGGAAAATTAGGATGACAGTTTACCTAAAATCCATTAGTCTTGATGTTTGGAGGGTCACTAGAGACGGTTTTAGAGCTCCAATTGATTTAGAAAATCTCACACCTCTAGAAGCAAAAAACCTCCAAGCAAATGCACAAGCAAAAAATGCCATATTTAATGGTCTTGATTTAAGTGAGTTCAACCGCATTAGTAACCTTGATACATCTTATGAAATGTGGAAAACTTTAGAAGTAATTCATGAAGGCACATCTAAGGTCAAAGAAGCTAAACTGATTAAATTAACTAGAGAATACAACTCCTTCTTTATGCTTGAATCTGAAAATGTTAGTGACATGTATGCTCGACTCAATCAACTAATCAATGATCTCAAAGGTTTATGTACAAAATTTGAAGATATTGATATTGTGCGTAAAATGCTTATGATTTTACCATCGAGTTTTGATACAATTGTAACAGTGCTTATCAATGGTGATCTCACATCCACAACTCCTACCGAGCTCTTGGGTACTCTTATTACCCATGAGATGCAAAAAGAGGAGAAGAAAGGGATTGTGGAAGCATCCGGATCAAAGAAGAAAAACTTGGCATTTAAAGCAAATGTTGAGGAGGCTAAGGAGGATAGTTCGGATGAGAGCTCCGATGGTGATCTAGCTCTTCTTGTGAGAAAGACCTGGAAGCTCCTAAACAAAATCAATAAAAAGGGGTTTGAGTTTGACAAAAGACGCGGACCACACAAGAAGACCGGATTCAAGAACATTACATGCTTTGAATGTAATGAGAAGGGACACTTTGCCTCAAGATGTCCAAATAAGAAGGGTGATCATCAAAGATCACATGAGAGGAAAGATGACGGTGAAGAGTCAAAAGGTAAAAAGAAGCTCTTCAAGAAGTTCTATAACAATAGAAGCAAGGGCCAAGCCTATATTGGTGAATGGTACTCCGGATCGGAGGAATCCGAATCGGATGATGAAGTACCATCAACTTCTAAGAAGATGGTGGGAATTGCTATTGGAGAGGCCTCTTCGCTTGAAGACAAGTCATCATTGTGTCTTATGGCGAGTGATGATGCTAAAGTATCGAATCTCAAACTTTCTTATGAGGAACTTATTGATATGGTTATGGAATTAAATGAGGCACTAGGTAGAATAACTAAGGAGAATAAAATGCTTAAGGAATATTCAACACTTAGCAATTTATATGCCGAACTAAATGAATCTCATGAGGCACTTCTAGTAAATGAAATTATCGATTCTAAACAAACTAGTGATATAGGAATTACTTGTGATATTCTCGATGAATCATCTCATATTGTCTCTCATTCAAAATCAGTCACTTGCAATGATTTAGAAATTAATCATGAAAATATTTGTGATGAAAATGTTGGTAACAACTCAAACTTGATTTTAGAAAATTTAGAACTCAAGGCACAAGTGGAAAAGCTAAATATAGGATTAGCAAAATGTTTTAAAGGAAAAGAAATCTTAGACAAACTTCTTAGTGAGCAACGATGTTCATTTAGGAAGGAAGGTTTAGGATATGAACCGAACAAAAGAAAGAACTTGAGCACTAAAGTAACTTTTGTTAAGGCCACCAATATGTTTTGTCACAAATGCCAGATGTAGATCATTTGCCGGATAATTGTCCCTCAACTTCTAGAGCTAAAGAAAATGAGTTTCACTCCTATTACATGCTTAAGAAAACCAAGTACGGAAAAGTAATTGCTAAATTCATTGGTTTACCTTATCAAAATAAACATAAAAAGAGAATTTGGGTTCCAAAAACCTTTGTTGCTAACTTCCAAGGACCCAAACAAGTTTGGGTACCTAAAAGCATCTAATCTTTCTTTTAGGTGAACTACAAAACCAGTGGAAGGCATTGGGTGCTTGATAGCGGGTGCACTCAACACATGACCGGTGATGGAAGTCGGTTCTCCTCATTTGAGAATGGTTGCAATGACATTGATAAAATCACATTTGGTGATAATAGCAAAGGAAAGGTAATTGGGTTAGGTAAAGTTGCAATCACAAACAACCTTTCCATCTCAAATGTATTACTTGTTGAATCTTTGAATTTCAATTTGCTTTCGGTTGCAAAAATTTGTGATTTGGGTCTTAGATGCATTTTCGAACCAAATGGCGTTATCATTGAAAGCTTAGAAGACAAATCTTTAGCTTAGAAGACAAATCTTTAATTTTCAAAGGTTTTCGATATGGATATTTGTATTTGGTGGATTTCGGTTCAAAAGATTCTTGCATTTCAACTTGTTTGGTTGCTAAAAATTCTTTGGGATGGCTTTGGCATCGTCGTTTGGCTCATGTTGGGATGCATCAATTAAACAAACTTTTAAAAAGAGATTTGGTCTTAGGTATGAAAAATGTAAAGTTTGAAAAGAATAAACTTTGTAGTGCTTGTCAAGCGGGAAAACAGGTTGCTACTACTCATCCCGCTAAAAACGTTTTGTCAACATCTAGACCACTTGAGCTTTTGCATATGGATTTGTTTGGTCCATCGAAAACTCAAAGTATTGGTGGTAGTAATTATTGTTTTGTCATTGTTGATGATTTCTCCCGATTTACTTGGATCTTTTTCCTAAATCATAAGTCCGATGCTCCAAATGTGTTTAAAAGATTTGCAAAACGTGTTGAAAATGAGTTTGAATTCCCTATCAAGAAACTTCGAAGTGATCATGGTGGAGAGTTGCAAAATTCAGATTTTATTGAGCTTTGTGATGAATCTGGAATTAAACACGAATTTTCCGTACCATATACTCCTCAACAAAACGGTGTTGTGGAAAGGAAAAATCGAACATTAATCGAAATGGCTCGAACTTTGTTAGATGAATATAAAACCCCTACTAGGTTTTGGGCCGAGGCAGTCAATACTGCTTGTTATGCCATAAACCGGCTTTATACTCATCCATTGTTAAACAAAACTCCCTACGAGCTAATAGTTGAAAGAAAACCAAATATTTCATATTTTCGAGTTTTTGGTTGGCAAATGTTACATTCTTAAAAAACGCATGCATCTTGGAAAATTTCAAAGGCGTGTTGATGAGGGTTTTCTTGTTGGATATTCATCAACTAGCAAAGCTTATCGTGTGTTTAACATCATAACCGAATGCATTGAAGAAACATGTAATGTTGAGTTTGATGAATCTAAGGGCTCTCAAGAAGAGTATGAAGATTTTGAGAATGTAGGGAATGAGGAACTACGAGAAGCTATGAAGAACATGACGATTGGGGACATCAAGCCCAAAGATGAAGATTCAAAGTCACTCGATCAAGAAAATGAAATTGCGTCTATGGTTCCGGAGGCTACTACTCAAGTTGATCTTGATCCGGAGATGAAGGAAAATGAAGATCAAGCATTGTAAAATCCAAGACTTCATCAAACCATCACTAAGGATCATCCCGTCAACCAAATAATAGGTAATGTTGGTAAAGGTGTTCAAACTCGCTCTCGAATCGCATCTTTTTGTGAACATGCATCTTTCATTTCTAGTATTGAGGCTAAATGCATTGATGAAGCATTAGCGGACCCGGATTGGATAAATGCTATGCATGATGAATTGAAAAACTTTATTAGAAATAATGTTTGGGAACTTGTAAAACAACCTCTTGAGCACAATATAATTGGTACAAAATGGGTTTTTCGAAATAAGCAAGACGAGAATGGCATAGTTGTAAGAAATAAAGCTAGATTGGTAGCACAAGATTATTCTCAAATTGAGGGATTAGATTTTGATGAAACTTTTGCTCCCGTAGCTAGACTAGAAGCCATTTGTATCTTACTTGCATTTGCATCATGTTTTGAAATCAAATTATTTCAAATGGATGTTAAAAGTGCTTTCTTAAATGGTGAAATTTCAGAACTTGTATTTGTAAAGCAACCACCGGGCTTTGAAGATCCAAAATATCCAAATCATGTCTATAAACTCTCAAAAACCCTTTATGGTCTTAAACAAGCCCCTAGGGCTTGGTATGAACGATTGCGAAATTTCCTAATTTCACAAGGTTTTAAAGTTGGAAAATTGATACAACTCTCTTTACCAAAATCATAGACGATGACTTCTTTGTTTGCCAAATCTATGTCGATGATATAATTTTTGGTTCCACTAACGAATCTCTTTGTCAAGCTTTTGGTGAAACCATGTCCAAGGAATTTGAGATGTCTATGATAGGAGAATTGAGCTTTTTCCTCGGACTCCAAATTAAGCAAATCAAAGAAGGTATATTTGTTAGTCAAAGCAAATACGTGAAGGATTTGCTCAAAAGATTCGGCATGGATGATGCAAAGCCAATCAAGACTCCCATGGCTACAAATGGTCATTTGGACTTGGACGAGGGGGGAAAATCGGTAGAACTCAAATTATATCGTTCTATGATTGGTAGTTTATTATATCTTATTTTTTCTAGACCGGATATTATGTTTAGTGTATGCATGTGTGCTAGGTTTCAAGCTGCTCCTAGAGAATGTCACTTAACTGCAGTAAAAAGAATCTTTAGATACTTAAAACATACACCAAACATAGGCCTTTGGTATCATAAGAATGCTAGTTTTGATCTCCTAGGATATTCGGATTCTGATTATGACGGATGTAAAATTGATAGAAAAAGTACTTCCGGTGGATGTCAACTTCTAGGAATATCATTAGTCTCATGGACTTCAAAGAAACAAAATTCGGTTGCACTCTCAACCTCCGAGGCGGAATATGTTTCGGCCGGTAGTTGTTGTCCACAACTTCTATGGATGAAGCAAACATTGTTAGATTATGGCATAAGAGTCAATTGTGTTCCACTTTTATGTGATAATGAGAGTGCCGTTAAAATTGCTAACAATCCCGTTCAACACTCTCGAACAAAGCACATTGACATTAGATATCACTTTCTAAGGGATCATGTATCAAAAAGGGATATAGTGATTAGTCATGTTTCAACTGAAAATCAATTAGCGGACTTATTCACTAAACCCTTGGATGAGTCAAGATTTAGCAAGTTAAGAAATGAATTGAATGTTATTGACATTTCAAATGTTATTTGATCTTTTGCTTGTCTTGAAATGGTTCTTAGTATGATTGTGTCTAGCATGTATACTAGTGTTTTTATATATATATATTCAATCAATGTAGGCATCTATGCCAATCACTTCCTATTTTGGCCCACCTGTCAGTGCACGTCAGCTGTTGTGGCAAAGTTTAAGTAGTGTGGCAGGGGACGCATGTGGGCCCCACAAAACGCGTGAGGTCGCGTGAGTGGGCTCGGTCCGCGTGCCGCGTGCACTGGGCGTGGGCTGTGCCGCGTGCCCAAAAATTACCCCTACAACCGACAGGTCCCACATGTCAGCCACTATGAGGTATTATTTTGCGCGTCTCTCAGTAGGAGTGTAGCCGTTGGGGTAATTTTTGGGCCGGGCCCACATGTAAGAGACACAAAAATGTAATCATTGGATTGTTTTAATGATTTTTTGGTGTAAAAATTTGTAAAAAATGCCAAAAAATCCAAAACAAATTACCAAAAAATATTGAAAAATTATGTGCTCCTCCTATAAATATGGGGACACTTCATCTCATTTTCACTCAAACACAACCACATACCATATACTTTCCATACTTTCATTCTCGCAATATTTTCTGAAAAAAATTTCGATGGCCAACAATCCTCCCGGCGATTATGTCAATTCGTTTGGTGAGCCGAATATAGATGAGAACAACACCCAACCGCAAAGCAGCCAAAATCCGCCCAGTTTTCAACCCCCACCCCCCCATACCCAATGTTTTACCCACCGTTTGCTCCCTCTGCTCCATACGGTCAGCCACATGCGTATGCACACCATAGGCAGTACGCACCAGGGAATCCATACGCACAACCCCTGACAGCCTTTACGGCCAGAATCCTCATTTCGCCGAAGCTCCGACCATCCCTGTAGAAATATCACCGCCGCAAGCACCAAGAAGAAATGACCGCTCGACCCCCTCATCGGATACCAGCACTCCGGAGAGCACGCCCCCGGTCATGAGCGTGGAGGACGACAACGCTGGTTGGCTGCGTAAACGAATGCTCTAGTCACAACAGGATGACATGCAACTTGTGAGTATTCATTTAAAAATTAAATTTTGTTAACACAGATTTGTTTCCCTGGTTTTATCACAAAAATTTTTGAACAAATTTTATTTTTTTTATCCAGATCAGTGCGTGGCTGAATAACTCTCTCGATCCAGTCGATGGGAACAACCAAAAATTTGACATGTACTGGTCGAAGGTCACTGAGGAGTACAACACGAGTAGTCCGCTCGGTCACAGACGAGACCTCAGGCACTACAAAGGCCATTGGCAAAAGAACAATAAGAAAATTGTTCAGTTCAATGGCATCTTTTGTAGGTTGAGGGATGCCTATGCTAGTGGTCGTTCAGACGACCAGTTAATGTCGCAAGCACGCGACATGTACAGGCAGGAGATTGGTCATCTATTCGTCCTAGAGCACTAGTGGAGTGTCGTACGTGGTCAACCGAAATGGTGCCGAAGCTGCTTCGATTCTTCGAAAAGGGCTCGTGTCGACGAAGAAGGTACCCACACGTCGTCGTCGAACAACGAAGATGTCCCCGTCGATCATCCATGACCGCAAGGGCGGGACGTGGCAAAGCAGAAGCGAAAGGGTAAGAGCAAACTGGGCGAGACATCGTCGGTGTCCGAGGAGACCCTAGAGTGCATCGACAAAGCCAACGCTGAGCTTCTAGTGTGGTCGATAAAGCCCTTGTTGTGGCCAACAAATTGCAAGGGATGGCCAAAAGCAAAGAAAAGGCTTCATTTATGAAGTCGTTGACAAAACTACTTACGATGGATACATCCCATTTCTCAGATGACCATAAGGACAAAGCCATCAACCAAATAGAAGAGTTTGCGACGGGGTTTGCACAGACCTTTCTGACGGTCAAACCCCTTTTGCGTCACGCTCTTGGTGATGTTGAAGCCAGCATTGATGCTGGTACCTCGCACCGCCACTGAGGAGGTAGCAGAAGGCACATCGAAAGAGATTATGAAGGTGGTCATAACCGTCTAGTCGCAGACTACTTCGCCGACGTTCCGATCTACCCCGGCTACTTGTTTCGTAGAAGGTTCCAAATGGGGAGACCCCCCTCTTTCTGTGAATCATCGAAGCTCTCGGGGGGTGGTCCCCATACTTCACCGAGAGGAGAGATGCCCTCAACCGAAAGGGGCTATTTCCACTGCATAAGTGCACTGCGGCTTTGCGCATATTGTTGTATGGCTCCCCCGCCGATGCCATCGATGAGTACGTACGCATCGGAGAGTCGACGGCCATCGGGTGCCTGGAGTGATTCATCGAACTAATAATCGATCGATTCATGGAGGAATATCTCCATAAATCTAACATCGAAGACCTCCAGCGTCTGCTCCAGGAAGGAGAGGACCGCGGTTTCCCAGGGATGCCAAGAAGCATAGATTGCATGCATTGGGAATGGCGCAATTGCCCAGTTGCATGGAGGGGCCAATTCACCCGTGGTGATCAAGGAGTCCCTACAATATACTTGAAGCGGTCGCGTCCAAAAACTTGTGGATATGGCATGCCTTCTTTGGTGTCGCCAGATCCAACAACGACATCAACGTGCTTAACCAATCCCCTCTTTTCACTGATGTGTTGAACGGGCAAGCTCCTACTGTTCAGTACTCTGTTAATGGGACAGAGTACAATACGGGTACTACCTGGCCGATGGTATTTACCCCGAGTGGACTGTTTTCGTGTAGACCATACCTTTGCCCCAAACGGAGAAACTCAGGTTGTTTGCACAACACCAAGAAGGGCAAGAAAAGATGTGGAGCGAGCGTTTGGGGTGTTGCAAGCTCGATTTGCTATTGTCTGCGGCCCCGGTCGATTTTGGCGACGGTCAACTATTGCCAATATTATGAAAGCGTGTGTCATCATCCATAACATGATAATCAAGGATGAGCGGCACTCTCATGACCCGATCACTCAGTTGAACGATAGTCAAGGGACATCAACCGTAATACCGCCTACTATCCATGGTAGTGCCCCGCCAATTTTCGAATAGATGCTACATCGAAATGATGCGATCCGTGCTCGTCCAATGCATCAACAACTGAAACGGGATCTTGTTGAGCACATTTGGCAGCGTTTCAGGGGCGATGGTACTGAGGAGTAGTTGTATGTGTGGTCGTTAATGGTCGAATGTTCCGAATTTTAATTTAGTATGTATCATGTTTTTTTCATGTTTTTTCCATGTTCCATTTAAATAAAAAATATTTAAATATTTTATGTTATTTACAATATTTATCTTTTAATTTGTTGTCTTCGAATTATTAGAATTTATTTTGGCCATTTGTTAATCTGTAATAAATATTATATATGTGGGCCTCACGCGAAGCGCCTCTCAAAACACCTTTGCATTGGAGTGGTTGGTACTTGAGAAGGTGCTTTGCGAAGCGCCTCGCGAAGCGCCGATAGGTTGGAGTAGGGGATGTTTCGGATAGTATTTCGCATACGTGGCACAGAATATGCTGGAGAATATTCTGTTGAAGCGCCTCACGAAGCGCCGATGGGTTAAAGAACTATTGGGAGTACTCATGTCTGTAACTCCCTGGTGTTGGATCTAGGTCGATCTAAAATATCTAGGTTTTGATGATTAATGACGATTTGGATAAATCCATAATGATTAATATTGATCTAGATAATGACAGCTTTGAGGATTAAATGACAACTTGTATAATTCTAGTTTAGCACAAGTACATTGAATTGTTAATGTTAAACCCTAGAAGTCGATGACTCCTGGTTATAGTTTAACAATTGATGCATATGTTGAGGGGGAGCTCTGTGGTTGCATCAATCTTGTGCTAAGTGTAAATTGGAATGTCATGTGATAAATCTGGAAGTTTGATAACTCCTTCATTTGTGGTATCGAGATCGATGCATGTGTTGAGAGGGAGCTTGGTGGTTGCATCATGCTTATCTTTATCATGACATGAGTAGTATGGATCGTGTGCGTATGTCTTCATCATATATAGATCTATATGATTGTGTAATTTATCTCTTACTCATTTGCTGCTTATCGAAATTGGTTTTGTCATTTCGCCGAAGAGAAAAATCGTTGAGTTAACTCCTGTGTGGAGTGATTTCCCTGGTGGTGATTAATGAAAAACTGTATATGAGACTAACGTTTGTGCATTGAGTGTATGTGTTCTAGTCTCATAATGGTTGTAGGATGAAAGCAAGCAAGGGCATGAAGAGGATGATGCCGATATGAGATATCTCGAGCGAGGTCAAGCTTAGTGAGGTCGAATTTTGCGAGGACAAACTTCGAGTGGTTGAGCTTCACGAGGTCGAACTTCACCAAAGGTAAAATCCAAGATTAAGGATTAGTTTCTTAGGATTTTACCGGTCTTGGTGTTTGGAGACAAACCGGGTTGATAGGATTCGTTTTGCTAGTTTGACCGTACTATTAAGAGGGTTCGGAAACTAGTAGCTTGAATCTATCTAGTGCGGAAGCTCAAATGCATTCATATCATCTTGCACTAGTGTTTTATCGCCTCTTACATTGTTAGAGAGTCTAAGTGTAGTTTGTGGTGCATTAGAGAAAATGCTTTGAAAACTGCACTTAGTCTTGATCGCCAGCTATTTAAATTGGTTTATTTTCTAGAGCTGGTCGTGGTTGTACTTCACATTCTGATCATATCCTTGTTTGGTATGTGATCAGACTTTGGCTCGCTTGTGTACACTCGACCAAATCCACCCGACCACTTGTTTTTTATCAGATATTCGACCTGTGTTTTTAGTTCATAAATCATATTGGTCGTGGTCGTCGCTGAGTGTCAGCTAAGATATTCGTGAGAAAACAGCAAATCCATATGTGCAAATACCCTAAATTGCATTACAAATGATATTTGGGTAGGACATTTTGGCGGTAGAAAGGTTTTTGAATTTCCTAAACATTTCTAGACCTTTCTAGGTCTTGCTCCTACTGACAAAATTATAGCCCTTTGAGTTATCTTTCCAACAAGCCAAAAATCACCTCAATCAAATCTCTAGATCAAAAGTTTTGCTTGTTTTATTGTCAATGTGTTTTGGCCAAACTTTGTCCGGATTGTACAAATTTCTTTGACATGTGAATCAAGGACGTTTGCATCCGTCCTGGGGCTTTTGTCCAAGACGGCCAGACTTTGTCCAATATGGCCAGACATTGTCCGGCCTGTACAAATTGTTTTAGCTGAGAGTTAACAGAGACAGATATATATGTTCGGGGGCTTTTGTCCGACATGGTCGGACATTGTAAATGTCCGGCCTTTACAAAAAAATTCTCCAACAGTAACTGACATTTTGCAACGGTCAAAATTTGTTGTACTGGCCGGGCAATGTCCGGCATGGCCGGACAATGCCCGACTTGTACAAAATTTCCCGTGTTCGTGGCAAACGGCTAGTTTTCTTTGAGAGCTATATATATCTTGTGTTTGCCTTCATTTGGGTGTGCTCAAGGAGTTGATATTTCAATTGATAAGCTAGCCAAAACTTTGCATTTGCTATATTGCATCTAGAGGCTAGATTTGAGCCCAAAATCCTTAATGGATTTGAGAGAGAGCATTTGGGAGAGTTTGTGAGTGTTTAGTGCACTTCATCTCCATTTGCTAGCTAATGCTAGAGTGTTGAGCATCCCATTTGCATCATTGAGTTTCTAGCACGTGATTTGTTCAAGCGAAAGCACATCCGACTTGTTACTCTTGGCGATCGCTTTCACCTAGACAGTGTCGGAGGAGAGTCGCGATCTCTCCATTGAAGTTTGTTGGAGAGGCCGGCAAAAGCTTATGAAGGGTTTGGTGCTCGCCTATCCGGTGTGAAGAAAGAGCAACCCTGGTGAGATATCCTTCGTGGATATAGAAGCGAGGATCACACGTGAGCGCTTCAACGAAGAGTAGGGGAGACCGGGCGAGTCTCCAAGACCTCGGTAAAAAATCATTGTGTCAATTGTCTCTCTTTTGTATAATTCATATTGATCTTGACACAATTGCTTAATTTACTATTGCTGCATGTGTTGTCAAATATTTCATATGGTCGAATGCAACTAGTTGATTTGGTTGTTTTAAACCTCTTTGCTTATTCTAGGATTCATAATTATCTTGCAAAAATTGTTTAATTGAAAAAGATTTTAAAAGTCTCTTATTCACCTCCCTCTAGTCGTCATCCTTGATCCTACACCCGGTAGCTCCTGGGCTTCAGCGTCTGATAGCTCCTCTAAAGCCTGAGAAGTGAAGCTGGCATGTTTGGCCAATTGGATCTGGCGTCGAGTCACAAGTCTAGGGTTGGAGCTCGGCATAACAAGTTTTATATTAGGGAAGATAAAGTTACAAAATATTAATTAAATAGTTTACTGGATTATAAGTAGACTTATATTTTGAATTGTAAAAACATATAGCAGGTTTATTATGAAAATGGGGGGAATTACTATGTGATATTCTAACTGTTTGACTCTTTAAGAACTAAAATTTCAAGCAGTTTTGATTAGCCAAAATCAACGGCAAGAAAGGTCAAGCTTTGAAAATATTAACTATTTCGATAGGAAAAAATTAACATAATGGTTATTAAGTAACAGTAAATAGCACATATATGACTCATTTTTCTATTAAGTTTTTAACATTATATTATTTCTTATTTACCATTTTATTTTAG
Source organism: Pharus latifolius (assembly GCA_019359835.1). NCBI lineage: Eukaryota > Viridiplantae > Streptophyta > Magnoliopsida > Poales > Poaceae > Pharus > Pharus latifolius. Next base: position 25,076,909 of record CM033322.1, read on the forward strand.
AAGTTTCACATGAACTTTCATTTTTATGAAAGCTGGAAGATGACACATCAGAATTCAAGCAAGAAATGTGCTCTTTTACCTTGAAAAAAAAATCATTTTCTCTCGTGATTTCTGAGTCAAATGTACGTAAGAACTAACGAGGATTCAGACGAATAGCTGGTCCTCTTGGTATTTTAAAGTCAATTTCAACATATTTGGTCCTCAGTGTACAAATTGTTCGTCCGTACATGCTAGCCGATGATTCAGGGGACGTTTGGTCGGTTTATTCATGTTTTAGTTTCTTAAATAAATTAAAATTGAGTCAAATCGAAGATTTGACTTGCAAACTTATCATTTACACTAAAATTTTTTTTAAACTAGAGGTCTCCTCTCTCCTCTGATTTATTTAACTTATAAATTAAAACTAATTTATAAATTTAAATTAAACAAGAATCAACCAAGTCCCAAATCATTTGGCAAAAAAGTACTCTGCAAAGTGGACTGTCGTGCAGTTCAAACAAAAGAATAATTTTGTCTTCCAATGTCGATTAACTAGGATATATCACTATGTTAGTGGAGTCTATGTAGTTTTAAATAAGTGGTGTGGAGAGCAAGTCTCACTTCTTACAATTTTTTAAAAAATTTGCTAAAGTGTCTATATTAGATTTATCTTTTTCTATTTTTGATCAAATATCCTTTGTTTGATCCAACTCTTCTAATATTCACTTAACCCCCTCTTTAGTATTTTTGGCGATGGGTGATAGTAGTTGATGGGGGAGATGAGTAATTGCAAGGTGGCGATGGCTGGTGGGGGAGAATGTAGAGATAGGAAAGGAGGGTAGGTGAGCATTATTGACATTATTGACATTATTATTGTCACTCCGTGTAGTTAGGTGTGGGTGGAAGTAGTGGCGATGGTAAGGGAGGAGAATGAGGGAGATGGAAAGAGTGAATGTGCATTTAGCATTAAGTCAATGGTTTAAATAGTGTAAGGTTTTTTTAAAAAATAGATACATGCACTTTAGACAACTCTATTTTTTAATAGGTTTATATTTTAGAAAAGTTGAATTAGGTACCTTTTTACTATTATCTTTTATGTATTAAAACACCTTTACTTAAAATTGGAGTAAATAAACTCATCTAATTTTTTTTTAATTTTGATAAAATGATAGTCACTGACATATTGAAACCATGTGTTGACTTAGTAGATTGGCCTCACAAATCAGTAACTTAATATACTGAGGGTTGTAATTTCACTCGTCAAATAGAAGAGAGATTTATCTCTTCTAAATTTAAATAGGAGGGGCTTAAAGTGCACAATAGTAGAGAGACATTCAATGTAATTTTGCTTTTATATTTTTTTTATGAAGGATTAAAAGGTATATTGGGTTGGCCCCCTTCAACCCGTGGACCTGAGTGGGCGCCCCTTTCGTTCTGGCCAAGGCATATCTTTTAATTCATTGTCTTCGAATTATTCGAATTTCATTTTGGCGATTTGTTAATCTATAATAAATATTATATATGCGGGCCCTACGCAAAGCACCTCTCAAAACACTTTTATATTGGAATCATTGGCGCTTGAGAAGGTGCCTTGCGAAACGCCTCACAAAGCACCGATGAGTTAAAGTAGGGGATGCTTCGGATGGTACTTCGCATACATAACACAGAATATACTGGAGATTATTTTGTTGAAGCGTCTTGCGAAGTGCCGATGGGTTAGAGAATTATTGGGGTAACTTGTGTCTATAACGCCCCAGTAGCTCCTGGGCTCCAACGTTTGATAGCTCCTCTAAAGCCCGAGAAGTGAAGCCGGCATGTTTGGCCAATTGATCCAACGTCGGGCCACAAGCCTAGGGTTGGAGCTCGGCATAACCAATTTTATATTAGGGAAGATAAAGTTACAAAATATTAATTAAATAGTTTATTGGATTATAAGTAGACTTATATTTTGAATTGTAAAAAACAGATAGCAGGTTTATTATGAAAATGGAGGGAATTAATATGTGATATTCTAACTGTTTGACTCTTTGAGAACTAAAATTTCAAGCAGTTTTGATTAGCCAAAATCAACGACAAGAAAGGTCAAGCTTTGAAAATATTAACTATTTCGATAGGAAAAAATTAACATAATGGTTATTAAGTAACAGTAAATAGCACATATATGACTCATTTTTCTATTAAGTTTTTAACATTATATTATTTCTTATTTACCATTTTATTTTAGAAGTTTCACGTGAACTCTCATTTTTATGAAAGCTGGAAGATGACACATCAGAATTCAAGAAAGAAATGTGCTCTTTTACATTGAAAAAAAATCATTTTCTCTCGTGATTTCTGAGTCAAATGTACATAAAGAACTAACGAGGATTCAAACGAATAGCTGGTCCTCTTGGTATTTTGAAGTCAATTTCAACATATTTGGTCCTCAGTGTACAAATTGTTCGTCCGTACATGCTAGCCGGTGATTAAGGGTACGTTTGGTCGGTTTATTCATGTTTTAGTTTCTTAAATAAATTAAAATTGAGTCAAATCGAAGATTTAACTTGCAAACTTATCATTTACAATAAAAAATTTTTTAAACTAGAGGTCTCCTCTCTCCTCTGATTTATTTAACTTACAAATTAAAACTAATTTATAAATTTAAATTAAACAAGAATCAACCAAGTCCCAAATCATTTGGCAAAAAAGTACTGTGCAAAGTGGACTGTCGTGCGGTTCAAACAAAAGAATAATTTTGTCTTCCAATGTCCATTAACTAGGATATATCACTATGTTAGTGGAGTCTATGTAGTTTTAAATAAGTGGTGTGGAGAGCAAGTCTCACTTCTTATAATTTTTTTAAAAATTTGCTAAAGTGTCTATATTAGATTTATCTTTTTCTATTTTTGATCAAATATCCTTTTTTTGATCCAACTCTTCTAATATTCACCTAACTCCTCTTTAGTATTTTTAGCGGTATGTGATAGTAGTTGATGGGGGAAATGAGTAGTTGCAAGGTGGCGATGGCTGGTGGTGGAGAATGTGGAGATGGGAGAGGAGGGTAGGTGAGCATTATTGACATTATTATTTTCACTCCGTGTAGTTAGGTGTGGGTGGCAGCAGTGGCGATGGTAAGGGAGGCGAATGAGGGAGATGGAAAGAGTGAATGTGCATCTAGCATTAAGTGGATGGTTTAAATAGTATAAGGTTTTTTAAAAAAAATAGATACATACATTTTAGACAACTCTATTTTTTCATAGGTTTATATTTTAGAAAAGTTGAATTAGGTTCGTCTTTACTATTATGTTTTATGTATTAAGACTCCTTTACTTGCAATTGGAGTAAATAAACTCATCTAATTTTTTTTTAATTTTGATAAAATGATAGCCACTGACATATTGAACTCATGTGTTGACCTACTAGTTGGCCTCACAAATCAGTAACTTAATATAGGGTTCTAATTTCACTCGTCAAATAGAAGAAAGAGTTATCTGTTCTAAATTTAAATAGAAGGGGCTTAAAGTGCACGATAGTAGAGAGACATTCAATGTATGTTTGCCTTTATATTTTTTTTATGATGGATTAAAAGGTATATTGGGTTGGCCCCCTTCAACCAGCGGACCTGAGTGGGCACCTCTTTCGTTGTGGCTAAGGCATATCTTGGATTCTTTACTATCTTCTTTACCGGTAACAAGCTAGGAATAGGTGGATTTCCTGTTTTTTTTTCTCCTTTTTTTTGGAAATTTATGCCAAGGACATTACTAGGTACAAATATGTCAAAATTATTTTTTGCTAAATCAAAATCAAAATATACCAATTGATAACTCTTTCTGCTCCTTACCTCTCAAGACATGAAACATACCGAACAGAACCTGAAGAGTCTAATACTAAAATATTGATGACTTAACTTTTTAATTGGACATAATAGTTATCATATGCATTTGCTAAAGTGCAAAAGTCAAAGTTTCATCAAATTATTGACATTTTCAAATTTAAATTCTTAATGACTCCGCTCAAAATAAAACAAAAATAACCTCGGTGTAAATGCAACACAACCGAATAAACCTCCCTATAGTCAAAAGTCCAACCAAGAAAACATTACTCTTGACAAAACAGAAATTGCATGCAAAACAGTTTCACCTCCACCTCCCATAAACAACACAAGAGGAATGAGATTTTCTTTCTCATATCCCTTCTGTATATAGTGCTAAGCGAAATAATCTATAGAAAAAAATAGTATATTCCCATCTCGTTATGAATCGAAAGGGGTTGGTATTTTTCTAAGAAATCTCTAGTCAACCTTCGTACAAAAGGTTTTTTCTTAACATCAATTAATTATAATAACACTGGGAGAAAACGATAGCTCCAATAATTTCTTTGATCTCAACACCACCTATTTAGAAAAATTGGCCATTAATTCAACGATCTTTGATATTTATAGGGGTATCCTAAATACAAATCTAATAGTTGTTTGTTGTCTCAATCATTCTTGCTAGTCTTGATATTGATTAGGAAAGGACTAATTTATAATAAAATTTTTCTCTTATTGATTCGATTCCTTTTCTTAGGTGTAATTCTTTTATCCTCTATGCTATCTATTGGTACTAGTGGAAGAGATTGATCCTTCATAATAGAACAAGATTTTAAGTAAGGTGTATTTAGGTGAAATATCATTAATCTTGACCCCATGAGTACAAAACTAACAAAAAGGGATTTTTATTGATTATTTCTATCAAAATATGGGGTGAAGTGTAATTAATAAAAATAGAGGGGTTGACAGGTATTAAACCAAAAATAACAATAACAACAACAACTATTATTATTATTATTATTATTATTATTATTATTATTATTATTATTATTATAAAATGAGTTATATGTAATTTTCTAAAAAAACCTCAACTAGGGAGAGGACTCTATTTCAAATTCAAACTTCAGATACATAGAAATATTATAAAAGACAATAATATATGAATAATATATAAATAAGATAATGAATATGATCGAGCCATAATTCATTTATGTAAATGTAGAATTGAGATAACAAAAGAAATGTTCAATTCATCATTCATTGTTGTAATAAATAAATTGTATAATTAATCACTACTACAGAAATGCACTTTATTAATGCACATTTTGTAATGGTTATAAGCATGACAGTGGAATATCGTTAGTACTAATCTAAGCTCTAAGGTTTGAAACCTTTCCTATTGTTTAGCACTGAAACAATTGTTCGAACAATAGTTGCGCTACCCTTTATTTAATTGAAAACTTGTACAAACCATTCCTTTGTCATAACTGAAAGAAGTAGTTGACCTTTTACTATCGTTTATTTCTTAAGAACTCATAATAAAGTGCCTCACTGTCCCACTTAGTATAGGACAATATAACCTAACGGTTATAGCTTAAGAAATCGATAGAAAAGGCAAAAGTTTACTATCGGTTCGAAGTTGTAAATCGATAGAAGATATGTTCCTCAATCCTATTCTAGTATGACAAATTACTAATGATTTTGAAGTTCTTAACCAATAGAAAATGTGGATATGTATGATTGTTATAATGAACTAATAGAAATAGTCAACACCTTTTACGTGGCAAAATTGTAACAGTTAAAAATTAGCAACCAATAGTAAATACTTGACTTTAAAACCCCACGGCTATTCGATCTCTGCTGCTGTCTCTCTGCTGTGGCTACTCTGAGCTCGAATAAACCAAAGTGAAGGTGAAGGCCATGACTAGTTTGAAGAGGTTAGTTTGTCCCTCTCTTAATTCTCTTCCCATACATACTGCTCACATTTGAATTTAATATAATTAAAGTTCTTATAATTAGATAACCTCCAAGGCACTACTAGTAAAATTCTTATAATTAGCATAATTGAAGAGGTTAGTTTGATGAGTTCACTTGTAGTTAGGGTTTAAGTAAGTTAGGGTTTGAATTGTAGCTAATTATGGTTTCATGATATTGATTCTTTGAATTGTCTAATTAAATTGTAGATGGATCGGGAATATTGGATGGATTAAATGAGACGTAATCACAGGAGTATCTCGAGGGTGTGAAGAGATTTATTGAATTTGTTGCGCAATACAAGGAGAAGATGGGTGAAAAAAGATACGTACTGCCCATGTAGATATTTGCATAAATTTGAAGAGGTTTAGCAACTTTGATTAGATAATGAGCCATTTGATTCATTTTGATTTTAATGCATTATATACCTGTTGGATACAACATGGCAAATATCTTGTAGAAACAAGCACCGGATGTCATCAAGAATAGCAAAGGGATGACATTCATGAAGATGATAATTTATATTATAGTTACGTGGACATGCATGCTGATGATGATTATGTAGACGAAATGTTACGTGATATAGAGGAAGATTACAGCGAAAAGGACTTTGCCAAATTTTAGAAATTGATTGTAGATTATGAGAAACCCTTGTTTCCTTGTTATACAAAATTTACCAAGTTGTTGTCTCTAATAAAGTTATATAACCTGAAGACAAGTAACGCCTGGAGTGATAAAAGTTTCATAGAATTGTTGGATCTGTTAGCGAACATGCTTCCAGAGGAAAATGAGCTTCCAAGAACCATTTATTAAGCAAAAAAAATGATGTGCCCAATGGGAATGGAAATTGAGAGAATACATGCATGCCTGAATGATTATGTGTTGTACCATAACGAGTATGCGGATATGGAGGCTTGTCCAAAATGCGGCACCACATGGTTAAAGCAGAAGGACCGAACTGACAGTGACAATGAGGGGGTAAAGCATAGACCTCCAGCCAAGACAATGTGGTATCTTCCCATGATTCCATGGTTGAAGTGGTTGTTTACAAATCGAATTAATGCAAAGCATTTGCATTGGCATGCCAAATGCCTGAAAGAAGATGGAAAATTGAGACATCCAACTAATTCCATTCAATGGTGACAGAGATTATTACCTGAGTTAATCGCCCATGTCTTTCCATGGTCGCACATACCGTTCCATATTCGCACATGCCTTTCTATGGTCGCAGAAAACCACATAAAGGGACTTCAACTACCTGTTGTTACCTTTCCATGGTCGCAGAGACCAATGAAAGAGATAATGGGATAATCCAAGGATATTCTTAACATAACCCATCAAAGATGTTTAATTCCCATAATTTCAGTAGCTACAGAACTCTATAGCCTCAATGCTTATTGTCGCAAAGTCCATGGTCTCATATATTATTATATTACTTGCAAGTATTATGGTTGCGGAGACACTTCCTCGCGATCATCCCAAGTCGTAGAGATAAAGCCAGATACCAATACATGGTCGCAATTAGTGCGCAACCATATATTGGTAACTTATACCATGATTTGAAGATCATTGACGAGGATTGACACCCGAGTCAGTTCAAATAAATACACGATTGGTTCAGGATCGATTCGAGCCAGACACGTGCCTGGCGGTGCGAACTCAAGTCATTCTGAGAAGTACCAGCCCGAGGTCGCAGGCTTTACGTGATCAGATCGCAGCTAATACGCGGTCAGGAGTTCATATGCTATGCGCGGACAGAAGGCTGAGGATGTTGCGCGGTCAGCCAACATCACGCGGTCAAAGCATTTTCGACCAGGGAGTATGGGATTAATCTGTCCCTGTAGCAGGAATATCCTAAGTATCCCGAAGATTCTTCCACGTAGAGGAACAACCGTCAGGAAGTTAATGCGTGTGGCTATCCACAAATAACACGTAATAAACCTGCGTGGAAGTTAAGAGTAGTTCTCTAAACCGCATCCAAGCAACTGTTTGGTGCCGTTACGACCTGGCGCCCTTTCAACCAGTATAAAAGGGCAGCCTGGTGCATCAAACAGAGGGAGATTCCGGTCAAAGAATCAAACAACAAAGACAACGCCCTAGATTAGATAGCTTCTATAAGCCTTCCAGGTTTCATTTTGTACACTTACATAGGGAAAATCTTCGCCTGTGAAGATCTTTTCTCGTCAATTTGTAACTCTTTATTACACATAGTGAAATCCTAACAGGACGTAGGGCTATTACTCTCACCATCGAGGGCCCGAACATGTATAAACTTCTCTGTGCTCCAGTTCTCCATAATTCTACATACCTTCCCGGAGTGACACCCTGAAAGGTCTCACTACTTACAAATTCTGCATAAGTTCGGCTAAGGACCCCGAGTCCGAATAGTCGACAATCATGCAGTTAAATAATTATCCATGATAACCGTCATGAAGATGAGGATGAATATACAGTTTCCATAACTGCATGTTATGAACTGGCAAATAGCAACCGACAACAACTGATGGCCACCACTACAAAGTAGTTGTTGACAACTACCAAGCGTCCCTTTGATGAAGCAACTGACACCCTTTCGACAAGTATAAATACGACAGAAAGTTAGAAGAGAAGGGCAAATCCTTTTGGAGAATAGTTCTCAATGAAACAATTGAGAACTAGATAATACATTCTCTCTGTAATCTATTATACTGGTAGTGAAAACCAACAGGAGTAGAGTTATTACTTAGATATTGATTTCTTTGGTGATTGTCTGGATTGTCTCCCTACTAAATAAACTAAATTCGAGTAAGTTCAATTGGGAACTTTGGTTCCAATCGTCAATAGCTGGCGCCAACTGTGGGGATTCTTTCAAGACATTTTCTGATGCACCAGGATTCATTGTACTCATGGATCCTTTCCCTTGTTTACATTATTTTGAGAATGATTTCAATCTCGAGGATTATGTTGATGTCATGGATGAGGACAACGTCCCCATCGAATATGACGATGCTACCCTCAAAACTTATCCCGACGAAGAATCATCTCCGATTCCAGTCATGTCCGTTGACCAGGAATCCAAGAAAGCAATTCGCTTGCCTTCTGTGAGTTTTTCCACATTCAAGGGCGAGTACGTGCCACAATCCATTGTCCCAAACAATACGGGATATGAAGACCTTGAATTTAGTTTGGAAAATTTTGCTCCGGATAATTTAAAGTCTCTCTTTGATTTCGAGTCTGACTCAGACAAAGAGGAGATGCTTTCTTCGTCTGCGACTTATACTCCATAGGAAGTTGTTGCGCTTTCTGAGGAAACCCCTGATCAACACGTTGTAGGGAAGAAGAAGAACACAAATGGAAAGAAGAAGAAGCGCACGAGCAGCAAGAGGCCGAGGTTCTCAAGGCCACAGAGGAGGCTTTACGTCTTGCACAATTTCTCCACAATACCATCACCCACGACTTTGGTCCAGGAACTTCTCGCCAGTGACATCTTGATGGTCGCAGACGTGATCAGATGCCGCTCTCGACCCTGGAGTACTCCCTGACAGCTGAAGTGACAATGGTAAAAACTCCTCTGGCACCCAAAAGGAGTACACAGGATTGTATCTGTGTGATTGCAGAGGCACTTCGCAATCCTCCCTCTGGCTCGCGAACAATGATGGGGTAACATTCGCAAGGGTGCTTGCGGAAAACCTTGATGGAGTTGTGTCAGATGTAACTCCAACAGCATCATCGCGTTCAACAACTTACTCCCAAGAGCGGGATAGTTCTTACCAGAGCCATACACGATGTAACCGTATACACACTACATCAACCCCACGACAAAGCCTGACGAACTAGTAGTTCTCGGAACCATAACCGTGAACAAGTGCGCTCGTGCTTGGGACCATGTCTCGAGTTTCCTCAGGCAAACTCATTCCATGACCAAGCTGATAGTCATGATGATCAACAATCGCGTGTTTCATACGTGGGTTGTAAGGATTTCTTGCCAGGACTATGTGTAGTGGTCTGGCCTGATAAGTTCAAGCCTGGCATAATCGAGAGATTCGATGATACTCAAAATCTATCTGAATTTCTCTAGATCTATGTCACTGCCATTCAAGCAGTAGGAGGAAATGAACGGGCTATGACAAATTATTTGTCAATGGTCCTTGAGGGTCCAGCACAGACTTGGTTGTTTAATCAACCAGAAGGACCAATTTACAATTGAGAAATGTTGTGTGATGTAATCCTCAACAATTTTCCGAACTACTATGAGAAGCCTGGCAAAGAAGATCTTCATCGACTACGCCAAACTTCGACTAAGACTCTTCTGCAGTTTGTTAAGAGATTCGTAGGAGTGAGAAATATCATTCCCAATATATCTGATACTTCAGTTATTAGAGCATTTAAACATGGCATTCGGTACCGAAGGTTCATGGAGGACTTAAGTATCCATATACCGAGATCAGTGTCAGAGCTTTTTGACATGGATAATCGACATTCTGACGTGGCTGAGGCTGTGGAATGGAATAGGATGGTGGATTATGGTAACTTACCTGCTCAACCTGGTCTCAAAACTGAAAAGAAGGATGATTCAAACAAGAAATCTAAATCATCTACGGGTGGAAAGTCCAAGAAGTCCCAGAAGAATGGAGCAAGCCAATTCTGAGAGGTTGCAATCATGGATAAGCAACCACAGAAAAAAGATAAAAAAGTTCCATTAAAAAATAATAAACCTCCTTCTGGTGGTCATAATAGCGACCATGCAGACAAACAGACTAACCCGCAGGGAAGTAAGAGATGGTGTCCGTTGCACAATGTCCTTAGACACGACCTTAAGAATTGTTGCACCTGATTGAAGCACATGGAGGAGTTTTAACAAGGTAATGCACATATGCCAACTATACCAGAGAAGGGACAATCCTATGGAATTAAGGATGCTGATGGAAACGAGGACATGCCATACCAAGTACCAAATAATCATGTCAATATAATTTTCGGTTGTTCTTCATCTTATTTTCCTAAGTGTCAATTTAAATTTGTTTATTGGGAGGTAAATAATATTGAAGCTCTTCCTGGAGAGCCTCAATTTCCCCATTGGTCAGAGACTTCTCTAACCTTTAGCCGGGAAGATTGCCCTAAGAGGTTGTCGTGGCCACGGCGACTCCCTCTGGTAATTTCCCCCATTATTAGCAACGCTAAAGTGGGACGAGTACTGGTCAATGGAGAAGCTCTCTTGACCTATTGTTTGCAAAAGCACTTGACGAGATGCAAATACCTCGTTCAAAAATCAAACCAGTGGATCACCCATTTTTCGGGATAATTCCTGATCCTTCGATGATGCCCATCACGCAAATTGTACTGCCAGTGACACTCGGGGGACCAGAGAACATTCAAACAGAGTTAATTACTTTTGATGTAATTGATTTTGATTCAGCTTATAATGTAATCTTTGGTAGGCCCTCGCTCGTCAAGTTCATGGTGGCAATGCATTATGCTTATCAATGCATCAAGGTGCTACTACCAGAAGGCGTGATCATAGTTAGAGGCAGTCAAAATACGGCTCTCACTTGTAATCGCATATTCTTGGAATTGGTCGACCAACTTTCCCTCCAAGATGTTAAGGTGGCCACCAAGGAACCAAATGTGGTCAAGGAACTCCGCGACCTGATGAAAAACTTAAGCAGATTCCCTTATTCCCAGATGGCCCGTCTAAAACCGTTTGGATTGGGTTGGGGTTGGACGATAAATAGGAACTATACTCATCACTTTCCTCCAAGTTAACGCAGATGTGTTTGTGTGGAAACCATCCAACATGCTTGGAGTCCCAAGGAAAGTGATCAAGCACAGGCTAGCAATTCGACGTGGACAGCGACTAATAAAGCAAAAGCTCGGATGCTTTGCTCCTGATCGACAAGAAGCCATCCGTTCGAAGTTAAATAAACTCTAGAAGGCTGGTTTCATTCATGAGGTTGACCATCCAGAATGGCTCGCAAATTTGATCATGGTCCTGAAATCAAATGTTAAGTGATGCATGTGCGTCGATTACACTAGTCTCAATAATTCCTGCCGAAGGATGATTTTCCTCTTTCCCGTATCGATCAGTTGGTTGATTCAACAACGGGTTGTGAACTGATGAGCTTCCTCGATGCCTACTCAAGGTACCATCAAATTAGCATGGTAGAAATATATGAAGAAAAAACTACCTATATTACACCATTTGGTACCTACTGCTATGTCAAAATGCCATTTTGGCTCAACAATGTTGGTTCCATGTATCAGCGTTCGATACAGAAGACCTTTTTATCTCAATTAGGACGTAATTTAGAAGCTTATGTTGATGATCTGGTTATAAAAATCTTGAAAAGCTCTAGTCATATAAATGATCTCACTAAAACTTTCTATAATTTGAATAAACATGGAATCCAATTAAATCCTAAAAAGTACTCTTTTGGAGTTTCTTCTGGTAAACTTTTAGGTTTGTTTGTTAGTTCAAGAGGCATTGAGGTTAATCTCGAGAAAATCTAGGCCATTAAGTAAATGCGATCTCCTTCGACAACGAAGGAGGTACAAAACCTAACCAGTCAAATGGCGGCGGCCTTCAGTCGTTTCATCTCGCAGTTAGGCGAACGTGGGTTACCATTCTTTAAGATTCTACGTAAGCACGATAGTTTCTAATGGTCAGATGAAGCCAAACAAACCTTTCAGGAAGTAAAAGCATATTTATCAAGTGCTCCAGTGTTGGTTTCCCCGATCGTGGGAGAACCATTACTCATTTACTTGGCTACTACCCCTCACGCGGTCAGCAAAATTTTGGTCGCAGAAAGGGAAGGTGTGCAATGGCCAGTATATTACATAAGTGAAGTACTTAATGGACCAAAAGAATGTTACCCTGAAGTCCAAAAGTTACTTTATGCTCTCTTAATGGCTTGCAGAAAGCTGCGACATTACTTTCAAGTGCACAAGATTTTCGTGCCCTCGTCTTTTCCCTTAGGGGACATTCTCCAAAATCTGGAAGTGATTCGTTGAGTTGCGAAGTGGGCAGTAGAACTCAAAGAATTTGACCTCCATTTCACTACTCGAGTAGCAATTAAGTCTCAAATTCTCGCAGATTTTGTGGTCGAATGGATTAATCTCAAACCACTTGTGCAAGAACCAGCAGATTTGAAAAGTATTGACCACTAGATGATGTATTTTGATGGCTCTCGAAGTTTTTCAAACACGAGGGCTAGAGTGGTCTTAATCACACCTCAGAATGACCAACTCTAGTATGTCATATAATTACACTTTGTTGCTACCAATAACGCAGCAGAGTATGATGGGTCTTTTAGTCGTGCTTCGAGCAGCCAAATCTCTTGGAGTCCATCGATTAGTGGTGAAGAGATGATCCGTTTGAGACCTAGTCTTAGTTTTCGCACTAGGCTCGTCCAGATTCTAATATGCGGAATAACGGGATCTTACTCGGAAGTATCGAAACCCAAAGGTTGATCGAAAACACAGCTCAAGTTAATTGCACAACTCTTTATTTCAAAGAGGGTTTACACGTCAAACGTTAGACACACTTATCTACGTCGAAGGAACTAAACTCGATAATTCGATAAGTGTTCAATGATCTAAACTAGACCTATTACAAGGTATTTATAGTCCAATCGTATGAGTACTATCAGACTCTGTAACTTAAACGTATTAAACTCATATAACTAACTAACCCTAAACAAATAAGTTTAGTTATATATATCCAGATCGGATTACAATTCCGACCAGAGGATGTATTCCTTTTACCATAGTCGCGATACAAGCCATGGTCACGAAACCTTTCCGAACACGGTTATGGTCGTGAAGCCGTATGCGATCAAGACCCGAAGATCCTCCCGGATCAAGCGAGATTCACAGCTAGTCGTAAACCAGGTAAATAAGGAATACAAATGTTCCAATGAGACAATGGCTCTATACCTAGATGAAGTGAGGAAATTGGATAAACACTTCAGAAATTTTGAAGTCCAATTCGTTCCACGAAAAGACAATATTATCACAGACCAATTGTCGAAAATTGGTTCCTCACATGCATTCACTCCGGCAGGAGTGTTCATTAAGCACTTAAAATAGCCCTTAATCATAGAGGCACCAGAGGTGATGACTAACATCACCACCCTCGAGCATGAAGCGGATCGGATCCAACCATTGAGAATCTATCTCGCACATGGGACCTTGCCTAAGGACGAAATTGAAAGTGATCAGTTAGTTAGAAAATGACGAATGTACAGATTGGTCGAAGGAATCTTGTAAAGAAAAGGTGCTCAAGGAGTACTTATGCGTTGTATACCTAGAGAAGATGGACAAACCCTTCTTAAAGAAATTCATGGAAGTATATGTGGTGCACATGCCTTCTTTTCTAATTTCTAATAAGTATTGTATAATAGTTCGGTTAGCCGCCTTCTTTTTGGGCGTGAAGCAGTGTCAAACCAAAATACCCAACAAGCATAAGCATCCTATAGGACGCTGATTGGCAAAGCTTTTTGACAAGGTTATTACTGGCCTTCAGCACTCAATGATGCTAGGAAATTAGTCAAAACATGCCCGCAGTGTCAATTTCATGCTCGGCAAGTTCATCAGCCAGCATATGCAATACAAACTATTCCCTTAACTTGGCCATTCGCTGTATGGAGAATAGATATTGTGAGTCCTATGCCTCAAGCAGTCAATAAATAGAAATTTTTATTCGTAGCCATTGATACTTTTACTAAATGGATTGAGGCAGAACCAGTCCACAACATTACCACTGCTGCGGTGAAGAAGTTCTTTCATAAGAACATAGTAACACAATTTGGTGTTCCAAGTCGTCCCATTACCGATAATGGATCCCAATTTTTTAGTGGTCTTTTTCAAGACTATTGTGACAATATTGGAACCAAAATTTGTTATGCATCCGTTGCTCATCCGCAAAGCAATAGTGCAGCAAAACGTGCCAATGGGCAGATTATACAAGGGGTTAAGAAACGTGTTTTCGACCGCCTTAAAGTACGCTCGGGGGTTTGGGTAGAAGAACTCTACTCCGTTCTATCGACACTTCCCACTACATCTAGTAGGGCTACAGGCGAAACGCCTTTCCAACTGGTTTACGATGCAAAAGCCATATTGCCAATTGAAATCCAAATTGTCTCTGTTCGTGTAGATAACTTAAATATCATCAATCAAAGTGAAACGTGCACAGATGAAATTACTCTTCTTGAAGACAAACACAATCAAGCATTGATTCGATCCGCGTCATATTTACAAGCTTTGCAAAAATATCACAGTAAGAGGGTGCGACCACATAATCTACACGTAGGAGATTTGGTTTTGAGAAAAATTTAAAATCAGTCTAGTCGCAACAAATTCTCCCCTCAATGGGAAGGCCCCTACACTGTGGTCTCAATGTCTCGACCAAAATCGGCTCGATTAGCTATGGAAGATGGAAGAATTTTATCTAATACTTGGAACATAGACCAGTTGCAAAAATTTTATGTGTAAGTTTTTTCCATTTCCATTGTAAATTTCTTAAACAATAAAGTACTTTTTTCACTCTATGTTATGGTTACGTTCCCATTTTTGTCCTTATTTTTTTCTCGGGTCATAACTGGGGATTGGTCGCAATAAACACTTTATTATGATGTTTAAGAAGATTCACTTGTCAATCTCATGATCGCATCTAGTTAAGACATTTCTTTATGTCTTTCTTAATGCTTAAGAGACTTAATAGCACATTTCTGATCACTTGGGTGGCTGTCAGTTAGCAAAAAGCTTGTGCATTTTTATTAAAATGTTTATTCTTGCGACCTTATGATCACATATCAGTAAGATACCTCTTTCTAAGCCATTTTTCAACGCATCAGAGACTTATTAGTATGTTTCAGATCATTCAAGTCATAGTTTACCTTAAATCATGTGACCATTATACTATGCTTTCAGTATAAATGGTCACAGGATGGGGCTAGGGAAATATAACTATAGCATTAAGTCATAAAACTAAGTACTTAATATATTTTCAATCATCAAATTTTTTGCTAATCATATATATTTACAAGGTACAAAGACTTTAATAAACCAGGTAAATATTTAATTTTATATGTATTTATAATTCCATTGTCGCAAAATACATTGAAAAATATACATCAAGAAAGATCAAGCACCCGAAGTAGACTTTTTATTAAAGGCCTGACTTCATTCATGATTGCACTCAACTGATCCTCACTATCAAAAGTTGCATCTTCCACCACATGATTCAGATTTAAATTTGGTCCATGGAGATGCCTAAACTTGCAGAGGATAGCAGAGGTTATAGCTCCAACGTTAGACTTTAGTGCCTCTTTCTGCCTCTTCGCAATTTCGGGAATATTGGCGACCAACAAATCAGTTTGAGCTGCAATCAATTTGCAGGACTCACTAAAGTTTAAATTATCCTTCTTAGGATCAATAATATATGTCTTTAGTAAGTCTGCGGCCATCCTCAACTTCTTGAAGGTGTTTAGCTCTATACTACTACAGCTCTTGATAGTTGCTTCTAAAGTATTCTTTTCGTCGTGGACGAGCTTAGCAGTATCCTTGGCCTTCTTGTTGGCTGCTTTTTGATGATCAATGATAGTATGAAGAGTATCAAGATCGATTCCTCTTTGGATAAACTTCTGCTCAAAGTGATTTTTCTCTTCAGCCAGCTTATTGATCTGCTCTTCTCATGCTGAAAAGAAGAAGAAATAAATTCAATTAAATTCATAAAGTTTTCAAAGGTAATACAAACTTCTGCCAAAAGTAAACTTACTTGCTATCTTGTTTTGTTGTTTTTCGCAAAGCACCAAGAGACATTCAGATTTTTCCTGAAGAGAATTGTATAGCTCTAATGCTTGCTTGAATTGTAAAGCTCAGATTTTTCGCTGCCTTCTCTTTGGCCTCATTCAATTCGGCCTCTAGTTCTCTTCTTAAAGAGGGAAGTTCAATGGTCGCAGCTTCCTCATTACTGCGCCTATTGGCTATCTCCTCAAGAAGAGCAAATTTTTCCCTGCAAAAATGAGTATTATTACAATCTCTAAAAGACTAAGATTAAAAGCAAGATAGTCACTGCTTCAATTGGCCATTTTCAGTTTGTGCGACCTTCAATTGCTCCACTAGCAGACCAGATGTAATCGCAACACGAGCTGTGTTCTGAACAAAACAAAAAATATTAGGAAGAAGATTCCTAAAGAAATAAATGAAACTGTAAAGGTAAAGATTTTTACTTACCTCTAGGAATTTGTCAAGGAACTTCTCAGAAAGGTCCCCAAATCCAGTCGCTTGGCTAGAAGAAGCCAAGCTATGAGGCGCCTGCTGGGGATTCATATTCTGAGCAGAGTGTTGAATCTTGGCAGATTGGTCCGCCATTTCATCTGTCCTCTCCTCTCTTTGTTCTTCAACCCCAGGGGGGAATTGTTTCTTCAACTAGAGGGGGAGCAGAGGTACTTTCCTGTTCATTCATTCCCATGGTTGAGGTCGCAATCGTGATCTCAACTTTTCCATCGTTCATGGGTTCAATCGATTGAATGTCTTTAACCACCTTCTCAATGATGGCCTCAGGTTCTTCCTCAGCGGCCTGCGAAGCAACAACTTCATCTACAGCTGTTGTCTTTGTTGCTACTTCATCTATAGCCTCCACCATTTCAGTTTCAGATAGTTTGGCTGGTGGAGTAGGCAGTGCAGCAGACAAAGGAGCCCTGTATTTACAATTACAAGCATGATAAATTATTCCTAACTAGATATTATAATTTAGTTAGAGAAGAGTCAAATATTTACCTGATACTAAGTCCCATAAAATTTCGGGAACTCGAAGCCACACCCTTAGGAGACAAGAGCGTGGACAGTGCCTCTCGAGCAAACTCATTGGAGGCAATTCTTGTCCTCCTCCTTAACTTGAACAATGAGGCATCTTCCTCCTCCTCATCATCATTTCCTTCCCCCTATACGACCATGAGTTGATTCATAGTTGTATTAGGTAAAGTTTGAGAAACTAAAGACATTACTACGATAACCCTCTTGGTCGCAACGTGAGGGTCAGTTGCAGTCGTAGCTGTGACATGCCTTTGTTGGCTCGCTATCGCTTTGATCATGAGAACTTCTGTGGCCGCAGCTGCTGATGTCACCACAAGGACCCTTGTTGTGGCAATGGTCGCAGTCGTTGCTGCTGTGGTTGCAGGAGGGAAGATAGAGTTTATTTGCAAGGCTCTCGCCTTGGCCAAATTCTTGGTCGCAGAGGGAGCCTTCTTCAGCTTCTTCGATGAAGAACCACCAGAGGATTCTACATCATCACCGGTAGGCCTTTTTTGGGCTACTTGGCGCATGAACAACTATACAAACACAAAATGAACTTCTTTGGTAAATTATCATTCAAAATCAAATATGTACAGGTTTTTCGAAAGAGTAATACCTTTCGATGCACCTGGCCAAACTCATCAGCATTGCTAACTAGGCTCTGCGGCCTTGGGGCATTAATATCACCTTCCTCAGCCGGGTTATAAGATTTCAAAAGGAAATTTGTCCTTATATCGACATCGGAAATAGACAGGACTGTTAAAAAATAATGATTAAAATGAGACAACAAAACTCAATTCTAAAGGAAAAACAGATTGAGAAAAATTTACCAATTTGACCAATCCTAGGATTGGGACAATTACCTAGGTGGTAGTCCCTGGTAGCGTCTTCTAGGGCCCTAACCTCTTAGGCAAGATGATCCCTCTTCCTCAAAGGGTTGATTTGGTTCTTTACGAAGTCCTAGATCACATTACAAGCAGTCAAGCCCTTGTTCATTAGGTATTTGATTACCTGGGCTTGCCTTTTCTGCTCATCATC
Organism: Pharus latifolius; assembly: GCA_019359835.1. NCBI lineage: Eukaryota > Viridiplantae > Streptophyta > Magnoliopsida > Poales > Poaceae > Pharus > Pharus latifolius. The sequence continues at coordinate 25,095,462 of CM033322.1, forward strand.
AAGGAGAGAAGCAAAATCCTTCTCCCCGCTCTTCTCTGGTCGTTGATCTACAAACTAGAGATGGCTCTCCTTAGGAGCCAAACAATAGAACCACCGTTGATACCACTTGTGAATAGAGTCATGAAGAGGAAAATGCAGGAAGTCCTTCTTCTCCCACAATTTGAAGTAGACGCACCCAGGAGTAGTGGTACCTTTCAAGCTTGCCAAGAATAGTATTGGCAGAAAAGAGCAACACTGAGCAAAACCCCAATGTACGCCTTGCATAGATGCTAAAAGACTGCGAGAATCAAAATTAAATTGGCATTTAAGCTTACCAACTCCAAGTCGTAATGTGTGAGGATTTCCCGGAAAAAGTCACTCTCCACAAGAAGAAATCCGCAACGCAGGAAATCCTCGAAGATCACCAATTCTCCCTCTCAAACCACAGGGCTTTCTTCATTTTTCCCAGCAAGACGCCATGGGATCAGTGACCTTGAGGGGAGATAACCTCCTTTTCCAAGGCCAACAAATTCTCCTCCATTCGGTGGCTAGAGCGTATCTAGCAAGTCATTGATTTAGGTTTGAGGGAAAAAGAAGAAGGCTAAAGATTAAGAACTCAGAAGAACTAAGAAAACTTAGAGGCTCTAAGAAAGCTTTAGAAATTTTGAGAGTGGTTTTGAGCCAAAGAAAACTTAAAACATGGACTTTTAAGGTAGTATTCCTCTGGTTTCCAATGTTTTGATCACATAAAAAGATTTTTTTTGACAAAAGGTTTGCATGTAATGCTTGTCACAACAAATCTGACACGCGCACCCAAAGTTTTTCTTGAGTTCTATTGGAATTTGCAATGAAAAGTCGCCTTTTTAGTTTGAGGAAAAGAAACCTTTTCATTTCAAATTCAATGCTAGCTGACGGATATTATTATCCGAGTTAATCGCCCATGTCTTTCTATGGTCGCACATACCGTTTCATAGTCTCACATGTCTTTCTATGGTCACAGAAAACCACAGAAAGAGACTTAAACTACCTGTTGTTACCTTTCCATGATGCAGAGACCAAGGAAAGAGATAATGGGATAATCCAAGGATATTCTAGACATAACCCATCAAGGATGTTTAATTCTCATAATTTCAGTAGCTACGAACTCTATAGCCTCAATGCTTATTGTCGCAGAGTCCATGGTCTCATATATTATTATCTTACCTGCAAGTATTATGGTCGTGGAGACACTTGCTCACGATCATCCCGAGTCGCAGAGATAAAGCTAGATACCAATACATGGTTGCAATTAGTGCGCAACCATATATTGGTAACTTATACCATGATTTGAAGATCATGCAGTTAAGTTAACCATCCATGATAACCGTCATGAAGATGAGGATGAATATACAGTTTCCATAACCGCATGTTATGAACTGGCAAATAGCAACCGACAACAACTAATGGCCACCACTACACAGCAATTATTGACAACTACCAAGTGTCCCTTCGATGAAGCAACTGACACCCTTTCGACAATTATAAATAGGGCAGAAAGTTAGAAGAGAAGTGCAGATCCTTTTGGAGAATAGTTCTCAACAAAACAATTGAGAACTAGATAATACATTCTCTTTGTAATCCATTATACTCATAGTGAAAAACCAACAGGAGTAGGGTTATTACTCAGATATTAAGGGCCCGAACCTGTATAAATTTTTGTGTCATTAGATCTATAGATATTGTGATTTCTCTGGTGAATATCTGAATTGTCTCCCTACTAAACAAACTAAATTAGTGTAAGTTCGACTAGGAATCCTGGTTCCAATCGTCAACAAATGGAGAAACATTAATAGGGTCTTCCACGATGACGTTGGCACTTAAATGAGCAATATAAGGTTTGGACTAAGTACGGATGGTATGAATCTACATGGTAGCATGAGCAATCAGTATAGCACTTGGCCAATTCTTATATGTACATTTACAACCTTCCTCTCTGGTTGTGTATGAAACGCAAGTATATAATGATGTCACTATTATTCTCAGGATCAAAACAACCCAAAAATGATGTAGATGTATTTCTATCCTCCTTGATTGAGGATCTACAGAAATTGTGGAATGAAGGTATTCGATGTGGACACACACAAGCAAGAGACATTCGTCTTGCAAGCTATGATATTTTGCATGATAAATAATTTCCCAATCTGAGAATTTGTCTAACTATAGTACGAAGGAGCCAAAGTTTGCCTAAATTGTCAAGATGAAACTGAGAGCATGTAGTTACCTAATTGCAAGAAAACAGTGTACATGTGTTTCTTCCCATGCATCGATGCAGTGCCGAACTTGCATGTGAAGGACATCAACATTGACTTCAGTAAATGTTTTAAGCCTCCAAAAAATGTTTGGAAGAAGAGATCAATTTTCTGGGATTTATCGTATTGGCAGCACCTACAAGTTCGGCATTGCATCGATGTCATGCATGTAGAGAAAAATATTTGTGATAGTTTGATTAGTTTGTTATTGAACATTCCAGGGAAGACAAAAGATGGTGTGAAAGTTCATTGTGACATGGTCGAAATGGGGATCCGGATGGAGCTTGCCCCCTTGGAGAAAGGAAGACGTACATACCTCCTTCCAACCTGCTATACTTTGTCCAAAAGCGTTAAAACACAACTATGTCGATGCTTGCATGGTGTGAAAGTTCCATCCAGGTATTTTGCGAACATAAACAAACTTGTGTCCATAAAGGAATTGAAATTGTTGGGCATGAAGTTTCATGATTGTCATGTGTTTATGACACAATTGTTTCTTGTTGCTATCCGTGGCATTCTACCAATTAAAGTCAGGGAGACAATCACGAAATTCTATTATTTTTTCAACACAATATCCAGCAAGGTTAGTGCGCTCGTACTATATTACTCCCATATATTAATGTCATTAGCCACATTAATTAGCTTTACCAGACTATTTACCTCATTAAACAATCTTTGAAAAGTAATTGACCCGGAAGGATTGGACAATTTGCAACAAGATGTGGTTCTTACTCTTTGTGAGCTCGACATGTATTTCCCTCCATCTATTTTCAATGCTATGGTCCATCTAATCATGCACGTCGTCAGAGAAATAAATAGTGGAGTTGTGTTCCTACACTACAAGTCTTCATTCAAGAGATTCATGGGTATCTTGAAGGATTATGTATGGAAGTATCATCGGCCCGAGCGAAGTATCATCGAAGGTTATGCTGCTGAGGAAGTGATTGAATTTTGCATCGACTACATGGCAAGCATTGACCCAATTGGCATCCCTAAGTCCAGACACGAGGGTAGGCTTCAGGGTATTGGCACAATTGGGTTTAGGGCATTTGTTCCTGACAGTGCCATGTACGCAAATGCACATTTCTGGGTCTTACAACACGTGACAGAAGTGGAGCCCTACATCCAAGAACACAAAGCACTTTTACTAAGATAGAATCCCTCCAGGCAAAAATTTGGGTCACCAAAGAACATAACAAGAATTTCATTGATTGCATGGATCAAAAATAGAGTTTCTTAATCCACCAAGGATTCCGTAAGTGAGACAGTTAGATGGTTGGCTAGAGGGCCAAGACGTATTGTTGGCACTTGGCAAGGTCATGACATCAACAGTTATACGTTCTACACCAAAAAAAAAAAAGGACCACAAGAATACTACGCAATGCAGTGGCATGACAATTTTGTTTTCTTCGAGGATGCCAGGGTGATACATGCATTGAACTCATACTATGATGTAATTAAAGAAATATGGGAGCTCAGCTACGTACTCTTCAAGATTCCTTTGTTTTGATGCCAATGGGTCCAAATCTCTCAAGGTGTCAAAGTGGACAACAGTGGTTTCACTCTCGTTGACCTTAGCAAATCTAGTGATAAGAATGATCCATTTATACTCATGGACCAAACCACCCAAGTCCTCTACGTGGTTGACAAAGCCAATGTACTATTACACATTGTCCTTCACAGCAAACGACGTATCGTTGCGGTTGAAGACATCATTGGTGAAAACGAGTACAATCAATTCGACGAAATACCTCCTTTTTTAGCTGGCATGCAATCAGTCCCTATCAAAGATATCGATGAAACGAATTACGTACGAGCCGATCGTGATGAAGGCTTATGGGTCGAGTACCGTTCTTGATACCTAATATTTGAACATGGAAACAACAGATTGTGAAGTATTCATTTTATATATTGAATTAGATATGTTAAATCTAAGATGTGTTATTAGATGTGATAACCCAAGGTAGCACAAGTTACTTTGGGTAGTGCTCTCTATTTGTCTATTTCCTTGTGTATTTTCTAACGGTTATTACACCATAACTGATAGAAAGATTGCTTTTGCATTGGCTGAGAAATGGTGAAGTTATAGATATGTTTGCACGCTTCAATATTTTGTAATGGTTGTTAGGTACAAACTGTTAGAAAATGTACCTTTCTATTTGGACACTCCAGCCAGGGCTAACTATAAATTCATAGTTATTACTTTTTTTTCTATCGGTAATTACACAAACATCCATTGCAGAATCACTATTGTATCAGTAATTTCATTTCAAGAAAAACCATTACAAAAGGAGTTGTCTATAGATTGTAAAGGAAATATTATTTTCTATTGGTTGTCAGCCAGAACTCATTATAAAAGAACATATCTTATCGGTTATCTTTACTTAGTTATTGTTAATCTCTATCAATTGTTTAGTTGGGAACTGATAGAAAAGCTCCAAAATTTTGTGCATAAAGTTTCATGCCACTTCTAAAAAAAGACTCCTATTCGGACATAACTAAATCCTAAAATAACCTAGCCTCCACCCTCTACATATCTCTACATCCGAGCTTCGCTGCTGTCGGTCTACATCTCACCGCCGAAGCTATCCACCATTAACTTTCAATCTTTTTCGCCACCGAGTCTTCAAACCTTCCAAGTACCACCAAATTTTCTTCTCTTGCTAGAGTGTTTGTGTCATTGCAAAATTTTTTCTTTCTCTGCATCACAAGTGCATAGTGCACACTACTTTGTCTCTT